>JAZKLR010000045.1:0-2759346 GCA_037103525.1 Ganaspis brasiliensis | reverse complement strand
TTTCGATATCTTCGTCGCTCGTGTTAATAGCCATCGCAAAGCAGGTACCATTTTCGACGGAAACTGCTGCGCATCCTAACAATAACTTATCGTTACCACATCGATCGATCGAGGATGCCGGTTTTAACTTCGGAATTATCTACCTGAATGGGGATAATTTGACGCGTTCTTGCTTGAATGCGAAACACGGATGCATTTTTTTTGGAATTTATATGCTCTTTTTTATTAGGTGAAGATGTTGTAATTTCAGTTGGGATCGGCAGAAAAGGAATAGGACTAATCGGATTACTGCTAGTTACAATTGTTCTGTGACGGAAAGAAATTTCAACTTCTTCGTCGTCTAAATAATCTAAACAAGGATTCCCTTTGCTAATGGAATGGGCAAGTCGTAATTAACTACCTGGACCTTTACGGTAGCATTGAAAATTCGAATAGTAGCGGAACCTAGTGTTTCGATTTGTGAAGAAGTTAACGTAACAGAACTGTGGGGGATGCATATCCCCTGCCTAACATCTCTGAGATTTAGATTCTATCGGAAACGCAAATTTTTCTCAATCTTTGATTTAGCTTCCGGTTTCCACCAAATCCATATGAATCCAGAAGATAGAGAAAAGACCGCTTTCTCAACTGATAATGGCCACTACGAATTTCTTCGCATGCCTTTTGGCTTAAAAGGGGCTCCAGCTACTTTCCAGCGGCTAATGGATCGTATATTAATGGGACTTAATGGTACCGAGTTATTTGTTTATCTTGATGACATTGTTGTCTTCGCCTCTACTCTCGAAGAGCATGATAAAAAAATAACTCAACTCTTTACTCGATTGTCCGAGGCAGGTCTCAATTGCAATCCGAAAAATGCGTTTTTCTGTCCCCTCAAATAGCTTATCTTGGCATATTATTTCTGAGGAAGGGGTAAAGCCTAATCCAAAAAAATTAGTGCAGTTAAAAACTTTCCCGTACCCAAAACTCAGAAAATATAAGAGAATTTTTGGGTTTAGTCGGCTATTATCGGAAATTTATTCCTAACTTCGCGCTAAAAACAAACCTTTAACCGAACTTTTAAAAAAGAGTAAGAAATTTGAGTGGGGTGAAGAACAGCAAACTAGTTTTGACCTTATGAGAGAAGCGTTGTGCCACGAACCGGTATTGCAATCTCCCAAATTTGACGAACCTTTCATTCTTACCACAGATGCATCCGATTTTGCCATTGGCGCGATACTCAGCCAAGGAAAATTGGGGAAGATCGACCGGTCTCGTATGCCTCTCGTGTTCTTAATCCTGCCGAGAAAAATTACACGACAACCGAAAAAGAATGTCTGGCTATAGTCGAGTACATTAAATATTTTCGACACTATTTATACAGTCAAAAATTTACAGTCGTGACCGACCACCAAGCCCTAACCTGGTTGAAAAATACAAAAGACGTTGGTTCTCGTTTGATGCGTTGGCGATTGCGACTGCTAGAATACGAGTATGACATTAAATATAAGCCGGGAATAATTAATAAAATGCTGACGCTTTGTCACGTAATCCACCCACAGCCAACGAGAAGGTTGTCCTAGTCATTACTCTTAGTCCAAAAAAACGAGGACGGCCTAGGAAAAGCGAGATTTTATCCTCAACGCCTGAGATACCGGAACAACAATCTCGTCACGTGCCTGACGAAACTGTTTCTGAACCGGAAGACTCTGGTATTGGTAGCAGAGTGCGTGCACGTCGACGCGCGAACCGATCGTCTTCTCCTCCTCTTAAAGTTACTCCCAGAAGAACTTTAAGAAAACGTAACATCGATAAAGGTAATACGAAAGGTTGCATGATAATTCTTCCGATGATTCAGAGGAACCATTTTTCCTTCCACCGAATATCAGGAAACGCGCTGTTCGTTTCGAAGACGAAGATGAGTATTTACCACCAAGAGAATTGTTTTCGAACAACGATGTGAACACCGAAAACAACCCGTCTGTCATCGTATTGCCTCCCATGGTGAATGAATCCGACTCTGACTCGGACAACGAACTTACTTTGACTAATGACGTTAATGCGACCGTTGTCGAAAACAATGCACTCGAGATAATAGACGAGCCTCTGCCCTGCCCCGCCTTCTCAACACCTGTTCCTTGCACCTCTCGAGAAATAGTCGAAACGACCAACGACTTACGAATAGAGGGACTATCCCCACCATCGTCCGAGACAAGTAATAGGCAGCCAAAGGCTGTAGGATTATACGAAACAATACCACCTGCGATCTTGACCGATACCCTGCAATCCCCAAATAAACCGTATAACGAATCTCGGCAGCTAGTAGATTTTCGCTGTTCACGCTCTATTGTCAAAGAAACAAAAGATTGCCTTTTGATGGCCCATGATAACTATCTGCATTTTATTTCTGCTGATAACCCTTTCCTAACTCCAATAGGATTATCTCTATCAGAGTTGGGGTTCGTAGAAACGGAAAAATTTCGTGAAATGAAACTCGAAAAAAATCAAGTTATAATTTCACAATCGGGCAAAATCAAAACATTCAGCGTTGTATGCAAAAACAAATTTTGCGATTTACTATCTACATCTGATCTATATGATGCTCTACAAGCTTTTAAACTCGCAGCAAAACAAACAGGTATTAAAACAATTAGAGTCTCGAAAGTGAATGATCGTTTAGACAACCTTCCTCAAAATACTATCCGTGACGCAATACGTGAAATATTTTGCGGACAGGATATATCCTTCACTATTTGCACTGGAAAAGTAACGACCCCTCCTCCAGAGCAAAGAAGAAGCATAATTAAAGAATTCCATTCGAGCTTAATAGGTGGTCATAAAGGGGTCACAAAAACATTCCGCCGAATTCGTGAACGTTTCAATTGGCCAAATATGAGTAGAGACATACAAGATTACATACGGTCTTGTCAAAGCTGTCAGCTACAAAAGTTGGTCCGTATTAAGACCCGACAGCCTATGATAATAACGGATACGCCAGCTGACGCTTTTGACAAAGTTTCGTTAGATCTTGTAGGTCCTCTTCCCGTCACGCCAAGTGGAAATCGTTATGTTTTTACGATGCAGGACCAATTGACAAAATATTGCATCGGTGTCCCAATTCCCGACAAACGAGCGTCCACTATTTCTCTTGCTTTTGCACAGAATTTAATAGCGAAACATGGTTGTCCGCGCGCAATTTTGTCAGACTGTGGCAAAGAATTTGTAAACAATCTGTTATCGAATCTTGCAAAGATATTTAAGATTAAACAAATGAACACTTCCGGTTATCATCCTCAAAGCAATGGCGCACTAGAGCGTAGTCACCAAGTACTTACGGATTATTTAAAGCATTACATTAACGATTACGAAGATTGGGATACATTAATTCCGTTTGCGATGTTTTCTTACAACACCGCTGTACACGAGGCCACAAAATTTACCCCTCACGAATTAGCTACAGGTAGACCTGCGCGAATACCATCTGCGTTTCCATCGAATGATCATGTCGAAACTTATGGAGATTATTTGATTGATCTTGTAACACATATCGATCAAATACGTTCCATCGCTAACAAAAATTTACAGCAGGCGAAAATTCGGTCGAAACGGCATTACGATAAAAAATTAAATGAACAACAATTTCGGATTAACGATTTAGTGTTCGCACTGCGGGAACCAGCAGGGCATAAATTAGATAGTCAATATTTGGGACCCTACGAGATTGTAGAAATACTAGATAAAAATAATGTCATTCTCGAAAATGAGAAAGGCCGAAGAATCCTCAAGCACATGGATAAGTTGAAACATGCTCACTTTTCAGAACAGACCGATTCGGACTCAGAATGGGAATCTGAATGTGATTAACACTGAAATGCTACATTCATGAAATTTTAAATTGTAATTTATAAATTCTTTTATCTATAATTAATGTGTTTAACGCGTTCTTTTTAGCACATTTGTAATAAAAGTAACAGAGAATAGGAATATTTACGTAATATTCTTTTACCCTCGACAAGCATTTTTTTTTAATAGAGTAAATGCTTGACTTCTTTCTGCATTCTAAGGGCTCTAGGTTAATAAACATTTAGGAATAATTTTCGACTTTACATTTTTATTATAAAGACGTTAAATTGTTTCGACTTGTTACTAATAACATCCTTATATTAAATATTAGACATTACATTTTGATTTTAATAAATATAAATTTAAGTTACTTAAACATTAATATAAGAATTTTGTAAATTACTTTTATCTTTATACATCTATTCTTAGTGGTTTTAACTAACTTGTGTTTTGTTCAAACTTATTATTGTACTCCATTTAATTATAGCCGTAATACATTTTTACATGCAAAAGTTAGGTAATAAAAGAAATAAAACTTTTTTTTTAGTAAAAACGTTCACCCTTATCGAATAATTTGTTAGCGAGATGCACAAACTGATATGAGCAGTCGAACAAAACACGGAAATCATTATGTAACACTAAAGGACCATTCAAGGAGATTGTAAAGGATGATGCCAAAAATTTCAATATCTTGGACACTTCTTCCTCGACTCGCTCGTATCAGTCCCTGCCAAGCTCGCCGGTAACAAAACATATCTTTACAAGATATGTTTCGTCTGAGTAGGGGGGTGTAACGTATCGCGATATTTCATTTTTGTCATTGTTTTAGAATTAAGGATGCAGAGAGAATACTTCTAATTAATCGCCCTTTTTCACACATCGAAATATTAATAATTTTATTATATTTAATACATATTTCTATTTCCTAAGGAATGTCGTGTTTCTTAAATTCACAATTTTAAGTATTTTTTTTTATTAAAATAAAATATTATTTTATTTCTTGAACGCCGTTATTGTGCTCGAATTTGGGTCTTTCCGGGATTCTTCATTGTGAGCTTTCCTACCAATTTTAAATTAGTTTATTTTTATCCCTTTTCGTGCTTTTTGGTCACGAATTTAATTAAATTTTACAATCTAGTTTGAGGATTTGGGCCCGACAATAAGAGGACCCTCTGGAACGGCAGATGTATGTTTAGATAACATACTTTTGAAGGCTAAAAAGGTACTTTAACTTTATAGCCAAACCGTCATTACCGCTGTTGACGGTACCTCCATAAAACCGAGAATTGACAACTGCCGTTTTCCAGCCTCTTGTCGTACCACCCACTCCTCAGGATATTTAGGGGCTTAAAACCCTAAAACTCCCCCTTAAATATAAAAGCAGTTTTCCCTTTCCTACTTAAAACCCGAATTTTGATTGGTAGTTGAAGATCTAGAGGTGGAATCCCAAAAGATACCCTGGTCCTCAGAGCGTCAATCCTGGCAAAAATTTCACCAGTCTTTTCTCCGTTTTCGTTCCGTATAGATCAGAGTTCAGCCCTTTTGGGTTTCGTGCACGGAAGCTTCCTCTTTTTATTAGTTAAAATCAACGTATCGTTTGTGACATAGGAAAAAGCCGGCTCTAGTGCTATCAGACTTTAAAAGTTGTGTTAATCGCGAAGGAAATTTTGTCCAATTAATCGAGACGAATTCTGTGCACGAACGTGAGTCAGTGACAGTGATTCACGTGAATTTTAGGTTTTTACGGTTCGGAATCGCGAGTGAGGCTCTTTTAGCTTGTGTCCCGGTAATTATTTAATTAATAAGTGTCTAAGTTTGAAGTTTTACCAAACGAGTGTCTGTGAATTTTTGGATAATTTCAATCAACATTTCTGTAAGTTATTCTCATTCAGAGTCAATGTTGTCAATTTTTGCTGAAGAGATTTTGTATTTGAGATTAATAAATTGATAAATGTGTCAAAGGTAATCTTGTTGGAACTTTCCTTAATACCCGAGCTATCGCATCCTTAAATGTTCTCCTCTGCCGCTCGAGGAACATATAACATATAAATAAAGTTAAATAATAGTTTTGACATCTACAACAATAATATTTTTCTCTTAAAAGCTGCCCGCTACGTAACAAATTAAAAATTAAAAAAAAAAGTAATTGAAAAAAGCCGAGAATTAATAAATATAGAAGAAAACAATTGAAAACTGAAGAATAAAATTAAAAAGTAAAGAGAATAATTGAACAATTCTATTTAAAATTAAAGAAATTGAAAGATAATCGAAAAAAAATGGAAAAAAAGGCGATAATTTTTTAATGTTAAAGGAAATAATTGAAAATTGAAAAGTGGAATTTAAATTTAAAGAAAATAACTGAGAATTAAATAAATTTAATTGTAAATTTAAAACAATTTTTATGAGTGAAAAAAATAATTGAAAAAATCCGAGAATTATTGAATATTGAGGAATTAATTGAAAATCGATAAAAATAATTGAAAATTAAAGAAAATAATTAAAAATTGAAGAAATAAATTTGAAATTAAAGAATTAAATAGAATTTTTAAGAAAATTGATAATTAAAAGAAGAATTGCAATATGACGAAAATAATTAAATATTAACGAAAATAATTAACTATTAAAAAAAAATAATTAACAATTGAAAAAGAAAATCCAAAAATGGTGAGAATAATCTGCATTTAAAGAAAAATATTTTTTAAGTTAATAAATAATCATAAAAATGAAGGAGAATAATAAATTATAAATTAAAAACTGATGAAAATTATGAAAAAAATTGTAGAAAATAAATTAAAATTGTAGAAATTAATTGGAAAATGAATTGTATTGAAATTTTAAGAAAATAATTAATAATTGAGAAAATGCGAGAATTATTGAATATTAAATAAAATAATTGAAAAACGAAGAATGCAATTGAAAATTGATAAAAATAATTGAGAATTGAAGAAAATAATTAAAAATTAAAGAAGTAAATTGAAGATTAAGGAATAAAATTGAAATTTAAAGAATAACATTGAAATTTAAAGAAAATAGTTGTCATTAATACTTGAAAATAGTTGTCAGAAAATAGTCATTATTATATTATTATAGATTTCTGAGATATAGAAAAAAATTGATTTCCGATAAAATTTCCCAGAACTTTTAGACCCAGGAAGAAATTATAATATTAAAATTATATTATGTAAAAAAAATAATATTAGGTACTATCGGGTAATTCTTAAACTTTAAAAAGTGTTTCTCATCATTGCAAAAATACATCAAAATTAAAAAATAGTCAAAATTATAAATGAGAAAAAAAAATAATGAAAAACTGTTCATACAGTCAACATTTAATGATGTTACTACAAAATTAAAAGTGGAATAACTTTGCCAATTTTAATCCAATTTTATTCAATCTGGAGTCATTTGAAACTGCATTTACTAAACTTTTGATGTGCATTGAGAGAAAAAATAATTTTAATAGAATAAAAAATTTAAATTAGCTTCAAAATTCAAAACATCAATGAAAAAATAAAAATTTTTTATGTTTTTTGGTCTTCTCCACTAGGTTCGATAAGAAGTTCTTTGATTTTATTATTTTTTATTTTGTAACACAGTGTAATTATTTTAACGTTCGAATTTTTAAATTTTAAACATGAAAACAAAAATTTTTACACTACTTCTGTCAATAAATGTTGAATTTGTACAATTGAAAGATCGTAAATTAATTCGTGGAATGAATTCTTGTAATAAATGTTAAATTTGCCAATTAGTGTTTAATTATTGTGGTCATTAAATTCAATTGACTTTATTTGCGATTTCCCTTCTTTTTTTTATGTAAATTATGTGCCAGAGAGAATAAAATTCACATGATACAATAAAACGAAACTTAAATTTACACATGTGTGTGTAGACTTAATTAATATTTTAAAAAAATACTTGCTAATAACTCAATCGATGCGTTTTCAAAAAATAAAACGAAAAAAATACTAACATTTTAACTTTTTAAAAGAAAAATATCCAATTTTGCAAAAAAAAACGATTTTTTCAAAATTTTTAAATGAGAAAAAAAAATAGTTAGAATTGATCGATCGGGTTCAAATGTATGTTATAATTTTTCCCCCAGAGGAACCTATAATTTCGTAAAAAAAAACATAGTTCTAAGTACACAGACGCAAACACACACACACGGAGATTTTTTTAAAACTTCATTTTCGACAGATATGATATGATATGATATGACAAAAAATCGCAATCGATAATTTGAGGGTAAAACAATACTTCCTCTATGAGTTAGCAATATAATAATACTTATAGAGACTAGAATAAATTATAATTTAAATAAAAATTATATTTGAAGGTAATTCGTAATATCAAATTTGTGTCAAATAGTAATTGGATATAAGAATTACCATATGTAACAAAATTATGAGTTTGAAACCTTAAGAGTTTTGTCTGCGTATTTATTCTACATATTAAAATTCGATACAATTGTTAGGGACGCATGAATCTTCTACACATCTCATTTGACATAATGCACAATTTATCTAAACATATGTCATCGATCCAGCAATTGTTAATTTACTTGAATTATTATTATAAAGGCTAATTTTCATTCTACTGTTTATCCATTAGCTCTAATTTTCCTTTTGCAGAAATGCTATATTTTACAGAAATTGTTTTATAGTTAGCATGAGCAGACATCTCCATTTTTTTTTTATTTATCTTATTTATTGATTGAAATAATTTTCGTTTTACTAAGATTTAATCTATTCTAATTTCTATTTTCACAATTTATTAATTAACAGAAATTGTAGGTCACCCAATTGAAACCAATTGTTTTTTTATTTAAAATATTAGTACGTATTTTCACTTGTTTTTTTTTTTTTATGAATTCTAAAAGATAATCATTGGTGCGAAGAATTTTTATGTTTATGTTTCTTTTTTGTTGTAAGGGATGAAATGAGTAGTAGGTAAACAATCGGTTCGAAGATATAGATCTTTGATACCAATTACTAATATAAGATAATTGTTATTCTTAATAAGAGCCAATCGAGAAAATTGATTTTATTATCATATTCTAGTTCATATGTAAAATTTAAATTGACATTAAAAGAATTAAACGTATTAATTCATTTATACGAAAACCATGAATTTTTTTTTAAAATTGTCCTGGAATTTTCCCAAAATTTTTTGTGGATAACCTGTAAAACTCATGGACTTTTTAATCCAGACTTCTGTAGCAACCATGTAATTATTGTAAAATTTCTACACAAGTTTCAATTTATTTTTGTCATTTTTCAATTATTTTCTTCAAACTTAAATTACTTTTGTCATTGTTCACGTATTTTTGCTATTTTTCAATTATTTTCTACATATTTCTATTATTTTTCCCATTTTAAAATTGTTTTCTACAAATTTCCAGTGGCGTAACTATTAAGGGGCAAAGTGGGTCAATGTCCCGGGCCCTTGAGCTCAAGGGACCCTCGGTCAACTCTAATAGAACTTCAAAAAAAAAAAAAAAAAATTCCAAAAACCTTGAAATTTGCAGTAATTTAAAGCTTAACTAAATCCAACAATTCTACCCCTTGTGTTATAAACAATTATAAATATTTTAAATATAATATTTAAAAATAACTTTATGTAAATAAATAAAAAAGTAAAATAAATCTTTATTTAGAACAAAATTTATAAAATTTTAGAATTAAAAGAAATTGCAAAAAATAATTGAAATTAAACAAAATATATAATTGCAAATTAATTTAAAAAATCATAAAAATTTGTTAAAAATAAAGAAAATAATTCAAATTTGAGAAAACTACTTGGAAATCTTGAAACTAAGTTGAAAAAAAAGTAAATAATCAAAAATTAGAGAAAATAATTGAAAATTTAAAAAATAAAAGATGATTGAAATTTGAGATAAATAATTAAAAATTGAAAAAATAATTAAAATTTAAGAAAATAACTGAAAAAATGGCATAATATATTTAAAATAAAGGAAAATCAAAGAAAATTTCAGAAAAATATTTAAAACTATCAGAAGTTCATTGGAAAAAAAAAGAAAAAAATTGAAAATTATAGAATAATTTTTAATTAAAGAGATTTAATTAAAACTTTTATGGAAATTATGAAAAATAACGAAAGAAATTGAAAATTTAAGAAAATAATTGAAATAATAATATAAATAATCAAAATTTTAATTGAAATAATTGAAATCACAGAAAAATAGTTTAAAATTTTTGAAATTATAAAACAAATGAAAAAAATTGAAAATTAAGGAAATAAATTTTGGAAAATAATTGAAAAATGATTTTTAAATTTGAAACTTGAGGAAAATAATTAAAATATAATATAAAACAATGATAAGTTGTAAAAAATAAATTACATTTAAGTGAAATAGTTAAAAAATTTACAGAATTTTTTTTAAATAGAAGGGAATTGAAGAAAGCTATAATAATAATAATTGAAATGTACGATACTTAATGAAAATATTTGTAAATTATGAAAACAAATGAAAATAACTAGGAATTGAAGAAAATAATTGAAATTTTTAGAAAAATATGTACTTTTAAATCTTAGGAAATAATTTTGAAAACGAGAATAATAATTAATAATATTTAGGAAAAGAATTAAAACATGATAAAACTAATTCACGATTGAACAAAATAATTGAAATATTCTAAAAATAATTTAAGAGTGAGACGAAAAATTGAAATTTGATGAAAATAATTTAAATATAAAAAATTGAAAACAGTAAAGAAAATTTGAGAGAAATAATTAAAAAATATGTTTAAAAAAAATAAAATAGTTACAAAATTACTTAAAAAATTTTACTAAGAATAATTAAAATATAGGAAAAATAATAGAAAATTGATGAAAATAACTGAAATTTGAGATAAATAATTGATACTTTTGAAAATTATGCCAAGATAATGAAAATAATTGGAAATTGAAGAAAATAAAAGAAAAGTTGCAAAACTTTTTTTTAATAAAAAGAAAATAATTGAAAAATTGTTCAAACTTGGAAAATTGTTGACAATAATCTAAAATTTGGGATAATAGCTGAAAATTTAGGAAATTAATTAGTAAATAATAAAAATATTAAAGGATGGAGTAAATAATTGCAAAATAATAAAAAGAAATGAAAATTGAACAAAACAATTGAGAATGGAAATATATGTATATATTTGAAAGTTCAGAAAATTAAGTCAGGAATTATGAAAATGATAAAAAATTAATAATTATAATTGCAAAATGACAAAACCAATATAGTAAATTTAAAAAAGTAATTTAAAATTGCGAGAAATATTATAAACTTTAGGAATAAATAATTATATTGATTTAATGTCAAGGGAAAAATAATTAAAATTGAAAAAATGATTGAAAAAAACTAGACACAATAATTGAAATTTCAATAGGGTAAATTTAAGATTTAGGGATACAATTTAAAAATAGTTAAAACAATTAAAAATTGGAGAAAATAATTCAAAAAACGATAAAAATAGTAGAAAATTGTATTTTAAGTAATTCGAATCATAATAGAAAGGAATTACTAAAAATTGAAGACATTTTTGAAATATTCTCTTCAAATTTCAATTATTTTCTTCAAACTTCAATTAATTTCTTCAACTTTCAATTATTTTCCTCAAACATCGAATATTTTTTTTTAATTTTTTCAATTATCGTATTTTAATTTTTAACTTTTACTCCAGCTTTCAATTACTTGTGTCATAATTCAATTAGTTTCCTCAAATTTTAATTATTTCGTGATTATCTCAATTATCGCACTCAAAATTTTATTTTTTTACACCAGTTTCAAACAATTTTTTCAAATTTTTATTTTTTTTCATTCTTCAATTTTTATCTTGTAATTTTAATTATTTTAAACTTTTCAATTAATTGCTTCAAATTTCAATTATTTCGTTTCAATTTTTCAAAGTTTGTTTTCATTTTTTGATTTTTAAACAATTTTTTATTTAGTGTTGTCATTTTACAATTTTTCTTTCAAATTTCAATTATTTTTGTCATTTTTCAATTATTTTCTTCAAAATTTAATTAATTTCTTCATATTATTATTATGATTTATTAGAAAATAAATAAATATTTAAGTTTTTTTAATACTTTTATATTATTCTCTTTAAATTTCAATTATTTTCTTCAAACTTCAATTAATTCCTTTAACTTTCAATTATTTTCCTCAAACATCGAATATTTTTTTTAATTTTTTAATTATCGTATTTTAATTTTTAACTTTTACTCCAGCTTTCAATTATTTGTGTCATTATTGAATTAGTTAATTGAATTAACTAAAATTAATAATTAATTTGCGATTATTAAAAAATTTTCAGATTTATACGAAAACAATGATTTTTTTTTTTAAATTGTCCTGGAATTTATTTATTGGCATGAATATTTAAATTTCCTACACCAGTTTTCAATTATTTTCTTCAAATTTCAACCATTTTCTTCATTTTTATTATTATTGTTATACAAATATATTAATTTTTTTCTCGTTTTTCAATGAGTTTCTACAAATTGCAATTATAAGCTTCAAACTTTAATTACTTTCTTCATATTTAAAATTTTTTGCCATTTTTGAATTATTCTCTTCAAATTTCTTTTATTTTTTTAAAACTTCAATTCATTTCTTCACTTTCAATTATTTTTCTCAAGCTTCAAATTTATTTTTTTCAATTATTGTCTATAAATATTGAATTTCTCCATCAGCTTTCAATTATTTATGTCAATATTCAATTAGTTTCTTAACATTTAATTGTTTTGACAGATTTTCAATTACTGTCTTTAAATTTTTAATTTTTTACACCAGTTATCAATTATTTTTGTCAAATTACAATTATTTTTGTCAATATTCAAATATTTTTGACATTTTGGAATTATATTCTTCAAATGTCATTTTCCTCAATCATTTTATTATTGTCATAAATTTATTAGCTTTTACACCAGATTTCAATTATTTGTGTCATTATTTAATTAGTTTATCCACATTGTAATTATATTGTTACTTTTTCAATCATTATATACAATTTTTCAATTAATGTATTAAAATGTTTATTTTTTACTCCATTTTTGAATTATATTTTTTATTTTTCATTAATTTTTTTTCCAAATTTCAGGTATTTTTAACATTTTTTAATTCTTATCTTCAAGTTTTAAGATATTAATAAATCAATTTCAATTAATTTAATTTATATTATTAATTTCAATTTTTTTTTTAAACTTCTAATATTGTTCTCAATATTTCAATATTATTGTCTATAAATTTTTAATTTTTAAACCAGTTCATTTATTTATGTCATTATTCAATTAGTTAATTGAAATAACTAGAATGAAGTTAGTCTTAGTCCCTGTTATTTGATTGATTTTGACTCTCTTTATCAGGAAATATTTTGTAATTTGAATTGAAAGAATAAGGTAACCTCTTTCGTTAGTGTCGTGTTGTGCTGGTTTTTAATTGTCAATTGTGTAAAAAAAAAGTTTCGAAAAATGCTTTAAAAATTTATTATAGTTTTTTAAGAAGTTTAATATATAAACACATGCAATTAATTTCCTAAATTTTCAGTTATTATCTCAAATTTAGATTATTGTCATCAATTTTCCATTGTATAATGATTTTTTAATTATTTTCTTTTGCTTAAAAATAAATTCTGCAATTTTTCTTGATTTTCATCAATTTACAATTATATTCATTATTTTGGCATTACTTTTAAAAATTTCTATTATTTATCCGATATTGCAATTATTTTAATCAATTTTTGTTATTTCTGCGATTTTTTAATTATTCTCCTTAATTAAAATTGATTAAGTAATTTTGTAACCATTATTTTTTTTAAACATATATTCTATGATTTTTTCAGTTATTTTTCTCAAATTTGATTAAATGTTTTCAATTTTTTTTTCTCCAATTTTTAGTTATTCTCATTTTCTAAAATTATTTTCTAAGATTTTTAAGTAATTTTTTGAAAATTCAAATATTTTGTTTAATTTCTAATTATTTTCATTTGTTATCAGAATTTCAAATTTTTTTTATTAATTATCGTAAATTTCAATTACTTTTAGCTTTCTTCCAGACTTTTCTCCAATTTTTAGTTTTTCTCATTTTATAAAATAAATTTCTGAAATTTTTTAAGTATTTTTCTCAAATTTCTATTATTTTCTTCAATTTTTAATTATTTTTCTTGGTTTTCGTAATTTTCAAAATATTTTGATCAATTATCGTAAATTTCAACTATTTTTAGCATTCTTCTAGTCTTTTCTCCAATTTTTAGTTATTCTCATTTTCTAAAATTATTTTCTAAGATTTTCAAGAATTTTTCTAAAATTTCAATTTTTTTCTTTAATTTTTAATTATTTTTATTTGTTTTCATAATTTCACAATTTGTTTATTAATTATCGTAAATTTCAATTATTTCTAGCTTTCTTCCAGAGTTTTTCCAATTTTTAGTTTTTCTCATTTTATAAAATAAATTTCTAAAATTTTTTAAGTATTTTTCTCAAATTTCTATTATTTTCTTCAATTTTTAATTATTTTTCTTTGTTTTCGTAATTTTCAAATTTTTTTTATCAATTCTAGTCTTTTCTCCAATTTTTCTGACTCTTCAATTATTTCATTATTTATATCATTTTTTATATTATTTTCTTCAATTTGCCATTACTTTCGTTCTTTTTCTCGTTCTTTTTCGTAATTTCCAAAAAGTTTTTAATTATTTCTGTTTAATTAAAAATTTTTCTTTTCAATTTTGAACTACGTTTATCTTGTTTCATTTATTTTCTCTAATTTTTAATTATTTTCTATTATTTCAATGAACTTCTGAAAGTTTTAAGTATTTTTCTCAAATCTTGTTTAACTTTCCTTTATTTCAAATAATTTATGTAATTTGTTTAATTATTTTCTCAAATTTAAATTATTTTTTTAATTTTAATTGTATTTATGTATCTCAATTTTTAACCATGTTTTTTCAATTTTCAATTATTTTCTCTAATTTTTCATTATTTAATTTTGTTTTAATTTACGTTTAAGATTCTCAAGTATTTTTCTCAAATTTAAATTATTTTCTTTACGTTTAAAACATATTTATTATTGTTTAAATTACATTCCCCAATTTTTAATTGATTTCATTTTTTTTCAATTAATTTGCAAAATTTGCAATTATTTTGTTTAATTTCAATTATTTTTTGCAATTCTTTCTAATTCTAAAACATTATAAATTTTGTCCTAAATAAATATTTATTTTATTTGTATTAATTGATTTTTAAATATTATATTTAAAATATTTATTTTTTCTTATTAGATAAATATTATTTACCTATTTGTTATATTTATTATTGTATTTTATAATTTCTAAAATGTATGAAAAACTAATCGCGCGCTGGCGCGCGTTTTATTTTGCTAGCTTAGTATAATTTATGACTTCAGTAAAAGAAATTTTACAAACATGAATTTTGTCAAATCTTCTATCCAAGCTTTCAATTACTAAATTACAGGGAATGTTAGTAAATAAAGAACTAACATCCAGTGAGAGTAGTACAAAATTACTATGTACACAAATATTATTTAATTTGTCTTTTAATTGAAAACTATTGTTAATATGAGATTTTGGAAGAGGAATTGCCGTTTTTATATAGTTTTTGCTAAAAAATGCGTTGGACTACTGATCAGCGAAACTATTTGACGGAGAGGCACATTATCTTTATAAATTTATAATAGATCATAAAACCATTAAAAAAAAATAAACCAAATATAAATGATCAAAAGGAAGGTGAAAGAATAAAAAAGAAAATTCTTTTTTTTTCCAATGTTTCGACGTTTCGTTTACCATAATAAGTTAAAACATATTGATTGTTTATAGCATGTCAAAAATTAAAATTAGTCAATTTTATAAAATAAAAATCGGTTGACATTTTGGACGACGACTTAAAGTCAACTAACAGAAAATTTAAAAGGCAACGATGACTACATATACACACAAATATAAAAACAATCACATCGAGTATCAGAGGCCAATAACACTAACAATAATTCAATCGTCTCAATAATGGTAAATAAATTTTATTTAATGAAAAACTATCCTCCTTTCGGTTAATAGTATGATTATTGGATTGTATATGGATCATTTCTGAAATTTTTCTTTTTCTCCAATTTGGTTCATGATCTAAAATTTGAACATTGTCCCAATCATAATCATGACCAAAATGTTTTTTATGTTGTAACACTACTGTATTTGTCTTTCTATTTTTATGTTCATTTATGTTTCATTAAAAAAAAAACTTATTTGAAGATTCCGATTTTTTGACCAGCTAGATTCGTCTTTTAGACCACTGTGAGCCACATAAAATTGGGGTGATTTTGATGCGTCACTTTTGAATTAAATTTAACAGCATAAATGAAATTCGGGCATTTTAAATAAGCGGACAATAAAACGAGAGATGTAGGTGTTCTGAAAATAGAATAGATATAGAAGTCACGTATGGGTGGTTTAAAAGTTAATGGAACACCCAAGGGACACTTGGCAGGCACTGGAGAACTATATGTATAGCAAAAGTGAACATTCACAACAGTGAGGGCAGATGGTTGTGTCAGTGTACATGAAGAATTAATTTGACCGTTGTGACTTACGCTTGTCCTGCTCGTGGCACGTGCCCCAACAACAGGGCGAGGAATGAGGGGCTGGCAGTTGTGGGGAAGTCTGTTGAATGGTTCCGGGTGCAGGATTTCCGCATTTTCTAAGAAGTCTCGGAGGTGCGCCGGGAGCTGATAACTGAGAAACCTGTAGGTGTCCACTGTTCTTTAGCTCTTGTTTCCGGTCTAGAACCGTCTCGCTCTTCACGTAAAAGGCCTTAGATTCTTGAAGCAACTCGACGGCACTCTTCCTCTTACCTATAAACACACCACGAGAAACCAGATTCCATTAGTTAGGTGATACCACTGTTATGAGTACAAATGGCAAAATAGTCTACTTCCTGTAACTAGATATATTGTCTTTACTTTCATTATACTTTTACTAAACTGTTCTCACTACTGTAAACACTAAACATATTAATTTGATAAATCAGCAATTATATATGAGGTCGTGTAATCAATGTACTGTAAAAAGAAATATCTTAAAATTCACGATTGTACCTTTATAGGGGAGAGTCGGGTAAAATGCCTAATTGGGTAAATTGGCAATGGTTAATAACTTGGCCAAAAATAAATATTAATCATAATTGTTTTTAATTATCAAGTATATTAAGGTGAAGATGATTTCTGTAAAGTTTCATGTTTATCAGTTTATTATTAAATAATTTATTAAAGAATTGTGAAAATGATGCTTTCCAACGATAATTTTTTCATTTTTAAAGATTGGTCGAGTCCATACCAAGTGATCACACCAATTTCAGTCATATTGAGTAATATTTACGAAATTTATATTTTGGGTTTCTTTAGGAGTAAAAAAAATAAATTTTAATTATTTTTAAAAAATTCAAAATATTTTCGAAAATATTCAAATTCAAAATTTTGAGTACTATTTTTTTTGTTTTATCATAACTTCTGTAATTTTGAAGCAATTGAGATCATTTTTTTTTAAATTACTCGTATTTAAATACTCTTTCAAGAAAAATTATAATAATTAAGAAATTGTTTATAATTAAATTTTTATTAAAAAAATTAAACTATTTATTTAAACAAAATCTAAAGTATATCATCGATCTTTTTCAAAAAATTCATAAACATAGCCTATAATGTGCTTAAAAATTTAAGCCAAAGAAAAAGATGGTATGTATTATAGTTTTTGAGAAAAAAATTATTAAGTTATGCTAGCGCGGCGCAGACCGGTGTCACCGCTACTCAACGCGTAGTTCCGTAGTAACCGAAATGTATGTATATTATTACATAATATAAATACAGTTAATCGTCATGTTTATTTTTTTATTTTACAAATTGTGCTGTGCACAGAATTTGAAAAAATTTTTGTTTCAATTTTATTCTCAAGGGGTACGAAGGAATGAAATTTTTGTGTACCTTTAATGGTCATAGCTTGATTAAATCTTTCACTTAACAATTGTTTTTCAGCTTCATATTCTGCGTAATTAGATTAGCGGCAAATTCGAAATCTTTAAAATATTAAATATTGAATTTAATTATAGATATCAACACAAATTCATATAATTTTTTCTATTATGTGAACTTATAAGATTGATTTGAAATTTTTTTTTACAAACATTGATTAAAAATAGTTATTTATAATAATCTTCAAATTTCATTCATTAATTCAATCTGTCAACACCTGCGAAGTTTGTCAGTACTTCGCAGTACTGACAAATTTTATGTTTCATACTTTATGTTTCAAATTTTTAATCTTTTTTCTCCTTATAAAATTTTGTCATCTTTTAAATTTATTATAGTTTTCATTTCTTTCAACTATTTTCAAACTATTTTTATCATTATTTAAGGGGAGAGATAGGTGAAATTTTAACTCAACAAAATTTTTGATGCTCAGAGGTGTCATTTTTTTTCTTACATCAATTAAGATGTAGAATTATGGTATTACATAAAAATTAAAAAACAATATTTTTTTGGTCATTTTCGAAATTTTATTTTTCAAAATCCATACGATGGATTGTAGAAAATCATTTAAAAATCCCACAAAAAAATTGTCGATGGAAAAAATGAAAATTGTGAAAGAGGTTTAATTTTTAAAATTTAAGTTTTTCTTAGAATAAATTTCTCAAACTCCGCAAATTATTTGTTTCTCTATTTTTGACATTACCCCATAATTTTAGGTCTAAAATTGCATAAGAAAAAAAATTAACACCCCTGAACATCGCGAATTTTGATAATTTTACCAGTCCATTATTTTTCTTTCTTCAGTTTTAAATTATTTTAATTATTCACTTATTTTCACTTATTTTTACCAGTTTTTAATTATATTAATTATTTTTCAATTGATTTAACAAATTTTCAATTATTATTCTTAAATTTTAATAATTTTCCCAATTTTTAGTTATTTTTATTATTTTTCTATAAATTACCAATTTTTTAATTACTTTTTTTTACTTTAATTATTTTCTCCGATTTTTTTAATTCTAAAGTTTGATGTCCATGTACTATGAAAAGATCAGTGTGACTTTCTGAAGCTTATAATTTAAATATAATACACTAACTATATTTACATTATGTAAAAATATACATACATTTCGGTTACTACGGAACTACGCGTTGAGTAGCGGTGACACCGGTCCGCGCCGCGCTAGCATAACTTAATAATTTTTTTCTCAAAAACTATAATACATACCATCTTTTTCTTTGGCTTAAATTTTTAAGCACATTATAGGCTATGTTTATGAATTTTTTGAAAAAGAACGATGATATACTTTAGATTTTGTTTAAATAAATAATTTAATTTTTTTAATAAAAATTTAATTATAAACAATTTCTTAATTATTATAATTTTTCTTGAAAGAGTATTTAAATACGAGTAATTTAAAAAAAAATGATCTCAATTGCTTCAAAATTACAGAAGTTATGATAAAACAAAAAAAATAGTACTCAAAATTTTGAATTTGAATATTTTCGAAAATATTTTGAATTTTTTAAAAATAATTAAAATTTATTTTTTTTACTCCTAAAGGAACCCAAAATATCAATTTCGTAAATATTACTCAATATGACTGAAATTGGTGTGATCACTTGGTATGGACTCGACCGATTAGAAAACATGCACTTCTATCTCACATACGTACATAATTTTTTTTTAAAATTAATCCTTGAATATTTAGCTATCTAATCACTTTGACTTAATTAATAAAAATGAGTTCTAAAATGAAAATAATTAGTTTAATTACATCGTGTATTTTTGGGTAAATTGCCTTGGTTAAATTGCCTATATGCTGTAAAACTTCTAAACAAGATACGTATGATACGGAAAATCTCTCGGGTTACACGTATATTTTGATGTAGAAACTAAATATCAAGTTGTTACTGCTTCTGTATAAAAAATCAGTGTTTTAACAAATTAATTATATTAATTAATGCATTTATATTAATAATAATTATAATAATTATGCATTGAAGAATAATTTTTAATATATTTTTAAAACATGGTTTTAAATAAGCGCGGGATGAATCAAAAGAAGTGCGCATGCGCAGAAAAAATACATAAGATTACGAGAGATACGTGTTGTCACGTGACTATAAAACACTATAAAAAATCATGGCGGATTAACTTGTCACATTTGGCATTGAATGACAAAATTTTCGTTTTCTTCCTAAAACTCACGCAGTTTTCAATCGAGCAGGTATTTTTGTAATTTATTATAGTGTTTAATTTACTTTTGTATGATTTTTTATAATTGTAGAAGCTTTATTTATTTGTTATAGACTTTATTTCCATTTTTTGTCGGTCTGCTTTGGATTAAAATTTTAGTTTTATGACAAAAAGATTATATTTTTGTATTCACAGCTAGTTCTTTTTTTAATATAAACAAGATAATTGATTATAGAAAATACATAAAAAAAAATTGTTTACTTTTATTCATATTTTTCCATATTTTTGTGCACAGGCGATTTGCCCAGTCGTGTGTCAAAATGGCGAATTTTGACATCAATATTTAAATAATTCTTTTTTCTATTTTTTCTGAAATAAGCACTTAACATGACTACATTATTATATTCTTAAAGGATGTTTTCTAAATATTTGATGGTTTATATTTTTCAAAACTATAATTAAATACTTTTTTTTTTTGCTCTAAACTTTACTATAGGCATTTTGGCCGACTCTCCCCTAAACTTGAAGCAACTTGTAATCCTATCATCAAAGTACAAAAATACAAACTGTTTTGTAATATCAAATTAATTGTGCTTTATTACTATGGCAGCTGTTATTGATTATAATTGACAATTGAAAACAGTATTAGGTAAAATGGTTAGATAATTACACAAATGAAAAAAATAATTTAAAAAATTAAATGCTAAATATTAAACAAAAAAATTGAGAAATTAAGAAAATTACAGGAAGTGTTGGAAATAATTGAAAATTAAATAATTGGATTGAAAATTGAAAAAATCATTAAAATTCGAGAAATTAGTAAAAAATAGAAGAAATAAATTGAAAATTTAAGAATTACGTTAAAATTTAAAAAAATAATCGAGAATTAAAAACAAAATTACTAAATGACGAAATGAATTGAAAATTGAAAACAAAATGACAAAAACAGCTAGATTAATACAAAACCGTTAAAATAATTGAAAAAATTAAAGAATAATTATAAAATTTTAAGAGAATATTTGAAAATTGAACAAATTGTAGGAAATTATTGAAAATTGAGAATTGAGGAAAATAATTAATAATTGAAAGAAATAATTGAAAAATGACTAGAATAATTGAAAATTAAAGAACATATCTGCAAAATGACAAAAATAATTGACAATTTAAAACAAAATTTGAAAAATGGCAAGATAAATACACAATTAAAAAAAATAATTTAAAAAATTAAACATTGAATTTAAGCAAAAAATTTGAAAAATTAAAAAATTACTCGAATAACTGTTAGAAATAATTGAAAATTAAATAACTGGATTGAAAATTGAAAAAAATCATGTAAATTGAAGACAATAATACAAAATAGAAGACAAATTAAAAATGTAAGAATTAAAGTAAAATTTGAAAAAACAATCAATAATTCAAAAAAAATTACAAAATGACGAAAATAGTTGACAATTGAAAACAGAATTCGTAAAATGATTAGATAATTACACAATTGAAAAAAATAATTTAAAAAATTAAATACTAAATATTAAACAAAAAAATGGAGAAATAAAGAAAATTATAGGAATAACTGTTGGAAATAATTGAAAATTTAATAATTGGATTTAAAGTCGAAAAAATCACTAAAATTCGAGAAAATAATTAAAAATTCAAGAAAATAGTAAAAACTAGAAGAAATTAATTGAAAATTTAAGAATAAATTTAAAATTTGAAAAAATAATCGTAAATGGAAAAAAAATTACAAAATGACGAAATTAATTGAAAATTAAAAACAAAATGATAAAAATAGTAGGATTAATACATAACCGACAAAATAATTGAAAAAAATTAAAGAAAAATTATAAAATTTTAAGAGAATATTTAAAAATTGAAAAAAATTGTAGGGAATTATTGAATATTGAGGAAAATAATTAATAATTGAAAGAAATAATTGAAAAAATGTCGAGAATAATTGAAAAATTAAAGAACATATCTGCAAAATGACAAAAATAATTGAAAATTGAAAACTAAATTCGAAGAATGACTAGATTAATAGACAACTAAAAACTATAATTAGAAAAATTAAAAAAAATATTAAATATAAAGAAAATAATTGCAAATTGAAAATAGTACAAAAAAGTGACTTTTTAATTTAAAAAGGTGAATAAATATATAGAGAGTTTTTAAGTGAAAAAAGTGAATAAACAATAATTTGCAATAGTAAACAAAATATTACTGATATTAATTTGGGGCCCGCTAGCAGGCGAATAATTAATCAGGGCTCCTCAATATGAAATTTGAAAAAAAATTTGTTAAATGAGAAAACTAATTGGAAAATTAATTAAAAATCAAGAAATGAAGACATAAATTTAAAATTTAACACAAAATCATTGAAATTTAAAGAAAATAATTGACAAAAATTTAAAGAATACTTGTAATTACAAGAAAATAATTGAAGAATGACAAGAATAAATAAAAGACGAAAAATAATGATTCCAAAATGTCAAAAGTATTTGAATAATGACAAAAATAATTGTAGTTTGAAAAAAATAATTGAGAAATGACAAAAATAATTGATAACTGATGTAAAGAATTGAAAATTGATAGACAATAATTATTGAAAAATTGAAAAAAATATTAGAAGTTTGAGGAAAATAATTAAAAGGTGAAGATAATAATTGACGTTTGAAGAAAATAATTGAAATTTAAGGAGAATAATTCAAAAATGTAAAAAAAAAATTAAATATGAGGAAAAGAATTGAAATTGGTAGAAAATAATTGAAAAAAAGTGTAAAAAATTATAAATTTGAAGACAATACTTGAAAAATTGACGAAACAATTGAAATATTAAGAAACTAATTGAATAATGAGATAAATAATTGAAAGCTGGTTCAAAAATTAAAAATTTATAGACAATAATTGAACAATTGAAAAAAATATTGGAAGTTTGAGGAAAATAATTGAAATTTAAGAAATTAATTGAAGTCTGAAGAAAAAAATTGAAATTTGAAGACACTAATTCAAAAATTTCATAAAATTTAAATATAAGGAAAGTAATTGAAATTTGTAAAAATAATTAAAAAAATAATTGAAAAAGTTGTAAAAAAAACGAATAAATTCATGAGAATAATAAAAAGGATGAAGAAAATCATTGAAATTTGAAGAAATTTATTTAAAACTGGTGTAAAATTTTTTTAATTTCTTGACAGTAAACAAAATTGAATAAAATAATTGAAATTTGTAAAAAATAATTTTAAAATGTCACAAATAATAAAAATATGAAGAAAATAATTGGAAATTAACAAAAATAATTTAATCATGACAAAAGTAATTGAAATTTGAAGAAAATAATTAAAAAATAACAAAACTAAATTGAAATTTGTGTAGAAAATTTAAATATTTCTGACAATAAAATAAGTATTAAAAACATAATTGAAATTTTCAGAAAATACTTATAAATCTTAGAAAAAATTTGAGAAAATGAGAATAATAATTAACAATTGAGGTAGATGATTGAAAAATGATAAAATTATTTCAAAATTAAAAAAAACTAATTGAAATTTGCTGAAAATAATTCAAGAATATTAAAAAAAAATTGAAATTTGATAAAAATAATATAAATATGAAAAATCGTAAACAGTAAATAAAATTTGAGAGAAATAATTGAAAAAATCGTAGAATATATATATGTTTAAAGAAATAAAATAATTACAAAATTACTCGGGGGTTTTTGGGGTCGCTGATTACGAATTTCAAGTCAGACTTTCAAAATTCAAAATGTCGGATCCAGTATGGCGGACAAATTTTTTGGATTTTTACGAAACTTGGTATCTGGGGGTTTTTGGGGTCGCTGATTACGAATCTGGGGTCAGATTTTAAAAATTTAAAATGGCGGATCCAATATAGCGGACCAATTTTTAAAATATTGGTCAGCCATATTGGATCCGCCATTTTGAATTATAAAAATTTGGCATGAAATTCGTAATCAGCGACCCCAAAAACCCCCAGATACCAAGTTTCGTAAAAATCCAAAAAATTTTCAAAAATTTGTCCGCCATACTGGATCCGCCATTTTGAATTTTGAAAGTCTGACTTGAAATTCGTAATCAGCGACCCCAAAAACCCCCGAGTAACAAGATTCAAGCAAATCCCTCGTTATTTAAAAAAGTTTGTCTGTCACATAAAATCCGCCATGTTTTTTGAGGTTATGTCAAAACTGAGACCTGATGGAGCAAAACAGACTTCAGATTCGTGTTCAGCGCATCAAAATACATAAGGAATGGGTGGTCTCATTCCCCAACTCGGGTACTTTTTTTTTTGTGTGGCTGTGTTATTATTAAGGTGGAATATTAAGGAGTTATTTTATATTTAAGTAGGGCTTGGAAAAATAGGAATAGAGTACAGTAAAGGTTTATTGATAAGAAATCAGACAGCTATAGGTCTGTTACGCTTTTAGCTGCCATGCTGTTCGTCCGTTACGGTATAGAAAGACAAAGATTGTAGGTGGGTTAAGATAGAGAGATAAGAAAGGTAGGTATACTGATATTATACTTTGTCTCTAGTATACTTTAAAAACCAAAGAAACCAGTAAGATAATTGTCATGTTTATACTTGCGTCAAAAGTTGATAACACAAGGGCTGTTTTTAAGGGATAGTTTTTCAATATTTTTATATTGGATTAGTACAGGGTGCTTTTTGGGGGTGATTTTAGTAACATACACTGAACGAAGAGTTTTGGTTGACTAATTTTGAAAATAAGGATTCCTTTATGTACATTTTTGTTAATCTGTTTAAATGTTGAAAAATTGGTTTTTAACAAAAATCCTGACGTGATGGAGATAAATCCGAATTTGAAATCAGCAACCAAAACTTCTTTAGAAATTTATGATCCGAATTCTGGAAACAAAAAATAATGTTGTGGTCATTAATAGTAATAGGTCATTTAAAAAACAAAATCAATTTAGCCCGATCGTAAAACCATTACATCCTATATATATATATATATATATATCATTGAATCGGATTTATCGTCAATGAAAGTGAGCATTGAATTAAGATAATGAGAAGGAAGATTTCTGATGCCGAACAAGTGAACTAATTAATTGTTGAATAATTATTGTCCGCATGTGGTGCACAACTGTGCGCGTTTATATCTCCCGTTTATAAATCAACATTAATGATTGAGACTATCGTCTAGATTTGAATTTTTAGTGAGCTAATTGCTTAGAAGTATATGGTCAGTGTATAATTCATATTGGCGAGCAGATGTTGTGTGTTGCGTGAATCACACGATAATTTATCCATAGAGTTCACGAGTGATCATGTTAATGAGAGGAGATAAAATTTTATAACGGTACAACTCATGCGCTCAGTTTGTTGTTCTAAGCCTAATTATATCAGTATGTAAACTCCCATGACGAATGCATATACGTTGCATGGAACAATTAGGCGTGCAGTTTGGATCGATTCTACATCAAGTTTCTCGGCAAATTCTGTGCCGCTCGATATTCTCTTGTGTCAAACTGTAACTCAGCACACTTATATCAACAAGTTACTCTACTTCCCAGGGCAATATTTATATATATATATATATACATAAAAAATACAATAACTCTTTTCCAAGAAATCCAAGTTGAGCTAGAAATAGGCAAAGATAAAGAAACGCGAAAAAATTAAATTGATTGCAAGTTTGTTAGAAACATGTTAAAGAATCGTTTTAAAAATTACTCAAATCAAGAGCCAGTTCTCGAAAAGTGTTTTAGAAATTTTAATTTAATTATTAAATTGTTTAACTATTTTTTAGACAATTTTAAAATACCGCACCATTATATATAGTTAACTTCAAAGATTAATTTTAATTCAACATTATTGATTGGTTATTCCATTAAGTATAAACAGTCTTTTGTTCCCTTGTTTTGACAAGATTGAAAGCACTTATCGTAATTGTGTGTCAACTGTGATAAGTAGATTCGATCTTTTGTCAAAACAAGGGTAGAAAGTGAAAATTTGTTTTTGGAATACAGAATTAGTAGAGATTCTGATTACAATTCCGGAAGTCTCAGACTTATTTTCGTTATCAAGGAAGAAAAAACTTGACGAAAAAGATAGATTTACAAAGTCGAGTAAAGCTAAATTATCTGAAAAAGTTGATCAGGATAGTGGTGTGGATATTTGGTATAGAAGCATCAGAATTTTCAAAAATCTCCTCTTATAAAAAAAAAACAGCAATTGTCCCAAAAACTAAGACTCAAAAATTGAAATTGAATATGTTAAGAAATGACATTTAAAGAAAATAATTCCAAAATGTCAAAAATATTTTAATATTGACAAAAATAATTGTAATTGAAAAAAAAAGTGAAAAGTGACAAAAATAATTTATAATTGGTGTGAAAAATTAAAAATTTAAAGACAATAATTAAAAATCTGGCGAAACAATTGAAATGTTAATAACTAATTAAATAATGACATAAATAATTGAAGACTGGTGTAAAAATTAAATATTTATAGACAATAATTGAAACAAATAAATTCAAAGGTTGAGGAAAATAATTGAAAGTGAAGAAATGAATTGAAGTTTGAAGGAAATAAAAGAAATTTGAAGAGAATAATTCAAAAATGGCAAAAAATTTTTAATATGAAGAAAGTAATTAAAGTTTGAAGCTTATAATTGCAATTTGTAGAAACTCATTGAAAAACGAGTAAAAAAATGAATAAATTTGTAACAATAATAATAAGAATGAAGATAATGGTTGAAATTTGAAGAAAATAATTGAAAATTATTAATTTTAGTTAACTCAATTAACT
The DNA here is from genome assembly GCA_037103525.1 of Ganaspis brasiliensis. Classification (NCBI taxonomy): domain Eukaryota; kingdom Metazoa; phylum Arthropoda; class Insecta; order Hymenoptera; family Figitidae; genus Ganaspis; species Ganaspis brasiliensis. The sequence goes on along the minus strand of JAZKLR010000045.1, from coordinate 2,732,497 downwards.
AATTGAATAATAACAAAAATAAATGAAAGTTGGTGTAAAATTAAAAGATTTATAGACAATAATTGAAAAATAGAACAAAATATAAAAAGTTTAAGGAAAATAATTGAAAGTTAAAGAAATTAATTGAAGTTTGAAAAAAATAATTGAAATTTGATAACAATAATATAAAAATATTAAAGAAACTTAAGTATTGATTTATTTCATAAATAATAATAATAATAATTAATAATAATATAAAGAAATTAAATAAATTTTAAATAAAATAGTTTATAAAAGACAAAAATAATTCAAATTTGAAAAAAAATTGAAAAAGGCAACATTAAATAAATAATTGATTGAAAATCAAGAAATAAAAACAAACTTTAAAAGATTGGAAAGAAATAATTGAAATTTCATAAAAATAATTAAAAAGTTTTAAAAATACTTAAAATTACAAGATAAAAATTGAAGAATGAAAAAAAAATTAAAATTTGAGAAAATTGTTTGGTGTAAAAAAATAAAATTTTGAATAAGATAATTGAGATATTGACAAAATAATTAAAATTTGAAGAAACTAATTGAATAATGACACAAACAATTAAAAGCTGGAGAAAAAAAAAATTTAAATACGATAATTTAAAAATTAAAAAAAATATTCCAAGTTTGAAGAAAATAATTGAAAGTTCAAGAAATTAATTGAAGTTTGAAAAAAATAATTAAAATTTGAGAAAATAATTGAAAAAATTGCATAATATATTTAAAGTAAAGGAAAATTAAAAAAAATTTCAGAAAAATATTTAAAACTAGCAAAAGTTCATTGAAAAAGAAGAAAAAAATTGAAAACTACAGAAAATAAATGAAAACAGATAAACATAATTTAAAATTGATGAGAATAATGTTTAATTAAAGAGACATAATTAAAACTATTATGGAAATTATAAAAAAAAACGAAAGTAATTGAAAATTGAAGAAAATAATATAAATAATTAAAAATTGAATGAAATAATTCAAATCACAGAAAATTTGTTACTAGGGGAGAGTCGGGTAAAATGCCTAATTGGGTAAATTGGCAATGGTTAATAACTTGGCCAAAAATTAATATTAATCATAATTGTTTTTAATTATGAAGTATATTAAGGTGAAGATGATTTCTGTAAAGTTTCATGTTTATCAGTTTATTATTAAATAATTTATTAAAGAATTGTGAAAATGATGCTTTCCAACGATAATTTTTTCATTTTTAAAGATTAGAAAACATGCACTTCTATCTCACATACGTACATAATTTTTTTTTAAAATTAATCCTTGAATATTTAGCTATCTAATCACTTTGACTTAATTAATAAAAATGAGTTCTAAAATGAAAATAATTAGTTTAATTACATCGTGTGTTTTTGGGTAAATTGCCTTGGTTAAATTGCCTATATGCTGTAAAACTTCTAAACAAGATACGTATGATACGGAAAATCTCTCGGGTTACACGTATATTTTGATGTAGAAACTAAATATCAAGTTGTTACTGCTTCTGTATAAAAAATCAGTGTTTTAACAAATTAATTATATTAATTAATGCATTTATATTAATAATAATTATAATAATTATGCATTGAAGAATAATTTTTAATATATTTTTAAAACATGGTTTTAAATAAGCGCGGGATGAATCAAAAGAAGTGCGCATGCGCAGAAAAAATACATAAGATTACGAGAGATACGTGTTGTCACGTGACTATAAAGAATCATGGCGGATTAACTTGTCACATTTGGCATTGAATGACAAAATTTTCGTTTTCTTCCTAAAACTCACGCAGTTTTCAATCGAGCAGGTATTTTTGTAATTTATTATAGTGTTTTATTTACTTTTGTATGATTTTTTATAATTGTAGAAGCTTTATTTATTTGTTATAGACTTTATTTCCATTTTTTGTCGGTCTGCTTTGGATTAAAATTTTAGTTTTATGACAAAAAGATTATATTTTTGTATTCACAGCTAGTTCTTTTTTTAATGTAAACAAGATAATTGATTATAGAAAATACATAAAAAAAAATTGTTTACTTTTATTCATATTTTTCCATATTTTTGTGCACAGGCGATTTGCCCAGTCGTGTGTCAAAATGGCGAATTTTGACATCAATATTTAACTAATTCTTTTTTCTATTTTTTCTGAAATAAACACTTTGACTACATTATTACATTCTTAAAGGATGTTTTCTAAATATTTGATGGTTTATATTTTTCAAAACTATAATTAAATACTTTTTTTTTTGCTCTAAACTTTACTATAGGCATTTTGGCCGACTCTCCCCTAGATGTTTTTTTCCTTTAAAAATTTTAAATCAAATTTCACCTTTATAAAATGTTCACAAATTTTAAATTTACAGCAATTTTAACTTCTTTAAATTTCAATTAATTTGTACTTGTATTGATTGAAAATTCAATTAATCCACGTTTCAAATATACTAAATTTTAATTAATTTAAAAATTTCTTCAATTTTTCATAATTCCTTTCTATTATGATTTTAATTACTTAAAATACAATTTTCTACTATTTTTATCGTTTTTCAACTATTTTCTGCAATTTTTAATTGTTTGAATAATTTTTAAATTGTTTCCCTAAATCTTAAATTTACCTTCTTCAAATTTCAATTATTATGTTTAGTTTTTTCAATCATTTTTTCAATTTTAATTATTTTTCCCTTGACATTAAATCAATTTAATTATTTATTCCTAAAGTTTATAATATTCAACGCAATTTTAAATTACTTTTTTAAATTTACCATTGCTTTTGTCATTTTGCAATTATTATTTTCCATTTTTATTCATTTTCATAATTTCTGAATTATTTTTTTAAACTTTCAAAGATATACGTACATATATTTCAATTCTCAATTATTTTGTTCAATTTTAATTTCTTTTTATTATTTTGCAATTATTTTCTCCATTAAATATAATATATTAATTAAATATTTTCATTATTTTTTAAGTAATTTCCTTAATTTTCAGCTTTTATCCCAAATTTTAGATTATTGTCATCAACTTTCCAAGTTTGAACAATTTTTCAATTATTTTCTTTTTATTGAAAAAAAGTTCTGCAATTTTTCTTTTATTTTCTTCAATTTCCAATTATTTTCATTATTTTGGCATAATTTTCAAAAGTTTCAATTATTTATCTGAAATTTCAATTATTTTCATCAATTATCGATTATTTTTGCGATTTTTTAATTATTCTCTTTAATCAAAAATTTTAAAGTAATTTTGTAAATATTTTCCTTTTTTTTAAACATATTTTTAAATTATTTCTCTCAAATTTTATTTACTGTTTTCAATTTTCAATTTTTCATATTTACATTATTTTCAGAATAATTATTTCAGTTATTTTTATTATTATTATTTTTTTTAATTAGTTTTATCATTTTTCAATTATTTTCCTTGATTGTTAATTATTATTCTCATTTTCCAAAACTATTTCCCAAGATTTTTAAGTTAATATTTTACTAAAAATTTCAATTATTTTCTTCAATTCCTAGTTATTTTCATTTGTTTTCATAATTTTCAAATTTTTTTATAAAGTATCGTAAATTTCAATTATTTTTAGCTTTCTTCAATTCTTTTCTCCAATTTTCAGTTTTCCTTATTTTTTCAATTAATTTCTAAGATCTTAATGTATTTTTCTCAAATTTCAATTAATTTTTTTTAATTAAAATAAATTCTTTAATTTTTTTAATTATTTCACTAAATTCTGACTAAATGTCATTTATTTTTTACAACTTATCATTGGCAGTAAATCATACTTCAATTATTTTCTTTAAGTTTCAAATTTTAAAATCATTCTTTAATTATTTTCCAATATTCATTTCCTTTAATTTTCATTTGTTTTATAATTTCAAAAATTTTAAACTATTTTTCTAAAATTTCAACTATTTCATTCAATTTACAATTATTTATATCATTATTTATATTATTTCCATAAATTTTTAATTATTTACGCAATTTTTTAATTATTCTCTTTAATTTGAAATTTTTACGTAGTTTTGAAACTATTTTCTTTTTTCCACATGTATTTTTAGTCGTTTATTGAGCGGCTAGGTTAAATTAAATAAAAGATTACTTTCAAATTTTATTAACTGTCTTCAATTTTTCATATTTAAACTATTTTCATTATATTTCAGTTTTTCGTCTCACTGTTAAATTATTTTTATCATATTTCAATTATTTTGTTCAATTTTGAATTAGTTTTATCATTTTTCAATTATTTTCCTAAATATTATTAATTATTATTCTCGTTTTCCAAAATTATTTCCTGAGATTTTTAAGTTAATATTTTACTAAAAATTTCAATTATTTTCTTCAATTCCTAGTTATTTTAATTTGTTTTCATAATTTTCAATGTTTTTTTTATTAAATATCGTAAATTTCAATTATTTTCAGCTTTCTTTAATTCTTTCTTCCAATTTTTAGTTATTCTCATTTTTTGCAATTAATTTCTAAGATCTTCATGTATTTTTCACAAAATCCAATTAATTTTTTTATTTAAAAAAATTCTGTAATTTTTTCAACTATTGAAATATAATTTATTTATTTCTTACAACTTATCATTGTTTTATATCATATTTCAATTACTTTCTTCAAGTTTCAAATTTTAAAATAATTTTTTAATTATTTTCCAAAATTTATTTCCTCAATTTTCAATTATTTTTATTTCTTTTACGATTACCAAACTTTTCAACTATTTTTCTGGGATTTAAATTATTTCATTCAATCTTTAATTATTTCTATTATTTTCTTCAATTTTCAATTTCATTATTTTTCATAAGTTCCATAAAAGTTTTAATTCTGTCTCTTTAATTAAAAAATTATTCTCATCAATTTTAAATTATGTTCATCTTTTTTCATTTATTTTCTCTAATTTAAAATGTTTTTCTTTTTTTTTTTTCAATAAACTTCCGATAGTTTTAAATATTTTTCTGAAATTTTCTTCAATTTTCCTTTATTTTAAATATATTATGCAATTTTTTAAATTATTTTCTCAAATTTTAATAATTTTTTTCAATTTTTAATTATTTATCTCAATTTTCAATCATTTTATTTTTTTTTATTTTTCAATTATCTCTAATTTTTCATTATTCAATTTTTTTCAATTTTGTTTTAAGATTTTCAAGTAGTTTTCTCAAATTTAAATTATTTTCTTTATTTTTAACAGATTTATTGGATTTTTTAAATTAATTCACAAAAATTTGCAATTATGTATTTTGTTTAATTTTTAATTATTTTTTTGCAATTTCTTTCAATTCTAAAAATCCTATAAATTTTGTTCTAAATAAAGATTTATTTTACTTTTCTATTTATTTACATAAATTTATTTTTAAATATTATACTTAAAATATTTATAATTGTTTATAACACAAGGGGTAGAAACTAATCGCGCACGAGCGAGCGTTGTTTGATTTAGTCAAACTTTAAATTACTTTTTGGATTTTTTTTTAAGTTCTATTTAAAATGTAAAAATTAATAGAAATATGTAGAAAATAATTGAAAAACAGCAAAAATACTTGAACAAAGATAAAAGTAATTTAAGTTTAAAGAAAATAATTGAAAATTGACAAAAATAAATTGAAACTTGTGTAGAAAATTTACAATAATTAAATACTGCTAAAATTAAACGATTTTTAGGTTCTAATTATTAATTATTCGATTTTGATGAATTATTCAGAGTGTTTATTATATTTATTTAATTAATTATAATGTTAAAACCTAATGGTTTTAGGTTTTTTTTTTGGTTATTAATTTCAGGTGTTGTATAAAATAACATTTTTTCCACAATATAACAATCTTTATGACGCAAGTTTAGTGTCAAAATGATACTGACTCAAAAGAAAAAAAAAAATCTGTTCCTCTGAGGGATTTACCTTGAAATCTAAGTGACCATAAATTCAAAATTCCACTTGACACTAGAAATTTAGATATCAAGTAAACATTTGCGAATGATAAAGAGCCGAAATTCTTGTACCTTTCGAAATCTCGTGTTGACCCGCTTTATTCTTATCGCTTTAGTATCACTCAAGTGATATTTGTTTGAAAAACTCTTAGTCGCTGCGGGTCATCAATCAACGTGTACACTCTCGTTTGAGAAAAGAGAATAAAAAAAAAATAAAAAAAAAGAGTAAAAGAAGAAGGAGAGATAGTAGTGAAGCAGATGTTGGCTGTCATTAACGCCTTCCTTGTCACGAGACATTTATGTAGGGAGAGATGCACGTGTGTAAGTTTCAGTGGTTCTGATGTGAACGCGTGTAAACAATGCGTTAACAACCAGCAGTTCTGTGAACTTATCGTCTCACAAAATGTAACAACGACATCAAAAGAGGATAAGATGAGAGCTTCCTTAAAAAGTGTTATTTGCCCTGTAATAGTGTCACCCTGTTTTCACAGCTGCTTCAATAATAATCATTATTTTATCGTTCCTTCTTTCTTTATATATATAAATCCTATATATATATATATATATATATATCTCTCCTAATTTTTTCAGACCTTAAATTACGTCATTTTGTCATTATCAATTACAAGAGTACGAAGAAGTAATAGTAGTCAAAGAATTCCTAATTACGTTACTTATTTTACTTTAATGATTCACCTGCAATTTTACAGAAGCGTGTAATTGCAAGAGTTGTAATTACACAGTAGGAAATTTCACGATTGGCGGTGTTTTTTAATTATGGTAGATAGTGTTTTTATTTTATATTATTGTATAGTACCCTAGATTTTGAATAGTTATTGCAAAATTTGAATAATTAACAACACTAGAAATTAATTTTATCATTTAGATTATAACAAATAATAATAGTCATCAAATAATAATAACCTGTAGTAACAACAGTCAAGACCATTAAAAGTAACGAAAATCAAAATTTTAAAAGAGTTCGTTTGATATTAAGAAATTATTAACTTGAACGATAAAAAGTATTTTATTTATAAATATACGTACATGTAACAATTCTACATAGACAGAATTGTGAAACCATACTCAGACTATACTTATTTTCAAATGAATAAAAAAAATTCCTTAAACGTAATAAGTAAAACTTGATTTTTTTTTCTTACACTACATAAAAGCTAAAAAAAATTCTTAAGGAGGAATGAAACAGATAGTCTGAAAAAAAGTTAGTCCAAATGCATTATTTTGATTTTTAAACTAGGAAACTCATATTTTCATGTAATATTTTTCAGTGGAGGTGCGAACAATTATATTTTTTACATAATAAGTAATTAAAAATTGCAATTTAATGAATATTAAACAAATTTCTAGTACGTAGAATTTTTTTTAATATTCTAATTAGTTGTTAATTAAATTTTTTTTAATATTCATTAACTTGCAATTTTTAATTACTCATTACGTAAGAAATATAAATGTTTACACTTCCACTGAAAAATATTACATTATGAGTTTTCTAGTTTAAAAATCAAAATAATGCATTTGGACTAACTTTTTTTCAGACTGTCTGTTTCATTCCTTCTTAAAAATAATGGAAATTTAGATCGATTTTGAATACATTGAGAAATTGATAAGTTAAAATTTGGATTATAAGTAAATTGGAACCAATTAATATTTAAAGAGATAAAATAAAATAAAAATAAACCACTTCATTGAAAAATGGTGAAAATATGCACAAAAAAAAAAGTTTCACAAACAGTGAAATTATTAAAAAAGTATTAAAAAAGAATAAATATAGTGGAATATAAACTACGAAATAAAAAACAATAAGTATAAAATAAGAAAATGTAAAAAGATAGATAAAAACTATATAAAAGAAGTGACAATTTTCTTTTAAAATGAAAAAGTTGTAGAAATTATTCACATAATAACGAAAATTTAAAATGAATATGCAAATAATTTAACAAAATAGAAGAATTTTTTTTTCAAACTTTGGATTCATTTTTAAAACAATTTAAAAAACAAATATTGTTTAAAAAGTCATAGAATTTAGCAATTAAATCAAAAAGTGAATAAATTTGAGAAAAAAGAGACAAGATATTTCAAAAATGTAATTTTACAAAAGATTTTCGAAGCGTTATAAAAACAAAATTATATGAAATAAACTAAAATAATTTGAGTGAAAAGAAGAAAATCTATATAACACAATAAAATTAGAAGCAAAGGAAATTAAAATTTTCAACAAGTTAAAAATAAGAAATTCTGTCAAAATACTGGAAAAAAAACCAAAATCCTTAAAAAGCTTTTTTTTAAGAATACAAAATTATAAGAAAACAATTTAATTGTTCGCAAAAATGATAGTTCTTAAAAACTTCAAAGAAATGGAAACAAAAATTATTACACTAGAAAATTCATTAAAAAATCAAAGAATGATAAAAAAAATTGTCAAGGAAGGAAAAAATGTTTAAAAAAGTTGGAAAGTTTAAAAGAAGTCGTAAATATGTAAATTAAGTCAAAATGAAACATAAAATAATGAATCTTTAACTGTTGAATTCTGAAATTATTGTAATTTAAAAGTTTAAATAAATTAAAGTTTGATTAACTGGAGTTTGGGATTTATTTAAATTTTAAAAAATTATTAAATTGGACATGGATTTATTAAAATCTAATAATTTTGACTTTTTTTCTACCCAGAATTTTTAGATCGTACTATAAACTATTTTAAATTCAATTTTTCAAGTTATTGAAGAATACGAGATTTAAATTAAATTTTTTTGTATTATTCTATAAATTCCTGAAATTTCGGAACACTTAAAAAATTTTCTAATCTTTTTTCCAGGGCTGCAATTGATTGAAATCATAATTTAAATAAAATGATTTAAATTATTGGGGAATTTGCATTAAAATCATAATTTAATTAAGAAAAAACTTCAAAATTCTCCGGATGTCTAATACTGCATGTAAAAAATTGCAAACCACAAAAAAAAATCGAAGAAATTTGTGGACAAATCTAATAAAAAATAGTATTAAATTTTTATATCTTTACTCTCTAAATCTGAATTAGTTAAAAATAACTAATAATTAGTCAAATCTTGGCTAAGTTTTTATTTTAGCAATTAGTTAAAAATAATTAATTATTAGTAAAAAAATGACTAATTTTTAGTAAACAATAACTAAAAAATAGTTTAAATTTGACTAATTAAATTAGTAAACAGAATGTTACTAAAATATTAGTTATTTTTACATAACCTAAAAATAAGTTTGACTAAGAATTAGTTTTTTTTACTAAATGATTAGTAGAAATATAACTATTTTAATTAGTGACTGAGTTTTTGCTTTAAAATGAGTTATTTTTAACTATAATTCAGATTTAGAGAGTAAGTCATTATAATCTAAATAAATTCTAAACTTCAATTAATTAATATTCCAATTTATTCAAACTTTTAAATTCCAATTAACTCAAATTTAAATTTAAATAAATAATATTTAAATAATATTAATTATTTTTCTATTCACAATAATCCTATTTTTAATTCTTACAATAATTAAAAAAAAATTTCACTTATTCGAAACTGTTTAATTTTTATCTTATAATTTCTTATTTTTACAAAATTTTAAGTTTTTTCTTTTAAATTTGATTTTTTTTTGTATTTGTCCTTTTATTTCATGATTTTCTTTAATTTTCTTCTTTTTATGTAAATTATTTAATATTATTTTACACAATTTTGTTATTACAACATTCACTAAACTTTTTATTTCGTTGATTTTCCTAATTATTTCCATATTTTTAAAAATAAATACTTATTTTTTTTGTAAATTTATTAAATTTGTTATCACTCTAATATTTCCAAACTTACTTATTCTTTCCTAAAATTTTTTGATTTTCTTTATTTTTCTAAATTTATTGTTCAACTTGTTATAAGTGTAATATTATAAAAACATTTTCGGTTTAACTTTCCTAAACTTTTTTATTTTATGATTTTTAAATTTTTTTTTGGGAATTTTTTATTTATTTTTATATATACCTACATTTTTTATTTCATTTTTATTAATTCTAATTTTTTAGTAGATTCTTACCAATTTTTAAAATTTTTTATAGTTTGTTAGATTAAGAAAAGAACATTTCTCTATTTTCTTCCTATTTAATTATACGCAAAGAAAATTAATTATAAACTTTATTAAGATATTCTTTATAATTTGGGGAAAAAGTGCCAGAAATCGAAATTTTCATACAAGAATTTTTAAATTTTAATATAGTCTTAAGCAAAATTCAGATAATTTTTTCAAAGTTTGAAATTATCGATCTGAAATTTTCTCTTTTTACCTAAATTGTAAAACTATTTTATAAAATTTATAATTAATTTTTGTTTTGTTTAATTTTCTTGTTGTTTCACAATTTCTTTAGGTCTTCCTTGCATTTAAAATTGTTTAGTTTGTATCTTGTAATTACTAATTTTCGAAAATATTTATTCGATGTGTTCATCTACATTTTTAAAATTTCTCAATTTTCTACTTTTTTGAAAACTTTTATTCTTCTATTTTATATTATGTAAATTTAATCACGTACTAAATATTCTTATTATAACATCGTTTTTCTATTTCATAGAATTTTTTTCTTTTAAAATTGTATTTATTCTGTTTTCCTCAATTTGTAAAAATCATTCTCTAATTTTTTTAATTTTAAAAATGTATTCTCTTTAGTAGGTAATACATTTTAATGTTTTTTAAATTATCTTCTTATTAATTTTTTTAATTTACAAAAATATTCTTATAAATAATTATTAATTGTTTCAAAAGAGTTTCTACTTTTTTATATATTTTTATGTCACTATTTCATTCTTGTGTTGCTTTTTTTATTTTTCTTTATTTCTTTAATAATGTCCATGACTTTTTTTATTTAAAAGAATTTTCTCATTTTTTCAAAAGACTGTTTTCTTATCTTTTTAAGCTTTTCAATTTTTTTTTTGTTTGTTTATAAATTATTATTTTTTCGTTTCTTTTGCCTATTTTTCTTAATTGTGCCATCATATGAATTTGAAGAAATTTTTTTGGAAATTTTCTCATTTATTCGACATAAATTATTTGATTTTGATTAAAGTATTTATTTTTCATTATTTCTTATTAAATGTTCTCAGTGTAAAAAATAAACTACTTACAAATAAACTTTTGAAAATTTATATACTGATTTTGTAGGTATCTATATTTAAAAAAAACTCTTATTTTTACCTTCAACCGCTAGACTGGGTCTGACAGACCCGGTACACCTTTTCCGCTCTCTCCTACAGCTATAGTAGATTGAAAATAGTGAAAAAAGAAGCTCTAAAAACCTAGGTCTGTCAGACCCAGTCTAGCAGTCGAGGGTTAAATAAAAAAAATCCAATTTTAATTTAAAAAATCGGACTTTTAAATATATTTTTTTTAAAATCATGATTTTTATAAACATTTAATAGAGGATTTTCAGGGAAAGTATAAAGGACGCCTGTAAATTTGACTTCAGATTCGTAATAAGCGACCCCAAAAACCGGAAAAACTCCTAAATATCAAATTTCATAAGAATTAAACAAATCTGGAAAATTTGACCTCCATATTGGATCCGCCATTTTGAATTTTAAAAATCTGACTTTAGGTTCGATCCCAAAGACCTAAAATACACCTGATCAGGTCCTGCTTAATATTTGCTAATAATGGTTAAAGTTACACTGAGTAGAGGTAGGCTCTTATATACATCCAATAGCTCAACTCACTTGCGAGAAAGACAAGTTCAGCAACATATGGAGCCAAACGCGAGATGTAAAGGGTCACTTTCACAACCCTAAATAATGAACAGATACGTAATTTAAAGAGGTCAATTTACCAGAATAATCCTGTTGACGATGATGATTCCTGACGTATGGAGGTGCAGGCTGTTGGGGTTGCATATCCCAATATCCTCTGTTGTTGTTGAAATTGTTGAGCTTTGGTTGTTGAGACGGCGAGGTTTGCTTGCAAGGCAACCTGGCCATGGCAGTCATCATTTTCTCGCCTCTTTGTCCTGAGCATTAAACAATCAATTGGTCAACCTGAACCTTAATTTATTTCGTCGACGCCTCAACCCCATTTCCTCGCTATTGTCTGCACCCTGAAAAAAAAACAACAACAACACCATTAATATCATCCAAGTGGCTTACTCTATACTTTCTCATTTGCTTCTCAATTAATTTTTCAATATCGAATCCTGAGGTTTTTTTTTTTTTTTATTAAACTGCAATGAGTCTGGATAATTTAAAAAAATGTAAGCCAATTAGAAGTAACTGATTAATATCCATCAAGAGAAAACTCGGATTAAAGTCACGAAATTCAAGTTTAGCAGATCTAGATTAAGATGAAGGAGTTTTTTATTTCGTTTTTTGCAAAACACTGACACCGTTACCCATTTCTCAATGGGATTCGTAAAAGGATCGGAAATAGCACACTATACATATACTCCATTGATGGTGGGAATTAAGTCAGGAATTCAAGGAAACTATTATGCTTTTGTAAATGATCGTTGAACGAGAGTAGAGAAAAACTTGAGAGAGCTCTTTCTATTGGGATATATTAAATTGTGACGAAATAAATGACTAGGCCACAAGCGGAGAAATGAGAATCCTGGTCCCTGACGTGATCAGTGAAATATTCCTCATCGGATAAATGAATAAGAACAATTTTCTTTAAGTCTTGTGTTGGAGAATCTTTTTATTATGATCAAACTTAGGTTTGACAAGCTTATATTGTTAGTATGTATTTTCCTAGTTGAAATTTTAAACCATTTTTGTGTTCCACCGCAAGTGTATGTTATGATCAATTTTGTGAGTTTAACCATCTTTTTGATATGGTCATACTCTTAGATGCAAAAAACAATTGTTCTTACAAGTTTTATAAGTTTTACTATTCAATATGAATCTAAAGGATTCTGTTAGAAATCTAAGAAAGTAAGAATCTAAGAAGGTAAAAAACTGAGAAGGTTAAAATCCACACTGCAAAAACATGGTGTCTTAAATTGGACAAAAATGTCTTAAATTAAGATACTTTTTGTGTCGAATGTCTTAATTTAAGACATTTTTGAACAATTTAAGACACCTATTTTTGCAGTGCAAGAAGGTAAAAATCTAAGAAGGTAAGAATCTAAAATTTAAAAATTCCGTAAATTTACACCTTATGTTATCAGCAATTATTAATATATTAATTATAATATTAAAAAATAAATAAAACAAGTTTTATCATACGAAAAAATTTAAAACAATAATTGCAAATTTCGCATTGAAAAAAAATAATGAAAACAATTTAAAATAGGCGAAAGTAATTTAAACTAGATAAAAATTATTTTCATACATGAACACTTCATTTCCATGTTAGCAAAATAATTTGCTCCCTCAGAGTTTGCAATAGATTATAATAATTCAAAGAAATCAAATTTGAATTTCTTTAAAAATAAAAAATAACCATTAAATCTATTAATTTCTAAAAAAATATATACTTTATTTAGAACAAAAAGTTGATCTTTTAATCTAGAATATTTTATCCACAGGACTTATTATTATAAAAAAAAAATTGGAAAAGTTATAAAATTGAAAAAAATGATAGAAATTGAGATAAATAATTAAAAGTTTAGAAAACTACCTAATTTAGAAATAATGAAAATGATTAAAAATTGAAGACATAATTTAAAATTGAAGAGAACGATTTGTAAGTCAAAAGAAATAATTGCAAAAAATACAGAATATATAAAATACAAAAAAAATATAGATGTAATTGAAGATTGAATAAAATAATGGAAATTTCAGATAAATAATTAAAACTTTTTGGAAATTATGAAAAAGAACGTAAGCTGTTGAAAATTAAAAAAAAAATAATATAAATAATATAAAATTGAATTACATAATTGAAATGTCAGATAAATAGTTTAAAATTTTAGACATTATAAACAAAATTGAAAATAATTTAAATTTGAAGAAAAAAAATTAAAATCTTAGAAAATAATTTTATAAAATAAGAATAATTAAAAATTGGGGAAAATAGTTGAAAAATGATTTTAAAAATTTGAAAATTGAAGAGAATAATTGAAATACGATAAAAACAATGATAAGTTGAAAAAAAATCAAACTTAAAATAAATAATTGAAAAAAATTGCATAATAGGGTAGATGTACCTATTACTGCAAATGCACCAATTACTGCAATTCTTTTGAAAAACATTATTATGCACTTTTTAAGAGTTTAAAATTAATTTAAATTAATTAAAAAAATTATTTAAAACCTTACTCAACACAATTGCCAATTAAGATATACATTTAAACCATTAATTATTTAATTATTCAAGTATAAATTACAAGCTATCGCAGTAATTGGGGCATGCACGTGTTTCTATTACTGCGAACAACCTAACCTTCAAATACACGTTATTCTCGTCGCAGTAATTGGGACACAGTAATTGGTGCAGACTCGTAGTAATACCAGCATCGAGTATTATTTATAAATATGATATTTTTAAGAATACATCATTTCTTTTAATATTTTAATTAGTGGTTTCTACTTCAATAAATAACAAGAGTGTTTTTAAAATCAGTCAAATATTTATCTTTCATTTATATTTATCTTTTTTTTCAATATTTTATCGGACTTCGATTTCACATCGCAGTAATTGGTACTTTTACCCTATTAAAAAAAAAATGATAGAAATTTTTGAAAATTATGCCAAAGAATGAAAATAATTAGAAATTGGAGAAAATAATAGAAAGAGTATAGAGTTTATTTTTAAAAATAAGAAAATAATTAAAAAATCGTTTAAAAATAAGAAAATAACTGAAAAATCGTTTAAAAATTGAAAATTGAAGAAAATAATCTAAATTTGAGATAATAATTGAAAATTTAGGAAATAAATTTAGAAAAAATGAAAATCATTTAAAATTGAAGAAAACAAGAATTTAAAATTTGAGAAAATAATTGAAAAAATTACATAATAAATATGAAAAAAATAAAATATATATGTAATTTAATGCCCACAGTTCAGATTATTGAATCCAAATTAATCACTTTATAATGAAAAGAAAATAAAAATAAAATGAATTTTTGAACACCCACATATTTTTAATACCCACAGTTCAAGTTATTGAATCCAAATGAATCCCTTTATAATGAAAAAATTATATGAATATTTTTAATACCTACAGTTCAAATTCTAAGAATTACAATTACAAGAATCAGAATTGTAGGGATTCCAAAATATACCTTTTTTTCATTATGAAGGAATTTATTTGGATTAAGTAAATCTGAATTATGTCTATTAAAAAATTCTCATTTTATTATTTTATTTATAAAAAGAATCATTTGGAATAAATAAATCGGAACTGTGGGTATTCGAAAACATAAATTTTGTTTTTTTCATTAAAAAGAATTCATTTGGATTAAATAAATTTTAACTGCGGGTATTCAAAAATATTCGTTTTCCTTTTCTTTTAATTTCATTATAAAGGGATTCATTTGGATTCAATTAATCTTATCTATGGGTATTACAAAATATTAATTTTATTTTTTTTATTATAAATACATTCATTTGGATTGAAAAATATTTAGGATGTGTATTAATAAGGACTGATTTTCGAATAAAAGTAGATGCTATAGCCGGATACAAATGTACTGCACAAAAAAGATATTTAAAAGTATTAAAAAACATTTAATACTTTTTAATTACTCTCTTCTTATTGAGTAACTTTTCCAAATTACTTTTCATTACAATAATTGACTGCTTGTGTATTACTTCAATAAACAACAATTTCTTAAATAGTAAAATGTCACCATAATGATGTGTAGGGCGTTATTATTTAATTAAAATATTAATTGTGGATTTATCATTCGGCATATTATTCAAATAAAATGAATAATTTATCGATTTCTCCGGGTCAAAGGGTAAGATATTATTATTTATAATAAAATAATAATATTTTTGTTTTTTGGAGGCCCCGGAGGGGTCTTTTTCCAAGCCTTTTTTTATTACTATTTATAATAAAATAATAACCCTTTTTCTGGAGGCCCCGGCGGGGCCTTTTTTGAAGTCTCTTTTTTTTATTATTATTTATAATTATTATTATTTATAATAAAATAACAACCTCTTTTTGGAGGCCCCGGAGGGACCTTTTTTCATGACTCTTTTTTTATTATTATTGATAATAAAATAATTTTTTTTGTGGAAAAGAGGCTTGAAAAAAAATCCCTCCGGGGCCTCCAAAAAAAGAAATTATTATTTTATTATAAATATTAATACCCTCCCCTTTGACTCCGAGAAATCGATAAATTCTTCATCTTATTTGAATATTTAACTAAAAGACGTCTAGAATTAATTATCCAAATATTACAATTTTAGTAACGCTTTAGTAATTACCCGTCAGAATTTGAAATTACCGGTTAATATTCGACACATCACGTCACTAAGCACTCCCAGTGATTTTTAAAACATATTTTAAACAAACAATTGTTAATGATAATCGCATATACGTTAAGAATAATGGACAAGGTCTGTTTGGTAATTGGAAGGAGGAAATTAGAAGTATTAGTGAGCGCCTTTATTATTATTTATAACAAAATCATAACCCTTTAGTTTGGAGCCTCTTTCAAGCCTCTTTTTTATATTATTGTTTACTATTTATAATAAAATAATAACCTTCTTCTTTGGAGGCACCAGAGGGACCTTTTTTCATGACTCCTTTATTTTATTATTTATTATTATTTATAATAAAATAATAACCTTCTTCTTTGGAGGCCCCGGAGGGACCTTTTTTCATGACTCTTTTTTTATTATTATTGATAATAAAATAATTTTTTTTGTGGAAAAGAGGCTTGAAAAAAAATCCCTCCGGGGCCTCCAAAAAAAGATTATTATTTTATTATAAATATTAATACTCTACCCTTTGGCTCGTTGAAATCGATAAATTCTTCATCTTATTTGAATATTTAACTAAAAGATGTCTAGAATTAATTATTCAAATATTACGATTTTAGTAACGCTTTACCAGTAATTACCAGTCAGAATTTGAAATTACCGATTAATATCGGACACAGCACGTCACTAAGCACTTCCAGTGATTTTTAAAACATATTTTAAACAAACAATTGTTAATGATAATCGCACCTACGTTAAGAATAATGGCCAAGGTCTGTTTGGTAATTGAAAAGAGGAAATTAGAAGCATTAGTGAGCGACTTGATTATTATTATTTATAACAAAATAATGACCCTTTAGTTTGGAGGCCCCGGAGGGGTCTTTTTCAAGACTCTTTTTTTATTATCATTTATATTAAAATAATAACCTTCTTCTTTGGAGGCCCCGGAGGGACCTTTTTCCATGCCTCTTTTTTATTATTATTTATTATTATTTATAATAAATAACCCTTTTTTCGGAAAAGAGGCTTGAAAAAAAATTCCCTCCGGGGCCTCCAAAAAATAAAATTTTTATTTTATTATAAATATTAATACCCTACCCCTTGACTCGGAGAAATCGATAAATTCTTCACCTTATTTCAATATTTAACTAAAAGACGTCTAGGCTAATTTATCCAAATATAACAGTTTTAGTAACGCTTTAGTAATTACCCGTCAGAATTTGAAATTACCGGTTAATATCGGACACAGCACGTCACTAAGCACTCCCAGTGATTTTTAAAACATATTTTAAACAAACAATTGTTAATGATAATCGCACCTACGTTAAGAATAATGGCCAAGGTCTGTTTGGTAATTGAAAGGAGGAAATTAGAAGCATTAGTGAGCGACTTTAACGGTTTTCATTAGGCAAGTATACAGTCAATGTATTGACTGAATGAGAAGCAATGCTTTGGTGAAGCGGTATTTTCTTGAAAGAGCGAGACCGTTCAACTTGAACAAAAAAAGGTGTGAGTCCTCTTTCAAGACTATAAGGAATGTGTGTATGTGTGTGTGTGTCTTTGAGTGAGATTGTACACTTGTAGACAGTCTCTTATGCAATGATACACAAGTACATAGGCACACTTGTACCTTAGATATACAGGGGCAAAGAGATGATATCAAGTGTGGCAAAGTTTCGATGTGTTCGATAAACGGGATCTTGAGGCACATATACAAGTGACTCTCACACAAAGATCCGGCATCCTGGTCTCAAGTGTTCCCTCTTAAGTGAGATCGCGACACCGGAAGTACTCAGCAATCAGTATTGCTAAAGAGTTCGTTTTGGGCACGTGTTCTTGCGTTTTCAAGCACGTCGACAACACTTCCTTTTGTTGCACGACTAATCGACCTGCAAGTCTTGATCAACTTTTATATCGGTTGAAAAAAATTTCTACCGGGCACCAACAATTATTGTTCAGTTGTTTCTAAATTAACCCTGTGCAGCATTTAAAAAAACAGAAATAATTTTTTTTCTGGCAGAAATATGAACTTTTGGAACCAAAGAAGCAAGAAATACTAAATTTAGAAAAATCAAAATTTTTGACATTTAGTAATTTTTATCTCACAAACTAACATTGGTATTTTCCTTGATAATAGGTCTTTGTGGTCGGAAATTTTCTGGAGAAAATAGATAAAGAATAAGTAATTCAATAGAATAAGGCATACTTTAATTATATAGAAAAAATGACTTGTACATTTTTGCCATCTGTTCACTTAATGTTGGCCGGAAGAGGTGGAGGGAGATAAAAGAAAAATATATTAAAGATTTTCATAATTAATGCACCTAATTATTTTAACGCAAAAGTTGACAATCTTATTTTTGATTTCGAGTAATAAATTTATTTATAATTATTTATAACTAGATTATACAACGCGCGATAGAGCGCGATTAATTTCTACGCCTTGTGTTATCAACAATTATAAATATTTTAAATACAATACTTAAGAATAAATAAAACAAGATTTATTTGTATAGGAGAAAATGTTTATAAAATTTTCGAATTGAAAAAAATTGAAAAAAATAATTGAAATTTGAGAAAAGAAATACTTAAAAATTTTAGAAATTGTTTAGATAAAAATGAGAATAATTAAATTGAAAAAAATAATGGAAATTTGAGATAAATAATTGAAATTTTCGGAATTAGACAACAAATAATCAAATTAATAAAAAATTTGGGAAATTGAAACTAGGTGAAAATTATGTCAGTTTCATGAACATTTCGCTTCCAAGTAAACAAAATAATTTGTTTCCTCATAGATGAAGAAATAAATTAATAATATATAAGTTAATTGGGGACGTTATTACTTAAAAAATTAATATCTATTAAAAGGTGAAGAAAATAATTGCAAAAACATAAGAGAAAATGAAAATTGAAAACAATAATTGAAAAATGAGATAAATAATTGAAAATTGAAGAAAATTATTAAAATTTGAAAAAAAGATTTTAAAATCTAGAAAATATTTGCAAAGTAATAAAAATAATTGAAAATTGAAGAAAATAATTTTAATTTGTGAAAAATAGGTAATTAATAAAATTACAACATATATTTGTAATAAAAAAAAATAATTGTAAATTAAAAAATTACTGAAATTTGAGATAAATAATGAAAAAAATTAGAAAATTAATTTAATAATACTTAAAAATGACAAGAAATAATTGAAAAATGATAGAAATAATTGCAAATGGAAGAAAATAATAAAAATTTGTAAAAAGTAATTTAAAATGTTGTGCTCAATAATTACCTTCTCTGGCTATAGGCTATGAAATAAAAATAAATAGATAAATAAAAAAAATAAATTTAAAAAATTACAACATAATATATTTGTAATAGAAGAAAATAATTGCAGAATGATAAAAAATAATTGTAAATTGAAAAAATTACTGGAATTCGAGACAAATAATAAAAAAATATACAAAATTAATTAGAAAATACTTAAAAATGACAAAAAGTAATTGAAAAATGATAGAAATAATTGCAAATTGAATAATAAAATTGAAAATAATAAAAATTTGTAAAAATGAATTGAAAAAGTTACAACATATATTTGTAGTAAAAAGAAATAATTGCAGATTGATAAAAGTAATTGTAAATTGAAAAAATAACTAGAGTTTGAGATAAATAATAAAAAAAGCTATAAAATTAATTAAAAAATACTTAAAAATGATAAAAATAATTGAAAATTAAAGAAAATAATAAAAATTTATAAAAAATAATTCCAAAAATTACAGAATAGATTTGAGATAAACAAGACTAGTTGAAAAATAATAAAAATAATTGGAAATTAAAGATAATTATGAAAATTAAAAAAAAATGGAGATAATTACAAACTTTATTTGATATAAAAGAAAGTGATTGAAAATCGAGGAACATCATTTGAAATTTTAAATACTTGAAAAATAGAACAAAAATTTAAAAACAATAAATAAAAATTGATAAAGCATTAAACAGGTTTTTAACCTGTTTTTCTTAAATATATTTTTTTTAATATTGAAAATAGTGAAACTGATAATTGAATTTTCAAATTTGCTGATTTATGTCCTTCCATTATTAAATTGACATTAATAATTCGATATTGAATAGAAATTAATTGTAATTTGAAGAAAAAAATTCCAATTTGAAAAACAAAAATTCTATTTTGTAGAAATAATTGAAAAATGACGAATGAAATTGAAAATTAATGAATAAACAATGAAACTAATTCGATATTGAAGGAAATTATGTAAAACTGCAAAAGTTTTATTTTAAAAAATTAAAGAAAATAGTTGAAACTTGCGAAAATTGAATTTAAAATTTAGGGGAAAAATTGAGAAATAATGAAAATAATTGGAAATTGAAGAAAATTTCTGAAAAATGATCAAAATAGTTGAAAATTGTAGCAAATAATTGAAATCAGTATACCAAAATGCGTAATTATAAAAAGTTAAAAAAAATTAGATTTGCTTTACGACTATTTAGATAGCAAACATTCTCGAATATTTTTAATATTAGAAGAACGTTTTTCAGTATATATAAAAAAGAAGAAAGATTAGAAAAGTTATATAAAATTTAAAAAAAACATAAAAACAGGAAATAATGTAAAATTAAATTATATACAAATTGAAACATAAATTACTGAATTTCATCGTACATTAACATTTTAAAATTATAGAATATTTTCTAAGAATTGGAAATATGAGTTTTAAATTTCAACCCAGGCTTTCTACACTTCCTGCTTTTTAAAAATTAAATCACGTTTATTTGAACAGAACTCGTCATAATTAATAGTAATGACTGTAATTACAAATTAAAGTATTATGATTATTATTATATGATTAATTGTAAATGTTCGATACCTTATAATTTTCCAAGTATACATATACACCATCTATTTAAGTAACTGTTAATGTCAAAAGCCAATTAAAATAAAGAAACGGAAATATAACATTTCAATTTGAATGAAATGAAAGTGAAAGCCTACTATTAAAAAATATTTATGAACAACTCCAATGAAAGCTATTGAAACTATTTTCTACAAATCATTATCAAATAAAGTTTTATAATTAAATGATACCCATATAAATAATATAACTGACCTAGATATAAGAAAAAAAAATTAAGAATGGTCAGATACTTTTGGCCTATATTAAAAATCTTCTACAATTTTAAAATATCTTCACAATGACACAAAAATGTGATATCTTTTTATGAAACAAAATAAAGTTTATAATAAAAATATTATCAAAATTTGTGAAAATGGGTTCAATTATGTGTCTTGATCAATGATGTCATATTGTACGTTCTTTTATGAACAATTATGTCAATTTCTACATGTTTAAAGCTTGTTCATGACATAAATGACCATTTTCTGTAAATGACCAACAGTCCAACAGATCTTTAAATAGTGTGAATACTTTTGAATAGCTTAGAACATTACGATTTTTTTTACAAACATTATATATATAAACTGGTCTTTATAAATAACATTGCAGAATAAAAAAGTTTTTTAAATTGTCATTTCTCAAAATTGCATCAAAACTGTAATTTTGGATTATTTTTTTGAACTGAAAATATATTGCAATAAAAGTTTTGTAAATTTTCATATTTAACATGGAAAAATAAACATTTACACAATTTAAACTAAATCAGAATTTAATTAAAAAAAGTTTCGAACTATTTACAAACATGCTAATATTAATAAAAACAATAATAATATTAATGATACAAGATACCTATATCAAATTTTATGCTGACATTGTAAAATTCGTTGCAGGAAAAAGATAAATAGTTTTCACAATGATCACCAGAAATATAATAATATTTTAAATACATACATGTATAAAAAAAAATAATAATAAAATAAAATAAAAAAAAATTGAAAATTTAAGTAATTAATTAAAAATTGGAAAAAAAATCATTAAAAAAGATTACAAAACTAATCAAAATTAAAATGGAAGAGTTGGAAATTTGAGATAAATTAAATATTTAAACAATCAATTTAAAAATAATTTTAAACATTAAAGATTGTTTTTATAATTGCACAATTATAGAAACAACTGAAAATTGAATGTAATAATTGAAAATTGGAAAAATTAATTTAAAAATGATGAGAATAATTGAAAAAAAAATTCAAAATTGATGAAAACAATCGAGAATTGAGAAAAATAATTGAAAATTTAGGAAACTAATAAAAAAATGATTAAGGTAATTTAAAATTGATGAAATTAATGAGAAGATTTTAAAACAAATTAAACATTAAAACAAAGAATTGAAGTAAATGAAACTAAAAATAATTTTAAAAATTAAAAATTGAAGACAGTAATGTAAAATTAAGAAAATATTTGAAAATTTAAGGAAACAATAGAGATTTGAGGAGAATAATTTAAAAAAATTACAAAATATATATCAAATTAAAGCAAATAATTGAAAAATAGCCAAAATAATTGAAGTTAAGATAAATAATTGAAAATTCAGAAAATTATTTACAAAATACCAAAAGTAATGTAAATTTGAAAAAAATAATTTAAAAATTCTAAAATTCATTAAAAATGTTTTTAATCAATTGAAATTTGAAATAAATGATTAAAGGTTTAGTAAGTCAGTTAAAAAATAATTTTAAAACTTATAATTTGGAGACAAAAATTGCAAAATTAAAAAAATAATTGAAAATTGAAGACAGTAGTTTAAAATTTAGAAAATATTTGAGAATTGAAAAAAATAATTCGTGAATTGAGAAGAATAATTGAAAAATGACAAAAATAATTATAAAATTTTTAATATAATTGAAATTTGAGATAAATAATTGAAAATTTAGGAAATTAATTACAAAATTCCGTAAATTTGAAAAATATAAATTATAATTGAAAAATTCTAAAAATTTATTAACAATTTTTTTAATTTAATTGAAATTTGAAATAAATAATTAAAGATTTAGTAAATCTATTAAAAAAGAATTGAAAAATTTATAATTTGGAGAAAAAAAATTGAAAAATTAAAGAAATCAATTTAAAAATGATGGAAATGTTTGGAAAATTATTTGAAATTTGAGATAAATAAATAAAAAATGTAGAAAGACAAAAAATACTGTTCAAAACTAAAAACTGGAGAAAATATTTTTAAAGTTATGGAAATAATTGAAAGTTTAAGAAAATAAATAAAATTAATGAAAAATAAGTAATAAAATTACAAAACATTTTTGAAATTTAATAAAATGACTGATAAAAGACAAACGCAATATGAAGAAATAATGAAAAAAAATTAGAATGTAAAAAAATAATTGCAAGTTTTGAAAATTAATTGAGAAATAACAAAAATATTTAATAAGTAAAAAAAATAATTTAAATTGAATAAAATAATTTAAATTTGATGAAAATAATTGACAGTTAATGAAACTAGGCGGACGGAAAGACAGACATACGGGAGGACGGACAAACAGACAGGCGGACGGGCGGACAGGCAAACATACGGGCGGACGGACAAACAGACGGACAGGCGACAGACAGACAGACAAACAGACGGGCGTAAGGACAGACAGACATTCGGGCGGACAGACAGACATACAGGCCGACAGACGGACAGACAGACAGACTGACCGTCGGACGGACAGGCGGAGATACACACATACGGACGGACGGACAGGCAGACCATCAGACGGACGGGCAGACAGACAGACATACGGATAGACAGGCATACGGAAGGACAGACGGACAGACAGACATACAGGCCGACAGACGGACAGACAGACAGGCCGTCGGACGGACAGGCGGACAGACAGACATACGGGCGGACGGACAGGCAGACCACCAGACGGACGGACGGACAGACAGACAGACGGGCGGACAGACGGACATACAGGCCGAAAGACAGACAGACAGACAGACATACGGACAGACAGGCATACGGAAGGACAGACGGTCAGACAGACATACGGGCGGACAGACAGGCATACAGGCCGATAGACGGCAGACAGACAGACGGGCGGACGGACAGACAGACAGACAGACCGTCGGACGGACAGGCGGACAGACAGACATTCGGGCGGGCGGACAGACAGACCATCAGACGGACGGGCAGACAGACGTTCGGACGGACGGACAGACAGACAGACATACGGGTGGACAGGCAAACAAACGGACGGGCGGACAGACAAACAGACGGGCGGATTGACAAACAGATGGGCGTAAGGACAGACAGACAAGCGGACAGACCGACGGGCGGAGGATAAAGTCTAAGGTAAATATAATAAAGGTTTCGGTCTAACAACCAACAAAGTGTTTCTGAAACGCAAAAAAGTTTTGCTGAGACTACCACATTTTTTGTTGAAATTACAAAAAAAGAAATTTGTTGACAAAGCAATTTTCTTGCTTGTATTTATCAACGAAAAACTATAGTTCAGCTAGTAAAACTTTTTATCCGAATCTTTTTATTTCGTTTATTTGAAATTTTAAATAAATTAGAGAATAAATTAAATTAAACTGAATTGGAGCTAACTTTCATTAAAGAACTATTTTTAGATTGAAAAAACAAATTTACCATCGAGATATAATAAATAATAATTAAATCCAACCATAAACCGTGTTTGAGCTTTTCAATATTATTTCAGCGCAATTTGAATCAAAGGACAGACGAAGAGAGAGAAAGAGAATTGAAGGAGAATTTTCCACGCTTTTTGCCAGAAAGCATTAATTTAAATTATATTATTCGGCTCCTTGAACTGTGAATAAATTGAAACTAAAGTAGTGAAAATATTTCAATTTAAAAAGCATACGTTTAACTTTTGAAATGCGCGTCAGCAGTGGCTTGCGACACGCGTGACAATTGACCCAAATTGTCACCTAAATTGTTCTCGAGTATGAAAGATGCTTGACTAACAAATTGGGTGGAATCTAGCTGAGAAAGTGTGAAGGGTGGCCTAATGAGCCAATCGTCCGGAGACAAGAGAATTTCAAGTCCAACAACCCCCGGTGCAGAGATGAGTTTTCGAGTAACTCTCTAGAGTCTAGGCGATGGTACTAAGATATTCATAGCAACATTTCCAGACCCCCGGGGTCATTCACAATCTAATTGTGAACTGCACGTCCCAAGAGTTTACAAACTCTTCGATTTTTAGAACAATAATTGAGGCGTTTGGATGCAAGATTTAGACAAAATTATTCTCGTTACTCCGAGGTGGTCCTGGAGCTTATTATTATCAGGCTTCATATATAGTGACAAGAAAAATATTTTAGGTGAAGATTGAATATACAAAAATAGGAGACTTTTAGGCTACTTTAAAAAATGTAACAAAAAATAGCTCATTTTTCTCGTTGAAACATTCTGTGCAATTTTGTTAAATATTATTTTGTTTAAACAATATGTAAAAAAACAAACTTTATTTGTCTAGTAACTTTTTAAACGAAATATTGTTTAATAAAACTTAACTAATAAAATTGTAGAGAATGTTTTAACGAGAAAAAGAAGCTGTTATTTGTCAAAATTGGATGATAATTACAGATTTTTAACTGGATTGAAAAAAAAACTGATAAAAAATTAATATTTGACAACAAATTTTGGATCAATCTAATTTTTTCTGATGAATGTACAACTGGATCTTTCAAAATTTGGTGAAATTGATCATTCAAAAATATTTTTATTTTGGGGTGAAAAACGACTTTCTAATTTCAGGTTATGTAAATGGAGAGAACCTCCTTAAAAAAAAAGAAAAAAAAAAGATAGTTTTCATATTTCTTACGTTTAAAGATGTTTTATTACATTTCATAGTAAATAGTTCCACAATTCTAACTATTTAGTCTTATTATTTCATGCACATATTTATCAATAAAATATTTTTTATCATAAAAGTTAATAATTTAATAATATTAGAAGAAATATCGTAACTCTTTAAAAACAGCTAGGAAATGTCTTTGCCTTGTAAATTAATTAAGATATATAATTTATTTATCTTTATTTATTATTGGATGACAATAACAGGATTTAACTAGATTTAAAGAAAAAACATAAAATGTTAAAGAATTATTATTTAATACCAAATTTTAGCTTAACTTAATTTGAATAATAATTTTATTTGGGGTGAAAAACGATTTTGTAGTTTGAGGTTATGTAAACGGGGAGAATCTCCTTAAAAGCTAAACAATTCTCAAAGTAATAAAAATTTTGAATCGACTGTAATTTGAATGGATTGAAATTCTGATAAATTAAGCACTGAATTATTAGTGAATTTGATTCAAGTAATATTAAAAGAGATAAAATAAAAAAAGAGAAAAAGAAACAGAGCAATACATTGAAAAATGGGAGAAAATCATAAAAAAAAAAGTTTAACAAACTATGATAAAATTAGAAAAAATATAAATATAGTGACAAATGAACTACAGAGTAAAAAATAGTAAGAATAAAATAAGAAAATGTAAAAATTGTATAAACAGAATGACAATTTCCTTAGAAATGGAAAAATTTAGAAAATTACTCACAAATTGAAGAAAATTTAAAAAAGAATAATGTATATAAATTTAAAAAATAAAAGAAGGAAACTTTTAAACAATTTTAACAAGAAAAAGTTGTAAAAATTTTAAAATATAAAAATTGTATGAAAGGGTAAATAAATTTGCAAAAAATGATATGACGAAAATAATAATTAAATATTGAAGAAAATATTTAATTATTAAAAAAAATAATTAACGATTGAAGAAAAAGTTTGAAAAATGGTGAGAATAACAAAAAATTTAAATTAATGAATAATCATAAAATTAAAGGTGAATAATAAATCGTCAATTGAAAACTGATGAAAAGTATGGATTGAAAATCGAAAAAAATTGAAAAATGGAATTGAAATTTAAAGAATATAATTAAAAACTGAAAAAAAGTAATTAAAAAGCTGAAAATTGTAAAATATAAAAGAAAATAATTGAAAACTGAAAAATTAAAATTTGAAGAAAATAATTAAAAAAAATTAAGAAATAAATTGAAAATTTAAGAATTCAATTCAAATTTGAAAAAAATAATTGATAATTTAAGAAAGGTAAGAATTACTAAATATTGAATAAAATAATTGAAAATTGAAGACTGCAATTTAAAATTAAAAATAATAATTGAGAAAAGAAAATAATTAAGAATTGAAGATATAAATTAAATATTAGGGATTAAATTAAAATTTATAGAAAGTAATTGACAATTAAAAAAAAAATTAGAAAACATTCGAGAATAATTGTCAACTGAACAAATATAAAAGAATAATAATAAACTTCAAAAATAATTGTAAATTAAAAAATTTATAGAAAATAATTGAAAATTGTGGACAAAATTAATAATTGAAAGAAAAAATTGAAAAATGACGAGAATTATAATTGGAGAAAATATTAAAAATTGAAGAAATAAATTGAAGATCAAAGAATTAAATAAAATTTGTAAGAAAAGAATTGATAATTAAAAGAAAAATCACTAAATTAATTAAATAATAAGAAAAATACTTGAAAATTTGAAAACAAAATTAAAAAGCTGTCGAGAATAATCGACAACAGAACAAAATATTTAAAAACAATTTAAAGGATAATTAGGTACAAAATTGAAAAAAAATATTAAGTTGTCAATTAAAAACTGAAGAAAATTATAGTAAAAATTTTAGGAAATAAATGAAAATTTATGAAATCAATTGAAAATTGAAGAAGATAATTAAAGAAGTATATTAAATGTTCAAGAAAATAATTGCCAATTGAAAAAAGACGAGGATTATTGAACATTAAATAAAAAAATTAAAAATTAAAGAAAATAATTGAGAATTGAAGAAAAAAATTAAATATTAAGGAATTAAATTAAAATTTTAAGAAAGTAATTGACAATTAGGAAAAAATTAGAAAATATTCGAGAATAATTGTCAACAGAACGAAATATTAAAGAATAATTATAAACTTCAAGAATAATTGTAAATTGAAAAATTTGTAGAAAATAATTGAAAATTGTGGACAAAATTAATAATTGAAAGAAAAAATTGAAAAATGACGAGAATAACTGAAAGATTGTAGAAAATATCTGAAATATGACGAAAATAATAGACAATTAATTAGAAACAAAATTCGAAAAATGGGTAATTTTTATGAAAATTTTTTATGAATTATTGTATTTATTTTTATGAATTATTAATTTTTTTATGAAAAGACGAGGATTATTGAACATTGAATAAAATAATTGAAAATTGAAGAAAATAATTGAGAATTGAAAAAAAATAATTAAAAATGGAGGAAATAAATTGAGAAATTTAAGAATTAAATTGAAATATAAATAAAATAATTGAGATTTGAAAGAAAAATTACAAAATGATGATAATGGAATGTTATGATAATGTTAAATTCTATTTACATAAATAGCAGGAACATAGAAAAGATTAGTTAACTGTTTTTTCGACTCTATTCTTTTTTATGAACATACTTCGAAATATTTACAAAAAATTATATATTTTTAATCCCAAAAAAGGTGAAAAAAGATGTAAAATCAAATAAGGTGAAAAAGGTGACAAAATTGAAAAAAGGTGAAAAGGTGACTGCCTGTGATGCCTGTTTTTGAATTTTAACTGAAAATTTTGCTCTAATTTAAAGCTTTGAATAAATTAAAGTTTGGGATCAAAAGTTTTATGAGGTTTTTTTTTACAAATTGCCAATTTTCGTTAAAAATAGGGGATATTAGAGAAAACTTTTCAAAATTTCAAAAAGTCTGTGAACATTAACAATTTAAAATATTTTTAAATCTTGAATAGAAAAAATATAAGGTACACGTAATTTTCAAAATTTTAGTCAATTTTTATCCAAATTGAAATGTATCGAATTTTAAACTCTTTTGACTTAAAATTCACATTAATCCCCTGAGAAAATGTGAAGTTTGATGTGTTGAAAATATAATATAATAATACTTGTTATATTATTATTATTATTATGATTATCATTATTATTATCAGTAACTAATATTATTAATTACCTACAATTATTCTTAATAAAATTAAACAAGTTTATTGTACAAGATTTTTTTTCATAATCTAAAATAAAATCGAATAGTGAAATCGACAACCAATCGACAAGAGAGATTTATATAAAATTACAAAATGATTGATATTAAATATATGGATATTTTTCTCGCTGGACAATAAATTGATTTGTTTACAGCTTAAATTTACCGTTAAAGCAAAGAGACTCGCTCAAAATGACAGGCAATAAATCTTCAGCAAGTACAATTGAACCCTCCTAATAATCTAAAATAAAGATTCTACCAATAAAGTAATTGAAGAAGGCATCTTTCACTTTGACCCAAATGAATCAAGACTCAAGTTTCGTCTCTTAAGAATTTATTTTTATCTCAGAAAATAGAATATTAGAGAATTCTTTTACTTATATATATGTTTCAGCCGAAACACAACTACAAACTTTTTCCCAAAGTAATTTATTTCGACAATAATTGTTACAGCAATTACCATTCATTTTCATCTCATAATAAATTTCAACTAAAGGACCGATTTTACTTTCTTTTCAGATATTAAAATTGCCTAACTTGGCGCAATTCTCGAAAGTCGACAGTTTCAGAAAAAAAAAAAAATAATGGAACGCCAAAACTATATTTTGTTTCGATTTAAATTTTTGTAGAACTGGCAAACGAAAATCAAATTTAAATTTATTCAATGACTGTTCTTGAAAGAATTTGTCACTAAATTAGATACTTAATTTACATAACCCAGGTATAAGTTTTTACTGAAAAAATAACTAACGACAGAAAAGATAGTTAAGTGAAGTATAATGAGAGAATATAAAAAAGTTTCTTTATTCCAAGAAGTAGATCGCTTCTTTTTTATTACTCTCGAAAATACTTCAAAAATAGGTTTTGTTTGCAATATTTTTCCAAATCATCTTAATTTTAGTTTTTTTTTTAACTGTTATTTTTCACACAATAATAAAAATTCTCTAAAACAGAGGTTATGTTAAATAAAAATTCTAAATAATCAAATAAATTCTAAAATAAATCAAAATAAAAAATAAACAGAAAAACAGATAGTAAAGCAATTCTAATTTAAATTGATACAAATTTGTTCAATTAAGGATAAAGCCGGCGATTTATCGCAAGAATATTGATTGAATTGTTTGTCGCTTTTTGAATATAAACGATGTAAAATGTGCCGTGAATATGTTATTGGCATGCAAACAATCGTTGCATACAGGAATGACATATAGTAGATAGTCGTTCTATAATAAACCTATCAAATTCAACCTCAAAGAATTTAATACTAAACAGTGTCATTCGTGACGAATCATTTAATAACGATTTTTACTTTCGAAACTAATGTATCAAGTGAAGCGAGAAATTCCTAATAGGTATTTTAGATTCTCTATTATAAAAAAAATACTGTTATTAACGTTTCACCGACAAGTGATACAAAAACTCATTAAATTCGAAGCAAAATCAAAAATTTAATGGAGAATTTTTAAAAATTTTAAGAAGAAATCGGACAAACATTAAAAACTGTCAGAAATTTTTTTATGTTCATTTCATGAACATTTTGCTTCCATGTCGGCAAAATTATTTACTTCTTGGTAAAAATGAAAAAAATGAAGTAATGAGAAATAAGTTAAAGGAAAAAAAGTTAATACATGATTCGAATAAATAAGTATAGGAAAAAATTGAGCATTTGGGGGAAAAAACAACTAAAAAATAATAAAGAAATAATTGTATACCATATTTTTAAATATACAGATAATAAAATAGGATTATTGTTATCTTTTTTTATAAATGACACTAAGAAGAAATAAATAAAAGCAAGTAGAAAGTACTGTGATAAAATAACTAAATTTTGGATGTAACTTTTCTAATGTCTGTCTGCCTGTCTGTCTGTCACAAAACTTTGCACCACAATTACAGTTAAGCGGCTAAACAGATTTAAACTAAACGTGAAAGTTTATTGGGTACTGACCCAGGTTAAATTTATAAACCTAGAAAATTTGAAATTTCCAATTAAAGCGGAAGATATCATGTTTTTTTAAAAAATCCAAAAATCTTCATTTTTTCATCAATTGTTGGTAAACTTTTTTCAGTTTTTTTTTTCGGTTTTATATCTTTTTTTATTTATACATTTCTCTATATTTATGTATAAAATTATATTAAATCTAGATCAGGTTTATGAATTTATAAAGATGAAAAATTTTAATTCATATACGGATAATAATATCAGTTATTATTATCATCAGTTCTTAATCATAAAGATTAATTGATTTTTTCTAATTCGAGTACAGTGGCTTGCATTTATAAATATTTCGATAAATTTATGTAATTTAGATATAGTTAAAGAGAATGCTTCTTTAGAAAATGAAGAAAAGATTTATCAGACAAAATTCAATTTATTCAAATTTTGTAAATGAAGAAAAATAAAATAATGATATAAAAATCGGTAACTTAAATTTTCTCATATATATATATATATATATATATATATTTTTTTTTTAAGAAGTCACAGGTAGAAACTGGAATCTTTTTAGTTTGACGTTTAAGAGTATCAGTGACACCGTTGTGAGATAACGGCGCTGCTAAAACTGCACTTTAATCAGAAAAAGCGGAAACATAATAAATACTTCATATTGTAAGAAGAATTATGGTCTACAAACAGCAAAATGATTTTAGTGATTAATAAATCACATTTAGAAAGTGTTCCTCATCTTTTGATTTATTACAAGTTTTAAATCTTCACGTAACGCATACGAATATTACATTTTTATAGAAAATATAATAGGCCATCAACATTTTGTGCCTTTGCTGAAAAACATGGTTCAGAGTGAAAATAAAGAGAATAAAATTTTCTTAAATTTAAAAAAAAAAATTAAAAAGTGAAAAGTTAATTAGGTTAAAAGTTATAGCCTTTCAAGAAAACACGATTTTTTTATATTTTTTACTAAAAAAAAACGTACTTTTCAATTTTTTAACAATTGTGCGGTTCATAGTTATTTTAAGCAAAAATTATCTACAGATGAGTTAAAGTAGACTAAAATACCTTTCATTTCCGATGAAGGAGAACATTATAACTGAATTAGGTTAAAAGTTATGATCTTTTATAGACACCCTGTTTTTGACTATTTTTGCCATTTTGGCTGTTTTTTAAACATAACTTATTTTTTTAAGATTTTTTAT
Source organism: Ganaspis brasiliensis (assembly GCA_037103525.1). Taxonomy (NCBI): domain Eukaryota; kingdom Metazoa; phylum Arthropoda; class Insecta; order Hymenoptera; family Figitidae; genus Ganaspis; species Ganaspis brasiliensis. Next base: position 2,700,031 of record JAZKLR010000045.1, on the reverse strand, counting down.
AACTCTAACACGAAAAGTTAGAATTTATGGACTTTTTGAAAAGCTTTAAGAAAAACTTTGGCATTGTAAAAATTGTGTTACTTACTCTGTTAAAATCGTCTTTATAATATAATAATATACTATAATTTTTCGTGAGTACCGGGGAAATAATAATATAATAATAATAATAATAAATAAGTTATTTCTATACTGAAAATAAGATTTTTATTTTTATTATTTATGTTTTAAACTTGAATTTTATCACTAGCTGTTTTTTTGTCATAAATTTTTACATCATATTTCACCTTTTCAAAATGTTCTCAATTGTTCAATTTATAGATATTTTAATTTCTTTATATGTTTGTAAATTTAAACTTGCATTCATTAAAAGTTCAATTAATCGACGTTTCAAATATACTAAATTTGAAATGATTTAAAAATTTCAATAATTCTTTTCTCTTATGATTTCTGTTACTTAACCTACAATTTTCAACTATTTTTATCATTTTTCAATTATTTTCTGCAATTTTTAATTATTTCTCACTTTTTTCCCTGAAAATCTTAAATTTACCTTCCGCTAATTTCAATTACTGTCTTTAATTTTTTCAATCATTTTTCAATTTTAATTATTTTCTCTTCGACAATAAAACAATTTCATTATTTATTGCTAAATTTTACATTATTTATCACAAATTTAAATTAATTTGTTTAATTTACCATTAATATTTTCATTTTGCAATTAGTATCTTAATTTCTGATTCTTTTTATTACTTCTGAATTAATATTCTGAACTTTCAAATATAATATATCTCAAGTTTCAATCATTCTGTTAAACATTTATTTCTTTTAATCATTTTGCAACTATTTTCTCCATATTTTAATTATTTTTATATTAATTTCTTAAATTTTCAATTATTATCTCAAATTTAGATTATTGTCTTCAATTTTCATTTCTTTTTATTATTTTACAATTATTTTCTCCATCTTTTAATATTTCCATTATTTTTCAAATAATTTCCTAAATTTTCAGTTATCTCAAATTTAGAATATTTAGATTATTGTCATCAATTTTCCATGTTTAAAACGATTTTCAATTATTTTATTTTTGCTTAAATATAAATTCTGCAATTTTTCTATATTATTTTTTTCAATTTCTAATTATTTTCATTATTGAGGCATAATTTTCAAAATTTTTCATTATTTACCTGAAATTTCAATTATTTTCATCAATTTTTTATTATTTCTGCGATTTTTTAATTATTCTCTTGTATTAAAAATTTTTAATTAATTTTGTAATTATTTTCTTTTTCTTTAACGTATGATTTTTCAATTATTTCTATCAAATCTTTCAGCATCTTTTAATATTTATCTCAATCTTAAATTATTTTCAGCATATTTAAATCATTTTTTTCCAATTCCAAATTATTTTTATCACTTGTCTATTATTTCCTTCAATTTTTAATTACTTTCAAATGTTTTTATAATTTCCAAAATTTTTTAGTAATTATCGTAAATTTTAATTATTTTTAGCTTTTTTCAATTCTTTTCTCAATTTTTTGGTTATTCTCATTTTTTTCAATTAATTTATAAGATCTTATTTTAAAAAAATTCTGCAATTTTTTTAATTTTTTCAATTTTTCCACTCAACTGTCATTTGTTTTTTACAACTTATCATTCTTTGTATCATATTTCAATTGTTTTCTTAAAGTTATAAAATTTAAAAGCATTTTTTAATTATTTTATTTAGTTATTTACATAAACGGTCGAAATCCAAATTAGTAAATATCTTCCAAAATTTATTTCCTTCAATTTTTAATTTTTTTCGTTTTTTTTATAATTTTTAAAATTTTTAATTATTTATCTGACATTTTAGTTGTTTTGTTCAATTTTTAATTATTTATATTATATTATTTACTTCAATTTTCAATTACTTTCGTTCTTTTTCATAATTTCCGAAAAATTTATAATTATTTCCATTCTTTTTGCATACTTTTTAAAAATTCCAATTATTCATCTGGAATTTTAATTATTCTCATCATATTTCAATTATTTTTTTAAATTTTTAATTATTTTCATCATATTTCAATTCTTTTCCAAATTAAATTTTTTTTTTCATTTGTCTATTCTTTGCCTTAATTTTAAATTATTATTCTCATATTGTAAAATTAGTTTTTAAAATCTTTAAGTATTTATCTAAAATTTCATTTATTTTCTCTAATTTTTAATAGTTTTCTTTTTTTTTTTAATGAACTTCTGGAATTTTCAAGTATTTTTCAGAAATGCTATTTATTTATTTTTGTTTTAAATATGCTGCATTTTTTCAATTATTTATTTAAAATTTCATTTTTCTCAATTTATCATTGTTTTTATCATATTTTAATTATTTTCTTCAAGTTTCAAATTATAAATTAATTTTTGACTATTTTCACCATTTTTTAATTATTCTTATTTTATAAAATTATTTTCTAAGACTTCAAAATATTTTTCTTTAATTTTTAATTATTTTCAATTTCTTTTATAATATTAAAAATTTTAAACTATTTATCTGATATTTCAATTATTTAATTCAATTTTAAATTATTTATATTATTTTTGTAATTTTCAATAGCTTATGTTCTTTTTTATAATTTCCAAAAAGTTATTAATTATTTATCTGAAATTTCCATTATTTTATTTAATTTTCAATTACATTTATGATTTTCTTGTATTTTGTGTATATTCTGTATTTGTTTGCATTTATTTCTTTTAAATTACAAATCGCTTTCTTCAATTGTAAAATATGTTTAAATCATTTTTCATTTATTTTCTTAAATTTTTAATTATTTTCTTTTTTTTTTCAATAAACTTCTAAAAGTTTTAAGTATTTTTCTGATATATTAAGATATATTAAATGTAATTTTTTTCAATTATTTTTTTATTATTATCTTCAATTTTTAATCATTTTCATTATTTCTAAATTTATTCCCTAAAATGTTAATTATTTATCTCAGCTTCAATCACTTTGTTCAATTTTATAACTTCTCCAATTTTTATTTTATAATAATAAGCCCAGTAGAAAAAATATTCTAGATTAAAATACGAACAGATTGATCTATATGAAGTATATATTTTTCTGGAAATTGATAGAATTAATGGCTATTTTGTATTTTTAAAAAAATTCAAATTTGGTTTCTTTTTCATTATTATATAATCAATTGTATCCTCTATGAGGGAGCAAATTATTTTTATTACATGGAAGTGAAATGTTTATATATGAAAATAATTTTTACCTAGTTTAAATTACTTTCGCCTATTTTTTTAAATAGGCTATTGTCCTATATAATATAGGACAATACGAATACTAAATTTCAATTCAAAACACCCCCTATCACAAAAAATAGCAATGATTTATAATTTAGTTGATAGAGCAATAACTCTATCAGACCAAAAGTTTCATAATAATAATTTAAAGATTATAAAAATAATCTTTAAATAACCTCAACTATTTGGTAAAAAAGATAAAAGACAAAACCAGTAAAAGTTACATAACTAATACAGTATACAAAATAAATTGCAAAGATTGCCCGTCAACTTACGTGGGACAAACAAAAAGAAATTTAGTTAAAAGAATTAATGAACACAAAGGGAAGAAAAACTCGGTAATGGTAGAACATAAAAAATCAAAAAACAGTAAAGACAAAACGAAACTAATAATTTGATTGGCAAAACGTAACAATATTAGATAAAGAACCTTCTGAAAAAAAACGTCTTGTTTCTGAAATGATACATATTAAATTACAAAAAAACGCTATCAACAGAAAAGAAGATATTTTAACTTTCAACAGACAATATAACTCTATAATACGACAAAAAAAAATTTAAAAATTAACAGAAAATTGTTTCATTAGTTAAAATTAAATTCTTTCCGTTCTCCTCGTACCACTTAGTAAATATAAACAAAAACTTATAATTGAACCTTCAGTTAAATATTGACAATTTTACAAGTAAGACCTATGAAATATGGAAAAAAAATTTGTGACAAATTTATCTCCTTATTTTTAAAAAAATTAAGGAATAAATATACAAATATAGTTTTAAAAAAATGACGAAATTGAATAACCAATGATAATTGTGTGTTAGAAAAAAACCACCACAGATTTTTTAAATGTAAGTACTTGCATCAAAATATTGTAAAATTTTTTTCAAAAAAAGAACTAGCGTATTTGTACATCCGTTATTTTAATTATTTTTAGCTTTCTTCCAGACTTTTCTCCAATTTTTAGTTTTTCTCATTTTATAAAATAAAAATCTAAAATTTTTTAAGTTTTTTTCTCAAATTTCTATAATTATCTTTAGTTTTCAATTATTTTTCTTTCTTTTCATAATTTCCAAAAAATTTTATTAATTATCGTAAATTTCAATTATTTTTAGCATTCTTCCAGTCTTTTCTCCTATTTTTAGTTATTTTCTTTTTTTAAATTGAATTCTAAGATCTTCATGTATTTTTTTTCGAATTTGATAATTGTGTGTTAGAAAAAAACCACCACAGATTTTTTAAATGTAAGTACTTGCATCAAAATATAGTAAAATTTTTTTCAAAAAAAGAACTAGCGTATTTGTACATCCGTTATTATTCTCAATATTAATGAAATGTTAATCTTATATAAATAAATATTACAGTTCTGAAGAGGACTACATAGTAGTCGAAACGTCAAAATAAAAGATGTTTTTATTTATTGACTGAACCATCTTCTTACCTTGACTCGGAGAAATTGATAAAATTCATCTATATTTAAAATACACCGAGTGATAGATTCATATTTATATATAATATATATTTTATTAAATTAAACAATAATAATCTCCGTAAACTCCTGAAGTTAGTCACTTTTTATATTTATTCATTTTTTCTGTCCACGTTTTAAAGTCTGAAGTTAAGTTAGTTAGTATTAATATTTATTCATCTTTTTCTGTCTACGTTTTAAAAACTGAAGTCGTGTTTTACTGGTTTTTAATTGTCATTTTTTCTTGATTTTCATCAATTTATAATTACCGTAAAACAGGGTAATTTCGCTCAAATTTTCATGTTTTTTTTAAAAAAGTATACGAAAAAGTTAATAATAAATTTTGGTACTGAAAATATATAATCTCTGACTCTTCCTCTTTAATTTCACAAAATAAAAAAATTACTATATATTGCGTAAACCTATTTAAAATAACTTTTTATTGTGAGCGAAATTACACCTCAATGTGGGGTAATTTCGCTCAATTTTAATGACTTTAATTTTTAACAACAAAAATATGTTAGTTTACAAGCTATAATCACTTTATAAAATCATTATAAATAAAATAATGTTATTTAATTAATATTTACAGTCATCAGAATAAATATTTAACCACGTTTTGTGTTTTATAATTTCGTAAAATTTTTGAATTTTGTCATGAGAAATAACCTTAGATACTTGATAAACAATTGAATGATACATTGTATTCATGAACGAAATTACCCAACAAATATGAAATATTTTTTTTAAATTGACTTTTTTCAAAATCTATTCAACTTTTCAGTAATTTTATTTTTTCTAAATCATGTTAGGGATATAGGAAATAAGATTATTAGATGATTTTAACATAAAATATTTTAAATATAGGTTTCACAAGCGACTTTTACACACTACTTGTTCAACGAGCAAAATAGACATCTTTAAATAAATATTATTTTTATTAAAACTTGACTATAATTCTACTTTAAAATACCCTTGAGACATAGTTTGATACTTTTCTTAACATTAGCAATTGCAAATTTTATATTTTTCTTCCTAGAAATAAGAATAAATAATTTTTGAAAAAAAAAGTTCCACTGAGCGAAGTTACACTACATGAGCGAAGTTAGCCTGTTTTACGGTATATTCATTATGATGGCATTTTTTTAAAAATTTCAATTATTTATCCGATATTGCAATTATTTTCATCAATTTTCGTTATTTCTGCGATTTTTTTTTATTATTATCTTTAATTAACAATTTTTAAGTAATTTTGTAATTATTATTTTTTTTTTTAAACATATATTCTATTTTTCAGTTATTTCGCTCAAATATTATTGAATTTTTTCAATTTTTCATATTATTTAAATTATTTTCATTATAATTTAATTTTCTTTCTCAATCTTAAATTATTTTCAGCATATTTCAATTATTTTTGTCAGTTTTTAATTAATTTTATCATTTTTCAATTATTTTTCTCGATTGTTAATTATTATTCTCATTTTCTAGAATTATTTTCTAAGATTTTTAAGTATTTTTCTGAAAATTCAAACAATTTTCAATTTTTCAATTTCACATTTTTTTAAATAATTATCGTAAATTTTAATTATTTTTAGCTTTCTTCCAGACTTTTCTCCAATTTTTAGTTTTTCTCATTTTATAAAATAAAAATCTAAAAATTTTTAAGTTTTTTTCTCAAATTTCTATAATTATCTTCAGTTTTCAATTATTTTTCTTTGTTTTCATAATTTCCAAAAAATTTTATTAATTATCGTAAATTTCAATTATTTTTAGCATTCTTCCAGTCTTTTCTCCTATTTTTAGTTATTTTCTTTTTTTAAATTGAATTCTAAGATCTTCATGTATTTTTTTTTCGAATTTCAATTATTTTTTCTTTATTTATTTAAATAATTTAAATGTATCATATTTTAATTATTTTCGTCAAGTTATAAAATTTAAAAACATTTTTCAATTATTTTCCAAAATTTATTTCCTTTAATTTTCAATTCTTTACATTTGTTTCGTAATTAAAAATATTTTTAACTTTTTATCTGACTTTACAATTATTTCATTATTCATATTATTTTCTTTAATTTTCAATTACTTTCGTTTTTTTCTTGTTCTTTTTCATAATTGCCAAAAAGTTTTTACTTCTTTCTCTTTAATTAAAATTTGTTCTGTTCAATTTTAAATTATATTTATTTTTTTTCATTTCTTTACTCTAATTTTTAATTATTTTCTTTTATTTCAATGAATTTCTGAAAGTTTTAAGCATTTTTCTCAATTTTTTTTATCTTCCCTTTATTTAAAATACTTTATGTAATTTGTTTAATTATTTTCCTCAATTTTAATTATTTTTTGAAATTTTAATTTATTTATCTCAATTTTTAACCATGTTTTTTCTATTTTCAATTATTTTCTCTAATTTTTCATTATTCAATTTTGTTTTAATTTATTTTTAAGATTCTGAAGTATTTATCTCAAATTTAAATTATTTTTTTTCTGTTTAAAACGTTTTTATGATTGTTTAAAGTACTTTCCTCAATTTTTAATTGATTTCATTTTTTTTTAAATTAATTTGCAAAATTTGCAATCATTTTGTTTAATTTCAATTATTTTTTGCAATTTTTTTTAATTCTAAAATATTATAAATTTTGTCCTAAATAAATATTTACTTTATTTATGTTAATTGATTTTTAAATATTATATTTAAAATATTTATTTCTTCTTATTAGATAAATATTATTTACTGATTTGTTATATTTATTATTGTATTTTATAATTTCTAAAATGTATGAAAAATTAATCGCGCGCTGGCGCGCGTTTTATTTTGCTAGTTATATATATATTCTATAATTAATATTTTATATTTCACCTAAAAACTAGTCGCTTTTTGACATTGAAGTAATACTTCTTTTTTTCTGTGTAGATTCTTACCTTCTTAGATTTTTACCTTCTTAGAAACAATAATAGAAAAATAGATTTCACTATTCAGCAAAGTCACCAAATATTTTAAGTTTGCATTGAAGTTAATTGGAAAAACTTTTTTCAAGAACAGAGTTGACTTTCACTATAGGGGAGAGTCGGCCAAAATGCCTATAGTAAAGTTTAGAGCAAAAAAAAAAGTATTTAATTATAGTTTTGAAAAATATAAACCATCAAATATTTAGAAAACATCATTTAAGAATATAATAATGTAGTCATTTTAAGTGTTTATTTCAGAAAAAATAGAAAAAAGAATTAGTTAAATATTGATGTCAAAATTCGCCATTTTGACACACGACTGGGCAAATCGCCTGTGCACAAAAATATGGAAAAATATGAATAAAAGTAAACAATTTTTTTTTTATGTATTTTCTATAATTAATTATCTTGTTTATATTAAAAAAAGAACTAGCTGTGAATACAAAAATATAATCTTTTTGTTATAAAACTAAAATTTTAATCCAAAGCAGACCGACAAAAAATGGAAATAAAGTCTATAACAAATAAATAAAGCTTCTACAATTATAAAAAATCATACAAAAGTAAATTAAACACTATAATAAATTACAAAAATACCTGCTCGATTGAAAACTGCGTGAGTTTTAGGAAGAAAACGAAAATTTTGTCATTCAATGCCAAATGTGACAAGTTAATCCGCCATGATTCTTTATAGTCACGTGACAACACGTATCTCTCGTAATCTTATGTATTTTTTCTGCGCATGCGCACTTCTTTTGATTCATCCCGCGCTTATTTAAAACCATGTTTTAAAAATATATTAAAAATTATTCTTCAATGCATAATTATTATAATTATTATTAATATAAATGCATTAAGTAATATAATTAATTTGTTAAAACACTGATTTTTTATACAGAAGCAGTAACAACTTGATATTTAGTTTCTACATCAAAATATACGTGTAACCCGAGAGATTTTCCGTATCATACGTATCTTGTTTAGAAGTTTTACAGCATATAGGCAATTTAACCAAGGCAATTTACCCAAAAACACACGATGTAATTAAACTAATTATTTTCATTTTAGAACTCATTTTTATTAATTAAGTCAAAGTGATTAGATAGCTAAATATTCAAGGATTAATTTAAAAAAAAAATTATGTACGTATGTGAGATAGAAGTGCATGTTTTCTAATCTTTAAAAATGAAAAAATTATCGTTGGAAAGCATCATTTTCACAATTCTTTAATAAATTATTTAATAATAAACTGATAAACATGAAACTTTACAGAAATCATCTTCACCTTAATATACTTCATAATTAAAAACAATTATGATTAATATTAATTTTTGGCCAAGTTATTAACCATTGCCAATTTACCCAATTAGGCATTTTACCCGACTCTCCCATAATAGAAAAATAGTTTTCACTATTCAGCAAAGTCACCAAATATTTTAAGTTTGCATTGAAGTTAATTGGAAAAACTTTTTTCAAGGACAGAGTTGACTTTCACTATATGCAAACTACATCACTTAATTAAATTTCACAGTGACCTTGCACTCCTGGAGGGCGAGAATTTTCTCTTATCGGGTTTCTGTCTTCAATTTCCGGTTCTCCTGCTGGCCGTAGGTGTTAAACTATAAACTATCGACAATTGCTACTTGTGCCTAGAAACTAGACACAAGAGGACTGAATAGTTGCGGATATAACTTTGCGTAGGAGTCATGAAACACGGGAAAAGGTATTCTCATTCATCCATTCAACATTCACCATTCATTCATTCATATATATATATATATATATATTTAGAATTCACACATAGTCGTCTTTTCTCCATTTCCCTTCCCCCTGACCTTTCCTTTATTCCTGGTTTTGTTTATAACTAAATGTTTAAATTGCCGCTGAAATGTGCACATAAAAGGTCCTTTCTAATTCACACAAGCCCGCAACTTGTCAGAACAAGTTCTATTTCCAGTTGTTGTTTCACACCAAAAAAAAAAATGCCTAAAAATGGAGAGAAATCATGGTACATAATCGTGGAGGATCTCAGTCCCATAATTATTTATTCATGATTCCTGGATTAAAGAAAATGCATTGTTTCAATTAAAAGTTTAGATGTTAGAAGTCAACTCTTGTATTTTAATCACTTGATAATTATGCGAGACGTAATTAACTCTAAATTGTAATTATGCCGATTATTGAGCGAGCATTTAAACTACCAAGCAATTGAAAATCGAAAAAAATCATTGAAATTGAAGGAAATAATAAAAAATAGAAGAAATTGAAAATTTAAGAATTGAAATGAAATTTGAGAAAATAATCAAGAATGGAAAAAAATTACAAAATGACGAAAATAATTGACAATTGAAAACAAAATTTGAAAAATGGCAAGATAAATACACAATTTTAAAAAATAATTTAAAAAATTAAACAATAAACATTGAATTTTAACAAAAAATTTGAAAAATTAAACAATAACAGGAACAACTGTTAGAAATAATTGAAAGTTAAATAACTGAATTGAAAATCGGAAAATATCATTAAAATTGAAGAAAATAATACAAATAGAAGAAATAAATTGAAAAAAGAATTAAATTGAAATTTGAGAAAATAATCAATAATTTAAAAAATTACAAAATGACGAAAATAATTGACAATTGAAAACAGAATTCGTAAAATGTTTAGATAATTACACAAATGAAAAAAATAATTTAAAAAATTAAATGCTAAATATTAAACAAAAAAATTGAGAAATTAAGAAAATTATAGAAAGTGTTGGAAATAATTGAAAATTAAATAATTGGATTAAAAATCGAAAAAAATCATTGAAATTGAAAACAATAATAAAAAATAGAAGAAATAAATTGAAAATTTAAGAATTGAATTGAAATTTGAAAAAATAATCAATAATTACAAAAAATTACAAAATAACGAAAATAATTGACAATTGAAAACAATATTCGTAAAATGGTTACGAATACTTAAAAAAATTGTAGAAAATTATTAAAAATTGACGGTTGAGGAAAATAATTAATAATTGAAAAATGACTAGAATAATTGAAAATTAAAGAACATATCTGCAAAATGACAAAAATAATTGACAATTTAAATAAAAATTTGAAAAATGTCAAGATAAATACACAATTGAAAACAAAATTTGAAAAATGGCAAGATAAATACACAATTGAAAAAAATAATTTAAAAAATTAAACAATAAACATTGAATTTAAGCAAAAAATTTGAAAAATTAAAAAATTACTCGAATAACTGTTAGAAATAATTGAAAATGAAATAACTGGATTGAAAGTCGAAAAAATCATTGGAATTGAAGACAATAATAAAAAATAGAAGAAATAAATTGAAAATTTAAGAATTTAATTGAAATTTAAGAAAATAATCAATAATTTAAAAAATTACAAAATGACGAAAATAGTTGACAATTGAAAACAGAATTCGTAAAATGATTAGATAATTACACAATTGAAAAAAATAATTTAAAAAATTAAATAATAAATATTAAATAAAAAAATGGAGAAATTAAGAAAATTATAGGAATAACTGTTGGAGATAATTGAAAATTTAATAATTGGATTTAAAATCGAAAAAATCATTAAAATTCGAGAAAATAATTGAAAATTCAAGAAAATAGTAAAAAAATAGAAGAAATAAATTGAAAATATAAGAATTACGTTAAAATTTGAAAAAATAATCTAGAATTGAAAAAAAAATTACAAAATGAAAAAATTAATTGAAAATTGAAAACAAAATGACAAAAATAGCTATATTAATACATAACCGACAAAATAATTGAAAAAAATTATAAAATTTTAAGAAAATATTTAAAAATTGAAAAAATTGTAGAAAATTATTGAATATTGAGGAAAATAATTAATAAATGAAAGAAATAATTGAAAAATGTCGAGAATAATTGAAATATTAAAGAACATATCTGCAAAATGACAAAAATAATTGAAAATTGAAAACTAAATTCGAAGAATGACTAGATTAATAGAGAACTAAAAACTATAATTGGAAAATTAAAAAAAATATTAAATATAAAGAAAATAATTGCAAATTGAAAAATTAAGAAAATTATAGGAATAATTGTTGGAAATAATTACACATTAAAAAACTAGATTAAAAATTCCTAAAAATAATTAAAATTGAAGAAAATAATTGAAAAATAAAGAAAGTAATTGAAAATTTAAGCAAATAATTCAAAAATTAGAGAATAGAATTAAAATTTAAAGAATATAATTGAAAATTTAAAAAAGAAATTTTTAAAAGCCAAGAATTATTGAATACAGAAGAAAATATTTGAAAACTGAAAAAAGGGATTGAAATATAAAAAAAAAGAGAATTAAAGAAAATAATTGACTATTAAAAAATGGAATTGAAATTTGAAGAAAATAATTGAGAATTGAAGAAAATAGTTGTAGAATTCTAGAACTGAATTAAAATTTTAAAACTATTTTTTACAATTTAACAAAATAATTGCAAAATTCCGAGAATTATTTAAGATTGAAGAATTAATCGAAAATCGATCAATATAATTGAAAATTGAAAAAAATAATGAAAAATTGATGAAATAAACTGAAAATTAGAGAATAGAATTTAAATTTAAAGAATATAATTGAAAATTTAAAATAGTAATTTTAAAAAGCCAAGAATTGTTGAATATAGAAGAAAATATTTGTAAACTGAAAAAAGGAGTTGAAATTTAAAAAAAAAATGAGAATTGAAAAAAATAATTGAAATTAAACAAACTTATTGATAATCGAAAAAAATAATTTAAAAAAAGCGACAAATTTTTAATATTAAAGAAAATAATTGACAATTGAAAAGTGGAATTGAAATTTGAAGAAAATAATTGAGAATTGAAAAAAATAGTTATACACGGAAAAAAAAAGTTTTTCGAATACTACAAAATTATTTCAGTAGTCTTGGATAAATCGCTTTACAAAACAAAGTTTCGTATTGTTTACTAAATTTTCTGCTCTTAATGTCAAACTTTTCTAAACTATTTACGAAACTTTCTGTACATTTTATAAAACAGGCCTGTAAAAAAAACTTCTGTAATTCATATAAAACTAATTCAGCAAAAGTTATCAAATTATTTTGTGGAAAGTACAAAATAGATTTATTTTCTTTGGAAAATCTAATTTGATAAATTATTTTAACACAATTTCAAATATATACTTTTCATTTATTCTAAACTTGCCCGTTCTAAATATTAAAATGTCCATTTGTACGAGTTACGAATGAGTTTCGTAAAATATTTGACTGCGCTCGCGCGCGCAGTTAACAGTGTGCCGTGTGTCTATCACAGTTGAATTTCAAAGGTAATCTGTTAGACAGGTGCAACATAGAAAATGTTATTGTTATTAGTATCTGTTACAACAAACTTTTAGCAACTGTTTAAAACTAATAGAAAAAGGGAAATACTTTAAATTTTTGTATTCATAATATAAATTATGATTTGTTTATACTTCCAATACAAACAATTTTTAATCCAATGTCTTCTTTAATTATTTTGTTTTTTAATGTTTAATATTCTAGTTTTAGTTTAAATAAAAAGTAATTTTCAAAGAATGTCTGAAAAAAAATTACGGAAAAACAGAAAATGAAACTTTACAATATCTTTAATTTTTTAAAAGTCACTTGCTTTTGATAAACAGGTAATGTTGGTTAATATTGGTTTATTGGTTGGATTTTTTAAAATATTTTATTCAAAAGTTATTGGATAAATAAGATTTGATTAAGATATATTTTTAAAGACAATGTTATTCAACAAAAGCCAACAAATAACGTTTTAAAGAGAAAAATGAGCTATTATTTGTCAAGATTGGATAAAAATTACATATTTCCACTAGATTCAAAGAAAAAACATAAAATGTTAAATAATTATTATTTGACAACAAATTTTGACACAACATAATTTTTTCTAAGAAATGTGAAACTTGATAATTCAAAATTTGGTGAAATTAACTTTAATAATATTTTTATTCAGCTAAAACCATTTCTTAATTTGAATTTTTAACGAAAGGAGTTAAAAAAATATGTAAAAAATTCAATTAAAATAAAAATTAGATACGTTTAAGATATAAACGTTTCTGATAAATTACACGTTTTCTAAAATTATTTGCTTATTTTCACCCAAAAACACTGGAAAGTTTTCTAAAAATTAGCTTTTTATCGAGTTTTAACGGAATTTGTTGAAAAAACGAGAAATATAGAAAAATATCAAGAGCAACTTTTTTTACATCTTTTGAAGAGGAGCAACTAACAACTATTTCAGGCCGATCCTGAAAAAAAAAAAAGATATCCAAATTATTTAAAAAGTTATTACACTTAAAAGGTTTTTTCTTAAATTTCAAGTAAACGAGAGTTTCAAAAATTAAAATCTTTATAACTTCATGAAAATTTTTTTTTCAGACAAACAAAAAAATACATGTAGTCTAAAATTATTTGAAAAACAACTTTTTGGAGATACTTAACTTATTTAATTATTTTATTAATAATTTGCTAATAACTATTGTTATACTAAATTTAACTAGACTAAACTTTTGTCAATTTTTACCAGAAATAAGTTATTACTGTTTCACATGATTGAAATGAGATGTTAAACTTAAATAATAGAAATGTTTTTAGTTCTTATTATTTCATAATTTTACAAAGATTAGATGAAAACTAAAAATTCCTCTTGAATTCAAATATTATTTCACTTCAATTTTGATATTTATTTTGATTATTTTTATAAGATTCTACAATATTATTTTTCTAAAAAATATCTTTATCTCTAAAATAAGTAATTAACAAAAGATACTCAAAAGGAATTGCCATTTCCTCGTTTGGTGAAAATTTATTTAAATGGCACATGCCAGAACTAGAGGTCACCGAGTACTTGGAAATCCAAATCATTAGCCTCAATGGCCCCGTGGTAGTGCGTCTGACTCGTTATATGCGTTCGGTTTAGAAAATCAGGGTTCGAATCTCAGCGTCGCTAGGATTTTTTAAAATATTCGTTTCTATGCGTTTACTTGCGTTTAAGGTATTAATAAAATATTAAATTAATTATGTATGTATGTATGTTTGCGAATCGTCAACTTTCGACCAATCACCTTGCATCTCACCAACAACAGTCAAAATACCACACCTACTAGTAACCAGAGAAGGGGAAGCGTTCACAGTCTCATCAGACAACTGATGAGTCATTCTATTTTCTTTTCTGCATGGTTCTGTTTTACAAAACTCCTCTAGAATTCTTACAAACTCCCCGATAGAAATACTATTGCTTCATTTTGTATAATTAACGGAATTTAGGTATAATATATATGAAAAAATTTAGTAATTCATACAAACCTTGCTATAAGAGTTTTCACAAAACTTTTTCATGTATCCAAGAGTCCAAAAAAAGTTTTGTAAATATCAATAAACTTTTTTTTTCCGTGTAGAATTGAACAATTCAATTGAAATTTTAAAGGATTTTTATGATTGAAAAAAGACGAGAATTATTAAATATTAAAAAAATTAATTGAAAATAAAAATTAAATTATTGAAAATTCGGGAAAATAACTAAAAAATGAAGAAATAAATTGAAAATTAAAGTATAAAATGAAAATTTTAAGAAACTAATTGATAATTAAAAAAAATTATAAAAGGACGAAAATAATTAACAATTGAAAAAAAAATCGTAAAATGGCTAAATTAATACACAATTGGAAAAAAGAATTTTAAAAATTAAACAATAAATATTAAATTTAAACTAAATAATTGAAAATTGATAAATTAAGAAAATTATAAGAATAATTGTTGGAAAAAATTGCAAATTAAACAACTAGATTGAAAATCGAAAAAAAGTAATTCAAATTAAAGAAGATAATTCAAAATTGAAGAAAATAATTGCAAATTAAAGAATGGAATTGAAATTTAAAGAATATAATTAAAAATTGGAAAAAGTAATTGAAAAAAGCCGAGAATTATTAAATATAGAAGAAAATAATTAAAACTGAAGAATGGAATCAAATTTTGAAAAAAAAATTGAGAGTTGAAGAAAACATCTGAACAATTATTGAATTTAGAATTAAATAAACTTATTGATAATTGAAAAAATAATTTAAAAATATCGAGAAGTTTTTAATATTGAGGACAATGATTGAAAATTGAATTGAATTTTGAAGAAAACAATTGAGAATTGAAGAAAATAGTTATAGAATTGTAGAATCGAATTGAAAATTTAAAACTATTTTTTAGAATTTAAGAAAATAACTGCAAAATTCCGAGAATTATTTAATATTGAAGAATTAATCGAAAATTGATAAATATAATTGAAAATTGAAGAAAATAATCAAAAATTGAAGAAATAAATTGAAAATTAAAGAATTAAATTGAAGTTTTAAGATAATAATTGATAATTGGAGGAAAAATTACAAAGTGACGAAAATAATTTAATTTTAAGGAAAATAATAATTGACATTGAAAAAAGAATTCGAAAAATGTCAAGAATAATCGACATTAAACAAAAGAAGTTTAAAAATTAAAGAATAATTAAAAATTTGAAGGATAATAATAAATTGTCAATTGAAAACTGAATTTCAGAAACAACATTGAAAATTTCAGTTTTTTTCTATTGATCAATCAAAAGTAAAAGTCACTGACAATTCAGCAATTTTTAACTTACAATTAGCTCAAATGACAATTCACTCATTGAAATCATAAAAAGAGAAATGAATTAAATCAAGTTTTTAAAATAATATTTTATAAAATTTCCTGACTTTTACAGATTTTTCCTGACTACAAAAAAAAATCCAATGACAATTTCAGGTTTTTCAGGACCGTAACAATCCTGCATTAAGGGCATATGATGGATTATGACGTCACTGTTATAGGCAAAATTTGTCCGTAACTTTTCTCTCAAAATATTGAATATTGTTTCACGAAACTTGATAGAATTACATAAAATGTCATTAGGAAGGTCTCTCAGGCCCAAATTTGTTTAAATTTTGGACCTAAAATTAATTTTGGGAAATTTTCGAAAAAATACGTGGCCTATTTGAACAAAATTGAGTTTTACTGTAAAAATAATGGTTCTTTGTATACAAAAATTAATTTAATATATAAATTCTGTAATATATGATAAAATAATTACGTTTTTTTAAATTTACATACACATAATTATAATACAATAGTGCTCAAACAGAGGTTTACTTTGAAGTCGGTGATTTTAAAATATAGCTTCCGCTATGCCCTTAAGAGTGAAATCTTTAATCTATCAATGGTACTTTTTTGCTCATCACAGATAATCACTTTTTTACGTATATAAAACTTTCACAATCACGATCGAATTATAATGGTTCATTGTCTCTATATACGACTGACGTTCTAGTCTAATAATCACACAATTTTTTATTAGAAACCGTACAATTGTCGATACAAAAGCACCTTAATTTATATAAAGAAATAGTGCACAACAATGATGATGTTGATAACAATAATAGTAACAATAATAATAATACTGATGTACCAAAAAACAATTTTGCCAAAACACTACATTAATGTTTTTGCGAATCCAAATAGAAATGTTTAACGTGATAGTTTTTTTATCACTATATTATAATAGATCATCTTTTTTACACCAACATATGATATTAAATATTATAAAAAATAAAAAATCTGAACTCTTTTTTACACTTTGTCCGCCGCAACTGAGATTGGTGCTCTGTTAAATGTCTCCAGCTATTTATAAAAGCCCTTTTATCCCATCTGCTTTAGATATCAACGAGTTTTTGTCTTTGAACTTTTACTTTTTAGAAGTGCTCTACACAGATCAATTCAGATGAGACAATGTATGTAAAGTAAAAGTATCACTATATACACATAACCTGTTTTCTTATTTATCCCATCTTGGTAATTTTTATGCTCTTAGCCAACTTCTTTTATTACCGCATATACACGGATTAAGAGAACAAATAAAGGAAAAAAATAACGACTAAATTGAGATCCGCCACTATAAAGAAGAGCAAGGAAAATATTTGTACAAGATTTTTTTTTTTGTGTTTTATCGAGCGACTTTAGCAGATGAAGTCAAGGAGGGGAAACATGTGCATACAAAATAGTTGCAGGAGGAAAGTATGTTAATGAGCCTTCTATTACCATCGACCCCATTTGAAAAAGTCGTCTAAGAAAAAGCGAAAACGCGCACTTCCGAAAAAGTATTGGATTTATTTTGGAAAAATTGCAAGAGATTGGTATTATTTTTCAAAGATCCTCAAGTACCGTATATCAATGATTTAACTTTGTTTGAGAGTTTATTAATAAGATAATAAGTGTTAAAAAAAATATTAGTGGACAGGGATCACAGGACCTATTGCTATATAGGTGAGAATTTTTTCAAAAATTGGGGACAAAAAGGGGACAGAAAATTTTCTTTAACATAGTACTTTTTTATTTACAAATTTTAAAGATGGAAACATTATACAGGGCTGACAGCGGACGTGTAAATTGAAAATAGTACAAAAAAGTGACTTTTTAATTTAAAAAGGTGAATAAATATATAGAGAGTTTTTAAGTGAAAAAAGTGAATAAACAATAATTTGCAATAGTAAACAAAATATTACTGATATCAATTTGGGGCCCGCTAGCAGGCAAATAATTAATCAGGGCTCCTCAATATCAAATTTGAAAACAAATTTGTTAAATGAGAAAACTAATTGGAAAATTAATTAAAAATCAAGAAATGAAGACAAAAATTTTAAATTTAACACAAAATAATTGAAATTTAAAGAAAATAATTGAAAAATTTAAAGAATACTTGTAATTACAAGAAAAAAATTTAAGAATGACAAAAATAAATAAAAGACGAAAAATAATGATTCCAAAATGTCAAAAGTATTTGAATAATGACAAAAATAATTGTAGTTTGAAAAAAATAATTGAGAAATGATAAAAATAATTGATAACTGATGCAAAGAATAGAAAATTTATAGACAATAATTATTGAAAAATTGAAAAAAATATTAGAAGTTTGAGGAAAATAATTAAAAGGTGAAGATATTAATTGACGTTTGAAGAAAATAATTGAAATTTAAGAAGAATAATTTAAAAATTTCAAAAAAAATTAAATATGAGGAAAGGAATTTAAATTGGTAGAAAATAATTGAAAAAAAGTGTAAAAAATTATAAATTTGAAGACAATACTTGAAAAATTGACAAAACAATTGAAATATTAAGAAACTAATTGAATAATGAGATAAATAATTGAAAGCTGGTTCAAAAATTAAAAATTTATAGACAATAATTGAACAATTGAAAAAAATATTGGAAGTTTGAGGAAAATAATTGAAATTTAAGAAATTAATTGAAGTCTGAAGAAAAAATTGAAATTTGAAGACACTAATTCAAAATTTTCATAAAATTTAAATATAAGGAAAGTAATTGAAATTTGTAGAAATAATTAAAAAAATAATTGAAAAAGTTGTAA
This sequence comes from Ganaspis brasiliensis, assembly GCA_037103525.1. Classification (NCBI taxonomy): domain Eukaryota; kingdom Metazoa; phylum Arthropoda; class Insecta; order Hymenoptera; family Figitidae; genus Ganaspis; species Ganaspis brasiliensis. The sequence goes on along the minus strand of JAZKLR010000045.1, from coordinate 2,680,885 downwards.
AAAAAACTAATAAATTCATGAGAATTAAAAAGGATGAAGAAAATGATTGAAATTTGAAGAAATTTATTTGAAACTGGTGTAAAAATTTTTTAATTTCTTGACAGTAAACAAAATTGAATAATATAATTGAAATTTGTAAAAAGTAATTTTAAAATGTCACAAATAATAAAAATATGAAGAAAATAATTGGAAAATTAACAAAAATAATTGAATCATGACAGAAGTAATTGAAATTTGAAGGAAATAATTAAAAAATAACAAAACTAAATTTAAATTTATGTAGAAAATTCAAATATTTCTGACAATAAAATAAGGATTAAAAACATAATTGAAATTTTCAGAAAATACTTATAAATCTTAGAAAAAATTTGAGAAAATGAGAATAATAATTAACAATTGAGGCAGATGATTGAAAAATGATAAAATTATTTCAAAATTAAAAAGACTAATTGAAATTTGCTGAAAATAATTTAAGAATATTAAAAAAAAATTGAAATTTAATAAAAATAATACAAATATGAAAAATCGTAAACAGTAAATAAAATTTGAGAGAAATAATTGAAAAAATCGTACAATATATATGTTTAAAGAAATAAAATAATTACAAAATTACTTAAAAAATTGTAATTAAAGAGAGTAATTATAAAATCGCTGAAATAATCGAAAATTTATTAAAATAATTGAAATTTTAGAAAAATAATTAAAAATCTTAGAAAATAATAAATTTTAGAAAATGATAATAATAATTAACATTCCAGGAAAATTATTCAAAATTGAAAAAAATAATTGAAATATGCTGAAAATAACTCAAGATTGTGAAAAAAATTGAAATATGGTGAAAATAATTAAAAGTTTTTAAAAATAATTGAAATATGATAAAAATAATTAAAATTTCAAATAAGACTTTAAATTTTTGAAAATAAAATTAACTAAAAATTAGAGAAAAGAATTCAAGAAAGACAGAAATGATTGAAATTTACGATAATTAATAAAAAGAATTTTGAAATTAAATAAACAAATGAAAGCAAATGAAAATAATTAAAATTTAAAGGAAATAATTGAAATTTAGAAAAATAGTGAAAGATCTTAGAAACTAATTTCACAATATGAGAATAAAAATTAAAAATTGAGGAAAATAATAGACAGATGATGAAAATAATTTAAATTTGGAAAAAAATTGAAATATGGAGAAAATAATTAAAAGTTTTTAAAAATAATTGAAATATGATAAAAATAATTAAAATTTCAGATAAACAGTTGAAATTTTTGAAAAATTATGCCAAAAGAATGAAATGAATTAGACATTTTATGAAAATTATGAGAAAGAACGAAAGTAATTGAAAATTGAACGAAATAATTGAAATTTCAGGTAAATAGTTTATAATTTTTTAAATTATAAAACAAATGAAAAAAATTCAAAATTAAAAGAGATAAATTTTGGAAAATAATTGAAAAATGATTTTAAAATTTGAAAATTGAAGAGAATATTTAAAATATGATTAAAAAAATGATAAGTTGTAAACAAATAAATGATATTTGAGAAAAATAATTGTAAATATGTTTAAAAAAGAAAACAAATACAAAATTACTAAAAAATTTGTTTAAAAAAATAAAATAATTAAAAAATTTCAGAAATAATTGAAAACTGATGACATTAATAATTAAAATTTCAGATAAATAATAGAAATTTCTAAAAATATTGCCAAATTAATGAAAATAATTAAAAATTAAAGAAAATAATTGAATTTTTAGAAAAATACTTATAAATCTTAGAAAAAATTTTAGAAAATGAGAATGATAATTTAAATTTTGAAGTAGATAAAATGATAAAATTAATTCGAAATTTAAAAAAATAATTGAAATATGCTGAAAATAATTTAAGATTAGGAAAAAAAATTTAAATATGATAAAAATATTTTAAATATAAAAAATCGTAAGCAGTAAATAAAATTTAAGAGAAATAATTGAAAAAATCGTAGAATATATGTTTAAAGAAATAAAATAATTACAAAATTATTTTAAAAATTGTAATTAAAGAGAATAATTATAAAATCGCAGAAATAATCGAAAATTCATGAAAATAATTGTAATTTTAGAAAAAAAATCTTAGAAAATGATAATAATAATTAACAATCCAGGAAAATAATTCAAAATTGAAAAAATAATTGAAATATGCTGAAAATAACTTAAGATTGTGAAAAAAATTGAAATATGGTGAAAATAATTTAAATATGAAAAATTGATAGCAGTAAATAAAATTTGAGGGAAATAATTGAAAAAATCATAAAATATATGTTTTAAGTAATAAAATAACTACAAAATTACTTAGAAAATTTTAATTCAAGAGAAGTATTAAAAAAAATCTCAGAAATAATGGAAAATTGATGAAAATAATTGAAATTTCAGATAAATAATTGAAATTTTTGAAAGTTATGCCAAAATAATAGAAATGATTAGAAATTGAAGAAAATAATAGAAAAATTGCAAAATTTATTATTTAGCAAAAGAAAATAATGAAAAAATCGTTTAAAATATAAAAAATTGATGACAATATTCTAAATTTGTGAAAATAACTTCAAATTTACGAAATTAATTGAAAAATAATTAAAATATTACAAGATGGAGAAATTCATTGCAAAATAATAAAATGAAATGAAAATTGAACAAAATAATGATTTGAAATATTTCAAAGTTTAGGAAATTAATTCAGAAATTATGAAAATGATTAAAAATTGAAGGTTATAATTGCAAAATGACAAAAATAATGGCAAATTAAATTAAATTGATTTAATGTCAAGGGAAAAATAATTAAAATTAAAAAAGTGTCTAAAAACACTAAACAAAATTATTAAAATTTGAGGAAGGTAAATTTAAGATTTTAAGAATCAATAATTGAAGATAATTAAAATAATTAAAAATAGCAGAAAATAATTAAAAAATGATAAAAATAGTTCAAATTTAGTGTAGGGAAGAGTCGGCCAAAATGCCTATAGTAAAGTTTAGAGCAAAAAAAAAAGTATTTAATTATAGTTTTGAAAAATATAAACCATCAAATATTTAGAAAACATCCTTTAAGAATATAATAATGTAGTCATTTTAAGTGTTTATTTCAGAAAAAATAGAAAAAAGAATTATTTAAATATTGATGTCAAAATTCGCCATTTTGACACACGACTGGGCAAATCGCCTGTGCACAAAAATATGGAAAAATATGAATAAAAGTAAACAATTTTTTTTTATGTATTTTCTATAATCAATTATCTTGTTTATATTAAAAAAAGAACTAGTTGTGAATACAAAAATATAATCTTTTTGTCATAAAACTAAAATTTTAATCCAAAGCAGACCGACAAAAAATGGAAATAAAGTCTATAACAAATAAATAAAGCTTCTACAATTATAAAAAATCATACAAAAGTAAATTAAACACTATAATAAATTACAAAAATACCTGCTCGATTGAAAACTGCGTGAGTTTTAGGAAGAAAACGAAAATTTTGTCATTCAATGCCAAATGTGACAAGTTAATCCGCCATGATTCTTTATAGTCACGTGACAACACGTATCTCTCGTAATCTTATGTATTTTTTCTGCGCATGCGCACTTCTTTTGATTCATCCCGCGCTTATTTAAAACCATGTTTTAAAAATATATTAAAAATTATTCTTCAATGCATAATTATTATAATTATTATTAATATAAATGCATTAATTAATATAATTAATTTGTTAAAACACTGATTTTTTATACAGAAGCAGTAACAACTTGATATTTAGTTTCTACATCAAAATATACGTGTAACCCGAGAGATTTTCCGTATCATACGTATCTTGTTTAGAAGTTTTACAGCATATAGGCAATTTAACCAAGGCAATTTACCCAAAAACACACGATGTAATTAAACTAATTATTTTCATTTTAGAACTCATTTTTATTAATTAAGTCAAAGTGATTAGATAGCTAAATATTCAAGGATTAATTTTAAAAAAAAATTATGTACGTATGTGAGATAGAAGTGCATGTTTTCTAATCTTTAAAAATGAAAAAATTATCGTTGGAAAGCATCATTTTCACAATTCTTTAATAAATTATTTAATAATAAACTGATAAACATGAAACTTTACAGAAATCATCTTCACCTCAATATACTTCATAATTAAAAACAATTATGATTAATATTAATTTTTGGCCAAGTTATTAACCATTGCCAATTTACCCAATTAGGCATTTTACCCGACTCTCCCCTATTTGAAACGTGGTTTAATTGAACTTTTAATCAATGCAAGTTCACATTAACTGAAATTTGAAGAAATTAAAAATTGCTCTATATTAAAATTTTAAAAAGATGAGCGCAGATCAGAATTTACGCCAAATATATTATTCTTGGAACAAGCATAAAAACAACTTTTTTCAATGCAATCAATGTAAACACATTTTTATTCTTGTAAAGAAAAAATTTTTTTTCTCAGTGTATAAATGTTCATATATAAGAGAACTTGAAATAGTTTAGTACAAATGGGCGGCTATAGGTTTTTTTCGTCATAAAAAAGGACGTTATTTATTATAGCATTTGCTAGAGTAGTCTGGACAATTAGTGCTTTCAAAAAGTGGGTTTATAAAAGGTTTAAATGTGTATAGTGCCTCAGAGGATATTTCACATATTTGAACTATTCACGTAGGTTGAATAAAACGACGAAGGAAGGACACAGATAAACCGGTAAGGAAAATGTCACGATCTTAAGGCCTATCAGTGCAACTAACACAGATTCATTTTCACCACAGAAACTATAAGATTCCATGTGTGTGTTGCTGTAGGCAGAATCTCTTACCAATGATTTCTAAACAAGTATCTATACTATAATACGTTTATTTATGCACTTTAAATCTGCTGACCACTGCCCAGTTTTGATGAAAAAAATGTTATTTATTCATTATTATAACTTCGAAGGCAGTGGCGTAACTGTTAAGGGGCAAAATGGTTGGTCAACCCAGTAGACCTTAAAAAAAAAAAATTTCAAAAACATCTTGTGTTATAAACAATAATAAATATTTTAAATATAATTTAAAAATAAATTTATATTGTTAAATATTTATTTCGGAAAAAGGTTTATAAAATTTTAGTATTAAAAAAAATTGCAAAAAATAATTAAAAATATAATTGCAAATTTTGATTATTTGAAAAAAAAAATTAAATCAATTAAAAAATGAGGAAATAATTTAAAAAATCATAGAAATGTTTTAAAAATAAAGAAAATAATTTTTAGGCCGCGGGCTCTAGTGTTACAAATAAATAAATAAATTTAAATTTGAGAAAAATGCTTGAAAATCTTAATAATAAATTAAAACAAATTGAATAATGAAAAATTAGGGAAAATAATTGAAAATTTAGAAAAAAATGATTGAAAATTGAGATTAATAACTTAAAATTAAAAAAAAATTCAATTTGAGAAGATAATTAAAAAAAATTATATAATATATTTTAGATAAAGGAAAGTTAAAGAAAATATCAGGAAAATACTTAAAACTTTCGGAAGGTCATTGAAAAAAAAAGAAAATAATTAAAAATTAGAGAAAATAAATGGAAAAAATTAAACATAATTTAAAATTGAAGAAAATAGTTTTTGATTAAAGAGAAATAATTAAAAACTTTTTGGAAATTATAAAAAAGAACGAAAGTAATTGAAAATTGAAGAAAATAATATGAAATATGATATAAATAATTGAAAATTGAACGAAATAATTGAAATTTCAGATAAATAGTTTAAAATTTTGGAAATTATAAAAAAAGCGAAAAAAATTTAAAAATGAAGAAAATAAATTTTGGAACATATTTGAAAAATGATTATAAAATTTGAAACTTGAAGAAAATAATTGAAATATGATACAAACAATGATAAATTGTAAAAAGTAAATGACAATTAAGAAAAATAGATGAAGATTTTAGAAATTAATTGAGAAAATTAGAATTAACTAAAAATTAGAGAAAAGAATTATTCAAGGAAGATCAAAATAATTGAAATTTACGATAATTAATAAAAAAATTTTGGAAATTATGAAAACAAATGAAAGCAAATGAAAATAATTAAAAATTAAAGGAGATAATTGAAATTTTAGAAAAATACTGATAGATCTTAGAAACTAATTTCACAAGATGAGAATAAAAATTAAAAATTGTGGAAAATAATAGACAGATGATAAAAATAATTTAAATTTAGAAAAAAAAATTGAAATATGATGAACATAATTAAAAGTTTTAAAAAATAATTTAATTATAATGAAAATAATTAAAATTTCAGATAAATAATTGAAATTTATGAAAATAATCCCAAAAGAATGAAAATAATTAGGCATTTTGTGGAAATTATGAAAAAGAACAAAAATAATTGAAAATTGAAGAAAATAATTGAAATATGACACAAACAATAAAAATATGTAAAAAATAATTGACATTTGATTGAAATAATTGAAAAATTTACAGAATGCTTTTAAAATAAAAAAAATTAATTGAAATTTGAGAAAAATACATTAAGATCTTAGAAATAAATTGAAAAAACGAGAATAACTCAAAATTGGAAAAAAGAATTGAAAAAAGCTAAAAATAATTGAAATTTACTATAATTAATAAAAACCCTTGGAAATTATGAAAACAAATGAAAATAATTAAAAATTGAAGGAAATAAATGAAATTTTAGAAAAATACTTAAAGATCCTAAAAACTAATTTTACAATATAAGAATAATAATTAAAAATTGAGGGAAATAATAGACAAATGATAAAAATAATTTAAAGATAAATACTCGAAAATTTTGAAAATTATGCCAAAAGAATGAAAATAATTACAAATTTTTAGTAATTATGAAATAGTTCGAAAGTAATTAAAAATTGAAGAAAATAATATAATATATAATATAAATAATTGAACATTGAACGGAATAATTAAAATGTCAGAAAAATAGATTTAATTTTTTAAAATTATAAAACAAACGAAAAAAATTAAAAATTGAAGGAAAAAAATTATTGAAAATAATTATAAAATGATTTTAAATTTTGAAGAAAATAATTGAAATATGATACAAACAATGATAAGTTGTAAAAACAAATGACATTTAAGTGAAAAATTAAAAACATTTCAGAATTTTATTAAAATAAGATCTTAGAAATTAATTGAAAAAAATGAGAATAACTAAAAATTAGAGAAAAGAATGGAAAAAAGCTAAAAATAATTGAAATTTACGATAATTAATAAAAACCTTTGGAAATTATGAAAATGATTGAAAATAATTAAAAATTTAAGAAAATAATTGAAATTTTAGAATAATACTTAAAGATCCTAAAAAGATAAAAATAATTTAAATTTGGAGGAAAAAATGGAATTATGATAAAAATATTTAAAAATATTAAAAAATAATTGAAATATGATTAAAATAATAGAAATTTCAGATAAATAATTGAAAAATTTCAAAATTATGCCAGAAGAATGAAAATAATTACAAATTTTTGATAATTATGAAATAGAAAGATAGTAATTAAAAATTGAAGAAAATAATACTAAATATAATATGAATAATTGAACATTGAACGGAATAATTGAAATGTCAGAAAAATAGATTACATTTTTGAAATTATAAAACAAGCGAAAAAAATTAAAAATTATATGAAATAAGTTTTGGAAAATAATTGAAAAAATTTCACAATTTTATTACAATAAAATCTTAGAATTTTTTGAAAAAAATGAAAATAACTAAAAATTGTAGAAAAAATTTAAGCAAATTTACAAATAATTGAAATTTACGATAATTAATAAAAAAATTTGGAAATTATGAAAACAATTGAAAATAGTTAAAAATTGAAGGAAATAATTGAAATTTTAGGTAAATACTAGAAGATCTTATATAAAAACTTATTTTACAATATAAGAATAATAATTAAAAATGGAGCGAAATAATAAAAAATTGATGAAAATAATTGAAACTTTAGATAAACAATTGAAATTTTTGAAAATAATATAAGATTGAGATGAATATTGAAAGATGATGAAAATAATTTAAATATAAAAATTATGAGAGAAATAATTGAAAAAATCATAGAATATACAATAAATATAATAATTGCAAATTTACTTAAAAAATTCTAATTAAAAAAAAAAATAATAAAAAATCGCAGAAATAATAAAAAATTGATGAAAATAATTGAAATTTCAGATGAATAATTGAAATTTTTGAAAATAATATAAAAAAATTGCAGAATTTATATTTAAGCTAAAGAAAATAATTGAAAAATTGTTTTAAACATGGACAATTGTTTACAATAATTTAAATATCCTAAATTTGAGATAATAACTGAAAATTTAAGAAATTAATTGAAAAATATTAAAAATATTAATAGATGGAGAAAATAATTGCTAAACAATAAAAAGAAATGAAAATTGAACAAAATAATTGAAAATTGAGATATATATATTTGAAAGTTCAGGAAATTTATTCAGAAATTATGGAAATGATTAAAAAAATTGAAGATAATAATTGCAAAATGAAAAAAATATTGGTAAATTTAAAAGTTTAATTTAAATTTGCGATGAATAATATGAAATTTAGAAATAAATAATCAAATTGATTTAATCTAGAGGAAAAAAGAATTGAAATGGAAAAAATAATGGAAAAACTAAACAAAATAATTGAAGTTTGAAGAAGGTAAATTGAACATTTAGGGAAACAATTTAAAAATAATTAAAAATTGCAGAAAATAATTGAAAAATGATAAAAATAGTACAAAATTGTAGTTTAAGTAATTGAAATCTTAATAGAAAAGAAGTATTATAATTTACAGAAATTTTTAAATTACTTCAAAATTAGTATATTTGACCTGGATTAATTGAACTTTTAATCAATACAACTTCACATTAACTGAAATTTAAAAAAAATTAAAATTGCCATAAATTTAAAATTTGAGAACATTTTAAAAAGGCGAAACATGATTTAAAATTTTAAAAGAAACAAATATCTATCTTTTTCCCGAGAAGGAAAAAATGTTACTGCCTTGATACAAGCAGAAAATTTAGTTACAATTTTGTCATCAATTCGTCATAACTTTTACAATAATTGGAATTTCTTAATAAAAATTTCAGGAAATATGCACTATTCTATCAACAAACCAACATTGTTTTCTAAATTTAGATACAACAGAAATTCATTTCACTGTAAAATCTCTTGAGTAACAAATATTTTTTTAAGGTAATTCGTGAACATTGTTTGAATTTGATAAAGGCAAATACTTTAAAGTAAAATAATAACATTGCACACATATAGCTTTCACAATTTGACAACAAAGAGTAGCGCAGGTTTTAACACCTGTCAGGAAATCGAAACGCTTCACGGTTCGTGGCTTCTAGTTGACCCAAAATAAAATACGTTTTGTTTATATATAAAAAGGAAAATGAAATTCGAGGGAATATAATAATATTATACAAAAAGACCAGGCAACTTTCTGTCATGGAAATACAACAAAATATAATATAGAACAGACTTATTAATTGCAAAGGCAGCAGTGCGTAAACGCACCTTTTTATGAATTTACATTTTATCCCAACAGCTGCTACAATTTCTGTACTTTATGACACAATTTAAACTCGGAAGAAAATTGAATTCATTAATTTAAAATGGCTTATAAATTGCAAATTTACTTTAACTGCTCTTGCAATTATTTTATTTCCTTTATTACTTTTACTTCATGTAACCGTCAGTTTTTTCTTAAAAAATAATATCTTACATGAAGAATAAAAAAGTTAAGCAAGCATAATAATTGTTGTTTAATTTTTTACAGGCATCACACTACTTTATCTTACAAACTGGAATGTGTTTAAAATTGAAAAAAAATATTTACATATTGAAAAATTAAGAAAATTGTAGGAATAATTGTTGGAAATAATTGCATATTTAACTACTGGATTGAAAATAAATAAAAAATTATTAAAATTGAAACAAATAATTGAAAATTGAAGAAAGCAATTAAAAATTGTAGAATTGAATTGAAATGTAAAGAATATATTTAAAAATTGAAAAAAAATAATTGAAAAAAGACGAGAATTACTGAATATTAAGGAATTAATTGAAAATCGATGAAAATAATTGAAAATTAAAGAAAATATTTGAGAATTGAAGAAAATAGTTAAAATTTGAAGAAATAAATTGTAAATTAAAGAATTAAAAATAAATTTTAAGAAAATAATTGATAATTAGAAGAAAAATTTCAATATGACGAAAATAATAATTAAATACTGAAGAAAATATTTAATTATTAAAAAAAATAATTAACGATTGATAAAAAATTTTGAAAAATGGTGAGAATAACAAAAAAACTTAAATTAATGAATAATCATAAAATTAAAGGTAAATAATAAATCGTCAAATGAAAACTGATGCAAAGTATGGATTGAAAATAAAAAAAAATTGAAAATTAAAAAATGGAATTGAAATTTAAAGAATATAGTTAAAAATTGAAAAAAGTAATTAAAAAAGCTGAAAATTGTAGAATAAACAAGAAAATAATTGAAAACTGAAAAATTAAAATTTGAAGAAAATAATAAAAAAAAATTAAGAAATAAATTGAACATTTAAGAATTAAATTAAAATTTATAAAAAATATTTGATAATTGAAGAAAGGTAAGAATTACTGAATATTGGAAAAAATAATTGAAAATTGAAGACTTGAATTTAAAATTAAAAATAACAATTGAGATAAGAAAATAAATCAGAATTGAAGAAATAAATTAAAGATTATGGAATTAAATTTAAATTTTAAGAAAAAATTAGAAAACTGTCGAGAATAATTGTCAACAGAACAAACTATAAGAGAATAATTATAAACTTCAAAAATAAATGTAAATCGAAAAATTTGTAAAAAATAATTGAAAATTGCGGAAAAAATTAATAATTGAAAGAAATAATTGAAAAATGACGAGAATAATTGAAAAATTGAAATATGACGAAACTAATAGACAATTTATAGGAAACAAAATTCGAAAAATGGCTAGATTAATAGACAACAAAACAAAAAAATTGAAAAAAAAGAATAATTATAAAATTTTAAGAGAATAATTAAAAGAAATAATTGAAAAATGACGAGAATTATAATTGGAGAAAATATTAAAAATTGAAGAAATAAATTGAAAATTGAAGAATTAAATTAAATTTATAAGAAAATAATTGATAATTAAAAGAAAAATTACTAAATTAATTAAATATCAAGAAAAATACTTGAAAATTGAAAAAAAAGTAAAAAAAATTTAAAATCTGTCGAGAATAATCGACAACAGAACAGAATAATTTTCAATCGAACAAATTATTAAAGAATAATTACAAAGTTCAAGAATAAATGTAAATTGAAAAATTTGTAGAAAATAATTGAAAATTGCGGAAAAAATTAATAATTGGACGAAATAATTGAAAAATGACGAGAATAATTGAAAAATTGAAGAAAATATCTGAAATATGACGAAAATCATAGACAATTTATTGGAAACAAAATTCGAAAAATGACTAGATTAACAGACAGCAAAAAATAAAAATTGAAAAAAAAAGAATAATTATGAAATTTTAAGAGAATAATTAAACAAATTGTAGGGAATAATTATAAATTGTGGAAAATAATTAATAATTGAAAGAAATAATTGAAAAATGACGAGAATTATAATTGGAGAAAATATTAAAAATTGAAGAAATAAATTGAAGATTGAAGAATTATATTAAATTTGTAAGAAAATATTTGATTATTAAAAGAAAAATTACTAAATTTGTTAAATATTAAAAAAATACTTGAATATTGAAAAAAAAAGTAAAAAAAATTTAAAATCTGTCGAAAATAGTCGACAACAGATCAGAATAATTTTCAATAGAACAAAATATTAAAGAATAATTATAAATTTCAAGAATAAATGTAAATTGACAAATTTGTAGAAAATAATTGAAAATTGCGGAAAAAATTAATAATTGAACGAAATAATCGAAAAATGACGAGAATAATTGAAAAATTGAAGAAAATATCTGAAATATGACGAAAATAATAGACAATTTATTGGAAACAAAATTCGAAAAATGACTAGATTAATAGACAGCAAAACAAAAAAATTGAAAAAAAAGAATAATTATGAAATTTTAAGAGAATAATTGAACAAATTGTAGGTAATAATTATAAATTGTGGAAAATAATTAATAATTGAAAAATGACGAGAATTATAATTGGAGAAAATATTAAAAATTGAAGAAATAAATTGAAGATTGAAGAATTATATTAAATTTGTAAGAAAATAATTGATAATTAAAAGAAATATTACTAAATTTGTTAAATATTAAAAAAATACTTGAATATTGAAAAAAAAAGTAAATAAAAATTAAAAATCTGTCGAGAATAATCGACAACAGATCAGAATAATTAAAAAAAATTAAAAGGATAATTAGGTACAAAATTGAAGAAGAATATTAAGTTGTCAATAAAAAACTGAAGAAAATTATAGTAAAAATTTTAGGAAATAAATGAAAATTTATGAAATCAATTGAAAATTGAAAAAGATAAATTAAGAATTATATTGAAAGTTCGAAAAAATAATTGACAATTGAAAAAAACGAGGATTATTGAACATTGAATAAAATAATTGAAAAATGAAGAAAGTAATTGAAAATTGAGAAAAAACTAGAAAACTGTCGAAAATAATTGTCAATAGAACAAAATATTAAAGAATAATTATAAACTTCAAGAATAATTTTAAATTGAAAAATTTGTAGAAAATAATTGAAAATTGCGGAAAAAATTAATAGTTGAAAGAATTAATTGAAAAATGACGAGAGTAATTGAAAAATTGAAGAAAATATCTCAAATTTGACGAAAATAATAGACAATTTATTGGAAACAAAATTCGAAGAATGACTAGATTAATAGACAGCAAAACAAAAAAATTTAAAAAAAAAAGAATAATTATAAAATTTTAAGAGAATGATTGAAAGAAATAATTGAAAAATGACGAGAATTATAATTGGAGAAAATATTAAAAATTGAAGAAATAAATTGAAAATTTAAGAATAAAATTGAAATATTAATAAAACAATTGAGACTTGAAAGAAAAATTAACAATTTATTATTAACAATAATCAAGCAATTATTGTTAGAAAGCGATATTAAATTGGACCTCTTAAAGCGCTGTAGGAGAGAAATTACGAAATAAAATTTAAGAGGATTGATCAAAGACGAAAGGGAGCTAATTGATTGCCAATCTATTCGTGAGACAAGAGAAATATTTCAAAAGAATGTAAAGACGAAAAATAAAAATTTTATTTTGCGACTTTAAAACAAAAGTATTTAACATTTTAAATTGAAATTAAAATTATAAAATTACTTAATCTAACTATTAAAAAAAAATCTGTTTGACTAAATTTAAACTGACATTTTCGTGATCGAATAAAATTAAAATAACAAATTTTCCGTTAAATCTGAAAGCATTGAATTAAATATGAAACAAGTTTTTAACTAAATTAATGTTTGAAGAGAAGAAATTTTAAAATGTATAAATTTCCTGAATATAATACAAACTTTCTAAAGACATAAATTCACTTTTAGTTTAATTTAACCGTAAATAAAGTTATTCTTTAAATAGATGACTTCAGGTAGTAGACAAGCACTTATCTGGTAATAAATTTGACCTTGGATTTTAGAACAATAGAAATCCCGGTAGGTGTGTGCGTTAACAAAGTTTGCAGTCAAAGAAGCCAAAAAGTTATTTTGTTACGAGATTTTGTATACTTTTAAAAACCAACTGATTTTGAATTTAATTTAATTGTATATTCTTTTTCACTAAAAAGTAAAAATATAATTAAATGAAAATAATAACTAAAGAATAAAAAAAATTACTAGAAAATTTCAAAATAACTGTGGGAAGAAAATAATCATAAATTGATTAAATAAAATTAAAAATTTTTAAATATTACTAAAAAATGAAAAAAAAACAAGAGATGTAGATAAATAACTAGAAATAAAAGAAAAACATCTAAACTAAAAAAATTAGAAAATAAAGAAAAATTATTTGAAAGTACAAATTATTTTTTAATTTCAGAAAACTGACTTTAATTACAAAAAAATTGAATAGAAGTTTAAAAAAAACTTTTAAAATAAAAAAAGAATGTTAATAACTAGAAAAATAAAGGCAAACAACTTGAAAACAACAAAAATAATAAATAGAAAAGATTAAAATACTTGGACATTAAAAAAAAAAATTAAAACATAAATCAAATTCCTAAAAGGTAAAATTTTTGCTAAAAGATGAATAAAACTGGATAAGAAAGAAGAAAAAATATTCAAAATTGCAAGTGAAATAAGAAATTAAATAAAACAGGAATTATAAAACAGAGAAAAAATACTGTTAAGTGAAAAAATATTTACAAATTTAAGATATTGGAAAATTAAAAAAATTACTAGTACTTGTGGCAAAAAAACAATATAATAATAGGAAATAAAAATGATAAAAGTAAAAAATAAAAAAACTAGAATATTACAAAATAACTGGGAAGTGAAAAAATAACTATAAATTAATAAAGAAGTCAAATCAATATAATTTGTATAGTTATAATTATATTAAAAAAAAATTTAATTTGTAATTTCGATAAACCGAGATTTGAATAAATTAAAATTTCCATAAGTTTAAATTTCAATCAGTTATAAATATATCTATAGTAGTTTATTAATTTGACGCTGAAGAAAATTTTAACCAATTGATAATAATTCTGTGATTTGAAAATTATGACAAATGAGAAAAGTTGGATTTTGATAAAAATTTTATAGTTTATTTTAAATTCTGGGGTCGATGAAAATTCGAATAAATTTTAGTCTGGATTAATATGGGTAGATTGATTAATTATTGAATTTTCGGTTTTTAGGCAAAAAATAATAATATTGTTATTATTATTATCATCATTATTACTCATTATTTTACTACTAATTTACCCATTAAAATTTATAAAAAATTGAATAAACCATAAAACAAATATTAGTAATTAAGTAGCTAGTTAAATTTTATAATTAAAAAAAAATAAAATAATCAGTCACTGTTTAAATTATAGCTTTACAGTAAAATTGTTGACTATTTTAAAATTAGAAAATCCACTTTTTTCAGACATTTTTCTTTTTCTTTCTTTTTATTTTATGCAAGAACATATATATATAATTTATTATTGTTATTTTTTTTTTATTTTTACCCATGTAAAATTAGCATTTTTCTAAAAGGTAAATTTTTTCGATTGTCTTTTCATCATTGGCCCTTAGTCACGTCGGCTTGCAGTGTGTTGTATTATGGTTATTATATATTTGAAGAATAGTTAGGAATTCGAGATTGACATCAAAGATAACATTGTCACGTTTCATGTTTCATGTTGTGACACATCGCGTTTAAACAACAATAATTGCTTTTACGTGCCTCAGAAAAATCTCTTCCTCCAACTTTATTTAAAAATAGCTGACAATAAAATTTGTCAAAAACTATTTTAAATTACAATAATTAAAAATAATAATAATAATAATGTCGTGAAAATATAAAATATACCTAAGCTTATTTTAATTAATTTATTTTTTATATTATTAATTATTATCACCAAAAAATAATGTTGTGAATTTAATATTTATTTAATAAATTAATGTTCAAAAAAATAAATAAAAATCTTATTTTATTAAAATTAAATTTAAAGAAAATGAGGTTTTTTCCTTTTTATAAAAATTTACACCGAAAGGATAATTTTTTTTTTTTAATCTAGATTTCAATTATAATACAGGGTGCCCATTTTTTTTTAAATAATTGTTAGAAAAAATTGCAAATTGAACAACTGGATTGAAAATCGAAAAAAAATTGAATTTAAAGATAATAATAACAAAAATTTTGAAATAAATTGAAAATTTAAGAATTAAAATATGAAAAAAATAATTGATAATTGAAAAAACATTACAAAATGACGAAAATAAATGACAATTAAAAACAAAATTCAAAAGAAGGCTAGATTAATACACAACTGAACAAAATAATTTAAAAAATCAAAGAATAAGTAAAAAATTTTAAGATAATCGAAAATTGAAAAAATTGTAGGAAATAATTGAAAATTGGGAAAAATAATTTATAATTGAAGGAAATAGTTGAAGAATTACGAGAATAATTGGAAACAAAATTCGAAAAATGACTAGATTAATAGACAATTGAAAAAAATAATTGAAAAAATTAAACAAGAAATATTAAATTTTAAGAAAAAAATTACAAAATGAAAAATTAAGAAAATTATAGGAATAAATGTTAGAAATAATTGCACATTTAACAATTGAATTGAAAATCGAAAAATGTAATTAAAATTGAGAAAATAATTGCAATTTGCGGAAAGCAATTAATAATTGAAGAATCGAATTGAAATTTAAGGATTATACTTAAAAATTGAAAAAAAGTAATTGAAAAAAGACGAAAATTGAAAACTGGAATTTAAATTTGAAGAAAATAACTGAGAATTGAATTGAGATTTTAAAATAATTTTTAAGAGTGAAAAAAATAATTGAAAAAATACGAGAATTATTTAATATTGAGGAATTAATTGAAAATCGATAAAAATAATTGAAAATTAAAGAAAATATTTCAGAATTGAAGAAAATAATTAAAAATTGAAGAAAAAAATTGAATGGAAGTTTCAAGAAAATAATTGATATTAAAAGAAGAATTACAATATGACGAAAATAATTAAATAATGACGAAAATAATTAACAATTGAAAAAGAATTCGAAAAATGATGAGAATAATGGGCATTTAATTGAACAAAAAAATGTTTAAAATGAATGAATTGTCATAAAATTGAAAGAGAATAATAGATTGTGAATTATAAACTGATAAAAATTATGGAAATAATTGTAGAAAATAAATGAAAATTGAAGAATTGTATTAAAATTTCAAGAATTGATAATTTAGTAAATGCGAGAATTATCGAATATTGAATAAAATAATTGAAAATTGAAAATAATAATTGAAAAAATTGTCGGAAATAATTGAAAATTGTGAAAAATAATTAATAATTGAAGGAAGTAGTTGAAAAATGACGAAAATAATTGTTAATTAAAAAACAAATTCGAAAAATGACTAGATTAATAGACAACTGAAAAAAATAATTTAAAAAAATTAAACAAGAAATATTAAATTTAAAGTAAAATAAGAATTGAATAGAATAGTTTTAGAATTGAGTAATTGAATTGAAAATTAAAAACAATTTTTATGAGTGATAAAAGTAATTGAAAAAATCCGAGAATTATTGAATATTGAAAAAAATAATTGAAAATAGAAGAATGTAATTGGAATTAAAATAATATACTTAAAAATTGGAAAGAAAGTCATTAAAAAAAGGCGAGAATTGGTGAATAAAAAAAAAACAATTGAAAACTGAGGAATAGAAAGAATAATTGAAGAATGGAATTAAAAATTGAACAAAATAATTGAAGAAAATAATTGTACATTTAAAATTAAAGAAACTTATTGATAATAATAGAAAAATTATTATTATTATTATTATTGAAAATAATAGAAAAAGGCGATAATTTTTTTAATATTTAAGAAGATAATTGAAAATTGAAAAGTATTTCAATTATTTTCTTCGATATTCCATAATTCTCGGCATTTTTCAATATTTTTTTTTCAGTTATCGATTACGTTTTTGAAGCTTCAATTCAATTTTTCAATTATTCATCTATTTTCAGAAATTCACAATTATTTTCTTTAACTGACAATTATTCTTTTCAATTTTCAATTATTTTCTTCTATTTCCAATTATTTTTACAATTCTTAATTATTTTCTTCCATTTTGAATTATTTTCATAAATTTCAAATTATTTCTTCATTTCTCAATTATTTTCTTCGATTTTCTACTATTTTCTTCAATTGCCAATTATTTTCTTAAATTTTCAATTATTTTCATCAATTTCCAATTAATTTCTTTAATTCTGAAATATTTTCCACAATTTTCGATTATTTTAATCGATTTTTAATTATTTTCTTCAACTCTAAATTATTTTTTTCAATTGCCAATTATTTGATTCAATTTTTAATTATTTTCTTCAATTTTTAATTATTTTCATCAATTTCTAATTAATTTCTTTAATTCTGAAATATTTTCTACGATTTTCAATTATTTTAATTCATTTTTAAGTATTTTCTTCAACTCTAAATTATTTTTTTCAATTGCCAATAGTTTGATTCAATTTTCAAATATTTTCATCAATTTTTAATTATTCAATGTAATATTCAATAATTCACGACTTTTTTAAAATATTTGTTTCAATTATCATTTATTTATTCTACACCACAATAACTCCTTCAATTTTCAATTATTTTCTTCTATAATCAATAATTCTCATCTTTTTTCAATTATCATTTATTTATTTCACACCTCAATAACTCTTCAATTTTCAATTATTTTCTTCTATAATCAATAATTCTCGTCTTTTTTCAATTATTTTTTTTCAATTATCAATTATAATTTTCGACATTCCATTCCATTATTTAATTTTCAATTATTTTTTTTAATATTTAGTAACTCTAGGCTTTTTACATTGATTTTTTTTAAATTCTCAATTATTTTCTTAAATTTCCAATTTTTTTCTTAAATTTCAATTATTTTTTTATATTTCTAATTATTTTTTCATATTTCTTTCAATTTTCAATTTTTTCTCAACTTTCTCTTCCAAATTTAACAATTCTCAGTTTTTTAAAATTATGTTTTTCTTTCAATTTTTATTTAAGTTGATAATTTTTAAATTATTTTCATAAATTCGAAATTATTTCCGTCGATTTCTAAACTTTTCTGATGTTTTTAAATATTGTATTTAATTTTTAAGTACTTTCTTCAATTTTCAATTATTTTCTTTAATATTTAATTATTTTGTTCAATTTTCAATTTTTTGTTTCAAAATTTAGTAATCTCGACTTTTTTCAATTATCAGTTATTTATTTCATGTTTCAAAGCCTCCTTCAATTTTTAATAATTTTCTTCTATTTTCAATTTAATTGTTCAATTATTCAATTATTTTTTCAATTCTCAATTAATTTCTTTAAATAGCAATTCTATTGTTCAATTTTTAATGTTTTCTTTAATATTAAATAATTCCTGGCATTTTCAATGTTTTTTTAATTATAAATTATTTTCTTCTTTTGTCAATCCAATTGTTCAGTAATTTTCTTTCAATCTCAATTATTGTATTCGAATTTCAAATTTCTTTCTCAATTTTCAATTGTTTTTTTATTTAATATTCAATAATTCTGTGTTTTTCTGATTTCAATTTCATTATTTAATTTTCAATTTATTTCTTCAATTTTGAATTATTAACTTAAAATTTAAATTATTATTTTTGATTTTCTATCTAGTTGGCCAATTTTCAATTATATTCTTTGAATTTAATAACCATTGTTCAATTTTTTCAATTGCCAGAAAGTTTTTACTTATTTTTCTTTAATTAAAACTTGTTCTGTTCAATTTTAAATTATGTTTATCTTTTTTCATTTATTTTCTCTAATTTTTAATTATTTTCTTTTATTTTAATAAACTTCTGAAAGTTTTAAGTATTTTTCTCAAATTTTGTTTAACTTTCCTTTATTTAAAATATTTTATGAAATTAATTTAATTATTTTCTCAAATTTTAATTATTTTCTTTAATTTTAATTTATTTATCTCAATTTTTAACCATTTTTTTTTCAATTTTCAATTATTTTCAATTATTTTCCCTAATTTTTCATTATTCAATTTTGTTTTAATTTACTTTTAAGATTCCCAAGTATTTTTCTCAAATTAAAATTATTTTCTTTATGCTTAAAACATATTTATGATTGTTTAAATTACTTTCCCCAATTTTTAATTAATTTCATTATTTTTTTTTCAATTAATTTGCAAAATTTGCAATTATTTGTTTAATTTCATTTATTTTTTGTAATTCTTTATAATTCTAAAATATTATAAATTTCGTCCTAAATAAATATTTGTTTTATTAATATTAATTGATTTTTAAATATTATATTTAAAATATTTATTTCTTCTTATTAGATAAATTTGATTTATTATTGTATTTTATAATTTCTAAAATGTATGAAAAACCAATTGCGCGCTGGCGCGCGTTTTATTTTGCTAGTTTGTAAATAATTTCTAAATTTATTTTTTTACAAAAGCCTGATCTTTTTACATTTTCCCACTTAAATTTTGAGCAATTTTTTTTTTTTTAATTATCAAAATAATGTGAAAAACGAGTTCTAAACAAAAGGATTTATATTATTTTCTTCAATTTTCAATTACTTTCGTTCTTTTTCATAATTGCCAAAAAGTTTTTACTTATTTTTCTTTAATTAAAACTTGTTCTTTTCAATTTTAAATTATGTTTATCTTTTTTTATTCATTTTCTCTAATTTTTAATTATTTTCTTTTATTTCAATAAAAATCAGAAAGTTTTAAATATTTTTCTCAAATTTTGTTTAACTTTCCTTTATTTAAAATATTTTACGTAATTTGTTTGATTATTTTCTCAAATTTTAATCATTTTCTTTAATTTTTTATTTATTTATCTCAATTTTTAATCATGTTTTTTCAATTTTCAATTATTTTCTCTAATTTTCCATTATTCAATTTTTTTTAATTTACTTTTAAGATTTTCAAGTATTTTTCTCAAATTTTAATTATTTTCTTCATGTTTAAACCATTTTTATGATTGTTTAAATTAGTTTCCCCAATTTTTAATTGATTTCATTATTTTTTTTTCAATTAATTTGCAAAATTTGCAATTTTTTGTTTAATTTCATTTATTTTTTGTAATTCTTTATAATTCTAAAATATTATAAATTTGGTCCTAAATAAATATTTATTTTATTTAAATTAATTAATTTTTAAATATTATATTATAATATTTATTTCTTCTTAATAGATAAATAGTATTTACCGACTTTTTATATTTATTATTGTATTTTATAATTTTTAAAATGTAGGAAATCTAATCGCGCGCTTGTGCGCGTTTTTTTTTTTTTTGCTATTTTTATTTTAATTTGTTTATTTTATGACAATTTTTCTATTTTTAAGAAAATATCTTAGTTAAATTTTTCCTGATAATTACTTATTATTTATAACATTTATTTACTTAGTAGGTATTTTTTTTCAAAATCTTTTTCTGAATTTAAGCGCGAATTCTTTTTTAGTTTTAAAAAATTTGCTCTATATTGAAAATTCATTATAAACTGCGAAAAAAATAATAAATTTTACGGATTTTTCTCCAGATATTAATAAATATTTGTTTTATTTATATTAATTGATTTTTAAATATTATATTTAGCATATTTAATTCTTCTTATTAGATAGATATTAATTATTATTGTATTTTATAATTTCTAAAATGTATGAAAAACCAATCGCGCGCTGGCGCGCGTTTTATTTTACTATAATAATAATGTATTATTCCGTTTATTATAA
This sequence comes from Ganaspis brasiliensis, assembly GCA_037103525.1. Lineage (NCBI taxonomy): Eukaryota > Metazoa > Arthropoda > Insecta > Hymenoptera > Figitidae > Ganaspis > Ganaspis brasiliensis. The sequence continues at coordinate 2,659,391 of JAZKLR010000045.1, read as the reverse complement.
TTGTAAATAAGAGTTGTTTATATAATTATAAAACAAAAGCTTCAATTAGTCGTAATAAAAATGGAGAAAATGGTTAATTGTTTCCGAGTACAATTTTATTTGAATAGTTTTATTTTTAAATATCCTCTTTGCGGTGAACTTTTTACAGATTTATTCAACGACGAGACAGATTTAATTGATCGCTCGCGCCTCCACGTCCGGTCAATTCCCTGGTAACAGGGTATGGCAACCTGGTCACGTGGTTTCTACCTCCATACATTTTTTAAAAGCAAAAATAACTGACCAACATCTTTACCTTACTTTTACACCTCAAAGGAATCACTCTTACACTCTTTAAACTTGATTTTCTCATAAATTTAATGCTAAACAATTTTTATTTTTTCCAAAAATTAAATTAATTTATTTCAACTTATAATTCAATTCTAAATATTAACTTTATAATTTCCTTTTCATTTTGATTTCTTTATTTTTTTCTTTTAATATAAAAAAAAAGAAAATAATTTTATTTTATTTCTGAAAAAGTACATTTAACGGGTAAATAATTTACACCTGTGATTGCTCTAATTAATTAATACAACGCTTCTTCAATTAATTACAATTCAGACCATTCTCGACACTTGTGTATGCACATATTTGATAAAATCCGTTTATCTAAATTTGATAATAACATCCTGTCCGATGATAATTAACTCGGTCAAACAGTTAAATAATATTTTCCCTCCTCCTCATAATAATAAAAGACACGAAGCAAATTTTCGATTATCTTTTTATTATTTTGAATTTCAAGTTTCTATCGCGTAAAAAAAACTTGAAATTGTTGACAATAATTTTCTAGTTTTACGCTTGAAATGTTCAACAATTAAATCTTGGTCGAATCCTATCGATATTAACCTTTCAGGAGAAAATCTGACGAAATTGTCAGTTGTGAAAGTAAACTAAAACTAGTGACTTTTTTGTCTCTAAATTTCTCTATAATTTTTCGTTTTTGAAACTTTTATCATCTGGTAAATAATTCTAATAATAATAAATTGATTCTCTTAATTTATTCGCCCGAATTTCGAAATTACCGAAAGAAGAAACGTGTCTCGGATTTTATCAAAATCACAGAGAAAGGATTCAAGTTGAAACAAAGAGGGAAAACGGCATTTTTGATAAAAATTTTTGCAAGGTGGCTTAAAACCGGATCGTAGTGCTCATCCGTTTTAAAGACCATATAGTGGACAGTAGTCAACAACCCGTCCTTTATCGTCAGCAAATACTTTATTTACTAAAAACTAAAGAATCCCTTATTCTCTACTTTATTTACTTTGCAGAGTTACTTACTTGCGACAACTGTTGACTGAGCATTTCTTGGCCAAAAAAAGGGCACAGGTGCACTCATTTGCGAAACGACACTGAGCAAGTTTTTATATTATATAGATATATATATATATAGGTATATATATATATTTTGCAGAGAACCGCGATCGAGATCGAGGAAGCGACAGTTCTCTGCTAGTAGAAAAACTAACAGGATTCTGTCTAACGAACACGTTTCATTGCACAAAACTCGCGTTATTATTTTAATAATAAACGATTTTTAAACTAATAATTTCAATGTTGTTGGAACTATATGCACTCAGTACTGCTGGTCTGTTTGACATAATTCATTTGGTGACCCCACGTCGACTGAGGAGCGCATGCGCACAACTCTGGAACCCTTGGAAAAATAGTGGGGATTTTAGCCAGGAGTTGTCTGGATAGGTCGGTAAATTAGAAATCTTTAAAATTAAAAGAAAGTTCTTTATTTACTGTAGAAAAGCAGTTTTTCAATATTTTCAATTAGCGCTTTTCTTTAGTATTCGTTTTATTCTAAAACTTTTATTCTAAAAGAGAAAAAAACTCGTTGGAGTTTAGATTTTATTGAAATCTTTTTTTTTGGTAATAATTCGTGCGCCTGGTAGATGGTGAATGAAAATACACTAATGATCGGAAATTGCAGCTTTGAAAAATACGAAATTTGTATTTTTAAATTATTTACTTGTTTTAACTTTTGATTGTACGAAATTAATCAAATTATTCTGCAAATATTTTCGTGATGAAAATTGATTTTAGGAATTTAAAAAATCTACTTTTTTAGGTTTAAGAAAAAAGTTGAAAACTTATTATTGGTTTTTTTTTTTCCTTTCATTCGGGTTAAAAATCCATTTTTTTTCTAACTTAATTTAGGCATAAATAAAAAATTATGTTAAATAATGTCTAAAATAGAAAAATAAAATTTGGAAATGTTTAAAATTTAATTTTCAAAAAAAATGTAATTTTTTAAAAACCTATCTCCTTCCACAATTTTTACTATTTTCTATCGATAATTTTTTTACTGGGTCTTTTTTACAATTCTAAATAAAATTATGCGTGGATATTAAAAAAATTTTATTTTTCAAAGAAAAAATTAATTTTGTTACAACAAAAAATGTGTCCAAAATAACAAAAAAAAGGAATTTTAATCCTTCAAAAAATTAACTTTTTTTAAAAAAGATAAAAACAGAATTCCCCCCTTAACAAATAAATCCCCCCCCCCCCAATTCCCCCTCTAAAAATAATTTTTTTCTAAAATAGTTATTTACTCCACCCCCCCCCCCCTTAAAATGAATTTTTTTTCACAAAACAAAAAAATTAATCCCCCCCCCCCAATTGCATTTTTTTATTAAAATAAAATTCCTCTCTGCTTTTTTGACAGTGAGAAAAAGTTTACATTTTTAAGGGGAGACACCAGTGAAAATTTATCTTTTTTTACAAAAGATAAAAACAGAATTCCCCCCTTAACAAATAAATCTCCCCCCCCCCCGAATTCCCCATCTAAAAGTAATTTTTTTCTAAAATAGTTCTTTACTCCACCCCCCCCCTTAAAATGATTTTTTTTTTCACACAACAAAAAAATTAATCCCCCCTCCCCAATTGCATTTTTTTATTTAAATAAAATTCCTCTTTGCTTTTTTGACAGTGAGAAAAATTTTACATTTTTAAGGGGAGACACCAGTGAAAATTTATTTAAAAATCCTTTTTGTGAGGGGGGCAGTGAGGGGGGATTCTTTTAAAGAAAAAAAAATACAATTGGAGAGGGGGTTCAATTTTATGTTGTCGGAGAAAAAAATCATTATAAGCGGGGTGGAGGAAATCTTTTTTTTTAGATGAAAATCATTTTCGAAAAGGGAAAAGGGGGGTTTATTTTTTAAGGGGGAAATTCTTTTTTTATCTTCTTTGAAAAAAATTAATTTTTTGAAGGATTAAATTAAAAATTAATTTTTATGGAAAATAAAGACACATTTTTTGTTGTAGCAAATCAATTAATATTTTTGTTGCAAGTTAAAAATCCATTTTTTTGATATTAATAAAAGCATATTTATTTTAGAAAAAATCGATTTTTTTTATTCAAAAAACATTTTTGTGAAGAAGGTAGGAGGGGGAATTTATTTAAAGGAAAAAAATACAATTTGGGGGGGGAATCATTTTTGTGTTGTGTGAAAAAAAATTTATTTTAAAGGGGGGTGGAGGAAATCATTTTTTTAAGAAAAAAAATTGTTTTTAGTGGGAGAAGTTTTGGTAAAATAATTTTTTTTAAGGGGGAAATTCTTTTTTTATCTTTTTTAAAAAAAATTAATTTTTTATCACACTTACATCAAAAGTTAGATTTTACGGCTTGTTTGGAAACCTTTAAGAGCTCATTTCACGGCCTAGGCCGTAAAGTAAATGAACTCGCAATCTGATTGGCTGATGCTGGTCAGCTGACCTTTATACTTTATGGTACAGCTGCCCAAACTGGCCCAAACGTCACGGCTGTTCACGGGTTTCGCGTCCCTCCGGGGGCATTTCTAAGTCTGTCGACCTACTCCCACCTAGAAATGCCCCCTGAGGCCGTTTTTTACGATAACCACCTCTTCCTAGGTTCGAATTCTCAGTTTTTTGTGTGATAAAAAATGTTATATGACACTTGGACCCTTTCGGCACTTAAGTTCTCGTGTATCGTACAATTCGCCACAGCCACATCAGAGCCTCGGCTACTTTTCGGTGGAGCCTCGGCTTCATATCTTCACTTCACCTCGGCTTCGCCTCGGCTACGTTCGGTGAAGCCTCGTCACCACCTCTACTTCGCCTCGGCTGCGATTGGACTTAGGCTCGTATTACGATACTTACTCGTACTATAAAGTGCCATTTCAGGTCCTTGTGTCATAAATAACTATTTTAAGGGATTAAAAATCCATTTTTTTTTTTTTTTTTTTTAAATAAACACACAGTTTTTGTTGTAGCAAAATGAATTTATATTTTTGTTTTAGGTTAAAAATAAATTTTTTTGGCATTAAAAAAAGCATATATTTAATAGAGAAAAAAATCGATTTTTTTTAATTAAAAAAACCTTTTTGCGAGAAGGGAAGGGGGGGAAGTTTGTGGTTTAAAAAATCATTTTTTTTCCAGAAAAATTCTATGTTTGTTTAGGTTATAAAAAAAAGTTTAATTTTTGGAGGGGTAAAAAGTTATACTTAAATTTATTTTCAGATTTAAAAAACCAACTTTTTTGGTTAAAAAAAATCGAGTTTTTACGTTTAAAAAGCCAACTATTGTAGGAATTAAAAAAGTCTTAAATTAATTAAGTTACTCAAATTAAATTATAATTAAAAAACGTAACGAAAATTTTGTCAAGAGGTCGGTAAATTAGAAAACCATTTTATCTTCTAAACTATTTAAAACAGAAATTCAATATAAAATATATTTTATTTGTGACATATTTACTATTTTCATTGAAATTGAGAACTAATTTTTTAATATTTTCATTTATTAAATGTATTTTATTAATTTCAAATAATAAAAAATTATTATTATTATTATATTATTTTATTATAATATATAATTGATATTATTATATTACTGTTATATTTATTTATAACAAAAATAATTTTATTCGATAGGTTTTTGACAAAGAAGAGTTTATTTTCCTTTAAAAATATTTTTTATCTTTTTTTGATTACCTTACTTTGCGCCTGTAAAATGATAAATCGCAGTACTTTTAGGATCAGAATTTGCATCTTTTCTGAACTTTAAATTTGAAATTTTGTAAATTTTGTAGTAAAATATACTTTTTACTTAGAAATCTGAAGCTAAAGAAGTTTCCTAACAAAATCATTAATTATTTTTGTAAATTAATAACATTTTATTTAAATTAATTGTTTTTGAAAAATTTTCTCAATACGAGAATCGAGTATATTCAGTATGCATGAGGATGCGTGTTTTTTTTCTACATGTGTGTGTATATAGTTGAATCCGTTGAATCTGTCAAACGTCAAACGTGTCAAATAACGTTAAGTTGTATTTTTCATTCCCTACAAGAAATTGTTTGAAAATGGAAAACGATAATCCTGTGATATACGGCCTTGAATTTCAGGTAAAAAATAATTACAAACATGAAATCTATTTACCGCTTTATAAAAATATTATATTAAATTATCTTACTTTGAGGTTATGTTGCACGAATTGTTTTGATTCTTCAATGTTTTCTTTGGAGAAAATTTCCAAAATACTTTAGAAAAGTTTGCAAATTTGTCACATTTTTTATATTTAAAGAAAAATATGACATATTCGACACATTCATCAAATTATATATTTATAAATTGGTACAATGACATTTCAATAAAATATGATAATTTAGATTTTGTTAATAATACTAATTAAATTCCCTTTCTATTTTAAAACTCTATACCTTCATTTTAATATAAAATATGATAAAATCTTAATAATTAAAAGAAACAAAAGACTGAAAAGAATTTATTATCATTGATAATTTAAATATGATACTCGCTTAATTAATAAATAAATTAATATTTTTTGGATTCCCTATAAAGTAATGAATAAATTTCGTATTTTATTTTTTATTCTCAAATTCAAAGAACGAATGTGAAGATATTTTTAACCTAAAAATGCTAAGAAATTTTTAAAATAACAAAGTAAAAAACATTTTTTAAAAATTGAATTTAAATAACTTTATGTTAATTAAAATTTTACAAACAATTTGTTCAGCTTATTAAAATAATACAAAATCATTTTTTGCTAAAAGAATAATATTAATTATGCCTATTAATAAATAATAAACACTTAAATTGTTACAGTTACAAAGAAAATTTAAAATTAAATATTTTATTAAATATTGGTTTTTTATTATTTATTAAACAAATTTTTAACTAAATTTTTTTTAGGCCAGGGCTCTTTCGGCACAAACAGCAGAGACAGACGTTGTTCGTTTTTTGGTGGGAACTCAGTCTTTAAAATTTGCAAATAATCAGGTGCATTTGGTTGAACTTAACGAAGAAACTGGCAGTTTAAAAACCCAAGTTTTTCAACATCCAATTGGCGAAATATGGTCTTTGCAAGCTTCTCCCATGGATTCTGACAAATTCGTCACTTGTTACAATACTTTAAATGGTTTTGTGCTTTTTAAACTAAAGAAATATATTTTTTAAATTACTGTTAAAATAATCTAATTGATGATTTTATTCATAGACGAAGGAGTTTGTCAAATGAAAGGAGCTCTTTGGAAATTGCCAGCGATAGGAGATACTTCAAATGAGATGTTGAAACTTGAAAAATTAGCTGATATAAACACAACTCCTTATGGAAATGAACTTAAAACTATAGCTTATCATCCTAGTGATGGAACAAAAGCTGTTTCGGTTGTCGACAATAATTTTGTTCTTTGGGATCTCAAAAATGATAATCCACAGGTAGTGTAATAATTTTCAAGGTTTAATTCGTTTTATTATTCATTTTTTTTTTTTTATTTATTTATTTTGAATTAAAACCACCATTTAAAAGAAATTATAAATAATGTTAATAAATATAGTAATAAATTAAATATTACCTAAATAGTTTAAATTAAAACATTAATTTTGTAAATTAAGAATAAAGTATGTTTTTTAGCTTCAAAATAATAAAATTTATAATTTTAATTTCCAAAATTAATGTTTTAATTTAAACTATATTTTTAAATAGATTTTTTAATAATTTCTTTTAATAATTTTTTTTATTATATTATTAATAATTATACTTACTTTTATATTAAATTTTAAAATGTTTCATCCTTTAATTGCTGGAAGAATAATATTAAGAATTTCTATTATTATTTCATTAATAATAAATATATTTAATAAAACAAGAATTTATTCAATAATTATATATTTGATTGTAATTAGAAGATTTTTAATTTTGTTTTTATATTTTAATAGATTTATTGTAAATGAAACAATATTAATAAAAATTAATATAAAAGTTTTGAAAGGATTGAAGAATTGGCAAAAATATTAGAAAGTCTGGGAAAAAATAAAAGAATTAAGAAAAAAATAAGGGGATTGAAAGAAAAATTAGAAAGTCTGAAGAAATTAGAAAAAAGGGAGCGTTTTATAGAAAATGAAAAAAAAAGTTTGAAAAATTAATAAAATCTTTAAAAAGTCTAATAACTTATGAAAAAGTGGTAAAATTTCAAAGAGAATTGAAAATACACAAGAATAAAAAAGTAACTATACAAAAAATTCGAAAATTGAAAAAAATTAAATGATTTGCGTACATTTTTTTTTTAACTAAGAAAATAAATAAGAAAATCGATGAAAAAAGACGTCCAAATTTTGCAAAAGATTTATCTACAAATTTTCTTTCAAAAACTTAAGAAAAAACAATAAATACATTTTTTGAAATTATGAGAAATTAAACGAAAAAGTTAACCAATTTTAAGAAATAGGAAAAAAATCCCAAGAAATAGAAAGACGATGATAAAATTAGAGAATCGATTGCAAGATTAATTTTCCATTAAATAAATCAAAAAAGGAAAGATTTTTCAAAATAAGACATATTTGAAAATTGTAAAAAAATGTAGATAAAAATACCGATTAAATGTTTTATAAAAGTTAAAAATTTCGAGATTAAAAATATTTAAATTAGTCAGTTTTAAAAAAGCTTTTCAAATTTTTCGAAGATTTCATTTCAATTTCAATTTTGCATTAAAAAATAGTGATAGAATTTCAGACATTTATTAAAAGTTTTTATTAAAAAAAGAAATTTAAAAAATATTACAATAGAATGAAAAATTTGTTTCAATTCAATTTTTTTATAGAAAAATAATGATAGAATTTTAGACATTAATTCAAAGTTTTTATTAAAAAAAGAAATTTAAAAAATATTACAATAGAATGGAAACATTTGTAAAACAAAGTCTAAAAATTTAAGAAGGAAAATATTCTGTAAAAATACAAAAAAAGCACCCAAAAAAAAATATTTTAAAAAAGTATTTGAAAAATGGAGAAAATCATTTTAAGAAATCATAAGTATAAAAAAAAGGTGAAAAAATTTTTTTTTTTTTTTAGTAAAAATAAAGATAAGAAAATGTAAATAGATTAGTAAAAGGCCAACAAATAAAATGAAAAATTCCTTCAAAAAAAAAAAAAGTGTCGAAACTTATTCAAAAAATGAAGAAAATTAAAACAAAAATGAAAGCAACTTTAAGAAAAAGAAAAAATCTTAAAACATTCATAAAATTGCAAGTAAACTTTGTAAAAAAATCAAGAAAATCTATCAATTTTATTGAAAAATAAAGAAATTCCCTAAAAAATAGACCAAATGTTCAGTAAAATTTAATAAATTTACAAAACGTTAAGCAGATTTAAAAGAAATCTAAAAATTAACAAAAATTGTTTTATTCCCCCCCTCCCCCCTCTCAATATAAATTAAAAAAAGTAGGTGTTAATTTACAAAAAAAAAAAAAGAAATAAATATACATTTTTAAACAATCAAGAATTAAAGCAATGCAGGAACTTAAAAAAACATAAAAAAATTCAGAAAATGTTTAAAGAAATTATTAAAAATTACGAAAATTAAAAAATCGTGGAAAAAGCAAGGAAATTTTTGTGAATGTTATAAAAATAAAATTATATGAAATAAATTAAAAGGAGAAAATTAGAGATAAACTTATGACAAAAAGAAAATAATCAAAAGCCCAAAAAAGGAAGATTTTTTCAAACAAAAATGATAAAAAGTAGTAACAACATTTTAGGAAACAGCTATATAATATTTTTTTAGAAAGAAAAAAATTTTAATTTAAAGGAAAACAAATTTAGATTAATTTAAATGAATTTAAAATTCAAGTCGATTAAAATTTGAATAGATGGAAATTTTGAGAAATTTAGTTTTGATTAATTTAAGTTTAAAATAATTGAATCTAGAATCGTTGGAAATTTGAGTCGATTAATATTTTTAGATACATTAGAATTTTAATAAAATAAAATCTGGATCGATTCGAAAAGATGAAATATTTCAGAAATAAAAGTATTAAAACTTGAATTATTATATTTGAAAATTGATGTTGATTGAAATTTAAATCGATTAAATTTGAATAAATAAAAATTGTGAGAAATTAAAGTTTGGATTAATTCAAATTTAAAATAATTAAATTTATAATTGATGGAAATTTGAATCGATTTAGATTTGAAAAGATTAGAATGTTAATAAATTACATTTTTGATCCTTTAAAATCGGGGTTAAGTTAAATTTGAAAAGAGTAAAATACTGGTAAATTATAGTTTTCTTTTTAAATTTAAATAGCTTGAAAATTAGATATACAATTAGTTAATGAATTAAAACTTAAATTAATTAAATTTTAAATTACTGAAAAAGTACGTCAATTACTTTTTATATAAATTAGAATTTTAACGAATTAAAATTTTCATCGATTGAAATTAGAACAGATTCGAATTGAAAGTGATTTTAATACATTAGAAATTTAATAAAATTACAAAATTGAAGTTTGAACTTTTTTAAAATTGACATTAATTCAAATTTAAATGCAGTTAAATTTTGAAAATTCTATAAATTGAAATTTGAGTTCAATGAAATGGGAATTTATTGGAAAATGAATTTAAAAAATAGTTTTAAAAAGAACATAATTTCTGTCGGTAGTGTTATTATACGAAAAGTAGATGCGAATTTTGTTTTAAACTATATGTGCAAATTTTTATCTTTTAGGTAATTACTGTTGGCACTTTGGCAGGGAAAAATTCACCAAAATTCACCAGTGGTAAATGGAATCCTCACAATGGTTGTAACCAGTTTGTAACATTAAATGAAAACAATGTTCACGGTTGGGACTTACGAAATCCTTCTGAAATTTGTTGGAATATTTCCAACGCTCATTCACAAATTGTCAGGTAATGAAATCAAAGATTTATTATCATATAAATTTAAATTCTCTCTGATTAAAATTAACTGATTGTTTTATGTCATAAAAAAAAATAAATAACCCTTTTTTGTAAATAAAAATCAAAAAAACCCTAATTATATTTACACAAATAAAAATAGAAAACCGAAATTCTAATTAGTGAATGGTAAGCAATAAACAATCAGTTTTTTCTCAGTCTTTGTAATATTTCAATTATACAAATTTCCACTACTTTTTTACATGGATATAAAACAATTTTACAAATAAGGCAATTTTCCTAATTAGGAAACTTTCCAATAAGTTACAAGATTTCAATAAAACAATTTTAAGCTTATATTTAACTCGAAACAGTAACAACAATAGTTATTATTTCAAGAATAATTTTTGATTTTCATTCCCACCAAATTAAATAAGTATAATTTTTTAAATTAGTAGAAAAAAACTTTTTACAAAAGTATTTATCCCCAGAGAAAAATTCCCTTCACAATCAGGAACCACCAGATAAAGATTTTAATTTTTCGATTATTTTCTTCGCCTTCAGCTCGGAACATTTGATATTAATTATTTCCTCGTGAAGCAGGGAGACAGCAGGATTGCTCATATTCGCCAAAGACGCCTCGATCAATTCAAGCGCGTGCTTTGAAATTTCCTCAACTAATTCCATTTCTCTCGACAGTTTCAGAGCCAATTTTTCCGAAGCTCCCAAAATTTCGTTTCCCTGCAATTCTGATTTTATTTTGAGAGCAGCTTGTTTCCTCGAATCCGTACCAGGATATATTCCACTTTTCCTGAATCCAGAAACAATATTCGCCGTGGTCATTGACTTTCGAAAAGCCGCGATTATTAATCGACCCACATCATCTAATTTCATTGGAATTTCCGGATTTTCAATTATCCACGAGTTACGTGCCTTTCTATAAGCCGAATTAAAAGATTTATAAACTCCAATTTCCAGTGGTTGCAATTTACTTTTCGAGTCAGAAGTCAAGGTCACAAGCACAACGCCACTTTTTCTCGCTCTCTGAATTATTTCCATGGAAATGTGCGATTTGTGATTGTCATAAATCAACAGAGACGGATTTTTCTCGCTACTTTTGCTAAATTTGACAAAATGATCGAGAACTTGAAGAAAAAGATCTTCTGTCATTAATCCAGATGAATTTTTCAGTTTGAGAGTGCCAATTGGAGCGCCGATAATCATGTTAGATTTAAAATTTTCCTCGGGAAAAACAAGCGCTGGAGGTAGAAAAGTTCCGGATGCTGATATAATGCAACAGGTGGTTACGGATTTTCCCTTTTTTGAGTTTGAAAGCAGCTTGAATCTTGTTTTGGAGATTTCACCTGACTCATCTTCTGTTATGGTAATCTCCAATTCGTCTAGATTATAGATACGAGATCCTTGGCTCTCTCTTATGGTCGGATAATCGGATAAAATGTTTTTGATATTGTCGGAAAAATGCTTGTTATTGATGGGCTCAAAAGGGGTTATTACTGGCAAACTGGAAACTTCGGTTTTTTGGATATTAAGATTGTTACGTTTCAGGAATGATGCTAGCCACACCTTTCCTGCAATTTTGTGAATCTTCCACGAAGAAGGCATTGAAATATTATTTTTTTCAGCAAACTGAAATGCCATCAATCTGATTGAGAGTGGCTCTAATTTGTGACTCTTGCGGATAAAATTTCGTAAATATTTAACAAACGAGATTTCTTGCTCGGTTGTAAATGCTTTTGCTGCATCGTAATGTGGCGTGTAACGAATATCGGCACTGTCTTTATTATCCTTCTTCTTTTGAACGTATCTTCGTAAAGTGCTTCTTTTAACGCGAGTTATTCTTGAAACTTCTCGAATTGTCATTCGATCATCTATAACTAAATCGACGGCCATACGCATGTCTTCTTCAGACGTCAGTCCAATAGATCGTCCTTGTCTTCTTTTGCCGTCCATCCTGAAAAAATATGAATATAATGAATAGGATAATAAAAATTAAGATTTTTTAAACTAGGTGCAAATTAGGTCCATTTTATGGACATTTCGCTTCCAAGTAAGCAAAATAATTTGCTTCCTCAAAGAGGAATTAATTTCATAAGATTTAATTGGAGAAGTTATTAGAAAAAAGAACTTTATTGCAAAAAAAAATTAAAGACCGTGGATTATTTTACGAATTTTTGATCAATTATAAACGTTATATAGGTCAATAGATTTGCTTTGAGATAAGGAATATGATTTTTGTATTTATTAAGTTGTATTTTTAGCATAGAAAACAAAATCAGGGTTGCCACAAATATTTTATTATAATTTTCCCTGACTTTTCCCTGATTTCCAGACCAATTTTTTTTTTCCTGACCTTTTTTGAGTTCTTAAAACCAATGTTTCGTATATCAGGGTGTTTACTAATTTCGTCCCACAAAATTCCCGGTCATTTCCTGGTTTTGGTTCCTATTTTTCCCGGTTTTTTCTCTTGTTAACTTAAAATTTTAAATTTTTTTAAAAATTTATTTTAAGTATAAATAGACCTACAAATGGTTACAAAAATTGAATAAAACAGTTGATAATTGAAGAAAATAATTGAAATTCAAAGAAAATAATTGAGAATTGAAGAATTAAATATTAAACTTTACAAAAAATAATAATTAAGAATTAAAAGAAACAATTAATATTGAAAAGAAATAATTAATAATGGAAAAAAATAATTGAACAATGACAAAGATATTTGACAATTAGAAACAAAATTTTAAAAAAAGTAAATATTAATCTACAATTGAACAATAATAAAAAAAATGAACAATGGTAATTAAATTTAAAGAATATAATTGAAAATTAGTCAACTAGATAGAAAATCCAAAAAAAAATAAATTTAAATTTAAGTTAATAATTCGAAATTGAAGAAATAAATTGAAAACTAAATAATCAAATTGAAATTAGAAAAACTCAGAATTATTGAATATTAAAAAAAAACCAATTGAAAATTGAGAAATAAAATTGAAATTCAAATACAATAATTGAGAATTAAAGAAAATTACTGAACAATTGGATTGAAAAAAAAAGAAAATAATTTATAATGAAAAAAATGGAAAATGACAGGAATTATTTAATAATGTAGAAAACATTAAAAATTGAAGAATAGAATTGTTATTTAAAGAAATTAATTGAGAATTAAAAAAAATAATTGAACAATTAAATTGAAAATAAAAGAAAATTATTGAAAATTGAAGGAGGTTTTGAAACATGAAGTAAATAACTGATAATTGCAAAAAAGATAATTGAAAAAAGTCGAGATTACTGAATATTAAAACAAACAATTGAAAATTGAACAAAATAATTAAAAATTATAGAAAATAGTTGAAAATTGAAGAAAATAATTAAAAATTGAAGAAGGTACTTAAAAATTAAATACAATATTTGGAAACAGCAGAAAAATTTAGAAATCGACGGAAATAATTGCAAATTGATGAAAATAATTTAAAAATTCTCAATTTAAATAAAAATTGAAAGAAGAACATAATTTAAAAAAGCTGAGAATTGTTAAATATTGAAGAAAATTGAGAAGAAATTGAAAATTGAAGGAAATTGAGAAACTGAAAGAAATATGAAAAAATAATTGGAAATTGAAGAAAATAATTGAAATTTAAGAAAAAAATTGGAATTTGAAGAAAATAATTGAGAATTTAAAAAAAATCATTGTAAAAAGCCTAGAGTTATTGAATATTAAAAAAAAATTGAAAATTAAAGAATGGAATTGAATGTCGAAAATTATAATTGAGAATTAAAGAAAATAATTCAAGAATTGAACAATGAGATTGAAAGTAGAAGAAAATAAGTGATAATTGAAGAAAAAAGAAATTGAATAACCCAGGAATTATAAAATTTGAAGAAAACAATAAAAAATGAAGAATGTAATTGTAATTTGAAGAAATTAATTAAAAATTGTAGAAAATAATTTGAAATTGAAGAAAATGTGATTTTATGAAAATTGTTGAATAATAATTGATGAATCGAATTCAAGTTTCAAAAACATAATTGATAATTGAAAAAAATATTGAAAAAGCCGAGAATTATTGAATATAGAAGAAAATAATTGAAAAATGGGGGAGTTATAGAGATGTGAAATAAATAAATGATAATTGAAAAAAATTGTTGAAAAAAGTCGAGAATTACTGAATATTACATTAAATAATTCAAAATTGTCTTCAACTAAAATTTTTTCCTAATTTTTAAATTAATTGTGATGTTTTTTATTTTCTTTCATTGATTTTTATATACATTTTTTTAATTTAAGAAAATTACCTTTTGTTTCAATTACACTTTTAATTTTTAAACTGATTTTCTTTAATTTTCGGTGATTTTCTTCTGCTTTTAATTATTTATTTTTTAAATTTTTAATTAAAATTTGAATTTTGCAATTATGTTTGTTAATAAATAATTATAGGATTCAATTCGAATGGTTTTTCCCATTTTGGAATAATTTCCTTTAATTCTCGGGCTTTCGCTCAATTTTCTACTTGTAGCCTATAATTTTGAATTATTTTTGATATATTTTGTCAAACGGAATTCTTCAATTTTACAATATTGTAAAAATATATTGAAATATTGAAGAATAAAGCATTTGATCAAAATCAAATAAATTATGTCGAATAAATGAGAAAATTTCAAAAAAATATGTTCAAATTCATATGATTGTAAAATTACGGAAATTAGGTAAAAGCAATGAAAAAATAATAAATTATAAAAGAAACAACAGACAAATGTAAAAAGACCAGAAAACAGTTTTAAAAAATGAGAAAATTCTTTTAAATCAAAAATGTCCTGAACATTATTAAAGAAACTAGCAACAATTAACGCATTAACAAACTTTAATTAAATAAATTAAAAAATCCGTGAAAAAAATTTTAAAAAATGTGAAATTAGCAAAAAAAAAATTATAAAGAGACGATTTTTGCAGAACAAAATTACAAAAATTGAAAAATACATATGATTGTTTAAAGAGAGAAATTAAAATTTGATGAAATTAATTGAAAAAGGAAGAAAATATTTTTAAAATGACAAAGTCAATTAAAGAAAGGAAGAATAGAATCAAAATTTAAAAAAAATATTTTAAAATTAAAGGAAATAATTAAAAGGTGAGAAACAAACTAGAAAATTGATTACAATACTTGATAAATGAGAAAAAAATTTTAATCGAGGACAATAATTAAAAAATTCAAAGGATATTTAATTGAAAATTGAAGAACAACATTTTAAAAACTAAAGTACTTAGATTAAAATTCAATAAAAAAATTGCAAAATACAGAGAAGTGGAAAATGAAAGACAATAATTGATAAATGAAGAAACAGATTTAATATTCAAGTAAATAATTGAAAATTGAAAGAAAAACTTTAGACATTGAAAAGTATAATTGTAATTTTAAAATTGAAATTAAAATTGATATGTACAATTGAACGAAATTATTAAAAACTGAAGTAAATCATTGAAAAGTGTAGTAGAAAATGATTTAAAAAAAGGAAGAAAAATAATTTAATATAAACAAAATCAGTCATTTAAAAATCAAGAAAATAATTGAAAATTGACGCAAATAATGGAATCAAAAAATAGCAATTGATAAATGAATAACAAGTAAATAATGAGAAAATTAATTGAAAAATTTGAGGGATAAAAGTGAAAATTAAGTAGCGAAATTTTAAGAAAATTGAAGAAAATTAAAAAACTGTTAAAAATGATTAAAGAGTTTGAAGACCTAATTTGAAAAGTAAAGAAAATAATTGAAAAATGTCGAAAGCAGTAGAAATTCGAGGAGAATCTTTTATAAATAAAAAAATTTAATATTGAGAAAAATAATTGAAAAATTTCGAAGATATAATTAAGAATTGAAGAACATTTTAAAAATTGAGTAATTAATGCAATTGAATATATAGACGAAAATAATATAAATAAAAATTGAAGAAAATAATTTCTAAAAATTGAATAAAAGCATTAAAAACGGAAAAATAACTGAAAAAAATAATTGTTACTTAAAGAAAATAGTTTAAAATTCAAGAAAGATATTTTTACAAATAATATTAATTAACATTATCTCGAAAAAACGCTCTTTGCGATCGTCTTTTTAAGGTCAAGAAATTTGGACTAAAAAGTCTCTAATATATATTTTTAATTCAAAAACGAATCTAATCAAGAATGACACGATTATTAAACATAAAAAATTCCGATAATAGTTATTGATTTGTTTTTGATCTATTATTATTTACTTTTTGGTTCAAAACTGATCATAACCTCACTTTTAAAATTGAATATAAAATTGGATAATTTATTATGGCAAGTTACTGAAGTACTAAAATATATAAAACGAGGAGTTCAAATTTACTTACTCTATTTTTTATTTCATAAATTAACAGATGTCATTTATTATATTTGTAATTATTTAATTATAATATTAATAATACTACAAACTGACAGCTCCAAAGCTGAACATAAACATTACTGCGCATGGTTGTAAACAAAATATCGTCAAATGTCACTAGTTTCGAAAAAATTCTCTAGAATTCGACAAAATACATTTTTTTAATCACCAGGATATCACCAAATCAGAACGCGGTAATTTTAAAAGTAACCTTCAGAGTTAATCGAATAACCAAAGTTCGAAAAACAAATTATACGTTTTTTTAACAAGTTTTTTTATATCGTAAACTTGTAACTGAAAAAAAATCTTTCTGGAGAATTATTTTTCTACAATTTTAAATAATTTCTTCATTTATTTGATTTTTAAAATCATTTTTAATCTTTTACTTAACTTTTTACTATAATTTATTTTTTTTTATTTTTTTAATTTCCACGTAAACATGTTAATTTAAGGTATTTTTTGTTTTTATAAAATTTGGTCAAATTTCCACGTTTTGTCGTTGATTCTCCTATTTCTTTTCATAATAATTGTTCTTAAAATTTACTTTACTTTTACAATATTTTGAAACAGAAAGTTCTTTTTTATAAATATAAGCTTTTCTTTTTTAGTTTTATTTTATTTTCAATAAATTTTTCTTCTTACTTTTCAGTAAATTTTTTAATTTCATAATTACTTTTAATTCAAACTATTAAATTATTTAAATTTAAAATAAAATTTATAAATTATTCCTTTTCCATTTCTTAGACATTTTTGCTTTTCCTTATGTCAAACATTTATTTTTCCCCAATTTTTTATTGTTTTGGATGAATCGGTTACGTATTAAAACATGTGAGAAATTCTTGAAATTTTGAGGATTAGTTTCTTTCGATCTTATGAAGCAGTTCACAAAATTTCCGAATTTTCGTCTGATTAGTTTAAAAGTTATAAAAATTATTAATTTAACATTGTCTCTTATGGAGAATACAGATTCTCGGATCTTCACAAGTAAAAAAATGCTATTTATGCATATCAAAATGTTTTGCCTGCAATATATATTAAAGTTGAAGATGTCAGCTTGAATAAATAATTCAAGTTTTATAAACTTACTGATTAGTTTCGCAGAAAATAATTAAAATAGGTAGAAAAACACAAGTTTTTTGGTAATTGTTTGTGGAAATATGGCAACGTTGTAGAAAAAAATACAGATTATACTTTTCGTGGGTAGAGTGTAGAAATGAAAGATAATATTTTTCTAATAAGAAAATTAACAATAAGTAATTAGTAAGAATTTTTTTTCAACAAAAACTATTTACTTGTGCTCAATCTTCGAATGCTCTTCATCTTCTATCGAAACATTTTCAAGAACTGCGTATTTCCTAACCTCACTTTCTTCCAGAGCTGGAGCAGGCACATTTTTATGTCTTGTACTACTGTTCTTTTTCCTTTCTCCAAGTGACTTAATTTGTAATCTTTTCTCATACACTTTCTTTGTGACAATTTTGCCTTTCCAACGATACATTTTCGGCATTTCGATTTTTCTCACAATTTACTTGAAGGCGCAAGAATTTAGACAACAAAATAAGTTGTCTTCTTGTTTAATAACAGTGCTGCCAACGTTTTAGAAACAGAGTTTACTAGTTTTTACAATGTTGTCACGTTTTTAAGCTGATTATAAAACTTTTGATAAATAATTGCAATAATAAAAAGATGTATACGACATAATAAATTAGAATTTTACTAATAAAATATTTTTCAAGTATATTCATATCATATTTATTGATAGATTAGAAATTATTTTTCAGTAGCTTTTTTCTTCCCCGGAAATAAAAACCTATTCACTTTTTCTGAATCGGTCATGAGCTCATAAGTGAATCTGCTTTTTTAAAAGG
This sequence comes from Ganaspis brasiliensis, assembly GCA_037103525.1. Taxonomy (NCBI): domain Eukaryota; kingdom Metazoa; phylum Arthropoda; class Insecta; order Hymenoptera; family Figitidae; genus Ganaspis; species Ganaspis brasiliensis. The sequence goes on along the minus strand of JAZKLR010000045.1, from coordinate 2,640,902 downwards.
AAATTTCCAACATTTCCAATTAACTTCGATTCAAATTATTTTAATTTTCGTAGTGTTTTTTACTTTTTAGAAATATGTTCAACAAAAATTTTATATTTTAAGTAGCTTTTAAGTAGCTCAAATATAATTAAAAATTGCAAATTTTGTGTAAAATATGACAATCTAACCTCAAAATTTCCAAACCGATTCATAATTGTCAAAACCGATTCAATAAATTTTGAATCGCTTATTAAAAATAACTCCGATTCAAAACTATTCAGAATGTATTTTTTTAAAAACTCCGATTCACTGTAAAGGTTTTATTCAATAAGTTTTTTTTTCCAGGGTTTTAAAAGTCTTTAAGTTTTGTTTCGTATTAATAAAAAAAACGTTTATATCTATTAAAAAACATTCTTTAAATATAATAAAAAAAAAGTTAGAATCAATTAAAAAACATTATTATCTGTAATTATTATTTGTTATTTGTATTATATAACTTTGAATTAAAAATATTAATTATTAATTAATTATTATTATTAAATAATAATAATCTCCGTAAACTACTGCAGTTAGTTAGAATTTATATTTATAATTATATTCATTATTTTGGCATTACTTTTAAAAATTTCAATTATGTATCCGATATTGCAATTATTTTCATCAATTTTCGTTATTTCTGCGCTTTTTTTAATTATTCTCTTTAATTAAACTTTTTTAAGTAATTTTGTAATTATTATTTTTTTTTAAACATATATTCTATGTTTTTTTTTCAGTTATTTCTCTCAAATTTTATTAAATGTTTTCAATTTTTCATATTTAAATTATTTTCATCATAATTCAATTTTCTTTCTCAATCTTAAATTATTTTCAGCATATTTCAAGTATTTTTTTCAATTTTTAATTAATTTTATCATTTTTCAATTATTTTTCTCGATTGTTAATTATTATTCTCATTTTCTAAGATTTTTAAGTATTTTTCTAAAAATTCAAATATTTTATTCAATTTCTAATTATTTTCATTTGTTATCAGAATTTTAATTGTTTTTTATTAATTATCGTAAATTTCAATTATTTTTAGCTTTCTTCCAGTCTTTTCTCCAATTGTTAGTTTTTCTCATTTTATAAAATAAATTTCTAACATTTTTTAAGTATTTTTCTCAAACTTCTATTATTAATTATTTTTCTTTGTTTTCATAATTTCCAAAAAAATTTATTGACTATCGTAAATTTCAATTATTTTTTGCATTCTTCCAGTCTTTTCTCGAATTTTTAGTTATTCTCATTTTCTAAAATTTTTCAGAATTTTTCTAAAATTTCAATTGTTTTCTTCAATTTTTACATTTGTGTTCATAATTTCAAAAATTGTTTATTAATTATCGTAAATTTCAATTACTTTCAGCTTATTTCTTCAGTTATTTTCTCTAATTTTTAGTTATTTTCTTTTTTTTTTTAATTGATTTCTAAGATCTTCATGTACTTTTTTTCAAATTTCAATTATTTTTTCTTTATTTAAAAAAAATTCTGTAGTTTTTTCAATTATCACAATTAAATGTTATTTATTTTTTTACAACTTATCATTGTTTCTATCATATTTTAATTATTTTCGTCAAGTTTTAAAATTTAAAACATTTTTCAATTATTTTCCAAAATTTATTTTCTTCAATTTTCAATTCTTTACATTTATTTCATAATTTTTACTTATTTCTTTTTAATTAAAACTTGTTCTGTTCAATTAAAAATTATGTTTATCTTTTTTCATTTATTTTCTCTAATTTTTCTCTTTTTAATTATTTTCTTTTATTTCAATAAACTTCTGAAAGTTTTAAGTATTTTTCTCAAATTTTGTTTAACTTTCCTTTATTTAAAATATTTTATGTAATTTGTTTAATTATTTTCTTTAATTTTAATTTATTTATCTCAATTTGTAACCATTTTTTTTTCAATTTTGAATTATTTTCTCTAATTTTTCATTATTCAATTTTATTTTAATTTACTTTTAAGATTCTCAAGTATTTGTCTCAAATTTTAATTATTTTCTTTATGTTTAAAACATTTTTATGATTGTTTAAACTACTTTCCCCAATTTTTAATTGATTTCATCATTTTTTTTCCATAAATTTGCAGTTTTTAATTATTTTGTTTAATTTAAATTATTTTTTGCAATTCTTTCTAATTTTAAAATATTATAAATTTGGTCCTAAATAAATATTCATTTTATTTATATTAATTGATTTTTAAATATTATATTTAAAATATTTATTTCTTCTTATTAGTTTAATATTATTTATTATTGTATTTTATAATTTCTAAAATGTATGAAAAACTAATCGCGCGCTGGCGCGCGTTTTATTCTGCTAGTTTGTTAATAATTTCTAAATTTATTTTTTTATAAAAAGCTGATCTTTTTACAATTTCCCACTTAGATTTTGACCAATTTTTTTTTTTTTTAATTATCAAAATAATGTGAAAAACAAGTTCTAAACAAAAGGAATAAATTGATTTATGTTGATTGTCTAGTGCCTATAGAATTATTTTTTGTCTGATAATAATAATTAATATATAATAATTATTATATTGACACACAATTTATTTATTTTATTAACAATTATTTATTCACTTATTTCGAAAATTAGGGATTTGGACTTCAACACTAATCGGCAGTATTTTTTATCCACGTGTGGAGACGATGGTTTCATGAAATTCTGGGACATCCGAATGACCACCGAGCCAGTATTATCACGAATTGAACATTCCCACTGGGTTTGGAATGTCCGAATTAATCGTTTTCATGACCAATTGGTGTTAACTTCAAGCAGCGATTCCAGGGTCATTCTTTCAAGTATAGCTTCCATTTCTTCGGAACCTTTTGGTCACGTGGTGTCGACAGAAGAAGAATCAACGCAAGGAGAAGAATCGTCGTCCAAAGAAAAGTAAACTAAATTTTCTAAAATTATTAAATTTCATTGTGTAATTAAAAACTATGAAGATTGAATCAATTGAAATTTCAGTTGATTAAAAATATTAAAATTTCAAATTAGATATTAAAATTAAATCGGGGACGCATTAGATATTTAAATTAATCAGCGAAAAAATAATGTCAAATTCCCTGATTTGCAATTTTCCGGAAATTGTTCCCTCAGTGATTTAAAAGAAAGTATTAAAAGAAATAGTTTTATTGAAAAAGATTTTACTATAAGGAACAATCTTTAAAAAATAAGAAAAAAAAATAAATTAGAGAGAAAATTGATTAAATAATTGAAAATTTAAATAATGATAAACAAAAATTATTGAAAAATAAAAAAATTAGAGGAAAAGGAAGAAATTTTAAGAAGGCAAAAATCTGAGTGAATGATAAAACTATGAAGAAATGAGAAAAATAGAGAAAAAATTGAAATAATGGGAATTTAAAAGGAAAAAAATTAAACGGTTTTAAGGAAAGGAAAACGTTTCTAAAAAATAATGATGGAATGAGAAAATTTAGAACAAAATGAAATTTCTTTATAAAATGAAATAAAAGAAGAAAATTTATAAACTTTTGAAAAGTGAAGAATACCTATGTGCGAGTCCATGAGTCTTTTAAAACATTTCGGAGTAGGTCCAAGGATTGAAATGAAACTTCGTATTTTTATTCTTAGTGTTAAAATGTTCCAAAAACGCGAGGTTTTAAATAAAAACAATTATTAGTTTAAAAAATAAGAAGTTTGTTTACATTTTTTAAAATGTCTATATCTTCTGAACGGTTAAAGATAATTAAGTTTTCTTGGTGGCAAAAAATTCAGTAAAATAAGGCCATTAAAATGTGTTATAAGCATTTTTAACATATTTTGTAAATTAAAAAAGTTATTTAAACAAATTAAGATAACTTACGACCGTGGTGTCCAAATTGAAAAATTTAAAGATGAAAATAATCCTTACGTCACTCTCTTTCACATCGAAAAAGAAAAACAAAGGGCACTCTTTAAACTTTGCTAATAATTAAGAATTTGTTGTCCGTTTGACAGCGCTTTGTTGTCTGTCAGTCAGCCGTTAGAATCTGCGCGCGCCGCTTTAGTTTCACTTACAAAGAACACATTACACGTTGAGCAATTGAGCAGAAATAAACACTTGTGAAAAGTGAGGTTTGGCTTCTAACTAGTTTTAGAATTGCAAATAATGCAAATTGTTTTTTTTAAATTTGCAATTCTAAAATCTTTGCGTGCAACGCAAGGATTATTTTTATCTTTAAAATTTTCAATTTGGACAACACGGTCGTAGGTTATCTTAATTTGTTTAAATAACTTTTTTAATTAACAAAATATGCTAAAAATGCACATAACACATTTTAATGGCCTTATTTTACTAAATTTTTTGCCACCAAGAAAACTTAATTATCTTTAACCGTTCAGAAGATATAGACATTTTAAGAAATGTAAACAAACTTCTTATTTTTTAAACTAATAATTGTTTTTATTTAAAACCTCGCGTTTTTGGAACATTTTAACACTAATAATAAAAATACGAAGTTTCATTTCAATCCTTGGACCTACTCCGAAATGTTTTAAAAGACTCATGGACTCGCACCTATATGAAAAAATGTAGATAAAAATAATGAATAAATGTTTTTTAAACATAATAAATTCAGTACAAGATAAAAATTAAACAATTTCAAAGAAGGGAAAACATTTATAAAAAGTAGAAAAATAATGATAAAATTTTTAAAATTAATTAAAATTTCGAGTTATAGTAAAGAAGTTAAAAACATTCTATGGAAAAATAAATTTAAATTATTAAAGAAATAGAGGAAATCTTATTAAAATAAAAGTGGGAAAAATTAAGAAAATTGTGCAAAGAAAGAAAATTTAAAAAATCATACGAAAAACCAGAAAATTATTAAAGCCTTCAAAAGAAGTCTTCGAAGAATGATTCGATTTATCGAATCATTTTTTAAATTATAAAAATAAATAAGAAAATCGACACAAACGCAAGGAAATTTTTGTGAATGTTATAAAAACCGTTTAAAATAAACTGAAATAATTTGCGTAAAAAGAAGAAATTTATGATAAACAAGTAGAAAAACCAATCAAAATCTAAAAGAAGAAAAATTATAAAATTACGAAAAATGGAAGAAAAAAACTTAAACAGTTTTGAAAAAAAGTAAAATTTCTTGGGATATTCTAAGAAATAGAAAAATGTTTATTAAATCATAAATGCATTAAAAATGAAAAAAAAATAAGAAAGAAAAGAGAAGCTTAAATTGGATATTTTAAGAACAGAATTGTAAGAACAATTATAAATAATTTATCTAAAATGAAGAAAACTAACTAGAGAAAATCTTTAGAAAAAAAGAAAAGAAAAAAATAAAAAGCTAAATAACAAATAATAAAAAAAATGAACAGTTTTGAAAAAAAGAAATTTTTTAGCTAAGAATTAAAACAAGGATGATTGTTAATGTGTAAAATAATTTTTTTTGTGGGCATTTGGGGTTCAAAACATTATATTTTTCCTTTTTTTGAAAATTTTAATTTTTAAATATATTAAAAAGTAATGTTTTAAAAACTTATTTCTAAAATTTATTTTAAAAAATATTTAATAGCTTAATCAAAAAATATTTTTTTATCTTTGAAGATTCAGAGAAATATCACTGTTATGCATATTTTTATATTTTTTAAAGTTTTTAAATTAAATCTTACCTCATTAGACATATTTTTTATTGAACTTTTAGGATTTTATGCTCTTTTCTTTCAATTTGTATTTAAAATTTTTAGTTTTAATATACCTAATGTTAATTCTTTCACTTGTTCTCAAACTGAAATTAACTTTTATGTATTCGATTTATACTTTAAAACAAATTTAAAATGTTTAATTTGAAATCCTACGAATAAAACATTTTTCAGAAGCTATTTTTTTTATTTAAATTCATTTCTACTTCAAAATGAAAATTTTATTTATATTAAAATACCTAAAACAAAACCTTTCGTAAGTAATTATTATATAAGTTGTGAAAGATCGTAGTATTTTTCAGTAAAATAGGATCAAAATGAAAAAAATTATTTATAAATTTGTGAATAAAATTTTACTTTTATTTCCAGAAAAAATTAGGTTTAGCTAAAATTTGTTGTCAAATATTAATTGTTTAAAATTTTATGTTTTTTCTCTAAATTCAATGAAAAACTGCAATTTTCATCCAATTCTCACAAATAATAAATAGATCATTTTTCTTGTTGAAATATTTTCTACAATTTTACTGTTAAATAATATTTTGTTTAAAAGTTACTAAACAAATAAAACAACTGAAAAAAATAATTGAAACAATTAAACAAGAAATATTAATTTGAAAGAAAATAATTTCAAAATGAAAAATTAAGAAAATTATAGGAATAATTGTTGGAAATAATTTGCACATGTAACAACTGGATTGAAAATCGAAAAAATAATTAAAATTGAAAAAAATAATTGAAATTGAAGAAAATATTTGAAATTTGAAGAAAGCAATTAAAAGCTGAAGAATGGAATTAAAAACTGAAGAAAATAATTGAACAATTGTATTTCAAATTGAAGAAACTTAATGATAATCGAAAAAAATAATAGAAAAAAGGCGATAATTTTTAAATATTAAAGATAATAATTGAAAATTGAAAAGTGGAATTTAAATTTAAAGAAAATAACTAAGAATTGAAGAGAAGAGTTCTAGAATTGAATAATGCAATTGAAATTTTAAAACAATTTTAATGAGTGAAAAAATAATTGAAAAAATACGAAAATAATTGAATATTGAGAAATTAATTTGATATCGATAAAAAATTTTGAAAATTAAAGAAAATATTTGAGAACTGAAGAAAATAATTAAAAAATTAAAGAAATAAATTGGAAATTAAAGAATTAATTGGAAATTTTAGGAAAATAATTGATAATTAAAAGAAAACTTACAATATGACGAAAATAATGAAATATTAACGAAAATAATTAACTATTAAAAAAAAAATAATTCAAAAAAAAAAAAAAATTCAAAAAATGGTGAGAATAATCGGCGTTTGAACAATTTTTTTTTAAACTTAATGAATAATCATAAAATAAAAGATAAATAATAAATTGTCAATTGAAAACTGCTGAAAATTATGGAAAAATGATAGAAAATAAATGTAAATTGAAGAATTGTATTGGAATTTCAAGAAAATAATTGATACTTGAGAAAATGCGAGAAATATTGAATATTGAATAAAATAATTTAAAAATGAAGAAAATAATTAAAAATTAATTAAACAAATAGAAGATTAAAGAATTAAATTGAAATTTGTAGAAAATAGTTGATAATTGAAAGAAAACTTACAAAATGACGAAAGTAATTAAATATTAAAGAAAATAATTGAGAAATGAGAAAAATTATTGACAATCGAAAGAAAAATTCAAAAACTGTCGAGAATAATTTTGTATATTAATTAATTCACGGCTTTTTTCAATTACTTTTTTGCAATTTTTAATTGCTTTCTTCAACTTTCAATTATTTTTTTCAATTTTCATTATTTTTTTCGATTTTTAATCCAGTTGTTAAACGTGCAATAATTATTTCCAACAATTATTCCTGTAATTTCCTTAATTTTTCAATTTACAATTATATTCTTTTAGTTCAATATTTTTTGCTTAATTTTTACAATTATTTTTTTCAGTTGTCTTTTAATCTAGTCATTTTTTCCAAATATTTTTCTGAATTTTTCAATTATTCTCGTCATTTTTCAACTATTTCCTACAATTATTAATTATTTTCCGCAATTTTCAATTAATTCTTACAATTTTTAATTATTATCTTAAAATATTACAATTATTCTTTGACTTTTGAAATTATTTTGTTCGGTTGTCTACTAATCTATCCATTTTTTTAATTTTCTTTTCAATCGTCAATTATTTTCATAATTTTTTAATTTTATTTCAATTATCAATTATTTTTTAAAAATTTTATTTAAAAATTTTCAATTTATTTCCTCAATTTTTTGTTATTTTCTTCAATTTCAATTATTTTTCTCGATTTTCAATTCAGTTGTTCAATTTGCAATTATTTTCAATAGTTATTCCTATAATTTTTCAACTATTTTGTTAAATACTAACATCATTTCGACAATTTAAAAGTTTTTATGACCATTAGGAGAAAAAAATTTAGGATAAATAAAAGTTAAGCCAAAAAAACAATTCTATTATTCAGAAATTAGTTTCAATTATAATTCGCGTAAATAAAAATTATAATTCGAATTATAAAATTTACGTCCGATAGCAAGTCGATATTAAATATTACGTATGAAAATTAGAAAATTGAAATTTGGGCGTAAATCATGCGCCACTGAAATTTGGAAAGAAAATCCTTGAAATGACTAAATAATTTGAAATCATTTTCAGACTGGAGGACGGTGTTGTTGGTAGATTTGAAGAACACGAGGACAGCGTTTACGCAGTTGAATGGTCATCAGCAGATCCTTGGACTTTTGCATCGTTGAGTTACGACGGAAGATTAGTTTTAAATAAAGTACCCCGTAAATACAAATACCAAATTCTATTATAGTCCTACCAATTATACAGAATTAAATTAATTTTATTTTACAGAAGAATGCTTTATTTTAGTTCTAGTTCACAACTAATCATTAAATTTTATTTTATCAATTAATTCAATTACTTATCAGTTAACTAATCATTAATAAAACACTTACAATTTATCTTGTAATTAAAATCTCTCAGCCACTCTGCTTGCCACATTTCTCAATTGACCGTAAACTTTGGAAGGCGGACTTCCCAAGATTAAATTACAAATCGCTCGCCTGGCAAGTTGAATATTTTGAAAAGATCCGAGAACATGAATTTTCGAGTCAGCTAGAACGATTCTTGTTTTTGTGACATTTTCAATTGTGTACTTTGTTCTGCCGCCTTTTCCAGCTAATCTTCCAATTGCTCTCGACAAATGATCACCTTTTAGAGGCTTGACATCCTGAACTTCGAAACTTTCGACAAACAGATCGTCTAAACGCAAAAGTGCAAGGGCGTCTTCAACCTCAAATCCGGAAATAAAAGCTTTCACAAAATCTGCGCCTTTCTGAAGATTTGAAATGTCCGGAGTCTGTGAAGATGCTCTCAGTTCGACATTTCGACTTTTTAGATTAAATCGAACTTGGAGTTTCAAATGTTCGACTAGAGGTGTAAATATCTTTAACCAGTGCTCTTTTAATGGAGAGTACCTGTGTGCTGGCACTGGAACCTGAAAAAATAAAATATATTTTGTAAAAAGGCAACAAAAAAATTCTATTTATTTATATTATACATAGACGGGCAAAACTGAAAATGAAAAGATATCAAGTCAATTATTATTTAAAATAATAACAGGGCTCAGTAAAAAAAAACAGTTAAAAAAGTGACTTTTTAATTTTAATAAGTGAATAAATAGTGAGTTTTTAAAAGGAAAAGAGTGAGTAAATAATAATGAGTTTGATATTACTGATGTTAAATTAGGGCCCGCCAGCAGGGAGAAAGATAATTCAAAAATGGAGTAAAAAATAAAAACTTAAATGAATTAATTACAAAAATGTACAAAATAATTGAAAAATTAACTATAAAATATTGAAATGAGAAGGAAAAAATTGCAAAATCACAAAAATAATTCAATTTTTTTTAAAAAAATTTTAAAATGACAAAATTAATTGAAAAATTAATTAAAAAAAAAAATAAGACAAAAGTGGAAAAAAAATATTCGAAATTTAAAGAAAATAATTGAAAAGTTTAAAAAATAATTGAAATGAAAGAAAATAATTGAAGAATGACAAAAATAATTAAAATTGAAAAATAAACTTAATTTGAAACTGGTGTAAAAAATTAAAACTTTGAGAACAATAATTGAGATATTGACGAAATAATTAAAATGTGAAGAAACTATAATTTAATAATGACATAAATAATTGGAAGCTTGTGTAAAAATTTAACTTTTTAGACAATAGTCTAAAAATTAAAAGAAATAATAGAAGTTTCAAGAAAATAGTTTAAAAATTGCAAAAAAATGTATATAAAAAATGTAGAAAACAGTTTAAAAATTGAAGAAAATAAATATAAAAATTTAATAAATTAATTAAAAAAAATTGTATAAAATAATTGAACAATTACCTATATATTGAAAAGTGAAGAAACGGATTGAATAATGACATAAATAATTGAAAGCTGGTGTAAAAATTAAACAATTACAGACAATAATTGAAAAAATAAGAAAAAAAGATTACAAGTTTGAGGAAAATAATTGGAATTTGAACAAAATAATTGAAAATTGTAGAATATAAAAGAAAAAAGTGTAATAAATTAATAAATACATGACAAAAATAAACAAATAATGAAAATATGAAGCAAATAATTGGATAATGGTAAAAAATTTAAATATCAAGAAGGTAATTAGGGTTTGAAGAAAATAGTTGAAAAGTGGTGTAAAAAATTTAAAAATTCATGACAATAAAAAAAAATTGAATAAAATGATTGAAATTATGTAGAAAATAATTCTAAAATGGCAAAAATAATGAAAATATAAAGAAAATAATTGTATAATGGCAAAAATACTTGAATAATAACAAAAGTAATTAAATTTTAAAGAAAATAATTGAGAAATGACAAAAATAATTAAAAAATTGAAAATTTGAAAGGATGTAGTTGTAATTTGTAGAAAATAATTAAAAAGTTTAAAAATAATTAATATTATAAGACAATAATTGAAGAATGACAAAAATAATTAAAATTTAAATAGAATGAATTTGAGACTAGTGTAAAAAATTCTAATCTTGAGTACAATAATTGAGATATTGATAAAATAATTAAAATGTGAAGAAATAAATTGAATAATGAAATTAATAATTGAAAGAAATAATAGAAGTTTCAAGAAAATAATTGAAAATTTGAAGAAAATAATCAAAAGATGTGAAAAAAAAAATTTACATTTGTAGAAAACAGTTGAAAAATGGCAAAAATAAATGAAATATGAAAAACAAATTATGTCAAATCAGAAATATAATTCAAAAATGTAGTAAAAAATAATAAATTAAATACATTAATTAAAAAATTGTATAAAATAATTAAAAACTTAACTATATAATTGAATGTAAAGAAACTGATTGAAAAATGACATAAATAATTAAAAGCTGGTGTAAAAATTAAAAAATTACAGACAATAATTGAAAAAAAATAAGAAAACAATATTAGAAGTTTGAGGAAAATAATTGAAAATGTAAAAATAAATTGAAGTTTTGAGAAAATAATTGAAATTTGAAGAAAGTAATTCAAAAATGGCAAAAAATTTAAATATCACGAAAGTAATTAAGGTTTGAAGAAAATAATTGAAAATTGTCGAGAATAATTGAAAAAGGTGTAATAAATTAATAAATTCATGACAATAATAAAAAGAATGAAAAAATTATCAAAATTTGAAGAAAATAATTGAAAAGTGGTGTAAAAAATTTAAGAATTCATGACAATAAAAAAAAATTGAATAAAATGATTGAAATTATGTAAAAAATTATTGTAAAGTGGCAAAACTAATGAAAATATGTAGAAAATAATTGTATAATGGCAAAAATACTTGAATAATAACAAAAGTAATTAAATTTTGAAGAAAATAGAGAAATGACAAAAGTAATTGAAAAATTTAAAAATTTGAAACGATATAGTTGAAATTTAAAGAAAATAATTGAAGAATAACAAAAATAATTAAAATTTGAATAGAATGAATTTGGGACTGGTGTATAAAATTTAAATTTCGAGTAAAATAATGGAGATATTGATGAAATAATTAAAAAGTGAAGAAACAAATTGAATGACATCAATAATTGAAAGCTAGTGTTAAAAATAAACTCTTTACACAATATTTTAGACAATAGTCGAAAAAATAATTGAAATTTGAAGAAAATAATTAAAAAATGTAAAAAAAATATTTATATAGGTATGTAGAAAACAGTTGAAAAAGGCAAAAATAACTGAAATTAATTGAAAGTTGAAAAAATTAATTGAAGTTTTAAGAAAATAATTGATATTTGAAAAAAATAATTAAAAAATGTAAACACAAATTTAAATATGGAGAAAGTAATTACAGTTTAAAGAAAATAATTGAAATTTAGAATTTTAGATCTTAAATAAAATATATTTACTAAGCTAGTCGTTCTTAACTATTAAAATTTTTATTGTCAAGTTTAAAACCATTTGTAAAGGGTAAATCCCATTTATATTTCTTAAAAAATAAAAAATTTGTAAAAAATAATTTAAAAAGGTGTAAAAACTTTAAAAAATTCATGATAATAGTAAAAAGAATGAATGAAATAATTGAAATTTAAAGAATATGTTTAAAAACAGGTGTAAAAAATTTAAAAATTCATGATAATAAAAAAAAATCAATACAATAATTGAAATTATGTAGAAAATAATTCTGAAATGGCAAAAATAATGGAAATATGAAGCAAATAATTGGATAATGGCAAAAATACTTGAATAATGACAAAAATAATTAAATTTTGAAGAAAATAATTAAATAATTATAAAAGAAAACTGAAACTTGTGTAGAAAATTTAAAGATTCCTGACAATAATTTAAAGTTTGAAGAAAGTAATTGAAAGTTGATGAAATAATTTGAAGTTTAAAGAAAATAATTGAAATTTGAAGAAAATAATTCAAAAATGTTATAAAAAAATGTAAATTCGAAGAAAGTAATTAAAGTATAAAGAAATTAATTGAAAAATAACAAAAGTAAATTGGAACTTGTGTAGAAAATTTAAATATTCCTAACAGTAATTTAAAGATTGAAAAACATAATTGAAATTTTAAGAAAATAATTGAAAAATAACAAAAGTAAACTGAAACTTGTGTAGAAAATTTAAAGATCCCTGACAATAATTTTAAGATTGAAGAACATAATTGAAATTTTAAGAAAATAATTGAAAAATGACAAAACTAATTGAGAAATTGATTAAAAATCAAAATTTGAAGACAAAAATGGAAAAATTGAAACAAAATAATTGAAATTTGAAGAAAATAATAGAAAAGTTAAAAAATAATTGTAAAGGTTAAATCCCATTTATATTTTTTAAAAAATAAAAAATTTGTAAAAAATAATTCAAAACGGTGTAAAAAAGTAAAAATTTCATGATAATAGTAAAAAGAATGAATGAAAAAATTGAAATTTGAAGAACATAATTAAAAACAGGTGTAAAAAATTTAAAAATTCATGACAATGAAAAAAAAATTCAATACAATAATTTAAAATGTGTAGAAAATAATTCTAAAATGGCAAAAATAATGAAAATATGAACCAAATAATTGGATAATGTCAAAAATACTTGAATAATGACAAAAATAATTAAATTTTGAAGAAAATAATTAAAAAATTATAAAAGAAAACTGAAACTTGTGTAGAAAATTTAAAGATTTCTGACAATAATTAAAAGTTTGAAGAACATAATTGAAATTTTAAGAAAATAATTGAAAAATGACAAAACTAATTGAAAAATTGATTAAAAATCAAAAATGAAGAAAAGAAATGAAAATTTGGAACGAAATAATTAAAATTCGAAGAAAATAACTGCAAAGTTAAAAAATAATTGAAGAATGACAAAAATAATTAAAATTGGATTAAAATGAATTTGAGACTGATGTAAAAAGTTTTAATTTTGAGTACAATAACTGAGATATTGATGAAATAATTAAAATATTAAGAACCTGATTCAATAATAAAAAAAATAATTGACAACTAAATTATCGAAAAAATGAAAAATTTGTAGACATGGTTAAAAAATTGACGAAACAATTGAAATGTTAAGAAACTAATTGAATAATGACATAAATAATTAAAAGCTGGTGTAAAAATAAAAAATTTATAGACAATGATTGAAAAGTTGAAAAAAATATTAGAAGTTTGAGGAAAATAATTGAAAGTTGAAAAAATTAATTAAAGTTTAAAGGAAAGAATTGAAATTTGAAGAAAATAATTTAAAAATATCCTAAAAAATTTAAATATCAAGAAAATAATTTAAATATAAAGAAAATAATTGAAATTTGTAGAAAATAATTGAGAAAAGTGTAAAAAATTAATAAACTCGTGACAATAATAAAAAAATAAAGAAAATTATTAAAATTTAAAGAAAATAATTGAAAACTGGTGTAAGAAATTTATAAATCCATTCATGACAATAAAAAAAATTGAATAAAATAATTGAAATTTGTAGAAAATAATTCTAAAATGGCAAAAATAATACAAATACATAGAAAATAATTGAAAAATGACAAAAGTGAACTGAAACTTGTGTAGCAAATTTAATGATTTTTTACAGTAATTTAAAGATTGAAGAAGATAATTGAAAAATGACAAAACTAATTGATAAATTGATTAAAAACCAAAAAATGAAGACAAGAAAGGAAAATTTAAAACGAAATAATTGAAATTTGAAGAAAAGAATTACAAAGTTTCAAATATAATTGAAATTACAAGAAAATAATTGAAGAATGACAAAAATAATTAAAATTTGATTCGATTGAATTTGAGACTGTGGTAAAAAATTTTAATTTTGAGTACAAAAACTGAGATATTGATGAAATAATTAAAACATGAAGAAAATGATCGAATAATAAAAAAAATAATTGATAACGAAATTATCAACAAATTGAAAAATTTGAAGACATGGTTGAAAAATTGACGAAACAATTGAAATTTTAAGAAACTAATTGAATAATGACACAAATAATTAAAAGCTGGTGTAAAAATTAAAAATTTATAGACAATACTTGATAAATGGGAAAAAATTAGAAGTTTGAGGAAAATAATTCAGAGTTGAAGAAATTAATTGAAGTTTGAAGCAAATAACTAAAATTTGAAGAGACTAATTCAAAAATATCAACAAAATTTAAATAAGAAGAAAGTAATTGAAGATTGTAGAAAATAATTAAAACTTGAAGAAAATAAAAAAAAAAGACGTCATAAAAATTTATATATGTAAAACAGTTTAAAAATGACATGAATATCAGAAATTTGGAAAAAAATTTATGAAAAATGAGAAATAAAATTCAAAAATGGAGTAAAAAATAATTATATTAAATATATAAAAATTATATAAAAAATAAATATATTAATTGAAAAATTGTATAATATAATTGAAATATAAAGAAACTATTTGAATAATGACGTAAATAATTAAAAATTGTCCTAAAAGTTAATAATAATCATTGATAATAATAAAAAGATTGAAGAAGTTAATTAAAGTTTGAAGAAAATAATTAAAAACTTTCAAAAATAATTGAAGAATGTAGACATAATTAAAACATAATTTAACATAATTAAAACTTGATTAAAATAAATTTGCGACTGATGTAAAAAATTTTAATTTTGAGTACAATAATTGAGATATTGATGAAATAATTAAAATGTGAAAAAACAAATTGAATAATGACATAAACAATTGATAGCTGGTGTTAAAATTAAACTTTTTTTTGCCAATAGTTGAAAAATTTAAAGAAATAACGTTAAATATTTGCTGACAATACTTGACAATTTGATGAAACAATTGAATTGTTAAGAAACTACATTGAAGCATCACTTATTTTAACCCGGTCTATGCAAATCCATGACAAAAGTCGCACTTATTTTAACTTCCATGTACTTATAGAGAACTTCTCTGATTGGCTGATCCAATTCGCAGCAACCAATGAAAATGATAGTTAATTTTGATTGGTCGACAAGTTAAAATAAGTGAGATTTCGAATTGTAAAATAAATGCGACCTCAAATAAGTGAGACTTTAAATAAGTGAAGTTGCAGTGTAATTGAATAATGACATAAGTAATTGTAAGCTGGTGTAAAAATGATAAATTTATAGACAATAATCGAAAATTTGAAAAAAAAATATTAGAAGTTTGAAGAAAATATTTGAAAGTTGAAGAAATTAATTAATGTTTAAAGAAAAGAATTAAAATTTGAAGATAATAAATCAGAATTGTAAAAAAAAATTTAATATGAAGAAAGTTATTAAGATTTGAAGAAAATAATTGTAATTTGTAGAAAGTAATTGAAAAAGGTGTAATTAATTAATAAATTCATGACAATAATGAAAAGAGTGAAGAGAATGATTCAAATTTGAAGAACATAATTAAAAACTGGTGTAGAAAATTTAAAAATTCATCACAATACATTTTTCTTTTTTAAATAATCGAAATTTATAGAAAGCTATTTTAAAATGGTAAAAATAATAGAAATACGAAGAAAATAATTGAAAGAAGTCAAAAATACTTGAATATTGACATAAGTAATTGAAATTTGAAGAAAATAATTGAAAAATGACAAAAATAAACTGAAACTTGTGTAGAAAATTTAAAGATTCCTGACAATAATTTAAAGATTCAAGAACACAATTGAAATTTTAAGAAAATAATTGAAAAATGATATAAATAGATGAAAACTTGTGTAATAAATTTAAATATTTATGACCATAATCTAAAGACTGAAGAAAATGAATATTTGACAAAGTTAAATTCAAAATCGCAAAAACACCTGAAAATTGACAAAAATACTTTAAAGTTGCCAAAAGTACTTTAAAAATGACAAAAATGACTTGAAAAATCAAATCTCTTGAATTCTGTAAATTTTTTGTAAATAATTTCCTTTAAAAAAAAAAGAGTTTTTGACCAAAAATAGCAAAAAATATAAAATTATGATAGAATTATAAAGCCAGTGGTATTTAAATTAGTGAAGATTAGTTTTTATTTTAATACTCGAAAAAGAAAAAATAGATTTACCTTACGATTTTCTCCTCCAGCTACGTTTCTTGCCCTCTTTGCAGAAGATTTTGTTTTCACTTTTCCTTCAACGCCATTAACTACTTCAACCTGAAAAAATAAAAAAAAACATTACATCTGGAAAAATATTTTAAACAATGATATATTAATATTAATTTATATTTTATTTTTAATTAAGTTAAATATTAATCAGTGTCTGCCTAATTATCATTTTCAAAATCACGGATTGACCACATAAAATGAAATTTGTTTTTAAATTGCTAATATAACTTTTTAAGAATATAACAAATTTTTACTATTTGTAAAAATACTTTATTTATGAGCACAGAAGAAAAAAAACCGGAAAATTTATTAAAATTTGAAAAAATTTAAGACGTACAAAAAAGATTAAGAAATTGTTTAAAATTACAGAAGGAAAATTTTAAAAAATGAGAAAAATTTTTAAAATATTTATTTTGAAAACAGATAAAATAAAAGAATGTTACAAAATTTAACAAAAAATTCTGGAATTAAATTTTAAAAAAGAAGAAACAATGAGTTAGTTTTACGAAAAATATACCTAATTAAAATAATAATAATAAAATAAAAATATATCATTTTACGAAAAAATGTCAAATGAGAGAAAATTTAAAGAATATAAAAATTAGGGAAAATGAAAAAATTGAGAAAAGGGGAGAGAAAAGTGAAAAATAACAAATAAAAAATCTTTAAACCTTTAAAAAAACAAAGAAAATTTACTGAATCTGAATTTCCTTGACTTTTTTCATTTTTTAGTATCTTTTTACATTTTTTTATTTTATATCTTTACAATTTCACGCAGTTTTAAGTCTTACTTCTCATATTGATGATAAACTTTAAATTTTAGTTATTATTTAAATTTGTCTTTACTTTTTATTACATTTTTTTACAGTTTCTTATTATTTCAAATTTTTTTTTTATTTATTGGTTAAAGAAATATTTTTTATAGATAATGATTAATCATGAAAAATCTATAAATAGCAAGAAAATTCCCGCGTACAATCCGGAAATTTTTAAATAATAATTCACTAGTCACCCTGATTAAATTAACGATTGTCAAAGTAAGATTAATTATTACTTTTTATTATAAATTATAAATAAACAGAAGTAATTGTACAGCAAGTCTTGAATATAAAAATATAGATCAAGATTTATTAAATGGAAAAATTTTAAAAATATACATGAACTACAAAAAAGATTATTAGATAATTTTACGGTTTTTTTTTTAACAATTTACAGTTTATTAGTTTTTAAAATCATTAGAAAGATTAGAGCTGAAATGAACATAACCTCACCTCCATCGGACTATCGGTTTCGTGTTTTCTTTTAACATTTTTTGTTTCTTTATCTTTCTTCGGTTCACCCATTTTTGTTAACAAATAACAATATTCTTCTTAAATATATTTAAAAAGGAGCTTTTATTGCAAAAAGAAAGTTCACCCACGTGCAAGTTACTACACTATACAAAGACAATAGCAAAAACAAACAAAAATACCACAAAAAAGTACAAAGCGTGACGTCACAACTTGGAATAACCTTTATTTCCGTTAGAATCCATAAGAGAATTGACCAATCAGAATGGAAAATAAACAACAAAAAAAGTGTTTTAAAAATGGTGTCGAATTCGTATTCGATTGAATTCGAGTTGTTGAATTTTTGAGAGTGAAAATCGCAGTTTTATGATAATTATAAAATTAAATTCCTTTCAAAGTACATAATATTCAAAAGTGCTGTTTCTTTTATTTTAAATGGTTTGTGTTTGCAAGTATAAAAACGATAAAAACATTGTTAAAATATACTCTAACATGAAGAGAAAAGAATTTTTGTAAGGTTTCTTTCGTAAATATATAATTAATATATTTAAATGAATCTTTTGCGAGAAAATCAATACGAATTGGAAAAGGCTTCCTTGCATTAATTTAATTTGACTAATTCTCGTCAAGAATGGAGGTAAATTTTAATTCTTTTAGGTTAGATTCAGATAAAAATAGTTTGAAGCATCGAATTCTATTTTTGTTTCTTGTGCAAATTTTATCGTTTAGTTTATTTTCGTTACAGATCGATCCGAAAAATCCTCTTCCTTTGGAACCTATTAAAAGTAATCAGGTAGAGGACAGAAGACTCTGGGTAGGAAATTTGGATTTGAGAATTAATGAGTAAGTATTAAAGGAAGCTTTTACGATTTTTTTTTCTTTTTCTTGAAATAAATTTCGAAATCAAATTCCAAAAATAAAATAAAGTATTCCAATGTCTTTATGTTTAGTTGAATAAATTTATTTAATTTTATTATAAAAATTCATATAATAGTTTTAAGTAATTAATAATTTTATATTTTTATTAAAAATCTCATTATCATCTAATTATTACTTAATAAAATCAAGACAAAATTTCTTATTTTAATAATTTATTATTGAAATTAATTTTACAGAAAATTTTTATTTAAAATTATTTTTAATAAAATTTACTTAATTTTATCATTAACATATTTTAATTTTGTAAGATTATTCATTTCTTTATTTATTTTTATTAATAAATTAATTTTAATAAATAAATTTTATTAATAAATATTTATTTAATTTATTTATTTTATTATTATTTTAATTAAATAAAAAAATTAATGAAATTATAATTTTATATTAATAATTTTGACTTATAGCGCAGTTTATTTTGAACTTTTGTCAAATATTTAAGTTCTTGTGGAATTAAAAATAATTTTTATGATCAATTTAGAATTTAATTGGACGAAATACTTGAAATGCGCTTTTGTATTCAGCTTTTATTAATTATTTTGTCATTTCTTTACCGGTACCAACTCCTGAAACTCGTTCAAAAACATGGAACAATTGAAAAGTTTGACCTGCTGTTTCATCGATCTGGACCACAAGCTGGACAGCCTCGAGGTTATGCCTTTGTTACTTACAAAACGGTGAAAGATGCAGAATGTGCCATGGATAAACTTCACAATCTTAGAATTGGATCTAAGAATATTGTAGTCAGATGGGCTCATAGTGTCAGTGAGGTGAGAAAAAAATTAATAATTGAACCAGATTATACAAAGAGCGTGAATAGCTTCTATAACTTGTGTTAATAATAACAAAAAAATTAAAGAAAGTACTCGAAATTAAAACAAAGTAATTAAAAAAAATATTGGAAACAATTTTAAATTTGGGGAAAATAATCGTTAAATCATAAAAATACTTGAAAATCTTATAGAAATTTAATTTAAAAAATGAGACAAATTTCAAAAATAATTTCAAATTGAAGAAAATAATTGAAATTTTAGAAAGATAATTGAAAAAATTACATAATATATGTAAAATAAATTAAAATACTTCCAATACTTTAAATTAAAAAAAAGAAAATCTAAAAATTTGCAAAGTACTTAAATTTCCGGTTTGGGGAAAATTGTAGGAAATAATTTAAATTTAAGAAAAATACTGAAAAAATTACATAATATATGTGAATTAAAAGAAAATAATTGCAAAAATGTTGAAAACAATTTAAAACTTGTGAATAATAATCGAAAAATCTAAGAAATATTTGAAAATTAAAGAAATTAATTTAAATTTAAGAAAAATACTTGAAAATCTTAGAAATTCATTGAAATTATGAGAAAAATTAAAATTCGGGAAAATGTGAAATCAGAAAAATAACCTAAAATTGAAGAAAATAATATAAATTTGAGAAAGATAATTAAAAAATTGTATAATACATTTCTAATTAAAAAAAATAATAATCGAAAAATCTAAGAAATATTTGAAAATTAAAGAAATTAATTTAAATTTAAGAAAAATACTTGAAAATCTTAGAAATTCATTAAAATTATAAGAAAAATTTATATTCGGGAAAATTATTGACAAATTATCCAAATAATCTGAAATTGAAGAAAATAATATAAATTTGAGAAAAATAATCGAATTTAAACAATATAATTAAATATTTTGCAAAGTAATTAAAAAATGTTAGAAATGATTTAAAATTTGGTGAAAATAATCGAAAAATCAAATAAATATTTGAATATTAAAGAAAATAATTGAAATTTAAGAAAAATACTTGAAAATCTTAGAAATTTATGGAAAAAAAGAAAAGAATAATTAAAACTGATGAAAATAATTGATATTTTAGAAAAGTAATTGAAAAAATCACATGATATATGTGAAATAAAAGAAAATAATTCTAATACTTTAATTTAAACAAAAATGGAAAATTTTGCAAAGTAACTGAATTTGAAATTTGGAGATAATTGTAGGATATAATTTAGATTTAAGAAAAATACTGAAAAAATTACATAATATATGTGAAATAAAAGAAAATAATTGCAAAAATTTTAAATTATAGAAAGTTATTGAAATTAAAGCAAAGTAATTGAAAAATGTTGAAAAAGATTTAAAATTTGTGAATAATAATCGAAAAATCATAGAAATACTTGAACTCTGAAGAAAATAATTGAATTTTAAGAAAAATACTTGAAAATTGTAGAAATTTATTTTAAAAAATGAGACTAATTAAAATTTGGGATAGTATGTAAATGAAAAATGATAAATATAATCTAAAATAGAAAATCTTTATTGAAATTATAGAAAAAAAAACTGGTGCTTTTACCTTAATCGAAAAATCATAAAAATACTTGAAAATTGAAGAAAATATTGAAATTTAAAAAAAAATACTTGATAATCTTAAAAATTTATTGATAATGAGAAAAATTTAAATTTGGGAAAATAATTGAAATATTATAAATATAATCTAAAATAGAAGAAAAAATAATTGAAATTTTAGAAAGATAATTGAAAAAAATACATAATATTTGTGAAACAAAAGAAAATAATTGCAAAAATGTTAAATTGATTTATTTCATCAATACACGTATATTTACAAAATATACCCTTTATAAATGTAAAAAACTTAAAACTAAATTGATCTAAATTGAACTAAATTACAGAAGAGAATTGAATTTAAACAAAATAATTACAAATTTTGCAAAGTAATTAAAAAATATTGGAAATGATTTAAAATTTTGTCAAAATAATCGAAAAATCATAAAAATTCTTGAAAATCTTAGAAATTTATTTCAAAAAAAAATTTCAAAATAATTTAGAAAATTAATTAATAATAATAATTAATATTGTGGAAAGTAATTAAAAAATGATAAAACTAATTAAAAACTAATTGAAAAATGATAAAAATATTTGGAAATTAAAGATAATTATGGGAATTTGAGAAAAGAAATTGAAAAAATTACAGAATTTATTTGAAGTAAAAGAAAAATTATAAAAATCATAGAACATCATTTAAATAACTAATGGAAAAGTACAACTAACATTTAAAAAATATAAATAAAAATTTAATGAAAATAGAAGCAATGAAACAGATTTTTTAATATTGAAAAATATTCCAAAAATTGAAATTTGCCCAGAGCAAATTTAAAATTTAGGGAAAAAAATTGAAAAATATTTTAAATAATTAAAAATTTTTTTAAATGTTTGAAAAATGATGTAAATACCTAGTTGAAAATTGCAGTAAATGATTGAAATAATAAATTATTAAAAATTGAAGTAATTTTGTAATCATTTCAAATTTACTATAGATAACTTAAAGCGTGGATTAATTGAATTTTTAATCAACGCAAATTCAAATTAATTAAATAAATGTATAAATATTTAAATTTCAGGTAATTTATTACTTAAATATCAGTTCATCATTTTAAAATATATTTTAATATATTTTTTCTTTAAATTTTTATATGTTAATTTTGTTTTCAATTTTCTTTTTAGAGCGATATGGAGAAACCAAAACCAAAGATCGAAATTCCCGCTTTGGCTGGAGCAAAAAAAGAAGACAAAAAATTGAGGTAAGAATTTATTTGGCACGTATGATTAAGTTCTTAAATAAATTATTTAGAATATTTATTTCATAGAATTTCATTAGGAAGAATCTTCTTTTAGTCGAAATTTCACATTGTCGAATATGTTTTCAATCGAACATAAATTAATCCGAATTTTCACCTAACAGAATTTTTAGGTCACCGAATTCAAATATTTTAACAGAATGTTCATTAAAAAAAAATCCTTTTAACCAACATTTTATTTAAAAGAATTCCAATTTAAACGAATTTTAATTTAGAAGAATTTCTATTGTTAAAAAATTCTAGGTTAATCGAATTTTTAAATACCAGAATATTCATTTGACAAAATCTTCAAAAATCTTTTTAAAAATTCGATTAACATTGAATACATTGAAAAATGTGAAATTTCGACTAAAAAAAAATTCTTCTAACTAATTTTAGAAGTTAATCATACGTTTTATTTATTTTATGATTTTTAAATTCCTATTTTTCATTAGAAAAAATTTTAAACGATTTAGTTTGTAAAAAAAAACGAGATTATAATAATTATTTTGCCTTTTTTATGTTTTAGTCGTGAAACAGCAATTCAAGCGATCGAGGCAAAATTAAAAATGATGCGAGAATCGCCCGAGGAATTTGAGCTTAACAAGCCACTTGTTGGAACTCCAGTGATTCAACAATATATTAAATCTGATAACCAAAAACCGTCCACTTCCACGCGATATCGTCACAATCACGGGAACAATTACCAAAACAGAAAACCGTACAGCCGATCCAAACCAAAAAGATAATTCTCACTTTTGAAATTTGTGAAATTAAGTAGAAAAAACAAAACCCTAGTTAATTAAACTGACTTCGACCAACAATGTAATCTTGTTTCGATGCTATATACTCACTGCTATTTATTGAATGCTCGGCACTTAATTCTAGATGTAAATAAGAGATAATTGACCATATACTCTATTTTGAAAAAACAAAGTGAAAGATACTCTTAATTGTAAGTCGCAGAAATTCTACGTCCGCCACTAATTTATATACATATTTATATATATATATATATATGTACAATGTAATTATAATGCTTTAGATTTACGCAAAAAAGCGGAGATGAATTCTATTCAGGTGCAGAGATAATGCGAGTATTTATCGAGTTTATTTGTGTAACACTTTTCAACTCAATATTACAGTATCTCCTGTATTTTTGGTATGAAATTGTACTCAATATTTTTTTCAAAATAAATACCAATGCGCTATTATTGTGCAGCGCTTGTTTTTAAAAAGATGATATTTCTTTTTATTATACAATTTTTCAAAAAAATGCTTCAAAGATTCTATTTTTTTCTCATTTTTAAGAATTGACGATTTCACGACATAAAATTTCATTTTATTTTAAGGAATGTCTTTTATTTTTAATTTTAATCCTTTAAATGCATTAATCGTGTCATTTTTTATGGACTTTTTTCAAATTTCAATTTTTCAGGGTTGTCACAAAAACATGATTTGAAAATTCCATGACTTTTCCAGGTTTTCCAGACAATATTCACAAAAAATTCCAGGTCCAAATATAAAATTATTTTAATAACTTTTTTTGGTAATTATAATGAAAAAAATATAAAATATTCAAATTAAATGAATAATAAAATATCAATCAGGGTATCAAGTGACTTGAAGAAAATTGAAGGCATTTTAAAAAGGTTTCAAGGTCAAAAATAATTTTTTTTAAGTTAACTTTTGATGTAATATTTTTAATTTTGAGATTAAATCAACAATTTCGTACTAAAAACGCAAAAAGAAATAATATATGTATTATTTTTCATCAATTGCTGTTAGTCATTTAAAACTATAAATTTTTGCATATGCAATAAATAATGAAAAATTACGAGAGTAATTACAAAATATTGAAGAAAATATTTTGAAAAATGACAAAAAAATTGACAATTAAAAACGAAATTCGATAAAATGATTAGATCAATAGGCAACTGAATAAAATAATTGAAAAAATTAAACAAGAAATATTAAATTAAGAAAATTATACGAATAATAATTGTTGTAAATAATTACAAATTGAACAACTGCACTAAAAGTCGAAAAAAATTGAAAATTGAAGAATGGAATTAAAATTTAAAGAATATAATGAAAAATTGAAAAAAGTAATTAAAAAAGCTGAGAATTATGGAATATAGAAGAAAATA
This sequence comes from Ganaspis brasiliensis, assembly GCA_037103525.1. Lineage (NCBI taxonomy): Eukaryota > Metazoa > Arthropoda > Insecta > Hymenoptera > Figitidae > Ganaspis > Ganaspis brasiliensis. The sequence continues at coordinate 2,616,117 of JAZKLR010000045.1, read as the reverse complement.
ATTGAAAACTGAAGAATGGAATTGAAATTTGAAGAAAATAATTAAAAAATGAATAAATAAATGAAAAATTTAAGAATTAAATTCAAATTTAAAAAAATAATTAATAATTGAAAAAAAAGAATTATTGAATTAAGGAATTAAATTAAAATTTTAGGAAAATAATTGTCAAATAAAAAAAAAATTAGAAAACTGTCGAGAATAATCGACAACACAATAAAATATAATTTTAAAAATTAAAGAATAATTATAAAATATAAGAAAAATAATTGTACATTGAAAAATTTGTAGAAAATAATTGAAAATAGCGGAAAAAGAATTAATAATTGAAATAAATAATCGGAAAACGAGCAAAATAAATGAAAAATTTAAGAAAATAGTTGAAAAATGACGAAAATAATAAACAATTGAAAACAAAATTTAAAAAATGAGTAGATTAATAGACAACAGAACAAAAAAATTGAAAAAAATGAAAGAATAATTATAAAATTTTACGAGAATAATTGAAAAGATTGTAGGAAATAATTTATAAATTGTAGAAAATAATTAATAATTGACAGAAATAATTGAAAAATGACGAGAATAATAATTGGAGAAAATATAAAAATTGAAGAAATAAATTAAAGATTAAATAATTAAATTTAAATTCTAAGAAAATACTTAATTGATAATTAAAAGAAAAATTACTAAATCATTAAAATAATTAATTTTAAGAAAAATACTTGACAATTGAAAAAAAAAGTTCGAAAAATGGCGAGATTAATCGACAATAGAACAAAATTATTGAAAAAATTAAAGAATAATAATAAAATTGAAGGAGAATATTAGTCAATTAAATTGTTAATGTTGTCAATTAAAAACTGAAGAAAATTATAGAAAAAATTTTAGAAAATAAATTAAAATTCAAGAAGATAATTAAAGAATTGTATTGAAATTTCAAAAAAATAATTAATAATTGGAAAAATACGAGAATTATTGAGTATTGAATAAAATAATTGAAAATTAAATAAAATAATTGAAAATGGAGGGAATAAATTGAAAATTAAAGAATTAAATTGAAATGTGAAGAAAATAATTGATAATTGATAGAAAAATTACAAAATGACGAAAATAATTGACAATTGACAAAAAAAATTCGAAAGCTGTCGAAAATAAATAAAAATAAAATCATATATTTTAAATTTTTAAAAATATGTTTAAATGCATTCTCTTCGTTTGCATTTCTTTCTTTATTTAAAAACTATTTTGTCTGCAATTTAAATTACTTTTTATATTTTTTTAAATAAGTTTCTTCTTTTTCAATTATTTTCCACAAATTTTCAAAATTTTAAAATATTTGACCATTTTATAACGAATTTCTTCAATTAAAAATTTACTTTTTAAATTCTAAATTATTGTCTTCAATTTAACTTATTTTTTCTCTTTTTTAAATATTTCTTCTCAATTTTCGATTATTTTCCTTCTTTCAATTATTTTTAGCATTTTTATTGAATGTTTTCAATTTTCAACTATTTTTCGCAATTTATAAATTTTTGTCTTCAATTAAAATTTTTTCGTAATTTTAAAATTAATTGCAGTGTTTTTCAATTACTTTCTTCAATTTTCATTTACTTTGTTCAATTTAAAAGAATTGCCTTCTTTTTCAATTACACTTTTGTAATTTTTAAAATAATTGTCTTCAATTCTCGATGTTTTTCTCAATTATTTTTTTTAATTTTTACATGAAATATAAATTTTGCAATTATGTTTATTAATAATTAATTTATTATCTTCAATTCCAAATGCTCTTCCCATTTAAAATTTTTTTTTTATATTTTCGGTTATTTCCTTCAATTTTGAAGTTAAAGTCTATATAATTTTTTACTATTTTTGATATTTTTTTGTCAAACAAATTTCTACAATTTTATAATATTGTCTTCAATTTCAATTATTTAGTTTTTAAATGAATTTCTTGAATCTAAATTTTTCTCGTCATTTTAAAATGAATATTTTCCTTCTTCAAAATTATTTTCTTAAATTCTCACTTAAAATTTAATTTGTCTTAAAATTCAATTATTTTTGTCAATTTTTCATGTATTTCTTCTTCATTTAATTATTTTCTTCACTTTTATCTTAAAATATTTGAAAAATCCAAGAAGAAATTCTACGATTCGTAAAAACAAAAAGAAGAATAGTGAACAATAAATTATATAAAATACCAAGTTAATAAATTTACGAAAAAAAAATGGAAAAAATCTGAAAAAAGTTAAATAAATCTTGAAGAGATAAAAAAAAGTAAAATTTAAAATCTGTAAAAACAAAAAAAAACATAAAGATGTTTAAAAAACGAAGAAATGTTGCCTAGTTTAATGTTTAAATTCTTCAATTTTTTTTATAATTTACAATTTTTGTAGATTATTGCATGAATTTCTTAATTAAAATTTTTTCTTTTTTTTTTAAGGGGAGAGATAAAAGAATACTTATGTTTTCCTAAATCCTCTAATTCGCTTTCTTTTGGCTTTTTTAAATATTTTCTATTTTTACAACTTTTCCTACTTTTTAACTAATTTACTTAACTTTCTTTATTTCAAAATAATTTCTTTTTCAAGTTTTAAAATTATTTTCTTACTATTTTTCATTGTTACAATAGAAGACTCTTCCTAATTTTATTAATTTCGCATTCATTTAAGAAAGTTTTAAATATTCAAAATTTTCTCATTTCTACATAATTTGTTAGATTTTTTATTCTCCACATTTTTCAAAATATAGCTGTATTATTTTTTCTCATATTTTATGAAATGTTACCACTTTTTCTTCTTTTTACTTTTTCGTAGATTTTCTTATTTTTTAAAAATACTTTTTGATGCTAAAATTCTAAATAAATTTTAAATTTATACCGTAGGTTTTATAAAGCTTGTAGGTATTTAATATTATTAAGTTAAAAAAGAAAAACTATATAATTTGGAAAACAAAAATTACCAATATTGAAACTACTCCTCATCATTTCTTTTAAATCTCTTAATATTTTCATAAAATAATATAATTATAAAAGCAAATCAGGTAAAATTGCAGTTTACGATTCAGAAAATAAATTTTTTAAAATATTTCTAACCGAAATTTGAATAGTAATTAATAAATAATATTTAGTATGATTAAAAGAATCAATTGATATAAATGTAGATTTTTTAAATCTAATTTTTTGTAACTAAAATGAATGATTTTTTCCAAATTGCAGGGATAGAAAGAAACTTTGAAAATTAACAAATAGTTATATTATTTACAAGTCTGTTTAAATACAATTAAGCATCTTTATTCATCTTAAATTTACCACGCATGAAATTAGGAACTGGCACTACTGTTGGACAAGGACACTGACCAGGAATATCGCACATGCAACTTTTTTTACAACCAAAACCAAAGTTTGCCGGATTATCTTTCTTTTCGCGAAGAACTGCTTCCTTTACTAAAGTTTCTCTTGTTTTGCCAACAACTTGAATTAAATGCTCCAATATTTCATCCTTGTTTTTATTATCGACGTCGATCAACATTTTGTGTCCACTGTCTGCAATTACAAAAATTAATCAAGTTTTGTTTTACTAAAATATTACCTGTTTTATTTAATTGTGTCTAAAAATTATGTATCCTAGATTTTATAATTTATTTTTTTAAAAATAATTCTTTAAAATCACAGGGCTGCCAGCGGACTTGAAGATTGAAAATAGTTAAAAAAAAGTGACTCTTTAATTTAAAAAAGTGAGTTACGACAATGAACGTGTTTTTAAAAAATTTAATGTTCATGATAATGATATAAAGATCCAGGAAAGGCATTTCAATTAAAAGAAAGTAATTCGAAAATGCAAAAAATAAATGAAATATGAAGAAAATAATTGAAAAATTGATTGAAAATCAAGAAATGCAGACAAAAATTGAAAAATTGAAACGAAATGATTGAAATTTGTAGAAAATAAATAAAAAATGTCCGAAAAATATTTATGTATGTAGAAAACAATTGAAAAATGACATAAATATATGAAATTTGGAAAAAAATAAGGGAAAAATATAATTTAATAATGAGTAAAAAAAAAAAATAATTAGTACAATAATTGAAAAATTAACGATATAATTGAAATGTGAGGAAACTAATTGAATAATGTCATAAACAATTAAAAACTAGTGTAAAAGTTAATAAATTTATGTCAATAATAAAAAGATTGAAGAAAATGACATGTAAAGTACATAATTAAAAAATTTCAACAATATTTGAATAATGACAAAAATAATTGTAATTTGAAAAAAATAATTGAGAAATGACAAAAATAATTGATAACTGGTGTAAAAAATTAAAAATTTAAAGACAAACTTGAAATATTGACGAAACAATTGTAATGTTCGGATATTAATTGAATAATGGCATAAATAATTGAAAGCTGGTGTAAAAATTAAAATGTTATAGACAATAATTGGAAAATTGAAAAAAATATTAGAAGTTTGTGGAAAATAATTCAATGTTAAAGAAAGTAATTGCAGTTTGAAGAAAATAATTAAAATTTAAAGAAAATAATTGAAAAATGTCAAAAAAAAATTTTTAATTTAAATTTTAGTTTTAAAATATAAAAAAGAAAGTAATTAAAGTTTGGAGAAAATAATTGAAATTTGTAGAAAATAATTGAAAAATTTGTAATAAATTAAAAAATTCATGACAATAATAAAGAGTGAAGAAAATGATTGAAATTTGAAGAAAATAATTGAAGACTGGTGTAAAAAATTTAAAAATTCATGACAATAAAAAAATTAATTAACATAATTGAAATTATGTAGAAACTAATTCTAAAATGGCAAAAATAACAAAAATATGGAAAAAATAACTGAAAAATGACAAAAGTAATTCAAATTAAAAAAAAATTTGTAAAATGACAAAACTTAATTGAAAATTTGATTAAAAATCAAAAAATGAATACAATAATTGAAAATTTTTCATAAAATAATTGAAATTTGAAGAGAATAATTAAGTAACATGAAAATAATTTAAGAATGACAAAATAATTAAAATTCGAAAAAAAATTAATGAGAAATATAATTCAAAAATGGAATAAAAATTTAATACACTAATTAAAAAAGTGTACGAAATAATTGAAAATTTAAGTATACATTTTAAATGTGAGGAATCTGATTTAATAATGACATAAATAATTGAAAGCTGGTATAAAAATTAAAAATTTTTAGACAATAATTGGAAAATTGAAAAAAAAATTAGAAGTTTGAAGAAAGTAATTGAAAGTTGATGAAATAATTTGAAGTTTAAAGAAAATAATTGAAATTTGAAGAAAATAATTCAAAAATGTTATAAAAAAATGTAAATTCGAAGAAAGTAATTAAAGTATAAAGAAAGTAATTGAAAAATAACAAAAGTAAATTGGAACTTGTGTAGAAAATTTAAATATTCCTAACAGTAATTTAAAGATTGAAAAACATAATTGAAATTTTAAGAAAATAATTGAAAAATAACTAAAGTAAACTGAAACTTGTGTAGAAAATTTAAAGATCCCTGACAATAATTTTAAGATTGAAGAACATAATTGAAATTTTAAGAAAATAATTGAAAAATGACAAAATTTATTGAAAAATTAATTAAAAATCAAAAATGAAGAATATAATGAAAATTTGGAACGAAATAATTGAAATTCGAAGAAAATAACTGCAAAGTTAAAAAATAATTAAAATTGGATTAAAATGAATTTGAGACTGATGTAAAAAGTTTTAATTTTGAGTACAATAACTGAGATATTGATGAAATAATTAAAACATTAAGAACCTGATTCAATAATAAAAAAAATAATTGACAACTAAATTATCGAAAAAATGAAAAATTTGTAGACATGGTTAAAAAATTGACGAAACAATTGAAATGTTAAGAAACTAATTGAATAATGACATAAATAATTGAAAGCTGATGTAAAAATAAAAAATTTATAGACAATAATTGAAAAGTTAAAAAAAATATTAGAAGTTTGAGGAAAATAATTGAAAGTTGAAAAAATTAATTAAAGTTTAAAAGAAAGAATTGAAATTTGAAGAAAATAGTTAAAAAATATCCTAAAAAATTTAAATATCAAGAAAGTAATTTAAATATAAAGAAAATAATTGAAATTTGTAGAAAATAATTGAGAAAAGTGTAAAAAATTAATAAACTCGTGACAATAATAAAAAATAAAGAAAGTTATTAAAATTTAAAGAAAATAATTGAAAACTGGTGTAAGAAATTTATAAATCCATTCATGACAATAAAAAAAATTGAATAAAATAATTGAAATTTGTAGAAAATAATTCTAAAATGGCAAAATTAATACAAATACATAGAAAATAATTGAAAAATGACAAAAGTAAACTGAAACTTGTGTAGCAAATTTAATGATTTTTTACAGTAATTTAAAGATTGAAGAACATAATTGAAAAATTACAAAACTAATTGAAAAATTGATTAAAAACCAAAAAATGAAGAGAAGAAAGGAAAATTTAAAACGAAATAATTGAAATTTGAAGAAAATAATAAAAAAAGTTTCAAATATAATTGAAATTACAAGAAAATAGTTGGAGAATGACAAAAATAATTAGAATTTGATTCGATTGAATTTGAGACTGTGGTAAAAAATTTTAATTTTTAGTACAATAAAATAATTGAATTTTGAAGCAAATTATTAAAAAAACAGTAAAAAATTGAAATATGAAGAAAGTAATTAAGGTTTGAAGAAAATGATTGAAATTTGAAGAAAATGATTGACAAACGGTGTAAAATTTTTTAAATTTATGACAATAAAAAAAATGAATTAAAATTATTGAAATTTGTAGAAAACATTTTTAAAATCTCAAAAATAATAGAAATATGTAGAAAATAATTGTATAATGGCTAAAATACTTGAATAATGACAAAAGTAATTGAATTTTGAAGAAAATAATTAAAAAATGACAAAACTAATTGAAAAATTGATTAAATATCAAAAAAATGAAGGCAAGAATTGAAAAATTGAAAATTTGAAACGATATAGTTGAAATTTGAAGGGAATAATTAAAAAATTCAAAAATAATTAAAATTTGAATAGAATGAATTTGAGACTGGTGTAGAAAATTTAAATTTTGAGTACAATAATTGAGATGTTGATGAAATAATTAAAATGTGAAGAAACAAGAATTGAATAATGACATAAATGATTGAAAGCTGGTGTAAAAATAAAAAATGTATAGACAATAATTGAAAAAAAATATTAGAAGTTTGAGGAAAATAGTTGAAAGTTGAAAAAATTATTTGAAGTTTAAAGAAAAGAATTGAAATTTAAAGAAAAGAATTCAAAATTGTTAAAAAAAAAAGTTAAATATCAAGAAAGTAGTTTAAGTATAAAGAAAATTAATTGAAATTTGTAGAAAAAAATTAAGAAAGGTGTAAAAAATTAATAAACTCGTGACAATAATAAAAAAAATAAAGATTATTAAATAAATAATTGTAAAATGGCAAAAATAATAGAAATACGAAGAAAATAATTGAAAAATGAAAAAAATACTTGAATATTAACATAAGTAATTAAAATTTAAAGAAAATAATTTAAACTCGTGTAGAAAATTTAAATATTCCTGACAATAATTTAAAGATTGAGGAACATAATTGAAATTTTAAGAAAACAATTGAAAAATGACAAAAATAAATGAAAGCTTCTGTATTAAATTTAAATGAATATTCATGACAATAATATTTACAGACAAAAGAACATAATTGATATTTAAAAAAATTAAATTCAAAATCGCAAAAATACTTGAAAATTGACAAAAATAATTGAAAAGAGATGTAGAAATTAAATATTTGTAGACTGTGATTAAACAATTGACAATGTAATTGGAATATCAATTAACAAATTGATTTATAAGGTAAATTATTAATGCAGCTAAAATAGACATTTTACTAGAAAAGTAATTTTTTTTTAAAAGTGAGTAAAAGTAAGAAAAATGAGTCACTGGCAGGCCTGAAATTAATAATATTTCTTATTAATGACGGAAATTTTTTTAGAAAAAAAAGCAATAACTTTTCAGACAAATTTTATTAAAAATACTCCGAAATTTGCGAAAATTCAATTCTTTATCAGAGATTATTTTGTGCACTAATTAAAAGTAAAGTACATAAAATACAATTTAATTTTAAATTTAACAAAAGTTTATATAAATATAGAAACTTGGAAATTGCTTTAATTTCTGAGAAATTCAATAATCAGACTTATTTTTTAAAAATAATTCAATAACTGAAAACTTGCCATAGAAACATCTTATGAATGGAGTTGGTGTCATATTTCTAAATGAAATTACTTGAACATTAGGATTTTTATATTGCACTTGAGACAAGTGCCAAAAGACGAATTGCCTGAAATAATCAATAAATTATTATTTTTGTAAATTGTTGATAGATTCCGTTCAAGTTAACCTCAAAATTTATACCTTATTCCATCATGATATGGTCCAAAAGTGTTGTAATTAATTGAAAATATTTGTATCTCGTCTTTTAAAACTAATCTACCGGCATTTAAATACTTCACGGTTCTTCTAATCGGCTCTAAACCTTTCATAAACGGCATTTTGAAATTTGTTTCAACTTTTTGACCGGAACAAAAATAAATTCAAAAAGTTATCAAAATCAAATCCGAACATAACCTAAAAAATTTTTTATGCGCGGAACAAGAAAAGAAGCATATAAGTTTTGTATATTCTTTTTATTACAGTTGGATATAATAAGAAATATCTACATTTTTGTTCTTATTCATAACAATTTCCACAAAGTTTACTAATTTGTAATATTTTTATTTATATATTTTTCACGTTTTTTCTCTAGTCAGTGATGTAAAATAAAGTGCTCTTAAAAATTCAGTTTTTGAAAAGCCAAAATAATTTATAATCATGTATTTAAATTAGTATTTTTCCCTGTTAGTTGTTTAGCAGATAAAAAATACTTAATTTTTTTCCGCTTTGTAAAACGATCAATAGAAGAAAATGAAATTTCATCTTTTCTAAGAGACGTGGCTCTTTTTTTTTGTAAATACGTCCCATATACTGAAACTCTCCTTTCACTCCCTTCACTCTTTCATCAGTTGTTTTTTCAGTCACACATTTTCATTTGTCTCCGAAATTAACAAAAATCCTACAGGATTAATTCTACCGGCATATGTTTCTACAAGTAAGTTTTTAAATTCATTATTAGGAAAATTATTCCGTTCACAAGTAAATTTAAACAATGAATAACTTGATTTTAAAACGTTTTACGTAAACAATGCGTTATATTGCATGCGTTATATTTTTAAAATATTGTTGAGGTTAACTGATATACTTTAAATTTGATTCAAATGTCAACTTTCACTTTGCATATACCTATATAATCCGTATAATATTTTTGTTCTTGATTAAGAATACTTTTTTAATTTTATTATTCTAGTTTGAACTCAAAAGTTTTCTTTCGAGAAATAGAAATAATAAAAAAACAATATTTTGGAATAAGGTATTTTTGTCAGTTACAATTTTTTCTTTTTTGTCATTTTTTAACCATATGGATAATTTTATAAGGATTGTATTACAAAAAGGGATTAAAGTGATTGTGGTTTAAATTGTATATTTTCTTAAAATTATGTTTTTCGTTTTAGTTAGTATAAAAGGAAACAATTGCAAAAATGGTCGGAATAATGAGCGCGAAGGAAATTCGCCAAATTTACATGGATTATTTCAAAAAACAAAGGGATCACATTTACGTGCATTCTAGTTCAACTATTCCTCATGATGATCCTACTTTATTGTTCGCCAATGCTGGCATGAATCAGGTAAAAAATTAATCTTAACATATATTTCACAAAACTTTTTTTTATTTATAAAACAGAGTTTCTAGTGATCCGAGAACTTCGTACATCTTAAAAAAAACCGAGAATTTGCAAAAAATCCGGGAATTCGTAGAAAAATCTACATTTTTAAAATTTTTTGTATTCTTTAATAATTTATATTTGAAATGACATGAAAATAATTTAAGAATGACAAAATAATTAAACTTTGGAAAAAATTAATGAGAAATATAATTCAAAAATGGAATAAAAATTTAATACACTAATTAAAAAAGTGTACGATATAATTGAAATTTTAAGTATACATTTTAAATGTGAGGACTTTGATTTAATAATGTCATAAATAATTGAAAGCTGGTATAAAAATTAAAAAATTTTAGACAATAATTGGAAACTTGAAAAAAAAATTATAAGTTTGAAGAAAGTAATTGAAAGTTGATGAAATAATTTAAAGTTTAAAGAAAATAATTGAAATTTGAAGAAAATAATTCAAAAATGTTTTAAAAAAACCGAGAATTTGCAAAAAAAATCCGGGAATTCGTAGGAAAATCTACATTTTTAAAAATTTTTGTATTTAATAATTTATAATACTTTTATTTATAGTTTGTTTTTTAAACTGAGAACATTTGATAAGAAATAATGAAGAATAAAACATTTAATCAAAATCAAACAAATTTTGTCGAATAAATGAGAAAATTTCTAAAAATATTTTCAAATTCATATGATTGCAAAATTAAGCAAATTTGGCAAAAGCAACGAAAAGATAATAAATTATTTAAAAAAAAAAAAAAACGGAAAAATAAAAGAAAACAGTTTGTTAAAATTTAAAAAAATAGAAACTCTTTTCAAAAAATTAATCTATTTGTGGACATTTTTTTTTTTAATTAAACAAATAAATAAGAAGATAATTAAAAAGTAGTTAAAATACATTATTTTAGAGAAAAAATGTTTAAAATTAGAAAAATTAGAGAATTCTACAAATTAAAGGAAAAAATTCTATGAAATAGAAGAACGATGTTAAAATGATAATATTTAGTACAAGATTAAATTTACAACATACTATAAAATGAAAGAATAAAAGTCTTCAAATAAGTAGAAAATTGAGAAATTGAAAAAATGTAGAAAAAAGCATCGAATGTTTTCAAAAATTCGTAATTACAAGTTTAAAAATAAATAAATTTAAAAGAAGGAAAAATGTTTCTAAGGAATAGAAAAATGATGAGAAAAATTAAAGAATTAATTAAAATGCAAGGAAGGACTAAAAAAATTGCGAAACAACAAAAAAAGCTGAACAATAAATTTAAAAAATAAAGTAAATAATCTGAAAATGTTATGAAAGAATAAGTTTGCAAAAAATAGACAAGATGTGAAAACAAATTGAATAAATTTACAGAAAAATATTTATTTATTTATTTTTAAAAATATGGAAATAATTGAGAAAATCTACGAAATAAAAAGTTTAGTGAATGTTTTAATAACAAAATTGTGTGAAGTAACATAAAATAATATGCCTAAAAAGAAGAAAATTCAAGAAAAACTTAAAATAAAAAGACTGAATATCAAAAGGAAAAGAAGAAAAAATGTTAAAATTTTGTAAAAGTAAGAAAAAATAAGATAAAAATTAAACAGTTTCGAAAAAGTGAAAGTTTTTAGAATTCTTGTTAGAGTTTAATAAATGATTTGATATTGTGAATATGAAAAATAATTAATAATAATAATAATTGAAATTAATTGAAATTTAAAAGTTTGAATAAATTAAAATATGAATTAATTGACGTTTGTAATTGATTTAAAATATAAGTAATGACTTAAAGATATAAAAACTTTATAAAAACTATCTGTAAATATTTTAATTTCTTGAAAAAATTTTTTTTTTATTTGTAGTTTTAATTCTTGATTTTTTAAATTTTGTTTTTTTTATTATCGACCGGCATCTTGATTTAAAAGAAAAACAATTCAAGCATTTTTTCTTAATCTTTTTTTTGCTTTAAGAGAAAATTAATCTATTAATGGACATTTTTTTAAATTAAAAAAATAAATAAAAAGGTAATTAAAAAATCGTTAAATATTAATATAATATAATAATACTAAAGAGAAAAATGTTTAAAATTAGAAAAATTAGAAAATTATTCTACAAATAGAAGAAAAAAAGAATGAATCAAATTTTGGAATATTTTAAAAATTGAAGTAAAAAAATTTTACGAAATAGAAGAACGATGTTAAAATGAGAATATTTAGTACAAGATTAAATTTACATATAATATAAAATAAAGGAATAAAAGTCTTCAAAAAAGTAGAAAATTAAGAAATTTACAAAAAGGTAGATTAAAGCATCGAATAAATGTTTTCAAAAATTCGTAATTACAAGATAAAAATCAAACAATTTAAAAGAAGGAAAAATGTTTCTAAGAAATAGAAAAAGGATGACGAAAATAAAAGAATTAATTAAAATGCAAGAAAGGACAAACAAAAATTGTGTAACATCAGGAAAATTAAATAAATAGGAAGAAAATGGAGAAATGTTTTTTTTCTTAATCTAACAAACTGTAAAAAAATGTAAAAAGTACAAAAAATACAAAAATTTGGTAAGAATCTACTGAAAAATTAGAATTAATAAAAGAAAAAAAGGCGTATATAAACATAAATAAAAAGTCCACAAAATAAAATTTAAAATCGTTTAAAAAAAAAGTTTATGAAAATTAAACCAAAAGAACTTTCTATAATATTATATTTAAAACAAGCTCAACAATAAATTTAAAAAAAAAGAAAGTAATAAATAATAACAAAATTGTGTAAATATAAAATAATATTAAATAATATACATAAAAAGAAGAAAATTAAAGAAAATCCTAAAATAAAAAGACAAAATATCAAAAGTAAAAGAAGAAGTGTTTATATAAATTCTTTTTAATATAGCGTTTCTGACTCTGAACACTGGTTTCCTCTTTTATATAAAATTTATTGACGACTTCGTATTAAGAGATGTTTTATACTATTATGACGATTGAAATTCTTCATGGATTTATGTTCTTGTTTATGCTTTAATTACTGGTATGGTTTTATTTCTGTATTATTTTTATAATTTATTTACTATTGTAATTATTTTTATTTTTATTTTTAAATTTATTATTGTTATGTTATTTATTTATGTTTTTGTATACATAATACTTTGTACTTCTTTGATGTAAAAAATTATTTTATTTTATATTACTAGACTCCCTGAAGAGGAAATCATTTAGATTTCGAAACGTCGGAAAGATTTTTAAGAATTAAACTACATTGTCCGAATGACTTCATTTTTGTTCATTTTATTTTCATCTTTCTATCAAAAAATAAATACCTATATATATTGTAAATATGGAAAATAATTATTAATAATAATAATAATAATAATAATTAAAATTAATTAATAATTTGGATTAATTAAAATTTAAAAGTATGAGTATATTAAAATATGAGTTAATTGACGTTTGTAATTTAATTAAATTATAAGTAATGACTTAAAGATGTAAAAAATATCTGTAAATATTTTAATTTCTTAAAAAAAATTTTGTTTTATTCTTTTGTAGTTTTAATTCTTGATTTTTTAAAATTTTGTTTTTTTGTATTATCGAGCAGTATCTTGATTTTAAATAAAAACAATTTAAGCATTTCTTAATCTTTTTTCTACTTTGAAACATTATTACCATATTTCTGAATTTTCCGACTATTTTCTTAATAATTTTCTTAATTTTTTCATCTTAAAAAAATGTATTTATTTTTTGTAGCATTTTCAATTATCTTTTCACATTTTCTTTTAGTTTCTAATGTTTCTATTTTAAAGTAAATTATTCTTAACTATCTTATTTCTGAATTTTCAATAATCTTTTTAATAGTTTTTGTAATTTTTTTCATTTTTTTGTTGTTGATTTTTTGAAGGTTTTCTTTTTACGTTTTCATTAAATGTTCTCACTTTTTTTATTTATTCAGTATTTTTTACTTTTTCTGTAAAATTTCTTGATTTTTTATTTTTTCACAGTATTTCTGATGTTTAAAATTTTTAAAATGATTTTTTTTTCTTTGTATATTGTATGGTTATTTTTGAAACTAGGAATTCTAATATTTCATTCAAATTACTTATCATATTTAACTAGGATCGTTATTAATATTTGTCCGAAAAAATTCAGAGAAACTTTAGTTTACAATCATGGAAATCCAAAAAATTGACGAAGAATTTAAAATGATTTTTCACTAGACATATTGTTGTAATTATGCTTTCAATATTATTTGGGGGATTTTTGTTTTTCTATTTTACAATTTTCTCTTATTTTTAACGCAAAATATATTTAATATTATTTTACAAAAATTTGTTTTTTATGTTACATTCAATAAACTTTTATTTTCGTTAAGTTTCTTAATTATTTTCATGTTTTAATGAAAAATTTCACTAATTCTTTTCTTTTGTATAAAGATTTTCTTATTTTTAAGACTTTTTTTTTAATTAATTTGTAATTAATTTAAATTTATTTAATTTTTAAACTATTTACTGCAGTAAATAAATATAAATTGCTCCGCAAATTCTTTATTTTCTGTTTTTTTCGTATAACCATTTTTTCGTAGAAAAACACTCTTTTCTTATTTTTAAATACTGGATGGGAAGGAAGAAATAATTTTTTTTTAGTTTTCTGATTTCTTTTAGATTTGCTCATAATTTTGTAAATTTACTTAAATTGTATTTTGTGGTTTTCGACAACTTATTTTTTTTCATAAAATTTTGAGATTTTTTTGTTTTAGTAGACTTTTTACATATCTTTTTATTTATTTATTATTTTTTAAATATTTTTTACTTCTTCAGTTGATTTTTACCAAATTTTGTATTAATTTTTACCTCAGTTTTTGATAGATTGTAAAATTTTCAAAAAAAAATGTTCCCCATTTCTCAAATATTTTTTTATTATTTTTTATTTGATATTCTTAGTTTTTCTAATTTTTTTAAATTATAATTTTTTTTCTTTCATTTTATTAAATTTGTTAGTTTTATCATCATTTTCTATTTTTCAGATATTTTTCCTTTTCTCGAAAAATGTTTTATAACAATTAGTAAACTTTCCACGTGTTTTCGTCGATTTACTTATAAATTCTTATAATATTTTTAAAAAATATTTCTTTGTTTGTTCTTTTCTTTTTTGGTTAAATTTAAATTATTAGGATTTTTAAACATTTTCAGCTGTTCTGAGATTTGTTTGCGTTTTCAGAGTTATTTCCATATTTTTTTATACTCCTCATTTTTTGAATAATTCCCTTAACTTTTTCCTTTTTTCAATTTTTTTTCTGCATACTATTTTTTAAAATAAATGTTCTCTTTATCTCTTTATTCGGTTTTCGTATTTTATTTATATATTTTCTCATTTTCCAATTTTTTTTGTTTATTTTTACATTCAAAAAGTTTTAGACATTTATAAATTATATAAATTTTATGTATATATAAATTATATGTAATATTTATTTTACGAAGTTCCATTCTGATTTAAACATTTAAGAACATGAAATTTAAGATTATATTTTATAAAAATATGATTTATATTTTCAGTTTAAACCGATTTTCTTGGGAACTGTCGATCCAAATAGTGATATGTCAAAATGGATACGAGTGGTTAATACCCAGAAATGCATTCGAGCTGGTGGAAAACACAACGATTTAGACGATGTTGGAAAAGACGTTTATCATCACACCTTCTTCGAGATGTTGGGAAATTGGTCTTTCGGCGATTATTTCAAGGTCCGATTTTAATTCCCCTAAACTAAACAATTTCATTAAAATTAGAAACAAATTTTATCCGATTTTCTGTGAAATTATAGTTTAAAAAATTAGTATTTCCATTAAAAATCTGTTGCTATTAATGTTATAGAACATTTACATAAATCGTTTTATTTGTAAAAAATTCTTTAATAAACTCAATCTAAATTTTAAAAAAAATTTGAATGTCGAATTTTAACAATTTTATTCCGAATTCGAGCTCATCTTTGATTTTGACGTAAACAATGTAATAAACTAAGTTTTTAATTTACAATTTTCAGAAAGAAATTTGCGCATGGGCTTGGGAATTTTTGACAGGAGTTTTGAAACTTCCTTCTCAACAACTTTACGTTACGTATTTTGGAGGAGATGAAAAAAGTGGACTGGCTCCGGATGAGGAATGTAAACAAATGTGGCTTTCACTTGGGTAAATTTGAATATTTTTTCGTTTTTAATGCGTGGAAAAAAATATCATTTTCAGGGTTGCCACAGGTCAGGGAATTCAGGGAAATCAGGGAAGTCAGGGAAAAGTCAGGGATTTTCATAAAAATACTGGAAAAATGCAAAGAATCTCCAAAATAGATGAAAAATTATATTTTTCTGATATTTACTAAGTAGAGAAATTCACTAAACAGATTTTTGGAAGTCATATTTTAAACATACTAAAAATAAATGTTTGCAATCTGAAAAATAATTATATTTCACAATTTATATAATAATTTACAAGTTTCTTTCATTCATTCATTCATTCATTCTTTGTGTCCACACATGAAATTTGTCACTAAATTTTTTTTTTAAATTTTATATAATTCTTTACCTTTTTAAAACTTCGCCAATTTTTATACTCATAGCAATTTTAATTCCTTCAAACCTTAATTAATTTGAACTTGCATTGATTAAAAAATCAGTCAATTCCACACTTCAAAAATAAAATACTGAAGTGATTGTAAAATTTCTTAAATTTTTAAAAAAATTTTTCTATTATGATTCCAACTAAAATTTTTAACATTTTCATTACTTTTCAATTAACTTCAATTTTCAATTATTTTCATTATTTTTAAATTTCTTCGTTAAGTCTTAAATTTACTTTACGAAAATTTCAATTATCTTTTTTTTCAATTTACCATTATTTTCATCATAATGCAATTATTTTCTTCCACAGCACTTCAAATATATTTTGTATTTTTACCAATTATTTTTTTAAATTAAAATTATTTTCTTCGTTTTCAAATTATGTATATCATCTTAAAATTATTTGTCTCAATTTTTAATTATTTTCATTATACTTCAATTAATTTTCTCAAATTTGAATGTTTAATTAATTACCTCAACTTTGAATTGCTTTCTTCAATTTTTAATAATTTTTCTAGTGTTTCATTTTGCAAGTATTTTCTCCAATTTTTCAACATTTTTATTATTTTTCGATTAATTTTCTAAAATTTTAATTGTCTATTGATCCTAATTTATAATTATCGTTGACTTACTTTGCATTTATTTTTATCATTATTTCCTCTACTTTTTAATTATTTTAATTAGTTTTTTTAATCTTCAATTTTTTTTTTTTATTCATTTATTCATTAGTTAAATTACTGGCTCAAAGTTCTTTATTATCTGAATTCTAAATTACTGTCTTCAATTTTCAATTTTTAAAATCATTTTTCAATTATTTTTTGTTTTTTAAATAATTTTTGTAATTTTTTCAATTATTTCTCTAAAACTTTAATTACTTTTAAATGATTTTTCATTAATTTTTTTCTTATGCAATATTATTTTCTTCAACTTTTAATTAATTTTATTCAGTTCCAATTATTTTCCCATTTTATCGGTAGTGAAAACATTTTCTCCAAATTTTCGAATTTTTATTTTTTTTCATTATATTTATCATAATTTCTAAAATTGTTGTCCAAAATTTCAATTTATTTCTATTATTCAATATATATTCTGGAATTCTTTTTAATTAATTTCTGAGGTTTTCAATAATTTTATTGAAAACTTAATAATTTTCTCCTATTTCATAGATATTTTGTATTTTTTTCAATTATTTTTGTCAAATTTACATTATGATATTTAATTTTCTATTATTAATACATTTTTCAATTATTTTCCCAAACTTTTAATTATTTTCATTTTTTTCAATTAATCTTTAACATTTCCAATTATTGTTCCCAATTTTTAATTATTCTCATTTCTTCAAATAATTTATAATATTATCAATTATTTTTCTCAACTTTCAATTAGTTTCTTCAATTTGAGAATATTTCTGTGATTTTTAAATCATTTTCCCCAATTTTTAATTGGTTTCATTATTTTTCAATGAATTTGTAAAATTTGTAATTATTTTCATTTTTTCCAGTATTTGAAGTCCAACTACATATTTTCAAATATGCAATTTTTTTCAATTTCAATTATATTATCTTCAATTTCTTTTTCCAATTCTAATTCATTGTATAATCTAGTTTTATAGTAAATATACGAAAAATTGGTTTTAAGAACTCAAAAAAGGTCAGGGAAAAAGAAAAAAATTGGTCTGGAAATCAGGGAAAAGTCAGGGAAAATTATAATAAAATATTTGTGGCAACCCTGATTTTGTTAGGTATTCTCGAATTTATTTTCAAGGACAATTTCAAAAAAAATCTTAACAATTTATCAAGATTATTGGAATAATTTTCTTCAAAACAATTTCACCCTAAACTCATTTTTTCTATTCTGGTGATTCTATTTTCAAATATTTTTATATCCGTTAAAACTATTAAAACTGAGATAAAAATTAATAATTTTTAGATTTTTAAAAATGAGTATTTATATTAATTTGACTGGTCAACGTGGAAATTTTGTTTTAACTGTAATAATTTGTGATTTAAAATAATTTGTATTTAATTTGCGACTTTTTTTATAGAGTACCTCCAACTCACGTTATTCCTGGATCAATGAAGGACAATTTTTGGGAAATGGGTGAAACTGGTCCTTGTGGTCCATGCAGCGAATTGCATTTTGACAGAATTGGAGGCAGAGAAGTTCCTCATCTTGTAAATATGGACGATCCTGATGTTCTTGAGATTTGGAATCTCGTTTTTATTCAATTCAATAGGTGATTGAACAATTAATTCTTTTTATATGGGACGTATGATCAAATTCTAAAACTAGTTACTTAGAATATTTATTTCATAGAATTTAATTAGGAAAAATCTTCTTTTAGTCGAAACGAATTACTTTCTCGTCTGTAACTTTTTCAAATATTTTTTACTTTCTCATATTTTTTATATATAGTTTTTTTTATTTAAGATTTTCTTTTTTATAATAATTTTGTAAATGTCTCCTCATTCTTTGTCATTTTTTGAATTTTATCAGTAGATCATGTTTCAATTTTACTAACAATTTTTTCGTAAATCATCAAATCGTTTCTTGATAAGTTTGTTTGTTCATATTCGAAATACATCGTCAATTTTTTAACTGCAGTTTACAAATACTTAATTTCTACACTTTTTTCAATTATTGTTTTCATTTTTAAAGTAGTTTTGTCAACTTTATAGCATTTTAATATAGTTTACGGTTTTTTTTAATTATCTTCTTATTTATTTTTTTTAATTCAACAAAAATGTCCGTAAACAGTTTAATTTTTCGAAAAGCCTTTCCACTTTTTTTGATATTTTTTTAGTCTCGGTTTCATTCTTGTTTTGTTTTTTGAGTTTATTTCTTTAATAATATCCATGACATTTTTTATTTAAAAGAATTTTCTTATTTTTCTAATAGGTAGACTGTTTTCTTATGTTTTTAGGTTCTCCGTTGTTTCTTTTATAATTTATTATTTTTTAGTTGCTTTTACCTAATTTCGTTAATTTTGCGATTATATGAATTTGAAGATATTCTTTTTTGCAATTTTCTCAAAAGTAGATTGAAGTTTCATAACTTAAATCTCATACGAAATGGTCCAGAAACTAAATATAAAATTTGTGGTAATTTTGCATTTTGTTTGTTGTAGAGAATCAAACGGTGATCTTCGATCTTTACCGAAGAAACACATTGATTGTGGATTGGGTTTCGAGCGTCTTGTCTCCGTCATTCAAAATAAGCGTTCAAATTATGACACTGATATTTTTATGCCGATTTTCGAAGCTATCCAAAAAGGAACTGGTGCTCCTCCGTATGAAGGAAAAGTTGGAAAAGAGGACAAGGAAGGAATCGACATGGCGTACAGAGTTTTAGCAGATCATGCTCGTACACTAACAATCGCCCTGGCTGACGGAGGAGTTCCTGATAACACTGGCAGAGGATACGTTCTCAGAAGAATTTTAAGACGTGGCGTCCGATATGCAACGGAGAAGCTGAACGCGAAACCAGGATTTTTTGCTTCCTTAGTAAACGTGGTCGTCAGTATTCTCGGTAAATTAATTTAAAAAATCATATAAATCTGTTAAAAAATAAAGAAACTAATTTAAATTTGAGAAAACTACTTGAAAATCTTAGAACTAAATTGAAAAAAATTGAATATTAAAAAATTAGGGAAAATAATTGAAAATTGAAAAAAAAAGATGATTAAAAATTGAAAAAAAAAATTAATATTTGAGAAAATAGTTGAAATCTCAGAAAAATAGTTTTAAATTTTGAAAATTATAAAACAAATGAAAAAAATTGAAAAATGAGAAAATAAATTTTGGAAAATAATTGAAAAATGATTTTAGAATTTGAAACATGAAGAAAATAATTGAAATATATGATATAAAACAATGATGAGTTGTAAAAAATAAATTACATTTGAGTAAAATAGTTGAAAAAAATACGGAAAATTTTTTTAAATAAAAAAAAATTAATTGGATTTTTGAGAAAAATACATGAAGATCTTAGAAATTAATAGAAAAAAATGAGAATAACTAAAAATTGTAGAAGGGAATTGAAAAAGCTGAAAATAATTGAAATTTACGATACTGAATAAAAAAATTTGGAAATTATGAAAACAAATGGAAATAACTAGGAATTGGAGAAAATAATTGAAATTTGTAGAAAAATATGTACTTAAAAATCTTAGGAAATAATTTTGGAGAACGAAAATAATAATAATATTTAGGAAAATAATTAAAAAATGATAAAATTGAACAAAATAATTAAAATATGCTAAAAATAATTTAACAGTGAGAACAAAATTGAAATATGATGAAAATAATTTAAATATGAAAAATTGAAAACAGTAAATAAAATTTCATAAAAATAAGTCAAAAATATGTTTAAAAGAAAGAAAATAGTTACAAAATTACTTAAAAATTTCTAATTAAAGAGAATAATTAAAAAATCTCAAAAATAATCGAAAATTGATGAAAATAATCGAAATTTCAGATAAATAATTGAAACTTTTAAAAATTATGCCAAAATAATGAAAATAATTGGAAATTAAAGAAAATAATAGTTAAATTGCCGAATTATTTTTTAAGAAGAAAAAAAAAATAATTGAAAAATTGTTTCAGAAATTATGAAAATAATTAAAAATTGAAGATAATAATAATTGCAAAATGAAAAAAATATTGGTAATGTATTTAATTATTTCTTCAATATCTCAATTATCGTACTTGAAATTTTATTTTTTTACATCAGTCTCAAACAATTTTTTCAAATGTTAATTATTTTTTTCATTCTTCAATTTTTTTTCTTGTAATTTCAATTATTTTTAAAACTTTCCAATTATTTTCTTCAAATTTCAATTATTTCCTTCCAATTTTTTAAAGTTTGTTTTCATTTTTTGATTTTTAATCAATTTTTCATTTAATGTTGTCATTTTACAATTGTTTTTTTCAAATTTGATTTATTTTTGTCATTTTTAAATTATTTTCTTCAAAATTTAATTAATTTCTTCATATGATTATAATTATTATTATTATTATTCATTATGAAATAAATAAATATTTAAGTTTCTTTAATATTTTTTAATTATTCTTTTCAAATTTCAATTATTTTCTTCAAACTTCAATTAATTTCTTTAAATTTCAATTATTTTTCTTAAATTTTTAATATTTTGTTCAATTTTTCAATTATTGTCTATAAATTTTCAAATTTTTACACCAGCTTTCAATTCTTTATGTCATTATTCAATTAGTTTCTTAACATTTTAATTGTTTTGGCAGTTTTTCAATTATTGTCCTTAAATTTTTAATTATTACACCAGTTATCAATTATTTTTGTCATTTATCAATTATTTTCTTCAAATTACAATTATTTTTGTCATTATTCAAATATTTTTGACATTTTGAAATTATTTTCTTTCAATTTTTCAAGTATTGTCTTAAAATTTTTAATTTTTTTCACCAGTTATCAATTAATTTTGTCATTTCTCAATTATTTATTTTTAAATTACAATTATTTTTGTCAATATTCAAATATTTTTGTCATTTTGGAATTATTTTCTTTAAATGTCATTTTCTTCAATTATTCTATTATTGTCATAAATTTATTAACTTTTACACCAGATTTAAATTATTTGTGACATTATTCAACTACTTTCTCCACATTTTAATTATATTGTTACTTTTTCAATTATTGTATACAATTTTTCACGTAATACGTATATTAGAATGTTCATTTTTTACTCCTTTTTTGTATTATATTTCTCATTAATTTGTTTCCCAAATTTAAGGTATTTTTAACATTTCTTTAATTCTTGTCTTCAAGTTTCAATTATCATTATTTTATTTTTTTTTTAAACTTTAAATATTTTTCTCATTTTTCAAAATTATTGTCTATAAATTTTTAATTTTTACACCAGTTCATTTGTTTATGTCATTATTCATTTAGTTAATTAAATTAACTAAAATTAATACTTAATTTGCGATTATTAAATAATTTTCAGATTTATACGAAAACAATGTATTTTGTTTGAAAATTGTCCTGGAATTTTCCCAAAATTTGTTCTGGAAAACCTGGAATATAAAATATTATATTATATTGTAGCAATATAAAAAAAAAACTTCTGCTTTTTATTAGGTGATGTCTTTCCTGAAGTAAAAAAAGATCCAGATTCAATTATCTCGATTATTAATGAGGAGGAGGCGCAGTTTTTAAAAACACTAACAAGAGGACGCAACTTGTTAAATCGCACGATTGGAAAATTAGAATCAAGTAAAATTGTCCCGGGAGAAGTCGCTTGGCGTTTATACGACACTTATGGTTTTCCAGTCGATTTAACGCAACTGATGGCCGAGGAAAAAGGTCTTCAAGTTGACATGCAAGGGTACGAAGAAGCCAAAAAATTGGCACAGGTAAACAAAATTTATAATTTTTGAAATAACAATTTGAAAATACATTTTTTAAAGCCATTTAATTTATCTCCAAATTAGTGTTTGTCTGAAATAATCATCAACAATTTTTCCTTCTTTTAAATTGTTTAGTTTTTATTTTATAATTAAAATTTTTAGAAAGCATTTATTTGATTCTTTTATCTCAATTTTTTAAATTTCTCAATTTTCTACTTTTTTGAAAGCTTTTATTCTTTTATTTCATAGTATGTAAATTTAATCTTGTACTAAATATTCTCATTTTAACATCGTTCTTCTATTTCATAGAATTCCTTTTTTTTTTAATTTTTTTTAAATTTTCCAAAATTGTATTCATTCTTTTTTTATTCAATTTGTAAAACAATACTCTAATTTTTCTAATTTTAAAAAAATGCCCGTAAATAGTTTCTTGTGTTGTTTTTTAATTTTTTCTTCATTTCTTTAATAAACTACTTACAAATAAACATTTAAAGATTTTATATACTGATTATATTTAAAAAAAAAAAAAATTTTGATCTAAATAAAAAAAATCATGATTTTTAACAAGCCCTGCTTTTAAGAATAAAGTAAAAATTTTATTTTAATTTTAATACAAATACATTACTGACAATATTTTGTAGTCTTTTTAAATCTATCTAAAATTAAAAACATTGAAATTAAGAAAACAGTGTCGAAGAATTTTAAAAGTGTAAGTTTTTAAATTTTCAGCACGTCTTTTAATTAAATAATTTTTTTTTCGACAGATCGCTTCGCAAGGAAAAACCGGAGAAATTGATGATAGAGTGAATTTGGACGTTCACGCGATTACCGAATTGCAAAATAAGGGAATTAAACCTACAAATGATTTGCCGAAATATAATTACGCTGTTAAATCTTCTGATACAAAAGCCGAATATGTATTTTCTCCTTGTACAAGTACTGTTATTGCACTAAGGCGCGGTAAGCAATTTGTCAAGGAAGTTTCTTCAGGAGAAGAAGTTGGAATTTTATTGGATCAAACAAGTTTTTATGCAGAACAAGGTGGACAGATATATGATGAAGGATTTTTAGTTAAAGCTGGAGACGAAGTGAGTTTTATTTTCTTTATCAACCTCAAACTTAGTTTCAGTTTGTATGTTTAGTTTTACTTTTCTTAGAAAAGTTATTGATTACATTCATTAATTAAAGTTTTAAACAACTCTATATTTAATTTAGTTAATCTCTAAACAGTCAAAATGTCAGAAATAATTACATTAGAATTTTAAAAGATTTAAATTTTAGTTTACTTTATTTTTAATCAATCTCAAATTCAATCGATATTAATTTTAATTTTTTAATTGATCCAAATTTCAGTAAATTCTTTAATGAGATTGCAATTTCAATTCATTATTTTAATTAGCCACAAATTCCAATTTATTCAAATTTTAATCGTTTCTCCATTTAACTGTTAAAATTTTAAAACAGTTAAAATTAATTTCACACAAATTTTAAACGATTTAAATTTCAGTTTATTCTATTACATTCAATTGATTCGAATGTAAATTTATCTAAAATTCATTTGTCCCAAATTTTGGTCAATTATAACTTCTATTGGTAAAAATTGCAGAAGATTCGAAACTTAAAATCAGACTTTAAATTCAATTTATTTCAAATTTAATCATTTACTCTTTCAAAATTTTTCAAAAGTCGTTATTGTTCAGAATGTTTTAAAAATTTGTCTAATATTTGATATTTTTTGTAATTTTTTCATTATTGCATATCTTATTTATTGAAAAGAATAAAAAAATTCTAATTTAAAAGAAAATTTTATTATTTTTTATTAGATTTTCTTAATTTTATTTATTTATTATTTTACACTTTTGAATTATTTGACTTATGCTTAATTAATGTTCTTTCTTTTACTTCAATATTTTTTTTTCATTTTCTGAAGTTTTAATTTAATTTTAAATTTTATTATCTTTTTTCTATATCTTAAAAGTATTTTCCCTTCTTTGGAACCTTTGGTTTTTATTCTATAATTTCTCATTTTTTAAAACATCTATTTGGTAATAATTTTTTCTAACTTTTCTAATTTTATTTTTCTCTATTATTTTTTATTACTCAAATTTAATCTGGCACTAAATTTTCTCACTTTATTATAATTTATCGATTTCTGAGAAGATTTTTTGTATTTTTCTTTGTTTGTACATTTGATTATTTTTAATAACTTTCCCCTATAATTTTCTTATTTTTTGCGATTATAAAATTAAAAAATTTTGGTTGTTAGAATTTTCTGATTTATTTTTGATTTTGATTAACAGTTTTTTTTTATTTTTCATTATTTAAATGTTCTCCTTTTTTCTCATTCTTTCAGACTTTTTAATTTGTTTTTAAACATGATGCAATTACTTTATCATTGATATTTTGTTATTTTTTCTCATAGACTATTTGATATTTTTAATCATTTAAAATAGTTCTTCTGTTTTTTTCTTGCAATTCTTCTTCAATTTAAATTCTTAATGAATCCAAAGTCGGCTAAAATTGATTCAATTACTTAGATTACTTAAAATACTGATGGATTTAAATTTTAATCCATTTTTAATTCAATCAATCTACATTTAAAAACTTTTCTAAAAGATAATTCAGATTTCAATCAAAAGTCATCCAAGTTTTAATTGGTTTTAATTTCAGTTCATTCTACTTTTAATCAACCTCAAATTTAATCGATTTAATCATCTATTTATTCAAATTTCAATTCATCCTATTTTTTATCAGTAAACATCTAAATAAAAAATATTTTTATCTATTCCAGTTATTTCCTGATTTAATTTGTTTCTTATAATCTCTTCTTTTTATAAAACAATTATTGAATATTTATTATAACTTAAAAAAAACAACGTTTCAGTATTTTTTTTGTATACTTTTGTTACTTAAGTTCATATATATATTTTTATTTTTTTAATATTTGCTCATTTCTTTGTAGTTATTTCTTCTTTAATTTTGTAAAATTTTGTAGATTTTGTAGAAATATTTTTACATCATTTTTATATATTTTCTTTAATTTTTGTAAATTTCCAAATACTTTATTAATTTTATATTTTTTCAGATTTAAATCCAAAGTGACCTTATAATTTTAACTGATTTTAATAATTTCAATTTTTCTGATTCTAATCTATTTTAAATTCAATCGATCTGAACTTTAATCTATCCAAATTTCAAACAATTTGGTAATTTTTTTAGATTAATACTTATATTTAAGGAAAATCCGTATCGATTCCAATTTTCAATTCATTCAGATTTTAATTGACAATTTTCAGTTTAATTTATTATGAATTATTTATTTATTAAATTTATTTCAGGATACTGAAGTTTGTATAAAAAATGTCCAAGTTAGGGGCGGATATGTTTTACACATTGGCACAGTTGGACAAGGAGTTTTGAAGGAAGGTGACAAAGTTCTTTCAAATATTGACACCTCACGAAGAAGATTGATAATGAGCAATCACACTGCAACTCATGTTTTGAATCATGCTCTCAGATGTGTTTTACCCACAGAAGCTGATCAAAAAGGATCTCTTGTTGCTCCAGACAGATTGCGATTTGATTTCACAAACAAAGGTTTTTATTTATTTTTATTTTTTAAATTGGATACGTTAATTGTTTTGTAATTTTGTTAATATAAACAAAATTAACACTATTTTATTTTAAGAATGTTAAATTATTTTTAAAAATCATTCACGTGTTTTACAGTACCTATTTAAAATATTTTTAAAAAATTTTTATATATTTTACTATTTTTACTTAACTTGCACTATTTAAGTTTAATAATAATCTTGATATTTATTATTATAAACTGATTGAAAAATATGTTTTTCTGTTTACTCAATTATTTTATAAGTATAATTGTTAAATATTTAATTGATAAACAATAATATATTTTCTTTTTTGTTTAGGGGGCATGACTTCTGAGCAGTTGAAAAAAACAGAGACAATTACAAATGAAATTATTAAAGAAAACAAAAAGATATTTGCAAAAGAAAGTAAATTATCTTTGGCGAAAACTGTGCAAGGGATTCGTGCAATGTTTGAGGAAACTTATCCCGATCCTGTGAGAATTGTCAGTGTTGGAATTCCGGTAGAAGATTTAGAAAACAATCCTTTGGATCCAGCGGGGACGAAAACTAGTGTCGAGTTCTGTGGTGGAACGTGTGTATTTCTTGTATTTTAACTTTGTAATATTAATAATTATACTGTTTTAATTAAAACATAATAAGTAAATTTAAATCTAGTGAAAATGTATTTATTGTTGAATTTATTTTTGTCATTTTTTGCTTTACAGACATTTGCATTATACGGGACATATCGGTGACTTTATAATTGCAAGTGAAGATGCAATTGCGAAAGGAATAAGAAGAATTGTAGCCCTCACTGGACCAGAAGCATCAAAAGCTTTAACTAAAGCTGATTTGCTCCAGAAATGTCTCGAGAAGCTTCAAACGGAAGTGAAAAATAACACCAACTCGTTCGAATCGAAGGAATATGTTAAGAGGATTGTAGAATTGACTGAGGACATTTCTCATGCTACAATTCCATGCTGGAGAAAGGCAAATATTCATTAAATTATTTAATTTTGCTTCCTCAAAGAAAAAGCTTTGTGTTTGTTAACATTTTCCAAAAATAGACTAAATCGACTTATATTCATTTAAAAAGCTTAAATTTTGCATTTTTAAGCAAATTTCCAGATTTTTATGTGTGTGTATGTATAGCTTATTTCTCACCAGGATATCTCGAGAACACTTTAACGAATTTCAATAAAATTTGAATGACTTATTAAGCTCATGAATATCAAAATTAGGACACAGGGATTTTTGAAAATACCCAATCAAATTTTTTTGAGCACATTTTTTCATCGATAAGAATCGTTTTTTCCCTTAAAAGTCCCCTACTTTGAAATTACTCACTAAAAATCCCTTTTTTTGAAAATTTGTCCCTATATTCCCTATTTTTCACAAAAACTCGGAATTTGTACAAAAAAAACTTTAAAACACTTTTGATCCCAAACTTTAATTTATTCAAAGTTTTAAATTACAATTATTTCAAAATTAGAAAAAAAAACAGAAATTCGTCGATAAATCTTGATAATTTAAAATTTAATATATTTTATTTTTTATAAAATTAAAGAGATATAATTCAGGGTTGCTACTGTTCTGGAAAATCTGGGAAACCTGGGAAAGTCTGGGAAATTTATAAAATATTGCTTTAAAAAAATCAGTGAAAAATTACTGACAATTTAGTCATTTTAAGGTGATTTCGTTTGAAATTTCATTGATTGAAATCATGATTACACGCAAAGAAAATTAATTATAAATTTTATTAAAATACTTCATAATTTAGGGAAAAAATGCCTGAAAGCGAAATTTTCCTACAAGGAATTTTAATTTCAGTTTTAGAAAAATCTTTTAAATCATTGCTAAGTAATTTTAAACTTTAATATAGTCTGTAGCAAATTTAATATAATTTTTTTAAAGTTTGAAATTATCAATCTGAAATTTACTCTCTTTGATCCTTTTCCCCTAAATTGTAAAAAACTTTTATAAAATTTATAATGAATTTTCTTTCCGCGCAAAGAGTGATTAAATTTTTAATTATTAATTATTATTATTATTTTAATTTTTTTAATTGACAATTTAATATTTCCCTTCAATTTTATAATTATTCTTTAATTTTTTCAATAATTTTGTTCTATTACCGATTATTCTCGCCAATTTCGAACTTTTTTTTACTTTTTTTCAATTTTTAAGTATTATTCTCAATGTTGAATTATTTTAGTCATTTAGTAAATTATCTTTTAATTATCAATTCATTTCTTACAAATTCAATTTAATTATTTAACCTTCAATTTTTAATATTTTCTCCAATTATTATTTTCATCATTTTTCAGATATTTTCTTCAATTTTTCGTTTATTTTTGTCACTTTTCAATTATTTCTTTCAACCATTTATTTTTTTTCCCGCGATTTTTAGTTATTTTTTACAGAATTTTCAATTTACAATTATTTTTTTTAAATTTTAAGTTTATTCTTTAATTTTTAAAATTATTTTGTTCTGTTGTCGACAGTTCATTCTCGACAGTTTTCTAATTTTTTTCAATTTTCAATTATTTTCTCAAAATTTTAACTCAATTTCTTAATTTTTAATTTAATCCTTCAATTTTTAATTATTTTCTTCACTTCTCAATTATTATTTTCAATTTAAAATTGCAGTCTTTAATTTCAAATTATTTTATTCAATATTCAATAATTCTCACCTTATTTTAATTATCAATTGTTTTTTCAAATTTGAATTTAATTCTTAAATTTTCAATTTATTTCTTCATTTTTTTTTATTATTTTCTTTAAATTTTAATATCATTCTTCAGTTTTCAACTATTTTCTTCTATATTCCATAAGTCTCAGATTTTTTAATTACTTTTTTCAATTTTTAATTATATTCTTTAAATTTTAATTTCATTCTTTAATTTAAATTTTTTTCGATTTTTAAATCCAGTTGTTCAATTTGTAATTGTTTCTAGTATTTCTATAATTTTCTTAAAATTTCTTGCTTAATTTTTTCTATTATTTTTTTCAGTTGTCTATTAATCTAATCATTTTTCGAATTTTGTCTTTAATTGTCAATTTTTTTGTCATTTTTTAGATATTTTCTTCAATTTTGTAATTATTCTCGTAATTTTCATTATTTATTGCATTTGCAAAAATTTATGGTTTTAAATGACCAACAACAACGCAGTTTCTCGCGCCTGCGCGTGTTAATGTTACTACTTATTTTATATTTTGTCATGGCATTTTATAAAAAATGGTCTGAAAAACCTGGAAAAGTCATAGAATTTTGAAATTTTGATAAGTAGCAACCCTGTAATTTTTTTAAACTGATAAATTTTTAACTTATGATTTCTTATTGTTTCAACTTCAAAAATAAAAGATTTTTTCTTCTTTTGCTTTTGATATTTTTCTTGTATTATTGAAAAAATTTTGGTTTAATTTTCTTAAACTTTTTTATTTTTAATATTTTATTTTTATTGTACTTTTTATTTTTTAGTAATTTTCTTGTTGTTTCGCAATTTTTTAGTCATTCCTTGCATTTTAATTAATTTTTTTTATTTTGTCATATATTATGTATCTATTTTTTAAAAATAGTTATATTCCCCTCTTTTGAATTGTTTAATTTTTATCTTGTAATTTCGAATTTTTCACAATATTTATTCGATACTTTTATTGACATGTCTTTAAATTTCTTAATTTTCTGAATTTTTGATGAATTTTATTCCAAGTATTTATTTTACTTCATGTAAATTCAGAGTAAGTTTAATCTTGCGGTAAATATTCATAATTTTTTAAATTTTTCCTAACATCTTATTCGATCTTTTTTTTTTCAATTTTTAAAATTAATCTCTAATTTTTCTAATTTAAAAAAAAATGTTTTCTCTTTAGTAATATATTTTAACGCTTTTTTATTTTTTAATTTAAAAACGAATATCCGTAAATATTTTATTTTTTTAAAAAGTTTTTCTTCGTTTTTATATATTTTTTGTCACTTTTTCATTCTTGTGTAGTTTTTTTTTTTAATTTTTCTCTATTTCATTAATAATGTCTTGAAGCTTTTTTATTTTAAAGAGTTTTCTTATTTTTTTGCAGACTGTTTTCTCATCTTCTTACATTTCTACGTTATGTTTTTATAATTTATTATTTTTTCGTTACTTTTACCTTATTTTCTTAATTTTGCGATCATTTTTTGTAATTTTCTCATTTGTTTATAAATTGCTTGATTTTTGATTATATGTTTTCTCCATGTTTCATTATTTTTTATTAAATATTCTCAGTTTATAAAAAAAAAACATTTGGAAATTTTATGAACTGATTTTATGTACCTAAACATTTTTCAGAAAAAATTAGTTTGAGCGAAAATTTGTTGTCAGCAACAAATCACAGATTTTAACTAGTTTTAATGAAAAAGCATAAAATGTTAAATAATTTTATTATTTAACAACAAATTTTAGCTTAATATAATTTTTCTGGAAAATGTACAACTGGATCTTTCAAAATTTGGTGAAATTGATTTCAATAATATTTTTATTTGGGGTGAAAAACGACTTTCTAGTTTGAGGTAATGTAAATAGAGAGAACCTCCTTAAATTAAGAAGTCATTTAAATCGTAGTACTTTTTAATAAATGTTACTATTTTTTAATATTTAAATAAATTTTATTGTCTTTTTCTTAATATGAATTTTGTAAATTTTTTCAGGATGAAATGCGGGATGAGCTGAAGTCACTGAAAAAAACATTAGATGATAAAGAACGTGCAGCGAAAGCAGCTGTTGCCACTTCTGTTGTTGAAACAGTTCAGCAGCTTGTAAAAGAAAATGTTGGAATTCCTGCTTTAGTTGAAATTTTGCAAGCTTTCGACAATACAAAAGCTCTAGATTCTGCTTTAAAGAAGGTGAAAACTTTGTCTCCAGAAACTAGTGCTCTATTTCTGAGCGTTGACCATGACAAAAACAAGATTTTCGCTCTTAGCGCTGTCCCTAAAGTAAGTTCTTTACATTATTTTTTCTAATTATTATAACAATATGTGTTTATTTATTTATTATTCAATTCATTTCATTTTATATTTTGAAATAAATGTGTTTTTAGAGCGCTATAACTAAAGGATTAAAAGCGAATGAATGGATACAATCAATTACGTCTATTATAAATGGAAAAGGAGGTGGGAAACCAGAATCTTCTCAAGCGTCAGGATCAAATGTTTCTGGTTTGAATGAAGCTCTGAAAAAAGCAAGAGAATACGCTTCTTCTAAACTTGGTGTTAAGATTGAAGGTAATTAGGTAAATTTGTTTAATTCTTTGCGTGTTTCAACTTATTTCAATTATAATTATATATAAACGGTACTTTATGATCTTTTTTTCATAAATAAAAAAATTTAAATAAATTAATGAAACTGATATTTATATTTAAATTTAAATAAAATAAAAGTTTTTTTTTTTAATTTATCATTGGATCGAAATTTATAATTTGTTTATTCTATAATTATTACATATTATATTTAACCGAATTTTGATTTAAATTTATCAGTGGATCGAAATTTATAATTTGTTTATTCTAATTATTACATATTATATTTAATCGCATTTTGATTTAAAAGCTCGTTACAATAAAAATAAGAAAAAAATTTCAAAAAACTCCAAAAAATAAACTCAACAAAAAAAAACAACTTTTTTGATTTCAAATTATATATATTATATTTAATCCAATTTTGATTTAGAAGCTCGTTACAATAAAAATAAGAAAAAAATTTCAAAAAACTCCAAAAAATAAACTTAACAAAAAAAAACAGCTTTTCTGATTTCAAAAGAAATTCTCAAAGACAAAATAAAAAATCGCCCCTCCTCCCTCTTCCACCAAACAACATTAGATTAATTTTTAATTAAAAATTATTACAAAACTAATATTTTTTATATTTTTATCATTCATTTTAACCCTTCCAAAATTTTGTTTGCTATTATAAACATTTTCTTATTTTTTAGAAAGTTTTTTTATTCCTCAAAATCCTAAATTTTTTGGTATTTTTTTATATTATGTTTTCCTCTATATTTTCTTGAATCTCCTCAATCTTTAAAGATGCTTATTTTATTATTATTAAATTTTCTGGACTTTTCTCAATTTTATGTTAAATATTTTAATGTATTTTAAGATTTTTTATTTTTATTAAATTTAGAAACAATTTTCACGTTTTCCGATGAGTTTTTTTTTATTTTCATAATTTTTTTAAAAAGTTTCAGTGAATTTGTTATATATTTTCTTATTTATAAATTTTATCCTTATTTTTTCGTTTTTCTAAAACATTTTTTCGTTATTTGTCAGATTAAAAGACAATATTTTGTTATTTTGTTATTTTTTATTTTTGCGTAGTTGCTTTTAATTGAACAATTTTCTCGTAAATTATCACAACGTTTCTTGACTTCTTTTTATAATTTTTTCTAATATTGTGAAAATTTTAGAATTTTCCGAATTTTTTTACATTTCTTATTTTCTGAATAAATAATATTTTTTAAACCGTTTTTCTATTTCTCCCTTGTAGAATTAATTGTCACAATTAAGTATTTATAAATTTACAAAAAAATAATTATTAATTTAATTCGACCAAAACAACATTTTTTCTGATCTTAAAAGAAATATCTAAAGCGAATAATTATGAAATATCATTTTATTGTTAAACAAATTTGTGATCAACTAACAAAATTTTATTAATGTAAGAAAAAAGAAAACTCTTAATCAAATAGGTAAATATTAACATTTTCATATTTCATTGATTTTCTTTTTTTTAAGTCGTTATTAAAATTTTTTGTAATTATCTTTAATTTTATTACATAAATTTCAAAAACATTTTAAAGAGTCTTGTTATTCTTTTGCATTTTTAAGTATCTAATTCTTATTTTAGTTTAATACTTTTTTTCGTAAATTTTCGCTTCGTTTTTAGATTTGCTTTCTCAAATTTTGGTTTATAAGATTGTCTTCTTTTAATTTTCTGAGATTGTAAAATTATTTTCATTTTTTAAAAGTCACATTTTTTTACTTTGCCTATTTTTAAAAATAATTTCCTTGACTTTTTTTTATTATTTTTGCAACTTTTTCACTTATTTCTTCAAATATTTGCTTATTTTTTAAACTGCTTTCTAAATTTTTTCAAAGATTTTCATTTTTTAATACTATTTTTTATTTCAATTTTTGATCATTTTTTCATTTGAATTTCTTTTGGTAAATTTATCATTTTTTTTGCAATTTATTACGTGGTTTCTTGATTTTTTTTAGATTTTAGACTTTATAATAGTTTTTTTTTTTAAAAATTGTGCGTTGTTTTGCACTTTTTTTTACATAAATTTTCCTTCTGTAACTTAATAATTTTTTAGCACATTATTATTTTAATGCTCTTTTTATATATTTTCTCGATTTCCTCATTTTAAAAACCAATTTGTTTATATTTTTTCTCAACTTCATACATATCTTTTTACATTTTTCTAATTTTATTTTTTCATTTTCTTAATTTTTCGTAATCTCAATCTCATTCATAAAAATTATCCAATTCTTATTTTTGCATTTATTAACAGGATGTTAAACATTATCTGTAATTTGTTTCATTTTCTCATATTTTGTTAAACTTTGTTTATTAAAGATTTTGTTCCGTTTTTTCTAATCTTCTAATTTTTTGTCATTTTTCATTTTTTTTTTATTCTCCTATTTAATTTTACTATTTTTTCTCAGACTTTCGCATTGTTTCTTTATTTTATTACAGGATTCTTTTTTTTAATTTTGTAAAACTATTTTCTCTCGTTCATTGAAAGTTATCTGTATTTATTTTTTAATTTCCTTATTTTTTGAATAATTTCCTAAATTTTTTTATTTTCAAAATTTTTTTTAAAAAAATCCATTGTATAAAAATATGGTTTAATAGAAATTCTATGTAACTAAAATTCAGTTAAATGAAAATTCTATTAAATAAAACTTTCATTAAATGCAAAATTCCATTATATGAAAATTCTGTTTAATAGAAATTCTGCGAAATGAAAAGTCGACTAATAATAAAAATTTTGTTTAATAATTTTCAGGAGTTTCTTTTGCAAATCTACCGCCTTCACAAGGTGGAAGGATAGTGTGTCCAATGCCGGGACCAGTTTTATTCACAAATCCAGGAAGCGTTCAAGGATATCGCGCTCAAATAGCAGCTAAATTCAGTAACAAATTTCATCAAACAAGACATTATGAAGAATCTGATAAAAAACTCGGCATCACTTTAATTGACGAAAGTAGAAAAATAACCGACAGCAATGCAATTTCTTTCTATTTGTCCAATGACGATTTGAGGGGAAAGGATCTTTTCGCACAAAGTGAAATTTTACAATGGATGAGTTTTGCTGACAATCATATTTTGCCGAGTGTGAGCAGTTGGGTTTTGCCACATTTGGGTTTGAAGAAAATGTCTAAAGAGGGTATTAAAGTTGCTAAGGAAGATGTTCTTCATTTTATGCAAGTACTGGACAACAAACTAATTTCAAAAACTTTCTTCGTTGAAGAACGAGTGACACTCGCTGATATTTCCGTCTTCACTGCATTAATGCCTTTATACGAGAGTGTTTTTGATCCTCAAACGAGAAAGAAGTATCAAAATATAAATCGATGGTTTAAGACTATTCTAGAACAACCACAAGTCAAGGATGTTGTTGGCAATTTCACCTTCTGTGACAAATAATAGCATTTTTTATATTGTATAGAATGTACGCTACAATTTTGGAAATGACTTTTAAGCATCTTTTTCAGATGTTGTGATCGCTTTTAAAAACAATTCATATTTTTATTAAAATAAAAAAAACTAATTACAAACTCTAATTGGCAATTTTTTCGTCGCCCAATTCATCGTATAATATTCGTAGGTGTTTCAAAAGTAAGCTGACATTAGTTCCTAGTTTGGCAGAGATGGAGACGATCGGCAATTTTATTTTCTCCTTCAGCAATTGCAAATTCTCCTGAAATTATTAATGAGAATTACATGGAGAAGAAATGGAAATAATTGGAATTTAATAAGGGCTTTACAGCATAAATTGGGTTCAGGAATGAGGAATAGAGGATTTTTCGCTTTAAAAAAAGGGGAAAAATAGAGGAAGTTCTAAATGTAGGTTTTATGTATATAGTACATAAAATGTGAATTTTAACTAGCAGAATAATAGACCTTTTTTTTTTTTGAAAAAATTCTAAAAACCTTACTAATTTTAGTAATTTAAAGTTTGACTAAATTAGTTTCTATACCTTGTGTTATCAACAATATTATAAATATTTAAAAATAAATTTATATAAAAAAATAAATTATTTATTTAGGAAAAAATTTATACAATTTTAGAATTAAAAAAATTGGACAAAAGAATTCCAAATTTTGCAAAGTAATTGAAAAAAATAATACAATCAATTAAAAATTAGGAAAAGTAATTTAAAAAATCATAGCAATGTTTTTTTAAAAAAAAAGAAAATGATTTAAATTTGAGAAAAATACTTGAAAATCTTAAAAATAAATTGAAAAAAATTGAATAATGAAAAATTAGAGAAAACAATTAAAAATTGAGATAAACAATTTAAAATTAGAAAAAATAATTGAAATTTGAGAGAAAAATTTTAAAAATTACATAATATTATTTTAAATAAAGAAAAGTTAAAAAAAAATACTTAAGAATTTCAGAAGTTCATTGAAAAAAAAAACAAGAAAATAATTGAAAATTAGATAAAATAAATTAAAAAAGATTAACATAATTTGAAATTGAAAAAAATAATTTTTGAAAATGAGTACCTATATAATAATTAACAATGAAGGAAAAGATTTAAAAAATGATAAATTTAATTGAAAATTGAAAAAAATAATTGATATATGCTGCAAATAATTAAAAATTGAGGAAAATAATTAAAACATGATGAAAATAATTTAAATATGAATAATTGAAAACAGTAAAAAAAATTTGAGAAAAATAATTGAAATAATATAAGTTTAAAAAAAGAAAATAAATACAAAATTCCTTAAAATTCTTTAACTAAAGAGAGTGATTAAAAAATCGCAAAAATAATCGAAAATAAAATAAAATAATTGAAAATTTTGAAAATTATGCCATAAGAATGAAAATAATTGAAAAATTGTTTAAAATATGGAAAATTTATGACAATAATTTAAATTTGATATAATCCTAACTGAAAATTTAGGAAATTAATTCGAAAAAAAATTGAAAATAATAATTGCAAAATGACAAAAATTAATTTAAAATTGGGATGAATAATATAAAATTTAGGAATAATTAATTAAATTAATTTGCAAAAAATATTTGAAATGAGACAAAATAGCAATGTTTTAAAAAAAAGAAAAATAATTTAAATTTGAGAATTAAAATCAATAATTTAAAATTGAAAAAAATAATTAAAATTTGAGAAATAATTAAAAATTAGACAAAATAAATGAAAAAAGATAAACATGATTTAAAATTGAAGAAAATAATGTTCAATTAAAGAGAAATAATTAAGAACATTTTGGAAATTACGAAAAAGAATGAAAGTAATTGAAAATTTAAGAAAATAATATAAATAATTGAAAATGGAATGAAATCATTAAAATATTAGATAGTTTAAAATTTTTAAAATTATAAAACAAATGAAAGAAATTAAAGGAAATACATTTTGGAAAATAATTGAAAAATGATTTTAAAATTTGAAACTTGAAGAAAATAATTAAAATATGATTTACCAACAATAACAAGTTGCAAAAAATAAATGACATTTAGTGAAATAATTGAAAAAATTAAAAAATTTTTTTTTAAATAAAAAATTTGAGAAATGTACATGAAGATCTTAGAAAGTAATTGAAAAAAAATGAGAATTACTAAAAATTGGAGAAAAGAATTGAAGAAAGCTAAAAATAATTGAAATTTTACGATAATTAATACAAATTTTTGGAAAATATGAAAACAAATGAAAAAAATTAAAAACTGAAGAAAATAATTGAAATTTTAGAAAAATACTTGAAGATTTTAGAAAATGTGTACTTGTAATAATAAATTAACAACCGAGAAAAATATTTAAAAAATGATAAATTTAATTGAAAATTGAAAAACATAATTGAAATATGATGAAATTTATTTAAAATTGAGGAAAATAATTGAAACATGATGAAAATAATTTAAATATGAATAATTGAAAACAGTAAATAAAATTTAAGGAAAATAATTGAAAGAATCATAGAATCTAAGTTTAAAAAAAGAAAATAATTCCAAAATTACTTAAAATTTTTTAACTAAAGAGAATGATTAAAAAATCGCAGAAATAATCGAAAATTAGAGAAAATAATTGAAATTTCAGATAAATAATTGAAATTTTTGAAACTTATGGAAAAAAAGAAAATAATTGAAAAATCGTTTAAAACATGGAAAATTTATGACAATAATCTTAATTTGAGATAATCTTAACTGAAAATTTAGGAAATTAATTCGAAAAAAAAATTGAAAATAATAATTGCAAAATGACAAAAATAATAATTATTAAAAAAAAATGGATTTAAAATTGCGATGAATAATATAAATTAATTTATATTTAAGTATTAAATTGATTTAATAAATGTCAAGGAAAAAATAATTAAAATTGAAAAAGTGATTGAAAAAACTAAACAAAATGATTGAAATGTGAAGAAGGTAAATTTAAGATTCAGGGAAATAATTTAAAAATAATTAAAAATTGCAGAAACGTGGATAAATTGAACTTTTAATTAAACTGAAATTTGAAGAAATTAAAATTACTATAAATTTAAAATTTGAGAACATTTTAAAAAGGTGAAATATGATTTAGATTTTAAAAGAAAAAATATATTATTATTTTAAAGTCTTAAAAAATGTCTTGTATTTTTATATATTTTATGACTTATTAATTGTTTATGAATTTCTTACTTTTAATTACACAAAAACTTCCAGACTCAAACAAAATTTCTTACTTAAATATTCAAAAATATATTTTAAAAAGAAGACAGTTAAAAATGAAAGAAATAAAAATGAGGTAGTTAAATAAATTTTTTAGTAGAAGTTGACAAAAGATTTCAAAATGTCAATACTAAATATCTTCAACAAACAGAGAGCAAAAGAAATTTCATTTATATTTTACAACTTTTTAAATCTGAATTAATAAAAAGTTGTTATTACTTGGATTTTTTAGACAACTTTTTAAAAAGCCCCATTATTGTTGTTTTATTAATATTTCATTTCTTGTTTAAATTTCTTTTGTTAGTTTTAAATTAATTCTTAAAATTCCTAAACTTATATTTTATGAGTTGTATTTTTTCTGTATTTTAGTTTTTAGTTCTTATGTATAATTTTTCCCAATGAATTACCATCAATTTTTTGCATACTTTTAGTTATCAAAATAAAAATATAAAAATAAAATAAAATAATATTTTTATTTATTATCACTTCATCTGACTCTATGTTTCTTCAACTTATAATCTATTGAAACTTTTTATAAGAAGTCTTTGTAGAACAACAGTCCGAGTTTTCGTATAAAATAGGGAAAAAAAAGGAAATATTCTTAAAAAAGAGGAAAAAGGGGGAATTTTTTGAAATAGAGTAAAAATAGGGGAATAGGGGAAGCGCTGTAAAGCCTGTAATTTTCGTAATGTAGATTTAATATGTAATTATATCAATTTTTAAATTTTTAAGAGATTCATTACCTCGGCTCCTGGTAAATCAATTTTATTCGCTATAACGAGCATAGGTCGCTCGACCAATTTTGGATTAAATTGATTTATTTCATATCGTAAGCTTTCTAAATGACTCCAAGGTTCGTCTAACGAAACGTCTAAAATGTATAGCAAAGCCTTGCAGCGTTCAGCGTGTTTAAGAAAAGTTATACCCAAACCTTTATTTTTATGTGAATCGGGAATCAGACCCGGCAAATCTGCAACTGAAATTCAATATTTTTATTATTAAATTAAATTCAAGTTTATTTTAAATTAAACTATATAATTATTCTTTTAAAAATAGATAATAAAATATTTTTAAATAAAAATAATTTTAAGAAACATTGGGATAATTTTTCGTTAATTATTAAAATAAAATTATTAAAAATTTTTAAGTTTTTATACTAAACTGATAATCCTGTAATTGGTCCTAGTGACTGTTGGATTTATATCAATAAAGAAAATAAAATAAAAAAATAAAAAATACCTGCGACTTGTTCGTAATCATCGTATTGTACTACTCCAATATGAGGTCTCAAGGTTGTAAAAGGATAAGACGCAACTTTCGGTCGTGCCCTAGAAATTGCTCTGAGCAAAGTACTTTTTCCAGCATTTGGAAGACCTATCTGAAAATTAAAAAGTTGTACAGTTTTCAAAAAAAAAAAAAATTGTGTAAAGCAAAAAAATTCAAAAACTAGTTAAATATT
This sequence comes from Ganaspis brasiliensis, assembly GCA_037103525.1. Classification (NCBI taxonomy): domain Eukaryota; kingdom Metazoa; phylum Arthropoda; class Insecta; order Hymenoptera; family Figitidae; genus Ganaspis; species Ganaspis brasiliensis. The sequence goes on along the minus strand of JAZKLR010000045.1, from coordinate 2,576,290 downwards.
AAGTGGTTTGAATGAAATATTATAAGATTAGTTTTAAAAACAACTGGAATTCTGAAAGTTTCTGAAATTAGGAAAAAATACAGAAAAATATAAAAAATAAATAGCTCGAAAAAAATATAAATTATAAGATAAAAATAATTAAGATTATTATAAGTTTAAAAAGAAATAAAAATAATTACCTATGAAAAAAATGGGAAAAAAATCTTTGAAAAGGAACTTAATAATCTAAGAAAAATATTTTGAATTGAATAAAAATTGATAAGAAATTTTATAAATTGTGAGAAATAAACTAAAAAATAAAATAAGAAAAAGTAATCAATAAGTTGATAGTTTAGATTTCGAAAAAAAAAAAAATTGCTTTAAAAAAATATTTTTTTAGTAATATGGAAACAACTTTAACAAAAGAGAAATTTTTTTACAACATTAGATATATTTTAAAAATAAGTCTAACAATATAATTTTTTTATAGCATAAAATCTAGAAACTTTATCAAAGAGTAAATAAATTTGCGAAAAAATCAACAAAATGTAAAGAAATGTAAATAAATTTACAAAAATCGAGTAAAGGTAAATTAAATCATAAAGTTCAAGAAGAAAATAAATAAATAAATTATCCTTAAAGAAGAAAAAATAAAACTCTAAATCTTTCCTTTAACTACAAAAAAACATTAGATTAATATTTTAAATAATAAATAATTACAAAAATAATAATTTTTTTATAATATTTTTATCTTTCTCAGACTTTTTAAAAAATGTATAATGTTATCATAATTTTTTTTTATCCTTAAGCAAGTTTTTTTCCTTTTTTGAAACAGTTGTAAATTTTCTTATGATTTCTTATCATCTCAAAACATTTATTTCAGACATTCTCCTATATTTTCCATAATTTCGTAACTATTTTTATTTTTTAGAGATTTTTTTTTCATTATTAGTTCTTCTGCACTTTTCTCAAGTTTCAGAAAATTATTTGAGTTTTTGTCGTTTCTTTTTAATTTTAACGTTTTTTTGATTCTTTATTTCTTTAATAATTGACCTTTTTTTCGTAGGATAGTTGCATTATTTCTTAATTTTTTAAAAATAATTTAAGATTTTAGGATGTACTCTTGAATATTTTAAGATTTTAAAGTTCATTTCAAGTTATTTTCATTTTCCAATTTTCATTTTTTTTAATAATTTCCTTACAATTTTCATTTTAAAGAATTTCTTTAAATACTTTTTTTATTCTTTGTTTATCTTTTTTAAAACTTTCACTTATTCTTTTACATAATCTTTGTTTTTAGTAAAATTTTCTAAATTTTTTTTTAATTTTAATTAATTCTTAAAATATTTTTAACCTTCTAACTTTTTCATAATTTGTTGGATGGTTTAAAAAAAATTTCTGGTTTTCAAAACATTTTTTGTATAAAACCGTTTTTTTTTATTACTCAATGTTTTTACAATTCTTTCCTAAATTCTGTGTGTTTCTTAAAAAAATTTATCTTCTAAGTTTTTTTTACATATTTTTTAAATTCCTTATTTTTTATTTTACATTAGATTCTTTTCACAAATTTTCTTGCTTTTTACACGTTTTTCTTTACTTCTCTGTTCTTCGTCATTTTCTCTTTTGTTTTCTGTGGTAGTTTTAATTTATTACTATTTTTGTAATTCTACTTTACGTAATTTTTCGATTTTCGATTTTCTCTTTTAAATTTAAAATTTTCCTAAATCAATTTTAAACCTTTTTTGGATCCTCCAAATTCTATTTCATAAATTACATTAACAAAGCCATTTTTAAAATAATTTCTGAAATTTTTTGTATTTTTAAATAATTTTTTTAAGTGCTTTTTATGTAAACTTTTTATTTAACTCTTTACATTTTCTAATTTTCCAGAAGATTTTATCCGATTTTCCTATTTTTTTCCTTCCTAAAATTTCAGACATGTGTAATAATTTTTCCTCATATTTTGTTAGATTGGTTTTTAAAGACTTTTGGGTTTTAAACAATCAGTTTATCAGAAAAATAAATATTTTTTTCTTCTCTTATCATCTCACTGTTTTTTCATTTTTAACATTTTTTTGAATTATTTCAATTTTGTATTCTTCTTTTCTATTTTACCATTTTATCTCAGATATTCGCACGATTTCCTAATTGATTTTTGTGAATTTCAAATTTTTGATTTTTTCTCAAACTTAACAATATTAACGCCTAGTTTTCTTGATTTTTTTTTCGAAATTTAATTTTGTAGGATTCTTTATCTTCCAATATTTTTCCTTTTTCTGGAAATTCTTTTCATATTTTATTTAATTTCTTTATTCCTTGTTAAAATTTGAAATAAATCTTTTAAAATTTTTTATTTTACTTCCCTATTTTCTCAATTTTCAGTAATTTCTCCATAACTTTTTTATTTTTGTATTAATTCTCATACATATTACATGTTTGTAACTTCCTCTTTTTTTCATAATTTGTTGGATTGTTCAAAAACTATTTTCTTAAATGTTACATTTTACTTTTAGTTATCTCAATTTTTGCATTCATTGCTTAGTTTTTTCTCCAAATTTAACCATTTTTCGCTAATTATTATTATCTTTTTTAAAACTTTTAATTATAATTATCAGTTTAAGAATATTTCAGTTCACTTACTCAAATCTGTAAATTTTTTTCAATAAATTCCAATGCACAATTATTATTTTTACAAATATTGCTAATTACCAGACAAATCTTTTGCGTATGGAATTTTTTAGGAAATTAAAAAATCACTCTATCCACTAAATAAAAGAAAATCTTCTTGATAAAAGAAAAGTTGTGTTTTTTTTTTCTTCCTAGGAAGATTCAAACTTTTTATCAATTAACTAATTAGTAAAAGAGTTAACACTGATTTATTATAATTAATAACATATATATATTTACCAGTCCAATGTGAGCCATGCTTTTAATTTCTAACAAATATTGATTGCTTTCTCCTTCAGCACCATATTCACAAATCTGTGGCGTCTGATTGGTTTCAGATTTAAAATAGGGATTTCCGTGACCACCAGATCCTCCTCTTGCAGCAATAAACATCATTCCTTCCTCGTCTAAGTCAGCAAGAATTTTCCCATCTAAATTTCGAATAATAGTGCCTACCGGTACTTTAAGAATTGAGTGCGCTCCATTTTTTCCAAAGCAGTCCTTGCTTGTTCCTCGTCCTCCATTTTCGGCTTTGTGAACACTTTTTACCTGGCGAAGATCTTTTACATCATGAGATACCTAAAATTAAAAATTTAATCAAATTCTCTGCAGTTAGAATGTAAAACCATATTTGCAAATACTATTTGCAAAAATATCACAACTGCTAGACTGGGTCTGACAGACCCGATTTTTTAGAGTCTCTTCTTTTACTATTTTTAATCTACAGTTCGCTGTAGAAGAGAGCGGAAAAGGTCTACCGGGTCTGTCAGACCCAGTCTAGCTGTTGAGGGTTAATTTATTTATATAAAAATTTCTATATTATAAGATGAAATGAACATACTTTGAAAATAACGTGGCCACCGTGACCACCATCACCTCCGTCTGGACCCGCCTTATCAGTGACCCATAACTGCAAAAATGAAATTAAACCATCGCCCCCGTTGCCTCCTTCAACTTTTACCTTTAAAAACAAAAAGAAAGATTATTAGAATGTCAATTTATTTTTGATACTTCTTTAACTCTGTCAATTTTTAATATGTGATTATATTTTTAATTCAAATTTAGTTTTAAAAAATGGTTAAATAAACAATTTAAAAAAAATTTTAAGAAAAATTTAAGAAATTTTAAAATAAATAAATAAATAAATTTAGCATTATTCTTTGAAGTTTTCTAAAGAGAAGCAGAGTTTAGCGAATGAAAAATATTGATTTCCAAGGATTCTATACCATTTCTAAGAAAAAGTATTAAATTAAAAGTGCAATTAATCCACGTTTCAAATATACCAAAATTGAAGTGACTTAAAAATTTCTTCAATTTTTAATAATTATTTTCTATTAAGATTGCAATTACAAAAACTACAATTTTGTACTATTTTTATCATTTTTCAATTATTTTCTGCAATTTTTAATTATTTTTAAATTTCTTCCGTAAATCACTTTTACAGGGTTGCCACAAATATTTTATTATAATTTTCCCTGACTTTTCCCTGATTTCCAGACCAATTTTTTTCTTTTTCCCTGACCTTTTTTGAGTTCTTAAAACCAATCTTTCGTATATTTACTATAAAACTAGATTATACAATGAATTAGAATTGGAAAAAGAAATTGAATATAATATAATTGAAATTGAAAAAAATTGCATATTTGAAAATATGTAGTTGGACTTCAAATACTGGAAAAAATTAAAATAATTACAAATTTTACAAATTCATTGAAAAATAATGAAACCAATTAAAAATTGGGGAAAATGATTTAAAAATCACAGAAATATTCTCAAATTGAAGAAACTAATTGAAAGTTGAGAAAAATACTTGATAATATTATAAATTATTTGAAGAAATGAGAATAATTAAAAATTGGGAACAATAATTGGAAATGTTAAAGATTAATTGAAAAAAATGAAAATAATTAAAAGTTTGGGAAAATAATTGAAAAATGTATTAATAATAGAAAATTAAATGTCATAATGTAAATTTGACAAAAATAATTGAAAAAAATACAAAATATCTATGAAATAGGAGAAAATAATTAAGTTTTCAATAAAATTATTGAAAACCTCAGAAATTAATTAAAAAGAATTCCAGAATATATATTGAATAATAGAAATAAATTGAAATTTTGGACAACAATTTTAGAAATTATGATAAATATAATGAAAAAAAATAAAAATTCGAAAATTTGGAGAAAATGTTTTCACTACCGATAAAATGGGAAAATAATTGGAACTGAATAAAATTAATTAAAAGTTGAAGAAAATAATATTGCATAAGAAAAAAATTAATGAAAAACCATTTAAAAGTAATTAAAGTTTTAGAGAAATAATTGAAAAAATTACAAAAATTATTTAAAAAACAAAAAATAATTGAAAAATGATTTTAAAAATTGAAAATTGAAGACAGTAATTTAGAATTCAGATAATAAAGAACTTTGAGCCAGTAATTTAACTAATGAATAAATGAATAAAAAAAAATAATTGAAGATTAAAAAAACTAATTAAAATAATTAAAAAGTAGAGGAAATAATGATAGAAATAAATGCAAAGTAAGTCAACGATAATTATAAATTAGGATCAATAGACAATTAAAATTTTAGAAAATTAATCGAAAAATAATAAAAATGTTGAAAAATTGGAGAAAATACTTGCAAAATGAAACACTAGAAAAATTATTAAAAATTGAAGAAAGCAATTCAAAGTTGAGGTAATTAATTAAACATTCAAATTTGAGAAAATTAATTGAAGTATAATGAAAATAATTAAAAATTGAGACAAATAATTTTAAGATGATATACATAATTTGAAAACGAAGAAAATAATTTTAATTTAAAAAAATAATTGGTAAAAATACAAAATATATTTGAAGTGCTGTGGAAGAAAATAATTGCATTATGATGAAAATAATGGTAAATTGAAAAAAAAAGATAATTGAAATTTTCGTAAAGTAAATTTAAGACTTAATGAAGAAATTTAAAAATAATGAAAATAATTGAAAATTGAAGTTAATTGAAAAGTAATGAAAATGTTGAAAATTTTAGTTGGAATCATAATAGAAAAATTTAAGAAATTTTACAATCACTTCAGTATTTTATTTTTGAAGTGTGGAATTGACTGATTTTTTAATCAATTCAAGTTCAAATTAATTAAGGTTTGAAGTAATTAAAATTGCTATGAGTATAAAAATTGGCGAAGTTTTAAAAAGGTAAAGAATTATATAAAATTTTAAAAAAAATTTAGTGACAAATTTCATGTGTGGACACAAAGAATGAATGAATGAATGAATGAAAGAAACTTGTAAATTATTATATAAATTGTGAAATATAATTATTTTTCAGATTGCAAACATTTATTTTTAGTATGTTTAAAATATGACTTCCAAAAATCTGTTTAGTGAATTTCTCTACTTAGTAAATTTCAGAAAAATATAATTTTTCATCTATTTTGGAGATTCTTTGCATTTTTCCAGTATTTTTATGAAAATCCCTGACTTTTCCCTGACTTCCCTGACCCATTTCAGTTTCCCTGACTTTTCCCTGATTTCCCTGAATTCCCTGACCTGTGGCAACCCTGTTTTAGCATTTTAATAATTTTTTCTTCAAGATTAAATCAATTTTATTATTTATTCCTAAATTTTGTATTATTCATCGAAAATTTAAATTAACTTTTTAAATTTACTAATATATTTTTCATATTGCAATTAATATCTTCTATTTATAATCATTTTCATAATTTCTGAATTAATTTCTTGAACTTTCAATTATGTATCTCAATTTTCATTTCTTTTTATTATTTTGCAATTATTTACTCCATCTTTTAATATTTTCATTATTTTCCAATTAATTTACTAATTTTTAAGTTATTATTTCAAATTTAGAATATTTAGATTATTGTCATCACTTTTCCATGTTGTAACTATTTTTCAATTATTTTCTTTTGCTTAAATATAAATTTTGCAAATTTTTCTTTATTATTTCCTTCAATTTCTAATTATTTTCTTTATTTTGGCATAATTTTCAAAAATTTCAAGTATTTATCTGAAATTTCAATTACTTTCATCAATTCTTGATTATTTCTGCGATTTTTTAATTAATAATTAAAATTTTTTAAGTAATTTTGTAATTATTTTATTTTTTTAAACATATATTCTATGATTTTTTAGATTTTTTTCTCCAGTTTTTAGTTATTCTCATTTTTTTCAAAAAATTTCTAAGATCTTATTTTAATAAAATTCTGAAATTTTTTCAATTTTTTCAATTATTTTCCAAAACTTATTTCATACAATTTTTAATTTTTTTCGCATGTTTTCTAATTTCAAAAATTTTAATCTATTTTTCTGACATTTCAATTATTCCGTTCAATGTTCAATTTATATTATTTTCTTCAATTTTTAATTACTTTCGTTCTATTTCATAATTACCAAAAATTTGTAATTATTTTCATTCTTTTGGCATAATTTTGAAAATTTTCAATTATTTATCTGAATTTTCAATTATTTTAATCGTATTTCAATTATTTTTAAATATTTTCATCGTAATTCCATTTTTTCCCCCAAATTTAAATGATTTTTATCTTTTTAGGAGCTTTAAGTATTTTTCAAAAATTTCAATTATTTTCTTAAATTTTTAATTATTAAATCGTTTTCATAATTTCCAAGGGCTTTTATTAATTATCGTAAATTTCAATTATTTTCAGCTTTTTTCCATTCTTTTCTCCATTTTTTTAGTTAATCTCATTTTTTTCAATTAATTTTTACAATCTTATTTTAAAAAAAATTCTGTAATTTTTTCAGTTTTTACACTCAAATGTCATTTGTTTTCTGAAACTTATCATTTTTTGTATCACATTTCAATTATTTTCTTTAAGTTTCAAATTTTAAAATGATTTTTTAACTATTTTCCAAAATTTATTTCCTACAATTTTTTATTTTGTTCGCAAGTTTTATACCTAATTCCTAAAATTTTAAACTATTTATCTGACATTTAATTCATTTCATTCAATTTTCTATTACTTTCGTTCTTTTTCATAATTTACAAACAATTTCTAATTTTTTCTATTTTTTTTTTTTGGCATAATTTTCAAAAATTTTAATTATTTTCGTCATATTTCAATTATTTTTAAAAAATTTTAATTATTATCATCATATTTCAATTCTTTTTTCTATCATTTCATCAATTATTTCTCTCAAATTTTACTTACTGTTTTCAACTTTTATTTCTTTTTATTATTTTAGAATTATTTACTCCATCTTTTAATGTTTCCATTATTTTTCAATTAATTTTCTAAATTTTTAGTTATTACCTCAAATTTAGAATATTTAGATTATTGTCATCAATTTTCCATGTTTTAAACGATTTTTCAATTATTTTCCTTTGCTTAAATATAAATTGTGCAATTTTTCTATATTATTTTCTTTAATTTCTAATTGTTTTCATTCTTTTGGCATAATTTTCAAAAAATTCATTTATTATTTATCTGGAATTTCAATTCTTTTCATCAATTTTCTATTTTTTCTGCGATTTTTTAATTATTCTATTTTATTAAAATTTTTTATCAATTTTGTAATTATTTTCTTTTTTTTAAACACGTATTCTCTGGTTTTTTTAATTATTTCTCTCAAATTTTATTTACTGTTTACAATTTTTCATACTAAAATTACATTCATCATCTTTCAATATTTATCTCAATCTTAAATTATTTTTTCCAATTTTAAATATTCCCAAAATTTTTATTAATTATCATAAATTTCAATTATTTTTAGCTTTCATCAATTCTGTTCTCCAATTTTTAGTTATTCTCAATTATTTTCAATTAATTTCTAAGATCTATTTTTAAAAAAATCTGTAATTTTTCCAGTTTTTTCACTCAAATGTCATTTGTTTTTTAAAACTTATTATTGTTTGTATCATATTTCAATTATTTTCTTCAAGTTTAAAATTTTAAAATGATTTTTTAATTATTTTTCAAAATTTATTACATACAATTTTTAATTTTGTTCGCTTCTTTTATGATTTCTAAAATTTTAAACTATTTATCTGACATTTAAATTATTTCATTCAATTTTCAATTATTTATATTATATTTTATATTATTTTCTTCCATTTTCAATTACTTTCGTTCTTTGTCATAATTTCCAAACAATTTCTAATTATTTTCATCCTTTTGGCATAATCTTTAAAAATTTCAATTATTTATCAGAAATTTAAATTATTTTCGTCGTGTTTCAATTATTTTTTAAAAATTTTATTTATTTCATCATATTTCAAATCATTTTTTTATGATTTTTTCAATTATTTCTCACAAATTTTACTTACTGTTTTCAATTTCTTATATTTACATTATTTTCATCATCTTTCAATTTTTAGTTCAACCTTAAATTATTTTCAGCATATTTTAATTATTTTTTTCCAACTTTAAATTATTTTTATTACCTGCCTATTATTTCCCACAATTTTTAATAATCATTCTCATATTGTAAAATTAATTTTTAAGATATTTAAGTATTTTTCTAAAATTTAAATTATCTCCTTCAATTTTTAATTATTTTAATTTGTTTCCATAATTTCAAAATTTTTTTATTCATTATCGTAAATTGCAATTATTTTTAGCTTTCTTTAATTCTTTTCTCCAATTTTTAGTTATTCCTATTTTTTCAATTAATTTTGCATTTAAAAAGCATTCTGTAATTTTTTCAAATATTTCACCCAAATGTCATTTATTTTTTACAACTTTTCATTGTTTGTATCATATTACAATTATTTTCCTCAAGTTTCATATTTTAAAATATTTTTTTAATTATTTTCCAAAATTTATTTCCTTCTATTTTTAATTGTTTTCGCTTGTTTTATAATTTACAAAATTTTAAACTATTTTCTGACATTTCAATTATTTCGTTCAATTTTCAATTATTTTTAAAAAATTTTAATTATTATCATCAATTTTTAAATACGTTACTTCTTTTTCATAATTTCTAAAAAGTTGTTAATTATTTCTCTTCAATTAAAAATCATCTTTTTCAATTTTAAATTATGTAAATCTTTTTTCATTTATTTACTCTAATTTTTAATTATTTTCTTTTTTTTTTCAATGAACTGCTGAAAGTTTTAAGTATTTTTTTGATATTTTCTTTTACTTTCCTTTATCTAAAATATATTATGTAATTTTGTTCAACTATTTTATCAAATGTTAATTTTTTTTTCATTTTTAAGTTATTTATCTCAATTCTCAATTATTTTGTTCGTTTTTCATTTCTTTTTATTATTTTGGAATTATTTACTCCATCTTTTAATATTTTCATTATTTTTCAATTAATTTCCTAAATTTTCAGTTATTATCTCAAATTTAGAATATTTAGATTATTGTCATCAATTTTCCATGTTTTAAACGATTTTTCAATTATTTTCTTTTGCTTAGATATAAATTGTACATTTTTTCTATATTATTTTCTTCAATTTCTAATTATTTTCATTATTTTGTCATAATGTTCAAAAATTTTATTTATTATTTATCTGGAATTTTAATTCTTTTCATCAATTTTCTATTTTTTCTGCGATTTTTTAATTATTCTATTTTATTAAAATTTTTTAAGTAATTTTGTAATTATTTTCTTTTTTTAAACATAGGTATATATTCTATGATTTTTAAATTTATTTCTCTCAAATTTTATTTACTGTTTTCAATTTTTCATATTAAAATTACATTCATCATCTTTCAATATTTACCTCAATATTAAATTATTTTAAGCATATTTCAATTATTTTTTTCCAATTTTAAATTATTTTTATCATCTGCCTATTATTTCCCACAATTTTTAATTATCATTCTCATATTGTAAAATTAGTTTTTAAGATCTTTAAGTGTTTTTTCTAAAATTTCAATTATTTCCTTCAATTTTTAATTATTTTAATTTGTTTTCATAATTTCCAAAAAATTTTATTAATTATTGTAAATTTCAATTATTTTTAGCTTTATTCAATTCTTTTCTCCAATTTTTAGTTATTCTCATTTTTTCAATTACTTTCTAAGATCTTATTTTAAAAAAATTCTGTGCAATTTTTTCAGTTTTTTCACTCAAATGTAATTTGTTTTTTTACAAACCTTTTCATTGTTTGTATCATATTACAATTATTTTCCTCAAGTTTCATATTTTAAAATAATTTTTTAATTATTTTCCAAAATTTATTTCCTTCTATTTTTAATTGTTTTCGCTTGTTTTATAATTTACAAAATTTTAAACTATTTTCTGACATTTCAATTATTTCGTTCAATTTTCAATTATTTAAATTATATTTTATATTACATTCTTCAATTTTTAAATACTTTCGTTCTTTTTCATAATTTCCAAAAAGTTTTTAATTATTTCTCTTGAATTAAAAATCATCTGTTTCAATTTTAAATTATGTTAATCTTTTTTCATTTATTTTCTCTTATTTGTAATAATTTTTTTTTTCATTGAATTTCTGAAAGTTTTAAGTATTTTTCTGATATTTTCTTTAACTTTCCTTTATCTAAAATATATTATGTAATTTTTTTCAACTATTTTATCAAATGTTAATTTTTTTTTCAATTTTAAGTTATTTATCTCAATGTTTAATTATTTTGTTCATTTTTCATTTCTTTTTATTATTTTGGAATGTCAAATTATTTACTCCATCTTTTAATATTTTCATTATTTTTTAATTAATTTCCTAAATTTTCAGTTATTATCTCAAATTTAGAATATTTAGGTTATTGTCATCAATTTTCCATGTTTTAAACAATTTTTCAATTATTTTCTTTTGCTTAAATATAAATTGTGCAATTTTTCTATTTTATTTTCTTCAATCTCGAATAATTTTCATTATTTTGGCATAATTTTTAAAAATTACATTTATTATTTATCTGGAATTTCAATTCTTTTCATCAATTTTTTATTATTTCTGCGATTTTTTAATTATTCTATTTTATTAAAATTTTTTAAAGTAATTTTGTAATTATATTCTTTTTTTAAACATATTTTATATTCTATGATTTTTTCAATTATTTCTCTCAAATTTTATTTACTGTTTTTAATTTTTCATATTAAAATTACTTTCATCATCTTTCAATATTTACCTCAATATTAAATTATTTTCCGCATATTTCAATTATTTTTTTCCAATTTTAAATTATTTTTATCATTTGTGTATTATTTCCCACAATTTTTAATTACCATTCTCATATTGTAAAATTAGTTTTTAAGATCTTTAAGTATTTTTCTAAAATTTAAATTATCTTCTTCAATTTTGAATTATTTTCAATTGTTTTCATAATTTCCAAAAAATTTTATTAATTATCGTAAATTGCAATTATTTTTCTTTCTTCAATTCTTTTCTCCAATTTTTAGTTATTCTCAATTTTTTTCAATTAATTTCTAAGATCCTATTTTAAAAAAATTCTGTAATTATTCAAGTTTTTTCACTCAAAAGTTATTTTTTTTTACAACTTTTCATTGTTTGTATCATATTGAATTTCAATTATTTTCTACAAATTTCAAAATTTAAAATAGTTTTTCAACTAATTTCCAAAATTTATTTCCTTCAATTTTGAATTATTACGCCTGTTTTATAATTTGTGAAATTTTAAACTATTTTTCTAAAATTTTTTTTTTTTTAACTACCCAAGCTAATTAATTTTCTCATTGAAAATTGAAATTAAAATGATTTAAAATTAACTGTCATTAGAAGTTGATTTAAATTACAATTGGTTGAAGTTATAAAAATTAATTAAAAGTTAACTAAAAACAGAATGGAGAAAGATTATAAAAAATGGAATTTTAGGTGAATTTTGTAAGTATAAGAGGGAGGAAAAGGTAATTTTATAAAGATTGACTGTTAAAAATTACATTAATACTTTTTTTTCATACCTGTTTTATATCAACAAAATAACTAAAAACTTCATTGGTAGACTTTTTCTTTTTATTTCTTAAAGCTGACGGAACTGCCTGCTCTTGTAGCACAAAATTTGTAGTGCCAAATGCTCTATTTGCAATACTTTGAAAAGAATTATTCTCAGCTTGTCTCACAAGACTAAACACATTTTTTTCATGTTTTTGAATTGTGCGATATACGACGGTTATTAACCGCTGCATCTGGCTTATTTTAAAAAAAAAACAACAAATAATAAATCAGCTTTTCTCAAAATCACATTAAATAATGTGTTTAAAACAATAATTGCAAGTTTTGTCAACACTTGAATATAATAGACACAAAATAATTAAATTATTAGTTAACAAATTGAAAGAACCGAAAATAATGTATTTTATAGTAAATAAACATATTTTAAAAACAATCAAAAGGATCAGAAGAAATTTAGGTAAACATAACCTCAAATATTTGACAGTAAACTTAATAGACGGGAAAATACATATTTTAACGAGACAAACTTTTTAGAATGTGGTAAAAAAGAGTTCGAAGTTATAAATAATAATCCTCTAGGTTCATTTTTTCTATACAAATAGATTGTTTTTTTTAAAAAAAATCGGAAACTGTCGAAAAAACAGTGGAAAAATTCAAGAGCACGTGCGACATAAGTCACGTGATTTTTGACAACAATACGCATGTGTCAATTTTGCGATGTTTTACATTTTTTATGTTTAAAAGTTAAATTGTTTAAAGTAAATTGAAATAAATATACTTTACTCTATACTCGAAACGTAAAAAGTGAATTTATTGATTATTCGCATATTAATATTTTTTTCTAATGAGAATCTTCTCATAATTTCATAAATTCTCTTCTGTCATTGGTCATTTACCGTAAATTTCTTAATTTACTTTCTCTTGTTTATATTTTATGGTAAAATTAGAATTCCGTGAATTCTGCAAAGCGCCAAAACAATAAGTTTCGTTTTATTTGTTGTCAAATTAAATTCTGTAAATCTATAAACGAGGCAAATGAATTAAATGAACAATGACTAAAATTGCCTTTTAGTTTATTAATATATACATATATAATTGTAACACTGTAACTCACAGGATCTAAATTATTTTATTACTTCTAGTAAGTAGTACAAAAACATGTTTATACACATTATTGACATTCTATAATATATCAATTATTTACGACTTATTTTCTACATTTTTGTATAAAATGATTTCTTGAAAATTTTATTTTTGTAACAAATTTACAAACAAATCAAACCTGATAGTTTTAAAGGTTATGTTACTTTTAAAAACATCTTGTTTGTTTTTAGAAAACTTATTTAAATTATTATTTTATTTTTGAAAGTTGACAAAGTTAATTATTTCAAACACTATTTGATATTTGTTAATTATAATATAATATATAAAAAAAATTATAAAGAAATTTTGTTTTGAATAATTTTTGACCTAAAATATTCAGAATATTTTTTTAATAAACATTTTTGTTATTATTTGACGCAAAAATTTTCCAGGAATTGACCTTAGGTATTTTTTCAAAAAATATTTTGTTTTTGGTCAATTTTAATAACCGAAAATCTGAATTAGAATAATTTGCATAAAGTAGACTTTATAATTATTTTAAGAAAAGTAGTTGTATTTTTTTAATTTTAAAATCTTAACATTTTTTACCGTTTAATTTTACAATTCGAAGAAAATGATTAAAATTTAAAAAAGAAAAATCATATTTGTTAAAAATAATTGAAAAATTACGAAAGAAGTTGAAAATTAATTAATAAACAATTTAACTAATTTCATATTGAAGAAAATAATTAAAAACTGACAAAGTTTTATTTAAAAACAATTAAAGAAAAGATTTGAAACTTGCGGAAATTGAATTTAAAAATTAGGGAAAAAATTGAAAAATAATAGAAATAATTAGAAATTGAAGAAAATTGTTGAAAAAGTGATAAAAATAATTGAAATCATAAAAGAAAAGAATTGATAAAAATTTAAGGAATTTTTAAATAATTTTAAATTTACTATCCTGAAAGATTAAAGAAAATAAAAATAAAGGGAAAAAATGAAAAATAATTAAAATAAAATTGCAGAAAATTTTTGAAAAATAATTAAAATATTTGAGAATTGTAGCAAATAATTAAAATCACAAAAGAAAAGAATTCTTAAAAATTTAGAAATTTTTTTAATATAATTTTAAATTACTACCTTTTCTCAAAGAGTGGATTAATTACATTTTTCATCAATGAAATTTCAAATTAATTTAAGTTCGAAGAATTATAATATATAATTGTAATTATAGTCTTGTTTATCTCTCAAATTTTCAATATTTTCTTCAATTCACGATTATTTCTATCGTTTTTCTTCAATTTTCAATTATTTTTGTTATCATTTTGCAATCAACTTCTTCAATTTTTAATTATTCTCACTATTCGTTCCTCAATTAAATTTATAAACTTTCAATTATATATCTCATTTATGAATTATTTTTTTCAAATTCATTTTCCTTTATCTGTTTGAAATTATTTTCTCCACCTTTTAATCAGCTTTATTAATTATTTTTCAATTAATTTCCTAAATTTCCATTTATTATCTCAAATCTAAGTTATCTCGTCTCTACTTTTCAATGTTTTAATCAATATTCAATTGTTTTTCTCAAATTTTAATTGGGTTAGACAATTTTCGCTTATTTTTTTTTTCATTTGCAATGATTTTCATAAATTTTATATTATTTTAAATATTTGTTGATTAATTCCGAAAATTTTAAATATTTATCACAAATTTCCATTATTTTCTTCAATTTTCGATTATTTCTATAATGTTGTAACTATTTTCCTAAGTTTAAAATTCTTGAAATCATGTTGTAATAAAGTACTTTCATTTACTTTACAAATATTCTGTATATTTTAAAATTATTATGATTTTTCAATTTCCCCCCTTAATTTTAAATTTAACTTCCAGAAGTTTCAAGTATTTTTTAAAAAGTTTTCAAATACAACTTTTTTATTTTTAATTATTTCCTTCAATATCAAATTACTTTCATATTTATTAATTAACTTTCAATTTCTTTCGACATTTTTCAATTATTTTAAATAATATGATTTTTGTTCTTCAAATTTTCAATGTTTTAATCATTTTTCAATTATTTTTCTCAAATTTCAATTAAGTTCGTCAATTTTTAACTTTTTTTTTTAACTTGCAATGATTTTCACAAATTTTATAGTATTTTGATTATTTGGTTATTAACAGTGGCGTAACTGGGGGTGCAAGGGCCCTGGGGCAAAAAGGAAAATAGGGCCCCCAATTATATATAATAATTAACAAGTTTAATTAATTTATTCATTCATTCTGTTTACACCTGATATTTGTAACAAGATATTTTTTTCTTTTAAAATTTTAAATCATATTTCACCTTTTTAAAATGTTCTCAAATTTTAAATTTATAGCAATTTTAATTTTTTCAAATTTCAGTTAATTTGAACTAGCATTGATTAAAAGTTCAATTCATCCACATTTCAAAAATACTAAATTTGAAGTGATTTAAAAATTTCTTCAATTTTTAATAATTCTTTTCTAAGATGATTTCAATTACTTAAAATACAATTTTGTACTATTTTTTATCATTTTTCAACTATTTCCTACAATTTTTAATTATTTAATTGTTTCTAAATTGATTCCCTAAATCTTAAGTTTACCTTCCTCAAATTTCAATTATTATGTGTAGTTTTCTCAAACACTTTTTCAATTTTAATTATTATTTTTGCCTTGAAATTAAATCAATTTAATTATTTATTCCTTAATTTTATATTATTCAACGCAAATTAAAATTTATTTTTTCAACTTGCCATTATTTTTGTCATTTTGCAATTATTATTTTCCATTTTTAATCATTTTCATAATTTCTGAATTAATTTACTGAACTTTCCAATATATATCTCAATTTTTAATTCTTTCGTTCAAATTCTATTTCTTTTTATTATTTTGCAATTATTTTCTCCATCTTTTAATATTTTTATTATTTTTCAATTAATTTTCTAAATTTTTAGTTATTATCTTAAATTCAAATCATTGTCTTTTATTTTCAATTTTTAAAAAGATTTTTTAATTATTTCCTTTTGCTTAAAAAAAAATCTGTAATTTTATATTGTTTTCTCTGATTTTTAATTATTTTCATTCTTTGGGCACAATTTTCAAAAATTTCAATTATTTATCTAAAATTTCAATTATTATTTTCATCAATTTTCGATTATTTTGGTGGTTTTTAAATTATTTTTTTCAATTAAAATTTTTAAGCAATTTTGTAATTATTTTCTTTTTTTAAACCTATATTCTATGATTTTTTCAGTTATTTCTCTCAAATTTCATTAAATGTTTTCATTCCTTCATATTTAAATTATTTTCATCATAAATTTCAATTATTTTTCTCCATCTTGCATTTTTTTTTAGCATATTTGAATTATTTTTTGAATATTGAATTAATTTTATTATGTTTCAATTATTTTCCTCGATTGTTAATTATTATTCTCATTTTCTAAAATTATTTTTTAAAATTTTAAAGTATTTTTCTCAAATTTCAATTATTTTCTTCAATTTTTTCTTAATTTTAGATGTTTCTATAATTTCCAATTTTCTCATTTTTTCAATTTATTTTCAATATCTTCATATATTTTTCTCAAAATTAAATTATTTTCTCTTTATTTAAAAAAAATTCTGTAATTTTTACAATTAATTCACTCAAATCTTCAAATGTGATTTATTTTTTACAACTTATCATTGTTTTTTTCATATTTCAATGATTTTCTTCAAGTTTCGAATAAAAAACTCATTTTTCAATTATTTTCTACATTTTTTAGTATTTCTATTATATTTAAATTAATTGGCTAAATTTTCAGATATCTCAAATTTAGATTATTGTCCTCAATTTTTAACTTTTTAAACGGTTTTTCAATTTTTTTTTTTTAACTTAAAAACAAATTCTGTAATTTTATATTATTCTCTCCGCTTTTTAATTACTTTCATTCTTTTGGCTTAATTTTCAAAAATTTTAATTGATTAACTGAAATTTCATTTATTATTTTTATCAATTTTCGATTATTTTAGCGATTTTTTAATTATTCTCTTTAATTAACAATTTTAAGTTATTTTGTAATTATTTTCCTTTTTTAAACAAATATTCTACGATTTTTTCAATTATTTTTCTCAAATTTTATTAATGGTTTCAATCTTTCAATATTTAAATTATTTTGTTCATAAATTTACATTATTTTCAGCTTATTTAAATGATTTTTTCAATTTTGAATTAATTTTACGATTTTTCTATTATTTTCCTCCATTGTTAATTATTATTCTCATTTTCTAAAATTATTTTCTAAAATTTTAAAGTTTTTTTTCTGATATTTCAATTATTTTCTTCATTTTTTAATTATTTTCATCTGTTTTCTTAATTTATAAGTTTTTTTTTATTGATTATCGTAAATTTCATTTATTTTTAGCGTTCTTCAATTTTTTTCTCTAATTTTTAGTTCTTTTCATTTTTTTCAATTGATTTTTAAGATCTTCATGTATTTTTCTCAAATTTCAATTATTTTTGTTTATTTAAACAAAATTCTGTACTTTTTTCAATTGTTTCACTCAAATGTGATTTATTTTTTACAACTTATCAATGTTTGTTTCATATTTCAGTTATTTTCATCAAGTTTCAAATTGTAGAATCATTTTTCAATTATTTTCCTAAATTTATATTCTTCAATTTTCGATTTTGTTTCATTTCTTTTATAATTTCTAAAATTTTAAACTATTTATCTGAGATTTCAATTATTTCATTCAATTTTCAATTATTTCTATGATTTTTTATAATATTTTCTTCAATTTTTAGTTACTTTCGTTCTTTTTCGTAATTTCCAAAAAGTTGTTAATTATTTCTGTTTAATTAAAATCATTCTCTTCAATTTTAAATTATGTTTATTTTGTTACATTTATTTTCTTTAATTTTTAATTATTTTCTTTTTTTTTCAATACCTAACTTCTGAAAGTTTTAATTATTTTTCTAAAATTTTCTTTAACTTTCCTTCATTTAAAGTATATTACGTAATTTTGTCAATTATTTTCTCAAATTTTAATTATATTTTTCAATTTTATATTATTTATTTCAATTTTCAATTATTTTCCCTAATTTTTCATTATTTAATTTTTTTTTTAAGATTTTTAAGTAATTTTCTCAATTTTTAATTATTTTTCTTTGTTTTTAAAACATTTATATGAGTTTTTAAATTACTTTCACCAATTTTTAATTGATTTCATTTTTTTCAATATATTTTAAAAATCAGCAATTATTTTGTTTAATTTTAATTATTTCTTGCAATTTTTTTTAATTCTAAAATTCTATAAACTTTTTCCTAAAAAATGGGTTTATTAGGGTTGACTGAGGGCCCCCTGAGCCCAAGGGCCCCGGGGCACTGCCTCACTTTGCCCCTTAATAGTTACGCCCCTGGTAACTACAATTAACTAACAATAATTACGCTAATTAAACTTTTTAATTTTTTTCCTGTTTTTATATTTTAAAAAAAATTAAAGTTCTTTTTCTTATTTAATGAAAATTATTCTAATTCACATATTTAGCAGTAAAATAATTAAACACTTTCATTGTCATTTAAAAATTAATTCATAATTTTTATTATTTGTTATTTCACTTTTGGAAAATTGCTTAGTCATACAATTAACAGTATTTTTAGTTAAAAAGATTCTCAAGATTTGAACTCAAATTAAAAATCAAGTCTAATTCAAAAATAAGGTTTTTAAAAGTATTCAAAAAAAAAAAAAAATTTAAAAAGGAAAATTCTAAATTAAAGGTTTTTCAATTTTTAACGGAAATTTTCTATTTGAATATTAACCATTTTTCCTGATTGCTTACAAATTTATAAAGAAATAATTTAATATTAATAAATTACATATCATTTTAGAATATAAGTCATAAATTCATAAATGATGTTGCTAATCCCGTCTTTTTTCTTTCAGACTCAAAAATTGACGAAAACTTGCAAAATGAATTGCCAGACTATTTCGTGTACATCCTTTAATACTGGATTGCTGGAAACTGCAAAAGTTTTTGAGAAAAAATGTAGCAGTGTAGCTAAGAGGAAGAGAATACCTCTCTCCACAAAATATGAAATAATACAACACCTAAAAAATGGAGAAACATTTAACGCACTTGCAAAGGAATATAATTTACCAGGCTCGACAATAAGAGGAATTGAAAAAAGGAAAGACATACTGGAGAAATTCTATTTGGAAAGGGAGCACATACAAAATCTTTCCGATAGAATGAAACTGTCGAATAATCGCGGAGATACTAATTTAACTTCTTGTCTTGAAATGTGGTACAGTCAAAATTGCTATTTAGGTAATGTAATTTCCGGGAAAATGTTGCAAGAGAAAGCTTTAGAGTTTAATATTAAATTAAATGGCACGACAAATTTTAAGGCAAGCAGTGGCTGGCTCCAAGGTTTTAAAAATCGCTGCGGAATCAAAAAAACTTGCTCCCAAGATGAGAAAAGTTCAATTAATAGTGGTACAGCCTTTGAATTTAAAACTAAGTTCTCGCAGGTTTTAAAGAAAGACAAATATCTTCTGGAGAATGTTTATAGTGCGGAAGAGAATATCCTCTGGTGGAAAACATTCTCGAAGAAAACAGAGTACGAGAAAAACGCTCCGAAAATTACTTTAGTTGTTAGTTCGAATGCCGCTGGAACGCACAAAGTTCCTTTGATGATAATTGGTCGATCTAAAATACCTTGGAGTTTAGCTGACGATAAAAATCTTGCAATTAAGTATACAGCACAAGAAAGTTCACGAATTGATAATAATGTTTTTATGGATTGGCTGAAGACGATTTTCGTGCCTTCTATAAAAGAGAGACAACAAAAAGACGGCAGAGAAGGATCGATAGTTTTACTTCTGGATTCGGCAGCTTCTCGATTCGTTTCTAATTCTAGTATCATATTGAGCAGAATTTTAATCAAATTTGTTTTTCTACCTGTGAATTTAACTGCGGATTTACTGCCAATGAATCAGGGAATAATAGCAAAATTAAAGGGTAATTATAGGCAAAATTTTGCCAACAAAATTGCACAGAAGGGAATTAAGCACAATGACGAGAGTGTTGATGAATTTTTGAAAACGTGGAATTTGAGGGATAGTTGTCAAATTTTGAAAAGCTCCTGGGAAGGTGTTCCTTATTTGAGTCTTGTTCAATCTTGGAGAGCTGTTTGTACTGAAGATATGATTTTACGAAGTAAAAAAGATGTTGAAGGTAATCCTAAAAAAAATCCTGCAACTCTGAATGTGCTTAAAAGAATTCCTGATCATGATGATTGTAGTGAATTTGAGACAATAAATATGGATGAGAATTCCAGTGAATATGATGACGAGAAGAAAAGTACGTCAAGTGAACATTTTGTGGTGCAAAAAATTAATAATTCAAAAGTGACTTCGGAAGAAAACGAGATTTCAAATGAAGATGCTGTTGTAAGTATGGAAAAAGTATTCAGGTGGATCCAACAGCAAAATGACTTTAAAAAGGATATTTCTTACGTTAGTGAATTGTATGAAAGAATAAAGGAGAAAGTAAACTAAAATTATGATTTTATACTTATTTCCAAAAATTCGTGTGTGTAAATTTAGATATTTATAAGCATAAAAATCCATCGAAATTTTATTGAAATCTGTTGAAGCCTTATTCGGCCTAATTATTATTTATCCTATATTTTATTAGACCTTGATTCTTATTTGAACGAATTCTTATTTATTTAACTTAATTACCTAATTATTATTTGGCCGAATTCCTATTTTTATTTTTTTTAACGTAATTACCTAATTATTATTTTGCCTGATTCTTATTATGCTTAATTTTTACTTTTATTTAACTTAATTACCTAATTATAACTTTATTTAACCTAATTATTATTTGGGCTAATTCTTATTAAGTCTAAATCTCATGTAATCCATCCAAATTTTATTGAAATCCTTGAAGCTTTCTCGAGAACTTATTCTTATTTATCCTACATTTTATTAGGCCTGATTCTTATTTTTAAAACTTAAATACCTAATTACAACTTTATTTAATCTAATTATTATTTGGCCTAATTCTTATTAAATCTAAATCTCATGTAATCCATCCAAATTTTATTGAAATCCATTGAAGCGTTCTCGAAAGCTTATTTTTATTTGACCTAATTCTTATTAAGCCCAAATCTTATTCGGCCTAATTCTTATTTGACCAAAATTTTATTAGCCTATATTTTATTAATTTGGCCTGATTCTTATTATGCCAATAATTTTTCTTTTATTTTGCAAACTTAATTACCTAATTATAACTTTATTTAACCTAACTATTATTGGGCCTAAATCATATTTGACCTAATTGTTATTCGGCCTAATCCTTATTTAGCCTATATTTTATTTCGCCGAATTCTTAATTTTTTAACTTAATTACCTAATTCTAATTTTATTTAACCTATTTATTATATGGCCTGATTCTTATTTGGCCGAATTCTTATTTTTTTTTACTCAATTATCTAATTATTATTTGTCCTGATTCTTATTAATCCCAATTTTTATTTGTTTAACTTCATTAACTAATTATAACTTTATTTAACCTAATTCTTATGTAGCCTTAATCTTATACAGCCTAGTTCTTATTTGACCTGAATCTTATTAAGCCCATATTTTATTTCACCGAATTCTTATTATGCCTATTTTTTATTTGCACTTTTTGTGAGCCAGTATCATTTTGACACATGACTTAATTTTAGATTGTTATATTGTACAGAATGGAAATGTTATTTTGTACAACTGCTAAATGTTATTTTGTACAGTTTTGAAAAATGAATTTGTTATTTTGTACAATTTTTTAAAAAAGCAATAAAACATTGGAAGTACAATATTTTAGCTTTTTTAAAGAATTGTACAAAATAACAAATTCATTTTTCAAAATTGTACAAAATATCATTTAGCAGTTGTACAAAATAACATTTCCATTCTGTACAATATAACAATCTAAAATTAAGTCATGTGTCAAAATGATACTGGCTCCTTTTTGTAACTTAATTATAAATTTTTTTAACCTAATGATTATTTGGCCTAATTCTTATTTGACCTTAGTCTTAATTAGCCTATATTTTATTTGTCCGAATTCTTATTATGCCTAATTTTTATTTTCATTTTTTTAACTTAATTATAGCTTTATTTAACCTAATTATTATTTGGCCTAAATCTTGTTTCTCAATAACTTATTCTTATTTGACATGAATCTTATTTAGCCTGGTTTTCTACCAAATTTCAATTATTTTAATCATTTTTCAATTATTTCTGCATATTTTTATTAGTTTTAACATGTAAAAATTATTTTTATCAGATTTTAATAATTATTTTCAATATTTTTTTTTATAGTCATCAATTTCTCAATTTATTACAGTTTTCAATTTTTTTTCTTCAAATTTCAATTTTTTTTTCAATTTTACATTCTTTTAATTATTTACACCAGTTATCAATCATTCATGTCATTATTCAATTATTTATCTCAAATTTTTATCATTTTTGTTATTTTTCATGTATTATCTTCAAATTTAAATTTTTTGTAATTTCTCAATTTATTTTCTTTAAATTTCAATTATTTTTGTCATTTCTCGACTATTTTCAATTATTTTTGTCTTTTTAAATTAATTTAGTAATTTTTCAATTATTGTCAATATTTTCGACGTTGTTTTATTATTTTCTCCAAATTTTGTATCTATTTTCTTATATCCTTAAATTATTGTCATGAATTTTTTAATTTCTTACTTCAATTTTCATTTATTTTTGTCAATTCTCCATTTCTTTTTAAGTTTTAATTATTTTTATCATTTTTCAAGTCTTTTCTTCAAATTTTTTATTTTTTACTTAATTTTTAATTAGTTTTGTCACTTTTCAATTATTTGTCTCAAATTTTTATTGTTTGTTATTTTTCACATATTACCTTCAAATTTAAATTTTTTGTCATTTCTCAATTATTTTTTTTCAAATTTCTGTTCTTTTTCTTATTTCTTGATTATTTTTCCTATTATAATTATTTTTCTCATTTTTTAATTGCTTTTAAAATTTTCAAATAATTTAGTCATTTCTCAAGTATTATCAATATTTTCGACATTTTTTTATTACTTTCTCCAAATTTAACTTATTTTCTTATATCTTTAAATTATTGTCATGGATTCTTTAATTTCTTACTTTAATTTACATTTAATTTTTTCATTTTTTAATTATTTTTGTCATTTGTCAATTCAGGGTGTCTACTAATTTCGTCCCACAAAATTCCCGGTCATTTCCCGTTTTTTCCCGGTTTATGTTCCTATTTTTCCCGGTTTTTTCTCTTGTTAGCTTAAAATTTATTTTAAGTATAAATAGACATACAAATGGTTACAAAAATTAAATAAAACAGTTGATAATTGAAGAAAATAATTGAAATTCAAAGAAAATAATTGAGAATTGAAGAATTAAATATTAAACTTTACAAAAAATAATAATTAAGAATTAAAAGAAACAATTACTAATGAAAAGAAATAATTAATAATGGAAAGAAATAATTGAACAATGACAAAGATATTTGACAATTAGAAACAAAATTTAAAAAAAAAGAAATATTAATCGACAATTGAACAATAATGAAAAAATTGAACAATGGTTATTACATTCAAAGAATATAATTGAAAATTGGTCAACTAGATAGAAAATCAAAAAAGAATAATTCAAAATTGAAGAAATAAATTGAAAATTAAATAATCAAATTGAAATCAGTAAAACACAGAATTATTGAATATTACAAAAAAAAAACAATTGTAAATTGAAAAATAAAATTGAAATTCGAATACAATAATTGAAAATTAAAGAAAATTACTGAACAATTGGATTGAAAAAAGAAGAAAATAATTTATAATTAAAAAAAATGGAAAATGACAGGAATTATTTAATATTGAAGAAAACATTAAAAATTGAAGAATAGAATTGTTATTTAAAGAAATTAATTGAGAATTGAAAAAAATAATTGAACAATTAAATTGAAAATAGAAGAAAATTATTGAAAATTGAAAGAGGTTTTGAAACATGAAATAAATAACTGATAATTGAAAAAAAAATAATTAAAAAAAGTCGAGATTACTGAATATTGAAACAAACAATTGAAAATTGAACAAAATAATTAAAAATTAAAGAAAATAATTGAAAATTGAAGAAGGTACTTAAAAATTAAATACAATATTTGAAAACAGCAGAAAAATTTAGAAATCAACAGAAAGAATTGCGAATTGATGAAAATAATTTAAAAATTCTCAATTTAAATAAAAATTGAAAGAAAAACATAATTTAAAAAAGCTGAGAATTGTTAAATATTGAAGAAAATTGAGAAGAAATTGAAAATTGAAAGAAATTGAGAAACTGAAAGAATTATGAAAAAATAATTGGAAATTGAAGAAAATAATTGAAATTTAAGAAAAAAATTGGAATTTGAAGAAAATAATTGAGAATTTAAAAAAAATCATTGTAAAAAGCCTAGAGTTATTGAATATTAAAAAAAAATTGAAAATTAAAGAATGGAATTGAATGTGGAAAATTATAATTGAGAATTAAAGAAAATAATTCAAGAATTGAACAATGGGATTGAAAGTAGAAGAAAATAGGTGATAATTGAAGAAAAAAGAAATTGAACAACCCAGAAATTATAGAATTTGAAAAAAAAAACAATAAAAAATAAAGAATGTAATTGTAATTTGAAGAAATTAATTAAAAATTGTAGAAAATAATTTGAAATTGAAGAAAATGTGATTTTATGAAAATTGTTGAATAATAATTGATGAATTGAATTCAAGTTTCAAAAACATAATTGATAATTGAAAAAAAAATATTAAAAAAAGACGAGAATTATTGATTATAGAAGAGAATAATTGAAAAATGGAGGAGTTATTGAGATGTGAAATAAATAAATGATAATTGAAAAAAATAGTTTAAAAAAGTCGAGATTATTGAATATTAAATTAAATAATTAAAAATTGAAGGAAATAGTTGAGATCTGAAGAAAATAATTAAAAATTGATGAAAATAATTAAAAAATCGGGCAAGTACGAATTACACCCGTACCAAAATCTAGGGTTCCGTACATTTAAGAAACAAAGATATACCTTATTAACAAACAGAGAGCTCTAATTTGGTACACATATGTATTTTTACGTGTAGATTACAGGAAAATTATAGGGAACATTATCTGGATTGACAGTCAAAACGTTGTCAAAAAAAGAAAAACTGCAAATTTTCGAAAAAAAAAGTTTTTTCGTCATAACTTTGAAACTATTTGAGCTAGAGGGCTAAAATTTTATACATTTGTATATTTTTATGTACAGATTATGAAAATTAATTAGAACGTACAAATTATGAAAATACTTCTACCTTCAAGTACATGAAACTTTTGCTTAAGGGTACAGGTTTGTATTTCATATAAATAACATAAAAATCAAGAATTTTTTTTAAGGGGAGGCCCTGAAATTTTTATAGGGTTTCAGGGGTTATAACAGTCTTGATTATAGGTCCTGTGGCAACCTTGATCAAGCCTTGTATAAGATTAAAATTTTTTTTTTGTTTTTTTCATAATTTTTCAATTATTTTGAAAAAAAAGTGATAACAATTTTCAATTGCGTTTTATATCGTTTTTTTAATTTCTGAGTATACAAATAAAAATTTTATTGGTTTGAGGGGTACTGTAGGACAATTAGGGTGAGCTCTAGCAAAGGGGTCTAAACCTCTTTTTGGTGATTTTTTGAATTTTTTTTTTTGTGACCTCATAAAATTCAATTTTATTTCCAAACATAATTTTTCCATAATCTGCATGCAAAAATACACGAGTGTACCAAATTTTAGCCCTCTAGCTCAAATAATGGCAAAGTTAGAGAAAAAAAACTTTTTTTCCAAAATTTGCAGTTTTTCCTTGACAACGCTATGGCCATCAATCCAGATCATGTTCTCTATATTTTTCGTGTAATCTACACGTGAAAATACATATGTGTACCAAATTTCAGACCTCTAGGACTAATAGTTTAGAAGTTAAGGGGGGGGGGGGGGGGGAATGGTACATTTTAATGCATTTTTGCTAAAAAAAGTTGTTATTTCCTTGACAACGCTATGAACATCACCTTGAATTATGTTCTCTATATTTTTCGTGCAATCTACACGTGAAAATACATAAGTGTACCAAATTTCAGCCCTCTAGGTCAAATAGTTTAGAAGTTAAAGGGGGGGGGGGGGGGAATGGTTTTTGGCTACGGACGCACGAGTCTCGCTATAAGGGTTCCGCCGAACACCGAAGGTGTACGGAACCCTAAAAATTGAAGGAAATAGTTGAGATCTGAAGAAAATAATTAAAAATTGATGAAAATAATTAAAAATTGAAGAAAATAATTGAAAATTGAATCAAATAATTGGCAATTCAAAAAAAAAAAATTTATAGTTGAAGAAAATAATTGAAAATTGTAGAAAATATTTCAGAATTAAATAAATTAATTAGAAATTAATGAAAATAATTGAAAATTGAAGAAAATAATTGGCAATTGAAGAAAATAGTAGAAAATCGAAGAAAATAATTGAAAAATGAAGAAATAATTTTAAATTAATGAAAATAATTCCAAATGGAAGAATATAATTGAGAATTGTAGAAAATAATTGGAAATTGAAGAAAATAATTGAAAATTGAAAAGAATTTATTATCCCAGAAAAAAAATTCCCGGTTTGACGGAAAATTCTCGGTTAATTCCCGGTTTTCCCGGTTAGTAGACACCCTGCAATTGCTTTTTATTTTTAATTTTAATTATTTTTATCATTTTTCAAGTATTTTCTTCAAATTTCAAATTTTTTGGGATTTTGCAATTATTTAATTATTTTCTTTAAACGTCAATTTTTATCTCCAATTTTTCAATTATTGATTTCTAATTTTTATTTTATTTCTCCCTTTTTCAATTATTTATGTCATTTTTTACGTCTTCTTTTCAAAACAAATTTTTTACATAATTTTAAATTAGTTTTATCATCTTTCATTTTTTTCCAAGTTCAATTATTTTTTTTTAATTTTAATTATTTTTATCATTTTTCAAGTATTTTTTTTAAATTTCTATCAATTTTATGATTTTTCAATTATTCAATTATTTTCTTTCATGGTCAATTTTTTTCTCCCATTTTTTAATTATGTATTGACATCAAATTTTTATTTTATTTTTCCATGTTTAAATTATTTTTGTCATTTTCCAAATCTTTTCTTCAAATTTTTAATTATTTACTTAATTTTTAATTAGTTTTGTCATCTTTCATTTTGTTTCTTCAAATTTCAATTATTTTTGTCATTTTCCAATTATTTTCTTCAAATTTCTATTATTTTTGTCATTTTGAAATTATTTTCTTCAAAGATCAATTTTACCTTAAAAACTTATATATTACGCACTTAATTTTTTTCTCTATTTTAATATTATAGCTATTAATCATACATAAAAGAAATCCGGGAAAAATGTGATTTTATAGATCCGGGAAAACCGGGAATTTGAAAATCATGTTTCGGTAGACACCCTGTGTTTAATTAACATACATGTAGGGGAGAGTGGCCATCAATGTACCAGTTTTCTCAATGAACCATTTCAATTTTCTCAGAAACAATTAAATAAAAATTCTCCTAATTTTAAATATAAATGAAGTTTGTATAAACACACTACGTTCATAAATTTGAGACGTGTGGCTTTATTCTTTACAGAAAAAACTGAAAAAAACTGTTTTCGATGTACTGAAGAAAAAATTTACGTAAAATACAAACACGTTTTTTAATTGAAATAAGGACATTTAAAAATAAATGTACTTACGATTTATTTTGTTTTGGGCCTTAACTACAATATTCTAATGGGATAAAGATTTTGAAATATTGAATTAAGTTATAAAAAACCATTTTTGTTGCAAATGTCATGTTGATTCAATGTACCAGGGAACAATGAACCACCTGGAATTTCAGTGTATTTTCGATTTCCAGAGTGGTATGCCTGATTATAAAACTAGGCATGCGTACAGCATGTTACAGCGATTGTTGTCAGTACTCTTATCAACATAGCAAAACTAAAATGCCATTTTAGCTAGTTAACTTAAATTTGAGGTATATTTATGTTATACATTATCAATTAAAAAGTGTTATGTAATAATTTTTTATAGTATTTGATAGAAAATAAGTTTTTTTACAAAGTGAAAATTGCAATATTATTATTGTTGAACATTTTTAGTGTTTTTATAGAGGTGGTTCATTGTGTACCCAGGTTGTTGAAAATGAAAATAGTTTGTTAGTTTAGAAAAATCCTAAATTTTATTATTTAATCAAAATAAATCGTGTATAATATGTGTGCATTATCTAGAGAAGTGTTGTAGTTTTATATTGATGCAAAGAAGTGCTTGAAATTGGTGAAATTCAATAAGTACTTTGACCTTGAAAAAAACCCGGTACATTGATGGCCACTCTCCCCTACACAATATTTTATGATATAACATTTTGCTGGCTAGGATGCTGTGTCTAAAATAATAAAGACCCTACCAACTTACCATTCTATCCAATTAATTTTTCATCTCGAGCACAGGAACTGTAATAAGAAATCCTGTAGAAAGAGAAGGTTATAAGCAGAGATGATTGACATTTTTTGGAGATCAAAAGTTTCAAAAAGCAAATTCCAATAATTTTTTTTAAACGTGAAATATTGAAAAACTTTTTTTTCAAACTCAAAATGTTCAAATACTGTTGTTTCACAAAAACATTGTTAATGTTATAAATGAACTTAATTCTTTGTAAGAAATCGGGAAAAATTTGCAAAGTCGTGAAAATATAAAACATAAAACTAAAAAAGCCTATACGTTCCTAATTAGTTTAAGTATGTAATATATATGAAAAATAAATTTGAACTTTGTAATAAATGTGGATTTCAGTAAAATCAGGGAGGCTAGAAAATTCAGTTTTTATAGCAGCAGAAAAAGTCAAATTTGAAGAAAATAAATCGAAAATGGCAAGAATAATTGAAATATGAAGAAAAAAATTGAAAAATGACAAAAATAATTCAAATTTAAAAATAAAATTGTAAAATGACAAAACTAATTGAAAAATTGAAATGAAATAATTGAAATTTGAAGAAAATAATTGAAAAGTTTAAAAAATAATTAAAGTTACAAAGAAAATAATTAAAGAATAATAAAAAATAAGTACAATTTGAAGAAAAATTTAAGACTGGTGTAAAAAATCAAAATTTTGAGTACAATAATTGTGATATTGACGAAATAATTAAAATGTGATGAAACTAATTGAATAATGACATAAATAATTGAAAGCTGGTGTACAAATTAAAAATTTATAGGCAATAATTAAAAAAACTATTAGAAGTTTGAGAAAAATGATTGAAAGTTGAAGAAAATAATTAAAATTTGAAGAGAATATTTAAAAAAAATTGACAAAACAATTGAAATGTTAAGAAACTAATTAAATAATGACATAAATAATTGAAAGATAGTGCAAAAATTAAAAATTTATAGAAAATAATTGAAAAAATATTAGAAATTTGAGGAAAATAATTGAAAGTTGAATTAAAAAAATGTAAATATTAAGAAATAATTAAATTTTGAAGAAAATAATTGAAAAGTGTAAAAAATTAATAAATTCATGACAATAATTTAAAGACTGTAGAAAATAATTGAAATTTTAATGAAATAATATAAAACTGGTGTAACCATATTTTTTATAACCATATTTAGATTATGTGCATATTAGAAATTTGCCAATTATGAATAAAAGTAAGTAGGAAAATAAACATTATAGTAAGTAATAAACAGAATATTAAAAATTCTAATAAATTGAAATTCGACAAAATAAAAGTTATACTAACAGCATTTCGACAATTTGAAAGTTATGATTTATATGAATTTTAGGTTGTATGTTTGTTTGAAATATAGAAATTATGTTAATGTACGTTCGTTACAAAAAATGTTAGTTTTTTAACTTTTCCGAACAACAATATTTCTGATAAATGACCATTAGGGGAAAAAAGTTTAGGATAAATAATTTTTCGGATAAATAAAAGTTATACCAAAAAACAATTCTATTATTTAGAAATTAGTTTCAATTATAATTCGAGTAAATAAAAATTATATCAAATTATAAAATTTACGTCAAATAGCAAGTCGATATTATATTAAATATTGCGACGTATGAAAAAAAAAATTAGAAAATTAAAATTTATGCGCCCCCTAAAGTTAATAAAAATATGCAGGGTGGCTGCAGGTCAGAAAAAAACTGGAAATCAGAGAAGTCAGAAAAAAAGTCGGGGATTTTCAAAAAAAAATTTTAAAAGTCAGGGAATTTTTTCTCAAAGGAACCATAATTAAGAATTCATGATTTTATTGCTTTAAATTCCTAATAACAGAGCAAGATTTAAAAAATCTGTAAATTTTTGTCAGGAAAAAGTCCGGGAAAAATCGGGGAATTTTGAAAATTAAATTTTGCTTCCACTCTGTATTAAAATAAAATAATTGCTAGAACTTTTTTATATTGAAACTTTTGTCCCACAATGAACAATCAAATAAAGCGCAACAATTTCATTTCAATTTTCAGTTTAATGTTATCAAAATAACTCTTTAATCACTTACAGCAAATATCAGTGTCATTATCGACGTTACACTTAATGTATATATGTGCACATAAACTATTTTAAAAATACTCTAGACACAGAGTAAATCTACATAGTACATATTACATTTCACACGAAAATTGCAACCATTACGCTTAGAAAAAAAAAAAAACTATCAAATTAGAACCATTTTCTGAGAAAAATAAGAAACTGTAATATTCTGTAATAATATTGAATGAAACATAGGTAGCGAGTCAGTGAAAGTAACTGAACCCTCAA
Organism: Ganaspis brasiliensis; assembly: GCA_037103525.1. Classification (NCBI taxonomy): domain Eukaryota; kingdom Metazoa; phylum Arthropoda; class Insecta; order Hymenoptera; family Figitidae; genus Ganaspis; species Ganaspis brasiliensis. The sequence goes on along the minus strand of JAZKLR010000045.1, from coordinate 2,544,780 downwards.
CTGCTAGACTGGGTCTGACAGACCCGGTAGACCTTTTCCGCTCTCTTCAACAGCGGACTGTAGATTGAAAATAGTGAAAAAAGAGATTCTAAAAAATCGGGTCTGTCAGACCCAGTCTATCAGTTGAGGGTTAAATTCTTTTTCTCGCAACACTGACCTCGCTATTTCTGAATAGTATAAAAAGAAAAACTTAATTAGTTCTTCGCTAAGGAAGGTCCACTCAATCTTCTTCTCCGTTCCTCCAAAAATTCAGCTTTTGCCCGAATAACCTCTTCCTGTGGTAAACCTTCCAACAGCCGAGACAACTCTCTCAGCTCCTCCAAGAAATTCCCATCTTCAAAATTTCGTGGACCGTTTTCTTGAGGTTGAGTTAATGCCGAATAGTCCTCTACCAGCGATTCAACCATTATTGATTCCTTCGTATCGATCGAATCTAGCGATTCCCAAGGATTTTTTACCGTATCCAAATCATACCCAATTTCCGGAGCTAGATTTTTACCGATATCCATTAATGAAACTGGCTGTGGAGGCGGTGTTATTATTCTATTCGGGAACTCTACATCCCTCTCATAACGCTGATGATCAGTTAATTCTCGGATAAAATTCCCCTCATTTCTCTGATTACGCCGACGAGTCGCTGATTCTCGGCCAAAATCCTCTATATCTCTCTTCTGACGCTGACGATCCGTTGACTTTCGGACGAAATTTTCAACAACTCTTTCATGACGCTGATGATCAGTTGATTCTCTCACAAAATTCTCTACAACCATTTCATGACGCTGATGATTTACTGATTCTCGGCCAAAATCCTCTACACCTCTGTCATGTCGCTGACGACCTACTGATTCTCTGACAAAATTCTCCTCACGACGCTGACGATCAGGTGGTCCTCGGACAAAAATCTCTTGATCCCTTTCGCGACGCTGACGATTTGAAGAGTCTCGGATGAAATCCTCCGTCTCTCGGTCATTGCGCTGACGATCCCTTGGTTCTCGGTTAAAATTCTCTATATTCCTTTCACGTCGCTGACGATCTGACGGTTCTTGACCAAAATCCTCTTCTGCAAATCGCTTCTTATAATATTCTGCACGACGCCTACGATGTTGTATGTGGGCTTCTTCGCCATATCTCTCCGCCATATCCCTAGCGTGAACTTCAGAACATCTCGGACAAGAAGTTACAGTTTCACCCTTCCTTCCACAATTAGAACAGTATTTCCCTTGAGATGGTAGTGGACATCGATTGCGGACATGTCCCTTCTTCCAGCAGTTGATACAAGAACCTGGGGGAGGATCTAGCTCCCGGTTCGTCGGAATAATCTTCAACCCACCAAACATAATTCCCACTGTCTTTACCGGCAATGGTCTCGAATTTCTTTCATTATCATCCTCTCGAGAGTTTCTTGGCGCTGATAACGGTCTTATGTCCGAAGTTCCCGGAGGTTCAAGTGATCGCTTAGGATTTGGTGAACGATTTCTCGGATTGGTCATTTCGTCTTCTCTCTTTCTCTTCCTCAGTCTCACATTCTCACGCTCCTCCGAAGAACTTCTTCGTTTCCTTGGATAAACGGGCCTATCGTTCCCTCTGAATCTTCTATTAAAATCACCTGAAGACATTGCCGACAATTCATCAACCCGACGCATATCCAGCTCCGGAGAAATTCGAAATTCCGAAAATGTTCCTAGTGGTGGAATAATTCTGTCTATCACGCCTCGATAGTTGCCGCCTCCTCTTCTAAACGAAAACCTTGACATAATGTTAGACGTTGGAGACCAATTCAAATCCTGAAACAAACCAAAATAGTAAATTACGGCTTACCTATAATTTGCCTACGGACGTTTACTAGCACAAGGAAATTTAACATTGGAGCAATCTTAGCGCAGATCTTTGCTATCCAGAACTAAGTTCAGAATTCTAGAACACCCAAACTCACATTTGTCAGAATTCGCACAGTTCTCTTGACGTCGCCAATTTTTCAATAGTTATCTTAAGCTATTTAACGTATTTCTTAAATAATAATAATAATGGTATCGTCAAGATACTTAAACACATAAATGAAATTTAGGACAAAAAGACATCAATGGCAGTCGCTTGCTTCAATTTTAAAAATGCAAACTGCCTTCTGAACTTTGTCCAAGATAAAATGAGTTTCCTTCGATTGTATCCCTCGCAGAAAAGAAAAAATCTAACTCCTGACGGAATCTCAATTCACCTGTCTATTTCGCGGTTGAAATTCTTAAATATAAAAAAAAACTGATCTAGAAATAAATTAATAAAATGCCGCACTCTAGTGAATAAATTTTTTCTTGCAAATTTTTTAGACTTTGACGAAAATAAAACGAGGTAATATTTCAATAAATTGGAAACACATGGTAGTTAAATTTCAACACAGAACACAGTATTTTAATTATAATTTTCACGACATTGATGAATAGAAACAAACTCACTCTTTATCTTTTAAATACAAAATCTACCAAATTTGAAATAATAAACCACATGGCAACAGTGCTGCTCTCAAATAACGCGATTTTCTTTCTCAAGGCTCTAAATTTTTTCTCTATTACTCGACATTTTCCTGAAGATAATACGCTGATGGACCGTTAATTTTCTTTCTTCTTGTCTTAAAACTTTTTTTCAGCAGAATAGCCGCACATTGAGCGTTATTAGGTAATAAATCTTTTTATTTTTATTATTTACAATAGTAGCAATTGAGGTATGAAAAATATAAAAGCTGCTACGGTCGAGCTTTATTAGTTGTTATGAGACCCTCAATTCTTTATTCTCTAATTTATTTAATAAAGATAAATATACTAGACGTGACAATTATCTAATTTAGGCACATTTATTACAATTGATATTATTCACATTGTAAAAAGAGATTTATTAGAAGAAAATGTTTTTTACTTTAAACTAGGACAAGTTCCAATTCGAGAAATTTAAAGAAATGTATTTTTTACAAAAAAAATTACGGCAAGGGCGCTTTTTGGTATACTTACATGTATTTTGATGCGCTAATAATGAAAGTGATAAGGAATCATCCATAAATTACGCAGCCTTTTTTATATTTACCCCCCCCCCCCCTTTTGAACACTGTTCCGTGAATGTACAATACTCGGATTTATTATAAAATTTCATTTTTTTAAAATAATAATGTAATTTGAAAAATGTATACGTGTAATAAGTTTTAATATTTTTCGAAGCTTATAACTTTTTTGTGTAACCTCCTAAAAGTTTGAAGTTTTAAATATAATTTAATATTAATATAATCTACTTGCCTTTAAAGTTTGACGAACTTTTTTTTTTTGCTTCATTTAGGTAATATTAAATTTTTCAAGTTTTTTACTTAAGGTATTTGTCGCGTAGAATAACTTTCGTCAGATTTTTTTTAAACTTTGCATCAGTATTTCAGAAGTATTTATGTATGTAATAAGACCTATCCCATTAATTTTGACCGTTTCTGAGCTTCAAAATATAAATCCAAAGTTGATATCTTTTACATACGCCAGCGCTTAATGCACGTAATTTAAGTCTCTCATATTCATTTATATGAACACGATTCGTCAGATTTTCAAATAAAACCAGTAAGTTGCACATTGAGATAAAACAAATGCTTTAAAAAAAAGTGAACTTTATTGACCGTACAGCATAGAAAATACATTAAGTTTAAAACCCAAAATTTTTAAGTTTTATGTAGTTTCATTGAAAAATGTGTAAAACGTGTCAACATCACATGACGAGAACTTATAGTACATGGTTTAAAATCATAAAAAGTATTTACGTGACGTTAGAAGAGATCATAAGGAAGCAAATGAGTTGATATACAAGTTTATTTATTGTCCTTTTTTTCGATCGGTTTTCACCATGTAGCATTCACGCGACAACTACCTTAAAAAGTTTAATTATAGAATTTGACATAAACACAGTAATTCAGGGTGTCTACTAATTTCGTCCCACAAAATTCCCGGTCATTTCCCGGTTTTTCCTGGTTTTTGTTCCTATTTTTCCCGGTTTTTTCTCTTGATAACTTAAAATTTATTTTAAGTATAAATAGACCTACAAATAACTACACAAATTGAATATAACAGTTGATAATTGAAGAAAATAATTGAAATTCAAAGAAAATAATTGAGAATTGAAGAATTAAATATTAAACTTTACAAAAAATAATAATTAAGAATTAAAAGAGACAATTAATAATGAAAAGAAATAATTAATAATGGAAAGAAATAATTGAACAATGACAAAGATATTTGACAATTAGAAACAAAATTAAAAAGAAAAGTAAATATTAATCTACAATTGAACAGTAATTGAAAAATTGAACAATGGTTATTAAATTCAAAGAATATAATTGAAAATTGGTCAACTAGATAGAAAATCCAAAAAAATAATTTAAAATTTAAGTTAATAATTCAAAATTGAAGAAATAAATTGAAAATTAAATAAGCAAATTGAAATCAGTAAAACACAGAATTATTGAATATTACAAAAAAAACAATTGTAAATTGAGAAATAAAATTGAAATTCGAATACAATAATTGAGAATTAAAGAAAATTACTGAACAATTGGATTGAAAAAAGAAGAAAATAATTTATAATTAAAAAAAAAAAGGAAAATGACAGGAATTATTTAATATTGAAGAAAACATTAAAAATTGAAGAATAGAATTGTTATTTAAAGAAATTAATTGAGAATTGAAAAAAATAATTGAAAATTGAAGAACAGAATTGAAAATTGAAGAAAGTACTTAAAAAGTGAAGACAATATTTGAAAACAGCAGAAAAATTTAGAAATCGACGGAAATAATTGCGAATTGATGAAAATAATTAAAAATTCCCAATATAAATAAAAATTGAAAGAAAAAAAATAATTTAAATAAACAGTACAAAAAGCAGGCGCAATGCGCCTACAATTGAGGGTTTCGTGGCTTTTTATTATTGATTTCAAACAAGTCTTACCCACACCCAGAAAATGGTCTCAAATTCAATACAAAAATCTAAGGTATTAATGTATTAAATAAAATTGTTTCCAGAACCAATCGGGTAATTCCGTAAACTTTCGGGTGTTTTTCGGAACTATTCGGGTGTTTCCGTAACCATTCGAGTGTATTCGGAATCTTTCAGGTATTTTCGGAACCATTCGGGTGTTTCCGTAACCATTCGGGTGTTTCCGGAACCTTTCGAGTGTATTCGGAACCATTCAGGTGTCTCCGGAATCTATCGGGTGTTTCCGGAACCATTCGGGTGTTTCCGTAACCACTCGGGTGTTTCCGTTACCATTCGGGTGTTTCCGTAACCACTCGGGTGTTTCCGTATTCACTCGGGTGTTTCCGTAATCATTCGGGTGTTTCCGGAACCTTTCGGGTGTTTCCGTTACCATTCGGGTGTTTCCGTAACCATTCGGGTGCATTCGGAACCATTCGGGTGTTTCCGTAACCACTCGGGTGTTTCCGTTACCATTCGGGTGTTTCCGGAACCATTCGGGTGTTTCCGTAACCATTCGGGTGTTTCCGGAACCTTTCGAGTGTATTCGGAACCATTCAGGTGTCTCCGGAATCTATCGGGTGTTTCCGGAACCATTCGGGTGTTTCCGTAACCACTCGGGTGTTTCCGTTACCATTCGGGTGTTTCCGTAATCATTCGGGTGTTTCCGTAACCACTCGGGTGTTTCCGTAACCACTCGGGTGCTTCCGTTACCATTCGGGTGTTTCCGTAACCATTCGGGTGTATTCGGAACCATTCGGGTGTTTCCGTAACCACTCGGGTGTTTCCGTTACCATTCGGGTGTTTCCGTAACCACTTGGGTGTTTCCGTAACCACTCAGGTGTTTCCGTAATCATTCGGGTGTTTCCGTAACCACTCGGGTGTTTCCGTTACCATTCGGGTGTTTCCGTAACCATTCGGGTGTATTCGGAACCACTCGGGTGTTTCCGGAACCACTCAAGTGTTTCCGTTACCATTCTGGTGTTTCCGGAACCATTCGGTTGTTGGCGTAACCACTTGAGGGTTTCCGTTATCATTCGGGAGTTTCCGGACCCCTTTGGGTGTTATCGGAAGCCTTTAGGTGTTTTCGGAACCATTCGGGTGTATCCGTAACCATCCAGTGTGTGAAATATCGTCTTAATCTATGAATTCAATTTAAAAGACGTCTTAAGGTAGCAATAATTAAAGAAAAAAACGTTAATGGTTTCAAAGATATTTTGGTCTCAGATTCAATAAAAAAATCTAAGGTATATCTACCTTACCAATATCAGCATCAAAAACCACCCTTTAAAATTGCCACTTAATCATTAATTATGTGTTGAACTCCCTCTAGCACACAACCTAAAATGACAGCTATTGGTTCGTGTGTTTTCGTCTCTGTCTCTCACTATCACCCTCTCTCTCGCGCACAACCTAAAATTGACACCTATTGGTTCGTGTGTTTCCGTCTCTGTCTCTCACTATCACCCTCTCTCTCGCGCACAACCTAAAATTGACAGCTATTGGTTCGTGTGTTTCCGTCTCTGTCTCTCACTATCACCCTCTCCCTCGCACACAACCTAAAATTGACACCTATTGGTTCGTGTGTTTCCGTCTCTGTCTCTCACTATCACCCTCTCTCTCGCACACAACCTAAAATTGACAGCTATTGGTTCGTGTGTTTCCGTCTCTGTCTCTCACTATCACCCTCTCTCTCGCGCACAACCTAAAATTGACTGCTATTGGTTCGTGTGTTTCCGTCTCTGTCTCTCACTATCACCCTCTCTCTCGCGCACAACCTAAAATTGACAGCTATTGGTTCGTGTGTTTCCGTCTCTGTCTCTCACTATCACCCTCTCCCTCGCACACAACCTAAAATTGACACCTATTGGTTCGTGTGTTTCCGTCTCTGTCTCTCACTATCACCCTCTCTCTCGCACACAACCTAAAATTGACAGCTATTGGTTCGTGTGTTTCCGTCTCTGTCTCTCACTATCACCCTCTCTCTCGCGCACAACCTAAAATTGACTGCTATTGGTTCGTGTGTTTCCGTCTCTGTCTCTCACTATCACCCTCTCTCTCGCGCACAACCTAAAATTGACAGCTATTGGTTCGTGTGTTTCCGTCTCTGTCTCTCACTATCACCCTCTCCCTCGCACACAACCTAAAATTGACACCTATTGGTTCGTGTGTTTCCGTCTCTGTCTCTCACTATCACCCTCTCTCTCGCACACAACCTAAAATTGACAGCTATTGGTTCGTGTGTTTCCGTCTCTGTCTCTCACTATCACCCTCTCTCTCGCGCACAACCTAAAATTGACTGCTATTGGTTCGTGTGTTTCCGTCTCTGTCTCTCACTATCACCCTCTCTCTCGCGCACAACCTAAAATTGACTGCTATTGGCTGTGAACGACGGACGGACGGACGGACGGACGGACGGACGACAAAGTCTCACTATAAGGGTTTCGGTCCCGAACCACGAAACCCTAAAAAGCTGAGAATTGTTGAATATTGAAGAAAATTGAGAAGAAATTGAAAACTAAAAGAAATTGAGAAATTGAAAGAAATATGAAAAATAATTGGAAATTGAAGAAAATAATTGAGAATTAAAAAAAATCATTGTAAAAAGCCTAGAGTTATTGAATATTAAAAAAAAATTGAAAATTAAAGGATGGAATTGAATGTCGAAAATTATAATTGAGAATTAAAGAAAATAATTCAAGAATTGAACAATTGGAATAAAAGTAGAAGAAAATAGGTGATAATTGAAGAAAAAAGAAATTGAACAACCCAGGAATTATAGAATTTGAAAAAAAAACAATAAAAAATGAAGAATGTAATTGAAATTTGAAGAAATTAATTAAAAATTTGTAGAAAATAATTTGAAATTGAAGAAAATGTGATTTTATGAAAATTGTTGAATAATAATTGACGAATTGAATTCAAGCTTCAAAAACATAATTGATAATTGAAAAAAAATATTGAAAAAAGTCGAGAATTATTGATTATACACTGAAAAAAAAACTATTTAAGGTTTACTTGAGTTAAATGTAATTTTTACTTTTTTACTCAAGCAATGAAAAAAAATCAAAAATTGCTGTGAAATCAGGCAAATTTTACTTTGTTTATAAAGAAAAAAAAACAATTGACACTTTTGAAGCAAAATTTGACGTTTATGTGCCAAACTGTTAAAATTAAATTTTCAATACATTCCAGAAGATTTAATAGTGGAAGAATAAGTAAAAGTGAGTAAAAACGTTAATTGCATATTAATTTATTGTTTATTTCTTTTAATTAACTCAAACATTGTTTTAAAGTACAATATGTCAAATTTGTTTTAAAAGTGACATTTTGTTTTCCTTAAAAAACAAAGTAAGTTTTACTTTTTTTTGCACTGCTTAAGTTATAAAGTAAATTTTACTTGACAACTCAATCAAATATTCCATTGTTTTTTTTCAGTGTAGAAGAAAATAATTGAAAAATGAAGGAGTTATTGAGATGTGAAATAAATAATTAATAATGGAAAAAATAGTTGAAAAAAGTCGAGAATTATTCAATATTAAATTAAATAATTAAAAATTGATGGAAATAGTTGAGATCTGAAGAAAATAATTAAAAATTTATGAAAATAATTAAAAATTGAAGAAAATAATTGAAAATTGAATCAAATAATTGGCAATTCAAAAAAAATTTATAGCTGAAGAAAATAATTAAAAATTAATTAAAATAGTAGAAAATCGAAGAAAATAATTGAGAAATGAAAAAATAATTTTAAATTAATGAAAATAATTCCAAATGGAAGAAAATAATTGAGAATTGTAGAAAGTAATTGAAATTAAAGAAAATAATTGAAAATTGAAAAAAATTTCTTATCCCAGAAAAAATTCCCGGTTAATTCCCGGTTTTTCCTGGTCAATTTAAATTCCCGGTTATTTCCTGGTTTTCCCGGTTAGTAGACACCCTGTAATTTCACTTCGCTTCATTTAAATTAAATTTGTATTATAATAATAACACGACTAAAAATCGTATGCTGTAACTTCAAGTTTCAAAAATTAACCTTTTTGAGTTGAACATTTTTTTAATTTATTATTTCTTGTACGAAGCAAAATACGTTTGCCAAACTTTAATGTAATTAAAAAAACCTCAAATTTTTAGGAGGTTCCACCAAAAAGTTATAAGTTTCGAGAAATAGTGAAACTTTTTACAAGTATAAATTTGTCAAATTAGAGTATAATTTTAAAATAATAAAAATTTTTATACCATAATAATATGCTTTAATCAAGCTCTGAGACTAGCCGTAGGCTATAAAAGTAGTACCCCTATTGACGTAATATTAGCTGAGTGTTGTGAAGCTTTCATACTAGGCTCCTGACGATTTTAGGTTTGACAAAAATGGACGCAAGATCTGTAAGTGGGGTTTGAATTTTGTTTGTTTAGTGTGTTGAAATCCGTTTAGAACAAAATCCTAGCTGATCGGATTCGGCAGATATTCGTGTTTAACCACAGCAGCGCAACATAGAGTTAACATTTCGACATATTGGACAGTCTTACTCTGCTAACACAAATACACACGTGGATGTATGTATATATATATATACATATGTTACGTACCGAGACCAAAATTGAGCACCATGTGTACAGCAATTTTTGTACAGATCGCGATAGGTATAAGATATTCTGTAGAAAGCTGAAATTCGCAGGCATTGCACAGGTCTGTTTGTACTGATTATTATGAGTAAGCTCGGTACAACGTTTTTTTTGTAATATCGTCAAAATCAGTCTCAAAGTACACAGTCGATTTAAATTTTGTTTATTTTTTACTCTTGATGGATGATAAGATTAAGAGAATGACGATAAACTTAATTTATGAATTGAAAAACAATTTAGCATTATAGATGCCCTATTCGAAGATACACTATTATCGATTTAAAATCATCATGGTTTCGATTGATATGAAAAACGATTTAGAAAATAAGTTTAGTTAGTTAATTTTTTTAGAAAATTCTGTTTCAATATTTGACGAAAATGTTTACAATTACCCTGTAAGTTTGTCTCTAGATAATACCCACTAAACCTTTCTCGCTTTATAGAAGTATTTAGCACTCAGCGGAACGATTGAACTAGGCAACCAACAACGCCTTGTGCTAACTCCACCTTTACCCATAGATCCCTCAGCCCAGCATCAGATCTCGATCATTAGTCCCACCGTTTAACGGCGAACTTCGGAGTGGTGTCAGGTGGAAGATTCTATACGGTTGTCTTCCTTAACTTTCTACCTTCCATTGTCTTCAGATTAACCTGATTCCTTACCCTCAGTCCATTAATGTCTTTAGCCTTGATTACTTGGGTAATGAAGGATTCAATGTGCTGCCCCGAGTCCACATTCCTCAACATAAGGTCAATCATGTTTTCGGGGGTGACTTCAGTACCCACCGCCCAAAACATATTATGCCTTTTTTCCTCCCAATAACTGCAAACAAAGAGGGTGTGCTCCGCTGTATATTCGCAATAGGAGCACGATCCCTCTCTTCTTAATTTAAATCGTTTCAAATACTCGTTGAAATAACAATGACCTGTTAGCACCTGTGTTAGGTAGTAGCTAACTTCTACGTGCCCTCTTTCTAGAGACTTATTGAGGTTGGGAATAAGGTGGTCAGTCCACTTTCCGGTAGCTTCACCATTCCATCTCACCTGACAGTCCTCGATTCTAAGGCTGATGCCCACACTGGAGCTGCATAAAGCAATTTCGAGTGCACCACGCACGCTACTAGTCTCCTTTTTGCTTCTTTGGGACCACCAATGTTGGGTATAAGCCGGGAAATTTTTCCTCCACATTGGATGTCTTTGATTGTCGCAGATGTTAAATGTTAGTTAAAGCTAAGCTTCTTATCCAACTCGAAGCCCACGTACTTTATAGTATTTCTTCATTTTACTTCAGTCCCATCGATCTCAGTGGGTCGGGCCACAAAAGATCTACGGTCTGTGACGAGCAGCGCTTCGGTTTTTTCCAAGGCCATTTCCAGACCATTGGCGTCCATCCAACGTTTGACTCGTCGCAGAGTTTCATTGACCCTTATGCCAAGGATTTCTGTAGTTTGCGCACCGCATACGATAATTTTGTTATTCGCGAAGCCAACTGATTTGGTGTCATTAGGTACTTTCATCCGCCCTATCTTTGACCCTTGGGGGGCTCCACAAGTCATCTCCTCGCGAATTTAAAAAGTTTTGCCTTCATACTCGATTCACCGGTCGCTAAGATAGTTGTCCATCATTCGCAATAGGTAGGTCGGTATCCCTCTCCTCTTCATCGACTCGATACAGATGTTCCATCGCGCGGAGTTAAACGTATTACGTACATCTATTGCTATTAATGCGCAAAATCCTTTCTTCTTCCCCGTGCCTTCTCTGGCCTTCTTTACCTCTTTTACCACTGCCAAAATAGCGTCAACAGTGGGAACTAAATTAGTTTTAAATTCATAAATAAAGTTTTTTTCGTAATTTTCTTGATATTATCATCGATTCAAGAGTAAAATATAAACAAAATTTAAATCGACCTTGTACTCTGCGGCTGATTTAGACGACATTGTATTAAACACGTTGTACTGAGCTAACTCATTCAAGAAATGTCTATACAAATCCTGGGAGTTTCAGCTTTGTACAGAAATCGTTGTACATATCGCGCTCTGCACAATTTCGGTCTTGGTACGTAACATATGTATATATACATATACGTGTGTGTGTGTGTGTGTTTGTCATGTCAGAGAAAGATTGTCCAATATGTCAAAAAGTTAACTGTACGTTGCGCTGATGTAGTTAAACACGAATATCTGTCGAACCCAATCAGCTAGAATTTTGTTCTAAACGGACTTTAACACTCTAAACGAGCACAATCGATACTTAAATATTTTGCGTTCATTTTTGTTCAAAATCAATTACAGATAACGTGTCGGGCTGCGCCTTCGTGTTTCCCTCATTAAATATCATCTCCAAACATAAAATTTATGAATTTGCATTTATCTTCTTACTCGAAGCATTTGCTATTTTCATCACTCTTGGCCACATAATTGACTCTAACTTTACCAACACAGTGATTTTTTCAGACTTCCTTAGTGTACTCAAAGACATAGCTTCTAACAACCCGTACAAAATTAAATCTTACATAATTTATACAATTAAAAATCGTCTTAAAGTCCTCAAAAGTTTAAACCGACCAGTTATTCTTGCCTGGATTCCTGGCCATGCACTCAGGAATCGAAGATAACGAAGATACTGATAGAGCGGCTAAAAACGCTACCACAAATCAATCATTACATAACATTCAAGTTCCATTTTCAGATTTTTTCAGCCTTCCCCCTAAAGAACTAGAATATAGACAGTTAAAAGAAACAAACAGATATAAAGGAATTTTGTATAACAATTTTTTTTATAAAATTAGAAAAAAACATGGTTTGCTTCATTTCAATCACCTGGTCATGGCTAAATTCCAAGAAGTAGTGACAACGTTAGCCACAATTAGTATTCCCTAAAACCCATTTGGCCTCTTAGCTTAGAATCTATTTGCCCTAAAACTCATTTAGCCGAAAATCCACCAAGTAGGCTTTGTAGAATTGGTTTTTAAAAAATTAAAAATCGTGTCTTATTTAATTTTATATTATTGGTAATGTAGATGCGGACTTTGTTTAATTAGAAAAGGTTGAAGTGAGACTCTGCCTATAGTATAAAACCATGAATTATGGTGTTTTTTATGATTCTTACATGATAATAAAATTTACGCCAATTTTACTATTATTGTATTGAGCGCATCGAAATACATAAGTACACCAAATTTTATTAAAATCGTCCGAGGATAAATAAATCTGCATTTGTCACAAATTTGTGACGTAGTGTGTTTATGTGAATTTTATTTATATTTAAAATTAGAAGCAGTTATTTTTTTAGTTTCTCAGAAGAAATCTACCTTAAGGTAGTTGTCGCGTGGATGCTACAGGGTGAAAACCGATCAAAAAAAAGGACAATAAATAAACTTGTATATCAACTCATTTGCTTCCTTATGATATCTTCTAACGTAACGTAAATACTTTTCATGATTTTGAATCATGTACTATAAGTTCTCGTCATGTGATGTTGACACATTTTACGCATTTTTCAATGAAGCTACATAAAACTTAAAAATTTTGAATTTTAAACTTAATGTATTTTCTATGCTGTACGGTCAATAAAGTTCACTTTTTTTTAAAGCATTTGTTTTATCTCAATGTGCAACTTAGTGATTTTATTTGAAAATCTGACGAATCGTTTTTATATAAATGAATATGAGAGACTTAAATTACGTGCATTAAGCGCTACCGTAGGTAAAAGATATGAACTTTGAATTTATATTTTGAAGCTCAGAAACGGTCAAAATTAATGGGATAGGTCTTATTACATAGATAAATACTTCTGAAATACTGATGCAAAGTTTAAAAAAAATCTGACGAAAGTCAATTCTACGCGACAAAGACCTTAATGAAACCTTTGTTTCACATTTTAAAAAGTGCTCCTATACTTGCAACTGGCCCTAGTTACGTAATTAAAAAATACTTTGTTCCAATAAATCTCCTTTTATAGGGGACCATATGTTTTATTTTTTTATGAGTTTTATCAAAAGTATCATGATTTTAATTGCACTAATTTAATGTTTCCTAATAAGAATGATAAAACCCAAATTGAAATTTCCAATTTTTAAATTTTCAATTTTTAAAATAAATCCCCTAAAATCCCCAAAAAATTTAAATTATTAAAAATCTATTATTATTATAAGAAATAATGAACAATAAAAAATGTAATCAAAGAACAGATTATGTCGACTAACTGGGAAAGTTTCAAAAAAATATTTTCAAATTCGTATGATAGGGGCCATCCATAAACCACGTGGACAGTTTTGGGGGGGGGTTCCATCAAAAGTCCACGATTGTCCACGAGGGGGGGGTGGGGGGTTGGAGCAAATGTCCACGTGGACATGCATTTAAGCATGTACATTTCTAGCATGTGAAATACTTGACTTATGTTTGATCAAAGATGATCAAAACCAGGGTTTTCTGAGTTTCTGGGCCCTGTTTATCAGAATCTTGACGTCATGGACAAGTTTTGGTCAGGGTCAGATTCGTGTTCAGTAATAAAAAATCTACAAGAAAAACTTAATCCGATGCTTAAATAAAAAAAAGTCATTTTTGTCGACCAGTGTAATTTATAATGTTAATTTAGGAATTTATGTTATTTTCCGTAATCAGTACTTAATAAATTATAAGATCTTCAATAGAGTGGTCCAAAATTTTTTTAGTATTTTTTTATGCTCTTACCCCCTAGGATTTTTTACTGAAAAAAATACCCCTATGATTTTTTGTTAAAATTATATAGTAATGAGAGGTAGCTCAAAGCCGATGAAGTTTCCCACGTATTTTTGATAAAATAAAGCTATAAAATTTTAATATAGCTTTAACTTTATAAGGTTTACAACCTTTTATGTTTGAAATAATTAAAAATAAACAGTAACATTAAAATTTATTTATAAAAATGTTTAAATAATTTATTTTTGTTATTTAACAGCTTATGATAAAATTAGAAGAGAGACCTGGATTTTTTTATGAAGTTTTTAACTTTTTATATTTTACATAACTCAAAATATACAGCAACTTTAAAATTTATTTACAACACTTGCTGAAGCAAATTATTAAAGCATTGTTAATTATCATCTTTTGATAAAATAAAGCTAGTAACTTGCAATTTTTTCTTTATGTACTATGAATTTGTAAGATAAAGTTATAATTTTTGTTATTATTTAAGTTAATAAAAGAAGTTTATCTTTAATTTGTACTTCTAGATCTCACAATAACAGTGTCCTTTCATTAATTTCAATGTAAAATTTAAAAACATTATTAATAAACTTTAATAGATAACTTACTGGGCATTTTAAATGTCTAGAGCTATTTTATCCTTCTTATTCATAATAAATAATTTATTCTGTTTCTGTAATAGTTGCAGTACCGTCCCAAGCATAAAAGTTGTAATATTGAGAAAAAATTGCAAGTCTCTATCTTCATTTTATCATAAGACAATAAATAACAACAATAAATTGTTTAAGCAATTGTTAAAAATAAATTCTGGTATTACTGTTTACTTTCAGATATTTGAAACATAAAAAGTTGCAATGTTGAGAAAAAATTGCAAGTCATTATATTTATTTTATCAAAAGTTCTTAAATAACAACAATAATTTCTTTAAACAATTGTTATGAATAAATTTTAAAATTATTGTTAATTGTTAGTTATTTCAAATATAAAAAACTGAAAATTTCAGAAAAAATTGTAAGTCTCTATAGCTTTATTTTATCGAAAGTTGATAAATAACAACAATAATTTGTTTAAACAATTGTTATAAATAAAAATTTTAATTATTCTTTACTTTTAATTACATATCACACATAAAAATTGCAAAAATTAAAAAAATTGCAAGTCTTAAGCTTTATTTTATCAAAAGTTAATAAATAACAACAATAAGTTTAAACAAATTAACAATTACTTGAATTAAATAGTAAAAACTTATAAGTTATTTATGTAAAATATTGCAAAAAACTCCCAATAAAATAGTAAAAGATATTTTTACGGGTTTTCCATAATTTTGTAATTTTAGGGAAGGTTTCACGACCCTGTACAAAATATTAAATAATAAAAAATTTTTAATAAATTTTTGGATGTTATTTTTTGAACGTTTCTGAGAAAATGCAGAGTTGTCCGATTAAAAAATATTGATTTTCGTGAATTCTATACTAAATCTACGAATATAGAGGTATTTTTTTCGATAAATAAGAATAATTCTATAGTGGGTGAGAGAATGAAAAATTAAAAAATTTGTTTACAATGCGTTTTTGGACCACCTCAATGTCCAAAGCTATTTTTTAAGATCAATAAAGAATGTTTAAAAATGTTTTTGATAAATATTGATAAATATTATACAAACCACTTCTTAGGTTTTCGATATCTTATAGTATATTTATGCGTTTATTTTAATAGATTAAATATATTTCCTTTTAAGAATAATATAAATTGTATTTATTTATTATTTTTTCATAAACTTCTTTATTCCAGCAATTTTTTTTTGAAAAATATTCAGAATTAAGCTTTATAATTTTATTAACTTATTGGTTTATAATATATAAAGAATTTTTTTTGCAATGTCCACGTGGACAATTTTGTAAGGGGAGGGGGGGGGTGGTAAAATGTCCACGAGGGGGGCGGGGGGGGGGGTCAAAAATCAGCAAAAAAACTGTCCACGTGGTTTATGGATGGCCCCATAGCAAAATTATGAAAATTAGGTAAAAGCAACAACAAAAAAATAAATTTAAAAAAAAAAAGTAAAAAAGTAAAAAGATAAGAAAACAGTCTTTTGATAAAGTAAGAAAATTCTTTTAAATAAAAAATGTTGCATATTATTAAAGGAATAAATAGAAATTTAAAAAAAAACGACACAAGAATGAAACAGTAACATAAAAATATACAAAAGAGTAGAAACAATAAAAAAAAAAAAACCAAAAAATTGTGGATAAATCTTGAAAATTTCAATTTTAATATTTTATTCTTTATAAAATTTAAGAGATTGTTCTAATGGAGATGATCAAAATACCTACGATCTACAAATTTTTGTCATAAAGATAACAAAAAATGGTAATACATTTTTATATCTTTAAGTCATAATCTAAACAAATTCCAAACGACAATTAACTCATTTCCAAATTATTCAAACTTTTAAATTTCAATTAACTCAGATTTCAGAGAAATTTCACTTTTTCGATACTGTTTAATTTTTATCTTATAATTTCTTATATTTACAAAAAATTTGTTTTTCTTTTACTCTTGAAATTTTTTTTGTGTTTGTCTTTTTATTTCATGGTTTTCTTTAATTTTCTTATTTTCATGTAAATTATTTAATATTATTTTACACAATTTTTTTATTATAACATTAACTAAACTTTTTTTTTCGTTGATTTTCTTAATTACTTCTATATTCTTAAAAATAAATACGCTTATTTTTTTGTAAATGTATTCAATTTTGTTTTCATTCTAATATTTGCAAACTTACTTATTATTTCATAAAATATTTAGATTTTCTTTATTTTTCTAAATTTATTGTTAGACTTCTTTTAAGTGTAATATTATAAAAATATTTTTAGTTTGATTTCCCTAAACTTTTTTTATTATTAAAGGATTTTTAAACTTCTTTTCTGAATTGTTTATTTATCTTTATATACATTTTTTATTTTATTTTTATCTCGATTTTTATTAATTCTAATTCTAATTAATTCTAATTCTATTTTTCCATTTTCTATCTATTAGTTATTTAATTTTCTTGTTGTTTCACAAATTTCTTTATTAGTCTTTTCCTGCATTTTAAATTGTTTAGTTTTTATCCTGTAATTACGAATTTTTGAAACATTTACTCGATGCTTTTATCTACACTTTTAAATTTCTCATTTTTCTACTTATTTGAAGACTTTGATTCTTTTATTATATATTACGTTAATTTAATCTTCTACTAAATATTCTCATTTTAACATCGTTCTTCTATTTTACACTGAGAAAATGAGAAATGACTGAGTACTGTCCAGACAGGAATGGTTCCTGTCCAAATAAAAAATTTTAATTAGACAGCACTCATTGCTTTCTAGACATGAACCATTCCTGTCTGGAAAGGACTCAGTAATGTCTTGGACATTAATGAAATGGACAGTAATGAACCCTGTCCGGACAGGAGTGGTTCATGTCCAGACCTGAATGATAACTCTCCGATGGTGAAATTAAAAGAAGGTTAATTTGTAAAATGTGATAAACGTTATTCAAAATAATTGTATATAAGTAGCATAATAAAAGGTTGTCAATAGAAGTCAATAGAAAGTACAGTGAAATTAATAGAATGTTAGTAATCTTACCATCAAAATGATTTAAGATGAAATCCGAATGAAGTAATGAAACAATTCACATAGAAATTCAAATGGGATCTCTTTCATCCTTTTTAACCTTTACAGATATTTGAGAATACACACAAAAAGATAAAGAACACACGTATAACTTTTTTTTTATATTTGGACAAAACTGCACTGAGGGATTGAAGATTTGAATCTTTATAAAAACAAAGTTGAAATTTTATTAATTACAGGTTAGAAAAAAACGTACTTTTCTAAATATTTCAAATGTTTTATTCAAAATTTACAAAAATAATAAACATTCAAAGACTATTTTTTGTAAGCAATCTCTTTTATTAACTTTTCTAAAAAACATACTAAAAATCGTAAACAACATTTCAGACATCAATATAACCTTTCTAGCGTTCAGTGTGATATTTAGAAAATTCATATAAAGGATATGAAATATTAGGAAAAACTGCGTTTTCCCCTAACCTGTAACATTACGCATTAAAATTTCAAAGATTTTTATAAACATTAAAATCTTCAGTCCCTTAGTGTGTCCAAAGAAATGTTGTAAACTTTTATTTTAAAAATGAATGTTTTTTTTAAAAAAACCTTACTTTGTAATCTAAATAAAAGAACATGTAAACAGTTTTTCCGGATATAAAATAAGATTTACACGACTGTTCTTTACTTTGTTGTATCTATTCTTGAATATCCCTTTCTATTAACACTATTAAAACCTTCTATTATGCTACTTATAAACAATTATTTTGAATGACGTCTATTACATTTTACAAATTAACCTTCTTTTAATTTCACCATCGGAGAGTTATCATTCAGGTCTGGACATGAACCACTCCTGTCTGGACAGGGTTCACTACTGTCCATTTCATTAATGTCCAAGATATTACTGAGTCCTTTCCAGACAGGAA
This sequence comes from Ganaspis brasiliensis, assembly GCA_037103525.1. NCBI lineage: Eukaryota > Metazoa > Arthropoda > Insecta > Hymenoptera > Figitidae > Ganaspis > Ganaspis brasiliensis. The sequence goes on along the minus strand of JAZKLR010000045.1, from coordinate 2,525,946 downwards.
TGGTTCATGTCTAGAAAGCAATGAGTGCTGTCTAATTAAAATTTTTTATTTGGACAGGAACCATTCCTGTCCGGACAGTACTCAGTCATTTCTCATTTTCTCAGTGTATAAAGTTTGTTTTCTTTAGAAATTTTTTGAAATTTTTCAAAATTCCATTCATTCTTTTTTTCTTCAATTCTTTGTAATTTAAAAATCTTCAAATCTTTTCTAATTTAAAAGTTTTCTAATTATCTTCTTATTTATTTTTTTAATTAAAAAAAAAATGCAATAAATCGTTTATTTTTTTGAAAAGAGTTTCTACTCTTTTATATATTTTTATTTCACTGTTTCATTTTTGTGTTGTTTTTTAAAACTTTTCTTTATTTCTTTAATACTGTGCATAACTTATTTTATTTAAAAGAATTTTCTCATTTTATTAAAAGACTGTTTTCTTATCTTTTTACGTTTTTATGTTATTTTTTTTATAATTTATTGTTTTATCATTGCTTTTATCTAATTTTCTTAATTTTTCAAATAAATGAATTTGAAATTTTTTTTTTTAATTTTTTCATTTATTCGACATAATTAGTTTCTTGACTAAATGTTTTATTGTTCATTATTTCTGATTAAAATTTTCTCAGTTTAAAAATAAAACGCTTAAAAATAAACACTTGGAAATTTTATATACTGATTACCTTAAAAAAAAAACAATTTTTGATTTATATAAAAAAAATCATGATTTTCAATTTTATTTGTTCAATAACTTGTAAACAAAATATTATTTTACAAAACCTAATAAATAAAATTGTAAATAATGTTTCAACGAGAAAAATGAGCTATTGTTTGTCAGAATTGAATGAAAATTGCAATTTTTGTTAATTAACTCTAATAAGAAGACATAAAATGTTAAATAATTATTATTTGACAATAAATTTTATCAAAAACTAATTTTTTTTTGAAAATGTACAACTGGAGCTTTCAAAATTTGGTGAAATTAATTTTAATAATAGTTTTATTTGATAAAAACAGTCATTTTTTAGCTTGAGGATATTTCAATGAAGAGAACCTCCTTAAGGTATTTCACCGTCAGTTATACTTGAAAAAATCAATTTTCGTATGATTTTCTTTAAATTGTAGAAAAACATTATTTTATATGTGCCTTCTATCTGGTTAAAATTTCAGAACCCTTTGCGATGCTAAAAACTGAGATATTCAGATTTGAAATTTCAATTTTTTATCATTTTTCATACAAAAGTGGACTGAAAATTTGACCAGATAAAATAATATAATATAAAATAATGTTTTCTCACAATTTAAAGAAAATCCTACGAAAATTGATTTTTCAAGTATAACTGCCGGTGAAAAACCTTAAGCTTATTTAACCTGTGAAAAAAAATTAATGTTGATTTATTAGAAATAATTTGTTAACAGGTTTGATCAGACTTAATAATAGAATCTTGTTAAATATTCAGTATCTCAATTAGTAATATAAAATGGTTTTTTATTATAAACATAAAATGTGGAGTTTGAAAAAACAGTCTATAAAAATCATTCACTTTTTGAATGCATCTGCTGTTTATTTACCGGCAGTCCGGACCCGCAAAATAGACCATTAACACGTCTAGTTGAATATTCATCTATTGTTTATATTTATAACCTCAAATTACTAAACCTGCTCATGAAGAAATTTCCATTAAAAATGATTACAAAATAATAAAACCGCTGATGGCGTAATGAATAAGGCGCGACATTGATACAACAATTAATAATTATTTAATAATGAAGAAAAGATTTTATACTATCTCTCACCGTTCCATTCACTATTAACTTCCACCTCGAACTGCGACAAAAATTTCCTGTTTCTTTTTTGATCTCGTTGCAATAGACAATAGATTGGTCACAAGCAGACACGATGAACGCAAAATAAAATCGGTTTAATTCCTTAATGACATAAATATATCTTGAAGTGGATTCTTCTTGTTCACACTCAATCTCTGTACGCCAATTCTCCACACTTGTACAATGTGCACGATCAAGTATAATTGAGTATAATAATAATTGATAATAATATGTAAAATTTATATATTAAATATATAACTTTCAGTTTCCCATTTTCACTTTTACACTTAAGGGCAGGGATGGACAAACGTGCATTCCTCGAGGTTTTCTACGTATAATACGTAGAAAAATGTAGAAAACAGAGATGGGCTGTGATCAGGGTGCAGTGACGCGCAGGGATGGGTAAAAGTGCCTTCTTCGAGGTTTTCTACGTATAATACGCAGAAAACGTATTATACGCAGAAAATTGCAGAAAACCTAGTTTTATACATGGCAATTTCTAACACATTTAAAAATAATTTTAATTAAATAAATATATTTAAAGTTTTCAATATTGTACGCAGCTAATCTTTTCTTATTCATATTATTAAATAAATGATGCATTAATTCATATTTTAAATTTTAATTTCGCATACAAAAAACTCTTTAATTTGTTGGTTATGTTGCTCCTTCAAATTATTATCAACAATTCAACGTTGAAATGTTTGTTGTTACTGGTTAATTAACTTTAATAACAAATAAATTGTTATATTTTCCAACATTTATGTACAGTACGCTTCCATTTAATTGACCTCGTCGGGACCGGATGAAACATTTTAATTGACCCTTCCCACTCTTTACGCAAATACCAAAAACACTCTGCACGTGAGGGGAAATGTTACATTTCCCCTTACATGCACATGAGTGGTAGGGATAATTTTGTTCATTTAAAATGTACGAAAAAGTTCAAATAAAATGGAAGTTCATTTAAAATGGAGGTCAATTAAATGGAAGCGTACTGTATATCTTATCGCTATTAAAAATTTATTTATAACAAAATTTGAAAATCCTGCATGTCGTAAGTCAAGATGTATAATACACGAAGTGTGTAGAAAACTGTCAATGTATAAAACATAGTATTATACGTGTAGAAAACCATGTATAGGCCTAAGCAGATAGAAATACGGTTACGGAATTTACATGCCAAAAACTATGTAATTTACGTCTTTACGTGATTACCTTTACATCTCTGGTCCTGTAACCGTATTTCTGTCTGCTTAAGGGTCTAGGCACATGGAGGGGATTAGCTGATTAGACTTGAGCCAATCAAAATTTAGTCTCTAGCGGTAGAGTAACATTTGCCGCTAGAGATTACATTTTGAATGGCTTCCCAGTGGTAAAAAAAAAACCAAAAGACGTCCTTCAGACGTCTTTTGGACATGTGTGCCCACTGGATTAAGTCTAATCTGCTAATCAGCTAATCTGCTCCATATGCCTAGACCCTTAGGCTCTAAGCAGATAGAAAAACGGTTACTGGACCATGAGCATGAGACAGAAAAGGACAGAAACAGTCTCTGTCCTTTATTATCTCATGCCCTGCTCTCGTAACCGTATTCGTTGTGCTTTGGGCTTTAGGCCTGTAGAGTCGAAAGTCGACCATAAAAAGTCAACTTTGAGTCTTCCATCGATTTTCGTTGCTTCAAAAAGTCAGTGTTGCCAAATCAGTATATTTTATACTAGACTAGATTTTAGGGTTACCAGACGTACCGATTTATCGTGAGATCTTCCGATTTTGGTCCATTTCTCTTGCTCTCACGATAACTTGCGATTTCATCCGATTTTTTAAGTAAGAGGATAAAAACATCTACTTTTTCAATAAAATTATAAATTTTTACAAAAAAAAGGTCAATCTCAGAAATTTTGTACAATTTAAATTTGTAAGAAAAATTATTTATATGTATTTTGAAAAGTGTAATAAAGTATTCTATATTATTTCAAATTTGTATTCAAAATTACCCGCACAAAATTTTTAAGGGTGGTTGGGGCTGCGTTAAGGAGGGGGAAATCTTCCGATTTTGTGACATAACCATCTGGTAAAGGTACTGGCACATGTGGGAGAACAGAAGAATAGTGGAATAGAATAAACCAATCAGGAAATGCTTTCCAATGTAACCAATTATCTGATTCGGCTATTCTATTCCTCTATTCTCCTATTCTCCCACATCTGCCTGTACCCTTACACTACCAGATCTAGTATATAATTTATCTTACGCAAGAAGACTAGAAACAGGAGACACAACATGGAGTGGGTCTGATGGTTCAAATTGTGGCAGGACGCTTGGGCGTACTACCCCGAGGCGCGGTAGTTTTCTGCGCATCCCCACCAATTCCCACCATATGCTTAACTACATGAATTCTGGTCGCATGAAAATATGCATCAGTGAAATCAGTGGTGGGAATGCGCAGAAGACGACCGCGCCTCGGGGTAGCACGCCTATGCATACTGCCACGGTTTGGACCATTGCTCCCGATTTTAAGCAGCCGAGTTTGTACTCCTGTTTCTAGTCTTCTTGATCTTACGCCTAGTGGAAAAAATTTTTTATATCTACTGTTTATAATTAGAAAGTCTCAAAGAATTTGAATATTTTGCATTTTTTTAAACATTGAGAATTTTCAATATTTTTTACATAAAAAAACTTGAAATTTATATGTAAAGAATTGCTCTTGATAAGTGGCAAATAATTTAGTGTTATACACTTTACTTTACAAAATAGTTTTTAGGGTCAAGTCACATACAAAGGACTAGGGTATCAGTGGATTAGAATAGACCAATCAGATAATTGGTCACATTGGAAAGCATTTTATGATTGGTCTATTCTAAGGGTGCCGTCTCATGCTAGGGTTTAATGGAATAGGGAATAGAATAGACCAATCAGATAATTGGCCACATTGGAAAGCATTTTCTGATTGGTCTATTCTAATCCCTAATCCATTGATCCCGAGCATGAGACGGTACCCTTATCCCTGATCCATTAATCCCTTGCATGAGACGGCACCCTAAAATATATTTTTTGCGCAAAATTAGCTTCTGGTAGTGAAATGGCGTCATATTAAAATATTATACATATTAGGTATGTTCTCGCTACCTACACTTTCTACACTTTTCACAAAAGTGTACACTTTTCACAAAAGTGTACACTTTTGCGTTCTCGCTACCAGAAGTAGCCTAACGCACAATGAATCGTAATCGCTAATCCTTAATCGTAAGAATGAGAGGAAGTAGGACAGACATATATCTCTGTCCTACTTTCTCTCATTATTACGATTAAGGATTAGCGATTACGATTCGTTGTGCTTTAGGCTAGTGACGAGATAGTGTACACCTAGGTGCATAAATGCCTTACCCCGGACCTCTCTTTCTTTCTCACGTATTCTCATGGGCAGGGATAACCAGTTGGGGGTAAGGCATTAATGCACCTAGGTGTACACTCAAATCCCTAGCTGCCGTTGCACTTTTCCCTATTTCATTACACTCGACTACAAGCGAGTGTAAAAAGTGGAGGAAACGAAATGGCGCAAAAGTGGCATCTAATTAAAATTAAAATTTTGTTAATGATAAAAATTCAAAGTCATTTACTTATGTTTATGATTTTTTCGTAACCTAAAGTTTGTTTACAGCAATTATAAAAATTAGTAATTGATAAAATTAACACAAAATGCAGGTTAACCTTAAATAATAAATATTGTATATATATACATATATATGTTTATTAAACATTTATGTAATTAATAACAAAAATTAATAAAAAATTAGTTAAAGAAAGAATTATTGAAGAAATTATTTATTTATTAAATTTCTTAATTATATACGTAAATAAATAAAACGCTACATAGAGAAATAATGAAATTAATGAAATATGTAAACAAAAATTTGAATATTTAAAAATGTTTAATTATCATTAAATAATATGCATTAAAATTAATTGATTTTGGGTAAAATATAAATCTGAAGGGTGAAAATTTTCCATTGATCTGTATCTAATATGTATATACAGATCAATGAAATTTTCATATTTAAAAGCAGGGCTGTTATAATTGTTTTAAATCATGATATAAATCATTGGATTTAAATTAAAAAAAACTTTACAATTAAATATTTAATTTTTGATAAAATTTAAGAAATTGTGCTAATACTGATGATCAAAATACCTACTATCTAACAATTTTTGGTATGAAGATATATATAGCACAAATTATTATTAAATTTATATACATAGGTATATCTTCCCAGTGGGCACACATGTCCGAAAGACGTCCCTATGTCGGCCTTTATGTCTAAAAGACGTCCTTAAGACGTCTTTTGGAAATTTTTGCCCACTGGGTTTAAGTCATTATAATTTAAATAAATTCTAAACGTCAATTAACTCATATTCCAATTTGTTCAAACTTTTAAATTTCAATTAATTCAAATTTAAATGCATATTAATTAGTACAACATAATTAAATAACATTATTTATATTTCATATTCACAATAAACCTTTTTGTAATTCTTAAAGTTTTTCTAAGAGAATTCACTTTTTAGAAACTATTTAATTTTTATCTTATAATTTCTTATTTTTACAAAATTTTAAGATTTTTTCTCCTTTTTCATCTGATTTGTTTTTTTTTTGTATTTGCGTCCTTTCATTTTAGTATTTTCTTTAATTTTCTTCTTTTTATGCAAATTATTTAATATTATTTTACACAGTTTTGTTATTATAACATTTACTAAACTTTTTATTTTGTTGATTTTCATATTTATGGATTTCCATATTTTTAAAATAAATATACGCTCATTTTTTAGTAAATTTATTCAATTTGTTTCCACATCTTGTCTATTTTTTGCGAGATTTTTGGCAGACTTACTTATTCTTACATAAAGTTGTTAAATTTTCTTATTGGACTTGTTTATTTACACTTTCTTACAGTTTGTTAAACTAAGGAAAAAAACATTTTTCCATTTTCTTCCTATTTATTTAATTTTTTCATGTTTTACTATTTTTTAGTCATTTCTTCCGTTTTAATTAATTCTTTAACTTTTGTCGTCATTTTTCAATTTCTTATACACCTTTTTTCTTCATTTAAATTTTTTTTGTTTCTATCTTGTACTTACGAATTTTTGAAAATATTTGTTCGATGCTGTTATAATTTTTTTAATTTTGTCAACTTTCTACTTTATGTTGTAGACTTTTATTCTTCTATTTTATATTTAGTAAATTTAGGCTTTTACTAAATATTCTTATTTTAACATCGTTTTTCTATTTCATAGAATGTTTTTTCTTTAAAAATTATCCCAACTTTGCTTCTTTTTTTTTTCCTTTAATTTGTGAATAATTCTCGAATTTTTCTAATTTTAAAATTTTCTTCTCTTTTGTAATATATTTTAACGTTTTTATAATTATCTTCTTAATTATTTTTTAATGAAAAAAAATGTCCGTAAATAGTTTAATTTTTTGAAAATAATTTCTGCTTTTTATATATTTTTATGTCACTGTTTCATTCTTGTATTGTTTTTTTTAAATCATTTCTGCATTTCTTTAATATTATTGCCATGACATTTTTTATTTAAAAGAATTTTCTCATTGTTTTAATAGACTGTTTTCTTATCTTTTTACGTTCTTGTTTTTTTTTAAATATAATTTATTACCTTTTTGTTACTTTTACCTAATTTTCCTAATTTTGCATTCATATAAATTTGAAGGTGTTTTTTTTTAAATTTTCTCATTTGTTCGACATAATTTATTTGATTTTGATTAAATGTTTTATTATTTTATTATTTCTTATTAAATGTTCTATATATAAGTTTGACAAATAAACTACTTACAAATAATCATTTGAAGATTTTATATACTGATTGGATTTAAAAAAAAAAAACAATTTTTGGTTTAAATCAAAAAAATCCGATTTAAATAAAAAAAAAATTGGATTGTTTGACTTTTTTTTAAAAAATTATGATTTTTATCAGCCTTGTTTAAAAGGAATATAATAAAAATTGTAATGAAAAAATGACCTTAATTAAAGAAAATAAAGTTTCATTCTTATTGTTAATTAATTTCCAGTAAAAGAATTGCATATTTATTAAACAACTGAAACAAATGTTGGTAAAATTTTATTATTTTAAATTCAATATCTATGCTTTCTAACTAAACATTCACTGTTTATTTATTTATGGACCTTCTTAGATTTTTTGTTTTAAATATATATTTTTTTAAGGTAATTTTATGATGTACTAAAATAAGTTCAAAATTTGACAGTATAACTGCTTTTAATGTCTTACATAATTTGAAAAAAGTGTAACAGATCTACACTATTCTGTTCTCGTTAGTTTCTGTACTTTACTTTAATGCGCATGCTCCGTTTTACACCTTCTTACACTCGAGTGTAGCAAGTGTAGGTAGCGAGAACATACCTATTGTGACGGCCTGCGCCTTTTTACGTAGTGATTTCCCCTAGAGAATCTAGTTCCTGAATCTAGTGTGAATCTGTTAGGAAATTTCAGTTGGAAATTTCTGTAAAATTACAAGGATTTACTTTTGAAACGTTTTAATTAGATAAAATGAATTTATTGTCTTGTTTGATAATTATAATCACTAAAATCACGATTTATTCAATATTGTATTTAAACTGATAAATTTATAAATATATTATAGAAAATATTAATTATTCAATTGATTATGAGATATAGATTTTAAATGAGAAAATATTGAGAAAATAAGAAAAACAGATATTAATAATAATATAATTAATTTTGATTTATTATTTAAAATTTTAATTAAAGTAAAATAGAGAAAATTTATAAATTTAACAAATAAAAATATAAAATATATAAGTTATTTTATTTATATTTAAATAAGATTAAAATAAATTAATTATTTATATAGTAGTATTAGTAACTACGCAGTATTAGCAATGAGTCATACACTGAGCATGAACCAGGAAGTATAGTAAATATTAACTTGAGACGTAGAAGCAACTTTCACTAGTAACCTTGAGCCGTTGACGCTCATTGGTTGAGAAACACGTCATCAGCGATCTGATTGGTGGAGCGACAAAAAGGGGAAGTAAACTCTCCCACTCTTTACTAGACTATATAAGAGGCTGTTGTGAGCCTAGAAAACTCAGATATTTTACAAACCTCGAATCGGATACATCTTTTAAGATATTTATTTCTGATTTTTTCGAGATCGTGCATATTAATAATATTACTTGTTAAAAGTAATAAAAATACTTTAAAATAATATTGTTTAAATAAACCTTCGTGAACCATAAGGATTATAAATATTATTTAATTAAATAAATTAAACAATTGTGAATTTTACGAATTATAAACATTTTCGAACATTGAAAATTACAACGTTTGTGAAATTGTGACAACAATTGTGAAATTACGACAACAATTTTGTGAAACGTCGATAATTAGTTATAAAATAACTAATTAATGTTACGTTTATAACAAAAGACGTTATATACTTCGCGTGATCGATAAAATTTAATATAAATTTCGGAGGTCGTTAGTAAATGTTCACACGAGGTGGTAAGTCTCGTGTATAATTTTTATTTGTAGGATCGTTGTTGTTTTTCTATTCTATGGGAATAGTTATGATATTGTTTTATCGAAAATATAAATAAAGAGAGATTATCTAAAGAGAAATGGTTTATTAAGATGTAATAAGATATATAAGAATAAAAATACAAGAATATAAAGAATACAAGAGTATAGATGTTTTAACAGAGTAATATAGTAATAGTAGTATTAATAATATTAATAATTCTTACCAAATACTAACTTTTCTTTGGTTTTTTTGAATTATTTGGTTTCGTTGTTCACTTATAATTTAGATTTTTGTGTGGTTGGAAGTCTTAACGAGTAGGATTTTGTAAGTTATCGCTTGACGAAATTTAACAAATCAAATATCGTATTTTGACCAAAGCTTTACATCAATACCAAATGTCTCAATCTGAGTACTTTGGATCCGTTTGACTTTGTCTAAATTCGATATTTGTTACAATACTTATTAGACTTTTAAAAATCAGAACCCGGTTTCAGAAATTGATACAAAAGGCTTACACTGATGGGACAACTTAACTACTTGTAATGTATTTAACAAAACTAGAACTGAAGAAAAGTGACGCTGCGGCATAGAGTTCCGGAGCTTTTATAGAGTTGTAAGATGATGCTATTGGTCATAGAAGATAGGGCGTTGACAGTTTTTCCAATTTCATGTAAATAGGTCATCTAATAGCCAATCAGCATAATTTAGGTAGGCGGAGCTCATCTTATTCGATGCTTCGTGGGGGCTAATGATGTCATAATTTCATCTCAGGAGACTTGCATTGTCGATCAAAAATATTACATAATATTGCAAATTATAATATTATAATTATAAATAATACGCAGTATTATAATTGTAATTATATAATTATAATTATAATTAGGACTATAATTATTATTATATAATTATAAATTAATAATAAAAATTAATGCAAATTATAATGCATTCGATGACATTTTCGATAAGTTTTACAATAAGAATATAATATTAATAATCTTTTAAAATCCAATTATACTTATATGCGTACAAATACACTTTTGTATACTCGCATACTTACATACATATATATACATATATATATATATATATATATATATATGTATATTTACATAGGTATTTATAATGTAATAAAAATATTTATAGTTTTAATAATGTCTACATCTCAATGTGTTGAATTGTGATAATTTACAATTGATTATCAAATTTAAAAGACGTGTACTGTAATTAAGAGTTGTAGGCATTATCAGTATGTTTCATACGTATTCTCTTGTTCCTTTTATTTCTTTTACTCTCGATCGGTGTCATCTGGGTCAGCAATGCGCTTGACATTAGATCACCGAGCATAGATTTACAATCTTAATACAGTTTAAATCTATGTGTTTTTTCATAAAAATATAAATAATAATATATAGATGTGTGTATATTAATGTATTCATTAATAATATGTACTCATAGAAAACATAAATTTTGATGCTTAATAATGGGTCGAAAGTTGAAAAACATAGAAAATTGCAATAATCTTTATTTCCTTTTCTCCTTCGTCTTTGCGTTTTCTTTCTTTCTCTTTATTTGCGCAAAAGAGTCAAGCATGCGCAATTAGACGTAGTGAGACGCACGACATATGCTATAGCGTGTAAGCTAATCTTTCTTACTCTTTCTTTCTCCTTATTTCTCTCGCTCGCTCTCTCTCTTTCATTTCTTCTTTCTCAACTTGTACTGAATGCTTAGATTAAACTTGCATCAATTATAAAATAATGAAATATTGCGTTCAATAATTTTTATGCAATTCAACATTAATATTATAATTAACATTAATAAAAATAAATTATTATGCAATAATAATATATTAATATTGACAACAATTAATTATTATGCAATAATCATTATAAATAATATATTAATATGGACAACATTTAATTATTATGCAATAATCATTATAAATAATAATAATATTTAAAACAATTAATTATTATGCAAAAATTATTATAAATAACAATAATAATCATATAAATTACGCAATATAAATTATTTTAATAATAATAAAAAAAAATTAGTTGTAGTGTAAACGTAACAGCCTTCCCCCCTTAGAATATTATCGTCCTCGATAATATCTTAAGAATCTGATATATTTGATCGTAATTGGCTGTAATTTAAAAATTGTGTTTGAAATCTTGTCCATTGCGTTATTTACAAAGTAATATTTGAGCTAACAAGAAGCTTTTGGAATTTTGACATTAATTTAAAATTTGACCTTTATATATAAGGAATTTATGAAAATAATATGTTAAACAGTAGTGTTGTATATAATAAGTGTAATGGAAAAATATATGTCTAGGTGGAAGTGTTAGATTATAATAAGATTTTAGCGATTTGAGCATCTCTTTTGCTTTTTTACATAAAGTGTATCATGTGCAAGTGTCGTTGATCTAAAAAGGAATAAATGCTATGCTTTGGAATTTCTTATGGAAGAGGTTGTAGAATGGTAAGTAATTTTTATGGCAAAGGAAAAGAATAAGTGATAAGGCGAGTGCAGGATGTGGCTGGTGTCTCCAGAGCGTAGTGCATTGCTGTATCGGGTTTCATCGACTATGAATCTGATTTGATAAGAAAAGAAAAATCAAATTTTTCTTTTCTTAATGTGTGCAGATGTTCATCCCTTCTTTGGTCCTGAATTCCTTAGGATGATGAGGCTTGGTGACAAATAACACCCATGACAGAAATCAGTTGTCATTGAAGCAATGGACGGAACGGGTCAGAAATCTTCTAAACCTGCATATACTCGATTTGCTCCTTATTTAAGGATGAATTCGGCTCCTTCAGGTAGTGTGTCAGATCCAAATTTTCCAGAAGCTAGTGCAAGTGTAGAAATACCAAGATTGGAAAACATTCCGGAAACTACTGGCAGAAGATTAGGCCAAATCCGTCCAAAGTTAGCCAGTGGTGACAGTGTTGACGTGCAGCCAGGACCGAGTTCCAGTACTGGGCGGAGACCAAGACCAGAAAGTGTCGAACTTCTCTACATGTCTGCTTCTTCTTTTGAAAGGTCAAATAGATATCTAAGCCGAGACCAGGCATCAGGATCAATACTGTATGATCGTTTACAACAAAATCCACCACCGAGACCGGAGGATAACATTGGTCTTGATCCAAGGTTCCAACGTCAGGTAGAATATGGGAGTTTTATTGAATTGCATCACATGGTCAAACAATTGTGTAGTCGGATTTCAATGCTGGAAGACACGCATTGTAATTATATCTTGGCCTTGTGGGGTCTACCCATGAACGATCCGGCTAAAGAAGTGGCGTCGGTGTTAGGAGAGTTGTTAAGAATTACTTCTACTGATCCTGTATCAATCATCGACCGTTTAGCTGAGCCTAGGAAAGGTGTCCTGTTGCGTTTTACTTCGAAGGTGGTGAGAGACTACATCCTGAGGGCGCGTGAACTATTGGCAGCTCATAGGATTTGGGTTGATAGAATGTAAGGTAAGGGAATATCAATAAAAGTTTTATGTAAGAGGATAATTTCGGGAATTTCGAGTTTTAATGAGTTTAGTATTAGATGTCTTAGAATATGATGTTGGCGACAAAACTATCAAATTTGATATAGAAAAATTCCTTTAAAATATTTTTCAAGACGTTTAAAAATTACAATAATAAAAATTAGAGTACTAAAAATAAAAATTTTTCTGGTTTCTTAAATTTTTATTATTTTTGATTATATACTTAAATGATATTTAAATATAAATGTTAATTTATAAATTATGTTAATTTTGCCTTCATATTACATAAAGAAAATAACATTACGTCATGATTTTTCGCTATAATATATTATTACATTCCTTATGTTACTACCCTTTTCGAACACAATTGATTTTGATTATGTTTTAAATGTCAAATAGTATAAATTTGTTAACAGAATAATTTAGATGTGTTTCCGTTTACTTGAAAAAGAATACCGCCTTACAGTTTTCAAAGTTAAATTCGATTAAAAAAAAAATTAAAAGAAATTTGGTTTTGATATTCTTCTATATATGCATATATATATTTTTGTGTTTCAGCCAAAGAAAAAGGAATTCATTAACAACAACATCATTTCCAAACACGGATCAGTTAATCAATTAATGATGGATTTTGGTGGAACTTGGCCACTGTTATAAAAATCATTCTATTAATCTCTTTTTTTTTAACATATATATACATATATAATTTTATATACTTCACACATAATTTACGCAAACATACATCTACTCTGCTTCCAGTCATTATGTATTTGAATACTTGTAACTATATACACACATATATATACTTTGTACTTACAAGAAAATAAATTGAATAAAATTTAAATTTCAAAAATTGTTTGATTTTTTTGATTGAGTTGCTTTTATTTTGTAAAAATAAAATGTTAATTTTATTGTTTTTATTTGTAGATGTATTATTTATTTTTTTGTTAGAAAATTGAAAATTAATTAATTTTATAATTTTGTAAAAAAAAAGGTAACATAACCTTAAATCAAAACAGCTCCAGTATAGCCCATATTAAGTCGTTTAATTGCTAAAATCCACATAAAATATGATTTTTGGAAAATTCTATTACTTAAATTTTTATTTTGTTTTATAATTTCTATAACAGTTTAAATGTATAAAGGAGATGTTTACTACATTTTACAGATAAGGGCTAATTTTGAAATATAAAAGTCACATTTGATAGTATACTTTTGAATTCTGAAAGTAATCAAGAAGTTAATTAAAAGATTAGGTAGGAGATTGGAAATTATATAAAAGAAATTTAAAAATAGAAGAAAATCATATATAGAGTAAAATGAATCGGTTTGTACTTTATCATGACAATTTAAATTTAAATTTTCTATAATATTTATATAATTTAGGTTATGAATTGTCATTTTTATATTTTGTGCATCAGTAATAAATAAAACACCAAAAAAAAAATCAAGAATTTTGGATTATTAGGTAAGAAAATACTGCCGATTCTTTTCACTCTTGCTCAGCAACCACCAAGAAGAGGAAGTCTGATGCACCTTGATCGTGCGTTACTCTTCGCCAAGGTGAGATGCGGAGGGTCTTGTTACTCTATAGCTAAGCATATACGTTTGTAGACTGTGGCGGAGTAGAGAACTGGCGGGGGTGGAAAGGAGTACGCGAGAAAGCGAAGAGAGATGAGTGTAGAAGTATGCACACAGTATAGTGCTTAGCAAATGTAATATAGTGAGACTTTCTGAGCAATCATTTAGATACATTACGGGTACAATTTTTAATTTATTCTATTGACTCCTTTTGAAATTTTATTTATTAACTATTTTAAAGTTTAAATATTTTAGCATAGAAGGTGTAAGGGTTTTAATCTTTTGTAGTAAAATAAATTAATCATAATAGTAATAACAAAAATAACATTAAATAAAGTTATTACTCGTTTAGCTTGAGTTTTCTTGACTTCTTGATATAGTAATTTTACTAATTTATATCGTTTTACTTGAAACAAAATATTATAATAAAGATAATAAGATTATCATTATTTTAAAGTTTGGTTAGTCGTAATATTAGACTTGGTTATTTTGTTAGTAATATAATAATTATTATAATAAAGTAATATTAATAAAAGAAAAATGATGATCTTAGTGATGATAGATTATGCAATATGTGAGAGCTATTCTACAGAGTTTTAGATATATGAATGTTGGATATTATATTTATATATTTATTTGTTTATTTTAAAACTGTAGCAAAACTTATATTTTAAATGTTACTTGAATAATTATTCAAAAGTATATGTTTTAAAGTAAAAATATAGGTGCAACGCAGTGAATATATTTGGTACTATTTATTAATTATATAATTGATTATTGTTTATTTGTTAGTAGTATAATAGTATGAGTAATAAAAATAATAATAATAATAATAATAATCATGCTAATATAGAATCGACCTTATTCATAATAATGGATTATTTACGTGTATTCTTCACTCAAGTATAATGGATATTAGGTTTATATAAAGTTTATATAAATATTTCTGAACTGTAGCAAACTTGTTTCTTAAATGTTACTCAAATAATTATTTAAAGAGTATATAGTTTAAAGTAAAGTTTTTTGTGGTTAGATGTATGTGCAACGCAGTGAATATATTTGGCACTATTTATTAATTATATAACTGATTATTGTTTATTTGTTAGTAGTATTATAATAAGAGTAATAATAAAATCAATAATCATAATAATAATAATCATGATAGTAAGGATAAAAATTAAATTAGCCTTATTAATAATAATGGAATCTTATGTGTATTCTTCATTCAAGTATTATAGACATTAGAGGTTTATGAAGCATACATAAATACTTCTGAACTGAAGTAAATTTAATCTTCAATTCTAAAAGCTATAGGTGTGTTTTATTTGTATAATATATATATATACTTTTGAAAATAAGTTCGATTATATAATTAGAACTATATAGAGATGAAATATGTTGTCTGTTATAGTTTAGGTTATATTTGATTAGTTAGTCTCTTTTTAATTCGAATTAAAAGAATAATAAAATAGGTTAAAATAAACTTAAATTTAAGGTTAGTTTCAAGATAAATATAGAAAAATGTAGTTTTTCACTTACAATATTAATGTGTGCGATGTCCTTTTACAAATCTTATAATACAATATATCGTTAGTATACCTCCAAAGGTTCCTATGACGGATAAGGTTTGAAATAAGTCTCGGTAGAAGTTAGAGTGGCTTTGTCTTTTGAAAGTGCTTAAAACTTTTAATTGGTTCTCGATTTCAGCAAGAGATGTTTCTTCCGAAAAATTCAATTTTTTTGTTTGAAATAATTCGTCCATCGTTAAATATTCATTTGGTTGAGAAATATTTTCTAAAATTTTCGAATTTGGTAATATAACCGATATATTGAGGGATGAATTCGGTTCGTAAAGGTATTCGATCTCAGAGTTTTGAATAGATAAACCATTTAATGTCACGTATGGGCCTCTAGCAATACAGGTGTTTCCAAGGCGCAGTAGTCCGAATCCAGAAAATTTTATTTGGCGTTCGTAGTTATCTGGACAGTTGATTATCATTGTTTCTTGTTTAAGTGTAGAAAATAACCATCCACCTAGTGTTATTACTTGTCTCCAAGAGCCCTTAGGATTGGCCTTCATTCTGATATCGCATAACTTTAAAATTTCATCCTTTGGATCGAGTAATAATTGACTCTCGCAGGTTTTCACTACGTTTGTTTCAAAAATTGGTCCATGGTTGTCGCATATATCGTATGCATCAGTTTTCAAGCATAAATTGAAGGTCTCTTGATCCATGTTAATATATGAGCGTCGGTCTTCAGATACGGCTATATATGGTGTTTCAGGAATTATATACGAAGAATAATTTTGTGGTTCGGTGTATTGTGGGATTGGATAAGAATGTATCTTATATAATTTATAGGTAGTTTTACTCAATAAAGGGAGATCTATTGTAACTAGAATTTTTCCTTTGTGGTATCCAATTTTTGTCTTGGCAATTGTGGACAATTCTTCAGCTAAAATCCTAGATGTTTGTAAAGGAAAATCAAAATTTTTATTGATTGTTTGTAGCCTTGTTTTTATATCGTGAAGTTGTTCCGAATTTAATAGTGCTGGGTGAAATTTTCCTTCTCTTCCTGATAAAATTATGTTTATTATTTCGTTCATAGCGTGAATAAAGTGGTCCAATTTTGATTCTAACCCTTGACTCCATTGTGTCAAATAAGTGTAGTATTGTTTTTGGTTTAAGGACTCTGTCATAGTGTTCAAATTTTTCAAATTGGTTCTAATATGATTTAAAATGTCTGAGTGTCGATCGGCTTCCTTATATAATTTCTGTAAATCTGAACGAATTACGTGTGTTTGGCGACCGACTAGATGTGATGAATTTCGATTCATTTCGTAGAGTTCGTCTATAGCTTCTTCGTAGATGTCTCCATCTTCAGTAGTTAATATGCCTATAATGGGTTTTAAACCTTTGCCAATAAAATCAAAAGGAGATCTTCGTTTTCTGATGCTTACCGGTAAATTTTCCATGTTTAGCGATGTGTCTTTGATATCAAGAAATAAACTTGTTGCATCTTGAAAAACATTGTTGGCTTGGGCAATCTTTTCTTTTAAAGTATGCGGCCGTATTGCTTGTTCACAAGGTTCAGTGTATGGTATTTTGCTGTATACTTGGTCAATTTCTTTCGTTAATAACTTTATTGAAAGATTGTTCTGTAATTTTTCCATATCTATAAATATTGTTAACCTCCAAAAGGTTTGAATAAATCTAATCGTTTTTAGCCTTTCATAAAATAAACCTGAGTTTTTATCAAATCTCGTGATTTGATAATTTTCAGAGTGTCCATTTGTTATTGTAAGTGCGGTGAGTAAGTTCCAAAGCAATAACATCGTCAAGCTTCACCTGCAGAAATCCAAGGTATATAAAATGTTATTTTCGAACATATATAGAAGGTTATATTTTTATTTCGTGTGAAAATGAATGAAGTTGAAGTTTGGTACATGGATTTTATATCAAATGTTTGTTAATTGTACTGAGTTAACATCCATTGTCCTGTGTTCAGTTCAACTAACCATCGGTGTAGTCGATTGTTATTAATATTGAGATTACTCAGCCAAGTCAATGCATTATGCCCGTTCGGTAGTAAAATAAAATTATTTCCCAAAAATTGACTAAATCTTCTTTTTGCGTGGACAATAGCTAAACACACTTTTTCATTTTCTGTGTAATTTTGCTCCGGTTGTTGGAAATGTCGGCTTGATTTTGTTATTAATTTAATTCTGTTCTCCTTATGTTCAGCGAGGACAGTTCGAAGTTTTCTTTTTAGTATTTGAAAATATAAAATTAGTTGTCCAGAATATAATGGATATGGAATGAATCCTTGATTTTCAAGATTTAACTCATCATTTAAAAAGTCAAGTGCGTCAATTTTGTTTAAGAAAAATTTGCATCGAGATGCTTGAATAGTAATACCATGAATTCCAAAAGCGTGGAATATCGTTGACAGATTATCTGAATGTTCCTTTAAGCTTTTGCTTGTTACTATAATACCCTTTTGATAGAATGTTATATCTTTATTCTTTTCCGCGTTAGGTAATATGATTCTTAAAATTCTTAAAAAGGTCAAGTCAGAACCTTTGATGCTTGATGTTAGACGATTAAATTTATATCTTCCAACGGGGGTTATGAATGAGGTTTTATCTCTATCGTTTAGCTGTATTTCTATTCGCGAATATAGATCCATCAAGTGGAAAATAGATATTTTATTAGCTTGATCCATTTTGGCTCTGATTTCTTCAATAGTATTAAATTGTGATGGCCAAACAATAATTATTGAGTTTAAATATTTAAAATCAAGTGTGACCTTCCACATAAATTGTTGTGAAGATGGTGTCCATCTTAATGTTGTTGTTATTTGATTATTATATTTTGAGTTCGAGAGATTCAAAATTCCTGCAGATTTTAGCTGAGTCATTTGGAGGAATATATTTCGTCTTTGTTCTCTAGAATAAGTTCCTGATGTTTTATATTTGGCTTTAAAAGGAAGATGTTTTGTTGTAACAATATGGTGTTGTAGTTGTGGAAAAGGGTCAAATGAACATAGAGTAAATAGAGGGAAATATTTCCACATCAGTTCTGTTACAACCTTAACTTCTTCTGTATCCATCTGCTCTGTTTCTAATTCTTCGAAGGTTCGTATATATTCTTCAGATGATATTACTGGATTTTCTTCCATATTTACCTATAATTGTAATGATTCAATTCAAGATTTGGAAAATAAAAAAAAAATAATAAAAGTGTATTAGTTTAGATGTTATAAAAAAGATTCCCCTTATTTTTAAATTTTATCAGAAGCTAAATAGGTCCAGTTTAATTTTTCTACGGTTAATAACCAGTGCATGAACTTAAATCCTTTTGCTAGTGTTTGTAACCATTCGATGCCAGTTCTTCCATCGTAGAACGAGATGTGGTTATTGCCAATTAATTTTTCAAAATTTTTAATACTGTGTATAATAGCAAAACATGTCTGCTCATGTAGATTGTAAGCCATTTCAGGTCCGAAAAATTTTCGAGAGCAATTCCCAATCACTGTATTCTCTTTTGTATCGGTTTGAGAAAGGATTGTGTTAAATCCTATTTCTACAATTACTATCGTAAGTAACAGATCTTTTGAGTAGTTTGGGGATTGATTAGTATTAAATGTGGTACCTGAAATTTCGCTTATATACCTTAGACAGTCGAAGTTTGATCTAAAAAGTCTCAAATTAGTCGGCTCAAAAGGTATAACATAAAATAGGCACGTGTCAAAAATATTTGCTAAAGCTCTTTTGTGTGCTTCAAAAGTAAGGGTTGCTATCATTATTCCGGTGGGGAGAAAAGTTATGAGATTTTCTTCTTCGTTTGGGAAAATTTGACGTAGTAATTTAAGAAATGAAGTCGCAGATCCTTTTATAAATGGCGATAGTGTGGTAAATTGATATTTTCCGACCGGAGTGGTAAAAGCGGTTTTATTTGCATCGTTTTGATTTATTTGAATACGATGGTACAGATCCTTCATTTCTATAATCGAAAAGTAAATATTTTTATTTATAATATCTCTGATTTCTTTAGCGGGTTTGTAATCTGGTGGTGAAGAGATGATTTGTCGGTTTAATGTTTGGAAGGGGACTTTTATTCGCCATACTGGTATGTTGCCTTCTATTGAATTTTCTCGGGAAACTCTTATTTCATTATTGTACTTAGAATCTGATGCTACAATGATGTTGTGAGATATAAGTGCGTTAATTTGAGCGAGTATATTTGTTTGTTGTTCTGCTGTGAATTCAGTTACCCTTTTATAGTGTTTTCTGAAAACTTTTCCTTGTGCTGTTATTATCTTGTGTTCCATTAAGGGTGCTGACATCGTACATGAACCAAATAGGAAAGGATACTTTTCGATTAAATGAATGACAAATATTGCTTCTTCTGTTTCAAGTCCTTCAATGTGTAATTTCTCATATAGTTCAAAATATTTAGGACTTAATCCATCCTCAGGTTCCTCCTTGTTCATGGTGATATAGGCTAAAAATAGAAAATAAAATATTTCTCTTTTTCTAATTTTTCATCAGAAGGTATTGGAAAGTAGTGTTTTAGTTTGTTAAGAAGGTAATAACAAAACATGTTTTGCATACCCAATCCAAATGCGAATAAAGGTTGTTTATTACTCCTAGACTATCTGAACATTGACTGCTATAAGAAATTTTATTTACTTTCTTAATATCAGCAACGCTCAATCAGACCAGCAGCATTGGTCTCATTCATAGGCTATTTTAATTTTATCCATGTGTTTCTGGAATCGTTGTCCTTCATCACCTTCAAGAATGACGTTGTGCTTATCTGTTATATCGATAATTTTATATGGGCCGTGGTATCTTTTTTCAAATTTATTAGTTCTGGGTTCTTTTAAAACGTATGCTAGTCCACCGACTTTTCCTTGAAATTCTTTACAACTTTTATCATAATTTATTTTAGAACGGTTTTTTGCTTGAATTAAATTTTTAGCAGCTAAAATTTTTATCTCATTGAGTCGTGTTATTAATTCTCGCAAATAGGTGCCGTAGGTCATTAGTTTTTCATCTGCTGGGAAAGCTGTTGGGGCCCTAGCAATTTTTCCGAAAACAATTTCATAAGGGGTGAAATTTGTTCCCTCATGAACGGAAGTGTTATAAGAAAACATGGCGAATGGGATAAGGCGATCCCAATCGTCGAAGTGTTTCGCATAGTGTTTTATAAATTCCATCAGAACAGTGTGGCTTCGTTCTAATGATCCGTTCGTTTGTGGTCGATAACCGGATGTTGTCAATTGCTTAACTCCAAATATTCGACATAAGTGGTTCATAAGCTTACTAACAAAACTCCCTCCTCTGTCGGTTAGTATTGCTCGCGGAGCGCCGAACTGAGCAAAAAGGTTTTTAGCTATGGCATGAGCTATTGTAGCGGTTGAAATATCAGGCACAGGTACTGCAATACAGTACTTAGACAAATTATCTTGGATGGTTAGAATATACCTATTACCATCTGGGGTGGTGGGAAGTTTTCCAACCGTGTCAAGGGAAACTTTATCGAAGGTGTCTATCGGGGTATCGGTGATTAGCATGGGTTCTCGTATCCTGGATCTAACAACCTTCTGTTCCTGACAAGGTTTACAATGTCTGATGAATTCTATAATATCATTTTTCATTCCTGTCCAAACAAAACGTTCTCTGATTCTACGGTATGTTTTAGTCATACCTTTGTGACCTCCTATAAGACTCTTGTGCATTTCGGAAATTATTTTAAGGCGTTTTTCTGTGGGTGGATTCTGTGCTGTACCATAACATAATGTTATATTTAACGTGTCTTCATAAAATATATCAGTTAGCATTTCAGCTAAATGGTTTGCTTTTATGTTTTCTAAATAATTTCCTAACAAAGAAAGTCGCAATGTCTTAATTTTTGCATTCATAATTAAGTTTTGTAAATTTTCAAGAGCAATTCTTAAATTAGCTTTGTTTAAGTCATCGCTGTGTTTACACTTAATTATCACTGAGAAGACTTTGTAGCTTCCGCGAGGTGTTATTAGTATTTGTCCTAATTTTGGGTTTTGTAGTTTTATTTGTTCTGGGTCTATAATGCCTAAATCGATAAATAATTTATCTATTGGTGTTAAAAATTCGCACAGAGCTGACGTAAAGTGGACGTAATTATCTCGGATATAAGTGAGATTCTCTCTACATCCTTGAATGGACATATTCCTCATATATAATCCTTTCGCTAGATTTTCTAATTCATTGGTTTTAGGAATAGACTGGGTCGATTTATCTTTAACATTTGGGACCATAGTAGGGTTTGATAATATTTGTTCGGATTCCTCTACATCCTTTGCATTAATAGGAGGTAAATTGGTTTCAATATTTACATCCGTGTGCAACTTTCGTGGTAGTTTTTCTTTTAGTTTTGTGGTTAAATTCCCTTCATCTTCTTCCTGAATGGTTGGATATAACGTAGGTCCATGTGGAAATGGCGTAGATCTTGCCCTAGGCTTGGATGAAGTGAGAGGGGTAGTAACTCCTTGAGATGTTAAAGGTGTTCCAGGGTCGAGTGAAATATGTTCTTCAATATCTTCGCCTATTATGTTAGTTGAATCCTGTCGGTTTTCCTCTTTATTCATTTCATTGTCACTGGACTTAGTTGTATTAGAATCGCGTTGGTGCAGTTCACTTTCGTCGTCGAAATTTTGGGGTTGGACCGTTTCCGTCGTTAGGCCGGTTAGATTTTCGGTATTTCGAATTAGTTTTTCAATTCTTTCATTTAATTCGGCATCTTCATTATCTGTATCGTATGGGTCAAGATTTTCTAGAGTCTTTAGTAGCTCTTGGTCTTCCTCTCCTTCTGATACGGCAGTGGGGAGTGGATCTTCGTCAGATTCATCGATTTCTTCCTCTGACTCGAGGTTCGACTGATGTTTTAATAAAGATTTATTAAGAATTTCTATGGAA
Organism: Ganaspis brasiliensis; assembly: GCA_037103525.1. NCBI lineage: Eukaryota > Metazoa > Arthropoda > Insecta > Hymenoptera > Figitidae > Ganaspis > Ganaspis brasiliensis. The sequence goes on along the minus strand of JAZKLR010000045.1, from coordinate 2,503,011 downwards.
TTCCGGATTTGGTCTTTCAAATTTTTGCTTAACAACGATGTATTAGTAGTTTGGTTGCAGATTTCATCTTCTGTGTCTGATTCACTTTGTGCAGGTTCCTCTAGTGGAATTGCGACAAATGATGGATCAGTCACTGGATCACTTTGTTCTATTTCGAATTCTTTGTCGAAAATTGGTTCTGTGGTGTTAATAATTGGAGCACTCTTTAATGGAGTAGGAAATTTAGCAGAATCTGAAGTTATGTCGAGGCTTGGGAGTACGCTTGACCTTCTCTTCCAAATCGGAATCTGAACATTTTCCATAGATTCTTCTTCTGAGTCAGATTCATCTGATTTTTCTTCACTGTCTTCTTCTGGGATTTTAATTGGTATCTTTTCCTTTGCTTTTCGTGGATGAGATCTTCCTCCAATTGTGCTCGCATTCGAATCCTCTGGGGGTTTTGCAGTAAATTTTGGGCGAGGTTTTAATATCCTTCCGGGTAGTTTCCTTGTTTTATCCTGAGGAAGTGGAAACTCCAGGGTAGAGCTGGTAGACCTTGATTTTGGAATCACTTTAGGTTTCTTGATTGATTTTGTTGATTCAGATGCTGTAACCTTAGTTTTAGGATTCGTACTAGTCGGATTTTTACTGGAGGTTGATGGTTCTTCCATCTTTTTCCTGCTACTTCGTGTGATCATAAATATTTGAGGTTGGAATCCGTCGCTGACGTCAGTTGGGTTTCTTGATAATGCGTCTGCGTTACAATTTAACTTTCCAGGTTTATATTTAAAGTTATACTGGTAATCTCGTAGCTTCAAACGCCAACGTACAAGTCTTTGGCCTGGATCTTTTATACTGCCTATCCAGCGTAGAGGCTCGTGATCGCTTACTAATAAGAATTCTTTTCCGTATAAATAAGGACGAAAATATCTGACTGCATACAGTACTGCGAGACATTCCTTTTCTGTGGTAAAATAATTTCTTTCTGGGCCAGTCAAAAGTCGAGATAGATATGCTACTGGATGATCAAATCCATCCTTTTCTTGACTTAGTACCGCTCCAATGGCATAATCTGATGCATCAGTTGTTAGAGTAAATTTTTTATTAAAATCCGGATATTGTAAAATAGGTTCCTTGCAAAGAGCATTTCGGAGAATTGTGAATGCTTCTTCGTGTTCAGGGGTCCAAATGAACTTCTTGTCCTTTTTTAATAAATCAGACAATGGTTTTGCCTTTTTGGAGAAATCTTGTATGAACCTGCGGTAATAACCTGCAAGACCGAGAAATTGTCTTATATTACGTACGGTCGTCGGCCTAGGAAAATGTTTTACAGCTACGATTTTCTTAGGATCAGGTTTTAAACCGTCTTTACTTATTATATGACCTAGATATGTTACCTCTCTTTTCAAAAATTCGCACTTTTCAGGTTGTAGTTTTAAATTAGCTGCACGTAATTTTGAAAATAATCTCATTAATTTTTTCTTATGCTCCTTTAGGTCTTTGGCATACACAACTATGTCATCTAGGTAGACAAATAGTTCTACACCTTGAAGTCCTCTAAGGACTTGATCCATAAGTCTTTGAAAAGTGGCGGGGGCGTTTTTTAGTCCAAATGGCATTCTCACGTATTCATAATGTCCGTTCAGAGTTGAAAATGCAGTTTTTGGACGATCCACTGGGTCTGTTTCTATTTGGTGGAATCCCCAAGCTAAATAAAACGTTGAAAAGTATTTTGCTTCTCCTAAATGATCCAATATATCAGTTATGTTAGGGAGGGGGTAAGCATCACCTATTGTTTTCTCGTTTAATGCACGGAAATCTATTACAAGACGCCATTTTTTATTTCCTTGTGCGTCTGGTTTCTTAGGCACAATCCACAATGGTGAATTGTAAGGCGAGTTGGAAGGAACTATAATTTCTTCCGAAAGCATTTTAGCAATTTGTCGTTCAATTTCTTCTCTTTGAATTGGGGGAAATCGATATTGTCTTGTATTTATTGGTATATCATCTGTTGTAGGAATTCTATGACGAACTAAAAGGGTGGAAGAAAGATTATCACCTGGAAGGTAGAAATCATTATTGAACTCTTGGATTAGTTCTTTTATATGAGATGTTTCTTCAGGGGTAAGATGGTTTAGACTTAATCTTTCTACGATCGCTTTGGTTCGATCTTGTTGTGGAGTGATGTTTTCTGAAGATTCAAAATTTTCAAGATACTCGTCGCCTGGTATATTATAATACTCGAAAGGTATTAGTTCTTGAGGGTCTAGTTCGATAGTGACGTCATCATCAGTCGTGTTAATTGCTAATATATATGCAACTCCATTTCGGTTTGTCACGGCTGCTTCACCTATATAGATTCCTGGGATAGTAGAAACTAAAGGAAGATATCCTTCTTTGATTTCAGGATTTAAAACGTCAACAGGGATGGATTCTCGCATTCTTGCTTGAATTTTAAAGATTTTAGGGGTCCTAATTTTAGTTGGTTCGCTTTCTAATGATTCTTGATCAATAAAGGGTATAGGTTTGGTAGGATCTGAGTGAGTGACGATGGTATTATGCCAGAACGAAATTTCTGTTCTTTCCTGTCTAAGGTAATTTCTTCCTAATATACCATCGGTGGTAATTGGAAAATCTGTCGTAACAACGTGAAATTTGATAGGTGTTTTTCTGATTGTCAATGTAATAGTTCCTAACGTATTAGCTCTAAGTTTTGTTATACCCGAAAGTTCGAGAGCTTCTGTAGGGTCTACTAATAGTTCTGGTTTTAATTGATTTAGTTTAATAATATTCACGTCCGCGCCTGTATCAACCAAAAGTCTAGCTCTAGAATTTCTAAATTCAGGGGCCGAAATTTCAATTACTGGGGACTCGCGGCATTCTCCGATTGCTTGGAATATATTTCGGGGGTTTCCAGAAATTTCACACTTACTTGGCGCTCGGTTTTCGTGTCGCTCGGTGTCGCGCCATTCCATCGAGCGTGGTTTAAGTTTAAATCGTTTCGTTTTTGTGGTGCTAGAGATGTAGAACGAGGTGGGGTTGGAGAATTATAAGGTTTCGGATTATAAGCCCTATTTGTTTGTTCATGAGACGGTGGAAATTGTTGTGGATAAAAGGGGTAGGGGTTTGGGTATGGATAATAAGGATAAGGGAATGGATAGTGTTGATATTGAGGATTTGGAGGTTGAAAATGAGGGTTTTTCAAAATGGTTACTGGGGGTTGTTGGTTTGTAGTTTGATTGAATGGTTGTCTCGGGTTTTGGTTTATAAAAGGCCCAGGGCTTGGACTTCTATCTCGCATAGAGGTTGAAAAGTGTTGGTCGTGTCTTGATACGCGATAAGTAGTAGGGCCACTAAATTGTTCTCTTTGACGGGTTTCTACGTGCAGGGCTACCTGTAATGCTTCTGGTAAATCCTTTGGGTTTCGTACATCCACATTAGTTGACATATCATCTGGAAGTCCACGAATAAAGGCCTCTAAAGCGCAATCTCTCATAGGTGAACACATTGTTTCTGCTTCTGCCCCATATTTTTCCTCTAACGCTGCTTCAGCGCCTGAGCATAAGAGAGACAGCCTATCATAGTATTCGTTTACTCCTTCTCCTCTTCTCATCCTAATGGAGGCTATTTCTTGCAAGTACCAGGGGTATGATTTTGAAGGTAAAAATCGTTTCTTTAAGTGCTGTATTAATTCTTTCAAAGTGTCAATTTGGAGGTCTCGTACGCTGTCTCGAGCAGCTCCTTTTAAACGGCCTAAAATCGCTTGCACATATTTCTTTTGGCTTGTTACAGGAACATATGCCGCGCCATTTTGTATGTCTTGTATAAAGTCTCTAACACGCATATTTTTACCATCGAAATATTGAACGTTTAGTATGCCTTGCTGCAACGCAATGCATTCTGCTACGTTCGTAACCATTTCAGTGGTAATGTTATGGTCTATTTCGGTGCCCAATGTTCCATCATTATCACCTTCGGTTTCAGTCCCGGCGTTAGGCATGTTTGTTTGGGTGTATGAATCGACGTATCCTGTAATATACTTTTTTCTTTTTCCACGCGGTGACATAAATTAGAAACGCATAAAAATAACCTTTTGTATTGGTAAAAATAGAATTAACTGAAAAATTATTATTTTTTTGACTTGTTAAGGTTCCGTTTGTATTTACGACAAGATGAGAGGGTGTGACCACGAAAAAAGCAAAATTCGCAGCAATTTGTCCACTTGTACAATTTAATTTTTGGTTTGATTGGGTTTTGAGTAAGGGCAGATATCGCGAAAATTTCGGCTGGTTTTTCTGATTTTTCCTCGCTGAAATAGTAAACGTTATTTAAGGATTCTAAAATTTTCCTAGCCGCAGAATGTTCCGAGTGGATAATTCGCCTTTCGCCGTTTCCAATTTCTTCAAAAAAATTATTATCGTAAAAATCTTCGACTACGCACTTTACGAAAAATGTTCTTTCGTGTGCGGGACCAGTTTTGTGGTGTATCGAATAAATTGGTTTTGATAAATCGTATTCCGCGGTCAATTCTTCAAGGGTTGATTTAGGGTATTCTAAAGTTTGAATGTCACCCTTTGGAAAATCAAGATTAGGTACAATCTCTAATTTTGGAAAATATGATTTTATAACAGTTTTATTTAGAAACATATGGTAAACAAAAATATATGTATTATTTAGAAGCTTATTTTGCCTTAAAATACAGTATATTTCTGGAATTATTCAAAAATTATTCTTGTTCGAAAGTATTTTTTTTAAAAATTATGAATTCAGCAAGATGATTTCTAGGGCAAGGAACTAAAGTTCAAAATTAAAACAATTGATAAAAAGTTTTTTTTTTATTTATTCTGTAATTTTAATTTTTGTGTGTGTTTTTTTAATTCTTGTTCTAATTCGGCAATTAAAGTATTTAACTCTTGTTCTCTACTGGCTACTTTTGTTGGGTCCGATTCGGGAAGAATTTCTGAACAGTCTGGAAATAATTCCCTTTTAATTCCTTTCCATTTTCGTTCAATAGCTCTTTTCTTGCTAGTTTCACTATATCTTTTCCTTTTGTTTATTTCCATGTACTTCAATTTCGGCCTGTTCCCTTTCTATGGGATGGCTCAAAAATGAGTAAAGAAAATAAAAAGACAACAAGTTTAATTGAAAATAAATATATTTATTGCTTGGTTTTCATCACTCTCAAACATTCAATAATAAAATTAAGACACAAGCGTAGTTCGACTCAAATGTCTTACAAAAAAAATAAATTAAAAACTTATTCAATCATACACCTTATAAACTAAGACATAAGTGATTGCCGTACAAAAATAAAAGCGTATTTTTCACACATACAACTTATAAATTAAATTAAAATCTATTATTTAAAACTAATAATTTAAAAAGAACTAAGACACAAGTGTAGTTCAACTCAAATGTCTTAGCAAAAGAAAATAAAAGTAAGACACAAGCGTAGTTCGGCTCAAATGTCTTACAAAAAAAATTAAAAACTTATTTAATTATACGACTTATAAACTAATTAAAATTAATACACAAACATTCAAAATATCTTAATCTTTGTCACTGATCAATTAGATTAGTGTAAGATTCTTTGATATTTTACGCACATAAGTGTACTGATAAATCACCAAGCAATAAAAATTAATATAGCTTGAAAAATTATTATAAAATCGCGTATATATAATTTTTAATTGGTTTTAATAAATTGCATAAGGATTTAAATAAGAGTTTAATATTGTATGGCTGAAATGACGAATTTCACTGCATGAACAACACCTTATATAATAATGATAAATAATAATAATGGTAAATAAATTTCAAACAGGCGTATGAATAATTAGTCCTCTAACAATTACACATACATCAGTAGGAATTTTAGAAGATAGGAATAATCGAAATCAAATCTTTTTGGTGTTTAGTCTTGTTAGAGGAGAAAAGCCTGAAAGATTGTTGATTAAAACAATATCAAAATTTGGCAACTATCCCACCGCTGCCACCAGAAAATTTACTAACTGTTACGTTTATAACAAAAGACGTTATATACTTCGCGTGATCGATAAAATTTAATATAAATTTCGGAGGTCGTTAGTAAATGTTCACACGAGGTGGTAAGTCTCGTGTATAATTTTTATTTGTAGGATCGTTGTTGTTTTTCTATTCTATGGGAATAGTTATGATATTGTTTTATCGGAAATATAAATAAAGAGAGATTATCTAAAGAGAAATGGTTTATTAAGATGTAATAAGATATATAAGAATAAAAATACAAGAATATAAAGAATACAAGAGTATAGATGTTTTAACAGAGTAATATAGTAATAGTAGTATTAATAATATTAATAATTCTTACCAAATACTAACTTTTCTTTGGTTTTTTTGAATTATTTGGTTTCGTTGTTCACTTATAATTTAGATTTTTGTGTGGTTGGAAGTCTTAACGAGTAGGATTTTGTAAGTTATCGCTTGACGAAATTTAACAAATCAAATATCGTATTTTGACCAAAGCTTTACATCAATACCAAATGTCTCAATCTGAGTACTTTGGATCCGTTTGACTTTGTCTAAATTCGATATTTGTTACAATACTTATTAGACTTTTAAAAATCAGAACCCGGTTTCAGAAATTGATACAAAAGGCTTACACTGATGGGACAACTTAACTACTTGTAATGTATTTAACAAAACTAGAACTGAAGAAAAGTGACGCTGCGGCATAGAGTTCCGGAGCTTTTATAGAGTTGTAAGATGATGCTATTGGTCATAGAAGATAGGGCGTTGACAGTTTTTCCAATTTCATGTAAATAGGTCATCTAATAGCCAATCAGCATAATTTAGGTAGGCGGAGCTCATCTTATTCGATGCTTCGTGGGGGCTAATGATGTCATAATTTCATCTCAGGAGACTTGCATTGTCGATCAAAAATATTACATAATATTGCAAATTATAATATTATAATTATAAATAATACGCAGTATTATAATTGTAATTATATAATTATAATTATAATTAGGACTATAATTATTATTATATAATTATAAATTAATAATAAAAATTAATGCAAATTATAATGCATTCGATGACATTTTCGATAAGTTTTACAATAAGAATATAATATTAATAATCTTTTAAAATCCAATTATACTTATATGCGTACAAATACACTTTTGTATACTCGCATACTTACATACATATATATACATATATATATATATATATATATATATATATTTACATAGGTATTTATAATGTAATAAAAATATTTATAGTTTTAATAATGTCTACATCTCAATGTGTTGAATTGTGATAATTTACAATTGATTATCAAATTTAAAAGACGTGTACTGTAATTAAGAGTTGTAGGCATTATCAGTATGTTTCATACGTATTCTCTTGTTCCTTTTATTTCTTTTACTCTCGATCGGTGTCATCTGGGTCAGCAATGCGCTTGACATTAGATCACCGAGCATAGATTTACAATCTTAATACAGTTTAAATCTATGTGTTTTTTCATAAAAATATAAATAATAATATATAGATGTGTGTATATTAATGTATTCATTAATAATATGTACTCATAGAAAACATAAATTTTGATGCTTAATAATGGGTCGAAAGTTGAAAAACATAGAAAATTGCAATAATCTTTATTTCCTTTTCTCCTTCGTCTTTGCGTTTTCTTTCTTTCTCTTTATTTGCGCAAAAGAGTCAAGCATGCGCAATTAGACGTAGTGAGACGCACGACATATGCTATAGCGTGTAAGCTAATCTTTCTTACTCTTTCTTTCTCCTTATTTCTCTCGCTCGCTCTCTCTCTTTCATTTCTTCTTTCTCAACTTGTACTGAATGCTTAGATTAAACTTGCATCAATTATAAAATAATGAAATATTGCGTTCAATAATTTTTATGCAATTCAACATTAATATTATAATTAACATTAATAAAAATAAATTATTATGCAATAATAATATATTAATATTGACAACAATTAATTATTATGCAATAATCATTATAAATAATATATTAATATGGACAACATTTAATTATTATGCAATAATCATTATAAATAATAATAATATTTAAAACAATTAATTATTATGCAAAAATTATTATAAATAACAATAATAATCATATAAATTACGCAATATAAATTATTTTAATAATAATAAAAAAAAATTAGTTGTAGTGTAAACGTAACATTAAATATTGTGAAAACATATTATTGTAAAACGATAATAAAATTTTGGTTTTTATTCCCCAAGAGGGTTTCCCAATTAACTTCAGTGTTATTTATTTAATAAAATTCCTGAATATAATTATTATTAATTAATTAAAAATAATAATTAAATATAAAATTCTAAGTACTTCTCAGTATTAGAATTTAAATTCAAATTCAGTATCCGCTTTTCAAACGGAGCTAATGGTATAAGAATCCTGCGTATTGGACGAGCGACAAGGAACCAACGGAAATCAACGTAAGTCGATTCTAGGACGTGACACATATTCATTTTCTGTTGGTGGGACGTAAATTACGTATATTAAAAACGTAAAAAAGTAACGCACTTTACGTGAAAAACTGAAAGTAACGCATAACTTCCCAACTTTGCAACAGCTCTGACAGTTTTGTAAACAAACATAAACAGTAAAGGAAGCAAATATGGAAAAATTCCATTCTTGTTTAATTATTGTAACTTTACCTCACTTTGACGTTTGTGAAATTAAATTAATTTTTAAAAAGTCATTTCTTGAATGAACATTAAGATTACAAAAACAAATAGATTATGAAAGTGAGGTTAGCTTGGCCCTTATCGATTTAACAGATTTTTCATTCAATTTTAAAATTATATTTATATAAATAAGATGAAGTTTATAATTGCATCAAGTATTTAATGTTAATAATTATGGATTTTTATTAAATTTATCAATTTGTATTAATTTATAAACAAAATATTGATAACCCTAAAACTGTTCAATAAACATTCATTTTTCAAATATTTATTTCAACAATTTAAACTGTTTATTAGCCATATTGGAAAAAATACTAAATTGTAAATACAATTGTAAAACCAAAATTGTATTTTTTTCAATATGGTTAAGAAACAGTTTAAATTGTTAAAAAAAATATTTGAAAAAATAATATTGATTGAAAAATTGTAGGGTTATAAGTATTTTGTTTTTAAATTAATGTAATGTGTTAAATTTAAGAAATAGCTATAATTCATTAAATTAAATACTTGATCCAATTTTAAAAGTAAATGTTATTTATTTAAATCTAATTTTAAATTTGAAAGAAGAATCTGTTAAATCGATAAGGATAAAGCTAACTTCAGTCTGATAAACTACTTTTTTTTTTTAACCTTAAATTCCATTACAGAAAAGACTTTTTAAACATCAATTTAATTTAAAAACCATCAATCTCTCCAACACCAAACTTTGACATCAAAGAGAGTAAGGATAAATTCAAATAATTAATTAAAGATGGAATTCTTCCGTTTATCTAAGTATGAGAAAATCGTATTTGCAATTGCGAGAAGTTCATGAAATTTTCAGTTTAAAGGTAAAATATTACATACTTACAAAATATTAATTTAAAGAAACACTAAATCACATGTAGCTAAATCAAAAGTATTTTATTTTAAGAAACGTTGTATCTAAAAATATGAATTCACATTCTAAAAAAAAAGTAGTTTGAAAGGTGTGAAAATTTTTCATATAACGCTTCATATTTAATATTAATTTTCAAAATTAACAAAAGTATCGTTTAACTCAAAGTATACAAAAATCCAAAAAAGCAAATATTCCTGAACAGTTAGAAAAGAAAACTCATTTATTAATTATTTGTTTGGTTTTTTATTAGATTTTTCCACCTGTCAAAATAACATTTTTATAGTTAATTTTAACTTTAAAAACAATTTTATGAAATAATTCAGGACAATTTTAGAAAATCATTGTCTAACATACAATACATTGTCTAACATGGTCTTTAGAAGCAATATGAAAAAAAATGTAAAAAACTTGGCACTACATAATCTCATTTACCACAATTTGCCAATTTGAACAATTTCTTCTCATTTAAAACTGTTTTTATTGCGATTGACAAACGACAATAGGATTTAAAACCTGAATATCGTATAAAACATAATAGATAAATATATTTTCAAAAATCTAGTTATATTTTGTTTTAATGAATAGCCATTTTAAAGTATATAAATAAGAAAAATTTGTATCGAAATATAGGTGCAAGAATTCAATCCTCCTAGTTAAATGTAGAAAAAAGATGTAACAAGACCTCTTTGTTGACCTGTAAAATTAATCAATTAGATTCGTTATCTGAAAATTCTGAGAAGCGGCGATAGGCTTTAAAAACTGGACTTCCTGTAGAATATTGAAGGTAATTTTATTTTTTAAAAAAGGCACTATGTTTTTATTTAACAGATTTATTTTTTAAATGTATAATACAAATTTTATATCTCAATTATGATAGAAAAGTCTTCTCCTCTTGGTTGAATGTAAAGAAACGATGACAATAAGGCCTGTTTATCAAGGTATAGAAATTAATCGATTGGCTGCGTTACCTGAAAATTCAAGAAAATGAAGATTTATAAAAACTGTCACAGACAACTAATAATTTGGTTCTAAAAAGACTTGAGTTCTTGTATGCTCTGTGCATCGGCCTGAGTGTTGGCCAGTTACAGGATGCTACATGAATACAGATCAAGTCTAGAAACTTTATTTATTTGTGCTTCAATCTGTGATGGAAACTAAAAATTCAAACGGAACGTTATTCATCTCTCGATATACAACAACTGTAGTGGAAACAAAAATTGTTATTCAATATCCATTGGTGTTTCTTAGGAGCAAAGTTGAAAAAATTAAAGAAAACTTTATTCAATCTCGTTTTACGAGAATTGGCAAACATTGGCGAGTTGGACCCGGTTCGAACTATTTTTATTGCGACCAAGAAGTGGAAATAGGATTGAAAAGCTGCACGTGCATTAAAATATTTCAGGTAAATTTATTTTTTATAACTTAAATGTGTTTTTTTGTACAGATGTCATTCTTGATTTTATAAAAAAACTGTTATATCTCAATTTAGATGGAAAATTCTTCTCCTCTTGGTTGAATCTAAAGAAACGATGACAATAAGGCCTGTTTATCAATGTATAGAAATGAATCGATTGGGTGCGTTACCTGAAAATTCAAGAAAATGAAAATTTATAAAAACTGTCACAGACAACTAATAATTTGTTTCTAAAAAGATTTGAGTTCTCGTATGCTCTGTGCAACGGCCTGAATGTTGGCCAGTTACAGGTTGCTACATGAATACAGATCAATTCTTGAAACTTTATTTATTAGTGCTTTAATCTGTGATGGAAACGGAAAATTGAAACGGAACGTTATTCATCTCTCGATGTACAACAACTCTGGTGAAAACAAAAATTGTTATTCAATATCTGTTGGTGTTCCTTAGAAGCAAAGTGGAAAAAATTGAAGAAAACTTTATTTTATCTCGTTTTACGAGAATTGACAAACATTGGCGAGTTGGACCCGGTTGGAACCATTTTTATTGCGACCTAGAAGCGGAAATAGGATTGAAAAGCAGCACGTACATTAAAATATTTCAGGTAAATTTATTTTTTATAACTTAAATAAGTTTTTTTACAGATGTCATTATAGATTTTATAAAAAAACTGTTATATCTCAATTTAGATGGAAAATTCTTCTCCTCTTGGTTGAATCTAAAGAAACGATGACAATAAGGCCTGTTTATCAAACCATAGAAAATAATCGATTGGGTGCGTTACCTGAAAATTCAAGAAAATGAAAATTTATAAAAACTGTCACAGACAACTAATAATTTGTTTCTAAAAAGATTTGAGTTCTCGTATGCTCTGTGCAACGGCCCGAATGTTGGCCAGTTACAGGTTGCTACATGAATACAGATCAATTCTTGAAACTTTATTTATTAGTGCTTTAATATGTGATGGAAAAGAGAAATTAATTTAAAACGTTATGCATCTTTCGTTGACCAACATCTTCTAGCGGAAACAAAAATCTTTATTCAATATCCATTGGTGATCCTTAAGAGCAAAGTGGAAAAAATGAAAAAAAAATTGGCTTACTCATTTTCGTTTACGACAATTGACAAACTTGGCGAGTTGGACCTGATTTTCACCATTTTTATTGTGACCAGTAAGCGACGATAGGATTTAAAAGCTGCAATTCGTTTAAAATATTGAAGGTAATTTGATTTTTGAAATTTCAAGTACCTTTTTTTTAACAAATATAATTATTGATTTTATAAAAAAACTTTTTATCTTAATATAGATAGAAGAATCCTTTTCTCTTTGTTTGATGTTAGGAAAGGATAAGAAGAATGCCTCTTTGTCGATCTGTATAGATTAATCGATTGCATAATTAGAACAGATCGTTATTCATTTCCCGTTGGGCAGCAACTAGAGGCGGAAGAATCGTATTTTAATAACTTTAGGCTATCTCTAGAATCAAAGTTACTGAAAGGGATCACTGGTAAACATTTTTATTGTTTTATCTATTCTTATATTATGTGTTGCCATTTTTTTAAATTGAAACTGTTTGTATGTGTTTCACGTTTGAGATGATTTACATCACCTAACATAAAGTAAGTAACTTAAAATAAGGCATTAATAAATCGTGTTACGTACATTTAGTAGATTCTGCTTAACGCATCTGTAGCCAGATTTGAGAAAAGTATATTAGTTTTTCTTTGACAGATCTGATTTCGTAACCTATAATTTAAAGTTTGGGAATATAAATATATATAATATAATGTTAGAAAACCTGGCTACTTATGTTTTGGAAAGAGTTAAATATATATATATATATATATATATTACGATTTAAGTGTCCCTTATTTTAAGATACCTTCTTTATGTTAGGTGGTGTAAAGGACTTCTATAATTACAAATATAAATTTTTTTTTAAATAATAATAATAAAACCGGTTAAAAAGTAGACTTATTTCCTGTTGAAGGATAATTGTAAGGGGTAGTATGACAGTTACTGGGGAAATTTTTTTTCTTCTCTTGCTTTCCTGAAAAATAATATTGCAGTTTAAACAAAGTTAACTTTATCTAAAATTGAAATTTGAAAAGTATTGCAGGAATCATTCAAGTTTACAAAATTCATATATTTATTAATATTCCTTTTCAAAAGTAAATATAAAAGTATTCCGTACAAAGTTGTTCATATAAACTTTGTAAAAAAGAGAATCGTAATAAATAGGTTAAAACTCAAATTAGTTTTGAATCTATTATAAAATTATAATTGAGGATAAAAGAACTTTCTTTTATTACAATAGTTTAGTTTTGAAAAAAGTGTGTCACCAAAAAACTATTGTCTGCGACAATAAAGTATATGGAGAGACTGTGTTTGTTCTTAAAAAGAAAATGCCATTAAAAAAATGTTAAACCTATTAAAAAATTGCATTTAAGATGTAAATGAAAACATTAAAATTGTATTTAGAAAAATGAATACAATACGTAAATAAATGTAATATGTAAAAATGTAGTAAATTCTTTAACTTACCTGAGAGAAGTTTGTAGAAACGGCAAAATGATGTAAAAATCATCTGAAATTTTATTTACGCAACACAAAGAAATTCAACAATGACATTTCAGTTGTTCCGTTTTAAAAAGCATAAAATTAGTCATTAAGTAGAGCAGAGACTGATCCTGCTTCTTAAGCATAATAAAAAGTGATCCATCTTTTAAGAAAATAATAAAATTATTAAAATTCTTTAACGGGAAGCTTGAAGGTTGATTATTACCTTCATTACTTTTAAATATTAGATTTCAATTTAAAAAATTTTACTGTAATAATTTTACTTTTTTTTTTTTAATAAATAATAAACTTAACAATAATGAGCAATAAAAAAATTTCCAATTCTAACCAGATATTTATGTTTTTCAGTTTACTAATACACAAAAACCTGTCTGATACTGGTTTCAATTTGGAAAAGAAGAAAAGAGCAAGGTTTAAAAGACAATAAAGAAACAACAACAACAACAGCAGGTTACAAAATAGTTTATCCTACAAAATATTCTATAGCAAGTAAAAAACATACGTCGATAATGAAGGGTATACCAGAGCCAAACTTGTTAAAAAAATGAACAGATGATATACATAAATTTTTACACAAAATTGTTTGGAAGAACACAACTCTGGACACAAAAAGGCAACATTAACGAAAAATTCAACATACTTCTAGTTTGTAAATAACTTACAACTTTTTTTTCTTACACTCGCCTTTTGGCAGTTAGGCACTCACAAGTGTTCCCCGGAAAAATTTCGTTGAAATATTTGTACTTTAAACAGAAGTACTAAGTGTTGCGTGTACAGAACGACTTGGAGAGAAAAAAGTGTAGAAAAACCTCTCCTCAGTGCAACCGGTTTATCGACAGTCGAGTTCTAGAGTTCTGTACAAGTCATTTACCGACAGAATACATCATTATTCCTCGACGTCAAACCTTACACTGAAATTATCTTACAAACCGGAAAAATCGCAGGCTCCCCAGGACGCGAACCAAGCAAGACTTTAAAATTATTTTTCGCTGAAACAGGCGATTGAAACAAAGACTGCAGGTGAAAATGAATTTTCTTGGCCACATTCTTACCGTGTTCAACTATAAAATAAAATAGTTTCAAATAATTTATAAACTACAAATATGTAAAATACTTCGTTGATGCTGCATTTCTGTGTCAAGTGTGGTATATTATCTAAAAAATGTATGTGTACAAATTGAGGATCGGTGTATATAATCTGTTCCTGTCGTAACTAAGCTTGGTTTTACAATACCCTTAAAATTAGAAAATAGTTTTTAAAATGCCAAAGATAGTTTAACATATTTGTTAATCTGTCACTAAAACTTCTTATAGATAATGTCGATACCAAAGCAGCACGAAATATTATTTGAAGATCACAGTAATATTACAATTTTATTTTACATGAAATTAAATATTTTAAAAAATTGGGTTTACGCAGGGTTCGAATACGCAAGGTTCAACACGGCGTACCCCTCGCCTATCTAGCTCTTAAAATGTATTTCAGAAAGTGTTCTTCACGTATTACCTTAAATTCTCTATGGTAAAAAATGAGGAACACTTTCTGAAATACATTGCAAGAGCTGGATAGCCGAGGAATACAAGACGTATTCACGCCATGTCAAACCTTGCGTGTTCGAACCCCGTGAGAGCCAAATTTGTTTAAAATATTTTATTGAATGTAAAATAAATTTGTAATATTATCTCAATATCATTGTAATATTACTTGTAATATTCGCTTGATGCGAACATTTCAATATTACGTCAATATCACTATAATATCACCCCGTAATATTACCAATATTACAATATGATATAACTGTGATATTCCATGTAATATGATGTGCTTCTTAGGTACCCTATAGCAAAAAGTGACCTCATCTTTCACATCTCTTTCTATGTTCTGCTATGTTTTAAGGTCAAAGTGAACATGAAAAAGAACATGGAAAGTGACATCAAGAACGAATTCATTTTTTACAATTGCTTTTCACGTTCAAAATAAGGTGGAGAAGTTTCAAAAAACCATGCTAATTTAAAATTACACTGTCTCATATATATTATTATATTTATCTACAATGTTATAAATTAACTGTGTATACTAAAAGAAAGTGGTAGGTGGTGATTGATAAATAATTATAAAAGTGTATAATTGTTTTAAAATAATTTTATTCTGTTATATATAACTTTATTAGATTTTAAATTTTAATTTTCGTAACTATTTAACGAAAATATAACAAAAATTCATATAAAATCCATCTAAGAAATGGCATCAAACATTTTTTGTTGGAAAATTGGAAAAAGAATACGAATTTTTATTCTTCTTTTAACTAATAATTTTAAAAAAATAATTTTAAACGATAATTTTGACATAATTATCATATTAATTTTAAGAATGTAATCGTAAAATAATAATCACAAAAATTATAATTTATAAAGAAAGAAAGTTATTTATCAATAATATTTTTGTAAAACCTATACAATTTTCAAATTACTTACCTCTCACCACTTACCACTTAATTTTAATATAAATAATTAAAAAAAAATTGTAGATATAAATATAATAATATATAAATGAAATAATATACATTTAAATTAGCATGATTTTTCAAATCGTTCTAAACCTCATTTCGGAAATGTTTCTGCACATCGTTTTAAACCTGAAAAGCCATTTCAAAAAGTAATGGTCGTTCTAAATGTCACTTTTTACATTGCTTTCCAAGTCCGTTTTGACCCTCATTAAAACATAGAATACGGCATAAAAAGAGATAAGAAAGACGAGGTCACTGTTTGTTACAGGGTAAGACACCTAATTCTGAGATACTTGTTTTAAAAAAGCCGACACAAGAGAATAAAAAACATAGTCTTAATACCATTAGAACCAAAAGTTCTTATAGATGATGGCGATTTGACACCTAGTTCTGAGAAAGTTGTTGTCAGGAAGCCGACACATCAGCAAAAGCCTTCAGAGCATAGTCTTTAGACCGTTGAATCAAAAACTCCCTGTAGAAGTCGTCAGACTGACACCTAGAGCTGCGAGTTTAGTTGTCAGGATGACGACACTACTATTTGAAAACTCGGTTCAACATGTTTATTAATCTGTCACTGAAAGTTCTTGTAGATGATGGCCATTCGACACCTAGTTCTGAGAAAGTTGTTGTCAGGAAGCCGACACATCAGCAAAAGCCTTCAGAGCATAGTCTTAAGACCGTTGAATCAAAATCTCCCTGTAGAAGACGCCAGACTGACACCTAGAGCTGCGAGTTTAGTTGTCAGGATGACGACACTACTTTTGGAAAACTTGGTTCAACATGTTTATTAATCTGTCACTGAAACTTCTTGTAGATGATGGCGATATGACACCTAGTTTTGTTGAATTTAGTTTTCATCTTTTATCACGTTGTTACCTGTGGTAAGGATGACGAATTTACCATTTCGGACAATACCGGACTGATCATTATGCTAAAGAGATAATGGCTTGGTTACTTAAATAAAAAAAATTCTAAGTTTTTTTAATTTATTTTAAACTATTGCTTGCAAATTAATTTTAAAATAATAATAATAAAGCACTAGTTTAAATAAATTTAATAAAAATATTATATTTTTAAAAATTTATTTTATGGTCAATCAAATATTTTTATTTTATTTGTACAAAAAAAAATTGGGAGAATGTCGTATCCTCGACACGTTTCCAGATGATGCAGTGAAAGCAGCTCTAAACAATTTAGAAAACTCTTTGAATACGGATAATTTAATTAACAACTGGAACCTAACACGAAATGTCAGACATGCTTTCTTACAAATAGATAAACTAACAATTGCAAGTTATATGGATAAATTTCCATGTCTGAAGGTTCAAAGTGCTAAGGGATTTGTACGAGTAATTCACGTGTTTGCAGTGCAATTAAAATATTTAAAATAAATAATTTATCACAAAATTTTGATATTAAAATTATTTTACAGATTGAACTGGATTTTGACGCTTTAATGCCAGGGAAAGATTCCAACTTACAGATTCGATGGCCAACTGTAAAAACGGTTCTGATTAAAAAATTACAAAGTGTAGATGCAAATAAAAAAAAAAATAAATAAGTATCGACGATTCAGCTTTTATAAAGTTGTTACCAACTTTGGAATCTGGTGAGTAAATGTGAAATATTTATAGTTTTGTAATCTATAATATAATAAAATCCTACATTACTCCTTTTTTTTTTTTTTTTTTTTTTTTTTTTATTTATTTGTACTTTATTAAGTCCAACAGTTTTACAACCAATAATAGGACTACAAAATATATAATAGTGTATGTGCTAATAAAAATATAAAAATATAGTAGAAAACTTATTAATACTATAACTCTCAGCAGGCATAACATTAGTTAAATTTTTTATAAATAAATCTAACAAATTCATTCAGACTTGATGCGAATAGATCAATACAAGTACCTTGATTAGATAACAACCTATTATATTCCGTACATATTCTATAAATCGTAGTGTTGCTTAGATAATCAGCTTTTATTACAGGAACATTAAAACTGAGAAAACTGCTTCTTGTGTCAATCTGAGGTACACAAATTATATATTCTATCTTTTAGCCACGTTTAAGTTAGTGCAATAATATCAAAATTATTAATCAAATCACTTAGTAAAACAGATTCCAACTTTGTATTTAACCCACGCACGTTTTGGTAGTAAATTTTACATTTTTTATTTAATAAATTAGAACTGTTTAACGACTCGACCGTATTATCACTGGGTTTCCGTTTTTGAATGTGATTCGTAATCCCTCTTCTCCATTTGCTACTCGATTCTGCAGCTCCAATCGTATTTTCTTGAATTGTTGGCTTTGTAGTGGTGTTTTGTCCCAAGCAATAGATAGAGTCTGCGGTATAATGTCTGGAAGAGTTTTTTTCTGCGCCTTGAATAACTTGAAAGCCGCAATCACCTTCCTGACAGAATCTTTGTTGACAAACTTTACTCGTAGTGGACGAGGTTGAGTAGCCACCTGAGAGAATTTACCAAAACGATGAATATTGAGAACAGTCGGTATCTCATTTGGTAGTAAAGTATGTAATATAGAAATACTTTTATCAAGATCGAAACTGTCTCTCTCTTTCTGATTAGTGCATGACGCTTCAGGCAGCCCAAATAAAATAATATTATAACTTCTATTCATGCGATCCTCAACCTCATTCACGCTTTTCAGGAACATTTTTTCATCTTCGTCTTTAATACTTTTTTTTAGTAATACTACATCATTTTTGATACCTTGAATTTCAACTTCCGATGTATTAAGACGACCAATGGCATCATTTAGTTTACTCTCAAGTCCATTTAGTTTATTTGACACCTCATTTATTGACTCCTTCACCGGGTTAATATGTGAACCAAGTAAATTAGTAAAATTACTAAGCTGCTCCGCAAATAAACTAGATAAAACAGTCATCGTGACAGGCTGTTCGGAATCCTGATCTGCTCTGCTATGCTCACTACTAGGTGACGATGACCTTGATCCACAACATTTTTTCATGATGCCATTTCTATCCGTTTTGGCTCTAGCACATCCCGGGTGATATGGGGCATTGCATTTTTTACACCTTGTAATTTCCTTCTGAATTTCACTGCTACAACCTCTACATAATTTATCAGTATCAGGAACTTTCAAGGTTAAGTTAGACATTTGAGGTTAGTTTTACTAAAACACAGTTTATAGCGTTCAGAGTTTCACAAAGTAATAAACTTATATACGAAGCAAAAAACACAACTATAACTTAGTGTTTGTATTCAAACATGTATCACAATAAGTAAAAATAACACTTTAAATTGCAAAATAAAATGAGACTAGGTAAATTAGCACGCTTTCGTGATTAGCACGAAAGCACGATCCTTTGTATGTGTGTTTTTAGATTATCAAGATGCAGTAATTTTTTACTTACTCCAATTATTAATTGGAATTGGTAAATCTGGAAAAAGGAAGAAGAACGAATCTCCTGAAACGGTACAGAAGTACACTGCAAATGATATTCGAGAAACTTTTATTGTCTGTGTAGAGGTGAGTTGAAGTTTATCAAAGGCTAATTATGCTTTTCTTTAAAAAAATATATTTATCTACATTTTTTCTATGCATATCTAGGGTGTCTAGAAATTCGGGAAATTCGTGAATTTGAATGGAATTTGGAAATAATTATTCGTTAGACACCCTGAAGAAATCCTTACCAGATTTTAATCTTGTTTTTATAATCTGAAACAAAATAAATTTTAAAGGAAGATTTGTTTACCAAAGAGACTGACAGAACAGGTGCTATTCTAATTTTTATGTTTTTAGAAGAAGTTTAATATTGTTTATATATTATTTTCCAATGACTGAAAAATTATTTATAATCAATACTTTGCTCTATTATAAAACAAAAGTATGGTATTATCTGTATATCTTTTCCATTTTAAATAAATCTGTCTTCGATAATTTATTTTGTTTTTCAGAATAACTATAAAAAGGAAAGGATTTCTTGTTCTCGATTTTTAATTAACTCAATGATAGTATAAAGACTAATCATTATATTGCCGATATGTTTATTTGTTTAAGCAGTACAATTCTTCAAAAAAATCAAAATAGTGAACAAATTTCAATTTTTAAAGATTGGCGGGGGTACAAGTGACGCAGCGTTACACTTTAAGGGTTAATAATAATATCTATTGCGCATTTTAACAGTTTCTAAATATACAAATAACTAATTTTAAATGTTTGCTTTTATCAAAAGTAATTTTCTAAAGAATTAAAATATATGAAAACAAATTCCTCAGCAAAATAATAAAAATTAACTAATAATTCTTTTTATTTCCTGATAGCTAAAAAACATTCTTAAAAGAATAAGACTTTAAAAATAATGACTTGTAATTTCTTTAAACATTTTTGAAAAAGTGAGATTTTCAATGTTTGAATTAAATTATATATTTTTTTAAAGTAAGGAACAACTTTTAAAATTTTTAGGTCTATTTTACGAGTTGTTTTCTATAGGATTTAAATAATTCATAAGTATTAACTTCTTTTTTGTTTGTAAAAATTTTTAAATGAACGTTTAAAATTGCACATTTTTAGAGCATCTAAATTAATTATGAATATAAATATTATTTTTGGTTTATTTTTCTCAGATTTTGATTATTTGTTTGTTAGGAAATGGTATAAAAATAATTTTATTTTTTCATTTTTTATTTTTAAAGATTTTTCATTCATCTTGAATTGAGCAGTTAAATAATTCCAAACGAATTAACGAATTTTAATTTAAAAAATGACTTTAAATAAAGGGAGAAGCTTTAACATATCTTAGTTAAATGTGTTTATATAATTCTTTAGAAAAGTACTTTCTTAAATTAATGTAAAATATTTAAAAAGATTTATTACTTTTTAAATTAATTTGGAGAGCAGAGTTAGGGGTCGTTCACAAACTACGTCACGTTGTTTTTCAATATTTTCGACACCTCCCTCCCCCGTACCTCACCCACGGTTGCATACATTAGCGCTATTTTTTTCTTAAGGTCGTAACACATTACTTGACACCCCCCCCTACCCTTGATGTGTGACGTAGTTCGTGAACGACCCCTTATCAGCATTTAAAAACGATCATGTTCTTAATACAATTTTTGTAAGTGGTCTTTTAATTTTGTCCGGTGCATTGTATTTATTAAAAAAAAATTTTAATTTCTTTTTTTCTGGTAGAAAACAGAAGATGTTGAAGCAGAAATTCAGAAGCTGAAGGATAAAGTCTTCGCGAGGAAGAAAACATTGCAGCCGTTTATGGTAGTTGTTGGCCCTCTAATTAAAATCGAAGAAGCATATGCAATTGTTAACGAACAAAAGTATAAAGTCACTTCGTGCTTAGATGCATTACATTTAACGTTTCAAACTTTTTTTGTATTCGATTGCGTATATTCCAAACCGTCACTTAGACTCTGGCAGTTTATACAACATGCGGTTTATGGTATTCAAATTCCCGGTGATACATTGATAAAATCAGTTAAGGAATTATTAGGCTCTATAAAACAGGCTTTTGCTGAAATTGTTATATCAACGCCTGATTAATCTGCTTAGTTAATAAGATGATCGTCTGTGATGCTTGCAAAATGACGTTTGCAGATAACACTAATTTTATTCGTCACTTAAATTTAACGCATTCTCATTTAAAAACTTTTCTGTGTGCAGAAGAAAACTGTGCAAAATCATTTATTATACTAGACAGTTTCATAAAACATATAAGAAGAAAACATCCAGTTCTAAGAGAAAGTTCTGCTCCTGTGTTTAAAAATTCTGTTCCCTTAGTTCAGGATTGTAAATTTTCGTTAAATTCTTCTGTTGATTATTTTAATTTTGAAAATGAGGTTGAGTCCGATTTAGAAGTAAATGTTTTAAGAGAAGTTTCTTCAGAGTCTAGTGATTGCGACTCAGACTTTGATTTATTTTTAGATACTGATGATTCCAAATCATTTATTACCTTAGCCCACAGCTCAAATGAAGTTAACAAAGAGTCTATAAAATTTGCAGGTAAATTATACCATTACCCGGATGTACCGAGAAAACGCGTTAACAGTATCATCACTGAGGCATCTGAGTTATTTGAATCAACTTTCAATTCATTTGAAAATGAAATTCGTAGTCGATTACAGCAGTTGGGTGCTAGCGAAGAATACTTTTTGGAAATAAAGCAGGTGTTAAATAATTTTGCGGAACCATTCAGAAGCATTTTCAATATTACGATACTTTTATACTACCAGAAAATTACAAAATTGGGGAGAGAACTGAATTTAAGTCAGGTCCTTTTGCAACCAGTCGCGAAGAAGTTTCAGTCGTGGCGCAATTCATTCCAATTAGAAAAGTTTTCAAAAAATTTTTTGAGATGCCTGGGACTTATCTTAAAACTAAAAACCATGTCGACAGTTTAAAATCTTGTAATCAAGTTGTTTCAAATATTATTCAAAGTCCTTTTTGGTCAGAGAAATGTTCACGTTCTGGAGATAAAATTGTTTTCCCATTGCTGATGTATTTTGACGATTATGAGAACAATAATGCTCTTGGAAGCCATAAGGGAATATCTAAATGTGGGGCTGTTTATTTAAGTGCAGCGTGTTTACCACCTGAGTTTATGTCGAAAATCGAGAATATTTTTTTATTTATTTTGTTCAACACCCTAGATCGGAGTACCTTTAAAAATTCAATTATTTTTGAAAAAGTTATTGAAGAACTTAAATTTCTTCAAAATGAGGGAATAATTTTAAATCTTCCATCTGGTGAGCAAAAAATTTATTTTGATTTAGCGTTAATCATTGGAGACAATCTCGGCCTTCATTCAATTTTAGGATTTACTGAAAGTTTTAAAGCGAATAAATTTTGCCGTTTCTGTTTAACTGATTTTAAACAAATCAATCAAGTTTTTAAAGAAAGAGATTGCATACTTCGTGACATTGTGAATTATGAAGCCCTGAAATCTACAGAACCGTCGTTATCCGGCATAAAGGAAAATTGCGTTTTCAATAAATTACCAGGATTTCTTGCAACGAACAACCCAGCAGTAGATGTAATGCACGATTTCTTAGAAGGCATATGCCGAAATGACATTGCTCGTTTGCTACATTATTTTATTTACGTGCGTAAATATTTCACGCTTGAACATCTCAACATAAAGCTGCGTGCGTTTTATTATGGGCCAAATAATCATACTAACAAACCTCCAGAGATATTAGAATCACATCTAAAGAAAAAGTGCATTATTTTGTCTTCTGCTGAGATGTTAAATCTTGTAAAAAATTTAAATCTTATAATTGGACTATTGGTTGACAAAAACGAATCACATTGGCAACTACTGCTGCAACTTCAAGAAATTTTAGAGTTAGTATGTAGTACCAAAATTTCGATTGACACTCCTACTCAACTTGAATTAAAAATAAATCATTATTTAACACTACTGAATGCTACATTTCCAAACAGTATGAAACCGAAGCACCATTTCATGATTCATTATGCTTCTGTGATGCGAAAAGTAGGACCATTATGGAATATATGTTGCATGCGATTTGAGAGTAAAAATCGCGAAGGAAAAATTATATCACGTTCAGCTGTTTGCAGAGTTAATGTTTGTAGGACTATCGCAATGAGACATCAGCTAATACTAAATTATCGGTTTCTTAATAAAAATGAATCATATGCAACATATGTACCAGGTTCCATTGGTTAGACTTGATAAATTTCCAGATATCTCAAAGTTTATAGACTTATTACCAATCGATGTTCTAGGAACAAATCTCTCTATAACTAATTCCATTCAATTTTTGGGAAACACTATTAGAAATAATAGTGTTATAGTGACTTTTTCAGAATTAGGTTCTGATTTTTACATCGTACATTCCATAATATTAAATGGTAAAGACGATTTTTATTGTATTGCTAAATCAATAACAGATTGCTACTTTAATAAGCACACTAGAGCTTATAAAATTTATGACATTGATTGTTTCCATTGGGAAATCCTCTTTAAATCAGATATTCAGAATGCGTGCATTTCTTATATTAATAAATTAAGCGATGGAAAGTATTATATTAGTAAGAATTGGATTTAATTAGTTTCAGTAGTTACTACAGTATTATGCGGCACCAAATGTTTTTTATAAGTTAAAAAAAAGTTGCTCAATTTTTATAGAAATAAGTTAGACAAAATTAGAAAAGCTTGTTGACTATTTCAAACGTTCCTTTAAATTATAAAAAAAAATTTCCATGTAAACTTATGCTACTTATAAGTGTTAATAAAATTAATTTTAAAACTGTTGTTAAAATACACATACATTTTGTCAAATTTAAACAAAAAAATTATTTTTGTTTTATTTTCTGTAAATTAATCTTACAATTAATTTTCTTATTATTTTTCTATTTCTTTTGAATATTTTTCCTATTCTTAAAATTATTTTAATTTAGTTTTTGTAGTTTTCTCAAAGATTTTACTTTTTATTAAAATTTTCTTGTTTTTTTTTTTTAATGGTTTTCTTAATTTAACAAATTTCCGTAAATATTTTAATTATTTAAGAAAAAATTTTCGTTTTTTTGTAGTTTTAACTCTATTTTTTAATTTTACAATTTCTTGGTATATTATCGCTCAGTATCTTCATTTAAAAAAACAAAACAATTTAAGTATTTTTTGTTAAGTCAATCTCTTAAAAAATTATTAATATAATTTTAAAGTTTCCATCTATTTTCTATACAGCTTTTCTTAACTTTTCTATTCTTAAAAAAATTTAATATTTTATTGTATAGGATTTTTAGTAAACTTTTTACATTTTCTTTTTGTTTTTTATTATCCCTTATTATAGTAGATTATATCCTGATTTTTTTTTAATTTTTGGATTTATCATAAATTTTGTAACAGTTTCTGAACTTATCAAATTTTCATAATTTGTTAGATTTTTTGAATAATATCTTTATAGTTAAATTTCTTTTAAATTATTTACTAAATTACTTCTTTTTTATCTCTTCATACTTTTTATCTTTTTTTAATTTTTTTATTTTTTCGTTGATTTTCTTTGTTATTTCATCTAATTTCTGATGTTTTAAAATTTTACAATAATTTTCTAATTTTTAATTTTTTTGTTTTCGCATAGTTATTTCAACCACGTTTAATATTTCGTTTAAAGCACTGAATTTTTAAATAGTAAGGCTCATTAAGAGAACAAATACGATAAAATGCTACTTTTCGATCCAGAAAAAATATTAACTATTACCATAATAATTTTTGACAAATGTAATAGTTAGTGAAAATTAATTACATTCACAGGGAATAAAATAATCTTGAGCCGATACTCGCGCTTTTTTAACTTTAAGGAAATTGTTTAGAACAAAATTAAAAATTAGTTAGTTATTAAAAAAATTGATCTTTAGTATAATTTACAATTTTTGTCAGCGAAATGCGTGCGTTTATTCGACATATGTATTTGTAGGTTAGGATTTATGTGTATATTGTATTATAGTGTAGGTTATTTGCGCTAGTTGTAATATAAATTGCGTCAATGCGTCACTCGACCGAAATCATACGTATATGTACGTAAATATGCGTGTTAAAATCAAGTTACCTCTCTATATATGTATATTCTTTCCATGGTTATTTGACACGCAAATATTTCCATATATTTTTGTTGTTTGCTAGTATGGCTACGTGACCAATTTTATTATTCAATTTTAGAAGAACTGTAATTCTTTATTTCCATCTTTCTAAAATCTTCACATCTTTTCTATTACTTAAGACTTTTAAAAATTTGAAATAATTTTTAATAAATAATATAATTACTCGTATGAAGACGTATAACAATTTTACGACATCTTACAAAAAAGGAAACTGCTGTGATTAAAACATCTTTTCATAATCAATATACTAGTTTTTATAATCATACCTCAATTATCCCTAAATTCTTAATTTTTATTGTACTTACAGAAAAGCGATAAAGCAGATATTATAATTAAAAGTTTCTCAGTGTACTTTTGTTAAACTTAACAAAAAAAATTTGATATAAACAAATAAAAATTTAAAAATCGGGCTCGACAAATCTCTTCTCAAAAACTATTAAAGTCACCAAAAAAGAATTTTTTTTAAATAAAGGTGAAATCATAAGGAATCAGAATAGGTACATTAGAAAATCCATAAAAGTGGCCAAATCAACTAAAAAGTAGTTATAAATTTTTTTGGGTCAACATTTTGAATTTTTTTTTATTATATAATTCTTTTAAACTACTTTAATTTATCTATATTGTCTGCAATTTTCATTAAAATTCATTTTGTCGATTAGGAAATAATGAGTTTTGAAAAAACACTTCTCTGATATTCAACATGGCGTAGCGGACGACATTTTGAAAATGTTTGAAAATCCTTTTTGGGTTTTAACAATCATACCTACACTGAAAAAATTTTGGTACAGTATCCGTCCCATGGAAATATTTCATTATTCTGTTAACTTCAGATTAAATATTTTGCATTGATTTTCAACGTAGTGAAGTTAACTGAATAACGTAATTTTTCATTTGGGACGGATACTGTACTTTAAAGTGCAGATGCTGCACCAAAATTTTTTCAGTGTAAGACTATTATTTCGGAAGTGGCAACAGGATAGAACCCAGGCAAAGACAATGCTTTCACTAGGGACAAACTCGTACAAGTTTTAAGGGGTTAGGCCACTCTAGAAACCGAAAAAATAGGCATTTTTTGTGAATTTTTTTTCAGAGAATTTATAAAGTCAATTAAAATTGGAATATGAGGAGTTTATTGTACATCTTTTGAAGTTTAAAAATATAAATTTTCATAATAATTTAATGAAAAATGGCGACGCTGTTGGGGTTTTCCGTCGACATCTCTGTGGCGCATAGGGTCCGTGGCCGCACCAACTGTTCTTGTAAATTTTGAAATATCTTGAGTATATAATTTTTTATTTATTGTACATAACAATAGCTAAAGCAACACGTAGGATTTTTTCGATATATTGATTTATGGTCAAATGGCGCACTTAATCGGTTGAAAATTGTACGAGTTGTTAGTGCGGCCAACTCGAAAAATGTAGTTTTGAGATAATCGCGTTTAAAGTTGGTGCAGTAACGAAATAAGCACGGTGCGCTCGGTGCAGCCTTGCACGAAACTTTGAAAATTAATTATTTAGGAATGTCTTTCGGCCATCATCCTTCAATATGTTATTTCTGAGACCCTAAGGGACCATTTAAAGCAAAAAACAAAAAATCGATTTTTTGAAAATCCTAGAGTGGCATAACCCCTTAAATAGACGGAGCAACTTCGATGGGACATCTTCGACTATTGGCGAAATAGTTCACTGGACTAAAGAGGTTACATGTCGAGGCTTCATGAGCGATGGAACAATACGCATTAATGAAACCTCCCCGAACAGCACCGGATGCTTCAGCAATATTGGCAAGGTTGAGGCAAGCTTTTTAAACATAGCCTCAACCTTGCCAATATTCATAATTTAAAAATTAAGAATTTAACTATTTAGTTATTTTGTGAACTTCCTTCAAAAGGTGTCCTGTAAGTTAATAGGAACTCAAAAGTTATGCAGATTTACTTTACGATTTTTTTTCTGATATATGATAAAGAATTAAGTAGTTGAATTTAGTATTCTCTGTAGTCTGGATATCACTCTAGACTCTGTAGTCTTAGTATAAAATATTTATACCAAGTAGCAAACTTAAACAACTGAATAAAAAGATTTTATTCATTAAAAAACCTCGCGTGCACAATATAGTCCTAGGTAGAACAAAATAGCCCCACTTGATGGTACGTTGGGCCCAAGATCCCAAAAACTTTAATACTTAGAACCATGTTGTTTAACGAAAATTTATTAGCCACAGTTATTAAACTTTAGAAATCGAAAATTTTGAAATTTTAATTTTTTGGTATTTTTTCATTAAATTTGCCTAATTTCTTAATTTCATTGATACAAATATACCAATTAAGTAAATTCTATGAGAAAGCAATGTGTTAATAAAATAAACATGAAAAATTAATCACTTAATATAAACAAAAGATATAATAGTCCTGTCAAGTCGTCGGAAGAAAACATATTATACTTATGCATTTTAAGTAAAAAATATGTTGAATAAAAAAAAAGTATGTATATAAAATTCTAAGTCTTTTAAAAACTATATTAGCTTTAAATTTCGTTTAGAAAATTTAATTTGGCCAAACAGTTACCGAGTTATGATTTTCTAAAGTACAAAAACTAAGGTGAAGCAACAAAAATTTCCTTCCAGGTAAAAGCAAAGTAAAAAAAGAATATAAGTACAATAAATAAAGATTAAAAAACATTTTTTAGTCAATTTAATTTTCTGTGAAATGTAACAGTTTAGTTTATTTAAAAGTAATAATTTTAAGTTGTCCATATTGTATTGTATTCTTAAATTGTTTAAAACATCTTAGCATAAGCTTACTATACTTGTATTTGTTATTTTCTTAACCTAAACTAATTAAGTAGCCGGATGCAATAACTCGCTAGGCGCTCGAACACGCGTAAAAGTATTGTCCAAGCCAAATTTTTGGAGTAGATTTTCAAATTGTTTAAAAAAGGTTTTTAAAAATATGAGGTTATAGAGAAGAAAAAAACGCATCTTTTTTTTCTCTTCAATTTTTTTGTAGAATGCATACTTTTAATAATAAAAATTAAAAACACGAAAAAAAAATTTTGTAAAATCAATTACCTTTTTATAAATATCACATCATTTCTCAGCTATTTATTATTAAAATTGATTAAAATTTGGTACACGTATGCAGTATACACTGGTAAAGCCTGCAAGCACAGTAAAACCTTTAAAAAATGATATTGTTTAATAATATTTAATACCAAAGTAATAAGTTCAATAATATTAGTTTTCTAACTTTGAACTCAAAAATTTCTATTAATGATTTAAAATACCGGTAACTTGGAACGTTATTTATTTCTATCGTTGCGTCCGCCATATTGTCATGTGTCTACGCTAGATGGATAGAGAACAGGTAGAACAGCTGACGACCGTAGTACATGATAATATGGCGGACGCAACGATAGAAATAAATAACGTTCCATATAACATGACATGACATAAGAAATAAATTAATGAAAAATTTGCGCTCGTTCGAATCTAACACGCAACGCCAAGGTTGCTAATTACACATGCCAAATTCAAGACGCGATTAAATCTCAATATTGGTCTAACGTTCAGGCAACATTACCTTACGTAGATTATTACAAAGTAGTAAACGTTGTAAAGCATTTAAATTTTCTAATAATTTTCTAAAAGAGAAATTGGGAGTGTCTAAAATTAAAAAAATTAAATATTTTTCTGATGTCGCTGGATCCTATTATAAAAATAAATTTAATCTGATAAATTATATTCATCACAAAAAAAAATTTGGAATAGAAGCTCAAATGAATTTGTTGCTGCATCACACGGTAAAGGAGCATGTGATAAAATCAGAGGTATCGTAAAAAGGAATACTTATCAGTCAAGTTTACAGAAAAAACTTATTACATCACCTAAAAGTCTTTATGAATGGGCAAAAGAATTTCTTTAAAACATTCATTTTCACGTTTGTTCTAAAAAAAACATACTTCACATAATAAGCATTTAAAACCTCAGTACGAAATGGTAAGAACATTAAAAAATACTCGATGGTATCATTTTATTACTCCTATTAATGATAATAAACTACTCTGTAGAATATTTTCTAGTTCAGAAAAAATTTTTGGCCATTAATTTAGTTGTAAGGCTGATGAAAGGAAAAAGTTTCCAGTGGTTTCAGATCAGGAATTTTAGAAACCCTTGTTTCACGCGAACCGATGTTCCCACGAGCGTAAAACTTAGCCCCCATTTTACATTAAAAACTTTTTTGTAGAAAATGTCCGTCACACGTCACCCGATCACATGGCAGGCCAGAAGTTCCATTCAGGCTTTCGAGCTTAATGCGTAAAGACACAGATGGACTCTGCACTCTGTTTACTATACAACTGTATACAACAGTCTGCCAGTTTTGATGTCGAACTTGGATTTAATTTTCTCGCTCGCCAAAAAGTCTATTCGCGGTAAAATATTGTTTCCCAAATTCCTCATTCCCTCAACTTTGTCAAAAAAAATAACTTTCCTTTAAAAAAGTGTCTAGTTTTATATAAAACAAAAGTCAAAGATCAAGAGAATTTACTTTATTTGTAATTCACCTTGCTTTCAGAAAAGGGCCACATTCAGAGTTTTTCTTTTTTATTTATTTTGTTACTTCTTCTAATTAATTAAATTTCAACAAGTTAATACGAATTCAGGGGAAATTTTTTTTTAAATCGGACAATATCTTCCGCTAGCGCATCGCTTTCAAAATTGACTAATTTAAAGAGAAATTAAATAGAATAACGAAAAATTCTATTACATTATTGACACCTCCTCTTTATTGCACACCCTTGTAACTCTGAGGAGTGAAGGGGGTGAAAATGGTCATTTTTAGTTAAAATGTTGAGAAGTGCAGGCAGTGTACACCAGGCTGCAACGCGGCCGAGAGCTAACTCCCTCCAGTCAATACATATTCTGTCTTTTCGCCTGTCGAAACAGCGTTGTTTTATCTGATAACTTTCATTTTGATCTCATTTTGACTCACGCAGTTCACGCATTATCTTGTTTCATTTTAAATAGTTATAAGTATTGAATTCATGTCTCTTACACGTAAGAACATACAATGCCCATTTTTTGCTGAACCAAAACCACTGTGGATAAATGTTCTGCCCACTAATGCTGACATTGTTAAATGTTGGTACAAAGGGATTTAATCACAAAATAATTGTTGAAGTGACTGAATATTTTGACTTAATAAATTGGTCTAAAGCAAAACTTACCTGTACCCCAATTTTAGTAAGTCTTTCTTCCAATACAGTTCTAGTATTAATAACTAGTAAGAACAAGCCAACATTGAACATAAATTTGGCAGATATTCCATGCCACACTCAGTCTGTGGAGTGCTGTGTTAAACTTGTAACACAAGTTTTCTCAAAAGTGTATTATCGCTTAAGACGTTATGGGTTCATGTGAGGACTCCTCACCTCTTGGCCACCATGTCTAAATTTAAAACTAAATCAGAGTTTGCTATTCCAAAAAAACTTTCTACATACATTTTTGTTTGGTTAGGAGGAGTGTGGCTGAGTCTCGCAGAGCAGCCACTTGCCTGTGGTCAGTTCTGAGCCGTCTAAAAGATGGCGAGCAAAGAGTTGCACAGAACGGAATGAAGAAGAGTAATTTTAGTCAACCTTGTGCTTCAAAATCGACAATTAAAAAAATTTGGATATATACATCAATGTTCACAGTGACTTACATCACCAACAATTCTTCATATTTTTAACTAAAAATGGCATTTTTCCCTCCTCTCGGGGGAGGAGGGGTGCAGAGGGTTAGTAGTTTTTGTATTGTACTACAAGGTTATTCTATCTTCATAAAATTAGTTTGTTTGGACATCATTTACACACGATTTTTTGTAAATCTATTTAATTTCTCTGTAAATTAGTCAATCTTGAATGCGATGCGCGAACTGAAGATCTTGACCGATTTTAAATTTTTTCCCTGAATTCGTATTAACAAATAGCAACTTTTCCGCAATATTACGATAGGATTCGGAAACTTTTTTAGTTTTCGCACTGGTCTAATATTCACTACGTATTTGACAATTTTCATTTTGAATTCCAGACACTTTTCTAAAAAAAAACTTTTTATTGACAAAGTTTTTGAAATAAGGAATTTTTTAAATGTTTGTTTTACGCGAACAAATGCTCCAACGAGCGTCAAATTTGTCCCTTATTTTGACATTGACAGATTTTCTGTTCCCTGTAACGCTTTACCACGAGATACAAGAACCTTACGCGCGCTGGCACAGGTGGCGTTCGTTAGATAGAATTAACTTTTCCGAATTCCTAATTCCCCAAACTTTGGCAAAAAAATATTCTTTCTTTAAAAAACTATCTATTTTTTTACAAAACAAACGTCAAAGATCAGGTGAATTTATGTTATTTGTAAGTCACATTGCCTATTCAGAAAGCGGTTGCACACAGAGAGAAACAGTTGTTTTTATTTTTTATTTATTTAGTTATTACTACTCCTATTTAATAAAATTCCAACAAGTTTCTATTTTTCTTTTCTGAATTTAATTATGTAGAAGTAGTAATACAATAAATAAAAAAGAAAAACACCTGTTTTGCATTGTATGAGTCCCCTTTCTGAACGCAATGGTGACTTACAACTAACATGAATTCATCTGATCTTTGACTTTTGTTATATTTAAAACTAGACACTTTTTTGAAGGAAGGTAATTTTTTGGACAAAGTTCGGGAAATGAGGAATTTGTAAAAAAACACTATTTTACCGTCAATAGACTTTTTTGGGAGCAAAAAATTAGCTCTAAGTTAGACATCAAAATTGGCAGACTGTTTTATACAGTTGTATATTAAACAGAGGGCAGAGTCCATCTGTTTCTTCCCGCATGAAGCTCGATAGCCTGAATAGAATCCATGATAAACGCTGACGCAACTTCCGGCCTGCCATGTGATTAAGTGACTTATGGCGGCCATCTTCTACAGAAAATCTTTCAATGAGATTTTCGCTTGAAACGTATACTTGTTGACAAAACAATCGTATGCACTATTAGGGTAACCTTTTTCGGACTAGATGGAAGTGACGTGTTTTAATAAATCAAAAACAAAAAAACAGCTTATTATTTATAGAATACCTGAAAATTATAGAGAAAGCCATGAGGACTTTTCTAACCTTTTACAAACGTCCGCAAAGTTAAGCATTTAACGGTGAAATTATTGTTTTAACAAAATGTCCTAGGGTAACCAAAGAATATTTGGGGGTTTTTAGAGTTGTTAAATACGAACCTGATGTTAGATTTTTTAAATTCAAAATGGCGGACACAATAGCCGCTGTGGTTAAAAAATTTGGCAGCTACATTTTAGTCATCACATCTGAATGTCGGAAGATAATTTTTACAAATTTTTAAGAATCATTTATTTAAATTTACTAAACATTGTCAGTATTTAATGAAAATTTTTTAAAAGAACGTTATAATTCAAAAATTAAAATTTTTAATGAACACTGGGCGTTCAACTAAAAAAAACAAAAAACAAACAAAAATCAAACACAAAAAGACATACAAAAATCAGCGAGGTTCGTCTTATGAAAATTTTCTACACATAACAATAAAGAGTTTATGTTTAATAAAAATGTTAAATAATCTGTTCAGAAATAACATCAGAAATGATATAACATCGGAAATTCTTACATTTGCCAATGATTCGATAATTGTTTTCGAAGAATGAGGAATCATTACCTAAATTTTGGGATGTAGACGCTGTGCTAATCATTGGCTGACAATATTAGTCCAATGTTTAGCCGTTGGTAAATTTCCTATTGGCAGTTATATTCTAAAAATAATGATTATGTATGTAAGAAAATGTTAGGGACTTTAGAATTAAGTTTATTAAAAAAAATAATTTACACTTTTCTGAATTCATTTTTCAAACGTTTTGGCTTAAAGTACTAGCCCTCGTCTGTGGAAAATTGATTTATTCTTATGAGTAGTATTAACAATGTTAATACAAGACTTAAGATAAATTGATGAATTCTGTTCTAACTTTTTTGTTTTCCATTATTTAAATGTAAATACATAATATAAAAATAATTAATCCAAAACTATAATTTAAAAAATAAAAATATAGTATAAAATATATATAGTATAAAATCGAAAAACGAGATTAATAAACCAATTTATCTGAAGTTTTTTAAATTGTGTACATTATTATACTATTTCAGAATAAATCAATTTTGAACTGGTGAAGGCCAGTATTTTGAGCCGAAACGTTTGGATTTTACTTCAAGCAATTTACTTCTTCATACTTTTCTTTTACGAAGTTAACTGTTTGACAATCAAAAAGAAACTAACTGCATGTATGCCCTTATATTATAGCGAAAGAGGACAAGAGAAAAGGCCCAGGCTGGCGTTGGAATTCTAGAGCCATGTGTTTTCTTTCGTTTCGAAATATGACACGCCTATATATAACTATAGTTTTGAGTGGAGTCATGTAATCGATGTGTTCGTAGAAAAATTTTTTTTTAAGAATAAATATTTTAAGAGAAAATTCAATTTTCAACTTCAGTTAAACTACAAAATAAAATGACAATTATATTGATTATTAAACAGTTATATTTATATTAATATCTGATTTTATTTTAAATAAAATATAGAATATTCGTAATATCCTAAAATCGATTTTTTAAAATTTAAAATTGTAAGATTGAAGGATTTTTGACTCTATGCACTGAAAAAAATTTAGTCGAGAAGTTCAATTACCATTTGATAGTTATTGAGTGCAAAACAGTTAAATTATAAGTAATTACTTTTTTAGTTAATCTAACTGTGCTCGGGTTTTTAATTTCACTACTTCACTTGTAGTCAAGTAGAAAAAACGGAGGATAGGAGGATATAGAGTAGAGATAAAAAGTTATACAAATAAAGTGATAAAAAGCTATAAATGTTTAGGTCGATAAGGAGGAGATAGAATGCAATATAAGGATATAAAGCGGAGATTCAAAGTTATACAAAAGAGATGATAAAAAGCTTTACAATTTCTTATAGATGAAGGTTGAATAGAAAGCGGTAGAAGGATATAGAGTGAATATAAAAAGTTATAAATATTCGGTGATAAAAAGGTATATATATTCATGTTGATTTAGATGGGGGTAGAAAGCGATAGAAGGATACAGAGTAGAGATAAAAAGTTATACAAATAAAGTGATAAAAAGATATACATGTTTACGTCGATAAGGAGGAGATAAAATGCAAAATAGAAGAATATAAAGCGGAGATTTAAAGTTATGCAACAGAGGTGATAAAAAGCTTTACATTTCCTTATAGATGAAGGTTGAATAGAAAGCTATAGAAGGATATAGAGTGAATAATAAAATTTATAAATATTCGGTTATAAAAAGGTACATATATTCATGTTGATTTAGATGGGGATAGAAAGCGATAGAAAGATACAGAGTAAAGATAAAAAGTTATACAAATAAAGTGATAAAAAGCTATACATGTTTACATCGATAACGGGGAGATAAAATGCAATAGAAAGATATTAAGCGGAGATTCAAAGTTATGCAATTGTGGTGATAAAAAGCTTTACATTTTTTTATAGATCAAGGTTGAATAGAAAGCGATAGGAGGATATTAAGTAGAGATTAAAAGTTATCCAAAAAAGGTGATAAAAAGCTATCCATATTAATGTCAATTCAGGTGGAGACTGAAATCTATCAAAGGTGATAGACTGGATGATTGAAAGCGATTGGTGGATATAGAGCGGATATTTAAAGTCATTGAAGATTGGTGATAAGAAGATATAAAAGTTTAATTCAATAGAAGTGGAGATAGTAAGCGATCAGGGATATAAACACACCTGTCCTGAATGAAAAAAAAGTTCTTCCTCGATGCCGAAAGAAAACTCTTACATATTTTGAATCCTTTCGATTCAAAGAAACAAAATTTTAAAGGCACAAAATCATATCCGATCCTCCTGACTGTTTTTCATTACTTTTGATGTTCGTTTAGTGCATTATAATTAATCAAATTTGTTTAAATCAGTCCCAAAGGACATATTAACAACTATTAATATGAACAAAGAGATAATAATTTAAAAATTAATCGTTTATAAATACGAAATTATTGCAAAACGATGCTCAAAATACAATATGGTCCTATTAACAAATGAAATATGCCTCTATGAAGTAAAGTGAATTTTTATAAAACAAGAAACATGTGAACATACATCATATTAAACATAACATAACCTAAAATTTTTTTATTATACTGCACTAAATGTACATTAAAATTATAAAAATCGGTCAGGAGGATCAGATACGATTTTGTACCTTTAAAATTTTGTTTCTTTGAATCGAAAGGATTCAAAATATGCAAGAGTTTTCTTTCGGCATCGGGGAAGAACTTTTTTTTCATTCAGGCAGGTGTGTAAAAAGGAGATTAAAAGATATAGCTTTTTTTATGATTTTCTATGCCTGAAATAGAAAGAGATAAAAAGGGATAAGTTTTCTATCTCTTCACATGCAGCACTTATTTGTAATCAATAAGAGCGTCATTATGAATTTGCCATTTTTTATTTTTAAAATATGTCTTCAGAGTCGTCTTCAGAGAACTTAAAAATCACTAAGTAACATGTTTCATTAAAATTCACTTGATTTTTAGCAATTATGGACCCATGTTGGATTTTGTTTTGGATTTTGTGTTGCCATTTTGTTTTTAGAATTTCAGCACACGGCATTTAAAACTCCCCTTGTTAAAGTTAATTTTTCCCCACATGGACATGAACTGAATAATTTGCCATGCACTTTTAAATGGTATTCTTTCTTACAATTATTTCTTATTGGACCTGCAGAGAAATACGAAAGAATCAAAAAAGAACTC
Source organism: Ganaspis brasiliensis (assembly GCA_037103525.1). Lineage (NCBI taxonomy): Eukaryota > Metazoa > Arthropoda > Insecta > Hymenoptera > Figitidae > Ganaspis > Ganaspis brasiliensis. The sequence continues at coordinate 2,466,456 of JAZKLR010000045.1, read as the reverse complement.
TTTGAAGAGTTTATATTCTCATAAATAAAATTAGAATATTTGGATAAGCAGACAAACACACGAAAAAACATTACTTTAAATGTCTATGCCCTTTATTTGTTCGATGTTTTCAAATTTTCTATCTCTACCCGGAAAATTGATCAAGGTCAAAAATACAATTGCCTACAAATTTGAGCCAAATCAAGTAATATTAACACGTGTCTATAGGCAACCAAATTTTCATATGTATTTTTACATAGAAAAAATCGGTTCTTCGTGAATTTGCTACAAAATCGTTAACTTTAAATATTTCTCAATGCACAAAGAAATTTTTCTTTTTAAATGTTTAAAAGATAGTATTCTGATTTTCATTTATTATAGACATTGTAATACCTTATTTTTAGCAGGCTTGACAAAAATCTTCAAAATTGCAAATAAGTTGTTACCAAGCGTCCAAGTAAAAAATTAAAAAATTTTAATCAATAATTACGCGATAAGGTTATATTCTGTCAATATTTCTCTAGTGAAAAATCGTTTGCCTATTTAAATGCCTGTAAGTATAGGGTTAAAATGCATTCATTTGTTTGACCGTAGGAAAATGGCGCCTATTTTTCTCTAAGGTAAAAAAAATTCCATGGTTCAGCTGTTAATTTTTTCTCTAGGGGAAAAATGTACGCCATTTGCAAACGGTCAAACAAATAAATGCGTTTAGACCCTGTCTACAGGCATCTAAAAGCGCCATGTTTGTTCCTGTGGGATAAAAAATATTATTTTTCATCGATTTTATAGCAAATTTACGAAAAAGAGATTTTTTTTCTATGTGAAAATACGTGGAAGACAGTGGAAGACAGACATTTCATGTAATTTTTTTTTTGGTACCTCGATCAATTTTCGGGGTGGAGACCGAATTCAAAAAAGTGTTAAATATCGACCAATTAATACCCTATAAAGTATTTAAAGTTTAACAGGTGACTCCGGTTATTAATGCCTAACATGATCACGCAAGTACACAACCCTGAAAGAGGATCACCATCCACACGATTCAACAGTAAAATAAAAAATGTTTCATTTAAGGCATGTAATGGGGTATGACGTAACTGGTATGGGCAGTATTTGTCCGTAACTTTTTTCTTAAAATATTTAATATTTTGTCACGAAACTTGGTAGAATTACATAAAATATCGTGGGGAAGGTCTCTCTAATCTGAGTTTGTTTTGCTTTTAAATCAAAATTAATATCTGAAAATTTTTGAAAAATAGCAAATTTTTGAGAAATAAGTTTTGTGCAAAAATTCAAACAAATTCGGGTAAGAGAAACCTTTTTAAAGATATTTGAAGTAGTTTAACCAAGTTTCCGACAAAATACTCAATATTTTAAAAGAAAATTTGCGGATAAATTTTGCTTATATCACTGATAAGAAAAAGCAAACCAAATGCTTTGAAAATGACTCGAGAAGGAGAGTTAGAAGAACTTTTACAAGGAATTTAAGAAAACTACCATTGTTTACCTGAGAATGACCCAGAGCGTTTAAGGATTTTAACTGTACCACATTTATCATCTAGTATTCAAAAAGTCGCTAAAAATTTTCAAACCTCAAGACGAATGGCCCAAAAAGCAAGAAAATTACGCAAAGAAAGAGGAATTGGAAGAGATAACCTCTTAAGCTTGATAGATCTACATGCAAAGTATGAGGAAGAGAATATTGACAATAAAGTAGGTTTCAGTAAGTTTACTGCTCTTCGTTCAAAAGAATGCATACTTGCTGGAGTAACTGGTACTCAGTGCATGTGTGTTTGCTGAATACACGAAAACTGCCTATTAATGCTAAATGCAATAAATCTATCTAAATTTGCAAAAAATTTAGAAAATCCCTTTAATAGATTCAGTGATTCTATTGGAACTCCAATGTGCAAAGAACCACGTTCAACTTGCTATTTGAATGAATGCGACAAATGCATAAGTGAAAAAAATATTCAGAAATTTTATGCGATCTTTTAAATGAAGCTGATATTCAAGATGTCGTTTTTAGTGTTTGAAAAACTACAGATAGATTCGGATTACGAACAGAGAAATTGTCTGCTATCAATTTCATTGACAAGCTATGCCTTCAATTTCAATACCTAAAACTTTACCACTTTATACCAAAACAGCAGTCTAAGTATGCCAAAAAAAATTAAAGAAAACCTTTGCGAAGGTAGAAAGATTATTCACATGGACTTTTCAGAGACATACACTTTTGTTGCTTAAAATGGAATAAAGCATTTCATTACAAAAACAATCCATGTACATTGCATCCAGTAGTATTTTACTATCGCAAAGGCGAAGAAGTATGTCATGAAGTTCGATTGTTTTGTCAGATTGTATATCTCATGATACCGAAGAAGTACATATCATTCAAAAACTTTGTATACAGTATATTCAATCTTTATTCAATGTAAAAACATAAATTTACATCACTGACTGGACAAAGCAGCATTATAAAAATCGTTATGAAATGTGCAATTTAATGTATCATGTCAAAGATTTCCAAATTCATGCTACTTCTCAGGGAAAGGGAGAGTGCGATGAAATTAGTGCAGCTTTTAAACGGAAGGCAGTGCAAGCTAGTTTACAAGCTTTCTCAACGCAGTTGTTACTGACACCTGATACCTTGTACTAATGGGCAAAAATGAATTTGATAATATAGGAATTTTGTTCTATTCAGCAAATAAGCATGCTAAAGTAACAAAATCTCTTAATAAAAGATTTTCAGAGGCTAATCCAATGCCAAAGATTCAGCAAAGTCACGCTTTTATACCATCGCCAGAGCGGAACCTCTGAATAAAAAGATACTCTTTTGCAGAAGAAGGTATTTTGTATTTTCCCAAATTATTCTTAAATTATTCAATCAAACTTACCTTCACGATAAATATGAGTCAGCCGAAATATGTCCGCCATTTTGGATTTCTAAATTCTGCCTGAAAATTTATGTTCAGCGTCTCGAAAAACCCCTAGGTAAATATTTTTTAAAAAATCACTAGATTTTCAAAAATTCATTCCGCTATATTGGGTTTTTAAAATCTAGCTTCAGAATAATATTCAGACACTTGAAGAATAACTAGGTAACAAGGCTTTAAAAAATTACTTGATTTTAAAAAATTGCACTATTTTTAATCAATAAGTTCAACATTTTGGATTAGCCATTTTTATTTTTAAAATATGACTTCAGATTCCTCTTCAGCGACCTTAATAACCCGTAAGTAACAAGATTCATAAAAATTCAATAGATTTGTAAAAATTATGGCACCATATTGGATCTGCCATTTTGTTTTTATAATTTCAGCACGCAGCATTTGAAAGACCACCTTTTAACTTAAATTTTCTCCCATGGACAAATTTTTTAAATAATTTCTTTTCTGGGCAGAGGGGTGGCTTAGTTCACATGGAATCACTTGTATATTTTATAAATGAAGGTTATTGTTCATTATTCTATTTATTGATTATATTTCTACTTTCTATGGTAATATACGGCTACTTAATTATAAAGCCGCTTTACCTGGTTTGCGCTCAAATACACTTTTCCATCACAACATTTATCACATTTAGCATGTTATTTGGAGACTCAAAGAGTTAGTTTTAGATTTTCTGAACTAAAACTTAAAAAGTGTCATGACATTCCCATTTCCGCTGTGTCTCAGAATGAGACACAAGAAGCTCAATATGAGTTCCCTAGAAATATATTATCTAGAAATTAGCGAAAGCAGATTTTCAAAAAACTGCACTGTTTTTCAAATATTATTATTTATTTAGCAAAGACATTGGACCTTAAAATAAAAGATATGGAAATGAAAAAAGAGATGTTTAAATTCCTTAGAAAAACATAATGAGCAGTCCACAAACCTGAACAAAATCGATGAATATTTAAAAATTATTGCTGAAACAGAATAATTCATGAGTTTTTATTGAATATATTTTGTGTAGTATTTATTGATTCTATTTTTAGTTATTTTATTTTTTAGTTTTAGTGTTTAGTTTTTATTTAGTTTTATAGTTTTGTTTTCTAATCTAGTTGATTTAATGTTGTTTGTATGTAATAAAAACGTTTAATTTAATATAACAAACTGTTTCTTACTCAACTAATTTTCGCAATAAGTAATTGAAAAACGTCTATCTCTTTTTCTTCTTCATTTCTTTTATTATTCATCGTTTATCAATCTCTTAACTTTTGTTTTTTTTTCATATTGAACTTCAATGTTTGCTTCTTTCTTTACCCCTTTCAATTGTTGCTCTCTTCAAAATGTTCTGTCAATTCATGGCCGATATGTTATTCTTTTTAAAATTTATTTCTTAATTTAATATCTTTAAATTATGAATTAGAAGAATTACTTTGTTTTCTTTTTATTGATAATTTATTTAACTAGCGACCCCAAATTGTGTATTTTCAGTCTCGATAAGTATAGTATATTATACATCGAGGGTTGGAAGGCCGTGTTTTTTTGCCAAGCACAAATGTTTAAAGAATGAGTGTAGCACGAGCGTAGCGAGTGTTTTGTATTCGTTAAGTGATGCAGTACTCGTACTTTTGAGGTTAGTGGCGTCAGGGTAACGAGAGTTGCTTGCGCAACGAGAGTTGTTTTTCACTGTTTGGAAGTTTTTTTACCTCCGACGCTCACTAACCTAAAAACTGCGAGTTCTGCCCCGCTTAACGAGAACAAAAACATGGGTTTTTTGTGCATGTGTGGTAGAAAAGTTTTTTTCCGCGGTTTTTAGTGACTGAAATTTACAGTGAAACTTTCTGTTGAGTTTCGAACATGAAACTTTCTGCACAAGCGGACATTTTAGTAGTTAGGTTAACTTTTAATAAATTAACGGTGGAAAGTTGCGAAGTTGTCAACGACAAACTTGCACAAACTTTAGGCAAGAAACTGTGCTGTATGGGTAAAAATAATATGAATATTAATTATATTATTATATACATATCTAATAATTTTAACTCACTTTGCCTTAAAAAATAAAAGAACCGCCCGGTTATGGCGAGGTTATGCCCTGAAGACCGACATCTATGTTTCATTTTCTTTTAACTGTGATGGTGCGCCAGTATTTGAAAGTATCACATTTTCAATTTTTCCTTTTTAATTCGTCCTATTCAGTTAATCATAAATGAGTTGACAATGGAAGTAAGAATGAAGAATACGATTGTATGTGCATTGTGGTTTGGAAAATCAAAGACTGATATGAGCTTCCTTTTAAAAGCATTTGTTGACGAATCTAATGAACTATCAGAGTCAGGAGTGAAATGAACAATAGAAGGAGAAATTACAGTGATGTAACCTTATCGAATATGTTGTCCTGTTGATTCGGTCGCTCGGTTTTGTGTGCCAAGCATTTAACCATCACAGCGTGGTGACTACGTGTGGAATGCGACACATAACGGAGATTGTAGAAAATTTTCTATTATGGGTCAGAATTCGCAAAGAGCACCCTAATTTTCGTCTATTTGGGTTCAGGATGCTATAGCTTAAATTTTAAAGGTGTGCTTTAAAATATAATTTTTAAATTTTTTAAATTCAAGTGTTTAAGATTTCTGAGATTTGCCCATATGTATACTATGTGGATATATCATTATACAAAAAAAATTGTTGGACAAGCAAAAAGGTAGGTTAAACTGACCACATGTTCAACTTACTTTTCGGCAAAAGTAAAGTTAGACTGGTTGTTCAAACTGTTTTTTTTAAACAAAAAAACATTTATTATTATTGAATAGCCTGTAATAAAGCTTTAAAAATCACTATATATATGTTAACTTTTATACAATCTACTTAGAAATATAATTAATTTAAAAAACTACATTTTAAAAAATTTTTAAATTTTAAAACTGTGTAACTCAAAAACTATTTCATGGAATTTGAAAATATTTGGTATTTACACTTCCACCAACAATGGAAACATTTTAGCAAAGTTTGAATAAATTTTATTTTTTGACCTGGACAGTTCAGGAATTTTGCCCCCTATGCGTCATTACCTAAATATTTAATACGTTAAATGAGATGAAAATAACAATACTATTTAAATATACGTGAATTTATTGTAGAAATCTCTGTAGTCAGAAGAAAATAAATGTTTTATGTCAAATGTAGTAGCGTTCTTCAGTGTACATAAAGACATATTTCAGAGGCAGTAAAATAGACCTAAAGACAGGCATTGGAAGCAGAGATGCCACGGACCCTCTACAAACACATCTGTGCAAGTCTTTGAAAAGTTGTGTGATTGGTCGAAAGGAGCGGGGTGGTTTGAAATCGTTTAATTAAAAGAGTTTCAAACCACCCCGCTCATTTCGACCAATCAAACAACTTTTCAAAGACTTGCGCAGATGCGTTTGTAGAGGGTCCGTGGCATCTCTGATTGGAAGTCGTTCATTTATTCGAACATATGAAAATCGCGTTTATTTCTGTCCCAGGACAAAAATGAAGATCTATCCCATGCTTTATTTTTTCCTAGGACAAAAATACACGTCATTTTCATATGATCAAACAAATGAACGACATCCAATTCCTGTCATTAGGTACATCTAAAAGCGCCTTGTTTGTGCCTTTGAAATAAAAAGTATCGTAAGCCACACGAAAATAAAGACAGTCCAATTTGTTTACATTGATGTTTGCGTACTCGTGTACAGTCGAATGCAAATATGCCTTCCCTGTTGGAACTAGAAAAGTCACCACCGAAATTCAGAATTTCGTGTACCGTTCTATGTCTTTTTAACGAGAGCTTTTTCAGGCATATTGTGTTCGAACCCTCTTGTAAAAGTAAACAAACATAGCAACTGTCACAAATGAACTTTTAATTACAATAAAGTTATTAATTTAGTGGAGTGAAACGAAATAAAGTAGAGAGGATTAATTATTAATACTTGAGTTTGCAGAGCAGAAAAGTGACATCACTTGGTAAGTTACAATCATATATTCAAAAATAAAAATAGTAAAAAATAGAATGTATTTTATGATATTCTATTAATTAAAAAAATTTAAATTAAGTAATTAAGTAAAAAAGTAAGCATTACGTAACAAATTAAAAAAAATTTAATGAGAGAAAAATAAGTTAATAATATAACTTTAAACTAAAATGAATTTGGGCTCTTATTCTCTGTAATTCTTGTCTCAGGGTGCAATTAGTCAACTGTACAAACTGCACAAATGGGTGATTCAATGACCATAATAAAAGACATTGAAACGTTGGTGCAATCTTCTTTCGAAGACGATTTATAAGGACATTTCTAATTTCATTTTCTTTTAAAATGTAATATTTTAGTTGTTGCAACAGCCGAAAAATCGCTGTGAAAAAAATTAAATATAATATTTAAGGAGATAACATCACACAAACATTTTCAGTATTTAAAAATTGACATCGAATTTGTAATCAGTAACCTTAAAAACCCCCGAGTAGTAATTTTTGTAAACTTACATTCACTTTTTACACTGGTAACATCTGTTTTTATAATTGTAAATTTTAATCTTGTTTTTCTCGAAACTAGATTTTTTAAACTGTCCGGAAGGATTTCTCCCACAGTTTTCGACGGATACAATCCAACTTTAGACTGTAGCTTTAAGACATTATTCTTTAGACAAGTACATAGGATTTTTCAGATTGGTTAATACGTTTTCGTTCTATAACTACTTTTTCCGTGATTTTTAAACGAAAAATGTCATTTTGCGAAAAATTGATATTTTTTAAATATCCTATGTACTTCTTTAGTAAATGTCATTCTCTTTCATAATTCGTTTGGATTTTTTTGACTAGGTACGTCTAGAAGATAATAAAGCTTCCGGACTCAATGACTGTTTTAGAGAACGTGATCTGAGTTGAATTGGTGTAAAGGCGCTATTTTGTAAAGAAAATTGTTTTTGTTTATTTTTAAATTTAGTTTAATACATGTGTTTAATGTTAAAAGAAACCCAATATCATTATACTGTACCGTTTTCTTAGAATCATTGATTGAAATAAACTATTTTTTAAAGACTCTGGGTGATGTTACCCCTTAAGAATTTCGTTTAAAATGAGTTTTTATAAAAATACTGGAAAACTTAATAATATTTAATAATAGTTTACTGTTATTATATCATATCTTTTAAAAAAATTTTAGTTAAAGTAAAAATATTTTAAAAAATAACATTGCTTTGTTGTCCTTTTTAATATAAAAACTGTTAAAATTATTATTAATTTATAAACCTATATAATTTATAAAAAAATTTAGAAAATATGACGGAACAAAAAAGGGACGATGGGGGTAATTATCAACTGTTACGGTAGTGTTACGAGGAGGAGGTAAAAAATATTAGAAAAAAGCGTTACGTAATAAATGGACGACCCTCTTGTTATTTTTTTCCAAAGCAAGTTTATGAGAGAAAAAAATGCATTTACGCACATGTTCGTGTTTGATTCAACCACATCCTGTGGCAATACCTCACTAAAACAATTTCTCCCATTCTTGCTTTACGTAATCCATCTGCTCCTGCTTTATCCGTCCTAGAAGGTAAACAAGAGGGTTATTCATTTACTCTAGACGTAATTCATGTTTTTTGCACTGTTGTTCTCATCCATAGACGCCGATGTTCTTACACGGTGGTCTTGAAGCCAGTAAGTTCTGACTTAAAATGATGAGAAAATCGGCTACGGAGAAAGTGTTCTGTTTGATGTGAATACCACAAATCCGTTGGATTTGAGATCCTTGCTGATCATTTAGGCAATATATTGCAAAATGATTTAAAAATATAGGTACGATTTTTCAATTTTATTTTTTAGAAAAATCCAATTTTTCTTAACTATATATATACTATATATATATATGGTCGTTTCCATTTCAATTCAGACAGGCTATGTATGTTAAAGTCAAGCAATCATTTCTCATTAAAATGTATTGTTTTTTAGATAATTTTACACGACACGTATTTTCCCGATTTGGTAAAAAAACTTTTTTAACGAAGTTATGCGGATTTCTATTTTTTAAGTTGAAAAGTGAGATTACAAGAAAATAACATTAAAATTTTTAAACTTATATCTTTTTTGCTATTGTATATATTAAAATGATCCTTTCTGTGTCTAATTGAGGCTTTCATGTTCTTTTAAATTAAGTGAATTAAAAATATTTTCATATTTAACAAAATGACGGCGTTTTTTCGAAAAAAATAAAAATTAGATTTTCTCAAAAACCCCACCGTTTTTTTTCTCTCAATTTTTTTACTACTTTCTGGAAGTATAATGATTATTTTCTATATTTTTTTCCGAATCGGCTTTTTCCCGAATGTATTCTTTCCCGAACTAAAATACAAATGCAATCTGGTGTATAAACGTTGAATTTATTGTAAAATTAAATTTAATTACAAGCAAGTAAAGTTTATATAAAAGATAAAAGAATTTTTAATAAAAATTTAGAAAAATAAATGTAATAATGTTAAAAAATTTGTCATAAAATAGTTTAAATAAAGTTTATAAAACAATGTTATGTGCAATAGCACGCAAATAGTCCAACTTATTAGTGGTCGTGTAGTTTTCGACAATATTTCTTAATCGAATTCGGCTGTTCAACCACTTTCTTTTTGGCGCTGCCTTTAAAACCCTTCCCAACGCCAATTCAACGAGGCTAATCACGGTATCTCCTTGTTCCTTCTGTATTTCCTGTAGAGCTGAATAGAGATCAGGATGATTCTTTCCCATTAGAAGACGAAACCTATTATGCCAGCCTTCGCTCACATTATTTGTCCTGTGTTGGCTTCGTAGAGTGGCTTCGTATACATTCCAAAATGATGTGGGGTAACGAGGTGCTATAGCTTTGACTTGTCCTCTTCCACGCCCAGTTCCTGGTCTGCCAATGATGTAGTACTCTCCAAAGTACTTTACAACTTCGTTAAGTTCCTCAGGTGCTTTATCCTTCAATAATGTAAAAGTTTGTAATACATCTGGTTCCGGAACAAAGGATAATGCAAGTACCATATGTGTATATAGCTTTATTTGACGATCTTTACTATCGTACATAGCCTGCAAACCAACACTTTGAATTTTTTGATACAGTGACTGGCCTAGATGAAAGAAACATCCTGCGAGTTCTGCACCGCGAAAAACTTCAGAACATGCAATAATAATTGCATTTTCGAAATCGCCCATTATTCTCTGCGGTGAGAAGTTTGGAATGGAGAAACGTTCAGCGCCAAGAACAACAGATCGTAATACGGCAGCATACTGACAAGACTCCTTAGAACTCATCAAAGCATAGACGAACGGCAGGGATACAACTTCCTTCTGTGTCTGGATATTTCTACGGTTTAAAACTTTAACTTTAAAAGTGCCGTCGACATACCAAACTTCACTTGATACAAGCATTTCAAGGTTGCGGCGAGTTGCAAAGACAAGAACTCTGCCATCATCAAGGTGATCGCTGTCACGGGAGTCATATAGAAGAAATTGATCACATGTTCAGAGTTTTTTGGAAACGTTCCGGAATTTTTTCCAAATCACTGAGAGATTTGGGGTTAGGGGGAAGATGTTGCCGACGAACTCTCCTCACTGCTTTTGTAAGGTTACTTCGCTCCGGAAGTTGGCTTAACACTCCCGCCGATACACCCTCTAACTCAGCCCGTACGAGTCCAGAAGGTGGTCGTTCTGGATTTTCTTCGGCACGACGTTTAAGATTGTTTTCAATGACGAGAGCCTGAGCCTCTTCTCTGTTCGAAGCGTGCTCATGTACCGCCACATCAGGGCCTAATTAATATATATATAATAAATAAATAATAAAAAAATAATAAAACAATTTTTGTAATTAATAAATTTTTTACAAAAGGTTACATGCCTTGTATGATAATTAACTCTCCGTTAACCCACGTTGTTATTGCTCCCGCTGTACATTCCTTTGCTCGAAGCCGATTACAATCCCAGTATGTATTAGGGTTATCTGACTGAGGCTTCTTTTCTCTCAAATAAATGTACCCTCCGATAATAAGTTTTGTATCTTGAACTATTTGTGCATCCATAGTTTATAATATAATATCAAAAAAGATGTAAAACGTAAAAAAGAATGTAGAACTACAAAATTGACATTTCTAAAATGACGTATAAAAACAAATCAATAAAAGAATGTTGGGTGTGACGATAGCAACAAAAGCGATAATAAAAAAGAGCTTTGTGTAACCGGTAATTATTATTATTCGGGAAAAGAAGTATTCGGGAAATTAACTTTCGGGAGAAAAGTTATTCGGGAAAATGATCATTCGGGAAAACAGATTCGGGAAAATGGGTTTCGGGAAAAGTGCCATTCGAGAAAATGGCCATTCGGGATTTGCCATTCGGGAAAATGGGCGGGTACCCAGTGAACCGCACTTCTTATAAAATACATGTTGTAAGAATTAAATAAGTTGAATAAACTGGTCTGTCAACTTCACTGGATTTGGAAGTCAAACCAATGGAAAGGATGCCCAGCCAATCAGGAGCCAGATTCTTATGTGACGAAGCGACGATCGTAGAGAAGACCCAGTCGGTGCTGCCAACTACCGAAGGCGGGCCCGAAGCTAAATTGGCGAGCCGCGCATGTCCCCGCGCGACGCTTGGGACCGGCGTCCCAGCAGTACGAGCTTGGCTGACGCGCTAGACAAAGAAATTTGACGAGGTAACGTTTTGGTGGTTTCACGCAGTTGACGGCGTCCTGGACCAATTTGAGAGCCAAACCCGATAGTAAATGGGAAGGTGGAGTAAAGTCCAAAGTTGGTGACGGATTATAAACCTTTCTTCGCCTGGCTATTTTGTGTGTGCAGGGCTGCACCATTACCCAGTGTGCCGAGTCAGCTGACCACTTGTCAGAAGTGCGGATCTCACTCGTGTGTCTCATCTAATAGTTTGGAATTAAAGTAAATTATTTTAAAGTGTTGTGCCTTCTTCAGATCAGTGTTTTCCCTGTGTCCTTGTTTCTCTCGAATGGTGCCTACGATCGCTGAGAGTGCGGTACGAATCTGAACACGTGGTGCGAGCTAGCCGTGAGAGGCTTGCGGTGACGTTGGTGCTCGCGGGGTCCAGACAGCATCCCTGTCTGGCGCCTGGGAAAATTTTCTAAAAAAAATAAACGGTCCTCGTGGGATGTTGGCGAGTAAAACTGCTGGTTCGCATTGAATGTAATTTATTAAGCCCTTTTTTAAATTCACCAAACAAAGTCTGGAAATTAAATCATTACAAATTAATCTTACTTTTATAATTGATTTAACTAATAAAAAATTATTTTAAAGTTTTTGTTTATTAAGTTTTTAATTTAATAACAGTTGTAGAAAAATACATTTTTTTAGCGATTTAATAAATTGTAAAAACAGATAAAGGACGTGAATAATTCAAAATGCAGGATCAGTACATGAAAAATTAGCAAAATAGGTAGCAAAACTAAAAATCTAAAAAAAAGGTTACTATTATATAAAAATGTCACATTAGTACTGATCGAGTTTATCAACAAGAATGCTTTTATCTGATGTCAATCTTGCGATTTTTTAATTTAAAAAAAAAATAAATAAATTCACAAATGTTCATTTATTAAAAATAGTTGTTTGTCAGAAGATTTGCTAACTTTATTTATCTTTTTAAAAGATAAATAATAATTCAAATAATTTTTCTATTAATTAAAAGTATGACATCATGTAAACCAGCAATTATTCTTTGCAGTTAATATCTTTTTAAAATTAAGACAAAATTTACCGTTTCTTTGTTCATCATATAATTTCCTAAAGGCATTTTTCCATTTTTTTTAGTTTTGTCAGATGTCATTTCGTTACGGCAGTTCGTATCCAACATTAATTTATAAAACTTTCATTTGGAAAGTACTTTATTTTCGTTCATCCTCCCTATAAATAAAATATAAAAAAACCATCAGCCGTAATTTAACAATATAATTTAAACTACATTTTCTTTGAAATTAAAGGTAATTTTATTTGACCCTTAACTATATGTGTTAATTTAAAGTTGGGAAACACATAAAACAACTGTATTTTAATAGAATGCATAATATTACTAACTGTTTTCTATTATATATTTTTCGTCAAATAACTTGAGTTAAACATATTGAAACTAAAATTATTGACTCGCAGGTCAATAATGTACCTATTATTACCCTAGGGCAATAATGGTTACTTTATTGGCCTGCTGGGCTATATAAAAAAACTTAGCATGCACCGGCAAAGGTAGCGTAGAGTGACCATAATACGCCTTTGTTGCATAAAAAATCGTATGTACCTTGTGTCATAGGTGCGTCTTTCGTCTCGCGTGATATTTCCAAACTCGTCTCCGGCTCAAGCGACCTCGGCTTCGCCTCGGTCTTGCTCTCGCCTGCAACTCGTTGGAAATATCTGCGCTCGACTATAAAGACGCCCTTATGACGCTTGGTGCATAATATACTATTGGTGAATTGCTTCAAAATTTAAATCTGGAGTTCAAGTTACTTTAACTGGAGTAATGGAAATTACAAAAAATAGTAATATATAGGACAACTACAGCCTGGAGTAAAGGTTAACACAATGTCGATTGTCAGCTGAGTAGAGCGCCACCGCGCATGCTCACGCAACTCACGTACCTCATAACTGTAGCTACATTCACTTCAGTTGATGCTGCTGTCACCACAGCCTGGAGTATTTTGACTACTAGTTTCCTGGAGTAGATGCAATTACAGTGTAACGGTACAGTCCTGAGTACTGATAATAAAGTTTTTCACGTTTTTGCAACGTAGACAATGATTGAAGATTTTGCAAGAGGAACATCATTCTGAATGGACGGGACTTTCGATGTGAGACTTTTTTTTAAAAAATATGTTCTTAATTATTTTACTCTAAAAATCTGAATTCGTTAAACTTTACTCATTCTACATAATAAGTCGCTCTCTTTCAGTATAAGTGTATATGAACTTAAAATAAGTAAAGTTTTTTTTAAATAAGTGAAAATTGTTACTTATTGTAAGTGATTTACACTAATTGGACCAGGTAGCGACTTTTAGCGTAAATCTGAATAAGTGAAATCTCACTTATTCAGATTTAGGGAGTAGGTGCGAAAAACAAGAAGAAGTAATCGCACAGTATAGTTATACACTACAATAGCAGTTTAAGAAAGTGATGGTAGAATTTTTTATATTAAAATTTTAAAAAATGGATTGCTTATATGCAATTAAGAACATTAATTGCAGGTCTCTTCATTGCGACCTACAATATTTCAGCTTTATACTGTGCATGTTCGATACGCAAATGTGGTAGGTCGATGCATGTATAAAAATATGTAGCGAGTTCTGACGAAAGGTACGTCAGGACCTTTACCGTAAGGCAGCTTTTCTATAGCGCAGCGCGTGGAAAGTACTTTACGGTAAAGGCCCTAAGGTACCTTCTTTTAGAACACGCCACATATATCTTAAATAATAAATTTAATGTTAATCTTTCTTTTCACATTAATATTCCTTCGAATATTTAGGTATTTCCAGGATTTTGGATTTTGACAGAATCTAAAACAAAAGAAACTTATGTCTCAATCTGGAATAAGATTTTGGAATTGATAAGCTGGCTAGCTAGTATGCGCTTCTGTTCGGTTCGGACTTTTCTTAGTAACGAATTTGAGTTTTCTGCGCACGTAAGAGGGAGGAGGGAAAAGCAGCTGTTGATCAGCTGTTGATCCAAGCGCTTCCCTGGAAGTAGAAAAAGTTTAGTTTGGTAGCAGCTCCCAAAGAAACTCTATGGATGTCGTTGAGTTTAGCGCTGCTTACAGCTGTTTGATTTGGAGAGGCATTAACCTTTATTCAAGAAGCTACAGTTAATATTGCAGAATAGCATCCGAAAGTTTTGGAATTCATGGTTTACATGCGAAGACAGTGGTTACCAAGATCCCATATTGTATCGGCGTACAGGTGTCCAGTACGAACAAATAATGAAGTTAAGGCCTTCAATAGGCAGTGAACTAAAAGATTTGGCGGAGTTAGACAGTTATTTACATATTTGTCAATTCCAGAAAAACTTGATGTTATTACAACGAATATACGGCCCAATTAAATGTGTGAAAGGTAATCGCAAGTAGCAAGGAATCCCTACAATAACAAAATCATGTAGAGGTGCATCCAGTGTATGCATAATGTAAATATCCCATGAGTGTTTAAAAACGATTCCATCATCTCATTTTACTACCTAGGAGTCTCGACCGTTCTCCATCAAAAAAAGTGTATTGAATGTGGAAGTTTTCCGTGTAATATAAAACCTTCAGGGAATTGTTTTAGCTGTGTCAAAATCACCCAACATCAGAACTTCGATTTCGAGAATTTACCAATCAATATTTTTATTGTGAAATGGAACTTTAACTACCCATATTCTTATAACAGATTTATTTCGTCTAAGAAAGCAACACCAGAAGACGAAATTAATATCAACAATTTTTTTGGACTTATTTCATGCGAGACGACAGACGACAAAATATTGATAATGAATTAATTTCTCCTCAGTTTCCACCAATAAATCATGATAAACACGTCTTTCAACCTGCACAAAATGACCCTGACATGGACGAATTAATTATAAATCAAGTAAATGAAAATATTAATTTTCTAGAAAATAACGTAATCCAGATGAGGAATAAAATAGAAGATATTGATTTAGAACAATTACCAGACGAAGCTAGGGGAATAGAATTTCATCCAATTAGGGAAGTCAATGAAATGTTCCCAAATTTAAACAATGATCTTCGAGATTTACATGGTGATGACCAGTTTCCATTGGATGTAATTCACGCGGTTATTGCTGCTGAATCCGATGACTCTGGACAAGGGGTTGACATCTAAAAATAAAAAAAAGTAAGAAAATTTTAAATCATGCTTAACTGTTAACCTGTTATAAAAAAATTAAAAAAATCATCGTCGAGTTTTCTCATATTATTATTTAAATTTAGAAATAAAATAATATACATATATATATATTTGTTAAATCGTTAAGAATCAAATTAATTTCAGTTTGATAATCTACTTGTTTTTTTAACCTTAAATTAAATTTAAAAAAATGACTTTTTAAAAACCAATTTTACTTAAAAAACCATCGGTCTCTCCATCGCCAAACTTGACACCAAGTAAAAGAAGGTTAAGTTGAAATAATCAAACAAGAATTGTATTTTTTCCGTTTTCTGGGGATGAGAAATTTGTATTTAAAATTGTGAGAAATTCATCAAATTTCAATTTTGAAGGTAAAATATTACATACTTCCAAATAATTAATTTAAAAAAACTCTAGATCATATGTAACTAAATCAAAAGTTCTTTATTTAAAGTAACGTTTTATTTAAAAATATTAATTCACATTCTAAAAATAATAGTTTAAAAGTGTAAAAATTTGACATTTGACACTTCATATTTACCTAATATTAATTTTTATAATTATAAAGTTACGTTTAACTCGAAAGTCTTCGGAAATTAAAGAAGTAAACAATTATGAACAATTATAAAAAAAAAAGAATGCATTTATAAATTATTTATGTGTTTTTTTATTTAATTTGTCCACCTGTCAAATTGACAATTTTATAGACCAGCACAACATCAAAATCAATTTTATGAAATAAATCAGTAAAATTTTAGAAAATCATTGTCAAATATGCATTCTTAGGTCCCTGAAGATGATTTCTACAAATTATCAGAATTTTTAAAAAATAGTCCACAACGGCTTTAGGTGAAATATAATCGACTGATCCAAAAGAAATTTAAAAGTTAGTCGTCAATTTCAAGCAGTAATAAAAAAATATTTATTTATAAAAATTGTGTAAAAGAAATATAATTTTACACAATTATGATATCTGAATACTGTATGCCAAATTGGTTAAGTACTGATCCTTTTCACGTCAGAACCATCAGAGTTGTCAAAGGGTTCATCGATTTCCTTGAAACTTCGTTGTATTATACTGCGATATGAGAAACTTTTTTCCTCCAATTTATTTTTAAAAAAAGTTAAAAATTTATAAGTAGGTTAAAACTAAGTTTCATCACAATATCTTTATAATATTTTGAGATATTAACAATTTCGTTGAATTAATGTTGATATTCAAAATGGCGTATCTTTTAAGATTTTGAATTTTTTTAAAAATAATTTGGAGGGTAAAAGTTTTTTATATAGCAGTATAATACCACGAAGTTTCAAGAAAATCGATGAACCCTTTGACAACTCTGATATTTCTGACGTGAAAAGGCCCTACTTTAAAGTTTTGTTATTTTCTTTATAGCTTTGATATTCGTCTGTTACTGTCCGCAATCGTTTTTGCAGTGAGATCCAAGTTTTGCGTGGCAATTATTTCATGTACTTGCTAATTTGTTTAAACAAATTGTTATTGTTATTTTCGAGCTTTTTATATAATGTAGCCAGAGACTTGCGGTTTTTTTTATTTTGCTACTTTTCATATACCATTTTACCAAACCTAAGCGACAAACGTAAACTTAATTTATAACTATTGTTTACACAAATTATTGTTATAATTTATCAAGTTTTTTAAAAATAAAGCTAGAAACTTTCGGTTTTTTCTACATTTTACAGCTTTTTATGTTTTATATAGCTAAAACTAAGTATTAAACTTAAACTTTATTTACAATCATTGTTCAAACAAATTATTCTTATTTTTTATTAACTTTATCAAATATAGAGCTAGAGACTTGCGTTTTTTTTCATTTTGCAACTTTTCATATATGATACATCGAATCTAGGGATCAAACTTAAAAATTTATTAACAACCATTGTTGCAACCAATTATTGTTATTATTTATCAACTTCAAAAAATGAAGCTATAAACTTGCGCTTTTCTTATTTTTTACAGTCTTTTATGTTTAGTGTAGCCAAAACTAAACATTAAACAAAAACTTTATTTACAACCATTGTTGAAACAAATTATTATTATTTATTAACTTTTTAAAAATAAAACTAGACACTTGTGGTTTTCTTGAATTTTGCAACTTTTTATATTTTGTATAATGAAAAATAAGTCTTAACCATAAAATTACGATTTCTTAATCAGTATAAACAAACTTATGTTTTTATTTAGTAATTTCTTATAATGCAAAGCTAGATACTTAGATTTTTTTAGGTTTTGCAATTTTTTATGATTGGGATAGCTAAAGATATGTAACGTACGTGAATTTCAATTTTAAGTATTTAATTATTATTTCTATAATTGATGGTTTTTATTCTTTAATTATTTTATAAATAAAAGATATAAAAAGTGCGTTCCTGGAAAAAAAGTAATACTCAATTAATTTTAAAAATTACAAAAAGATAAACAAAAGGTTACTGGAATAGTAATAATTTATAACAAATAACAATAATTTCTTTAAAAATTAGTAGTAAATAAACTTAAAATTTGATGATTAGGTTTGGTTACATCATATATAAAAAGTTGCAAAATTAAAAAAACGCAAGTCTCCAGCTTTATTTCGTTATAAATAATAACAATAAATTATTTAAACAATGGGTCGTTTCCATTTCAATTCAGACAGGCTATGTATGTTAAAGTCAGGGAATCATTTCTCATTTAAATATATTGTTTTTCAGACAATTTTAGACGACACGTATTTTCCCGACTTGGTAAAAAAATTTTTTTAACGATGTTATGCGAATTTCAATTTTTAAAGTTGAAAAGTGAGATTACAAGAAGATAACGTTAAATTTTTTTTAAATTATTACATCTTTTTTGCTATTATATTGTTACGTCCCTAATATTGTTAATTTTATTATTAATATTATTATTCAAAAAAAAAAGGAATTAATAGATTTTCTAAAGCTAAGAACGAAACTATTTCCCTAATGTTCCTCGATTTAGCTAGGTTAACTAAATAACCGTCGCAGGGATGAGGCCAGTCAAATAAATACACAAAGGTACATTTAAACGATATTTATTATAACAAGAAGAAATCTTTTGGTTAATTGTAAATTTGAAATTGTTTTCCAAATAGTTTTAATGGATTTTGAAGATTCGAAATCTGTAACAAGAGTTTACTATTAGAATTTCTTCATATACATTATTTTCGAAGATTCTTGGTTTTTCTATCTTTTTGGGATTTTTGAATTATTGTTACCTTTTTATGAGTTTAAGTGGGCTAGGAGACCTTCCGACTCAAATGGCGTGTCCGTGAATAGAGGTAGTAAATTCCTGCAATTGTTGTCCTCAGCAAAGAGTTTACGGTTGGCACTGCGTAAGGCTTGTTCTCGATAGTAGCTGGTACTGCAATTTTCTTCCAACGGCTCTCGTTTATGAATCCAAATTTCAACTTTAATAATTGACTCCAAAAAAACACTTGTTTTAATCTGACTTCTGATTAAACTAGTTGAATGACTCCGGAAAATACTTGTTTCGATCTCTCTTGATGATTGAACTGAATCGAAAACTGAACTCAAACTGAACTGCTGACTAAAAAGTCGCTCGATATTTATAGTCTAGAAAAAGGCACAGTTTTTGAGTAGCGAGGCACCTTATTTCGTTTTCGGCACATTTTTCGTTATGCTGCATAATAGGGCACAGTTCCTTTGTTTGAAAAAAGCACAGTTTTTAGAGTACGAGGATGCTGGAGGCACAGACCCTTTGTCTAAAAAAGGCACAGTTTTTGGAGTACGAGATGCTGAAGGCACAGCGGGCCCGTTGCGCGTCATTTTCTGTGTGTTGTATCTGTGTAGGTTTTCTTCTATGTGTTGCAGCCTTGCACGTCTTCTTCTTTGCGTTAAACCCATTTCAGATTTACCAAGAGGAAAACAATCTCTATCTTTTTAATTAACCAAATTAATAAATACATGATTTATTCGTGTAATTATTTAAAACAGGTGTGCGTTGAGAAAATAACATAATTGTTGATAACGCTGATTATGAATTCGTTTATTACAAGAATTATATTTGTTTAAACAATAAGTTTACATTTGTTATTTTATAAAGAGATAAATATTTAATAACTAATTATTTTGCTAGTAGACATCTAGTGTTCAGTTAACTAAATTTGTTTAAACAATCAATTTTATTTGTTTAAACAAATTTAGACAAAATCAATTATTATTCTGTAATCAATTTGAAGATTATTTCTATTGAAACCATGTACATTGTTTAATTGTTTATTTTAATTTGTTTAAACAATTTATTTATTTGTTTAAACAAATCAGACAAAATCAATCGTTATTTCTGTAATTAATTTCAAGATTATTTCTATTGAAACCATGTACATTGTTTAATTGTTTATTTTAATTTGTTTAAACAATTTATTTATTTGTTTAAACAAATCAGACAAAATCAATCGTTATTTCTGTAATTAATTTCAAGGTCATCTCTATAGAAACCATAAACATCGTTTAATTGTTTATTTCAATTTGTTTAAACAATTTGTTTATTTGTTTAAACAATTTATTTATTTAAATAAACTCGTCAATATGTGTGGTTTCAATATAAAGCAATTGTCGAATGATAAACATTACTTAATTTCTTATTTTAATTTGTTTAAACAATCCAATTATTTGTTTAAACAAACCAAATATAATGATTTAATAATTTATACTTAACTAATTGTTTGTCCGCTTCACTAAATAAAAGTTAATTGTGTAAACATAAAACAACACAAATTTGTATTATTTATTGCACTAAAATGTGATTAAAATATTAATTAAATATTAATTAATTAATTAATTAATAGTCATGGTGACATGACAATATATATTAAAATGATCCTTTTTGTTGAAGCTGTAAAGTTTTCATGTTCTCTAAAATGCCACAAGTGAATTTAAAATATTTTCAAATTTAACAAAATGGCGGCGTTTTTTCGAAAAAAATAAAAATCAATTTTTTTCAAAAACTCCACCGTTTTTTTCTCTTGATTTTTTTCTACTTTCTAGAAGTATAATGATTATTTTCTATAAGAATTTATTGAAGTCCCAGTTGCTGGGGAAAAATAAAAAATGTTGTTCTTTTTAAGAAAAGAAAATTCGAAGTTTTTTCAAACCCTCTACTAGATACAACAAAAGTCCAAGTATAATTTTTACTTGTGAACATAAAAATTTTTCAATAATTCGAAAGATTCGTAGAGTTAGAGATAAAAAGTATCAGCCTATTTTACTCAACTTTTGAAAAGGAACATTTTTTCAAGTTGGACTTTTGTTGTATCTAGTAAAAAAGTTTGAATAAACTTCGAATTTTCATTCTTAAAAAGAAACAAACTTTTTATTCTTCTCCCGGAAGCGGGACTTTAATAAATTCCTTTAAAAAATAATCGTTATACTTCCAAAAAGTAGTAAAAAAAATCAAAAGAAAAAAAGTCGGTGGGGTTGTTGAGAAAATTTAATTTTTATATTTTTCGAAAAACGCCGCTATTTTGTTAAATTTAAAAATATTTTAAATTTACTTGTGGAATTTAAAAGAACCTGAAAGCCCTAATTAGACTCAAAAAGGATCATTTTAATGTATGCAATAGCAAAAAAGATATAATAATTTTAAAAAATTTTAACGTTATTTTCTTGTAATCTCACTTTGCAACTTAAAAAATTGAAATTCGCATAACTTTGTTAAAATTTTTTTTTACAAAATCGGAAAAATACGTGTTGTCTAAAAAACAATATATTCAAATGAGAAATGATTCCCTGACTTTAACATACATAGCCTGTCTGAATTGAAATGGAAACGACCAATGGTTATAAATAAATTTTTAACATGATGCTTAGTTTCGGCTATACCAAAAAGAAAAAGCTGTATAATATAAAAAACCGCAAGTATCTCGCTTTATTTTTAAAAAAGTTTACAAATAATAACAACCAAAAACCCAAACAGATTTTTCTCTTCGAAGTCTCAAAGTCATAGAAACGCAGTTGCACGGCACACAGTGGAAAAAACGACGCTGCTAGACAAAAGTCTTCTAAAACTTGAAATCTTAACGGATTTTACCATTTTTTTTAAATTCTCATGAAGAACTGCGCTATAACCCTTGGATGCCACTGTTTTAAAATTTTGTAACATAACCTCAAAAACTTGTTTTATATGTATTTAGTTAGCATAAATACCAAAACTAATGTCAAAAATTATACATGAAATACAGTAGCTAAAAAGATTTGAGTCACTTAATAAGAATCTTGCAACAAATATGCAAAATTCAAAATGGCGCCCGAAACATAGGAAAATGTATTTACGACTTCTAACAAGTAACACTACCCAAGTGCCATACGCCGATTTTTTTTAAACTTGGCACACAAGTAAAACATCGAAAAATATTTGACACCTATTTCTTTAAATCGGCCCGTTTTGAGTTTTAAGGGTAAAAAACACCCTTAATTGAATTTAAGGGATGAAACCAGTATATGTTTAAACTTACTAGATTGTCATAAAACTTATTACTCGGGGGTTTTTGGGGTCGCTGATTACGAATCCAGTGTTAGTTTTTAAAAATTCAAAATCTCGGACCCAAGATGGTGGCCGATAAAATGAAAAATCAATTGTAGTTGCTTAAAACTTATTACTCGGGGGGTTTCGTGTCATTCTAGTAATTTTTAGCAGATACTGGTTTCATCCCTTAAATTCAATTAAGGGTGTTTTCTACCCTTAAAACTCATAACGGGCCGATATAAAAAAATAGGTGTCAAATATTTTTCGATGTTTTACTTGTGTAACAAGTTTAAAAAAAATCGGCTTATGGCACTTGGGTAGTGTTACTTGTAAGTAGTAAAACTAATTACAAACAAATTACACAATTTGATAATTAAAGTGTCAAGTTTGCCAAAAAGCAAGTATTTTAATAAAAGTGACAGCATAAGAGTTTTTCGATCGCTGGTTACAAATATTATCTAAAATTGATATTTTGACAGTTGACAGCTGTCAAACAAACTCTCAACATTCCCAAAAAAAAAAAAAAAAAATTTTCTAAAAGAACAGGAAAATGGTTTTTGGGGTCCCTAAAATATAATATAATTTCAAATCAAAACTTTGACAAATGACCGCTGTCAAAGCGGTCACGAAACGGATTAAGATGTCAAATGAACTATCAGTTAAATAAAAAAAATGCTAAAGTCTCTTTGTTACTATAACAGCTGACAACCATCTTATTGTTCATATGTTTCTAAATTCATAAGCTGGTAAATTTTAGCAATCGCGATATGGATTGAATTGTTTCAATAGGGGTTTGTCAGAATAGTATGATTCTAGGACCTCACTATCAGGTATACAATGGAAATTTTTTAAATAAAACCCACAACAATTAAATAATTTTTGGGGACAGAGCATCTGAACTTACGTGATATATGTAGATTAAATGTCTAAAAAGGCGTAAGTCAGAGTAGGTAATTTTATGTTGGGCAACAGCAACAATCACTCTTACGAGTACCAAAAACATTTATCAGATCAAACACAAGTACTCAAAAAATCTTGGGTCCAGGATTTATTTCCGGAGCGAGCGAAAGTGATATAACATAACAATCAGATTCAGGGATAAATAAAATGGGTTAAATACAGTATGTCATCGATGCTTATCACTCTTAAAAGTTCTTCATACATCTTCGAGAACAACGTTACTAAATTAAAAAACTTCAAGGCTTAAGAAACCAAGAAGTAGACATCATTGCTCATAACTCGAGGGCGTTCCACTCACTCAACTGTAAAAAAACCTATGGCTAGTAAATCTAAACCAAAGTGATATATTTTTAATTTCTCAAAATGGGTTGACTGGAAAGGGTTCTTTGATGATGATCATCACTGATAATCATTCTAGGGTATTCCATAGACATGTTCCATACCAGACTCAAGTGAGAAAAAGTCTTTGGGCTAGTAAATCTAAACAAAGTTAATATATTTTTAAGTTTTTAATATGGGTTTGTTAGTAGGGGTTCTTTGATGATGATCATCACTGATCGTCACTTTAGGGTGTTTCACAGACATGTTCCATACTAGACTCAACTGTTGGAAAAATCGTGGAGGTAGTGTATGTAAGCCAAAGTAGTATAAATTGAGTATCTTAATATGGGTTGCTGGAATGGTTTAATTGTTGATGATCATCATTAATCATAGTACTGCTGTGTTTCATAGACATGTTTTATACCAGTATCGTGTGTCAAAAAAATCTAGGGGCTTTCGAATCTGAGCGGAAGTGATATGGCAGGAGTATCTTTATAAGGGTTGGTCAGAATGAGTTAATTTTAATTTGTCGTCAATAGTCGTGACATGTATGTGTTCCACAAACATTTTTCATATTAAAATGAGGTTTAAAAAAATGTAGGGCTTGTCTACCTAAGCTCACGTGTGATGGCTTGCATGTGTCACTAAAGCTTGATCAGATTGGGTACACACGAAACCTAAAAAGCTCAAAACGTTGCATAATAATACCGTTTTTTCGATTTATTTTACAAATTGAGCTAAAAAATGGCATTATTATGCAACGTTTTGAGCACTTCAGTTTTTGTGTGTATTTGATTACTGTGATCTAGTGATAATGTATGATTTGAAGGTTTTTTTCCTTAGATTCGTCTGATTCCTTTATCGTTCTGTTGATTTGAAAACTTTACAAGTGTATGGCTTTCTATTGTAAGTGGGGTCAATTTGGATTTCGTTGCTGTGCTCTATGCGAGCAGCATCCATTGTGGATTGGATGAGACTTGTTGAGGGATAGCGAATATTATGCTCATGTCGGGCGTCTCCCCAGAATCATAGAACACTTGCTATGTGAGCACAACAACCTAGGGCTCGTGCGCCGGACTTGCATGTACAATAATATTGTTGAATCGGGTCATCGTCCTTATCTGGCGCGTCATCTTCGGTCGAAGCGTAGACTATCCAGAGCTGGTATTTGGTAGCGTTCCTAAATCTAGAGTATAGTCGAACTCTGATTAGACCTCTTTCTGGTATTACGTTTTCCTGGTTGATTACTTCTAATTCAAACACTTCGTTGTTTTTGCGCTGTAGTTTGTCCTGAATATAGGATGGAGCTAAATTAAACTGATACACACCAGCCGTTAAATCGTGAAGAAATTGTAAGATCAATCGTGGAAAGTCAAGAACCCGGTTAGAGGATAATTGGATCCATCTTTGTCCACCCCTAGCTTGCAGGTTGTCTAATTCAACAAGCGCTTGAAGAACGTTCGGTTCCTGAGCTATTTGAAGCATGTCTCTGGCTAGTTCCGCATTAGCTTCATACATCTCAATTGGAGGATGGTATTTATTTATAATGGCACCTGCGATGCGATAAAAATCCCAAGATTTGGAACATGCTGTATCAGAATTGTGTTCTACAAAAACTTAAACATGGATTTGATGTGACCATTTCTGGCCTCATTTATCCACCTTGTTTTTGTTATAACACGTGCATCATTTGCATCCTCAGTTGTTAGTTGCCTCATGCCTGGTTCTAGAAGAGAAGGCATGTGCAAGGTTATCCTTAATTCGTGTAGCCATAATGTGGCATCGCGATACTCTCTGTCAACAATTAATATTGATCCTGGTACGAAAAACTCTCTCATATTATTTGTGTCTTTTTGAAATTCATTGTTGAGCATTGCTGCATCATTATTTCTAGAATCAGCAAAATACGGCCCATGAATTGTCAATATGTAGCCATCGGGAGCAACTAGCAGAGCAGGTTTGACTAAATGCCTTCCTTTGTGGGTACTAAAGGACTGACGTAAGCTCCGAAAGATTTCACTTTTATCAATGTAGCAATACGTTCCATCAACATAACCAATTACTCTAGGGGTCTCTGGTTCTGGATTGTACAGGGCATTAGCAAATTCTGTGACATGCCTTTCTATGTACTCCTCCCTAGTGATTGCGCCGAATCCTATGTTTTGTGGGACGAAGCAATTCATCGGTGATTGACGAACAGTTGCAACTGCTAGACTTACAGCTTTTTTGGTACTGTATCAAAACATTAACTTTAAAAAGTCATCAGTGAGGCCTTGACACGTCTTGCATAAAAACATCAATAAATCTTTTCTATGTACATACCTAAAATTATTTTGACAAGGTACACGGTCACAGAATGTCAGTAAATCATTAAACTGGACCTTCGTGAGAGGAGCTAAGATATTAAAATCAGCATTTGAGAAGTTGTCTTCGTGTTCATATCGATGTTCTTGTAAAACAACGTTTCGAAGATTCTCAAGAAACAACTGTACTTGTCGACTTGATAGAACGTATGGTCTATGACCAAAATTAAACCTGCCATTATAGCCTCGGGAAATGAGCCTCGATTATTTAAATGATGTAGACGTCTTCTTATGGCAATCTCTCGCTTTGTCGCATCTTCTTCACGATTAATTCGCGCTAATACACGAATCTGAAACTCTTCATTGCAGACAGAACACGGTAATTCAATTCTTAATGCCATTATTAAATCAATCTTTAAGGGCATGTGATGGATTATGACGTCACTGGTATAGGCAAAATTTGTCCGCAACTTTTCTCTTAAAATATTGAATATTTTTTTATGAAACTTGGTAGAATTACTTAAAATGTCGGTCTCTCAGACCCGAGTTTGTTTGAATTTTGTCTCAAAATTGACTTTTAAAAAAGTTTGCAATTTTTCAAAAATTTCTAAAAATTAACTTTGGGCCAAAATTTAAACAAATTTGGGTCTGAGAGACCTTCATAATGACATTTTAAGTAATTCTACCAAGTTTCATGAAAAAATATTCAATATTTTAAGAGGAAAGTTACGGACAAATTTTGCCTATACCAGTGACGTCATAATTCATCACATGCCCTTAAGAAAAATCTACAATGTAGTAGTACACAGTGTTACATCACAATTTTAAAACATAAAGACACAAAGTTCTCGTCAAATAAATCGTCATTAATTTAATAAAAAAAACTATCATCTGAAAATCATCTGAAACTCACAACAAAACTGCACTTAAACTAATTAAAGGATTAAAGCTATTGTCGCAACAAATTATAATAAACACAAAAGGTATTACAAGTAAAATAGACGTGTTATTAAAAAAAAAGTCTATGCAAGACAAAGTGAACGAAAATCTAAGGAAGCGACAAACATGTGAAGCAACATTTTGGAAACCATTAAATCAATTAACTTATTACAACCCTAAAAAAACCAATTGACAAATCTGGAAACTAATTATTGAAATAGCTGAATCAACAAACTTCAAACTGAAGTTTTTACTAAAAGTACATTACACTTGAAGATACAAACTGAAAAATCATATATTAAAATAAAGATGTAGGTGTAGTTTGGATTTTTTTAATTGTATTGTAAAATCCAAAAAATAAACCCATAAATAAATAAATTAATCCAATAGTATCTTAAATAAAAGTTAATTTTTAAAGAAGTGAACTAAAAATGTGATGCGAGAAAACAAAGCAATATAAAATAAAAGCAGAACAAACGAAAGTCTGCAGAAACGTTATTTAAACAAAAGAAAAAAAAACTATCTATTAATCACAAATCAATTAACTCTATACAAAGGATTTAACTAAAAATAAACTATAATAAATGACCTAAACTATTAGAGGACTTAGCAATGGAAATGTATGTAAAACTGAAAACAATCCTAAAAGCAAAGAGGGACTGGAACTATTTACCAAAGCTCAACATTAAATAAACGAAACAACCAGACAAAACAAATGAAAGCACATCAAACGTCTGAAAGTCTATAAAACCTCTGTAACAATTGAAAAACTAAACTCACCGCTAAGCTTATTACTACGAATAATTTATAGTTTAATATTTAATACGAAAAAATTTTTATTCATTGCATTAAACGTGCAACGGAAATCAATTTGTAAAATAGAAAAGGATAAAGCATTGCCTACTGTCACAGAGTTAGAAGCAATAATGGATTGTAACTATGGAACAAAAGCTCGATATTAAATAAACAAAAGAACCTGACAAAACAAATGAAAGTACATTCAACGTTAGAAAGTCAAAAGAATCTTTAAAACAATTGAATTACCAAACTTACCACTAAGTATATTACTACGAATAATTTATAGTTAAATATTCAATCTGAAAATAATTGTTAATTTGTTGTAAATTAACAAATAAACAACAAATAATTATTCATAATAAAATAGAAAAGAGACAAAACAGATTACGACTATACTCTATATTTAGGAACGCTACCAAATACCAGCTCTGGACAGCCTACGTTTCGACCGAAGACGATGCGCCAGATAACAACGATGACCCGATTCAACAATATTATTGCACATGCAAATCCGGCACACGAGCCCTAGGTTGTTGTGCTTACATAGCAAGTGTTCTATGGTTCTTGAGAAACGCCCGACAAAATGATAAAGGAATCAGACGGATCTAAGGAAAAAAACATTCAAATTATACATTATCACTAGATCACAGTAATCAAATACCCAATCTGACCAAGATTCAGGGACACATGCAATCCATTACACGTGAACTTAGGTACACAAGCCCTACATTTTTTTTAACCTCATTTTGATATGAAAAATGTTTATGGAACACATACATGTCACGATTCTTGACGACAAACTAAAATCAACTCATTCTGACCAACCCTTATAAAGATACTCCTGCCATATCACTTTTGCTCAGAATCAAAAGCTCCTAGATTTTTTTGACACACGATACTGGTATAAAACATGTCTATGAAACACCGCAGTACTATGATCAATGATGATCATCAACAATTAAACCTTTTCAACAAACCCGTATTAAGATACTCAATTAAGATAATTAAGATAACTCATATTGAGAAATTAAAAATATATCACCTTGCTTTAGATTTACCAACTCCAAGATTTATTCTTACTCCAGACTGTCATAAAACATGTCTGTGAAACACCCTAGAGTAATGATCAGTGATAATCATCATCAAAGAACCCCTACTAAGAAACCCATATTAAGAAATTTAAAATATATCAACTTGGTTTAGATTTCCTAGCCCCAAGATTTTTTTTCTTACCTGAGTCTGGTATAGAACATGTCGATCAATTCAAAATATATAATTTTTATTCAGATTCACTAGACCCAAGATTTTTTTCTCATTCTAGTCTGGTATAAAACAAGTTTGTGGAACAGTATTAAATGATGATCAGTGATAATCATCATCAAAGAACCCTTACCAGCTAATGCATATTGACAAATTAAAACTATATGACTTTGGATCAGATTAACTGGAGTCAAGACTTATTTTACGCTTCAGTCTGGTCTGCAACGTGTCTGTGGAACATTCTAAAGTAATGATCAGTGATGATCATTATCAACGAACACTTTCCAGCAAACCCTTGTTGACAAATTCAAACTATATGACTTAAGATCACATTAACTTCAGTCAAGATATTTTTCACACTTGAGTCTGGTATCTAACATGTCTGAGGAACACCCTAGAGTAATGATCAGTGCTCATCATCAACGAACCTTTTCCAGCAAGCCCATTTTGACAAATTTAAACAATATGACTTTATATCAGATTAACTTGAGTCAAGTTTTTCTTACACTCGAGTCTGTTATGGAACATGTCCGTGGAACACTCTAGAATAATAATCATTGATGATTATATTGAAAGAACCCTTTCCAGTCAACCCATATTCACAAATTTAAACTATATGACTTTAGATAAGATTAACTTGAGTCAAGATTTTTTCTAAACTCGAGTCTGGTATAGAACATGTCTCTGGAACATTTTAGAGTGATAATCAGTGATGATTATCATCAAGGAACCCCTACCAGCAAACCCATATTGGGAAATTCAATGTATATATCACCTTGGTTTAGATTCACTAGCCTTAAGATTTCTTTGTTATTTCAGTCTGGTATAAAACATGTCGGTGAAACACTCTAGAGTGATGATCAGTGATGATCATTATCAACAAACACTTTCCAGCAAACCCATGTTGACAAATTGAAACTACATGACTTTGCATCAGATTAACTTGAGTAAAATTTTTTCTACACTCGAGTCTGGTATAAAACATGTCTCTGGAACACTTTAGAGTAATAATCAGTGATGATCATCATCAACGAACCCTTTCCATAAAGCCCATATTGACAAATTCAAACTATATGATATTGACTTAGCTTTACTACCCCCAAGATTTTTTTTACATTTAAGTCTAATAGGAAACATGTTTTTAGAACACCCTACAGTAAAGATCAGTAATGATCATCATCAAAGAACCCCTACTACCAAACCCATATTAATAAATTCAAAATATATCACCTTGGTTTAGATTCACTAACTCCAAGATTTTTTCTACAGACGAGTCTGTTATTGAACATGTTTGTGGAACACTCTTAAATGATGATCAGTGATGATCATCGTTAAAAAACCCTTTCAGTCAACCCATATTGACAAATTAAAACTATTTGACTTTAAATCAGGTTAACTAAAGTCAAGATTTTTTTTACACTCGAGTCTGGTAGAGAACATGTCTTTGGAACACTTTAGAGTGATGATTAGTGATGATCATCATAAAAGAATTTCTACTAGATAACGCATAATAAGAAATTGAAAATATGTCAACTTGGTTTAGATTTGCTATCCCTAAGATTTTTTTCTTACTTGAGTCTGGTATAAATCATGTCTGTCGAACACACTAGAGTTATGATTAGTGATGATTATCATTGAAGAACCCCTACCAGGAAACCAATATTGAGAAATTCAAAATAAATCACCTTGGATAGATTCACTAACTCTAAGATTTTTTTCTTACTCGAGTCTGGTATGGAACATGTCTGTGGAACACCCTACAGTGATGATCAGTAATGACGATCAAAGTACTCCTACCAGCAAACCAATATTGAGAAATTCAAAATAAATCACCTTGGCTTAAATTCAGTGACCCTAAAATTTTTTTCTCACTAGAGTCTGGTATGAAACATGTCTGTCAAACAACCTAGAGTAATGATCAGTAATGATCATCATTAAAGAATCAATGCCAGTCATTCCATATTGACAAATTCAAACTATATGACTTTGGATCAGATTTACTAAACTTATGATTTTCTTACACTCGAGTCTGGTATGAAGCATGTCGCTGAAACAATTGATCAATTAATTGATAAATTAAAAATATATCAATTCGGTTCAGCTTTACTAGCATCATATTTTTTTTCACACTTAAATCTGATATGAAACATGTCTGTGGAACACCCTACAATGATGATTAGTGATGATCATCATTAAAGAACCCTTATCAGCCCACTGATATTGAGAAATTCAAAAAAAAATTAACTTGGTTTAGAATTACTCGCTCTAAAATTTTTTTCTTACTTAAATCTGGTATAAAACATGTCTGTGGAACACCCTAGATACCAGCAAACCCATTTTGAGAAATTAAAAATATATCACTTTGGTTCAGATTTATTAGCCCCAAGGTTTTTTTTACAGTTGAGGGAGTAGAACACCTTAGAGTTATGAGCAATGATGTTCTGGTCCTTGGTTTCTTTATCCTTAAAGTTCTTTAATTTAGTAAGGTTGTTCTTGAAGATGTATGAAGAACGTCTAAGAGTGAATAGCACTGATGACATACTGTATTTAACCCATTTTATTTATTTTTGAATCTGATTGTTATGTTATATCAGTTTCGCTCTCTCCGGAAATAAATTCTGGACCCAAAATTTTTTGAGTACTTGTATTTGATCTGATAAATGTTTTTGGTACTCGTAAGAGTGATTGTTACTGTTGCCCAACAAAAAATTACCTACTCTGACTAACGCCCTTTTAGACATTTAATCTATATCACGTTAGTTCAGATGCTCTGTCCCCACACTGTTAAAAAAATGGTATATGCGCTTACAACTTTACACCGGTGTTAAGAAATCGGTGCGATTTTGGCCATGCACTACACCGGCCGAGTGTAAACTTAAAACAAATTGGCATTTACAACCAAGCGGTGTAAACGGACTATAAAATAGCCATTTTCACGTTTTCTTCTAATTTTCGTTTTCATTGAATCCACTAGCAGACAACTATTATATATGACATGACTAGAAGTTTCCGATGCGCGAATGCGCGACATGTTTTTCCCACGTTCAAAATTGAAACAGCCCATTACTAGTAAACTAAATGATTACTAAATATTTAAATATGATAAATCCAGTTTATTAAAAACATAATATACCTAATGTTACTTAATATATAAAGTGAAAAACAATAAAACACAGAAGTAAATAAAAACAAAAAAAGATTACTCGACGACATAACCTAAACAAAGTATTGAAAATAATGTCATATCAATTTATTCAATTCTCTAGTCTATTCTATGTGGCATATAAATTTCCCGAATATTATTTCAGCTTCTTTAAGATATTTTAAATTCAGAATTGTATTTAAAAACAATTGGAATTTATTTTTATAATTTAGAAAAACAGGAACAGGTTTTATAATAGAGAAAACTATCAATTGTCGTAGAATCGAATGTTTTTTACAAAATGTATTCTATGTGGCAAATAAATATCCAAAATATTGTTTTAGATTTTTTAAGATATTCCAAACTCAACTGTATTAAAAAAAAAATTGGATGATATTTCTATAATTTATTAAAACAAAAACAGGTTTTAGAATACAGACAAAATATCAATTTTTGTAAAACCGAATACTTTTTCCAAATTCTATTCTATGTGGTATATAAATTTGCTAAATATGTTTTGCGATTCCTTAGGATGTGTTAAAATAAGAACTGTATTAAAAAAAATTAGATTATATTTTTAATTTTTTTTTATTTTTTTTTTTAGTTATTATACACTCGTTTTAACGACCTTACTGGCCCAATGAGTGTCCCCCGTAGGGAGTTCCTAGAATTGTACCTTTGTATATATTCTTTTTAAGTGTTTTTGCGTCTACAGAACGGCTTGAAATTAGGAGTACTCGCATTTGCCTGGACCACCCGGTATATTGGGTTTTCTCGCCAGTGGAGAGGGAAAACTGTAGAAAAACCTCACCGAATACAACCGGTTTATCGACAGTCGAGTTCTAGTGATCTGCACAGGTCGATTACCGACAGTGCATATCATTATTCCTCGACGTCAAACCTTCAACCATCTATGTGTCATAAATTTCCCAATTATTTTTTTAGATTCTTAAAGATATTTTAAATTTAGAATTGTATTGAAAAAAATTAAATGATATTTTTATAATTTATATAATACATTTCTGAATTTAAAATATCTTAAATAATCTAAAATAATATTTAGGAAATTTATGTGCCACATAGAATAGAATTCAAAAAAATATTCGGTTTGACCAAAATTAATATTTTGTCTCTATTCTAAAACCTGTTTTTGATTCCATAAATTATAGAAATATCATATAATTTTTTTTAAATACAGTATTAAAAATTAAATATCTTAAAAAATAACAATTAAAATTTGGGAAATTTATATGACACATAGAATAGAAATTAGAAAAGATATTCAGTCATACAAAAATTGAAATTTGACCTCTAGTATACAACCTGATTTTGTTCCCATAAATTATAAAAATATCATATATATTTTTTTAAATACAATTCTAAATTTGGATTTTCTTAAAGATTATTAAATAATATTTGGGAAATTTATTTGCCATCAAATGTGTAAAAAATATTCGATTCTATAAAAATTGATATTTGCTCTCTGGTCTAAAAAATGATTTTCTTCTCATAAATAATAAAAATATTAGCTACTTTTTTTAAATATTGTTCTGAATTTGGATTTTCTTAAAGATTATAAAATAATATTTAGGAAATTTCTTTTCCATAGAATGTGTACAAAATATTCGATTCTACAAAAATTGACATTTGGACTCTGGTCTAAAACCTGATTTTCTTCTCATAAATAATAAAAATATCAGCTATTTTTTTAAATTCAATTCTGAATTTGGATTTTCTTAAAGATTATAAAATAATATTTGGGAAATTTATTTGCCATCGAATGTGTAAAAAATATTCGATTCCAGAAAAATTGACATTTGCTCTCTGGTCTAAAACCTGATTTTCTTCTCATAAATAATAAAGATATCAGCTTTTTTTTTTATTTTTCTGAATTTGGATTTTCTTAAAGATTCTAAAATAATATTTGGAAAATTTATTTGCCATCGAATGTGTAAAAAATATTCGATTCGACAAAAATTGACATTTGGTCTCTGGTCTAAAACCCGATTTCGTTCTCATAAATAATAAAAATATCAACAATTTTTTTTTATTGTTCTGAATTTGGATTTTCTTAAAGATTCGAAAATAATATTTGGGAAATTTATTTGCCATCGAATGTGTAAAAAATATTCGATTCTACAAAAATTGACATTTGGTCTCTGGTCTAAAACCCGATATTGTTCTCATAAATTTTAAAAATATCATCTATTTTTTTTTGCTCTGAATTCGAATTTCCTTAAATATTCTAAAATAATATTGGGGAAATTTATTTGCCATAGAATTTGTAAAAAATATTAGATACTACAAGTATTTATATTTTGTGTCTGGTCTAAAACCTGATTTTGTCCCCATAAATTATAAAAATATCAATAGCTTTTTCTTTAATACAATTTTCTAATTTGAATGCCTTAAAGATTCTAAAATAATATTTGGGAAATTTATTTGCCATCGAAGGTGTAAAAAATATTCGATTTTACAAAAATTGATATTTGGTCTCTGGTCCAAAACCCGATTTCGTTCTCATAAATTATAAAAATATCATCAATTTTTTTTTATTGCTCTGAATTTGGATTTTCTTAAAGATTCGAAAATAATATTTGGGAAATATATTTGCCATAGATTGTGTACAAAATATTCGATTCTACAAAAATTGACATTTGGTCTCTGGTCTAAAACCCGATATTGTTCTCATAAATTTTAAAAATATCATGTATTTTTTTTTGCTCTGAATTTGAATTTTCTTAAAGATTCTAAAATAATAATTGGGTAATTTATTTGCCATAGAATTTGTAAGAAATATTATTTTTACAAAAATTGACATTTGCTTTCCGGTCTAAAACCTGATTTTCTTGTCATAAATAATAAAAATATCAGCTTTTTTTTTTTTTTTTCTGAATTTGGATTTTCTTAAAGATTCTAAAATTATATTTGGAAAATTTATTTCCCATAGAATGTGTAAAAAATATTCGATTGTACAAAAATTTACATTTTGTCTCTGGTCTAAAACCCGATTTTATTCTCATAAATTTTAAAAATATCATCTATTTTTTTTTGCTCTGAATTCGAATTTCCTTAAAGATTCTAAAATAATATTGGGGAAATTTATTTGCCATAGAATTTGTAAAAAATATTAGATACTACAAGTTTTTATATTTTGTGTCTGGTCTAAAACCTGATTTTGTCCCCATAAATTATAAAAATATCAATAGCTTTTTCTTTAATACAATTTTCTAATTTGAATGCCTTAAAGATTCTAAAATAATATTTGGGAAATTTATTTGCCATCGAAGGTGTAAAAAATATTCGATTTTACAAAAATTGATATTTGGTCTCTGGTCTAAAACCTGATTTCGTTCTCATAAATTATAAAAATATCATCAATTTTTTTTTATTGCTCTGAATTTGGATTTTCTTAAAGATTCGAAAATAATATTTGGGAAATATATTTGCCATAGAATGTGTACAAAATATTCGATTCTACAAAAATTGACATTTGGTCTCTGGTCTAAAACCCGATATTGTTCTCATAAATTTTAAAAATATCATGTATTTTTTTTTGCTCTGAATTTGAATTTTCTTAAAGATTCTAAAATAATAATTGGGTAATTTATTTGCCATAGAATTTGTAAGAAATATTATTTTTACAAAAATTGACATTTGCTTTCCGGTCTAAAACCTGATTTTCTTGTCATAAATAATAAAAATATCAGCTTTTTTTTTTTTTTTTCTGAATTTGGATTTTCTTAAAGATTCTAAAATTATATTTGGAAAATTTATTTCCCATAGAATGTGTAAAAAATATTCGATTGTACAAAAATTGACATTTTGTCTCTGGTCTAAAACCCGATTTTATTCTCATAAATTTTAAAAATATCATCTATTTTTTTTTGCTCTGAATTCGAATTTCCTTAAAGATTCTAAAATAATATTGGGGAAATTTATTTGCCATAGAATTTGTAAAAAATATTAGATACTACAAGTTTTTATATTTTGTGTCTGGTCTAAAACCTGATTTTGTCCCCATAAATTATAAAAATATCAATAGCTTTTTCTTTAATACAATTTTCTAATTTGAATGCCTTAAAGATTCTAAAATAATATTTGGGAAATTTATTTGCCATCGAAGGTGTAAAAAATATTCGATTTTACAAAAATTGATATTTGGTCTCTGGTCTAAAACCTGATTTCGTTCTCATAAATTATAAAAATATCATCAATTTTTTTTTATTGCTCTGAATTTGGATTTTCTTAAAGATTCGAAAATAATATTTGGGAAATATATTTGCCATAGAATGTGTACAAAATATTCGATTCTACAAAAATTGACATTTGGTCTCTGGTCTAAAACCCGATATTGTTCTCATAAATTTTAAAAATATCATGTATTTTTTTTTGCTCTGAATTTGAATTTTCTTAAAGATTCTAAAATAATAATTGGGTAATTTATTTGCCATAGAATTTGTAAAAAATATTATTTTTACAAAAATTGACATTTGCTTTCCGGTCTAAAACCTGATTTTCTTGTCATAAATAATAAAAATATCAGCTTTTTTTTTTTTTTCTGATTTTGGATTTTCTTAAAGATTCTAAAATTATATTTGGAAAATTTATTTCCCATAGAATGTGTAAAAAATATTCGATTGTACAAAAATTGACATTTTGTCTCTGGTCTAAAACCCGATTTTATTCTCATAAATTTTAAAAATATCATCTATTTTTTTTTGCTCTGAATTCGAATTTCCTTAAAGATTCTAAAATAATATTGGGGAAATTTATTTGCCATAGAATTTGTAAAAAATATTAGATACTACAAGTTTTTATATTTTGTGTCTGGTCTAAAACCTGATTTTGTCCCCATAAATTATAAAAATATCAATAGCTTTTTCTTTAATACAATTTTCTAATTTGAATGCCTTAAAGATTCTAAAATAATATTTGGGGAATTTATTTGACATCGAATGTGTAAAAAATATTCGATTGTACAAAAATTGACATTTTGTCTCTGGTCTAAAACCTGATTTTCTTCTCATCAATCATAAAAATATCAGCTATTTTTTTTTATTGTTCTGAATTTGGATTTTCTTAAAGATTATTAAATAATATTTGGGAAATTTATTTGCCATCAAATGTGTAAAAAATATTCGATTCTACAAAAATTGATATTTGCTCTCTGGTCTAAAAAATGATTTTCTTCTCATAAATAATAAAAATATCATCTATTTTTTTTAATACAATTCTCAATTTGGATTTTCTTAAAGATTCTGAAATAATATTTGGAAAATTTATTTGCCATAGAATGTTTAAAAAATATTCAATTCTACAAAAATTTTTATTTGTTCTGTAGTCTAAAACCTGATTGTGTTCCCATAAATGATAAAAATATCTTCTTATTTTTTTTAAATACAGGTTTGAACACAAATATCTTAAAGAATTGAAAACAATATTTCAGAAATTTATTTGCCACATAGAATAGAATTTGGAAAGAGTATTTGGTTTTACAAAAATGTATATTTTGTCTTTATTCTAAAACCTGATTTTGTTTCCATAATTTATAAGAATATCATTAAATAGAGTTTTGAATTTAGAAAATTAGAATATCTTAAAGAATATTTGAAAAATATTTAGCAACTTTATGTGCCATGTTGAATAGAATTTCAAGTAAATATTGTGCTTTACAAAAATTGATATGTTGCCTCTAGTCTTAAAACCGTTTTTGTTTCCATAAATTATAAATATATTTTTGTTTATTTCTTCTTAAATTTTGTTTTTATTTGAACATATGTTCAAGAATTTAAAAAATACTTAGGATCTTTATGTGCCACATAGCATAGAATTTGAAAAATATATTCTCCTTTACAAAAAATTGGTATGTCATATGGTCATATGTTATGTTTGCGTTGTCAATTCTGTTGTGCATAATCATTAAAACGTTTGTGGCTTTGTTGTTTAGCTGTGTGTAATATCATTTGTGCTCTTGACAATTTTAAATATTAACTTGAGTGTATGACTTTTGAGTAAAAATGTGTATTGATAGTTTAGAATTTGTGTTTTTATGGATGTGATTGTAGGTTATGTGTAATCGCGAGTGGCACTCGCACCAATCAGTGTTGATGTCTCATGTGTCATAACAACTTCGCACCGTAACACTGGCGTTGCAATTTAAAAGTATAACTTACAAAAAATCAACACTTTTAAGGATGCATTGCATTTTCTTCGCACTTTTTGGTGTAAAGTGCGTTTCTTTTTTTTAACAGTAGTAGTATAGCAAAGAGAGAACCAGCGCACAGTTCCGATTTTCGCCACCAGGTGGCGCCCTAGTCAGTTACCTGCAGTGTATTTTTAGCGGTTTTGTTGATAAATTACCGTCGGTCGGTAATGCAGATTTCGCGCGTGTTACCTTGTGTCGGTAATGCAGATTACTTGCTTGCTCGATGGATATTACCCCTCGAGCGGTAACCGATCTTAAGGTAAGTAATTGATCTATAGATCAATCGATACTTTCACTCTTAGAAAGGGGTTAGTTAGTTTACCGCTTTCGAATGTCGCGCTTGTCTTTTACAATGTGTTAGTGTGTTTTACATGTGTATATGTATGTGATTGAGTATATAAGGAGGGGGAATCATGAGAGTTAGCATTACAACCAGACATCTAAGTCGGACAGCATCCTCTACCAGCTCGGCAGCATACACGACCAGCCACGAGTCCCGGCAGCACACACAACCAGCCACCAACCCAAGCAGCACTCACTACCAGCAACGAGCCCCCCCCCCCTGCAGTGTCTACTTCTTACACTACGTGCATGAAACTCGTCCGTTCTGAGTGAGCTTCATGTACTACGTGGCGTGGCGGCAGGCTCGCAGCATAGTACTACGTGGCGGCAGGCCCGCAGCATAGCACTACGTGGCGGCAGACCCACAGCAGAGTTGGCAATCTGATACGAATAGGCGCGCTGCATCCAGTGAGGGGTAGCGGACCGGCATCTCATACTAATACGAGCCGTATCTACGCTGCACGTTTGTCTTGATTTAGAAGCCACCATCTTGTACAAACATGTATGTAGCTTGCATTCAACTTACGCTTTAGTGAACATTTACATTTAGAAATAAAAGTATATTTAATTATCATAATAAAAATTGTATTTTAATAAAATAAATAAAAAATTAATGTTTAAAATTATTATAATTTTCAGAATGCCAGGCAAGCGTAAACAACCGGATAGTTCTGAAGCGGAGGAGGTTTCTAATAAGATTAGGAAGGATTTTACGAGGCTCCTAGATGAATGTGAAGCCATTATTCCGAGTATTGAAGATGCATCAAGTCTTCTGAACATATTAAAAGATGAAGACAGAGTGTTGTTTGCTGACAGGTGGATGAATATTTGCAATCAAAATTTAAGAACAGTGAAAAGTGTCTTCCATTCTCTCAAGTTAGCTAAAAATAAATATAGATGTGTCAATATTATTCAAATAATTATGAGTCATCATGCAAATTTCAAGAAGTATTTAAAAGAAGGATCTGGAGTTAATACATTGGAAAACATCGATGATCAAATAAGTGGTCGCGTTCGTTGGGAAAACAGTGAAAGTGCATTTAAAAGTCGTCTTCAGACGAGCATTATTATTAATCTTTCACATATTGATATATTAGCATTTTTTAACGATGCATCCATCCTTTTCGTATACAACATTGGAAAAGTATTAAGTAAACATGGACCATTAAAAGTGTATGCTGTGCTAGGAGCGAAATTTCATAAATTCCTTAACGCAGAAGAAGAAAAAGTTGAATCAAAGTACTTTAATGTGAAAGCTGCAGAGATATTTACTTCAACCGTTTTAGAAGATTGGTTTTGCATGAATATTAAAAACCCTATATTAAAAGATGTAGAATCGTTTGAAGAACAAGAATCTCAATGGACACTCCATTCTATTGTAAAATTAGAAATAAATATCAACAAATATAATCCGCTTAGAGTTGGATCATATATTAAGTTACCTTCTTCAATTAAAGCGAAGTTGGCTTGCATCAACGTTAAGAATGATGATTATAAATGCTTTATGTGGGCAGTTTTATCAGCTTTACATTCAGATGTACATGATCCCCAACGCGTTTCCAATTACTACAAGTATAAAAATGAGTTAAATTGGAGTGGAATAGAATTTCCAGCTTCACTTAAAGATATCAGGAGATTTCAAAAACAAAATGATATTTCTATAAATGTTTATGGTTTGAGTAAGCGAAATTCAAATTTTGATACTTTTCCCTTATATCTTACATCTAATAAAAAACAAAGACATATTAATTTATTAAGGATTGAAGATAAATATCAGAATGAAAATGATGACAACGATGAAGCTGATGAAGATGCTGAAAATGTGAATACATCAAATAATTTTCATTATGTGTGGATCAAGGATTTATCTCGCCTTGTGAGTCGTCAATTATCTTTATGGAATGGGAAAAAACATATTTGTGATCGATGTCTTCACTACTTTACGAGTGCAGAGAGGCTTTCTCGACATGATGGTGAATGTTCAAAATTAAATGAGTGTAAAGTAATTCTTCCTAAACCAGGTCAAAATTTTGTGAAATTTAAAAACTATTCTTATAAGGAAAAAGTGCCATTTATTGTGTACGCAGACTGTGAGTGTTTGTTAAAGCCAGTTAAAGGCGAGACAACAAGTAAAA
This sequence comes from Ganaspis brasiliensis, assembly GCA_037103525.1. NCBI lineage: Eukaryota > Metazoa > Arthropoda > Insecta > Hymenoptera > Figitidae > Ganaspis > Ganaspis brasiliensis. Next base: position 2,425,741 of record JAZKLR010000045.1, on the reverse strand, counting down.
CTGAAGTAGTTCAACATAATGAACTTTTCAATATTGGATTTTATGTGAAGTGCAGTTATGATGATTCTTTATCAGGATATTATTCTAGTTCAACAGATGTAAATCCAGCCAAATGGTTTGCACAAGAGTTACTGGTGTTGGCTGAACGTGTAGAGTTAATTTTAAAAAATCCAATCCCAATGGAACATTTGTCAGCTGCGCAGACTGAAGCTTTTGTAAATGCTGCTATCTGCCATATTTGTGAAGGTCCAATATCTTATCAAGAAAAAAAAGTTCGTGATCATTCACATTTAACTGGCAAGTATCGTGGAGCTGCGCATGAAAATTGTAATTTAAATTACCAAGATCCTCGGATTATACCAGTGGTTTTCCATAACTTAAGTGGGTATGATGCTCATTTTATAATTGAAGATATTTGTCATGCATTTGAAGGGAAAATTGATTTGCTTCCAATAAACAAGGAAAAATATATTTCCTTTACAAAGAGAATAAAGAATAGTGAAATCAAATTTCGTTTCATAGATTCCTTTAGATTTATGGCAAGCTCTTTAGAAAAACTAGCATCATATCTAACAGAATACAAAATTGTCAATTCAGTGTTTACTAATTTCACTGCTACTGAAATAAAGTTAATTACACGCAAAGGTGTTTTACCTTATGAATACATTGATTCATTGAATAAATTAAAAGATTTAGCATTACCCAAAAAAGAAAATTTTTATAGCTCTCTCAATGATAATACAATCAGTGATGAAGATTATAGTCATGCTCAAAATGTATGGTCTACATTCCAATGTAAAAATCTTGGTGAATATGTGGATTTATACATGAAAACTGATATACTATTATTGGCAGATGTCTTTGAAAATTTTCGAAATCAATGTTTGCGAGCTTATAATCTTGATCCTGCTCATTATTATACAACTCCTGGATTTACATGGGATGCAATGTTGAATTACACAAAGGTAAAATTAGAACTCATAACTGATATTGACAAACTTATGTTTATTGAGCGTGGTATAAGAGGAGGTATAAGCCAATGTTGTAATAGATATTCAAAGGCTAATAATATGTATATGAAAAATTTTAATCCAAATGATGAAACTAAATATATTATGTATTTCGATGCCAATAATCTATATGGATGGGGTATGATGCAGCCGCTTCCATATGGTGGATTTGAGTGGCTTCCTGTTTTGAATAACAGTTTTAATTTTAATATTCCTGATGACTCACCTATTGGGTACATTTTAGAAGTCGATCTTGAATATCCTCAAGAATTACATGATAGTCATAGTGATTTTCCTTTTTGTTCAGATCACTCAAATCCACAAACAACAACGTCAAAGCAAACTAAACTTCTCACTACTCTGTCACCTAAACTTAAGTATATTATTCATTATCGAGCGTTAAAACAAGCTCTTTCAAATGGTCTAACTCTAGTGAAAATTCATAGAGTACTTAAATTCAATCAAAAGACTTGGCTCAAGTCTTACATTGACTTTAATACTTCTATGAGAAGAGACGCTAAAAATGAGTTTGAAAAGAACTTGTTTAAATTAATGAATAATGCAGTTTACGGTAAAACTATGGAGAATGTTCGAAATCATGTTGATGTGAAACTTGTTACGAAATGGGGCGGTAGATATGGCGCTGAAGCTCTCATATCTTAACCTAACTTTCATAGTAGATCTATTTTTAATAAAAATTTAGTGGCAATTGAGCTTTGAAAAACGGAAATATTGCTCAACAAACCCATATACGTTGGGTTTGCAATACTTGATTTATCCAAAACACTTATGTACGATTTTCATTATGAATTTATGTTAAAAAAATATGGTAAAAATTGTAAGTTGTTGTACACTGATACTGATAGTTTCATTTATGAATTAAAGTGTAGAGATATTTATAGTGATATGAATGATGATATTCACAAGTTTGACACTTCAGATTATGCGAAAGATAATGTGTATAATATTCCTCAAGTCAACAAGAAAAAAGTTGGATTAATGAAAGATGAATGTAATGGAGAGATAATTACTGAATTTGTTGGTCTGAGAAGTAAAATGTATAGCATTCGAGTTAACGGACAAGATTTTGTAAAAAAAGCTAAAGGTGTAAAAGCAGGTGTGGTGAATAAAACTATTAACTTTGATGATTATGTGGAATGTTTGCAGAAATCTAGAATTCAAACGAGAACGCAACATATAATTAGATCTCGACTACATCAAGTAGAAACTGTAAAGCAATTTAAAATAGCATTAAGTCCCTTTGATGATAAACGCTACTTATTGTCTAAAAGTACCGATACCCTTGCTTGGGGTCATTATAAAATTATAAAAAGTAAATGAATTGTATTAGTGTGTGTATATAATTATATCATATAACCTATACATATGAATGAGGTTTTAAAAAAATAAACAATATTTTATATTTAAAATTGGTATTACTTTATTTATTACTACCTTATCTTGTATACATTTTTGAATTAAAACAATAATATTTTTTCTAAGTATAATATAAATGTAAATCTAATAAATAAATAAGAAAAATTAAATCATTACATATTTACTTAATTAAACTTTCAGGAATGTTAACTTTAACTTTTACAAAAGTTAACTTTAACTTTTCCAAAAGTTAACTTTAACTTTTCCAAAAGTTAACTTTAACTTTTCCAAAAGTTAACTTTAACTTTTCCAAAAGTTAACTTTAACTTTTCCAAAAGTTAACTTTAACTTTTCCAAAAGTTAACTTTAACTTTTCCAAAAGTTAACTTTAACTCTTATGGAAATTACATGTTAATTCCATTTAACTTTTATGAAAGTTAACTTTTCCAAAAGTTAACTTTAACTTTTCCAAAAGTTAACTTTAACTTTTCTAAAAGTTAACTTTAACTTTTCTAAAAGTTAACTTTAACTTTTCTAAAAGTTAACTTTAACTTATTTAAAATTTAAGTTTAACATTTGCTGAATGATTACATTTCTGATTTTTGTATCCAACTATTATGTGAGTTGTCAAATCCAAGCCATTTTACATAGACTTTATCATGCTGTTGTTTGAGAACTTTTTCTACGAGATAGACATCTGGATATTTCACTTTGGAGATTTCTTCTTCATAGAAGCCGCCTTCGATGGGTTGATCCTGATAATCCTTTAGTTTATACGTTACTGGGTTTGTTGATTTAACTGCAGTGATAGTAAATATTTCAGTTGTCCAGTTGGGTGTATATCCTTTACTGAAAACATTCTTATACTTGCTTACACGAACTCTATCACCAACTTTGAATTTTATTTTTTTAACTGAAATTTTCCTTTGTTTAGATATACGTTTTAACAGCATACTTTTATCATCTTCTTTGACATCTTTTGGTTTCATACCAATAGTACGATGTTTTTTGTCATTATACTGTGAAACGAGAGATGGTAAAATATTTATCCATCTATAATTTCCTTGCAAGTTGAATTGTGGCCACATCATATTCTTCAGTGTGCGGTTGAATCTTTCAACAATTGAAGCTTTTAAATTACTATAGGTTGAATATAATATGATTTTAGAAGATTTCATTAAACTCTCGAATTGAGAATTATAAAATTCTTTGCCTCTATCAGTATGCAGTTTTTTTGGAACACGTCCATTTAAAAGTATAGATTTCATAGCTGCAGAAACATCTTTTCCACATTTACTTTTGACTGGAATAGCCCATGCATACTTTGAGAATATATCTATAACTGTGAGTATATATTTAAAACCATTATTAACTTTAGAATAAGGTATCATTTCAACTAAATCTGCTTGCCATGTTTCATCCATCCCCCGTATTTGTACCTTACGACGTTGATAATTTCGCCTAGCTTGTTTATGTAATTCTGTGACTACTACTAATTTTTTATCATTCATTTTCAATGAGTTTTTCAAACATCTGAATACATCAATGATCAACAAGATACTGATCTCAATTTTTCTAGTGTACTATTAATATATGATTTGAGCTTCACGTAATTCCTCAATGATTGACATAATTTCATTATTATGACTAGGATTACGAGCCTGTTGTGATGCTATCAGTAATCGTAAACGGTCTACAAGCTCGTTTGGATCATCCCAATAAATATAGTCTGGATAAGTTTCTCTTTTCACAATCATAGACTGTGGAAAACGACTCTTTTTCTGTAAAGAATTTCCAGTTTTTGTGAAAAGCTTTGCAATAACATTAGTATATTTAGAACTCTTGTTAATGCGCATTTGTTTGCTTGGACTGTAACTCTTTTTATGTGCATTAGTAGAAGAAACAATTTCCTTATAGTTTGCTAAGTCATTTGAACTTATGGAAGCTTGATCTGGTTGTTGTCTGAATAGAAGTTCTAATAATCCACATGTTTTTGAATATTTTTTCTTTCCAACTAAATTTATGTATAGACCTTCAAAATCAATTTTTGTATCACCAATTATGAATGTACCGTCAGGAAGTTTGCGTACTCCATATACCATATCCAAATACTGCTTTCTGTTTTTATTCAACATTTGTATAAATTTATTTGTTAATTTATAAGATTCTTCATCCGTTGCATCTGCATTAGATATATTATCTTTTTCAAAAGTAATTTCATTAGACTCTTGATTCTTTGATTCATTAAACAAATTTTCATTTTTAATATTATGGACATTAGATTCTTTACTAAAAGCATCATAGAAATCCACTTGATTCTCTGATTCATTAAACAAATTTTCATTTTTAATTTTATGCGTATTAGATTCTTCACTAAAAGCATCATAGAAATCTTTTTGGGATAAATCAAATGGTACATTTTCACTAATAGCAGTCTTAAAAGATGCATCATAGTCTTCTTCTTTTTTCCTAACATTTTTAACTTTGACAGGTGTATGAGTTACAGCAACCAATTTTTCTAATGGAGTAACTAATGGTTGAAAAGTTTCTCTTAACATATTTTCAGCATTTTCTCTACCGCTTTTAAGTATTTGATGTTTTCGTCGAATAGCTTCACTTGCCTTCACAACTTGATGAAGTGTTTCTAACTTTTTTCGATACATGTTTATGTATTGAAGTCTAAAATTGTACTAACGTATTTCTCTGTAAACATATATTATTTATAAATGAATGAAGCAGTCAAATCCTTTTCTATATCTTCCTTCATTCAAATTTCTATCTTTGTCAATAACTACAAATCCATATCTATCAGAATTCCAACATGTAGAACATAAATCTCGAAATTGATTGTACGTCATATCAGTGTTCACATGATCATTATAAACATGCTTAAGGTTTCTATCATCCTGTTTAAAAAGCACAAGTAAGTTAACATTATCTCTAACTAAATGTTTAGGAATATGAGCATATGTTTGACACAGATAAAAACTATCAACGTTAACATGTCTACCCATACAAAAGAAGGCTCTTACATTGTCTTGTTTCTCACAAGCAATATCATCAAAAATAAAGATTGAATTTGGTTTAGCATCTTTAGGTGAAACCACTTCCTCATGCTCACTATATGGAAAGTATTCGATTCCATCAACTTTACTCAATACTTTTTCTAGAAATTTATATTTAGGCTGTTGTAATGACTTTGAGTATAAATAAATATTCTCAAAGCTCAAGCCATTCGGATGTATAATCAGAGAAAGAAGAGCATTTGTTTTTCCACAATTTGATGGACCACAAAAAGCTGCGCGAATACTATTTGAAAACAGATTTCCATGACGCTTAACCTCATTATTATTATTGGATTGAATGAGATTATCAACATTTACAATCGGGAGCTGATTAGCTTGTACCTTGAACTGCATCTTGGACTCGACTGAGAAAAAAACTATATATATCACACTTTTATAATCTATTTCCATCAGTCGGTTGTAAACCATCGTCGAGTGAAGAATGGATATTCATGAAAAAGTGAAGAAAAATAAATCTCACACTGGTCAAGGTTTTCTTAATAATATAATAAATAAATTACCAATTGAGTTACATATTCCTGGATACCAATATTGTGGACCTGGTACAAAATTAAAAAAACGTTTAGCTCGTGGTGATCCAGGTGTAAATTCCTTGGATGCAGCTTGTAAGGCACATGATATTGCATATTCAAAAGAAAAGGAAAATATAGAAGCAAGAAATTCTGCAGATAAAATATTAGCTGAAAAGGCTTGGCAACGTGTTCTCTCCAAGGACGCTAGTATTCGTAAAAAAGCTGCTGCATTAGCTGTTACTAATATAATGAAAGTTAAATCTAAATTCGGTATGGGGTTAAAAATTAATGTTAATACCAAGAAACAACTTTCAGAAGCTCAACGACATAATCAAACAATGGAGGCTATTGTCTTGGGAAAAGGTTTACACTTAAAACCTTATCGACAAGGACTGGGTCTTTATATTCAACCGTATAAAGGGAAAGGATTGACAAATAAGAAAAGGACTCAAAAAAACTAATTTTGAAGCTACCTCACCGTGCACTAACTGACTTTGATCTATTTAAATATGCTAAAATTATGAGTATACCTCATTTTCGTGGAGTATTCATGCGAAATGAATTACCTATTACAGGACCTCATAAATATGAATCAGCAATTATTAATCTTGATGATAAGGAAGGTCCTGGAACTCATTGGGTAGCATATAAAAAGATTAACAATAAAACTCAATACTTTGATAGTTTTGGGAATCTTTCACCACCATCAGATCTCATTGTCTATTTAGGTGTTGGTAGCTGTATAAAATATAATCATGAGAGATATCAAAAGTTTGATACATTTATATGTGGACATTTATGTTTAAAGTTTCTATGCGATCAACTTAATATTACAAACAGTTTTTGTCTATATAAGGGCAAGTAATAAAGTTGTAATCATCAGTATGAAAACAGATGTCAATCATGAATGACTCATTTACTTTAACGTTAACGGGAAACTCATCAGTTCTCGAAACTACTTATATCCCACCAATTGAGCTCTCACAAGACAAGAATTATGTACTTGGACTTGTTGATCTGTTTACATTTAATTCAATTCCCAACATTGATAAATGTTGCAATAAGTTTTATATAGAGAATTCTGTAGTGACTATACCAACAGGTAGTTATGAAATTAAAGATATTGAGTCATATATTAAAGCACAATTGCCAAATAAGTTTGCATTAACTATTAAACCTAATAATAATACATTAGGTTGTCACATTAAATCAAATCGTGACATTAGCTTTCATCCGACAGATTCTATTGGTAAATTATTAGGATTTGCTCCTCGTAAACTGAAAGCTGAGGAAAGTCATGAATCTGATTTACCTGTATCTATATTAAAAGTGAATACTCTACGTGTTGAATGTAATATTACAACTGGAGCATATATAAATAATCAAAAAGTTCATACTATACATGAATTCTTTCCTGTCGTTCCACCGGGATATAAGATCACTGAAGTTCCAACTCGAATCATTTACCTTCCAATCGCCGTGAAGACAATATATAATATTCAACTTCGCTTAGTAGATCAGGACGGTGACTTGGTTAATTTTAGAGGAGAAACAATAACAATACGTTTACATATAAAGTCAGTGTGATGGGTATCATTTATAATCAAAAAAAAAAAAGTTGGTAGTAGTTATAAAAGTCAACCGACATGTGCAAAGAAGGTCAGTGTGAATGTTACTCGGAAGGTGTTAACACCTCAGAATCGACAGTTCCTGAAACAACTCGGTCTACAAGTGAAAATTCAAAAATAAGAAAAAGGAAGAGGAAGAAAAAAGATCAAATTTTTCTATTTTTTATGTGTAGCTGTTATAAGAAAAATGGAAGACATTCTCAGCATTCCAACTGCAGTGAATTTTGATGAATCTATTGCCAAGTATGAGATTCATAGTCATCAACCATATGCATCATCAACTTTTAATAATAGTGATGAAATCCGTATTGTAATACAAAATCAAGATTTGTCTATTTTACCAAGTAACAGTTCATTACAAATATTTGGAAAGTTATGTAAAGATGATGGAACCGTTCTCATAGAGAATGTTGAACTTACAAATAATGCTATAGCTTATTTGTTTGATGAAATTCGTTATGAATTAAATGGTATTGAGATTGATCGATGCAAGTATGTTGGACACACTACAACTATGAAAAATTTAGTATCTTTAACACCATCTCAATTTAATCGTACAGAAAATGCTGGATTTGTGAAATTTGAAGCAAATTCAAGAGTGCCAATGGTAAATAATTATTTTAATGTAATAATACCTTTGAGTATGATTTTTGGTTTTGCTGAAGATTATAAGAAAATTGTTACGAATGCTAAACATGAACTTATTTTAATAAGATCGCGTAATGATTATGATTCTACTATTTTCAATGGACCACTTATTCCTGGATTTAAATTTGTGATTCATAATATTGAATGGATGGTACCATATGTAATACCATCTGACAATAATAAAATTAAATTATTGAAATTTATTGAGAAAGATCCATTAATTTCAATGAGTTTTAGATCATGGGAAATGTATGAGTATCCATTGCTTCCTTTAAGTACAAAAGTTATGTGGCAAATTAAATCTTCAACACAATTAGAGAAACCAAGATATGTTATTGTTGGATTTCAAACTAAAAGAAAAAATAAAATGGAAGTGTCTGCATGTCTTTTTGATCATTGTGATCTCATAAATGTAAAATTGTTTTTAAATTCACAATCTTATCCATATGGAAATTTGAATATACACTATACTCATAATCAGTATTCTGTATTATATGATATGTATGCTAATTTTCAATCATCTTACTATGGAAGAGATTCCGAACCTATACTAAGTAGATCAACTTTTAAATCATTGGCACCTTTAATTGTTATTGACTGCTCAAAACAAAACGAGTTCCTAAAGCAGACATCAGTCGATGTACGTTTGGAATTTGAAACCAGAAGTAATATACCTGAGGAGACAACTGCATACTGCTTAGTCATCCATGATCGCATTGTGCAATATAAGCCAATCAGCGGTATTGTCAAGAAGCTGTAAAAAAGTGGAGGGGTGTGACTCTAGGGTATATAAGTAGTATTCCAGAGTAGAATTTTTATTTCTGTTCGAAGATGGAGTTCATAGTAGACGTTCAAGGCTTCAAAAAACCATACAATGAATTCATCTTCAAGGAGCTAGTGATACTACCTCTAGAAGAAGATGCTCAACCTATGGTGTTCTTGTTCGAACCACCCTGCAGCTGGAGTTCACTTCCTGGAAGATATAAGAGTGAAAATCTATGGTTGATGCACAACTATCATGGCATCAAGTGGACATCTGGAGATATTTCCTATGAAGAATTACAACTTATACTTCATGAGCAATTATCCGGAGCACGGGCAGTGTATGTTAAAGGTTTGGAGAAGAAGAGATATCTTGAACGATATATTGATAATGTTGTTAATCTAGAAGATATTAATTGTCCTTCATTTAAAAAACTTGTGAAATCATCAGTTCATATATGTACACATCATACTTTATTTAGAAGTAATTGTGCAGTAAATAATGCTCTAATGTTAAGAAATTGGTTTCTTAATCCTCTTAATAGATGTATTGAAAAAAGTGTGCCTATGGGTGTTGATGAAATTGATTTTGTTAAGGAGTACTCTACTGTAACTAGTAATAATTCTACTGATAATCTCATACCTCTCATTACTATACTATTATATTATTATTATTATTATTAAGTAATTATTAAGTTATTAAAAAGTCATTAAAAGTCATTATCCCCCTTATACATAGGCGCATGCGCAGTGTACCTATTTTTAACGGCGCACACTCAATAAAAAAGTGGGGTATTTAAGATAAGTGGGGATTTTACAGTATAAAAGGTGGTTCACAACTCTGTTCTCTCAGACATCTTCGTCTCAGGGTCCAGCAAGAGTCATCTCCAGATCACCTTCTCCGAGTCAAGCCAGAGTAATCTCCAGGTCATCTTCGAGTTGAACCATAGTCACCTGAAGCTCTTCTTCGAGCTAAGTCTGAAAGACATAGAGGTCTTCTTCGAGCCAGGGTCATCTCCAGGTTACCTGCAGATCATCTTCTGAGAAAACAATATGGAGCAAATTCAGCAAATCAACGTTGTTGGACGTATTGATCCATTCTTACCTTCGAAGAAGTTATCTGACTTGGAAGTGAACAATACCTATGCTGTGACTCACGTACGACAAGCAAAGACTAAATATGGACTGAGAATAGTTGCAGAATTAGAAAAAAGTTACAACGTTTTCCTGCCACCAAGATTTGTGTCCATTATTGGTGAAAATAAGGATGTGTACAGTGTATTGCAAAAAGCAGCAGATGAAAATAAACTTTTGCTAAAGTACCTTGGTGGTCCTTTTAATAATATAGAATTTATTCAAAATGTTTGAAAAAATATTTATATGCGTATGTGAAATGAAACTTATAAAAATGTAAAAGGTTAAAAAATTTCTATTCAGTTTTAGTAATTGTATATGAAGACTGTCAAATTATAATAAATCTAATAGAATTAAAAAGTTTTGTTATTTTAATGTTCCCTACCTTCAATTTATATATATATATATATAATATTTATTTATTCAATTCAATTCAAATTCTTTATTGAGCCTTACGGCCTATAACTTAATACAGTAGTGATCATACATAAAATAAACAAATTTTCCATCTTATAAGCTAAACTAAAGAAAAGGTAAATATACAATACTGTACTATACTCTACTATATAATAAAAAAAATCAAGAATACCGGCCATATAATATATAAAAATATAATATATATGATATATTATAATTATATACTATTGGCGAGATTAAATTATATAGAATATACAATACTATACTATACAATACAATCAAAATCGAGAATACTGACGAAATAAAATATAAAAAATATAATATATGCATTACATATTATAATTATATAATATTTGCGAGATTATAGTTATAGCATATAAAAAATTAATGTTAAATAAAAAGAAGAAAGACATTAAAATATAATTTTTAGTTAAAAATAATACTGCTTAGAATATCATCACCACTAATAAGTTTTCTTCTTTTTTTGAATGGTATGCAGCTTTCATTAAAGCGGGGTGGGGATTTAATCGGAAAAACAAATGGAGATGGTGGTGGAAGCCGGTAAGGTAACTCATCATCATCATCATCATCTCTAACCTGTAGCAGAAAATGTAGATGTGATTAGGTAAGACAGAAAGAAGATGTTGCAAAACTAATTGACAAGCAAAAAATAGCAAAAATGTTGAAAAAAAAAAAAGTTGAAAAAAATTAACTTTTGGATTGTACTCTTTTGCTCAGATTTTGATATTAGGTGAATTATGATTGAATAATGTAAGAAATTTTAAAAATTTACCTCTCCCTCTTCTAATATCGCCGTACTCGTTACTGCAGTTCTCGCAGCTGTCGATGCTGCTATTGTTACTGCAGTTCTCGTTACCGTTGTCGATGCTGCTGTTGTTACTGCAGTTCTCACAGCTGTCGATGCTGCTGTTGTTACAGCAGTTGATACAGTTCTAACAGCATATTTTTTTTCCTCCCCATTTTCTACTCTATGGTGCGACCTTTGCCATTCCCTCTATAAATTACAATTTTTCATTAGGACCTATATATATATATATATATATATTTGCATGCTTTTTCAAAATAATATAAATTAGTACCTCTTTATTTTCTCTCCGTGAGGAATGATGGCGATTTTGATGGTCGTATGGGGTGCCTCGGGATGCGGAACCTTTTGCAACTCCTCGAGATACAGAAGGATCTCGAGATACAGAAGGACCTCGAGATACATAGGACCGTCGAGACACTTCTCCAGGTGTCGAACGACCTCCTGACTTTGCCTGTAGTTTCGAGGGCCGTCGAGACACTTCACCAGGTGTCGAACAACCTCCTGACTCTGCCCGTAACTTCGAGGGCCGTCGACATACTTCTCTAGGTGTCAAACGACCTCCTGACCCTGCTTGAGAAGTACTTTCTGCTTCTCTCTGGAAAAATATTAAGCATACATATTAAAAATAATTCCAAATAAAAATAGTTATATATTATAAATTATTAAATACCTACCTTTCTTTTTTCAGAAGTTCTCGTTGGTGGACTTTGTAATACTGGTGGTTCTCCTGAAGTTTTCTTTGATGTTGGTATCTTCGTTAATTTTGTATGTTTCAGGGAGCTTTCTAATAATGGTGCGGCTGATGATAATGATTTTGGTTTTCCTGACGCTTTCTTTCTACTTGGTTTCGTAACCTTGGTCACAGAGCTTTGTGTCAAGGATGAGGCTGTTGGGTTTGTTATTAATTTTGTAGTGTATAATGTTGTCAATCTAGTGTCAAACTTTCGTGTTGATGTTATTGGTGCTGTAGTTGTTGTTTGTGTAACTAAAGCTCCAGATATTCCCTCTGTCGTTGTCGGCTGCGGCGCAGTTTCTTCTCGGATTTTTTCTTCGCGAGTTATAACTATTTTAATTACTGAACTCGGCAAGTTCAGATAAATAGTTTTGCTCAAAGAATCACTACACATAGCACTCAAATCATGATTTTGTCCGTTTGAAGACATAATTTAAAACACTTTAAACTAAGTTTTTAAGAAACTTTAAACTGTATACTGATGCTACATAAACGTTATAGCACTATTGTGCACATAGATGACTCATCCTCGAAAAAATGCTGGCCCCCCTAGCGCCCTTTTTTCATTTTGCTTTTTCGGTAAATGATTTTGTTTTATTAAAATAAAACTCTTAATATTTAAATTTTGAAATATACAATTTTATTTCATTTGAATTTGAATTTGAATATAACTGAATTAGAGCATATATGACAGTATAGCCAACATATGTGACTCTATGTGAATGCTGATTGGTTGTTTCCTTCAGCATGAAAAATGTTATTTTTAAATACCTTTTTTTTTAATAGAAAATTTAATTTCATAAATAAAGCATAAATCTTTAATGAATAACTTTCACGTTACTAACTTATTTAAATAAATGTATATATATTAATAATAATAATAATAATTAACATACACAAGGAAAGCAGACGACAAGATTTTCTCCTGAATATTGACTTCAGCGCCATAGTTGGAGAAAAGCGGAACTTTGAAGCAAAGTTTCCAATGATCCATCATTCAGTGATCAATATCTTACCTACTGAAACGTTACCATGAACTGATACACTACTGAAATCTGTATTACCGACATAAGTTAATAGTTGGAGAAAAGCGGAACTTTGAAGCAAAGTTTCCAATGATTCATCATTCAGTGATCAATATCTTACCTACTGAAACGTTACCATGAACTGATACACTACTGAAATCTGTATTACCGACATAAGGTAATACTTACAAGGTAATACTAGCGAAGGATGAGAACGAAGGTTAGAAACTGTAGAGAACAAACAACGCAACGCAGAGAACATCTTCAAGTATGCAGCTCAAACGAAGTAGATGAATAATGAATTTTAATTATTTATTTACACAACATTATTACTAACGCTATTTAAATCTAATGGGTAAAGAAACTAAATAAAATGTACAGTCATTACGTTTAATACTTTTTTATTAAATTATATAATTATATATATATATATACATATATACAAAAAGGTTATACAATGTGTATATGTGTATGTATGTGTGTATGTGTGTGTGTGTGTGTGTAAGTTTACATGTTCATGTAGGTTTATTTAATTAATTTATTTATTTTTATAAAAACTAATTTTCATTTTCTTCTCGATGTCGGCGACAGTGACGATGACGATGACGGTGGCAGTGGTGGTGGCAGTGGCGGTGGCAGTGGCGGTGGCGATGGCGATGTTTCTGCTGGCGACGTTTGCATCTTCTACATATTTCTACAGCATCCGTTTGCGTCCCCACAGTACGCTGTGCGTTGCTTCTCTCTAAACGTGCCATGAACAGATGTCCCAACTGAAAAAAAAAAATTTTAAAATATTAATATAATAATAATATGTATAATGTATTAAAATAATAATAATATAATACTTTACCTCTTGTGGATTCATGTCCATAAAATCTTCCAAAGGGAGACCAAAGAGCTTCTCAATTTCCCAGTAGGTTACTGGAACGTTGAAAAAAGTGATAACATTGGGGTCCCTTTCCGCATCAGGCTCCGCAGGCTCCGCAGGCTCCGCAGGCTCCGCAGGCTCCGCCGGCTCAGCAGGCTCCGCCGGCTCAGCAGGCTCCGCAGGCTCCGCCGGCTCAGCAGGCTCCGCAGGCTCCGCCGGCTCAGCAGGCTCCGCCGTTGACTCCCCACCATCACCACCACTAGCATACCCCGAGTCATCCCTACTCGAGGTTGGCGACAACGGAGCATTCTCCACGTAGAAGCCAGGCTCCATTTCCACGAGTCTTGGCTCCTCATCAACAATCAAGTTGTCCTCCTCACTGTCACCTTCAAGCTCCCCCTCCTTCTGGCTGCCAGCTTCAAGCTCCCCCTCCCTCTCTTCTATGGGCTCATAGAACAGAGTTTCTGCATCGCTGTCAACCTCCTCTTTGACAGCAAGCAGTTCACCCGCTTCCTGAGCCACCGCCACGTTTTCAACGTCCGCCACGTTCTCGGCCTCTGCAACGTCCTGACCCTTCATCAGAGCCTTCACCACGTACTGAGGCTCCACCAATTCCCACCAAGGCTTCGGCTGCTGCTGGTTCTGGTCCATTCTAGTTGACTGGAGATCCTTCTTGTTGAGTAGCTTGAAGATGTTATGCACCTTGCATCCCTTGAGCCCTTTATATAGTCATTTACACCGATACATACATTCTCAAAAAACGCGCGCTCGAACCTACCCTTACACAGATTTACACATTTAAACAGGCTCAGGAGATCGAACGCGCAAAGATGCAGCACACCTTTCTCTTTTAGGCTAGACTTCTTTCGCGCCACTCAAATGTTGATCGCAGATTTACAAATTTAAACAGGCTCAGAAGATCGAACGCGCATAGATGTAGCGCAGCTTTCTCTTTTAAGCTAGACTTCTTTCGCGCCACTCACATGTTGATCTATAAATCCATAACTTACCTTCAGACCGGTTACCGCTCGAGGGGTAACATTACCGACACAAGGTAACACGCGCGAAATCTGCATTACCGACCGACGGTAATTTATCAACAAAACCGCTAAAAATACACTGCAGGTAACTGACTAGGGCGCCACCTGGTGGCGAAAATCGGAACTGTGCGCTGGTTCTCTCTTTGCTATACGACTAACAGTGCAATAATTATTTAAATGTTGTGGGTTTTATTTGAAAAATGTCCATTGTACACCTGACAGTGATGACCTAGAATCATACTATTCTGACAAACCACTATTAAGACATTTAATCTATATCGCGATTGCTAAAATTCATCAGCTTATGAATTTAGAAACATATTAACAATAAGATGGTTGTCAGCTGTTATAGTAACGAAGAGACTTTATCATTTTTTTATTAAACTGATAGTTCATTTGACATCTAAATCCGTTCCAACAACTTTTTACTGACATTTTTATATAAACATTTCTTTTTTCAACAAAGTTGACAAATAATTTGACAGCGGTCATTTGTCAAAGTTTTGATTTGAAATTATATTTTATATTAGAGACCCTAAAAACCATTTTCCTGTTCTTTTTAGAAAAAATAATTTTTTTTGGGAAAGTTGAGAGTTTATTCCACAGCTGTTAATTGTCAAAATATCAATTTGACATAATATTTGTAACCAGAGATCGAAAAACTCTTATGCTGTCTCTTTTATTAAAATAACTTGCTTTTTGGAAAAACTTGACTCTATATTTGGCAGCTGTCAACTGTCAAATTGTCAAGTTGACATTAAATTCGTGATCAGCGATCTCAAAAACCTTTATAAACTTGTGTCATTTGTTTGTAATTGGTTTTACGACTTAGAAGTCGTAAATACATTTTTCTATGTTTCGGGCGCCATTTTTTTTATAGCGCAGTTCTTTCTGAGCATTTAAAAAAAAAAGTTAAAATCCGTTAAGATTTGAAGTTTTAGAAGACTTTTGTCTAGCAGCGTCGTTTTTTCCACTGTGTGCCGTGCAACTGCGTTTCGATGACTTTGAGACTTCGTAGAGAAAAATCTGTATGGGTTTTTGGGTTTCGACCAATACATTTTTTGTTCAGAAGGTCATAAACTATTAAACTACATAGTTAAGAAAAAAATCCGACCGAAACCTTTTTCCAATGTACTTTGTACGGGATCCTTTCAAGCTTAATGCTTAGTTTTCGCTCTATAAAACATGAAAAAGCTGTTAAATGTAGAAAAAACCAAAAGTTCCTAGCTTTATTTTTAAAAAGGTTAATAAATAATAACAATAATTTGTTTAAACAATAGTGATAAATAAATTTTACTTTTAATGCTTAGGTTTGGTAAAATGGTACATGAAAAGAAGCAAAATTAAAACAAACCGCAAGTCTCTGGCTACATTGTATAAAAAGTGCGTAAATAACAATAATAATTTGTTTAAACAAATTAGCAATTACATGGAATAATTACTGATTCAGAATTCCTGAAGTGGCCTCCTAATTTTTGTTGAGTCTAAGGATTTTTTTCATTCATATATGTTTTGATATTCCATGATGATGCTTGAAAAACTTATAAAGGGTTTTTGAAAATCTGATTATTTTTCAAAGTTATAAGCGATCAAAATTTTTGCTTCATTTCAGGAAATAATCATTTTCTCGCTTTTGGATGTACCGATTTTGATAAATTTTGAAATAGAGAGTAGTAAGGAATTGTACTTGAGATAAATGTTCAAAATTTATATAAACAATGCAATTTATTTAAATCAATTAAGTTTTTCATTTTCAAAGTTATAACTTTGGAAAATATTCAAATTTTAAAAAACCCTGTATAGGTTTTTCTGGTATCATCTTTGACTATCAAAACATAGATGAATAAAAAAATCCCTACACTCAGAGAAGTGATATATTTGACTCAAAGATATGTTATTTGTGCCAAATAAAAATATATTTGTCTCACAGCCTAGTAACTTTTTTATTTGTTTCAAATAAAAAAATCGGGCAAGTTCGAGTTACACTCGCACTAAAATCGAGGGTTCCGTACATAAAACAAAATAATTTTTAATATATTTGATACTATCAAATATATAATATATAAATATATTATACATATAATATAATAAATAAAATAGAATATATAATGAATTTTTTATAAAAAATGGACCACCCTCCCGCCCCCTCTCTTCTAAAATATTTTACTTAGAGAGTTCAAATTTTGTACAGAAATGTATTGTCAGGTGTAAATAACATAAAAATTATAGAGAACGTGATCGTAATTGCATTTTTAACGAAAAATCCAGAGATTTTAGCAAATATCCATAAAAAATACTCAAAAATCATTTTATTTCCTTAACAACGCTATGATCAACTTCTACAATCATGTTCTCTACCATTTTTCTGTAATCTACACGTGAAAATACATTTTTGTACCAAATTTGAACTCTCTAAGTCAAATTGTTTGGAAGTTATGGGAGGGGGGATAACGGTAATTTTTAAGCATTTTTTTTAAATCGTTGGTTTTTGCTTAAAAACACTATGATAACGATCTGCAACAAAGTTCTCTATAGGTTTTCTGAAATCTATATGGCAAACTACATATGTATACCAAATTTCAGCACTCTAAGTACAATAGTTTGGCAGATATGTAGGTGGAATTGTACACTTTAAGTGCATTTTTGCTAAAAAAATGACCGTATCCCCCCCCCCCCCTTATCTTCCAAACTATTTGACTTAGGATTCTGAAATTTGGTACACATATGTAGATTTACGTGTAGATTACAGGAAAATTATAGAGAAAGTGATGATTATAGCACTGTCAAAGTTGTAACACTAAATTATGGCCCATAAGTACACTACCGTCGGAAATTGTTGGTCCGATCGATTGGAGCTGATCAAAAAAATACAGCTCAAATAAGACCACGATATTTTGGATAAAAATTAAGATAGAAACTTGAGATTTAAAAATTTGGAAAGCTTATTAAATTCTGCCTTAGAATACCTATCAGTTAAAATTTTTTAAAATTCCAAAGTGATTATATTAGTTGATGTGTTAGAAAAAAAAATTCTCGATTTTTCAATTATCGTTCCATATGTTCAGTTCGTTGCCTGATTTAGAAAAATTGAATAAAAAAATTGAAATTTATATTGTTCTCTTCGTTGAATTGCCAGCTTTAATTTGAGCTAAGGGAACTTGAAAATATTAAATGGTTCACGAGATATGACTAAATATGTCCGAGCATGTTTTTCTCGAAAGTCAATCAAAAACGTGTTTTTTGCCTAAAAATGAAGGTTTTTGAGAAAAATATGCTCGGACGTTTTTAGTCATATCTCGTGAACCATTCAATATTTTTCAAGTTCCCTTAGCTCAAATTAAATCTAGCAATTCAATGAAGAGAACAATATAAAATTCAATTTTTTTATTCAATTTTTCTACATCAGGCAACGAACTGAACATATGGAACGATAATTGAAAAATTTGAGAATTTTTTTTTCTAACACATCAAGTAATATAGTCACTTTGGATTTTTAAAATATTTTAACTAATAGGTATTCTAACGCAGAATTTAATAATCTTTTCAAATTTTTAAACGTTAAGTTTCTATCTTAATTTTTAACCAAGATATCGTGGTCTTATTTGAGCTGTATTTTTTTGATCCGCTCCAATCGATCGGACCAACAATTTCCGACGGTAGTGTATACGGACAGCAATCTAGATCGTACGAGGTAACATCTGATTCTAAGGGATAAGATATGGATTGTAGGGGTAACATCTAGATTGTATCGTTTAGCACCTGTGATGGTACCGTGTAACATAACCTCTCTACCATCAAAGATAGTAAAATTCTTACTATCTATTTCTCTCAGTGCACCATAGCAAAAGATGTGCATGTGGAAAACCATGTTTTTGCCATTCTATTTCTATATAAAACATCTTACTACTCCAAATGTTTCACCTTTTTTCAAAAGTTGCATTAGTTTTTTCCACTTTAATTTAAAAACTCTTGAAATAAGAGTCAAGATTGAAATTAAGAAGAGTCAACTTTTAACCCTTTCATATTGGCAATGTTTTTTAATATATATAGTTTAGGGATCCAAAATTATCGTATCTTAAAAAAATAGGAATATAATTTTGACTAGCTTAGAATCAGTATTCTTTAAAAAATGGAAATGTTTGAAATATCCATGGGATCTTTTCGAAATCATTTTGCGTAATCATCGGTTTCAAGAAATTTCTCTTTTGAACGATTTCTTTTCCACCTTCGAATGCTAGTTTTACTTATACTATATTTTTTTCCGATTTCCTTAATTGATACTCCAGTATCAAGCTCGCTTAAAATTTTAATTTTTTACTTCTTTTTAGGGTTTCGTACACAAAGAGTACAAACGGAAACCTGTGAGAACCATTAATTTCGGGGAGGGGGGTTGGATCTCAAAAATAAAAGAAAATTTAAATAAAATAAAATAATTTGAACTTACCGAGATTTCCCGAAATTATAATTCGTCAGCTGCTGATCCAACCTAGACTAATCGAGCGTCAACCCAACTCTCAATTTATTTAGCGCAATTTAAATTCAAAATAACCAACTAAAAATCCAACGTAACAATTAAATTCCTTTACTGAACTTTACCCAATAAAATTTTATCTTATCCGACAGACCAACTTAACAAGAAAAAGGAACTTAATCTTGAACCGATTTGTTGGGCGCCTGGCTAACTACTTAGCCATCGTAACTACCAAAAAAAAGAAATTCAAATTTACACTAAATTCAAAATAATTACATTTCCAAGATTGAGAGAGGGGAGCTTTTCTTTTTATTCGGCTAGCGTTGCTGAAAACAAGGTAGAGTGGGAAGGTTCGTCCATGTTAGAGAGTTCAAAATAAATAAAAAAAGAAAACGATAATTCAGAGACAATTAAACAATTTAATTGGCAAACTAGATGTGAAATTTTTAACAAACTTTCGTATTTCAGAACAATTTCATTAAAGCTTACAAAGAAGTTTGATACCTGAATTTCAACAACAAAGAAAAAGACTTATGAATACGTCACGAGTGAATTGAAGTTTGAAATTCAACGTTTACATTAAAAAAAAAAAAGGAATAAATAACGAAGCGAAATTCAGATATCGAATAGATTAATAATCTTACGGTAAATTACTATTTAGCGTGTGGTAAAAAAAAATCAACGAGATTTTAACCAATCAGTCTTTTAAGCAGTTTGCGACAAACAAAAAAAAAGGATTTTACATTTCACAAAGTATTCCCGAAATTTGACCGAAAGTCATAACAAACAAAATAACTTAGCCAATTTTAAACACCACGACTACGACTTTAAGCAACAATTTCTTCCACTCCACGATATACCGAAACTAATTTTCCAAGAGCAAACTTGACTCGAAGTAGATAGTTAAGCAAATGATATCGTAGAGGCCATTACCAAAAAAAAAAGGGAGGAAAACTCATTATTACCGATATTTCCATTATTTCCGATTTCGTTAACATCCATAATGAGACAAATAATACGCTGGAACTAATATTCAATTTGTCGGCAAAATGGCGTCTTCGAGTTCACTACAATTCACAAAAAAGAAAAGGGAGAAAATTAGGTCCCATGTAATTCTAATCGCGTGAAGATAAGACCACTATTTTTACCCTAACTATGGGTTTATTCATATCGTAACCGGCACTTGAGTATTCTTAAAAACTCTAACTTCATTTCCGAGCACATTTCTCCTTTATTTCCTCGAGTCAATTTTGCACGAAAAGCTAAATAAAATTCGAAATTCACTAACACTTAAATCAATCTACTTCGTGAAACTGATCGCGGTTTGATAAATAGCGGCCCGACATCGAAATTCACACTATTACAATAAAATTTCATTAAATGGAAAAGCCGGTGACCGGCGTGGCGTGCTCCCGCCATGTACAAAAATGCATATAAAAGATCAATTCTCACGAGTTTAAAAGGAAATACATCGAGCCAGAATAGTATGAGTTGACTTACCTAATAATTTTCGTTATCTAGATTTACTATTTCTCTAATTATTACAACTTTTTATTCTATATATATATCTATGGCTCTTTAAAATAATTTTCGCTTTTCTAGCGTGTCTGTTACTTCGAGCGCAAAATTTACAAAGTGAGATTTTTCTCAATAAAAATCCAAGAAGACCTGTGAACAATACCAAGAGCGGAATCTTCTTGGCGGCGACTGGCGAGTCCTTCATAGCGTTGCTGAGCGCTGATTGGTGGACACATTCTCCGAGTCTGGAAGTGGCGCGAGAGTCGTTCAAATTCAAATCTTGGCCCTAAACTAATTCGAAATTAATTCGACTTTATCGCTGACATCCGGGCTTGACTTAAAGTTCGAGACACTTCCCGTCATAACTTGTTGAATTTCTTCTATTCAGCTTTCGTCAAAATAATCAATCTTTAACTAGTATTTGATTAATCGTGAACTCCAGAGAAACAGGTGGTGGTAGGTGTCGCCAACTAGTGGACTCATCCGAGTACTAAGTTAGAATCTTGTCCCGTCGTTGGCAGCCGTGTCATAACAAAACATCCTAACCTCAAACTCATCTGTTACAAAGCTCGAGTATTGTTTTTCGGTCAGGATGCATAAACGTAACGAAAATGGTACTATTTCGGCAAGCTCATCTGATTACTAAAGTTTTGAATCTTGCTGTGCCAAAAGTGATGAACCAGGTTAACTTCCCTGTCGTCGTGCTTGTCAGTAACGAAGTTGGAATCTTGCACCGACGAAGGTAACGTATTGTTCCAAAACTTAACGATATTCTCTGAGTTCTTATCTCGTTGCAGAAACTGGCAGATAGTGACAGGAGGCGGCAAATTGACGTTGCGATGCGGATAGGTTTTGTCGAAATCGAAATGACAATCGGTCACTCCAGACAGGAGAAATGTGTTTTCCCGACGATTCGTCTTCTTCCCCGTCGATCCCAGGTCGATTTCGTGGACATCAATTTACATAAAAAAAAAGGAGAAAACGGCAAAAATATGTCTTAATCTAAATTGAACGCAATTCGTGACTGGTTCGTGGAGTGGAGCCTCGCGAGGATCTTGCTCTCGAAATGACTGACTCTGCAAAATTATTCAAGGGAAGTATTGGCGCAATTTTAATCTATTAAAGCGCGACTTTTGTGACGTGCAAAATTGCAACGTCACAAACCTTATGACGATATTCGTGCGTCCATAGACAAAAATCGTATCCTCCCCCTATCTGACAAACTATTTGACTTAGGAAGCTCAAATTTAGCACACAAATGTATTTTCACGTCTAGATTATAGGAAAATTATAGAGAACACGATTAGAATTGATGCTCATAGCGTTGTCAAGGAAATGACAAGAATTTTTAGCATTTTTAAATTACTTGTGCTAAAAACTCTTGCTATATCCTTGATACCGCTACGGCCACCACTTTCTCTATAATTTTCCTGTAATCTATACATGACAAGACATGTGTGTACTGAATTTGAGCTCTATAAGTCAAATAGTTTAGAAGATCAGGGGATGGAGAATGGTCTTTTTCTAAAAAAAAATTCATCAAAAGTTGATTGTTTCAACTCTATCTGACAAACCACGGTACTTAGAGTGCTGAAATTTGGTACATATATGTAGTTTGACGTAAGGATTACAGAAAAACTATAGAGAACATGATTGCACATTTTAATATTAGAAATAATCAAAGGAAATTTGTAATAAAATAAATATACATTGCAGACGAAGTTATTATCATAGTCTCCAACGTCGATCCACAGGAACCGATAGTACGCGTCGTAAATGACAAGCAATTTGAAACTAAAAAAAATTTTATAGTTGTAAAACAGACTCCCTGATTTTGGCGGTCGTTTAATGAAAATTTCCTTTCCATCCATGACACCAACAAAATTTGCCAATTGCCATCTTGCTCTAAAGCCATCGGCGATTACTTTATTCTTCATTACGTTGTGAATCCTTAGCCAAAGAGGAGCTAGTGTATTCCAACTTATTGGACAAACTTCTTTAATGATAGAATACACGGTCGAACGTCCAACCTTGGAGTAGTTTGCGGTCGTGTATATACTATCATTGTGTGCTAAGAAACTGAAAAGTAATCAATAAATATAAAAATATGAAAATCGAAGAAAAGCTACTAGAAAATAAAAAAATAGAAGGCAAGTAAATAAGTTGCAAAAGATATAAAGCAATTCTTTAAAATTACCGTCGAACGGGGCTATTCTGATACAGCGGCAGCTATTATGGTACAAGCTCATTTTTCGTTTCTAAAATATTTATGTTGAAATGTATAAATTTGATTTTGATTTCTTAGTATAGTGTCATATTTTGCTAATAAAATAACATTATTGTTTCTAATAAATCATTTGTCAAAAATGCGAAAAAATTCATATATAAATACAAATTTCATTAAAAATTAGAACTTCTCTAAAAATCTGCTTCAAGCTTCATCTTGACAAATTTAAAGTAAAATATATTTAAGGTACATGTTGAGAATTTATAAGGGACTATATTTACGTCATAGGTTAATTTTTTATTAAGAATTTAAAAATAGAATGGTTAAAATAAAATAAGAATAAATAAAAATAAATAAAATAAGATTTTAAGAATAGATAGGGATCACTTTTTCAAAAGTTGATAAATCCACATTTTGTTATTTCGAGGAAGTTAAACAAATGCAGTTTGGCACATTACCCGCCCCATAGTGGTCGGAATAGCAAAAAAGCTGGACAAAACCCAAAAAAGGATTAAAAATTCTTAATAGTAAGAGCATTAAGATTTTTTGAGTTCCTAATAACGAATCCGGCAGTAGATTTCCAAAATTAAAAATGGCGGATCAAATATGGCGGACGGTTTTTTAAAAAAAATGCTGGATTTTCTTGAACTTGGTATTTAAAGATTTGCAGGATTGCAGATTGCAAATTATTTATAAATTTACGATTTTCAAAATGGCCGACACAGTATGAAAGCCGTTTTTTTTTAAAAATGCTGGATTTGTTTTAAACTTGGTATTTAGGGGATTTTAGGGTTGCTGATTATTTTAAACTTGGAAAATTGCAAAATTTAAAAAATTTGCATCTCTCTGACTTTTCTTTTTGTTTACTACAGATATTTTGTGCATCGGCCTACAATTGTCGTTTATAAACAAAAGGGTCATATTAGGGAAAATTTTATTATTAAGCATAAATTCTAGATACTTTCGTCTAAATAAATCAGGGATGCGTACGAAAACAGAACGAAACGGCAAATGATTTTCGTTCTGTTCCGGGCGTCAGGCACATAACGAAAGTAGGACTGGACCTTTTAAAATGGAATTTACTTTTGAATGTAGGGAAATAAATCTTTGGCAATTTGAATTGGACAGAAAATCGTCTTTTGGCAGACCTTGTGCAAAAGGCCCCGAATGCTGGCCAGTTACAGTGTGCTGCTGAAAACTAGTACGAGTTGCCTAACTAAAATTGCCGAAAACAGTATTTCTCTGAAGTCGGACCTTATAGAGGGAATGGCCAACTTTTACAGCTTGACAATTTAAACTGAACTTCTGTTTTACTTCCTAAGGTATTATTCTACTCAAACGCCTCTTTTATTGAATTTTTGTAAACGATTTCCTATTATTTTCTCTAAATTGGTAATAATTAATCCTTTCCCTTCATTTTTAGCATAACCATCAAAAATCTAAATCCTGGGTTTCTCATCCTATTGGCTTCCATTTTCCTCCTCTGACACTGATACGGATAAAAGGGATCAATTTGAAAATTATAATGACTGGACCTTCTAAAATGGAATTTACTTTTGAATCTAGGGAAATAAGTCTTTGGCAATTTGAATTGGACATAAACTCGTCTTATGGCGGAAAAAATGAAAGGGCCTCTTTCTGAAAGCAAACAATGGTCAAAATAAGCGTCCCTTGCTTTGACGCATACTTGACCTCTTGCATGCGCTGTGCAAGTAGTGATGCACAGTGGGACAAAATGCCAAAAACCTGGCCAAAAGTGAAAAAAAAAAGTTTCTGTAAATGCTATTATTTCTATGTGCATTCGTAGAGGACCCCCAGGAGCATCCAAATTCATAAAATAAAGGGCGCAGTCAAAGATATTTTGCTCTTATTTTCGTTTCAAACCTTATACTTGGCTTGAAATAATTTCTCACGCAATAGCCATGAATAAAACGTTCTTGTTAAAAAGCGAATAAAAAAATGTTATCTATTTAAAAATGAATTCTGTAAAATGAAATAAGTAAATAAAGGTATGTAAAATTCATATACTATGTTGAAATTTAAAAATTTCTTATTATAAAAAAAATGTATAGAATACAAAATTACAGCAAAACATTCTAAAGAAAGAAAAAAAATTATATTTATGTAGAGATATAAAAAAATGGTCAAAAAAGATCACCGTGAAACTTATACAGATTTGTTCCTAGAACATTCATTGTTCAGAAAAATCAAGATTTGGCTGCCTTTAGCTGCCACTGCGGTTTTAATATCACTTTTTATGGGTTCATGCAAAAAATTACAAATTATAATTGATTTTAAATTTATATTTAAATTCTGTAAACGGCATTAATTCGCTTAAAAATAATTACTTAAGGATTTTTAGAGTCGCTGATTACGAATCCGATATTAGTTTTTAAAAATTCAAAATGGCGGATCCAATATGGCGGATGTAAAAATTCAAAATGAATCGTATTTACTTGAAACTCGTTACTTGGGGGTTTTTGGGGTCGCTGATTACGAATCTGCTATTAGTTTTTAAAAATTCAAAATGGCCGATCCAATATGGCGGATGTCAAAATTAAAAATGAATCGTATTTGCTTGAAACTCGTTTCTTGGGGGTTTTTGGGGTCGCTGATTACGAATCCGCTATTAGTTTTTAAAAATTCAAAATGGCGGATCCAATATGGCGGATGTCAAAATTAAAAATGAATTGTATTTGCTTGTAACTCGTTACTTGGGGGTTTTTGGACTCGCTGATTACGAATCCGCTATTAGTTTTTAAAAATTCAAAATGGCGGATCCAATATGACGGATGTCAAAATTAAAAATGAATCGTATTTGCTTGACACTTGTTACTCAGGGGTTTTTGGGGTCGCTGATTACGAATCCGATATTAGTTTTTAAAAATTCAATATGGTGGACAAAAAATGAAAAATTTATTGAATTCGATTCGATTGATATTTTGTACACAAACTCAGGCGTTAGTGCACTTGATGTTCTTTATCAAGAATATGTTTACAACATATTTTTTAAAATAAATGTGATAAATCAATCATACTTATAGAAATATAACTATTTCTAATTTAAAGTCCTTTTGTAAGATTTTGTAGTCTAGAAGATTAAGGCCAATGGGCAATAACATTAAACGTACATTAATATGAAATGAGCTTAAGTTTTAAGAGCTTAATTAGAGCGAAATGAAATACTATAACCAGCTATTACTTAATTGTGATGAGTACTTCATAACATTGATCAAGTATTACAAATGTCGACTAACGTCCCTTTCTATATGAAATATGCGTATATTTTAAGTAACAGTTCAAATTTTTCGCGCTTTTTTATACCGAATTTTAGTTGTCATGATGCGTAAAAAACAATTGCGTGACGAGTGTCTTTATAGGATCTCAAATGTTTATAACCTGAAACTTGATTGTCTAGAGTCTTATTCGTATCAGGTAATTATTATAATTCATACATTGGTTCACAATTATTTTTATTTGTATTTATATCAATATTTATATTGTATTTTAGATGCGCCGATAAAATGAGTCAGTGTGGTAATCAGCGACCCCAAAAACCCCTGAGTAACAAGTTTAAAGCAAATACGATTCATTTTTATTTTGACATCCGCCCTATAGGATCCGCCATTTTGAATTTTTAAAAACTAATAGCGGATTCGTAATCAGCGAGTCCAAAAACCCCTGAGTAACGAGTTACAAGCAAATACAATTCATTTTTAATTTTGACATCTGCCATATTGGATCCGCCATTTTGAATTTTTAAAAACTAATAGCGGTTTCGTAATCAGCGACCCCAAAAACCCACAAGTAACGAGTTTCAAGCAAATACGATTCATTTTTAATTTTGACATCCGCCATATTGGATCCGCCATTTTGAATTTTTAAAAACTAATAGCGGATTCGTAATCAGCGACCCCAAAAACCCCCAAGTATCGAGTTTGAAGCAAATACGATTCTTTTTTAATTTTGACATCCGCCATATTGGATCGGCCATTTTGAATTTTTAAAAACTAATAGCGGATTCGTAATCAGCGACCCCAAAAACCCCCAAGTAACGAGTTTCAAGCAAATACGATTCATTTTTAATTTTGACATCCGCCATATTGGATCCGCCATTTTGAATTTTTAAAAACTAATAGCAGATTCGTTGTCAGCGACCCCAAAAACCCCCGAGTAATCAATTTCAAGCAAATTGAAATAGGGGAGAGTGGCCATCAATGTACCAGTTTTTTCAATGAACCATTTCAATTTTCTCAGAAACAATTGAATAAAAATTCTCCTAATTTTAAATATAAATAAAGTTTGCGTAAACACACTACGTCCATAAATTTGAGACGTGTGGATCTATTCTTTACAGAGAAAACTGGAAAAAACTGTTTTTGATGTACTGAAGAAAAAATTTACCTAAAATACAAACACGTTTTTTAATTGAAATAAAGCCATTTAAAAATAAATGTACTTACGATTTATTTTGTTTTGGGCCTTAACTACAATATTCTAATGAGATAATGATTTTGAAATATTGGATTAAGTTATAAAAAACCATTTTTGTTGCAAATGTCATGTTGATTCAATGTACCGGGGAACAATGAACCACCTGGAATTTCAGTGTATTTTCGATTTCCAGAGTGGTATGCTTGATTATAAAACTAGGCATGCGTACAGCATGTTACAGTCATTGTTATCGGTACTTTTCTCAACATAGCAAAACTAAAATGCCATTTTAGCTAGTTAACTTAAATTTGAGGTATATTTATGTTATACATTATCAATTAAAAAGTGTTAAGTAACTATTTTTTATAGTATTTGATAGAAAATAAGTTTTTTTACAAAGTGAAAATTGCAATATTATTATTGTTGAACATTTTTAGTGTTTTTATAGAGGTGGTTCATTGTGTACCCAGGTTGTTGAAAATGAAAATAGCTTGTTACTTTAAAAAAATCCTAAATTTTATTATTTAATCAAAATAAATCGTGTATAATATGTGTGCATTACCTAGATAAGTGTTGTAGTTTTATATTGATGCAAAGAAGTGCTTGAAATTGGTGAAATTCAATAAGTACTATGACCTTGAAAAAAAGCCGGTACATTGATGGCCACTCTCCCCTACATTTTATAGTGTTGGCCAGGTTTTTGGCATTTTCTCCCACTGTGTGATGCATGTCGAGCAAACGATCTGATCGACTTCACATCTGATCGTCTGCTGTTTGCTCGATTATGATTGAATTGAACAAATTACTTTTTATTTATCTTTTAATAATTAGCATAATTTTTGAAAATATCTTTAAGTAAAAATCATTTCTTTTTGTTGACATTTTTTATCTGTCACGTGGGTAATTTCATTGACTTTCGTCTATAGGATGTTGCTGCCATAAGTGTTTCAAAAATAAATTTGTTTTATAAGTCATTATTAAACTCCATATAATTCATTTCTAATAAAGATTTTGATAATATTTTCTTTTTCGCCCAAACAGCAAGGAATGTTGCTGAAACATCCGGTGCTGTTCGAGCATTTACAAAATGTTAATTAAAGACGTGAAAGTATAGCGTTTTCAGTTCATATTTCAAACTTTTTTAAATTACTAAATATAGGTTTAAATTAAATTTCGCTAAAAAAGAATGTCAATATATATTTTAAAGATTTGTGTGTGGTAATTTTTTTTTATATAAAGCATAATTATAATAAGAAAAATGGATTTAAGATTGATCTATAAAGACTGTCAATTTTTGTGATATTTAGAAGCATATTTTTTATAAAATTATTTAATAAAAAATTTGGATACTTACGAGGTTTGAAATTAATACATTAACTTTTCTTATTCAGAACAATAACTTAAAAAAAAATTTTGTTTATTATAAAATTAAATTTGAAATTTATCAAAAATGACATCCTTCAACACATCGTATCTTTCTTCTGTAAGCTTTTAAAAGATTCAAACTTAACACATATTTAAGTTTGTACAAAATAAATTCTATATTCAAATTTTACGAGGTTATTTTGCTTAATTTGCAAAATTTTTAAGTTTGCAATTAACCATAAAAGAGGTTACTTTTTTAAAATTTCGGTATGTCAGTATATATCAACAAACAGAAAGGATTCTTACTTAACGATATTCTCAAAAGTTATGCTAATTATTAAAAGGTAAATAAAAAGTAATTTGTTCAATTCAATCATAATCGAGCAAACAGCAGACAATCAGATGTGAAGTCGATCAGATCGTTTGCTCGACATGCATCACTATGTGCAACAGATTGGGTACTTTGATACCAATTATTAATTGAAACTAAGAAATTCTGTGAAAAAATATCGGACATGTAGCTCCACCGGGATTCGAACTCGGGTCTTTCAATTGGCGCTTGAATGCTCTAACCACTAAGCTACAGAGGCCCATGTCAGATACAATTTCACAGATTTATCGCCTCATTCGGCCATGACATATATATAGACACATATATATTTTAGAGAATTTAATTTTAGTAATTCAAATTTTCCCAGAATTTTGATGTAGAACCAAATTCGCCAATCATAAGTAAGCTCTTGCACAATTCGTGCCTTCAAGAAATTAGTTCGTAAATTCAGGAAGATTTTTTCGATATTTAAATCACATTGAGAGAGAAAATTCAAAGAATTTTTCACTATTTTCAAGAATTAATTTTATTGAAACTAAGAAATTCTGTGAAATTACTACTAAAATTAAATTCTCTAAAATATATATGTGTCTATATATATGTCATGGCCGAATAAGGCGATAAATCTGTGAATTTGTATCTGACATGGGCCTCTGTAGCTTAGTGGTTAGAGCATTCAAGCGCCAATTGAAAGACCCGAGTTCGAATCCCGGTGGAGCTACATGTCCGATATTTTTTTACAGAATTTCTTAGTTTCAATAATTAATTCTTGAAAATAGTGAAAAATTCTTTGAATTTTCGCTCTCAATGTGATTTAAATATCGAAAAAATCTTCCTGAATTTAGGAACTAAGAGTCGATATAGTAGGTTTCTTGAAGGCACGAATTGTGCAAGAGCTTACTTATGATTAGCGAATTTGGTTCTACATCAAAATTCTGGGAAAATTTAAATTACTAAAACAATTATTAATTGGTAAGACATGGTATGCTGTAAGATTAATCAGAATGCATTCAAGGTCATCACGCATCTTTCCTAAATTAGGTAAATAGTAATTTACATTCACTGAGGCAACCACAGTGTATTTTCTAAATTGGTATAAACGTGAGATAGTTAATCCTGTTCCTTCCTTTTAAGCCTTACCGTCAAAAATCTAAATCCTGGCATTTCCATCCTATTGGCTTCCATTTGTCTCCTCTGACATTGATGCGGATCAAAGGTATCAATCCGAAAATCGCAACGACTGGACTTTAAAAAACGAAATTTCCTGTTGGATATGGGAAAAGAAGTCTTCGACAATTCGGTATCGACAGAAATTTGTTTTCTGGCAGATCTGGTCCGAGTAGCCAATACTTTATAGAGAGATTAGCCAACCTTTGCTGCTTGACAATTTTAACTCAACTACCATTTTTTTTCCTTAGGTATTATTTTACTCAAACGTCTCTTTTATTCCATTTTTCTCCTCTGACACTGATAAGAATGAAAGGGATAAATTCGAAAACTACAACGACCAGACCCTCTGAAATGGAATTTCCTTTTGGATTTTGGAAAAGAACTTTTTTGCAGTTTGAATTGGACAAAATTCACGCATTTCTTGAATGAAACACAAGTAGGCACGTATTATTAAAAAAAAATCTAGGGTTAATGTATTTGTAAAAAAAACCAAATTGCGCAGATATTTATTGTATTAAACGTAAGTATTAAATTCATCAAAAATTATTTTTTTTTGTGTACGGAACTTTTGGTTTTAGTGCGAGTGTAACTCAAACTTGCCAAGATTTTTTTAAAATATTAAAAAAATCCGATTTTTGTATATTTAAATCAGATTTATTTAATTAAAATAAAAAACAATATTTTTAATTATACTTTGTATATGAAATCTCCAAATGTTTTATTGTAAGTAGTTTATTTAAGAAATAAAAAAAAAATGAAAAACAACACAAGAATGAAACAGTACCATAAAAATATATAAAAAAGTAAAAACTCCTTTCAAAACATTTAACTGATTACGGCATTTTGTTTAAATTGAATTAATTAATAACATGGTTTTTTAAAAAACGTTGAAATATATTATTAAAGAGTACAAAATTTAAAAATTAGAAAAATTAAAGAATTATTTGTAAAATTAAAGAGAAGGGGAATGAATAAAAGTTCTGAAAGTTTAAAAGAAATTTAAAAGAAAAGAAATTCAATCAAATAGAAGAAGGATGTTCAAATAATGATATTTAGTACAAGATTTAATTTACATGATATAAAATAAAAGGATAAAAGCTGTAAAAAAATAGAAAATAACGAAAGTGCGCACATATCTATTCTATAAAACATAATTGCGCACGCATTTCTTGAATGAAACACAAAAAGGAACGTATTAGTTCAAAAAAATTCTAGGGCTAATGTATTTGTAAAAAAAACCAAAGTGCGCAGATATTTATTGTATAAAACGTAAGTGCGCGTTTATTTCTTCAATTAAACGCAAAGAGCGCACGTATCACACTAATAAAACAGTAATGCGCACGTATTTCTTGAATAAAACTTAGTTTTGCATGTATTTCTTCAATAAGGCGTAAGTGCGCGCATATTCAAAGTGCTAAATGCAAAATAAACATTTACAAGTATTGAGTACAATACGAAACAAAGGTTTCCCTTAAAGTACAAACCGACACATTGATGAAAAATAAAACTTAAACTAAAATATATTATTCTGCAAGTGTACAAAACAAAACACCTATTTAAATTTAAAATAAATAAAAAACACATGTCCCGATTAATAAATTTTTTTTTAATAATTGTACAAAACGAGACAACAGTTTCTTTTTATTTGTACAAAACAAAAAATTTCACTTCATGTACAATATAGAATTTGATTATTACTTGTACAAAAAAAACTTGGGAGATTGTCCTACCCTCAAAATATAGTGTAATATTGGTTATGTCAAAAGAGTGTCGGGTACCTCCGGCCACAACTAAAAATCAATTAAAACCTTAATATAAATTATACAAAACTATATTACGCTATGAAAATAATAAAAATGTTTTCATATTTGCGATAAAATAAAGGAAACTTACCCATATTGTCAGAATCCGAAAATTGGACAATATGTTAAAATTGGTTAGTTGAATTATTTACATTTTAAAATAAATGAAAAACTAATGAAGATTGCATAGAAATATTGTCCGAAGATACCAGTATTTAAAGTGTCCGGCGCTGTACGACAAGTTATTCTTTAGAAAAAGTTAATTAATACCTAAATTATTAGAAAATTAAATAAGTAAATTGTAATAATTATATAAAGTGATAATTCAGCTTTATAAAGCAGGAAAATGTTTAATTCAAATGCTTAGAAAACATAAAAATATTAGATAATTAAGTTCGTCTATATTTTATAAAATAACACTTATCTTACTGACGAAATTTTCATTCTTGCATATATCTCATATAAATTGATCAATTGAACATATATTTTGGAATTTATATCATGAACTATCCACAAACAAATACTTTAATGTAAATATTTATAAGTAATGTAGTTTTATAAATAATATGTGTGGCCGTGGCTACGCCTTGGCCGTGGCTACCCGACTCTCCCCTAATTAATTAAATTTTAAAATGATTAAGGCTGCAAATGGTGTAACCAACCAAATTTGCTGTAGTGTTTTGATGCGTTAAAGTAATCTAATTACCAGAAAATTTATATTTCCTAAATCATCTCCGCGTATATAATCATATTGTTTTAATCTAGAAAAAAAAACAAACAAAACTTGCATAATTGATTCTTGTAGATATTTTGGATCTCCAAAATTAGCAAATGCGACTTAAGTTCAGAACACGGAATTTACTATTCAAACAGTATGTTACAAAAGAATGGACAAAAACAAGTACCTTTTTTCTTAAAATTTTAATGAAAGGGCAGATAACAGACATGCAGAATTACAGGATGCTCCGTTTGTACAAATGAAAAAACTTATTGTAGATGAACAACTAGAAAAAGATTTTGCGATTATTTGCTTCATTGTAACAGAGAATGCCTTTGAAAATTATGTATCCTTATTTGCAGACAATAGATAGTTAGATGAAAAGGAATTTTTTATGCAATACCTGTAAATGCAAATAAAACGATTGCAATTATTACTCTTAAGCAAGTAGGTAATCTGAAAAGAGCTGCTGTCCAGCAACCTGAATGTCTTCCTGCGAGAATTTTAAGAGCTTTGCAAGACTTTTTGTGTCTTTAGCAAAAATGTTAGAAAGACCCTAACACTATAAAACCAATGCAACTAGAACGTTTGAAAGAAATGCCATCTAATTCGCAAACTGATCAAGATCTTAAAGAATCACCGGATGTATATAGAAAAAATAACGTTGGTGACAACTTTTTATTTTATGATTCTTATGAAGATGGATCACGTAAATTTATTTGCAACAAATGAAAATTTAAAATCGCTTTATCAAAGTACAACTTGGTTTGTAGATGGGACGTTTAACGTTGTACCATCTATATTTTTTAATTGTTTGTCATCATAGGCACAATGAAACAAGTTTCCCAAGGGATAGAGCGAGACGTAGCGCTTCCATTAGTGCATGCTTTGCTTGAAAGTAAATCCGAAGATGCATACTCAAAATTTTTTGAAATTATCATGTCTAAGACACAACTATTGAGGATCTAAGTTCAACGTTCTGAAATAGTTACGTATGATTTTTAACTTGAGATAATAAATGCAGCGCAAAAGAAGGTTAGGAATGTTGTGCGTTTATGTTTATTTCATTTATGTCAAAATGTGTATCGACGAGTACAATCCAAAGAGTTGGACAAGTATCAGAATTTATTTTCTGTACTGGCATATAGGAAATTCTGTTACAAATGTAACGTAAAAGTATCGTGAATTTCAAAAAGTTTTTACAAACTTGTTGTACTTGTTTTCAAAGTACAAAACTTTGAAATATATAAATATTATTTTTATCCTAAAAACGAACAATCTTCTTGATTGTGAGCGACAGGTGCACACATGTCTTAAAAACGCTTTTTTGAAAATATTTTTAATGTTTATTTCCATTTTTATCGATCTCAAATTAGTTAAAAATACAGTTTTCCGATTAGGAATCTAACATGAAGGAAAAATTTGTAAATTAGTGCATTTCCTTTTGGAAATATATGAAAATGATAATCTGCTTGAGATTAAAGAATCCGTCTAAAGGATAATGGCTTGTTTTTTGAGTGTATTTAAAAAAAACATGCAAGTTTCATACAATTTATAAGTACTTAAAAGATCAATTAAAACATATTTGCTTTCAATTTTGGATGCGTTCAATCTTTTTTAGCAAAACCTTTCTCATCTTTGTTTTTTACCTAACGGTGCAATAAGTTTGTCTCAAGACAAAAGTTCATAGAGAAAAAATCCAAGCTAAGTCAAACTGTTCTAACCTGCTATTTTTTCTGATATTTTTTCGGTGATGCCTGTCGATTATTTTAATCCATAAAAGAAAAAAGCGTTTGAGGGAATTTAAAAAAAAATTAAATTATTCATTTTTTTTTGCTAGATTAATGAACTGAACTTCTTCTACAATAGCACTTAGAAATTTAAATTTTATATTGAATCTTCCTATTTGAGCCAAACAAGAAAGTTCTGTTGTAAAAAACAGTAGTAATTACTTTAAAATTATAAAAAATTTCAAAAAGTAGGATTAAGTTAGGGGTTATCATCAATTTTTCACAAATTCCTCAAATATGAAAGGTTTTTCAGAAAAACAGTTTTAAGTCAAATAAAAGTAAATTAAATTTTATATGAGACAAAAAAGAGAA
Organism: Ganaspis brasiliensis; assembly: GCA_037103525.1. NCBI lineage: Eukaryota > Metazoa > Arthropoda > Insecta > Hymenoptera > Figitidae > Ganaspis > Ganaspis brasiliensis. Next base: position 2,390,534 of record JAZKLR010000045.1, on the reverse strand, counting down.
TTAACTTATCTTCCATCTTTTTTATAGTTTAATATCTGTATTTGAACTTATTTTTTAGCAAAGAAAATTATTGAGAACTGCTTTCATTCAAGGTTTTTCACTAATAGTTTGATTCTATGAATCGTAAGTAAAAGTAGAAATAACATAGTCTTAATATAGTCCTTTCTGTCCTTGTTGCTTACTGTATTTTTTATTCCAAAGGAACAAACGTGACGATTTTAGATACCTAATGACAGGGATTGAATGTTGTTCATTTGTTTGATCATATGAAAATGACGTATTGGCTACTCTCTTAATCTGAATTAGTGGTTTTTCATTAATGAATTATAGAAAAATCGGTGACTATTAAATAGTGAATATTTCATTAATGTTGAGTAGAAAACAACTAGTTATTAGTAAAAAATTACTAATTTAAAAGTGAAACTTGTCGCAAGAGAAACTCGTGGGGAGGATTCGAAGGTTATGAACTTGTCGCGAAGGAAACTGGTGAGGATGTATGAAGGGAAGCATTTTGTGAAACTTGTAGCGAGGGAAACTCGTGGGGATGTGTGAAGGGAAACATTTTGTGAAACTTGTCGCGAGGGAAACTTATGGGGATGTGTAAAAACCTGTGTGGTGGGAATGAAGATTTTTTTTAAGAAAAGTTTTTTCAGGAGAGACACTTATGAAAAAAATGTGCGAAGACGAACAGGAACAGCTGCAATTGTCGGTGAATAAGGACCACCCGATCCTCAATTTACCGGATGCCGATTTAATCAACTGTGAGGGTATCCAAAATCCCTCCAGGCACGAGGAGAGGGGAAGATGAAGAAGGCATCCGAAGATAGAAAGAGCGCCTCATTTTAGATCTAGATCTTCATCGAGATCAAGATCAAGATCTAGAGAAAGATCTCGTACGTTATCTGGATCTGCTTCTTCGAATTTCTCACCTTCACGTCCACCTCAACGAGTGGAAAAAAGGAACCGACATCGAAGAATAAATGTCAGACGTGCTCCAAGGCGTGCAGTACTTGAAAGGGCTAACCAAAAAGCACCAGAGGCATAACCATTTGAACCAGAAGCTTAACTAGTTGCCCCTGAAGTGCAACCAGTTGTACCAATTGTAGTACCACCAGTTGAATTCAGAGGTAACTTGGTACGAAGTGGTATTTTGGTGACACAGGGTAAAACTAAATATTCGTTGGTCAGCGTTGAGGACATTGTGTGGGTTCAGTGGGGTTGGCCGAACATCTGGCCCATCCTTTCCTCATTTGTGACCAAAAAGATTAGTTGTAGTGCAGGAATGATGGTGAAATTTTTTGTTGCAACAAACGAATTCACCACAACTAAGAATTACAAAATCAGGCCAAAGAAGGTGTGGCCATTCGGTTGGTACGTTATGTCAGATGTTTTTCCACTGAATGATTGAAAGACCCAAAAACTGTTAAATGCGTTAAGGCATTTAAAAAAGCGCGCAATATAAGAGCATAATGAAGATTTATTACATGCATTGCGGAGCATTCCAGTTTGAAGTTTCGAAACTTACGACGAGGATGTTTAAAGCTCACAATGTTGCGGAACTTGCGATGAGGATGTTTAAAACTCACAGATTTAGAAATCTGTCAAACTAAACATGATTTCAATGACAGCTACAGAATTTTCGATTTTAAGTTTATGACTATTATTTGAAAAATCTTTTGTTCAGTAACAGTTATTATTTATTCGTTTGTTAAAGCATTCATTTGTTTAAAAAATAATAAGCATCAGGTACATATGAAATTTATTTCGACTTTTTATTTATTACAATATCAGTCTGTAGACTTTTATTCATTTATTCAAGCCTTCTCTTGTTAAAGCATTTATTTGTTTAGTAATTCGTTTGTTTAAACATTCATATGTTTAAAAAAAGCATCAGGCTCATCTTAATTTAGTTTCACTTTTTGTTCAATTAATGTCAGTCTGTAAAGTCTCTAATACATTTGTTTAATCATTCATTTGTTTGAAAAAGATGAAGCATCAAAAGCATCTGAAATTTGGATTTGTTTTTTATCCTTCAATATCTGTGTGTAAACTCCGTAATCCATTTGCTCAATCATTCATATGTTTTAAAAATAAAAAGCATCCGGATCATCATAATTTAGTTTCGCTTTTTGTTCATTAAATGTCTGTAGAGTCTGTAATTCATTTGTTTAATCATTCATTCGATTGAAAAAGAAGAAGCATCAAGTTCATCTGAAATTTAAATTCACTTCTTATTCATGAAATATCGGTGTGTAAACTCCGTAATTTATTTGCTTATTCATTCACATGTCTTAAAAATAAAAAGCATCAGGATCTTTAAATAGTAGCTATTCTTCACGTAATCCACTTCAATTCAAAATTATCTTCGCAATATAAATTTGAGATGTACCTGATGCTTTTTATCTTTAAACAAATGAATGCTTTAGCAAACGAATTAAAGTCTACAGAATTGGATTTAATGACGATAGTGGGAAACTGTCTTTTAAATGATCCTGATGCTTCTTTTTTAAACAAATAAATGATTAAACAAATGAATCACAGACTCTACAGACTGACATTTAATGAAAAAATCGAAACTAAATATAGATGATCCTGATGCTTTTTATTTTTAAGACATGTGAATGAATAAGCAAATAAATTACGGAGTTTACACACCGATATTCAAGGAATAACAGGTGAATTCAAATTTCAGATGATCTTGATGCTTTTTCTTTTTCAAACAAATGAATGAATTAACAAATGAATTACAGGCTCTATAAACGGACATTTAAAGAACAAAAAACGAAACTAAATTATGATGATCCGGATGCTTATTATTTTTTAAACAAATGAATGCTTCAACAAACGAATTACAGATTCTACAGACTTGGATTTAATTACCAAAATGCAAAGGCGTCATTCAAATGATCCTGATGCTTTTCTTTTTCAAACAAATAAATGATGAAACAAATGAATTAAAGAGATTACAAACTGAGATCAAATGAACAAAAAGCGAAATTAAATTGTAGATAATCCTAATGCTTTTTTCTCATGAAACAAATTAATGATTGAAGACATTTATGCTAAAACAAAGGAATTACTTTGTCTAGCGATTGAAATTTAATTTAACAAAAAGCGAATCTTAATTTCAAGTGATCTTGTTGCTTTCTTAAATAAATAAATGATTAAACAGTTAGATGTCTGAACAAATGAATGTTTAAACAAATGAAAGTTAGAGTCTACAGACTAGCATTTAAAGAATACAGAGATATATTACTTCGCTTTCTTCTCGATTGCTTATAAACAATTAGTTTCGTATTCTTCAGACTGAAGTTTAATATGCAAAAAATCTAAATGACGAAGAGATAAATACGATTAGTGTCAACGATGAAAATGATTTAATGAAAGTTTTGAAGCCAAACAGAGGAAAAAGAAGAGAGCAAGAACGATGATCTGTAAATGTAACTATACAAAAGAAAATTAACGAACAGATAGAAGGTAAAACAAAACACTTTTTTTAATTTATACGACTGGTCCGTTTCTAACTAAATATACTAATTCCCTCTTTTGAAGCACGCAAATTCATGTTATAAATTATTTTTTAAATTTATCTTCGGGATGAAAATTCAACCTCTTCATCCTCAGAAGATGCTGAATAGAGAGAAGGTTTACATCAATGTTTTTTGTTACCTAAAATTATATAGCCATAAATGTATCTCATGTTCACAATATTCTATTTTTAGTTTTATTAGCGAATTTTCTGTTAATTGGCATATTTTCAGCACTTGAGATTAAACACTTGGGTTACGTTATTTTACATGCAATTAAATCGGACGAAGAGTTGGCCGAGTCAAATAGAAGTACTGGCTGTTTAATGTCCATCAAATTAAATTCTTTAATTTTCCTATTCATAAAAATCATATTTAACATTAACACTCAATTGGAGGAAACACGATTAGCAGCAGCAACTACTGTTTCTCTAATTTATTAAACAGAGTTTTTATCATTAATATGAGATACAAATGATGTGTAATTTGATTCGCCTTAGCTATTTAAATTGTGGTGTCAGAATAATAGCAGTTTTTTTATACTTTTTTCACCTAATTTATATATTTGTCTCATGTCCGAAGTTACCCTACAAAATTAGACTTCCTCAATTAAAACTCATTTTCTAAATAATTTATGAATTTAAGTTATTGAAATCAGTGTGACTTGTATGTTAAATAATAGTGTATTCAATTTAAAAAAAGAAATAACACTTAACTTACATATATTCGTTAATAAATAAGATTTTTTTCACAAAGTGAAATCAAAAAATCTCTTCGGAATAAAATAATTTTTTCCTTGAACTTCTTTAATTATTTTTATTTTTCAAATGTCATATTATGTTCTTTAAATATTCAGTAAGACAAAACAAATGGTGATTCTTTATAAAAACTATTTGATAAAATGGAAATACAAAATATTTACAAAAATTTACAAGTGTCCGAAGTTAGCCTGTTGTCCGAAGTTACCCCATTTGACGGTAATTAATTTTAAAGAAAAAATAGACTATGTTTTGTTTCCGAATATGGGTTTACCACCTCTAAGGGCGCAGTCCCATGATGTGGAATAGTAGAATAGTGGAATAGTTTCAGCCAATCAAAATTTAGTCTCTGGCGGTAAAGTAATGTTTTCGGCTAGAGACTAAATTTTGATTGGCAGAAATCTATTCCATTATTCTACCATTCCACGTCATGGGATTGCGCCCTAAGCTCCAAGTGCTTTCGGAGGGAAATACCGTAAACACCAGCGACGCAAAGTTTAACGTATTTGTATGATTTCACCTTCCAATTACATGCCTGCAAGCTTGGGTTGCACGTTGATACAAGGAAGCACATACCAAAACTGTTTGTGAACTAAGTCGAAATATAAAAAATAAAAACAGCATATATAAATCGCAGTGTATATATATCTAAGGAAAGTGAAAATATCACTTATTTTTATTTGAAAACTTTACTTATTCATAAATAAAAAACTTGTACATTCATTAAAAAAAGTTATGTTTTACTTAGTCATATATTTATAGAGCAGTCAACCATCTCTCCTCGAACATCGACAAAAAGTAAGGTGCGCGATAAATTAAAATAAGTTTTGGAATCATGTTTTATTACATATATTTACCTTGCAATAACAGCCACACTTCGACGTATGTATTACTTTTGTAACAAATCATAATGACTAAACGAAAAAATTATTATCTTTGACACGCGACAAAAATATTGGAGTGTTTTTTTAACAAATAAAACAGTGCTTGTCCTTTTGCTTCCTAAATAATCCATCTCTCCTCGTGATCTATCTCTCCTCGACTTACCCTATGACAATTTTTTAATTAATTAAGGGGAGGGTATACCTAGTTTTTCAACTATATGAAGGAGTTATTTTAAATTTTTAACAAAATTATTTTGATAGTAATTTTTCGTGAGGAATTCAATAGTCGTATGGAAAAACTGACCAAAATATATTTTGACCACTCTTGAATTTTTTAGAAGTGTAAAAAAGTGTTTTTTGACCTAAAAAAAATATTATATTACAAGAAAATATTTTAGAATTTTTTTTGACGCTTTTGATCATTTGATTATTTAAAAATTTTTTTTTTTTAATTTTCCATCTGAACAGTTATTGTTAAAATCAAGTCTATAAAAAAGCCGTAAATTTACAAGCTGATAGTATTTTTGTGGAATTATAATATTCTTTGGGCATTTCTCCTCTTGAATATAATCTAAATATATAATAATAATATAACCTGATGGTTATAACGATGGAATTCGTGAAAATATAAGTGACGCTCAAATTCAAACAAGCGACATCGGCATTATTCTTGAAGTCGACTATTATTATTATTATTTTTTTTTTTTTACAAAACAAGTTTAGGAGAGGAAAACATGCTCTTACGCACTTGTTCGTGTGGGACTCAACCACGTGCTGTGGCACTACCGCACTACCGCAATACCGCACTAAAACAACCTCTCCCATTCTTACTTTACATACTCCATCCGTTTCTGCTCCCTCCATCCTGGAAGGTTAGCAAGAGCGTGATCCACTTACTCGAGACGTTTTTCATGTTTCTTGCACTGTTGTCCTCGCCCATAGCCGCCGATGTTCTTAAGCGGTGGTCGAGAACGTTGTTGGATGCTTTTTTAGAGCTACCAAATAAGATGTTAAAGTGAACAGTGCTGCCGAACCAGATTGAGAGAGTTCAGAAGGACTTCCTTCTGCATACGAACCGCCAATGCATCAGCCTGGCGCTCGCAGCTAGGAATCTTTTTTAATTGGCTCACAAATGAAGCCTTAATCCCCCCCAAACAACCGATTAGAAGAACATTCAATCGGACTTTATAACCTGGGTGCATTCGACTCAATTCGAACATGAGCTCTTGATACTTGGTCCGCATCTCATCCTCCTTACGATTAATGTTGTCCTCAGCTGGGGCCGAAACTCAATTACACAAATGATCTTAGTTTTATGATCCTGGAGTACAATATCAGGCTTATTGGCACTGATACGATGAGTGGTGGAAAAAGAGAAGTTCCAGTAGATCTTACACTGGTCATTTTCCACTACGGACTCCTGATCCCCTTGGGTATACGGCAAGATGGGTTCTTTATCTATACCATACTGGTGTCGAAGGTGATAATACAACACCTTAAGCGCAGCATTGTGTCTTTCAATATACCTGTAACACGCGTACTTCGGACACGCACTTAGAATGTGACTTAGAGTCTCCGTATATTCTTTACATGCAAGACAGATTACTAGTATCAAATGGGAGACGAAGTTCATTCGCAGCTCTTTCTGCCGCATGATATCAGAATACCCCACAATTCGTAATTTCATGATGGTGAACAAATTGTAAAAGAGGATCTCGACTGTTCATAATTGAGCATGTAGCAGCCAAAACGATTCTACGAGGAAGACACTCTAAGTTCAGTAGACCTCTTCCTCCCCGTTCTCGCGGAAGGTAAATTCGAGGCACGGAAGACTTTGGATGATGACTTCGATGGATTGTCATCATCTTGCGAGTTTCTCTGTCTAGCATCTTCAGCTCATTCACATTCCACTTAACTGCTCCAAAGGTATAGAGAAGCAAAGGAATGGCTAATGTATTTGTGGCTTGTAACTTATTCTTCCCAGATATTTCGGAAGACCAAATTTTTTTGAGAAGACCACGATATTTTGTTTGGAGACGATCTTTAAGCTGACGTACATCTTGAGTCTCCGCTTGTAGAATTCCAAGGTATGCGTATGTTTCTCCTTGACCAAGATGATGAATGGCGTTGCCACCAATGAGCTGAAGATCCTCAGAGTCGCCTGGTGTTTCAGATGTTTTACGTCTTCCCTTACTTAAGTGGAAAACGGCACATTTATCCAATCCAAATTCCATTCCAATTGCTCTAGAATACTTGGCTACTGCAAACACTAGATTTTTAAGTTCTTCTCTAATAGATCCATAGAGCTTAAGATCGTCCATGTAGAAAAGATGGTTGATCTTATGAACTCTATTTCTTGGTTTGCCACACATGTATCCAGAGCGATTTTTTCGAAGCACAATAGATAGAGGCAAAAGAGAGATGCAGAAAAGTAGAAGACTGAGTGAGTCACCTTGAAAAACTCCTCTCCTAAAAGAGATGATGTTAGTTATCATCTGCTGTTTATTGGATGATATAACAAACCTTGTCCTCCACATGAGCATCAGCTCTTTCAAGCATCTCACGATGTTTGGATGTACCTGTAATCAATCAAGGAGCTTGATGATCAGCGCATGACTTGTTCAGTCAAATGCCTTTCGTTAATCAATCCAAGCCATTGACAAGTTGCGTCGATAAACTATCGAGTCTTGGGTAACGCACCTATCTATTAATAGGTTTTCCCTACAACCTGACAGGCCTCTTTTGCACCCACGTTGTTCACTTATTGCACTCCAAACTGGCTTTATAGATGTTAATATCCTTTCTTTTAGGATGCCTGTAAATAGCTTGTAACAGGTGTTAAGACAAGCTATCGGTCTATAATTTTTTGGATTAGACAAATCTCCTGATTTTGGTAAGAGTACCGTTCGACCTTCCACCAACCACTGTGGTACGGGATGTTCTCCACAAAGAAAGGTTGAAAAGATGCGGGCCAAATGTCGGTGAGTTGAAGTAAACTTCTTCCACCATAGATTATTAATCTTATCTGGACCAGGTGCTGAAAAGTTCTAAGTTTTAGCAATTATATTTCTAACCTCTTGCTCAGTAAATGGCGGACATGCCTCACTAGGATGGTCAAGCCCCTGTTCAAGACAGAAGCTTCTGAAGAGTGGTAAAGACGCATCCTCATCGTTGACTGTATAGGAAGTCCCATAGATGTTTCACCAGAAAGATTCAACCTCTTCACGACATGGGGGGTTAACAAAGACTGATGTTGGTGGACTGAACAGGCGGGAGGGATTAGTAGCAAAGATATTATTTTGCTTAATCCAGTCAATCCGCCGTTCTAAACGTTCTCTTATGACTACAAGAGAACGTATCTTCTCAATCCAATGTTGCTTGATGGTCTGCAATTTTGATTTTTTCAAAGTGTGATGCAATCTTTTTAGAGTTTTGGCAATTTCCAAAACTCTTGGTGTAAAACTTTTATTCGATTCTAGATACGCTATCACACTCTGTAATTGAGAAGCATGTCGTCGACCCACCCCTATCTTGAACTGTACTTGTTTGATCCATTTGCTGGTCTTAGCCACTCGCTCTGAAACAAACTTCCTGTTACTTTCATGAAGCAAGGACACTGCTTTATCATACACCGCACAGTTCAATGTCCAGAGATCTACATTTTCAGGGAGTAATGAGAGTTCTTGATTTCCCTCAACCATTTTGTCCATTTTTATGGAAACCTTAAGATGAATTTTAGTTTCCCTTGATCTCATGTTCCCATCTTCGGTCGTTGGTGTTGGTGTGTCGAGAACTTGTATCTTCTCTAAGGGATGTTCTTCTTCTCGTAGAAAAGCCTCATGTCCCTTTTTCCTCAGAAAGGATACCTGGTCTCTTAGATACTGAGGCGTCACTTCTGCGTATTGGGGGTACATTTCGATCCATCGCATATGCAGCCTTAGCATATATCCTCTTCTGCCTGAAGAACTGTTTTGCCAACACAACAAGATGTCCTTCCGAAGTTGGCCCGTCCATTTGAAACGCTCTCGAGTTTGTCCCGGGTCATTGCCTGTTCGTCGCCTGGGTTCTGTCCTATTGCCACTCCCAACTGAACCCAGATCTCCATCCGAGAGAGATCTATTGTGGGTGGCACTGCGCGTTACAGTCGTCGTAACCGCATCTCCTCTGTGTAGGTGGTTAACCCAGCACAGAGTGGACAATTGTTTCGGGTGCCCACCCCTATCTGACATTGGTCCGCCCCGGGTATTTGAATTGCCCGGTTCCCCCCATATCTGGGTGGATTTCCCCTATCCGCCACCTGGGGAGGCGCTCGATTGGGATGTCAGAAACTCCACCTTAGATGTCACTCAAACACTTGGCCAAGTGGACCAAGTATTTCCTTGGTGTTCGGAAGAGGGCATCTATGCTGACCCAACCGACCAGGCAATTCTGTGATATTTGGTAACGGACAATACCATTTTTCACAGACTGGTGTGTAATAATTTATTTTTAAATTAATTTAAAAATATTGTGCGCGGTAACATTTTACCGCGTCACAGTAGAAACAAATTTTTTACCTTAGAAAGCACCTGCTTTATATGTTTCTCCTTCAGTTTCCTTCAGAGCTAGTTCTAAATTGCGTTTCCTAATTTTTTTTGCGCGCCTTACTTTTTGCTACACCTTATTATTTCGAGGAAAGCTTTGCTGAGCCCGGTTTCTATCACGCTTATGCGCAATTTTATTGCCAATTTGTCTAAACGGCAAGTTTATTGATTCTAAAAATGCTTCTGCTAATTTTTTAAAACCATCGTTATACTCTGACACAGCTTCAGCTACAGCTATTCTCAATCTATGTTTGGAAACGAAATATTCCTTTGGACATTTATTCCAAATCAAACTGTGGAGACTTTCATTTGCATTTTGAGTTTTTCATTGAGAACATCGACTGACCAACTCTTCATCAGACATCTTTTCAAAAACTGGCAAGATTTTTTCAAAGACCTGACGAATAAAATAAGAACAGAAATAAATAAATGTTTTACAATTTTGAATAATTTAGAAAACCAACTACCATATATATTTTATTTACTTTTTCACTTATTGGAGTCCTGACATTTTTTGCAAGAGAACGAGTTGGAATCTGTTGAGCAGTTGCAGCCTGGTAAAAGCACTAAGAATTTTCTCCTACTGGGCAAAACTGATGATGAGGATTTTTGTCAGTGGATGTGCCATTATGAATAATTGCCATAATTGCATTTTTTATTGCAGTGATGTCATTTTTGTTGCGATAAATAGCAACTTTGTAATATTTACACAGCTTATCAATGGTAGCATTCTTATTGCACTGTTCTGTAGATATTTGGATAGAGGGCCATAAAAGCAACTGCCAACAAAATCATTTTGGTTCATCAGGGTCAATGGAAATGTCAGCGGCTGCTAAAATTTGGAGTAGATCTGAAAACTATGGTCTAAGATATACAACTCTTCTCTCTTATGAAGACTCAAAAACACTGAAACACTTGAACGACTGTACAGTTTATGGAGCGAATTTCAAAATCGAAAAACAAGAGTGCCTCAACCACGTGAATAAAAGGTATTAGTTTTGTAATAATTTTTATTTAAAAATATTATTTAGTGAAAACTAGAGCATTGATCAAAAACAGTCTATTCTAGAACCATTCTTGAAGGTGTTCTATGTTGAAGCTAGGTGCAATAATATTGCCTGCGATTTATTAGTTTATTTATCTTATTTGTATATTTAGCACAAAGATAATAATATTTCAAAAACTAAACGCGATTTTGAACGTATCTATTATCTATCGATAAAAGTTTCACCGACCGAGAGTATCGCAACTTCCAGATCTATTCTTGATTGGCACTTTTGTGTACACGGAAAAAAAAACTCAGTAGCAATTCTTGAATTATTTGAATTATATGAACGGTGGATATGAGATTTTTCGGAAATATCTACAGAACACTACAATAAGAATCCTCGAATTTTTTCAAATATTTCTACAAAGCCTCTAAAATAATTTTTCATGACGCGCAATCAGAAGCTCTCTACTGCTGAAATGTGGACCCAAGCTTGGCCCATCCAAGTATGTTTTCACTTGTCAGTAATTCAACAGAGTACTTAGCTCAATTGGACAAAGCGGAGATTTTGTAGTCTCGGAGAACTGAGTTCGAGTACTCATAGAAAAAAAAATTAATTTCTGAAGTACTTCGGTAAAATCTCATAACAGTTAAAAAAGTTTTCTTGAACTAAATTCTAATTCTTCTAGAATAATTGTTCGGAGTTTTTCAAAGAATTGCTGATAAAATCTAACGAATAATCATCCACCGCTCTTGAGGTTCTCTAGAAATTATTATTTAATTATTTTTTTCCGTGTATATTTTGGAATAATTCTTTGAGAAAATAATAATAGCAGTAACACTAACTAATCTATAGATTGGGAACTGCTCTTCGAGAAGTAGTTAAAGTGTGGCGAAATCGTGGAGTCACACTTGGTGGACGTTCTCATGGTGCACTAAAAGCTACTACCATTGATAAGCTGTGTAAATATTACAAAGTTGCTATTTATCGCAACAAAAATGACATCACTGCAATGAAAAATGCAATTATGGCAATTATTTATAATGGCACATCCACTGACAAACATCCTCATCATCAGTTTTGCCCAGTAGGAGAAAATTCTTGGTGCTTTTACCAGGCTGCAACTGCTCAACAGATTCCAACTCGTTCTCTTGCAAAAAATGTCAGGACTCCAATAAGTGAAAAAGTAAATAAAATGTATATAGTAGTTGGTTTTCTAAATTATTCAAAATTGTAAAACATTTATTTATTTCTGTTCTTATTTTATTCGTCAGGTCTTTGAAAAAATCTTGCCAGTTTTTGAAAAGATGTCTGATGAAGAGTTGGTCAGTCGATGTTCTCAATGAAAAACTCAAAATGCAAATGAAAGTCTCCACAGTTTGATTTGGAATAAATGTCCAAAGGAATATTTCGTTTCCAAACATAGATTGAGAATAGCTGTAGCTAAAGCTGTGTCAGAGTATAACGATGGTTTTAAAAAACTAGCTTGTCGTTTGGACAAATTGGCAATAAAATTGCGCATAAGCGTGATAGAAACCGGGCTCAGCAAAGCTTTCATCGAAATAATAAGGTGTACCAAAAAGTAAGGAGCGCAACAAAAATTAGGAAACGCAATTAAGAACTAGCTCTGAAGGAAACTGAAGGAGAAACATATAAAGCAGGTGCTTTCCAAGGTAAAAAATTTGTTTCTACTGTGACGCGGTAAAATTTTACCGCGCACAATATTTTTAAATTAATATAAAAATAAATTATTACACACCAGTCTGGAATTAATTCCAGGCTATTGTTTAGCCTTAATGTAAACATGGGGATTTGTGCCTGTTATTATTTTGAGTTTACATTATTTAGTTTTATTAAATATTTAAAATTTACTTTAATTTATATTTATTTTGATTCTTCTAAAATTTAAGATTTATTTCTATTTTCCACATCATAATGAATCGTCGAGGAGGTGGTCCTGGTGTCGTCATCGTCGTGGTTGATATTCCTGATCGTCGTGGGATTGTCCTGGCACATGGGTCCGGATGTGAGTCCCGTTCTCTCAAGAGTGCCAGGACAAGAAGATTATCCACTACACCTGATTTACGTTCCTCGGTCGATTGCCGCTCGACTTTGAAATGTGATTCGTGAGAGCGGCACCGCGGCGCATGTGTCGCCGCATACTGACTTGACGACGATGCGTTCTTGCTGTCGCGATTCTGAACTGGTGTGTTCGACCCTATGGTCATGATTTTTTAAAGTAAAAATTTCTTTGTGAAGATGTAATTAATATTACTGACGGGGCTCCTTCGTGGCCATTGTGCCCGCTTAGGTGAGCTCCTATATTAACAATTCATTTGTTGGCCGTGCCATGCGGCCTACTAATTTTGATTACTTGTAACTTTTGAAATAATTTCCATTTAATAATTTAATAAATAGAGTAATTTGATTTAATTCTTTAGTCTATTGTTTTTGTTATTTTGTTTAGTTATTTGTCGTTAAAATAACTTGGCGCTCGGGCTTTGTTTTTTTTCTATTGTTTATTTGTTTTTATTAAATTTTATAATTAAACATCAAACATAAGCTGGAAAAATGCGTCACACTACTTATTGAATGACAATAATAATAATAATAATAGTAATAATAATAATAGTCGACTTCAAGAATAATGCCGATGTCGCTTGTTTGCATTTGAGCGTCACTTATATTTTCACGAATTCCATTGTTATAACCATTAGGTTATATTATTATATAAATAAGTAGATTATATTCAAAAGGAGAAATGCCCAAAGAGTATTATAATTTAAAAAAAATACTATCAGCTTGTAAATTTACGCCTTTTTTATAGACTTGATTTTTACACTAACTGTTCAGATGGAAAATTGAAAAAAAAATTTTAAATAATCAACTGATCAAAAGCGTCAAAAAAAATTCAAAAAATTTTTTTTTTGTAATATAATATTTATTTTAGGTCAAAAAACATGAATTTATTTGAGAAAAACGAAATTTTTTTTTGAAAAAAATGCTTCAAAAATAGTAAAAATTAAAGTATTTAATCGCTAATTTTTTTCTGAATATTAAGGCATATTTTCTAAAAAATTACGGATGGGTTTTGGGTCGCACACATTTTCTCCAAAACTCAATTGTCAGAATATCCATTTGACCCAATTTTATTTATCCAAAATTGCATTTATCAGATATCTTATTTATCTAAAAAAGCATTTATCAGAAATCTCTTTTGTCCGAAATTTAAATGATCAGAAATCTAATTTTGATGAAAATGCATTTACCAGAAATCTCGTTTGTCCGAAAGGTAAATTGTCAGAAATCTAATTTATCCAAAATTGCATTTATCAAAAATTTAATTTATCCGAAATAGCATTTATCTGAAATCTCGTTTGTCCAAAAATTGAATTATTAAAAATTTTATTTATTAAAAATTACATTTATCAGTAATCTCAATTGTAAGGATTTTCAATTATCAAAAATCTAATTTGTTCGAAATTGAATTTATCAAAAATCTCCTATGTCCGAAATTTCATTTATCAGAAATCTTATTTGTCCGAAATAGCATTTAATAGAAATCTCGTTCTTCAAAAAATTAAATTATTACGAATTTCATTTATCAAAAATTGTATTTATCAGAAATCTCATTAGTCCGAAACTGCATTTGTCAGAAACCTAATTCATTAGACAAAGCAATTTAACAGAAATCTCATCTGTCCGAAATAGCATTTATAAGAAATCTAGTTTTCCCAACATTGTAATTATCAAAAAACCCATTTATCGAAAAGTGCATTTTACAGACATCCCATTTGTCCGGAATATTATATATCAGAAATTTCATTTGTCAAAAATGTCAATTATCAGTCATTTTATTTATCGAAAATTGCATTTATCAGAAATCTCATTTCTCAGGAATTGCAATTATTAGAAATCTCATTTGTCAGGAATGTCAATTATCAGTAATCTTATTTATCAAAAATTCCATTTATCAGAAATCTCATTTCTCAGAAATTGCAATTATTAGAAGTCTCATTTGTCTGATTATGTATTTATCAGAAATCTCATTTGTCAAAAAAATCAATTATCAAAAACCTCATTTATCCAAATTTTAAATTGTCAAAAATCTAATTTATTAAAAATTGAATTTATTAGACTTCTCACTTGTCTGAAATTGCATTTAACAGAAATCTAATTTGTCAATAATTCCAATTATCAAAAACCTAATTTGTCCAAAATTGCATTTATCAGAAATCTTATTTGTCAAAACTTGCATTTATCAGAAATCGCATTTATCCGAAATCGCACTTATCGGAAGTCTCATTTATCCAAAAGATTATTCTTCATAACCTTTAATTGTGCGAAAGTCCATGTACAAGAAATCTCATTTTCCCAAACTTCCATTATCCCAACATTTCTCTTTCAAAGCGAGTTGCCCGTCCCTGGTATAATCGGTAAAACAGAGTGCAGTTCAGTAGCTATTCAAAGCGACATCTATTCTGTTTCACCGAAACCATCGAATAGACCAGGGACGGGCAACTCGCTTCGAAAGATAAATGTTGGGATAATGGAAGTTTGGGAAAATGAGATTTCTTGTACATGAACTTTCGCACAATTGAAGGTTATGAAGAATAATCTTTTGAATAAATGAGACTTCCGATAAGTGCGATTTCGGACAAATGCGATTTCGGATAAATGCAAGTTTTGACAAATAAGATTTCTGATAATTAACATTTTTGATAAAAGAGACTTCTGAAAAATAATATTTCGGATAAATGAGATTTCTGATAAATGCAATATCGGCCAATAATAGATTTCTGACAATTTACCTTTCGGACAAACGAGATTTCTGGTAAATGCATTTTCATCAAAATTAGATTTCTGATCATTTAAATGTCGGACAAAAGAGATTTCTGATAAATGCTTTTTTAGATAAATGAGATATCTAATAAATGCAATTTTGGATAAATAAAATTCGGTCAAATGGATATTATGACACTTGAGTTTTGGAGAAAAAGTGGGCGATCCTGGGTTTTAAGAATTTTCAATTTTTACACTTTTAAAAAATTCAAGAGTGGTCAATATATATTTTGGTCAGTTTTTCCATACGACTATTGAATTCCTCATGAAAAATTACTAACAAAATAATTTTGTTGAAAATTTAAAATAATTCCTTCATATAGTTTAAAAACTAGGTATACCCTCCCATTAAGTTGTTTAGAAATAGAAATGGCTTTAATTATTTATAATTAAAATTAAAAATGTAATTCTAAATTATTATTATTTTTTTTTTAAATTTAAAATTTTAAATGTATTAAATTTTAATCTTTAATTAAAGTCGAAATTACATTCTAGATGAACTATTTAAAAAGTAATGTTAACGGTAATATAGAAACTTATATTTAAATTTCATGACAATATAACAATATATTTCCTAATTTTATTAAACCTATTCAAAAATTTCTTTATAAACATAATTCTTAATATAATTTTTACTTCTTTGATTACCTAGATATAGTTTAACTGAATCAAATGAGCGAACCTTTGAAAATAATACATACATTTGACCCTGATTAATTACATCTTTTCTCAAATCAATTCCAATTTTATGAAATATCTGTCCTTGAGGATTACTAATAGTAATAGCGAAGGCTAGTTCAATTGGAATTTGTCTTCTCTTAAATGTAAAAGGATAAACATTTTCACAATATAATAATATACAATGTATAAATACAATATTCCCACACTTATCTCTGGTCAATATTTAAGCTTTAATTACATGATTTGATAAACTTAACACCAATAATCTTGTTCCGTTACATAAACCTTTATTAATGCTAAGGTTTCTAATTAACATTACAACTAAATGTATTATCAAATGTAATACATGTGGTGGTAAACCAGATGGCTATATAGTGTTTAAATATTCTGGTAAAATGACATCATGATTATTAACATTATCAGAATTATCTATACATTTAATACTTTTATATACATTTTCTTTATCGGTATCTTATTACAGTACAACTTGTTTGTTAGTGTCATTAACATCAATATTTCTAGGTACCAAAATACCATAAAATGCCAATTCTTGAAATTTTTTCTCTTTATTCAAGTATTCATACGTATTTTTTGCAATAGCAATATTTCCTTTTTTAATAATTTTTTGTAGTAATTGAACACAATCTTTAACATCATTATTTATACCATTTCCCATTTCTAACAGAAAATCTATGAACTCGGTTTCTTCTGGTAAAGCTCGTATGTTTTTAGATAATGTAAATATTGGAAATAAATTTCTTAATTTATTCTTTTTAATAGACAAATTCATCATCTAAGGTTTTTTACCTCTTTCTTTTATTGGTAAAACTTGTCTGAAATCACCTCCTAAAATGTTATTTTACCACCAAAAGGAGTATCGATTTGCATAATGTCTCTCAATGTTCTATCCATAATTTCGAAAGCATACCTTGGTGCCATTAGAGCTTTATTCCAAATAAAGACATTACATCTTTTAAAACAAAACCTTCTTTAGACTGTAGTTTAATACTGGATGATGAATCACTATATAACGGCACAGGTAATCCCAATACTTTGTGAGCAGTTTTATCTATACGAAGTAAAGTTGCAGCTATTCCTGTAAACGCCACATTACAAACTTTTTTACCTTTACTTCTTAATAAATGCAACAAAGTAACGTACATAAACGTCTTGACAGATCCTCCAGAATCATCCACATATAAGTTACGACAAGTTTTTTTGACACATTTATTTACTGCATTTAATACAAAATCAACAACAACCTTTTGTTGAAAATTCAATTCATCATATCTTTCTTTGCCTTAAACTCTTTCTTCGTCAAAATTCACAGAAAAATCAATTTCTGAAATCTCACATTCATCTTCAACATCGGTTAATCCAGGAAAATCATGAAGGTGATATCCTTCTTCAGATAATAATTCTCTTATAATAATGTATGCCTTATTTTCAGCTATTACATTATCAAAATCTCTAACATAATCTTCTGCCATATGAGCTTTAAACTGTTCCCAAAGTTCACCTGCATTTATTGGACGATAGTGAAATCCTTACAAATAATCGACGAAGTAAATAAGGCATCATCCACAAAGAAGCTTCTTCTAATGCTTCTTTTCATTCCTGATCATTTTCAATAAGTCCTAATGCTAAACAAGCAGACGTAAAACTCTGATGAATTACTCCATCAACAGTTCTTAATGATTCATATGAAATTGCACCTTTTAATGTGAGGTGTAATAACCTAAGATGAAATAATTCTATATCACTTGTCTTAACAGAAAACATTCTTCTTATATTTAATTGGATCTTTTTCTTTTTTTTTTGTCGTACCACATTTTGACAGGAATTTGTTACATTAATTCTGCAAAATGGACCTTGAAGTGGGTTTTTTTAGTTGCTTTTAAAAAACCATAGTAGAAAATATTAAAGTCCTAACCTTGGAGCGCTAAATATGTTTTTTTGTAATGAATTATTTTCACGTATTTTGACTCACCCTTTTTTTTAAAACAAATTTTAAAAGGAATGTTTTTTAATAATTTTGCTAAATGTATATTGAATTGTGATTTTGTCTAATTCAATTTCGTAATCAGTGACCCCGAAAACCTTCGAGTAACAATTTTAAAGCAAATCCAATCAATTTGAATTTTGTCGTCCGCTATATTGGATCCGCCATTTTGAATGAATAAAAACAGACTTGAAATTTGTAATCAGCGTCCCCAGAAACTATAAGAATAGTTATGAGTTATTGAAAATTTCTGTTTTTTTAGAAGTTATGAATTTTGGCCATGCAAACGAAGTTCCTGGCCTACTGTGCTGTGCCAAATAACCCCGGGTCGTGCGCCACATAACACCGGGCCGAGGATATTTGGCGCACCTTGAATTACTGAAAACAAATCATTCTAAACCAAAAAATACGAAATGTTTTTTATCTTTCTTTTTTCTAAATTAAAGGAGCGATGTCAAGGAAGATTCCTGTGTAATATAGTTTTCATAAATATAAATTTGTCAGAGCTAATCAACACAGACTGAAAAGTGCGCCAAATATCCCCAGTCTTTCTGACACTTTACATTTGAATTAGCGAATATACCTAGTTTTACCAGCAATAATTCATTGATTATCTAACGAAAATTAGAGTATATTCGCTGATTCGTTTCAGCTGCACATTCATCGATGAAAATCAGCGATTTTTCGTTAATTCATCTTTAGAGGGTAAGTTCACATTAAATTCCCAGAGAGGTCCACTTCTTTTATAATTAGCCTCATTAAATTTCTGTCAGTTATAAATGTTAATTTCTGACTAAAAGTCGTGCGTAGTACTTTGGGATACATTTAGAATAAACTGTTTGGATTATAATTTAAAATCGTTTACATTTATTATTCTGCTTTCTAGTGGAATTTAACTGACAATCAGTCATATATTACTGATTAATTGGTTATTAGATTTTAACTGATAATCACTAACTTTTTTTACTAAATTAATTAGTGAAATAAAATTATTTATTATTCAGTCAAATTGATTGGAAAATCAGTAACTTTATTCTACTGATTAATTTAGTAAAAAAAGTTAATGATTATCAGTTAAAATATATTGGTCAATCAGTGATATACGACTGATTGTCAGTTAAATGTAAGTCATTGAAAAAAAAAACCCAGCCACTGAGAATCAGTTATATTAATTGTTTGTCAGTGATGTTTCACTGATTCAAACTTAGAGTGTAAATTTGAAGAAGTAAATAATTACTTATTTCCATGTTTAAGTCTTTCACTTTTTTAATAAGTGCATATGCACTTACGAATAAGTGATATTTCACTTTAAATCTCAGTGTAGTGTGAACGCTACAGTCTATAACAGTTCCTTAAAATATAATTTTCCAAACATTACATGAATCTAGATCTGTAATTTCTGAAGAAATCAATATCGCATTCGTGATTTACCTCACGACAAAGACGTGTCCCTATTGGGAAATCCTATCACAATTCTTTAGAAATTCGTCTACCATATTGATCTGCCTGATTAGTACCCTAAAATTTTTCCACACCGGGCGGGAGGGCGGAAGTTTTATAATACTTAAGTGTTCAGTGTCGTTGAATTCATCACTATCAGAGCTGAAATTGTCAATTTGGCTTCTTGGTGCAAATTTGCTTCTTTTTGCCTGCATTCGTGCACTTGCTCTTGACAAGGATCCTATACATGATATGTAAAACAAGAAAATGGGTCATTCTTTGTCAAAAAAGCCACCCCGTTATAAATAATCTCAAAATGACGTTTTCATCAGGAACAAATACAACAAAATTACTTTTTTTTCCAAACATTCCTATAAAGTACCATAGCGTATGCTATCCTGTGTTTTAATAATTATGTTAGTAGGGGAGAGTCGGACAAAATGCCTATTGTAAAGTTTGGAGCAAAAGAAAAGTATTTAATTATAGTTTTATAAAAAATAAACCATCAAGTATTTAGAAAACAACCTTTAAGAATATAATAAGATAGTCATTTTTAGTACTTATTGCAGAAAAAAAATAAAAAATAATTATTTAAATATTGATGTCAAAAAATTCGCAATTTTGACTCACGACTGGGTAAATTTCCTGTGCACAAAAATATGAAAAATATGAATAAAAGTAAAATAAAATTTTTATATGTTTTCTATAATCAATTATTTTGTTAATATTCAAAACAGAACTAGCTGAGAATACAAAAATATAATCTGTTTATCATAAAACTAAAGTTCCAATCTTAGATTGGAACTTTAGTCCGACAAAGCATGGAAATAAAGTTTATAACAAATAAATAAAGCTTCTACAGTTATAAAATAACTTACAAAAGTAAATTAAACACTGTAATAAATTACAAAAATACCTGCTTGCTTTAAAATAGCGTGAGTTTTAGAAAGAGAACGAAAATTTTGCCATTCAATGCCAAATGTGACAGGTTCACTGCAAAAACAAATGCAAACAAATGTCACAAAGTGTCTCATTTTAAGACATATTTTCCCAGCAATTTTTACAGTGTTAATCCGACATGATTCTTTATAGTCACGTTAATAACTGTAATTTTATCACTTTACATGAAATAATGCATAATAATGTGACTTTTAATTTTTTGTTCGATTGGGTGGCAACTGCCCCCTCTGCCCCACCGGCTCCCACGCCACTGATCTTAAACATCTATATCCGAAAACTGCTATTTTTATACTTCTTGAATACTTACAAAGTCCCGAATTTATAATCTATAGAAGTGTCCAAGACCTTTCAAAATGTTCAGAATGCTTAAAATTCGACTAATTAATGTATAAATGGGTTTTAGATCACATTGGATATAGGTAAACGAAGTATCTATTCGTACAGAAAATCTCGACCAATTAGAAATTCGTAATGGAAGTCTTGACCAATCAGAAAATTGCTTCAATAAGTACTAATAGCTCATTATATGTGGTCTGGCTATTTGTACAGAAAATTGTCAAAGTCTTCTTTTTGTGAAAATTAATGTTAGCCGAGTATCTTTTGGTTAAAAAACTACTGCATGTGACACAAGAACCGCCCCTAGCATTTTCAAAAATTTTATTAAGTTTTTTCACAGCTAAAGCAAAAGGCATTACGCTGCCAAAGACAGCGTCTCAATTTTCTGTACGAATAGCCGTTCCAACATGGTCTGGCTATTTGTAGAGATTTTCTGTATGAATAGTCACGGCCTTAGGTACAATGAGTTTTTGGACAAATTATATGTAGGTAAAACGAATTTTAGGACAAAGGAGATTGTAGCTAAATAAGTTGTAGGCTACATTGGCTTAAGGTCAAATAGGTTTTAGGCTAAATGGGTTTTAGGTCAAATGGGTTTTAGCACAAATAGGTTAAACGGGATTTAGGTCAAATTGGATTTAGGTAAAATAAGTTTTACGACAAATGATATTTGGGTTAAACGAGTTTTAGGGCAAACAAGATTTGGGCTAAGTGGATTTTTGGCTAAATGGGTTTAAGTTCAAATGGGTTTTAGGCTTAATAGGTTTTAGGTCAAGTTGGATTTAGGTTAAATGGCGGTTTAGGCCAAATGGGTTTTAGGCCAAATGGGTTTTAAAGTCAATTGGGTTTTAGGTTAATTGAGCTTTAGGTCATATTGGACTTAGGCTATATGGGTTTTAGGACAAAATGGTTTTAGGTTAAATGGGTTTTAGAATAAATGGGATTTAGGTCAAGAGGGTTTTAGGCTAAATGGGTTTGAGGTCAAATTGGGTTTAGGCTATATGGGTCTTAGACCAATTGTTATTTTTAAATTGAACAAATTTAATTTCCTGCCCTTCTGCTTTTTTGCCCAAACCCAGCTATTATCAATTTAATATTCTTATTTTCATGGGAGTTTATTTTTAAGTTTAATATCTTTGTCTGTCAACTTAAATTTAAAATCAATTTAGGTTCATTTACTGATAATCGAAATGTCGCTACCAAGGATGACAATACTCATAGCATTGGTGGTAGCAACTCTGTAACCAGTGATAACAGTGTTAAAAATAATGATGATATTGATGGTGAAGTAAGAAATAACGAAAAGGAAAATTCGACGCTTTATGAAGGAACTAGAATAAGTGTAGCAGAAAGCATGTTATTAATATTTGCACTTGTTTTAAGATTTTCAATAACAGGTGTTTTATTAGCGAATATTTTAACCCTAGTTGAAATGCATTGCCCTGAAAGAAATAACTGTGTTACAACTTTGTATATAACTGAGCAGATTCGTGCATTGTATAAGCGACATGGATTTTAACATAAATTGCAACATCGATTTAACCGAGAAAAAATTGAGCAAGCAAATATTGAGAATGTATACGATGGTAAAATATATAAAGAATTAAGTTCACCAGGCAAAATTTTTTCTCATCCTAACAATATTTCTTTTACGTGGTACACAGATGGCGTTCCAATATTCAAGTCCTCCAAGTTTTCAATATGGTCTGTTTACGTTGCAATTAATGAACTGCCTTATGCAGAAAGGTTCAAAAAAGAAAACATTATATTAGCTGGATTATGGTTTGATGAGCAGAAGCCTGTAGGGGAGTGGGCCTCAAGATGGACAGGGCCCCAAGATGGACATTTCCTATAAAATTTTTGTTTAAGGTGACAGCGCCTTATGCTTTCTGTCATTTTCGTTGTTTGTATAGACAAAGATTTTTATGCACATTTGAAGAAAAAAAACCAGTTTGCTTTTCTTCTACACATGCCACGTAATTTTGTGTCTAAAAAAGTTTTGTAACAGTTTTTTCTGAAGTTGATAAAGTTACTTAAATTTATAATTTAGAATGAGTACTTAACGTTGTGATATTCTTTATTTATCGTATAATAATATCCTAAAACAATTTTACTAATTCAGTGTTCGTATATATATTTTTACTGTGGATTAAAAAATGGTGTCATGTACCCTAAGATAGACAGGCCTTAAATCTCAATGTATTTAAGTGCATTTGTGGATTTTACAATTTTTTTAAAAATTTTTTGAACCAATTAATTAAAATTTTTTATTTTCCACCATAAAATGTGATCTTATTGTTAGAGAATTTGATATATCGATATTTTTCGATATTTTATTATTTTTTACTGTAAAGCTATTGAATTGAAGTTTTTAGAAATATTATTTCTTGATAAATTCCGTAAAATTATTAAAAATTAGTTTAAGAATTGTTAGACGATGTTTATTTTTTATTTATTACCATTTTTAGAGACTTTTAAGAAAGCGTCCATCTTAGGACAACTGTTTTTTTATACCGAAAATTTGAACAATTAGAAAAAACGCTTTAAAAAATGTTTATGTTCAAAATCAAATGTTATCTTTGTGGCCATAAATTATTATATAATTTGTACTTTCATCCGGTATAAAACATTTTAATATATTTTATTTGGTTTGGATTCTACGGCAATAAGACGAAAGGGTGTCCAACTTGGGCCCTCTCCCCTACCAAATTTATATCTGTTACCCTTACGTGATGAACTATTGCAAATTTTAAATTGAATTGAGGTAGTGACAGCTAATCTTCTAAACTCAATAATTGTAAGAGGCATAATAATATCTGGAACTTGCGATCTGACGGCAAAAGCTTTTTTTTTTAAACATGAAGCAATACAATGGAAAATTTGGGTGTCATAGATGCGAACAATCTGGTCAAAGAGTAGAAAACGTACCGGTGTATCCGTACAAACGAAATTTACATTTGCGAACCGAGGAAGAAACTTTGAGACCCGGAAAACTTGCTAGCGAACGTCCTGTTTGTGGGGTTAATTGACCTACAATTATCTCAAGATTCGTTCATAAATGAATCAAAACTACTGCACTTGATTCTATGCATTGCGTATTTGTTGGGTTAACAAAAGGTTTGTTAAAGTTATGGTTTGATCCAACTCACGCTGACCAACCTTTTTCAATTTCCAAATGGTAGATTTGATCGACAGTAGAATTAAAAATCTTAGGGTTCCTGAGTTTGTCCAAAGAAAACCCAGATCAATCAAAGTACATCTTTCTAACTGGAAGGCTTCGGAACTTAAAGTTTTTTTCTTCTACTTGTCAATTCCACTTTTAGAGGATGTTCTACCTAGAGAATATTTTGATAATTTTAAACTGATAGTTATGGGAATATTTCTTTTGTGTTCTGAGACGCATTCTTCCAGCTTATGTTTGATGTTAAATGTTTTAAATTAAAATATTTAATAAAAACAAATAAACAATACAAAAACAAAACCCTAGCGCCAAGTTATTTTAACGAAAAATAACTAAAAGAAATAACAAAAACAATAGACTAATGAATTAAATCAAATTACTTTATTTATTAAAATTAAATTAAAACTAACAAGCCACGACTATCCAAATTGCCGGAGAGTGGGGAGTAAAGAGCAGCACAAATAATAGTCAATGTGCAGCGCACATGCGCCGCGGTGCCGCTCTCATGAATCACAGTTCAAAATCGAGCGGCAATCGACTCAGGAACGTAAATCAAGTGTAATGGATCATCTTCTGGTCCTGGCACTCTTGAGAGAACGGGACTCACATCCAGACCCATGTGCCAGGACAATCCCACGATGATCAGGAATGCCAACCACGACGATGACGACCACCAGGACCACCTCCTCGACGATTCATTATGATGTGGAAAACTCCACATCGGAGACAAGCAGTGTTCGTGCGCGTAAAATAAAAGTGCGAATATTTAATTTTTATTGCACAAAACAAATATTTGTCCGATCTGACAAGTTGGCAGGTAAAAACCGGAAGTTTAAATAATAATATTATCTAATCAATTAAATTAATTAAATACAAGATAAAAATAGAAATAAATCTTAAGTTAACTAAATCTTAAATTTGACAAGAATCAAAATAAATATAAATTTAAGTGAATGTTCAATATTAAATAAAATTAAATAATGTAAACTCAAAATAGCCTAAGACACATGTCCTGCAACGTGCATTCTTTGCTGCATTTACCTCAAATTGTACGAGATCTGGGTCCTTTATGGTCATATTCTTATTTTCAGTTTGAAGACATTAATGGTAAATTGAAAAACTTGGTTCACGGGAGTAATAGTGCTCAATTAGAAATATATTTTGGTGCATCTTTATTGATTAACACTTTTACTTTAAATAAGGAATTGCTTATTGAAGAAACGAAACCTCAAGTTTTTTGTAAAAAGCTTTTATCATCAACCAAACAAATGAAACTTCAGCAAATTAGAAATTCAACATACATATTTGGAGCATTTTCAAAATTATTAATTCCAAATGATGTTCGAATAACGATTTTAAATAAAGGTATAAGGGGTCTAAAATATATTATCTTTAAAAAACTTCTTAAAAACAGTGTAGTATATTCATAAACAATATACACTAGATCAAAATTGAGAAACTCAACTTGCGTACAATATATGTTAGATAATAAATTATGTTTAGGAATAATAAAATTTTTTGTTAGAGTTACCAATTGTAACTGCAGAAATGTGTGCCAATGTCAAGCAATAACACATTATGCAATCATTAACAAATGTGACTCAGAACCGCCTTTCCCAATTTCATCATACCCCGTCTAAAAGTAAATTTTATTCATAAAATCCAAATTGTACCAGATGAAATTGAAATGCTAAAAACAGTTAGCTTTTTAGTTGAAAATCAAGAAATTATGTATGTAGCAGAACCAGTCAATATTTCTGAAAGAGAATAAATCTTATATTTATTAACTTAAACTTGTCGAAATAAAAAGCAATTACTAGAATCTATATTAATAAAATCAGACTTTTGTCTGTACATTGCTTAGAACTTTAAATTTCATGCATAATTTTTCGTTTTGAGCATCAAGGATTTCAAATATACCAAAAAAAAATTTCGTGTCTGTATGTATGTATGTATGTATGTATGTTTGTCTGTATGTCACAAAACCTTTGTTCGCGCATCACATAAAAACGGCTTAACCGCTTGAAACTAAATTTGGCAGAGTCTTAGGTCTTGACCTAAGTGAGGTTTATAAATTTACAGATTTGAAAAATATTGATAAGAACGGGAGATATACCATTTTTTTCAAAAACTGAAAATATCTAAAATTTTCAAATTTTACATATTTGTTGATGGACTGCTTTCAAACATTCAATTATTTTGGGACCAAATTTGGCAGAGTATTAGATCTTGACCCAAGTTAGGTTTATAAATTTATAGACTTTAGAAATATTAATAAGAACGGGAGATATACCATTTTTT
The DNA here is from genome assembly GCA_037103525.1 of Ganaspis brasiliensis. Taxonomy (NCBI): domain Eukaryota; kingdom Metazoa; phylum Arthropoda; class Insecta; order Hymenoptera; family Figitidae; genus Ganaspis; species Ganaspis brasiliensis. The sequence continues at coordinate 2,364,050 of JAZKLR010000045.1, read as the reverse complement.
TGAAAAATGAAAAATCGAAAATTTTCAAATTTTACATATTTTTTGATGGACTGCTTTCAAACATTCAATTATTTTGGGACCAAATTTGGCAGAGTATTAGATCTTGACCCAAGTTAGGTTTATAAATTTACAGATTTTAAAAATATTAATAAGAACGGGAGATTTACGAGTTTTCGAAAAATTAGCAAATTTAATATTTTCAAATTTTACATTTTTTGATGGACTACTTTTAAACTTTCTATAATTAAGCATTACATGTTATTTCATTAAATTTCAGCATAAGTTTGTGGAAAATATTGTCTTATTACCAAGATATATAAGTATGGATAAAATTGTTTTATATAAAAAAAAAAGAATCGAAAAAATTATAATCTTAATTCAGTGATATCTATATTAATAAAATCAGATTTTTGTCTGTACATTGCTTAGAACTTTAAATTTCATGCATTATTTTTCGTTTTAAGCATCAAGGAATTTAAATATACCAATAGAAAATTTCATGTCTGTATGTATGTATGTATGTATGTATGTATGTATGTATGTATGTATGTATGTATGTATGTATGTATGTATGTATGTATGTATGTATGTATGTATGTTCGCGCATCACTTAGAAACAGCTGAACCGTTTGAAACCAAAATTGTCAGAGCGTTAGGTCTTGACCCAAGTTAGGTTTATAAACTTACATACTTATAAAATATTGATAAGAAAGGAAGATATACATTTTTTTAAAAAATTTCAAAAATCGAAAATTTTTAAATTATGCATTTTTTTATTAACTGCTGATAAACTTTCTATAATTGAGTATTACCTGTTATTTCGTCATATTTTAGAATAATTTGACAAAAAATATCGTATAACTGAGATATATAAGTATGAAATTGGTTTCTGGATCAAAAAAATTGAAAAACCTACATTTTTTTTTATATTACTGACTTTGAGTAAGATGGCTTTTAATCTTTTTGAATTAATTTTGTTATGTTCCCTACAACACATTTTGCAATAAATTTAAAGAAATACATTAATAAAAATAATTTTAGATGACACAATGCAAAAAAAATTTTGAATCTGAATTTTTGGGGTAAAAAATAAAAACCAGAAAATCTAATAGATTAAATTTAAAGCCTATTTAACCTAAATCCCATTTAACCTAAAAAGCATTCTGCCTAAAACCCATTAAACATAATAAATATTATTTAACCTAATTTTCATTTAGCCTAAATCCCATTAAACCTAAAATGCATTAAGCCTAAATCCCATTTAACCTAAATCTCGTTCAACCTAAAATGCATTCAAACTATAACCCATTAAATCCAAAAAGGCATTCAGCCTAAAACTATTTTTCCCAAATCCCGTTTAGCCTAAATTTTACATTATAAATTTCGTTCAATGGGATTTAAGCCAAATTTTTTTAAGCCTAATGTATTTTAGGTAAAAAGGAATTTAGGCTGATTGCATTTTGGGTTAAATTGGATTTAGGCGGAATGCATTTTTGGTGAAATGGGATTTAGGCTGAATGCATTTTAGATTAAATGGGATGTAGATTGAATGCATTTAAGGTTAAATGGGATTTAAGTTTAATGGGATTAAGGTTAAACGGGATTTAGGATAAATGCATTTGAGATTAAATAGAATTTGGGCTAAATGCATTTTAGGTTAAAAGGGTTTTAGAAAAAAGCAATTTTGTTTAGATGGGATTTAGGCTGATGCATTTTAGGTTAAATGGGGTTTATAATGGTTCCATGTTAGGTTAAATGAGATTGAGGATGAATGCATATGAGGTTAAAAGGGATTTAGGTTAAATACAATTGAAGTTAAATAGGAATTAGTTTAAATAAGAGTTAGGTTAAATGGTATTCAGGTTAAATATGATTTAGGTTAAGTGGGATTTATACTGAATTCATGTTAGGTTAAATCAGATGTAGGATAAATGCTTCTGGGGATAAATGGGATTTAGGCTAAATGCATTTTAGGATAAATGGGTTTTAATCTGTGAATGCATTTTCGGTTAAATGGGATTTAGGATGTATGTATTTTAGGTTTAATGGGATTAAAGTCAAATGGGTTTTAGGCTGAATGCATTTTAGTTTAAGTGGGATTTAGGGTGAATGCATTTTAGGTTAAATGGGTTTCTTGCTAAATGTATTTTAGATTCAAGGGGATATAGGCTTAATACAATTTAGGGTAAATGGGATTTGGCTGAATGCATTTTCGGCAAGATGGTTTTAGGCTGAATGGGATTCAGGCTAATTTGGTTCTAGGTTTTTCTCGAAAAATACTTATTTTGATGAAAAAAAATTTTACAACATGACATGCGTATTTTTATCAGATCAACAACTTGGCAAGGTTGAGGCAAAGTAAAAATGCCTTGCCTCAACCTTGCCAATATTGCTGGAACATCCGGTGCTGTTTGGGTATGTGCTAATGGGAAGTATATCTAATAAAATATATTAGAATTTAATAATTTTTGGAAGAGAATTATGTTGCTTTTAGAAAATTCTTTTTTAAATAATTTCTGTCAGAAAATACTTATTGGCAAAAAATACTTTGTCAGAAAATCATTTTTGTCAAAAAATACTATCTGTAAGGAAATACCTTTCAACAAAAAATTCTTTCTGTCAAAAAATACTGTTGATGGCACGACACTAGATTTCGTGCCCGCCGAAGGCGGGCTCGAAAGCTAGTTGTGAATATAATTATTCAAATTCAAAATAATTATATTCAAGTAGAATATTGGAACTATTTAATCAAATTTTTATATTATTTAGAATTTTTGAAATTTTCTTTATTTTCTCATAAGTTTTATAAAGTCTTATTATCTCGGAAAAAAAATTCCTATTCTCCTTATGCTTAGTATCATCTTGGTCTTGCTGTTAAATGTATCAAATAGTGATATTCAATGAATTTCGACTTATTCTCATTTCAGAAAATAAAATAATCCCTTTTTAAAGAATTTCTTTTCACGATGGGTCTGTTCTCTCCGGCTTTGGGAATAAGATAAGATAGCGGAGGTAGTTTTTTATATTACTATGGTTACCAACATTCCAAAACTTAATTCTTTTCCTTAAAATAAGACACAAAGAAACTATACGAAAACTAAGTTTACAATAAAGAATCCAATCCAAATACAATATAATATTGTTCTATATGTATATTTTTCTTCTATAACTATTAATTAAATGATTAAAATTTTTAAATCTTTTATTATTACCTATAAAACTAATAATTATGTACATTAGTATTTAATTAACTTAATATTAATATAATTATAGTTAATACACACACATTTTGCTATTACGCTGTTCGCTATTACGAGCGCCCTCTATAACCAGCTGATAAAATCTCTCTTTTACGAGCTAAACAACTTCACATTCATTCCCACTACTTATTTTTTTTTTGCTAAATGCGTGCTTTCTATTATTTTCACATCTGTTGTCACTTTTGTGCACACTTAATCACAAATAAGATTATTCACTATAATTATTATATGAAAGTAAATTTTAAATGTGTAATTGGAAAAAGGTTCATTTTAGATTTTTTGATTTCTAAAAACAAAAAAATAATTTTTTTAATAATAGTTTGAACTTAAGGGCAAATACTAATTTTATTTTGACCCTTCTAAATTTTCACATAAGGAGACATTTATTCCAAATGATGCTGTGCAAGCTTTTATTTGAATTCTGTGTTAGGCATCGTGAACATTGTATCAATAATGATTCTTCCGTTAGTCTTTTATAAATAGGTAACACTTTTGAAAACAAAGTATATTTAATTGCGTTTTGATATTTTTATCATGGGATCTGGGAATCTTGTTCTTTGCCTTGGCTGCTTAGTAAAAACACCAAGAAGATGGACCTTCGGGACACTTCGAATGTTGAGGATCTTCATCTGTTAAAGCGGCGTGATAAATTGATGCATAGATTGCATCTTTCATTTCCTAGAAAAAATTCAATATAAATATATGTTCGAACTATTTTAGGAAGTAATTTATAAATATTTAATAATAATATTCAAAATAAAGTGTTACTTTACGAGCTTTTTTGTCTTTTACAAGCGTAGTTAGACTACCATAAACCCCGAAAAAGCAAATATAATATACTTTCTTGTGAAATTGATTTTTATTTCTGAATATTTCCTATAATAAATACTCTTAAAAGATATTCTATTTACCTCTTTCCAACGTGGGTTATGCATTCTTCTTTAGAGATTGGGTTTTTATTTACATAAATATTTAATCTTGTCAAATGGTTACAAGTTTTTGCGTCTCCATCAGATAAAATTTGTATAAAACGAAAACTATATTCCACAGAACGTTTCCAAATTTTTTCAGCAATCGACATCTCCATGGAACCAGAAGATCCCTTATGATTTTTCTGACAAGATGCTGCATGTGCTGGAAGCCAGGCATCATATTCTGCACTAAAAAAATGCTGGGATATCAGACGTGTCTACTGGGGCATTAGATGTACAAAGGCATGGAATAAATCTTGTCCCTTCCATTAGGCTCGTGCAACGCCCCTTTCAGGTGCAACTGACGCACGCACCCGGACATCAGACGCACTCGCACGGGCATCCGGTGTCTTAATTGGTGCACCAGAGCTCTCAAGTGACGGTGTACTCATACATAATAATCATAATCATTTTTTATATAAGTTGTAGTAGTTATAATTTTTTTTCTTTTTGTTGAAAATAGAAGACTTTTTAAAAATAGGCAAAATATTGAGTTTGGTTAAATTCTTCTTTCGAAATTCCAAATTTTGAAACTGATTTTAAAAAATCTTCCTTGTCTACTAAGAAGTCAAATTCAGGAGTTGGTCGTCCATCTCTTTCATTTCAGAACTTATTCAAAGGATCAAAAATGCAAGAAGTAGCAAAAATTTCTTTGCAAAATAAAAATGATATATAAAGACTGGTAAGTGCTTGTCGATATGCAGCTAAAAAATCAAAAAGAAAAGATTAGTAATATTTTCTTCTTCCATTATGTTTTCAATAAAAGCAATATTTTTCGATAGTTGGAAGATCTGGATAAAAAATAGAAACACTATTTTTTAAAAAAGTATGACGACGTTTCGGTGGCTTGGTTTGACACCATCATCAGGTCACTTTTATAAAAAATAAATAAATAAATTATGTATACATTAAAAGAAAGAAAATTTTTTAAACGGAGTCACATAAATTAAAAATCTTACACAAATAATTAAAAATTACCTCGTTAAAAATTTTTTAATTCACATCGAAATTAGTCAAAACAGTAAAATAAAAATTTAAAATAATAAAATTTTGTCACAAAATTAAAATAGAAAATCTTTCACATCCACAGTGGGCCAGAAAAGGGCAATTTCTGGAAAAAATTCATTTCTCTATAAGTACAAGAAATTTTTAAATTTTAATTATGCTACTTACTGTTTTTGGGGTCACGAATTACGAATCTGATATTAGATTTTTAAAATTCAAAATGGCGGATCCAATATGGCGGATGACTTTTTTAAAAAATGATTAAAACTGCATAAAACTGGTTACTCAGGGGTTTTTGGGGTCGCTGATTACGAATCTGACACCAGATTTTTTAAATTCAAAATGGCGGATTCAATATGGCAGACAAATTTTTTAAAAAATCATCAGATCTGCTTAAATGAATTACTCGGGGGTTTTTGAGGTCGTTGATTCCGGTTTTGACATCAGCCTTTAAAATTCAAAATGGCGGGTACAATAAGGCGGTCAATTTTTTTAAAAAATTAGTAAATCTGCTTAAAACTTGTTACTTGTGTGTTTTTGGGCTTGGTAATTACGAATCTAAAGTCAGATTTTATAAAATAATACCCAGAAAATAAAACTTTCATAATATGATGTTTGAAGTTTTAAATTTACGTTTAGGATTAGCTGCTTTTATAAGCACTCAGGATATGCCACGAGAAGGCTCCTGTAACGTCGGGAATCCAACGTTTCATATTCACTCTTTTTTTTTCATTTAATTAAATTTATTTAAGCCTAGAATTTCTTCTATTAGCTTGGGAAATCGATAGGTAATTTACAGAATTGTTGCTCTGTTCATATCATGTGAAATGAAATGATTTTTATTTTAAAATATTAAATATTCGAGAAAATATGGTTATTAACAAGAAATCTTAAAATTACAAGGTTTGGATAATTTTTGGATTGAAAGGAAACTATTCTAAATCCCATTAGGGGTCACCAGCATATTTTGCGGACCCAAATCTTTTAAACTCCTATTTTATTAAGGAAGGAAAAAAAAGGATAAAACAAAGAACCAATAAGTTGGTCCCATATGTTTTAATTTCTAATAGACACAATAAAACATTTAATAAGAAGGAAATATTAAATTACAGAGAGATTTTGAATTTTTATTTCTTGAAATATTTTAAATAACGATTTATTAATGAAATAATCAAAATACTAATCTTTATTAATCAAAACTTTAAATTTTTACTTTTGAAATAATTTACAATGAAATATATATATATATATGTCTTTAATAAAAATGTAATAAACGAAATTGAAAAACTTTAATTATAGAACTCAATATTTCCTTTTTAAATCATCAGGGAATAATTGAATTTAAATTTGATTTTTATTAAAACTTACTTTTGATTGCTGTGGTAATAAACACGAAGAGAATTTTAAATTAAATCGAAGATTTTGGCGGCACAAGTGTTGACTGGGTTTGGCGGCAGACTCAAATTTCTTGGCTGCAGATTCCGTAGTAAAATCAGTTGAATGTAGTAAGTTGATACTAGAAACTGGCTTCATTGAAAACCGTTGAATGTAGAAGATTTGTAGAACTTTGAATTCAAACTTGTTAAATAGAAACACTTTTTTATTGTAAACTTGAATTAAAATTTGAAAATGACTTTGACAATAAACTTGAATTGAAATTAGAATAAACTTGAAAAATAGAACTTGAAAACAAAATTGGAAATGGAACTTGAAATAAAATTGGAAGAAAATGGAGCTTTGGCAACCACTAGTTTTAAAAGCTCAGAAGAGAGTGAAATTTGGAAATTGCGGAGTGAACCTCTGAGGGTAGGAAAAACGGGAAGAAGGAAGTAGTGGAGGCGTTAGTTAAGTTTTAGGGAAGAAGGGGCTAAATTTGGCAAGGAAATGGAAGGGAACAAAGGGCCAGTACTGCCCATTTTCACTTTCTCTTTTTGTAGTGGGAGTAATAATATTTCGCGTGTGAATACCCGATGTCGCCACTTGTGCCTCCAGAGTCCTGATTTTTACATTTCTTAAAAATATGATTAATAACAATATTTAAACAATTTTATTCATATGTAATTTCTTAAAAATTACCAGTAATACATTATAATTTTAATTCCTTTACGGATTTCTTATTTTAATCGAATTTTAGCGTTTTACTTATATTCTTAAGATTTTTTATCTGTTAATTAAATAATTTGATTTATTTATTATAAAACTTTGTTAACCTAAACTACAAATGTTACTTATTATTATTTTTAGATGTGAATTAACCTCAAAACCTATTATTTCATTAATTTACAAAAATAATTTATCACTAATTTCATATTCATTAATACTTTCTAACAAACTTAGTTAATATTAATAAATTGATTATTTATCTTTTAATTCTAAACCCAAAATAACATTTGTAGGTTAGGTTTATTATATTTCTATAGCTTAATTTCATTAGTTATCCTTTATAGTATAACTATAACCTCTAAAACAATTTATTTATTGAAAATATGAACATAACCTAAAATATAGAATTAACAATCTTACATAACCTAGACATCTAGTAATTAGTAACTTTGGAAAGTTTAAATTGAATTTATTATAATACAAGTAAGTTTTAACAATGAAACTTTAGAAATGATTATTAAATTTAATATTCTCCATCCTAACCTCAAAATCAATTAGCAATTATATTTATTTAATATTAATAACTATTGAATTTCAATTAATTGGTATTTTAGAACTTTGAGTATAACTTATTCAACACAATTAATCCTTATTTGACTAAACTTAACATAATTTTTAGAGACATTAATAACATAACCCCAAATCTGAATTTATTACTTAATTATTAAATAAAATTTATTAATATGAATTTAATCCTTCATTCTATTTTTATAAATAGCATTGTTACTGATTATTTGATTTTAATCAATTTGAAAGTTATAATTATTAATAACCAATAAATATTATTAGTATTTAATAATTGTTATAAATATTATTCATTCTTTTTCTGTATCTTTTAAATTTCATCTCGTTTTCAAATTCGTATTATTTTAGTTAAATTTTTATTAGTTTTGTTGGTTTTAATTCTTTTAGGTTATGTTATTATGTTATGATTTGATTAGTAATATATTCAATTTATTAATTATAAACAAAATTTTATTCAATTGATTTTTAGGAGAATAATTTCCTAAATTTATTTTAATTTCCTAGACTAATGGAATTTACAGAATAGTTTAAACATACTTACTCTGTAAATTCATTTATTGCGAGCATCATAAATAGTTGTATTTCTTTAAGGTAGACCCCGAGCGGAGAGTACACTTTAAAGGCACTTAAGGCACATTATTTGCGGATTAGACTCCGAGCGTCTTTTGTGTGGCGCACGGCCGATTTTATCTTAGTTGGAAATTTCAACTTACAATTTTAAAATCGATTTAGACGAAAGTTTCTTGGCCCTCACATTTATGGTTATTTAGATAAATGGAGGAACAACCATAAATGTGAAAATATAATCTTAAATCAAGTCTAGGTTTTAGTCAAAACCTGTATAAATATTTGAGATTTTTAAAAGCTGTTTCTTTTTCCATAATTTCAAAAAGGAAGAACATAAAACGAAAATTGCTTCTTCATCTCAAGGACCCCCTTTTAAAATAGTTTTTTTTTTTTTGTTAGTTTTTGTTAGATGAGAAAAAATTTTAGCTGACATTACACTCCCAATCCGATTTAAAATCTCGTTTTTTGTTTTTTTTTTGTTTTTTGTTTGTTTTTTTTTATCATTATTTTTGCATATTATATTTACATTAATATCTAAATAAAACCTTTTTTAATAAATTTTTACAGGAAAATACAACAAAATCCTATCATTTTAAGGTATTTTTTGGTATGATAAATCTTTGTATTTTAATTGTCAAAGTAATTTTCATTATCAGTTAACTCTGTTTCATCTAATTCATGTAGCATTCTAGAAAGATCAGTTTCGTCCATTTCATCGTCTTCATCATCCAGATCAACATCATTATCAGTATCGTCTGAGTTACAATGAGTTTCAGTTTCGGAAATTAAAAATAGATTACTTACCTCTTTAGGTACTGGCAATGACTTTTTGTGTTGGAGACGTGAAGGAAGACTCATAGATGATATTTTGGGATCAGATGTATCCATTGCGCGATTGAAAACATCCTCCAAATTGACTTTGCCATTATGCTTCCTGCTAAAAAATTCTCTGTAATTTTTATAGTTCTTATTACGAGCTTCAGATGCTTCCTCCCCAAGCATACCTACTGGAAGCAAACTCGTACTTATTATTTCAGACCTATGTATCCAAATTTTGTGAAGAGTTGCTGGCATGGGGTACCAATAATAATAATAATTAATATAAATTTTTGCAGTGGCAGTAGCAAATTTATCGAATTTTTCGCAATCAAGAGGACACTTTGATGACAAAGCGATCAAAATAGTTTGAAAGTTACAAAATAATTGTGAATTAAGACCTAGAATTTTAGCGAATAATTTTGGATTCGAAAAAGCTCTGCGGGCTGTATTGCCATCATTTGTAGTTCCAGAACCACCAGATTTTGGTTTATCTATTCTTAATCCTTATTCTTTCCAAAGTAATTCTTGAATAAGTTTTTTTCGTGCTTGAAAGGATTCTTTTTGCAACTTAGTTCTCATCTGCTAAACTTTCACGTCTAATCTATAAGCGATATGCAAACGTAACTCTAAAAGACGAATCCAGGCATGTAATGGACTACTTCCGTGTTGCAATGAGTTTAACAATGGAAAAAAGATGTCTTTTAGTTTATTCGAAAGATCATTAAAAGTCTTTGGAGTTGCATGGCAAATCGCACAAGTTTGCATCGATTTCGTACTGGTTATAATATTTAACACTTTGCCGTCTATTAATGTTAAGAAAAGACAATAGTGAATGAAAACATGATGGTTTTCGTCAAGCAAAACTTTAAAAACTTCCAAGTTGGTAATTTTATTTTCAATATTATTTTTTTCTGATAAAAATATTTTTTCTGTTTCTTTTGTAAATTGTAATTTAATTGGACGGCAAAATCTTGGTGATTGCGATGATTCATTGTTCCATATTATAACATTATTATCAGTCGACAATCTTAGAGGTATATGCGTGGTAGCGAATAAATTTTGATCATTTACTTCCTCATTTGTAGGCAAAGTTTTATAGGTTTGCTTATACGGAGAATGACCGGAACTTCCGTCAAAACCCCAAGAGCACATTAAAAGCATTTTCATCTCTGTCATTTGATTTTCCTTTAAATAAACAATTAGAGGTTCATGTTGAATTTCAATAATCCGTTTTGAAGTGTGATTGAGTAAGGATTGAAGTTCAACCTCGGCAGTGGTTTCAGTAACTGAAATAGACTCTTTTGGTGGTCTGCATGCCAATTTAGCTTCTCTAATAGCATTATATGGAGGCCAAATATCTGCTTTCGAATCTTTTGAGGCTAAACGCATTTTCACATACAACTGCTTGGACATAGAACCATCAAGTAAAAATGCTAAAGCTTCTTCATCAGATTTTCTTTTAATTTCTACTTGTGGCGTGTCCATCAATTTGCGAATTTTTCTAGTCTGTTCAGGTGTTTTTGGAATGTTTTGAAGAATTACATTTAAGTCGCCCTGCTTACAATGTCTTGCCGCATAACTACAAGCCATTATTAATTTTTGTGGATCATGGTTATTTTCGGCACTTATATTTGCAATTTCTTGTCTTTGAGAGCGATCCCTTTTAAGATTAAATTATTTTTTTGGACGACCAGGGCCTCCAGCTTTTGCTTCGCTTTTTTCAAATAATTCTGTTGTTTCTATATTAAAGGCAGAATTTAGCCAATCTTTATTTTGCTTTACAAATCTGTCCCGCTTTCTATTTGCTTTGTCATATTTTATCTTGTACTTTGCTCTTAAGGTTGTTAATGATTTTCTCAATCGATTCTTTGCTTCTAAACAAATGTTATTTGGATCATATTCTAATTTTTATAAAATATACCGAATGATAGAGTCGATATCATCTTTACAATTATCCAATTTATCTAAAATTTCTTTTTTTGTAAAAGTGTCCATGTCTTAAGCAGACGATGCTATAAAGGCTTTATATATTTTTTATACTATATAAATAGTAATACTATATATAATATATAAAAAGTAGGCTGAAGACAACAAAACGCAAAGTATACGTTATAATTTGTTCTTTCACGCACCGCGCTGTGTATCAGTAGTAGAAGACGTTCCACTACCACAATGTGCGCTGCGCTATGTAACAAGTGCTGCGCGCACACGTTTTGCTTGATTTTTCACGTAAATTGAAAAAAGCGCAAAAAGGCGCAAATTTTTCTTGAAGAGTACATTTCAGAGAATAGATCCACGTAAATTACAACTCAATATCCGGTGGAGCTTAGGGGAGCCATAATTTGAAAACACGTGCAACATTAAAAATTACTTTTACTTGTGGAAAATATAATAACAAAAAATATATTTACGACTATTTTAAAAATTATAAACTATTATTTTAGACTAACATAACATTGTTAATTGTAGTAAAACAATAAAACACTTTATATTATAGAGAAATAAAAATTTATTAGCAATAAAATAAAAAAAAATTAACTTAATCTACGCAAAATTTTCAAATACATTTCCTTGTCGACAACGTATTTTTTAACTAAATGCTTTGAAACTTTAGTAAATACTAGTTTAATATGTCTTTATTAAGGACAACTAATTATGTTTTTGAAATCCCGAACAGTGTTTTTTGCCAACTTTTGGTCCCTCCCGGCCCACTGTGACATCGTGTATTCTAGGGTGGCCCAAAAGAAAAAAAATTTCGATTTTCATAAATCTTACCCCCTAATTTTGTTCTTTGGCGAAAAATATGAGATACGTATTTTTTTATTTTTTTATTTTTTAATATTAACCCGTGCCACAAAGCCCTTGAAAATTACCATTGAATTCCCATAGGAAAAATGCACTTTTTCGTAAATTTGACATAAAATCGTCAAAAATTGACCTTTTTCTTTCTGTAAACGATATTTTTGTTCATGAATGTCCAAATAATGAAAATCTGTCGTATATTTATTAAATAAATTATTTTAACTATTTTTTATATGACTGATAACAAACCCTATAAACGTAAAAAAACCTGGAATTTATTAAAAAAAATATTAATTATTATTTTAAATGCTTTTTCTTCATTCATTGATGTTATTATCAAAATACATATTATTGTTTATGTTTTACCATGTTACATAATTTGTTTAAACAATTTATTGTTGTTATTTCCTTACAAAATGACAAATAAATCGAGCGTTTTTGCAATTTTCTTAAACTTTCTAACTTTAGACGCCTAATAAAAACATAAATTTATATATATTTATGTTATATAAATATTTATTATCAAATTAAGACGCTAACAATTGTTTAAACAAATTATTGTTGATATTAATTAACTTTTTCAGAATTGCTTAAAAAGAGTTGTAGCTTTTTCTTAATTTTGCAACTTGCTTTTCTTGAATCAACCACATTTTAATAAAATAAAAAAAAATTATTATTATTATAACAATAATTTGTTTAAATAATTGTTTTTATAATAATTTTATTTAATTTATTAACATGTAATTGGTTAAAGAAAATTAATTTGCAAAACTAAAAAAAAAACTACAACTCTTTATAAACATTTTTGAAAAAGTTAATAAATAACAACAATAATTTGTTTAATTGTTATAATAATAGATTTAATAATTTTATTAACATGTCGTTGGTTTAATAAAATCAATTTCCAAAATTGAGAAAAAACTACAACTCATTATAAACATTTTTGAAAAAGTTAATAAATAACAACAATAATTTGTTTAAATATTTGTTAAAATAATAATTTTATTATGTTTATTTATATGTGGCTGATTTAATAAAATCAATTTGCAAAATTGAGAAAAAACTACAACTTTTTATAAGCATTTTTGAAAAAATTATAAATAACAACAATAATTTGTTTAAATAATTGTTCTTATAATAATTTTATTTAATTTATTAACATGTAATTGGTTAAAGAAAATTAATTTGCAAAATTGAGAAAAAACTACAACTTTTTATGAGCATTTTTGAAAAAGTTAAAAAATAACAACAATAATTTGTTTAAATAATTGTTATAATAATAATAATTTTTTTTATTTTATTAAAATGTGGTTGATTCAAGAAAAGCAAGTTGCAAAATTAAGAAAAAGCTACAACTCTTTTTAAGCAATTCTGAAAAAGTTAATTAATAACAACAATAATTTGTTTAAACAATTGTTAGCGTCTTAACTTGATAATAAATATTTATATAACATAAATATATATAAATTTATGTTTTTATTAGGCGTCTAAAGTTAGAAAGTTTAAGAAAATTGCAAAAACGCTCGATTTATTTGTCATTTTGTAAGGAAATAACAACAATAAATTGTTTAAACAAATTATGTAACTTGGTAAAACATAAACAATAATATATATTTTGATAATAACATCAATGAATGAAGAAAAAGCATTTAATATAATAATTAATATTTTTTTTAATAAATTCCAGGTTTTTTTACGTTCATGGGGTTTGTTTACAGTCATATAAAAAACAGTTGAAATAATTTATTTAATAAATATACGGCAGATTTTTATTATTTGGACATTCATGAACAAAAATATCGTTTACAGAAAGAAACGTTTTTGACGATTTTATGTCAAATTTACGAAAAAGTGCATTTTTCCTATGGGAATTCAATGGTAATTTTCAAGGGCTTTGCGGCACGGGTTAATATTAAAAAATAAAAAAATAAAAAAATACGTATCTCATATTTTTCGCCAAAGAACAAAATTGGGGCGTAAGGTTTATGAAAATCGAAATTTTTTTTCTTTTGGGCCACCCTAGTGTATTCAGTGATTTGTCAAAACTGAGGTGCAAATATTGACAATGTGAAATTATATACAGAAATAAAATTGATCGAAGTGTTATGAATAATAATCAAACTTTCAGCTTTCTGTGTAGAGGTAAATAAGAGTTACTTACAATTAGAAATTGAATATCCTCTTTATTATTTATCGTAAAATCGTTACATTTTATATGGATCATTTCTGAAATCCTTCTTTTTTTGTAAATAGTTTCAAAATCTACGACTATTGCATTTTTTAAGTCAAAAGTATGATTATTATCAAAACGATGTTCGTTGACAACAGTTTTTATCTTTTTTCTTTTATTATGTTCATCCACTCTTGTTTTCATCGAACGTTTAGTTTCTCCGATATAAGTAGCCGGACAATCATTCCAGATCCTCTAACACTCAACTATGGAATAAGTCCCTTGCAAGCACAGATAAGAGTATTAAAGTATTTATTACATATTACGTATAGATCGGAGTTGAAAGTGTGTCAAGTAAGAGGCAAATAAAACAAATTAAAGTTCGCTAAAAAGAAACTTTAAAATGCAAAGACTATTTTGGGAAAAATTATCCTTACATGTAGATAAACCCAAACCTGAGGGTAGTGGCACCACTAATAATGGCAATACAGCACGAATAGCTTTCGAGGATACGCATAAATTGTCTTAAATATTGGGACTTGATGAACAATTGATTAAGAATTTTAAAACAATTCTGTTAGCTTTATCCGTAAACCTTAAAATTAATGCTGATTTATTTGATAAATTAGGTGTATCAACTGCTGAAATGTATGTACGATTATATGATTGGTATCTAATGCCCCCAACTATCCATAAAATTATTATTTATGGTGCTGATATCATAAGAAACAGTATGGTGCCAGTTGGTATGCTTGGGGAAGAAGCATCTGAAGGACGAAATAAACATTACAAGAACTATAGAGAAGACCACAGTAGAAAATTCAGTCGTCTTGCAACTTTGACGGATGTATTTTACCGCGTAATGGATACTTCAGATCCCAAAATTAATGACTTCAGTATCAATTAGAGAATTGAAAAGAGCAACTAGAAGAAGAGGAAGAAAACGAAAATGAAACAGAGGAAAATTCATTTAAACTTAGCATGTTTGATAGACAGCTGGAAGAAAAAGAACTTTCTGATGAAGTTGAATAACTTATATTTATTAAAAATTAATTTTGAACAGTTATAAATTTTTTAAACACAACATTCACTTAGCTTTTCTTTTTAAAGAAGTTTTTAAAACTAAAAATAGAAATTAATAGCCATAATTAATCCGTTCAACCACATTGTATTATTGTATTATATCTAATTAGATTATTCTTTCTATTTTAAAACCAAAATTTTACATTTGTTGATTTATTTAAATACAAGGTCAAATTTTAAAAACCAACTTCGGACTAATAATTAGCAACGCAAAAGCAATAAAATACCAAGTTTCATATAAATTCATTAATCTCTTAAATTTTGTAATCGTTATATTGGATCCACCATATTGAACTTTTAAAATCTGACGTTAGATTCATAATCAGCGACCCAAATACCCCTGGATACCAAGTTTTATGAAAATTCGTTATTTTTTTAAATTTTGTGTTCGCCATAATGAATCTACCATATTGCATTTTTTAAATCTGATTATAGATTTACAATCAGCGACAAAAAAAACCTCTGAATAACATGTTTCATGAAAATTTATTAATTTTTTAAATTTTGTGTTCGACATATTGGATCCGCCATTTTCAATTTTTGAGATCTAACTTTAGATTCATAATTAGAGACCCAAAAAACCTCTGGATACCAACTTTCATGAAAATTCATTAATTTTTTAAATTTAGTGTTCGCCATATTGGATCCACTCTATTGAATTTTTGAAATGTAACTTTAGATTTATAATCAGCGACCCAAAAAACCTCTAGATACCAAGTGTCATGAAAATTTAATAATTTTTTAAATTTTGTGTTCGATATATTGGATCCGCCATTTTGAATTTTTTATATCTGACTTTAGATTCATAATTAAAGACCCAAAAAACCTCTGAGTACAAAGTTTATAGTTTGAAGTTTGTAGTTTTAAAGGCAGTGTTTCTTTTTACTCTTGTTTACGTAAAAATTACTTCTAAGGTTCAAAGTTAACGTTTAATAAAACAGGAAAAAACAGGTCTTGTGTTAGGATTTCCTCTAGCGCTTGTTATAACGAAAGTTCACGGTTCGGAAAGTGGTTTCTCGTTATATCGAGATTCAAGTGTGTAGGGGAGAGTAGGTTAAAACCGCTAAGCGCAGCAAAGACGTTTTTCAAAATATGTCTTTTATTTCTAGACCGTTTCCACTTGTATTTATAGTTTATCATAATTATAATTGATGCCATTGTTTGAAAACAATAATCTTAAAAATATAAAGTGTATTAAGAAATATAAAAAAAAATCGTTTTCACAAGTATGAGATGAAAATTTTACTTATCAAATCTAGTAAATTTCAAATGTTGCAAACCTCATGTTAATTTACTATCAACATGCAATCTCAAAAAACAAACAGGATAAAAAGTTCGATACAAAGCTAACACCCTTGAAAGAAAAAAAGGCAAAAAAAAGAAAGTTCCTGAAACTGAAGAAACCGAAAATCAAGATGCACTCTGTCTTGTTTGAGAACATTTATATAGCGAAACTGTACCAGGTGAAACGTGGATTCAATGTAGTATTTGTAAACGATGGTATTATGAAGCAAGTGTTACAGTCCCAAAAATCTGCTTCATTTCATTTGCATGTAACGGAATAATGTTTAGTACTGTAGTTGTTTATCTTTTATTAAATAGAATTACATGAAGTTAAAAATAAAAATTACTTTTTTGCACATAGAAAAATATTTTCAAATTATTATTTAACTTAAAAAAAATTTAATTTATTATTTTATTTTTCTAAATAACTAAAAAGAATATGATTCGTCAATTTCAAATTCATATAATAAAACATTATTTTTTACATTACTTTTGCTTCACATTTTCTTTAAATAATTATTAATTAATTTATTTACTAAAATTATTAATTGAATCCTTAAATTATTTATGAAAATTTACTACTAATTTGAAACAAAATAGAAATTTTGAATATTAAATAAGCTTTACACAAGCACAAAAAACAACTTTTTGTCCGAGACAGTACACTAGTACTCCTACGTATTTTTCTCCGCTAAAACCAAATCAAAAGTTAAAATTGCTAGATTGGATAGATTTTTTTAGATAATCCAAAAAAATCATTTTTTTTAGTTTTAGAGCAGTTTTTTGAAATTATCTCAACAATTTTAGCCAAATTGGTTATGCTGATACGAATTCGGGTTCAGCGGAAAAAAATACGTAAGAATACGCTGGGTGAGAATTTCTCAAGTGGACCTCAAATTTCTAAAGGTTGAAATTTTGTAATGCCAATACAGGAAAAGTTTGTTCTATTATAATTATAAACACCCTATAAATTTTATTAAAAAATATTAATTTGTTTATTTTTTATAAACAATTGAAATTTTTAACATAACATTTTTCAAACTACTATTACTTGGACACGAATTATCAAAAGTTAATGATTTTTTCACACGTAATTAATGAAAGTAGAGCCTTTTAAAAAATAAATTTCTTACTTTTTAAAATCAATATTTATTATAAATAATCATATTTTATTATAAACAAATTAAAAATTAAGCATGTTCTGGATGTGTATCATCAATTTTATTTATAAAACTTTAAACAATATTTATCGACGATGAAATATCCACAATAAAAAGTTGTTAGATTGAAATAGTTTATTAATTATTAATGTTTTTGTAAGCCTGCCTGTGCGCCGTGCGACGCGTCGCAGCGCGTCCGCGGCGCACGTGTTGGGAATTTGGCATCTTAAAGTTTTATTATTTTGTGATTTAAAATTAAGGCTTTAAAAGCAACATTAAGAGTTTAATTATTGTTCATTGTCTTTAAATACTTAAACGTTAAAAATTAAGAACATTATTTATTATAAGTTATTGTTTAATAAAAAAAAGGTTTACTTAATTTGAACGATTTGAACTTTGTCATGTGCAGAAAACAGTTTGCATTTGATTTCGTTTTTCCCAGCTGGTATAAATCGATGGAATTGCCTGGTATTTTTTATTGTTTTTGCTGATAAATAACGCCTTTGAAGTTTCTTTAAATGATTCTCGTGTTCTTGTTTACTACAGTAATCAAATTCAATTGATTTAAAATACTGTTTTGCCCAGTTGAAAAGTGACTTTGCTCCTGTGATTTTCTCTTCATTTCGATTTTGTAGACTTGAACGGTACGCATCTCTTTTCACAACTCCGCCAATTCCATCGCACGCTCCTTTCCCATGTGCTGTGGCGAAAAAATTCCACTCGGCATCAATTTTAAAATCTTTTTTGTGATTAAGAAGGTTTATAAAATTGTATTTATTTTTATATTGTGAGCCGGCTCCATCCGAGAAATAATGGATTTTTTAAATATTTTTCTTTCCGAAATGCTTCTCCATAAATGTTATTAACTTCGAATTAAACAAATTTACTGCCGAACTGTCGTGTTCCAATTGTTCTGAAATTATGACGAAACTTTTGTGTTTTAAATCGTTATTATTTTTATAATAAATCACGTATGGGTAAATTGTAGCTTGCGTGGTGTTCCAATATTCAGATTGGACTGAATTTTGAATACGACAGGTATAATTTTCTGCGAAATCTAAGCAGACGACGAACTCTTTATTCGCTAAATTATTTTTTGTATTCGAAAGAAATTGAGCTTGTGATTTTGCCATAAAATCATGCTTTAGTAAAAAGTGAAGATCTTTCATTAAATTTTCAATAAACTCTGTCGAAGATTCTTCTTTAACTTGTAAAGTGCATCTGTCATATAAAAAAAAGTAATTAATAAATAATACTATTTCCTAGGGAGACTCAGAAAAATAATTTTTTTACATTAGTAAAATATACCCCACAAAATAATTTTCAAATAATTTTTCATTAAATTTATTTATTACATTTATCTCTCTATCTTTTATCTCCTTTTTCAAATTTGAAATAAACATTTATTCTAAATCTTTTTCTAAATCTCTTTTAAATATTTGAATTGCTCAATAATATATTAGAAAATTATAAAGTTTAAATATTTCATTTAATTTTTTAAGAAGTGACAAGAACTAAAACAGTAACGAATACTGTTACTTTTATCTTACGTGAAGAAAATGTAAAAAAAAAATTTCATGAAAAATGTTTCTTACAAAGTTATTAATTTTTTTTCAACCTGGATTTACAAAATATTTTTTCATTCACAAATATTATATATAGCATCATTTGGCAGTTTTTATTTAAAATAGTTCTGTGAATATTAAGGAATGATACAATATATTTATACTTCTGTCAATTTATTATTTAAAGTGTGAAAAATTAAAAATTGTCTTTACTTACCTATCAGTACTAATCCACTGATCGATAGTTATAGATGCAATATTCTGATTTTGAAAAATTAATTTCATACACATCACTTATGCAAGAACGACATAGGTATTGACCGATAACTTTATTAAATTTCACATCCCAATTTTCACCAATTTTCACTAAATTTTTGTATATACACTTATGTCTTTTTTCTGAAGAGGATTACAACACTTGTTTGGATTAGGCATTTTTAATAGTTTATTATATTCTTACACCGTTGGTAAAAGATAACAAATAGTTTTTAAAATTATTTGCTTGAAGAGCAACTCTTGATTTGTTAACACGCAAATTTAATTGAAAAGTAATCAACTTGTAGTTCGCGAGTTAAACATGTTAAAAAAGTTATATTTACATATTGCAATTATATTATTACCTTTTAATAAATATTTTTCAATTTAATTACAAATGTTTAGAAGCTAATTTTAGAAAAAAAGTAAATGCGTAGTTTGCAAACTAAACAAGTTGAAACCTGCACAACCTGCTTCAAATAGTTTTTATATGCGAGCATTTATATATAACAATCCTATAAATAACTAATGAATAAGTAATCGTTAAAATGAAATTACTTATGACAATAAACAATAATTAAACTCTTAATGTTGCTTTTAAAGCCTTAATTTTAAATCACAAAATAATAAAACTTTAAGATGCCAAATTCCCAACACGTGCGCCGCGGACGCGCAGCGACGCGTCGCACGGCGCACGGGCAGGCTTACAAAAAGATTAATAATTAATAAACTATTTCAATCTAACAACTTTTTATTGTGGATATTTCATCGTCGATAAATATTGTTTAAAGTTTTATAAATAAAATTGATGATACACATCCAGAACATGCTTAATTTTTAATTTGTTTATAATAAAATATGATTATTTATAATAAATATTGATTTTAAAAAGTAAGAAATTTATTTTTTAAAAGGCTCTACTTTCATTAACTACGTGTGAAAAAATCATTAACTTTTGATAATTCGTGTCCAAGTAATAGTAGTTTGAAAAATGTTATGTTAAAAATTTCAATTGTTTATAAAAAATAAACAAATTAATATTTTTAAATAAAATTTATAGGGTGTTTATAATTATAATAGAACAAACTTTTCCTGTATTGGCATTACAAAATTTCAACCTTTGGAAATTTGAGGTCCACTTGAGAAATTCTCACCCCGCTAATATAGTCTCTCAGCCAAAGAAGTTTTTTTTATGTGCCTGTGTTATTATTTAATCATATTTTTGCGCGGATATTTAAATAATAATACTTTGTTTTTGCATAGTCGATAAAGTAGATTTTAAAAAAATAAACAACAATTAAATTGAAAATATGAGGTTTAAAATACAAGTCGTCATTATTTTTAATAAAATGGATTAAATAATGTAATTATGATTATGCCGTGTAAATCAATAGATAAAGTCGATTATTCCAAAAATAAAGAAGAACTATTTTGATTATCTTTATATTTAATAAATACGACTTATTAAAAGACAGGGCGTAACCATATTTAGAAATTATATTTAATATATTACGTTTAAATATAAAAATTTAAATGTTTGACTTCATGTGTCAAGAAAATAAAACAAAAATCAAGAAGATTGCTTGATGTCGCTTGAATAACTAACACTAAAGCAATTTCGCCGCACTTGTTGGTCAAAACAGTATGTGAAATTCCTGATGGGAAATCAGCCGTTCTCCTGCTCGTCGCGTTGCTTCGCGTGCTTTGCTTGCGCAGAAAACCTTCCGGCTCGTGGAGCAACGGCTGTTATTTCCCACTCGTTGCACATTGTCCTATTATTGAGTCAATTGTAAAGAAGCGGTTAACTTGACATTCGAAATACGTTATTGAACTCGCTTGTTTTTTTTTATTTAACGCTTGAATGCATTAATATCCATGACTTTAATGCTAAAATATTTTCTTGCTTCAAGCGAAATTGACTTGATAGAAGACAAAAAGAACAAAAGGTTATTTTTGTCAGGACCTAGCTTCAACAGTTGTGACCAGAATTTTAGATATATTTAGAAAGAGAAACGAAAAATCGAAACTATACATGATTCTGTTTTGTTATGCGCATAATCTCTTTTATAAACTTTCTTAAGGAACATACTAAATATCGTAAACAACATTTTAGACATAGCCTTTCTAGCGTTCGGTATAATATGTAGAAAATTCGTATGAAGCATATGAAATATTTGGAAAAAGTATATACGTTTTTCACTAACCTGTAACATTACACAGTAAAATTTCAAAGATTTTTACAAATATAAAAATCTTTAGTCCCTTAGTGTGTCCAAACAAATGTTGTAAACTTTTATTTTAAGAATGAATGTTTTTTAAAAAAACGTTACATTGTAATATAAATAAAAAAACATGAAAACGTTTTTTCCAAATATAACATAAGATTTACACCAATGTTTTTTATTTGTTGTATCTATTCCTAAATGTCTCTACAATAGGTTAAATAGAAGAAAAAAATCCATTCAAACTTTAGTGTGAATCGTGTCAATACTCTATCCAGATTCCCATCTGAAATTATTTTTATGATAAGATTATTAAAATTTTCCTAATTATACTGTACTTTCTATTTACACTATTATAACCTTTTATTATGCTACTTTTGTACAATTATTTTGAATGACGTCTATTAAATTTTACATCCTTCTTTTAAATTTACACTCGGAGCGTTATCATTCATGCCTAGACATTAAACATTCCTGTCTAGACATTGTTCACTACTGTCTATTTCATTAATGTCCAAGACATAACTGCGTCTTTTCCAGACAGGAATGGTTCATGTCCAGAAAGCAATGAGTGCTGTCTAATAAAATTTTTTTATTTGGGCAGGAACCATTCCTGTCCGGACAGTACTCATTTTCTCATTTTCTCATCAGTGTATAACAAAAAATTTTTTTTAGATAAATATAACTTTTATTATTGTATGCAAAGTTAAACCGCTGTTGACTTTAAGAATTAGATAATTAAGTAAAGTAAATCAAAAGTGTGAAAAAACACGAATTTTTCAATTTTATATTTAAAAAAAGAAAAATAAGCGCACATCATAGCGTAGATATGTTGGTATATTTTTGTTAAAAAAATATTTTTTTGGACAAAATGTATTGGAACTTTTGCAATTTATAAGAAATTTAATTATTCCAATAATCTATTGCGGAAAATTTCCTATTCATAATTTTTTATTTAAACTCTTACAAACTTTACGTAATTTAGATTTTAATTCTTTAAAAATTTTATCAATTCAAATTTTAATTTTTCCAAACCTAAAATACTTCCAACCAAATGTTGACTCAAATTTATTATAACCTTAAGTAATATAAGTTATTAATACCTATGATTTTAAATTGTTTAAAACTCTAATTAGTACAAGAACTACAAGTTATTCATATTTTAATAGTAGGTAAGAAACTTCAATTATTTTAAACTTTTAATTCTTTAAATTTTAATCAATTCAAAATTAAATTATTATAAACTTGAAATATTTCGAAAATCTAACAAGCATATTTAAATTATTTTAAACATTAACCATTATGTAACAACATCTAATTATAAAAAAAATTGTCATTGTATATTAAAGCTTCGATCAGTCCAAAGTTTAAAAATTATAATTTTGACTGTAGGTTATTTGAATCAATGGAAATTGGGACTAATGGAATATGAAATCAAGTGAAATTTACATTTAAAACATGAAATTTGTGAAAAGTTTAAATGTTTAGTTATATAATATTCAGGATTATAAAAACACAAGGATTGATTAAAATTTAAATAATAAAAGCCTTAAAAATTTGAATAAGTTGTTATTTGCACCAAAAAGAAAGTTTAGATTAGAAGATACAGTAATTTATTAATAACATGTTAAAATAAAGATTCGTTAAATTAAATTAAGTATAAATTGAAATTAACCCTCAATTGCTAGAGTGGGGCTGACAGACCAGGTAGACCTTTTCAGCTCTTTCCAACAGCGGACTCTATATTGAAAATAGTGAGAAAAGAGGCTCTGTCAAAAACCGGCTCTGTCAGACCCAGTCTAGAAGTTGAGGGTTAAGTTGGAATTTCAATAAATGCAAACTTAAATATATAGGAAAATCCACGGAACTGTACGATTGCTGGTTATTCATGATTTAAACCTCTTTAATTGCATTATATAAATAGTTTTAAGGTATGGGTGATTTCTAAAGATCATATTTAACTAAAATAACCAATTAAAACATAATGTTTATCATTTTCTATGTGAAACAGAAAATTGTACATGTCTTTTAACAAACAAGTTTCACATGTTACTTTTAGAATTTTGTATACTTTTACTGGGGTATTATTCTTTTAGCAAAAGAAATAATTTAAAATTTATGAGAAATGATAATTCTGACATTACGAAGTGTATTACGCGTCAAACAAAATATGTGTCCCTAACTTGCAACTATGTAGCATCAATTTAAAAATTGTTATTCCCATTTTTAATAACTGAAAATTATAGGTATTTTCGTTTTTTACTTTTTCAGCAGTAACGCTATTCTATTTTTTTAACGAGCATCTTGCTGATGATTAAATGAATAAATGAAAACCTTATTAAACTGTGCCATTAAAATTAAATATATTATGACAATTATTAAAACTTAATGTTTGAGCTTGAATGGCTTTATAATTGGAGTTTTTAATAGCATAGAACCGTGTCTAGGCAAGGTTTTTGGGTCTGGTTATACATGAGAGAGAAAGGGATAACACTATATTGCTATCTCTGTCACTCTCATAAAAAGCAAAGTCCTCTAGAGATTTCGTGACCCCCGTGATCATACGAGACTGATACCAGTATCGATTTCGTCTCGTTTTTTAATACGATACCGAGACGATACTACATTCAAAACCATTCTCGACAATACTCTCAACGACTCTCGTCGAGACTCACCTGGTCAAGTTTTAACAAAATTACTTTGCACTGATTATAGATTTTTGGCCTATAAATATCGCAAAACAAATAATTTTAATGTAAAATAAAATTTGTTTTTAAAAAACCAAACAATTTACACTCTGCTCTTAGAATTTTCTTCTTTTCAACAGTGTTTTCAGTCATCG
This sequence comes from Ganaspis brasiliensis, assembly GCA_037103525.1. Lineage (NCBI taxonomy): Eukaryota > Metazoa > Arthropoda > Insecta > Hymenoptera > Figitidae > Ganaspis > Ganaspis brasiliensis. The sequence goes on along the minus strand of JAZKLR010000045.1, from coordinate 2,339,357 downwards.
ATGCTAGACGATACCATAACTTCAATGTCGAGATTTTAACAATAATTTTATTATAAATATTTATTATTTATTGTATTTTTTTTATTTATAAATATTTTTATATTTTAACAATATAAAACAATATTGTTTATTTTTTTATTTATTTATTTTTATTATTTATTTTATTTATTTATTTTAGTAACTCAACAGTAGAAGCTTCCCAAGCAAGGCGATGAATATTCACCGTGCTCTTCATAAAAGTATGAGCAAATGATTTATAAGCCTCATCTTGCTTTAATTGATAACAAAGATGCAAAAAAAGATTCGACGTATTTAAATCTTTAAAAAGTTAATAAATTGAATATAAAATGCAATACGAATTTTATAGAACGCCTTAAAAAACTATCCTATGTACACGGGTTAGAGAGAAAAAATTGAGAAGAGAAAAAAAAATTAATTAAAGTATTTAAAGGAAAATATACAATTATTAGCAAGTAGAAAATGAAATTTTACCGGTTGAATAAAAAATTAAATGGAAATAAAAACACTATTTTTGAAAATGTAAAAAACAATGAAAACGAAGGATCCATTGAAATTAGAAAAAACTTGTTGTATGCTAAAGCTCTTAAGAAACAATTATTAGAAAGAAAAAATAGCTTAGAAGATGAGAAATCAAGATCAATTTTTCCACACAATATATGTCAGGGAAAATACTGAAAAAGTATAAATGCATGAAAAACATTACAGACGTTGCCTTTAAAGAAACCCCAAAAAAATTGAATGATTTAAATACAGTAAAATTAGAAAACTCTTATATGCCAAAAAGGTTTCTGTTAAAAGAGAAATATTAGAACAAGTTTAAAATTTTTTGGAAAAAGATGAAAATTCAGCCGTTGCTCCAGGAGTTAAAGACACAATAAAACAATATGAAGTAATAAAAAGAAAAAAGATTTCGATTTGATACAATGCGCAATACATATTTGGAACCAATATACTTTTTTTAAGTTAATACCTACTAATTCTAACAATGGAACAACTGGAACTTTTAAGAGTGTGAGACTTGTTAACAAGGTCGTTTGAATAGATACACCTAGAGGAATTGGACTTACAAGGGTTGAAAAAGCCAAAGGAAATGATAAGAAGACTTATGTTATCATTACTAGGTAAAGAAGAGTTAGTGAATATAACTGCTCTTGGTATGAAAATTCACACAAAACCTTAGGAGCTCAAAACGTTGCATAATGATACCGATTTTTCGATTTATTTTACAAATTGAGCTAAAAAATGGCATTTTTATGCAACGTTTTGAGCTTTTCAGGTTTTGTGTGTAAAAGGCTTAAATACACTTAAGGCTGTCCCAGACGACATACGAGTGTCAGCATGCAGTATGTATTATTAGTGCATAATTTAAACCATTCTACTCACAAATCCATTCGTTATCTCTTGAACTATTCAGTTATCGTTATTCCCTAGTTTTATTTGATACTTACCGTTTTCTTTTTGCTTTCAACATTCCATCAGAATGTTCATAAACTTTCCTTTAGGTAACGTGCATAGCAAATGCAAGGATTTCACATATGGCGAATATATTCATACCTTAAGGGGGGAACACCAGTTGTAAGTAAAAAAAAGTGCTTTTTTCAAGAATTTTTTTCTAGAAAACCATGAAACTTTTTGAAGAATACTATTTATTAATTAAAAGTACATATTAAAAGCTGTAATTTAAAAAAAAAGTGTTTTTCAACCAAAACTTTTGAAGATATGAGTTATTGAAGCGACGCCTTCCAAAAAAAGGTGATTTGCGGTGACCAGGATTCCGCAAGTATGCTTCGTCTGAAATGCAAAACTGAAATTGATTTACATTTATTATAAGATTATCCTGTTAGTGATCGAAGGATTTAAAGAAAAAAAAAAATTTGACAAAATGGCGACCTGTCAATGTCAAAAGTCTGATTTTCGTAAAGAAAAACGGTCGATTTTCAGCTATATAAAAAAAATTTTTTCACAAAAAAAAAATCCTTCGATCACTAACTCGGCTTCGATGTGTAAATTAAGCATACCAAATTTTAAGTAAATCGGTTTAATGGTTTTCGAGTAATCGTGATCACCGACTTTGAAAATGTCATTTTGAGAAAAACGCATTTAAAGTTTCAACGTACTTTTTTGTCAAATACTTGAAATGACCTTTGCTTGTCATATTACTCTATCTTTCCTCAAAATTATAAAGGGTAGGTACAAAAACTGTAAATTTAAGCGTAAAACAAAAGAAGAATAGCCATTGAGCACCAGGTGTAAGTGTTGGCAGATCTGGAGCGACCTGACGCGCCGCCGTATTGTGCTGTATATCTCATTTATTTTTTATCGGATCAACTTAGAAATTTCCAGACACATTTCTAAATATGTATACTTTAAGAAAATGCAAAAAAAAGAAAAACGATTTTTCGAAAATTACAACTGGTGTTCCCCCCTTAAATACGAAGTGCTGTACGCTGAGTCATTCAAAAACAAAATTACCATTAACTTGTCAGATAATTTCTATGAAAATAAAATCAAAATATTTTTATTAAAATACATACGAAAAAACTGTTGGTCTAACAGTTATTTCAATTCTTATTCAAATCTTTGTTTCATGACATCCTAACGTCAACAAAATATTTCCACTTTTACTACTTAATCCCCATGTCATTGTCATTTACTTTTACAAACTTCCTTAAAAAAAATGCAGTCCTTACCTTTAGAAAATAAATATTTAGTTATTAATTTTATTATTATTGAATTTATTATTAAATTAAGCTCCGTTTCATTTTGACACAACACTGTTAAAGTCCTTACCCAGCCTACTTCTAGTCCTGCTCATTTCACGAGGGTATAACTTCAAATATTCCCTTCAAATAGAGAACGTCAAATTTTATTTAAAAGTGACATTTTTTCTCTTTAGAAATCAATGTAAAAATTACTTGTTTTCAAAGCACTTTTTAAATTTACTTGCATTTGAGTAAAAAAGTAAATATTACTTAAAACTGAAGCAAATTTCAGGTATCTAAAAGCGTCTTGTTTGTACTTTTGGAATAAAAAGTATCGTAAGCAACGCGGTAATAAAGACAGTCCAATTTGTTTACATTGATGTTTGAAGTACAAGTGGTACTTCAAACATCAACGCAAACAATTACTTAAAAAAAATTGATTTACATTAAATTAATAAAAATAATTAATAGTACTTTTTTCTCACTATAAAAAAGAATACATATCCGCGTAAGGGTTGTCAAAATTTTTTAAAATATTATTTTTTCTAATTTAATTAATTTTTATTAAAAACGTGATGAGATATATCGCAAGGTACATCATTAGTACTACTTTTTTTGTAAATTGTGATTTCAAAATATAATTTAATTTATAAATTTCAGTAGTCAATTTGGGTCCGTATCATTTTGACACAAATTTTTTCGTGACAATTGTTATATTGTACTCCAAAGATAAAAGTTATTTTGTGCTTCTACTAAAATCAATAATTTTTTAGTTTTATTTATTAAATATTTTATTCTAATACAATAAATGAATAAATAATTAAAGACTCAATTGATCCAGTAAAATCTATTATTTAATAATTAAAACTTAAAAATCTTTTGATTTTAGTAGGAGTACAATAATTAGATACACTACCAGACAAAATTGTAGGACTACTTACAAAAATCGGATTAGAAACTTGACTGTATTTAAATGTTGACAACACTGCTAGAAATTATCGAAATACAATTTTTCATAGACCATAGGAAAGATATTAAAAATAAGCGAAAGTAAAGTTAAATATTATAACTGGTTTTAAAGTCATAAGTAAATTGTGTGATACAAAAAAACGCAACGATATTAGTACTGACACCGCTTTCGGCTACCTGATATGTGCGAAATAGGCGGAGGGGAAAACAAACAGTGCAGTTGTTGCGTTTTCTCGTGTCATACACATTTATTTATAACTTTTAAACCAGTCAAGATATTTATTTGGCTCATTTCAAAGTTAAAAGTTCCAGGTTTTATTTAACCTAAATTTAAAAGTTTTTTATTACTTCTTTAATAAATGAAGTCCACTGTACTTAAACAATTTTTGACTGGAAGCAAAAGATACAAATATCTTTATTGCGCTTCAAAGTACAACAATATAACGGACAATTTTTAATGGTCAATAGAAAAATTGTATCTCGATAAGAATTTAAAACATAGTTATATCAACATTTTAAGTCAGGCATGTTTTTAATCTGATTTTTGTAAGTGGTCAAAAATCAAAAAATAAAAATTATAAAAAATAAAAATAGAAAAATCAAAATTTAAAAAAGCATTTTCAACCCATTAAATTTTTAAAGACAAAATCAAAGCACTGAATACATACACATATCCTTGAAAGAAGTACACAATATACCACAGCTAGACTTTCAAAATTTTTTAATTAGGACAAATCTTTCCAAGATTTTTTGCAGGCCATTCCAATTTAGTTTCTTTAACAATAATCGTTTTATTGCCAATTGTGCCGTCTATACTGGGTCACCTGCCTCACTACAATTATTAAAAAGAATCGAAATATAACTTTAAAATTGTTTTCTTTTAACTTCTGACAAAGTTTTGTCAATTTTTGTATGAAGGAGTTAGAAGAAGCCTTATGCTTTTTAAATCGAATTTAGTAAAATAAAAGTTTAGTCTGCAAGGCTTACTGTATATTCTCTTTTTTTATTCTTCAAACTTTAAAAGCGATTATGTGTATTAAGGAGTGAATAAATGTATTACAAAAATAAAAAAAATAATAAAATTCTCTAAAATTAATTACAGAGAATTTGTATAAACCTGTTATTTTTTTCTGTATGCACTTTGCACTCTTAGTCAGAATCTAAATAAATGATAAAGAAAAAAAAACAACTCTAAGCATAATTGTCACACAACATAAGTATTAACAAACAAGTGAGTATTCTTTCACTTAAAGTCTGATACTTTATATTTAGCATAAATTTATTAATAACAATAATGCTAATTTAAACTTTGAAAGAAAAAAAATAATAATGAGTGATTTGTGTTTTCCAAATGTGAATATTAACAATGAAAGTTCGATAAATACAGTTCATAATGATCAAGTTAATGAAGAAATAAAAAGAGAAGGAAGTCGAATTAATCAATATGTTTCAGCAACATGTGGTATGTTTCATTTCATAATAAAAAGCGTATTCTAAGAAATATTTTTTTCCTATTATTTAAACGTTCCTCGATTAGTGACAGCAAGTTTTTTCTTTGTAATTAAGTATAAAAAATTTTATTTAGTACTTTAATTGTACATAGTATTTTTATACATTTTTCTTTAATTGACTGTGTCGTCATCTATCCACGTTGACAGTTTAATAAAAAGGGAGAGAGTGTTAAGAATAGGTTACGAGTTTTTTCTAGGGGTAGAGAGAAGCTTGAATTGAATGTCAACGTGAATTTTTTTTTTTAAATTACATATTAAGCAATTATAAATCTTCTTTTACTTTATTGTTTTCAACTAATCAAGAATAGATTTTTATTTCTATAAGAGATACAATGAGTATAATTGTACACTTATTAAGGGTAGAACGGAAAGCGGTTATTAAAAGTCAATTATTGCCTAAAACGGAAACGGAGAGTTAAGGACGTTCTTCATATAGTTTAAATAATTATACAAATGAATTTTGTAAAAATATTTTTTTTTACGTTGCAAACTTCAAACTATTAAAATTTCTCCTTCCTGATTATTTAAAAAAAGGGAAGAATTACTAACCTTTAATAACATTTTCTTAACAACCATACGGCAAATTAGTTGTAAAAGTTGTATTATATTATAGTTTAAAATATATTAATTTTTTTTTTAATTTCGTAAAGACGTTCTTTTATTTAATTATAATATATACACTTTGCGCAATTTGTCACTGTTCCCATGTAAAAATTCCATCTTTATAAATTTATGTCTTAAAAAAGAACGGTAAATTTCAATAAAATTGTAACCTTACATGTAAAATAATGCATTTTATATCCCATTACAATTTTTTAAGAATTGATTTTTGGATAAACTTTTTTAATATATATGATACAAAACATTCTTAACGTTTTAACTGGATGTTTCCTTAATTTATTCTTACATTGGTAATCTCGTTAACAGCTATAAAATTGATAACATAATACGAAATATTATGTTAACAAACTTTATTTTGTTTTTTCAAATAATATTCATAAAAACAATAACCATTATATTTTACACTAAAGTGCAAAAAAAAACCAATATCAATTTATCTTTTAAACAATTTAAATGACTAATTTAATGGGACTGATTGTACTAGGAAATGTTTCTGTAGTAAAATAGCCACATTATCTTGTTATTTTATTTTGCAACAAAAAACACAATTGACCCATCGTGGAACTGTTTAAACAAATTTAGATTAAAAAAAATTTACGATAGTTATAATTTAACTTAAAGGTGTTGTCACTGTAAAATTTCTTCCGTACTTTGAGTCTGACAACTTTTTTTAGTATTTTTTACTAAAAATATTTCGTAGAGCGGTTATTAGGAAGATTCATTTTTTTCGTAAATAATTAAAATTTTTTCGCTTTTCTTGAGTAACGTTGCGTAGTTTCAAACTTAATTATGTGTATAATCATTTTTTCAAAAATGAAATTTTTTTACTTCCAGCATGCATCACAATAGCTAGTTATGGAGCCTATCAAGCATGGTCATCACCATCTATACCTTATTTAACCAGCAACAGCTCTTCACTTCCAATAACAAAAGAACAATCTGTCTTTATAATTTCGTTCTATAATCTTGGTGACCTTCTTGGAGGCCTGTTAAATCCACTTTTCATTGATCGCATAGGAAGAAAGAATACCTTACTTTTGTTTACTCTGCCAGCCTTAATTGGTTGGATTCTAATCATCTTTGCTAGAAATTACATGTACCTTTACGCTGCGAGACTGATTGCTGGAATTGGTCAAGGTGGTACCTTTAGTTCTCTAGTCATATATCTAACAGAAATTTCAGAAAAAGACATTAGAGGTATACAAGTAAACATGATACATATAGCATTAGCCATGAGTGTCTTCATCTTCACATCCATTGCTGCCTTTGAATCTTACCAAATTTTAAATATCTCGTCTGTCGCAGTACCAATTCTTTTTCTTTTATTATTTCCTTTCTTACCTGAATCGCCTTATTATTTTATTTTAAAAGAAAAAAATGAAGATGCATTGAAATGCTTAATGAATTTAAGAAAACTCACTTCACCACATCAATTAGAAGCAGAAATAAGAGAAATGAAAATAGCAGTTGACGAGGATAGAAAAAGTTCAAAAAAATTTGCAATATGGCAGTTGATCAGCAAGAGTTATAATCGAAAAGGATTGATGATAATTTTCTGCATGAAAGTAACTCAGTTGTTGTCGGGAAGAATGGCCATTTCTTTCTACGCGCAGGAAATTTTTAGTTATGGTAATCTTTCTTTAGCGCACGGGGTTCAAGTAATGATTTTAACTGGGATTTCTTTATTTGCTTGTCTCTTCACGAACTTACTTATTGACCGATTCAACAGAAGAAAACTGTTTTTGGTCACAGGCATTTTGTCATCAATTTGCTTAGCATCTGTTGGAGCTTCCTTCTTTATTATGAAATACTTCAAGTCAGGTGTTCCTCATCTTGGGTGGCTTACGCTGGTAGCGTTAGTTTTATTTGAAGTAGTGTATCTTATGGGGATAGGTACAATTCCCTATGTCACCCAAGGAGAAATTTTTTCAATAAATGTCAAAGGTGCTGCAGTTGCATATGGCATGGTTTTGGGGTCTTGCTTTACCTTTAGTACAACAACCGGATATAAATACCTGACAGACTCTGCTGGTGCATATACAACCTTCTGGCTTTTTGCTGCAGTTGCCTTGCTTGGATCTCTTCTTACGTTTTGGATCACGCCCGATACTACAGGAATATCACTGGAAGAAATCCAGGCAATGCAGAATCCAGAGTTACGAATAAAACTTGAACAAGAACGAAGAGGTTAAGTTTACATCATCTCTGCCTTTTGAGTTCAAATCTGAGTAACTCGGAAATTATAAATGGAACTTTAAAATTAGAAGAAAAATGTCATTTTAATGACAATAGTTAAAATAATGTAATAATATATTACATGGACAAGTATTTTGGAGTTCTAAGTTTTTAAAACTTTGATTTTAAAAATGTAGACCTCTTTTCAATCGTTTGTAAGTGACAACATATGAAAACCACAAACAAAACGTTTATCTAATAGAGTGGCGTTTATGATTTTTAGCCCCCTGGGCAAAAGATCTTCTTCTTTATTGACAAGAATTTAATTTTGCTTCTTCTCATGTGAATACTTTTTTTGATTTTTGTTACCTTCCAGCTCTGCGCATTGGGCTTGTGCTCCTGTTGCCAGTTGCTAGATACAACGATGTATAAATTAATTAGTTAAATAAATAATAAACAATTCAATTAATTTATAAAAATCAAATATTTAATAATCAGAACCTAAAAATCTTTTAATTTCAGCAGTTGTACGAAATAAAATTTACCTATGTTTGTACAATATAACAATCTTTATGGTAAGTGTCAATATGATACGGGCCCCTAGTTTTCACAAATGTAGGTAATTGTGTATATTTTATCTAAATTTTCTCAAAAATACTCTCCTCGTATAAAATATATATTTGAAGACAGATTTGTAAACAAACGTCACATTGCTGCAAGGTATTGCAAAAATAAACTTATTTCGTTCTTTGATTGTGTATTCAAGCCTTCTTTGAAAATATTTATTTCTTTAATAATAATATAATTATGTCTTCGGAAAAATACGTTTCTTATTTTCATTATAATTTAACTTAAAGACCGCTACTAAGTTGTACCTCATGTATTTTTTGGTGTGAGTAATTTTTAATATTCATGTTTTTAAAACATTGCTTTCTCATAGAGATTACTACAAACATCACTAAGTTTTAATGAATAGCTCGCAAAAAAATATTAAATAAGCCAATTGATGCATTTTTTATTTGTCTACAAAACGAGCAAAAATTATTCTTTATAAAATTTATAAAAAAAGCAAAAAAACAATTGAAAAAATAATTTTTATAAAAATTTGCAATTTTTGAAACCATAATAACTTGGAACAGCATTACAGTAAAAGGTTCGCAAATAGCCCATTCGATGTGTTTTTTAATCATCTACATAATAATGATTGATGCTTTTAATAAAGAATAAAAATAATAGTATATTAAGCAACAAGGGGTTAAAGGCAGACATCGTAAACAAATGGGACTGACTTTAAATCCATGTTATTTACGATATTTTTTATTCGAAAGGTACAAACGAGGCGCTTTCAAATGCTTGTAGGCAGGGTCTAAATGCGTTCATTTGTTTGACCGTATCAAAATGACGTTCTTTTTTTCTCTAATGCAAAAATATACATGGGTCAGATGTTCATTTTTTCCCTAGAAAAAAAATGTAATCCATTTTTACACAGTTAAACAAGTGGATGTGTTTAGACCTTGAAGAGTTGAAGTAAAGAGAGTTAACGCTTAATCCTTCAGTCCCCACTCTTCTTAAACATGGAGCCTATGAGACTTACTCACCTTGGGGAGTCAATTTTTAACTCTCAAATCTCAACTCCCAACTCCAGCAACCGTTAACTCCCCAAATTTTTAACAGTGTAACAGGCATCTGAAAGCGCCATATTTGTGTCTGGGAAATAAAAAATATTTTTTCCATTGTTCACGAACATTATTTATTGTAAAAAATAATTGTTTATAATAAACAAATGAATAATTGAGTATGTTCTGGATGTCTTTTGTAATTTTATTTACAGAAACTCAAAGTATATGTGACGCTCCACTAATGCCCATGTTTGAATTTTCATAAAAAGGAAAACTAATTGCAGGAATCAAATTTTGATTTTTGGAACTCAAAAAGCAACTTAAAAACTACCAATTACTATAGAAAAATGAAATCAATAAAAGATAACTTCACGGGACAGTCGTTCAAAGAAAATCCAAATATGCGATACACTTAGCACGCCTATAGTTTTTTATTGCAAAACAAAAGCAGAAATTTTTAAGAGAAAGTTATCTTCAGTTAGAGATTTTGATACACATGAAAAACTATTTGTCAACACACCTTGAGTACTGTATAAATTGTTAAAAAATTAAACATATAACAATTTGAATGTTATAAATCAATTATCTTAGATTATGTTAGGCTTTGTTAGATTTTAATAAAATTGTTTACCTAGGGATTTTTGGGTTTGCTGATTACAAATTTGTTGAGGTTTTAAAAAAATTGATCAATTTGCTTGAAATTTGTAATTCGGGTTTTCTTTAGTGTCGCTTATTACGAATCCGTTAGATTTCCAAATTTCAAAATAGCATCCCAAATAGCACAGAAGTTTGCGGAAAGCTAACGGGAAACTAACCGTGTTAGGTTCGATAGCTTGCAGTGATAGCTTCCTGTTAGCTTCAGGGAAGCTCTAAATGTCCTCCGTTTTATAGTTTCCGATGTTAGCTTCCAGCAAGCTATAAATGTAATTTTTTCGAAAGTTATTTTTGGTAACTTTACACAAAATTTCTATGATAAGTTAAAAAATCTATTTACATGCGCAGTCGTTTTCTACTGCTTTCTATAGCAGCTAGGGCTGCGCACAACTTTTGAATAACCTTTCCTACTGGGAAGGTATGCATGTAAAAAAATTTATACATGTTGAAAAAAAAAATTTTTTTTTAATTTTTTTTTATTTTAATTTTTCTTTTTATACGGGAAACCTTTATGCAAACTTTGTACAAACTTACTAAAAAGACTTTCGGAAAAATTACATTTATAGCTTGCTGGAAGCTAAGATCGGAAACTATAAAATGGAGGACATTTAGAGCTTCCCTGAAGCTAACAGGAAGCTAACAGTCCAAGCTATCGAACCTAATGTGGTTAGTTTCCCGTTAGCTTTACGCAAACTTCGGTGCTATTTGGGATATCTAATATGGCGGACAAATTTTTTAACAAATTGAACAATTTGATTAAAACTTGTTATTCGAGGTTTTCGGGGTCGTTTGTTACGAATCTACTCTCTAAAACTGAATCAGTGAAATTTTCACTGATTTGAAATCAGTGAACAACTTTTCGTTGCTGAATCAGTGAAATTCACTGAAGATCAGTCATTATCACTGATTCAGCAAAGAGAAGTTGTTCACTGATTCCAAATCAGTGAAAATTTCACTGATTCATTTTTTGAGAGTATTGATTGTTTTCCGAACTCAAAATGGTGCATCTAATATGGCGTACATTTTTATAAAAATTTGGTCAAATTTACTTTAAACTTGTTACCCTGAGACTTTTTGGCGGGAATTTTTAAATAAATCAGGAAATTCTTAAAAGAGTCCTGGGGTTTTTAAGAAATTCCAAAAATTTGTAGATAAATCCTGAAAATTTCAACTTAATAACTACAACTACAATAACTTTAAAAATTAAATTTGAAATGGTTAAAATACGACTAAAAATATTGGTAAAAAAAAATAAAGTAAAAAATAATACGATAGTGCGTATCATTTCAGAATATGGCATATCCGTCATCCCACCATCTAATATTATTAATATTATTAATAGACATGGGGATTATAATGGATCCCTGCTTCAACAGTAGATTTCTAATTCTTTTGTCATTTAAGTTCATGTTTTTTAACCCGGCATTTTATTACCGGGAATTTATATACTTTTACTTTTTGAGGTCTGGAATACAAAAATTGAAATCTTCAATATTTCACTATTCTGAATTTTTAAAATTCATTCTAAAAATTTATACTACTAAATTAAAATTATAATCAATAAAATACTTAAAGACTAATTAATTATTAAAATATGTGTTATAGATATTTTTATCTTTTATAGAAAATAAAAATTGCAAAAACTAATATTATAATTTATAAACAATAAAATTAATTAATAAGTTTAAATCATAATTAGCTTTTTAATTAAAATTATTCTCTGTAAATAATTATATTGTTATATTTTCGACACAATTTTTATTATAGGTACATATACTTGCATAATGTATATTGAATTTTCAGAAAAATATTTTTTTAAGAAATCTACATAAAAATATATGTTTAATAAAGAGCCACAGATGGTTTGTGACAATATAATTTTAATTTCTTTTGAAACTAAATTTAAAAGGACTACCTCAAAACGGTCAATAGATTTTGACCTGGTCTGAGTGTAGCAATAAACCCTAGTGCGCCAGTAGCTCACTGGGTGAGTGAGCTTCCAATAATTTTCCAGTGATTTTCTATCGGTAGGGAAGTAGACAATCGGATTTAGGAGGGATGTCTGAAGGATTTTATAACGAAGAAATTGATCTAAAGTTTTTTAAAATCGATTAAAAAGAACTCGAGTTATGCTGTACGCCAGTTTAAAAAACATTGATTCTGAGAAAATCGCGTTTAAAGTTTTGTGTGTAATAAGCCGATGTGCATATGTATACTTTTACACGCGTATATCTTTTTTATTTCTTTGAATTTCAATCTGTAATTTTGGAATTATATCCTTGATGTAATGTAGACCACAAAAATAAAATAAAAAAAGTCGATTTTTTTATCAATGCAAAGTATACTTACTACCTTAAATCTATTAAACGAAATATAAAGCTTGATATGAGTCTTGATAGTTCTTGCCATTAACACGCTACTAATTTTGACACTTAATCTTTAGGGATTGGAATCGAAGACGTAAAATCGAATATCGATTAATCGATCGAGTTTTTAGCCTGAGATCGAATACATACTATTTTAATCGATTTGAAATCAAATTTTCCTTTGCAGACTTAAAATAAACGTAGAAATGGTTTTTTCGTTTTTCAAAGTTAAAATATTCTCGGTTTTCTTCGAATGTCAGAATGTGTGGGGTGAATATGTCAACGCTACAAATATAAAAACAAAAAAAGTTGAAGGTTGAAGATAGCAAAAGTTTTTGGCATTAGTTGACGTTAAATTAAAATTTAAAAGTACATTTAAAATTCAAATTCACCATGGCATGTAAAATTTATAAGTTGTTAAGTTATCACGACAAATTTCATGCGTACTACAATTTTATCGAAGAAAACGACGAATTCTTAAAAATCGATGGTAGGTAGTGAATTTCTCGAAAATCGAATTCGCCGAAAGCAAAATTGTCCGAACAGAGCTAACGTCACGTGATACTTTTGTCAGCACGAGAGAACTGAAGTGTAGAGTGGCAGTGAATGGTGAAAACAGGTTATTATGTCCGTAATTGTATGTCTAATATGTCAAAACAAAATCAATAGATGGAGGCATGATACAGAATTTGTGATATTCTTTTTTAAAATATCAAAAAAGGTAATATTAATGATTCTAATAACAATAGTGATAATGATGCATCAAAGTGAAAATTGTGTCAACATTGAATATTTTAAAGAAGAAATAAAATCAAAAGGTGATGAAATGAATAATTTAAAAAGTAGAATAGAAAATAACTTGAATAGAGGGATAAATAACAAAATTTATATGTTAATAATGTTATTTTTAACATTAATTTATTCAAATTTATTCAATGACTGTAGTAGCAATTAAAATGATTGGATACGCAAGACTAGTCAAAAAAAAATTGTGTCTTACAGAAGAAAAAGTGTCTTCTTTTTTTCGCTTCATCAAAAAAATCGTTTTTGGCACATACAATTTTTTAAAAAATTTTTTTAACTACTTCCAACTAGGGTGCTTTCTTTCTGGCCACGCACTAAGTCTGTTCACGCCAAGCCGAACAAAAATAATTAAAATTGCGTTCCCGGGAAGTTGGAACGTGTTTTTTTGCATTAATCTTGACAATTTCTCTAAAGGATCGTTTTTGGTAGGTGAAATTTTTGTATTAATCTTTTTTTTAATTCCATTGACTGTGTGTCATTCGTGGTCACACTCTTAGCCTGGATACGCAAGACTAGTCAAAAGAATAAAAATTGTGACCTGCAGAAGAAAAAGAGTCTTCTTTTTTTCGCTTTTTCAAAAAAATCGTTTTTGGCACATGAAATTTTTTAAAAAATTGTTTCAACTAATTCCAACTAGGGTGCTTTCTTTCTGGCCACGCACTAAGTCTGTTCACGCCAGGCCGACCAAAAATAATAAAAATTGCGTTCTCGAGAAGCTGGAACGTGTTTTTTTGCATTAATCTTGACAATTTCTTTAAAGTATCGTTTTTGGTAGGTGAAATTTTTTTATTACTATTTTTTTTAATTCCATTGACTGTGTGTCATTCGTGGCCTCACTCTGAGCCTGGATACGCATGAATATTAAAAAAAAATAAAAATTGTGTCCTGCAGAAGAAGAAGAGTCTGCTTTTTTCGCTTCCTCAAAAAAAAAAAACGTTTTTGGTACATGACATTTTTTAAAATATGTTTTCAACTTATTCCAACTAGGATACTTTTTTCCTGGCCACGCGCTGAGTCTGTTGACGCCAGGCTGAACAAAAATAATAAAAATTGCGTTTTTGGGAAGCTGGAACCTGTTTTTTTGGCATTAATCTTGACAATTTCTCTAAAGGATCGTTTTTGGTAGGTGAAATTTTTTTATTACTATTTTTTTTTAGGCCGTGACTATGCGTACAGATTGTTTGTACGAATAGCCAGACCAAGGTGGAACGGCTATTCGTACAGAAAATTGAAAAGCTGTCTTTGGCAGAGTAATAACTTTTGTTTTGGCTGTAAAAAAACATAATAAAATTATTGGAAATGCTAGGGGGGGGGGGGTTATTATGTCACATACAGTAGTTTTTTAACCAAAATATACCCAGGTAACATTAATTTTCACAAAAAGAAGACTTTGACAATTTTCTGTACGAATAGCCGCTTCATTGAGGTTTGGCTATTCGTACAGATTTTCTGTACGAATAGCCAGGCCACATAGAATAAGCTATTCGTACTTATTCAAGCTTTTTCTGATTGTTCGGGAATTCTATTACGATTTTGTGATTGGTCGAGATTTTCTGTACGAATAGACACTTCGTTTTTTTTAATTCTATTAACTGTGTGTCATTCGTGGCCACACTCTGAACCTGAATATACGCAAAACTTCGTTGGAAGTTTTGAAATGCTTTATTTCGCTTACACCAGTGAATAGTATGAAGTTATTAGTACAATATGTCTACTGTTTTCTTTTGTTTTTATTACAAGATCATTGACCAAGATGTCGTCTTCATCTGAAAATGTAAGTTTTGCAGATTGTTTTATAAAATTTTTTGTACATATATTGGATTCAAATTATACTCTATTTCATGTCTCATGGCAGTCGCATTATTGACAAAATGTAGATCAATTTTGTGACTCTCCATGACAAAACGTGCCTTCGCTCCAAAAAATAAATTTTGATTTTCTAATGACAACCGAGAAATGTTTATATCCTCTTTCATATTCACAATTAAAAAATTGTTGTTTTACAGACCTTTTGGTGTAATTAAGCAGGAAGCGTAGGCACGTTACATTGGCTTCAATGTATTACTACAACTTTTAACGGTCACCCTGTAAAGTTGACGTTTGTGAGCTAAGGCACGTTTTCTCATGGACACAGTCACATATAGTAATAATTATACAAACATTGTCTGTAAGGTACCGGTCAAAGAATACGTAACGCTTTCATTTAGTTTTTTTGAACCGCCCACTCCTCCCCCTATGAAAAAGATATTATTTTTGCTGAAAATATTGTTTCTCTTTTTTGCAAATGCTTTCCTTTATGATTTATAAAATTAATAATTGTACATTTCACTTTAAATACACAACTTTCTACAACTTGCATGAAAATTTTTTTTAGGTTATTGTCTACATTTCCATTTGTTTACCAAAATCAATATTACATTTTGAATTGCAGTTTCCGCCATAAAAAGTTTTTAAATTATCGTGAAAAGTTCTTTACATATTATTGTATACATTTGCATAAATTTCTATAAATTAGAGATATAAAAATTTAATACAAAATTATTTTATTTTTTATTACATACTTCATTTAATTATGAATGGGACGATTCATTACACACTGAAAAAATTACTAGAAAATTAACCAGAATTCTGGTTAAAATAACCGAAAATCATGTTAAATAGGGCTTAACCGGAATTTCAGGTATTCTAACCGAACTGTTTTTTCAGTGGATGATACCACAAACATAATATATAGTTGTTGTTGTTCGGTGCATATTATGGTGCTTACAATTAATTAGTTTACAAAAATACTAAAATTATAAACATTTATATTAACAATTATATTAACAATTATATTATACATAATATTAACTTTTAAAAAATTTAACATTTTTCTGTGTTATTGGTGGATGTAATTTATTTTAGGAAGTTGAAAAAGAGTTTGTCAGTCCCTACAGTTTTATTGTATTTCTTAAAAAAATGGAATAAACGTTTTCGAAAAGAGGTTAATTGGTTTCTAGCCACAATAAATGGAAAATATAGTGATGAAGTTTTTAAAGAAGTCGATAAAAACTTATTTTGCATTCAAGATGGTTTTTATGGAGATATTTAGCAACACATAGTTAAGATTTTCAAGACAGCATTTCGTCTGGAAAATTTTTTTTCTGAGGTAATGTTTGACAAAAATATAATGATTACAAAAATTACTGTATAATTTATTAATTAATTTTATTCTCTATTCTCTTCTTCATAAAACCATTTCATAATTTAAAAAAAAAAAATTCTTTCCGTTACAGGAATTGTATGATGAAATAGAAAAAGAAAATCCGCAATATTTATTAGATTGTTATATTAGTTTTTTCGACATTTTTTATGATAATTACAAGAAATTGAAAAACTCTGTACAAGATTTAAAACAATAATTGTCATAATTTCTTACAATAAATTATAATTCTTACATTGTATTGTAATGATAAATAAAAAACTATAGTGTATAGTTGTTTTTCATACTTAAAAATTGTTTTTTTACTTATTGCTTTTTTATAATTAAAACCCTGAATATAGAGCAAAATTAATCGTAACACCATTCTCAATTGTTAAAATAACTGTTAATACTGGTTAATTCTTTAAAAAGTCATCTACAAAGACACAAATTTTTATTAATTTCCATTTTTTGGGAGTAAGAGCAAAATCTTATTAAAAACTTTTTCTGTTTGTAACTTTTTGGACCACCTTACCACATACTTGTAAAATATTTTATTACTAAAACATTATATAACTGAAAATTGAAATTGAAAAATAGTTCATCTTATATCTTTGGGGCATTTCATTTAAAACCGTTCCACACGCAAAAAAAATAAATAAATTAACAAATCTGCTGCAGGTAAATTCAACTTCACTTCATGTTACATTTTTCAAAAACATATTTTTTATCATTTTTATCTATCACAGTGGATGTTTTGAAATGTCAAGAGTTTTAGATCTTAAATAGGAATTTCTGTCTGAAATTGAAAAAATATTTTTACAATTTAAAAATCGTTGGAAAGAGCATTATATTATTTTTCAAAACAGTGCAATAAATATTGTAAATGATTTAATTTTAATAAAATTAAATTTTATTTTAACAGAATCTTCCTTGTCATCGTATTTTTTTAGGTGGTACGCTTTGAACTGGAATGCCCCATTTTTAAAATACAAAACAAGTGAAATGCTCTGAATTGTTTTAATTTTGTTTTTTATTTGTAACTACATTCATTGTACTTAGTGTTGTTTGAAAATGGACGCTCCTAGGAACAGGCATCCTCGTCGTCCTCAGCGTCCAAAATCAGTGACTTTCTTAGGATCCACGGGTTTTTCAGACCATTATAAAGGGGCTGATCGCTACTACGGGAGTAATACGAATAGGTATCATAAGAATAAACTCTGCAAAGATAAGTCTGGCAGGGAACCCAGTGGGCAAAAATCCATGTTCGTTCTAAAAACGTTTTAAGAACGTTTTTAAAACGTTTCAAGAACGTTTTTAAAACGTTTCATGTCGGCCAAATAATGTTCTGGAACATTATTCGAACATCCATGTTCCAATAACGTTCCAGAACATTATTTGGCCGACATGAAACGTTCTAAAAACGTTCTTCAAACTTTTTTAAAACGAACATGGATTTTTGCCCACTGGGAATATTTGTAAGTAGTACTCAGTTTCACAAATTCATTTTCTTTACGGGCAGAACTTTGTTACATGTGCAGATTTTTCTATTTTTCATCAGTTCGTTTCGAAAGAATGCATGTTTTTTAAAAGTAATTACTAAAGACATAATTTTTTATGTCATTTCTCTACTGACCAAACTCATTTTAAGTAAGGCAGGTATCATTGGAAATTGAAATCTATTGTCTCAAAAATTTTAGTTTTGCAGAACTGTAGAAGTCACGTATATTTCTATTTACATGAAAAAATTGTTTTTTGTTACTTTTAAAAAGTTTAATTCCAAAAGTCGGAAATCTTGTTTTGGTTGAATTTTTTTGTTAGACATTGTCGTCATAGTTAACATTATTTCCCATAATAATTTAACTTTTGCTAAATTCTGATAAGAGAACGTTATTTTTCATTCTTCTAAATGAAAATTTTATTTTTCTCACAGAAAAATCTACACTAGGTACCAAAATATTTTCAAAATAAAATTTTTTTCCCTTCAAACAACATAAAAAAAGTTTTACAAGAATTTAACTTGTGCTAGATTTTAAGAACAGAGAAAACATTATTTCTTATTCTTCTAAATGACAATTTTAGTTTTCTAAAAAAAAAAAAAAAAATACACTAGATATGAAAATATTTCCTAAATAACAGTTTTCCTTTTAAAATAAAAGAAATTTATAAGTTTCCGTTTTTTCAACAAATTTCGAAAAAATTCTATTAAAAGCTAATTTTTATAAAACTTAACAATGTTTCTTTATGCTAATAATTGTTAGAAAATGTGTATTTTCTTAAAATCGTTTATATTTTAAACATTACATTTTTTGCCGAGATTCTCTTCGGTCATATAACTTATTCTGCAAAAAATTTGTTTCTCACATGAATGGAAAATGTTATTGCAATGAA
Source organism: Ganaspis brasiliensis (assembly GCA_037103525.1). NCBI lineage: Eukaryota > Metazoa > Arthropoda > Insecta > Hymenoptera > Figitidae > Ganaspis > Ganaspis brasiliensis. Next base: position 2,320,343 of record JAZKLR010000045.1, on the reverse strand, counting down.
TTTCACGTAATTTTGCAAGATTGAAATAACATTTTCCACAGAAAGTTATGTTGAGCTAAAATGAGTTGTCAAATAATAATTATTTAATGTTTTCTTTTTGCGTTTAAATCTAGTACAAATGTGCATCTACTATTGTCATTTCAAAACATTATTTACCATTACTTCTTGTTGACTTTTGTTAAATAGCATTTCTTTCACAAATCATGCAAAACTCTACTTTTGTTTACTTAATAATTTTTTAATACAATACTGTAAAACATCTAAGAGATGAAAGTTAATCACTTTGTACAAAAATGATTTATTAATAATTAAATAAATTACATGCATTAACTAAAAAAAATTATTTAAATTCACACGTGTCACACTATCACAGCATAAAACCAATTGAACCCACCGCGATCAAAAGGGCTTACGCGCGAAACGCCGTCGTTTTAGTTGGCCTCTGGAAAATATTTTTCTTGAAAAAAAATTTTAATTTTTGAATTATATATTCTAATAGAGAATTTTAATGCGCATGTTTTTCTTTAATGAGAATATTTTTTATTTTTTGTGGTTTTCAAGATAATCTCAAAAAACTACATTTTATTCACAATCATAAAATTTAATTATTTTGTCTTCAACTCGTCATAAATCATAAACTACTTGGAATTTTTAAACCAAATTTTCAGAAAATATTCACTATTCTATCAACAAACCAACAACGTTTTCTAAATTCAGTTAAGGGGACCCGCACCCGAATTTCCAACTATAACAGAATATAATTAAAAAAAATTTTTATATTTTTTTTCGGACACTATTTTGGGTCAGAAATCATGTGAAAAGGGAAAAAAAAATTTCCAAAATTTTTTCTGCAATTTTAACATTGCAACTTTTGACAAAATTAAAATTTTACAAAATCCATACCCTTAATTAAAAAATGAAGTCTAAGAAACTCAATAAAACAAAAACCATAAAAAAATAATAAAAATTGTAGAAGAAGAAGCATTTTTTGGTAAATATATAGTATAATGTCGAACATTTAGTATGCATAAATTTTTATTTTCATTAAATAAACATTTATTTTTTTAACTGAAAGCATGTCTACTCCATACGTGGGACCTTCTGCCTCAAGTAGATTTTTTACCTGTGAGTTTGAGCTAAGCTTATTATTTTACGTGCTTGCTTGGATTTTTCCATAGTTTGAATAATGTTATGTTTATAACGCTCACTGTTTCTTTTTCGGCAAATCTCTGTTGTTTATTCTCCAAGCTCTAAGCCAATTTCACGTTGAATTTCAGTTACTGTTCTCATTTTATCGCTCAATCTTTCATAGATAGGTAAAATTTTTTAGTAATACAGTAAATGTAATGAAGTACCAATATTTATGCCATGAGAACCAGGGGATTCGTTTTTTGCAATAGCAGATTGATAGAAACACCATGACAAAGAGCCAGATGGACACTTTCTATATTTTGGTTTGACATCAATAGGTTGATGTATATTGAATGGTTGTGAGAGTTTCATTTTTCATATCCTGCAAATGAAAATAACTTACATAAATACAGCAAAAGTATTATAACCTCCTAATAATTTTTCTCCTCCTCCTCCTCCCCCTGGTTATTATTTTGGTACATATATTGTACCAAACGTGTCCCCTAGGACGTAAGACTGCTGACGCTCTAAACTTTGGTAGGGCTCCCGCACAAAACTAGGACAGCTTTATTACCAAATTGTAATCACCTATTTATATAGGTCATTTCGAACGTACCGTGAACCAAACTTTTTTCGGTATAGAAGTTATCCTGCAAAATTTGTACCATTATTTTTGCATTTGTCGAAATGTCAAAGTGATTTTATTTATCGAAAACTTGGGGGATTCTTCTACCAAATAAAACCGGGCAATACTTAGACATGACATGTGAGTCAATTACGTAGCCTAGCCAGTAAGCATGTTCACAACATACATTTTCGTAGAAATATAGTCATGTTCATGATCAAGGCAAACTTCTCAATACCTGTGTACCCTTGGCCTAACTGCGAAAAAACCCTGACAGTACGCATGTTGAAGTAAAATGTAGGTCTTGACGAAGAGAAGTTAGAAACTCGTTTCGAAGTATAAATTTCTGTTTTCTCATGTTCAGAACCTTCGTCTTTGCAATCCTCATACACAGTACAATGTTTGTGAAGAAAACCTTGTTTTTCATTACCAACAACAATTTCCGGGTTCGTTCTACCACAATCATGTCAATTTACATTGGAAAGGAGACGTGACAAAAGTCTTGTACCCACTAGAAGGTATTCAAAATTACTCTTTATTTTTTGAGCAGCACTAGAAACAGAAGATAGATTTTTTACTTGAACATTCAATTGTGGCGATCCTAATTAGTTAGTTTACAATCTTTCGGGCTCATTGACGTTATGAATATGTGAATAATTTGAATGCACTTGTTGGTTTTCAGCAACTTCACATTCAACAGTATTGTTCAATTGTTTGAATAACTTCAATTAGAAGGACAATTTGTCAAATCGGTAATCAAAAATAAGCGGTGACGGTTTTGTGAAAAAGTGTTTTCAAAATGCCAAAGAAAAGAAATTCCGAGTATTACAGCAATAAGGTGCAAAAAAGATGGAAAAATATGAACAATACTGTTGAATGTGAAGTTGCTGAAAACCAACAAGTAGATTCAAATTATTCAGATAACGTCAATGAGCCCGAAACATTGCAAACTAACCAATTAGAATCGCCAAAATTGAGTGTTCGAGTAAAGAATCTACCTTCCGCTTCTAGTGATGCTCAAGAGGTGCAGAGTAATTTTGAATACCTTCTAGTGGATACAAGACTTTTGTCATCTCTACTTTCCAAAGTAAATTGCCAGGATTGTGGTGGAACGAACTTGAAGATTGTCGTTAGTAATGAAAAACAAGGTTTTGTTCACAAACTTTATACTGTGTGTGAGGATTGCGAAGACGGAGGTTCTAAACATGTCAAATCAGAAATTTATACTTCAAAACGTGTTTCCAACTCCTCTTCATCAAGACCTCCATTTGATTTGAACATGCGGATTGTTATGGCTTTTTCGCAATTAGGCAAAGGATACGCGGGTATTGAGAAGTTTGCTATGATCATGAACATGACTACATTTCAACGAAAAACTTTTGATACGTGTACAGACACTTTACATACAGCGTGCAACAAAGTTTTAGACTCAATTTATAAAGAGTGTCGAGGTCATGTCAAAGAATGTAACGAAATTGTTGAAGATGATTCTGACCCAAATGATTTAGTAGATATTGGAGTGAGTTATGATGGATCTTGGCTGACACGTGGTTACAAGTCAAAGTATGGTGTAGGGTGTGTTGTTGACATGGTAACTGGCTACGTGATTGACTCACATGTCATGTCTAAGTACTGTCCGATTTGTAAGGTGGCAATAGCCGATTTGGGAGAAGAATCTCCTGAGTTTGCAATATGGATGGAAGGACATGTTGATGAGTGTCAAGCTAACCACGAAGGCTCTTCTGGATCGATGGAGATTGCAGCTGCAACATCCATATGGTTGCGATCTGAAAAATTTGGTTTTCGATACACAACAATGTTATCAGACGGTGATTCGAAAACTTTCAACCACTTGACTTCATTGAATGTGTATGGTACCACAATAAAATTGAAAAAAGAAGAATGTTTCAATCATGTATCCAAAAGGTAAGTAAACAACAGAGAAGCTGTGTAATCAATTTTGAATTTATTTAATTTTTGCATAAATTTGCCAAAAAACTAATCTTGAGGATTATTTTGATTTTCTAAAGGGCATACACTGGAATCAAAAACGCAGTTACATTATGGAAAGCTCGTAAAGTAACACTTGGTGGAAGAAGTCACGGTTCCTTGAAGGAAACAACCATTCAAAAGTTAGCTGGATACTATAAAAATGCTTTGTACAGGAATAAAGGAAATATTCAAGTAAATAAAAATAAATAAATAAAACCACTTTGACATTTTGACAACTGTAAAAAATAATGGTACACAATTTTGATGATTACTTCTCGAGTTATTTGTCAGTTATTCTTCTTTACAGGATATGAAAAATGCAATTCTCGCGACAATTGAACATGCATCTTCTACTGATGTGAATCCAAATCACAGTAAGTGTCCATCTGGCTCTTCGTCATGGTGTTTCTATCAAGCAGCTATTGCAAGAAACAAATCCCCTGGTTCTCATGCAGACAATGTTGGTACCCCACTAAATTCTCTGTGTTATGAAAAAATTTTACCTGTTTACGAAAGATTGACTGACGAAGATTTGTTACTTCGTTGTACTTTGGGACTAACGCAGAACAGCAATGAAAGTTTGCACAGTACAATATGGAATAAGTGTCCAAAAGAAACTTTTGTTTCTAAGGTCAGAGTTGAAATTGCTGTTGCTGAAGCTATCTGTGAGTTCAATGTTGGAGTAATGAGAACGGTAGCTGAAATTCAACGCGAACTGGGCTTAGATCTTGGAGACCGAACAGTAGAGATATGTACAAAGAGAGACAGTGAGCGTTATAAACAAAGCGTCAAACAAGCTTCAGAAAAATCCAAGCAGGCACGCAGAATAATAAGCTTAGCTCAATCGCGAAGGGACAAATCTCTACTTGAGGCAGAAGGTCCCACGTATGGAGCAGGCATGTTTTGATTTACAAAAATGAAAGGTTATTTAATTAAAATAAAGTTTTATGCGTACTAAATGTTTGACATTATACTTTATATTAACAAAAAAATGCTTCTCTTTTTACAAATTCTATTATTTTTTTATGGTTTTTGTTTTATTGAGTTTGTTAGACTTCATTTCATAATTAAGGGTATGGATTTTGTAAAATTTTAATTTTGTCAAAAGTTGCAATGTTAAAATTGCAGAAAAAATTTTGGAAATTTTTTTTTTCCCTTTTCACATGATTTCTGACCCAAAATAGTGTCTGAAAAAAAATATAAAAAATTATTTTAATTATATTCTGTTATAGTTGCAAATTCGGGTGCGGGTCCCCTTAAATAATTTGCAAAAATTTATAAAAATTATTTTCTTCTACTTTACGTTTAATCGGTACTACAATTTTCAAACGCTTCGGGAGTCGAGGTAATTTTAAGAAATCAAAATTTAATCCTTACCAATAATTCGAGAAAGATTCAAGGAATTTTTTTGGAAAATTTCAGATCTCTGCTCCTCATAGTTATTAAATAACAATTAAATTAATATTCCGCGGCGACGTCTCGTATACGCGTTCGGTGTATTAGCAAACGTCCTCCCGCGGACGACGCGACGTGGCGTGGATCGTTGGTTTGTGGACAATAACAGTGCTTTGTTTACATTGTTTTCTATGTGATTTTATTCTTAAATAAAAAGAAATTATTTTTAAACTGAAAGGTAAAATCAAATAAGTTAATTCAGTGAGTGTCAGTGTAGTAACAAACAGTTTTTTTCTAAATAAATAAATAAACTGTAAATTTCATTTTTCTTTATATTTTAATATCTTTAATTTGAAATTAAAAAATTTTTAAAATGAAACGTGGCAGAAAAAGGGATAGGAATGAAGAATGCTGGATAAAAAATGCAAAGAAACATTGTAAAAATCAGGTACGTATACGGGCCGAAAGTCAAAATGAATTGTAAAATTAACAATTATTTTCTTTTAAATTATTTTGTATTTTATACGAAAAACTTTAACTCTCTTGTGTTTATTTACTTTTTTAATTTGTAATATAAGTGTAGTTTGAAATATTCTGTGCATTTATTTAATATGAAAGCACTTAACTTGGTAAAAGTATTACTTTTTTCAACATATAATTTTTATTGCAGGGTAAACAATATTTTACTTTATCTATCTCAAATGTGGATAATATTAAAACATTAAAGAATGTTTCTGCAAAAACTTTTAAGCCTCCAGACATTTGCTGTAGACAAGAATGTTTCAAAAAAATTTCCGTTACTAGGCAAGAAATACTTCATAAAAAATTTTGGGACCTCGGCGATTATGCTCAACAAAATGTGCTCCTTAGTACTACGATGAAATGCAAAGATCCTTCAGTAGTTCTTGAAGCGAAGAAACGACCTCGTTTAATTCATTGAATTTTTTATTTTCCTACCGACGAAGAAAGTATTGTAATTTGTAAAAGTTTCCTTTTTAATTTGTTGTCCTTAGGTGCGAAAAGAATAAGAACTGTTCAAGATAAAATTTTAAATCAGAAACCAATGAAAAATATGGCCGATGGACGTCGTGAAAATCATATTAAATTGACGGATAATGTAAAAAAATTGTTACATGAGCATTGTGAATCAATTCCGCATCGAACTTCTCATTATAACCGCGAATCTACTAAACTGAAAAATTTTGAAAATCCATCCTTAAATTTGAAAACGCTTTATCATTTATTTAAAGAATACTACTCAGAAAAAACAGGAGAAAAATTACCAATAACCGAAACTGTTTACACGAAATATTTTAATTATAATGTTGACTTCTCTTTTAGATTACCCAGAACTGATGTATGTAATACTTGTTACGAAAGTGAGAAATCGGGGGTAGAAAATGACGAAGTAATAAGGCATAAAGAAAATGCTCGAAGTTATTTAAAATTAAAAAAAGAAATACTTGCCGAAAATATGAGTTTATCTTTGGAGTTTGACTTTGCACAGAATTTACCTTTGCCAAAATTACCTGTTTCGACACAATTTTATAAACGGTTGCTGTGGCTTTTTTTTATTTAATGTGCACGTCCACAATACGAATAAAAGTTATATGTTTCCTCTTCTTGAAGGAATTTCGAAAAAAGGGGCGAGCACTGTTTGCAGTTTCATTCAACATACGATTTTATTAGAGTTCGATAATGCTAAATATACCAGTATAACCCTTTTTTTAGATGGATGTCCAGGTTAAAATAAAAATTATACCGTATTTTATTTTTTAGTTTTACTCTCAAAACATTTACAAATTGAAATAAAATATGTTTTTCCAATTCGAGGACATTCCTACTGTCAATGCGACAGAAATTTTGGCACCTATTCTCAAAAGTTAAAACGAATAGAAACGATTGAAACTCAGGCTACGTATGTAAATTTGATTCGCAATGCTCGTTCTCCTCCTTTTACAATAGTAGAAAACTGTGAGGAATTGTTGCAAGATTTTGAACAAAGTTTAAAAAGCAAATTTCGTAAGCCGAAAAATTTACAAATCAGTGAAGCTTTTGTTTTACATTTTTTCAATTTATTGATTATTCAGTAATTGGAAAAAAAATTCTAATCCTCATTATTCTCACCATTCTTGGTTTTTTTTTCAATTGTTAATTTTTTTTGAATAGTTAATTAGTTTCGTCACATTGTAATTTTATTTTTTAAGTATCAAGTATTTTCTTGATATTTCCATTTAATTCTTTAATTCCAATTTATTTAATGAATTCTTAATTATTTTCTTTAATTCTCAAACATTTTATTTAATTTTTAATTATTTTTATCGATTAAAACAAAAATAAAAATAGGGCAAGTATGAGTTACACCCGTACCAAAATTTAGGGTTCCGTACATTTACGAAACAAAGATATACCTTATTAACAAACAGAGAGCTCTAATTTGGTACACATATGTATTTTTACGTGTAGATTACAGGAAGATTATAGGGAACATTATCTGGATTGACAGTCAAAACGTTGTCAAAAAAAGAAAAACTGCAAATTTTCGAAAAAAAAGTTTTTTCCTCATAACTTTGAAACTATTTGAGCTAGAGGGCTAAAATTTGATACATTTGTATATTTTTATGTACAGATTATGAAAATTAATTTCAACGTACAAATTATGTAAATACTTCTACCTTCAAGTACATGAAACTTTTGCTTAAGGGTACAGGTTTGTATTTCATATAAATAACATAAAAATCAATAATTTTTTTTTAAGGGGAGGCCCTCAAATTTTTATAGGGTTTCAGGACTTATAACAGTCTTGATTATAGGTCCTGTGGCAGCCTTGATCAAGCCTTGTATAAGATTAAAAATTTTTGTTTGTTTTTTTCATAATTGATTTTGAAAACCAACAACTTTTTCAGCCCGTAAGAAAAGAATAACATATTCCAGTTAAATAAAAAATTATTACTGTTAGGTATAAAGTTTTTTTCTGTACATTTTTAATAAACGAAAATTCCGAGTTTAGAAATTACAATGTTTAGAGCAGTAGTGAAAACATTTTTTCAGTTAAACAAAAATGAAAACGTGTCTAAAATCCTTTGATATATCACACACTTTCTTAAAGATCCATTTTGTTCGATAAGAACTTATATGATATTATTGTTTAAACAAATTTTAAAAATGACATTTAAAGTTCAAAGATTTTTCTAATTAGAATTTAAATAGAATATGAAGAAGAGTGTACATTGTACATAATATGTTTAGAACTACATACCCGTAGTTGTGCCAAGATGGCTGAGATATAAATAGATTAACATAACCTCAAAATGTTTCTAAACATTTTAAACTTTGAAATTGACCGCCATGCGTACTCTCTAAATTTGAATCAGTGAAATGTCACTGGTGAATCAGTGTGAAATAAGCCACTGATTTCAATTAGTGAGATTTTGACTAAGAATCAATCAATTTTCACTGAAATTCCATTGAAATTTTTACTGATTCAAATTTCTCCTTACCCGAAAATTCTCTCTTTAGTTATTTCTTCACCAAAATAACTCACGAATCGACGAGACGGCGCGGCGCTTACAAAAAAATTCAGAGTTAATAAACCATTTCGATCTATTAACTTTTTTTTCAATTATCTAATCCTTGATATATAGTTTGAGATTCTGTGAATAAAATTTACAAAAGACTTCCAGAACACACTTAATTATTTATTTGTTTATTATAAATAATTATATTTACAATAAATAATGTTGGACAACAATGAAAAAAATATATTTCGAAACGTCTAACCTTCATTAATTGCGTGTATAAAATTCATCAAAATCGAACAATTCATTGCTGAGAAATAAAAATTTAAAAAAATGTAGTGCATTCAAATTCAATTGTTTATAAAAGATAAATAAATGAATATTATTCAACAAAACTTGGTTATTGTTTGGATTTATACTAGTACTTTATTTTCAAAAAGATTACTTCAGAAATTACAACCCCTGGAAAATACGAGGCTCACTTCACGAATTTTAAGCCTTGTACTATGTTCTTAATTTTTTTTCTTGATAGATCAGAAATTTTAATGGAAGGGAATTATTTAAATTGAACCTCTTTCAAAGTTACATGCTGCCTTCTGAATAAACGAATTATAATTTTGCTGTCAGTTCTTAAATGTCTTTTAATGCAAGAGCAATGTAAGCCTTTCTAAACATTGTCTCTTCTTGATAAAATTGTGAATCAACAATATTAGTACATTTCGTACTATTTTTAAGTTAAATTATAATGAAAATAAGAAACGTATTTTTTCGAAGACATAATTATATTATTATTAAAGGAATGAATACTTTCAAAGAAGACTTGAATACACAATTAAAGGATGAAAGAAGTCCATTTTTGCAATATCTTGCAGCAATTTGCGGTATGTTTGCAAATCAGTCTTTAAATATATATTTTATACGAGGAGAAAACTCTTGAGGAAATTTGGATAAAATTAACACGGAGAAAAAAGATTAGCTGCCTAAGCTAAGAGTTATCTATTTTAGCTAGCCTTAATCATAGCTAATTTTTCTCGCTGTAACAGCTTATTCTTAGCTACCATGGCTAAAAATTAGCTATCCATGTAGTAGCTAACTCATTTTTCTCAGTGTATACAGTTAAAATACTATACTATAAAATAAACTATACTAAAATTAAAAGATTTATAGGTTCTAATTATAAAATATTTGATTTTTATGAATTAATTTAAGTGTTTATTATTTGTTTAATTTATTAATTCAATTGATTAATGTTGAAACCTTTAACTTTAACTGTTGTTCAAAATAACATTTACCAATACAATATAATCAATGTACAATATAACAATCTTCATGGTAAGTTTTGTGCCAATATGATACGTGCCAACAACTAGTTAAATTGTTGTACCAGCAAACTTTTCATTGACTCAAATTTGGATAGATTTTTGTAAAAATATATTTTTTAATTATTTTGTTTTCACCTACCAGAATAAAATATACTTTCTCGTAACTGCATATGTATATCTTCGATTTCGTAGAAACCAGTTTTCCTTTCACTAGCTACTAATTACCTAGAAGGACAAATGATTTTGTAGTTGAAAAACAAACACTGTAAATGAATTTTCCAACAATAAAATATATAATAGTTAAATCTACCTTGATTTTTCATTAGATCTTTTTATTTAAATTTTATGGATTTATTATAGAAAGTTATAAGTATTGGAATTCAAAAAATTGATGACTCTACAACTTTAAAACATTTTTTTAAAATTGTTTTTACAACAATTCTTTAAAGAAGTTCTCTTTTTCTCTGGACTTACATAACGTGTTTATGATTTTTATAATTTGCAAACCTAATAAAAAACCAAAGTTGAAACTGGATAGTTAAATTTACTTAAATCTTAGATGAATTTCATATTAAGGTTTAAAAAAAAAGAACTGAAATTCGTTTTTCGAAATTTTTAAAACTGCAAGATTAAAAAAAGATTAAATTTAATTTAATTTTTTTTTTAAGTTTGATTGTTTTTTTCTAAATTAAGAGCATGTGATGGAGAATGACGTCAATGGTATAGGTAAAATTTGTCCGTAAAATTTCTACTAAAATAATAAATTTTTTTTTTCAAACTTTGTGGAATTATTTAAAATATCATTTGGAAGGTCTCTCTGACCCAAATTTGTTTTAATTTTGCCATAAAATTAGTTTGTAAAAAAGTTCGCCGATATGTAGGAATGCTAAAAAATTAATTTTAAAGCAAAATTCAAACAAACTTGGGTCAGAGAAACCTTCTTAATTATATTTTAAGTAATTTTATAATTAAGTATATGGGGCAAACTTTCTGAACTGTCCAGGTCAAAAAATAAAATTCATTCAAACTTTGCTAAAGTCTTTTTATTGTTAGTGAAAGTGTAAATACCAAATATTTTCAAATTCCATAAAATAGTTTTTGAGTTACACAGTTTTAAAGTTTTGAATTTTTTTAAAATTTAGTTTTTTAAATTTATTGTATTTTTAAGCATATTGAATAAAAGTTAACATATATATAGTGATTTTTAAAGCTTTTTTTACAGGCTATTCGATTATAATAAACGTTTTTTTGTAAAAAGAAAATTTGACCTTGAAATTCAAGATCAAAATGTTAATTTGATTGTATCTCGAAATCGGATTTTTTAAAAAAATTTTAACCTATCTCAATGGAAAGCTTGACTTTTTCCTATAAGATATGTAAAAATTAGAGTGAAACTCTAAATACTTTTGTCAATAATACATCTCAAATACCCGCGCGCGCTAGAGAAACCAGTGGTTGCTCGCGCGAGGTCGCACTATTCGAGTGTGCGCAGGTATTTGAGATGTATTATTTATTGACAAAAGTATTTAGAGTTCCACTCTAATTTTTACATATCTTATAAGAAAAAATTCAAGCTTTCCATTGAGATAGGTTAAAAATTTTTTAAAAAATCCGATTTCGAGATACAATCAAATTAACATTTTGATCTTGAATTTCAAGGTCAAATTTCCTTTTTACAAAAAAACGTTTATTATAATCGAAAATCTTATAAAAAAAGCTTTAAAAATCACTATATATATGTGACGCGTCGCGAAGAGAAGCACCTAAGAAGCCAAACGGCAATTTTACAGGAAAGTGAAAAGAAGCGGCGCGCGCGCCTTTGGATTCTATACAAATCGCTGATGCTTAAGTCTTAAATACGTGAAAAATATTCAATGAAAATGTTTTTTGACTTTAGATAATGAAAAAGGGACATTTAATGAACCTAATATTATCAAAATCCGAAAATCGATTTTTTGCTTCTTAGGTGCTTTTCTTCGCGACGCGTCACATATGTTAACTTTTATGCAATCTACTTAGAAATATAATAAATTTAAAAAACTACATTTTAAAAAAATTTAAAACTTTAAAACTGTGTAACTCAAAAACTATTTTATGGAATTTGAAAATATTTGGTATTTACACTTCCACTAACAATAAAAACACATTAGCAAAGTTTGAATGAATTTCATTTTTTGAACTGGATAGTTGAGGAATTTTGCCCCATATAATTACATAATAATATAATTATATAATTCTATAATTAAGTATAATTTAAGTAATTCTAGTGGCGTGCCATCAACAGTATTTTTTGACCAAAAGTATTTTTTGCCAGAAAGTATTTATGACAACATGTATTTTCCGACAGAGACTTCCTTTAGAAACTTCCCTTAAATATTCCTTGTAAACTTCCCAGAAACTTCATTTGGAAACTTCAATAAACATCCCTTGTATACTTCCAGAAAATTTCCCGGAAACAGTCCTTGGAAACTTCCCTTAAATATCCCTTGTAAACTGCCACACAAAAAACAAAGTATTAAAACGAGTCTAAATTTTGGACTTCTTTTAAGATGTAAACGAAAGAAGCCGCTGTGAGCTGAAATTCAGCAAAAGAAAATAACATGAAAGCAATACACACAGTGGTCTGAAAAAAAGCAACACTAAAAGCTAAAATTTATCCTGAATCCAATAAATGGGCTGAATTTCAAACCTCATACTGTATTATTCTATTGTCAATTATTAAGAAAGCTGAAATTAAACCTACATTTGAATTAGAAAATAGTTATTAAAACATTTGAAATATCTAATTATATGACGGCTGCAGGTTAGGAATAAAAGCCATATTTTAACAAATTTCTGCTCAAAAACTTATGTGTGATTTGGTATTCTATTCTCAACCTGTAAATTAGCCTCAGTTTTTTATAAAATCCAAAATATCTTGTGGAATAATACGAAATTTAAGAGTTTAGTTTAGTTTGTTGACAATTTCACAAGATTTTCCGAAGTGCACTAAAAGTTTGTTTATACACATAATCACAAATCACTAAAATTAATTGTTCGCATAAAAATTTTCTACATGTTTCACACAAACAAATAAGCACCACAAACACAAAAATTCACTACCAAATTGTTCAAAATTATCGCGTCGCGAAATATCTACTGGATGCATCGCCATTAACATATATGATGTTTGCTCATGCGCAAATCCTTTCTGGTAACGTCAGGCGATCAGGACTATACTTTTCAGCCTCCGGAAAGGCTGAAAAGTATCTTCGTAAGCATTACTTTCAAGCATTCTAAGATATACTAATAGAACAGCTCAATTGTGTCTGGTTTTAAGCATCGACAACTAGAAACCAGGACATTTAATAACTAATTTTCATTTTAAGACTCAAGATGTATGTTATGAAGAAATTTTAGCACTTTAATTCAGTTATCGACTTAATTTCAGGCAAATCTTAAAAGTAGTTAATCATGACTATAAGACTTTGTTTTTTGTGTGTGCCCGACAACTTCTTTTAGAAACTTTCCTAAACTTCCCTTGTAAACATTCTGAAAATTTCCAGGAAACATTCCTTGGGAACTTCCTTGGGAACTTCCTGGAAACTTCTCGGCGACTTCCTTTGAAAATTTCCAGGAAGCATCCGTTGAAAACTTTCCTTGGAAACTTCCAAGAAATTTCCTTTCGAAACTTTACTAAAACATTTGTTCCCAAGGCAGGTTTTCTGGAAATTTTCATTGCAAGCTTCCCTTATAATCCCTTTGTTCCTAATAAAGCCCAATTTTTATTTCTGATAAAATCCGAGTTATGAACCTATAATACACACCTATACCAAGTTTAAATGCAATTTTGTTGATTACATGATTTTTCATTTTTTTACGTAAAAAAAATTCAGATTTAAAAATTGATATTTTCTTTTTTTTCATCTAAAATTGATTTTGATATATATTTTTTAAAATCTATAGCCAAATATCATTATAAACCTTACTTGGGTCAACACCTAATGTATTACTAAATTTTGTTTAAATCCGTTAAGTCATTTAAATGTGATTGGCGTACAAAGTTCTGTGACAGACAGACAGACATAAAATTTTTTATTGTCGTTTTTGGATTTCTTGATGCTCAAAACGAAAGTTTATGTTAAAAATTTGAGACTTGAAACAATGTACAGACAAAACTCTGATTTTATTTATAAGCATTATTATAAATTGAAGTTAATTATGTTGTCGTGTTATGTATTTATTTTAGGGAGTTAATGATATGAAAAAACTTATTATCAAAAAAATTAAAAATTATCAAAAAATATATAATTTTTTTATTTTTAACAAATAGCTAAGTAATTTTATAATTTAAATAAAAAAATCTAAATTGAAGATCTAAAAAATAAACCAGTATCAAAGTTAAACACCATTGATTGTAGTAATTATGTTTTTGATTTTTGAAAATTTAATGTTTTAATCTAATGTTTTGAATAGTTAATTCGAAATTTTTCTATTTAATGATAAAATCTTAATCAGAAACAATAAAAATAACCATTTAATAAGTTAAAGTCACATTGATTAAAATATAACAAAAAATCAAAATAATATATAATATATATAATGATAGATATATTTTAAAGCAGAATACTAGACAGCCACTACTCGATCAAAACACAATTTTGCTTATACCTTGGTGCGTAAAATTGTGCATCGGTTCGAATTATGATTTTTTATTTTAAATCTCGAGACTGACGCAAAAAACAATATCATTCCATGGAACTTGAATATTCAACAATTATTGAAATAAATATTAGAATACTACGTGAAATACACGCCAAAAACTTTCCTCAGCTGATCAACTAAATTTGCATCAAATAGTGAATCAAAAAAGTGCTAAATCCACGTTTTTCAAAATTTCCAAAAGGCCATGGCTTTCGAAAAATCGACTTAATTTCAACTCACCTCTGTTTCAATGCACCTCGGTCTCCCCTACAATTAAGTGGTATAAATAGTTTTTTAATAAATAATTATTATAGTATAAAAAAAATCAACAAAATAGCCTAGTTTTTCTAGCCACAACTGTATATATAACCTTTTAATTTGTTTTTTAAAAATTTGTAGAAAGTAGGGATAGGGGTTGAATTTTTTATTTTTTATGTTACCTTGTAACTTTTAAATCCGTGTAACTGTGATAAAACTAAACGAATTTTAATTTTTATATAATGAATTTTAAAACATTTTTTATGAACTTTTTCATACTCAAAAAAAAAAAAAATTAAAAAAAACGTTTCCCTTTTTTTTTAAATTAACATTTGTTTTCATTTTTGACCCATTTAGATGAATTTTATTTTTTTTATTTTATTTTCATTAAAAAGCTGAGACTTTTCCTATGAAATACATGAATTTGGAAATGAAAAGACAATAATTTTGCGAGAAAATTAATGGGTCACTGATGCCATTGGCGCAGTGCATAATGATGCTTACCCGGAAAATGTGTTTGAAAAGGGTCTACAGCCTCCAAATTTTGATCAATTTCTATTTTTGTTTACATTTTAAAGAAGAATAAATTCTAAGGAGATGCCTTGAGACACTTTTTTAAATTTTAAAATTAAGAAATAATTTTTTATTTAGGTAACAAAGTAAAAACAAAATTTGATTTTATATAAAATTTTAAGTTTCTTTATCCTAAGATGCCTATTATACTTAAAATGCACTTTTATTTAAAGGTAGAAACTCATAAAAAACAATGACATTACTCTAAAAACAAGCGTCTTTCAAATGTCTTAACTAAGACATTTTGGTAGCCTTTTTAATCTAAGACGCAAAAAATGTCTCATTTTAAGACACTTTTTCCATTAAATGTTTTAGTTTAACACACTTACAAGACGCTTGTTTTTAGAGTGACATAATGATATAAACAATTACTAAATTAACAAATAAACAACCATTATTGATATAGTTGTAAGTAGTCTTTTTTAAAACAAAAAATAAAATGTATAATCTTGTAATAGCAAGATAATTTGTAAACTGAGAAATATTTAATAATTAAATGTTTATAACAACTTTTTTTTACAATATTGTATATGAGCATTTGATTTTAAGGCAGTATTATACTTTGTAAGCAGTCAAAGATGACTTTAAAAAACAATTTTATTCATGGTGATAATTTTATTTAAAGCGATGAAACTTTTTGCATTATATTATTGACATTTTTGTCTGTCAAGAATTTAAAAAAAAAATTTACTCTGCCTGTTTCATCACTAGAGGGCGCCAAAGTCAGGATAAAAAAATAAACGATAAATCGGCGGACCAGCTACAACCTCACAGAAACATCCGATCTGTAAAAACCAAACGTGGTTTTAAACCTGATACATGTGAGGCATCCCCCTAACCCCGAAAAAAAAATTAAAAAATAAAAAAAATTGTCGCCAATTTAAAAACAAAATCACAAAAATGGGCATTTTTTGGTCATTTTTGAATCATTAAAAAAAAGTAGACAATCGGATTTAGGGGGGATGCCTGAAGGATTTCATAAAGAAGAAATTGATCTAAGGTTCATTAAAACCAATAAAAAAGAACTCAAGTTATATGCTGTCCGCCAGTTCAAAGAACAAGGTTTTAAGAAAAACGCGTTTAATGTTTTGTGTGTAATGAATCGATGTGCATGTGTATAACTTTTGCATGTATATAACTTTTTTATTTCTTCGAATTTTAAACTGCAATTTGGGAATTATATTCTTGAGATAATGTTGCCCACAAAAATAAAATAGAAATAAAGTCGATTTTTTGGTCGATGCAAAGTTTAATACTACCTTAAAATCACTGTTTTTTCCTATTTCTATCAGAGGACGTACAAAAAACAAAGTACATTAAAATTCTTATTAAAAACAAAATATGTTACTGTGATATTTGTTTAGTATAAACAATTATTAATTATAAATTAACAACATCCATTAACATAGTTGTACCTAGCTTTTTGTAAAACGAAGATTAAAACGTATGAACATACAAAAGAAATATAATTTGTAAAATTATAAAGTAAAAAATAAATAATTCTTTATAACACTTATTTGTTAACAATATTTTAGAAGCTCTTGTTTTCAAAACCACTTTTTTTATTCCTACAATTAGAAGACATCCAGAAAGCAAAATATATTTATAATTCTTATTAAAAATAAAATAATTTACCCGTGAGGAAAAATTTATGGCAATCCTGCACATGCATTTAAAAGCACCTCTTTTGTGCCTTTTGAATAAAAAATATCGTAAGAAACACGGGTTTAAAGTCAGTCCAATTTGTTTACAATAATTAACATTATTAATGTACATCCTCGTAAATGAATGGCTGCCTTTAAAAAAAAAATTAATAAATGTTTATTAGGAAAAATAAAATTGACATTTTTGTGATTTTTTTTAGATGTAATGCGGGTAAAACGACTTTTTTGTACCTTTAAAATCAATACGAGGCCTGGGGTTATTCAACAAAATTTAAAAAGTTTTTGTTTTCATAACATAACAAATTCTAGAAAAACTAGGCAATTTTCAGGAAAAAACATTACAATTCTGATCTGGACCAAGTCTGGTGAAGCCAGAAATAAAATTAGGCAAACTAGTCTGGGCAAAGTCTGACCCAGTTTAGAACAATTTGGTAATTCTATAGAAAATATAAACGTTACACTACTGGTCTGGGTCAAGACTAGTTTTTCCAGAAGTAGGCTAAGGAAAACTGGTCAGGGCCAGCTCAGTAGCTTCTTTTAATACGGAAATTGTAATATATAGACCAGTATTAGAAAGATCATATAAAAAATTAATGAAGATACAATAATTAATTGTTTACAATGATATATTTAAGGAAGTTGGCTATTAACTTGATTTTAAAAATTATTTTTCTATTACATGTTTACACTCAAAGTCCCATCGGTGGAACACTATTTACTTAGTTCGCTGAAGTTTGTTGACAAAGTGGGATGGAGGGAAAAGCGGAGACTCTGAAGCGACGAATCAAATGCTTCAAATTCTCATTCGATCCGTGGGGTTCCATCCCCGATCAACACCACCGATGGGACTTTGAGTGTATATACATTTTAATTTTTGGTTTAAAAAACCACTTAAAACTATATAAATGAAGGTTGTTCATTTGTTAATAATAATAATTGTTTATAACATTTAAATATTACAGTAACTAAATTATTTTATTTTTAATAAAAATTATAATTGCACTTTACTTTTTGTATGTCTTCTGATAGAAAAAGAAAAAAATTGATTTTAAAATCAAGTGCTTTTATAAGTTTGTTAATGCATGGGGGTTGGGGTGCCCAATCGTACAGAATACCGGGGGGTTATTATTTACGTTATTGCGTAATAGTACGTAATGAAGGTAATGTTACGTGAGGTAATAACATAAAATCAAAATTAAATTAAGTTTTGTTTTAACTTTGTTAAATAAAAAATTATTTATTAATTTTAAAATTTCAAAAAGTGGCTTTAGGGATCTCATTAGAATTTATTATTATTATTTTTTTTAAGAAAGAAATTAAAATCGATCAACATTTGCACCCTTTCGAAACTCATTTTCTGGATTAGCATCACTTTGACACGGTGCGGTGTGGCCAATGGCGTCAGTGACGCGGGTGCTCCGATTTGTTTGTTATTATAATCAATTACTTAACTACTTTCTAAATATGAATTAGTCAATGATGACTAATTTTTATTCGGTTCTAAATAATTCAAATAGGGCGTATATATGTTGACTGTAAAATAGTCACAAACTACAGACTATTGTAATCATAACAGTACTACACGTTAACGCTTAACTTTTTTAATATTTATATTTATATCAGTAACATAAATGAATATTTCTAATTCAAATTTTCCCGGAATTATGACGTCAAACATTTTTAATTTTGACAATTCAAGGAATATTAAATGATCTTTTAAAATCAAGTTGAAATGGTTAAATTATTTAAATGTTGAAATCTGTGAAAAAATATCGGACATTTAGCTCCGCCGGGATTCGAACTCGGGTCTTTCAATTGGCGCTTGACTGCTCTAAACCACTAAGCTACAGAGGTCCATGTCAGATATCTTCTCACAGATTAAACGCTTCATTCAGCTACGACTTTCGTCTTCATATTTCTATTAAATGTTTATTAAAAGATATTAATCCTTTAAATGTTATTAAATGTTATTAAAATGATTTAAAAATGTTTGACGTCATAATTCAGGGAAAATTTGAATTAGAAATATGAAGACGAAAGTCATAGCTGAATGAAGCGTTTAATCTTTGAGAAGATATCTGACATGGACCTCTGTAGCTTAGTGGTTTAGAGCAGTCAAGCGCCAACTGAAAGACCCGAGTTCGAATCCCGACGGAGCTAAATGTCCGATATTTTTTCACAGATTTCAACATTTAAATAATAAATAAATATTAATGAGTCCCATACATTTTTGTCGCCATATTACTAACCATACTTTGTATCTATTACAACAGCTATTGTAATCATTTCCAACCAATTTTTTAATTCTTTATACATCCTTTGTAATCATCCCCAAAACGTGCCACTTATCCGAGCTCTAATATAAACTGTTGTAATCATTACAATTAAATTTTTCTCCGTGTAGTAATTAATTATGCAAGTCACATCTAGACGATACGATTGTTTGCTGTAAAAACTATTAAAATGTAAAGAGAAAAGTTTTAAGTCGGATAAAAATTATATTTTGATGTTGGTTAGATTAGGATACTGAATCTATAAATATTGTGAATTTTAAATTAAAAAAGTACCAGGGGATTCTGTTAGATTAAATTTTAACCCCCGGTATTTCGTAGAATTCTACAAAATACCGAGGTTAGATTTAATCTAACAGAATCCCTCGGTTTCAATTATTTAGTGATGCACTTCAAGACAAGATTATCTTGAATTTGTTTTAGATATCTCAAAATATCGAGAAGTTTGTTAACCCAAGATTATTGAATATTCAATTGTTCAAGACTTGACTAATCTTTATTCAGATAATAAAAATTTTTTAATAAATGTAATAGATACAATAAATGCATCCAAAGTTGTTATTGTTTCTGTTTCCATCAATTTTTAATCATTTCAACAAAATAGTATTTTAAAAATATTTGTAAACGATTTTTTAATTAAAAAAAAAAATTATTTTATAGTTGCTGCTGATTAATATTTAAAATACAAATTAACTAAAAGAAAATATATAACAAATTTTAATAAAAATATTTTTAATCGATCGTTGCAATTTGCATTATATTTTAGGAAAAGCGTCTCAACTTGGGAAAACTTGATATAAAAGAAAATAATTAATCTAAAAAAAGAGTTCATTTTTTATATAAAATTTATTTCCAATAATTGGTATTAAGAAAATAAAGATTGACATAACCCACCAAGCTAGCAACTTGGCAATTAATTGTTTACAAATCATTTAAGGGCATGTGATGGATTATGACGTCACTGGTATAGGCAAAATTTGTCCGTAACTTTTCTCTTAAAGTATTGAATATTTTGTCATGAAACTTGGTAAAATTACTTAAAATATCATTAAGAAGGTCTCTCTGACCCAAATTTGTTTGAATTTTAGCTCAAAATTAATTTTTGAGAAATTTTCGAAAAAAAGAAATTTTTTTAAAAATCACTTTTGACCCAAAAATCAAACAAACTTGGGTCTGAGAGACCTTCCTAATGACATTTTAAGTAATTCTACCAAGTTTCATGACAAAATATTCAATATTTTAAGAGAAAAGTTACGGACAAATTTTGCCGATACAAGTGACGTCATACTCCATCACATGCCCTTAACGATCATGTGGGGTTATGACAATTTTTATTTTCTTATAAATTTCAGGTTGTGTTGTAATATTTTAAAATAAATATAAGCAGAATATAAAAATTCATTTAAAAGCATTAAATATTAGGAATTATTTGCTACATAGGAAAATATGCTACCTTATAAAATCTAAAAATTAAGCTAAATAAATAAATCTAAAATAAATCTATACTTAAAAAAAATTTTTTGAGTCAGCACAATTTTAAAGCAAAACTTTTTTGAAGATTGTAATATTGTACAAATTGAGTAAAATGTTATTTTGTACAATTGCTTAAATTAAAGATTTTTAGGTTATAATATATAAATATTTGATTTAAATAAATAAATAGAAAAGGTATTATCAATTTAACTGATTAATTTAATTAATTACAGTCCAAATCTTTTTAATTTTATCAATTGTACAAGATAATGTTTTACCTAATTTGTATAATATAACAATCTTCAAAAATGTTTTGCGTCAAAATCATATTGACACGAATTTTTTCAAGAATCTTGGTTAAAACAATACAAGATCAATATTTTGTCTTTACAGACGATACAAATTTTCGATCTTGAAATTCTCTTGTTTATTCTCGCATGAATAGTGATTCATGTCGAGCAAACGATTTGATCGACTTCACATCTGATCGTCTGCTGTTTGCTCGATTATGATTGAATTGAACAAATTACTTTTTATTTATCTTTTAATAATTAGCATAATTTTTGAAAATATCTTTAAGTAAGAATCATTTCTTTTTGTTGACATTTTTTATCTGTCACGTGGGTAATTTCATTGACTTTCGTCTAAGGGATGTTGCTGCCATAAGTATTTCAAAAATAAATTTGTTTTATAAGTCATTATTAAACTCCATAGAATTCATTTCTAATAAAGATTTTGATAATATTTTCTTTTTCACTCAAACAGCAATGGATGTTGCTGAAACATCTGGTGCTGTTCGGGTATTTACAAAATGTTAATTAAAGACGTGAAAGTATAGCGTTTTCAATTCATATTTCAAACTTTTTAAAATTACTAAATGTCGCTAAAAAAGAATGTCAATATATGTTTCAAAGATTTGTGTGTGGTAATTTATTTTTTATATAAAGCATAATTATAATAAGAAAAATGGATTTAAGATTGATCTATAAAGACTGTCAATTTTTGTGATATTTAGAAGTATATTTTTTATAAAATTATTTAATAAAAAATTTGGATACTTACGAGGTTTGAAATTAATACATTAACTTTTCTTATTCAGAACAATAACTTAAAAAAAAATTTTGTTTATTATAAAATTAAATTTCAAATTCATGAAAAAATGACATCTTTCAACACATCGTATCTTTCTTCTGTAAGCTTTTAAAAGATTTAAACTCATCACATATTTAAGTTTGTACAAAATAAATTCTATATTCAAATTTTACGAGGTTATTTTGCTTAATTTGCAAAATTTTTAAGTTTGCAATTAACCATAAAAGAGGTTACTTTTTAAAATTTCGGTATGTCAGTATATATCAACAAACAGAAAGCATTTTTACTTAAGGATATTCTCAAAAATTATGCTAATTATTATTAAAAGGTAAATAAAAAGTAATATGTCCAATTCAATCATAATCGAGCAAACAGCAGACAATCAGATGTGAAGTCGATCAGATCGTTTGCTCGACATGCATCACTACGCATGAATGCACCACTACAATTATTGCAGAAAAAAGTCAAAGAAAGTTTTTAACAAAAGACCAAAGTGTTTTATAAGAGAAAGAAGTTTAAAAAGGAAATAAACATAGTGGAAAAGGAACTGACGAACATAATACGTAAGACGTTCTAAAATACCGAAATACTCATATAACAGGTCTTGATGTATTTCCGGCACAAATACTTTTTAGTAGACGCAGCAGAACAAAAGTCCCAGTGAGATATTCGTTTGACATATTGGATCCGACATTTTAAATTTTGAAATCTAATTTCGTATTCGTAATCTGCGACCCCAAAAACTATTTAGTTAATGCGATTTATTTATGTATATTAAAGTATTCAAGAATCTTTTGAACCGTTAAAGATAGACGAATTTTCTTTGCAGAAAAAAATCCAGGGGAAAAGGCGATAAAAATAAGTTTTAAGCATTTTTACAGTATATTTTAAAAAACCAAAATTGTAGCAATAAAAAAGAATATATTATGAGCGTGTTTATGAAATTTTTTGTAATTTCCGTTAAACCGACAAATATTTTAGGAAACCCAATATCTTTGACAGTACTTTTGAACTTAGAAAGTCAGCTGTTATGTCGTTACTAATGTTGCTCACAAGCAACAACTGACTGATTGAGTACAAAAGTACTGTTAAGTAATGAGATTTTTTAAAATATTTGTCAATTCAACACAGTTTACACAAATTTTCAATTGATATGATCGATTTCAACCGCAAGATTATTTGTAACTTTGCACTTATTAATTTTATCAACCCGCTCGTGAGTTATTCTTTTTAATACTATAATTTTGTTAATATAAAAACTACGTTAAAACACATTTTTTACTATAGATGTTATAATAACTTCATATTAACTAAAAGTCTAGCTTGGTCAAGAGAATAAAGTAGGTTTTGTCGACTTTGGTAAGGTGGAAATTGGTATTTAAAAATCAAATTTTGTGACGTCAAAGCCATTCATAGCTTCAGACCTTTTAGTAGATCTTTCATAAACTTCAATTTTAACTTATAAGTCGATTTTTTTTTAACGTAGAGGGAAGACTGGGGCAAAGGTGCTAACCGGGGTAAAGGTAATAATCATAATATCTTTAGTAATAATAATTGTCAAAACTTTCTTCTATACACGAATATTCATTTTTATTGCGATAAAAAATAAAGATTCGTGTATAGAAGAAAGTTTTGATAATTATTAATACTAAAGATATTATGATTATTACATTTACCCCGGTTAGCACTATTGCCCCAGTCTCCCCTACGTCTTATATCGTCATAAAGCTTTTTGTATAAATGTCGTTAATATACAAGTAAATCCATTTTGTGACCAAATACATCCCAAAACGAAAATTTATGTTCTATAATTTCACTTAATTTCATTGATACCTAAATACCCACTGACAACTTAATATTTTTTCAGAAACATTGTTGTTATTATTATATTATTAAAATTATATTAATGATTATGATAATAAAAATGATATGACCTTATAGCTTGCATCTCGATGGCAGCTTGGGGAGCTCATCAGTCTTGGTCATCACCAGCTGTACCCTACTTAACCAGCAACAGTTCCACATTTCCAGTTACAGATCAACAAGCTGCATGGATGGTTTCATTGTTTAACCTCGGTGACCTTCTTGGAGGACTTCTAAATCCTCTTTTTATCGACCGTATCGGACGAAAGAATGCCTTATTGATGTTTGCCTTGCCAGGTTTAATTGGATGGGGTTTTATTATTTGTGCAAAAAATTACATGCACCTCTGCACTGCGAGATTTATTGCCGGGATCGGCCAAGGAAGTACCTTTAATTCATTAGTAATATACTTAACTGAAATTTCAGAAAAGAACATTAGAGGCAGGTTAGTTAATATGATACAAATCTCATTATCTGTGGGTATCTTTATCTTTACATCCATTGCAGCTTTTACATCCTACGAATTTTTAAATATTTCATCTGCCTCAATACTCATTTTGTTTCTCATCGTATTTCCTTTTTTACCTGAAACACCTTACTACTACCTTTTACGAGAAAGGAATGATGCCGCGATGAAATGCTTGATGAAATTAAGAGGAATCACTTCACCGGAGAAATTAGAAGCCGAAATGAGAGAAATGAAACTAGCTGTGGAACAGGACAGAAAAAATGCAAAAAATTCTGTAGTTTGGGAGCTAATCAGCAAAAGTTATAATAGAAAAGGATTAGCAATTATGTTCTGTTTGAAAATGACTCAGTTGTTGTCAGGAATAGTACCTATTTCATCTTATGCGCAGGAGATTTTTAGCTATAGTAATTTTTCAATAGAGAGTGGAAAGCAAGTTATGATTTTGAACGGAATTCCTATATTTGCTTCTGTATTTACAAATTTTTGTATTGATCGATTCAACAGAAGAATACTTTTTCTGGCCACAGGACTTATATCCGCGATAAATCTAGGAAGTGTTGGATTGTTTTTCTTTATGAAAGATTACTTAAGGGTAGATGTTTCTCATATTACGTGGCTTCCACTAGTGGCATTAGTATTATTTGAAGTAGTGTATCAGATTGGAATTGGCACTATTCCTTACATAATTCAAGGGGAACTTTTTTCAATAAATGTTAAAGCATCTGCAGTCGCTTGTGGCATGGTGATGGGGTCAAGCTTTGCATTTGGTACCGCAGCCGGTTATAAAGCCCTCAGTAACGTTGCTGGTGTATATACAACTTTTTGGTTTTTTGCTGGAGCAGCTTTTATTGGGTCTATACTTACGTTTTGGATTATGCCAAATACTACAGGGATAACTTTAGAAGAAATCCAAGCAATTCAAAATCCAAAATTAAGGCGAATACTTGAATTAGAACGTAAGTTAAAAGTTTCTGGAAATACGCAGGAAACTAACGACATTGCATGAATTATTATAGATTTTCTATGAATCACAAAATCTCTAAGAGATCCATAATAGTATATTGTGGACCGGGGAGTACAACGCGTTATTACGTTATCGACAAATATCTTTTAATGACGAAAACTATTATTCTTTTATTATTTTAGAAATATTGTGTCCTTATACATATTTTAATTTCAGTTATACAATATGATAAAATTAATATGAACTTAATATAAATATTTTCAAATGAGAAAAAAGTTATTTATAAGTATAGATAGAGATTACAATTGTGTTTTTAAATATATTAAGTTTATAATATTTTCTTGGTTTAGTTTTAAATCATTTTTTATATAAATTGATTTAGTAGGTTTCTAGCCATTGGTCTTCTAAAAAAAAAAAATTTCCTTAGATCAATTAAATTTTATTTTATTTTTGTAAATTTTCTATGTATTTTACCATGAACATGGATCTTCAGGACTCCAAGATTTACAATTTATCAATCTCTACGTAAACAAATTTTAAGAGGTACAAAGAACCTGTTACAATTCGTACCACAATAAATTAAAAATAAATAATAATATCAAAATGTAATATATGGTTTTATGAAACGCTAATTAAATTTATTTATTTATTTTTTGGTTTGTGTCTTGAAAAATATTATAATGTTTGTTTTTAATAGTTTGTTTTAAATAGTGTTTTATTTCAGAGCGGAAAATAAAAGATAACAATTATCAAAATGTTTTTGCGTCACTAATAAATGTCACAATGAATGTGAATAATGTAGATACATTTATATTTGTAATTATAATTTGCGATGACTGACAGGCATAATTAAAAATTGAAAATATAATTTTATAGAGAAATTCAATAAAGTTTGCAATAAAAGATTTGTCAAAGTACAAAAATGTTACTATCATACGTGTGCCTGATAATCTATACTTTGTATTTATTTCATGATAAAAACAGAAAAAAAAAATTAAAAATGTATAAGTAGGTATTGTAAAGGAAAATGTAAAATAATTTATTTTTAAATGCGCACTATTTTATAGTCAATGTATTGTGTACAACTTAACTTGAATGTAACATTTGATAGGAAAAGACATTTAGATTATCTAGTCTATATTTTGTACTTTTTTGTTAAAACTTTTTAATACTGCATTGTGCCAAACGTATCTGTCGCGAATAGTCTTATCTATTTGAATCGATTATCCGTTTATTTTCTGGAATAGTTTTTTCTAATCAATATCAAGTACTGACATTTTTTCTTATTTACTTAGTATTATTTGCTTTATTGACATACATGTGATAGAGAGTGAAGTCTTGAAGTACATTTAAAACTTGCCCGCTGCCTTAGTCTTAAAAGCTGTAAATTTTATTATGTAGGGGAAATGTCTTAAGTAGCCTTCTGAAAGGTATGTGACAAAGAATTACGACACTGGCGTAGTAATTTGTTTAATAGCTATCTTTTAAATTAATAAGTATTTTTAAACATCCGTGAAGTTAGCGCTGCAACCATCAAATATCCAAACTTTTTTTATTGCAATCGTTTGGTGGTTGTTTGGTGGTCATAAGGAGGTGATTTTTGGCGTTTGGTGGTTGAAAATAAAAAAACTACAGAATTTTCAAAATTGCAGTGCTAACTTCACACTTGCACAACACTTTTTAAAATTTTCGAAATTTTCTTTTTGGATACGTTTGGTGGTCGTTTGGTGGTCATTTGGTGGTTATTTTCAACATTTGGTGGCCAATAGTTTGGGAGATATAAAATTTCTAAAATATTTTTCTCAACATGCGCAGAACAGACTGCGCACTCTAAGCGGCAAATTCAAATGTTTTAATTAATATAAACACGAATAGAAAGTTTTTAAACGAGTAATTAAACTGTGTAATTAAATAATATTAAATAATTGACATATATATTTCATAAAGTGTTTATATTTCTCATAATAATTTTATTAAATTTTTAAAATAAAATTCAACATATTGAAACCTAATGCAATTAAACTTATGGTTGAAAGTTAAAAAAGTGCAGAATTTTATATTTTCTAAATTTTCTTTTTGGATACGTTTGGTGGTCAATAGTTTAGCAGATATTAAATTTCTAAAATATAAAAATTATTTTAAAATTATTTTTTTGTTCAACAATTTCAATTTCTTAATTTTAAAATTTTAAAATTATTTCAAAATTATTATTAGTAAAATTATTATAATTACTTTTAAAATTAATAAAAAAAATATACAGGTACTAGAAATAATTTTAAATTAAAATAAGAAATATACAAAATTTTAGAATACACTAAACTTGATTTATTATTATTATTTTAATTTAAAACATTGAGAAAAAGCAGCAAATATAATATATTATATTCATAAAATTTATTATAATTAGTTACGATTTATTCATAAATTAAATTAATTTTAATATGTCTATTTTATTAAAATGTTTTCTATCTGAAATTTAATTGACAATTATTTCAGAATAATTATTCGAAAAAGTAATAGAAGAAAGGCAGCAAATATAATTTATTTTAATAAGGTAGCATTTATTTATTTATTCACAAAATTTATTTATATTATATTCAAATAATTCAAAATTCCTTTTTACTTTAAATTAAATTTTTTTTTAGAATACAAATTTGAAGTGTAGGTAATTTAAAATTACATATTTCAAAATTATTATTATTACTATTATTATTATTGTTATTTCGAAATTGTTAATATAGTTATTAATATTTGTAAAATTAAAAGAAGTCCACAATGATAATTTTAAAATTATTTTTAATTAAAGTTTAACAAAGATAAAATTTAAAATAAATTATATTAAATTAAATATTATATTTAATTAAATTATATTAATTAATAAATTAATTAGAATTTATTTATGAACAAAATAAAATTTATAAAAAAGATTTATTTTTTAAATTGAATTTTCTCTTTTTTTATCTTATACCTATTTTAATTAAAATTACGAAGTAATTAATTAAAATTGGAAATAAATCTTTAAAATTATCACCTACTTCTTTGGATTTAAAGTTTTAATTTTGTATTTTTAATTTGAAAAAAGATTTAGAAACATTTTTTATTTATATTTTCGTAATTTATATTTGCAATTATTTGTAAATTATTAATATTTATTTTTATTAATTCAACAAACAACAATAATAATTTTAATTCAAAATTTTAATTAAAAATAAGAAATTAAATTGATAAAAAACAAAGCTTTTAAAAATTCTTCTTATTTAGGTATAAATAAATTTTAAATAATTATAATAAAAAATGTTACTATTACTTAGGGGCTATTCTATTTTAAACCGTTCCACTAGCAAAAGACTATCGCGTGAAAAGGATTTTTTAAATCGGTTTAATTTGATTAAAACTAAATTAAAAATAAAATGTAATAGGCAAATTTGAAAGAGAATTTATCAAGCTTTAAAATGATACTAAACTTTTTTTAAAACTTTAAATCCAAAGAAGTAGGTGATAATTTTAAAGATTTATTTCCAATTTTAATTATAATTACTTCGTAATTTTAATTTAAATAGGTATAAGATAAAAAAAGAGAAAATTCAATTTAAAAAATAAATCTTTTTTATAAATTTTATTTTGTTCATAAATAAATTCGAATTAATTTATTAATTAATATAATTTAATTAAATATTTAATTTAATATAATTTAATTAAATATTTAATTTAATATAATTTAATTTAAATTTTATCTTTGTTAAACTGGGGCGGTATTTATTGGCCACAATTAAACTGCATACAGGTAAACTGTATACACTAAACTGACCACCGTAAAACTGTATACGATCTAATATTAGAAAATTTAAATTATTAAACTGCATACGGTTAAAATGTATTCCATTAAACTGCATACGGGAGAACTGCATACAAGAGATTTTAAAATTAAGATTTATAATTTTAATTTAAAAACTGCATACGATTAAAATGTATACCGTTAGACTGTATATACAAGCATTTTTTAAATTAAATTAATAAAATATTATTACAAACAACTGAATACGATTAAAATGTATACTTTAAAACTGTATACGAGAAAACTGTATACGGTTAAAATGAATGTCGTTAAACTTCATACAGGAGAATTGTAAACAAGATATTTTATAATATAACATTTTAATTTAAAAAACTGCGTATGATAATAATATATACGCAAATAAGAATGAAAA
This sequence comes from Ganaspis brasiliensis, assembly GCA_037103525.1. NCBI lineage: Eukaryota > Metazoa > Arthropoda > Insecta > Hymenoptera > Figitidae > Ganaspis > Ganaspis brasiliensis. The sequence continues at coordinate 2,290,822 of JAZKLR010000045.1, read as the reverse complement.
TCATAAAGCCATTAATCTATTATTCCAAATCGCCAAAAATTATGCTAAAAATCAAATATTTGTATTATGTAGATCTAGGTTTAATATATAATTAAATAACACTGCACATTATCAAGGTTATTATTTCATAATAGACTAATAAAAATTAAGTTAATTTTATATAAACACATTGCTTATTCTGTGTAAGTATAAAATAATGCAAAAGTAGAAAATTTCAATTTCGTTAAAAATGAACAATAGACATAATTCTATCAATTTCTGGAAAAATGTATGTTTCATATAGACCAGTTAGTTATTTTTTTTAGAATATATTTATATACTTTTAATCAATTTGCTTTGAGATAAGGAATATGAGTTTTTTATTCTTTTAGCTCCATTTTTAACGTGAAATTTTTTTTTTGGCAAAAAGCGATACTTTTCGATGCAAAAAGGTGATTATATATATTTATTTTATCCCCTGACAAAGGTATTGGATTGCATTTTAATCAGTTTGAATAAGTTTTAATCAGTATTCTTCCGGGGCATTCCGAAATTTGTTTCCGAGCCAATCAGTTTCTATCGGAATCTAAAAATAGATAAAATAAAATAAATATATAATCATCTTCTTTCACCAAAAAGTATCGCTTTTTGCCAAAAAAAATTATTCACGTTGAAAATGCAGCTAGAAAAATAAAAAACTCATATTCCTTATCTCAAAGCAAATCGATTAAAAGTATATAATTAACCTAAAATTAGCACAATAATTCATGGTTTTTTAGTTTTTTGGCATTAAAATTTTTTCCTTCTATAACTTCTTTAATTTAATATTGTTTTAATTTGCCGTATATATTATTATCATACGCAGTTTTTTAAATTAAAATGTCATATTATAAAATATCTTGTTTACAATTCTCCCGTATGAAGTTTAACGATATTCATTTTAACCGTATACAGTTTTAAAGTATACATTTTAATCGTATTCAGTTGTTTGTAATAATATTTTATTAATTTAATTTAAAAAATGTTTGTATACAGTTTTTCTGTATACAGTCTAACGGTATACATTTTAAGCGTATGCATTTTTTAAATTAAAATTATAAATCTTAATTTTAAAATCTTTTGTATACAGTTCTCCCGTATGCAGTTTAATGGAATACATTTTAATTGTATGCAGATTTTAAATTAAAATTTTATAAATTTTAATTTAAAAATCTTTTGTATACAGTTCTCCCGTATGCAGTTTAATATTATACACTTTAACCGTGTACAATTTTTCGTAATAATATTTTATTAATTTAATTTAAAAAATGCTTGTATGCAGTTTTTTGTATACAGTTTAACGGTGTACATTTTAAACGTATGCAGTTTTTAAATTAAAATTAAAAATTTTAATTTTAAAATCTCTTGTATACAGTTCTCCCGTATGCAGTTGAATGGTATACACTTTAACCGTATGCAGTTTAATAATTTAAAATTTCTAATATTAGTTCGTATACAGTTTTACGGTGGCCAGTTTAGTGTATACAGTTTACCTGTATGCAGTTTAATTATGGCCAATAAATACCGCCCCGTTAAACTTTAATTAAAAATAATTTAAAAATTATCATTGTGGACTTCTTTTAATTTTACAAATATTAATAACAATATTAACAATTTCGAAATAACAATAATAATAATAGTAATAATAATATTTTTAAAATATGTAATTTTAAATTACCTACACTTCAAATTTGTATTCTGAAAAAAATTACAATATTATAATTTGCTAGGAGATTTTCAAAATTTAGAAAATCTGGGGGCGTGTCACTTCTTCAAGTAGTGGGGGTCATCAGGTTACATTTGATTGGTCAACAGGGGTTTGTGAAAGTACGTTTCAGTAAGGGAGTTGGGGATATTCTTTTTATAAATTCCGCTTTCTATTTTAGACTAACAAAAAAAACTATTATAACCTACAGATTAAAATAACTAATATTTTAATTTTTTTTTAAGTCCAACACTGAAAAACAAAATTTCCCCACAGTAATGAAAATATGCTATTTGTATTGTCTACTTCAAAAAATTTTAAATGTGGGGTGAATTTTTTTTATTGCTTATTCACATTTTCTTTTCGATAATTTTTCAATGTTTTGTCCTTTAATTATTGTATTTTTGTGAGTCAGTAGTTCTTTTTATACTGTAGAACAAGGTTAAAAAATAATTTCTTTTTTTTTTTGCAACAATTACTTAATAGTTATGTTATATTACGTATAGTATAAGTTACGTTGAAAATTCAAAATATGTGGAAGTTAATGTATTAAGTATTATCGTACTACACATTTTTTATTAAATATTTCGGTGTCAACATGGATTCTTGACAAACAGTAATGCAAACAATTAAAAAAAAGTCCCAGCTTGTTAGAATAACAGAGATTTGTTTTATGCCATTAAAAAATAGCTGGGTAATTCTAGGATGAGGCGACCCAACTATTGTATTTTGAGTGACCATTCTTAATAAAAGGGTACATTAAGCTTGTGAAATTAAATATCCCTTTTCACTATTTGCCTTTCAACCAATTAGTTTTCAATAGTAACTTGTACCTGAAAATGTTAACTAAGGGTTGCCTAATGCCTGAGCTGCAACTGCTCTCACAGCGAAATACCGTATACTTTATTTAGTGTCTTATATTCTACAGCCGTTATACCTGCGAACGAATCAGTTAGATCACAAACGTTTCCATATATAATATGAAAATTGTGTTATTTGTGAATCTTTATCTCTTTAACTCTTTATCTCTTTCACTCTTTATCTCTAAAAATCTTTATCTCTCCTACTGTGCATCTCTGAAAAACTCTTTATCTCTTAGCTCTATATCTCCAAAACCTTTTATCTCTCAAACTTTTTATCTCTCAAAATATTCATCTTATTAACTCTTTATCTCTGAAAAACTTTTTATCTCTTTAACTCTTTATCTCTCAAACTCTTTATCTCTCAAACTCTTTATCTCTTTAACTCTTTATCTGTCAAACTTTTTATTTCTTAATCTCTCTATCTCCCTAACTCGAGGCGCATGAATATTCCCTAAAACCTATTTAGCCAAAATGCCATTTAACCTAAAACTATTCAACCTAAACTGCATTCAGCCTAAATTATATTTAACCTAAATCCCATTTAACCTAAAATGCATTTAGCCTAAAAAGCATTTAGCCTAAACTGCGTTCAACCTACATCCCATTTAACCTAAATTCTATTTAACCTAAAATGTAGTTAACATACATCTCATTTAACCTAAAATGCATTTAATCTAAAATGCATTCAGCCTAAATTTCATTTAACCTAAATCTCATTTAAACTAAAATGCATTTCGCCTAAAAAGCATTTAGCCTAAACTGCATTTAACCTAAATCCCATTTAACCTAAATTCTATTTAACCTAAATCCCATTTAACTTAAAATGTATTTAACTTAAATCTCATTTAACCTAAAATGCATTAAATCTACAATGCATTAAGCCTAAATTTTATTTAACCTAAAACTCAATAAATCTAAAATGCATTTAGCCTAAAACCCACCTTACCTAAATTTCATTTAATCTAAATCCCATTTAACCCGAAATGCATTCAGCCTACATGTCACTTAACCTAAATCCCATTTAACCTAAAATGCATTCAGCTTAAATTCCAATTAACCTAAATTCCATTTCACCTAAATTTAATAATCACAATAATTTATTTAAACAATTGCTATAAATAAATTCTTTATTTTGGATGAAGTTAATCAATAGTTACAATAATTTGTTTAAACAATGGTTATAAATAAATTTCAAGTTTGATGCTTAGTTTTAATTATAGAAAATTAAAAATAATTGTTTAAACAATACAAAATTAATTTACAAATGTGGCGAACTTTTCATTTTTTAAATTAAAAAAGTATTCAACTTACAACATTTATCAAGTTCTCGTACAAGGGTGCCTTAGAATTTTTACAATGCTCTAAAATCTCTTTTCTCGTTCTCTCTCTCTCTCTCTCTCTCTCTCTTTCTCTTTCTCTCTCTCTCTCAAACGAAGAACATCATCACACCTTTCTCTCTTTCAAGTTTTCACACTAAAATCACAAAGTGTGAACTCACCTTGTGTTTCGCACACTACTGTTGTCCTTGTCTATTCCAGGCACATTCTATACTTTATTCTCTTTTTCTGTACGCACGCTATTGTTCTCTTTATCTATTCCATATTCTTCATCTCTTTTTCTGCTACGGACACTATTCTTGCCCTATTCTAACCCACGTAAATTCTATATCTTATTCTCTCTTACTTGCTGAGAAAGCATAGCAGTATATCTATATCTATGACTAACTGATTTCTAATATAGGACAGTAATACATAAATGACAATTTATAAGAATATACTATAATAATGAGACATCTTTTATCTAAAAATTTACATAAACTTTTAATTTTTATATGATGTTGGGAAAACTTTTTCATTCCGTACAGTAACAGTTCTTTGTAACACGCGCGCAAGTGCGCGCGTCTGTCTTTGCTGGTTTTAATTTAAATTAAAAAGGAATTTTGAATTATTTGAATATAATATAAATAAATTTTGTTAATAAATAAATAAATAAATGCTACTTAATTAAAATAAATTATATTTGCTGCCTGTCTTATATTACTTTTTCGAATAATTATTCTGAAATAATTGTCAATTAAATTTCAGATAGAAAACTTTTTAATAAAATAGACATATTAAAATTAATTTAATTTATGAATAAATCGTAACTAATTATAATAAATTTTATAAATATAATATATTATATTTGCTACTTTTTCTCAATGTTTTAAATTAAAATAATAATAATAAATCAAGTTTAGTGTATTCTAAAATTTTGTATATTTCTTATTTTAATTTAAAATTATTTCTAGTACCTGTATATTTTTTTTATTAATTTTAAAAGTAATTATAATAATTTTACTAATAATAATTTTGAAATAATTTAAAAATTTTAAAATTAAGAAATTGAAATTGTTGAACAAAAAATAATTTTAAAATTATTTTTATATTTTAGAAATTTAATATCTGCTAAACTGTTGACCACCAAATGACCACCAAACGTATCCAAAAAGAAAATTTAGAAAATATAAAATTCTGCACTTTTTCAATTTTCAACCATAAGTTTAATTGCATTAGGTTTCAATATGTTGAATTTTATTTTAATAATTTAATGAAATTATTATGAGAAATATAAACACTTTATGAAATATATACGTCAATTATTTAATATTATTTAATTACACAGTTTAATTACTCGTTTAAAAACTTTCTGTTCGTGTTTATATTAATTAAAACATTTGAACTTGCCGCTTAGAGTGCGCAGTCTGTTCTGCGCATGTTGAGAAAAATGTTACTTACTTTAAATACCACACTGGAAAAATAAGTCTCTGTCAAAGTAGTAGTAAAAGCTCGGTTAAAAGGACTCGAATTAAAATAAACAAGATACTTGCTATCATAATTAAACTTGAATGTTAAAAGTAGTCTATTTGAAGAATTAACCCCCTGCTTACTGAAATGACCGTTAACGACAAAAATCGACAATTCAGGCGCCTGGTGGGGCCTATAGGAAACTCATTGGATAGTTTGAGAGTGGGGAGAAGTAACCGTAGGCAGAGTGTTAAACGGCTATATTTAACAAAGTGTTTTGCAAGTGCTATATCAACAATCTCTCTCGGTTACATTTAATCACAGATTGGTTATATTTAGTCATCTTATTTTTTCAGTGCATTCAAAAAGGTTTGGCTGACTCAAATCTGTTTGGATTTTACTTAAAAATTAAATTTATGAGACTCCAGAAAATAAGCAAATTCTATAACAAAATAATTATTATGAAAAATTCAAGCAAATTTTGGCCAAACAGACCTTCTTAATTATATTTCAAGTAATTCTACCAAATTTTATGACAAAATATTCTCAAAAATTTGTGACAAAATTGACATACAAGTTTTGGTTGTACAGTGAGAGACAGATTGTATTATTTATAATGACGTTTGAAAATAAGGATACTATGATACAATTTTAATAAATTAGTATTTTTGTATTCAAATTTAGCATCAATCTATCAAAATTTGAAATAAGAGAAATGGAAATTAATATTTTTCGTGCAAAATATTAATATAGTATTATGGTCTTTTACACTCATTATATCAAATTCCAAAGTTCCTATTTTAAATTTCGATACTAATATACGTAAAAATAATGTGACATAAAATTATGAGAAATTGGTTAAAAATTCTTCAGTTAAAAATTTTGTGTAAATTTAACACAAATTAAATTCCCAGAACGGTTCACTCAAAATTTGTGTTAAAATAACACAAACTGTACGTTAATTTAACAATCTTCATGTTAAATTTAACACAAGGAATGTGTGGACCGTTTTTTACACAAAATTTTTAACTGTGCAGACAGTTGACTATGTTAAACTGATTTTTTCTAACTTTGTCGAATTTAAAAAAACGTCATCTACCTTTAGATAGGGTAGAGCGAGGGGGTTGACAGTGCCGATTTTAAAAAAACTCCAAAAAATATTAGTAAAATGAAAGGTTTTCTTTTGGAGTTATTCACTATATTTAATGACAAATTTAATGTAGAATTTTAATATAATTTGAGTTTTAACCGTTTTAAAACTTTTTTTTTCAAATTCGGTTTTTTATTAAAAGTTAGTGCGGCACTCTCGATCTCACCGCGGCCGCGGGGCGTGTTGTACCGATGTATGGGTCGATAGTTCTAATCGTTTTTATCATATAATGTTTCATAAAAAAAAATAATTTTAAAAGTGAAAATAATAAATAATATATCATTTATAATACCTTCATTTGTTATTTAAGTATTATAAACATTTAAAAGTTTTATTGAGCAAACAATCATATATGAAAGAATATCCTATTGAATCAATAATGTTTCTTCCAAAAGCATGAAAATAATTTATTCAAAATCATATTCTTTTGCATGAATAATTTTAAATACCTATGTATGATTTATATTTAATATAATTATAGTTATAATTATTATTTAATGTATACTACAGTATATATTATATTGCATAATATATAATATACATATATATAATATGTGTTAATATTTATTTTATATTCTTCATTTCATTCTAAAAATAAATTGATAGTCAACTTTTGAATTAATTTTTGCAACAATTATTTGCTATTGTTTAATTACCATTAAGGAAATATAATCATGCGCACCTTCGTAGTAAATTCTGTAATTATATGATAGTACCTATAATACAAGTGCGGTTTAAAAACAATAAATATTTAATTGAAAAAACACAAAAGTTTAAAAAAAAATATGTAGGGGAAAAGGACCCAAGATGTACATAGAATCGATTTAATGTTCTAGTACCCAAACTGAATAAGATATATTAAAATGTTTTATACCAGATGAAAATACAATTTATTAGGTAACTTGTGCACGGAAGAACTTTTGGTTTTAATAGTTAATATTATAATATGCATTTTTACAAAATTTCGATTGTAAATCAGGATATAACTGTAAAATGGTATTTTATACTACAGGACTAGAAGAATATACTTTTTTAAAAGTTAATATTTATATATTTTGAAATTTAAATTTACTATTTAAAACTGGAAAGATTGCTTTTTTTAAAAAGAAAATGAAACTAGGAAAAAGTATAATCTAAAAAAAATAATTAAAATTATTTAATTTTTATTAAATAATAATTTTTATAAAAATATTTACAAAAATAGGTTAAAAATATTACTATATTCAATAGGAAGCAACAATAAAATAAGTTAATCTTGAACATCTTACTATTAAAAAGATTATATTTCAAAATAATGCTTTGTTGAAATTCCATTAACTATTGGAAAATTGGCGGCCATGACAGTTTAACCGTTGTGCGCGTCTTGTCACTGTTGATTTGCTTATTCGGATTATATAATTTCTCTCTTAAAAGAAACGATTAAATCATTAACGTTGTCGTAAAGTGGGTGAAAAATAACACAATAAATACTTTCTACGTGATAGTTTTATTCAATATAAACCGGTTATATCATGTAAAAACTTTTAAGTGAAGTTTGAATTTGGCGGATGTCAAACTTCAACTATTGTTCACAGATGGAAACTTGTGATTTTTGTGGATTTTTCTCAAAAGTGGTAATGTATTATGTCGATTAGTATATAAGAAAACTTTTCCCTTCAAACATTATATGTATTGTGCGATTCGTTAAGCATATATGTATATGTGCGTGCGTATTATCGTTAGTGTTTAGGTTATGTTAGGATTTCGTTTGTGTCGGTAATTGTGTTTATATGTATATAAAAGTGTTAAAAATATATGGAATGTCAATTACCACAGGTAACCTATAATAATATAATAATCATGAAGATCGGTTTATTTGCCTTTTTATAGGAATTACTTATTAATCTCGATTTTACTAATTCCAAAACTCAATAGCAATTTTCCCAACAAAATGTCGATTCAAGTTTCTTTTAACATTTCCTATCGAAAATAGTAAATATTAAATAGAAATAGTAAATTCTGAAAATATAACGATATATCCTGGTTTCCTATCGAAATTTTGTAAAAATAAATACTATAATATTAAGTATTAAAGTCGAAAGTCTTTCCGTGTGGCCACAGAGATAAAATTTTATCTTGAACATAAACATTTTTTAAAGCAGTTTTTCTAATTGCTAAAATTTTCGATCTAAAAAAAAGTGGTCTTAAAAGTCTCTGAAAAATGTATTAAATAAAAAATAAACATCGTGTAACAATTCTTAACTAATTTTTAATCATTTTACTGTATTTATCAAGAAATAACATTTTTAAAAACTTCAATTTAATAGCTTAACTGTAAAAAGCAATAATATATTTAAAAATATCGATGTATCAAATTCTTCAACGATAACATCACGTTTCATGATGGAAAATAAAAAATTTCAATTAGGTGGCTCAAAAAATTATTGAAGAAAGTGTAAAATCGAAAATATGAAAATACATACATTAAAAATTGACGTCTGTCCATAGGGCACATGACAACATTCTTTGAACCAACTAAAGAAAAAACTGTAACACAACTTTTTTAGACACAAAATCACGTGGTAATTGTAGAAGAAAAACCAACTGGTTTTTATTTTAAATTTGCATCAAAATTTTTATATATACAAACAACAAAAATGATAGAATCCATAAGGCGCAGTCAGCTTTAACAAAATTTATATACAAAATGTCCATATTGGGGCCCACTCCCTTATATTAAAATTTTTTGTTTATCAAAATTAAAACTATAAAACAAAAGTTAAATAATGATTTTAACAATAACTTTTTGCGAAAACCTAGAGAATATTTATAAAAAAGTACATTAGTTTTTTTTAATTAAAATTCATTTTGTAGGAAATGTAGAAAATGATAATTTTAATTGGTTGCAGTGTCTTGTATTTGTTAACTTCTATTCACAAGGCCAATTACGCGATAATAAATAAAATTTTATAAAATTCTTTTTGAGGAAAATTTTTTCTTGAAAGGAATTACAAATCAAATTTAAATGGACAATGAAATATCACTCACCAGTGATATTTCACTAATTCAAATTTAGAGAGTACTTAACAGCCAGGAAGACTAGTAACAACTGAAGAAAATTAACTTTTGAGAATTTTTGAAAAAGTTATGAATATTAAATTAGAAAATTAAAAGAAGATAGAAAATAAATAAAATATATTAAGTGAATCAGAAATATTTACTTCTTAAAAAGGTAAGCTATATTAATACGAATTAATAAAAAGTGAAATACGAGAATTACTTAAAAGATAAATAATATAATCCACATTAAACTTTATAAAAATGTTAAATTGAAGTGAAATATAAAATTTTAACTACTCAGTTTAAAAATAAAAATTCAGTTGGTTTATAAATCAATCAAAGATTTATGTGCTAGTGACTGGACATTAAGATCGAAAATATCGGAACATCGATGTTTTTGATGTATCGATTTTTTTTTGGCGCGTATCATTTTAAAACAAATTTTTTCGTATCACATGTTACATTGTTCAATCTAAGAAAATGTTATTTTGTGCTCCTACTAAAATCAAATATTTTTAAGTCTTATTTACTAAGAAGGGAACCTCATTTATTGAGTCAAAAAAATCGATTTTTTGAAAATAATTCTAACCGATTCATAAACTGTTCAAACATATTCCTTTAAAATTTTATGTCGATATCTGCAGTATTTATGAAGTAAGGAGATTTTGAACCAGACGGGTCGGGTGGCATGATCGGACGGGGTCTAGCAATCGTCGGCCAGTCGCTTTCATTCCAGCGTTGTTGGGAGTTTGTACCTGAGTTCGGAAAGTCTATTGTTTGTCATTAGCAGCGAATAGGTTTCTTTAATCGACATTTTCCTTAAAAAATCTAATAAAGTTTAAAACTTCCTAAAGTTTAAAAAAAGTTTATTTTTTTGTTACCCGAGAATTTATTACATCCTTCTAAGTAGTTGATTTTAATACATTAAATAATTATTACAATACTTAATTAATCCAAGAAATTCAATTATTTACTATTAAATAATTGAATTTACTGAATTTAATTGTTATCTTCAGGAATGTTAACACAACTCAAGATTTTAATTATTTTTTTGTAAAAAAGCATATTTTAAAAAGTAAATGCTTTAATCTTTCAAATTGCAAATAAAAAAAAATTTTAATGCCCGACTTTGATGTGTGCATGTGGAATCAGAGCATGGACTAGTGATGCACGTCGAGCAAACGATCTGATCGACTTCACATCTGATCGTCTGTTGTTTGCTCGATTATGATTGATTTGAACAAATTACTTTTTATTTATCTTTTAATAAATAGCATAATTTTTTAAAATATCTTTAAATAAGTATCCTTTCTTTTTGTTGACACTTTATATTTTTTACGTGGGTAATTCCATTGGCTTTCGTCGGAGGGATGTTTGCTAAAAATATTTTACTTTAATTTAAATTATCATTTAAAAATTGAATTTTTAAATGAATAAAAAAATATTTATAAAAATCTTTATTTAAAATAAACTCTATAGAGTTTAATAATGACTTAGATATAAAACAAGTGTATTTTTGAGATATGCAAGCAACATCCCTCAGACAAAAGTCAATGGAATAACCCACGTGACAGATAAAAAAAGTCAACAAAAAGAAAGGATACTTACTTGAAGATATTTTCAAAAATTATGCTATTTATTAAAAGATAAATAAAAAGTAATTTGTTCAAATCAATCATAATCGAGCAAACAACAGACGATCAGATGTGAAGTCGATCAGATCGTTTGCTCGACGTGCAACACTAGCATGGACACATCAGTGTTTTTCTTTCGATGCCCTATCACTAGTGCGTGTTATTAACGGTTAAGTCAGATGGGAGTGTCAAACGCAAAAATCATAATAATGGAAGTGTACAAATATCCGATTTTTCTCTCTCTTTTTCAACTTTCGTTATTTACGTTTGAAGGTTTGCGTTTGACTACTCGGGCCCGTATCATTTTGACACAAATTTTTTCGGGCAACTTGTTATATTGTACTCCCGAAGATGAATGTTATATTTTACTCCTTCTAAAATCAATGATTTTTAAGTCTTATTTATTAAATAATTGATTTTAATACATTAAATTAATATTAAAATACTTAATTAATCCAGTAAGTTCAATTATTGAATAAATAAGACTTAAAAATCTTTGTTTTTAGAAGGAGTAAAATATAACATTCATCTTCGGGAGTACAATATAATAAGTTGCCCGAAACAATTTGTGTCAAAATGATACGGTCCCGACTACTCTTCCATGTGGTTCTACCCATGTTCTTTTGGAATCCTTTTTGTGGCTTCTCTTTTTTCTTGATTCTTTATACTTTAATGCTTATATTTTGACAGGGATTAACCAGTAAAAAAATTAGATGAGTCATTTAAATTTAAAAGTAAACATCTCTAACATTCAGAAGCAAGAAGTTACCATAAACGAAGAAAATATGGAAAAAGCAAATTATTTAATGCAATTTGTCGCTGGAAGTGGTGGTATGTTTTTTATTATTCGTTGTATTTATTGCTTTTTTATATATTAATATTAATATAATTAATATAATTGCACCAGTGATGGGTCACTTGGCGGTGTATAAAGTAGGGTCTACTGTATCCTTCTCTCGATATATCGTTAACATCAGACGTAATTCAGTCTATGGTAAATCTCCAAAACGCCTCAGTTTCTTATATAGGTGTCTGTGTAGTATTCTATGTGAGATTCTAAAAGAGGTTCTGCAAATATCTCTCTGAGATATATCGTACAAGAAATGACAATAGTACCTAAGTGTTATTCTACGTAAGTAATATATTTTTGCTACATTGTACTCAACAATGTAATTATAGTCTTTGTGTTCAATAAATTTATTTGCATTTACTTTACGAAAATAGCTTTTACGCAGATGTAAGATTTATAGCAGATTCAAGGCGGTTCAATAAAATTTTTAACAATTTCAAACCATTTTTTTTGTCTAGCGCTGCTGATGAGAAATCTCTGCAGATCTCTATCAAGGAATCTAAATAACATATTACGCAGGTATCTACATACAAAACCATCTGAGCCATTTTGTGGAAATTTCGAACAGAGAAAGTTATAATTATTCCTAAATGAGCCTAAATCAGTTCCAAAAGTAAATTTGTTAATTGATTACCATGTCGGAAAAACAGATGATGTTAAAGTTTATCTTATTCTAAATAATATATATGTGACGCCGCGCGAGAAAAGGGACCTATCGCAAAAAATATCAATTTTCATTTTTTTATGCCAAAAGGTAGCTTTTTAGTCGCTCTTTCATTTGAAAAAATCAGAAATTGTTTCCATCAATTACTTTTTGAGTTATTAAGCATGAAGCGTAAGAATTTATATTGGTCGCAATGCATTGCTGCAACTTCTAACGCTCGCCCTGTAAAATTAACGTTTCAGGCGATAGGTCCCTTTTCTCGCGCGGCGTCACATATAGAAATTCTATAGAACTCTTCTGACTGAGTAAGTGCAAAAGTTGAATTAACAGTCCAAGCACCCTAATCTGAATTACAAAAGCATACACTGCATAAACAATAAAGCCTTAATTTTGTAGCTTGCATCTTGATGGTAGCTTGGGGAGCACATATGGCGTGGTCGTCACCAGCAATACCCTACTTATCAAGCAATAGTTCATTGTTTCCAATAACAGATGAACAAGCAGGTTGGGTTGTTTCACTGTATAATCTCGGTGACCTTTTTGGAGGTCTTCTAAATCCTATTTTTATTGATCGTTTTGGACGAAGAAATACTTTACTCCTTTTTGCTCTGCCAGGCCTTATTGGATGGACCCTAATCATCTTTGCAAAAAATTACACGTATCTTTACGTAGCAAGATTAATTGCCGGAATCGGTCAAGGAAGTACCTTCAATTCCATAGTAATTTACTTAACAGAAATTTCAGAAAAGAATATTAGGGGCAAGCTAGTAAATTTAATGCAAATATCGTTATCTGTAGGGATCTTCATCTTCACATCTATTGCAGCGTTTACATCCTATGAAGTTTTAAATATTTCATCTGCCTCAATACTCTTCCTGTTTTTCATCGTTTTTCCTTTTTTACCTGAAACACCTTACTATCATCTTTTACGAGAAAGAAATGATGCTGCGATGAAATGCTTGATGAAATTGAGAGGAATTACTTCACCGGAAAAATTAGAAGCCGAAATGAATGAAATGATACTGGCTGTGGAACAAGATAGAAAAAATGCAAAAAATTCTGTAGTTTGGGAGCTAATCAGCAAAAGCTATAATATAAAAGGATTAGCAATTATGTTCTGTTTAAAAATGACTCAGTTGTTGTCAGGAATAGTACCTATTTCATCTTTTGCGGAGGAGATTTTTAGTTATAGTAATCCTCATTTACAAAGTGGAATCCAAGTTGTGATTTTAAATGGAATTTCTATATGCGGTTGTTTACTTACAAATCTATTTATTGATCGACTTAACAGAAGGAAACTTTTTTTGTCTTCGGGAATACTAACTACGATTTGCTTAGGAAGTGTTGGATTGTTTTTCTTTATAGAGGATTACTTAAAAATAGATGTTTCTCATGTCACTTGGATTCCACTTATAGCATTAGTATTATTTGAAGTAGTGTATCAGGTTGGAGTTGGTACAATTCCTTACATAGTTCAAGGAGAACTTTTTTCAATAAATGTTAAAGGACCTGCAATCGCTTCCTGTATGGCTATGGGTTCAAGCTTTGCGTTTGGTACAGCAGCAGCATATAAAGTTCTCATTAGTGCTACTGGAGTTTATACAACCTTCTGGTTCTTTACCGTGTCAACCTTCATCGGATCAATTCTTACTTTTTGGATTTTACCAGACACAAGAGGAATGACATTAGAAGAAACTCAGGCGATGCAGAATCCAAAATGGTGCGAAACACTAAAATTAGAACGTATTTCTAAAGTTACACAACATATGCAAGAAAGCAAGGGACTTCTATAATACTTTCAATGTACGACTTCTCTTTTATTGATACTGTAAAATACATTGTCTTATTTTTGGTAATTTCTGGGTTTAAATGTGTTTACTATGATATTAACTTGTTAAATACATGAGCTACTAACACATATTTTTTAGTATAAATAAACATTTGATAAGATAAAATACAACTGTATTTTAAAATGTTACTTTAGCCCATTAACACCTTAATGCACAGATTTTTTTAGTGTAAATTTAAGCTCTGTTAACTCGCAAATGAGAAAAGACATTTTTTCGGAAGTTAAATTTTGTATTTGTTAGAATTGTCTCTTCTGGAATTTGTGATCAAAAATTTGATTAAAAATTCATTTTTATTACTGTTTTGGATTTATTTGCAAAAAAACAGGATTATTTACGCTTTTATTTTGATACAACAGAAGTTTCATACCGGGAAAAAACGTTTGACATCCAGAAACTACATAAAAAGTGCAATTCGATAGTTGCAACTTTGGAAATATGAAAACATATTGTAGCCCCCACCCCTATTGTCCAAAATGGCTCGCAAATTTTTAAAAAGTATCATGATGAACTATATCCTTGCTTACATTTTATTTTGTCAGCAAATCAAATGAACAGAGGTTTTATTACCTTTTTCATTATAGCGAACTTCATTATTTCATTAATAATAATAAATTCAAAGTAGCGGATTCAAGATGTCAGACAAAAATTTTAAAAATTGTTCAATTTCGCTAAAAATGGTTACTCGAAAGTTTTTGGGGTCTCTAAGTTTGAATATGTTTGTTAAATTTTTAAATTTAAAATGGCGGATTGAAGATGGCCGACAAAAATTTTACAAATTGTTAAACTTGGCTGAAAATAGTTAATCGGAGGCTGTTTGGGATTGCTGAATTTAAATATGTTTGTTAAATTAAATCCTCTGCCTACTTAAATGACCGTTTTTAGGATTTCGTAGTTCGGGACCAAATCCCTCATAGTGAGACGTTGTCGCCCGTCCGTCCGTCCGTCTGCCCGTCGTTTACAGCCAATAGCAGTGCAGTTGTGTACAAGAGAAAGAGAGGGAGATAGTGAGAGACACATTAGACACACTTCAAATATCTCACACGTGTCACATGTCGCACATATCTCATATGTCACATATATGGGTGATTTTTCTAAAAGTGCCTTTTTTAATATTTTCTTATTTTGATTAATTTTGTACAATCTGTTTATTACTAAAAGTTGTCAATTTTTATAGTTAAAAGTTATCCTTTACTCATTTCTTTAAGAATTGTTTTATGCATTTTGGTTCATCCGAATTATATTTATATTATATCCATTTATATGCTAATGTTACTGTCCAAATCTCCACTAAATACTCGCTAGATTTGCACGTGTCACAGAGGCTAGTGTAATGCTCGCGAGCTACTCGCAACCGATCCGCCGGGTTGTCGGTTTTCCTGCTAGTACAGTCAAATAGTACATTTTGCTGTGCATTAATTCCGAGGTTGGAATTTTTTTTTCCATCAAAAGAGGAATATTCCCTGAAATTAACTTAAAGTTTGCGACCTCAAGGAGTGGTAACTTTGTCCGCCATTTTAAAAAGGGGGTAAAATTTTGTATCGCAAATATCTCGTAATCTAGAGCATTAACACAAAAAATGCGTATTACTAAATTTATACAGATTAAAATTATCTATTATTTTTGTTTAAAACATTATTTTATAACATTAATATTTCTTAATTTATAATGCAAAACGCTATGAACCATAAGAGTAAAAAATTGTTATTACACCTCTTTTCATAATGGCAGACAAAGTTAACACCGCACTAGGTCCCAAACTTGAAGTTATGCTTAGGAAACAAGTCTCTTTTGATAGGAAAAAAAAATTTTGGCCTGGGAATTAATGTTTTCTTAAGGCTTTTTGGACGACAATTTGACTGGACTATAAGCGAGCTCAAAGGGATTGGGGTCCTATTTGCTTTGGGACCCCAGAAACCCGTCAACTCAAATAATCATAAATTTTGTGCTATTTTACTTCAATGAAAGTTTATCATAAAATTTAAAACTCAAACCCATTTTTTGCCTAAATTTTAAACCCTTTGCTTATCCTTCATAAGTTTATGGCACTTTTACTGACAGCAGTCATTGTAGTATTTGGAAACAGTCTTCGTTTTTCCATTGTCCAGAGGCTCGCCTGACGGGAGCCTTATTAGGTCGGGTTCAGTTTAAAATGAACAAAAAGTGCCATTTTATTCCATTTTTGATATTTCTGAGAGTAAGTCCAAACTCAGATCCTCTGGGCCACTTCTGATCATGGATGCGGATTCAGGACATCCAAATACATAGGAAAATATGGGTCTCATACCCAAATTGAATGACATTGTTTTTGTGTTTGGGAAGGATAGAAAATTTCTATTCCTTCATATTTATGACCCATAAAAAGAGATATGCATTTTGGATAGGAATGGATAAGAGAAGATAAGAAAAAAAGATCCGAAGTGTGTACTTAGTAGAGTAGAAAATTTCTATTTCATAATTTTATTCATTTCTACTTTTCATTTCCAGCAGGGCTTTTATGTAAAAAAACCTAAAGTGACGTATTACTTTCCATCACTGGCACACTGAGAGAATAAACTTCTAGCAAAGCTGCTTAATATCTCAGCTAAAGGGTTATTATGTAAAAACACATAAGGAATGACTAACGGAAAATAATTGATACTTGCTGTCACATCAGAGTTGAAATGGTTAAAATCCAATAGCTAAAAGTAGTTATTCGAAGATATTGCGGTAACTAAATCGACGTTTGCACAATTTTAACAAGTTTTACTGTTAAAACTACATACCAAGTTATTTGTATACAAACAGCACGACTCTGGTGCGCTAGCGTTCACGTTTGACGGACTGACGGCCACAGCCAGGGTTGGGTGCGTATATTACCTGATGTATATTACATGGTTTAAGGGTGAAATCCCATGTAAGCAGAAAGCGTAAAACCGAAAGCAGAAATAATGAGAGTGAGAGAGGTAGGTAGATATCACTGTCTCTCTCACTCTCATGATTTTCTGCTCACATAGAATTTTAACCTTATGCTGTATAATACATACGTATTATACATACTATCTCTGTCCTACTCTCTTTCAGTCTTACGGTACGGCCACAGCTATTGGCTGCCTGCAGGTTACTATGGCAACGCATATAGAATCGTAAGACGTAAAACCTAAAACTTAAGAATGAAACTGAGAGAGAGTAGGACAGACAATTCTCTCAGTCTTAAGTTTTCAGTTTACGTGTTACGATTTTATCTGCCTTGGCCTAAGCTGTGACCGACCTTTAACCTAACCTCAGAGGTGACAAGCGAAAACGTCAAAAATACAATAATATATTTTGATTAGAATTGTGCTACACGTAAACTAGGTACTTTTACTCAATATGTGTTTTAAATATAATTTCTGTATCTATTTTAAAAATACGTTTACTTTTTAACAAACAAAGTAATCCAAGCAATTTACTAACGCACTTTGGATATTTTTAATGAAGAAGGTAAGCTATCGTAACCGATTAAATTAACAAGATTCTACAGAGACTCATAACCATATTTATTCGGTTACGATAAACAAAGTGCTTTGCAGGTGCTATATTAGCAGCCATACTCGGTTAATATTAATCAAATGGTTGTTATATTTAGTCAATTTATTTTCTCAGTGCAGTAAAAGATGATAGGTTACATTGACAAAAATGGATGTTTACCCGTAACATCTAGATGTTAACGCGTAACATATTTATCATTTAACATAGGGACATCCATCTAGATATTAAAGGTTAATATTTAGATGTTAACTGTTAACATCTAGCATCTAATTCTTAACATCTAGATATTAATTAAAGTTTAATATCCAGATGTTCAGCGTTAATATCTTTCTTTAATTATCTACTTTTGAATATCTAGTTTTTTCAGTATATACTACCCTCTTGAACCATATGCTCTTTAAATTTGAATTAGCGATTTTTCACTGATTCACAGCGATAAGTATACCACTAATTCCAATTAGCATATGTACTATATACTCTGTTGAATTAGTGAATATCACTGGATAATCAGTGAAATTTCAATGATTTACTACCGAAGATACGCTTATTGGAATTAGTGTAATAAATATCGCTTTCTCATATTTAGAGAGTGACCTGACCAACATCGAAATCACAGTGGCTTTAAATAAAAAATATTCTTTGCTAACACTTAGGGAAATTAGTATTGCGCTGCTAATATCCAATATTGGTTACAAACCTTAAGGAATTCATCAATGTACATTACTTCTGCAGTTTTTACATCTTTCTTGAGGTTTTCTGCCTTAATAAAAACTGCTGTGTTCCCTTCCACATCAATTCTTCCCTTTGAAAATTCCGACGAATTTAAGTCAACAAAAAATCCTCCTATATCTGCGTGATTTAATTTCAGAGAACTTCTCCACGAAGTCATTCTACGTTTGAATCCGTTAAATTTTATTTTTAATTTTGGACAGCTAAACGTACTCTCTAAAATTGAATAAGTGAATTTTCACTTATTTAAATTTGGAGAGTATTATGTTTTTATAAATAACTAACTATTAAACCTGTTTCGGTGTGCACGAAATCTAGTGAAGAGACACAGACAGTATTTTCCGACATACAATATTTTACTCTCCCAAATACATTCTACTTTTTTATCACCCTTAAAATTCTAGGACTTTTGTTTACACATTGCTTAGTAATTCTTTGACTATTAATTTAAATTACAATCTACATATTTCATTACAACTACGGAAAAAAATTCTCAAAGTTTTCCAAATACCATTAATTAATCTGCCATAAGTTAATATTTTTCTCTTACGGTCCGTTTCAAAATCTTTAAGATATTGTACTTATATAAGAGCAAAGAATTACATTGTTAGAGACACGTTTGGAACCCTATTGGTCACACTACAGACCCCCCCCCCCTCTTTCTTTCGGTTTATGAAATTTAAAACAATAGTATATTATCCCAATGGTGCATACGATTGTTTTTTCAACAAATGCACGTTTCGAGTGTCCCTATCTGCGAGTAATACGCAGAAAATTAAAAGCTGTCCGAGTCGAACGTTGACACAGCAGAAGGCACCGAGGGGGTGTTTCATGAAACCTGTAACAGGCAAATTCTGACAGTTCACGGCAATGGCGCATGTCAGTAACTAGTAGTTACCAAAGTGCTGCATGTAGAAACTGCAAAACAACACTCCTTAGACGCGTGAAACAACAACTATTTTAAGCAAGTGTGTTAAACTAAGTAAGCTTACTGACAAATTCATGATATATTTTTTAAATAAAATACATGATTTGTTTGCTCGGTAATTGGGACTGTGTATCTACACTGAAAAAAAAAAGATATAGTAACTTCTACTATTTAAAAGTAAAACCTAAACTGACCGGAATTTCTGCTCATATCTGGCAATTTTTACAATTTCCGAAGTAAATTTTAATTATTTTACTAAAATAAGAAATCAGAAATAGTTAAATTCACTCCGTAAATAGTAAAAATTGCCTGACACGCGCAGAAATTCCAGTCAGTTCAGGTTTTACTTTTAAATAGTAAAAGTTACTTGATATAAGAATTCCGTTTTCTCAGTGTACATAAAACTTATTGAAAAAAGTGTGTTTTGAATAAAATTACATTCTTTTAATTAAAGTTACGCGCGAATTCTCGACTTAGCTTTTGAAGTATCTGATTGGTTGAATGGTTTAACTCTGTTCTAAAAACATTGACTGACGTGATTTTCTCAGCTAACAGGGTTAAAAAAATTCTATTTAACTACTTTTGCTCCCGGAGGGAGAAAAGACTCTGGAAAACTCCCAGCGTGTAAGGAAAGTTAGGTTCGCCCATGTTAATTTAAGTGAAATAAAGACGGGAGAAACGTGCATGAGTTTCTTTCCGATGGTCGGACAAATGCAAATTCGGGGACACGAGTAGTCGGTGACTTAAGGAGTTTGACAAATGCAAGTTCGGTGATTTAAAAATTCGGAAAAATGCAAGTTCGGTAATTTAAAAGTTCGGCCAAATGCAAATTCGGAGACTTAAGAGTTCGGCCAACCGTGAGTTCGGTGATTTCAAAGTTCGGACAATTACAAATTCGGAGATTTCAAAATTTGGGGGAATATAAGTTCGGTGATTTTAAAGTTTGGACAATTACAAATTCGGAGATTTCAAAATTTGGGGGAATATAAGTTCGGTGATTTTAAAGTTTGGACAAATGCAAATTCAGGGATTTAGAACTTCTGACAGTTGCAAATTTGGAGAGTTGAATATTCTGCTAAATGAGAGTTCGGTGATTTCAAAGTTCGGAAAGATGCAAATTTGGTGATTTCAAAGTTCGGACAAATGCAAATTCTGGTAATTGAATATTTTGACAAATGCAAGTTCGGTGATTTCAAAGTTCTGGCAAATGCAAGTTCGTGGATTTAAAAGTTCAGACGAATACGAGTTCGAGGAGTTAAAAATTTTAACAAATGCAATTTCGTCGATTTAAATGTTTTGGCAAATGTCAATTTGATGATTTGGAAGTTATGACAAATACAAATTCGGGAAGTTAATAGCTCGGACAAACGCAAGTTCGGGGAATTGCAAATTCTGACAAATGCAAGTTTGTAGAATTACAAATTCGGACAATTAAGTTTCGGCTAATTACAAATTTGGTCAATTGGGTTTTGGTGGGAATGTCCTCGACCCACGTAAACATGCTGGGATTGCACACCTACTACACTGAAAAAAAATTTCATTGAATCAAGTAAATTGCATGTACTTAAGGTACTTTACTTGAGACAAGCCCATATTTTTTATTTGAAAAAATTTATTTTATTTATTTATTTATTTATTTATTCATAACAAAGTTCCTAGGGCTAGTGAGCCCTTCGAGAAACAGTACATAATATGCATGTAATATGATAAGGTTCGATAAAGAAAAATAGAAATAAGTGATTATAAACTAATAATAATAATAATAATAACTGCTATAATAACAATAATAACAACAATACTGAGCAGACTGCAAATCTTTTAAATTGTTCGTGGTGCTACTATAAAGTTGGAAACATTAATGTTAAGCACAATCATAGAGTAGAAAAATACATAGATAGTATAGCTAATTCTCAAAAAGTTACCAGTATGTTATCTCAAATAATTTATCGTGTTCGTTTAACAAGAAGTTAAAAAACAGCTTTTTAAATATGACTTGTTTTGATACATCCCTAATCCTGTCTGATAATTTATTCCAGAGCCTCGCAGCTCTGACAATAAAGGACTTTTGCATTTTACAAGTTCTGTGAGAAGGTATTTTTAATATTGCTTTTCTTTCTCGAAGCCTGTTATAATTTACTTCGTCAGAATTCTTAAATTCAAAGAATTTATACAAATAAATAGGAGATTTATTGTTAAAAATAGAAAACATCAAATTTCCAATAAAAAATTGTCTTCTCTTAGCAACATTCAACAACCCTGATTTGATTCTATATTGAGTAATATGTTCAGTTCTAGGTAAATTATAAATAAATCGAATGCAAGCATTCAAGGATTTTTCCAACCTAGAGTTCAAGTCATCAGTGATATCGTCGTAGACAGGGCAACAGTAGTCAAGAATTGGGAGAACAAGCGATTTAATTAATATTAAACGAGTAGGAGTTGGAAGAGAGTCCTTGGTCCTGTTTAATTGCATCAAAACCATATATACTTTACGACATATTCCAGAAATGTGCTCTTTCCATGACAGGGTCCTGTCTATCATTAGACCTAAATCCTTCACTGTTTCCTTATAAATAATAGGAATTCCTTTGACTAATAATGGAGGGAAGGCTAACAACATATCCATTGAAGGACTATTAGATGCCGACATAACCATGGCATGTGTTTTATCCGAATTCAAGATAAGTCCATTATCAGTTGCCCAATTCACCACATAATCAATATCGATTTGAACCATTTGAAGCAATTGACTAATTAGTGATAATGGACCTGAAAGATAAATCTTGAAGTCATCTGCATATTTATGGCATTTACAGTATTTAAGCCCTTTTCCAAGATCTAAAATAAACAAATTAAATAATATGGAAGACAATGAAGCTCCCTGCGGAACTCCACATAAAACTCTGTCCCATTCTGAGTAATCACCATTTCCGTCAATAACTCTCTGATACCTAGAATTCAAGTACGACTCAAACCAAGCACAGGCTGATTTAGACAATTTAGAATGATATAATTTACGTATCAGTAAACTATGATTCACTGAAGGAAATGCTTTGGAAAAATCAAAAAATATCACAATAGTAATATGTTTCATATCCATAGCAAGTTTAACATCAGTTGTAAACTTCAATAATGCACTACAGGTACTATGCTTTGGACGAAAGCCAGATTGCAAAGGTTCCAATAAATCATTTGCATTCAGAAATGAAGTTATCTGATTACAAATAATTCGCTCAAGTGGCTTAGATATAGTACAAACAATAGAAATAGGCCTAAAATCATTGGTATTCATTGGGTTAGTTATCTTAGGAATAGGACGAATAGTACTCATTTTCCATATTTCAGGGAAAACTCCTGTTTGAAGAGAGTAATTATATATATGTAGCAAAACAGGGAATATGACAGGAATTAGTTTTTATGTTAGCAAGACTCTTAAGTAATGCATCTGTGTCTATGTCAGAGAAGAAAAATCTATGTTCATCAAATACATCTCCATCGATTGGCAAAGGCGCAATAGTGGAAGCAGGAGTAAAAGTTGGTGTGCTATGGAAAACATTTGAAAACTCATGTGCCGAAAAACCATCAGCAGTCGCTTTTTTTTAGTAGATATAAGATTAAGTCTTTTTAAAATATTCCATATATCTTCCGAATTACTTTTATTTTTAATAACCTTAAAATTATATGTATTATGCGCGTCTCTAATTTTTGTTTGTACCAGATTTCGAACTCTCCTAAATTCAACTTGATCGATGTCACTCTTTGTCCTTTTCGCTATTCTACGTAATTTGTTTCTTTCTTTAATAAGCCCTCTTAGTTCGCTAGTCATCCAAGGCGAGAATCTCCTTTTAGTACTAGACAAATGCGCAGGAGCAAACACATCAAATGCCAAATTTAAATATGAATATAACTTGTATACTTTAATATTAATATCGTGTTCAGAATATATACTGGCCCAGTCATATGTCGATAAATGTAAAATAAATTCTTCCTCCGGAATACCATGCAAATTACGAATGAGGTTAGGTAGAAGTGGAAACTGATTTCTATTAATTTCAAATTCAAACTTTATATCTATTAAGTCATGATTTGACAAGAATGACACAGGCCGCTGCCCATAAGAAAGCACCCTATCTATATCATTTACAAACACGGCGTCGATTCTAGTGCTAGAGTTACCTACATGATGGGTAGAACTATGAGGTACAACACACATACCAAGAGAATATGTCATCGTTGTAAGATACTTTGAGATAGCAGAGGAAGAGGAATTTAGATCGCAATTAAAATCGCCCATAAGTACAGTATTATGAAAATATTAAATTAAACTACATGTCTGGTTTTCCAGATCAGAACCAAAAGAAACATTTGGAGGTTTATACACGACTCCAATTAGAGCATTATCATTATGTGTCTCTATTTTGAGAAATAAAAATTCTGCCGCAGGGTGCAATCCCTCACAACTCATGTTCACCAGGTAACTTTTAATACCTTTACGTACATACAAACATACTCCTCCACCTCTACATCGTTCTCTGTCTCTACGGAATAATGTGTGATTATCCAAATTTACTAAATCCGACGCTAAATTTGGTGACAACCAGGTTTCGGAAACA
Organism: Ganaspis brasiliensis; assembly: GCA_037103525.1. NCBI lineage: Eukaryota > Metazoa > Arthropoda > Insecta > Hymenoptera > Figitidae > Ganaspis > Ganaspis brasiliensis. The sequence continues at coordinate 2,266,486 of JAZKLR010000045.1, read as the reverse complement.
CCTATAATGTCATAGAACCCAGTGTTAAAAAAATCCCTGAATTCAATGAAATGCGCACGAAGAGACTGCGCATTAACATGGCATATATTTAAAAAAGACATTGCAGTTCTGAAAAAATAAAATGAAATAAAATAAAATAATAAAATAATTTAATAATACTTACAGTGATAAATTGACGTTTCATATTAATAAAATATGTAATTAAATCAATCAAACTATTTTACATGAGACAAGATTCAAAAGTTAAATAATAAGTATAATGTTCTGAGAATTTTTGTTTCTTGAACAAAATAACTTTATTCATTTGCCTTGAATAATTTTTACGCAATACAACACAGATGTTCTTGATCTAAGAATATCTTTCTACCTATGGCTTCAACAGGAATTTTTGCGATGTGGTTATCAAGTCTACCGTATCAGAGTGGACAATGTGGACAGCTCTGTAGAAGTTCGAAAGCGTGCGGTCACGGGTTCAATCCCACTGGATTCCAAAAATTTTATTTAATAATTTATTAACTCAGCTGTAGTAGTTGTTAATTAAATGTAAGTATATATGTAAAATAAGTATTATTTAAATAAATAAATTAAAAAAGGTGTTATAAATATGAGAAAATGCAAATATAATGATTAAGATAATTAAAGGAATTTAAGGGAAGGATGGGATAGTCAGAAAATTATAAAAACAAGAAAATAATTTTGCAATTTAAAAAAAAGATATTTTTAGATCAAGAAAATATGTTTTCATATTGAAATAATATTCTCTCTAGTCAATATTCTCTGCAACAAAATAAGTTAGAACAAAATTTCAAAAACCGTTTAAAAGCTTATTAAATTTTATGTAAAACGGTCTGAGTTTGAAGACATTTTGTTAAATAAGTTCTGGCTTATGAAATGAGAAAGACAAAAGTAAAATTAACAAATTTTTTGATTTTCAACTCTCGATTTTAACTCCTGGAAAAATCCAGGAAAACAAAATAAGAAGAATTTTTCACTATACACGTAATTGTCCCATACATTACTAGTTTTTGTAATTCTCATTATTTCAGTTGAAGTAAGTTCAACTCCAGTTTTTTATGTGTAACTTCAACTTCAACTCTTTTCTTATGACAGAAAAATTTCAGGAAAAAATTAAAACTTTGCAGACATAATTATCGTCTATTTCCCTTCAATCTGTGTTAGAAATTTGTATAGTTACATTTTTCACGTATATATAACAACTTAAAGGAAATCGTATTTTTAATAGTGGTCCGCAAAGTTTCCATTCCATTATGTCTGGTAAAGTCGTTTAAAATATTGCCGCTGTCTCCTCTACCAAAAAACCCTACACTAAATGCATAAGCATAAATTTCTTGGTAAATTTTTTTATATTGGGGGCAAAATTTCTGTACCGATCTAACTGAAAAAAAATGTTCTCAGATCGGACTGAAATTTGTACTCAATTTAACCCTAGGGGTGAGAACTTCAGTCACCAAGTATTACTATATTTTAACAAAAACTGTGTGGAAGGGAGGGGGGTCAAGTTTTTGACGAAGAGCAGGTATACTCCGTTTTGGTCATTCGTAACTTTTATACGGAAAGTCGCACATTTTTTTGTCCTAGGGTAAATGTACCAATTACTACGAATGCTCCAATTACTACGAATCAGCCTAAAATAGAGGAATAAAAATTTGTTTGAATAAATAATGCATTACAAACTTATATTTTATAATTTTAATGTATTAAGAACATTATTATTGCTGAAAACTTCCGCAAAATTGTTTTTATTTTATTTAAAATTGCTTTAAAAGTTACTACTCAGCATCACAACACAGAATTTTGCTTTCAGTAGGTTGAAAGTCCTTTTTGATATTTAGTTATTTGAATATATTTGAGACAGAAACATTTAAAGTAAAGTTATTTCCAGATAAAGTAAATATTGTAATATTTAAAAATGTTAACAATTTTTAATATTTTTAATATTTTCATTATTTATTTTTAAATGTAGTAATGTGTACAGCATTTTATGCGCACGCATCTATTACGACAATACAAATAAGTTGATTGACCTAACCTACAAATATGTTTTGAATAATGACAACTGTTAATGAGCACTGTGAGTTAATATTAGTTTAGAAATAAGTGCTTTTAGTGAAAGAAAAGATGCATGCCAAAGAAAGATATTATTTCTAAGAAAAAGTGGTCAATTAAAAAGAGAGCATCAAAAAAGCTGCAAGAAATTAAAGAAAAAAGCAAAAAACTGAAGAAGCAGTACCTAATGAAAAGAAAATAGAAGGGGGAAATCGAGAAAAAAATTAAAGATCTCCAAAAAAAAACAGGAAACATTAATTTAATACGTATATTAATATATATTTGATTTAAACTTTGCTCAAACAGAACCTATTTGTTCTTTTTTGTGATTTTACAAAGTGATTTTAAAGTTTATTCTACATGATTCTATTTCAATATAAAATTAGTTTAGAGAAATATAAATGTCGATAAATAAATAATAAGAACTATTGATTTATAAAAGAAAATTTCCCCGTATAATTTGCATATTAATAGCGAAAATAAAAAATTTTAAGTAATTTCTAAGGTGAAATTTATTCGTAGTATTGCCATCGTAGTAACACAAACACTCGTAGTAATACACGTGTCGTAATGCAAACCATCTCGTAGTAATACCAACATTGTATTTATTTTTTAAATTGCTTTTTTTAAATATTAATAGACATTAACCAATGATATACATCGATTTTTTCAATGTTAATAATGCTCAAATATTTATTATAAAAAATTCAAGGATGAATTTTTTGTTTATACTATTAAAACGTAGGTTTAAAAACAACGATTTTGAAAACTCGTAGTAGATAGTACATTTACCCTATACATTATCGATAAGTTTTTTTCTGCTCTTTCAAATGGTAGAAAAAAATTTTTTGAAAATTAAAAATTTGACTTTTTTTTTAAAAAATCAAAAATTTTTTTGACTTTTTTTCAAAAAAGACATTTTTTTTTTAATTTTTTTTTTTTTTTAACAAAGCTTAAAATGTGTACTTTTAGTACACCAAATATAAAAATGTCTTTTTTTTTTGTTTTCGAGATATTAAATAATGAATTTTTAGAAATAAGATGAAGAATATAATAATTCCTCAAAAAAATAAAGTTTAAGTTAATTTAAATTTCTAATTTTAAAGAAAATAAAAAGCTACATTCAAAAGAGCCCAAACATAAATTATTCTAATTAATATTTACCAAATAAACAATATTTAAATAATTATTAATAAAAACTTGATTATAAAATTATTGTTCTCTTATAAAAAAAATATTATGTCAATTCTATTTTTATATTTAGGTTTATTTATTTCTATATTTATTTATTTGTATGTTCCTTTATTTACATGTTTAAAACATATAATAAGCTGTAGGTTTTTACAATTGATATTGATATTGTAAATAAATTATCGAAAATCTGTATTCGTATATTTTAACGAGGATCTAATTTTTCATCTATTTTCTAAAAAAAGGTTTTTCTTTTTTTCATATCTTTAATAATAAGCAATAATATTTGAAAACTGCTATCTGCATTTTACAGGGTTTAGACTGTCACTGATTGGGAGTTATTTCAATGCCTGCATTACAGCTGTGTAATATGTAAATGTGTAAATTTGTGGTATGTTACTCCTTATAAAAATATGATTCGTGATTTGTACTGTATTTGTGTAATATGTTGTATTATAAAATTATCTATTTTTGAAAATAGACTTAAATGATTGAAGCTGTTTTACTTATTTTCTTTTTTATTGGTGTTGTTGGAATTCTTTGTTTTTGTAACCTTTGTTGGGATGTTAGTAGCTTTCGGTATTTTGCTCCTTTTTCTTTGTGTTGTTTTCGGCATTTTTGGAAAATAGTCACATTCCATCGCAGATGAAAATTTTTTTAATTGAAGTCTGTTATCTTCTTGCGGTTTAAAGGAATGATATTGAGAAGTACCAGTTATTGTCACTGCACTATCGAATCTGCTTTTTAACATTTCGATGGTTGAGTCATGAGTCTCTTTACTTTTAAAAAAAATAAGAGTTTCTTTGCAATTTTTTTTTGCCCAGTTAAATAAACTTTCTGCATTAAGAATGTGTTGTTTTGAACAGGCTTGGAGACTTGCACGAGCAGCTCCTCTTTTTATATTGGCTCCTACGCCATCGCAAGCTCCTTTACCATGGGCAGTGGCATGGTAATGCCATTCTGCAGGAATACCAAAATCTTTTTCATGAGCCAGAAGATTAGCAAAAGAATATTTATTTTTAAAATGCTGCCTTGCTCCATCAGTAAAGTAAAAAACTTTTTTTACTTCAAAATTTTCTTTTAAATAGTTCATGATGACAGTTTGATATTCATAGACACTAGCAGTGTCATGTGCCAAATTGTCTGAAATTATAGCCATGCTTTTATGCAACAAATTGTCTTCTACATTGTAGTATATTACTACTGTAAAGATCGTTGCTTGGTTGTTGTTCCAGTGAAAAGCTTGGGCAGCGTTTTGAACGATAAAAGCATAATTTTCAGCGAAATCAAATGAAATTACAAACTCACCAGGCGCTAATTTTTCCTTTAGACTTTTATAGAAAATTGCTTGTTCTCTGGCAATAAGATCATGTGCCTTCAGTTTACTTAAGCGTCCACATAAATCTTCTACAAATTCATCAACGTTTTGTACGAGAGTTTTTAAGTTATATCTATCAGTCTGCATCCAAACTTCACACTTTATCTCTTCAACACAATCTTTATCAAAAGCTTCAATTAAAATTTCTCTCAAAACATTTGTACCTGGACATAGTTCACAATCTCCTAAATAGCAAGAAATTCTGGGAATAGGACAGATTATAGATTTTATACAATCATGATAATTAGATAACTGTAGTTTATTGTCCTTAGTTAAATCTTCAATGTTAATTTCATTTAGCATTAATTTCACATTTTCGTGATACGTGCAAACACATACAGTGTGTGTGCCGCTACTTCCAGCTAACACACAATGAGTAGGCCTAAGTTGGGAAAATTTTGATAAACTTATTTGTACGTCGTTGTGTTCTGATTTAAATTATTCATATAATTCATTTAAATTGCATAATAGAAGCCTTTTTTGCACATGCTCACGAGTTCCATCCTCATTTTTTACTGAAATGAAGTCCTTCCTGCCAGGCATCATGCGACTGATGTCGTCACGATTGTAATAATCTTTAACTAAAGTCACCGTTTCAGCCGACATTTGGTTTCCTTTCCTTGGTTTTGGTAAAGACAAAATGCCATATTTAGCTACGGTATATTTTACATTTCTCGCCTGTCTGTCGGAAACGTTAAATTCTGTCATTAACTTATTACGACTCCAAGAGCTTGGTAGAAGTGTAAGAAGTTGAAATTGTTCTGCTAAATTATTTGAGTTTTGAAATTTTTCCTTAATTTGATCAAAAATTTCTACACACGATTTGTGATGTTCATAATCTTTATCAGTACATTTAAAATTACTTATTTTATTTCCAGGCAAAACAAAGTCTTCATCATTTTTCTGATCGTCGATTTCATCAAAAATTTCATCAGATTTTTCAAAATCTATTTTATCTACTTGATGCAGCTGTGCTTCAGTACACGTACTTGAAGTTTCCTTAACTGCTGCTGTTGAAAGATTCATTTCTTTTTGTAAAGCAAAATTACAATTCAAGCAAATTTTTGCACCTGGTGGAAAAGAGTATCTTCGTTGCACATTCGAAGACACGAGACGTAATGCACTATTTGTATGACCTTTTTTCTTAAAGGGATTAATGCATCTATTTTTCCAAACAATTAATGACTGACTTGAAGCCATGTTTGATTAAAATATCGACAATCAAATACAAACTATTTTATAAAATGGAACAATTGTTAGAAAATATTAAAATTACAAGCGTCTTGTGTTAGTAAAGAATATGTAAAGAAATATCTACAAACCTGCTTATTTACTCAAAAATAAAAAATTTTATATCTAATAGAAAACTTGTTCAGAAAATACAAAAATTTTGTTTGCTTTATAAAAGTATACAATACGAAAAATAAACCAAGATAATTTGTACGAACCAGAGATCAACGAATTCTTCAAGAATACAAAAATGAAATCTTCAACACTTCTTATAAATCATAATACGCAACTGTACTGTGGGAAATAAAAACTTGGCCCCCCAGTGGCAACTTTTAGAACTACTTTAAAATAGGCGCTAAATTTAAAAATACTTTAAACAGAGGCTACATATTTAAAGTAAAGAAGATTACTTTATTGTAACAGAAAGCTTATTTTAGTCCTTAATTAATCACAAACAACAATTTACACAATATTTCTAACATATTATTGCTTATTATTAAAGATATGAAAAAAAGAAAAACCTTTTTTTAGAAAATGGATGAAAAATTAGATCCTCGTTAAAATATACGAATACAGATTTTCGATAATTTATTTACAATATCAACATCAATTGTAAAAACCTACAGCTTATTATATTTTTGAAACATGTAAATAAAGGAACATACAAATAAATAAATATAGAAATAAATAAACCTAAATATAAAAATAGAATTGACATAATATTTTTTTTATTAGATAACAATAATTTTATAATCAAGTTTTTAATAATAATTATTTAAATATTGTTTAAGGTAATGGAACCAATAGTCGATCAACATCTTGAGAAAAAAAAGTAAGGTTTTCAATAAAACTCCATAAATTCGAAACGAACTATGCATTTTGAATTTTCTTTTTTAAGTTATGTAGTGGAAGATGTATAAATGCGTAACCGTTGAAATCGAATTATTTAGTTTAAGTTATTTATTCTAAAATTCAAATTTAAAAAGGACCTTCTTATGGGGGTTAGGGACCCAATAGTCGATCAGCGTCAAAAATGGCTGAAAACCTTTTGCACCAGTAGTCGATCAATCTTGCACCAATAGTCGATCACACAACTTGAAATACAATTATTTAGTTAATTAACTAGAAAAATGAATCGTAGTACTTAAAAATTAATGTATTTATAAGTTTTACAAATAAAATTAACAACAAACAAATAAAAATTACATGTAAAGCGCAAATTAATCGACTTATATCAAACTGTATCAAACTGATCGACTATTGGGGGCTGATCGAGTATTGGCGCACTTACCTTATTTGGTAAATATTAATTAGAATAATTTATGTTTGGGCTCTTTTGAATGTAGCTTTTTATTTTCTTTAAAATTAGAAATTTAAATTAACTTAAACTTTATTTTTTTGAGGAATTATTATATTCTTCACCTTATTTCTAAAAATTCATTATTTAATATCTCGAAAACAAAAAAAAAAGACATTTTTATATTTGGTGTACTAAAAGTACACATTTTAAGCTTTGTTAAAAAAAAAAAAAAATTAAAAAAAAAATGTCTTTTTTGAAAAAAAGTCAAAAAAATTTTTGATTTTTTAAAAAAAAAGTCAAATTTTTAATTTTCAAAAAATTTTTTTCTACCATTTGAAAGAGCAGAAAAAAACTTATCGATAATGTATAGGACAAAAAAATGTGCGACTTTCCGTATAAAAGTTACGAATGACCAAAACGGAGTATACCTGCTCTTCGTGAAAAACTTGACCCCCCTCCCTTCCACACAGTTTTTGTTAAAATATAGTAATACTTGGTGACTGAAGTACTCACCCCTAGGGTTAAATTGAGTACAAATTTCAGTCCGATCTGAGAACATTTTTTTTTCAGTTGGATCGGTACAGAAATTTTGCCCCATTGGCAACATTTACAGTTTATTTAAATCAAAGTGAAATTTTTAAAAAGCATGAGATCAAAAAACAAACAGGTTCTCAAAAATTATCTGCTGACAATTATCAATTAAAAGTCTTTCTTATAACTCAGTTCTGAAAATGGCGTAGATTGTACTTATCGCGATAGGTAGAAAACTAACGTTCGCTGAACGCACACGGAAAAAAATTTCCTGTAGCATTACCAAATATTTTGCGCCACCTACAAAGCGAGACTGCAGTTTCCACAAATAGACAAATTTGTGAAATACACAAATCGTTTTTATAAATGTCACAAGTCAAACCTGTGATCTCCACAATTCGTAAAAATTGTAAAATACACAAATCTTTTATATAAGAATATTATATATTATCTACGCATCATTGAAGATTTCATTTTAATTTACAAATGGGGATTATTTATATGAGGGAAATATGTTCTATTTAATTACAAATGTATTGAGAAAAATAGAGGTTATGTATCAATATACATAGTCATACATAGTATAAGATAAAATTATGTTATATTAGTTAACCAATTAATTTTTCTGTGTCTGATATGGTTAATGAATTTTAAAAGTTATAAATAAAATATTATAATGAATACAATTATACTTCAAATTTATTTAAAATTGAAAGATAGTTTCGTTGAAAATCTATACGAATACATTAAAATTCTAACACAGCAAATTACTTTTTAGTTTACTTTCTTTTTAATTGTCAAAAAATAATTCTCTAATCATGAAATCTGACATTATAAATGTGTGGGTATGTTTCAGATCAATGTTACAATATATTGTATTGGTTTTCCCAATTTTTGTGTATGATTTTTGCAATTTTATATTCAATTTTATAATTACGTGAAAATACTTCACTTTTAATAAATATGTTTTGTAAAATCTTTTTGTACTTTATTTTTAAATAATCAAGATTCATACAAACAAAGAAACTATTTAACTATAAATAAATACAGTTTAATAATAATAAATTATTAAAATAAATAGAAAGTTTTTGAGATCGAAAATAACGAACCTTATATTTAATAACTTGATTTCGTAATTTTTAATAAAATATTACAATGTTTTTTTTGCTTAAAATTTCAGATATTCAAATTTTGGTTAAAATTCTTTTACAAAACATTAAAAATTAAAACTATTTTTAGCTCTTCTGATTGTAACACGATTTAATTTATTTCTAATTTCTGGAATCAAAGATTAAATTCGGTAAAAGTCGTAAGAAATACAATAATTTAAATGAAATTTCAACGTATTTTGTTTTTTTAAAATAAAATTTATAGATAAATAAATGAAAAAATAATAAATAGGTTTCCAGATAATATCCTGTGTTTTTGGTTTCTTATAAATGAATGAAATTCAGAAAAAATTAAAACAAAAAATAATTTGAGTAAGGCCTATATTATAAGTTCATAAATTTAATTATTAATAATAATTGCAGGCAAATAGCAATTAGGTAATAAAAAATTTGTGTAACAAAAAAATTATCTAATGAAAAACTGGGAAGAGAACACAGTGAATGAATAAATAAACCTCGAAAATTTTATTATTATTAATTTTTAATTATAACATCATAGGTTGTAAATAATAATGCTTAAATTTATAAGTATATAAAAGTTTTGTATTGCATAAAATTTACAAACATTTTTAAAACAGTATCAAAATTCACATTTAATTTTGCTCTTAGTTAAAGAGCATACCGCGTTGATACATATAAATTCGTTTTTTTTTTGTTAAAAGACAAGGAATCATTCTACCTATAGACTTTAAACCCTTAATCAAATTAGGAATTATACTTTTCGAAACTTGATAAGCATGATAATGCGAATCAAAAGCAATAGTCTTAAAGGAATACATTAAAAATTTAATTTCATCGTTCAAAACATAAATTTTGTCAATTAATTCAAACAGAGGTAAATCTTCAGTTATTTCTAATAGAATAACTGTTCCAGTTTTGTACTTAATTCCTTCGATTTCAACGTAATTAACATATGCTTGACTGTTCAAGCGACGTAAGCTTAAAGACTTATTTGGAGGGCCTACTTTAATATCATCCGTAATAATTGAAGAATAATTGACCTGTGCTATTAGCAACTGATGCTTTCTACCAATTGTTTTTAAAACGTTTTTTTTACAACTAGTTGATGTAGCAGTTTGTTTTAATTCTCGATTTTTTTATTCAAACCTCATAGACCACAGATGCACTAGTGGACCAGACTGTAGTAAGATTTCTGGGTAATGAGTCATATTGTGAAATTTCGGTGTTAAATGACCAAAAAGTTTGATGTACAACAAGTGGTGTTCAATTATTAATTCCTTTAATGTATAAGCATCACTACGAATCAGTCTAGGAGCAGTTACTAAATCCACTATCTGCCTCAATTTTAAATATAAGCTCCAAGTTTCATTCCCACGTGGTATTAAATCTCCAATCATAACTCCTAAATAGCGAGCAAAACACGCCATCTCAGAAGCTGACATTTTCAACTTCTGTTTTGATAGGATACGCTTTTCTTCAATAGGCTCTGGTTTATTCGAAATTTCCAAATCTTCGAAATCAAAGCACTCTATTACATCATTTAAAATTGCTAGTGACAAATACTTCTCTTCATAAATCAATCGATGTAAAATTCTAACAAGCACATAACAAGCGACTCCTTCGAAGATATCGTGCATAATATCCACAGATCTATTTATTGATATATGAAAGTCTGCTATATTATGAAAACAGCAACAATGTTTTACACCAGTTAATGAATAGTCATCTGTTTTTAAATCTTTTTCGTATGATTCTCTTGTTCTCAAAAGATTTAAATCTTCTTTTGTAAGTTGCTTTGAAATAGAAGAATGGACATGACATTGTCGACATGAGTAATTCGCTGAAAATGATTCCACGAATCCAAAAATACTGTTCATCCCTAAATTATCTCCAACAACTAAAGATAAACGAAAATAGATAGTTTGTTCCGCTCCATCAATTTTAAAAACTATTCCTTGCTTGTAAAGGCTTTTTAATTCGGCTAAAAGAGGCTTTAATACGGCATTATTTTGAAACTGACTTCTGTGTTTCGATCGGAAAAGTAATGTCAAAAATATGCATTTAAGTTTAGAAACAAGACGCGGTGGGAGACACGGTATTGATGCATAAATTGCGCCCAGTTTATTTTTTCCCGCGTGAGATCCCAAAGCGTTACCCGTTTCGAAATCGTCAAAGAAGATAAAAATTGGTAATTCCAAACGACCCTCTATTTTAGATCTATTTCTCCAAATTGAACCTTGAACAAAATTGGAAAGAACTTGATCATCATTTTCTAAAAGTTTTACATAACCTAAAGTTTCATTTAAAAGTCCTGGTATGTTAAACAATCTTTTTAAACTGTCAGCTAATGGAATGTGAATTCCTTTTACAGAAACAGTCTTTTTAAAAATTATACCTTTAGTTTTTGTTCGCATTTTAGTTTCTCCAATTACATACTCTTTTGGGTCAACGTACAAAGCCTCTTTTTTGTATAACTAAAAACGCAAATATTCTGTTGAAACAGATTCAAATGGATTTTTGTTTTCATCCAACATCTTCGAAACTGCGTTTTTAACTGCGTTAGGACAGTGTTGAAGATTTCTTTCTACTTCTTGCTGTAAGTAAGGTATATATGATTGCTCTAGTATATTAGTCATTTTGTCGACAAAAATTTGAATAGTACTCCTTGGGATTGTTGAATTATAGAGGTCTAATGTTTGCTTAAGAATTTCTTGTTTTATATCAATCATCTTTCTTGGATCCGACATGTTTTATGTTACTTATTGTCCGTAAAACCTCTTAAAATTTAATAAACAAAACAGCTCTAAAAATAATATCCCAGAAAATAAGTAGTTAACATCTACTAAATTGGAAATATAAATATTGCAGATGAATAATAAAATTTTACTGTAGCTGAGTAATTAACTTATTCACAGCTGCGTCCTCCTTTTCCACCGAAATCTCAAAAACAAATTTCTGGAGAAATAACCAACAACCTTTGCTTTCAACGGGATAGTTCGCATCAAGTGCAAAAAATACTTTAAAACAAGTATCTACTGCTTCTAAGGGAGTCTTAACTGAATATTCTACGTCATTTATAATAACAAATGACTTAACAATTTTATCTAAAGGTCCACAAAAAACTGGATACGGTTGAAAAGTTAATTTTTCCTTCTGGTAAACTTCTTTTTTTCTTTTCTTGATATGGTTTTAATTCTTCGTACGTCTGAAAATAGTAACATTTGCATATGAATTGCATTATAATTTTTAAAATGTTAAAAATTTTAAAATATGAGGTTAACAGGTTATTTAACGGTGCTTCTGAGTCTGTATAAATAAAACTTGTAGCTTATTCTAATAGTCAAATGTTTTTAAACCGAAAAAAAGTATTTTTAGTAGGCGCTTTTTTAAGGCCACAAAGAAAAATTTTTTGACTTCATTTTGAAATTAGTCAGTAATTACTTTAGAAAAGTATTCTCCTGGTTCTAAAGATACATTTTAAAACAAAAGTCTTTAAGCTTCTGGTGAATTGTCGGATTACTCAGATTTCCTGATTTCTTACTTCAATTTTTAATGACTGTATATTATTAAAATATTCAGCTGATTAAAAAAATATATTAAAGAGAGCATTTTTTGAAATTCAATAAACATTATTTTTATTTAGAAAATAATTTGTTTAAAAAAAACAAGAAAAGAAAACCCAAAAAAATTATCTAAAGATTTAAAAGTAACAAAAAGTCTATAATAAAAATTTTAAATTTCTCTATCAAAAAGTCAGGCTTAAAAAGGAATCAAAAAGTTTTTAAGTTATTACCTCGATGTGAAGCAAGAAAGAGTCAAGAACATCCTGTTTGGTAGGCATCCAACTGTCTTCCTTTTTTCTTTTACGATAGGAGCAGCCTATTAAGTACGGTAGAACAATAAGCGCAATCAAATTTAAATCGCCTACGTAAATAAAAGAACATTTAAACATTAACTACAGTTAAACAAATAATTTACATTGCTGCAGGGTGTCTAGCGATCCGGGAAAACCGGGAATTTAATATTTCGTGAAAAAACCCGAGAATTTGCCGGGAATTTAAAATTGCCAGTTTGCTAGACACTCTGTTGTTGTAAAATTTAATTGACTGAGATTCTAGAATTTTAATTAATTTTTAAACTAAAGGTTTTAAAGGTGATCGAGCCTCTGAACAAAACTGCTTTCACTTGATTTTAATATTGACGTTTCTCGCTTTCAGGAGACGTGATAATATAGCAAATGTCGATTTATTAAAAAATAATAGACCAGCACAAGTAGTTCAATTATAATTTTTTTGCTATATTAAAAAACGAAATATTATTTATAAGTTATTTTTCAACATTTTACATGGTGGCCACAAAACTCAATTTAGAAATTTCCCTGACATAAAATTTTTATTATAAGCAATAAATAAGCAGCTAAAATAAAATTAAATTTTGCTTTATTCTAAAAAGCAGGGCTCATCGGATTTTTTTTATTTGAACGAAAAATTGATTTTTCATAAATATAATCAGTATTATATAAAATCTCTAAATATCTATTTGTAAGTAGTTTATCAACGAAATGAAGAAAAAATTAAAAAAACAACACAAGAATGAAACAGTGACATAAAAATATATAAGAAAGTAGAAACTTTTTTAAAAATTAAAGTATTTAAAGTATTATCCTGTTAATAAACAATCAATTAATAATTGGATTTAATTAAGCTTTATAATTTTTATGGACTAACCAAGTTCAAGTTCACTGACTTTTCTCTGTAAAATATATGTACATGAGGTTTAATTCAGAAATTATTTAATTTTCGTTTGCAAAACAGTTTTTTACACTTAACAAATAACACTTGTGTAACAAAAAATTTCCAAGTATATAATTTATACTGATTTAAAATGTAAATATTATTATCCCTTCTCAACTGGATTAAAATCTTTACTTGTAAGTAAAATCTAAGCAGTTTTCAAATTCGTTTTCTACTATAATTGCAGTAAGTTCGCCATCCAAAACTTCTTTTTTGCTTTCATAATAGAGTAAAACTAACCGTCCTCGGAAGTTTGATTCTAATAATTTTAACACTGAATCTAAAAAAACCATACATAAAAAAAATTGAAGAAATAACTTAAAATATTACATGTAAGTAAACCATGTTATACTTGATGGAAATTGTAAATTAGCATCTCCTTCTGAACTGTTGATTAAATTTACTAAAATATTATCTTGGGGTTCAATCGGTGATTGTGACTGGGAATCGGACCCTGACACAAAATTATTCTCATTTTTTTCCACAAAACTTGTACTAACTTCGAGAGAATTTGATGAATCTACGGGACTTGCTTTTTCAGTTTTTTCTAAGATCTCTCGATTTCGAATAAAAATACACTGATCGCCGATTTCCGGTATCAATTTACTTATATTATCATTTGATAAGTAAAATATATTTTCATAAGTTATTTTATGCTCTATAAAAATTAATTTAAATTACACAAAAGAATAGAAATAAGGAACGATTAAATTACACATACACAAAGTTGTAGGTTATGTTATAATACTGACAGAAATTAAAATATATATACTTACGCTTGAATGCACCAATTAAGTGAGACAATTTCCACTTTTTCAGATTATTTTCAACGAACTCGTCCATTTTTAAAAGATAAAAGTAAGTTACATTTAAATCGTGTTTAGTTAAAAGTAAAGTAAGACGTGGTTAAAACTGATCAACATTGACGGACGCCAAAAACCCAAGAAACGCGGGACGAACACTTTAGTTTATTTGCGCATGCGTGAATATTTTGGGAGTATCCCAGATCTGTTTGTATCCAGCACAAATCAACTTGGACGAAATACAACATCAGTTTGTATTAAGTACAAATCGTACGAATTTGTGTATTCTACAAACTGGCATGTGGATGACACAAAAAATTTTTTTCCGTGTAGCAATCTCTTTAGTAAAATATGAAAAACATTTTCTGATCTTCATTCCAAGACTTAGATGACCGAGAGGTACAAGGAGTACTACTTCTTTTACGTAGACAGATTCCATCCCCGTCTCTAAAAAAATTTTAAATATTATATTTATTGTTTAATATTTAATTAATGTTGTTAATTAAGGTATTTCCCCGGCAGTTGCACTTGAAAAAATTGATTATCGATGGATTTTCTTTAAATTGTGAGAAAACGTTATTTTATATGTGCCTTCCATTGGGTTAAAATTTCAGTACCTCTTGCGAAACCCGCCCGGAATTCCGACTGGTTTTCCGTATGCAAATCCGTCCGGATATCCGGGCGACTGTATTCCAGCCGGAATTGTGGGCGGAGAACCGGTCGAAAAGTTTCTCGCGGAATACATGTTTATATGCCCGATTACGTATTGAATTTATGTGAATAAAATCTGAATAAATATAAAGAAATAAATAAATATTTTTAAATGCCAAATTTTTTTATCACAAGGATAATAACTTAGTTCGTTATCTCATTCTACTATATAAGATGCGGCTATAGGTTATAGGTAAGATTAGAGAAGCACATTTATAAAAGTGAAAGATTATTAAAAAAAATTAAATGTTTGATAATTACAAAGTAAAGCAGATATTCATTCAAGAGAATAGAAACTGACCAAAAATTCAGAGTTAGACATTAATTAAAATGAATAAAATTTTTTCATCAATTTGTATTCACATTGAATAGATACTCTCTGCAGGATACAAGAATTATTTAAGAATTTTAGAGCCGTGAGCAAATCAAAGTCTGTGAATGCAACTGAAAAAAATCTAACGAAAATTCAATGAGGTAACTAATATGATTTTTTGTAGAATTTCAGGCAGATTTACCAAAAGAAGCGACTGACAAGGAATTAGAAGCTGAAGTCGATAAATTACCATTTAAAGAAAGGTTTATCAGTAGCTCCACAGAAAACTCTGAATTTAAATGTTCTGTATGCTCTAAGGCTTATATTCGTTTTAAAAGTTTTGTTCTGCACATGGCAACATCACATATGATTACAATTTGTTTGAAGTGTTTCACTGAAGTAGATGAGGGCCATGTTTGCTCTTCGCTGGAGCCAGATTCTTGTAACAAAGAGCAGGAAAATTGGAGTTGTCAAATCTGTGACAATATTTTTAATTCTCCACCCGAATTAGAATTTCACTACGTACAACAGCATGATTATGACGCTTGTAAATCCTGTTTCAAATTATTTCCAACTTAGTCTGAAGCAGAAGAATGCCAATTTGTGGACGATTCTAACAAATTCAACGACAGCAGCACATCTGAAACGTTGACATCATCCTCACTGACGAATTGTGTTACACATGATTCTAATGAAGTTCTTGATAAAGAGAACGTTCCACCGACGTCAACATTATCCTCAATTGCAAACGGTAAAAATATTTTTAAAATTAATTTTTATTTTAAGAATAATAAATAAAAGCAAATATCATTTCATCAACTTTTCTGTTCTATGCTTTAATAGTCTCCACTCATGTCTTGGGAAATGTAAATGGCCTTGAGGAAGAAATGCAGTGTCCTCGATGTGTTCGAAAATTTATTCGCACTCACAATTTGGGAAAGCATATGTTAAATATTCATAAACTTACTCTATGTAACGAATGTTTAACATTCTTCACAGATCCAAACTTTAACTGCTGTGGAACAAATAGTACGTTTTCATTGATATATTTATTTAAATTAACATTATTGTAAATACAAATGAATAGATTTTTATGATTCAAATCAAATGTAGAAAGAATGGAGAGCATGAAACCTGCAATTATTTTATAATAAATTAATATTTAGCAATTCCTATTTCAGAGAAGAAAACGAACATATCTAGCGAGAGAATAAATATTAAGCAAATGTATTGCGGTGACTGCGGAGTATATGTTCGAAATAATTTAGAATTGGAGAGTCACAAAGTTTTGATTCATAATCACATTGATTGCACAGTTTGCAGTGGGGTTCATGCTCTAGGTTTATGCACTGGGGTAAAGGTATTAAAAGAATTTTAATTTTCCAACATTTATTATTCAAGAAAAATTTATTATTATTATTAATAAAAAAAATTTATTACTATTATTACAATGTAATACAAAAAAATCGGGATTCTACTTTAATTTAGTTCCAACAATTTTATAAATAACATAATACTTTCATTCCATTTGACACTTTTATACCCAAGGAAAATTGAAGACATAAGAAACATAAGGTAATTTTTACAGTTTTTGGGATCACTAATTACAAATCTAAGGACAAATTATAGGGATTTTAAATGACAGACGCAAAATGAGGAATGACTTTTTAAATTAGCAAAAGTCCAAAATTGCACAAATGTAAGATCTCATTTATGATGAGAATGTAAAAAAAGTTTAGATTCCTTTAAAACAAACAAAAAGAAGTAAAAAAAAAAAACAAAATCTCATATTAAAGTATATTATCAAAAATGAATTGTCTTTTCAGCTGATTAATCACATTAAATTCCAAAATAATTTATTTTAATTTTTTCACATTCAATTTCAAAACTTAATTGTCAAAATATAAATGTACCCGAATTTTCTTAAACCAAAAAGGCTATTTAACAAAAATCTAATTTAAGAGAAATTTCAATTATCAGAAATCTTGTTAATCTAAAAGTGCACTTATCAGAAGTCTAATTTCTCTGAAATTGCATTTATCAGAAATCTCATTTAACCAAAAGTGCATTTATCAAAAATTTCATTTGTCCGAAATATTATTTATCTGAAATATTATTTGTCCGAAATTCCATTTATCTGAAATCTTATTTATCAGAAAGGTCAATAGTCAGGAATCTAAATTATACGAATTTTCATTTATCAGAAATCGTAATAAGGACGATAGATGGACAAGCAGGCCAGTGGTTATCGAACACTTTCTTTTCCTTTGGTACAAAATATGCACTTTGACAGTGTTTTTTAAACAACGAAACACTTTTTTCAAGAAATCGCGCTGTTTGTCAAAATCGTAGAGAATGAGTTTTCCGCGATTAAATGTTTCCACTAGCGGAAAAACGAAAACTGACGGAAAACTTGTGATTTTAAATTCCTTACTCCCTACGATTTTGCAAAACAACAGGATTTCTTGGAAAAAGAGCTTGGTTTTTTTAAAAATTTGTCAAAGTGCAAATTTTCATCAAAGCAATGGAACCACAATCACTTCAATTGTGGTCAAAAGTATCAATTTTCAGAAATCTTAATTATCAGTAAGATCAATTGTCAAAAAGCTCATTTATATGAAATTTCATTTATCAAAAGCCTAATTACTTATAAATTATATCAGAAGTTGCATTTATTAAAAATGTAATTTTAGAAATTGTATTTATCAGAAATCTTATTTATCCAAAAGTGCATGTATCAGAAATCTCATTTGTCCGAGAACGCATTTATCGGAAACTTTATTTATCCGAAATATTTATTTCCAGAATCTACCATTGTACGAAAGTGCATTTATAAGAAATCTCATTTTCCCAAAATTCCATGGTTCGAACACTTCTGTTTACAAGCGAGTTCCCCATCCCTAATCAAGTAGGTAAAGCAGAATATATGTCTCTTCAGATTATGCGCAAAAATTTAAATATATAATAATTTTGAAGTGTTATTTCAATTCTATTCTATTTTACCTACTTGATCAGTGATGGCGAACTCGCTTGCAAACAAAAGTGTCGTTCAATAAATATTAATAGTATATTTATTGGAAAATAATATTTTAGACAAGAACAGTTTCTGATAAATGCGATTTCGGACAAATGAGATTTCTGATAGATGCACTTTTGGAGAAATGAAATTTCTGTTAAATGCACTTTTGGATAAATCAGATTTCTAATAATAATTGAAAATTTTGTCGAATTAGCTTTCTGATAAATGCAATTTCGGACAAATGAGACTAGTCAGATTAGTTTTTTTGATAAATTTTATTTTTGATATCTCGAAATTTCAGACAAATTAGATTTTTGATAAATGCAATTTCGGACAAATAAGATTTCTGATAAATGCAATTTCTGAAAAATTATATGTCTGATAAATACACTTTTGAATAAGTCCCATACAGCACAATATCTTACAGGAAGCTCAACTGAGTAGCTTACATTGAAGATTTGGAAGCTTACACTGTAGGCTTTGTGTGAGCTTAAGGTGAATTTTACATGTCAGCCATACAGCGAGCTTAAATGACAAGTTCACAGGAAACTTGCATAGTAAGGTTGTGGAAAACTTATGGAAAGCTTACCAACATATGATTAATAAATTTATTCAAATAATAATTCGTGCGCAGTAGTTTTCTATGGGACCTACGGATGCGCAGTAAATTTTATTGCCAAACCCTATAGGGTTCTTAGAATCATTTTACAAGATACAAAAATTTCTAAAAAAAAATTGTTAAATGATATATATTATAATAAATTTATAATTTTTATATTTTAATACTACATATTTAGCTTGCGGTAAGGTTACCGTGAGCTTGTGGTAAGCTTACCGTAAGCTTGTGGCAAGCTTACCACAACCTTACCATGTAAGCTTCCCGTGAACTTGCCGTCTAAGCTCGCTGTATAGCGGGCATGTAAAACTCACCTTAAGCGCACACGAAGCCTACAGTGTAAGCTTCCGAATCTTCCATGTAAGCTTCATGTGAGCTTCCTGTAAGATATTGTGATGTGTGGGGTGGAACTTCTGATAATTAAAATTTCTGTCGAATCAAATTTTTAATAAATAACCTTTTGATTAAATAAAATTGATTGAAATAAATATTTTGATAATTGAAGTTTGGAGAATGTACAGGCGTCCCGTGTTAAATGTTCTCATTTAGGATATTCTCTTTAAAAAGAAAAGAAGCAATTTAAACCATTTTGATACTTGACATATTATTTTGTCCACCTGAAATTTGAAGATCTCTTACACAGTAAGACTCACACAGGCCCGGCAGGACAGCTTGAGCCCGAGAGGGCAGCAACTTAAAATTTATACACACATATATATATATATATATATATATATATAATTTTGAGAAATAACCAATAACTAAGAGAAAAAATATTTTAATTATACTATATGCAAAATGTAAACTAAATTTATTTTTTTTCTTAAAAATAGGAGTGCACTTTCAATTAAGTGCTCCAAAATTTTGAGTGAGTCATGCTCCCCACCTGACCCATATATCCTGCCGGCCCTGGACTCACATGTACCTGATCCGCATTTAGCGGATTCTTTCCTACTCAAATCCTTTGGCTTTGCCCGAGTCGAAATTTTGAAGCTACTTTGAAGCTCATGAGGAACTTTAGCTTCTACTTAACGACTTCTTAATTTTTAGCCTCTTCTTTACTTCTAATAATAATATTTCCTTCTACTTTACGTCTATATACATGTTTCATTTTTCCAATCATTAAAATTAGCAGCTCTTTTAAAGCTCCACATTCCCAGTTATAAAGAAAAGAAAATTTTTATTCTACTTTAAACCTGCACGTGAAACTCAGTCATTTTTTCCATTGAAATATACTTTTTTATTTAACATATAAGAAAAACGGGAGTTAAACTAACTTTTTCTTCAATTATTGTTCCTCTGATTAGCCCTTAAGAGGAAAAAATTTTAATCTATAACCAAAACCCAATAATTTGTAAAATTAGGGAAAATGTGTATCTTTCTAGATGCACTTGTAAAAAAATAACAATTATTAACAATAATTTGTTTAAACAATTTTGAGTGGTGATTGTCGTTAATTTTGATAAATATCTTATTTTTTCAATATAAAAAGTAAACAAATTAAAAAACTACTACTTGCTAGGTGTTTTTAAATGTTATAAATTAACAATAATAAATTGTTTTAAAATATAAAAATAATAATAAATAAATAATAATAATAATAAATAATAATAAATAATAAAATAATAATTCTAACCAGAGCCCAGTAATTTATTTGTAAAATTAGGAAAAATTTGTATCTTCCTAGGTGTATTTGTAAAGAATTAGTAATTACTAGCAATAATTTGTTTAAAAAATTAAAATTGATGAAAATAAAATTAAAAAAATGTACATAAAAAGTCCAGAAAAGAAAAGTAAAAATCCTTCAGAAAAAAAAAAGTTTGGGCAAATTAAACCCAAAACATTTTTATAATATTACACTGAAAGCAAGTCCAACAATAAATTTAGAAAAATAAAGAAAATCTAAAAATTCTATAAAAGAATAAGTACTAAGTTTGCAAAAAACCTCGCAAAAACTATCCAAGAATTAAAAACAAATTGAATAGGTGCATTAATAAAAAAATAAGCGTATTTATTTTTAAAAATATGAAAAAACTTATGAAACTCAACGAAATAATAATAAATAATAATTATTATTTATTATTTATAATTTATTTATTAATAAAATAAAATGACAAATACAAAAAAAAAAAAAATACCATTAGTAAAAGGAGAAAAAATCTTTAAATTTTGTAAAAATAAGAAATTATAAGATAAAATTTAAACAGTTTCGAAAAAGAAACTGAATTAGAAACTAAAGAAGAATTACAAATATTGTAAGACTTAAAAAAAGGATTATTGTGAATATGAAAAATAATTAATATTATTTAATTATTTTGCATTAACTAATGTGTCTTTAAATTTAAATTAATTGACATTTAAAAGTTTGAAAAAATTGGAATATGAGTTTATTGACGTTTGGAATTTATTTAAATTATAATGACCTTAAGATATAAAAGTTTGATATTATTTTTTGTTATCTTCATACCAAAAATTTGTAAATCGTAGGTATTTTGATTATCTATATTAGCCCAATTATTTAAATTTTATAAAGATTAAAATATTAAAATTGAAATTTTTAAGATTTATCCACAAATTTGTGGTTTTTTTTATGGTTTGTGATTTTTTACATGTAGTATTAGACATCCGGAGAATTGTAAAGTTTTTTTTTTTATTTAAATCATGATTTTAATGCAAATGCTTCAATGATTTAAATCAATATCAGCCTCTAACTTGACAATAATAAATTGTTTAAACAAATGAAAAATACATAAAAATCTCCGTAAACATTCAGAAATTGGCGATATGTAACAATTTTGTTGAAAAGTCCTAAAAAAACTATTCGTAATTTGTATCATAAGGACACTGAGAAAATTAAATATTAAGTTCATAAGCGTCGGTAGCGTAGTGGTTAGTGCGTTAGATTATAAGTGCGTAGGTCGTTATGTCGTGGGTTCGAATCCCCACTTGCGTTATAATAATTTATTTAGTAAGTTTAGACTATTTCCAGCTTGTGTGTATTAAGTGTGACGAATTCTAAAAGCGCATGAATTTTGAATATTTATTTTATATTTTTTTTTATAATTTCATTTATATTAATTTCAGTTTTATTCGCAAAAACAGATTCTTTCTTTGTTTAGACTTTAGAAGATCAATAAAAAGGGAGTCTTGAGCGTTAAAAGAGGCCTTAATATAGTTGAATATTAGCTTCTACTTTAACGCTCTCATCGCGGAAACAGGAAATTTCTTCCAATAATAGCACTAAAGTAGAAGCTAAATTGTATTGAATTTGCTTCTAATTTAAACCTCTATTTCCTAAAAATTTTGGACTATGTAGCGTTAAAGTAGCCTCAAAATTTCGACTCGGGTGGTCTCTTTGCGATACCAATTGGTTTACATAATCTAGGTTTTGCTGCAAAACAAAAAACTGAGGACTATTTGATATAAAAAAAATCTATTGCACTGCATTCTGTAAGCAATATTAAGTAAATTATAAACACTTTTAATTTTAACATTTACAGAAATGTGGTACGCTTAAACGCACTTCTAAGAAGCTGACTGCTTTGAAAAAACGAACACCAAAAAATTCTAAAGTTTGAAGCCAAAGATAACCCTACCGATATTGTCAAATAAAGATTCTTCATTCCATGTAAGGAATCTTTACGCTATAGTTAGAAATAAATTACAAATTGAAGGACTATTAAATAAGTACTGCATCTTTTCAGTTACAAACAAGTGAGATGATTCCAAGAGCTTCTAAGATGCCGCCTGTTTGTCAAAGATCCCAACTCGTAGATTCAAAAATATTAAACCCAAAAATGGCAGAAGTTGGTTCTTTGAATGCATCAGTTTTGAAAAATCAAAACTATCCGTTCGATGTAAGATGCGTTTAATTAAAAATATAGAAATGTAAATCGAAACACTAACTTTATGTCATGAAAATAAGTGCCGAATAAAATATTTACTAAAGAAAACTTACATGATCCTTATACGGTCACACAATTAAAGTCTAAATTAATAAATTTGTTTTTCAGTTGAAGAAGGCTAATGAGATGAGTAAACACACTTCTGAGATGCCTGCAGCTTCCCAAAAAGCCAAAGTTGTAAATGTAACAAGCTTGAAACAAAGGATATCAGTGGTTGCTGCCTTTGATCCATCAATTTTGAAAAATAAAATCTCTTCACCCAAAGTAAGAAATCCCTAAATGAAAATATAAGAATCATAATTGAAAGACTAACTTTGTTTAGGAACCATTCAAGTATTACGTAAGCATCAAGGAGGGGGAGGAGGTTCAAAAATGCTTACACTCCATACAAATTTGTTTTTTTTATCCACTGAAAAATGCTAACATGAGGAAAGAAAGAGACAAAAACCTCTAAAAATATGCTTACGTAATACTTGAATGAACCCTTAAGGAGAGGTTACCGTTCTCAATTGAGCCGCCGGATTCAAAAACCGCCTATGCCTGAAAGATGTCTGACCAAACGTTGAGAAAATCAGTGAAATTCCCATTGTCGCTCACTGCTACCCGACTACCATAAGTCAGACTTTTCACGCGCAAAGGCGGTTTTTGAATCCGGAGGCTTTATTGTTTTCCTTTGTTTAAAAAAAAACGTTTTTGCAACAAAGTAGCAACTGTTTGAACAAGAAAATGCATTTTTTTGTTTTTCTGTATTTCAGGAGACGACAGAAAAATTGAAAATTTTTTTCTTTAATACAGAAGAACCCGTGAGGAAATTTTTAACTGGGCCTTAGCCTTAAACGTCCTTGTAAACCACCTTTTTGAGTGGTTTACTTTCGATAGGGTAGGACAAAGTTTTTAGCCCTTTTAATATGAATATTTATAGAATATTAATACGCACAAAAATATTATCTAAAAAAATATGTAACAAACCGTTGTAACAAAAATACAAACGTGAGCAATCCGCAATACTAAAGCTTATGCACCTCTAGAGATAAATCTACCAGAATATTGTAATTTCAAAAGTATTAAATTCAATGACGTATACATTTATCAATTAAGGATGAAGACTTAATTAACTCATTAATTTCAATTTGTTTTTAACAAAACTATATTCGATTGAAATTTTATAATTTAAATTTCAAATTATATACTTACGGGTTATTCTAGCGTAGGCCAATCGATCTATAACCATCTTAATAAACAGTGTGACGTGGTAAATTAACGTCACAGTTTTTTTTTGTTTCACTGCAAATTTTTAACTCACTGAGTTTATTCACACGCGTGAAATACCACCCACGACCGTCAAAAACGAGGCAAGCCAAAACGAAATGCGACTTTTTGTTAAAATAAGCAATTTATTAATCGCGAACACTTTTGTTTATGTTATTCCCGGCGAGCTGTCGTCTGCTACTACACAGCATCGAGAACCAGAGATACATCGACGCAGATCTACTGACGAGAATTAAAATCGATAAACACTCCGTTCGTTCTTTCCCCGGTAGTTGACGCCACCTCTTGATTAAGCTAAATTATCGACGTTGGATTTTGGAAATGTTGAATAGCCCGCCAAATTGTCTTCACAGAAACTTACCGCACTTCGCCCTTTTTGTCCGATGGATGTCGCCACCATGCTGAAAAATCAATAAAAGTTAAAGGATCCAGAAATCAAATTGAATTTTCCGCCAAAAGGACCCAACCTCAACTGTTATTGTCAAACGGAACCAGATGAATGTTATTTTAAGAGATTAGCCAAGATCTCTTAGATTAATTGGGTATTTGGCAGCCCAATAATGTTCAAATGATTTAATTTGAACAAAAACATGTTTGAGAAGACTTTTATGTCATTTTTGGACTATTGATCCAAAACTCTAATGCTATGGCCCTGTCGTCGGTAGCTTTGTTTCCTGGTTTTGGAAGAAGGTTTCCCCGAGTAGAAACATTATTTCGTGAGAACCTGGTCTAAGTGAGGACGATCTTGGAGAGATAGAAATAGAAGAAACATCAGCAATGTCCCCAAAATTAAACAAAAAGAGTCTGGAACCCTTTGCACCCCTTTGATGTTCAGCCTTGAAGTAGGTCATTTCCGGTAACTGCAATAGTCAAAAACAAAAACGGGACAGAAGACTGAGTTAGACAAGGACAGGGAGAGACGCGATCTGAAAAAGAAGACGGAGGTGAAAAAATAGACTCACTCTCTGAAAAGTATCGAAAGGAACAGGACGCTCGTCGGTGGTTTTCGCCAAAAATTTATTAAATATAAGGAAAAAGACGACGAAAAAGTGAAAAATTTGCAGAAATTATATCATAATTTAAAGAGCTTGATTCCGTAAAGTGAAAAATTTATTTTAAAAGCGACGAATAGTGAAAATGTAAGTAAGCTTCATTATGCATGCGTAAGTGAAAATCTCTCGTGGTTTCTTTCGAAAATTCTTAAATGTGATAACGTAATTGACGCGCAGCCTCAAAAAGCCCTTATTTAATTTCCAGATTTTAGTCAAGTCAGTGAATTTCAAGTTAAGTAGAGTCAGTGTATTTAGAGTCAATTATGTATAAAATTTTAAAGTCGAGTTAGTTTTTGAAAAATCAGTTTAAAGTAAAATTCGTATTGAAAATTAGTTGAATTTTAAAGTCGAGTCTGATAAGAAAAATAACATGTAGTAAATCTAGTTTAATTTAAAATGAGCTTAAATTAAGGCTGTGTGAAAATTATAGAGAGTCTTTGTTCGAGGTTCACCATTTTGTTTTAAACCTCAAACAAATCATCAGGTTACCAATTTTTTCTCCTTTTTGGCTTATATTTTTCCCTTTTTTCTGATCGTGTAATAATTTGAAATAAATAGAAATTAAGTAAATTTTCGGTTAAAAATTTTCTTGTTGGCTGCAAATGGCGCTGTAAATGTAGCATCATTTCCCTTTCTTCTTTCCCGCTTGGTTACCAAATTTCGAATTTATAATAACAATTGAATATTGTATATGGTTAATTAATTGAATTTTGTATAATGAGTCACTAAATTAATTAGAGAGAGTCGCAAACCGTTTTCATCCGTGCATTTCGTGAGAAATTGTTAATTAAAAATAAAATTTGACAGTTTTAGTAATATTTTAATTAAATATTAGTTTGATTAAATAAATTTAATTAATACTTTTAAAATAACGTTATCAGTAAATTTTTTTTAATATTAAAGATATTGAAATCAATTTTTAATTATTCGAATCAGGATTTGTTAAAATAATTTAATTTAATTAATTTTTAACTTTTATCAAATAAACTAATATGAAAGTTGAAATATTGTTAAAATTTGTTAAAAATTCAATACACGATAGAAAATTATTTTATAACTCTATTATTCACGAGTTTTGACTTGCCTTAGATTTGTGATTTATGAAAAGAGCAATGTGTCAAATAATTAACTCTGCTATTAATTAGTTGAAATAAATAATAAAAGCTGATTAGTTTGTTGACACAATGCTTTATAGAATGAACTGGATGGGTTACCTATTTAAATTTAATTCAAATTTTTCCCCTTTTCTTAATTTCTTTTAAATTAATATTTTGTTTAGTTTCAGCATTTCCCGAAAATAATGTTGTATTATAATTTGATAATTTTGCAATGGTCACCTTCTTATCAATATTTTAATTTTTCCCTTTTATTATCATGATTTGATTTGTTAATCCCAAAATTCTTTCACAAATTTGTCATGTATGAAATAAACAGAGATTTCAATTGATTAATTTTTTTTTTAATAGATAAAAACATTTATAACATTTAATGACGATTTATTAAAATATTAACTCTATGAATAGTCACTTTTGACTAATTTAAGTAACATTTTAATATTTAAATTTTTAAAGGTTAAACAACATTTTGTTATTAAAATTTAAAATCATTCAACTATTAATTAAAAATAATTATTGAATAAAAATCAATTCATTTAAAATAAATTAGAACGTCATTGATTGTTTTAAGAATAAAAATCAGAATATAACTTTTAGTAAATTTAATTTATTGAATTAACAATTGATTGATTTCTCGACACAATCTGATCAGGAATAGATCGAATGGGTTTCCTTTTCTTTACCTAACTGATATTGTTTCCCTTTTAATGTTTTCTTTCAAATTATGATTTTGATTTATGTAATTTTTCGCGATAATAATAACGAGTTATTAACTGTTTAAATTTCGAAGGTCACCTTATGAATAATTTTGATTTACCCTTTCAATTTTCTATTGTTAGTCCCAGAGTTAGTTTATGAAACTGTTATGTAAAACTTTAAAGTTAATTCACTTAATGATATGTTTGAAATAAATACGTTTAAATTGTTTTTGATAAAATATGCTCTTAGTTAATTTCTCTAGATATTTCTTTACGGACCACTCCCTCTCTCCATTAACAACTGACTGCCCGGTATTCTTAATTAGTCCAGATAGTAATTTTTTTTTTTTATTATCGTCTTGAGTTTTCTTTTCTTTGCTGGAGAATCGACATAACATCTGATGATTCAGTCATCCAACGATTTAGAATAATTTTCAGAAATTTGATTTATCGCTGATGTAAACATTTTAATGGTTGTTCGTTACCAAATCCCTCCCATCTTATGATTTGTAATTTGTTTATGAATTTGAATTTTAATCCGTGTGTCCGCTGACAGCTCGGTGTTAGATGTGACGTAGTTTTGAGTATTATTTATCGTAAAACTTTCAAGTATCGCTATCGTTATTATCGTATTTATCGACTTGTCGATTTAATGATCGAATTTTAATTTCTAGAATCACTCTTCGCGTTAATTGATTAAATAATTGATTTTGTTTATATAATTTTTCTTACGAACGAACTGGCGCCCAATCTTTTGAGCTTTGAAAACAAAACAAGACTGACGTATTCTGGACTTCGAGGAATTCATTGTAAGTAGATTCCCGGCGTGATCTTGAAAAAGGGTTAAATCTTAAAAATTTTTTTTTATTGAATCTATTGAGTAAGTATTATAATAATGTTCTCGAACCATAATTTTGAGTTTTGGAATTAAGGGAAATAAGTTGAATTATTTTGAAGGTTAGTATTTTCTAACTTCATTGAACAAACTTTATGAATTTGATCTGTTTTGAAAAATTTGTTTGAGAACAATTTATATTATAAATTGGAACCTTTTATGATAATTTAGCATTTTGAATATTGAGAAATTTCTTGAGTTTAAAGTAATTGAATAAAATAAGATTTCTTTTCTATTTTGATTGTTGGTTAAAAATCTACATTACAACAGAAAAAGCTAGTGCCAAAATAGGACCATTATAGGCCCAACATACAAACTTAGCATATCTTGGTGATTTCCTCGCGGGAAACGATAAGACTCCCCTCCCCCCCCCCCCCCCTATAGAAATTCTTTTCATTAAAACACTCATTTATACAAATAGGTTCATCAAGCTGCAAAAAGTACGGCGAACTAGAAAACGCTTTTTTGAAAAACACGCGTTCAAAGTTGGACGTTATACAATTTTATCGACTTTTCAAAATTACACGGTTCTGTTCAATAGGTTTTATCTTTTATAATAATTTAAATTTCAAAAAATGGTTTCACCCCTGAGTTCTAGGCCCTATGAGGAAGCAATTTATGTTACAAACAACATTTTGTTTTTTTATTACTCTAAGAACGGTAACCTACCCTTCAGTAAAATATCTTATACAAATTGCCAGAAGTTGACTCCTTTATTCCATCAGTTTCGAAAAATCAAAAGTCTTCATACGAAGTAAGAAATCTTTAAATGAACATATAAGAATGGAAATCTAAAAATTAAATATATAGTAACACTTACATTTGTCTACTTTCAGTTAAAGGCAAATGAGATGATTAAACGAAGTTGTGAAATACCGAGTGTTTGTCAAAAAACAAAATTTATAAATCTCAAAAGCTTGAAGCCGAAAATGCCAGAAGTGGTCTCCTTTATTCCAACAGTTTCAAAAAATCAAAAGTCTTCATCCGAAGTAAGAAATCTTTAATAGTATATTAAGTAACAAGGACATAAAGTCAGCCATTTGTTTACGTTGATGTTTGCAGTACGAGTAGAGTCGAGGGCGAAGCCCGAGACGATACGAGTATTTTTATTTTTTAATTATTTATGGCTAATTACACTTAAAATGTATTGAATAATGTACTGAAGAATTAATTTTTTAAGAGTATAAACGATCAAAATTTTTTTTTTTTAATTATTTATGGCTAATTACACTTAAAATGTATTGAATATAATGTGTACTGAAGAAAATTATACTTTTTTCCAGATGAAGACAAGTAATGCCATTAATCGCACTTCTGAGATACCAAACATCGTCCAGAAACCGAAATGCATAAATCTTAAAACTCTTCAAATTTTGAAGCCAAACAAAGCAAGTATTACCTGCGCAACTCAAGCAGTTTTGGACAGACCGAGTCCATCACCCAACGTAACAATATTAATCTGAAAATAAGAATAAATCTCAAAGATTAATTAAAAACGAAAAGTTTCACCTAAAAATAAAAAAAATCAAAGATTAATGTTATTTAACCCCTTCAGACACAGTGGTCGACAAACCAAATTAGCTTTTTAATGCAATTATTTAAGTATAATTTTTTTCTTCTTTGAGAGTAAGCTGTGCCATCATTTTCTTTCTATATATGTAATACAATTTTGACTCAGAACTGTTATTCTTAGATCAAAAGTTCTTTTTGTTTTTTACGATTAAAGTTTTGAATTTAAGAAAGTGTCATTTTTAGTTTCTGTCGATCGAAGAGTATCTGATAATGATAAACAAAATTTCTTCACTATAAAATTTGAATTTTATAAAGAACTAATACAAAAAATTTAAAAATACGCGTAATTCCACGAATCAGAGAAAATAAACCTATCTTTCAAAAATATCAAAGAATTTTTTACTTGAACTGCGATAGCGACTCTTAAAATTATATATACATGTTTTTTTCAGTTGCAGAAAGGTAAAGAAATTACAGAATCTTCAACGTCACAGTATTTTAATCAAAAACCTAAGTTCGTGACCCTAAAGTTCTTATTACCAAAGACATCAGAGACGTCCGTTTCAGCTCAACCAGTTTTGAATAATAAAATATAACCAGTAAACGTAGGAAACTTTAATGCGAAAGAACAATAAAAAAAAATGATTGTCATTATAACTATTTGAGAACAGCTTTGAAAATAAAAACGTTTTATAGTTATACCAAACATTCGGTGAAATTATTTTAACCCTTAAGTGATAAATTTCTGGTTGGTTGTTTTTTTGGCTTGTTAATAATGTATTTTCAAAACACTTTACCAACCGTAATAAATTGTGGTACCACCTGTTGTTTTATAAATAAAAAACAAATTAAAATGTAAAAAATCCTAGCAGAATAAAAGGACAGAAATGTAACCGATTAAAATTAAAAAAGAAAGAACATTAATGACTTAATAAGATAACAGAAATTGCTTTCTGTATTTGTTTAATAGTTCTTTCTTTAGTATTCTTTATTAGTAATTAGTAAAAACAGTCTAATTTTATAATACAGAAAAATGAAAAATGTTACCTCAATTATTGAAATTTTAAGAAAAATTTTTTTGTTGAAAAAAAAAAACAATTTTGGTTTTAAAAATTAAGATTAATATTTTTTTTCACAGTATCAAAATTTGGCGTTGGAGAATCTACTACTTTCGTAGTTTTCTTATTTCGAAAAATACGTTTTCAAATACGGAATTGAAGGTTAACATGCAAGTAGTTTTGTAACAACAGTGTTTTCGTGCAATTGACGAAATCGAAACTTGACAAAGTTTCGACTCGCATATCAAACAAAATACAAATAATTATTCATTGCTTTCAGCTGTAATTTCTTAATTTATATCTATACATCTAAAATCTATTATAACCTAGTCGAAATATAAAATAAATTGGAAATTAGACACACCCAATCAATCTGGGTTTGGTAAAATTCACGAAATCGACATTTTACAAAATTTGAACTAGCCTATCGTACAAAAAACAATTAATTATTGATTGCTTTCAGATAAGATTTCTTATTTTACATCTAAATTCGTTACATATTTTTTAAACTACAAGAAATATTGGCTATTAAGGAAATTAAACGTACCCTATCGACTTCGGTTTAGTAAATATTCAAAATCGACGTTCCACAAAATTTGGACGCGCAAAATTAAAAAGAAAACAATTAATTATCATTCGGAATCGATTGAGTTTTCTTATTTCACATCTAAATTCGTTAAATCGAAACCGAATAATAATTATTCGTTTTTTGCAAATTTTGAGCGTCTAAACTTTGTGGAACGTGGATTTTAATATATTACAAACCCAAATCGATAGGCCAGGTTTAATTTATTAAATAGCCAATAATTCACGTATTTTATAAAATATTTTACGAATTTAGATGTGAAATAAGAAATCTTAATCTATACCGAATGATAATTAATCGTTTTTTGCAAATTTTGAGCGTCTAAACTTTTTGGAACGTGGATTTTAATATATTACAAACCCAAATCGATAGGCCAAGTTTAATTTATTAAATAGCCAATAATTCACGTAGTTTAAAAAATATTTAACGAATTTAGATGTGAAATAAGAAATCTCAATCGATAC
This sequence comes from Ganaspis brasiliensis, assembly GCA_037103525.1. Taxonomy (NCBI): domain Eukaryota; kingdom Metazoa; phylum Arthropoda; class Insecta; order Hymenoptera; family Figitidae; genus Ganaspis; species Ganaspis brasiliensis. The sequence continues at coordinate 2,234,850 of JAZKLR010000045.1, read as the reverse complement.
CGAATGCTAATTGATTGTTTTTTGCGAATTTGGCGCGTCGAAACTTTGTGGAACGTGAACTTCAATATTTACAAAACCCAAATCGATAGGGTATGTTTAAATTATTAAATAGCCAATAATTCACGTATTTTAAAAAATATTTTACGAATTTAGATGTAAAATAAGAAATCTAAAGCAATACCGAATGATAATTAATCGTTTTTTGCGAATTTTGCCCGTCGAAACTTTGTGGAACGTGGATTCTAATAGTTACAAAACACAAATCGATAGGGCATGCTTAATTTTTTGAATAGCCAATAATTCACGTAGTTTAAAAAATATTTAACGAATCTAGATGTGAAATAAGAAATCTCAATCGACAACGAATGATAATTATTCGTTTTTTGCATATTTTGCGCGTCGAAACTTTGTGGAACGTAGATTCCAATATTTACCAAACCCAAATCGATAGTGCTTGTTTAATTTTTTGAATAGCCAATAATTCACGTAGTTTAAAAAATATTTAACGAATTTAGATATAAAATAAGAAATCTCAATCGACACCGAATGATAATTAATAGTTTTTAGCGAATTTTGCGCGTCGAAACTTTGTGGAACGTAGATTTCAATATTTACCAAACCCAAATCGATAGGGCATGTTTAATTTTTTGAATAGCCAATAATTCACGTAGTTTAAAAAATATTTAACGAATTTAGATGTGAAATAAGAAATCTCAATCGACACCGAATGATAATTAATAGTTTTTAGCGAATTTTGCGCGTCGAAACTTTGTGGAACGTAGATTTCAATATTTACCAAACCCAAATCGATAGTGCATGTTTAATTTTTTGAATAGCCAATAATTCAAGTAGTTTGAAAAATATTTAACGAATCTAGATGTGAAATAAGAAATCTCAATCTATACCGAATGCTAATTAATCGTTTTTTGCATATTTTGCGCGTCGAAACTTTGTGGAACGTAGATTTCAATATTTACCAAACCCAAATCGATAGGGCATGTTTAATTTTTTAAATAGCCAATAATTCAAGTAGTTTAAAAAATATTTAACGAATTTAGATGTGAAATAAGAAATCTCAATCGACACCGAATGATAATTAATAGTTTTTAGCGAATTTTGCGCGTCGAAACTTTGTGGAACGTATATTTCAATATTTACCAAACCCAAATCGATAGTGCATGTTTAATTTTTTGAATAGCCAATAATTCACGTAGTTTGAAAAATATTTAACGAATTTAGATGTAAAATAAGAAATCTCAATCGACACCGAATGATAATTAATAGTTTTTAGCGAATTTTGCGCGTCGAAACTTTGTTAAACGTGGATTTCAATATTTACCAAACCCAAATCGATAGGGCATGTTTAATTTTTTGAATAGCCAATAATTCACGTAGTTTAAAAAATATTTAACGAATTTAGATGTGAAATAAGAAATCTCAATCGACACCGAATGATAATTAATAGTTTTTAGCGAATTTTGCGCGTCGAAACTTTGTGGAACGTAGATTTCAATATTTACCAAACCCAAATCGATAGGGCATGTTTAATTTTTTGAATAGCCAATAATTCACGTAGTTTAAAAAATATTTAACGAATTTAGATGTGAAATAAGAAATCTCAATCGACACCGAATGATAATTAATAGTTTTTAGCGAATTTTGCGCGTCGAAACTTTGTGGAACGTAGATTTCAATATTTACCAAACCCAAATCGATAGTGCATGTTTAATTTTTTGAATAGCCAATAATTCAAGTAGTTTGAAAAATATTTAACGAATCTAGATGTGAAATAAGAAATCTCAATCTATACCGAATGCTAATTAATCGTTTTTTGCATATTTTGCGCGTCGAAACTTTGTGGAACGTAGATTTCAATATTTACCAAACCCAAATCGATAGGGCATGTTTAATTTTTTGAATAGCCAATAATTCAAGTAGTTTAAAAAATATTTAACGAAGTTAGATGTGAAATAAGAAATCTCAATCGACACCGAATGATAATTAATAGTTTTTAGCGAATTTTGCGCGTCGAAACTTTGTGGAACGTATATTTCAATATTTACCAAACTCAAATCGATAGTGCATGTTTAATTTTTTGAATAGCCAATAATTCACGTAGTTTGAAAAATATTTAACGAATTTAGATGTGAAATAAGAAATCTCAATCGACACCGAATGATAATTAATAGTTTTTAGCGAATTTTGCGCGTCGAAACTTTGTTAAACGTGGATTTCAATATTTACCAAACCCAAATCGATAGGGCATGTTTAATTTTTTGAATAGCCAATAATTCACGTAGTTTAAAAAATATTTAACGAATTTAGATGTGAAATAAGAAATCTCAATCGACACCGAATGATAATTAATAGTTTTTAGCGAATTTTGCGCGTCGAAACTTTGTGGAACGTAGATTTCAATATTTACCAAACCCAAATCGATAGTGCATGTTTAATTTTTTGAATAGCCAATAATTCAAGTAGTTTGAAAAATATTTAACGAATCTAGATGTGAAATAAGAAATCTCAATCTATACCGAATGCTAATTAATCGTTTTTTGCATATTTTGCGCGTCGAAACTTTGTGGAACGTAGATTTCAATATTTACCAAACCCAAATCGATAGGGCATGTTTAATTTTTTGAATAGCCAATAATTCACGTAGTTTAAAAAATATTTAACGAATTTAGATGTGAAATAAGAAATCTCAATCGACACCGAATGATAATTAATAGTTTTTAGCGAATTTTGCGCGTCGAAACTTTGTGGAACGTAGATTTCAATATTTACCAAACCCAAATCGATAGTGCATGTTTAATTTTTTGAATAGCCAATAATTCAAGTAGTTTGAAAAATATTTAACGAATCTAGATGTGAAATAAGAAATCTCAATCTATACCGAATGCTAATTAATCGTTTTTTGCATATTTTGCGCGTCGAAACTTTGTGGAACGTAGATTCCAATATTTACCAAACCCAAATCGATAGGGCATGTTTAATTTTTTAAATAGCCAATAATTCAAGTAGTTTAAAAAATATTTAACGAATTTAGATGTGAAATAAGAAATCTCAATCGACACCGAATGATAATTAATAGTTTTTAGCGAATTTTGCGCGTCGAAACTTTGTGGAACGTATATTTCAATATTTACCAAACCCAAATCGATAGTGCATGTTTAATTTTTTGAATAGCCAATAATTCAAGTAGTTTGAAAAATATTTAACGAATCTAGATGTGAAATAAGAAATCTCAATCTATACCGAATGCTAATTAATCGTTTTTTGCATATTTTGCGCGTCGAAACTTTGTGGAACGTAGATTTCAATATTTACCAAACCCAAATCGATAGGGCATGTTTAATTTTTTGAATAGCCAATAATTCAAGTAGTTTAAAAAATATTTAACGAATTTAGATGTGAAATAAGAAATCTCAATCGACACCGAATGATAATTAATAGTTTTTAGCGAATTTTGCACGTCGAAACTTTGTGGAACGTAGATTTCAATATTTACCAAACCCAAATCGATAGTGCATGTTTAATTTTTTGAATAGCCAATAATTCAAGTAGTTTGAAAAATATTTAACGAATTTAAATGTAAAATAAGAAATCTCAATTGATACCGAATGCTAATTAATCGTTTTTTGCATATTTTGCGCGTCGAAACTTTGTGGAACGTAGATTTCAATATTTACCAAACCCAAATCGATAGTGCTTGTTTAATTTTTTGAATAGCCAATAATTCACGTAGTTTAAAAAATATTTAACGAATTTAGATATGAAATAAGAAATCTCAATCAACACCGAATGATAATTAATAGTTTTTAGCGAATTTTGCGCGTCGAAACTTTGTGGAACGTAGATTTCAATATTTACCAAACCCAAATCGATAGTGCATGTTTAATTTTTTGAATAGCCAATAATTCAAGTAGTTTGAAAAATATTTAACGAATCTAGATGTAAAATAAGAAATCTCAATCTATACCGAATGCTAATTAATCGTTTTTTGCATATTTTGCGCGTCGAAACTTTGTGGAACGTAGATTTCAATATTTACCAAACCCAAATCGATAGGGCATGTTTAATTTTTTGAATAGCCAATAATTCACGTAGTTTAAAAAATATTTAACGAATTTAGATGTGAAATAAGAAATCTCAATCGACACCGAATGATAATTAATAGTTTTTAGCGAATTTTGCGCGTCGAAACTTTGTGGAACGTAGATTTCAATATTTACCAAACCCAAATCGATAGTGCATGTTTAATTTTTTGAATAGCCAATAATTCAAGTAGTTTGAAAAATATTTAACGAATCTAGATGTGAAATAAGAAATCTCAATCTATACCGAATGCTAATTAATCGTTTTTTGCATATTTTGCGCGTCGAAACTTTGTGGAACGTAGATTTCAATATTTACCAAACCCAAATCGATAGGGCATGTTTAATTTTTTGAATAGCCAATAATTCAAGTAGTTTAAAAAATATTTAACGAATTTAGATGTGAAATAAGAAATCTCAATCGACACCGAATGATAATTAATAGTTTTTAGCGAATTTTGCGCGTCGAAACTTTGTGGAACGTATATTTCAATATTTACCAAACCCAAATCGATAGTGCATGTTTAATTTTTTGAATAGCCAATAATTCACGTAGTTTGAAAAATATTTAACGAATTTAGATGTAAAATAAGAAATCTCAATCGACACCGAATGATAATTAATAGTTTTTAGCGAATTTTGCGCGTCGAAACTTTGTTAAACGTGGATTTCAATATTTACCAAACCCAAATCGATAGGGCATGTTTAATTTTTTGAATAGCCAATAATTCACGTAGTTTAAAAAATATTTAACGAATTTAGATGTGAAATAAGAAATCTCAATCGACACCGAATGATAATTAATAGTTTTTAGCGAATTTTGCGCGTCGAAACTTTGTGGAACGTAGATTTCAATATTTACCAAACCCAAATCGATAGGGCATGTTTAATTTTTTGAATAGCCAATAATTCACGTAGTTTAAAAAATATTTAACGAATTTAGATGTGAAATAAGAAATCTCAATCGACACCGAATGATAATTAATAGTTTTTAGCGAATTTTGCGCGTCGAAACTTTGTGGAACGTAGATTTCAATATTTACCAAACCCAAATCGATAGTGCATGTTTAATTTTTTTAATAGCCAATAATTCAAGTAGTTTGAAAAATATTTAACGAATCTAGATGTGAAATAAGAAATCTCAATCTATACCGAATGCTAATTAATCGTTTTTTGCATATTTTACGCGTCGAAACTTTGTGGAACGTAGATTTCAATATTTACCAAACCCAAATCGATAGTGCATGTTTAATTTTTTGAATAGCCAATAATTCAAGTAGTTTGAAAAATATTTAACGAATTTAGATGTAAAATAAGAAATCTCAATTGATACCGAATGCTAATTAATAGTTTTTTGCATATTTTGCGCGTCGAAACTTTGTGGAACGTATATTTCAGTATTTACTAAACCCAAATCGATAGTGCATGTTTAATTTTTTGAATAGCCAATAATTCACGTAGTTTGAAAAATATTTAACGAATTTAGATGTGAAATAAGAAATCTCAATCGACACCGAATGATAATTAATAGTTTTTAGCGAATTTTGCGCGTCGAAACTTTGTTAAACGTGGATTTCAATATTTACCAAACCCAAATCGATAGGGCATGTTTAATTTTTTGAATAGCCAATAATTCACGTAGTTTAAAAAATATTTAACGAATTTAGATGTGAAATAAGAAATCTCAATCGACACCGAATGATAATTAATAGTTTTTAGCGAATTTTGCGCGTCGAAACTTTGTGGAACGTAGATTTCAATATTTACCAAACCCAAATCGATAGTGCATGTTTAATTTTTTGAATAGCCAATAATTCAAGTAGTTTGAAAAATATTTAACGAATTTAGATGTAAAATAAGAAATCTCAATTGATACCGAATGCTAATTAATCGTTTTTTGCATATTTTGCGCGTCGAAACTTTGTGGAACGTAGATTTCAATATTTACCAAACCCAAATCGATAGTGCTTGTTTAATTTTTTGAATAGCCAATAATTCACGTAGTTTAAAAAATATTTAACGAATTTAGATATGAAATAAGAAATCTTAATCGACACCGAATGATAATTAATAGTTTTTAGCGAATTTTGCGCTTCGAAACTTTGTGGAACGTAGATTTCAATATTTACCAAACCCAAATCGATAGTGCATGTTTAATTTTTTGAATAGCCAATAATTCAAGTAGTTTGAAAAATATTTAACGAATCTAGATGTGAAATAAGAAATCTCAATCTATACCGAATGCTAATTAATCGTTTTTTGCATATTTTGCGCGTCGAAACTTTGTGGAAAGTAGATTTCAATATTTACCAAACCCAAATCGATAGGGCATGTTTAATTTTCTGAATAGCCAATAATTCAAGTAGTTTAAAAAATATTTAACGAATTTAGATGTGAAATAAGAAATCTCAATCGACACCGAATGATAATTAATAGTTTTTAGCGAATTTTGCGCGTCGAAACTTTGTGGAACGTATATTTCAATATATACCAAACCCAAATCGATAGTGCATGTTTAATTTTTTGAATAGCCAATAATTCACGTAGTTTGAAAAATATTTAACGAATTTAGATGTAAAATAAGAAATCTCAATCGACACCGAATAATAATTAATAGTTTTTAGCGAATTTTGCGCGTCGAAACTTTGTTAAACGTGGATTTCAATATTTACCAAACCCAAATCGATAGGGCATGTTTAATTTTTTGAATAGCCAATAATTCACGTAGTTTAAAAAATATTTAACGAATTTAGATGTGAAATAAGAAATCTCAATCGACACCGAATGATAATTAATAGTTTTTAGCGAATTTTGCGCGTCGAAACTTTGTGGAACGTAGATTTCAATATTTACCAAACCCAAATCGATAGGGCATGTTTAATTTTTTGAATAGCCAATAATTCACGTAGTTTAAAAAATATTTAACGAATTTAGATGTGAAATAAGAAATCTCAATCGACACCGAATGATAATTAATAGTTTTTAGCGAATTTTGCGCGTCGAAACTTTGTGGAACGTAGATTTCAATATTTACCAAACCCAAATCGATAGTGCATGTTTAATTTTTTGAATAGCCAATAATTCAAGTAGTTTGAAAAATATTTAACGAATCTAGATGTGAAATAAGAAATCTCAATCTATACCGAATGCTAATTAATCGTTTTTTGCATATTTTGCGCGTCGAAACTTTGTGGAACGTAGATTTCAATATTTACCAAACCCAAATCGATAGGGCATGTTTAATTTTTTGAATAGCCAATAATTCAAGTAGTTTAAAAAATATTTAACGAAGTTAGATGTGAAATAAGAAATCTCAATCGACACCGAATGATAATTAATAGTTTTTAGCGAATTTTGCGCGTCGAAACTTTGTGGAACGTATATTTCAATATTTACCAAACCCAAATCGATAGTGCATGTTTAATTTTTTGAATAGCCAATAATTCACGTAGTTTGAAAAATATTTAACGAATTTAGATGTGAAATAAGAAATCTCAATCGACACCGAATGATAATTAATAGTTTTTAGCGAATTTTGCGCGTCGAAACTTTGTGGAACGTAGATTTCAATATTTACCAAACCCAAATCGATAGTGCATGTTTAATTTTTTGAATAGCCAATAATTCAAGTAGTTTGAAAAATATTTAACGAATCTAGATGTGAAATAAGAAATCTCAATCTATACCGAATGCTAATTAATCGTTTTTTGCATATTTTGCGCGTCGAAACTTTGTGGAACGTAGATTCCAATATTTACCAAACCCAAATCGATAGTGCTTGTTTAATTTTTTGAATAGCCAATAATTCACGTAGTTTAAAAAATATTTAACGAATTTAGATATAAAATAAGAAATCTCAATCGACACCGAATGATAATTAATAGTTTTTAGCGAATTTTGCGCGTCGAAACTTTGTGGAACGTAGATTTCAATATTTACCAAACCCAAATCGATAGTGCATGTTTAATTTTTTGAATAGCCAATAATTCAAGTAGTTTGAAAAATATTTAACGAAGTTAGATGTGAAATAAGAAATCTCAATCGACACCGAATGATAATTAATAGTTTTTAGCGAATTTTGCGCGTCGAAACTTTGTGGAACGTATATTTCAATATTTACCAAACCCAAATCGATAGTGCATGTTTAATTTTTTGAATAGCCAATAATTCACGTAGTTTGAAAAATATTTAACGAATTTAGATGTGAAATAAGAAATCTCAATCGACACCGAATGATAATTAATAGTTTTTAGCGAATTTTGCGCGTCGAAACTTTGTTAAACGTGGATTTCAATATTTACCAAACCCAAATCGATAGGGCATGTTTAATTTTTTGAATAGCCAATAATTCACGTAGTTTAAAAAATATTTAACGAATTTAGATGTGAAATAAGAAATCTCAATCGACACCGAATGATAATTAATAGTTTTTAGCGAATTTTGCGCGTCGAAACTTTGTGGAACGTAGATTTCAATATTTACCAAACCCAAATCGATAGTGCATGTTTAATTTTTTGAATAGCCAATAATTCAAGTAGTTTGAAAAATATTTAACGAATCTAGATGTGAAATAAGAAATCTCAATCTATACCGAATGCTAATTAATCGTTTTTTGCATATTTTGCGCGTCGAAACTTTGTGGAACGTAGATTTCAATATTTACCAAACCCAAATCGATAGGGCATGTTTAATTTTTTGAATAGCCAATAATTCACGTAGTTTAAAAAATATTTAACGAATTTAGATGTGAAATAAGAAATCTCAATCGACACCGAATGATAATTAATAGTTTTTAGCGAATTTTGCGCGTCGAAACTTTGTGGAACGTAGATTTCAATATTTACCAAACCCAAATCGATAGTGCATGTTTAATTTTTTGAATAGCCAATAATTCAAGTAGTTTGAAAAATATTTAACGAATCTAGATGTGAAATAAGAAATCTCAATCTATACCGAATGCTAATTAATCGTTTTTTGCATATTTTGCGCGTCGAAACTTTGTGGAACGTAGATTCCAATATTTACCAAACCCAAATCGATAGTGCTTGTTTAATTTTTTGAATAGCCAATAATTCACGTAGTTTAAAAAATATTTAACGAATTTAGATATAAAATAAGAAATCTCAATCGACACCGAATGATAATTAATAGTTTTTAGCGAATTTTGCGCGTCGAAACTTTGTGGAACGTAGATTTCAATATTTACCAAACCCAAATCGATAGTGCATGTTTAATTTTTTGAATAGCCAATAATTCAAGTAGTTTGAAAAATATTTAACGAATCTAGATGTGAAATAAGAAATCTCAATCTATACCGAATGCTAATTAATCGTTTTTTGCATATTTTGCGCGTCGAAACTTTGTGGAACGTAGATTTCAATATTTACCAAACCCAAATCGATAGGGCATGTTTAATTTTTTGAATAGCCAATAATTCAAGTAGTTTAAAAAATATTTAACGAATTTAGATGTGAAATAAGAAATCTCAATCGACACCGAATGATAATTAATAGTTTTTAGCGAATTTTGCGCGTCGAAACTTTGTGGAACGTAGATTTCAATATTTACCAAACCCAAATCGATAGTGCATGTTTAATTTTTTGAATAGCCAATAATTCAAGTAGTTTGAAAAATATTTAACGAATTTAAATGTAAAATAAGAAATCTCAATTGATACCGAATGCTAATTAATCGTTTTTTGCATATTTTGCGCGTCGAAACTTTGTGGAACGTAGATTTCAATATTTACCAAACCCAAATCGATAGTGCTTGTTTAATTTTTTGAATAGCCAATAATTCACGTAGTTTAAAAAATATTTAACGAATTTAGATATGAAATAAGAAATCTCAATCAACACCGAATGATAATTAATAGTTTTTAGCGAATTTTGCGCGTCGAAACTTTGTGGAACGTAGATTTCAATATTTACCAAACCCAAATCGATAGTGCATGTTTAATTTTTTGAATAGCCAATAATTCAAGTAGTTTGAAAAATATTTAACGAATCTAGATGTGAAATAAGAAATCTCAATCTATACCGAATGCTAATTAATCGCTTTTTGCATATTTTGCGCGTCGAAACTTTGTGGAACGTAGATTTCAATATTTACCAAACCCAAATCGATAGGGCATGTTTAATTTTTTGAATAGCCAATAATTCACGTAGTTTAAAAAATATTTAACGAATTTAGATGTGAAATAAGAAATCTCAATCGACACCGAATGATAATTAATAGTTTTTAGCGAATTTTGCGCGTCGAAACTTTGTGGAACGTAGATTTCAATATTTACCAAACCCAAATCGATAGTGCATGTTTAATTTTTTGAATAGCCAATAATTCAAGTAGTTTGAAAAATATTTAACGAATCTAGATGTGAAATAAGAAATCTCAATCTATACCGAATGCTAATTAATCGTTTTTTGCATATTTTGCGCGTCGAAACTTTGTGGAACGTAGATTTCAATATTTACCAAACCCAAATCGATAGGGCATGTTTAACTTTTTGAATAGCCAATAATTCAAGTAGTTTAAAAAATATTTAACGAATTTAGATGTGAAATAAGAAATCTCAATCGACACCGAATGATAATTAATAGTTTTTAGCGAATTTTGCGCGTCGAAACTTTGTGGAACGTATATTTCAATATTTACCAAACCCAAATCGATAGTGCATGTTTAATTTTTTGAATAGCCAATAATTCACTTAGTTTGAAAAATATTTAACGAATTTAGATGTAAAATAAGAAATCTCAATCGACACCGAATGATAATTAATAGTTTTTAGCGAATTTTGCGCGTCGAAACTTTGTTAAACGTGGATTTCAATATTTACCAAACCCAAATCGATAGGGCATGTTTAATTTTTTGAATAGCCAATAATTCACGTAGTTTAAAAAATATTTAACGAATTTAGATGTGAAATAAGAAATCTCAATCGACACCGAATGATAATTAATAGTTTTTAGCGAATTTTGCGCGTCGAAACTTTGTGGAACGTAGATTTCAATATTTACCAAACCCAAATCGATAGGGCATGTTTAATTTTTTGAATAGCCAATAATTCACGTAGTTTAAAAAATATTTAACGAATTTAGATGTGAAATAAGAAATCTCAATCGACACCGAATGATAATTAATAGTTTTTAGCGAATTTTGCGCGTCGAAACTTTGTGGAACGTAGATTTCAATATTTACCAAACCCAAATCGATAGTGCATGTTTAATTTTTTTAATAGCCAATAATTCAAGTAGTTTGAAAAATATTTAACGAATCTAGATGTGAAATAAGAAATCTCAATCTATACCGAATGCTAATTAATCGTTTTTTGCATATTTTACGCGTCGAAACTTTGTGGAACGTAGATTTCAATATTTACCAAACCCAAATCGATAGTGCATGTTTAATTTTTTGAATAGCCAATAATTCAAGTAGTTTGAAAAATATTTAACGAATTTAGATGTAAAATAAGAAATCTCAATTGATACCGAATGCTAATTAATCGTTTTTTGCATATTTTGCGCGTCGAAACTTTGTGGAACGTAGATTCCAATATTTACCAAACCCAAATCGATAGTGCTTGTTTAATTTTTTGAATAGCCAATAATTCACGTAGTTTGAAAAATATTTAACGAATTTAGATGTGAAATAAGAAATCTCAATCGACACCGAATGATAATTAATAGTTTTTAGCGAATTTTGCGCGTCGAAACTTTGTTAAACGTGGATTTCAATATTTACCAAACCCAAATCGATAGGGCATGTTTAATTTTTTGAATAGCCAATAATTCACGTAGTTTAAAAAATATTTAACGAATTTAGATGTGAAATAAGAAATCTCAATCGACACCGAATGATAATTAATAGTTTTTAGCGAATTTTGCGCGTCGAAACTTTGTGGAACGTAGATTTCAATATTTACCAAACCCAAATCGATAGTGCATGTTTAATTTTTTGAATAGCCAATAATTCAAGTAGTTTGAAAAATATTTAACGAATTTAGATGTAAAATAAGAAATCTCAATTGATACCGAATGCTAATTAATCGTTTTTTGCATATTTTGCGCGTCGAAACTTTGTGGAACGTAGATTTCAATATTTACCAAACCCAAATCGATAGTGCTTGTTTAATTTTTTGAATAGCCAATAATTCACGTAGTTTAAAAAATATTTAACGAATTTAGATATAAAAAAAGAAATCTCAATCGACACCGAATGATACTTAATAGTTTTTAGCGAATTTTGCGCTTCGAAACTTTGTGGAACGTAGATTTCAATATTTACCAAACCCAAATCGATAGTGCATGTTTAATTTTTTGAATAGCCAATAATTCAAGTAGTTTGAAAAATATTTAACGAATCTAGATGTGAAATAAGAAATCTCAATCTATACCGAATGCTAATTAATCGTTTTTTGCATATTTTGCGCGTCGAAACTTTGTGGAACGTAGATTTCAATATTTACCAAACCCAAATCGATAGGGCATGTTTAATTTTCTGAATAGCCAATAATTCAAGTAGTTTAAAAAATATTTAACGAATTTAGATGTGAAATAAGAAATCTCAATCGACACCGAATGATAATTAATAGTTTTTAGCGAATTTTGCGCGTCGAAACTTTGTGGAACGTATATTTCAATATTTACCAAACCCAAATCGATAGTGCATGTTTAATTTTTTGAATAGCCAATAATTCACGTAGTTTGAAAAATATTTAACGAATTTAGATGTAAAATAAGAAATCTCAATCGACACCGAATGATAATTAATAGTTTTTAGCGAATTTTGCGCGTCGAAACTTTGTTAAACGTGGATTTCAATATTTACCAAACCCAAATCGATAGGGCATGTTTAATTTTTTGAATAGCCAATAATTCACGTAGTTTAAAAAATATTTAACGAATTTAGATGTGAAATAAGAAATCTCAATCGACACCGAATGATAATTAATAGTTTTTAGCGAATTTTGCGCGTCGAAACTTTGTGGAACGTAGATTTCAATATTTACCAAACCCAAATCGATAGGGCATGTTTAATTTTTTGAATAGCCAATAATTCACGTAGTTTAAAAAATATTTAACGAATTTAGATGTGAAATAAGAAATCTCAATCGACACCGAATGATAATTAATAGTTTTTAGCGAATTTTGCGCGTCGAAACTTTGTGGAACGTAGATTTCAATATTTACCAAACCCAAATCGATAGTGCATGTTTAATTTTTTGAATAGCCAATAATTCAAGTAGTTTGAAAAATATTTAACGAATCTAGATGTGAAATAAGAAATCTCAATCTATACCGAATGCTAATTAATCGTTTTTTGCATATTTTGCGCGTCGAAACTTTGTGGAACGTAGATTTCAATATTTACCAAACCCAAATCGATAGGGCATGTTTAATTTTTTGAATAGCCAATAATTCAAGTAGTTTAAAAAATATTTAACGAATTTAGATGTGAAATAAGAAATCTCAATCGACACCGAATGATAATTAATAGTTTTTAGCGAATTTTGCGCGTCGAAACTTTGTGGAACGTATATTTCAATATTTACCAAACCCAAATCGATAGTGCATGTTTAATTTTTTGAATAGCCAATAATTCACGTAGTTTGAAAAATATTTAACGAATTTAGATGTGAAATAAGAAATCTCAATCGACACCGAATGATAATTAATAGTTTTTAGCGAATTTTGCGCGTCGAAACTTTGTTAAACGTGGATTTCAATATTTACCAAACCCAAATCGATAGGGCATGTTTAATTTTTTTAATAGCCAATAATTCACGTAGTTTAAAAAATATTTAACGAATTTAGATGTGAAATAAGAAATCTCAATCGACACCGAATGATAATTAATAGTTTTTAGCGAATTTTGCGCGTCGAAACTTTGTGGATCGTAGATTTCAATATTTACCAAACCCAAATCGATAGTGCATGTTTAATTTTTTGAATAGCCAATAATTCAAGTAGTTTGAAAAATATTTAACGAATCTAGATGTGAAATAAGAAATCTCAATCTATACCGAATGCTAATTAATCGTTTTTTGCATTTTTTGCGCGTCGAAACTTTGTGGAACGTAGATTTCAATATTTACCAAACCCAAATCGATAGTGCATGTTTAATTTTTTGAATAGCCAATAATTCAAGTAGTTTGAAAAATATTTAACGAATCTAGATGTGAAATAAGAAATCTCAATCTATACCGAATGCTAATTAATCGTTTTTTGCATATTTTGCGCGTCGAAACTTTGTGGAACGTAGATTTCAATATTTACCAAACCCAAATCGATAGGGCATGTTTAATTTTCTGAATAGCCAATAATTCAAGTAGTTTAAAAAATATTTAACGAATTTAGATGTGAAATAAGAAATCTCAATCGACACCGAATGATAATTAATAGTTTTTAGCGAATTTTGCGCGTCGAAACTTTGTGGAACGTATATTTCAATATTTACCAAACCCAAATCGATAGTGCATGTTTAATTTTTTGAATAGCCAATAATTCACGTAGTTTGAAAAATATTTAACGAATTTAGATGTAAAATAAGAAATCTCAATCGACACCGAATGATAATTAATAGTTTTTAGCGAATTTTGCGCGTCGAAACTTTGTTAAACGTGGATTTCAATATTTACCAAACCCAAATCGATAGGGCATGTTTAATTTTTTGAATAGCCAATAATTCACGTAGTTTAAAAAATATTTAACGAATTTAGATGTGAAATAAGAAATCTCAATCGACACCGAATGATAATTAATAGTTTTTAGCGAATTTTGCGCGTCGAAACTTTGTGGAACGTAGATTTCAATATTTACCAAACCCAAATCGATAGGGCATGTTTAATTTTTTGAATAGCCAATAATTCACGTAGTTTAAAAAATATTTAACGAATTTAGATGTGAAATAAGAAATCTCAATCGACACCGAATGATAATTAATAGTTTTTAGCGAATTTTGCGCGTCGAAACTTTGTGGAACGTAGATTTCAATATTTACCAAACCCAAATCGATAGTGCATGTTTAATTTTTTGAATAGCCAATAATTCAAGTAGTTTGAAAAATATTTAACGAATCTAGATGTGAAATAAGAAATCTCAATCTATACCGAATGCTAATTAATCGTTTTTTGCATATTTTGCGCGTCGAAACTTTGTGGAACGTAGATTTCAATATTTACCAAACCCAAATCGATAGTGCTTGTTTAATTTTTTGAATAGCCAATAATTCACGTAGTTTAAAAAATATTTAACGAATTTAGATATAAAAAAAGAAATCTCAATCGACACCGAATGATACTTAATAGTTTTTAGCGAATTTTGCGCTTCGAAACTTTGTGGAACGTAGATTTCAATATTTACCAAACCCAAATCGATAGTGCATGTTTAATTTTTTGAATAGCCAATAATTCAAGTAGTTTGAAAAATATTTAACGAATCTAGATGTGAAATAAGAAATCTCAATCTATACCGAATGCTAATTAATCGTTTTTTGCATATTTTGCGCGTCGAAACTTTGTGGAACGTAGATTTCAATATTTACCAAACCCAAATCGATAGGGCATGTTTAATTTTCTGAATAGCCAATAATTCAAGTAGTTTAAAAAATATTTAACGAATTTAGATGTGAAATAAGAAATCTCAATCGACACCGAATGATAATTAATAGTTTTTAGCGAATTTTGCGCGTCGAAACTTTGTGGAACGTATATTTCAATATTTACCAAACCCAAATCGATAGTGCATGTTTAATTTTTTGAATAGCCAATAATTCACGTAGTTTGAAAAATATTTAACGAATTTAGATGTAAAATAAGAAATCTCAATCGACACCGAATGATAATTAATAGTTTTTAGCGAATTTTGCGCGTCGAAACTTTGTTAAACGTGGATTTCAATATTTACCAAACCCAAATCGATAGGGCATGTTTAATTTTTTGAATAGCCAATAATTCACGTAGTTTAAAAAATATTTAACGAATTTAGATGTGAAATAAGAAATCTCAATCGACACCGAATGATAATTAATAGTTTTTAGCGAATTTTGCGCGTCGAAACTTTGTGGAACGTAGATTTCAATATTTACCAAACCCAAATCGATAGGGCATGTTTAATTTTTTGAATAGCCAATAATTCACGTAGTTTAAAAAATATTTAACGAATTTAGATGTGAAATAAGAAATCTCAATCGACACCGAATGATAATTAATAGTTTTTAGCGAATTTTGCGCGTCGAAACTTTGTGGAACGTAGATTTCAATATTTACCAAACCCAAATCGATAGTGCATGTTTAATTTTTTGAATAGCCAATAATTCAAGTAGTTTGAAAAATATTTAACGAATCTAGATGTGAAATAAGAAATCTCAATCTATACCGAATGCTAATTAATCGTTTTTTGCATATTTTGCGCGTCGAAACTTTGTGGAACGTAGATTTCAATATTTACCAAACCCAAATCGATAGGGCATGTTTAATTTTTTGAATAGCCAATAATTCAAGTAGTTTAAAAAATATTTAACGAATTTAGATGTGAAATAAGAAATCTCAATCGACACCGAATGATAATTAATAGTTTTTAGCGAATTTTGCGCGTCGAAACTTTGTGGAACGTATATTTCAATATTTACCAAACCCAAATCGATAGTGCATGTTTAATTTTTTGAATAGCCAATAATTCACGTAGTTTGAAAAATATTTAACGAATTTAGATGTGAAATAAGAAATCTCAATCGACACCGAATGATAATTAATAGTTTTTAGCGAATTTTGCGCGTCGAAACTTTGTTAAACGTGGATTTCAATATTTACCAAACCCAAATCGATAGGGCATGTTTAATTTTTTTAATAGCCAATAATTCACGTAGTTTAAAAAATATTTAACGAATTTAGATGTGAAATAAGAAATCTCAATCGACACCGAATGATAATTAATAGTTTTTAGCGAATTTTGCGCGTCGAAACTTTGTGGATCGTAGATTTCAATATTTACCAAACCCAAATCGATAGTGCATGTTTAATTTTTTGAATAGCCAATAATTCAAGTAGTTTGAAAAATATTTAACGAATCTAGATGTGAAATAAGAAATCTCAATCTATACCGAATGCTAATTAATCGTTTTTTGCATTTTTTGCGCGTCGAAACTTTGTGGAACGTAGATTTCAATATTTACCAAACCCAAATCGATAGTGCATGTTTAATTTTTTGAATAGCCAATAATTCAAGTAGTTTGAAAAATATTTAACGAATCTAGATGTGAAATAAGAAATCTCAATCTATACCGAATGCTAATTAATCGTTTTTTGCATATTTTGCGCGTCGAAACTTTGTGGAACGTAGATTTCAATATTTACCAAACCCAAATCGATAGGGCATGTTTAATTTTCTGAATAGCCAATAATTCAAGTAGTTTAAAAAATATTTAACGAATTTAGATGTGAAATAAGAAATCTCAATCGACACCGAATGATAATTAATAGTTTTTAGCGAATTTTGCGCGTCGAAACTTTGTGGAACGTATATTTCAATATTTACCAAACCCAAATCGATAGTGCATGTTTAATTTTTTGAATAGCCAATAATTCACGTAGTTTGAAAAATATTTAACGAATTTAGATGTAAAATAAGAAATCTCAATCGACACCGAATGATAATTAATAGTTTTTAGCGAATTTTGCGCGTCGAAACTTTGTTAAACGTGGATTTCAATATTTACCAAACCCAAATCGATAGGGCATGTTTAATTTTTTGAATAGCCAATAATTCACGTAGTTTAAAAAATATTTAACGAATTTAGATGTGAAATAAGAAATCTCAATCGACACCGAATGATAATTAATAGTTTTTAGCGAATTTTGCGCGTCGAAACTTTGTGGAACGTAGATTTCAATATTTACCAAACCCAAATCGATAGGGCATGTTTAATTTTTTGAATAGCCAATAATTCACGTAGTTTAAAAAATATTTAACGAATTTAGATGTGAAATAAGAAATCTCAATCGACACCGAATGATAATTAATAGTTTTTAGCGAATTTTGCGCGTCGAAACTTTGTGGAACGTAGATTTCAATATTTACCAAACCCAAATCGATAGTGCATGTTTAATTTTTTGAATAGCCAATAATTCAAGTAGTTTGAAAAATATTTAACGAATCTAGATGTGAAATAAGAAATCTCAATCTATACCGAATGCTAATTAATCGTTTTTTGCATATTTTGCGCGTCGAAACTTTGTGGAACGTAGATTTCAATATTTACCAAACCCAAATCGATAGGGCATGTTTAATTTTTTGAATAGCCAATAATTCAAGTAGTTTAAAAAATATTTAACGAATTTAGATGTGAAATAAGAAATCTCAATCGACACCGAATGATAATTAATAGTTTTTAGCGAATTTTGCGCGTCGAAACTTTGTGGAACGTATATTTCAATATTTACCAAACCCAAATCGATAGTGCATGTTTAATTTTTTGAATAGCCAATAATTCACGTAGTTTGAAAAATATTTAACGAATTTAGATGTGAAATAAGAAATCTCAATCGACACCGAATGATAATTAATAGTTTTTAGCGAATTTTGCGCGTCGAAACTTTGTTAAACGTGGATTTCAATATTTACCAAACCCAAATCGATAGGGCATGTTTAATTTTTTTAATAGCCAATAATTCACGTAGTTTAAAAAATATTTAACGAATTTAGATGTGAAATAAGAAATCTCAATCGACACCGAATGATAATTAATAGTTTTTAGCGAATTTTGCGCGTCGAAACTTTGTGGATCGTAGATTTCAATATTTACCAAACCCAAATCGATAGTGCATGTTTAATTTTTTGAATAGCCAATAATTCAAGTAGTTTGAAAAATATTTAACGAATCTAGATGTGAAATAAGAAATCTCAATCTATACCGAATGCTAATTAATCGTTTTTTGCATTTTTTGCGCGTCTAAACTTTGTGGAACGTAGATTTCAATATTTACCAAACCCAAATCGATAGGGCATGTTTAATTTTTTGAATAGCCAATAATTCACGTAGTTTAAAAAATATTTAACGAATTTAGATGTGAAATGAGAAATCTCAATCGACACCGAATGATAATTAATAGTTTTTAGCGAATTTTGCGCGTCGAAACTTTGTGGAGCGTAGATTTCAATATTTACCAAACCCAAATCGATAGTGCATGTTTAATTTTTTGAATAGCCAATAATTCCAGTAGTTTGAAAAATATTTAACGAATCTAGATGTGAAATAAGAAATCTCAATCTATATCGAATGCTAATTAATCGTTTTTTGCATATTTTGCGCGTCGAAACTTTGTGGAACGTAGATTTCAATATTTACCAAACCCAAATCGATAGGGCATGTTTAATTTTTTGAATAGCCAATAATTCACGTAGTTTAAAAAATATTTAACGAATTTAGATGTGAAATAAGAAATCTCAATCGACACCGAATGATAATTAATAGTTTTTAGCGAATTTTGCGCGTCGAAACTTTGTGGAACGTAGATTTCAATATTTACCAAACCCAAATCGATAGGGCATGTTTAATTTTTTGAATAGCCAATAATTCAAGTAGTTTAAAAAATATTTAACGAATTTAGATGTGAAATAAGAAATCTCAATCGACACCGAATGATAATTTATCGTTTTTTGCATATTTTGCGCGTCGAAACTTTGTGGAACGTAGATTTCAATATTTACCAAACCCAAATCGATAGGGCATGTTTAATTTTTTGAATAGCCAATAATTCAAGTAGTTTAAAAAATATTTAACGAATTTAGATGTGAAATAAGAAATCTCAATCGACACCCTATTTAAAAACCTTACGTAGGATCTGATGTTGGATCTTAGGTAAGATCTTAGGTAAGATCTTAGGTAAGTTCTTATGTGATTTCTTATGTAAGAAATGACGTAAGATCTTACGTGTGCATTTGGCAAAAGATCTTACCCAAGTTCTTATGTAATTTCTTAGGTAATTTCTTAGGTAAGTTCTTATGTAAGTTCATAGGTTCGGCCAAAAATAAAAAAATTTAATTTTCATATTTTTAATTTTAAAAAACTGTATATTCAAAAAATAAAATAAAGTTTAAAATCTAAATTCATTAAATTTAATTAATTAAAATTAATTAAAATTAAATTTAAAAATAGAAGATAGAAAAATCTTTTTATAAATTTAATTTTTAGACATTTTTTAAAATGTCTGAAAAAAATATTTAAAAAAATTATTAATCATAAGGTCATTCATATCCATTCATAATAGTTTGACGCACTTTTATTTTTTGTTAGAGGAAAGACATCTTGTGTCTTATCCTTTTAATATGATTATTTCTTGATCCATATATAATACCTAAGAGTTCGGTCTCATTTGTGAGGCAGAATGATGGCAGCCCTCTGGCGACGAACCGAAGAAACAATGTCGCGGGATTACTCAGTTTCAAACCGTTTCACCTGTAAAGTGTATAAGTCACGATAGTTTGTTTACATTGTGCAATGCTTCAAGTAAAAGGTTAAAAATTGGTTAAATTAAAATTTTTTAAATAAAGTGTGGCGCATTAATAATTATAAGATGTGAGGAGAACGAGAAATTAGTGAATATGTACGTGACAGTTATAATATTGGTAAGTTTTTATAAGATAATTGTCTTTAAACATTTTAATAAAAGTAGGGTTATTGTTTTGAAATGTATTATATTCCATTTAAATAATAATACTAATTTGTTCAAATTACATATTGTTTATAATTAATTATTAATTTATTAATATAATTTCGAAATATCTATTTTAATATTAATTTAACTAGTTTTGTCAAAGTAAAACTAAAATTTGTAACAAGCTTTTTTATTAAATAACAGTTTTGAATATAAAATAATGTTTAAATATATGTGTTTACATATTTAGTTATAACATTTTTATTAATATAATTAAATAAAGAATTAAATAATATATTTTTAAACATGTTTTGTACAATTTAAATTTTTCTTTATTTAAACTATATAATTTTAAAATAAAATTCATAAAATATCATCACCATTACTTGAACCATTAGGCTAAATTTAAATTTAAATATAAAATAATAAAATAAATATACTTAAATATAAAATAAAATATTTAGTGAATTTAATACTATCTTTATTAAATTTTAATTTTTAAATTTAATCAAATCTATCATTATAAAACATAATGTACTTAATAGTTCTTCAATTTATTTTTGAATTATAAATGATCTTATTGTTTGTTACAATAAATAACATTATAAAATAACATAATAAATATGCTTGCTATTTACCCTACCCTAATATATAACAAATAAATATAAATAATTGATAAATAAAAGGATTTTATTGTTTTTTAATTAATAATAGTATTTTTATTTAACAGTTACAAATATTCAGGTTTTTACATTAAGCTTTATAATACGATAAATTACAAATTGTATTTAACTTAATACTAAATAAGTCAATTAAACAGTGTTTTATAAAACTATTTTACACATTATTGGCGTTCCCAAAAATTTTATTGATTAATCCATTAATGCTAAAATATTTTGAAATTGTAAAAAATTGTAATAAATAATAATTCTTATTTTTTCCAGAAATATTGGAATACAAAAAATTTCTATTCTAAAGAAATTCCTCAACAGATGCTGTAGACTTATCAATATTTTGAAAATAAAGCTCCAAATCATGTTGATATTACCTTCGGATTCCTAAGTACACCTTCGTCTGTGTTAAAAGTCATAATACTTTGAAGTAATATTTGAAAAATAAAAAACATATTTTTAAAAAGGAAAAAATGAGCATTAAAGGTTAATGTAAAAAATAATAATAATAACAATAATATAAGGCAACTAATATTTTTTGATTTTTTTGCAGGGAATCAACAACCAAAAAATATCCAAAGATGTTCGAATAACCAGCAGCCTTAATTTACAATTGATCCGTTATCAAGAGGCGACACCACCAGAGCAGCAAATCCAATACGAAAAAAACCATGGTTTCCAAAATAACAATTTAGTTCGTGAAGATACCACACTAAAAGAAAAATGTGATTGAGTCTTCTAAATTGAAAACTTACACCTTCAAACAGGTATTTTCGGTAATTTCAAAACACTTAACAATTATTCTCTGACCACTCAGACACAAATTGAAATTTTACTTTTAAAAACAACAAATTAATCACTTTTTTCTCTTTAAAAACATAATATTTAATCTTCTAACACAGAAATAAATGCCTTATTTTTCTCTAAGTGAAACTCTTCAATATTCCTTTGAAAAGTTATACTGGACAGTAATTAATATTAAATACACATGCTTCAATTTAATACATTACCATACTTTTTATGTAAAAATTTATTAACAATATTTCAACTTTTAAAATTATTCTTCCCGGTAAAATTTCTCACATACAAAACACCTCACCCGCTTCTAAGAAAAATTTTATTTAGAAACCCAATTTGCAAAATTATGCTGCCCAGTAATTAACTTTTTTCGTAATTGAAAACAACAAATTATTATTGCCTTTTACTTCTTTAAAAAACATTTTTAAATTTCTAACACAGAAATAAGTTTCGTATTCTTCTCTAAGTAAAATTATTCAGAATTGCAATTTTGAAAAATTATACTGGACAGTAATTTATTTATTTATTTTAAACATAACTTTATTAATCATCTCTGGATATTAAAAACTCATTTTTTAATTTAATACATTACCAAATTTTCTTAATCTTTTCGACAGTAAAAGTTTTTGAAAAATTCCAAATTACAAAATTTTTTCATTTTAAAAAATTACTAATTAATCATTTTTGTCTCTTAAAAATACATAACTCATATTTTTACATAATAAAATTAAGAAAAAAGATATCTCATATCCCAATTTGAAAAATATAACTGCACAGAAATTAATTCTTCCTTTCTTCGAAAATTCCCGCATGGATCGTAATAATATTCATATTGTAATTCTATATTGTATATCTATATTCTTCTTTTAGTGAAACTCTTCAATATTTCAATTTTGAAAAATATTTCTCGTCAGTTACTATCTTTTTTCGTGTTTCAAAAAAAAAAATAGTTTTTTTTTGCTTTTTACTAACAAATTTTTCAATTTCACACTTTCAAACAAGTTTCCAATCCTTCTCTCAGTAAAAATTCATTTTTTATTCTAATTAACAAAACTAGACTGCCCAGTAATTAATTTTTTAAAATCTTATTTGAATTTCTTGAATAAAATCTACCTTATGACCCTATTCTAAGTAAAATTTAATTTGCAAAATTATAATCCCCAGTAATACATTTTTTTCGTCTTTGAAAACAACTCATTAATCATTTTGTTTTTGAAAAAACCTATTTTAGCGTCGAACATACAAAGAAGTTTCTGATTATTTTCTGAATAAGAATTTATTCAAAATTTCAATTTTACAAAATTATCCTGGACAGTAATGATTTTTTTTTTTATTTTAAAAATAACTTATTTAATCATTTTGGATATTAAAAACACTTGCTTCAATATAATACATTCCCACAATTTTTATCTTTCTGACGGTGGTAATTTTTTAAAAATTCCAATTTTCAAAATTATTTGTCCCGGTATCTAATTTGTGTCGTTTTCAAAAATTCCTAATTAATAAGTTGTTTAAATACAAACTAATTTCTTATTCTTTTCTGAATAAAAAATATCTCAGAATCCAACTTGCAAAATATATCTAGACAGTAATGAACTTTTTTCGTTTGAGTAAAAACGTAAATAATTATTTTTGCGTCTTTACAACAATTTCACACTCACAAATAAGTTTTAAATTCTTGCATTAGAAAAACTTTATTTAATATTCGAATCAAAAGAATTAAGCTGGCTCCTAGTTAATTTTTTAGATTTTTATAACATCTCATTAGTTATGTAAATTGTAAATTTAAATATATTTTTACTTAGGGAAGAATTACAAACTTGTTTGAAGAAGGGCAGGATTAAAAACTTGTTTGTGGTATCAAATATATTAACTGTTTCAACAAATTTGCACAGCAAACATTAATTTACTGTTACAATATAAATATTACGATCCATGCGGGAGTTTTCGAAGAAAAGAAGAATTAATTTCTGTGCAGTTATATTTTTCAAATTGGGATATGAGATATCTTTTTTCTTAATTTTATTATGTAAAAATATGAGTTATGTATTTTTAAGAGACAAAAATGATTAATTAGTAATTTTTTAAAATGAAAAAATTTTGTAATTTGGAATTTTTCAAAAACTTTTACTGTCGAAAAGATTAAGAAAATTTGGTAATGTATTAAATTAAAAAATGAGTTTTTAATATCCAGAGATGATTAATAAAGTTATGTTTAAAATAAATAAATAAATTACTGTCCAGTATAATTTTTCAAAATTGCAATTCTGAATAATTTTACTTAGAGAAGAATACGAAACTTATTTCTGTGTTAGAAATTTAAAAATGTTTTTTAAAGAAGTAAAAGGCAATAATAATTTGTTGTTTTCAATTACAAAAAATGTTAATTACTGGGCAGCATAATTTTGCAAATTAGGTTTCTAAATAAAATTTTTCTTAGAAGCGGGTGAGGTGTTTTGTATGTGAGAAATTTTACCGGGAAGAATAATTTTAAAAATTGAAATATTGTTAATAAATTTTTACATAAAAAGTAGGGTAATGTATTAAATTGAAGCATGTGTATTTAATATTAATTACTGTCCAGTATAACTTTTCAAAGGAATATTGAAGAGTTTCACTTAGAGAAAAATAAGGCATTTATTTCTGTGTTAGAAGATTAAATATTATGTTTTTAAAGAGAAAAAAGTGATTAATTTGTTGTTTTTAAAAGTAAAATTTCAATTTGTGTCTGAGTGGTCAGAGAATAATTGTTAAGTGTTTTGAAATTACCAAAAATACCTGTTTGAAGGTGTAAGTTTTCAATTTAGAAGACTCAATCACATTTTTCTTTTAGTGTGGTATCTTCACGAACTAAATTGTTATTTTGAAAACCATGGTTTTTTTCGTATTGGATTTGCTGCTCTGGTGGTGTCGCCTCTTGATAACGGATCAATTGAAAATTAAGGCTGCTGGTTATTCGAACATCTTTAGATATTTTTTGGTTGTTGATTCCCTGCAAAAAAATCAAAAAATATTAGTTGCCTAATATTATTGTTATTATTATTATTATTTACATTAACCTTTAATGCTCATTTTTTCCTTTTTAAAAATATGTTTTTTATTTTTCAAATATTACTTCAAAGTATTATGACTTTTAACACAGACGAAGGTGTACTTAGGAATCCGAAGGTAATATCAACATGATTTGGAGCTTTATTTTCAAAATATTGATAAGTCTACAGCATCTGTTGAGGAATTTCTTTAGAATAGAAATTTTTTGTATTCCAATATTTCTGGAAAAAATAAGAATTATTATTTATTACAATTTTTTCCAATTTCAAAATATTTTAGCATTAATGGATTAATCAATAAAAATTTTGGGAACGCCAATAATGTGTAAAATAGTTTTATAAAACACTGTTTAATTGACTTATTTAGTATTAAGTTAAATACAATTTGTAATTTATCGTATTATAAAGCTTAATGTAAAAACCTGAATATTTGTAACTGTTAAATAAAAATACTATTATTAATTAAAAAACAATAAAATCCTTTTATTTATCAATTATTTATATTTATTTGTTATATATTAGGGTAGGGTAAATAGCAAGCATATTTATTATGTTATTTTATAATGTTATTTATTGTAATAAACAATAAGATCATTTATAATTTAAAAATAAATTGAAAAACTATTAAGTACATTATGTTTTATAATGGTAGATTTGATTAAATTTAAAAATTAAAATTTAATAAAGATAGTATTAAATTCACTAAATATTTTATTTTATATTTAAGTATATTTATTTTATTATTTTATATTTAAATTTAAATTTAGCCTAATGGTTCAAGTAATGGTGATGATATTTTATGAATTTTATTTTAAAATTATATAGTTTAAATAAAGAAAAATTTAAATTGTACAAAACATGTTTAAAAATATATCATTTAATTCTTTATTTAATTATATTAATAAAAATTTTATAACTAAATATTTAAACACATATATTTAAACATTATTTTATATTCAAAACTGTTATTTAATAAAAAAGCTTGTTATAAATTTTAGTTTTACTTTGACAAAACTAGTTAAATTAATATTAAAATAGATATTTCGAAATTATATTAATAAATTAATAATTAATTATAAACAATATGTAATTTGAACAAATTAGTATTATTATTTAAATGGAATATAATACATTTCAAAACAATAACCCTACTTTTATTAAAATGTTTAAAGACAATTATCTTATAAAAACTTACCAATATTATAACTGTCACGTACATATTCACTAATTTCTCGTTCTCCTCACATCTTATAATTATTAATGCGCCACACTTTATTTAAAAAATTTTAATTTAACCAATTTTTAACCTTTTACTTGAAGCATTGCACAATGTAAACAAACTATCGTGACTTATACACTTTACAGGTGAAACGGTTTGAAACTGAGTAATCCCGCGACATTGTTTCTTCGGTTCGCCGCCAGAGGGCTGCCATCATTCTGCCTCACAAATGAGACCGAACTCTTAGGTATTATATATGGATCAAGAAATAATCATTTTAAAAGGATAAGACACAAGATGTCTTTCCTCTAACAAAAAATAAAAGTGCGTCAAACTATTATGAATGGTTATGAATGACCTTATAATTAATAATTTTTTTAAATATTTTTTTTCAGACATTTTGAAAAATGTCTAAAAATTAAATTTATAAAAAGATTTTTCTATCTTGTATTTTTAAATTTAATTTTAATTAATTAAATTTAATGAATTTAGATTTTAAACTTTAATTTATTTTTTGAATATACAGTTTTTTAAAATTAAAAATATGAAAATTAAATTTTTTTATTTTTGGCCGAACCTATGAACTTACATAAGAACTTACCTAAGAAATTACCTAAGAAATTACATAAGAACTTGGGTAAGATCTTTTGCCAAATGCACACGTAAGATCTTACGTCATTTCTTACATAAGAAATCACATAAGAACTTACCTAAGATCTTACCTAAGGTCTTACCTAAGATCCAACATCAGATCCTACGTAAGGTTTTTAAATAGGGCACCGAATGATAATTAATCGTTTTTTGCATATTTTGCGCGTCGAAACTTTGTGGAACGTAGATTTCAATATTTACCAAACCCAAATCGATAGGGCATGTTTAATTTTTTGAATAGCCAATAATTTACGCGCTTTGAAAAATATTTTAATAATTTAGATGTGAAGTAAGAAATCTCAATCGAAACAGAATGATAATTAATCGTTTTTTGCGAA
This sequence comes from Ganaspis brasiliensis, assembly GCA_037103525.1. Classification (NCBI taxonomy): domain Eukaryota; kingdom Metazoa; phylum Arthropoda; class Insecta; order Hymenoptera; family Figitidae; genus Ganaspis; species Ganaspis brasiliensis. The sequence continues at coordinate 2,207,375 of JAZKLR010000045.1, read as the reverse complement.
TTTTGCGCGTCGAAACTTTGTGGAACGTGGATTTTAATAGTTACAAAACACAAATCGATAGGGCATGTTTAGTTTTTTGAATAGCCACTAATTCACGTAGTTTAAAAAATATTTAACGAATTTAGATGTGAAATAAGAAATCTTAATCGACACCGAATGATAATTAATAGTTTTTAGCGAATTTAGCGCGTCGAAACTTTGTGGGACGTAGATTTCAATATTTACCAAACCCAAATCGATAGTGCATGTTTAATTTTTTGAATAGCCAATAATTCACGTAGTTTAAAAAATATTTAACGAATTTAGATGTGAAATAAGAAATCTCAATCTATACCGAATGCTAATTAATCGTTTTTTGCATATTTTGCGCGTCGAAACTTTGTGGAACGTAGATTTCAATATTTACCAAACCCAAATCGATAGGGCATGTTTAATTTTTTGAATAGCCAATAATTCACGTAGTTTAAAAAATATTTAACGAATTTAGATGTGAAATAAGAAATCTCAATCGACACCGAATGATAATTAATAGTTTTTAGCGAATTTTGCGCTTCGAAACTTTGTGGAACGTAGATTTCAATATTTACCAAACCCAAATCGATAGTGCATGTTTAATTTTTTAAATAGCTAATAATTTACGCGCTTTGAAAAATATTTTAATAATTTAGATGTGAAGTAAGAAATCTCAATCGAAACAGAATGATAATTAATCGTTTTTTGCGAATTTTGCGCGTCGAAACTTTGTGGAACGTGGATTTTAATAGTTACAAAACACAAATCGATAGGGCATGTTTAGTTTTTTGAATAGCCACTAATTCACGTAGTTTAAAAAATATTTAACGAATTTAGATGTGAAATAAGAAATCTTAATCGACACCGAATGATAATTAATAGTTTTTAGCGAATTTAGCGCGTCGAAACTTTGTGGGACGTAGATTTCAATATTTACCAAACCCAAATCGATAGTGCATGTTTAATTTTTTGAATAGCCAATAATTCACGTAGTTTGAAATATATTTAACGAATTTAGATGTGAAGTAAGAAATCTCAATCGATACCGAATGATAATTAATCGTTTTTTGCGAGTTTCGCGCGTCGAAACTTTGTGGAACGTGGATTTCAATATTTACCAAACCCAATCGATAGGGCATGTTTAATTTTTTGAATAGCCACTAATTCACGTAGTTTAAAAAATATTTAACGAATTTAGATGTGAAATAAGAAATCTTAATCGACACCAAATGATAATTAATAGTTTTTAGCGAATTTAGGGCGTCGAAACTTTGTGGGACGTAGATTTCAATATTTACCAAACCCAAATCGATAGTGCATGTTTAATTTTTTGAATAGCCAATAATTCACGTAGTTTGAAATATATTTAACGAATTTAGATGTGAAGTAAGAAATCTCAATCGAAACAGAATGATAATTAATCGTTTTTTGCAAATTTTGCGCGTCGAAACTTTGTGGAACGTGGATTTTAATAGTTACAAAACACAAATCGATAGGGCATGTTTAATTTTTTGAATAGCCACTAATTCACGTAGTTTAAAAAATATTTAACGAATTTAGATGTGAAATAAGAAATCTTAATTTACACCGAATGATAATTAATAGTTTTTAGCGAATTTAGCGCGTCGAAACTTTGTGGGACGTAGATTTCAATATTTACCAAACCCAAATCGATAGTGAATGTTTAATTTTTTGAGTAGCCAATAATTCACGTAGTTTGAAATATATTTAACGAATTTAGATGTGAAGTAAGAAATCTCAATCGAAACAGAATGCTAATTAATCGTTTTTTGCGAATTTTGCGCGTCGAAACTTTGTGGAACTTGGATTTTAATAGTTACAAAACACAAATCGATAGGGCATGTTTAATTTTTTGAATAGCCAATAATTCACGTAGTTTTTAAAAATATTTAACGAATTTAGATATGAAATAAGAAATCTCAATCGACACCGAATGTTAATTAATAGTTTTTAGCGAATTTTGCGCGTCGAAACTTTGTGGAACGTAGATTTCAATATTTACCAAACCCAAATCGATAGTGCATGTTTAATTTTTTGAATAGCCAATAATTCAAGTAGTTTGAAAAATATTTAACGAATCTAGATGTGAAATAAGAAATCTCAATCTATACCGAATGCTAATTAATCGTTTTTTGCATATTTTGCGCGTCGAAACTTTGTGGAACGTAGATTTCAATATTTACCAAACCCAAATCGATAGGGCATGTTTAATTTTTTGAATAGCCAATAATTCAAGTAGTTTAAAAAATATTTAACGAATTTAGATGTGAAATAAGAAATCTCAATCGACACCGAATGATAATTAATAGTTTTTAGCGAATTTTGCGCGTCGAAACTTTGTGGAACGTATATTTCAATATTTACCAAACCCAAATCGATAGTGCATGTTTAATTTTTTGAATAGCCAATAATTCACGTAGTTTAAAAAATATTTAACGAATTTAGATGTGAAATAAGAAATCTCAATCGACACCGAATGATAATTAATAGTTTTTAGCGAATTTTGCGCGTCGAAACTTTGTGGAACGTAGATTTCAATATTTACCAAACCCAAATCGATAGTGCATGTTTAATTTTTTGAATAGCCAATAATTCAAGTAGTTTGAAAAATATTTAACGAATTTAGATGTGAAATAAGAAATCTCAATTGATACCGAATGCTAATTAATCGTTTTTTGCATATTTTGCGCGTCGAAACTTTGTGGAACGTAGATTTCAATATTTACCAAACCCAAATCGATAGTGCTTGTTTAATTTTTTGAATAGCCAATAATTCACGTAGTTTAAAAAATATTTAACGAATTTAGATATGAAATAAGAATTCTCAATCGACACCGAATGATAATTAATAGTTTTTTGCGAATCTTGCGCTTCGAAACTTTGTGGAACGTGGATTTCAATATTTACCAAACCCAAATCGATAGGCCAGGTTTAATTTATTAAATAGCCAATAATTCACGTAGTTTAAAAAATATTTAACGAATTTAGATGTGAAATAAGAAATCTCAATCGATACCGAATGCTAATTAATCGTTTTTTGCGAATTTTGCGCGTCGAAACTTTGTGAAACGTGGATTTTAATAGTTACAAAATACAAATCGATAGGGCATGTTTAATTTTTTGAATAGCCAATAATTCACGTAGTTTAAAAAATATTTAACGAATTTAGATGTGAAATATTATATATTTATTTACTCTCCTTTTTACAGGTTCGAGTCTTACATTCTTTCTTAACTTGCTTACAACTCACTTAATATATATTACAACTGTTTAACTTATATCTACTATTTACATATTTACTCGTCGCTCCTATACTATTTTACTTAACTAACTGCCAAGTGCCTTGGCTTCCGTTTCCTGTTCCTTTTACCATTTCAGGGTTTATCCACCTCATCGCCCACCCTTTTATAAAACTCTATTTTCACTCTTTCCTTAATCAGTCATATTCCACATTCTAATCATAACCATTCACTCATTTCTCTCCATCTACTTCTCATCCGCTCCTGCCAACATCTCCATTCACCCCTAACGCACTTTATTTCTTTTTCTTGCTCTTTTTCCCTTCTCCCTTCCGCTTCTAACCTATTTCCAATCCCACTTTGATAACCCCTACTGTATCCTCTTTCACCATCCATTCCACTCCATCCACCCAAACACTTTCTCTATTCACTTTCACTACCCTTCCGTTTCTTCTTTCCACCCACGCTTTTTGTTCCATCAGCCATTTTATTCTTCTCTCTCTCCAGGTTCTATCAATATCTATTCTCTCTACACTTCCTTTCAACCTACATTTTAATCTCATTACTTCCATCCTAGCATTCTCATCTTCTAACTCCACAATCCACAATTTCGGTTTATCCACATCCTCACCTCTTACTCCCTTAACGTTCTTAATCCTAACTTTCGCTCCAATTCTTGACAACAGTTTTTCTACCTCCTCTTTGCCTTTTCTCCACTCTACCTTCATCCCTCTAATCACAATATTTCTTTTTCTTTTCTCCTTCTCCATAACTTCTACTCTTATCGATAATTCCCCCATTTTGATTCTTATATCATCATCTGCTTTTTCTCTACTCCCCACCCTTTCTTCTACTCCTTCATTTGATGTTACCCTCTCCCTTTCTACGAGTTCTCTCTTCCACTTCTCTTCACTCTCTATTATATCTTTCTCTAACTCATCCATTCTCTTCCACATATCATCCGCCTCCTTATCCCAACTTGACTCCCACTGTTCAACCCTTTCTAAAATTGCTTTCACTGCCATTCGTAATCCCTCCATTTGTTTTAACCTCTTTTTCTCCAGTTTCTTAATTTCCTCCATTTCATCCCAGGCTTCATTAAACTGCTCATCATTCTCATTCACTGTTCTTTTGATTAGACTTAGTAAAACTTGACAATCCTTGCATTCAAAACTTTTCTTATCCCATCCCTTTTCAAATTTTCGCGCCTTAGACTCATTCCCGCCTTTACCACTTGCGTCATTGCCTTCCTCTTTATTCGACATTGTCAAGCTCTACCTTATCTACCCAGAAGCGCTATCTTTTATCTTTGTCACTATCTCGCTCTCTCACTCTCACTCAACACGCTTTTATCCTAACCTCACAATTTTGCCTCCATTCTCACGTCTTTTTACCATTCATTTCACACTTACTTCTACCTACACTTTTTTCATTCAATTCACATCCATTTACACTATACTCACCAATCACTCCACTACCCTCCCTTCACTTAATATTATCAGATTTTCCAAAAAACTATTTCCCCTTCACAAAACGCGTCAACTACTAATCGGTACCGGAAACGGAAGCCTAGATGTGAAATAAGAAATCTCAATCGATACCGAATGCTAATTAATCGTTTTTTGCGAATTTTGCGCGTCGAAACTTTGTGGAACGTGAATTTTAATAGTTACAAAACACAAATCGATAGGGCATGTTTAAATTATTAAATAGCTAATAATTCGCGCATTTTGAAAAATATTTAACGAATTTAGATGTGAAATAAGAAATTTCAATCGATACCGAATGCTAATTAATCGTTTTTTGCGAATTTTGCGCGTCGAAAACTTTTTGATCGTGGATTTTAATAGTTACAAAACACAAATCGATAGGGCATGTTTAATTTTTTGAATAGCCAATAATTCACGTAGTTTGAAAAATATTTTACGAATTTAGATGTAAAATAAGAAATCTAAAGCAATACCGAATAATAATTAATCGTTTTTTGCGAATTTTGCGCGTCGAAACTTTGTGAAACGTGGATTTTAATAGTTACAAAACACAAATCGATAGAGCATGTTTAATTTTTTGAATAGCCAATAATTCACGTAGTTTAAAAAATATTTAACGAATTTAGATGTAAAATAAGAAATCTCAATCGACACCGAATGATAATTAATAGTTTTTAGCGAATTTTGCGCGTCGAAACTTTGTGGAACGTAGATTTCAATATTTACCAAACCCAAATCGATAGTGCATGTTTAATTTTTTGAATAGCCAATAATTCACGTAGTTTGAAAAATATTTAACGAATTTAGATGTGAAGTAAGAAATCTCAATCGACACCTAATTATAATTAATCGTTTTTTGCGAATTTTGCGCTTTGAAACTTTGTGGAACGTGGACTTCAATATTTACAAAACCCAAATCGATAGGGCATGTTTAAATTATTAAATAGCTAATAATTCGCGCATTTTGAAAAATATTTAACGAATTTAGATGTGAAATAAGAAATTTCAATCGATACCGAATGCTAATTAATCGTTTTTTGCGAATTTTGCGCGTCGAAACTTTGTGGAACGTGGATTTCAATATTTACCAAACCCAAATCGATAGGCCAGGTTTAATTTTTTGAATAGCCAATAATTCACGTAGTTTGAAAAATATTTAACGAATTTAGATGTAAAGTAAGAAATCTCAATCGATACCGAATGATATTTAATAGTTTTTATCGTATTTGGCGCGTCGAAACATTGTGGAACGTGGATTTTAATAGTTACAAAACACAAATCGATAGGGCATGTTTAATTTTTTTAATAGCCAATAATTCACGTAGTTTAAAAAATATTTAACGAATTTAGATGTGAAATAAGAAATCTCAATCGATACCGACTGATATTTAATAGTTTTTAGCGAATTTTGCGCGTCGAAACTTTGTGGAACGTGGATTTTAATAGTTACAAAACACAAATCGATAGGGCATGTTTAATTTTTTTAAGAGACAATAATTCACGTAGTTTAAAAAATATTCTCAATCGACACCTAATTATAATTAATCGTTTTTTGCGAATTTTGCGCTTTGAAACTTTGTGGAACGTGGACTTCAATATTTACAAAACCCAAATCGATAGGGCATGTTTAAATTATTAAATAGCTAATAATTCGCGCATTTTGAAAAATATTTAACGAATTTAGATGTGAAATAAGAAATTTCAATCGATACCGAATGCTAATTAATCGTTTTTTGCGAATTTTGCGCGTCGAAACTTTGTGGAACGTGGATTTTAATAGTTACAAAACACAAATCGATAGGGCATGTTTAATTTTTTTAATACCCAATAATTCACGTAGTTTAAAAAATATTTAACGAATTTAGATGTGAAATAAGACATCTCAATCGATACCGAATGATATTTAATAGTTTTTAGCGAATTTTGCGCGTCGAAACTTTGTGGAACGTGGATTTTAATAGTTACAAAACACAAATCGATAGGGCATGTTTAATTTTTTTAAGAGACAATAATTCACGTAGTTTAAAAAATATTCTCAATCGACACCTAATTATAATTAATCGTTTTTTGCGAATTTTGCGCTTTGAAACTTTGTGGTACGTGGACTTCAATATTTACAAAACCCAAATCGATAGGGCATGTTTAAATTATTATATAGCCAATAATTCACGTAGTTTAAAAACTATTTTACGAATTTAGATGTAAAATAAGAAATCTAAAGCAATACCGAATGATAGTTAATCGTTCTTTGCGAATTTTGCGCGTCGAAACTTTGTGGAACGTGGATTTTAATAGTTACAAAACACAAATCGATAGGGCATGTTTAATTTATGAAATAGCTAATAATTCACGCATTTTGAAAAATATTTTATGAATTTAAATGTGAAGTAAGAAATCTCAATCGATACCGAATGATAATTAATCGTTTTTTGCGAATTTTGCGCGTCGAAACTTTGTGGAACGTGGATTTTAATATATTACAAACCCAAATCGATAGGCCAGGTTTAATTTATTAAATAGACAATAATTCACGTAGTTTAAAAAATATTTAACGAATTTAGATGTGAAATAAGAAATTTCAATCGATACCGAATGCTAATTAATCGTTTTTTGCGAATTTTGCGCGTCGAAAATTTGTGGATCGTGGATTTTATTAGTTACAAAACACAAATCGATAGGGCATGTTTAATTTTTTTAATAGCCAATAATTCACGTAGTTTAAAAAATATTTTACGAATTTAGATGTGAAGTAAGAAATCTCAATCGATACCGAATGATATTTAATAGTTTTTTGCGTATTTGGCGCGTCGAAAAATTGTGGAACGTGGATTTTAATAGTTACAAAACACAAATCGATAGGGCATGTTTAATTTATGAAATAGCTAATAATTCACGCATTTTGAAAAATATTTTATGAATTTAAATGTGAAGTAAGAAATCTCAATCGATACCGAATGATAATTAATCGTTTTTTGCGAATTTTGCGCGTCGAAACTTTGTGGAACGTGGATTTTAATATATTACAAACCCAAATCGATAGGCCAGGTTTAATTTATTAAATAGACAATAATTCACGTAGTTTGAAAAATATTTTACGAATTTAGATGTAAAATAAGAAATCTAAAGCAATACCGAATGATAATTAATCGTTTTTTGCGAATTTTGCGCGTCGAAACTTTGTGGAACGTGGATTTTAATAGTTAAAAAACACAAATCGATAGGGCATGTTTAATTTTTTTAATAGCCAATAATTCACGTAGTTCAAAAATATTTAACGAATTTAGATGTAAAATAAGAAATCTCAATCGATACCGAATGATATTTAATAGTTTTTAGCGAATTTTGCGCGTCGAAACTTTGTGGAACGTGGATTTCAATATTTACAAAACACAAATCGATAGTGCATGTTTAATTTATTAAATAGCTAATAATTCATGTAGTTTAAAAAATATTTAACGAATTTAGATGTGAAATAAGAAATCTCAATCGACACCTAATTATAATTAATCGTTTTTTGCGAATTTTGCGCTTTGAAACTTTGTGGAACGTGGACTTCAATATTTACAAAACCAAAATCGATAGGGCATGTTTAATTTATTATATAGCCAATAATTCACGTAGTTTGAAAAATATTTTACGAATTTAGATGGAAAGTAAGAAATCTCAATCGACACCGAATGATAATTAATCGTTTTTTGCGAATTTTGCGCGTCGAAACTTTGTGGAACGTGGATTTCAATATTTACCAAACCCAAATTGATAGTGCATGTTTAATTTATGAAATAGCTAATAATTCACGCATTTTGAAAAATATTTTATGAATTTAGATGTGAAGTAAGAAATCTTAATCGATACCGAATGATAATTAATAGTTTTTAGCGAATTTTGCGCGTCGAAACTTTGTAAAACGTAGATTTCAATATTTACCAAACCCAAATCGATAGTGCATGTTTTATTTTTTGAAAAGCCAATAATTCACGTAGTTTTAAAAATATTTAACGAATTTAGATGTGAAGTAAGAAATCTCAAAGGATACCGAATGATAATTAATCGTTTTTTGCGAATTTTGCGCGTCGAAACTTTGTGGAACGTGGACTTCAATATTTACAAAACCCAAATCGATAGGGCACGTTTAAATTATTAAATAGCCAATAATTCACGTAGTTTGAAAAATATTTTACTAATTTAGATGTAAAATAAGAAATCTAAAGCAATACCGAATGATAATTAATCGTTTTTTGCGAATTTTGCGCGTCGAAACTTTGTGGAACGTAGATTTTAATAGTTACAAAACTCAAATCGATAGGGCATGTTTAATTTATTAAATAGACAATAATTTACGTAGTTTAAAAAATATTTAACGAATTTAGATGTGAAATAAGAAATCTCAATCGACACCGAATTATAATTAATAGTTTTTAGCAAATTTTGCGCGTCGAAACTTTGTGGAACGTAGATTTCAATATTTACCAAACCCAAATTGATAGTGCATGTTTAATTTATGAAATAGCTAATAATTCACGCATTTTGAAAAATATTTTATGAGTTTAGATGTGAAGTAAGAAATCTCAATCGATACCGAATGATAATTAATCGTTTCTTGCGAATTTTGCGCGTCGAAACTTTGTGGAACGTGGATTTTAATATATTACAAACCCAAATCGATAGGCCAGGTTTAATTTATTAAATAGACAATAATTCGCGCATTTTGAAAAATATTTAACGAATTTAGATGTGAAATAAGAAATCTCAATCGATACCGAAGTATAATTAATAGTTTTTAGCGAATTTTGCGCGTCGAAACTTTGTGGAACGTGGATTTCAATTTTTCCAAACTTAAATCGATAGGGCAGGTTGAATCTATGAAACGAATTAAATTCGAATTAAATCGATTATCCCAGAATATCCTTAAAATATTGGATGGTAGACACCGATTCTTCATTCTTCGTGTGTTGATTGATTTTGAAGTTCTTGCTTTCTTGTTGTTGTATTTCTTGCTGTTTCACTGACTTGTTGTTGTTCAACCAGTTGATTTGATTTTTCTTGTTATGTTTGATTGTTGGTACTGCTTGTTGTTCCTTTTTAATTGTTGTCAAGTTGACTCAATTGTTTTCCTGAAAAATGTAAATTATGTTGTTTTTGTATTTGTTAATCAAATTGTTTATATATATATTCTAGGTATTATGAATTTTTTTGTACTAAAATGTTATCTACCTGTTAGTAAAATTGTAAAAATGTTCATTTTTCATAGATTTTTGTTCTTGGTTGGTGCAAATCGATCTGTTTTTATTTATAGGCTGAAAATAAGGACGAGAATTAGACATTTATCAATATAAATGTTAATTGGAATAAACTTACTGTTTTTTATTTGTTGGTGTTGGTAGTTTAGTTCTAAAAAGAAATCCTATTTTTTTTGTTTTTGTGTTCATAATCATATGTGAATAATAACACAGCCCCACAAAAAAAAAAGTGTCATGTACTTTTGACCGGAATACCCTAGCCCTATGTATTTTGACGCGCTGAACACGAATCCGAAGTCCATTTTGCTCCATCACGTCAGGATTTTTTTCTAACCTCAAAAAACATGTCGGATTTTGAGAGGTAGGCGATTTTTTAAAAAAATTTATGGATTTACTTCAAACTTGGTATCTGGGGGTTTTTTGGGTCGCTGATTATGAATCTGAAGTTAGATTTTTAAAATTTAAAATGGCGGATCCAATATGGCGGACGAATTTTGAAAAAATTTGAAGATTTACTTCAAACTTGGTATCTGGGGGTTTTTTGGGTCGCTAATTGCGAATCTGACGTCATATTTTCGAAATTTTTATAAAATTTGGTATCTTCAGGTTTTTAAGTTGCTGAGTGTGATTTCGAAGCTAGTTTCTCACATTTTCAAATATGACTTCTATTACAATTTTATCATAAAATATTCCTTGGTAACAGATTGGATATGTTTGGTGCAGAAGCCAAATAAGAAAGTACATTGTTCCATTCTGCATCTTATTCCTGATGGACATATCATTGTCATTCTATGTCTAACGTTCTTATTGAGCTTTGGCACAATTTAAATCCTGCTGCTTCGATAAATGTAGTAGGCGATGACAACTGCCCCGAAAAGGGATGTGTAGAATGATTCGCTTCCTGTTTATCGAAGTAACGAAGCCAGCGTAGGCGCGCTGCCTTGCAGGTGGGCGTTAGGATGTGAGGATGATACCGTAGTGTGTCCGACGACGAGTTGACATTGTCCTCGTCAAAGTCGGAAAGCTCTCATACTTAGGCCTGGGGAGGTATCAGAGTTATCACCCCTAGGACGGTGGACTCGCCTGCGATCGGACCAGGATCCCTAACGTGCGGGTTATTCAATAAATCATGGCTTTCCAAAATCAAAACAACACAAAAACTTCAAATGCTTCAAAAATTAATTTTAAAGCATTAAGATCAAAACACATATGCAATAGCAATGCAGATGCATTTTGTTATATATGTGGACAGTTCGATGTTCCAAAGAATTGTAAACCAATCAATGACAATATTAGACAAATTTACAAAGATTGCTTTGATTTAGAGATAGCCGATCATAATGAAAATTGGGTTCCACACAAAATTTGCTTATCCTGTCACATAATGTTAACTCGTTGGAATAATACTAAGGAGGATAAGTACTTTAAATTTAAAAAACCAATGCTGTGGAAAAAACCATTGAAACAAGAAGATTGTTACTTTTGCATGACCAATGTAGAAGATTATAATAACAAGAATAAAGGAAAAATATTGTACGCTGATGTGACAACTGTAACAAAACCAGAAATTTTTTGTGATACACCTTCTTCTTCAAAAAATTTTGAAATCGACTGTTCAAAAGTAGAAAATGTATTTAGTGATATAGATGACGACATGAGTATTGATGACAAAGATGACTATTACATTCCAACTGGTGAACAGGAAGAAGAAATACCTGAAATATTCACACAAGAAGAACTCAGCAATCTCATCAGAGATTTAAAACTACCAAAAGATGTTGCAGAATATCTTGCATCAGTTCTTAAGAAGAAAAAAATGCTATCGAAAGGAACTACATCTTTCCTTTTATCGCGATAGGGAAAAGGAATTCAGAAAATATTTTACAGAAGACAAAAAGCAGTCATTAGTATATTGTTCTGACATTAATGGGTTAATGGATCAATTAAAACCTGGCGTATACAAAGATGAAGATTGAAGGTTATTCATAGACTCTTCTAAAAGAAGTTTAAAAGCAGTATTACTTCATAATACTAATATTTATGGTTCGATTCCTATGACTCATTCTACAGAACTTAAAGAAAGCTATGAATCTGTAAAACTAGTTTTAGAATAAAGTAAAATATCAAGAACATAACTGGCAAATTTGTGGGGATTTTAAGATCTTAAGTATTATGCTTGGACAACAAGCAGGTTTCACAAAAACGCCTGTGTTTTGTGTCTGTGGGATAGTAGAGATAGAAAGAATCATTACAAAAAAAGTAATGGCCAAAAAGAAAATCTTTTAAACCAGGATCGAAAAATATCATTAAGAAGCCATTGATTCATCCCTCAAAGGTATTGCTTCCACCATTGCACATTAAACTAGGAGCAGCAAAACAGTTTGTTAGAGTTTAGATAAAAATGGAAAATGTTTTAAATACCTAGAACAAAAATTCCCTGAGGTCTCTGATGCCAAACTAAATGAGGGAGTTTTTGATGGCCCACAAATTCGAAAATTATTAAAAGATGAGAAATTTGTCAGAAACATGAGTAAAACTGAGAAAAATGCATGGATTAGTTTTAAACTAATTGTTGAAAATTTTCTTGGGAATAACAAAAAGCGAGAATTGGGAAGAAATGGCAAATAATATGATAACAAACTTCGGAAAGCAAGGATGCTTGATGAGCTTGAATATATTGGATCGCCATTTTGAATTTTGAAAATCTAACTTCAGATTCGTAATCAGCGACCCAAAAAAAACCAGATACCAAGTTTGAAGTAAATCTTTAAATTTTTAAAATTCGTCCGCCATATTGGATCCGCCATTTTGAATTTTGAAAATCTAACTTCAGATTTGTAATCAGCGACCCAAAAAACCCCCTAGATACCAAGTTTGAAGTAAATCTTCAAATTTTTTCAAAATTCGTCCGCCATATTGGATCCGCCATTTTGAATTTTGAAAATATAACTTCAGATTCATAATCAGCGACCAAAAAACACCCAGATACCAAGTTTGAAGTAAATCCATAAATTTTTTTAAAAAATCGCCTACCTCTCAAAATCCGACATTTTTTTTGAGGTTAGAAAAAAATCCTGACGTGATGGAGCAAAATGGACTTCGGATTCGTGTTCATAGCGCGTCAAAATACATAGGGCTAAGGTATTCCGGCCAAAAGTACATGACACTTTTTTTTTTTTTTTGTGGGGCTGTGTTATAATTAATCGTTTTTTGTATATTCTCATTAGACTGATTTTATATTTAAATTTTCATTTTCGGTTTTCGACTTCGTTTACTTCTAATTCAATCTCCTGTAAAACCAATGTTTTTGAAAACAAATTATTTGATATAAATTAAGAAATAGGGAGAAAATGGAGAAATGTTTTTTTTTTCAACAAAGTATGAAAAAATAAACAAAATTAAAAAAAATTTCATAAATAAGATTTGAAAACAAATTGAATAAATTTCCAAAACAGTTAGCGTATTTCTATTTAAGAAAATGAGAACAATCAAGAGAGTCAACGAAAGAAACATTAGCGAATGTGATCATATCATAATTGTGTGAAATCGTATTAAATAATTTGCTTAAAAAGACTAAAATTTTAAAAAAATTTAAATAGAAAACAAACAAAAAAATATATTGAAACTAAAGAAAGAAAAAAAAAAATTTAATTTTGAAAAAAGAAGAAATTATTGAGAGATAAAAACTGAATAGTTTGAAAAAGTGATCTAGAAATCTTTCAATAATAAAAAATTATTCAAAGTTTCATTTCACTCTTTTTATTAAAGGGTTTCAGATTAAAAAACATAGTAGTTAAAATTAAACATATGAAAATTTTATGTATTGATTTCATGTAATGAAAAAAAATCATTTTATTAAAATATCAAAAAAAGTTTATTTCAATTAATAAAATCAGATCAAACTCAAAATCTTGAGTTTCATCAGCCCTGGTATTAGGTGTCTGGCAAATTGTAAAGTTTTTTTTATTTAAATGTATAACGGCCCTGGTTAATTTAAAAAATAATTTGATCAATGGCCTTTTTTGGTTTGTTTTATGGTCTCTTATTATTTAACTGAATGTGTTGGTCTGTCAGCAACTGTCTTTTAATTTTTTCTGTGCAGCGTTGGCAGCACATTTAAAACCGATTAGGCACACTAAAACAAATATGTATGTAGATTACTGCGCAAGGCATAATCTCATCGGTAATTCTTCATGAACAATCACTAAACATCCATTCACGACTGCGCATTGAAAACAAACTATGCGCATCACAAAAATGTGCATTGCCAAAAAATGTTAATTTACAATTATTCGTTGATATAAGTTTAAAAATCGGGGGTGTAACAGAAGGATATCGTACCGCCCATTTATTTGACAATGCTATAAAGCTAACCTTCAATCAAAATGTTATCTACAGTTTTCCTGTAATCTGCACGCAAAATAGTCACACTGTACAACGGTTACATCGAACATCAAAGGAGTAAAAAACTAAATAGTACACAGCGTTGGCAGCACATTTAAAACCGATTATGAGCACTAAACGAATGTGTATGAAGAATACAGCGCAAAGACAAAATGTCATCCGATAATTCTTCATGGACATTCACTACAAAACGTAGCCAGTAAATAATGCGCAAGCGTAAATGTTCATAAAAAATTCTTGTGGCAATCAGTCTTTTCAGATGACACTGCACTTTAACACAATATCCACTGTTGTACTTACTCTTATAAAAGCTTTAACAATGTCCATTAAAGTTGTACACGGATAATGCAGCGCATTAAAAACCAACTCTGCGCATTACATGAATGTGAATCGATAAAAAATCGGGGCAGAGAAACCGAAGGATACCGCATTTCCCATTTCTTTGACAACTCGACGAAGAAAACCTTGAATTTAACACTTCAAAGAAATAGATTGTCAAGACAGCGCATGAAAAATCGAGTGCGAATTAAAAATAAATTAAAAACAAATTGTTTACTAAATTAATGCGGATGAAAAATAATGCGCGAGTTCAAATGTCAATAGACAATTTAGCGATGCGAATTAAAGTTGTTAACGGATACGACATCGCATTAAAAATGACTTTGCCCACTACAAGAATGTGAATCGCCAAAAAATGACAATTTACAATTATCCGTTGATAAAGTTTTAAAAAACGAAATTTAACATGAAGAAATGGATGGATTATCGTTTGTGCGCTTAAAAATTATTCATCGGGGCGCAAAGCGAATGTTATTTGATATCCGCGCTAAATAAAATATTACACGGACACGGCAGCGAATTTAAAACCGATTATTAATATTATTAAACGAGAGATAAATTTAATGTTACTTACTTTCCTGGAGTATAAGTTATTATGTGCCAGACATCTTTTGTCTGGTTTGTTATTTCACTTGTCACTACTCTTGCTTTGTAGTGTTTTTTTAAAAACGCTTCCAGTTTATCTAAAACAAGTAAGAAATGTTTATAGGACATTCTTTGCCAAGTGCACCATTCCATCTCCCTATTCTAAGATTTCATTAAAAAAATTCAATAACTTTTGAAATATTTTACTTTAACACAAGAATCGCTTACTTTAGAACGACATTTATCCTAAATAGTTTTTTTATCACTACAATAACACCTTAAAAACCTTCTGTAAAATTTCGAAGTTTACACTAGCTCTAA
The DNA here is from genome assembly GCA_037103525.1 of Ganaspis brasiliensis. Classification (NCBI taxonomy): domain Eukaryota; kingdom Metazoa; phylum Arthropoda; class Insecta; order Hymenoptera; family Figitidae; genus Ganaspis; species Ganaspis brasiliensis. Next base: position 2,191,724 of record JAZKLR010000045.1, on the reverse strand, counting down.
AAACAAGTGTCTTATTTTGTCCTCACTTTTAAGACATTTTAGGGTGTCTTAATTTTAAACCATTGAGAAAGTGACTTAAAAATACCTGTAAGGCGCTTTCTAAACGTCTTATGTCTTAAAATAAAACACTTCTAAGACACTTGTTTTTACAGTGTATCTGATCGAAATTAAGCTTCTCCATCAAGTAATTCGATCTACACTTAGCTGGTTAATGGCGGAGCTTGAAAATGTATGTGTCTTTAAAGTAAGTGATTCTCGTATTTGACAAACTTCAAGAGCTGTATTGTATCCGATATATTGAATTTTTTAAAAATGCCAATTGTATACAAAAGAAACAACTTTATAAAGGTTTGGAATTCTTGGAATCAAACCACACATAAAGGGGTGGGGTAATCCGCTTGTCATAAGTCTGTTCTATTATTAACCTTCGTATTTCAATAATAATTATAATAATAATAATATTTCATAGCGAAATTCTCATACCTATAAATTGGGTGGGCGTTGTTGTCTTTAATAGATTCTCCACGTACTTTGAAGCAGTCTCCAGAACTGAATTGAACCTAAAACCTTCTGTGTTGGTTATGTTATACATACCATTTAATTTTTTTAAAATGATTCTGCATTCATCGCAGAACTGTTTTTGACTTTCATTTAGGTCAGTATCTGCTTCAATTAGTAGATGACCAATGCCATCGGACAATTTGCCAGGTGGCAACAAAGTAAGAGCAAGGGCTGTCTTGAACAGATTCTTGTCATCTTCAAGCAGCCCTTTAGAAAGCCAAGCATTTCCAAGAAGCTATAATTAAATACAAATAAATAAATTACTTCTATATTAATAAATAAGTAAATAAATAAGTAAAGAAATAAGTGACTGTGCGAAAGAGTAAGTGTGCAAGTGAGTGAGTGAGTGTGCGAGTGAGTTAGTAAGTGAGTGAATGAGAGAGTGAGTAAGTGAGTGAGTGAGTAAGCGACTAAATGTGTGATTGAGTGAATGAGTGAGCGATTGAGTGAGTGAGTGAGCAAGTGAGTTAGTGAACGTGGATTTCAATATTTACCAAACCCAAATCGATAGGGCATGTTTAATTTTTTGAATAGCCAATAATTCACGTAGTTTGAAAAATATTTAACGAATTTAGATGTGAAGTAAGAAATCTCAATCGATACCGAATGATATTTAATAGTTTTTAGCGTATTTGGCGCGTCGAAACATTGTGGAACGTGGATTTTAATAGTTACAAAACACAAATCGATAGGGCATGTTTAATTTTTTTAATAGCCAATAATAATTCACGTAGTTTAAAAAATATTTAACGAATTTAGATGTGAAATAAGAAATCTCAATCGATACCGAATGATATTTAATAGTTTTTAGCGAATTTTGCGCGTCGAAACATTGTGGAACGTGGATTTTAATAGTTACAAAACACAAATCGATAGGGCATGTTTAATTTTTTTAAGAGACAATAATTCACGTAGTTTAAAAAATATTCTCAATCGACACCTAATTATAATTAATCGTTTTTTGCGAATTTTGCGCTTTGAAACTTTGTGGAACGTGGACTTCAATATTTACAAAACCCAAATCGATAGGGCATGTTTAAATTATTATATAGCTAATAATTCGCGCATTTTGAAAAATATTTAACGAATATAGATGTGAAGTAAGAAATCTCAATCGACACCTAATTATAATTAATCGTTTTTTGCGAATTTTGCGCTTTGAAACTTTGTGGAACGTGGACTTCAATATTTACAAAACCCAAATCGATAGGGCATGTTTAAATTATTAAATAGCTAATAATTCGCGCATTTTGAAAAATATTTAACGAATTTAGATGTGAAATAAGAAATTTCAATCGATACCGAATGCTAATTAATCGTTTTTTGCGAATTTTGCGCGTCGAAACTTTGTGGAACGTGGATTTCAATATTTACCAAACCCAAATCGATAGGGCATGTTTAATTTTTTGAATAGCCAATAATTCTCGTAGTTTGAAAAATATTTAACGAATTTAGATGTGAAGTAAGAAATCTCAATCGATACCGAATGATATTTAATAGTTTTTAGCGTATTTGGCGCGTCGAAACATTGTGGAACGTGGATTTTAATAGTTACAAAACACAAATCGATAGGGCATGTTTAATTTTTTTAATAGCCAATAATTCACGTAGTTTAAAAAATATTTAACGAATTTAGATGTGAAATAAGAAATCTCAATCGATACCGAATGATATTTAATAGTTTTTAGCGAATTTTGCGCGTCAAAACTTTGTGGAACGTGGATTTTAATAGTTACAAAACACAAATCGATAGGGCATGTTTAATTTTTTTAAGAGACAATAATTTACGTAGTTTAAAAAATATTCTCAATCGACACCTAATTATAATTAATCGTTTTTTGCGAATTTTGCGCTTTGAAACTTTGTGGAACGTGGACTTCAATATTTACAAAACCCAAATCGATAGGGCATGTTTAAATTATTATATAGCCAATAATTCATGTAGTTTAAAAAATATTTTACGAATTTAGATGTAAAATAAGAAATCTAAAGCAATACCGAATGATAATTAATCGTTCTTTGCGAATTTTGAGCGTCGAAACTTTGTGGAACGTGGATTTTAATTTAATATATTACAAACCCAAATCGATAGGCCAGGTTTAATTTATTAAATAGACAATAATTCACGTAGTTTAAAAAATATTTAACGAATTTAGATGTGAAATAAGAAATTTCAATCGATACCGAATGCTAATTAATCGTTTTTTGCGAATTTTGCGCGTCGAAAATTTGTGGATCGTGGATTTTATTAGTTACAAACACAAATCGATAGGGCATGTTTAATTTTTTTAATAGCCAATAATTCACGTAGTTTGAAAAATATTTTACGAATTTAGATGTGAAGTAAGAAATCTCAATCGATACCGAATGATATTTAATAGTTTTTAGCGTATTTGGCGCGTCGAAACATTGTGGAACGTGGATTTTAATAGTTACAAAACACAAATCGATAGGGCATGTTTAATTTATGAAATAGCTAATAATTCACGCATTTTGATAAATATTTTATGAATTTAAATGTGAAGTAAGAAATCTCAATCGATACCGAATGATAATTAATCGTTTTTTGCGAATTTTGCGCGTCGAAACTTTGTGGAACGTGGATTTTAATATATTACAAACCCAAATCGATAGGCCAGGTTTAATTTATTAAATAGACAATAATTTACGTAGTTTGAAAAATATTTTACGAATTTAGATGTAAAATAAGAAATCTAAAGCAATACCGAATGATAATTAATCGTTTTTTGCGAATTTTGCGCGTCGAAACTTTGTGGAACGTGGATTTTAATAGTTACAAAACACAAATCGATAGGGCATGTTTAATTTTTTTAATAGCTAATAATTCATGTAGTTTAAAAAATATTTAACGAATTTAGATGTGAAATAAGAAATTTCAATCGACACCTAATTATAATTAATCGTTTTTTGCGAATTTTGCGCTTTGAAACTTTGTGGAACGTGGACTTCAATATTTACAAAACCCAAATCGATAGGGCATGTTTAAATTATTATATAGCCAATAATTCACGTAGTTTGAAAAATATTTTACGAATTTAGATGTAAAATAAGAAATCTAAAGCAATACCGAATGATAATTAATCGTTTTTTGCGAATTTTACGCGTCGAAACTTTGTGGAACGTGGATTTTAATATATTACAAACCCAAATCGATAGGACAGGTTTAATTTATTAAATAGACAATAATTCACGTGTTTTATAAAATATTTATAGAATTTAGATGGAAAGTAAGAAATCTCAATCGACACCGAATGATAATTAATAGTTTTTAGCGAATTTTGCGCGTCGAAACTTTGTGGAACGTGGATTTCAATATTTACCAAACCCAAATTGATAGTGCATGTTTAATTTATGAAATAGCTAATAATTCACGCATTTTGAAAAATATTTTATGAATTTAGATGTGAAGTAAGAAATCTTAATCGATACCGAATGATAATTAATAGTTTTTAGCGAATTTTGCGCGTCGAAACTTTGTGGAACGTAGATTTCAATATTTACAAAACCCAAATCGATAGGGCACGTTTAAATTATTAAATAGCCAATAATTCACGTAGTTTGAAAAATATTTTACGAATTTAGATGTAAAATAAGAAATCTAAAGCAATACCGAATGATAATTAATCGTTTTTTGCGAATTTTGTGCGTCGAAACTTTGTGGAACGTAGATTTTAATAGTTACAAAACACAAATCGATAGGGCATGTTTAATTTATTAAATAGACAATAATTTACGTAGTTTAAAAAATATTTAACGAATTTAGATGTGAAATAAGAAATCTCAATCGACACCGAATTATAATTAATAGTTTTTAGCAAATTTTGTTGTTCAACCAGTTGATTTGATTTTTCTTGTTATGTTTGATTGTTGGTACTGCTTGTTGTTCCTTTTTAATTGTTGTCAAGTTGACTCAATTGTTTTCCTGAAAAATGTAAATTATGTTGTTTTTGTATTTGTTATTTAAATTGTTTATATATATTTTCTAGGTATTATGAATTTTTTTGTACTAAAATGTTATCTACCTGTTAGTAAAATTGTAAAAATGTTCATTTTTTATAGATTTTTGTTCTTGGTTGGTGCAAATCGATCTGTTTTTATTTATAGGCTGAAAATAAGGACGAGAATTAGACATTTATCAATATAAATGTTAATTGGAATAAACTTACTGTTTTTTATTTGTTGGTGTTGGTAGTTTGGTTCTAAAAAGAAACCCTATTTTTTTTGTTTTTGTGTTCATAATCATATGTGAATAATAACACAGCCCCACAAGAAAAAAAGTGTCATGTACTTTTGACCGGAATACCCTAGCCCTATGTATTTTGACGCGCTGAATACGAATCCGAAGTCCATTTTGCTCCATCACGTCAGGATTTTTTTCTAACCTCAAAAAACATGTCGGATTTTGAGAGGTAGGCGATTTTTTAAAAAAATTTATGGATTTACTTCAAACTTGGTATCTGGGGGTTTTTTGGGTCGCTGATTATGAATCTGAAGTTAGATTTTCAAAATGTAAAATGGCGGATCCAATATGGCGGACGAATTTTGAAAAAATTTGAAGATTTACTTCAAACTTGGTATCTGGGGGTTTTTTGGGTCGCTAATTGCGAATCTGACGTCATATTTTCGAAATTTTTATGAAATTTGGTATCTTCAGGTTTTTAAGTTGCTGAGTGTGATTTCGAAGCTAGTTTCTCACATTTTCAAATATGACTTCTATTACAATTTTATCATAAAATATTCCTTGGTAACAGATTGGATATGTTTGGTGCAGAAGCCAAATATGAAAGTACATTGTTCCATTCTGCATCTTATTCCTGATGGACATATCATTGTCATTCTATGTCTAACGTTCTTATTGAGCTTTGGCACAATTTAAATCCTGCTGCTTCGATAAATGTAGTAGGCGATGACAACTGCCCCGAAAAGGGATGTGTAGAATGATTCGCTTCCTGTTTATCGAAGTAACGAAGCCAGCGTAGGCGCGCTGCCTTGCAGGTGGGCGTTAGGGTGTGAGGATGATACCGTACCCACACAGCACCGGAAATTCTCTGAATTTTCCCTGAATATCCGTCTACATTTCTCGAATATTCGAACCTAATATTCAAGGAAGTTTCGAGGAAGTAGTAAAATGTCCGCCTGGAAAAATATTGGGCGCGCAATTTCCCTGAAAATTTATTTCTAATTTTCAGGGAATTTCCGCATCTAACATTCCTTTAATATTCATGGTATTCGTATATTCACTGTACATGATGCGCACTGGTCGAACTTGGTTTCTATGACACTTACGGCTGCGCAGTAGTTTTTAATGTTCTAGAATCCTACGGATGTTGAATATCATATATTTTTGATCAATTACCAGATCAAAAAAAATTTTGGAAATTTTTTTTTAACTTTCCCTGAATATTAAAGGAATGTTAGATGCGGAAATTCCCTGAAAATTAGAAATACATTTTCAGGGAAATTCCGCGCCCAATATTTTTCTAGGCGGACATTTTACTACTTCCTCGAAACTTCCTTGAATATTAGGTTCGAATATTCGAGAAATGTAGACGGATATTCAGGGAAAATTCAGGGAATTTCCGGTGCTGTGTGGGTAGTGTGTCCGACGACGAGTTGACATTGTCCTCGTCAAAGTCGGAAAGCTCTCATACTTAGGCCTGGGGGGTATCAGAGTTATCACCCCTAGGACGGTGGACTCGCCTGCGATCGGACCAGGATCCCTAACGTGCGGGTTATTCAATAAATCATGGCTTTCCAAAATCAAAACAACACAAAAACTTCAAATGCTTCAAAAATTAATTTTAAAGCATTAAGATCAAAACACATATGCAATAGCAATGCAGATGCATTTTGTTATATATGTGGACAGTTCGATGTTCCAAAGAATTGTAAACCAATCAATGACAATATTAGACAAATTTACAAAGATTGCTTTGATTTAGAGATAGCCGATCATAATGAAAATTGGGTTCCACACAAAATTTGCTTATCCTGTCACATAATGTTAACTCGTTGGAATAATACTAAGGAGGATAAGTACTTTAAATTTAAAAAACCAATGCTGTGGAAAAAACCATTGAAACAAGAAGATTGTTACTTTTGCATGACCAATGTAGAAGATTATAATAACAAGAATAAAGGAAAAATATTGTACGCTGATGTGACAACTGTAACAAAACCAGAAATTTTTTGTGATACACCTTCTTCTTCAAAAAATTTTGAAATCGACTGTTCAAAAGTAGAAAATGTATTTAGTGATATAGATGACGACATGAGTATTGATGACAAAGATGACTATTACATTCCAACTGGTGAACAGGAAGAAGAAATACCTGAAAAATTCACACAAGAAGAACTCAGCAATCTCATCAGAGATTTAAAACTACCAAAAGATGTTGCAGAATATCTTGCATCAGTTCTTAAGAAGAAAAAAATGCTATCGAAAGGAACTACATCTTCCTTTTATCGCGATAGGGAAAAGGAATTCAGAAAATATTTTACAGAAGACAAAAAGCAGTCATTAGTATATTGTTCTGACATTAATGGGTTAATGGATCAATTAAAACCTGGCGTATACAAAGATGAAGATTGAAGGTTATTCATAGACTCTTCTAAAAGAAGTTTAAAAGCAGTATTACTTCATAATACTAATATTTATGGTTCGATTCCTATGACTCATTCTACAGAACTTAAAGAAAGCTATGAATCTGTAAAACTAGTTTTAGATAAAATAAAATATCAAGAACATAACTGGCAAATTTGTGGGGATTTTAAGATCTTAAGTATTATGCTTGGACAACAAGCAGGTTTCACAAAAACGCCCTGTGTTTTGTGTCTGTGGGATAGTAGAGATAGAAAGAATCATTACAAAAAAAAGTAATGGCCAAAAAGAAAATCTTTTAAACCAGGATCGAAAAATATCATTAAGAAGCCATTGATTCATCCCTCAAAGGTATTGCTTCCACCATTGCACATTAAACTAGGAGCAGCAAAACAGTTTGTTAAGAGTTTAGATAAAAATGGAAAATGTTTTAAATACCTAGAACAAAAATTCCCTGAGGTCTCTGATGCCAAACTAAATGAGGGAGTTTTTGATGGCCCACAAATTCGAAAATTATTAAAAGATGAGAAATTTGTCAGAAACATGAGTAAAACTGAGAAAAATGCATGGATTAGTTTTAAACTAATTGTTGAAAATTTTCTGGGGAATAACAAAAGCGAGAATTGGGAAGAAATGGCAAATAATATGATAACAAACTTCGGAAAGCAAGGATGCTTGATGAGCTTGAATATATTGGATCCGCCATTTTGAATTTTGAAAATCTAACTTCAGATTCGTAATCAGCGACCCAAAAAAAACCCAGATACCAAGTTTGAAGTAAATCTTTAAATTTTTTAAAAATTCGTCCGCCATATTGGATCCGCCATTTTGAATTTTGAAAATCTAACTTCAGATTTGTAATCAGCGACCCAAAAAACCCCTAGATACCAAGTTTGAAGTAAACCTTCAAATTTTTTCAAAATTCGTCCGCCATATTGGATCCGCCATTTTGAATTTTAAAAATATAACTTCAGATTCATAATCAGCGACCCAAAAAACACCCAGATACCAAGTTTGAAGTAAATCCATAAATTTTTTTAAAAAATCGCCTACCTCTCAAAATCCGACATGTTTTTTGAGGTTAGAAAAAAATCCTGACGTGATGGAGCAAAATGGACTTCGGATTCGTGTTCAGCGCGTCAAAATACATAGGGCTAAGGTATTCCGGTCAAAAGTACATGACACTTTTTTTTTTTTTTTGTGGGGCTGTGTTATAATTAATCGTTTTTTGTATATTCTCATTGACTGATTTTATATTTAAATTTTCATTTTCGGTTTTCGACTTCGTTTACTTCTTATTCAATCTCCTGTAAAACCAATGTTTTTGAAAACAAATTATTTGATATAAATTAAGAAATAGGAAGAAAATGGAGAAATGTTTTTTTTTTCAAACAAAGTATGAAAAAATAAACAAAATTAAAAAAATTTTCATAAATAAGATTTGAAAACAAATTGAATACATTTCCAAAACAATTAGCGTATTTCTATTTAAGAAAATGAGAACAATCAAGAGAGTCAACGAAAGAAACATTAGCGAATGTGATCATATCATAATTGTGTGAAATCGTATTAAATAATTTGCTTAAAAAGACTAAAATTTTTAAAAAAATTTAAATAGAAAAACAAACAAAAAAAATATATTGAAACTAAAGAAAGAAAAAAAAATTTAATTTTGAAAAAAGAAGAAATTATTGAGAGATAAAAACTGAATAGTTTTGAAAAAGTGATCTAGAAATCTTTCAATAAATAAAAAATTATTCAAAGTTTCATTTCACTCTTTTTTATTAAAGGGTTTCAGATTAAAAAACATAGTAGTTAAAATTAAACATATGAAAATTTTATGTATTGATTTCATGTAATGAAAAAAATCATTTTATTAAAATATCAAAAAAAGTTTATTTCAATTAATAAAATCAGATCAAAATCAAAATCTTGATTTTCATCAGCCCTGGTATTAGGTGTCTGGCAAATTGTAAAGTTTTTTTTATTTAAATGTATAACGGCCCTGGTTAATTTAAAAAATAATTTGATCAATGGCCTTTTTTGGTTTGTTTTATGGTCTCTTATTATTTAACTGAATGTTTTAGTCTGTCAGCAACTGTCTTTTAATTTTTTCTGTGCAGCGTTGGCAGCACATTTAAAACCGATTAGGCACACTAAACAAATATGTATGTAGATTACTGCGCAAGGCATAATCTCATCCGGTAATTCTTCATGAACAATCACTAAACATCCATTCACGACTGCGCATTGAAAACAAACTATGCGCATCACAAAAATGTGCATTGCCAAAAAATGTTAATTTACAATTATTCGTTGATATAAGTTTTAAAAAATCGGGGTTGTAACAGAAGGATATCGTACCGCCCATTTATTTGACAATGCTATAAAGCTAACCTTCAATCAAAATGTTATCTACAGTTTTCCTGTAATCTGCACGCAAAAATAGTCACACTGTACAACGGTTACATCGAACATCAAAAGAGTAAAAAACTAAATAGTACACAGCGTTGGCAGCACATTTAAAACCGATTATGCGCACTAAACGAATGTGTATGAAGAATACAGCGCAAGACAAAATGTCATCCGATAATTCTTCATGGACATTCACTACAAAAACGTAGCCAGTAAATAATGCGCAAGCGTAAATGTTCATAAAAAATTCTTGTGGCAATCAGTCTTTTCAGATGACACTGCACTTTAAAAAATATCCACTGTTGTACTTACTCTTATAAAAGCTTTAACAATGTCCATTAAAGTTGTACACGGATAATGCAGCGCATTAAAAACCAACTCTGCGCATTACATGAATGTGAATCGATAAAAAATCGGGGCAGAGAAACCGAAGGATACCGCATTTCCCATTTCTTTGACAACTCGACGAAGAAAACCTTGAATTTAACACTTCAAAGAAATAGATTGTCAAGACAGCGCATGAAAAATCGAGTGCGAATTAAAATAAATTAAAAACAAATTGTTTACTAAATTAATGCGGATGAAAAATAATGCGCGAGTTCAAATGTCAATAGACAATTTAGCGATGCGAATTAAAGTTGTTAACGGATACGACATCGCATTAAAAATGACTTTGCCCACTACAAGAATGTGAATCGCCAAAAAATGACAATTTACAATTATCCGTTGATAAAGTTTTAAAAAACGAAATTTAACATGAAGAAATGGATGGATTATCGTTTGTGCGCTTAAAAATTATTCATCGGGGCGCAAAGCGAATGATATTTGATATCCGCGCTAAATAAAATATTACACGGACACGGCAGCGAATTTAAAACCGATTATTAATATTATTAAACGAGAGATAAATTTAATGTTACTTACTTTCCTGGAGTATAAGTTATTATGTGCCAGACATCTTTTGTCTGGTTTGTTATTTCACTTGTCACTACTCTTGCTTTGTAGTGTTTTTTTAAAAACGCTTCCAGTTTATCTAAAACAAGTAAGAAATGTTTATAGGACATTCTTTGCCAAGTGCACCATTCCATCTCCCTATTCTAAGATTTCATTAAAAAAATTCAATAACTTTTGAAATATTTTACTTTAACACAAGAATCGCTTACTTTAGAACGACATTTATCCTAAATAGTTTTTTTATCACTACAATAACACCTTAAAAACCTTCTGTAAAATTTCGAAGTTTACACTAGCTCTAAAAACAAGTGTCTTATTTTGTCCTCACTTTTAAGACATTTTAGGGTGTCTTAATTTTAAACCATTGAGAAAGTGACTTAAAAATACCTGTAAGGCGCTTTCTAAACGTCTTATGTCTTAAAATAAAACACTTCTAAGACACTTGTTTTTACAGTGTATCTGATCGAAATTAAGCTTCTCCATCAAGTAATTCGATCTACACTTAGCTGGTTAATGGCGGAGCTTGAAAATGTATGTGTCTTTAAAGTAAGTGATTCTCGTATTTGACAAACTTCAAGAGCTGTATTGTATCCGATATATTGAATTTTTTAAAAATGCCAATTGTATACAAAAGAAACAACTTTATAAAGGTTTGGAATTCTTGGAATCAAACCACACATAAAGGGGTGGGGTAATCCGCTTGTCATAAGTCTGTTCTATTATTAACCTTCGTATTTCAATAATAATTATAATAATAATAATATTTCATAGCGAAATTCTCATACCTATAAATTGGGTGGGCGTTGTTGTCTTTAATAGATTCTCCACGTACTTTGAAGCAGTCTCCAGAACTGAATTGAACCTAAAACCTTCTGTGTTGGTTATGTTATACATACCATTTAATTTTTTTAAAATGATTCTGCATTCATCGCAGAACTGTTTTTGACTTTCATTTAGGTCAGTATCTGCTTCAATTAGTAGATGACCAATGCCATCGGACAATTTGCCAGGTGGCAACAAAGTAAGAGCAAGGGCTGTCTTGAACAGATTCTTGTCATCTTCAAGCAGCCCTTTAGAAAGCCAAGCATTTCCAAGAAGCTATAATTAAATACAAATAAATAAATTACTTCTATATTAATAAATAAGTAAAGAAATAAGTGACTGTGCGAAAGAGTAAGTGTGCAAGTGAGTGAGTGAGTGTGCGAGTGAGTTAGTAAGTGAGTGAATGAGAGAGTGAGTAAGTGAGTGAGTGAGTAAGCGACTAAATGTGTGATTGAGTGAATGAGTGAGCGATTGAGTGAGTGAGTGAGCAAGTGAGTTAGTGAGTGGGCGACTGAATGAGTGATTGAAGGAGCGTGTGAGTGCGTGATTGAGTGAGTGAATAAGTGAGTGAGTTGGCGAGTGAGTAAACGAGTGAGTTAGTGAGTGAGCGACTGAATGAGTGATTGAGTGAGCTAGTGATAAGTGAGTGAATGAGTGGAATGTATTATCTATTATATACATACTATTCTGACGTGATACCACGTCGATGTGTAATCTACTGCAAATTCTTTTTTTGCAGATGCCGAAACTTCCCCAGACAAAGGTCCAGCTACAAGTCTTAATTTCTCCAATTTCAACTTTTTAATTTCGTTGAAAATGCGCTCACGAATTGTACTATTGTAGTTCACGAAAATTCCATAGTATGCTATGTGGACCTTATAATTTATAATGAATTAATATTAAATGTATTTATAAATTTATTTTATATATTATTATGTGCATATCATGAAGAATGACGTCCTAGTTTATATGATCAGAATTTGTCTGCGGTTTTACTCTGAAACTATTAAATTTTTTTAAATAAAACTTTGTTGAATTAGTTTAAATCCCACTTGAGGTAATTCTACAAAGTTTTAAATATTTACTAGTTTAAGAGAAAAACAGTTGTGAAATTTAGACTTCGGGTCATAGAACCACCTTCATGTCATTCTGCATCATGTATGTTCTTAAAATTATTATTAAGTAATAAGTATAAAACAGTTTAAACCACCTAACATAAAGTATGTAACTTAAAACAAGGCATTTATAAATAGTGTTACATACACTCCTTCGAATATGCGCAAAACATCAGTTGCTAGGTTGGCCAACATTATATTTTACATATTTATATTCCTAACCTATAACCAAAAGATTAGAAAATCAAACCTGTTGAAGTAAACCTAACATAATGTTTTCAAACCTGGCTGTTGATTTTTTGCACAGACTCGAATATATGTATGTTACACAAATTAAGTATGTCTTATTTTAAGTTACTTACTTTATGTTAGGTGGTGTAAAACGGCTTCTATGATATATGTAAAAACATGCATAAAATCTCAAGTAACATAATTCTTATTTGACCGAAACCAGGGTTGACACAGATTTTTCCTGGTAAAATTACAAATTTTTTCAGATTGATATTTCCCAAAATTCGAGACTAAATAATACCCACTTTTTAAACTTTGATTAAGACATTAACTAGACTTAATTCCAATTAAAAAATATGAAATAGAATTAGAATTCACCCCAATCATAATTTTTAATACTGATACAAAATAAATATTAAATTAAAATTTTTATTTATTATGTATAGTATATATTGTAAAATTTATAAATTAACCTATAAAAATTTGAATTAATAAATAAATTAATTATACATTAAAATTAAAAATATGAACAAAAAATTTTGAATAAATTCTATTAAAAAAAGAAAAAATAATTGAATTATTTTTCCATAAAAATCCTCAACATAAATCTATATACCCCCTAAACCATCTATTATATTATTATTAGTATTAAGAAAATTTGATATTTCAGTATTTAAAGTTTTTACATTATCAATACCAGTGGGAATGTTTGACTCACTTAATTTTTGAAAAATTAATTTAGTTCACCCATAAGAAGAAGAAAAAGAAAATAAATAATTATAAGTATCTAGAATAATAAAAATAATTATTGTAACAATGTAAGTTATATAATTTTCAATTAGTAAAATTTTTATAAAAAAAAAATAATTTACTAATAATTATACATTAAAGTGATTTCATCTTTAAAAATAGAAGTAAAAAAAAAAAGCGCGCGTACATTAGAAATGCTTTTTAACATAGATTATTTCGAAATAAATATTTTTTATAGGCATTAATAATTTTTTACATATTACTCATAATTTTTGAAGTTTCTTTACTTCTTAAGATATTTTATATTTAATTTAAAACAATAATAATAAGAAATTACTGTTTTTATTCTCACAATATAAAATTAAAGCTCACGGAAGTTCATTCTTGTATAAGATAACGTTTATTAAAACATGAAAAAAAATTAATGTATAAATTTTTTTGTAGGTATTAAAGACTTTACAAAATATAACTGATTTTTTTAAAAGCAATATGTAACAGAATGCAATAAGCCTCTAGCATATTTCTTTGTTGATCGACGTACTCGGAACAAAACAAACAAGATACCGGCGATCACAGTGAACTTGTAGGTAAATAGTATGCGTTTAATCGGTTACAGTAGACAAAGTGGTTTGCAGGTGCTATATCAACAACCTCTCTACGCTACGGTAGTCAAAAATTTGTTATATTTAGTCAACTTATTTTCTCAGTGAAATTAGGAGAACCTCTTGAATATACATAACGTACATGTTATATACATGTAAAAATTTGTTAATAAAGAAAGAGAGAATAGGGGTTTTTCATCTTAAAATTCTGTTTTTAAAATATTTTTAAATTTTAATAAAATAATTTCAGAAATATTTTTAAATTCTAGGCTATTTTCAGGTTTTCCATATTCCTTTAAATTCATGACGCTGAAGTGCGCAACGTTTCTGAGAAACGAACAAAATTTTTGTTAATTACATTTAAAATTGTATGGGTAAATATAATTAATTATTCATTGAATTAGCTATATAATAGAACTAAAAACAATTTTAAAAGTTTATTTGGCCAGAAGTTTTAAAAATATTTTTTTTCTAATTTATTCTTTTTGTTCTATTCTACGAAACGTTGCGCACTTCAGCGTCATTTAACGTAGTTATAAGCCAACGTTGCTAGTCAAATTTATTTTTTGGATGAAAAGGTTATCAGAACTACATTTAGATTTAGTTAATAAATATTCAAAATATCTTTTAAATTTAAATGATAAACTTTCGACATAAATAACTACTCTCTAAAATTGAATAAGTGAAAATTCACTTATTAGATGTCAAAAGTCTTCCACTCTTTCAAAAAGTGCATATGCACTTACAATAAGTATATATATATATATATTTGAGCAAGGAAACCTCAGACAAAAACAAGCATTGAACTTTTTGCATGATCGTAAACTTGATAAAAGACACCTTTCTAATTAATATTAAACATAAAGATTATTTTCTGTAATTGATGTAGAATTATATCAGCAGATAAAACTAAATATTGCTGCCATTATTAAATTTCTATTAAAATATTTAGTATTTCTAACTTTTTCTAACCTCCAAACCTCTCAATTTTATTTTCACGCAGTTATATTTGAAAAAATTAATTTTAGAAAATAGATATTCTTTAAAGAGTAAGAAAACATTGGTTTATATCTGTCTTGAATCTAGTTAAAATTTCAGGAATATATACTGCCCGAGACGAAAATTTGGGCCTACATTTTAGCCTACAAATTTAATGATTTCAAGAGTAAGTTTAAAAAGTTGGTTTCTAATGTAAGTTAAACCTACTTTGGGCCTACAAGGTGTCAGTTACAATCAATTCTTCCACTTGTAGGCTCGAAATAGGCTCAAAGTATCTGATATTGTAGGTTTGTTAGGCCCAAAGTAGGCTCAAGATATGGAATATTGTAGGTTCGATAGGCTCAAAGTAGGCACGTGGTACACCCAAATATACAATATACTGTAGGCCCTGGGAGGCTCTATGTAGGCTCATGTAGGCCCGCAGTAAATCACTGATAAAAGATCAAAAAAATAATTCATGAAGATGTCACATTAAACCTGGCTATTGTTAACTATGTATACCTGAAACTGAAGGATTTCAGTTTTAATTGTGTTCTTACTTCTAAATACATGGGCGGTACTGGGACGCAAGTGATGACTGCCCAAATACACATACAAAGAAGCACTTAAAATTAATACAATATCGCACGACGCACACATACACACACACACTATACATATAAACCTAACTTATACACTAAACGCAATACACAACGCTGTTAAGAATAGCTTATTTTGTTCTTATATACTAACCGAAAGAAATTTTCATAGCTTTTGAGAAAGTAACAAAAATAATTTTATGACGTGAAGGAGCAAAATTTTGCTAATATGCATATGAAATATAAATTTAGTTGTATTAGTTTATACATGGTCAATTTTTCAAAAAAAAATCTGACTACGCGCTTTGCGCTCCGTCACATTCTCATCGCGCGCTGGGCTCGCTTCGCTCGCTAGTTTCAGCGCGCCTCGGGTTCAATACATTTCAAATTATGCAGGCCGACTAACTCGAGGACTAACTTCAAGTTATAGATTTACATATGTTATTCTATATGAAAAATAAAAGCATACTTTGTTTTTCGTTAAACATTATTTTAAACGAAGTTACGAGTACTTCAATTTTGAATGGTAAAACTCAAAAAAACCATTAAAAAAATGTATTTCACTTGTAATTTTTTTCCATTAATATAATCAAATTTTGATTATTGGATCTTTTTTAGGTGATATTTTCTTTTTCAAAATGCTGTTTGAAATTTTTAAGAGGCTTTAGAATTAACAAAATTATGGATGATTTTCCTTAAATAAATAAGGCCCATTTTCGCAAAAAACTCACCTTTTTTTTTTAATTTTGATCAAATTTTTCACAGATAAATTCTTATTTAAAGTTTGAGATTGTTAGTAAGCAAGTTTAAGAACAAATGAAATGCAATGAATTCAACTAAAGTAATTACTTTTATAAAATCAATAATTAATGCACACTAACAAACTCAAATTCTTGTATAAAAAAGAATATTTCGAAAAATATAAAAAAATTCTCCTAGCTGACAGTATGGTTTTATCAGAATATTTGCTTATGTTGATAAGAATTATAATAAAAATTTTAAAGAAAGGAAAGGTGGGGTTTTTGAGAAAATGAACCTTATTTATTTTTGGAAAATAGTCTATAATTTTGTTAATTTTTACTTTTTAAAATTTTCAAATGGCATTTTGAAGAAGACCACCTAAAAGTTTTATTAAAAAACAGGCCTTAATAGAAAAGTTATTTATACTGGCACTCTACTGCGCCGGTGGTCAATTCTTGATTAGTCAGTACTGGACCTATGCTGACAAGAAAATACTGAAGAACGGATTTTTAGCTTTAAAATGAAATTGCATGGGTGAGTGGGGGGGGGGGATTAAATACACATTTTTTTCCTGTCGAACAACTTAGGCTAGATCCGATTTAAAATAATTTTTTCTTGTTACACAGTGTTATGTATGTATTTAATTACTTAATACATATTTTTAATTCAGATATAATTTTCAACATGTTACCCTGGCGAAAAGGCTAGATCGAAATCTAACTGACTTTGGTCAGGTTTTGGTCAAGTTTGGTTTGAAGCAAAAAATTGTAATTAGTTAGTGAAATCTGATGAAAATAATGAAAAATTATGCCAAATTAGTTTATATTTAATTGATTTGAGCAAAAATTGTAAAAAATAGGACTGATTTTAATAAGTAATATTACTTCTTAATTACGGTTTCATTTAATATAATTCTTGCTCAAATCAACTAAATACCTATAAACTAATTTGGCATGATTTTTTATTATTTTCATCAGATTTTACTAACTAATTACCATTTTTTGCCTCAAACCAAACTTAACCAAAACCTGACCAAAGTCGGTCAGATTTCGGTCTAGCGTTTTCGCCAGAGTTTGTTTTTAAAAATTGCTTAAATAATTTATTTGATTCATTAAAAATCTGCAATATTATATAAAATAAGATATAAAACAATTTATTGAAATTTATGTATGATAGATAACAAATTAGTCATTTTTTATATCAAATTTATTTTTCAAATCATTCTAATTCAAACGACCAGTAAAATTATTTTATTAACATCATTTAAAACTTTCAAAGTTATTGAGTTACAACGAAAAAATTGCAGTAAATAAATTTACAAAATTCAAGGCTTTTTAACTTTTAATTATTATGTGTCGGTCCGCGATGAAAGGGACCTTAGCTGCAGAAATGAATAATTCACTGACGAGCGTTTGAAGTTGAGCCTGTCTGTGACATTGTTAGGTTATGTCTATGTTTCACCGCTAATAACAAAAACTAATAGACATAAACAATTTTTGATTTGTGTACGCGAAAAAGCAACTCAAATTCTACTGATTCTTAATTAAAATTAAAAATTATATGTTTTGAATTTTACAGAACGGGCGCTTGAAGTTGTGCCTGTCTCTGTTATTTTTAGGTTATGCCTAGGTTTCGTCGCTAATAACAAAAGAAACTAATAGACATAAAAAAGTTTTGATTACTGTACGTGAAAGAGCAACTCAAATTCTATCGATTCATAATAAAAATTTAAAATCCACTGTTTTGCAGCTAAGAAGTAGAATTCTAAATTTTACGTATAACTTATATTACAAGGCATATCTTAACCTAAAAGACAGATAAAATAAAATAACATTCGCTTTAACCGAAGCAACGATTTTGACAATGGTGAAAATATTTGGAAATTTTCACAATTTGCATTTTTCATTGTTTCTCTTCAAGTTTTAAGAAAATTTTAAAGATGTCCTGAATTCTGTGAATTCTATAATATCGTATATAAATTGTACGGAAAGATTATATACTTAAATAAACTTGCGTTCGTTTTCTGTTCCCGTAGTGTTTGCCAGGTATAAATGGACCCTTTAAGTAGACATAGAGTTTATATAACTTTTGTGTAGGTTAGGAATAAAAAAATTATAATTCTATTTCAACTTCGTTATAAATTTCATATTTGTAATCTTTGATTCATCACCTTTCTAATGATATAAAGTTTGCACTCGAAAGATAAAAAAATCCCTTAAATAATTTTAATGAATACTAATTTCTAAATACATTTTAATTCAAATTTTCATTTTTTTTACGAAAAAAAATTTCATCTATTTTATTTAAAAGAAAATTTTTTTTATTTTGTTTAAAAAAACATTAACCCTAAGAACCACCCCTTGCCGAGAAGATCTTAAAGGATAGAATAAAGTATCTATGTCATAAATAGACGTTTTTGACATAATATTTTTCACGAGACAACATTGTAGGCTCAATAGGCCTAAACAAGGTTCAAAACTGTAGGCTCGAGAGGCCCAAAGGAGGTTCATTAATAAAATATTGAAAATTTTATTGCTTTAGTAGGTTCATCAGGTCCAAAATGACTTGAATATAGGCCCGTAAGGTTCAAATCGGGTCCAAAGAGGGTCATTCAGGCTCAAACTAGGCTCAAAATTACGTCTCGGGTGCGTAAAATTTGAGACATCCAACCTCAAAATTTCAGTTAAAAATTAAAATTTCGAAAATAAATATCTCACATTAATTTTTAAAACTAATATTAAAAAACAAATAATAAATTCAACTGTTAATTAAAAATTTAAATTAAAATTTTAATTTAAAAATTGAAATTTGGAATATGTATATTTTAAATTTAAGAAAATAAATTTTCCTGAAGATTTAACAGATACAAGGCACATAGAAAATAAAGTTTTCTTACATTTTAATGAAACTTTATAGAAAATCGATTTTTTCAAGTATCACTGCGAGAGAAAGCGTCAATTGTTCAATATTCTTTAAATCATTTTCACGTATTAAATATTTTCTTTTATTGCAATGAACTTACAAATCAACGTCACTTTGTTTTTTTTTTAGTATATAAAAAAAAGTGAGAAGAAAGGGCATAAATGAAAAGCACACTTTTTTTAGAATCTGTTTCGAAACATAACACGTACAAAATGCAAATTATAATAAACAACTAGTTTTTTGATAATATAAAAGTCTTTATTTAATTATGAACATTATTATGATCTCTAAATAGGCAAATTTAATTAGATAAAATTATGTAATAGGAACAATTCATTTATTAATTATTTTATTTCCTATTAAAAATATGTATTAAACATTGCATATTATACATTTTTTATTGAATTAAATCAGGAAAATTTTACTAATGTGTCATTTAGAAGGGTTAGTAAACATAAGTTATTTCAGTAAGATTTTTAATGCTCGATGATTAAAAAATAAAATTAAGCAATCAACTTTCCAAATATTTTAATAACTAAAATATAATGCTTATAAGGTTTTTTTTATTAATTTAGTTGAATGCACATTTCTTTTAAATTATAATTTCGATTCTACAGATTGAGCCTCCGGATTCTATAAGGGAGGCATTTTACGTGTAATGTCCCAAGCTCAAAATTAATTTCTTTCAAAAAAATTGAAACTTAGGAAATTTCTTGCCCTATCTAGTGGTAATAGAACCCAAAAGAAAATTTTGACTTTTTTGAAAAATTGAAGGGGGCAGAGGGGGGTCAATTTTGTCAAGTTTGCTTAATACCGTCTTCTTACTTAATTTTCTCAGTCTTGGCGGGTAATGAAAAACATTTCTTCGAGTATGATTTTTAAAGGTTTTTTAATGCTCTTTTCATTCGTAAATTTTATTTTTTAATATTTTAAAAAATTGACCCTAATTTTTGATATTTAATATTTAATTTGATATTTTCACCAAAATCGAATCGTTTAATTTTAAAATAAAGTGTTGCAAGCGAAAGCTGAGGTTTTTTCCTATTGATATAGAAATTTTTAGAATGCCGTTTTTTTTTGTTTTTAAGATATTAATTCTCAAAGAACGGATTGTAGCGCGCGGCGCCCTGCGATGCGGTCGCCTCGCATCAGGCTGCGTCAGCTACTCACTCTTACCAAAAGCACTATTTTTGGACAAAAATCTGCTGACAACTCAAAAATGATCCGATTTTAACTTTCTTTTTTTTAAAATACTCGAGAATGTTTGTCCTGCAACTCTGAACTGCTAAAAAATTAAGATTTTTTTTATTAACTGAAATAAATGTTAATAACATTTAAAAATTGAAAAAAATTATTGTTGAAAAAGTGACTTCAAGGTCATTTGATGTCAGAAACTTTATATACTTATATAAATACACACAAAACTCATCAAAAGTATTTTTAAGTGGTTCTTAGTTAATAATAATCAACAATTTTCAAATTGATTAAACAATCTTAGTTAACAAATTAATAACTTTAAAAATATTCATTCCTCAGATTCCGTTTCTTTTGTGAAGTTAATACCTTACTATTTAGTTTACTTACGTTTTGTGCATTTTGTAAAATTAATAACTATTGGCCTAGAATAATGAAAGAGTTAAAGAACGTTCACAAACATTTTTTTAATTGTTTAAACAATCGTAGTTAACAAATTAATAACTTTGAAAGTTTTCCTTCCTTAGATTCCGTTTCGTTTGCGAAATTAATTAATTACTATTGGCCGAGTATTGTATATATCAGTTTAGGAAGTTTACTAACAACTATTAAATTGTTTAAACAATCTTAATTAACAATTGAAGTTCTTCGCCATTTTTCTTCACTTACATTTCGTTTCTTTTGTTTTTTTGATAATCTTAAAGATGAAATAAAATTCTTTGCGTTTAGATTGCTTGAAAAACTCTAAGGAAATGATAAAAATTTATCTCAGAATAGGTACGAAATCGAAGCAAATAAAAATTCCGAGATTATTTATTTGCTAACTAATATTTTTAACAAATTTTAAAATATTTTATAAGGACCATAACTGTTTTTAAAATGTGAACCGAAAATAATTTTTTTAATTACTTAAGGAAGTGGAATCTAAGTAAAGATAACTTGCGAAGTTATGATTTATTAACTAAAATTTTTAGAACAATTTAAAACAGTTGGTAAATATTTAAACTACTTCATAAATTTAGATATAAATAGTAGTTAATTCATTTCACAAAGAATCGAAATATAAGTAAAGAAAAATGGCAAAGATATTAAATTGTTAATAAAGATTGTTTAAACAATGTAATAGTTGTTAGTAAACATCCTAAACTGCTATACAATACTCGACCAAATGTAATTAATTAATTTCGCAAAAGAAACGGAATCTAAGGAAGGAAAACTTTCAAAGTTATTAATTTGTTAACTAAGATTGTTTAATCAATTTGAAAATTGTTGATTATTATGAACTAAGAACCATTTAAAAATACTTTCGATAAGTTTTGTGTGTATTTATATAAGTATATAAAGTTTCTGACATCAAAGGACCTTGAAGTCACTTTTTCAAAAATAATTTTTTTCAATTTTTAAATGTTATTAACATTTATTTCAGTTAATAAAAAAAATCTTAATTTTTTAGCAGTTCAGAGTTGTAGGACAAACATTCTCGAGTATTTTAAAAAAAAGAAAGTTAAAATAGGATCATTTTTGAGTTGTCAGCAGATTTTTGTCCAAAAATAGTGCCTTTGGTAAGAGTGAGTAGCTGACGCGGCCTGATGCGAGGCGATCGAATCGCAGGGCGCCGCGCGCCACAATCCGTTCTTTGAGGATTAATATCTTAAAAACAAAAAAAACGGCATTCTAAAAATTTCTATATCAATGGGAAAAAACCTCAGCTTTCGTTTGCAATACTTTATTTTAAAATTGAACGAATCGATTTTGGTGAAAATATCAAATTAAATATTAAAATAAAAATTACCAATGAAAAGAGCATTAAGAAACCTTTAAAAATCATACTCAAAGAAATGTTTTTCATTACCCGCTAAGACTGAGAAAATTAAGTAAGAAGACGGTATTAAGCAAACTTGACAAAATTGACCTCCCTCTACCCCCTTCAATTTTTAAAAAAAGTCAAAATTTTCTTTTGAGTTTTATTACCACTAGATAGGGCAATAAATTTCCTAAGTTTCAATTTTTTTTAAAGAAATTAATTTTGAGCTTGGGACATTACACGTAAAATGCCTCAAGGGCACATAAATTTTCAACAGCGGTATCCGCTTTTCCCCCACCGCCTTGAAATTTATTTTTAAGAAACAAAATTTTGTGATTACTATCTTGTAGGAAATTTTCTGGCGCATCTTTTTTATTCAGATAATATTTTTTCTATCTCCTACCGTTTTTGAAAAAAACTCAAAAAACTAAATTTTTCGCGAAATCATATTTGATTAAAATTTTCACTTCAACTCGCGCTAAAATAAAAATTTCTTAATATTTTTACATGATATTTATAGGACTTATAGTTTGAAGCATTCTTTGGATGATAGGCTTTTAATAATGCTTAATTATTTAACTGAAAAAAAGTTATTAATTTTTTTATCGCTCATTGTTACATTATTGTTCGATAATCTTCAAGTGTTTCGTTTAACGAGGGAATTTTCAGTAAACACAAAGTGTCATATGTTAAAATTTTCATGGATACTCAATAAAGTTTTCTGGAAAGTTTCATTTGAATATAAATTATCGTATCATTAACACGAAACTTCCTCACTTTAAGCTTTCTCAGTCTCAAACAGAACGTTAAATTCATAGCATGTGAAATTTAAGAAAGCGTATTTTCTATCTTATCACTTTGTTATTAATTATTATCAGGCTTGAGTCCGTAAATAGTCTACTTCACTATAGAATTCAATTATATAACGAATCAGAATATTTACGGACTCAAGCCTGATTAATATTAAAATAATTTTTTTTACTTATTATTTTTTTCTATTAAAAATATGCGCTGTAAAAAAAAATTTTATGAGAAAAAAAATTATGCTTTTAACTTGTCTACAACCCAAGATTAAAAAAAATTCTTTTTTTGACTTTGAAAATTCACTTGGAACTTTTCCCGTGGACAATACTTTTACGCGTTTTCGAGCGCATATGCAGTTGTTTGATCCGGACCCTCAATTACAAACATAGCATTCTGACTAAGTGCGGTGGTTCAATTAAATCCTGTTATTTTAAATAAATTAATATAATGACTTACGTCTATAAGTGTATATTAATTGCTTATTTATATTTTGTTTGACGAGAAATGAACGAGAAAAGGCGAGATTCTCGTTATCTTATAGTCTTGTTTTCGAGAACGAGAATAAGACGAGATTTCCGGTTTGAAAACGAGAATCATTCTCGTTTCCATATGATTCTCGCTCGTCTCGCTCGTTATGCAACTCTAGTTTGCATTAACAGTAGATACTATAAAATTTGAAGTATATTTGTTTAAATCTATTATTGTTTTCTTTAATTCTATTAAATATTCTATGGATTCAAAGGTATCCGCTTTTGACCGTATTCAAAGATTTTATTAGTTGCATTAACAGTAGATAGGGGAGACCGGGGCTAGTTGGGTCAGGGGTAGAGTGGGTCATTGCAGTTTACTCAAAGACTATTACTCGAATAAATTTCTCTCTACACAAAAATTATGTTACATAGTGAGATTCAAGTTTGTGCCAAGTTTCATTATTATATCATCATTTATGTGGAGTAAATATAAGAAAAACTAATTTTGATACTCCAAAGTAAATTTTTACACACTTGGTTTTTTTGTTATATCTTCCTGAGTAATAGTTTTAGAAAAAGTTTAATTATCAAATTTTGCTCTTTAAATAGTTCCTTTTAAAGGACAATGAAGAGATTTTAATTTATATTTGCAGTATCGATAGAAAAAAATCAAATATTTAAAAAACACAGGCGGGGTTAGTGGGGTCGTTTTGACCGGGGTTAGTTGGGTCGCCCAAATGTATGAGAAATCTACTATATACTTATATTACATAAATAAACTACATTAATTTAATTAAATTTTACTACCAGTAATTTATTTCCGTCAATTACCACTAATAATAATACTTTTTAGCAATTAGGAACTAAAAAATACGTTTTTTCAATATGAGCAATTTTTTTATTTTATAATCTTATACTTTCACTGTTCTAATTTAAATATATTTATTTTTCAATTTTTTTTATTATAAAATAACCCTAAAAACTAAGTTTATTATAAAAAGTAATGTTTTAACATTTAAACAGTAACATTTTAATCATGACCCAATATGCCCCGGGCCGGGGCGGGTTGGGTCGCTTTGGATTTCTCCAAAAACAATGTTCCCCAAAAAAAACTAAAAGTAATAACGGAACTTTTTCTTTTTTAAATGAAAGCTGAAATATCAGAGCAGGTTTTCTGTACGATTAGGTTTTCATAAATGGCCCAACCAGCCCCGGTCTCCCCTACTATAAAATTTGAAGTATATTTGTTTGAATCTATTATTGTTCTCTTCGATCTATGAAGATATTCCATTTATTTAATAAGATATTTATTGTTTTAAAAGCATGATTTCTTGGAATCAACTCAAGATTTCTTGAATCAAGTTTATATACTTTTCTTTTGTATTTTAACGGTATTGCAATTAAAAGTAGGTACTATATTTTTAAATTATTAGTTCCACTTTTTTCAGGGTCAGACTATCCGCAGACTTTCAGCGAAATAGAGTCTGCAAAGAGTCTGTGGAAAGTATGCGAAAAGTCTGCGGAAAGTCTGCAGAAAATCCGCAAAAATATACGAAAAGTCTGCAGAAGAACTACGGAAATGTGCAGAAAGACTCCGGAAAGTCTGTAGAAATACTGCGGAAAGTATGTGGAAAGTATGCGAAAAGTCCGCGGAAAAACTGCAGAAAGCCTGCAAAAAGACTTCGGAAAGTCTGCGGAAAGTCTGCAGAATATCCGCAAAAATATATAAAAAGTCTGCAGAAGGACTGCAGAAATGAGCAGGAAAACTCCGGAAAGTCTGTACAAAGACTGCGGAAAGTCTGCAAAAAGTCTGCGGAAAATCTGCGGAAAGTCTGCAGAAAGTCTGCGAAAAGTCTGCAAAAAGTCAGCAGAAAAACTGCGGAAAGTCTGCAGAAAGTCCGCGAAAAATCTGTAGAAAGTCTGCGGAAAGTCTGCAGAAAGTCTGCAGAAAGTTTACGGAAAGTAAGTAAGTACAGACTTCCTGCAAACTTTCCGCAGACATTCCGCAGACTTCTACAGATTTTCCGCAGATTTTTTGCTGACTTTCTGCAGACTCTCCGCAGACTTTCTGCAGACTTTTTGCAAACGTTCTGTAGACTTTCTGCAGATTTTCCGCAGACCTTCCGCAGACTTTTGCAGACTTTCCGCAGACTTTCCGCAGACTTTCCGAAGTCCATTTGCAGACTTTCTGCAGTTTTTCCGCGGACTTTTTGCATACTTTCCACAAACTTTTCGCAGTCTTTCTGCAGACTTTTCGCAGATTTTTTGCAGACTTTCTGCAGACTTTGCAGACTTTCCGCAAATTTTTAGCAGACTTTCTGCAGACTTTTTGCAGACTTTCCGCAGACTTTTGCAGACTTTCCTCAGTTTTTCTACAGACTTTCCGCAGACTTTCCTCAGACTTTTCGCAGACTCTAGTACGCTGAAAGTCTGCGGATAGTCTGCAGAAAGTCTTCGGACTGTATTACTTGGGTTTTATACCCTATATTAATTAAAATATAAATCAATGATATTGAATTTTTAAACTTATAGGTTAGTAGAAAATAATACAAAACGCAGAATTAAAAAAAAATTCTCACATTTACAAGAAAAACAGTTTTTATTGATTCCTGAACAATTATGATTTGTGGACTTGTGCGGTTTCTGCACCAACCGCCTCATTTTTTCTAAGTGTTTTTTGCGTCTACAGAACGGCTTGAAATTTGGAGTACTCGCATTTGCCTGGACAACCCGGTATATTGGGTTTGCTCGCCAGTGGAGAGGGAAAACTGTAGAAAAACCTCTTCCTGAATACAACCGGTTTATCGACAGTCGAGTTCTAGTGATCTGCACAAGTCGATAACCGACAGTGCATATCATTATTCCTCGACGTCAAACCTTCCACTGAAGTTATCTCACGAGTTAGAAAAATCCCAGACTCATCGGGGCGCGAACCCAGCAAGCTGGACTTGGCGCGACCGCAGAGTCTAGTATTTAACCAACTGAGCTAACTCCGTGGTTATATAATGTACTAAATACTACTATTTACTATATAATGTACTATATAATGTATTATATAACAAAACAAAACTTACCTGATTACTCCCTTCTGTTAAAAGGGTTGTTGTAACTTTTCTTCAACTTCTATTAAACACTTTTAATGACTTTTAACACCCTAAAACACTGTCTTAACTGTTTCCACATCTGAGAAAAAAGCGTTTTGAAATAGACTGTTGTGTGATCAGGGGCGGCGAAACTTGTGTGGATAGTGTACAGTAGTCCACACGCCATTTTATGTATTTAAAATATTTTTTTGAAATTTTTCAATATTAATAGCAGCGCTTACCAACAATCATCTGTACTCAATACACGATCTGGACCTGTTTCGCCTATATTACTGAGGTAATACACGTTTTTGCGATTAAAAAGAGATAATTTTTTAAGCAGACTGTACCAAGATAAACTGTACAGTAATGGAGGCATTACTCTATAACTGCGTAGCGACGATATAGAGTATATAAACCTGCAAGATTCGTATCCAGAAAATTTTTTAGAGGGGGAAAGGCACCCCTGGCTACGTTCCTAAAATCTACTATTTTTATCCTCCTCATTTTTGTAAATATATCAACAATTTATCAAATGTACAAGAAAAGCAAAACTTCGGTCAAGTTGGGGCTATTCCCGTTGCGAACCTAGTGATGAAATGCAAACATTTGAAATATAATATTACTTAAATAAAAAGAAATAAGCTTCAAATTAATCTGAAAACTGTAAGTCAAGTAATGAAGACCTAAGCCAACACTGTAAAAATAGGTGTCTCACTTATGTTTTAAAGCTAAACAATTAAATGTTTCGTACCTTTGAAGCATTGATTGTGATTTGTTTTGAGTTGTCTCGTGTTCACTTTGAAACAGGCATAATATCTAAATTGAACCAGAAAACAATTTTCGTGTTTTAGACATGTATTAAAACACGAAATCCGTCTTTAATTAAGATTCATAACTTAATTTTAGTCATTTATGATCTTTTACTATCTTAAAGTGAGTCAGATTCAGCTGTGCATGATCACATGGTAACACTTGTTTTGTTTTATAAATGAGGACACAAAACACTTTAAAAGTTTTAAAAGTGAGGACAATCTATCTCATAATAAGATACTTATTTTTACAGTGAAAGAACGTTAATGAGAAAATAGTAAATTGGTCTGTTCCACACTGGACGATAAGATGGCCAAAACTACGAAAAGGAAAAAGAAGGAAAAGTAAACTCTTTATTATATATTGTGGGACTCGTGCAATAAAAGGATGTACATATTATTGCACCATAATTTATTGGGAATCCGCTATTTGAGCCACGAAAAGTTCAGAAATGTTTTATACAGCACAAAACAAAACGCTTTTTTGCACTATTCAAAAGAAAAATTTAAAAATCACGCATAACAAACAAAAATGTACACGTCAGCATCAGCATCGTACGCCATGATCGCCATATTTGTACAAATTTGAAAGAAAGAAGGAGGGATATAGATAAGTATCGACTCTAGTATCGATTTCAACGAAGACTTCGATATATCCAATTGAGGCTTTTTGATTCGCTGGTAATCTTTTAAGAAATATTACCATCCAATCAGAAAGCATCAATTGGAAACATCAAAATATTCGTTGCAATCGATACTAGAGTCGATACCTATCTATATATCCTTCCTTCTTTCTTACAAATTTGTACATATATGACGATCATGGCATACGATGCTGATGCTGACGTGTACAGCTATCGCCAGATATGCTTTAACATATTTCCATAGGACCTACGTGTTAAATAGTATATTTCGTAACATGCGTGACAAGCAGTCGTTTCTGAAACAAGAGCAATGTTTTTGCACTCTGACGTCACATAGTGAATCGTTCTTAAATCTGTAACTTTCTAGTTATCTACAGAGAACCGAATCACGCCATTTTAAGACTGCGTTATGAAAATGTTAAAGCATAATTGTCGATAGCTGTACATTTTTGTTTGTTATTCGTGATTTTTAAATTTTTCTTTTGAATAGTGCAAAACAGCGTTTTGTTTTGTGCTGTATAAAACATTTGTGAACTTTTCGTGGCTCAAATAGCGGATTCCCAATAAATTATGGTGTAATAATATGTACATCCTTTTATTGCACGAGTCCCACAATATATAATAAAGAGTTCACTTTTCCTTATTTTCTTCTTTTTCCTTTTCGTAGCAATTCTACCTTAAGCAGGAATAATTTCAATAAAAATGTAATTATTATTATTAATTGTGAAAATGTGACATAAATGTAACATCGGAAATGACGTCGGAAATGACATCGGAAATGATATCATTTATGGTCTTCAATTCTAATATCATTTCCGATGTCACTTCCGATATCATTTCCTACGTCATTTCTGATATCATTTACAACGTTATATTTTTCAACCGGGAGGGTTAAAAAAATTTTATTTACCTACTTTTGCTCCCGGAGGGAGAAAAAACTCTGGAATACTCCCTCCGTGTAAGGAAAGTTAGCTTCGCCCACGTTAATTTGAGGGAAATAAAGACGCGATAAACGTGCATGAGTTATAAAAACTAATTTTGATACTCCAAAGTAAATTTTTACCCACTTAATTTTTTTGTTATATCTGCCTGAGTAATATTTTTAGAAAAAGATTAGTTATCAATTTTTTGACTTTGAATAGTTGCTTTTAAAGGACAATTAAAAAATTTAAATATATTTGCAGAATCGATAGATAAAAGTCAAATATTTATTTGAAAAGCACCGCTGGGGTCAGTTGGGTCTTTTTGACTGGGGTTAGTTGGGTCACTAGAACGCATGTGAAATCTACTATATACTTAAACTACATTAAATAAACTAAATTAATTTAATTAAATTTAACTATCAGTAATTTTTTTCAATCAACCAACACTAATGATAATACTTTTTAACAATTTGAAATGAAAAAATACGTTTTTTCAATATGAGCAATTTTTCTATTTTATGGTCTTATACTTTTACTGTTTTCCGTTAAATATATTTATTTTTCAATTTCTTTTATTATAAAATAACCCTAAAAACTAAGTTTATTATATAAAGTAATGTTTCAACATTTAAACAATAACATCACTTTTGATTTCTCCAAAAAACAATGTCCCCACAAAAAAAAATAAATGTGATAACGGAGCTTTTTCTTTTTTCAATGGAAGCTAAAATATTAGAGCAAGTTTCTTGTATGATAATAAAGTTCTCATAAATTGGATATTAACCAAGTTATACAACGAAAAATGAAAAATGACTAAACCAGTCCTGCTCTCACCAATATTGCGAATTTAATAATTATAATAATACATTTTTAAACTATTTAATAAATTGTTATACTATTGTTTGTGCAATTTTAAGCACCCTATAAATTGTAACACATTTTTAATACGTTCTCTTTATTCTTTAAACAAACAAACAAACCAAAATTTTACGATCTTGTCACTTTTTTACCATTTTTATTTAAAAAAATGTTTAAATAAATAGAAATATAAAAAATCGAACCTGACAGATCGATGAAAAATTTAATTATGAGGAAATTAATAAAGAAACGTTAGTTTTGATCTATAATTAAAACCTGTAGGGTGATTTGAAAAGAAAAGAGTGCAACACGTAAAAAAAACTGGAGTTTCACTTACTATAGCTGGGGTAATGTGAATCACAAAAACTAGTAATATATAGGACAGTTACAGTCTATAGTTCAAATTACTTATTAAGTGTGGTATGCTACCTATAGTGATGTTTACCACAGTGTGGAGCAAAGACAACTTTTTGAAAAAGCCTTCCGGCGTTTCCATTACTCCATAAAGTAGTTTTGTTTAAATATGTCAAATTATTGCAATTAGTTGAAAGTATGTAATAACTTTTATATATATTTACCAGTGATTAAATAAAATTTTAATATTTGCAGTAGAAGCTTATCAAAATGTCGAAATTTATTTTAACCCCACAAATAAAAAAATCAAAACAAATCGAAATGTAAGAGGTTAAATTTGCGACTATAATCAAAACAATAAAACCTTCATATTTGACAAAAGTCAAGTAATTTAAATTACTTAAGAATGCAATATTAAAACATAAATTTAAAATAGTTTTTACAAGTAAGTAAAAAAACCTGCCTAATCAAACCAAAAACAAAAATTCTGCAACATAACCTATATTTTTGAAAAATTATTACGATTCAATAACTTTTAAATTAACGTTAAAAATTTGTTGTTGTAAACATTAGTAATTATTTTTTATAGACGTAAAGGTTTTGTTACATATGGTTCAAATCTGAAAAATTTCATAAACTAACTGTTTTTTAATAACTGTGCCTTATAATAAAAGTTTCATATTTTTTTTTATTCAAGTTAATTAAGATAATTAAAACTTAATTATAAATTTCAATAAAATTACTTTAAGATTGTAAAAGTTGTGTATACAAAATATTCGTAATAAAAGAAGCGAATGAGTTATTTAAACTGATATTTCTTTTCAAATAAATTTAATTTATATTTGTACATAGTATCTATTTAATAATAATTTCTTTAAATTTATACTTGCTTTATAGTTTCAACAAAAAAGTTCAATTTTTATTTTTCTCAACCGTGATGTGAATAAAATAATTAACAAGAAAATTAATTGTTTTGTGAATTTTTAAGGAGGAAGGAAACAAATAATCGAAAAAAATTAGCTCAATTCCATATATTCGTACATTTTAAATAAAAGGGCTGTCTAAATTTTAAGAGCGTTTTTTAAACGTAGAAAATTTTTATGTTTAATATTGGCTTTAAAATTTTAAAATGTTTGGTAAATATTTCCATAAATTCAAATTTGCATTTGAGTAAAAATAAAAATTTTTCGTTCATGAAAACCATTTAGATGAAATAAAAATCTAAAACTTGACACACGTTTCCTACAAGCAGCATATTGTATTCTTTATTTAAATGCAACTTCGAACTGATCAAAATTTAAAAATAAAATTGTGTTAAAGAAAATAATATAATAATAATTTTTATTACGTAATATACAACATTATTAAAATAATTATTACAAAGTTCAGAAATATCAATAATGTTTTTAATTAATTATAAACAAACACTTTCTTAAAGTATGTATCTTGTAGCCACATACATGTTATTATTTTTAATCACATGTAAACAAGGAACTGGACTATCAAGTGTATGATAATTCTTCAAAGTACAAACTGTTTTCCCTTTATTTTCTTTTATTAAATAAGCGTGAAAATTTTCATCAAACAGTTCTGAATCGAAAACTTCAAATACCATATAAACTTCTGTATTGACTAGAAACATTAATTTAACTTTCCCAAACGTTGGAAGACCCAAGTCATTCACGTGCAAAAATAAAATTGAACCTATATGGTACTTGGTACCATAAATTTGAACCCAATTTAAATTTAATACTACATCACCATCAACATTTATTTGTACTTTTGAGTCATATTCAACATCACGGTAAACATTTTCGCCTTTTACAAACGAATTAAATTTTAATTTGTACTTAGTAATTATAGTTTTAAGACGATTTTTAGCACCAGATGCAACCGTAGTTAATTTTAAATCGTGATGCATTGATTCAAAGCGCATACAAGAGCATCTCGACAGTGGACCATTAAGCAAAATTAATCGTACATAGTGCAGTAAAAAATGAAATTTAGGCGTTAAAGTTTTACCAGAAACTTGTAAATACAATTTATGGTGTTTATATATCAAAGATGTTAGAAGAATCAATAAATCTCGACGTATTGTAGCTGCGGTAATTATATCAAGTATTTGTCTTAGTAATTTGTATAGCTCCCAAGCTTTGTCATCTTTATCTTTAACTAAATCACCAATTAGTAAACCAAAATATCTGGTGAAACATAGCATCTCAGATGCTGACATTCGAATTTTCACCTTGCGTTTACTCTTGTCAGACAAAGATATTGTTGGTGGTGCATTAGACTTTTCAGAAAATCCCCATTTAAAATTTTGAATACGAATATTTAATCAATCAAGTGAAAAATTTTTTTTAATAAATATAAAATGATCCAGAATTGTGCGCATGGTATATAAGCAAACTCCTTCGAAAACGTCGTGCATTACGTCTGCATACATATTTTTAGTTACATGAAAATTATCAATTTTATGCCAAACGCAATCTTTGGTAATTCCAGTTGAAGTATTATTATTTGTTTCCAAATCTTTTTTATAATTAATTTCAGTGCGAAGTAAAAGATCATTTTCTATGCAAGTAGTTTTACAATTATTTTTGGGCATTTTACATATTCTGCAGTAATAATTCGCGTTAAAACCCTCTATGAATCCAAGTATCGAATTTAAGCCCAAATTGTCGCCAATGATCAGACCCAATTCAAAATAAACTATTTCAGTATCAGTACCGTTTTGTATAGGAATTCCATCCTTTTGTAATAAATTAATTTCATTAATTAATGCTTTAAAAAGTACGTCATTGCCGTATGTCGTTCGATGGTCAGCATAAAATAACATTATTAAAAAAATATGATCTAAGCGCGAACAATATTTTTCAGGAAAGCAAGGAATATTGCCATATGTAGTACCAAACTTATTATTTCCTGAATGGGAACCCAAAGGATTACCGGACTCAAATTCGTCGAAATAAATATGAAAGGGAATAACGAAGCGGTTTCCATGAGATTTCATTTTCTCTTGCCATATATCACCTTGAATAAAATTAGAAAATGATGATTTATCTTCGAGTAGTTTTCTCATATTTTCCTTAAGTTCATTTAAAAGATTTGGTTTTTCAAGAACTGATTTTAGGGTCTCCCTCCATGAAATATATTCAACATCTACGCTTTTAAGTTCAGAAACTACCGAATCTGCTGTCAATTTTGTTACAGGAGCGTATCCGATTTTATGTTTAGAGGATAAAGAATTGGAAGAGCTTGGTTGGAGTATTTTAAGTCGTTTATGTTCTGTAGCTACTTTAATGAAAGGATCTGGAATGTTATCGAAAATATTAGATACTTGATTTAAAGTTGACTCTGGTAAACCGTGATTCAATTTATCCAGTACTAAAGATTTGACGCAATTTTTGTAATCGTTATTTACAAAATTTTGAACTTTTTCAATAACAAGTTGAATATAATTACGAGGAATTACAAGATTTTTATGTAACGACATTGCAAATTTTAATGTCTTTTCCTCTAATTCTTGAGTTACTGAAATTTTCGTTTTGAAGTTCACAGCCGTTTTTGAACAAACAGTTTTATTATCACTATTCACATTAACCTGTTTGATAGGCGACTTACAAAGAGACGAGGATGAAGAGTCCTTTAAAGTAAAAGATTCGGTCTTAATTCAATTTGGAGTTGGTACTGAGTTGTCATTGCTTTCAACTAAAATAGTTTTACTGCCAGATGCATTCGTTGCTGATAGTTGATTTGCTGATGGTTTATTATTTTTTTCAAAAGTATTTGTATTTTGCTTAGCGTTCATTGGAGAATACCAAGATTTATGTTTTTTACGTAAATGAGCTTGAAAAGAGTTAAGATTTGAGAACCACTTTTTACATGTGTTTGATACACACTTATATTCATCCTGGTCATTTAGTTTATGATAATATTTTAAGTGTAAGATTAATAGTTTTCCATTTTTTAAGGACGTTTTACATTTAAAACACGCAGTGCCTTCCATTTTTCTTATTATTTTAAATAATGCACAAATAGGCCATAAAATAATAAAACTTTAAAACTCTTAAAATCAACGAAATAAAATTCGAAAATAAAGAACACTTATATATAGAAGATTATCAAAAAGAAAAGCTTTGTGGCGCTATTTTGCAGGCGTCGTGTTAGAGATCGGTTCAGGAACGGAATTTTCTTTTAGTTCTAACTTTGTAATGTCTGATATTAATTTGTTTACAGAAGTATATTCTCTTCTTGTTTGTGAAGGTATTTTGTAAACAAATTTTTCTATAAAAGTCCAAACATGTTCGCTTTTATACGAATATTCAGCATTTAATGCAAAACA
Source organism: Ganaspis brasiliensis (assembly GCA_037103525.1). Taxonomy (NCBI): domain Eukaryota; kingdom Metazoa; phylum Arthropoda; class Insecta; order Hymenoptera; family Figitidae; genus Ganaspis; species Ganaspis brasiliensis. The sequence continues at coordinate 2,157,121 of JAZKLR010000045.1, read as the reverse complement.
CGATTTCAGGCAACTGTCCACAGTTTTCAATGGTGATGGCATATTATACTGGGTGTCATTTATGATCAGATAAGATTTTCTTTTTCTTATTTTCATCAGGACTGCAAATAACTGCAAGCGGTTGATTAGTACCTCCAAAATTTTCAAAACGTTCCTTTCGTTCCTGTAGCTTGTCTTGTAAGTCATTATCTCTACTCAAAAATAGTACAAAATAATCCTGTACAGTTGTATTAGACGGTCTATCAACTTTTTTTCTTCCTTGTTTAACATTCTCCGATTTCTCATGTTTTCGTTTAATGCTTTTAGTTCCAAGCAACAAAGGTAGCACTTGCAATGCCAGAATTCCTACTTCACCTACAAAAAAAAACAAAGATAAAATACAAGCACTTAAACTTATTTAAGACAAGAAATTTTAAAATAAAAGTTTAATTGTAATGTTAAATGAGTTACTTATTACATAGATCTTTAAAAAAGGTTTCTGGTTTATCCAACAATCTGCGTATTTCTCTATCTTTTCTTAATTTTGCGATAGTGATAATTTTAGGAGCAATTTTTGGCCAGTTTGAAATTAAACAATTAGAGTATTCCGGAAACTCAAAATCGAAATCGGCATCCAACTAAATAAAAATAGCAGTATAATAAATCTTAAAAGTCAGTATAGCTATCAAATATATTAAGACTTACTAGCAAGTAACCACTTTTAGGTTCTTTCAACGCTACATAGTTGGTAAAATAATCTGCAATTGTATCCTTTTCATTAATACTTTTTCTTAAAATTGTAGTAAGTTTCCTACAAAAATAAAAATTAAGTATAGCAAAGTATAATAAATATAAGCGACATTATATTTTGTAAATTCTTACGCTTTACAGAAAAAAAAATAAAATTTTTTTTTAAATATAATATAGATACTACACTAAAAAAAATTATTGGCAGATTTGAGTACTTTTTCACTACCATGCGAAGTTTAATAAATCCGCAACAAAATTAAAAAAGTAGTTAAAAAAACTAAAAAAAGTAGATTAGGTTTTCCTTGCTTTGGTTTTATTTTATATGAAATATTTTTTTTATCAAAAATGGACCTAATTTAGTGCAAATCACAATTATTTATAAAGGGGTAATATTATCTTGAAATTCTGAAAATTCATTAGAACTAAATTTTTGAGTTCCATTCAAATTCTTATAAGTACTTTTTTAACTAAAAACTTAAAAAAGTAAATTTAATAAATGTAATCTGATTTTTTTTAATTAAAAAATATTTTGTTTAAAATAAAAATTTTAAAAATAATATTAAAAATATTATCAACAAACCAACAATTGGAGTAGCCGATTGACTATTTTTTGATGGCAGTAAATCAATTGAGTGCAGAACTTTTCGACGATTTGTGTAAGAATTATACAACATTCCGCATGCCGATATTGGCTGTCCATTCAAACCTTTTTGCCATGGAGTATAATATAATTTTGCCTCCTCTCCTGGAAAGGCTGCTGCAATGGCATCTGCTAATTGTTTAAATCTCTTTGATAAAATCCTAAAAGTTTATAAAAGAATTAATATTTTTAATAAATAATTTTTAATATCTAATTTTTAAGTATCTAATTGATTTTTAATTAATAAGTAATTAAATAACCTTTTACATTATAAAGGGAATTTTACTATAGATGATCAAAAAAATCGATTTTTGTTTTTTTGCTTAAATATTCAGGTACTTTATCCGAGAATATGTACCCAAAATTTTAGATGCCAATCTAAAGTATTTTTCAAATTACGAGCCCCCATAGAAAGGTCGAGCAGATTTTCGAGCACCAGGCCAGACATAAAAGCGCGACATTTTTTTTATTAGGAAATTTAAATTAAAATGAGATTTTTGAGAAAGCACGTTTTCTCCAATTTCAATTTTCACAATTTTTAAAACATGGTGGGCGTGATTGAAAGAAAATAATTTACTGTTTTTAATTATCCAGTGCTTGTATTGCTCCTATTCATCCCTATTTTATCTAAATTAAAGAAATACGGAAAAAAATTTGAAAAATTTTTAGAAAAAGTTATTTTTTTAATCAAAGTTTTTTTTTGTTTTTATCCTTTAAAGTATTCGAATTTCACAACATTTTTATAATGTTTTTAATTTAGATAAGAAATATATTTATAAGCTTTAAAATTTTACTTAGTTTTTGAAACTGATAAAAATTGCGACCTGCACTGAGAAAAAATTTTTGTGAAAATTCCTGTGCTGTTCACTATAAAAGCGTCATAATTGATAGTCTCCGAAATTTTACCGTGCTGTCTTACCCCTATTTAAAAACCTTACGTAGGATCTGATGTTGGATCTTAGGTAAGATCTTAGGTAAGATCTTAGGTAAGTTCTTATGTGATTTCTTATGTAAGAAATGACGTAAGATCTTACGTGTGCATTTGGCAAAAGATCTTACCCAAGTTCTTATGTAATTTCTTAGGTAAGTTCTTATGTAAGTTCATAGGTTCGGCCAAAAATAAAAAAATTTAATTTTCATATTTTTAATTTTAAAAAACTGTATATTCAAAAAATAAATTAAAGTTTAAAATCTAAATTCATTAAATTTAATTAATTAAAATTAATTAAAATCAAATTTAAAAATAGAAGATAGAAAAATCTTTTTATAAATTTAATTTTAAGACATTTTTCAAAATGTCTGAAAAAAAATATTTAAAAAAATTATTAATCATAAGGTCATTCATAACCATTCATAATAGTTTGACGCACTTTTACTTTTTGTTAGAGGAAAGACATCTTGTGTCTTATCCTTTTAAAATGCTTATTTCTTGATCCATATATAATACCTAAGAGTTCGGTCTCATTTGTGAGGCAGAATGATGGCAGCCCTCTGGCGGCGAACCGAAGAAACAATGTCGCGGGATTACTCAGTTTCAAACCGTTTCACCTGTAAAGTGTATAAGTCACGATAGTTTGTTTACATTGTGCAATGCTTCAAGTAAAAGGTTAAAGGTTAAAGGTTAATACATTAATAATTATAAGATGTGAGGAGAACGAGAAATTAGTGAATATGTACGTGACAGTTATAATATTGGTAAGTTTTTATAAGATAATTGTCTTTAAACATTTTAATAAAAGTAGGGTTATTGTTTTGAAATGTATTATATTCCATTTAAATAATAATACTAATTTGTTCAAATTACATATTGTTTATAATTAATTATTAATTTATTAATATAATTTCGAAATATCTATTTTAATATTAATTTAACTAGTTTTGTCAAAGTAAAACTAAAATTTATAACAAGCTTTTTTATTAAATAACAGTTTTGAATATAAAATAATGTTTAAATATATGTGTTTAAATATTTAGTTATAAAATTTTTATTAATATAATTAAATAAAGAATTAAATGATATATTTTTAAACATGTTTTGTACAATTTAAATTTTTCTTTATTTAAACTATATAATTTTAAAATAAAATTCATAAAATATCATCACCATTACTTTAACCATTAGCCTAAATTTAAATTTAAATATAAAATAATAAAATAAATATACTTAAATATAAAATAAAATATTTAGTGAATTTAATACTATCTTTATTAAATTTTAATTTTTAAATTTAATCAAATCTATCATTATAAAACACAATGTACTTAATAGTTTTTCAATTTATTTTTAAATTATAAATGATCTTATTGTTTATTACAATAAATAACATTACAAAATAACATAATAAATATGCTTGCTATTTACCCTACCCTAATATATAACAAAAAAATATAAATAATTGATAAATAAAAGGATTTTATTGTTTTTTAATTAATAATAGTATTTTTATTTAACAGTTACAAATATTCAGGTTTTTACATTAAGCTTTTTAATACGTTAAATTACAAATTGTATTTAACTTAATACTAAACAAGTCAATTAAACAGTGTTTTATAAAACTATTTTACACATTATTGGCGTTCCCAAAAATTTTATTGATTAATCCATTAATGCTAAAATATATTGAAATTGGAAAAAATTGTAATAAATAATAATTCTTATTTTTTCCAGAAATATTGGAATACAAAAAATTTCTATTCTAAAGAAATTCCTCAACAGATGCTGTAGACTTATCAATATTTTGAAAATAAAGCTCCAAATCATGTTGATATTACCTTCGGATTCCTATGTACACCGTCGTCTGTGTTAAAAGTTATAATACTTTGAAGAAATATTTGAAAAATAAAAAACATATTTTTAAAAAGGAAAAAATGAGCATTAAAGGTTAATGTAAATAATAATAATAATAACAATAATATAAGGCAACTAATATTTTTTGATTTTTTTGCAGGGAATCAACAACCAAAAAATATCTAAAGATGTTCGAATAACCAGCAGCCTTAATTTACAATTGATCCGTTATCAAGAGGCGACACCACCAGAGCAGCAAATCCAATACGAAAAAAACCATGGATTCCAAAATAACAATTTAGTTCGTGAAGATACCACACTAAAAGAAAAATGTGATTGAGTCTTCTAAATTGAAAACTTACACCTTTAAACAGGTATTTTCGGTAATTTGAAAACACTTAACAATTATTCTCTGACCACTCAGACACAAATTGAAATTTTACTTTTAAAAACAACAAATTAATCACTTTTTTCTCTTTAAAAACATAATATTTAATCTTCTAACACAGAAATAAATGCCTTATTTTTCTCTAAGTGAAACTCTTCAATATTCCTTTGAAAAGTTATACTGGACAGTAATTAATATTAAATACACATGCTTCAATTTAATACATTACCATACTTTTTATGTAAAAATTTATTAACAATATTTCAACTTTTAAAATTATTCTTCCCGGTAAAATTTCTCACATACAAAACACCTCACCCGCTTCTAAGAAAAATTTTATTTAGAAACCCAATTTGCAAAATTATGATGCCCAGTAATGAACTTTTTTCGTAATTGAAAACAACAAATTATTATTGACTTTTACTTCTTTAAAAAACATTTTTAAATTTCTAACACAGAAATAAGTTTCGTATTCTTCTCTAAGTAAAATTATTCAGAACTGCAATTTTGAAAAATTATACTGGACAGTAATTTATTTATTTATTTTAAACATAACTTTATTAATCATCTCTGGATATTAAAAACTCATTTTTTAATTTAATACATTACCAAATTTTCTTAATCTTTTCGACAGTAAAAGTTTTTGAAAAATTCCAAATTACAAAATTTTTTCATTTTAAAAAATTACTAATTAATCATTTTTGTCTCTTAAAAATACATAACTCATATTTTTACATAATAAAATTAAGAAAAAAGATATCTCATATCCCAATTTAAAAAATATAACAGCACAGAAATGAATTCTTCCTTTCTTCGAAAATTCCCGCATGGATCGTAATAATATTCATATTGTAATTCTATATTGTATATCTATATTCTTCTTTTATTGAAACTCTTCAATATTTCAATTTTGAAAAATATTTCTCGTCAGTTACTATCTTTTTTCGTGTTTCAAAAAAAAAAAAATAGTTTTTTTTGCTTTTTACCAACAAATTTTTCAATTTCACACTTTCAAACAAGTTTCCAATCCTTCTCTCAGTAAAAATTCATTTTTTATTCTAATTAACAAAACTAGACTGCCCAGTAATTAATTTTTTAAAATCTTATTTGAATTTCTTAAATAAAATCTACCTTATGACCCTATTCTAAGTAAAATTTAATTTGCAAAATTATAATCCCCAGTAATACATTTTTTTCGTCTTTGAAAACAACTCATTAATCATTTTGTTTTTGAATAACCTATTTTAGCGTCGAACATGCAAAGAAGTTTCTGATTATTTTCTGAATAAGAATTTATTCAAAATTTCAATTTTACAAAATTATCCTGGACAGTAATGAATTTTTTTTTATTTTAAAAATAACTTATTTAATCATTTTGGATATTAAAAACACTTGCTTCAATATAATACATTTCCACAATTTTTATCTTTCTGACGGTGGTAATTTTTTAAAAATTCCAATTGGCAAAATTATTTGTCCCGGTATCTAATTTTTGTCGTTTTCAAAAATTCCTAATTAATAAGTTGTTTAAATACAAACTAATTTCTTATTCTTTTCTCAATAAAAAATATCTCAGAATCCAACTTGCAAAATATATCTAGACAGTAATGAACTTTTTTCGTTTGAATAAAAACGTAAATAATTATTTTTGCGTCTTTACAACAATTTCATACTCACAAATAAGTTTTAAATTCTTGCATTAGAAAAACTTTATTTAATATTCGAATCAAAAGAATTAAGCTGGCTCCTAGTTAATTTTTTAGATTTTCATAACATCTCATTAGTTATGTAAATTGTAAATTTAAATATATTTTTACTTAGGGAAGAATTACAAACTTGTTTGAAGAAGGGCAGGATTAAAAACTTGTTTGTAAGAAGAAATTGAATAACTTGTTTTTAAGTTGCGAAAAAAATTATTTATATATTTTTAAAAACGAAAAAAGTTAACTACGGTCCAGTTAAATTTTGTAAATTGGAATGTGAGATAAATTTTTATTCAGAGAAGAAAAAGAAATTGATTTGTATGTATGAAATTGAATTATGTTTTTTTAAAAGCCAAAAGTGATTAATTTTTAATGTTGAAAGCGACAAACATTAGATACCTGGCTAAATAAATTTGTATATTGAAATTTTTAAAAAATTTACACTGACGGAAAAATGATGAAAATGTGAGAATACATTAAACTGATGCGTGTGCTTTTCATATCCAAAAATAATTAATTTAGAATTTTCTTAAATAGAAAGAATTAATTACTGTCCAAGTATAATTTTGTAAATTGGAATTTTAAATAAATTCTTACTACGAGACGAATAAGTAACTGGTTTGTATGTGAGAAATTTAATTATATGTTTCTAAGAAACAAAAAATATTAATAAGGTATTTTTAAAATCAGCAAAAATAAAATACATGAAAAAATAATTTTGTAAATTTGGAATTTTTAAAAATTTGCACTATCGGAAAAATAAAAAAATTAGCACCAAATTTGTTCGCTGTGGTATCAAATATATTAACTGTTTCAACAAATTTGCACAGCAAACATTAATTTACTGTTACAATATAAATATTACGATCCATGCGGGAATTTTCGAAGAAAGGAAGAATTAATTTCTGTGCAGTTATATTTTTCAAATTGGGATATGAGATATCTTTTTTCTTAATTTTATTATGTAAAAATATGAGTTATGTATTTTTAAGAGACAAAAATGATTAATTAGTAATTTTTTAAAATGAAAAAATTTTGTAATTTGGAATTTTTCAAAAACTTTTACTGTCGAAAAGATAAAGAAAATTTGGTAATGTATTAAATTAAAAAATGAGTTTTTAATATCCAGAGATGATTAATAAAGTTATGTTTAAAATAAATAAATAAATTACTGTCCAGTATAATTTTTCAAAATTGCAATTCTGAATAATTTTACTTAGAGAAGAATACGAAACTTATTTCTGTGTTAGAAATTTAAAAATGTTTTTTAAAGAAGTAAAAGTCAATAATAATTTGTTGTTTTCAATTACGAATAAAGTTAATTACTGGGCAGCATAATTTTGCAAATTGGGTTTCTAAATAAAATTTTTCTTAGAAGCGGGTGAGGTGTTTTGTATGTGAGAAATTTTACCGGGAAGAATAATTTTAAAAATTGAAATATTGTTAATAAATTTTTACATAAAAAGTATGGTAATGTATTAAATTGAAGCATGTGTATTTAATATTAATTACTGTCCAGTATAACTTTTCAAAGGAATATTGAAGAGTTTCACTTAGAGAAAAATAAGGCATTTATTTCTGTGTTAGAAGATTAAATATTATGTTTTTAAAGAGAAAAAAGTGATTAATTTGTTGTTTTTAAAAGTAAAATTTCAATTTGTGTCTGAGTGGTCAGAGAATAATTGTTAAGTGTTTTGAAATTACCGAAAATACCTGTTTGAAGGTGTAAGTTTTCAATTTAGAAGACTCAATCACATTTTTCTTTTAGTGTGGTATCTTCACGAACTAAATTGTTATTTTGGAAACCATGGTTTTTTTCGTATTGGATTTGCTGCTCTGGTGGTGTCGCCTCTTGATAACGGATCAATTGTAAATCAAGGCTGCTGGTTATTCGAACATCTTTAGATATTTTTTGGTTGTTGATTCCCTGCAAAAAAATCAAAAAATATTAGTTGCCTTATATTATTGTTATTATTATTATTATTATTATTTACATTAACCTTTAATGCTCATTTTTTCCATTTTTAAAAATATGTTTTTTATTTTTCAAATATTTCTTCAAAGTATTATAACTTTTAACACAGACGAAGGTGTACATAGGAATCCGAAGGTAATATCAACATGATTTGGAGCTTTATTTTCAAAATATTGATAAGTCTACAGCATCTGTTGAGGAATTTCTTTAGAATAGAAATTTTTTGTATTCCAATATTTCTGGAAAAAATAAGAATTATTATTTATTACAATTTTTTCTAATTTCAATATATTTTAGCATTAATGGATTAATCAATAAAATTTTTGGGAACGCCAATAATGTGTAAAATAGTTTTATAAAACACTGTTTAATTGACTTGTTTAGTATTAAGTTAAATACAATTTGTAATTTAACGTATTATAAAGCTTAATGGGTAAAAATTTCTGAAGTGGCCCCCTGATTTGCAAACATGTAATGAAATTTGAAATTAATGTTATATTCCTATACTACTAAATGAAAGATAGTTTGCATATAAATAGCTTTTTTTAATTTAAATAATGTCAAAAGTTATAAACAAATGAAAATTTTTGCATCATTTTATTTGAAAATTCATATCTTTTTTTTATATTATTGAAAATTAATAAAATTTGTATGACTTGTGTACAAAAGTATAAACTTTAAGATAAAAATAATTTCGATCACGTGCATTTATTTTTTAATACAAAATTAATGATTTTTTATAAACAATTTAAAAAAAAACATGTTCTGGGCCTGCTAACAAATTTTTTTAAAAACGCATTGATTCAGTATGAATTTAGGTTTATTATACAAAAATAAAAATTTGGTTAGGTTTATATTTAACAGAATGGCGTTAATTTGTTTATAACGCTCCGGAAACAATATCAAGCGGCACTGGTTCGTTCGCAACTGCGCCTTCCGTAGTCCCTCCTATAATAAGATATAAAATAATTATGAAGTTAAATCAAGTCAAATGATTTAGTTGAACATAATAAAAATCACTTTTTTCATTTATTTATATAAAAAAACAATATGTAATTAATTAAATACGCAATAATGTTAAAGTACACTATCATTAATACTAATAACTAATAACGTTAATAATAAAGTTAAAAAGCTTAATTTTTTTGTACTCTATTGTCGTGGATTTTTTGTGACCTTATGAGTCTTTATTTTTGAATCCTCAGAAAATATTTTGCATATTAGCTGATCTCTTTCAGTTTGCTGAAACGAATGGTACTGTCGTGTACAACTAACAGTTTTTGCACATGCATTTCGAGGCGCTAAATTATTTTCGTTAATCGCATATTTCTCTTCTATGCAAAAGCCAAATTTAATTTTGTGGAAAAATTGTGCTGCCCATTCAAACAAACTTTTTGGTGATGTAATATATTTCCAATCTACAAGTTGTAAACTTGATATTTTAGCTTGCCTCTTTACCGTCCCACCAACCCCATCACAAGCCCCTTTGCCGTGCGAAGTGGCAAAAAAATTCCACTCTGCTGAAACTCCAAAATCATTTTCATGTTTTGTCAAATTCAAAAAATTAGTTTTGTTTTTATATTGTGAGCCAGCGCCGTCCGAAAAGTAAAATATTTTCTTTACATTTTGAGCACCAAAAGTTTCCTTCAAATGAGCAAAAAGTTTGTTTGAATGGGCAGCACAATTTTTCCACAAAATTAAATTTGGCTTTTGCACAGAAGACAGTACCATTCGTTTCAGCAAACTGAAAGAGATCAGCTAATATGCAAAATATTTTCTGAGGATTCAAAAATAAAGACTAATAAGGTCACAAAAAATCCACGACAATAGAGTACAAAAAAATTAAGCTTTTTAACTTTATTATTAACGTTATTAGTTATTAGTATTAATGATAGTGTACTTTAACATTATTGCGTATTTAATTAATTACATATTGTTTTTTTATATAAATAAATGAAAAAAGTGATTTTTATTATGTTCAACTAAATCATTTGACTTGATTTAACTTCATAATTATTTCATATCTTATTATAGGAGGGACTACGGAAGGCGCAGTTGCGAACGAACCAGTGCCGCTTGATATTGTTTCCGGAGCGTTATAAACAAATTAACGCCATTCTGTTAAATATAAACCTAACCAAATTTTTATTTTTGTATAATAAACCTAAATTCATACTGAATCAATGCGTTTTTAAAAAAATTTGTTAGCAGGCCCAGAACATGTTTTTTTTTTAAATTGTTTATAAAAAATCATTAATTTTGCATTAAAAAATAAATGCACGTGATCGAAATTATTTTTATCTTAAAGTTTATACTTTTGTACACAAGTCATACAAATTTTATTAATTTTCAATAATATAAAAAAAAGATATGAATTTTCAAATAAAATGATGCAAAAATTTTCATTTGTTTATAACTTTTGACATTATTTAAATTAAAAAAAACTATTTATATGCAAACTATCTCTCATTTAGTAGTATAGGAATATAACATTAATTTCAAATTTCATTACATGTTTGCAAATCAGGGGGCCACTTCAGAAATTTTTACCCTAATGTAAAAACCTGAATATTTGTAACTGTTAAATAAAAATACTATTACTAATAAAAAAACAATAAAATCCTTTTATTTATCAATTATTTATATTTATTTATTATATATTAGGGTAGGGTAAATAGCAAGCATATTTATTATGTTATTTTGTAATGTTATTTATTGTAATAAACAATAAGATCATTTATAATTTAAAAATAAATTGAAAAACTATTAAGTACATTGTGTTTTATAATGATAGATTTTATTTAATTTAAAAATTAAAATTTAATAAAGATAGTATTAAATTCACTAAATATTTTATTTTATATTTAAGTATATTTATTTTATTATTTTATATTTAAATTTAAATTTAGGCTAATGGTTAAAGTAATGGTGATGATATTTTATGAATTTTATTTTAAAATTATATAGTTTAAATAAAGAAAAATTTAAATTGTACAAAACATGTTTAAAAATATATCATTTAATTCTTTATTTAATTATATTAATAAAAATTTTATAACTAAATATTTAAACACATATATTTAAACATTATTTTATATTCAAAACTGTTATTTAATAAAAAAGCTTGTTATAAATTTTAGTTTTACTTTGACAAAACTAGTTAAATTAATATTAAAATAGATATTTCGAAATTATATTAATAAAATAATAATTAATTATAAACAATATGTAATTTGAACAAATTAGTATTATTATTTAAATGGAATATAATACATTTCAAAACAATAACCCTACTTTTATTAAAATGTTTAAAGACAATTATCTTATAAAAACTTACCAATATTATAACTGTCACGTACATATTCACTAATTTCTCGTTCTCCTCACATCTTATAATTACTAATGCGCCACACTTTATTTAAAAAATTTTAATTTAACCAGTTTTTAACCTTTTACTTGAAGCATTGCACAATGTAAACAAACTATCGTGACTTATACACTTTACAGGTGAAACGGTTTGAAACTGAGTAATCCCGCGACATTGTTTCTTCGGTTCGCCGCCAGAGGGCTGCCATCATTCTGCCTCACAAATGAGACCGAACTCTTAGGTATTATATATGGATCAAGAAATAAGCATTTTAAAAGGATAAGACACAAGATGTCTTTCCTCTAACAAAAAATAAAAGTGCGTCAAACTATTATGAATGGTTATGAATGACCTTATGATTAATAATTTTTTTAAATATTTTTTTTCAGACATTTTGAAAAATGTCTTAAAATTAAATTTATAAAAAGATTTTTCTATCTTCTATTTTTAAATTTAATTTTAATTAATTTTAATTAATTAAATTTAATGAATTTAGATTTTAAACTTTAATTTATTTTTTGAATATACAGTTTTTTAAAATTAAAAATATGAAAATTAAATTTTTTTATTTTTGGCCGAACCTATGAACTTACATAAGAACTTACATAAGAAATTACATAAGAACTTGGGTAAGATCTTTTGCCAAATGCACACGTAAGATCTTACGTCATTTCTTACATAAGAAATCACATAAGAACTTACCTAAGATCTTACCTAAGGTCTTACCTAAGATCCAACATCAGATCCTACGTAAGGTTTTTAAATAGGGACACTTTTTACCGGATTTCCCACAATTTTTACTAGAAAATCCGGCAAAATTTCGGAGATTGTCAATTATGACGCTTTTATAGTGAACAGCACAGGAATTTTTACCAAAATTTTTTCTCAGTGTGCATCACGCCCGCCGATTTAGAAAGTTCTAGATCTGTTGCGATCTGTTAAATAAATCAAAACAAAAAAATATGATTTATAACAGCCAATTTCCTGTCAATATCCTGTCAATTTTGAGAAATAAAATGAATTATTTTTTTTACTGCTTTTAAAAAATATAGTTATATTACATAGTAATATAAATGTGTTAAAAATGATTTAAAACGACTTTGATCTCTAAAGTATATAATTTTAAGGTTATTTTTTTGTATTACTTATAAAATAAAATAAAAAAAGTAATATTAAATTATAAAATTACTTATTATTGTAAAAAATTTTTAAATATCTTAAATAGAAATACTTTACATACTCTCTAAATCAAAATTAATAAAAACTGATTATTAATGAGCCAGTTTCTTTTTTTGACTCCAAAAATTTGATTTTTTGTGTTAATTTTATCATTCTTAATTAATTTAGAACTGCAGAGCTAGAAGAACAAATTATTAAAGAATGTAAAGATTTGACATTTAGTGTGTCTAAATTCTAATAACATATTTTACAAATTATTTATTAAACTTCATAAACATTTTTACCTTGTATCAATTTCATGGTCAGATTCTTTTTCTATTAAAAACTCAGTTAATTTTGTTCGAGAGGGTTTCGGTGTATTAAAAGTAGTTTTGATTGCCTCTCCTCGAACAGTTTGATCTAGATATCGAATCAAAGTTTCGCCGGATGTAACTTCTATTTTATAAAAAATATTACAATTATAATTACTCCAAGTAAAAGCATCTTTTTCACAAGTTTACAGAATACTCTTTCTAACAAATGCGACAAAATGCAAATTAAGTAGTATTTTTGGCGTTTTCTGTCAGGTTTTGACTTTAACGCAAAATATCAAATATTTTCTTTCGAAGTATCTTAAGAATTACTCGAAAAATATTTTAAAAAAGTATAATCAACTGTACTTAATACTCAACTATTAATGTTTTTTGTTAAATATTTTGGCTAATGGCCAATAATAAATAAGCATTAACTTTTTGCATGCACTTAATGAGTCTAAAAAGAATTTACTTTTTTTGACAGGTTTTTCTAACCTCTAAATTCGCATTTAGAAAGCACGAGTTGGAAATAATATAAACATCGAATAAAATAAAATGACAAATCTAACAGTAACGGTTACCCTCAATAGAAACGTGTAGTATGATTTCGGCATTTAAAATTTGACTCGGGTGAGAAATAGTAATCTCCGTAATCTCTGAGCGATCCATATTTGTTGATAAACTTTCCGAGGAAGATTGTAAATAAGGCACCGATATATTGCTCCCGTATTCTGCTTCAAATTTTCTGGTAAATTTTATGCGTAGACCTACTTGAGGGATAAGCTCGCGAATGGTGGTTAAATTCAGCGTTTTTAAAATTTCTTCATCAACGTACTTATCTGACAAACAAAAATAATAAAATAATGCTTTATTAAAATATATAAAATAGAATAAATTAACAGTTATTCAACTCGTATGTTTATTAAAAATTAAAGAAGACCATGAAAATTGTACATGGGAAAAGTTAGGTTAATAAGTATATAATATATTATCGTTTAGGTCATATTATACGGTTCTGGAAACATAGAACTCAGTACTTACTTTCAAATTCATCTGCTAGAATCTCCAAATCCCACTCTTGTAATTTATTTCTCACAAACATTGACATTTTTTATGATTAAAAAGGATTTAAAACGTTTTATAAATCTTGCATATCTACGTAAAATGGAAGGTACAGATAACTGGAATTCGGCCCAAAGAAAAATGGCGCAAGTGGCGCTTCTACTTGAATGACGTCACTGTAGACACTAAAACCACAGGCTGTAGTTTATCAAATCACTTTAAAAGTTCCATTGACTGCAAAAAATTGTTGTTCATACCACACTCCCGAAACTCATATAGTTATAAATAAAGCATAGCATAGTTGTCAACGACACAAACTATAGATTTTATTACTACAAGCATTTACCACAATTAAATAGTAAAGATGCCTTTGCGAATAGTGATCAGTATTATGTAAGATTTTCAAGCCAACTACAATATTAGTTGTAGTAGTTGCAAACTGTAGTAATTATCTTACTAGTTTAATGTAGTAGGTGCAATTACAGCATTTTTTTACGTGAATTTCCCCACTGTGCGCCATCTTCTTATATTAAGCATAAGCGCGTTAATAGTTTAACAAATTAATTTTTGACTTCTGTAAAATATAACAATTTCTTCCCTTTGTAAAATCTTACAAGTCCATTTTTACATTTTGTAAAATATAACAATTTCCCAAAATGTAAAATATAACAATTTCCCAAAATGTAAAATATAACAATTTTCCAAAATGTAAAATATAACAATTTCCCAAATGTAAAATATAACAATTTCCCAAAATGTAAAATATAACAATTTCCCAAAATGTAAAATATAACAACTTCATTTTACATTCTTGTAAAAAAATAACAATTTCCAAAAATGTAGAATATAACAATTTTTTATTTTTGTAAAATCTAGCAAGTCAGTTTTGTCCACCTGTAAAATATAACAAGTGCATTTTCACGGTCTGTAAAATATAACAAATGCATTTTCACAGTCTGTAAAATATAACAATTTCCCAAAATGTAAAATATAACATTCTTTTAAATTGTAAAATCTAACATGACAATTTTTCAACTTGTAAAATATAGCAATTCAGATAAATGTAAAATATAACAATATTTATATTATTTCTTGTGCCGTAACCATACTGTCCCATCTTTTACTTAATGATATTTATAAAGTAGTGAACCATCTCTCCTCGAACATCAACAAAAAGTAATGTGCGGGATAAATTAAAATAAGTTTTGAAATGATGTTTCATTACATATATTCACCTTGAAGTAAGGCCAGAAGTGATCCATATCTTCTCGTGATCTATCTCTTCTCGACTTACCCTATTTTAAGGCACGAAACCTGTCTTATATTAAGACGCAACATTTTCAAGACAGCTGTTGCTGATTTTACAGATTTTTCTTCTGCTTTAAATTGTGCCAAAAAAAAACTTAAAAACTCCAAATTAGCATAAAAAAGTGAAGTACTAATCGATTTAAAAAGGTAAAGTAATAATTGTCAATTCATCCTGATTATGCAATTATTTTTTGCATAAACATTTATGTAGCAGGGCGTCCTGAATTTAACACACGTCTTAAATTTTTTTATGGTTTTTACCATGATAATAATTAAATTTGCGCCAATTTTCATTATCGTTTTCGTAATCAGCGCATCAATATATTTAGGGGTACCAAGTCTTAAAAAGTCGGAGGTCCCTGGTATTCGAAAGTACACCCTTAAAATTTAATTCCTTATACTACGGCAACCACGCATTACACTGACTTAACACCCTACTTTTTATATTTGTTTTTATGTAGGCGAATCCGGGGTAAATCTGGTCACGGGATAAATCCAGTCACGGGGTAAATCCGATTACTATCTATTTGACGATATGAACTAAACTTAAGAAGGAGATATAGGTACTGTGAATAGTACTTAACATTCAACTTATGTTAACGAACTTTCATTTAGTTTCATGAATTCAACATGGAAACGGAGACGGTTAAGTATTTTTAGAGGTGCCAGCAGAAAAAAACGTTCTTTGGAGTTTTTAAAGTTTTTCGATCATTATTTTTGAGTCTTAATTTATTTGGGTAAGGTTTTTAGATGATTTTGGATGCCCTTTTTCGAAGTACATGTATAGTTTTGTTTGATTTCATAAAGTTTTAACTAAATTTATTCTGAAATGATAATATAATAATATAATATAATAATAATATTTATAAAGTGTTAGATCCAAAATTGTAACCACATTTCACTTTTTACTTTCTCTTAATAAAATATAACATTATTTAAATCCATAGTTGTAATTCATGAAACCTATATTTATTGTTTATAGAACTCATAATTTACCAATCATAAAATCAAAACATATTTAAGACATGAAAAAGACAAATTTTAATATTTGACAAATAAAACTGTCAGGGTTACTCTAAATACTTAAAAAAAATCAAGTGACCGCATTTACCCGGTGGGGTGACCGCATTTAGCCTGAAAACTGTGATTTTTAAATTTGGTATATTATATGAATTAAAAATGATCTGAAGGTAAAACTGGAAAAGATAAATCGAAAACTTTTTTATTTTTATAGCTGAAATGATAAGCTTTCGAATGGTATAAATTAACTTGAATTTAGAGAATAATTTTCTGAATTTTTATCTATCTGACCAAAAGTGACCGAATTTACCCCGGTCTCCCCTATATTATAACTTGTATCATTAACGAAAAAACATTTTTGATGTTTTTTTTTCAGAGAATGACTCATATACTCTTACAAATAAGTGACTTTTCTCTCTAAATAATCAAAATTTACACTTCTTGTAAGTGCATTTACACCTATTCAAATAAGTGGAGAAATTACTTGACAGAGCATATATTCAGATTTAGAGAGTACACTGAAAAAAATCCCTTGCACCCGTACACAAGGAATCAACCAGTTTTCCTTGTTAGTTAAGGCGCCAACTAGGGAAGCCTAGTTAAAATACAAGGATAATTTTCAGTCTAAGAAATTAGAAATTATATTATATTGAACATCAGAAATTGTGGGACCGACTGTTTTTATTACTCAGAAAGTCTATTATTTCATAAAATATTAATATTTTCTATCTCTAAAACATTAGTGGTTACGGTAAATGACTTAGTTGTGGCCGTCATATATTTGAAGGTTATGTTGATTTGACATTTTCAAAAAACATTATTAAAAGTTTAATGTATACTTTTGTATTATTTTAAGATTATGTAATACAACTTTACTCATTTGCACTATAGAAAACTGTAAATTTTTAGCTGATTGACAATTTTTTCCCCCGTTTTTAAGAATTACAAACAAACAAGTTTGATGTGTATTAGAACTAACTTTGCTTCGATTGCAAGCTTAACTTGGAATCCTTGTCATTTTAACTATAATGGCTTCAACTATAGACAAATAGTTGATTTTGACAAACATATTTTTTTCAGTGTAGAAAGTAAACATAATTGTTAAAATAAAAAGGAAAGTGTGGTAGTAGAGTGGAGGTCTGCTTCATTTTATCTACATACTTTTATAAAAGTATTAAATCAATTGTAAATTAAATAATAAGTACATATACATTGTATTATGTTAAAATATATATATGTATTACGTTATTATGTAATTTTCTTATTTTATTGTAAAATATGAATGGTAGAATATGCAATGTTTGACGCGCGCATACTTTGCTTATAGTTATTAATAAAATTATAACGTAATATATCATTTTATTAAAGTTAATTAAATTTATTCTTTTTGGTTTGTGGCTTGGAAAATATTATAATGTTGGTATTTAAAAGTTCGTTTTAACAAGTTAAAAGCTTTTCTAAACTGATGACTTCGTGTTTTATTTCAGAGCGAAATAATAGATAACAATTATCATAAAGTCTTTACGACTCTTACAAATAGAACAAAATGTGAATAATGTACATATATATGTTAATATTTGTAATGGTAATTTGCGATGACTTTTTTATTTTTCTTTTATTTATTTATTTATTTATTTTATATTATTTTTTTATTCTTATTTTTGAAGGGTTTTATAACTTCAATTTATTTTAATGTATTTAAGAGCAAGTTTTTTTCCAATTCAAAGTAAAGATCATTTACATATAATAGAATTAAGTCTTATTTAAAGTCATTAATTAATTGATTAAATATTGGATTAATTATCCAGTGTTTGAAAAAGTACATTTTTTAGAACGCAGATGAATAAGATAATGAAAATGTAAAGTGAAAGGACTTTTTAAACGGAGTGCAATATATTAAATTCCGATAAAGACGTTATCATAATTAAAAATGGACAATATAATTTTGTAGTGAAATTCAATAAAGTTTGCAATGAAAAATTTATCAGATTACAAAAATGTTACTATCATATACTTGTGTCTGATAAAGTATACTTTGTTTATATTTATTTCACGGTAAAAACATAAAGAAAAATTAAATGATGTATAAGTATTGTAAAGAAAAATGCAAAGTAATTTATTTTTAAATGCGCATTTATTTATAGTATATTATTATTATTATTATTTATATTAACTAATACTAGTTTTTATTCAATTGTGTATAACTTGACTTGAATGTTACATTAGATAGGAAAGGACATTTAGATTATCTAGTGAATATTTTGTTCTATTTCGTTAAAACTTTTTAATACTACATTGTGCGCAAACATAACTGTCGCGAGTAGTTGTATCTATATTTGAATTGATCATCCGCTTGTTTTTTGCAATAGTTTTTTCTAATCAATTTAAAATACTGACATTTTTTCTTTCTTACTTAGTATAATTTGCTTTGTTGAAATACATGTGACAGAGAGTGAAGTCTGTTTTTCTGAAGGGTATGTTACAAAAAATAAAAACACTTGCGTTTAATTTGTTCATAAGCTTTCTTTTAAAATAACAATTATTTTGTAATGTAACTTGGTAGTCTTACTTTAAATACCATTCGAAAGGATTGCCTGACTTAAATTTCTGGGGGATTTTATTGAAAAATTAATTTTATAAAACTCCAGAAAATAAGCAATTTTTATAACAAAATATAAGTTGTACGAAAAATCCAAACAGGATTTGCTAGGACGTTTTTATTTACTTCTCTGAAACAACTTAATATTTTTGAAATTTTCTCAGCTTAAATTAAAGCTGCAAAGCAAATAATGTAAGTTAAACATATAGCCCATAACTTTTGAAGATCAGGCTCAAGGTTAAACATATTGAACGATAATTGAATAAATCGAAAATTATTGTTTCTAATGAGTTAAGCATAATAATAATTTTAAACTGTCAAAAAAAATGTATCAATAATTATTTAACGCAGAACTTCATGAGCTTTCTAAATTTATAAGTTTTTAGTAATTATTTTACATTTTTATAAAGAAATAGTAATTTTAATTTGGTCGTCATTTTCAACTTACTCCAGGAGGTCAAATCGACTTTTTTCGACGTTAGTGCACTGAGAAAAAAGAATTGATATGATAGCAAGTTGCATTGTTAATATAGCGCCTGCAACTTTTTTTGTTATTATAACAAAAAATTTTGCTAAGACAGCAAAGAATTAACTAAGTTATCAATTACTATTTTCTTAAATTATCAGTTTAACTTATTCGGTTTGCTGTTTGAGAAATTCATTTGCTGTCTTAGCAAATCTTTTTATAGTAATAACAAAAAAAAGTTGCAGGCGCTGTATTAACCACATTAGGGTTTAATTTAAATTCAAAAACATGTCCAATCAATGACGAGTCGCGAAATTCGCTTGAATTTGATATCAGAGGTCTTTTCGGAGTTACTAATTACAAATTTAAAGTCTGATTTAGAAAATTCATAATGACGGATCTAATATGTCAGTTAAATTTTTATGTTAATCTGTCTTCAGATTCGTAGTTACTGACCACAAAACCCCTCTTGCTATAATCCTCATTATTGCTTAGTTATAGTAAAAATGATGTCCTAAATTTATGAGGAATTGTCCACTTCAGACAGCAGACTATTTTAAACTGATTTTTTTTAACTTTGTCGAATTACAAAAAATATCATCTGCTAAGCCTGTCTGGTTCAAGTTGCTTTAAATATTACGTGAAAAATAATTTGGTAAACTACCCGAATATAAATAAAATTTAATAAAATTATTTTCGAGCAAAAGTTTTTTCTTTGAAGGAATCACAAGTCACATTGAATTGGACAATTATTTATGGAGCAGTACACAATAGCCAGAACCACTAGTGACAACTATAGAAAATTCGGTTTAAGGAATTTAAAGATTGAAAATAAATAAAATTTATAAGATGAATCAAGATTTTGTTCTACATAGAAAGGTAAATTGTTTGGAAACGAAATTATAGAAAGTACGATATATGAATAAATTAAGGTATCAGTAGCGCAAAATGACATTCGTCAGATTTTTTTAAAACTTTGTATTTGAATTCATTAAAGATTTGTCTATAAAATGAGATCTATTTTATCAATTTTGACCACTTCTGAGCTGCAAAATATAAATTCAAAGTTCATACCTTTTACATGCAATAGCACTAAATGCATGTAAAAAATGTCTCTTATATTCATTCATCTAAAAACAAGTCGTCAGATTTTCAAATAAAACTACTACATTACATTAGAAGCGGTTACAAGAAAGGAAGTGAGTTGATATAAAAGTTTATCAATTGATCTTTTTATTTTGTGGGAGTTTTGCGGGAGCATTTACGCGACTAATACCTTAAAATATAAATAGTATTGCTACTTTAAAATTTATAACAATTTTTAATTTAACTAAAATACAAAATTGAAGCTACACAATTTTTAAATATTATTTTATTCAGTTGGTTTCGAAATCAATTCAAAATTTGCGTCCTAGAACATCAAGAACGAAAATATTGAAACATCGATTTAAATGTTTTTTACCTCGATGTTTTGCATTTGCTGTTCTTAATGTATCGATATTTAAATTTTTGGTTTTAACTGAACACATAGAAGCATCAAATGCACTACTTAAAACGTAAATTGTGAGAGTGAAAAATATCTCTCTCACTTTCATTATTTACGTTTTAAGTTTTGCGTTGGACGACGATCACATGTGATATGACCCTAATGCTTTTGGAGCCCTTTTTGTGTATTTGTTTCTTGATTTTTTATACTTTAATGTTAATATTTCGGCAGGGCTTCGCCAATGAAAGAAATGAATTACGTTATTTTAATTTAAGAACAAACATCTGCAACCTTCAGAAGCGAGAAGTTATCATAAACGAAGAATATGTAGAAAAAGGAAGTTATTCTGTGCAATTCCTTGCTGGAATTGGCGGTATGTTTTTTATTAATGGTTGAATTTATTTTATTATTTTTTATACTATAAATATAATAGGGTAGTTGCAACAGTGATGAGTCACTTAACGATGTAAAAAGTGTCTTTTACTATATTCTTTTCTCAGTGAATCGTTAACAGTAGACGTTATTTAGTCTATTATCGATTTTCAAAAATCTTCGGTTTCTTATATAGGCATCTATGTAGTATTCCATGTAAGACCCTAGAAGAGGGATCTAGAATGATTTATTTGTCTATTAGCGTACTGGTAATAATAATAGTACTTTAGTTTTATTCTACGTAGGGGAATCTTGGGCCCCAAGATGGACAGTGCCTCAAGATGGACATTTCATATAAAATTTTTGTTTGACTTAGAAAGTTCAAATTTGGCCCACATATGTATTTTCGCGTGTAGATGAAAGGAAAATTATAGAGAACATAATTCTAGGGGTTGATCATAGCGTTGTCAAGAAAATAACAAAATTTTTGAGAAATTTTGATATTTTTTGGCTGAAAACTCTTGCCTTCTCTTTTGCAGCGCTTTACCATCACGATCTCTATATTTTTTTTTTGTAATCTACACATACACTGTAAAAACAGGTGTCTTCCAAGTGTCTTATTTTAAGACATAAGACGTTTAGAAGGCGTCTTACAGGTATTTTTAAGACACTTTCTCAATGGTTTAAAATTAAGACACCCCAAAATGTCTTAAAAGTGAGGACAAAATAAGACACTTGTTTTTAAAGTGTAACAATACATTTGTATACCAAATTTGAACTCTCTAAGTCAAATATTTTGGCAGATAAGAGGGGAATATGGTCATTTTTTTAGAAAGAATGCGTTTAATTTGTACCATTCCTGACCTTTATCTGCCAAATTATTGTACTTAGAGTGCTAAAATTTGGTACACATATGTAGTTTGACGTGTAGATTACAGAAAAATAATTTTTCTGTAATCTACACGTGAAAATTGCAGAGAACATGATTGTAGAAGTTAATCATAACGTTGTTAAGGAAATAAAATGATTTTTGAGTATTTTTTATGGATATTTGCTAAAATCTCTGGATTTTTCGTTGACAGCGCAATCACCATCACGTTCTCTATAATTTTTATGTAATTTACACCTGACAATACATTCCTGTACAAAATTTGAACTCTCTAAGTAAAATATTTTAGAAGATAGTGGGGGAGGGTGGTCCATTTTTTATAAAAAATTCATTATATATTCTATTTTATTTATTATATTATATGTAATATGTATAATATATTTATATATTATATATTTAATAGTATCGAATATATTAAAAATTATTTTGTTTTGTGTACGGAACCCTCGGTTTTAGTGCGAGTGCAACTCGAACTTGCCCGATTTTGTTGTTGTTTGTACAGACGAAGATTTGGATGCACATTTGAAGAAAAAAAAACTAGTTGGTTTTTCTTCTACACATACCACGTATTTTTGTGTCAGAAAAGTTTTGTAACAGTTTTTTGTCAAGTTTGTAATGTTATTTAAATTTATGATTTAGAATGAGTACTTAACGTTATAATATTCTTTACTTATCGTATAATAATATTCTAAAATGATTTTACCAATTCAGTATTTGTATATATATTTTAACTGGGGATTAAAAAATGATGTCGTGTACCCTAAGCCAATTAATTAAAATTTTTTATTTTACACGATAAAATGTCATGTTATCGTTAGAGAATTTGATATATCGATATTTTTCAATATTTTATTGCTTTTTATTGATAAGCTATTAAATTGAAATTTTTAGAAATGTTATTTCTTGATAAATTCCGTAAAATGATTAAAGATTAGTTTATGAATTGTTACACGATGTTAATTTTTTATTCACTACAATTTTCAGAGACTTTTAAGAAGGTGTCCATCTTGGGGACACTTTTTTTTAGACCGTAAATTTTAGCAATTAGAAATAATGCTTTAAAAAATGTTTATGGTCAAAATAAAATGTTAACCCTGTGGACATAAGTTATCTTATAAATTGTACTTTCATCCGGTATAAAAAATTTTAATTTATTTTATTCGGTTTGGATTCTACAGCAATAAATCGAAAGGGTGTTTAACTTGGAGCCCTCTCCCCTAGATAATACAATTTTTTACTAAATTGTACTCGCCAATGTAATTGTAGTTTTTTTTATGAATAAATTTATTTACATTTAATTTACGAAGAAAGCTTTTTAGCACATTTAAGATTTATAGCAACTTAAGGGCGGATCAACATATTTTTGAAATTATTTTCGTACTGATTTTTTGCCTTACCCTGTCTATGAAGAATCTCTGTAAGTCTTCATCAATGACTCTACATTGGATACTACGCAGGTATCTATATACGAAACCTTATACTTTGTAAAATTTTCAACAGAAAAGGATATAAATATTCCTAAATAAGCGTGCTTTAAAAATAGTTTCTACTGTGTCAGTTGCATAAGCAATTATTTATCAATTCCAAAATTATATTTTATTATTCGTTTCAAAGTAGGGTGAACCAAAAGTACCAAACTTTTCAAACTTCAAAAGGGGACCAGTGATAAAAAGTTACCGTAAAGTAAGAGAAATTGAGCACAAAAAGACATTATGAAATTGGCTAATAAATCGAGGTCAAAATTTTATATATATCAAAAATTTTTATGTTATTATATGTGTACGTCCATATGAAAAGGGCCCACTTTGGCACTATTGGACTTATCTATATGACCATATTCTTTAATAAATTTCGAACATTTCGAGAAGTCTTGGACCCCTTTAGATGAAAAATTCACAAAGTTATAAGCATTCAAAGTTAAAAGTATCAAAATCCTAGTTTTGAGAAAAACGAGTTTAAAGTTCAAGATTTCCATTACCGCCTATGCATTTTTAAAATTAAAAATAAGATTTCTTTGTGCTTTTAATTACTATAAAGTTATTGTAAATGCATGATTCGACGAAGGACATTACGTAGTTTGTTTTTCAGCTATAAAAAAAATTTTGAAAATCTGAATCTTCTTTAGAAAAATGCGAATATCTCGATAAATAAAATCGACAACCTGGGCCCTTTTCATATGGACGTACACATATTATAATTGCTTACGTTTATTTTTCAACATCTAAGAGAAATATTTTAAGACATACAGCTTTTAGCACGAACAGTATTTCTAACTCGTCTCAGAGTTAACCACGGAATGGTAGTTGCAACTTGAGGTTCACCTACGCTTTTACCGACCAAACAACCAAATAGGGCGAAAAACTATCTTTTTTTGTTTTTTCCTATAGATTTATTATTTCCTTACGTTAAATGGTGCTTTCTTTGTAAAGGATAGTATCGTTGCTCTGAACATCAACGTAGTTCGGGTAAAACCATCATTGCGAACCATACAAGCATGTAACACACAAATAAGTACTTTACTATCTCTTTAAGTTCATAAGAAGGATTCATAGAATCATATTACATGCCTGCATGGTTTGCAATAAAAAAGAATAGTTCATTTATAAATGGTCCAAAGCATACACTTAAAACTATTGAACCACGCGATACTTATCAAAAAATCTTCTCCAAATTGTTGATCCTATTATCCAGCGCAACTCATTTTTGTTCATTCTGGTAACTTGCTGTTGAATGGTTTCACTTTGATGTCCGAGAAATAGGATGCCATACTTTACAAAGAAGACACAATTTAGTATTTGACCCAATTTGGTTGGTTGGTTGGTAAGGGTGTGGGTGGATCTCCAGTTGCAGCTACGTTCCCGTGATAATTACATATATATACAATAACTTACAAGATCTCCCGTGAAGCCCGTTTTAATTTATTTCGCGCCAAGTGGATATCTGCAATCAGACCTCCTCTGGAGTCGAGATTCTCTCACTTGAATGCCGGCCGACTAAACCCAAACACCTCTATTTTTCGGAGTGAACTTCCTCGCGTACGAGAAAAAGAGAAAGAAAGATACAAACGAACACAATTAGCCTAAACCGAGAAAGACTCCCGCGTTGTTACCGAGTAAAGACAATGAAACAAACGAGATGCGAGTAAGTTAACTTTAATTAAACATTTTTAATAATAAGAAAAACAAATACAAAAAATAAAAGAAAACTTAGTCCCTCGGCTCAGCACAGTCGCGACCATTAACAGAAACGATGATTTTCGAACCACCGATTTAACACATAAGAGAAAAGGACTAACCTTCAAGCCTAAATCTTATTTGGCCCAAATCTTATCTAGCCTAAATCTTTTTTACCCTAAATCTTGTATAGTCATATTTAACATTGTGAAAAAATTATCATAAAAATTTTACAATAGAAAAATTATGCCAAAAAGATTAAGGCTAAATAAGATATAGGCTTAATGTGCTTTGGGCTAAATAAAATTTAATCCAGATAAGATTTCGGCTAAAAAGATTTAGGATAAATAGAATTTAGGCCTAATAAGATTTAGCCCCAATAAGATTTATCCATAATAAGATTTAGTCATAATAAGATTTAGGTTAAATGAAGTCTCATAGTCTTGGTGCGCGGGTGTTGTGATGTGTTGTGTTTGTATTGTTCGGTTAACCGACTGTGCTTTGCTTTGGTATTTGCAAGTACTAATCAAAGCAAAAATATAGAATGAACATTATGTTTTTCTCCCAAAACCAAAACAAGCTGTTACAAGCTGTTTGTTACAAAGATAAACGCCTATAAAAATGACAAATGTTGTTGTTGACCTTGATGCGAGAGGGTCAAATGTTAACCAATTTACAAATTTTTTTTTGCTCCTTATTTTTCTTCTCTTACAGCAACTTTTTATCACTGGGCAGTTTGAGGTTTGAAAAGTTTGGTATATTAGTCCTACTCTATTACACAGTCGAAAAATCATATATTGTAAGTTTGTATAAGTTTTCTAAGGAATTAATGTAAAAATTCTAAAAAACAATTCTATAGAAATTCTATAGAATCACTCTATAAAGATTCTTAAGAACTCTTCCAACAGGGTAATTAAGAAGTTAATTTGACATAAACTATAAAGTCTTAATAAATTTGTAGCTTGCATCTTGATGGCAGCTTGCGGAGCACATATGGCGTGGTCGTCACCAGCGATACCGTACTTATCAAGCAATAGTTCGCTGTTCCCAATAACAGATGAACAAGCAGGTTGGATTGTTTCACTGTATAATCTTGGTGACCTTTTTGGAGGTCTTCTAAATCCTGTTTTCATTGATCGTATTGGAAGAAAGAATACTTTACTCCTTTTTGCCCTACCAAGCCTTATTGGATGGACCCTAATTATCTTTGCAAAAAATTACATGTATCTTTACGCAGCAAGACTAATTGCCGGAATAAGTCAAGGAAGTACCTTTAATTCCTTAGTAATTTACTTAACAGAAATTTCAGAAAAGAAAATTAGAGGCATGCTAGTAAATTTAATGCCAATATCGTTATCCGTAGGGGTCTTTATCTTCTCATCTATTGCAGCTTTTACATCTTATGAAGTTTTAAATATTTCATCTGCCTCAATACTCTTTCTGTTTTTCATCGTTTTTCCTTTTTTACCTGAAACACCTTACTACCACCTTTTACGAGAAAGAAATGATGCTGCGATGAAATGCTTGATGAAATTGAGAGGAATTGCTTCACCGCAAAAATTAGAAGCCGAAATGAGGGAAATGAAACTGGCTGTGGAAAAAGACAGAAAAAATGCAGAAAATTCTGTAGTTTTTGAATTAATTAGCAAGAGCTATAATAGAAAAGGATTAGCAATCATGTTCTGTTTAAAAATGACTCAGTTTTTCTCGGGAATAGTACCTATTGCATCTTTTGCGCAGGAGATTTTTAGTTATAGTAATCCTTCTATAGAAGGTGGAATCCAAGTTGTGATTTTAAATGGAATTTCTATATGCGGTTGTTTAGTTACGAATATATTTATTGATCGATTTAACAGAAGGAAACTTTTTTTGTCTTCAGGAATACTAACTACGATTTGCTTAGGAAGTGTTGGTTTGTTTTTCTTTATAAAGGATTACTCAAGAATAGATGTCTCTCATATCACTTGGTTTCCACTTGCAGCATTAGTATCATTTAAAGTAATGTATAAGGTTGGAGTTGGTACAATTCCATATATAGTTCAAGGAGAACTTTTTTCAATAAATGTTAAAGGACCTGCAATCGCTTTCTGTATGACTCTGGGTTCAATGTTTGCGTTTGTTACAGCAGTAGCATATAAAGTCCTCAGTAGCGCTGCTGGTGTTTATACAACTTTCTGGTTGTTTACTGTTTCAACCTTTATCGGATCGTTTCTTACTTTTTGGATTTTGCCAGATACTAGAGGAAAAACATTAGAAGAAACTCAGGCAATGCAGAATCCAGAGTGGGATGAAACACTAAAATTAGAACGTAGTTCTAAAGTTTTACAACTTATTCATGAAAACAAGGGACTTCTGTAATATTTATAATGTATGATTTTCCTTTTATTGATACTAAAAAATATTGTCCTATTTCTGGTAAATGCTGTGTTTAAATATGTTTACCTTGCTCTCTTATCTTTAACCAATTAACGCCTAAGAGGACACAAATTTTATCAACATTTTAAGGCTTTTTTATGTCAATAAAAAAAATTTCTAAAAATTTGAAACAAACTATTTTTTTTGTAAAATTTATCGCTCTTTCAAATTGTGTTATCAAAATTTGTTTATAACAAACATGTAAAAAGTTAGAAACAATTATTTAACAAAAAACACGATATTTTTCTCAAAAAGATTTTTTAATCAATATTTTCATGTAGAACAAGAAAGCAGATTAAGTTAAAACATCAAAATATCGTGTCTTTAAGTTCTCAACTATAAATATTCACAAAAACAAAAACGAAAATACAAGACGGCAGCTCCAATGTGGCAACTGAACCAGTTGGATTTTGGGGTCCCTGAGTACGGATCAGAAGTCATCTAACAAAAATCCAAAATGGCGGATCCAATATGACGGACAAAAATTTAATCTTTTATTTAATTTTTACGAAACTTGGCACACAGGGGTTTTTGGGGTCTCTGATAACGAATTTAAAGTCAATTTTTAAAAATTCAAAATTGTGGATCCAATATGGAGATCAAAAATTAAAAATTTACATTTAATTTCATAAATTTTGGTATACATTTTTGGGGTCTTCGATTGCGATTCTATAGTCAATTTTAAAAAATTCAAGATGGTAGATCCAATATGGCGGTCAAAAATTAAAAATATACATTTACTTCATAAATTTTGGTATATAGGGGTTTTTAGTGTCTCCGATTGCGAACCTGTAATCAATTTTTAAAAATTTAAGATGGCGGATCCAATATGGATTGCGCGCCAACCTACAGTGTAAAATTGTCCTGAGTGAGCAATTCCTCGTCGAACGTGCCTGGAAAAAATAATTAATTAATTAATTAAATTATGTTTATAGGTTGAGAAAAAACTCATGCTTACCCTTTTGAAGATTGTGAAAAACCATTACGCGTCGAACTAACCTGAAATAAAAAAATGAATTAATTTTTAGTTGTTTCTCAATGAAGAAAAACTAATACTTACCCTCTTGAAGACTGTAAAGAACCATTCCGCGTCGAATGAACCGGGAATAAAAAAGAAATTAATTTTTAGTTTGTTTATTAGTTGAGAAAAATCATACTTACCCTCTTCAAGATTGTAATGAACCATTTCGGGTCGAACGAATCTGAATAAAAAAAAAAGAAATTATTTTTAGTTGTTCATCAGTTAAGAAAAATTCATACTTACCCTTTTGTAGATTTCCGCGTCGAATACACCTGGAACATAATAAAGTAAAACTAATTTGTTTTAAAGTATGAGAAAATCTCATACTTACCTTTTTGAAACTAACGAAGAACCATTTCGCGTCAAATGTGAAAAAGAAGTGAATTTAGTTTGTTTTATTAATTGAGAAAATAGCATACTATCTTTTCTGAGACTGTAGATGGACCTTTCCGCGTCGAATGCATCTAGAACTAAAAGAAGTGAATTAAGTTTGTTTCGTTAATTGAGAAAAACTCATATTTATCATTTTGAATTAAAAGACTGTTAAAGTTAATTACTGATTTAAGTAGCTACTAGTGACTTCGCTGTGATATGTCCGAGAAAATTGTGCAAACACTAAGCCAAAAAACAACGACTGAGTATTGTCTTGAATGAGAAGCAGTATTTTTTCCAATAAATAACCATAAAAGGGAATTAATTGCATTCATTATTTACTTACCTTCAGGCTTCCACTTACACTCACATTCCAAAAAACAACTAAGGGAGAAAAACAAACTGTTACAACGACCTGCAAAAAAAGTTGTAAAGTAAGATTCATAAACATTCCTTCACTTCCTCTTATTACCTTTTTAACGTTTGCTAATGATCTTTTTCTGACAGATCGAGATGTCATTTTTCAACGTCACAACTAAAAGTTGTTGGATCGAACTAATATTTGCACAAACTTTAGTGCTATAGGTAAGTACTTTAACCACTAAATATTATGCAATTTTATTTAAAATTGTAGAGGGCGGAGAGGGTTGAAGTTTTTTAAAAGACCGTAGCAGCTAAATAACAAAATGAAAAAAATTTTTTACCTATATGTTTTCAAAAGGTTTTTTCCTGCTTTTTCACATGGTAAAAAAGTTTTTTTTTGAATTCAAAATTTAACCCTTTTCCTTTAAATTAAAAATTTTTTTGACTTTTTTTTCAAAATGGACCCTTTTTTTTTTTCTCTTGTCTTAACAGAAAGCTCAAGTTGTGTACTTAAAACATAAAAAAAACAAAATGACGTTTTTTGTTGTTTTTTAATTATTAATAATTTAATTAATAAAAATGTATAAACATTAAACATTGAAATATTTTACAAAAGAATAAAATTACGTCAATTCTGAATACACAACATTAAAGCTTATCAAAATCCGCATCCAACGAGTTCTATGCCGTTACAATTTTATGATTTATAAATAAATATTTATAAAAAAATTAATTAACAAATAAATATCATCCATAAAAATAATAATAGAGTGTTAGTTTTTTTATTAGGAAGTTTATACAATCCTACTTTAAATAATATGTAGCTGAAGTTTTTACAAGCATTACAAATTTAAATAAAACATTTTTACATTAAATTTTATAACACTAGGGGAGGGTGGTCCCAAACCGACCCCCTAAAAGGCAAAAGCCAAAAAGGTGCCAAAAACTTGTTTGATTGCTGAGATCAAATTTTTTTTCAGTAAAGGAATCATTTTTCCATGTTTTCAATGGTTGCCGAGGCTCTGCATCTCATTAAGTGCGAAATACAGAAAGAAAATCGAAAACTGACGTTTTCGACAATCTCAAAAAGGGTGGTATGAAACCGACCTCCTATTTTTATTGCAGGAAATAGCGAAAACAAACAAAATTTTGTACTTGTATTTTAATTTGGATTAAAAAACAACAAACTAGAATAAACTTAAATTACTTTTACTTTGTTTAAATACATCATTTAAGGCCTTTTTCCGAATAAAAGTAAAATAGTTATCATTACAATAAAAAATGAGTGTTTTTAGTTAGATCTTAATTACAAGCTATATTATTTTAGCTTCATTATTGTTATTTTAGTAAAATACATTTGTAGGTATTATTTGGTAATTACAAATAATCTAGTTATTATTACAATGCAAGAAAAGGGGGGGGGGGTCGGTTTCGGACCACCCTCACTATTTTCACATAATGTCTTGCCGATCATTCATGTCAATGAAAGCGTTTGAATTTGAATATTGTGTATTAAAGTTAAGGCCATAAGCAACCAGAAAAACTTATACTTAAATTGTTCTAAACTCAATTCAACATTTTCGAGTTAAATTCAAGATAGGTCAAAAACAAAAAATATTATTGCAAAAAACTAATTTTACGTAAAATTCCGAGATACAATATTACCAAGAGAATATTACCTATGGTCAAAATGTCAGAGTTATAAAAGTGTTCTTTTGATGGTATTCACGATTTGTCTAGTAACACGATCTCTGAGAAACAGAGGGGGGTCGGTATGGTACGAGGGGTCAGTATGGTGCCACCCTCCCTTACATTAAACGCGCACTAAAGTTCAAATATCTATAAATTAAGTTTGGATGAAAAAATATTAAATACTTATTCTAAGAGGAAGCAGAAAGTAATTAAATCAAGTTTTAAAAATGATGCACATAATATTAAAAATAGTTTTAAAAGTTTTTAATTATTATTATAAAAAAATTTAAAGTTTTGAAATTTTGAAAACGATATATATAAAATTAAATTATACAAATTATTATAAACAAAATATAATATTTAATTATTAAAAAATAAATAAAAAACTGTTCTGTATAAAAAGACATAAAAACATTATGCCCGGTGGTTACACAAGTAGCTTTAACCAAGTTGTGCAGCGTGACGCTGCGCATGCATAAAGATGTTAATGTAAAAATGTTTTATTTTAATTTTCAATGGTTGGAAATAATTTAGCTAGATATTATTTAAAGTAGGATTGTATAAACTTCCTAATAAAAAAACTAACACTCTTTTATTATTTTTATGGATGATATTTATTTGTTAATTAATTTTTTATAAATATTTATTTATAAATCATAAAATTATAACGGCATAGAACTTGTTGGATACGGATTTTGATAAGCTTTAATGTTGTGTATTCAGAATTGCCATAACTTTATTTTTTTGTAAAATATTTCAATTTTTATAAATTTTTATTAATTAATTAATTAATAATTAAAAAACAACAAAAAATGTCATTTTGTTCTTTTTGGACGTTTAAATTACACAACTTAAGCTTTCTTTCAAGACAAAAAAAAAAGAAAAGAAAAGTCCATTTTAAAAAAAAAAAAGTCAAAAAAATTTTTAATTTAAGGGTGCTACCCTAGTTGAAGCGCGAAAAAATTGATCATTTTCATGAATTTTTTTTAGAAAAACTACTAACAATTTTAAATAAAACGGTGTTTTGTCTAAAAATACAGAATTTAAAGTATGAATTCCGGTAAAAAAGTCGAAAAAATATTTAAAAATGGAGGTCTGTAATGCTCGATCTTGTTAAAGTCTTCATAGAAAATATGGTTTGCGGTGACCACAATTATAAAGAGTTGGTTTACTTGTAACACAAAATTCCAACGAATTTAGTTTAAGTAGAAGATAATCTAGTGCTTAATCGAAAGATTTAAAAAAAAATCAATTTTTGACAAAATGGCAACCGCTCAAACTCTACTTTTCGATTTTCACTAAAAAAAAACGATTTCCCACCTGTAAAAAAAAAAGTTTTGCATTTAAAAACAAATTTTTCGATTAAAAACTGGATTTTTATGTTTTAAAGAAGTCCACAAAATTTGAACAAAATCGGTTCAGTAGTTTTTCATCAATAGTGGTCACCGACTTGAAACAGATGTCTTACTCTAAAACACCTTCCGAGGCTCTTTTTTATGCTTTCTATCGTATTAAATTTTCACTGAATAACCTAAAAATATATTTATATATTGCCGAAATCATATACTTTGACAAAATGCAAAAAAAAAGTGAATTGAGTTTTTGAAAAAAATAAGTAGGGTTGCCCCCTTAAAAAAAATGTAAAAGAGCAAGAAAAAGCCTTTTGAAAACATAAAGGTGAAATTTTTTGTATTTTGTTATTTAGCGGCTATGATTTTTTTAAAAACTCACCGTTCATACTAGACACAAATTTTTAACCTCCTTCCCCCTCTACAAATTTAAAAAATTGCATAATATTTGGTGGTTGAAGTGCTCACCCATAGCACTAAAGCTTGTGCAAATATTAGCCGGATCCAACAACTTTTAATTTTGATGTTGGACACTTGAGAAAATTTGCCCCATATTTAAATTTAATATATTTATTTTTAGTATATTTATTTTATAAATTTTTTTAAATTAAGATTATCAAGTATGCTCTTATTTTTTTGTTATTACTTTTTCACGAACCATTGTGCTCCAAATTGCCACTTGTGACCAGTCATGTCTCACTTGTATTGATTTTCTGCTGCATTTTGGTTAGCTGGTTGGTGTTTTTAGTTATTATTGTATAGTATACTGAAATTTTGTGTATTCTAAATTTTGTGTGTGCATATTTGATGCGCATAATCTTAAAAAAAACCATTAATATGTCCAGTTTTATAAGGATTTACACGAAAACAGAGAGGACGTTTATGCCACTTAACATAAAGTAAGAAACTGAAAGTAAGGAGTAGGGGATAGTGGCCATCAATGTACCCGTTTTTTTCATAGACATAGTATTAATACAATTTCACGAATTTTAAGCACTACCTTGCATTAATATAAAACTACAACACTTCTCTAGGTATAATGCACACATTTTATACACAATAAATTTTCATTAAAAAATAAAATTTAAGATTTGTCTAACATAACACGCTTCTTTCATTTTCAACAACCTGGTCACACAATGAACCACCTGTGTAACCTCTACAAGCTTTCAAATAAAAATTTCAAAAAACCACATGATTCTAGCTTCATTTAATGAATAATTGATTTTAAATAATTTTAATTCCAGGTGTCACTTTAACGACATCTCCTGGGAATTTTGAGGTTAACAAAAGTAACTCAGTTAAAAAAGGACATGGAGTATAAATTCAATGTCCAGGTGTCACTTTAACGACCTCTCCTGGGAATTTTGACGTTAACAAAAGTAATTCAGTAAAAAAAGGACATGGAGTGTAAATTCAATATCCAGGTGTCACTTGAACGACTTCTCCTGGGAATTTTGAGGTTAATAAAGGTAACATAGTAAAAAAGGGACTAGGATTCTAAGTTCAATGTCCAAGTGTCACTTTCAGGACTTCTCCTGGCAATTACGAGGTTAACAAAAGTAACATAGTAAAAAAGGGACAAGGATTGTAATATCGATGTCTCGGTGACTTTTTAACGACTTCTCTTAGGAATTTTGAGCTTAATAAAAAGTAACTCAGTAAAAAAAGGACGTGGAGTGTAAATTTAATATCCAGGTGTTACTTGAACGAGTTCTCCTGGGAATTTTAAGGTTAATAAAAGTAACTTGGTAAAGAAGGGACATGGAGTGTAAATTCAATGCCTTAGTGTCACTTTAGGGACTTCTCCTGGCACTTTTGAGGTTAACAAAAGTAACGCAGTAAAAAAAGGACATTTAGTGTAAATTGAATATCTAGGTGTCACTTGAACGACTTCTACTGGGCATTTTGTGGTTAACAAAAGTAACTTAGTAAAAAAGGACATGGAGAGTAAATTCAATGTCTAAGTGTCCCTTTAAGGACTTCTCATGGCAATTTCGAGGTTAACAAAAGTAACATAGTAAAAAAGGGACAAGGATTGTAATATCGATGTCTAGGTGACTTTTTAACGACTTCTCCTGGGAGTTTTGAGGTTAACAAAAGTAACTTAATAAAAAAAGGACATAGAGTATAAATTTAATATCCAGGTGTCACTTGAACGACTTCTCCTGGGAATTTTGAGGTTAATAAAAGGAACTCAGTAAAAAAGGGACATGGAGTGTAAATTCAATCTCTAAGTGTCACTTTAAGGACTTCTCCTGGCAATTTTGAGGTTAACAAAAGTAACATAGCAAAAAAGGGACAAAGATTGTAATATCGATGTCTAGGTGACTTTTTAACAACTTCTCTTTGGAATTTTAAGGTTAACAAAAGTAACTTAGTAAAAAAAGGACATGGAGTGTAAACTCAATATCCAGGTGTCACTTGAACGACTTCTCCTGGGAATTTTGAGGTTAACAAAAGTGACATAGTAAAAAAAGGACATGGAGTCTAAATTCAATATCCAGGTGTCACTTGAACGACTTCTCCTGGGAATTTTGAGGTTAATAAAGGTAACATAGCAAAAAAGGGACAAAGATTGTAATATCGATGTCTAGGTGACTTTTTAACAACTTCTCTTTGGAATTTTAAGGTTAACAAAAGTAACTTAGTAAAAAAAGGACATGGAGTGTAAACTCAATATCCAGGTGTCACTTGAACGACTTCTCCTGGGAATTTTGAGGTTAACAAAAGTAACTTAGTAAAAAAAGGACATGGAGTGTAAACTCAATATCCAGGTGTCACTTGAACGACTTCTCCTGGGAATTTTGAGGTTAACAAAAGTGACATAGTAAAAAAAGGACATGGAGTGTAAATTCAATATCCAGGTGTCACTTGAACGACTTCTCCTAGGAATTTTCAGTTTAACAAAAGTAACTCAGTAAAAAAAAGAACATGGAGTGTAAATCTAATATCCAGGTGTCACTTGAACGAATTCTCCTGGGAATTTTGAGGTTAACAAAAGTGACATAGTAAAATAAGGACAAGGATTGTAATATCGATGGCTTGGTGACTTTTTAACGACTTCTCCTGGGAATTTTATGGTTAACAAAAGTAACGCAGTAAAAAAAGGATATTTAGTGTAAATTGAATATCTAGGTGTCACTTGAACGACTTCTCCTGGGGATTTTGTGGTTAACAAAAGTAACTCAGTAAAAAAGGACATGGAGTGTAAATTCTATATCCAGGTGTCACTTTAACGACCTCTCCTGGGAATTTTAAGGGTAATAAAAGTAACTTAGTAAAAAAAGGACATGGAGTGTAAGTTTAATGTCCAAGTGTCACTTGAACGACCCCTACTGGAAATTTTGAGGTTAGCAAAAGTAACATAGTAAAAAAAGGGACAAGGATTGTAATATCGAAGTCTAGGTGATTTTTTAACGACTTCTCCTGGGAATTTTGTGGTTAACAAAAGTAACGCAGTGAAAAAAGGACATTTAGTGTAAATTCAATATCCAGGTGTCACTTGAACGACTTCTCCTGGGAATTTGAAGGTTACACTGAGAAAATAAATCTCTAGCAAAGCTGCTTAATACTTTGGCTAAAGGGTTGTTATGTAAAAACACATAAGGTATGACTAACGGAAAAAAATGATACCTGCTGTCACATCCGAGTTGAAATGGTTAAAATCCAATAGCTAAAAGTAGCCGTGCGAAGATATTTTGGTAACTAAATTGACATTTGCACAATTTTAACTAGTTTTACTGTTAAAACTACATACCGGGTTGTTTGTATACAAACAGCACGATACTGGTGCGCTAGAGTTTACGTATGACAGACTGACGGCCACAGCCAGGGTTGGGTGCGTATATTACCTGATGTATATTACATGGTTTAAGAGTGAAATCCCATGTAAGCAGAAAGCGTAAAACCGACAGCAGAAATCATGAAAATGAGAGAGGAATGTAGATATCACTGTCTCTCTTACTCTTATGATTTTCTGCTTACATGGGATTTTACCCTTATACTGTAGAATTCACACGTATTATATATACTATCTCTGTCCTCCTCTCTCTCAGTCTTACGGTACGGCCACAGCTATTGGCTGCCTGCAGGTTACCATGGCAACGCATATAGAATCGTAAGACGTAAAACCTAAAACTTAAGAATGAAACTGAGAGAGAGTAGGATGTGTGTCCTACTCTCTCTCAGTATTAAGTTTTCAGTTGGCGTGTTACGGTTTCATCTGCCTTGGCCTAAGCTGTGACCGCCCCATAACCTAACCTCAGAGGTGACAAGCGAAAACTTCAAAAATATAATAATATATTTTGATTAGAATTGTGCTACACGTAAACTAGGTACTTTTACACAATAAGTGTTTTAAATATAATAATTTCTGTATCTATTTTAAAAATATCTTTACTTTTTAACAAACAAAGTAGTCCAAGAAATTTACTAACGCATTTTGTATATTTTTAATGAAGAAGGTAAGCTATCGTAATCGATTAAATTAACAAGATTCTACAGAGACTCATAACCATATTTATACGGTTACGAGAAACATAGTGCTTTGCAGGTGCTATATTAGCAGTCATACTCGGTTAATATTAATCAAATGGTTGTTATATTTAGTCATCTTATTTTCTCAGTGTAATGAAAGTAACTTAGTAAAAAAGGGACAAGGATTGTAATATCGATGTCTAGGTGACTTTTTAACGACTTCTCCTGGGAATTTTGAGGTTAATAAAAGTAACTCAGTAAAAAAAGGACATGGAGTGTAAATTCAATGTGCATGTGTCACTTTAACGACCTCTCCTGGGAATTTTGAGGTTAACAGAATTAACTGAATAAAGAAAGGGCAAGGATTGTAAATTCCATGTCTAGGTGTCTTTTTAACGACGTCTCCTGGGAATTTTGAGGTTAACAGAATTAACTCAATAAAAAAAGGGCAAGGATTGTAAATTACATGTCTAGGTGTCTTTTTAACGACCTCTCCTGGGAATTTTCAGGTTAACAGAATTAACTCAATAAAAAAAGGGCAAGGATTGTAAATTACATGTCTAGGTGTCT
The DNA here is from genome assembly GCA_037103525.1 of Ganaspis brasiliensis. Classification (NCBI taxonomy): domain Eukaryota; kingdom Metazoa; phylum Arthropoda; class Insecta; order Hymenoptera; family Figitidae; genus Ganaspis; species Ganaspis brasiliensis. Next base: position 2,119,423 of record JAZKLR010000045.1, on the reverse strand, counting down.
TTTTAACAACTTTTCCGGGAAATTTTGAGGTTACCAAAAGGAACTTAGTAAAAAAAGAGCATGGAGTGTACATTCAATGTCCAGGTGTCACTTTAATGACCTCTCCTGGGAATTTTGAGGTTAATAAAAGTAACTTAGTAAAAAAGGGACAAGGATTGTAATATCGATGTCTAGGTGTCTTTCTAACCATATCTCCGGGGAATTTTGTGGTTCATAAAAGTAACTCAGTCGAAAAAGGACATGGAATTTAAATCAATGACCAGGTGTTACTTTAACGACTTCTCTTAAAAATTTTGAGGTTAATAAAACTAATTCAGTAAAAAAAGGACATGGAAGTTAATTTCAATATCTAGGTGTCACTTTAAGGACTTCCCTTGAGAATTTTAAGAATAGGGCTTTTTCACGTCAGAAATATCAGAGTTGCCAAAGGGTTTATCGTTTTTCTTGAAACTTCGTGGTATTATACTGCTATATGAGAAACTTTGTACCTTTAAATTATTTTTAAAAAAATTTTAAATTTTAGAAGATACGCCATTTTAAAAATCAACATTAATTTAACAAAATTTTTTATATTTCAAAATATTATAAAGATATTTCGATGAAATTAACAGATGTTTTAAGTAAAATTATGTATTATAAATGAAAATAAAGTCCATAAAAAATTTTTTTCATGTAAAAAGTCAAAAAACAGTTTTTAATTTAATTTTTTTTTACTTACTTCTCTCTGACATAAATTTTATTAATAAATAAATAATAATAAAAATAAATATTATTTTTATCTCCGTCTAATGTAGACAGGTATGCCGAAAAGCCTAGTCATTCCCTTCATTCGAATGGAGAAAGGCCTTCACAAGAGTTCATGTTTATCATTTAGTTGTGTTAAAGTGAAACAATTAAAGACCACTTAATTGATTGTTCTGTAGGTAAAAAATGAATTCAAGTTATATTATTTAACTTCCTGATTTCTTATACCCTACTGTTTGATTGAGAATTTGGTACATCATTGAAAGCAAAACAATTAGTCAGGATTCTTGCAAGACTGTTTAGTTTTTATTCTTTTGACATATGCAGAAGTCTACGATCTTATTATTTGTACTGGCGTTCTGGTAAGCGCAGAGTCAATTAAATGCCCCTTAACTGTTTACATGATTGCTTAGTATTTTCGGTATGATAACTTGGAATGCCAGACAGTATCTCCGTCTGATGTAGACAGGTATGCCGACAAGCCTGGTCATTCCCTTCATTCGAAAGGAGAAAGGCCTTCACAAGAGTACATGTTGATCATTTGGTTGTTTTGAAGTGAAACAATTAAAAACCACTTAATTGATTGTTCTTTAGGTAGAAAATGAATTCGAGATATAATATTTAAGTTCCTGATTTCTTATACCCTACTGTTTGCTTGAAAATTTAATACAAAAACATTGATAGCTAAACAATTAGTCATGATTCTTGCAAAAATGTTTAGTTTTTATCCTGTTGACATATGCAGAAGTCTAAGATCTTATTATTTCTACTAGCGTTCTCGTCAGCGCATAGACAATTGAATTATCTTTAACTGTCCACAAGATTGCTTAGTATGGTCGGTATGACAACTTGGAATGCCAGACAGTACCTCCGTCTAATGTAGACAGGTATGCCGACAAGCCTAGTCATTCCCTTTATTCGAAAGGAGAAAGGCCTTCACAAGAGTTCATGTTGATTTTTTGGTTGTGTTGAAGTGAAACAATTAAAGACCACTTAATTGATTATTCTTTAGGTGGAAAATGAATTCAAGATATATTATTTAAGTTCTTGATTTCTTATACCCTACTGTTTGCTTGGAAATTTGGTACAAGAACATTGAAAGCTAAATAATTAGTCAGGAATCTTGCAAAAATGTTTAGTTTTTATCCTGTTGAGATATGCAGAAGTCTAAGATCCTATTATTTCTACTGGCGTTCTCGTTAGCGCATAGTCAATGACCTTAAGCGCTCTACATGATTGCTTAGTATCGTGGGTATGACAACTTGGAATGCCAGACAGTACCTCCGTCCAATGTAGACAGATATGCCGACAAGTCTAGTCGTTCTTTTCATTTGAAAGGAGAGTGGCCTTCACAAGAGGTCTTTTGGATTTTTTTGTATTTAATTGTATGACTTAAAAATCATTGAGTTGATTTTTTTCATGTAGAGCATACATTTTAGTGGTATTTTGCAGGATTCACATTTTTTTGAATTTTTCTGTGTTTCGAAGTTTGGCTTAAAAAATGTAATACACTAGAGACTCGATTTAGTGGACCTCGATTTAGTGGACATTTAACGAGCTTACCGAGAAATCCCACTTTCTTTCAGTAGTGTACACACAAATCTAGCCCCTTATTCATGTAATGTCTTGAAAGAGTAATATGTACGCTCAATATCAATTTAGTGACATAGAACTGAACTGTCCACTAAATCGAGTCTCTGGTGTATGTTGACATATGTTTTAAAATTATACAGGTTATGCTTTTAGCCACTTGCATAAATTATAGTGCTGTAATTAATAAATTTTTTAATTTGGTAATATTTTTCTGTCTTTATGTTTTTTTAAAATTGTTTTTGTGAAATCTAGATTTGATATTAACTAATGTTACTACGAAAGCTACTTTTTTATTGTATAGTAGGCTGCTGTTATGGTGATTCCTTTCACAATGAAGTAACATTTCTTATAAACTGTTTAAAGTAACCTTACAGGCTCACTACAAGAACAGTCTACCATATAAAAAGAATCTTTAAAGTTTTTTCAAATGAAGTTAATTCAATTATTTTAGTTTCGTAATAATAATTTTAATTTTTAGATTTCTGTTTTAGCTTCTCCCTCTTTTTTTCTTCTCTTTTTTGCCTCCTTTTTTCTTTCTTCTTTTATTTCATTTTTGTTTTTCATTCTCTGGATCTATTGGTTTCTTTTGGTTTTCGGTATTTTTTTTTTTTTTTGGTCTGTTTCTCTGTTTCATTTTTATCGTGAAACAATCCATCTAAAAATTATTTTATATGGATTAATTTTTGTGAAATAGTTTATTTAAAATTATTATAATTGTTTTAAGATTTGTATGAATGTTGAGCATGTACCAAATACCAGTATTCCCATGTAACTTAAACTTATTTAAGAGAAATTTGATGTAGATGATTTGACATTTTAACAAATTTTTATTTTAGCGATATTTTATTTTATTAAATTCCAAATTGAGTGGCGGCTTTACGTGGGGAGCAGTGGGAGCAATGGCCCTTCTCCCTAGAATCTTACATTTATATAAGAGAGAAAGAGCCAACTCTATGGTGCTATTTCTTTCTATCCCATATATCGCCCCTTCCAAAAACTTAACCTAAAGCTGCTCTTGCTGAGATCGGGGTTTAGTGTGATTCAGTGTTTTTGAACTCTAATCTTTTTCAGAACTCACGAAAAAACAAACAATTTCCTCAATAAAAGACTTGTAAACACCTTTACATTGAAGGTACAATCCAATATTTCGGATGTAATCAACTTTTGCTCTACACGATTTAAATAATCTCTATATGTATTCTAAGAAACAATCGAATGATGACAAACATACAATCACCCAATTCACCAATCAATCCAGATCGGTTTTACAGACTATATAAGTTTTGACGAAATGAACTTGAGACAATAAGATTTTTTAAAAAAATGTACTTTTTTTAGGAATTTCTTTGTTTCTGAATCATGTTTGTTATACAGTGCACTGAATAATTTGTGTAGGAGAAACCGAGGGTGAAAGTAACATAGGTAAAAAGTAACAACGATTATATCTTATAAACCAATCAGCGGACAGACATGGTCCTAAAGTAATTTTTAGACAGTTTTACCCCCTCTACCTCCCTCATATAATGCGCGAGCTGGTTCAGGAACCGTATGTCTGATATTGACATGTTGTGCAAAAATTACGATGAAAGTAAGTTTTTGCCTAAATTTTCAAAATATCATATTTCTTTGATTTTATAGATATTTCAAAAATGCTTTTCGTATTTTTAAAGCTTCATTATCTAGATTTCAGTCGTACTTGTGTATAATTAAACAATATAAAATACTTTTGTGTAATTTAAACTTGTTTTTTGAAATCCAAGGAAAAGAGGGGTGAGGTGAAAAGTAACACGTTGTTACTTTCCTTCTCACGCTATCCTTTATTTTTATAAACATCCTCCTTTTTTCTAAGTATGAGATTTTATATGTTTATTTCATATTTTAAAGATAAGATAATAAACTATTAATTTTAATTTTTTAAAAACGATGCTTTTTAATGTCATAGCTGTTGAACGTATGTTAAATAGATAAAATAGACTGTTTCTTTGTGCAACACCTTTTCAAGGAAAAGCACTAATTTAAAAGATATGTGTAATTTACGAAAAAGCATTATTTTTGTCGCTCCGTTTTCGCTGAATTTTCGGTCTCGCAAAAACCGGTATTATGGCAAAAATATAAACATTTTTTTGTGAAAATATATATCAAAGTACTCTTTCTTGAACAGTTTTGTCAAAAAGTATAACAAAATATACTTTTCTGTCAAATTTTGGCTAAGAGTGCAGCAAAATTTACTTTGCTGCACTAATGCAAGAATGACCTACTTTGCGTTTTCTTTGAACGCATGATAAATGGTACTTTTCTTGTAGGTGTTGCATAAAAATAATTTTAATTAATAGTAGTTTTATATTTAAAATGTTAGCCTTAATTTTAAAGTGTTACTTTCCTCCTTCGGGCAGTTACTTTTCACTTCAGGGGTGAGGAGAAAAGTAACAAACAAAGATCTGATTAAAAAGTCCTGCTTTTGACTATCTAATTTTTTTTGTATGTTTAATTCCAATTTTATTTAATAAATGGAGGTCCAAGCTTTTGGTTAGTATGTTTACAGAACTTATCCGACAAATAGTTTTAAAGCTATCATAAGAAAACTGATTTTTTTTACTTTCCTCTTCGGTCTCCCCTACACAAATTTATGATTTTCTAAAAAAAATTTTAAAAATTGTTAGGGTTCCAGATCGAAATTGACATAAGAAAAAAATTTTAAATTTCTCTTCTTTGGGTAAAACACTGCAAAAACAGGTGTCTTGAACGCAAAACATGTCTTATTTTGAGACACCTTTTGCGTCTTAAACACATTAAAAGACAGCAAAATGTCCTACTTTAAGACACTTGTTTTTAGAGTGAATGAGGTATAAATAAATGAAAGCGAAATTAAGAGGATATTTTTTTCCTACAATTTTGGCAAACGTAAATTATTAGTAAAAAATGGTACATTTTACCTTCCTGTATTTCCATTTGATTACTAGGGTTATTATCATGGTGATCAATTTTAGAAAACAAGCCGTCATCTAAAACAATCATTTAAAAAAAAATTGTAAAGAGTGAATGAAGAAGACAATTATAATGAATATACTAGAAAAGTTATCCAGCGTACTGTATTATCTGTTTGGTCAAAAATTACGATTTTCTATATATTTTTTAAAAAATTATTGCTGTTTTAGATTGCAATTGAGATAACAAAATAAAAAATCTGTTTTCTTTGTTTAAAGTCATCTATAACAAGCGGAATTTAAAGGATATTTTTTTTCAAACAATTTTTGAAAATGTAATCAAAAAAATGTTGCAATTTACCTTTTCTCATTTCGTTTTCACTATTTTCATGGATTTTAGGGGAAAAGTTGACATCTGAAACAATGATTAAAAAAAATTAAAGAAGTGAAGGAATAGAGAAGACAGTAATTATGCAAATACCAAAAATGTTATCCACTGTGTTATCTGCTTATTCAAATTTATGGTTTTCTTTACATTTTTTAACAACTTGTGTTGGAGTTTCAAATTGAAATTGACATAGAAAATTATGAAAATCTCTTTTCTAAGTTAAGAGTAAGGTTTAAAAGGAATATATAAAAATTTGGAGGTTATTATTGTTAAACAATTTTTGCAAACGTGTACAAAAAAATTATGCATTTACCTTTGCTCATTTCGTTTTGACTTATTTTTGGAAGAACACGGACATTGTATTTTTCAAGAAATCCAACATCTGAAACTATCATTTTAAAAAACTGTAGAAGAGTAAATAGAGAAGACAATTCTGCCGTCAGAAACAAAAACTTCTGTAAGTCATTTTCTCGCTTAGGTCGCTATTCCTGTAGTATAAACGTACAAAAGTCAGCCTAATCGACAAAGTGATTTAACTAAGTTCATGTTTCTGACGGTAGAATTATAATAAATATATTAAAATTTTAATTTTTCAGATTCAGATTCAATTTTCCAAGATTCCAATTTTGCAGTTCTTTTTGACACGTTAAAATATCCTTCTTTCATAACAATTGAAACTTTAATACCTATTAACTCTGAAGTTATATTGTATTATATCAATTGAAAAATTTTTTAAATTGATAAAATTTAAAAAAAATTTAGAATAATAATAATAATAATAATAATTTTCTCGACCACTGCTTAAGAACATCGGCGGCTATGGGCGAGGACAACAGTGAAAGAAACATGAAAAACGTCTCGAGTAAGTGGATCACGCGCTTGCTAACCTTCCAGGATGGAGGGAGCAGGAACGGATAGAGTAATAATAATAATAATAATGGTACTATTATTATTATTATTCTAAATTTTATTTTTAAATTTTATTAATTTAATTTAACTTTTATAGAAAAATAAAATAAAGATCATCACCAATTTTATTATTTACACACCTTTCTCTTTTATTTCTTTCTTCTTTGCTACCTTCTGCTTTAGATGCTCAATTATTTTTTAAATATGTTTTTTATATTAAAATTTTTTTTAAATTACCTGTTTTTAACATTTTTTGTCGTTAATTTCTTTAAATTCTCTTCTTCACTTTCTGAAAATTATATTATTAATATTATTTTATTGAAATATGTTAGTTACTATATTATAATTAATACTTTTATTTTTTTTTATCAATATTAATATTTTTAAACTTACTGATTTTATCTTCATCCATTTTGATCACTATTTTTCAAAATTAAACTTTTTTTATACAAATCAACTTGAGAACTTTAAAAAAAAATTGCTCATAGACGTTTTCATAGATTATGTTAAATCTATGAGTAAAGTAAACTTAATCTATTTGATGCGTAAGAAAAACTTTCTTTCAAGACAAATATGGAATGAGAACGTGTGGGGGTTTTAAACCTAAAGATAGGTTGTATGTAAATTTTTACAGTTACATTACACAATGTTTCTCATAAATATAAAAATAAAATATAAATTACATATAAGGTGATAAAAATTTATTTTTAGTTTTGTTAAAAAATTATTTTACATATATGAAACATATCAAATTGTTTGAATATTTTGATGTTTCATTTCATTTCATTTCATTTGTTCATTGAATTTAATCCGACAGTCCTTAGACCAATTACAGGATTATTAGCAGTACATAAAAAATATTATTTACATTAACATAAGCATAGTATATTGAAATATAAAAAAAGATAAAATAACACGATATAAGTTTATAGTACAAGTACAAGTACAAGTACAAGCGCTCCAAAAATTACAAAATTAATCCGCAACAAGTTAGTAATTATAATTATTAACAAATTCACACACCGCTTTTGAAAAGGAGTTTAACGAATCGTTAAAAAGATCAAAATCAGTTTCACTGCAGATCTTGTTTAGTACGTTACACATGTCATTTATTATTGTATCTTGTAACGATTTGCAACCAACATACGTTGGATTCACACGTCTAAGTCCATATTGAGGGACAAATAAAGGTGCAAGCGACAATAAATACGGACAATCAAAAATGTTTTTTATAATTTTAAAGATGAATGTAACAAAATTAATTAATCGACGATTTTCAGGCGGTAGTGCGTTAAACTTATTACATAATTCCTTATAATCTGTGCCAGGTAAAAGAAAAACTCGATGTTTTTTAAAGTAAAGAAATTGCAAAAATCGTTTCTGTCATTTTTCAATTGATTGAACTAGATATTCCGCTGCATTGTACCAAAGAATAGAGCCATATTCTAATTTTGAAGTTACAAGAGCATAAAATAATGATTTTAACGCAGATTCATTATTAAAGTTTTTACATGTTCGAATAATAAAACCAAGGCATCTATTTGCCTCTCTAAGAATTATGTCAATATGCGTATTAAATTTTAAAGAACTACTTAAATGAATGCCCAGATCCTTAACTGTTACCACTCTCTCAATTGGATGCATATCTACACTGAGAAAATTATATCTGTAACGATTACAGAACTGCTATGGTACTCGTGGGACGAAACGCCACCTTCAATAAATAGTAAATAAAATGATCTTAGAAAAAAACGAGATTGTCTCATACTATTTAATGGTACAGAAGCACAGAAATTATCGTACGTAGTGATAAAATTACAGGACAAAATATAATTAACGAGTATTAAAGAGTCTAAGAAAGACTTATGTTATAACTTGGAAAAAGATATAAACTCACCGTAAAACGTTACAAAACAGTTCTGTAATTTAACCTGTTCATATATAAAAAATTTTTCTTCCAGTTTTTCAGTTGTTCTCTTTCAGTCAATTTATGTACGCAACTCGCACGTAACCCACACTTATTTACTGATATACCCTCCCTCCTGTTGCTTACAAATATTTTTTTTTAACTATTTGAAAACAAATTCGCATGGTGAAAGATTCGAACTCGCGCGACCCGACCCTATCATGAACGCCTTAACGACCACAGCTATTACAGCACATGTCAGTTAGTTTTGACCCGTCTATATGAACTACAACGTCGTGTGTAGCGTCGTCTGTTGCCGAGTGAAGCCGTAAGATGCCGGAAGAAGCCAAAAGCTGACGAACGTTACCTTCTTTAATGTTGCGTACGTAATGCTTACAAAGCAGTTCTGTAAAATTATCTTGCCTATACTGCACTCTGTGTCTAAAGGAACCTTACAGCTTTATATAATGAGTTTTGTAATAATTTAACTTTATTTTATGACAGACCACTGTATTTAAAAGTTAATTTTTTCCTCCTACTCCTGTAATAATAACAGAACAAAAATTTGATTCGAAGTGTAGTACATGCTTCTGACACACTACAGAACGTTTTGTAAAATTAGCAGACATATTCTTAAGAACAACAAGGTAAATACGTAAATAAAACAGAAATGGTCATTTCGTCCCTGCAGTACAGGTTAGTTCTGTAATCATCACAGATAGAATTTTCTCAGTGTACACAATAATTGAAAGAAATAATATTTTTTTTCCTTGAGAAAGTAACAACATTACACTTTAAGGGGTTAATATCCACAGAGTTTTGCTTGCACCATTCCACAAAACGATTTACATCTGTTTGCAGATCAATATGTTTTCTTTTTCTGATTTTTTGCTTTTTTTATTTGTTAAACTTTTTACTTTTATTGATATTTCTAATTATAAGTTCTTTGGTACTTCTTTGGTACAACCATCTGTCAAAAATATATTGATAAAATGCCAATCATCTTATTAGATTGTATTTATATTATGTATCGATATTAACGATGATGTGAAGTTGTTACAATTTAATCAGATGATTGTCATTTGATAAACATATTTTGACAGATAGTTGTACCAAAGAAGAACCAAAGAACTTATAATTAGAAATATAAATAAGAATAAATAGTTTAACAAATAAAAAAAATTGAAAAACAAAACAATAAAAAATTAGAGGAATTTGGTTAAAACTCGGTTAAAAGTGCTTTATTTTTTAATTCTAGTAATATAATCCCGAGTTTATAGTATGGAAACTGTTGCTGCGGGTATGTATAATAAGTTTAAATAAGAATAGTTAAATTTAAATGTTGTTATTTGTGTTGGTAAATGTTTCAAAGTATCCTTGATGAAAATTCGCATGAAACTAAAAACTCAACTTAAAACATCTCAAAAGTACGAGTTCCGCCCGCAGTTCCGCGATGTTTCCACTTAATTCGTGTAAATTAAGGTGTATTTATTTAAAAAAAACCTGAAAATAGCTGCTTTGATCTGCTTTTCTCATTACTATATATATTACAGTCACCGCTGTCATATATAGGCTTGGGCGCTTTGTGTATGATTTTAATTGAATTGATTATAACTATTAATTTTCTTTATAGGTTCTAAATCTTCTGAGTTAAAATACATTAGGCAGGAAATATTTTTTATTATAAAAGAGAATATCAATTGTGATGTTAATGATTTAATATTATTATTAGAGGAAAAATTCTCCGAGGAAAGACAAGCTTCTGTTAAAATAAATCAGAATGCGTTGAAAAGCTTAAAATCATTAATTGCAAAACTGAGATCGAAATAGCACCAATCATCACGGGGAACTGCTCAATTTTTAAGTGCCAACAAGGACTGGATAAATGCTATCATTAATATAGAAGTAAATTTATTTTCATTTGCAAGCAAGTATTTGATGATGAATACAGCAGTGACGCAAACGTCTTTTTCATTTCAACGGTTCCTTTGCAGCTTTCAGCTATCGATACGTCTAATAAAGAAATCGTTGTATGGAAAAATCCTAGATTCTCATCATTACGGTTTTGCAGACCCATAAGGTTGCAATTTCTTAAGAAATCAGCTGATTGTACGCGAAAAGAGCTTGAGTACATGGAGGAAAAAATGAATTCTCTCAACACGTTTAATACTGATATTTATTCAAGGAAAGTAAAAGTAAAGTACGAATTAGTTTTTACTATGACTGATGGGAAAGTTAAAAATGCTATAACTCGTACAGAGTGCTCTATGTGATGTTACATTTGCAAGGCTACATCAAAACAATTTAATAATTTAGATTAAGTTTTAAAACAAAAACGCTAGAAGAAGAAACACTTAAAGAGGATATAATGTTAAATGGATTCGGGTTATGACTAATCACATGTTTTTCTCCTAATGCAGCCCCGGCACACAAGTCTATTTTGTTTTGGGCGGTATATTCACTGAGCTGTCCAGTATCAATGAGGTGGGGGTGGCACGCTTCTTCGCCGCTGAGATTCGGGGTTCTCCATGCCGATATGTAATGCGAAGTGCAGTCTCCCCTTCCTCCAACCTCAAACGCATCTGCAATACAGTTTTCTTGTATTGTCGCGCCTGCAAGGGCGTCTTGTCCCACGATAGAGATAGAGCCTTGGGAACGAAGTCTGGTAGGGCTGTGTTGGTTGATTTCAGATTCTTGTATGCCATTAACACCTTCTTGACATTCTGTTCGTCCGTAAATGAAACACCTAGAGGACGGGGCTGTGGTGACATCTGTTGATAAGACCCAAGACGAGAAGATGAGAGAATTAACGGAATAATATCAAAGGATAATAGATTTAAAAATTGAGAAATTAAATTAGTATCTGAATTAGAAGTCGAATTCTCATGTCTAGGTTTTTCCGATAAGTTAAAGAAAATTAAATTATTCTTGCGATTTTTTCGATCTTCCAATTTGCGTAAAGAGTCAGACTTGGTTTGATCAGAAAAATCACTAATTCTATTATTCAAAGATATAATATCATCTTTAATACCTTCGACATCCTCTTCAAGGTGATCCACACGAGGCATAACATTCTCAATTTTAGCAATCCTTTTAGAAATACCGTCCAGGGTAGTCTTGAGAGGATCAATCGTTTGCGTGATCTGTTACAATTGTTCAGCAAACATGATCGATAGCTCATCCCTCGTAACGGCTGAACCACAGGGGTTAAGGGATAATGATCTGGATAGGCAACACTTTTTTTTAAACGTCCTGGGTGGTAAGGTAATTGACACTTATCACACCGAGCAATCTCTCTTGCAATATCGGCGTTGCATACCCGACAAATTTTATCAATTTGATTTTCTGTTAGTGTCGACATGGCACTTTTTAGGTTAGGTGCACAAAACGAATAAAATGTTTTAGAACAGATAGGCAAAGTCACAGAAAATTCCACGTACTCGAACAACACCAATTACTTGAATAAGTAAAAACAGTCAAAGAAGTCGTAACTGATACTTCAATCAAACAAAATAACTTTAAATATGAGACCGTGAAACCACGTTTAGTCAAAGCCACGCACATGCGCAAATTTGTGTAATTTATATATATATAAATTATTATATATATTTTTTTTATTATTTAAGCTTTAAGGTTATTCTTAAGGTAATTGTTTCTGTCTATTTTATAATTACAAATATTATTTACACACTTTAATGATACCAGGTCTTCAAGAATACGTAACAACTATTTTATTTTCAATGTGATGTGTCTCAATAAGGAGATATTAAATAAATAGCATAAATATGGACGTTTAACGATTGTTTCATGCAAATACTAAATTTTTTAAACAAATTGTTATTGTTTATTTGCAACTATTTATCACATTAAGCTAAAGAGTTGACATTTTTTTTAATTTAGACCTTTAAAAGCTAAATGCAATAACTCGCTATAGGCGCTCAAACACGGGTAAAACTATTGTCCAAGAAAAATTTTTGAAGTAGATTTTCAAATTGTTTAAAAAATGTTTTTAAAAATATGAGGTTATAGAGAAGAAAAAAGCTCATCTTTTTTTATCTTTAATTTTTTTGTATGATGCATACTGTTAATAATAAAAAATAAAAACATGAAAAAAATGTTGTAAAATCAATTACCTTTTTATAAATACAGTAATCCCTCGATAGTTGTGACACTCGATAGTCGTGACCCTCGATAGTCGTAACCAATGTAGGCGGGCCCCAACCGCGATAGTCGTACGCTTTCCAACGTGCGCGCGTCACTAGTCAGTGCAGGAGAATTATATACATTTGTGAAAATTGGGTGCAATAGAAATTTCTGTTTTACAAATAATTAATTATCTGTTTAAAGAACTCTGAAAATGTAATTAAATAAGATTAAGTAAAATTCAAAAAAACTTTAGGATTTACAAATTCAATATCCTCAAACGTCAAATAAGAAACATAATTACTATAATATTCATAAACTTAAGGATTGTCAATGGCGAGATGCGCGGTAAGGGGATTGTTTCCCAATTCCCGTGTATTAGCTCCATTATCACGCAGGGTTTCAACTTAAAGAAAGTAAAATATTTGTTTCTCAAACTTGGTGAAAAATATTAATATATAATATCTATCGACTGATTTATTTGAAAAAGTTGAAAAAATACATAATGCATATTTTTTTTATTTAAATGTTACAAATTCTGCTAAATAAGCTTCCTGCAAAAATTAGTAGAAATTATGTTGACAATATCCACTTTAGATTTGTTGTGCGCAGACGTAGTGTTTATGTAATCCTAACCTCAAATTTTGTGTATTTCTTGAAATCAGACAGTCTAGAAGTTTTGAAATATAAAAGTGACTTTAATATTATAAAGGTAAAGATGTACAACTTGTTTTATTAACAAAAACAATTAACATTTTTTAGTGTAGAAGAAAAATTTATGGCTTTTATATTACTACATTTGAATTAAGAGTAATGTTACCGCGCAGTGCTAGTTTCAAGGTCATCATTCACTTTTGGTAAAAAACAACTTTGATAATTATTTATTCAGTAAATCCATGGTCAGTTTTTTCTAAACTTTTCTAATTGAAATTTAACGATATTTTCTTCCTAATATCTAAATTTCAGAATTTAAGCTCATTTCCATCACATTTTTTTCGAAGATTTAGGTGAGTTTCCATAAGAACCTGTGTTAAATTGCACATTTATTTTAATTTTTTAAACAAAAACTACGTGGTGAAAAATTTTGAAAAAATCAAGGCTTCCTGAATTGATTTGAGGAACAATATGTCAAAATTTCAAACTTCTAGCTCATTTCCTTCAATTGCCGGTGACAATCCTTAATATAGTCGTTCGAAAAATTAATTTCTAAAAATGAGAAGTATAGATATTTGATAACATGTTTGAATTTTAAGAACAAATTTGATTTAATTGATTCAGATTTCAAACTATTCGAATTTAAATTGATCTACAGTTTTTATTAATTCTAAATTTAAACTCTTTAAAATTATTATTTTATGCTACTTTTCGACTTTTTTTAAGCCTAAAAGTCGATCGGAAGCCTGTTCTCAACTTAATTTTATCTTTGTTAAAAAATAAAAAATATAATTAAAATAAATTTTTAACATAAATTTAAAAGTTTTTAAAAAATAAATAGAATTTACTTTTAAAGTAAAGTAAACTGTTTACTGAAAAATCACTGAAAAAATTTAAACTAAAAGTTACATCAAAATTTTAAATCATACAAATTTTATAAGCCAAACAAATAATAAGCCTCCGGGGGACATTTATGAAGCATACGTTCCTGAAATCGCCAAAGAGGCGTGACTTCTGCGGCGTACGACTATCGAGGTTGAAGGGTGGGAAAATTTCATAGGCTGTCACGACTATCGAGGGATTACTGTATCACATCATTTTTCAGCTATTTATTATTGAAATTGACTAAAATTTGGTACACGTATGCAGTACATACTGGTGAAGCCTGCAAGTATGGTAAAACCTTTAAAAATGATATTGTTTAATAATATTTAATACGAAAGTAATAAGTTCAATAATATTAGTTTTCTAACTAATATTACTAATATTTCTCGCACAGTTTGAAACTCATAATCGTAGAAATAAGGAATCATAAGAAGAATTGTGGAACGTTATTTATTTGCATCGTTGCGTCCGCCATATTGTCATGTGTCTACGCTAGAGGGATAGAGAACAGAGAAAACAGCTGACGACCCTAGTAGATGATAATATATTATTAAACAATATCATTTGTTAAAGGTATTAGCGTGCTTGCAGGCTTTACCAGTTGTACTGCATACGTGTACCAAATTTCAATCAATTTCAATAATAAATAGCTGAGAAATGATGTGATATTTATAAAAAGGTAATTGATTTTACAAAATTTATTTTCATGTTTTTATTTTTTATTATTAAAAGTATGCATCCTACAAAAAAATTGAAGATAAAAAAAAGATGCGCTTTTTTCTTCTCTATAACCTCATATTTTTAAAACCATTTTTTAAACAATTTGAAAATCTACTCTAAAAATTTTTCTTGGACAATAGTTTTACGCGTGTTCGAGCGCCTAGCAAGTTATTGCATCCGGTTACTCAATTGATAGATTAACAGAAACTGAGCATTTAACTTTAGGAATTTCAAAAATTCTTCCGCTATGTTAAATCGTCATTTTGAATATTTAAAGATTTATTTTGTGAGTGTAAATTTTAGAACTCTCTAAATCTAAATTAGGTACTCAAACATAACTAATTTGAAAGCAAAGACTTAGTCACTAATTCAAATTGTTATATTACTACTAATCATTTAGTAAAAAATAACTAATTATTATTAGCCAAATTCATTTTAAGGTTAAGTCAAAATAACTAATATTTTAGCAAAATTCTGTTTACTAATTCAATAAGTCAAATTTTAACTAATTTTTAGTTATTTTTTTACTAATAATTAGTCATATTTTACTAACTAACTTTCGAGTGGAATGGAACCAACAGTATTTTTTGACAGAAAGTATTTTGTGACAAAGAATATTTTCTGACAGAAAGTCCTCTTCACAAAAAGTATTATATTATAGAAAGAATTTTTTGACAAAATGTATTTTCTGACAGAAAGTATTTATTCGAAAATTATTTTCGTGCAAAAAGTGTTTGAAACAAAATTTTCGAAGCAAAATAAGTCTCTTAAAAAATTATTACATTCTAATGTATTTTATTAAACTCAACACCCAAAGAAATATTTTTCTATGTAAATATTGGTTTTTGGTAAAAAATATATAAATCTAATTTTACTTTTTCAACCAATTTTATAATGACTTTAAATTACTTTAAGTTAAAAGTTAAAAAATATGTTTAATTTAAAAAAAATGTATTTAAACATTTTTTTTCTATTTTAAAATTTTCTGATATTTTTTTATTACAAACTTAAAACATATTTAATCCGTCTCAAAAACCTAATTTTAAAAATAGATTAGAAAAAAAAATATTAAAAGTCCTATTTTATTAATATAGCTATTTAAATTTGAGTTTAAATAATATAGGGGAGAGTGGCCATCAATGTACCGGCTTTTTTTCAAGGTCATAGTACTTATTGAATTTCACCAATTTCAAGCACTCCTTTGCATCAATATAAAACTACAACACTTATCTAGGTAATGCACACATATTATACACGATTTATTTTGATTAAATAATAAAATTTAGGATTTTTTCAAAGCAACAAGCTATTTTCATTTTCAACAACCTGGGTACACAATGAACCACCTCTATAAAAACACTAAAAATGTTCAACAATAATAATATTGCAATTTTCACTTTGTAAAAAAACTTATTTTCTATCAAATACTATAAAAAATAGTTACTTAACACTTTTTAATTGATAATGTATAACATAAATATACCTCAAATTTAAGTTAACTAGCTAAAATGGCATTTTAGTTTTGCTATGTTGAGAAAAGTACCGATAACAATGACTGTAACATGCTGTACGCATGCCTAGTTTTATAATCAAGCATACCACTCTGGAAATCGAAAATACACTGAAATTCCAGGTGGTTCATTGTTCCCCGGTACATTGAATCAACATGACATTTGCAACAAAAATGGTTTTTTATAACTTAATCCAATATTTCAAAATCATTATCTCATTAGAATATTGTAGTTAAGTCCCAAAACAAAATAAATCGTAAGTACATTTATTTTTAAATGGCCTTATTTCAATTAAAAAACGTGTTTGTATTTTAGGTAAATTTTTTCTTCAGTACATCAAAAACAGTTTTTTCCAGTTTTCTCTGTAAAGAATAGATCCACACGTCTAAAATTTATGGACGTAGTGTGTTTACGCAAACTTCATTTATATTTAAAATTAGGAGAATTTTTATTTAATTGTTTCTGAGAAAATTGAAATGGTTCATTGAAAAAATTGGTACATTGATGGCCACTCTCCCCTAAGTTTAATGTTAGAAAAAAATTTATTTAAAAAAAACCATTTAAAAATTTTAAAAACTTGCTTATAATTTTAAATCTGTCAGTTCTTTTTTCTAATTCTACTTTGTCAATCAATTTTATAATTACTTTAAATAAATTTAAGTTAAAAGTTAAAGAAACATTGAATTTAAAAAGATTGCATTAAAAATTTGTTTTTTTAGTTTTTTTACAATTACAAATTTTGCTCATATTTTTTTAAATCTAAGGTTAAAATATATATTTAATCTGTCTCAAAAACCGAAATAAAAAAATAGATTAGAAAAAACATATAAAAAAATTACAGGGCAAGTATTTTTAATTATTTATTTTTAATGATTCATTTCAATAATTCCTTAGTTACTTATTATTTGAATTATTTGAATAATAATAAATTACAACCATAATTTTGTTACTTTTATTAAAATTTATAATATTTATAAGATATTTATAAGATTTTTATCAAATTAAAAACTTCCAGGCAAATAGACCGAGATTTCTTATATAATATTAAATTTTAAGGAAAAAAAAATTATTTTAAATTTTTTAATTTTAAACTTTTAAAGTAATTCAAACATAAAAATAAACATTTTGTACAAAAAAATAGTCTGAAACTATAAAATATTGTAGCTGTTTAGAAGAAAAAAAATTTTTTTTGGTAAAATTTCATTTTTTTTGGAAAAAATGTTATGATAATAAATTTAAACCACAATTTTTATGGTTTTATAAAAAATTCTGCATAAAATTACACATTTTTAACCAATTCCCAACCTTTCAGGATAAATACGCTGAGCTCTAGCATAGGGGTTTTTTGTCATTTTTCAACTTTTCATTAATAACTTTTGAAAATTAAGTCCAGCAACGTTCGCTATATTTTTCCTGTAATCTAAACGTAAAAATACCTAGGTATACCAAATTTCAAACCTTTAGTTCAAATGGTTTGGAAGATAAGGGGGGAGGGGACACATTTTTTTCAAAAAAAAAAGTTTTTCCTTGACAACGCTATGAACATCACGTTCAATCATGTTCGCTATATTTTTCCTGTAATCTACACGTAAAAATACATAAGTGTACCAAATTTCAACTCTCTATCTCAAATATTTTGGCCGCTAGGGGGGGGGGGGGGGTAATGGTTTTGGGCGACGGACAAACGAGTGAAAACATAAGGGTTCCGTTTGGACACTTTGTGTACGGAACCCTAAAAATAAGACATTTTTAATTTCGGATTTTATAAAAAAAATAGCATGTCTCCCGTTCACATTAATATTTTTTAATCTAATAAGGCCAAGTTTAAGTTAGTCAAATATCCAAAAATCAGAAAAATTTTGCTTTAATACGTCAAGCCGTTTCTGAGTGATAGTGTAACAAAATATTGAGGACATTCAGACAAACAAAATTTTTTTATTGTCATTTTTAGAATCCTGGTTGTTCAAAATGACAATATATGATAAAAATTTTGAATTCGGAGCAATGTACAGACTAAAGTCTGATTTTATTAATATAGATAATAACTTATTTTTTATTAATTGGTATTTGCTGAAACAAAAACTCAGCCACGATTTGACTACTAATTAGTTATTTTTAACTAATTCAGATATTTAGAGAGTATATAATAATCTTCAATTAATATTTAAGTTTTGCGCTTAAGGGACACCTATTTTAAAAAAAATTATGAGAATTTTGAGAAAATATATCTTTTTAGTTAAAAAAATTGAATTCTTCATTTCTGATTAGAAACATTTTGTAATATCCGTGTAAAAATTTAAATAAATTAATTATCGTACTCATGAAATTGATTTAATTAAAATTTTTCTGCTTAAAAAATTTTGTTGAATCTGTGAGGTTATTTATTAAAATAAAACTATATTACCCTTTTTGACACGTAAAAAATATCAAAACAGCTTTAATAAGTCTTATCTTCTCCCTATATTATAAAAAGATATCGCTGCCGCCACCGCTGTTTTAATAATTAAAGCCTTCCCCTTTGAAACAATTTTTTTAAAAATAATTTTAATTGTCAACTATAATTATTTGGTCCAAGGTTCAGTTTCCAGTATTAATTTTTTTTATATTGTTATTAATGAGGTAATCGTAAAAAAATGTGACAATCATAATTTGTTTACAACAATAAAAATTTTAAAATTAATTATTTTATATAATTTTGATTCTTAGGAAGTCAATTTATATTTTATAAAAATTTAATCAATTACTAATAAATTAAATACAACAAACGGTAGAAAAAGACAAAATAGTATATTTATCAACTTAGGAATTTATTATTAGGTTCTAATTGAAAAAAAAGATTAAAAAATTGGTTAATAATTAGAGGCTGTGGACATTTTTGAACAGTAAATTACAGATTACAATTAATAAACAAATTTATTTATCCAATAATTTAAATTATTTTTATTATAAATTTATTCTAAATTTGAAATTTAAAAACATTAATTATTTTTTTTTTTATTTTATGTCTAACTTCAAACAAAATAAATTTAAATTAATATTAATTATTTTGTAATTCATTTATAAAAACATTAATTATATAATCCATTTGTTTTGTTTTTTTAATTTGATCGTGTGGTCTTCTGTTATATGGATTGTATGGGTGAGTGTTGTATGGATGGTCATTATTTGGGGGGATGTTGTATGGAAGTGTATTGTATGGATAACACAGCCACACACAAAAAAAAAGTACCCGAGTTGGGGAATGAGACTAGCCATTCCTTATGTATTTTGATGCGCTGAATCCGAATCCGTCCTCAGAATTGGTTCATCAGGTCAAGTTTTGACCCTAACCTCAAAACCTTTTAACATATAGAAAAAAGTCATATTTTAAGTAAAACATCATAACTTCGTTAAAAATCATCGTAGAACAATTTCTAAAAAAGCGTTTTAAAGGTAATAATTCAAGCTTTCTATTGGTCCTAGGCATGTTTTAAAGTTAAGTCGAGTTCAAATTCTAATGTTCAAAAAGTGTCATTTTATTAATTTTGAGGTTAGGGTCAAAACTTGACCTGATGGACCAATTCTGAGGACGGATTCGGATTCAGAGCATCAAAATACATAAGGAATGGGTAGTCTTATTCCCCAACTCGGGTACTTTTTTTTTTGTGTGGCTGTGTAATTGTTGTGTGGATGTACGTTGTATCGATAGATGTTGTATGGATGGGTCCAGTATGGTCTTCTTTTTAGGTATGGCGTGTTCCTTTGATTTACATATGGTCTTCTTGGATAGATGTTGTATGATCTTCTACTTAATGCTGGGTTTCTTTGAATTGATTTAAGTTTTCTAAAATATAAAAAAAATGAAAATCAGTGATAATAATAAAAAAATTTTATATAAATTTATTATATTTATTTATTTAATAACTTTTTTATATATATGGGTCATTCCATGTGAAAAGGCAAATGACTTCGTCCACTCGTGGTTTTAAGCTATTGCAAAGTAATATAGCTCAAAATTTAGCATTTTTTATGTGCAATCGAATGCCGAGTAGCTCATTTTGACATTTGCAAAATGACGGCCACCACAGACACATAAGTGCCACAATTTAAAAACTTGCGTCTTTAAAACTTTAAAATATCTTACATCTTGTGACTAAAAAAATTCAGAACCTCTAATTTAAATGTTTTTGAGGTCGCTAAATACGAATCCATTGACAGAATTTAAAAATTCAAAATGGCGGATCCAATATGGCGGATACATTTTTCAAAGTTTAATACATTCAACTGAATTCAGCTGAAACATGTTACTCGGGGGTTTTTGGGGTCACTGAATACGAATCAAATGTCAGAATTTAAAAATTCAAAATGGCGGATCCAATATGGCGGATATTTTAAAAAAAAATTATTGAATTCAGCTAAAAATTGTTACTCGGGGGTTTTTGGGGTCGCTAATTACGAATTCAAGGCTAGAATTTAAAAATACAAAATGTCGGATCCAATATAGCGGAAAATTCATGAAGCAATTAAGAAACGATTAAATTCACGTTTCAAAAATGCACCGGCAGTTCCAAAAATACAAAAAACCACGGTTATATTCCAGTGTCAGATACGACATTAGAAATAAAAGAATATTCCAATGCTAAAGAGTGTGCTTTTTCAAATATAAATAAATAGAAAATAAATTACAATCAGTCCTTTTCAGGACTTCTCTTTGATAAAAAAAAGTTTTTTAAGCCCGTCATTTAGTTATTTTAGTAGATTTATTTTCGACTTATTCACTTCACATTTACTACTTTTTAAATTTTACCAACATATGCGTAATCAGCGATTTCAAGAACCTTCTAGTAACAATATTCAGCTGATTTCAGTAATTTTTTTAAAAAAATTTCAGCTATATTGGATCTGACATTTTGTATTTTTAAATTCTAGCCTTGGATTCGTATTCAGCGACCCCAAAATCTCCCGAGTAACAATTTTCAGCTGAATTCAGTAATTTTTAAAAAAAATGTCCGCCATATTGGATCCGCCATTTTGAATTTTTAAATTCTGACATTGGATTCGTAATCAGCGACCCCAAAAACCCCCAAGTAACATGTTTCAGCTGAATTCAATTGAATGTATTAAATTTTGAAAAATGTATCCGCCATATTGGATCCGCCATTTTGGATTTTTAATTTCTGTCATTGGATTCGTATTTAGCGACCTTAAAAACATTTAAATTAGAGGTTCTAAATTTTTTTAGTCACAAGATGTAAGATATTTTAAAGTTTTAAAGACGCAAGTTTTTAAATTGTGGCACTTATGTGTCTGTGGTGGCCGCCATTTTGAAAATGTCAAAATGAGCCACTCGGCATTCGATTGCACATAAAAAATGCTAAATTTTAAGCTATATTGCTTTGCAATAGCTTAAAACCACAAGTGGACAAAGTCATTTGCCTTTTCACATGGAATGACCCATATATAAAATTCTTAACTATTAATATCGACGGGTGTTACGAAAAAAAAATCCTATTGCGCGTTTGCACGAAAATTAATACTCTTGATTTTTTAATACTTAAAACATATTTTTAGTTCAAAAAGCAAATTTGTTGTATTTTTTTTCTAAATAAACGTTATAGTACGAAAAAAAATATCAACAAAACTTTTTTTTTTTCATAGAAAACATTAAATGAAAACTGTGTTTTTGGTTAGATTTTCAACGAAAGTGTTTTTTTTCGTGTCGAATCTCAACTCTGCTTTCTTTTGTACCACCCGTCGATATGTGATGAAAATATATTTAACGTTCGATACCTTTCATTATCTTCGCTTTTTATATTTTTACAATTTTGTAGTAAACAAATTCCCAATTTCCTAATATGCCAATTTTCCAATAACTAAGGCTCAGATTTGTCTATTTATTGTTTTATAAAATTTTCCAATTCTCGATTTTATCAATGTTTATATTTTGACAAATTTCTCAATAGAAATTCCTTTTTTTAATATTTTGTAATAATTCCTTTTCCACTTTCATAAAAAACATTTTAACTTAATTAAAATAATGAGCTACCTGCTATTATATTATACTTATCTTTGTTGTCTCTGTCTCTGTTAGCATAACTGAGATAGTATAGCAGTATCCCAAGTAGATATAGCCACAGTTTTGCCCTACTTACAAACGGGGCCCATACATGGCGGCCATCGATGGGCCATCCGAGTTTTGTAACATTGCGTCGCACTTTTGCCCGACATTCTAATTTTATAGAGATTACTCATCCTGGTAGATTCTGACGTTGTTCTGACATTTATATTCTATCCTGCGTTGTCCAGGTACTGAGAAAAAGATCTTCTACCTAAATATAGAGAGTTCTAATCAGGGTATCTGCACCGGGTACTAAAATGAAATCTTCTTCTGGTATTTCTTGTTCGAAATAAAAAAAAGACAACATTTATCGCGTACAAGATGACGCCGTCATCCTAATAAATATTTCAAGTGGTCCAGGTATGATATCAACATCTTCTCCTAGAATTTTTTAAATAAATTAAAATTTTATATCTATTTTAATGTATTTAAATAGATTTCGTCATCCTGATACATTATTTCACTGCTCTAGGTGTGAAATTAACACCTTCTTCAAGGAAATTTTATGAAAACTAAAATTTTCCATACTTTTATGCATTTGTGAAAGGATGTCGTCATCCTGACAAATTATTTTATTAATCTAGGTAATAAAAAAACAATTTCTCTTGGGAATTTTTGATGACAAATAAAAAATATAAAGCATCCATCATGTGCAAAAGGTTGACGCCGTCCTTACAAATAAGTATAGTGATCTAGGTGTCTAATTAGTATTTTCTCCAATAAATGTTTTTGGAAAACTAAAGTTGATAGCTTTTCTGAAGTATTTGTGCAGACGACATCATCCTGGCACATTTTGCTCTTGTTACCCTTTACACTTATAATTTAGAATGATATCCAGAAAGTAAAATTAATGTAACCTTACAGAAAAAAATTTGTAAACATTGACTTGTCAAATAAATAGGTTAAAGGGTTATGTTAATATATATTTTCTCTTTTCTAGTTTACACAACAAAATTTAATAAAAATACAATCGAAATATTATTATTTATTTTATTTTGCATTGATTTTATTAAAATTATTTCAGATAGATACGTTCAAAAGGATAAAATAAAAATGGAAAAATAATATCTTTTGTGAATCTCTGTAAAACATTAACATTTAAAAACGATCTACTATTTTAAAAAGGTAATCCTTACAGTTTATTCTTGAGATCTAAATGTAAAATAAGTATGTTCTCCATGAAAATATAAAAAATAATTTTATCGGTATAGTGATGTAACAGCAAAATAGGGATGTTCTTCTGAGGAACGGTAAGAATCTAAAATAAATGTATTAAAATCAATGCACAATAAAATAAATAATAATATTTTATTTGTACTTTTATTAAATGTTGTTGTATAAACTAGAAAAGAGAAAATATATATTAACATAACCCCATTAACCTATTTGACAACTCAAGGCTTACAAATCTTTTTCTTAAGGGTTACATTAATTTTACTTTCTGGATATCATTCTAAATTATAAATTTAAAGGGTAACAAGAGCAAAATGTTTTAATTACTTTTATTTACCTTAAATAGAAAATAAAATTTTTGAACCTTATGCACCAAGAAGCAAAAACTGACACTCCTAACAACTATTACTAAGATTATTAAACTTTTAGTGCCAGGATGATGTTGTCTGCACAAATACTTCAGAAAAGCTATCAACTTTAGGTTTCCAAAAACATTTCTTGGAGAAAATACTAATTTGACACCTAGATCACTAAATTTATTTGTAAGGACGGCGTCAACCTTTTGCACATGATGGATGCTTTATATTTTTTATTTTTCAGCAAAAATTCCTAGGAGAAATTATTTTTTTATTACCTAGATTAATAAAATAATTTGTCAGGATGATGACATCCTTTCACAAATGCATAAAAGTATGGAAAATTTTAGTTTTCATAAAATTTCCTTGAAGAAGGTGTTGATTTCACACCTAGAGCAGTGAAATAATGTATCAGGATGATGAAATCTATTAAAATACATTAAAATAGATATAAAATTCCAATTTATTTAAAAAATTCTAGGAGAAGATGTTGATATCATATCTGGACCACTTGAAATATTTATTAGGATGACGGCGTCATCTTGTACCCGATAAATATTGTCTTTTCTTTGATTTCGAACAAGAAATACCAGAAGAAGATGTTATTTTAGTACCTGGTGCAGATACCCTGATTAGAACTCTCTATATCTATATCCCTATCCATCAAATTCTTGTAATGGGATATCTGAAATTTGCTAGACTTTTGTAATTTGACAAATAAATTGCAGAAAAATTGTAGAGAACTTTGTTGGAAGCTATTATCATACTGTTCTTAAGAAAGAAACTCCACGATTGTTAAATAAAAATAATGCTGAAAAATAAAATAGTTTTACAAATGTAAGAAATGTAAAGTGTGTGTTATGATCGCACTAACTTCCTTTTTAGAATACAAAATTTAACAAAAGTGACAAATGTAAACTGTGTGTTATGATCGCACTAACTTTCTTCTTAAAATACAAAATTAAACAAACATCTTTGCTTTTTACTGTCAATATAAACAAATCTTAAAAATATTACCGAAAACGACTTAAATGTAACTATTTCTTTATTTGTTCAACACGACTTTCTATGAAATTTGAAATGCCAACCACCTTCTAGCAGGTAATAAGGGTAAAAGAGGGGAAATTTTGTCTCTAATTTTTTAAATAACCAGTATACCTATTTCCATTATCTCTCACTGTCTCTCTCTCTCTCTCTCTCTCTCTCTCTCTCTCTCTCTCTCTCTCTCTCTCTCTCTCTCTCTCTCTCTCTTAAGCTACCTGGCATCCCAAATTAGGATAATTAGATTTAGTCTTAATTATACGAACATTTTCAAATTATACCTACCTTTCTTATCTCTCTCAATCTTAAACTATTTTCAATCTTCGTTTCTCTCTACATAACCGTCCTGCATAACATTTTTGCGTAACAGGCCCATAGCGAGCTGATTTCTTATATAGGACCTTTTCTTCTTGGAGGTGAAAAGTCACATTTTCATCCCCATTTTTGTCAAAATCTTCCATTTTATTTTCCACCTTTTCATCTACCTCTTATTCCACCTTATTTTCCACTTCTTCTCCAACATTTTCTTTCACATTATTTTCCACCTCTTCTTTCACTTTATCTTCGACATTTTCTTCGACCTTTTCTTTAATCTTTTCTTCAGAATCTTTTTCTTTCCATAACATTTTTTTTTAAAAGCCGAAATCTAAAATTCAAAAAATACGAATTATTAAATTTTATAATGATTTATTTATATTATATTAAACTAATTACATTTTAATTATATATTAATAAATAATAAAAATTACCCATGTTTTTATCAGTTTTTAATTTTCCAGATTCAGATTCAATTTTTTAAGATTCCAATTTTGCAGTTCTTTTTGACACGTAAAAAATATCCTTCTTTCATAACAATTGAAACTTTAATACCTATTAACTGTGAAGTTATATTGTATTCTATCAATTGAAAAAAATTTTAAATTAATAAAATTTAAAGAAAAATTTAGAATAATAATAATAATAATAATTTTCTCGACCACTGGTTAAGAACATCGGCGGCTATGGGCGAGGACAACAGTGCAAGAAACATGGAAAACGTCTCGAGTAAGTGGATCACGAGCTTGCTAACCTTCCAGGATGGAGGGAGCAGAAACTGATAGAGTAATAATAATAAAAATAATAATAATTATTATTATTATTCTAAATTTTATTTTTTAAATTTTATTAATTTAATTTAACTTTTATAGAAAAATAAAATAAAGATCATCACCAATTTTATTATTTACACACCTTTCTCTTTTACTTCTTTCTCCTTTGCTAACTTCTGCTTTAGATGCTCAAATATTTTTTAAATATGTTTTTTATATTAAATTTTTTTTTAAATTATCTGTTTTTAACATTTTTTGTCGTTAATTTCTTTGAATTCCCATCTTCACTTTCTGAAAATTATATTATTAATATTATTTTATTCAAATATGTTAGTTACTATATTATAGTTAATAATTTTATTTTTTTCTATCAATATTAGGCTGATTCCAGAAAAAAATCGAAATTGATGTCCTTAATGATTTCTGTAAATCAGGATTTTTGATTATGAAAAGTGATTTTTTTTAATAAAACAACTATACTAGATGTACGAATTTATTAAACAAATTTATTTCTTATATGATAAACCAACAAGATATGTCCAAGAGAGTACCCTGAAAATCATTCCCTGACTATGTCCCAACTGCTGAATTCGAAGAGAATCATTAACTCAAAACGTAAAATTCCTTGCTAATTGTTAGTTATTTTATTTTTAATTTATATAAGATAGTAAGGACTGTAACTACACGAGTTCATAATTTAAAAACAGCAAATGAAAATATTTTTAAAAATACTTCAAAATTTGTCCTTGAAAAAATTATCATTCCCTCACCGCTTTGCAGCGAACGTTTGAAGGAAGGATATTTTGTAAAAACTAATTTATAAATGAGATTTTTAAAAAATACATTTCTTCACGTCATTTCCTCATGTTGATTTATAAATAGATAAACACATTTTAATTTACTAATCAAAGTGCATTTGCATATGTTTCCAGTACTTATATCGCATTGTTCACAGTTCATAGGAAAGTAAGGTTATGTTTCTGAGGTTATGGTCATTTTGTTTCGATTCGTCATTCCCTCATCATCATTCCCTCACTAAATTTTACCTTTATATTCCATTGAAAAATTCAAAACTCAAAAAAGTTGGGAACCATTATAATATTTTAATCAAATAAGACATAAAATACGGCTTGAGAAAATAAAAATTCAATAATGAATAAAAAAAGAAATTGATGAACTCGGTTAAGCCATTTTCGAATTTTTTCTGGTATCAGCCATTAATATTTTTAAACTTACTGATTTTATCTTCATCCATTTTGATCACTATTTTTCAAAATTAAACTTTTTTTATACAAATCAACTTGAGAACTTCAATAAAAAGTTGCTCATAGACGTTTTCATAGATTATGTTAAATCTATGAGTAAAGTAAACTTAATCTATTTGATGCGTAAAAAAACTTTCTTTCAAGTCAAATATATAATGAGAACGTATGGGGGTTTTAAATCTAAAGATAGGTTGTATGTAAATTATTACAGTTACATTACACAATGTTTCTCATAAATATAAAAATAAAATATAAATCACATATAAGGTGATGAAAATCCATTTTTAGTTTTGTTAAAAAATTATTTTACATATATGAAACATAACAAATTGTTTCAACATTTTGCTGTTTTCGTTTTCTGATTTTTTGTTTTTTTTATTTGTTAAACTATTTTACTTTTATTGATATTTCTAATTATAAGTTCTTTGGTACTTCTTTGGTACAACCATCTGTCAAAAATATATTGATCAAATGCCAATCATCTGATTAAATTGTATTTATATTATGTATCGATATTTACGATGAGGTGAAGTTGTTACAATTTAATCAGATGATTATCATTTGATAAACATATTTTGACAGATAGTTGTACCAAAGAAGAACCAAAGAACTTATAATTAGAAATATAAATAAAAATAAATAGCTTAACAAATAAAAAAAATCGGGCAAGTTCGAGTTGCACTCGCACTAAAATCGAGGGTTCCGTACACAAAACAAAATAATTTTTAATATATTTGATACTATTAAATATATAATATATAAATATATTATACATATTATATATAATATAATAAATAAAATAGGATATATAATGAATTTTTTTATAAAAATGGACCATCCTCCCCTCCTATCTTCCAAAATATTTTACTTAGAGAGTTTAAATTTTGTACAGGAATGTATTGTCAGGTGTAAATAACAAGAGAACGTGATCCTGATTGCATTTTTAACGAAAAATCCAGAGATTTTAGCAAATATCCATAAAAAATACTGAAAAATCATTTTATTTCCTTAACAACGCTATGATCAACTTCTACAATCATGTTCTCTACCATTTTTCTGTAATCTACACGTGAAAATATATTTGTGTACCAAATTTGAACTCTCTAAGTCAAATTGTTTAGAAGTTATGGGAGGGGGGATACGGTCATTTTTTAGCATTTTTTTAAATCGTTGGTTTTTGCTTAAAAACACTATGATAACGATCTGCAACAAAGTTCTCTACAGTTTTTCTGTAATCTATATGGCAAACTACATATGTATACCAAATTTCAGCACTCTAAGTACAATAGTTTGTCAGATATGGAGGTGGCATTGTACACTTTTAGTGCATTTTTGCTAAAAAAATGACCGTATCCCCCCCCCCTTATCTTCCAAACTATTTGACTTAGGATGCTGAAATTTGGTACACGTATGTAGATTTACGTATAGATTACAGGAAAATTATAGAGAAAGTGATGATTATAGCGCTGTCAAAGTTATAACACTAAACTATGGCCCATATGTTAAAAAAATGCTCAAAAATATTGTTATTTCCTTGACAACGCTATGTTCCACACATACAATCATGTTCTCTATAATTTTCCTGTAATCTATACGTGAAAATCCATTTGTGTACCAAATTTGAATTCTTTAAGTCTAATAGTTTGGAAGTTCAGGGGGGGGGATACGACCATTTTTTAAAAAAAAATCGTTGTTTTTTGCTAAAAAACGCTATGATAACAGCCTGCAACAAGGTTTTCTATAGTTTTTCTGTAATCTACACGTCAAACTACATATGTGTACTAAATTTCAGCACTCTAAGTACAATAATTTGGCAGATAAAGGGCAGGAATGGTACAAATTAAAGGCATTTTTTCGAAAAAATGACCGTATTCCCCTCTTATCTGCCAAAATATTTGACTTAGAGAGTTCAAATTTGGTACAAAAATGTAGTATCATATGTAGATTACAGAAAAATTATAGAGATTGTTGTGGTGATAGCGCTGTCAAAGAAATGACAAAAGTTATCAGCCAAAAAATATCAAAATTTCTCAAAAATCTTGTTATTTTCTTGACAACGCTATGATCAACCCCTAGAATCATGTTCTCTATAATTTTCCTTTCATCTACACGTGAAAATACATATGTGGGCTAAATTTGAACTTTCTAAGTCAAATAGTTTGGCGGCTAGGGGGGGGGGGGGATACGATTTTCGACAAAGTCTTGCCAATAGGGTTCCGTGCGTACATTTGTTGTGTAGGGAACCCTAAAAATGGAAAAATAAAACAATAAGAAATTAGAGGAATTTGCTAAGTTTCATATGGGGCATTCTTCGGAAAATTTTCATTGAAAAATTAGATTTTCCTGGAATAATTTTTTTTGGATTCTATATTGAAAACTAATGCACACTTTTTTTTTTATTTCGTGATTTGATGGAAATTACAGAAGTTATAAATTATTGAAATTTGATGTTTTCAAATACAGGGTACTTTTTGAACACGATTTTCTCCTTGAATAAGAATAAATTCAAAATTACATGCCACATAAAATTTGTTGACAATTTCTCAACCTTTCGAAATATGCAATAAAAAATAATGTAACTGCAATGAAAATACCTTAAAAATTAAAATTAAATTCAAAAAGCGTTTTTTCTCAAAGAAACACCATGTCAATTTTCAATTTTTTTTTTTTTTGAAAAATAACCTTCGATTAATAAGGAATTTTCTCTGTTTATGAGAAAGTGGAGAGTTTTTTCGTTTAATTGTTATTTACAATTATTTAGCTCAGTCCACGCATTCTAGAACTGCATTTTTAAAATATAGAACGTAGTTTCGTTCGTTTTCTGTTGAATGTCATTTGTTTATTTTTTTGTAGTTTAATGTTATTTGTTTTGACAGGCGTATAAACATTCATTGCAAAATCCAATATTTTATAGTTAATTATTTTCGATGTTTTCAATAAAGTGTTTTATTGATCGCTGTTGCAATCCGTTTGAGTTAAAAGCACATTTGGTTTAAAATAATTTACGTAAACTAAACGAACAATTGTTCAACAAACTTCCATCTATAACCAAAAAAAGTTTTGGTTAATAACCCTGAAGTTATTGATATCTTTTTGAAAATTGATTTAGAAAATAAATTGTGTTTTTTACACTTTTCATTATAATATCCCAAAGTTTTTTTAAACTGCATTATTTTGAGTTTGGAGTATATAGTTATTTCTGATTTCGTACTTAAATGTCAGAAAACCACATATGTGTAAATTTTTCTTAACTAAAAGAGCATTTAAAATCATTTTTTTTTGAATTTATGTTTTCCCTATTAAAATCTTTAATCTCTTAATATTAAATAATAATATTTTTCTAAATAATGATCTTATTGAAATCAATAAATTCAATACATACTTATTAATATAAAATTTACAAATTACTATATTACTTAATATAAAAAAAAATAAAAATCTTTTGATCCCAAAGTGTTTATAAAATGCTATATTTTGATTATAGTTATTTCTGATGTCATACTAAAACGACAGAAAACCACATATGTGTAAATTTTTCTTAATTAAAAGAACATTTAAAATCAATTTTTTGTTTTATTTATGCTTATGATTCTTCAGTATAAAGAGAATTTTTAATTTTGTAAATTATTGTAACAATCAGTTTGTTTTCATATTAAGTTTTTAAGAATATTTAGATTTATGAAGTATTAATAATAAAAACCAAATGAAAAATAGAGTTATTTATTACAACACCAATAATTGTAGGGGAGAGTCGCCAGTTGTGAGACGGCTCCAGTTGTGAGACAGTCCATTTTTTTTAACACGAAATATAAAAAGGCTGATTGGTATACATAAAAACATTTATTTTTATACGAGCCAACTTTTGCGTGTACACCGAAGCGGATATATGTATTGTTTGTGTTAGATGCCAACACTGTGTGTGAAAATCGACTAAAAAACTTTTGTAATGCAATATTGCATTGTTTCAATCTACAGTTGGAAATTTTTTTTTTCCTCTTTCAAAATAACGCCAATTTCCGGTTGTGAGACACAGCAAGTCACCAGTTGTGAGACGGTGGTGCCGCCCATCTGAAATAGCCTATACGTTTCGTTATGCAGCATAAAGCGCTCTGTTTAGTTTAGTTCGTTACGTACATTTGATAACACAACAATTGTATAAAGTGTGGGAACATGCGCACAATTTATTTCATTTGCCTACATTGCGACAGCGATTTCGATGAAGAAAACTGATAGTCATATTTTAAAGAATAAATATTTTTATTAAGTATATAATAATATGTATTATTAATATATTTAGTTATTTATATTAAACATAATGTTTCATGACAAATTTGTTAAATTTTAGCATTTTTTTATAAGTGTCTCACAACTGGACACCTTTTTTTTTTTGACTAAAAAGATGTGCTCGGAAAATTGATCATAAAATTTTTCGAGTTCATCTGAACAGTACACTTTCTATGAATAAAAGTTGCGTATTTAAGTTACTTTTTGAATGGTGTATTTTATTTACGATTTCGTTTACCTATTTCCAATTTATAAGTCAAAAATAAAACCCGTCTCAGAACTAGCGACTCTCCCCTATTAAACGCAATTTTATACATAAGATTTAACACTCAGTTAAAGCACATTATTTTGAAACTAAAGTTTTCCTCTTCTTATTTTTTCATAAATTGTCATTTGAATTTTGCAATGAATGTTTATACGCCTGTCAAAACAAATAACATTAAACTACAAAAAAATAAACAAATGACATTCAACAGAAAACGAACGAAACTACGTTCTATATTTTAAAAATGCAGTTCTAGAATGCGTGGACTGAGCTAAATAATTGTAAATAACAATTAAACGAAAAAACTCTCCACTTTCTCATAAACAGAGAAAATTCCTTATTAATCGAAGGTTATTTTTCAAAAAAAAAAAAATTGAAAATCGACATGGTGTTTCTTTGAAAAAAAACGCTTTTTGAATTTAATTTTAATTTTTTAGGTATTTTCATTGCAGTTACATTATTTTTTATTGCATATTTCGAAAGGTTGAGAAATTGTCAACAAATTTCATGTGGCATGTAATTTTGAATTTATTCTTATTCAAGGAGAAAAACGTGTTCAAAAAGTACCCTGTATTTGAAAACATCAAATTTCAATAATTTATAACTTCTGTAATTTCCATCAAATCACGAAATAAAAAAATACGTGTGTATTAGTTTTCAATATAGAATCCAAAAATAATTATTCAAGGCAAATCTAATTTTTCAATGAAAATTTTCCGAAGAATGCCCCATATATATAAAAAATGCTTTTACAGGCCTGGGCAAAACGTGTTCTGCGAGCACTTTGCCGCGGAGCTAAAGTTTCTCTTCCATGCGTCCAGTCAGTTTCCTTGCCTTGGCGCAGGCCTCGCACAGTGGGCCAGAAGCTGAAAAAGCTAGCCAAAATTCAAAAACTGTATTTTTTTAAACATTCCACTGAATGTGGTTTTCGATAAACAAGATATTTCTGCATCCAATACCGGAAAGGTAGAGTTCTATCTTACCAATACGACTCTTGACAAAACGTCAAAGTTGACCATATTACGTACCTGTGTGAAACGCATTGAAATGTAAAAAATTTAACTCGGTTAAAAGTGCTTTATTTTTTAATTCTAGTAATATAATACCGAGTTTATAGTATGGAAAACGTTGCTGCGGGTATGTATAATAAGTTTTAAATAAGATTAGTTAAATTTAAATGTTGTTATTTGTGTTGGTAAATGCTTCAAAGTACCCTTGCTGAAAATTCGCATGAAAATAAAAACTCAACTTAAAACATCTCAAAAGTACGAGTTCTGCCCGCAGTTTCGCGATGTTTTCACTTAAATCGTGTAAATTAAGGTGCATTTATTTTAAAAAAACCTGAAAATAGCTGCTTTGATCTGCTTTTCTCATTACTATATAAATTATAGTCACCGCTGTCATATCGTCACCTCAACATGCAAACCTCGTAACTCCATTTGACGCAACTTTACAGGAGAGCAAGAAAACTGTTGACACGCACCATTGATTCCTGTACATTTCGCGATTTTCAATTATGATTTTTTGACATTATGTATTGTATTAGAGTTATGTCTTTTTAAATATGTATTCCTTCATGGAAAATATAGACTTGGGCGCTGTGAGTATGTTTTTAATTTAATTGATTATAACTATTAATTTCCTTTATAGGTTCTAAATCTTCTGAGTTAAAATACACTCGGCAGGAAATATTTTTTATTATAAAAGAGAAGATCAATTGTGATGTTAATGATTTAATATTATTATTAGAGGAAAAATTCTCCGAGGAAAGACAAGCTTTTGTTAAAATAAATCAGAATGCGTTGCGAAGCTTAAAATCATTGATCGAAATGGCACCAATCATCACGGGGAACTGCTTAATTTTTAAGTGCCAACAAGGACTGGATAAATGCTATCATTAATATAGAAGTAAATTTATTTTCATTTGCAGTACTCTGAGAGAAGAGTATAGATTAATTATTGATATTTGGATTGGCAACACGAATTTTGAAGTTAACTACTGTTTAGCTGTCATAATTCACTAACTGTAAAATGGTTGCTAGCAAACTAAATATTCCGCCACTGTATTTTACATGGAGTATTTTGCACTAAACGCATATTGGTTGTATTTGCTATACCTCTTCTCTCAGCATAATTAAAAATTTTAAATATACGTATTTTATGCTATTTCAATGTCTTTGATTATTGTAGATATATTATAAAGCTACAAAGCATTAGACACAATCGAATGACCTGGAAAATTCATCAAAAGAATCAAGAGGTCGTAAATTCTTAGAATTTAACTTGTCAAGTAATCAAAGTAAACGTCGAAAAACAGAAAAATTACGTGCATCGTACACAACATCAAAGCTGACATATGCCACTCAAATGAGTCTTCGTGCTTCTGGCGTCCCAAAGGTTCAAGTGTTTTAAAGGATATAACAAATTCTCCAAACTAAGCTTCTAGGTACCAATCAGCTTTTAAGGAGAAGTTTGAGAAGCCTTCTCTATGCGAAGTGTCTGCTGATTGCGCGCTCAATTTAATAATTTCAGGTAAAATGTCAAAAGACACGTACCTAATGATGCGAGATTTGACGAATACTAATCGGTGTACGTCGGTTTATCCATCTTATCATAAGATCTTAGCTGCTAAACAGCGTTGTTATCCTGAATCGTCGGATACTACTATAACCAAAGCCAGCGCGGAAGTAAACTTGCAGCATTTACTAGATCACACTTGCACTAGATTATTGCAAGTTATAAGTGAAGTTCTTTTGAAATTGGGTGCCAAGTGTTTACAAAATTTAAAATTAATTTTTAAATGGGATTGCGATGGATCCATGAGCCAACAGTACAAGCAAGTATTTGATGATGAATACAGCAGTGACGCAAACGTCTTTTTCATTTCAACGGTTCCTTTGCAGCTTTCAGCTATCGATACATCTAATAAAGAAATCGTTGTATGGAAAAATCCTAGATTCTCATCATTACGGTTTTGCAGACCCATAAGGTTACAATTTCTTAAGAAATCAGCTGATTGTACGCGAAAAGAGCTTGAGTACATGGAGGAAAAAATGAATTCTCTCAACACGTTTATTACTGATATTGATTCAAGGAAATTAAAAGTAAAGTACGAATTGATTTTTACTATATGACTGATGGGAAAGTTAAAAATGCTATAACTCGTACAGAGTCCTCTATGTGATGTTAAATTTGCAAGGCTACATCAAAACAATTTAATAATTTAGATTTAGTTGTGAAACAAAAAGTTGCTGTTGAGAGTCTTTGTTACGGTATAGCATCGCTGCACGCATGGATTCGTTCCATGGAATGATTTCTTCAACTTGCATACAAATGCGGTGGCAATGAAAGTAATCTAAAGTGGCAGGCTTGATCTGCAAAAGAAAAGGAAAATGATGCAGATCGAAAGAAAAAAATCCAAGACGATTTTAAGCGACTGAATGGTTTACGAATTGATTTCCCAAAAGCTGGGTCAGGAACAACTAATGATGGGAATACAGCTAGTCGATTTTTCGACCATGTGTCGTCAACTGCAAAAATTCTAGGAATAAACGTGGAATTAAATTCGAGAACCAAATTTCTGTTACAAGCATTGTCGTGCGGCTTCGACATAGATGCGGAGTAATTTAAATTGTACTGCTTGGATCTTGCTAAACTACATATTCAATTGTATGGTTGGTATCCAATGCCGACATCGATTTACGTTATCCTTATTCACGGTTATGCTATTATTGAAGCCTCTCCATGACCAACTGGAAAGCTGTCCGAAGATGCGCAAGAAGCTCGCAATAAGGATATCAGACGTTATCGCGAAAACTTTTTTCGAAAGTGCGCACGGGAAAAGACAATGGAAGATGTATTTAATCGTCTTCTTGCTTCTTCGGATCCGCTTATCACAAGTTTACAAAAATATCAACCCTAAGACAGCAAACCACTTTCAAAAGAAGTTTTGGAACTTTTAGTCCAACAGCAAGATATTACCTTTGATAATTCAGAAGAAATCGACGACAGCCAGGTCGATCAATGTCTAGATGATGATTACGATTTTTATTAATATTATATGTGAGATCGAAAACAATAAAAGACAATTTCACAATATATTTTTTATCTTTTCAGTTAAGTTTTTTACATTATTTCTCCAAAATTTGACAGGAATGATCCATCATGATTTTTTAAAAAATTTATTCACCATATTTAATCTGCTAGTTAAAATATTTAAAGAATTATTTCACATTCTCAATCAGAGACTTCAAAAACCTCAGAGTAACAAGTTTTATGAAACTCTAATGATTTATTTTTAAAGTCATCTACTATATTCGATTAACTGTTTCGCATTTTCAAAATGTCATTTCAGATTCGTAATCAGAAACCTCAAAAACCCCCGAGTACTAAATTTCAAACGATTTCAATAAATTTTTTTAAATTTGTCCGCCATATTGGATCCGCCATTTTTAATTTTAAAAATCAAACTTTAAATTCGTAATCAGCGACCCCAAAAACCTCCGAGTACCAAATTTCAAGCATATTTCAATAAATTTTTTTAAATTTGTCCTCCATATTGGACCCGCTATTTTTAATTTTGGAAATCGGACTTCAGATTTGTAATAATCAGCGACCCCAAAAACCCCCAAGTACCAAATTTCAAGCGATTTTAATAAATTTTTTTAACTTTGTCTGCCATATTGAATCCGCCATTTTTAATATTGCAAATCGGACTTCAGAATTGTTATCAGCGACCCCAAAAACCCCCGAGTACCAAATTTCAAGCGATTTCAATATATTTTTTTTAATTAGTCCGCGATATTGGATCCACCATTTTGAATTTTGAAAATCTGACGTCAGATTTGTAACAGTGACCCCAAAAATCCCTGAGTTTTGTCCAGCTCAAGAAGACTAGAAACAGGAGACCCAACATGGAATGGGACTGATGCATGATGGTCCAAATTGTGGCAGGACGCTTGGGCGTACTACCCCGAGGCGCGGTAGTTTTCTGCGCATCCCCACCGATTCCTACCATATGCTTAACTACATGAATTCTGGTCGCATGAAAATATGCAAAAGGTGAAAATCAGTGAAATCGGTGGTGGGAATGCGCTGAAGACTACCGCGCCTTGGGGTAGCACGCCTAAGCATAGTGCCACGGTTTGGACCATTGCTCCCGATTTTAAGCAGCCGAGTTTGTACTCCTGTTTCTAGTCTTCTTGAGCCAGCTTTTTCAGCTTCTGGCTCACTGTGCCACGCCTCATGAGTGAATCCTACCAATAGAGATTCACGCAGGAAAGAATAAGGGGGAACTGACTGGACACATGGAAGGGGGATTTTAGCTATAGAGGGAATATTGAATCGAAAAAATTAGAAAAATATAATTATTTATATCTTTTTTCGTGTTTGTTGCTGTTAGTAAGTTTAAATTACTCATTTTTGTTTATATCTTTTTGTATTTTTGAGTCTTCTTGTGCTTTTAGAAAATTAAAATTACTTGATTACAATTTATAATTGTAATTTGGTTCTTAAACAAACAAAAAATTCTAATCAAATAATTTATCTTACTAATATCTGCTTAATAGGTTCAAAATTTTTTTATGCAGATCGTACCTTATCTGATGAAGAGGTTTTAAAGGCATTCGAAGAATATAAGAAACATGAACAAAAAATGAAAGAAGATGAAAAAAAAGAAAGCAGAAGAAAATTATGAATTTATAAAAGTTTTAAAAAATATTAAAAAGGAAAAAAAATTAAATTTTTTTAAATTTAAAAGAAAATTTTTACTTTAAAAAGAATTTTAATTAAAAAAAATTGTAGTAAATAAACAAATAAATTTTTGTAAAATTGTATTTTAATGTTTGAAAAGAAAAAAGTTAAAATGTAAATATTGCTTCCTCATAGATGAAGTAATGCTTTTTGTTTTTGAATATTTTAATAATTTTTTTATTTTTTTATATTACATTTGCAATCGTAAGTTTAAATTAATATATTTTCATCAAATTTTACGTAAGTCAATAAACCGTTTGCTCACTTAATAGCGTACTCCTGTAAAAAATATTTTTTTGTTTTCAAATTATATTCACATAATAACATAAAAATATTAAAAGAAAGTACTGTTTATCCATTTTGTATAATAATTGTTTTTTGTAGACCAGTTTGTTATCCATTTTTGAAAAAAAATTATTATTTCTCTATGAGGAAGCAATATGTTAAAAAAATAAACACAAATGAAAAAAATAATCTACGAAAGTAAATACTTGACGTACAACTTTGCAGCGGTTTTTTGTTAGTTTTTTAATTTTTACATTTTTGAGGTTATGTTTTTTTAAAATACATTTATATAATCAAAGTTGTTTAATAATTGTTAAATGAATTCAAGTTTAGTGCTATTAACCTTAGTTACTTCCCTTGCACATTTGAAGTAATAAATTAGATTACTGGTCTAGCAACGAAATTAGAAAAGAACTGACTTTCTAGGGAAATAGGGATGATGTGACGAATTTACATTGTGGGACTGCACTCAGAGTTTTTAATGAGTCCATGGCAAGACATCTGTTAGCGATAAAGTGGTGTTTTTCAAATGTAACTTAACTCTGGAAAAAACAGGATAACTCACAATGTTACAGTGAATTTTACTAAAATTACAAAGAAGTTTTAAAAAATTTACAAATTTGTATAGTGTAGAAGGTTTTTCTTATACACATAGTGCTTCATAAAATTTTAATTAAATTTTTACTGGACAAAATCACAACAAATTAAAAAACAATTGTCATAAATGTAAGTTTTAGTAAGAAACACCCATAATATGTATATAAAATTTGTTTCTATGAAATTGATTCCGAGATACACTACGTGAAAGTAACCAATTTCGTATCTTAGAATCTATACAAAAATTTATTATTAACTTTTTATTTACTAATATAAATGTACACATATATAAATATTTAATATTAATAATAATAATAATAATACATCATCATCTTATTCAAAACAGGCGTCTTCCAAGGAGACTCTCTCAGTCCTTTACTTCTTTGTATCTCTCTCTTGCCTCTGTCTGTAGTACTCCGGGAAAAACACTTTGGGTACATGTGTGGCAAACCCAGAAATGGAATCTATAAGATCAACCATCTATTTTACATGGAAGATATTAGGCTCTATGGATCCAGTAAGGAATCACTAAAAACTCTGGTATTTGCAATGGCCGAGTATTCCAGAGCTATAGGAATGGATTTTGGATTGGACAAATGTGCTGTTATCCATATGATTAAGGGAAGACGAGAAACAGCTGAAATGCCGAGCGAATCGGAGAATATTCAACTCATTGGTGGCAACACCATTCCTCATCTTGGTGTTAAGTAGACTTACACATATCTTGGAATTCCACAATCAGAAAGTCAAGATGTGTGTGGGATTAAAGATCATCTCCATATAAAATACCGTGGTCTTCTGAGAAAAATTTGGTCATCCGAATTATCTGGGAAGAATAACATTCAGGTCACAAATACATTAGCCATTCCTTTACTACTCTATACATTTGGAGCAGTTAAGTGGAATGTGAATGAGTTGAAGGATCTCGATAGAGAAACACGCAGGTTGATGACAGTACATCGAAGTCATCATCCAAGGTCTTCTGTACAAAAAATTTACCTTCTACGAGATCGAGGAGGAAGAGGTCTATTCAATTTAGAGTGTCTTCATCGTAGAATTGTTTTGTCTGCGGCATGCTCAATCATGAACAGTAGAGATCCGCTTATGCAATTTGTACACCAGCATGAAATGGCAAATGTTGGGGCGTTTTTATATCGAGCGGCAGAAAGAGCTGCAAATGAACTTAGTCTTCTATTTGAAACCAGTGATATAGAACATGGCATAGCATCGTTAACACCTCTGATAACTAACAAGCGTGTCAAGGAAGCAGAACATTCGCTTCTGTTACAGGAACATATTGGCAAACTTGTGCATGAACAATTCTTCAGTCTCATAAAAGAAATGGGATTGTCTGTGGGTTTGTCATTTGCTTTCCTCAAATCTGCTGGTTTGAAATCGGAGACTGAAGGATTTTTGTTTGCTTGTCAGGATGCAGTAATAAATACTTTGGTGTATAGCAGTCGAGTGATGCATATATCTGTCGACAATACCAACTGTCGTGCGCGCAAGAAATATCCAGAAACACTTAGTCAAATTCTAAGTACGTGTCCGAAGTATGCATGTTGCAGATATATAGAAAGACACAATGCTGCGCCGTATGTTTAAGGAGATCAGGAGTCCGTTGTGGAAAATGATCAGTGTAAGATCTACTGGAATTTTTCTTTTTCCACCACTCATCGTATCAGTGCTGCAAAGCCTGATATTGTACTCCAGGATCATAAAAGTCAGATCATTTGTGTGATAGAGTTTTCGGCTCCTGCTGAGAGCAACATCATTCAAAAGGAGGATAAGAAACGGACGAAATATCAAGACCTTTTGTTTGAATTGAGTAGAATGTATGCAGGCTACAGGGTCCGACTAATTGTTCTTGTACTCGGTTGTTTGGGTTCGCATGCAAAAGGCTGTTCTTCTGAACTCTCTCAATCTGGTTCGGCAGCACTGTTCATTGTAAGATCTTATTCGGTAGCTCTAAAAAAGCATCCAACAACGTTCCCGACCACCGCTTAAGAACAGCGGCGGCTATGGGTCGGATGAAGCAATACCGGAGTATAGTAAGTAAAGCTAGAATGGGAGAGGTTGTTTTAGTGAGGTTACCACAGCACGTGGTTGAGTCCCACACAAACAAGTGCGTAAATGCATTTTTTCCTATCCTAAACTTGTTTTGTAAAAAAAAATAATAATAATAATAATAATAAGATACACGGAAAAAATTAGTTCTAGAATAATTCTTGAATTAGTTCAAAAACTCAGGATACGAAAATAATTCTGCGATATGTCTAAAAATTTCAATAATCTTTCTGAAATTGTTCAAGTATTTCTAAAAAGATCTTCAAGAATTCTTAATAGCTGCGCGATTGGAAAATTGCTTTCGCGGTGATCTAAAAGTTCAGAAACTGAAATAGAAGGCGCAATAAACTGACCAGGCCCCCATATAGCGCTTAGTTCACTCAAGTATGATTTATGCGTACAATATTACAATCGCGTGTTAGCTCAGTTGGACAAAGCGAAGAGATTTTCTAAAGTCTCAAGGAACTGAGTTCGAGTACTCGTGGGTGAAAATTTTTTTCAAATTAAAAAAATTTTCTCTTCATAAACGAGTTCCGTAATTCTTATTCTAAGTTTCGGAAGTCTTCTTGAAATTCATTATAAGTCTTCTAGAAAAACTCTTAGGTATATGTCAAAGAATTGATAATAAGAAATCCCGAAAAATTCTCGTATCCTAAGTTCCTGTACTAATTCAAGAATTATTCTACAACTAATTTTTTCCGTGTAATAATGGATAATAAGATAATAATGGAGACTCGTGCTGCTAGAAGCCTGTCCTCAAACAAGGACCAGGATAATTCAAATCAACGGAGAAAATTAAAAATCGAGACGACTCCCCGTTGCCTATAAGCAAGTTGAAAAGAAAAGGAAGGCCATACTCATTACCAATAAATCTAGTATCAAAGAAGGACATTGTAGATATAGAGACTGAAATGGATGACGTTCAGCAGGAACAACAACTGCAGCAGCAGAAATAACTGCAGCAGCAGAAACAACTGCAGCAGCAGAAACAACTGCAGCAGCAGCAACAACTGCAGCAGCAGCAGCAACAACTGCACTAACAGCAGCCACAACAGCACCAACAGTTACAGCAGTTTCAGCATCATCAGCTACCACAGCTGCAGCACCGTCAGCAGCCATAGCTGCAGCAACTACAGCTGTATCAACCAAAACTGCAACACCATCAGCAGCCACAGCTCCAGCACCATCAGCAGCCACAGCTGCAGCACCATCAGTAGCCACAGCTGCAGCACCATCAGCAGCCACAGCTGCTGCACCATCAGCAGCCGCTACTGCTGTACCAACAGCAGCAGCAGAATCTGCATGTGCAACAGGAGCATCAGCTGACATTCCCGCAACAGCTGCAGCAGCGAACGGAGCCTTTTCCAAAAAAGGCCGTGTGATCCTTGATAACGATGTTAAGAATTACATTGATAAGACTATACGTAATATAGAAGAACGATATGCAAGACGCAATGTTCGAAATAAATACGATTGTATGGAAAGTGATACTAAAATTCAAAATATAGAATGCGACATTAA
The DNA here is from genome assembly GCA_037103525.1 of Ganaspis brasiliensis. Lineage (NCBI taxonomy): Eukaryota > Metazoa > Arthropoda > Insecta > Hymenoptera > Figitidae > Ganaspis > Ganaspis brasiliensis. The sequence continues at coordinate 2,077,256 of JAZKLR010000045.1, read as the reverse complement.
AAAAATTAAACTGGACATACGCCTTCTGGAACAGCAGTGGTTTCCTGTAAACGAGGAGAGAACCCGAAAAGAGAGGGAAAGGGATTTATGGATAAGAAGTCAAAGGTATTGAAAAGTATTTATTTTTAAGAAACTGATACAGTATAACTACAAGTTTTAATTTAAGAAAAAGACATTCTCTATATTTAAAAAAGTTAAGAAAATGTGTTACATTTTAATCCATTGAAATACACAGAATACCTGTCAAAACAGATGAACACTTACCGTCCATTATCTGTGAAGTTGCCAAGGCTCTAGACTGATCTTCTGAGATGAGCGACATAGCCAATTTTTATCGGATTCGTAAAAATAACATGGACAACTCTCAATATCCACCTACCATAGCTGTCAAGTTTTTTAAACAAGAAACAAGGGATCTAATCCTCAAAAAGCGGAAGATGAAACCTGATTTCTTCACAATCAATTTGAGATGGCCAGCTAGAGAAAAGCATACTATCTTTATTCGTGAGCCGCTTATTCCATTTAATCGTAGGATCTACACAGCTGCTCGTATCTTACGGGAAAATGGTAAAATAAAATACCTTTGGATTGTGGGAGGAAAAATATTTTGCAGGCGTGAGGATGGAGCCCTGAGAATTCTACTCACAAATATGGAAGATGTGGAGCGGTTAAAATAGCAATTACTGACCAATTATAAAGCAAAACTTTTATTTCTGCTAACCAGTAATTATTTGTTTTGTTTAGTGAATTCTATTTTTTTTCTCATTCAGATTATTACCACAGTTTTTTATTATGCCAAGATTTTATATTTGTAAGTAAGATTTTATATAATTGTTTTCTCTTAACTATTATACTTAAATGCTCTAGCAAATTCACGCATTCACCACTATATTCAATTATGCTTTTTGGAATTTTTGCTATACACAAGGTTATGAGTAGCTTTATTTGTTTATCTGTGATTTGTATTTACTATTTGCAAGCTCAGGAGCCTTTTGTTATGGTTGAATGTTATTTAATCTGCTTTTCTCTCTCTAACTAATAAACATTATTTCTTTGTGCCATGTTAACGCTCAATCGCTCTTGGCACATTTTTCTGAATTTGAAATTTTTTTTAAGAATAGCTCTTATCATATCATAGCTGTCTCTGAAACATGGCTAACTTCTCATGACCCTTCTAGCTCGGTGGACCTAGATGGCTATCAGCTTCTTAGAGGGGATAGAGTGGGTCGTAGAGGGGGAGGGGTTTGTTTATATATACATGATGGTTTTCAAGCTTCTCTTATTGAATAAAGCCTGGATTGTTATTACCCTAACACAGAATATATTTTTATTGAGATCTCGTCTTTCTCTAATAGAATTATGCTGGGAGTAGTTTACAAACCACCTAATGCTTCCTTCGGGAATAATTTAGAATCTTACATTTACTCTTTAGTATAAATAAATGGTAGAAACCTTGTGGCCTTTGGTCTTTTTGTAAAAAAATTTTATTTGAATTTAGAAAGTTAATTTAAATTCTTTATTTATTCTTATTAATTATTAATTATGGAGTGTTTTTATCAAAATTTAAGCTTGACATGCACCAAAAATATTTTTATCTGGAACCAGTAAGTTTTAATTCAAAAATAATTGTAAAAATCTTTTTTAACCTTAAATATTTTAATACTTATCACAACTTGTAATTTTTTCCAGATCAATTCTAATGCTTTATTAATGTAAAAATTCTAATAATTCTAAATTTTATGTGGTATGTAATACTCCATATTTTATTATATTATATCTACAAAAAAGATTTCTGACGAGTGTAAGTTTGACATTGTGATTTTGTTATAGTCCTGATGAGCTACGTTCGTAGCGAAATGCATCGAAATTTGGAGAAGAATAAATAAAGAATTTAAATTAACTTCCTAAATTCAAATAAAATTTTTTTACAAAAAGACCAAAGGCCACAAGGTTTCTACCATTTATTTATACAAAAAAGGTCTATAATATATCTTAATGACAATTTACTCTTTAGTTTCTAATTATGAAAATGTAATTATTTTTGGAGACTTTAATACAAATTTAAATTTGCCTAATAATAAAAGTAGATATTTAACATCTCTCTTCGCTTCAGCTGGACTATCTATAGTACCCCACTCCTCTACTCATCACACCCAAACTACTAGTACTAGAATTGATCTTGCCGTTGTAGACGACATTAATAAGGTTTCTGATTTTTCCCAGCATTCCATTCCTTTCCTTTCTGCGCATGATTTGATTAACATTAAATATAATCTGCCTGCTCAACAATTTCATTCCCAAATCATTAATCCTACTAGGAACCTAAAAAAGATAAATGAATCCGAATTTCTCATATTTCTATCGGAAAAAAATTGGATAAGTTTATATAATGATATAAATATTGATAACAAAGTCAGTAAACTGTTAGATTTTCTTAAGTCTGCCTTTGACATATATGCACCTCTTCATATTCCAAAACCTCGAAAGAAAGCCTCTCCTTGGATGACAGATGAAATTAGGAACCTGATCAAAGAAAGAAATAGACTATATCGCAGATCTAAAAGAACTGGAAGTGCTCAGTTACATGGTGAATTTCGAAAAATTTGCAACTTAGTACAAACTAAAATAAGGGATGCTTCTAATAGTTATAAGTATCAAGTTTTAAAAAATGCTCACAACCCAACTGATATCTGAAACCAACTTAGAAACCTTATGATTATTGCTAGTAATCTTACTGAATCGGATTATATTTTTCCTATAGATGACTTTCTTGACCATTTTTCCATTTCCCCTATACTTTCTACTACTCAGCCTGTCAATATTGAGTCCCCAGATACGTTTGATGACTAAATGTTTTTTTTCTCTGATATCACACCCGAGGCCGTGTTCAAGACACTCTCGGAAATTAGGTCTGATGCCATTGGGTCTTATTGTATATCAATGAAAATGATACGACTCGCACTTCCTGTTATCTTTCCAGCTCTTCTCCATATTTATAACTTTTCCTGACGAACAAGTACTTTTTCAAGGCTCTGGAAAGAAGCCACTATCCTTCCTATTCCTTAAATATCTAAACCAAACTCAGTATCAGACTTTAGACCTATTTCCTTACTAAACGCTTTAACCAAGTCTCTGGAGAGAATTGTCCACAAGCAAATAACAAAATTTTTAGATATTCCGCAGCTTATGGATCCTATACAATCAGGTTTTCGTAGTGGACATAGTACGACTACAGCCGCATTAAAATTCACTACTGATGTGAAATCAGCAATGGACTCAAAGGAAATTACTCTTACAGTTTTTTTCGACTTTTCTAAGGCATTTGACTGTGGGGACCATTCTCTCCTGCTGCGGAGATTGAGTTATCAAATTCTGTGATTAAATGGTTCAATTCCTATCTGTCAGATCGTAAATACAGGGTGACTGATGGTAGAGGCGAGCTATCTGATTGGGCTCCAGTTAAATGTGGAATACCCCAGGGATCCTCGCTTGCGCCTCTGTTATTTAACATCTACGTTACGAATCTTGGGAAGAATTTACTGTATTGTAAGCGTCATAAATTCGCCGATGATTTCAAATTAAGTCTTTTGGGACCTTTGTCTTCCTTAGCCCATATGATGCTTATGATGCAAGTGGATATTGATTCAGTAGCAAATTGGGCGAGGGATAGTGGGCTGCGACTGAATGCTTCCAAGACGAAGGCAATTGTTTTTAGTACCTCTAAATTTCCTTATCTGTGTACACTAAAAAACTTACCTCCTTTGAATATTGGAGGGGTGAATATCGATTGTAGTGATTCTGTAAGGGATCTTGGATGGATCACTCAGCTGGAAGGATCATGGTCTAGAGATATGTAGAAAAACTTACATCTCTCTTAGACAGTTGTATAGATGCAGGTTTTTTCTCCCAACTAGCACCAGACTGTTGCTAGTTAAGTGCTTAATTTTCCCCTATTTTGGTAATGGCTGTCTCGTTTATGATGACATAACTGATGAACTCAACAAAAAACTAGAGAAATCTCTGAATGCCTGCATCAGATTTGTATATGACCTTCCCAAAGGGGAACACATTACATCACTGCGCATCGTACTTGCAAATTCCAAAAATCATTTGTAATAAGGGGTTCCAGATTGTGGAATAAAATGCCCTATAATATTAGGAGCGCAAGATCTCGCTATATCTTTAAAAAGCTGTGGTTTAATTTTATATTCAATATAAATAACAGCATATTTGAAATAACATACTAGTAAAATTATTAATTTTTGCTTCTCTTTTGTCTTTAATGCTTTATCTTAGCTTTGTTTTTGCATTTACTTTTTTTTTCTCTGTTCTACACAGAGATCTTCTATTTGATGCTCTATAAAATATAATACGCCATATTGTACTTGTATTTAGGCTTGTAAACTTACCTATATTTCAATATTTAAATATTTGATTTAGACTACTTAGTCTTTTGTCGGTTTAACTCGACCATTTATAAATGTACATATACATTATCTATAACTATGTTCTTCGAAGGGCTGCTTAGCCCTATGAACTTTAAACAACAATAAATAAAATAAATAAATGCATTACCCACATTAAATGCGTTATGTTAAATGTTTCATGTTAATTGCTTAATATTAAAAACGTTATATTAAATGCATTAAAAAAAAACTCGACATCTGTGGTAAATTTTAACGTCCGTTACCGAATATCACAGAATTGCCTGGACGGCAGGGTCAGGTAAGAGGCCCTCTTCCGAACACCAAGGAAATATTTGATCCACTTGGCCAAGTGTTTGAGTGGCATCTAAGGTGGGGTTTTTGACATCTCAATCGAGCGCCTCCCTAGATGGCGGATAGGGGAAATCCTCCCAGACATGGGTGAAACCGGGCAATTCAAATACCCGGGGCGGACCAACGTCAGATAGGGGTGGGCACCCGATTTAATTGTCGACTTTGTGATGGGCTAACCACTCACACAGAGTTTTTTGCGGTTACGACCACAGTAATGCGCAGCGCCACCCACAATGGGTCTCTCTTGGATGGAGACCAGGGTTCAGTTGGGAGTGGCAACAGGATAGAACCCAGGCAACGACCAGCCTTTGACCAGGGACAAACTCGTACACGTTTAAAATGGACGGACCATCTTCGAAAGGACATCTTAGACTCTTGGCGACATAGCTCTCCGGACCAAAGAGGTTACATGCTGAGGCTTCATGGGCGATGAAGCAACATGCATCCCCAATACGCACAAATGAAACCTCAGTACTTACGAGATCAGGTATCCTTTTTGCGAAGGAAAGGCCATAAAATTCTTCCAGATGAACCCTCTGAGAACACACCATCAGTTCTCACAACAACACCTTTGCAGACAGTCGAGTATGTAAACATAAGAGCAAGGGAAACCAAAATCCATCTTAAGGTTTCCATTAAAATGGACAAAATGGCTGAAGCGAATAGAGAAACTTCATTACTTCCAGAGGATGTGGATCTCTGGACATTGAACTGTGCAGTCTATAAAAAAGCAGTTTCCTTGGTTCATGACAGTAACAGAAAATCTGTTTCAGAACGCGTTGCCAAGACCTGTAAAAGAATTAGGCAGGTTCAGTTCAAAATTGGGGTGGCTAGACGGAATGCTTCTCACCTTCAGAGTGTGATTGCTTATCTAGAGACGAATCGGAGATTTACACCTAGAGTGTTAGAAATATCCCGATCTCTGAAAAAATTGCATCATACTTTGAATAAACTGCAGACCATCAAGCAGCATTGGACTAAGTTAAGTGGAGTTAAGTGGATAAAACAAAATAATGTTTTCGAAACCAATGCTTCCCGCCTATTCGATATAACATCGCCGGTCGTTGACAGACCACCACGTCGGGAAGAGATCGAAAACTTCTGGAAAAACATCTATGAAACCTCATATTCGTTGAATGAAGAAGACGCTTGTTTGCCTCTTTTCCGTAGCTTTTGTCTTAGACAAGGGCTTGACCATCATGCGGAGGAATGCCCATTAATTACTGAGGAGGAAGTGAGAAATGTAATTGATAAAACTAAAAACTTTTCAGCCCCTGGGCCGGATAAAATTAACAACATGTGGTGGAAGAAGTTTACTTCAACAAACCAACACCTGGCCCGCATATTCTCAACTTTTCTCAACGGATAACATCCCGTACCATAGTGGTTGATGGATAGACGTACGGTACTATTGCCAAAATGTGGAGATTTGACTTGTCCAAAGAATTACAGATCAATAGGTTGGCTTAACACCTGCTACAAGCTATTTAGTGGTATCCTTAAGGAAAGAATTTTGTCATCTATTCAACCAGTATGGAGTACAATAGGCGAACAACGAGGATGCAAGAGAGGTTTGGCAGGTTGTAGGGAGAACCTACTGACTGATAGGTGTATCATCCAAGACTCGATATTTTATCGACGAAACTTGTCCATGGCTTGGATTGACTACCGTAAGGCGTTTGATTCCACCAGTCATGAGCTTATTATTAAGCTTCTTGAATGTCTTGCGGTACATCCAGTCATAGTGAGATGCTTGAAAGAGCTTAAGCTCTTTTGGAGAACAAGGTTTATATTAACATCAAACAAGCAACAGGTGATGACTGACGTCATCATCTACAAAAGAGGAGTTTTCCAAGGCGACTCTCTTAGTCCACTATTGTTTTGTATCTCCCTCTTGCCTCTGTCTGTTGTGCTTTAGGAAAAACACTCTGGATACTTGTGTGGCAAACCAAGAGATAGAGTTCACAAGATTAACCACCTGTTTTACATGGACGATCTTAAGCTCTATGGCTTCAGTAAGGAAGCATTGAAAATTCTAGTGTTTGCAGTGGCCAAGTATTCCAGTGCGATTGGAATGAGCTTTGGACTTAATAATTTTGATGTTGTCCATCTGAATAGAGGAAGACTGGAAACATCTGAAACATCAGGCGATTTAGACGATCTTCAGCTTATTGGTGGCAACACCATTCATCATCTTGGTGAAGGAGAAACTTACGCATATCTTGGAATTTTACAATCAGAAACTCAAGATGTTCGTGGATTTAAAGATCATCTCCAAATTAAATATCGAGGTCTTCTCAGAAAAATTTGGTCATCCCAATTATCAAGGAAGAATAAGATACAGGCCACAAATATATTAGCCATTCCTTTAATACTCTACACATTTGGGGCTGTTAAATGGAATGTGGATGAGTTGAAGATACTGGATAGACAAGATGATGACAGTACATCGATGCCATCATCCAAGGTCTTCCGTAACTCGAATTTACCTTCCACAAGATCAGGAAGGAAGAGGGTTAGTAAGTTTAGAATGTCTTCATCGCCGTATTGTACTGGCTGTGGGATGCTCAGTGATGAATAGTACGGATCCTTTAATGCAATTTGTCCATCATCATGAAGTTGCAAATAATGGGTAGATTTTAAATCAAGCGGCAAATAGAGAGGCAAAAAAACCTAATCTTCGATTTGATACAAATAATACCGAACATGGAATAGCGTCATTACCACCTTTGATGCTCAAAAAACATGTAAAGAATGAAGAACATGTACTTCTTTTAGAAAAATATGTTATTACGCCTGTTCACGGACAATTTTATGATATCGTCAGAGAAATGGGAGTGTCTGTAGGTTTGTCTTTTGCATTCCTCAAATCGGCTGGATTAAAATCGGAGACAGAGGGATTTTTTTTCGCTTGTCAGGATGGAGTGATTAATACTTTGGTGTACCGCATCCGTGTGATGCATATACCTGTTGACGATTCCAACTGTCGTGCATGCAAACAATACCCGAAGACACTTAGTCACATATTAAGTGCCTGTCCGATTTATGCATGTAACAGATATAAAGAAAGACACAATGCTGCACTGAAGGTTTTGTATTACCACCTTCGTCACCAGTACGGTATAAATAAGGAGCCCATTCTGCCGTATGCCCAAATGGATCAAGAGTCCGTTGTAGAAAATGACCAGTGCAAGATCTACTGGAATTTTTCTTTCCCCACCACTCATCATATCAGTGCCATCAAGCCTGATATGGTCCTCCAAGATCATAAAAATAAGATCATTTATGTGGTTGAGTTTTTGGCTCCTGCCGAGAGAAACACCATTAAAAAGGCGGATGAGAAACGGATCAAATATCAAGAGCTCTTATTCGAATTGAGTAAATTGCATCCAGGATATAGAGTCCATTTGATTGTTTGAATTCTCGGCTGCTTAGGAGGGATAAAGGCTTCATTTGTGAGACAACTGAAGAAGATCCCAACCTGCGAACGTCAAGCCAATTTGTTAGCAGGTAGAATACAGAAAGCAGTTCTTTTGAACTCTTTTTTTCTGGGCCGACAGCACTGTTCCTTGTAAAAAAAATGGTAGCTCTTAAAAAGCATCCCACAATTTCATGTCGGCCGCATTAGAACATCGGCGGCAATGAACATGAAGACCTAAAGAATAGAAGGCTGAAACTGTACAGAGTAAAGAAAAATGATGCTTTTGCTCACCTTCCAGGACGGAAGGAGCAAAAGTTGATAAGAGTATGTAAAGCAAGAATTGGGAGAGGTTGTTTTAGTGCGGTATTGCCACAGGATGTGAACGAGTCCCACACGAACAAGTTCGTAAATTCATTTTTTCCTCTCCTAAACTTGTTTTGTAAAAAAAAAAAAATAATAATAATAAGCTCGAAGGCATGCTTCTCAATTGCAGAGTGTGATTGTATATCTAGAATTAAAAAGAAAATTTACACCCAGGGTTTTGGAAATAGCCTAGACTCTAAAAAGATTGCATCACACTCTGAAGAAATCAAAGTTGCAGACCATCAAGCAACATTGGATTGAGAAGATACGTTCTCTTGTTGTGATAAGAAAGCTTTTAGATATTGTTTCCGGATATTGTTTGCATGCACGACATTTGGTATTGTAGACAGATATATTGGGCAAAATTCCTGAACTGTCCAGGTAAAAAAATTAAATTTATTCAAACTTTGCTAAAGTATTTTCATTGTAAGTGGAAGTGTAAATACCAAATATTTTCAAATTTCACGAAATAGTTTTTGAATTACACAGTTTTAAAATTTTGAATTTTTTTGAAGTGTAGTTTTTTAAATGTATTATATTTCTAAGCAGATTGCATAAAAGTTAACATATATATAGTGATTTTGAAAGGTTTTTTTACAGGCTATCTGATTATAACAAATGTTATTTTGTAAGAGAAAATTTGACCTTGAATTTCAAGGTCAAAGTCTTAATTTAATTGTATCTCGAAATCGGATTTTTTAAAAAAAAATTTTAACTACTTCAATGGTAAGTTTCGACATATCTTATAGAAAAAAATCAAGTTTTCCATTGAGATAGGTTAAAATTTTTTTTAAAAATCCGATTTCGAGATACAATCAAATTAAGACTTTGACCTTGAAATTCAAAATCAAATTTTCTTTTTACAAAGAAACATTTGTTATAATCAAATAGCCTGTAAAAAACCTTTCAAAATCACTATATATATGTTAACTTTTATGCAATCTACTTAGAAATATAATACATTTAAAAAACTACACTTCAAAAAAATTCAAAATTTTAAAACTGTGTAACTTAAAAAATATTTCGTGGAATTTGAAAATATTTGGTATTTACACTTCCACTAACAATAGAAACACTTTAGCAAAGTTCGAATAAATTTTATTTTTTTACCCGGACAGTTCAGGACTGAAAGTAATTTTTGCCTTCAAAATGTCGTTTTATAAAGAATTTTAGACGACACGTATTTTTTTATTTTGATGAAAATTTTTTTTTTTGAAAGTTATGAGCATTTTAAGTTTAAAAGTGGGAAACTTCGTTTCTACAAAATTTAGGGGAAAAAATCTTTAAAGTGTTGGAACTTTATAAGTAATTAAGATAATTTATTGTTTCTTCTTGCATCTGAAAGGGCTTTTGTTCGTCTTTCCAAATCTATTGGAAAAATTAAAAAATATAAAAAATAACAAAATGGCGGTCATTTTACTAAAAAACTTAAAATTGTATTTACTCAAAAACCCTACCTTTTTTTTGCTCAAAATTTTTTTGGGAATTGTGGTCATAGGGAGAAATATTTTCCATAAGAATTTAACTTGTGCCCGATTATGGTACAAGAGAAAATTTTTTTTTTATTTTTTTAAAGAAAAACATCATTTTTTTAAGGAATACATTGGATATGAAAAAATTTCTTAAATAAAAGTTGTTTGTCTTTAAAAAATCTAAAATAATGTCTTATGTCATTTTTCTCTATTTTGCGTTTTTTTAGTCAATTATGAAAAAAATTAATTAAGCGCTCACATTTGTTGCGTTTTTAATGTCGGTATCAATATTTTTTTTATTTAAAAATGTTTTCTTCCACATTGACATATAAATAGTTAATTATCTTTGCTGTCACTAAAGTTACAATTGTTGACAATTTTTGTGTTCAATAAAGTAATAGCGAGTATAAATATTGAGACGTTAATGAGTTATATAATATTTATGAAAAAACCAAAGGTAGGTAATAGTTACATGATTTTGCATTAAAATGTCATCATTATTTTTGTTTAAAGTTCAAAAGAGTTTAACAACAGAGAGTTTTATCGTTTTTTTTCAAAATTCACTAAAAAAACGCAAAATAGAGAAAAATGACACAAGACATTATTTTAGATTTTTTAAAGACAAACAACTTTTATTTTAAACATTTTTTCATATCCAGTGTATTTCTTGAAAAAAATGATGTTTTTCTTTAAAAAATAAAAAAAAAAATTTTCTCTTGTACCATAATCGGGCACAAGTTAAATTCTTATGGAAAATATTTCTCCCTATGACCACAATTCCCAAAAAAATTTTGAGCAAAAAAAAAGGTAGGGTTTTTGAGTAAATTCAATTTTAAGTTTTTTAGTAAAATGACCGCCATTTTGTTATTTTTTATATTTTTTAAATTTTCCAATAGATTTGGAAAGACGAACAAAAGCCCTTTCAGATGCAAGAAGAAACAATAAATTATCTTAATTACTTATAAAGTTCCAACACTTTAAAGATTTTTTCCCCTAAATTTTGTAGAAACGAAGTTTCCCCACTTTTAAACTTAAAATCCTCATAACTTTCAAAAAAAAAATTTTCAGCAAAATAAAAAAATACGTGTCGTCTAAAATTATTTATAAAACGACATTTTGAAGGCAAAAATTACTTTCAGTCCCGAACAGGTCTAGCCTGCCTGATTTGAAATGAATTCGGTCAATAATAATAATATAAGAAATGTATGCAGTTCAGTAAACTTAGAAATATAAAAATATCTCATATAAAAGATTTTAACATTACTCAAAAATGTTTTCCCATACAATATTGTTTATACATCTTGAATTTTTATTTTACTTACATTTAATGAATGAATTATTTCAGTTTTTACATCTCGACAAAGGAACATATGATTGTCCATAAAAAAATAAAGTTTTATTGAAACAAATTCCCAATTTATTAAAACTTTGACCCAGAGATTTGTTAATAGTTATTGTAAAAGCTAAAACTGTGGGGAGTTGCTTTCTAAAAAATAAAAGATTTAGAATGTTCACCTTAATCTAAAACTATGCCAGAAATATATGCAGTTGTACCTTCTCTACTATCCGTTATTTTTAAAAATTTAATATCAAATTTAAACAATTCTATAACTTATAATTTCATACCGTTATATATTTATGATCTGGAGTTAATAATTTATTTTTATAGTTTAAAATAAATACCAAAAAACCATGTGGTAATCCCTTTTTCTGAAATTCTATAGTATACACTTAACCCAAAACATCACCGAAAATTGATCAGCTTTAGATATCCTCTATTATACAGTGTAATTTTGCATTGAATAACCTAGCAGCAATATTAAGGATATCGTTGCAAGTTGTTCCTTTCGGAAATATTAAAGGTATTGTTTGTATTTCTGTCCAGTTAGGATTACATATTATTAGAATTGTGTAATGCGCTACGTGTAAGATGGTCTACTAAACCCTGATAACATTCTACACTTAATTTTTGTTGATTAAATCGAAAATAATTTAACCTTGTATCTTCTATACTTGAATAAAAATGGATTTTCTCCTGAAGAGAACAGAATAAGAAAAGTTAATGGCTTTAGTTGTAATGATAATTTGTGTAAAAAAGTAAGCATTTTTTTATTAACTTTAATGTTTCGAATATTTCTTAAATAAATGTACAGGTCAAATTGTTAGAAATTTCCCTACTTTTCTGAACTATTAACGCAGCATATTCTGCTGTTCTCGGTTTATTATACGTATTTTTTTTAAATTAACATTTTTAACAAAAACTCGACTTTATGGAAACTAATTTTTTTAAAAAAAGGTTAAACTTAGAGATAAATTTATGTAAACATTCAAATTTTTATATTTTATTTCCTGTTTAATAATTTACTAATTCACTTTTATTTTTCTGAAGCCAGTACACAAGAGAAAGAGCAATAATTTTTTCTACACCGTATACGACGACAATTCCAGAAAACACGACCATTCTTCTAGGAATGTTTGTAATAGAGAAATTCATAAATACGCAAAAAATAACACTTGCCTTTAGTTTTAATTAACTTTGCCATTATAAAATTAAACTTGTTAGTTTAACATAACTATATAAAAATACCATAAAATACGATTGTAAATATAATAGAAAATTTTGACACATCCACTATATCTAACAAAAGTGACAATCTTGTTTAATATGAAGTCGGCGACTAATAAAAAAAACATTGGAAGTAAGGTTTGTTGAGAAAAAAATAGGTTGGAAAAAATATAGGTTGGTAAAATAAGAGATTGGAAAAAATGTACGTTGGTGAAATATTAGGTTGGGAATTTCAACTATTGGGAAAAATGGATAGGGAAAAATGTCCACCACCGCAAAGAATCACGTATATTTAAATGATCAACTATGTAATGTTGTTTAAAAAATAAAGAACCTATTTTATTGGCCAAAAAATTTGTACCAATGTTTTAAACTCATTATTAACGACTTAAATTTTCTGCTATGTTCCTGTCATTTTCCGTTAATAGTGTACAAATAAAGAAAAAATAAATCATACACATGCCTTTTCTCTTAAGGATAATTAATATTTCATTTTTTAAAAGAATGTTTACAAGTTTAATTTCAATTAGTCAGTAACAGTATGTACTACAGTTTTCACCTAATGCTCCTTTCCAAATCAAGTTTAATCTTCATTTCAGGATTAATCATGGCCTGGATTTCTTCTAAAGTTTTTTTATTGGTTGAAGGAATGATTAGAAATGAAATGATTGATCCGCAAGCAGCAACCAGAGCGAAAAACCAAAATGCTGCATAAACACCTGCAGCATTACTAATGAAATAATAACCACTTGTAGTAACAAATGCACAAACTGATCCAAACATCATTCCTCCAGATACAGCAACACTTTTTACATTAAGTGAAAATATTTCACCCTGGATTGCATAAGGTACAATATTAATTCCCATGTAATAGGATAATTCATATAAAATAAGAGCTACAAGTGGTAGCCATGTGATTGAAGATACATCAGCTTGTAAGTACAATTTTAGGAAAAAAAATAAACCCACTGTTGCTAAAAACACAGATGACAGAATTCCAGAAATAAAAAAATTCATCCTTTTAGTAAGGCATTCCATTGTCCCTCCAAAAATCAGAGAAGCCGTTAGTGACACTCCCGCAAGAATCAACACCGACATTTTTGGCTCGATAGCTGATCCACTGGTTGTAAAAATCTCTTCTGTGTAGCTTATAATTGCACTCTTTCCGGCCATTAATTGCGTTATTTTCATGCATGCCACTATTAAAAGACCTTTTTGATTATATTTCTTTAAAAACAATTCTTTAATCGCGCTTTTTTTAAAAAGTTTGTCATTTTCGATTTCTAGTTTCATTTCTCGAATTATGGGAACCATTTTTTGTCGATTGGTTGAACCTCTTAACAGCATTAACGTTTTGATAGCATCTTCGTCTCTATTTTTGATTAAATAGTAATAGGGACTTTCGGGCATGAATATGAATGTTACAAGAAAGAGAAGAGGTACTAATGTACAACATAGAGTCAGTGCTCTATAAGATAGGAAGGCTCCTACAACTGTCAATAAAAATCCTATTGTCACAGATATTAGCCTCATCATGCTGATCAAAATTCCTCTAACGCTTTTTTCAGAAATTTCAGACAAGTAAATTACAATTGTGGCATAGGCACAGTTTTGACTGATTCCAGCAAAAAATCTTGCTATTATTAAATGCATGTAGTTGTTTGCATAAATAATAATCATCCAAGAGAAAAAGGCTGGCAGGCCACCTAACAGTAAAGTAAATTTTCTTCCAATTCTGTCAAGCAGAATAATAACCATTAAACCTCCAATTATATCACTAAGGTTGAAAACTGAAATAATCCATGACCCTTGTTCGTCAGTGACTGGAAATGCTGACTCGTTGCTTTTTAAGTAAGGAAGAGCAGGTGACGTCCAAACATAATTAGCCCCTACTGCTGCAATCATGAGGGATGCTAAAAGCAATATTAACACTTATTTAATTGTAAATAAATTGTAAACATAATTAAAAAGTCCAACATTTTATGACGACATAAAAATTAATGAGAAAATGATTACATATTCATTGCTTTGTGAACTTTTAGATAGAATATTTAGTTTTTTTTTGTAATGTGCTTAAAACTACATAAAATGTTATGTTATAGATGTCTTATTCAAATATTTTTTTTTGTGAAATAAGCCTAACTACAATGTGGAAAATCATGGATGCTGTATAGAACAAAAAACTGCACCTGTACTTCCTGCAACAAATTGCATTAAATAGTTTTTTTCTTCTTCACATTCCTCAATTTCAGTAACGTTTTGCTTTTCAGAAATAGAGATATTAACTTTTGAGTATAAATTATCAATTACCGTCGATTCAGTACCAGAACTCTGAAAAAAGTATTGTTTAATGTTAGAGAAACAGAACAATTTTAAGAGATATAATATGTTGATCTTTTAATTTACAAGCATTAGATACAATATGATATTTCTATACAAGCTTTTATTTATATTTTTATCTTGTATGGAGAAATTTAGTATCTTCTACCAAAAAAGTCCCAGTGGGCACACTGGTCTTAAATATCTCTGAAAGACGTCTTTAGGACTTTGGAAAAATACGTCCTTAAGTCGCCTGTAATAGGTCTAAAACTTGTTTTTACGTTGTATATCCTATTAGGGACATGAATAAGATATGTTAAAGACGTAATAACAAAATTTATCTCTGACCAATCGATGTCTTTTAGATGTCTTAAATGCACATCCTTCGAAAAATGCTAAAAGTCATACTTCGTACTTTAATTTTTTACACACTCTCGGCTATGGAAACAACGTAGAATTTTCTAATGAACATCTGCGAGCAACGTAATGTTTTTTTGTAATATTGAAAAAAAACAGAAATTCCTTAGCAGACATTCAACTAAAAATTTCTGTATTGTTCTTCACATACATGTGTGACGCGTTCTGAAGAAAGGGACCTAAGAAGCAAATTGGTTATTTTACAGGAGAGCGAAAACAAAAGTTGAGCGTGCATGGCAATCTGTACAAATCGAGAGATTTGAATTGTTATTTAAGTTGAAAAATATTCAATTAAAACCTTTTCTGACTTCAGATAATGAAAAAGGAACCTTTAATAAAATTAAAACATCCATAAACCGAAAATCAGAACGCGTCACATGTATATGAAATTCAGTTTAACATACAATTATATTAAATTTAATATACATGTATATTAGAATTTATTCAACGTTATGAAATCTCAGATACATGAATAGCAATTTTAATATACAGTGTATTGAATTTAGGATAATTTATATTAGATTTAATATAATTCTATTTTAAATTGAATTTTATATACATGTATGTGAAGCACAATACAGAAATTTTTAATTGTGTAGAATTATATTAGTTTTAGACATTAGACTTGGAAAATTTATATATCAACACCGTCTATTCACAAATTTTATGCAAAGAAATGTTATTAAAAATTTTGTCTCAAATAATATAGAAAATAATTTTTTTCGTGTTTTAGACTTTAGAAGTCGGAAAATTTTTATTTTGAATTAAAATTAGAAAAAATTGCTGTAAATATTAAAAACATTTAGGGTAAATCGGAGAGAAATGAAACACTTTATTGAAAACCACTGCAAACTCGAAGGAATTTGGCAAGACATTCCAATCCTTATAAAATACCTTAACCTTTTAACATTTGCATGTGAAACGGTTTTCAATTTTTTTAAAACTTTTCTAAATTTGGAAAAAAAATTTAAAAAATCAAGAATTTCTGGATCGATGAAATAGTGCAGGATAGCTGAGATGCCTAAACAGTACCTACCTAAATATCGGTGCAGCGAACCCGAGTTCGATTCCACACCGCAACATTTTTTTTTCATGTATAAAATGTACAATTATATAATACTAAATATAATCAAAATCGAAATCAAAATTTTATATAAAAAGTAAAGAATAACAATATTTAAATTTATAAGATTATCCACAGAATCCTGGAAACGTCTTTGCGACATCCTGTAGTCGATTCTATGACATTATGGTGGCGGTTTGGGGACATTTTGTCCTAGAATGTTCGGCAACAAAAAAGGTCGTCCTGAGGACGTTTTTTAAAAATTTTGGTGCCCACTAAGGTTTTTAATCTGCAATATTAAAATTTAACATTTTGCCGTACGAATAATTTATATTTTTTCCTTATGTATATTTGAAATTCTGTATATTATATTTCACAATAATGTTTTTGACAAGTTTAATTATCTATATTACATGACACTAATAGTAAGTGCAACTTTTTTAATTGTTAAATCTTGTTCACCCTTTTATTAATTTTTTTAATTAATTACTTTAAGCTTACCTGTCTTTGTAATAAACAATTACTTTGGTCCATTTTAGACATTTTTTTTCTGGTTCCTTCTGTATTTTGTTGTAATGTTGCTTCTCATTATTTATTTAGTTTTAAAAATCCATTTACCAAAATTCTGAATGTATAAAATGCATTTTCCATTAATGCAATGTATTAAAAAAATTCACATATTTTTTAGATTGTAAGAAAGCACAATTATAACCTAACATTAAGATTTCAAGTTTTAAATTAATAACTACGTACATTTAAAAATTGCGCCTAAAAAATATTTCTGCCTTATTTATTATTTCTTAATCATGATTTTTTAAATATATACTTCATGCAAAAACCACTTGATCAATGTAGAAACCAAATAACATTTACTGATTGTCAGAAACAACAGAAATTTTCAAAGTCTAGATGAAAAATTAATGGAAAGAAAATATCTCAAAAACATTGCAAGGTTGTTTCAAAAATCCACTTCTGCTTCTATAAAAGTCACCGGTTGACATTAGTTTCATGGTATTAAATTTTGTTTGAATTTAAAAAGTTGCTTATCTTTTAAACATACTCTAAACATTACTTAGCTTTTAAATAGAACAAGCAAAAATACTTTTATTTTAATTTCTTACAATAATTTTGTTACTTTTAATTAACACGATATTGACAAACCTGTATGCGACTGTACCCTGAGAAGAGGAAAAAGAGTCACTGAAGTCAAATTTTGCAACGTACCGAGCCTAAGTGTGCAGTGTTGCAAACACTCTGAAATTATCAAGATTTCTTTGAATCTTTTTACAGCAAACTCTAATTATTCGAACTTTTTGTATTTCAATACTTTCTACTTGCCTTTTTTCAAAAAGGTACTTCTAAATTAAAACGCTTAAAAAAACTCAATGTTTTACTTTTGCTATTCAGAAAAAAAGAGTTGATGGAAAAATGTTAATAATCGAAAATACAATCATTGAAAACTAAGAGCTAATAAATATAATGTAGTCAAATTTATATATGATACTAAGTACATACATATATGTATTTATTTAAAGATTATAATATTTACAGGCATGAAGTGGGGAATAATAAATTTAATTTATCTTCAACCTTCGGCTTTTTCCAAAATCAGAGATGGCAACACCGTTGAAATATACTCAGATTTATATTTTCATTTGTAGTTCTACTTAACCATAATTCAAGATAAGGTACACTCTTAGGACAGAAATAATGTAACAGTTCGCAAATTTAACCTTTGTACATTTTTGAACATCTTTTCACAAAATATCCTTATTTTTACTGTCTTTAAGAAAACAACAATTAAAATAACATTTTTTTATCCCTTCTAAAAATAATAAATTTTTTTTTCATCATTGTTCAAAAAATTCTATTAATGGAGTTTTGGGTATATTTTCCACTTTTTATTATAAATCTTATTTTTATTAATATTATCTTGTTTCATCAGGTAATCCCTTTATAGTCCTTGAAACTTTAAAGAATTTACTTACATAAATAAATAAATAAACCTTATATTCCAAGGTCGAAAATGCAGTTGTTTTAACTTAAAAATATTTAAATATCTGCATCATTCACATAGGCATATATGTACACAGATGCTAACAAGTGCTTAGACTCAGTAATACTCGTGTATACATTTTGATAATCTTTATTTGTCTATTTACTTTTTAAAAATATGTGACTGTTCAAAAGTTTTCCTCATTGAAGAAGCTACTCTTAGCAAAATATTAATGTTTAAAGAATACAATTTTTAGAATAAAATATGTTAAAGGTAAAATATTACTGTTTTTATAAATTTATAATATTAAATATATATTTTAATTTAAATATACTTTTACGTTTTTCTATGCATTATTATATTGACAGTAAAACTATATTTAACATTTAAGTAATCCAGTACTTTTCCCAGTACGTTATTCTAGTACTTTTTTTTATTTGGGTTCTTACAAGCATTTTAGGCGAAATCGACCTCTTTTTGATTTGCAAACGGTATAGATCCATAAAGTGACAAAAAGATTTAGCGACAGTTATAATCAAGCGTTTTTTATACGAGCTGTAATTGGAAGATGGGTGCATCTTACACTCTTTTTTGCAAAAATGTCATTCTGACAGCGCGCATGCACTGCGTCTACATACATATAAGACAGTTTAAAATGTATGTAATTTATTTTTCGTTGGATTTAAACATATTTGTATTAATTTAGTTTAAACAAAATATAATTTTATTTTATACAAAGTGAATTTTATTTTTAATAACGAAGTGTCTATTCGTACAGAAAATTTCGACCAATCAGAAATTCGTAAAGAAATTCTCGGCCAATCAGGAAATTGCTTGTATAAGTACGATTAGTTCACTCTATGTGGTCTGTCTATTTGTACAGAAAGTCTGTACGAATAGCTAAAACTCAATGGAATGGCTATTCGTACAGAAAGTCTGTACGAATAGCCAAACCTCAATGGAGCGGCTATTTGTACAGAAAATTTTCAAAGTCTTTCTTTTTGTGAAAATTAATGTTAGCTGGGTATCTTTTGGTAAAAAACCACTGAATGTGACACATGCAGTGGCGTATCCAGACTCGGTTTCTGGAGGGGGTTATACATACTCTCTCTCTCTCTCCCATGTAAATCCAAGTTAGCTCCAAGGAGGGGTCATGACCCCCTTGACCCCCCCCCCCCCTATATACGCGCATGGACACATGAACCCCTAGGTATCCTTTAAAAAAAGTTATTATGCTTTTTCCCATCCAAAACAAATGGTATTATGCTGACAAAGACAGTTTTTTAATTTTCTGTACTAATAGCCGTTCCACCTTAGTCTTACTATTCGTACAGAAAATCTGTACGAATAGTCACGGCTTTTAAAGAAGGGAAATTTTTATCTTTAACTTTTTTTTATTTCAAGATATGTTTTACGATAGTCTAATTTTCGTTTCCTGATGCTTTCATATAAAGCATTCTTTATAGTTTGACATTACTTCAAATGTTAATTTACGAACTTTCAAAAACCGAAGAAAATTACATTTTCCATTAACTTCACACAAGCAAACATAAAATATATTTCTTTTAAGTATGGGACTCTTTCTTTTTTAATTAAAAGCTGAAATATTAGAGCAAATTTCCTGTACGTTAAAGTTTTTATAAATTGAATATTAACGAAGTTAATCAAGGAAGAGTGCAAAATGTGACCCTTCTTGCATGAATTGCCAATTATTAAAAAATCTGTACATAATCTTGCAACTTATGTCATGCGGGAAAGCAATTGATACAAACAAATTTCCGAATCTTGCCAATAAACTTTTAAAATTTACGTACAATATTATAGTTGGTAATATATGCCAGCGTTTTCACACAAAATACTAATTCATGGTTAAAAAATAATGAATTCTTTCGTTATTCCGATAGGAGAGTTATCCAAAGAAGCCCAAGAAAGATACTTAACTAAGCTAAACTATAATAGCTTTTTATTCAATTGATTTTGCCAAAAAAGCGAAATATTTCTTAGAAATATTACCAAAATGACGCATTTGTTTAATAACATTTTTTAAACAATTAATAAAGAATTTGACATAAAGACATTTCATAAGATTAAACTTTAAAAGCTTCTCAATCAATTGATTTTCACCAATAAAGAACAAATTATTTCTTAGAAATGTTACAAAAATTACCCATTTGTTAGCCAACATTGTTGAAACGATTGATATAAAATTTAATATAAAGCCATTTCACTATAGCCTAAACTTGCTTTTTATTGAATTGACTTTGCCAATAAAAACCAATTTTTCTTAGAAAAAATATTGAAAAATATTGTTTGAACAATTAAACAATGATTTCAATTGTTTATTCATAATACTTGCGGACTGGATAGGATAATATTAAGAAGTTTCACAAAGAAAAACAAGCTATTTCTTTTATAAACAATTACAATATTTATTTATTTATAAAATTTAATTAATGAATAAAAAATTATTGACAATTTTGTAATATTTTAGTTTTATTGTTTATGAAATGTAGTTATTAAATTAAATGTAGCTTTAATACCAAGGAAATTAAAAAAGCTTTTTCTTTTATTAGCTTTAAGGGCATGTGATGGAATATGAAGTCACTGGTAAAGGTAAAATTTGTCAGTAACTTTTTTCTTAAAATATTAAATATTTTGTCATGAAACTTGGTAGAATTACTTAAAATGACATTAGGAAGGTCTCTCAGATCCAAGTTTGTTTGAATTTTGGCCCAAAGTTAATTTTGGGAACTTTTCAAAAAAATGCAATATTGTTTAAAAATCATTATTGAGACAAAATTCAAACAAACTGGGGTCTGAGAGACCTTCCTAATGACATTTGAAGTAATATAAAAAAATTCAAATTTTTTATAAAAGTTACGAGCTAAACGAAGCCACCATGAAGATTTTAAAATAAAATTGTGCCAAATTACGTATAAAATAACTTCGCTTTAAAAAATGTCCACTATTTTTTTTGGTATCAAACGTTTAATTTAATAATTATATTTCAAAGCTTCAACTTTATTACCTACAAAAGCAGAATGAAAAAAATAATTCAGTGGAACTGTCATAATTATGGGTAGATCTGTCATAATATATTGCTGATATTGGAACAGCAATACTGTGTTAGTGTTTCAGCCCTGTTACTGGCGAAACTGACAGTTACATTATTGGGTTAGGTAGAATTTGTCAGTGGCGCACCGATGCTTTATTGGATATTCATTAATATAGTATTCTAAAATCTAAAAAAATGTTAACCATGAGCAAATGTCTTAAATCAATAGAGCATTTCTTTCAGTGCACCTGTTAGATTAAATGATGTCATCGCTTGGCGCTTCTAGGATAATAAGCATTACTTATTTATTCTTATCTTTAATTTGTATTAAACATATTATAGACCATTTTTTATATAAAATTCTATTAATACTTTGTGGCCTTTGGTCTTTAAATAAAAAATCTTTCAATTTAGTTTTACAATTTTATTGCTTCTAAATTCATCGATGCATTTCGCCATGAACATGGCTCTTCAGGACTATAACAAAGTTGCAATTTTTTTAATTACAAATAAACAAAGATTTTTCAGTCGTTACAAAATATTTTATACGTACCATATTAAATTTAGAAATTCCAACATGTTTTAAGATGGTATGATTTTAGTTATTAATAAAACATTATTCTGAAAAGTTATAAGTTATAATATTAATATACGTCAAGATTTTGTCAATAATGTTTTCTCAAAAACCTACCAATTTTAAATAAAACTACTTTTCCATCTTTGTGAATAAAATTTTTTTACAAAAAAGTATTATTAATTGAGTCTTTTATTAAACTTATCTTTTAAATTTGTGGAAGCACATGTTTGTGTTTCCACGTTTTTACTGTCTTAACCTCAATTTTCTAGGAATCGATGTAATGTTTCTTAGAACAGAATACTATTTCATTAGCTCATTCATTAGAGTGAGTAGTGTAGAGTGAATTCAGGGGTAAAATTGGAATGACAGTTACTTTATATTAAATTTAATAAGATCATGGTAAAAAATTGACAAATTTTCGGTGTCAGATCTAAAATTTACCGAATTTTCATTTTTAACAATGTAGAACATTTCTAAGATGTTTTTTTTTTGCCAATCATTTTCCATGTCAAGAATGTGAACTTTTTTGCTATCAAAATTTACTTTGTGGTTAAGTTCTGTAGTATGTTTACTAATGGCTGTAATTGATTTATTGTGATTTTCTGAGTATTTATGTTGATAAATTCTACTTTTTAATAATTGTTTAGTTTGTCCAATATAGACTCTATTGCAATCTCTACATTGTAGTTTGTAAATCAAATCCGTTTTTTCAAATTTGGGGATGCTATATTTAAGAGAAGGTAGAAGAGTGTTTTTTAATTTATTTTTAATAGAAAAGATAACATTTATGTTAAATCTTTTACAAAAAATTTGAATAGGTTTTGAAATTTCGGGAACGTATGGGAAGACCAATGTTTATTGTCTATTTATACTGTTATGACAATTGATTTTATTGTTATTATTATTACTATTATTTTTTATATTAATGTAGTTAATTCTTTTATTGATGTTTTCTTTTATAAACTCATGGGGGCAGTTGTTTTTGTTAAGATTTCAAAAATCAAATTAATATTTTTATTATTGAATTGTGGTTCTGAAAAATTAATAGCTTTGTCAACTAACATTAAAACTATACCGTTTTTATGGGTTATTGTATGATTTGAAAAAAAGTTTAACATTCGTCCAGATGCATAAGGTTTTTGGAACCAGTCAATTTCAATGAAACCTTTGTCGAAAATTAATTTTAAATCCAAGAAATTTATTTGTTTATTAATAGATTCTTCTAAAGTAAATTTAAGACAATCATCCTTTTTGTTGAATTCATCCAACAATAGCTTGGCATGGTTCTTTTTCATGCAAACAATTGTGACATCAACATAGCGGCGATAGAATAAAACTTCAAACATTTTATTTTATATAATTTTTTCTTCAATATTTTGCATTAGTAATTCAGCAACCACACATGATATTGGTGAGCCCATAGGTGTTCCAAATTTTTGTTTGTAAATTTTATAATTAGCCTGAGAGTATGCATTATTCATACATAATTTCCTAGCTGTGTCAAATTGTAAGAATCTAAAACATCTAACTTCATCAATTTTTTGGAACACTTTTCTAAGAAATCTTGAATGTAAATTCAAAAAAACAAAACGCTTTATTAAAAACAATAGTGATTTACAGTGGTGACCCCATTATCCGGACCCCTATTATCCGGATTTTTGATTATCCGGATAGTGTCGCCCACATTTTCTCCAAAACTCAAGTGTCAGAATATCCATTTGACCGAATTTTATTTATCCAAAATTGCATTTATCAGATATCTTATTTATCCAAAAAAGCATTTATCAGAAATCTCTTTTGTCCGAAATTTAAATGATCAGAAATCTAATTTTGATGAAAATGCATTTACCAGTATTCTCGTTTGTCCGAAAGTTAAATTTTTAGAAATCTAATTTATCCAAAATTGTATTTATCAAAAATTTAATTTATCCGAAATAGCATTTATCTGAAATCTCGTTCATCCAAAAATTAAATTATCAACAATTTTATTTATTACAAATTACATTTATCAGTAATCTCAATTGTAAGGATTTTCAATTATCAAAAATTTAATTTGTCTGAAATTGAATTTATCAATAATCTTATTTGTCCGAAATAGCATTTAATAGAAATCTCGTTCTTAAAAAAATTAAATTATTACGAATTTCATTTATCAAAAATTGTATTTATCAGAAATCTCATTAGTCCGAAACTGCATTTGTCAGAAACCTAATTTATTAGACAAAGCATTTAACAGAAATCTCATCTGTCCGAAATAGCATTTATAAGAAATCTAGTTTTCCCAACATTGTAATTATCAGAAAACCCATTTATCCAAAAGTGTATTTTACAGAAACCTCATTTGTCCGGAATATTATATATCAGAAATTTCGTTTGTCAGAAATGTCAATTATCAGTCATTTTATTTATCCAAAAATTGCATTTATCAGAAATCTCATTTCTCAGGAATTGCAATTATTAGAAATCTCATTTGTCAGGAATGTCAATTATCAGTAATCTTATTTATCAAAAATTGCATTTATCAGAAATCTCATTTCTCAGAAATTGCAATTATTAGAAATCTCATTTGTCCGATATTGTATTTATCAGAAATCTCATTTATCCGAAATATTATTTTTCAGAAGTCTGTTTTATCAAAAATGTTAATTATCAGTAATCTTATTTGTCAAAAATTGCATTAATCAGAAACCGCATTTCTCAAAAATTGTTATTATAAGAAGTCTTATTTGTCTGATAATGTATTTATCAGAAATCTCATTTGTCAAAAAAATCAATTATCAAAAACCTCATTTATCCAAATTTTAATTTGTCAAAAATCTAATTCATCAAAAATTGAATTTATCAGACTTCTTAGTTGTCCGAAATTGCATTTAACAGAAATCTAATTTGTCAATATTTCTAATTATCAAAAATCTAATTTGTCCAAAATTGCATTTATCAGAAATCTTATTTGTCAAAACTTGCATTTATCAGAAATCGCATTTGTCCGAAATTGCACTTATTGGAAGTCTCATTTATACAAAAGATTATTCTTCATAACCTTCATTTGTGCGAAAGTCCATGTACAAGAAATCTCATTTTCCCAAACTTCGATTATCTCAACATTTCTCTTTCGAAGCGAGTTGCTCGTCCCTGGTCTATTCGATGGTTTTGGTGAAACAGAATAGATGTCGCTCCAAATTCCTACTGAACTGCACTCTGCTTTACCGATTAGACCAGGGACGGGCAACACGCTTCGAAAGAGAAATGTTGGGATAATTGAAGTTTAGGAAAATGAGATTTCTTGTACATGGACTTTCGCACAATTGAAGGTTATGAAGAATAATCTTTTGGATAAATGAGACTTCCGATAAGTGCAATTTCGGACAAATGCGATTTCTGATAAATGCAAGTTTTGACAAATAAGAAGTCTGATAAATTCAATTTTTGATAAATTAGATTTTTGACAAATTAAAATTTGGATAAATGAGGTTTTTGATAATTGATTTTTTTGACAAATGAGATTTCTGATAAATACATTATCAGACAAATGAGACTTCTTATAATAACAATTTTTGAGAAATGCGGTTTCTGATTAATGCAATTTTTGACAAATAAGATTACTGATAATTAACATTTTTGATAAAACAGACTTCTGAAAAATAATATTTCGGATAAATGAGATTTCTGATAAATACAATATCGGACAAATGAGATTTCTAATAATTGAAATTTCTGATAAATGAGATTTCAGATAAATGCAATTTTTGATAAATAAGATTACTGATAATTGACATTCCTGACAAATGAGATTTCTAATAATTGCAATTCCTGAGAAATGAGATTTCTGATAAATGCAATTTTTGGATAAATAAAATGACTGATAATTGACATTTTTGACAAATGAAATTTCTGATATATAATATTCCGGAAAAATGAGGTTTCTGTAAAATGCACTTTTGGATAAATGGGTTTTTTGATAATTACAATGTTGGGAAAACTAGATTTCTTATAAATGCTATTTCGGACAGATGAGATTTCTGTTAAATGCTTGGTCTAATAAATTAGGTTTCTGACAAATGCAGTTTCGGACTAATGAGATTTCTGATAAATACAATTTTTGATAAAAAACGTTTTGGATAAACGAGATTTCAGATAAATGCTATTTCGGATAAATTAAATTTTTGATAAATACAATTTTGGATAAATTAGATTTCTGACAATTTACCTTTCGGACAAACGAGAATACTGGTAAATGCATTTTCATCAGAATTAGATTTCTGATCATTTAAATTTCGGACAAAAGAGATTTCTGATAAATGCTTTTTTGGATAAATAAGATATCTGATAAATATAATTTTGGATAAATAAAATTCGGTCAAATGGATATTCTGACACTTGAGTTTTGGAGAAAATGTGGGCGACCCTCCGGATAAATTTCAATTTTTTTTTTTTTAATTGTAAAGTTTATTAGCATTTAATACCATGAATATTTTAAAAGTTAGTATTTTGATATTTAAAGTACAAGAAACCATGAAGTACGTGAAAAATTTATATCCTTAGGGTAAAATTTCATAGCTGTGGAAATACACAAAGCAGAAAACTGTCAGCTTTTAAATTATTGAAACATTAAAAAGATTTTACAGGAAAGAACTTTTACGCAGATTATTGTCAATTCTAATATATCTGTGAATTTTGAATTTTCACACGTTGTGTTTTTATCTATTTTTATATTTTTAAGAAAATGTTTATGTAAATATTTCGAAATATTTCTAACTAAACAATTATTAATGTTAATTTTAAGAGTTTTAGATTGTTTCAGTCTTATTTAAATTCATTGGAAATAAATACCTGAAATTATAAATTGAAAATTCGTTTATTTTGTACTTTTTTCGATTATCCGGATTTTCGATTATCCGGATAAGTGCCTGCATTCATTAGTCCGGATAATGGGGTCTCAACTGTATTAATAATTTTGATGTTGAGGAATAAAATGGCTTAATTGGTCGAATTAGTTCTCAAAAAACTTTTATTGACAACGTTTCGAACTGGTACCAGTTCATCTTCAGGGCTACAAATAATTTAATACATTAACTAAATTACAAAACAATAAAAAATTAGATATATAATCCTTCGAATTTAAGAGTTACATACCAAGTTAATTATAAAGGTTTGACTCTCCAAGGAGTCAAACAAGATATGGTAAACACCATTATTAAATCTAATTTTAAACTTAAAACTAAACTTATATAAAATATAATAATAAAAAGGAAGAAAATAGCCAAGACAACACCATTTTTGTGGCGTGTCTTGAGAGCGATTCAGACGCAACTGAACAAGTTAAAAGACATATGCGCGACAACAGAAACGTAACAAAGGAAGTCTATATGAAGGGGTTAGCACAAGACATAATTAGAATATAATTATAATAGCCAATTGTCTTGGCTTTTTTCTTCATTTTTATTATTATATTTTATATAAGTTTAGTTTTAAGTTTAAAATTAGATTTAATAATGGTGTTTACCATATCTTGTTTGACTCCTTGGAGTGTTAAACCTTTATAATTAACTTGGTATGTAACTCTTAAATTCGAAGGATTATATATCTAATTTTTTATTTTTTTTGTAATTTAGTTATAGTATATTATGCACCAAGCGTCATAAGTGCGTCTTTATAGTCGAGCGCAGATATTTCCAACGAGTTGCAGGCGAGAGCAAGACCGAGGCGAAGCCGAGGTCGCTCGAGCCGGAGACGAGTTTGAAAATATCGCGCGAGACGAAAGACGCACCTATGACACATGGTACATACGATTCTTTATGCAACAAAGGCGTATTATGGTCACTCTACGCTACCTATGCCGGTGCATGCTAAGTTTTTCCATATAGCCCAGCAGGTCAATAAAGTAACCATTACTGCCCTAGGGTAATAATGGATACTTTATTGACCTGCGAGCGGTCCATAAAGTATCCATTATTGCCCTAGGGTAATAATGGGCACTTTATTGACCGCTGGACTATAAGGAAGAACTTAGGATGCGCCTATATAGGTAGGTAAAGTGACCATAAAACGCCTGAGTTGCATAAATGTATTAAATTATTTGTAGCCCTGAAGATGAACTGGTACCAGTTCAAAACGTTGTCAATAAAAGTTTTTTGAGAACTAATTCGACCAATTAAGCCATTTTATTCCTCAACATTAAAAAAATCTGGTCGTTAAAGTTTTTTAATTAATAATTTTATAATTAGCCTGAAAGTATGCATTATTCATACATAATTTCATAGCTGTGTCAAATTCTAAGAAATTTAAAGTAGTAAATTTTCTTATTAAGTTCCATTTTAATTTTATTATTTTAAAATCTTTTTCTGAGTCAATGTTTGAAAACATTGAAATGGCATCTAAAGGAATAAGTGTATGAGTATCAGGGATTTTTAAATGTTTGATATCTTTAATTACTTCTAAACTATTTTTTAAAATGTATTTTGATTTGAAAGCTATGTTGTTTAATATTGACGCTAGAAATGTAGATAGGTTATAATAATGGTGACCCAATAAAGGATGTTACTCGTCTTAGTGGTAAATCTTCCTTGTGTAGCTTTATCAAACCATAAAAACGTGGGGGTGAACCGTGTCTACTTTTCAAAAATTCATGTGTTCTATCACTTATTTTCGAATCCGCCCACCAGTCGTCAACAAGGTTGTTTAATTCATCTTGAATAATATTAGTTGGGTTTTTAATAATTTCATAAGTAACACTATTGTTAAGAAGATATTCTAATTTTTGGTTATAAATATATTTTTCGATAATTATTGTTTTATTTCCTTTGTCTGATTTTGTTATTAATAAAGCACAATTGTTTTTAATAAAGCGTTTTGTTTTTTCGAATTTACATTCAAGATTTCTTAGAAAAGGGTTCCAAAAAATTGATGAAGTTAGATGTTTTAGATTCTTACAATTTGACACAGCTATGAAATTATGTATGAATAATGCATACTCTCAGGCTAATTATAAAATTTACAAACAAAAATTTGGAACACCTATGGGCTCACCAATTTCATCTGTGGTTGCTGAATTAAAAATGCAAAATATTGAAGAAAAAATTATATAAAATAAAATGTTTGAAGTTTTATTCTATCGCCGCTATGTTGATGACACAATTGTTTGCATAAAAAAGAACCATGCCAAGCAATTGTTGGATGAATTCAACAAAAAGCATGATTGTCTAAAATTTACTTTAGAAGAATCTATTAATAAACAAATAAATTTCTTGGATTTAAAATTAATTTTCAAGAAAGGTTTCATTGAAATTGACTGGTTCGAAAAACCTTATGCATCTGGACGAATGTTAAACTTTTTTTCAAATCATATAATAACCCATAAAAAGGGTACAAATTTTATGTTAGTTGACAAAGCTATTAATTTTTCAGAACCACAATTTCATAATAAAAATATTAATTTGATTTTTGAAATCTTAACAAAAAACAACTAACCCCATGAGTTTATAAAACAAAACATTAATAAAAGAATTAACTACATTAATATAAAAAATAATAGTAATAATAATAACAATACAATCAATTGTCGTAACAGTATAAATAGACAAAAAACATTGGTCTTCCCATACGTTCCCGAAATTTCAAAACTTATTTAAATTCTTTGTAAAAGATTTAATATAAATGATATCTTTTTTATTAAAAATAAATTAAAAAACACTCTTCTACCTTCTCTTAAAGATAGCATTCCCAAATTTGAAAAAAAGGATTTGATTTACAAACTACAATGTAGAGATTGCAATAGAGTCTATATTGGCCAACTAAACAATTATTAAAAAGTAGAATTTATCAACATAAATACTCAGAAAATCACAATAAATCAAATACAGCCATTAGTAAACATACTACAGAACTTAACCACAAAGTAAATTTTGATAGCAAAAAAATTCAGATTCTTGACATGGAAAATGATTGGCAAAAAAAAACATCTTAGAAATGTTCTACATTGTTAAAAATGAAAATTCGGTAAATTTTAGATCTGACACCGAAAATTTGTCAAAATTTTACCATGACCTTATTAAATTTAATATAAAGTAACTGTCATTCCAATTTTACCCCCGAATTCACTCTACACTACTCACTCTAATGAATGAACTCATGAAATAGTATTCTGTTCTAAGAAACATTACATCGATTACCAGAAAATTGAGGTTAAGACAGTAAAAACGTGGAAACACAAACATGTGCTTCCACAAATTTAAAAGATAAGTTTAATAAAAGACTTAATTAATAATACTTTTTTGTAAAAAAAATTTATTCACCAAGATGGAAAAGTATTTTTATTTAAAATTGGTAGGTTTTCGATAAAACATTATTGACAAAATCTTGACGTATATTAATATTATAACTTATAACTTTACAGAATAATATTTTTTTAACAACTAAAATCATACCATCTTAAAACTTGTTGGAATTTCTAAATTTATTGTGGTACTTATAAAATATTTTGTTACGACTGAAAAATCTTTGTTTAATTGTAATTAAAAAAATTGCAACTTTGTTATAGTCCTGAAGAGCCATGTTAATGGCGAAATGCATAGATGAATAAGAAGCAATAAAATTGTAAAACTAAATTGAAAGATTTTTTATTTAAAGGCCAAAGGCCACAAAGTTTTTATAGAATCTTATCTTTAATGTTATTAATTTTTATGCAACTCAGGCGTTTTATGGTCACTTTACCTACCTATACAGGCGCATCCTAAGTTCTTCCTTATAGCCCAGCGGTCAATAAAGTGCCCATTATTAACCTAGGGCAATAATGGATACTTTATGGACCGCTCGCAGGTCAATAATGTATCCATTATTACCCTAGGGCAATAATGGTCACATTATTGACCTGCTCGCGGGTCAATAAAGTACCCATTATTACCCTAGGGCAATAATGGTTACTTTATTGACCTGCTAGGCTATATTTAAAAACTTAGCATGCACCGGCATAGGTAGCGTAGAGTGACCATAATACGCCTTTGTTGCATAAAGAATCGTATGTACCATGTGTCATAGGTGCGTCTTTCGTCTCGCGCGATATTTCCAAACTTCGCCTCGGTCTTGCTCTCGCCTGCAACTCGTTGGAAATATCTCCGCTCGACTATAAAGACGCACTTATGACGCTTGGTGCATAATATACTATTATTTTTATTTGCTTTTGATCAATATGTAATTTCTAAAAAACTGATTTTTTTAAATTATAATTTACAGTGCGTTATTAAAAATGCGTGGATTCAAACAAAACTAAATAAAACTAAATAAAATGTCACTGATGCTAGGATAAATACGGGTAAAACTGAATAAATAAAGAGGAATTAGTTTAACAAAATATAATTAAAGTATAAA
This sequence comes from Ganaspis brasiliensis, assembly GCA_037103525.1. Lineage (NCBI taxonomy): Eukaryota > Metazoa > Arthropoda > Insecta > Hymenoptera > Figitidae > Ganaspis > Ganaspis brasiliensis. The sequence continues at coordinate 2,045,866 of JAZKLR010000045.1, read as the reverse complement.
ACGATTTACAAATATACACTTTGAAATTAATAAATTATTAACTAGAAGCATGTGGAAGATTTCTCACAATTGAAAGATAAGAATTTGTCCGCTTATTACCCTTGTCGGTAGGTAACTGACTTTTCCCGCTTCTCCGACCTTCGAAGTCCAGAACCCTATTTTATCCTCACTTTAATATTATTTGCCTCTTCTAACACTTAGAAATTTACTTATTTTCGAAATACAATTTTCAGTTTTACAGGCTGTGTTTACATAATAGACATAAACATTTTCTAAAGTATTAAAAGGTTCATAACAAATATGCTAACATTTGAGAAATATTAAGAAAAAAAGATATTCGTTTAAACACTGTGTACAATGGCTAATCAAAATGTTTATAGGACAGTAGATTATACTGATATGCTTGTGTTCTACATCTGACAATGAACCAATAATAAAGCTAAAGAAACTGCAAACATATTTGCGGTACATCATTACTTTCGTTTATTCATCAATATATCACTATTCATTATTTTAAACTTTGAACACTTAATTTAATTTTCTTATTCACATTATTTTTAGCATTAATCTCTCGTAAAATCAGTCGGTGCAATATTACTAATTGCCAGACAAAAGTGCGAGTCACTAAAAATCAGTGAAATTTTCACTGATAAATCAAATACGTCTACACTGAGAGAAGTGCTGGGCGTCAGAGCACCGAACAATCCCTCCGCAGTATTTTTTATAGTTCTTAGTGTGAACCTTTGATTCGGGAATTCTGAAGTCGTGCAATGCAATGAAGTAATTCAATTATACTTTTTATTTTAAAATTTAAAATAAATTAAATTTGATAAAATTATTTATTGTGTTTTATAAATTTATTCAAAGATTTAATTATATTTATTTACTTCTATATTCTACATTTTTGTAAAGTATTTTTAATTATAAGGATTGTTTTTAAATTACTTTATATTATTAAGAGGGCACAGGCAGTTACAAAATTTAAAAAATCGATTTTTGGAAATTTTTTTGTATTAAAGTACAGCATCTTAGAAATGTTGTCTAAAAATTTCAAGTCGATGCAATTAAAATTGAAAGAGAGAGAGCGCGTTTAGCGCGTCGCTTATAAGGCCCGTGACTGTCGCGTCGTTTCTTGTGGCGCACAGTGGTTCGAAATTAGAATTTAATGTTCAAATTAATCTCACAAATCTCTTAAAAATGTATAACTGAATGTTTAAAAAAAATTGAAAATCCATGCAGTCGTTCTTTCTTAAAGTTGATTTGAACATCAAACTCTGGTTTTAAACCTCTGCGATAGCGAGAAGGTCAAACGCGTTTTTCTTAAAACCACATTTTCAGAATCGGTGAATACTATATCTTAAAAAATTACGCACCGATCATTTTGCAATATTTTGCACATCTTTTATACATATTTAGTTTAAACTTGAGCGGAAGACTTTTTCTTATAACGTTTACAATCTGTTTAAAAAAATAAAAATGATCAATTGGCGCTTGACTGCTCTAAACCACTAAGCTACAGAGGTCCATGTCAGATATTTTCTCACAGATTAAACGCTTCATTCAGCTATGACTTTCGTCTTCATATTTCTAATTCAAATTTTCCCTAAATATTTTTTCACAGATTTCAAAATTTAAATAATTTAATCCAGATGTTAAGGGTTTTTAACTTGTTCAACTATTACAATAAAAGAGTTCAGAGCGCAAAATTTCTCATATTTTTATATTATTAGAAACACAAAAATCAAGAATGTAAAGTTACTAAAAACAATTCCATAAGATTCTAAATATTATGTTCAGAAAAAATGTAACTATTCAGAAAGGTAACACAGCAACAAATTACACAATGAACACCAGGTTACTGTCAACTTATTATGTGTGAGTCGGCATTGTTTACTTTGTATAGCTTTTAAGTGAACATCAATATTACTAAAGAAACTAAACAATTAAAAATAAATAAAATGTCTAAAATGGAAGAAGATGATTATTTACTACGAAGAGAGGTAAGTTAATCAAAATGAAAAAATATATAAAACTTAATCTCAGAAAGCAACACTTTTGTGTATTGACCAAACAATATGTTTAGAGAATAATAAATAAGTTTATTACGTTTTCACTGAACGTATCTAGTTTATCTAATACAAAAAAGTAAGCTATAATCTAGTAAAAGAAAACTTATTTATACGCTGCTTAACATGATTATCTTTTCCACAGTTAGTTTTATAAAAATAATAGTTTATGATAATTTAATTTACATTTTTCACTGATCAGAACATATATTTTCAGGGGTCAAAGATTGGAAAAAGTGAAAATGAAACTTCAAAAACAATTAGCTCTAATTTTGAAAAGCTAGACGGGAATGAAAAATTCGATTCTTTGGAAAACGGAAGTTATTCAATGCAATTTCTTGCTGGAATTACAGGTGCGTATTTTTTGAATTACAAATACTGAGTTATTTTATTTTTAGTTCAACAGGCATAGTGTAAAATTCAGGCAATATATAGAATCCCTGACCATTTAAGGCAATGCGTACATTTATTTTACCTAAGTTATTTTTAATTAAAACTTTTAAATTGCTAAGAAAACTATTTCGTTTAACGATTTGTAATGTATACTTTAATATATTATGTGATTTAACTTCATGTAAGCAATGAAGAAAATTATATATTGGACGCAGTATATCTAAGAATCAAGATTATAAAGAAGCAAAAAATAATAAGATAATTAAAATAAGTTATTATTTAATATTTTAATTATTAATTTGAAGTTATATATTTATTTACTATTAATTATAATGCATAATGTACTGTTTAAAAAAAATTCTATACTTTACCAGACATTCAAAAGGCAATTTACATAATGCATAGGTAATGTATGGAAAAAGGTTTTATTAAATACATTGTCTAAAATATTCAGACAATCAATGTAATACCCCAGAATTTTATATACTGCCGAATTTTATACTTTGCCTTTAACATATACAAATTATATATACTTTAATTAGAAGAGTTGTTGAAATGTATTGTTTATTTTATAAGTGTAATTTAAATATGTCTTAATTTTCTTAACAAAGATTTCTTTCTAAAAATATTTTATGATAAACTATTATTTTCAATTTATATTCTTAATATTTTTAAAATATTATTTACACAAATTATTATAGAGCTTAAAAATCAAATGTCTTTTTTTTAATATTATGACTAATAAAAACGAACTCGTTTTACATTTTGATAAAATAAATATACGCACAACTTATTTACTAGAAGATAAATATTGGCGTTATTTTTAATTGCCTTGTTTTCAGGAGCGAACCAATATACAGTGCCGTCAAGCAGGATTTGCACACCCATCAGAATTTTTGTCTTCACAAAAAGTTTCATATTTTGTAAACTAATAAAGATAAAATAATAAATGGAAGGTTTTTTTCAAAGCTTGTGTGCTCTATTTTTAGGATTTCTAATGATCAAAAAGAATTTTATTTCTTAATTAATATTAATAATAGTCGAAAATTTCAATTTTTTTATGTAAATTTCAAACTGATGTATTTTTAAACATATCATTACATTTTATTGACATATTATGAATTTGAAAGGTAAGTTTATAAGTCCAGAACAGTTAATTTCGGAAAAAAATTATTCAAAACAAAAATGTGCCTTCTTATGTGTATAATCAGAAAAAAATATTTAGAATTAAAGAAAGAAACTTCTTTTTTACCATATTTTGAGTTTTTAAATTTTTTTTAATTATACTTAAGTTCAGAACAGTTGATTTTAGAAAAAAAATTATTAAGAACAAAAATGAGCTTTCTTATGTGTAGAATCAGAAAAAATATTTAAAATTAAAAAAAAAAGAATTTTTTTTCCACATATGTATTTTTAAAAAATTCAAAGTATGGTAAAAAATTTTTTTCTGATTCTACAAATAAGATAAAATAAATAAAATTATAATAGCACATAAAATGTGCTAATCTGTTTAAAAAAAACATTAGTTTAAAATTTAGCAAAAAAATGGAAATTTTTTACTATTGTTAATATTAATTAAAAAATTAAAAAAATTTTTTCTTTCGCTCATTAGATATATCCTAAAAATAGAGCACATAAGCTTTAACAAAAGCCCTCATTTATTGTTTTATTCTCATTAGTTTACAAAATATAAAACTTTTTGTAAAGACAAAAATTCTGATGAGTGGGCAAATCCTGCTGGACGGCACTGTATGTTTTGTGTAATGGCAAAATAATTTTACTCGATGTCCGTTGCCAGCTTATTTACTATCAATAAATAGAATGAGAAGAAGAATTTAAGGGGCCAATCCATAAATTACGTAACAGGTTCTGTTACGTAATATTTTTTTGAAATTTGTTTCAATTCATGGTTCTTTAAGACAATTCAGTACAAAAATACTAAAAAAATTCTGTTTTAATATTGAGTCAGACCTTATCAACTGTGACTGAAACCTTACGCAGATTTTTGGAAATGTAAAAACAGCTATGTAAATCAAAAGTTCACAACGAAACGAAATGATGAAATTAAATTTGATTTTAAATACTGAATAGATCTAGTTTCATCAAAACTGTTGCTTTAAACAACATTATTACTATTATTTTCATTAGCATTATCAACTTTATCGTCTTTATCATTATCATCACCCTAAAAATCCTTTCTTATTTTAATTAAAACATGACATTAATAAAATTATTGTTATTATTTTTAGCTTCTCTCTCCATTGCAACAACAGGAGCAAATATTGCATGGGCCTCGCCTGCTCTTCCTTACTTAAAAAGTAACAGATCAACATTTCCTGTTACCGATGAACAAGGATCCTGGATAATTTCAATTTACAATCTCAGTGACATAATTGGAGCCTTATGCGCTATTTTCTTAATCGATAGAATTGGCAGAAAATTTACTTTACTTCTCAGTGGCGTGCCATCCTTTCTCTCGTGGCTTTTTATTATTTTCGCAGACAACTATGTTTACCTATTAATTGCAAGATTTATTTCAGGATTTGGACAGGGTTGCGCTTACGCCACTATAGTTATATACTTGACTGAAATTTCGGAAAAAAATATTAGAGGTATATTGGTCAGTATTATGCGTCTATCATCCGTGACAATGGGATTTATATTAACAGCTGTTGGATCTTTCTTGTCGTACAACATGCTAAACCTGTCTTGTGCATCTGTGCCTCTTCTGTTCCTTTTGACATTTACATTTATGCCAGAGAGTCCTTACTACTTTTTAATAAAGAACAGAGGTGAAGATGCTATCAAATCGTTGATGAAGTTAAGAGGTGTAAGCAATCGACAAATACTGATTCCTATCATCAGGGAAATGAAGCTGGATATAGAAAATGACAAAATTCTAAAGAAAAACGGGCTTAGAGAATTATTTTTAAAAAGCTATAACCAAAAAGGTCTTTTAATAGTTGCATGCATGAAGGTGACACAGCTGATGACAGGAAGAGCCGCAATTGTTAACTACACTGAAGAAATTTTTATAATTAGTGGATCAACGCTGAAACCAAAAGTTTCGGTTTTGATTTTATCTGGAATCCGAGTAGTTGCTTCTCTTATTCTCGGAGGAATGATAGAACGCGCCAGCAAGAAGATGAATTTCCTTGTCCCTGGAATTTTAGTATCTGTGTTCTTAGCAATCGTTGGTCTGTTCTTTTTCTTAAAAATCTACTTAAAAGCCGATGTGTCATCCATCACGTGGCTGCCTCTTGTAGCTCTCATTTTGTTTGAATTTTCATATTACATGGGCATTAATGTTGTACCATACGCAATTCAAGGAGAAATTTTTTCAGTAAACGTGAAAAGTATTGCTGTTTCTGTGGGTATGATATTTGGATCAATTTGTTCGTTTATTACTACTAGTGGTTATTATGCAATTAGTAGTGCTGCAGGTGTTTATAGTGCATTTTGGTTTTTTGCACTTGTTGCAGCTTGCGGATCAATTATTTCTTTTTTAATCATTCCTTCAACCAATGGAAAAAGTTTGGAAGAAATTCAAGCCATGCGCAATCCTGAGATGAAGATCAAACTTGATTTGGAAAGGAGTATCAGATAAGAAGTATGAAATTATTTCTCAAATTTTGAAGTTTAAGTTATGAAAATTGCTGAATAAAATAAAATTTTTACGCAAAACAGATTTCCGTTTTTAATCTTTGGAGCTATCCATAAATTACATAACACTTTTTTTTTTATCATTTTGAACCCTTATTCCCTATGTAACAAGTCGTAACAAACTCATTACCATTTTGAACAATGGGTAAAAATATTACGTAACAAGGTCAATTGGCCTCCCTCTCCCAATACCTGTTACGTAATTTATGGATAACCCCTATTAATCCTATATAAGAAATAAGTTAGCTGCAGACTGTAGACTGTTACGCTTACATCAGTTTGAGAGAGACACAAGTAGTGTTGGCCGGTAGAGTGAGAGAGAAAGAAGTAACGAAGTTGTGGGTTCTTTATGCAAAGAGAGACAGAATACATTAATGGTCTAGAGTCTGAGGGAAAAGCCAGTTGCTGTCCGTGTGAGAGAGTTAGAATAAAACAGAAATACTGTAGTGATGGCTTGGAAGCGTGAGAGAGACAGAGTGTTTGGAGCAGTTCGCAGCAGCTCGTAGGGAGTAATAGAAAGTGTTATTTTTTTAATAGGAATAAACTTTGGAATCTTATTGATAAATATTTCTTTTCTTTATCCCCTATCCGAAAGTACGCTCTTCCTGGACTAACTTCGCTCCAGGAACAACGACTTTTGCTGCCTGCTTGAACAGTCGGGCGCTCAGATTGGCTACGAGATTTTGTGGCTCGTTATCATAACAAAGTCCATCATGGTTCCTGTATTGTGATTTTTGACAGAAACTGTGATAAACTTAATAACCACACAATATTTACAAAAAAATAATAAAAACATTGTTTATTCTTAATTTTAACCTTTCAGGCAAGTATCATATCAGTCACTAAATTTTTATATTACTTAAAATAACTTAAAATATATTTTAAATCATCTGTCAAAATGAAACAAAACAATAAATAATAATTGTCTCTAATATTTTGACATATTAAATACTGAACATTGTTTAGTATTAAAATTTAGAAAAATAAAAATCTAGGTGACTGATAATATACCTACCTTTTTATATGTTTTTACTTTTGTTGATGCCCGCCCCAACCAGCAAAATCCTCGGCTTCGCCTTGGTTTTGCAAAAGTCGGGCGGGCAGATCAAATTTCCGAACAAGAATTCAGCTGATCCAGGAACATATTGCGAGACGCTTTGCAAGGTGTCCAGTAGAGCGCGCTAACACAGGCCACAAAAGTTAGAATAGTAAACAAATATGGCGGACAGCAAGTTAGCATCCGTCAACCACTGTCAACGCATTTGTTTGCATATTTTCTGTAACTTTTCAAAGTACTTTCGGCTGGAGGCAAAGAAAAATCGTATACGACACACGGCCAGAAAGCTGAACGCCCTGGCAAGCGAGATATAGAGCATCGGCTTCGCCTCGGCCTTATATCACGCTTCCCGGGAAATCCAACTTTCCGGTCTAGTATCGTAATACACTATTTATCTATTATCTGTATAAATAGTCATTCAATTCTACAAAATTTTAAGGTTATCTTAGCACATCCTTTCTATATAAAAGATAAAATAAATATAGATTATGTTAGCACATGCTTCGTTTGATATGCTATTTACATTAATTAATTATAGCTTCAGCTAATTACTGTTAGTTAGATATTTGAAATAATTTAGCATTTATTTAACTTCAAAATTCTTATAATATTCTTTGGTCTTTTGCAGTCGCTACTTTTTTTATAAAATATAAAAAAATCATTATTAGAAAATCATTTATTTCTTTCAATAGAAGTTTTACCAAATTCGTGTCAATTTCTTTTTGGTTGTTCTTTTTGTAGGTTAAAAATATTAAATCGATTTGACATTCAAATGAAAGAGTTATATTTTTTAAAATTACATTTAAAAACAAATCAAAACTTGTCTCTTAACAACAAAACTTAAAATAAGATTTATTTTATGGATATCATGCACATACTTTAAATAAAAATTCAAAGAATTAGTTTTTTAATATAAAAAATCGATTTTCTCAAAAATGTCTCGATGAAAATTTTGAATTTTTTCTGCAAAACACTCACGAAAGTGTCTAGATTCAATATATGAAAAGACGTTTAGTGTAGATCACCTTTTGGTTAAAACGCACCATCATAACCCAATTCACCTTTTAAGATGTTCTTGGCAATTAAATCTTTGTCATTAAATGCTATAAATACGACATGTAAGAAATCAATTATACTCGGTTCTATTACGGTTGTAAGTAAAAATTCCATGACATTTAAAATATTCTTAATATTTGGATTCTAATCAATTCGTTGCTCCAGCAGTTATATACATACACACTACTCTCAGGACTACATCTGCCGTTATTTCTGACAACCCATTTAAAAAAATCCTAGCATAAACTAGTTTTTTTATATATTTAACATGTTCAATATATATAATATATTATTTTATTTTGGAGAAGGCTCTAATCGTTAGCACCAATGACGCTACAGCTAGTATCTAGTAATATTTCAATGATCTTAAGAGAATAATCCATTGTGACAGCATAATAAATAGTCAAAGAAATAAAATGATAATCGTCATAACCGTTTCCAAGAGTTAACCAAATTATTTAACTCTAAGAGAGTTTGTGGGTACCAATAAGTAGACTCTACTTTCCTTACAGTTATTAAATAATTTACAAATCGCAAACGAAAAATAAAACTTTATTAATAACAAATGTTTGTTTAAAATGGTCTATTAAGTCACATATTTTCAGTACCGACTGTAAGATTGAGCTGAAGCTGAAGCTGATGCCTGAGCTGAAGCTTGTGAATAACCACCTCCACCACCTCCGCCATAAGGGTAGCCACCTCTGAAATTGTATAATACAACTTGCATTTTTCAAAACGGATAAAAAGATTACTATTTTGGAAATTTTATTATCTAGATTAGTTCTTACCCTCCACAGGTATTGCATACTGGACGAGGAGGAGGTTGTGGTCGAGGCTGATATCCACAAACATTGCAACCACCACCGCCACCTTTGTGATGATACGGAATATAATAAAAGATTAGTATTGTTCAAAATACTTTCTTTAGTTCAAAACTCAAAATAATATCTCAAAAGAATTTATAAACTTTGTGAGATTGAAGAGCAACTTACACTCTTCACGTTTCTAGAATTACTAATTATTTATTAAAATGAGCTCTTCTTTCAGGTAATTTAAATGTCAAATCCAATACCACACTAGGGTTTTAATTAGAAGCAGCGGATAATTAAAATAAATGTTAAAGAAATGTGAAAATCATACTTCAAATTATATCTTTGGTTTTTTTATATTTTAATATATAAAAAATGTAAATATTAAAATTTTTTAATCTCGCAAAATTATAAAATACCGAGTTTTATGATACTTCTACATTAAATATAGTTAAGATCGACTTACATATCGATCCACATCAACATTATATGGGTGTGCGAGCACCATTGCAAAATGTCAAAAAAAATTTGTTCACAAGTAAATAAAAACAATTAATATTTTACTCTTTATCCAATTGTAGAGTTGCATTGGTTTTTTCAGTAAAATTTTACTATTTTTTTTTTTCATTATAATAAATATTTCTTAAGGACGCTTATACCCTCAAGCGGTTCTCATTTTATCGGACCATGTTAGTCAATATTTTTTTAATTTCATTTCGTCTTATAATTTGGTTTCTAAATAGTATTTTGTAGTTAAAATCATTACACAAACAAATTTTATTGAAAAAAAAAAAAAATTTCTGTTGAAAATTCCAACTTTTTAAAATTTTTCTTCCTGATTATTTCAAAAAAGTGAAGGATTACTACCCTTAAATAATATTTTTTTAACAACGGAACGGTAAATTAATTAAATATTATTGTAAAAGTTATATTCCATTACAGTTTAAAATATATTAGTTTTTTAAAAAAATTTGTAGAACTGGGTTTTTTTAATTAATTAAAATATAGTCATTTTGCGCGTTTTGTTACTTTTTCCATGTAAAAGTCCCAACTTTATAAATTTATATCTTAAAAACAGAACGGTAAAATTCAATAAAATTGTAACAGTACATGTAAAGTAATGTATTTAATATGTCATTAAAATTTTTTAAGAATCTGTAGAAAATGGTTTTTTGGATAAACATCCTTAAGAGTTAGAATATTGCGCGCACATAGACATGATGTCAACGTGGATGTACACTAGTGGTCCAAAAAAAGGTGAAAATTTTATGCTCTCACCCCCTAGGATTGTTCTATATCGAAAAATACCCTATTTTTTAATCTTCAGAGATCACTCAAAGTGCTCAAAGTTTCCCATGCAAATTGCATTGGTAAGAAAATATTTTTGTAAAATTGATATAAAATCCAAAAAAATTAGTATTTTTTGATCGGATAACTCTCTTTAGAAGAGCATAGTTAGGCCAAATTGTATTAGTAAAAAACTAAAATATACAAATTTAACAAATTAATAACATCTTTCTTTGAGAAAAAACATTTTTTAACTTTAATTTTAACTTAAAGGCTACTTTTATTGGAAATGCATAAGTTTCTATTGCATATCGGGAAAATTCATGAAATTTCCAGCAAATTTAATGTCATATATTATATTCAATTTCTCTTTATTGAAGAAAAAAATGCGTTTAAAGAATACCCTTTTGTTAAAAACACCAAATTTTAATAATTTATAACTTCTGTAATTTCTACCAAATAACGAAGTACAGAAAATACGTATGTAATATTTTTCAGTATAGATTTAAAAAAAAATTATTCTAAGCAAATCTAATTTTTGAATGTAAATAATCCGAAAAATTCCCCATATCATTTTTATTTAAATCTGTAGTATTACATACCTCCGTACATGTTTCCGTATCCACCTTCATATCCACCTCCATATCCACCTCCATGCAATTTTTCATGTAGAGAATGGAGTTTGCATTTTAAACAAATGTGTTTCTTTACGCGAAGTTTCGTAATGCCTCCATCTTCAGTTTCCCTTTTATCACGATTTGTGTCAGAAATTTCAGTTTCGACTTCCTTTTCATCTGATAATTCTAATGATTCAGTACTATCTATGTCAATATCTACTTTGATTAATATGGTATTTCCATCCTTTCCCTTAACTTTTTCAACTTTCAATCCTTCGCTTTCAAGATCCTTATAAAGTTCTTCTAGACTTACTGGACTATCTTCATTATCAGCCTCAACTACCAACAACAAACTTGACAACGGTGCTGAAATAAGAATTTTATGTTAAAAAATAATTCTAATTAAAAAAACTTTCATTAATTTAAATTTATGAGTAACGTACCAGATACATCAGGTACTTCTGCCAAGATATCGTCTTGAAGAACTTCTTCGTTTCCTGTTTTATTTTTAACTCCATGTAGATTAATTAGAAACAGCACTGGCCTATTTTTAAATTCGTCTTCTTTTGGCAGTGGAGGTGGTAGCAAATCAGTCGCTAAAGTTGGTATATGTTCATCTGGGACGGAAGTTTCTATTTAATAGCAAATAAGATTAATGTAATTAGCATATTAACATATTGGTAATAATAATATCGCGACAATCATGTCAGATCACAAATGTTACTTGACCTTTATGTTTAGGTAATTCATTTAAAAAAAGCATTACATTTTAAAAATTGATCTGATTTGCTTCAAATTTCTTACCTGGGGGATTTCTGGGGTCGCTGATTACAAATCTGGAGTCACTTTTTAAAAATTGAAAATGGCGGACACCATTTTTAAATTTTGATTAGATCTAGGGTTTGATTGGCTCAGGTTATCTCTTAGTATCAAGGTCACTTGACCACCAAATAATTTTCTATTCATTAGAAACCCTTGAAAACCCTAAATCTCCTACGAAACAAGTTTTAAGACAATCTAATCAAAATTTAAAATAGTGTCCGACATTTTGGATCCGCCATTTTGAATTTTCAAAAAGTGACTATAGATTCGTAATCAGCGACCCCAAAAACCCCCACGTAACAAGTTTGAAGCAAATCAGATCAAATTTAAAAATTTTGAAACAATTCATTTATTTTGTTAGTTAACTTTTTTTATTTATAACAATACATTGTCTTAAAAAATTATTAATTATAAAATGCCATTTAAACTTTTTTGGGCAGAGGGGGGGTTCGTTGCACAAAAAATGCCCCTTATACATATATATATATAAATATATAACTATGCTTACATGTGTATAAACATGCGAATATATGTGTGTATATATAATTTTAATCATACATGTGTGTTAATGCTTGTGTATATATTTATAGTAAATTATTTAAATAGTTACAAAAAATGACATTATAAAAATATTACTAAGGTTAATTAATTTAAAGGTTGAATTTGAGGAATTTTTAAATTATATATTTATTAAGAGTAAAATGGTATTGTGTATATATGTAGATAGAATTAATGCAGATAGAAATTCTACGGCGTGCTCGCTCGCGCATGTGTTTGTGTGAGTATGTTAGAATGTGTTTTTATATACAACAGTTTATTCTTTTTCCTGGTTATTGAAACAAACATCTTCATTCAAAGGATTCTAAAATTACGTGGATTTGTCATTCCGACATCATAAATAAAGAAATTCAAAGAAATCATAAAAGAATAATAATTACATTATAGGAACAAGGTAATTATAAAACTAATAGCTACTCAAGCAATTTTTATTAGTTACAAAGAAAATAATAAAGATTTATTAATACTTGAAACTTGCATCTTAACTCTGAAAATTACATACTTGAAAGGCAATTAACTTGTTATACACGCGTGTTTTTAAAATCATAAATTAGCAATTATTAAATCGCCGCATTCAAATTGAATATCCGACCTTAAAAGATAACATTATTTTTTTAAATTGAATCCATTCAATACAATATTGCATCTATAATTTTATTTTATCAAAATGTATTTATTAATTTCCTAAAAATAATGTTTTTTATTTTTTATTAATTATCTAAAAAATTTCAGTTTAACATTTTTGTTTGATTCTTTTTATATAACAATTTTCTGTTTTAATAAATATATTTGCATTAATAAAAAAATTACAAATTTTTGTAAAAGGTCTAAAAAAGGACCTGAAATTCATTTTTAAAATTTGTCTGTATATCTCAATTTTCCGATTACTACGATTAAAATACGACTAGAGTACTTTAAAATATGCATAAAATTATTGTAATTGTTTTATAACAATTTGTAAAAAAGAAATGTAGTGTAGAAAATATTATGTACTGTAATGTATATACAAAATTTGAAAAATTATCAATGGAAATTAATGGTCCTTAAAAGTAAATGTAATTATTGTATAATGTATAAGCTTTAAATGACTAGAGTTACATGTAGAAAAAATATTAGATAAAGTACCCAAAAAAATTTTAATGTAATCGGATTTTTCTATTTACCAGCATCAGAGCTAAGCGGAAGAGCACAAATTCTAGCGGTGAAGAATACACTGACTAATGCAACGGACAAGAACATTTTTCTTATTTACCTTCTTGAATGGTAAACGAAAATAAACTGTCTAGTGTAATTAAATAAATCTGCTTTTATAGTCAATCCTGCTTGAGAACATGATTCTAAGATTGCATAATGTAACGCGAAAAGCTGCTTTATTGTTTCAGTATAAGTGCTTTATTTTAATCGATGCTGAGTCTTGTAATTCACATCTTAATTTTACTACATATACGTAAAAGTATATCGAATACATGTAATGCACTAACACTGTAAGTGCATATTATCAAACTGAAATACATAATTATTTTAAAGCTAATTAAATAAAAATAAAATATAAGGTCTCATGTTTGTGATTGTTGTATAATCAATAAAAAAGTTTATATATTTGTTATTTCACTCGTTTCTTTTAATTAAAAAAAATTTTATCCTATAAGAGAATTAGTAAATTTTCATCAGAACAAAGGTTTTTTTAGGTTTTAGGTTTTACTATTACTCTGTTCTGTGTGTTTTTTTATCCAAATATTAATCATTCGGTCTAACACTATATAGATTTTTCAGATGTTACCAATTTTTTTTTAATTCTGTTATTTTGAAAAAAAATGCAATAATGACGTTACATGCGTCATAATTAACAAGAAAATTCTGTCATCAGATCGAAAAGATACATCACGTTTTCACAATATCGTAAAGAAGATTCGAAGAAGCTTGCAAAATGTTATACATGATCATAGTTTTAGTAAAGTAGTATGAAACCTGCAATTTGGTACTAATTAAAAAAGCAACTATTTCGTTTTTTGTGCACCTCATTAACTATAGCAAATTACATAGTCGTTTTTTCAAAATACTGTTGCGAATTAAATAAAAAATTCTACAATTTTACCAATTTAATACTTGATAAAATATCGTCCCGTGCAATATTCAAGAATAAAAATTCAATTATAACTTATTTCTTTGACTAATACAACATAAAACTGAAACACATTCATACATATTTGTTTTTTTTACATATAAACAAAGATAAAACTCTCAAATTTAATCTATAATAAGCAAAGACTTTACTTAATATAAAATAATATCAAAACAAAATAATAGACAATATGCATCTAAGATATTTAAAATTTCAAGTGGTCAAGAAAACATTTAACATTAGGATAATGTACAATCTACTTTACAAAAAAGATGTGAATCTTCTGAACTGTAAGAAAATACTAAGAAGAGTATTGGGCTTTTCCTATTATTATTAATGAAAAACCAGAGTCCATTAATTCTTGCAACCAGAGAGACTAAACTTAAAGCATCAATAAAAAATCGAAACGAGTTTTAGTAAACATTGGAAATCCCAATGTTTTGCAATATCTTTTCATAAAAATATATTACGCATGTAGGTAATTTAAAAAGAAATTAATGGTTTATTGTTTATAGATAAAAATATAATAATTAAGTAAGTAGCTAGTTTTAATTACAGTAATTTCAATTAAATCAACTCTTTAGAGATTAAGTAAATATATAATTTTTAAAAATCGTCTATTTATTAATTCGCATAAATGTAAAAAATGGTCTTAAAGTGTTTGATTTACTATAAAATAATTTTAACAAGAGATTATAACAAACATTGTCATCATGTTTATGTTGATTAATTTAATTGAAAAAAATAATAATATTTTACAAATTTTATTTAAAATTTTAAAAAAGAATATTAAATGTTTGCATTGTTTGTTTTTGTTTTCTAGTACAAAGGTACATAAGAAAAAAAAATTTTTCAAAAATTTTGGTACAGAATCAATGGTTCTGTCTTCGTTTAGCCAACTCTGTCAGGTTAACTTTGGCCCAGTACAGAACCGATGGTTCTGTCAACGCTTTGCCAAGTCTTGGCAAAAACTTTTGTAGTCTTAATTATTTTGCTTAATATTATTATTTTGTGACTAAATTTTTATTTTGTATTATTAAAAATTATACGTTAAAGCTTTTTAAATTTGCAACAACATTTTTTATTTTTTAACATTTTTTATTTGCAAATATTAAAATATTTTAATTTTTATTTATTTAAAATTAAAAAATATTGTTTTTATTGATACTATATAGTTTTCTGAAATTTAGATACAAGTGTTTTTCAAATTTATTTATTTATTAACTTATTTTTAAATAAGTAGTTGATTTTAAGGGATTTTTAAGCAAATTTTACAATTGTTATTATAATCAAGTATGCTTTTTAATTATTGTATTATTATAAAAAATAGATAATTCGTACTTAAAAATCAAAAGATATTTTTAGGCAAAATAATTCCAAGCTTTTTTGGTTTTGGTTCTTTTTGAAAAGTAGTTTTATTTTAATTATTACAAATAAAGATACAAAAATTAAAAGGAATGAAAACTTTTAAAAATACTTTTAATTATGAATAAATGAAAAATTAAGTTAGCTATTAGTGATAGAATTTAAATTTTTTTGTAATAACATCAATAATATTTTAATTTAATGTCTACGTTTTATAAATAGTACTTAAAATTGAATTTTTTTTATTATTTAGACAAATTTTATTACGGTTCAAAGGGTATTTCTAAAAAAGAGTAAATGGGTAGCCCCTGACTGTAATGATACTCATATATTGTATTTTGTAAATCTGTAATAGCGCGTCTGACTTGCGTCCGAAGGATCACGCGTTCGATCCCAGCGGTTGTGCAATTTTTCGTTATTTAAGATAATATTAATTGTCTTAGGTCTAGGTAATTCGTATGTAAAAATGTTTTAAATAATTAATTAAATTAATCAATAAAATTATTAAACTAAAATTAAAAAACCAAAAGTTGTATTCTGCTAGTAAAAAAAATATAATAATTACATTAATAGAATGTAACTTTTTTCTCTAAATTTACTTAAGTGAATAATAAAAACTAATTATAAAAAATTAATAAAAAAATGGTTTTAAATAACTTTTAAAATGATTTAAAACGAAATGATTTTAGTTAAAAAAAGATATCGTTGAGATGATTTTCAAATTATGTTGACATGTGTTTAAAAGGTTTTTTGTTTTTTTATTAAAAAAGTGTTTTTTGGTGTGTGAATTATGATAGTTTAAAATTCCACGCTGATGTTTTTAAAAATGTTTTGATTGATTTATATAACTTGAAGAAGGCACTCATATGTTGCCGAAACGTCGTTTTATGCTTTTATGAGTCTTGTATGACTCTCAATTTTATTGATTAAATGATCGCTTGACCAGAAAAAATTTGATGTTTCTAGACAATAATTTATTTACGATCAAAGAAAGTTGGGTGGTTTGGAGAATTGTCTTGACAATTTTCTATTTAAAAGATTTAAAACGCATAATAGTTTTGTTAATTTAGTTAGTTTTAATTTATTACTTTTATTTTCTAGAATCGGATATTTATTTTTAATTTAATAATAAATCTACTAGGAATGCTGGCAGTTTGTCATTAACAGTACTGGCACAGTACAGACTTTCAGTACTGATCGCCAGTATAGAAAGTCGTCTACATGCCGACGTTCGGTCAACGTTGTGCCTGTATGAATATTCTGTACCGCGCCGACATTGCAAATACTGGCGCTGGCGCCGTACTGAGCCAATGGTTTTTTTTCCATTGGGACTATTCTCTAATATCTAGACTACAGAGAATACTATATGAAATTACTTAATTCTTTATCAGAAAAAATATATTTATATATTTTTATATATTTTATATATAGTGTATACGTAATGCGCTAACTTTTAACTGAGAAACCAGAATTTGGTGGGTTATTTTGTGCATTCTTTAAAATCAATTATTTTTCAAATTTTTTTTTGTTTTAAGTAAAAAAGACTCTAGAGTTTCGTTTTAAAACATTTTTGGCTTATTTTTGTTATAAAAGACGAGAAATAAGCATAACATTTCAATTTTACACGTAATGCCATAAAAATCTGAAAAAAGTAACATTTATAATTATTATGCTTTTCAAGTTAATTTTGAAACATTTTCTTTTAAAATAACTCAAGAAGTATAATAAAAATTATATAAGTAAAATTTTCTTAAAGAAATATTTTATTTTATAAATCTATATTTTTATGGAATTTCAGTGTTTTACATTCTAATTAATTAAACAATTCCTACAAAAAAAAAATTTGATAGCTTTGTTTTTCTTTATTCTACTCTAGAATATCTATAGAAAAAAAACTTCTTACAACAAAAACGACCAAAAAATTGTTTTTTTTTTGTCGGCTAATTCATAGGGCATCTTTTGAACGATGTTCACAACATAACTGAATAGTTAAATTCTTTATTTTTTAAATTCTAAATTTTAATAAAGCATATAGTAAAAAAAGCGATTTTGTGCACAAAATAGACCTCCAATAAGAAAAAGACCACTGGCACAGTAACGGCCCAGTACTGAACATACTCACTAGTACAATACTAGTAAAACTCTGCAATTAGGAAAAAAATTTGGTTTTTAACAATTTGCTTATATAACGTTTAAATCCTTTTAAACTTTTGTTTTATTTACATTTATAATTATTTAACAATTTTTCTAAGCACATAACACTTATAAGTATTAACGAAAAATCTGCACGCTCTCTTGAGAATAGAACCACGAATCTTACGCACGCGAAGCCGACCCTTTAACCGACTGAGCTACCACGATTACTATTAAATCTTCTGGAATGTAATAGAAATTTCATTTCACCAGTTTGACACGTAACGTCAAATTTTGAATCAAAAGTGTCAATTTTTTTCCCTTGATAAACAAAGTAAAAATTACTTTAAACACAAGTAAATCTTAAATAGTTTTTCTCTAACGTCTCGCGTTGAAAACTCGTGTTTCCACGCACATGCATGCGAGAAAAGAGCAGACGACTACTTTCCACGCACACCTTACCTCGTGAACGCTGTTCTTGAACAGTGCTACCAACTTCGAAAACCCAATATTTTCTAACTCTAATATAATATTGTGTATCCGAACTTGACAGCACTGTTAAAGAGTAGTGTTCATGGGGTAAAGTGCGCGTGGAAAGAGTCCTCTGCTCTTTTCTTGCATGCATGTGCGTAAAAAACACGAGTTTTTAACACGAGGTGTTAGAGAAAATAGTGTGTGTAGCATGGGCGCAAACTTCCCACGACTCTCGATCCCCCTATTTTAGTGCCCTTGCCATACAAATAACTATTTTTTACATTCTCATCTCAAATGAGAAGGTCTTAAATTTGTGCGATTTTTAACTTCTGCCAATTCCCACATTTCTCGACGTTTTGAGACCTCTTGATTCCGAAAAAATGGGTTTTACGAAAGTGTCTGTCAGCTTCATCTTTGATGCACTTTTTTTACAACAGTTTGTGTCCAAAACTAGAATAAACTGCTTCTTTTTATGCATTTGTGTCTAAAAGTAGGGGAAATTGGACTTTTAAACAATAAGTTAGTTAAGTAATTAATTTTGCAGGCCTGTATAATTAACAATATTTATTTAAACTATTCCTAAATAAATGAGTTTTATCAATAATAATTGTTTTAATTAATTTTATTTAAAACAATTTTTATTAAATTCAATAAACTATTTTGTTATTATTAAATGCGGTTATGAACAACCGCATAATTAAATTCTATGAATATTAAGATTTAACTAAGAAAGGTAGAGTAAGATAACGCAACACGTGGATGAGTTAACGCGTTTGCCTGAATTCAGAGAAAGTAGGCCGCGATACAAAACATTCAATATCTCGGTTATTTTTAAAGTTTTCAGCACTTTTTTTTTTAATCAACTCAGGAAAAAATAAAGAAAAAAATATCGTTATTAAAAAGAAATCGAGGGGGAATTTTTTTAATTTTCATCAAAAATATGAAATCAAAATTTTTTTTGACTTTCTTGACAAATTTTGAATTTTTTTTGTTTTATACTACGTTTAATGTGTTAAAATTTTATTCATAAACACCATAAATATAAACAAAACAAAAAATTCATTTAAATTACACAAAGATATTCGTTTATATATATATAACAACTTTGATTATTTTTTAGAAACTTTGACGCAAATATTATTTAATACATCATCAATAAGATTTAATATGTATTTTAAAATGTATTTTTCCGAAATGAATTAAAAAAAGTATTATATGTTATATAAAATTAAAATTAGTAATAATAATAATTAACAAATAAATTGCATTGAAATTTATTTACATGTTTCTTTACAAATTCTTATTAGAGCTGTCAAACTAAAATAAAACAAAAAATGTATTTCCTCCAAATGTTATACTTTTTAAATTTTTTCTGAAATGGTATAATTTTTAGTTATTGTTTTACGAAACGGTATACTTTCCAGTCACTAGCAGAATAGTATGGTTTTCAACGCTCGTCTGAAATAGTATGTTTTACCACCCAAGCGACCATACAAAGATAATTCCTAATCGACAAAAAATTTTTAAGAAAATAAACACCGTTACAGTATTTTGTCTGGTATTATAAAAAAACATTCAAAACATCTAACAAACCTTTTTTTTATTACTAATGCTCTAGTAAAAATTGATTTATGTTTTTGTTCTTTACAAATTTAAACAATAATAATAATAATAATAATAATCTGTTTTCCATTATCCTGAAAAATTTGAACATTCAAAATAATTAAAAACAGTATCTATCTATATTAAATGATATACATTTTTACAGATTATATATAAAATTTACGAAAAAATGCATTTTTTCCAAAATAATTCAAAGGACATTTTTAAGGCCTCGGGGGCATGGGTGAATATTAAATAAAAAAATAAATAAATAAATATGTCTCTTATTTTTTTTATGTAGAACAAAATTAGAGAGCAGCATCAAGAAAAAAAAATTTTAGGGATACTCTAATATCATACTTTTTTCTTTTATTTGAGACACCATTCAGCTTTCGATCCGAGTCATACTTTTGATCATAATCTTTTTCATTAGCATCTGCTTCATCATTAGTATTAAATTCTTTTCCACCACTATTATCTATATCATTATCATTATCCGTTTTACCATCGTCATATACATCATAATCACCATCTGCTTTACCATCATTACCCACTATATTATCATCATCTGCTTTGCCATCACCATAATGTGTTTTACCATCGTCAGCTGCTCTATCACGACCACCATCTTTATTATTTTCTCGAACCTTTTAGGTTTTTGACTTCTTAATTGGTTTGCGGTTTGGTTTCTTAGGGTTCTTCAAAGTGCAGCATTGATTATAATTATTTATGGTTGATATAAAGTTGCCGTACGATAGACTTTTGTTTTTTCTTTTTATGTAATCTAAAATGAAGATAAATAATACAGCGACAAAAAAAGAGAAAAGGATCGGATCCAAGTATGAGACCTGTATATTTCTAAGAATTTTGATGCTCTGAATACGAATCTGCCATCAAAATAGTTATAACATGTCTAAGTTCAGCCCTAAACCTTAAAAATATCTAACAATCGGTAAAATAAAATTTTTTGTCAATTAGAAACTGAATCTGACTTCAAATATGTACGTATTTAGCGCCAAAACTCGAAAGAAGGCAAGAAGGTTTTAATAACCTACACTGTTAAAAAAAAGAAACGCACTTTACACTAAAAAGTGCTAAGAAAATGCAATGCATCCTCAAAAGTGTTAATTTTTTGTAAGTTACACTTTCAAATTGCAACGCCAGTGTTACGGTGCGAAGTTGTTATGACACATGAGACATCAACACTGATTGGTGCGAGTGCCACTCGCGATTACACATAACCTACAATCACATCCATAAAAACACAAATTCTAAACTATCAATACACATTTTTACTTAAAAGTCATACACTCAAGTTAATATTTAAAATTGTCAAGAGCACAAATGATATTACACACAGCTAAACAACAAAGCCACAAACGTTTTAATGGTTATGCTTAACAGAATTGACAACGCAAACATAACATATGACAATATGACATACCAATTTTTTGTAAAAGAGAATATATTTTTCAAATTCTATTCTATGTGGCACTTAAAGATCCTAAGTATTTTTTAAATTCTTGAACATATGTTCAAATAAAAACAAAATTTAAGAAGAAATTAACAAAAATATATTCATAATTTATGGAAACAAAAACGGTTTTAAGACTAGAGGCAACATATCAATTTTTGTAAAGCACAATATTTACTTGAAATTCTATTCAACATGGCACATAAAGTTGCTAAATATTTTCAAATATTCTTTAAGATATTCTAATTTCCTAAATTCAAAACTCTATTTAATGATATTCCTATTAATTATGGAAACAAAATCAGGTTTTGCAATAAAGACAAAATATAAATTTTTGTAAAACCGAATACTCTTTCCAAATTCTATTCTATGTGGCATATAAATTTCTGAAATATTGTTTTAAATTCTTTAAGATATTTGTAATCGAACCTGCATTTAAAAAAAATAAGAAGATATTTTTATCATTTATGGGAACACAATCAGGTTTTAGAATACAGACCAAATAAAAATTTTTGTAGAATTGAATATTTTTTAAACATTCTATGGCAAATAAATTTTCCAAATACTATTTTAGAATCTTTAAGAAAATCCAAATTTAGAATTGTATTTAAAAAAAATAGATGATATCTTTATAATTTATGAGAACAAAATCAGGTTTTAGACCAGAGAACAAATGTCAGTTTTTGTAGAATCGAATATTTTTTACACATTCAATGGCAAATAAATTTCCCAAATATTATTTTATAATCTTTAAGAAAATCCAAATTCAGAACAATATTAAAAAAAAAATAGCTGATATTTTTATTATTTATGAGAAGAAAATCAGTTTTTAGACCAGAGAGCAAATAACAATTTTTGTAGAATCGAATATTTTTTACACATTCTATGAAACAAAAATTTCCCAAATATTATTTTATAATCTTTAAGAAAATCTAAATTCAGAATTAAATTTAAAAAAAAATAGATGACATTTTTATAATTTATGAGAACGAAATCAGGTTTTAGACCTGAGACCAAATATCAATTTTTGTAGAATCAAATATTTTTTACACATTCTATGGAAATGAAATTTCCTAAATATTATTTTATAATCTTCAAGAAAATCCAAATTCAGAACAATATTTAAAAAAAATCGCTGATATTTTTATTATTTATGAGAAGAAAATCAGGTTTAAGACCAGAGAGCAAATGTCAATTTTTGTAGAATCGAATATTTTTTACACATTCTATGGAAAAAAAATTATCCAAATATTATTTTATAATCTTTAAGAAAATCTAAATTTAGAATAGAATTTTAAAAAAAAATAACTGAGATTTTTATTATTTATGAGAAGAAAATCAGGTTTTAGACCAAGGACGAAATGTCAATTTTTGTAGAATCGAATATTTTGAACACATTCTATGGCAAATAAATTTCCCAAATATAATTTTAGAATCTTTAAGAAAATCCAAATTCAGAATTGAATTTAAAAAAAATAACTCATATTTTTATTATTTATGTGAACGAAATCAGGTTTTAGACCTGAGACCAAATATCAATTTTTGTAGAATCGAATATTTTGTACACATTCTATGGAAACGAAATTTCCTAAATATTATTTTATAATCTTCAAGAAAATCCAAATTCAGAACAATATTTAAAAAAAAATTGCTGATATTTTGATTATTTATGAGTACGAAATCAGGTTTTAGACCTGCGAGCGAGCCTGAGAGCAAATGTCAATTTTTGTAGAATCGAATATTTTGTACACATTCTATGGAAAAAAAATTTCCCAAATATTATTTTAGAATCTTTAAGAAAATCCAAATTCAGAATTGAATTTAAAAAAAAATAGCTCATATTTTTATTATTTATGAGAACGAAATCAGGTTTTAGACCTGAGACCAAATATCAATTTTTGTAGAATCGAATATTTTGTACACATTCTATGGCAAATAAATTTCCCAAATATAATTTTAGAATCTTTAAGAAAATCCAAATTCAGAATTGAATAAAAAAAAAAATAGCTGATATTTTCATTATTTATGAGTACGAAATCAGGTTTTAGACCTGCGAGCGAGCCTGAGAGCAAATGTCAATTTTTGTAGAATCGAATATTTTTTACACATTCTATGGAAAAAAAATTTCCCAAATATAATTTTAGAATCTTTAAGAAAATCCAAATTCAGAATTGAATTTAAAAAAAAATAACTAATATTTTTATTATTTATGAGAAGAAAATCAGGTTTTAGACCAGAGAGCAAATGTCAATTTTTGTAGAATCGAATATTTTTTACATATTCTATGGAAAAAAAATTTCCCAAATATTATTTTAGAATCTTTAAGAATATCCAAATTCAGAATTGAATTTAAAAAAAAATAGCTCACATTTTTATTATTTATGAGAACGAAATCAGGTTTTAGACCTGAGACCAAATATCAATTTTTGTAGAATCAAATATTTTTTACACATTCTATGGAAAAAAAATTTCCCAAATATTATTTTAGAATCTTTAAGAAAATCCAAATTCAGAATTGAATTTAAAAAAAAATAGCTCACATTTTTATTATTTATGAGAACGAAATCAGGTTTTAGACCTGAGACCAAATATCAATTTTTGTAGAATCAAATATTTTTTACACATTCTATGGAAAAAAAATTTCCCAAATATTATTTTAGAATCTTTCAGAAAATCTAAATTCAAAATTGAATTTAAAAAAAAATAACTGATATTTTTATTATTTATGAGAAGAAAATCACGTTTTAGACCAGAGACCAAATGTCAATTTTTGTAGAATCGAATATTTTGTACACATTCTATGGCAAATAAATTTCCCAAATATTATTTTAGAATCTTTAAGAAAATCTAAATTCAGAACTGAATTTAAAAAAAAATAACTGATATTTTTATTATTTATGAGAAGAAAATCAGGTTTTAGACCAGAGAGCAAATGTCAATTTTTGTAGAATCGAATATTTTTTACATATTCTATGGAAAAAAAATTTCCCAAATATTATTTTAGAATCTTTAAGAAAATCTTAATTCAGAAATGAATTTAAAAAAAAATAACTGATATTTTTATTATTTATGAGAAGAAAATCAGGTTTTAGACCAGAGAGCAAATGTCAATTTTTGTAGAATCGAATATTTTGTACACATTCTATGACAAATAAATTTCCCAAATACAATTTTAGAATCTTTAAGAAAATCCAAATTCAGAATTGAATTTAAAAAAAAATAGCTCATATTTTTATTATTTATGAGAAGAAAATCAGGTTTTAGACTGGAGAGCAAATGTCAATTTTTGTAGAATCGAATATTTTTACCGATTCTATGGCTAATAAATTTATCAAATATTATTTTAGAATATTTAAGAAAAACGAAATTCAGAATTGTATTTAAAACAAATATATATTTTATTTTTATATTTTATGGGAACAAAATCAGGTTGTATACTTGAGGCCAAATATCAATTTTTGTATGACTGAATATCTTTTCTAATTTCTATTCTATGTGTCATATAAATTTCCTAAATTTTAATTGTTATTTTTTAAGATATTCAATTTTTAATTCTGTATTTAAAAAAAATTCAATGATATTTCTATTATTTTATGGAATCAAAAACAGGTTTTAGAATAGAGACAAAATATTAATTTTGGTCAAACCGAAGATTTTTTTCGAATTCTATTCTATGTAGCACATAAATTTTTTAAATATTATTTTAGATTCTTTAAGATATTTTAAATTCAGAAATGTATTATATAAATTATAAAAATATCATTTAATTTTTTTAAATACAATTTTAAATTTAAAATATCTTTAAGAATCTAAAAAAATAATTGGGAAACTTATGACACATAGATTAAAATTTGGAAAAAATATTCTGTTTTACAAAAATTGATGTTTTGTCTCTATTCTAAAACCTGTTTTTGTTTTAATAAATTATAGAAATATCATCCAATTTTTTTTAAATACAGTTTTGAGTTTAGAATATCTTAAAAAAACTAAAACAATATTTTGGATATTTATTTGCCACATAGAATACATTTTGTTAAAAACATTCGATTCTACAACAATTGATATTTTTCTCTATTAAAAAACCTGTTCCTGTTTTTCTAAATTATAAAAATAAATTCCAATTGTTTTTCAATACAATTCTGAATTTAAAATATCTTAAAGAAGCTGAAATAATATTCGGGAAATTTATATGCCACATAGGATAGACTAGAGAATTGAATAAATTGATATGACATTATTTTCAATACTTTGTTTAGGTTATATCGTCGAGTAATCTTTTTTTGTTTTTATTTACTTCTGTGTTTTATTGTTTTTTACTTTATATATTAAGTTACATTAGGTATATTATGTTTTTGATAAACTGGATTTATCATATTTAAATATTTAGTAATCATTTAGTTTACTAATAATGGGCTGCTTCAATTTTGAACGTGGGGGCGAAGAGAGGGACAGTTAGACAAAGAAACTGACAATCGCACTTTTTGGTGCGATTTGATAGCCCGTTTACATCGCTTGGTTGTAAATGCCAATTTGTTTTAAGTTTACACTCGGCCGGTGTAGTGCACGGCTAAAATTGCACCGATTTCTTAACACCGGTGTAAAGTTGTAAGCGCATACACTACCGTCGGAAATTGTTGGTCCCATCGATTGGAGCTGATCAAAAAAATACAGCTCAAATAAGACCACGATATCTTGGTTAAAAATTAAGATAGAAACTTGACATTTAAAAATTTGGAAAGCTTATTAAATTCTGCCTTAGAATACCTATTAGTTAAAATTTTTTAAAATTTCAAACTGATTATATTAGTTGATGTGTTAGAAAAAAAAATTCTCGATTTTTCAATTATCGTTCCATATGTTCAGTTCGTTGCCTGATTTAGAAAAATTAAATAAAAAAATTGAAATTTATATTGTTCTCTTCGTTGAATTGACAGCTTTAATTTGAGCTAAGGGAACTTAAAAAATATTGAATGGTTCACGAGATATGACTAAATATGTCCGAGCATGTTTTTCTCGAAAATCAATCAAAAACGTGGTTTTTGCCTAAAAATGAAGGTTTTTGAGAAAAATATGCTCGGACGTTTTTAGTCATATCTCGTGAACCATTTAATATTTTTCAAGTTCCCTTAGCTCAAATTAAAGCTAGCAATTCAACGAAGAGAACAATATAAAATTCAATTTTTTTATTCAATTTTTCTACATCAGGCAACGAACTGAACATATGGAACGATAATTGAAAAATTTGAGAATTTTTTTTTCTAACACATCAAGTAATATAATCACTTTGGATTTTTAAAATATTTTAACTAATAGGTATTCTAACGCAGAATTTAATAATCTTTTCAAATTTTTAAACGTTAAGTTTCTATCTTAATTTTTAACCAAGATATCGTGGTCTTATTTGAGCTGTATTTTTTTGATCCGCTCCAATCGATCGGACCAACAATTTCCGACGGTAGTGTATACCATTTTTTTAACAGTGTAGAATGAATTTTATTAATTTTATGTAATACCCGAATTTTCCTTCATTTCATGATTTTGCATTATGAATTAAAAATAAAAAAATTTATTCCTTATAATTTAGGTTTTGAAAAAATTCCAATAAATATTAGAATCGATCCCGACTTTTTATGCCACAAGTCTATGAAAGCAACCACTGAGCTACTCGTAACTTGAATATATAAATGTATATGAGCCTTTTGAATTGAAACTGTGAAAACAATTGCTAAGGAAAGAAAAAATTTCAACTGTATTTTCTTTTATGGAATTAAAGAGTTTTTACACACTATTCCAGAAGGAATTATTGGGGATAGAAAAATCTTAAATGCATGTACTGTTTTACAGAATAAAAGAAGTTTCTGTAATTAAAAACATTTTATTTATATTCTGTTACATCAAATAGAAAATCATTTCAGAATAAAATAGAATGGATTTTATTATAATTCTTTTTTGTCCTCTCTGCACGGAAAGCATGTCATTTCGTGCACTTGAAACAAGTGGAAAGTAAGCAATTGCCGCTCGATTGAGAGACAGCAGGTGCAGAAAACTTTTGCGCTCGCTAAATTGGGCCCTATAGGACGCAAAATCTACTTTTGCGTTCGGTTGCAATAAAAATGGCCAAAATACATTCTACTTTCATATATATGTGACGCTCCAGGGTGAAAGGGACCTTAGCTGCAGATAGGACTATAGTACATTGCGATACAAGTTTGGAAAGAGGCACTTTTTCCGAGTGTGATGTTACCAGCACAAGCCGTAGTCGAGTGATATATTTATCTTTAGATTTTCGGGGCAACAAATTCAGTGATATTGCGTTGTAACTTTCAATCACATCCTCAGGAATTTCGTCATCGTATTTGTCTTTGGCACTCATGTTGAAAACGTGGAAAAAACAGAAAAAGAACAAACAACTAAACAAGCTTTATCACCATGCTACATATTACGAAAGAAAATGGCAGTTCGTGTATCATTGGCTCACGTCGGTAAATGTCGGTCTAAAGCTGCTCGCGCATGCAATGCCGTCGGTGCATTTCGCGCGATAGACAAGGACAGACATATCGTTCCGTCCTTTGCTATTTCAGTTGTCTTCGTTTAGAGTTGGTTACCTTCGGTTACTTTCGTGAAAACTGTGCGAAAAAGAAGTGCGACAAAGTAATTACGTATTCTCATTGGTGGATAACAGTGAGACAAAAACTTTGTCGCACCGTGCGACAAAGTAACTCTGCTTTCTGATTGGTGGAACCAAGAAAGTTTCCACACAGTTTGGAATTGTTTCATTTTTTAAACTATTTTTACGAATAGAAAGTTACGTTTTCCATGCATGTGTTATGAAAAAAACATTGTTCGCACTACAGGCAGGCCCGTAGTCAGAAATTCTTTTAGGGGGAACCCAAAGATTCCATGCTTGTAGCTCGCGTATGAAAAAAAAATTCGCAGTAAAAGGGGGAATTTATGTTAACGGGGGTGGCGGGACCCTGGACCCCTCCTGGCTACGTGCCTGACCACGGATGCAAAGGTTGAAACGGTATTTTCATAGTAAATTGAAATAAATAAAATAAAATATTAAAAGAATAATAAATAATTAAAATAATAATAATGTTTAGAAATAAAAAAAAATTGGAAATTGTGGGGATCGATTCCTGGACGTTAGGGTTTGTGGACCGGCGTGCTGTGCCTGTTGGTACCAGACACTTGAAAAATGAAGTAGAAATAGACTAAAATATTGAGAAGGGTAAAATAAGGAAAAATAATTTTATTTTTTTTAAAGAAATGTAAAATTTATATGTAAATTTCTAATCTCAAGTATAATATTTTATGACAAAAGGGTTTTTTATATAATAAGAGAAGATCAAAATAAGAAAAACATTGATATTGAACATATAAAAGAATAAATATTATAACAACAAAAAGGAATAAAAATTTAATATTTATCTTGTTTTGTATGTTTTCTGTAAAAATAATGAAATTAAAATATATTGTAAGAGCTAATGATTTAATAAATAAATAAATTGTTAATATTAATTAATTGAAAATAGCTTTAAAAAAATAATAATTTAAACTAAAATAATTTAAAATAATAAGTAGCAAATTTTTATTATTCATAACATTTAAATATATTTGTATAATATTGAGAAATATTCAATAATTTAATTAAATAAAGTAAGGTTTTTTAAGTGCGAAAGAGAGGTTTGAAGACATTTGGTAAACAAGGATGTCAATAAAAGTAAAATTATTGGTTCCTGTAAATTATTAAAAAACTTAACGATTATATTCATCAATCAGAGTTGATATTTCTTAAAGGGGTTGGTCAATCTTAATGAGTTTACCCCGGAGGAAGGGAGAATTTGCAGAGAATATAAAAGTACGAATTTTGGTAGTTTTAGCTCTCTTCTCTTGAAAGCTCACTAGGGGTGAGACGCACAAAATATATTATTAGAAGATTGTTGGATGTTATATCATTTCAACTTGAAATGAAATAACTTTTTGATAATATTCTAAATTTTCTAAATTTGGAATAACCTTTAATTGATTCTTTTAAAATCAATGTAAGGTTATTCAAATAACAAATTATATTAAATAATACATTTTTATAATATATATTCTATTTTATTTGTGGATCTACTGGGAGTAATTATTATACAACCTAGTGATTCGCCAATAATAATAAATTATAATAATAATTGTAAAGAAAATTCTTTCCTTATTATTGTTAGTTAATATTAAAATTATCAGATTCCAATTTATAAAAATTACAACTAAAAAAATAAAAATTTTATGTTTAAGTATTGTCCATCATTTGTAGCGTTGATTATATTAAATATTTTAATTTATTAAAATAATTAATAAAGTTATTTACTAAATTTCTGTTTACGGGAGTAATTATTATACAGCCCGGCAGAATTTGGTAAAGATTCACGATATAAAAGTAAAACAATACCTTTTTCGCAAGGCTCTTCGCAGTCTAGGTGCATTTGTAGAAATAACCTAGTACTGTTCGAGAAACTGTGAAATCGAAAAATGTCCTTAGTTCTCCAATTAGAATAGGATAGCAAATTAATAAAGGTTTTACCAAGAATTTATTTTATACCTATTTTATTCAGCTCAGGGAAATTTATACCCACAATTTTAGTTTAAGTAGGTGAAAATTAGTATTTAAATGAAGTTTTAAATTTAAATTTATAATTTATTTTTATTATTTTATTTTTAGATTTACAAGCGGTTTTACAACGAATAAGTTTTACGTAATTTATTTGGATATTATTAATAAATTGAAGTGACTAATAGAATTGAAATTATTTAAGAAATATTTAAAGCTGAATGAGAACAAGTTTGAAAAAATAACAATTTATGTTAGTATTTATAATTTGTAATAATAGAAAGAGATAAGTATTTGTTTGTATTTTGTATATGTTTGGAATCAATAACAATTGAACAGAATAAGTAAATTTAACTTTAAACAATTTATAATTTAATTTTTAAATTAAAATGATGTTTTATTTACAGATTCTTTAAACATTCAATGATGATTTCTGCATTATTTGATTTTATAAAATAAATAACCAATGCTGAGATTATAATAAAGAATAAAATAAATTTATGAATTTATTAGATTTTAAAATTAGTTAAATTATTTATTAAAGTGATGAAACTTTATAATTATTAAATTGATTATTAATAATAATCATTTCTGAAAATAAATACAAAGGGCTATTTAATTTATTGATTGAAAATAACAATGGATTTAAATATCCATACTTGAACTATATCTCTGTTCATTTAAATGGTATTTAAATTCAGTATTAAATAAGAAAATAGAAATAATATCCCCGGTTACAAAGGACTAGGATAGAGATATATGCTTAAGGTGATTAGCGTTCAAGCGAAATTGAGAGAACCTCAGCGACCCTTGGTCAATCATGATCTTTAAAACTCTATTTTAAAATTGATCTATAATAAATTGTAAAAGTGATGAAGATAGAAAAATGTTTTCATATACGGAATGAAAAAAATGGAGGTATATTAAAATTTAGATATTTTAATAAAAAAAATTCTTATTTTTTTAAAATATTAAAACAAAATATTTAAAATACTTTCTAACATATATTGTATTCTATATGAAAAAGGAAAATTTTTTCTTGTGGCTATTTTTCTTCATAAGGCAAACTTTTTGAGTTTTTCGAAATAGGACAAAAAAATTTTTTTAATAGAATATAAATCATTTCTCTGTTAAAACAATATCGTAGATGAGTTTCAAGAAAAAAGTTTTAAATGTGATAATTGAAGCTTTCCATTGACCCTAGATATGTATCGATTTAGAGTCTAATTCAATTTCGTATAGACAAAAAGGGACATTTTATCATTTTTTATTTATTTTTTAGTGTAGAGCCAAAAATAGACCAATTCTGGGCAAATTCTGATGTCAGATTCAAATAGGAATATTTGGGTCTTATACCCTTGCCCGAGAACTTTTTTTTGTATGTGCCTGTTTTATTCTGAATTAAATGTCATAGAAAGTGGAAGTACTGATTTTACCTCAAAGAATATTCACTAATGTTTGGAAATCTTACTTATATTTAATTGATATTTAAAATAATTAAAAAACGCAAATATAGTAAAAACAAGCATGTTGCCTAAAACGGACCCTACGTATTTATAATATTGCCGATTAAAGCGGAATCTTCTTTACCCTATATTGACTAATTCCTAATTCATTTTTAGAGAGTATACATACTGTAAACGGCACACTGTTAAAGATTTCTGTATTGTACTTTACATATATGTACATGAAATTCAATTTAACATATAATGATATTAAATTGAATATATATATATATATATAGTTATTATACACTCGTTTTAACGACCTTACTGGCCCAATGAGTGTCCCCCGTAGGGAGTTCCTAGAATTGTACTTTTTGCATATATTCTTTTTAAGTGTTTTTGCGTCTACAGAACGGCTTGAAATTAGGAGTACTCGCATTTGTCTGGACCACCCGGTATATTGGGTTTGCTCGCCAGTGGAGAGGGAAAACTGTAGAAAAACCTTTCCATAGTACAACCGGTTTATCGACAGTCGAGTACTAGTGATCTGCACAGGTCGATTACCGACAGTGCATATCATTATTCCTCGACGTCAAACCTTCCACTGAAGTTATCTCACGAGTTAGAAAAATCCCAGACTCATCGGGGCGCGAACCCAGCAAGCTGGACTTGGCGCGACCGCAGAGTCTAGTATTTAACCAACTGAGCTAACTCCGTGGTTAAATTGAATATACATGTATATTAGAATTCATTCAACGTTATGAATTCTCAGATACATGAATAGCAAATTTAATATACAGTATATTAAATTTAGTATAATTTATATTAGATTTAATATATTACTTTTTTTAAATTGAATTTCATATACATGTATGTTAAGCACAATACAGAAATTTTTAACAGTGCAGTTTTAATATTCAGAGGCATTTCTTTATACAAATTTCCGTTTCTTCTTTGGCCAACGGCTGACATTGTCTTCAAATCTTCTTTACCAATTAATTTAATGAGAAGTCTCCGAACCATCTCTTTTGGTTTGTTTTTATTTTTTAAATCTGGTTATTTCAATCTCTCTTTTTGGATCAATATATATTTCACCATGAATTATAAAGACAACTTTCGAATTTGCATTTTCTCCTTCGTTAATTACGTTTCCATTAGAGTTAAACTATGCGAAAATTATTTATTAAGTAAGTTACATGGTAATTATAAATTTATAACAATTTGTCAAGAATATTTGCTGTATAATGACAATTTAGATTGTAAACTTACTAAAATCATGTTCTAGTAATTTTTTTCTTCCAACACAAAAAGTTTAAAAAAATAAATGAAATTTACCCAGCAGAAAATTAATTTAATTGTTAATAGTAGACTCTAAAATTATAGAGATTTATTATCACAACAAAAGTTGTAAAATCGGTTATTAAAAATAAGTTTGACGTAGACATTTTTTCAAACCACTGTTTCGAAATTTCAATCATGTCCCAAATTTTATTCTGTTTTTGATGAAAACAATAAAAAATCCATTTCAATAATGGTTTATGTGAAATACCTCACGACATTGAAATTTTTGAAAAACTATTTTATTACATACATACATTTTTTATAACTTTAATAATTTTTTATTATTTATATATTTTTTATAATTTATAATTAACCCTTGTATTTTTGTCTGAGTTCCTTAAAATTGATTAAATATTTACAAAGATATCCAAAAATCCAAAAAAAAAGAGAACATTTTTTTTATTTTGACCCGTTTTGTTTTTCAAATTGTGCCTCATAATCTCATTGGAAACCGTTTCCAAGAAATTTAAAAAAAAGCAAATGAATGTATTATTAGAAACTTAAACATTGTTTCCCTGTTAATTGAAGAAATATTATCTTATAATTTTAACTATATCTAAAGATCTAATAAAGTCTCTAAAATGTTCTTTTTTATATTAAAAATAAAATAATAAGGGTTATTACTGCTTTTCTAAAAATCAAATAAAAAGGTTTGAAATTGAAAATCTCAAAATTTTCAATATTTTGAAAAATCCTTCGAGGTCGAATTACCTTTAATGTAAAACTTTAATTTTACTGACTAGCGTTAAAATTAAAAAAATACTTGCAAATTTACTATGTTTTGACGCGTAATTCTGATTTTAAAAAATTGAATTGAAAATGGTAAACGAAATATTAATAAAATATCGAAACCACATTCTGATGCAGATAATTTATTTTAATTAATTAATTAATTTTATTTTTTAAAACATAGTAAATCTTTGTGTTTTCTCTATAATAATATTATTTGTAGTATTATTATAAAATTGATTATAATAACTGAAACGAAATAGAAACGAAACTTTTATCCTTTAAAATAAAACACTTCTGTTGTTGGTAAAAATGGGTAATTATGTTATTAAATACTTTGAATAAAAAATGTAATAAATTTTAATAAAGTTTTAATTATATATTATATTTTATTTTAATAATACAGTCGAATCTGGATAAGTGAGAGTTAAAGGGGCCGGCTATTTTCTGTCGATTATAGAGGTTTCTCACTAATTCAGTTTCTCGCTTACAAAGGTCTAGGTGCGATTTTTCTAGCTTATAGGGGTTTATGAATTCATCCATTATTCCATTATTATACGTTCTGCAAGATTTATTACTCTTATTATTTAATTATATTTTAACAAAAATTTATACATATGTGACGCTTCACGGTGAAATGGACCTTAGCCTCAAAACATTTAATTTTGGATTTTTATTACGAAGCAAATGAATTTGAGTTGCTCTTTCACATACAGAAATTTAAACTTGTTTATGCCTATTGGTTTTTGTCTTATTAGCGACAAAACATAGACACAACCTAACAATAACAAAGCAGGCTCATCTTCAAATGTCCGTCCTGAAAAATTCAAAACATTCGATTTTGAATCGTTATTATAAATCGATAGAATTTTAGTTGCTCTGTCACATACAGAAATAAAAACTTGTTTGTGTCTATTAGTTTTTGTGCAATTCGCAATGAAACATAGGCACAACCTAACAATAACATAGGCAGACTCAACTTCAAACGGTACTCCATGATTTGTCAAACAAGAGAATTATCAAACGTGAGATTTCTCAACTCAGCTAACTTCAGCTCGCTAGGCTGAATTGACTGAATGTACGCGATGTGTAGAGCGGCGTAGAGCAGTGAAATAAGTAATGGTGAGTCCAGAATAGAGAAATCTACATGTAGGACCTACATGTAGGTCTGACGTCACAATGGGATTTTCAATGGGTGACGTCAGACCTGCATGTAGGTCCACATGTAGATTTCTCTATTCTGGACTCACCATAACTGTCGATAAAATAGTTTCGTGCATCAGAGAGGTGTGATGTCGCCTGGAGTAAATAGGCGGACAATTTACAATTGGAGATATTAAATAAAAATTAGAAAATACTTTTTACATTTATATGTTATTAATTATTACGTTTGTGTGTCATTTAATTTATTTTAATTATTAAATTCAATTAAGTAGTAAATTTTAACGTGATATAATTATTATTAAATCAATTTTAAAACATTATTTAATTTCCAGTTTATTAAATAAAATAATTTATTTTAATTAATAACTGGTTGATTAAAAAACAGTAAATTGTTTTTAAATTGTTAGTAATTAAGTAAGAATACAAAATATATGTTTTGAATTTAACAAAATTTGTTGGCTGAGTTTTTTTTAAATATGTTAATAAGAATAAATAAATTATTTTATTACAATTATTATTGTTTTGAAAAAGAAAAATTTGTGTTTCATTTAATTAAAGTTTTATATTGTAATAATAACAATCCTATATAATAATTTGCCAGTGTCCCTTCAGCTGAAAATTTTCGTTTCATAATGGGCGGAGGATTTGGCATTGTTCTCTTATTTTTCTTCTTTTGTCTGCATTACAATGAGTCTGTTGTTCTTCTTTTGTCTAAATAACAATGAGCTCATTATTACTCCTTAAGGAGTAAGGGTATTCTGGGCGTTTACTTGAAATTACCAAATGATTCGATTGGTAATTTCTGTGGGTAAGGTTCGCCTCTTTTTTAAAAATGATGTTGATGAGAGGGGATAGTTTTGTTTTGTAAGGCCGAGTGATAAGATCGTCCTGAGTCAACGCGAAGAGGATCTGAGATAAATTTTTGACAGGTAAGTAATTTTACTTGTTTATTAGGGTGGTCCAAAAATGTACAGTCAAACAATATTCCATAATTTATTAAATAACACAGCCCCACAAAAAAAAAAAAGTGTCATGTACTTTTGACCGGAATACCCTAGCCCTATGTATTTTGACGCGCTGAACACGAATCCGAAGTCCATTTTGCTCCATCACGTCAGGATTTTTTTCTAACCTCAAAAAACATGTCGAATTTTGAGAGGTAGGCGATTTTTTGAAAAAATTTATGGATTTACTTCAAACTTGGTATCTGGGGGTTTTTTGGTTCGCTGATTACGAATCTGAAGTTAGATTTTCAAAATTCAAAATGGCGGATCCAATATGGCGGACGAATTTTGATAAAATTTGAAGATTTACTTCAAACTTGGTATCTGGGGGTTTTTTGTGTCGCTGATTGCGAATCTGAAGTCATATTTTTGAAATTTTTATGAAATTTGGTATCTTCAGGTTTTTAAGTTGCTGAGTGTGATTTCGAAGCGAGTTTCTCACATTTTCAAATATGACTTCTATTACAATTTTATCATAAAATATTCCTTGGTAACAGATTGGATATGTTTGGTGCAGAAGCCAAATAAGAAAGTACATTGTTCCATTCTGCATCTTATTCCTGATAAATCTTCAAATTTTTTAAAAATTCGTCCGCCATATTGGATCCGCCATTTTGAATTTTGAAAATCTAACTTCAGATTCATAATCAGCGACCCAAAAAACCCCCAGATACCAAGCTTGAAGTAAATCCATAAATTTTTTTAAAAAATCGCCTATCTCTCAAAATCCGACATGTTTTTTGAGGTTAGAAAAAAATCCTGACGTGATGGAGCAAAATGGACTTCGGATTCGTGTTCAGCGCGTCAAAATACATAGGGCTAAGGTATTCCGGTCAAAAGTACATGACACTTTTTTTTTTTGTGGGGCTGTGTAATTTATTAAAATTAACCACAACAATTTGCAATTGTTTCAACAAATTATTGTTAATAATAATTAATTCTTTACAAATGCACCCAAGAAGACACAAATTTTTCCTAATTTTACAAATTAATGGTCTCTGGTTAGAATAACGAAAATTATTAGTCATAATTTATCATTATTACTGTGTTTAAAAAATTTATAATTGTTTAGTTTTAACTTTTATCCTAAAACCCTCAGCAAAATTTAATTTTTACTATCCTATTAATTGTTTATACTTAATACCACAAGATTTTCAGCAAAATTAACTGCAACTTCCCTTTGTCATTATTTAAATAAATTATTGTTAATAATCATTAATTAATGACAAATAAACCAAGACATATTTTTTTCCTTATTTTACAAGTTGTGTCATTCAAGGATCATTTATATAGAATCAATAATTATTATCAATAATTGGTTTAAACAATTTTAAAAGTTGTGGCTACGGATAATTTTGCGGAACAGCTTATTGCTTTCAATTAAAAAAGTTATTAAGGTAAGAAACCTACAAATCGCTAGGAGTTTTAGGAGATAAGTTATACATGAATAATACATTGTTTGAACAAAGTAAAAATAATAAATTATAGTCAATAATTTTTCCTACTTTAACCAGAGCCCATTTATTTGTAAAATTAAGAAAAACTTCTGTCTTTCTAGGTGCATTTATAAGAAATAAATAATAATTAACCAATAATTTGTTTAAAAAATTAGAAATTGTTGTTGTGGTTATTTTTATTTAATCCATTTTTTATTTTTAATATAAAAAATAAGTAAGTCAGAAAAACTAGAATTCGCTGGGCTTATTTCAATGATAGTTATAAATTAACAATAATAAATTGTTTAAACAATGTAAAAATATTAACTTCTAGTGAATAATTTTTCTTACTCTAACTAGAGCCTATTTATTTGTAAAATTAGGAAAAAATTGTATTTTCTTATGTTTATTTGTAAAAAATTAATTATTCATAACAATAATTTGTTTAAACGATTGCAAATTGATGTTGTGGTTAATTTTACTGAATCCTTTTTTCATTTTAAATATACAAAATATATAAGTCCGAAAGAACTAAAACTTGCTAGGTTTATTTGAATAATAGCTGTAAATTAATAATAATAAATTGTTCAAACAAATTAAAAGTAATAATTTATAGTCAATAATTTTTCTTTTTCTATCCAGAGCCCATTAATTTGTAAAATTAGGAAAAAGTTGTGTCTTTCTAGGTGCATTTGTCAAAAAGTTAATTATTATTAACAATAATTTGTTTAAACAATTGCAAATTGTTGTTGTGGTTAACTTTACTAAATACTATTTTTAAATGTAAATGTAAAAAATAGTAAAGTAAAAAAGAACTACAACTCGCTAGGTTTATTTGAATAAAAGCTGTAAATTAACAATAATAAATTGTTGAAACAAATGAAAAATACTTAAAAATATCTATAAACATTCGTAAATTGCCAATATGTAACAATTTTGTTAAAAAATCCTTAAGAAACTATTAATTTGTAATTCAAACAAATTTGTCATTTTTTTGCATTTATGGGGGATGTTTATAACCCTATAAAAAATAGTTAATATTAATAAATTATTAAATAAATTATGGAATATTGTTGTTTGAGGACTTTTCAAGATGTGATTCACTGTATTGCTATTTTGAGTGATTTTTGAGGATTTGGTAGCGAATTTGCGAAAAAGTGCGTTTTTCCCATGTAAAATCAATGGGATATTTCAAGGGGTTTAAGGTTATTTAAGATTTTTTTAAATTATTTTTGATTATATTAATGTAAGGTGTCATTGAGGTGTAGTTGACATTTATTTTTTTATTTTTTTCCTAATTTGGTAAATTTATTTAAATTCATAATTTTGAATGAGTACTTAACGTTATAATATTCTTTATTTATCGTATAATAATATTTTAAAATAATTTTACTAATTTTGTGTTTGTATAGAAAATGTTACTGGGAATAAAAAAATTGTGTCATGTACCCTAAGATGGACAGGCCCAAAATCTCAATGTATTTATTTTTATATTTTCGATTTTACACTTTTCTCAATAATTTTTTAAACCAATTAAAATTTTTTTTATCCCACAGGCACAAACATGGCGCTTTAAGATGCCTGTAGTTTTTTCACCTCTAACGTTCACTGACCTGAAAACTGTGAGTTCTGCCCCGCTAACGCGTACAAAACACGAAATTTTCGTACATTTGTGATAGAAAATAGCATATGCACCTCGGGAAGCCGATTTTTTCTCTCGCACAATGTTCTCCGAACATTTGTGATTGACAAAAAAACACGGACTTCCCTCCCTTGATGCATAATATACTATTTGTTTTATTTGATTAAGATTGATTCTACTCAAATATATGTGAATCAAATAACTTAAGTTATTTGTATGAAATATATATTTATGTAATAGAAATGAAAAATATTTGTTTCAAATACATATTTTTCAAATAATTCGAATTAATTGAATCAAATAATTTAAATTTTTTCAAACTAAATAAAAAAAAAAAGAAACAAATAGTTTCTTGAATCAAATAATTGTTTTTAGTGTTTTTATTATTATTAGTAATATATTCAATAATAATAACAGAAGTATATATCATAAATGTTAATATATTTTTGTGAAAATTTTAGAATTCTTGATATATTCAAACATTTTATTTTTATTACAGCCTTTATATCGGATTTGAATGTCTAGATTAAAAATTTATTTGAGTTTTTTAACTTTAATTATATTCAAAATATGTTATAATTATATTTAAAAATATTTAATTTAATTGTTTATATTTATTTGTTTATATTTATGTTCAACCAAATGCAAAACACATTTTTTTGTATTGTTTGACATTGAATATTGAATAATTATTTATATAAAAAAAAAAAAATTATCATGAAGAAGTTTCAGATTAAAGATGTTACCTCAACAGAAAACAATAATTGAATTCTTTATTTTATGATTGTAAAGAGTAAATATAATGTAGAATTACATTTATTTTATTGATTTTCTAGAATAATTTTCTGCTTTCTGAAAAGGATGACAATCAAAATAGATTTCTTTTTTGTAATATTTAGAGTGTTTTAATTGTAGAATGTTATTAAAATTATACTGTTATTATAATGTTATTATACTGGAGTAGAAAAAAAATATTATACATTTTTTAAATATTTCACTTTTTGCTGCAGATGTACCTTTGATAAAGTCAAATAATTTAGAAGTCATTTGTTTTTTAAAAAAATATTGTTACGTACTGAAACAAGCGCGTCGTTTTTGTTTTCGCCGCGCCGTTTTTGTTTTCGCCGCGCCGCGCCGTTAAGCGTTCCTGCGTCACTTTTTATTCAGTAGTAGCAGCAGCTAGGTGATAGTTCACATTCTCGTGTCTCTCGTTTGGAGTTTGGAAATCTCTAATTGGAATTTTGTGCGATCTCGTTTGGATGTTGCCGATTTAATTAAGAGGTAAGTTCTATTTGTTTTTATTATTCTTATTTCCAACTTGAAATTTTTTCAAAATTGAATTTTGAACAAAAAGTATTTTTCAGTTTTTAAATAGTAGTTTTCAACTTACTCTAGAGCTCAAAATCTAAGGTCGAAATTTTTCAACAAAAAGTCCAGAATTTAAATGAAAAAAAATTGATTTATTTTACAAAAAATATAAAAATTTGACATGTTCTGTGTCTAAATCCCAAAAAGTGTCCAAATTTTCAAAGAATGCTCCCTTTTTTAAATCAATTGACGCCTAAAAACAAATAAAAAATTGTATTTTTCAAAGCTACATTTTATGAACAAAACAAATAAAATTTCAGATTCGCATAAGTCTTTTGCAAATCATATTGCAAAATTTATCTTAATAATTATATTGCTTCGAGCCAGCAGTTGTAATAATTTTTATTTAATTTAATTATTACTTACTCTAATTTTAATTCTTTTTTTATTCAATAGCTCTAATTTTCCTATTGTAGAAAAGTTTATTACTTTAAGCACAATGCAGGACAAGTTGTGTTTTTTAAAAAGAAAGTAGAGATAATTACTGTTCTGGAAAAAAAAAATTTTTGGTTTTTTCTGCTCCAATTTTGGATCTTTCAAAAAATTAATTTCAGCACAAATTGAGCACAACTTTTGTTTTTTTGAAATTCAAACCTTTATGATTTTAACTTGCTGGACAGTAGATGAAAACTTTGTAATACAAGAATTAATTCAATGAATAAATTTGATTACAAAACAAAACGAAAATAATTACTCAGACTGCAGCAATTGGTGTAAAATAACATTTTGCTCCTTAGAACAAACTTGTAGCACCAACCATTTCCAAAATAAAACTGAAAACCTTTACCAAAAAAAAGTGAAAATAAAAAAAACTTTTTTGGAAAAACAAAACTTGTACTGCCTTCTGCTCAAAGAAATAAACATTTTTGTTTCTTAGAGTAAACTTGTAGCGCCAACCATTTCTAAAATAAATCTCAAAAACGTTACCAAAAAAATTATAAATGAATGAACAAAATTGTACGCTTCTAACTTCCTGAACATTTTCATCCATTCTTTTTTATATTTTCACAATTTACTAATAAACAGAATTGGTATGTCATCGAATTAAATTAAATAGAGATTTTATTGTACAGAATTTCTATTTTACCGACATTTCATTTTAAAGACAACGAAATGAACCGAATTTTAATGGAACAAAATTTTCATTTCACATAATTTTAAGTAAATCAAATTGTTAAATGACAGACAGGTCCGGATCAAGGCTATCACGGGCCTAAAGCACAAAACAAGTTCAGGGCCCTTTTAAAAAAAACGAAAAAAAAATGTCTACATTTTTATCTTAATATCAGGGTGTCTAGCTCTAGAGAATAATCATTTTGAAATTTCCGGATCGCAACTCATAAAATTTTCCGGATTTGTTTATTTTTTTATTAACAACTGTACAATCTTAAAATTAACAAGGTTCAAACGAAACATTAATATTCATTCAAAAATATGCACAAAAACAAAACAGGCCAATTTAAAAAAAATATTTAAATATTATAAATTATATGAAAAAAGTAAAAATACAACGAAAAAATAAATGAATTTAAAAAACAGTCAAAAAGTCTGAAGAAATAACAAAAAGTGAGAGCATTTATTAAACAATATAAAAATTTGAAAACTTTGACAGTGGAAAAACTCTTTAAAGAATCTAATAAAATGTGAAAAATAAAATTTTACACAAACTAAAAAAATTACAAAATTATATTTTAATTAGTATTATGAATGAGCAGATAAAAAAGTTAGGAATAATTTACTTTAAAATGGAAAAATTTAGGCAAAAATATGTAAAAAATGAAACAATTTAAAAACCTGTCAGAAAAGAAATAAAGCCTTTAAAAAAGAAAAATTTTGTGAATTAATTAAATAATTTTTAAATGAATAATAATAAATTAAACTCAATTTAATTGAATTAGTTCAATTGATTAGGCCGAAATGGATTAAAGGATTAACTAAATAAAAGATTAGACCAAAAGCGCCAAATTATAACCTTAAAAAATTAAATAAAAAAATCTAATTTTATTAAGTTAGGAAAATTAAATTAAAAACAAAAATTTAATGCCAAAATAAATTAATTTAAGGTCACGAATCGGAAGACGAAAATGAAATAATTCACGATGTTGGGCGCCAGACCTTTCTTGGGCCAATCTACAAACAAAAAAATAAAAAAATTAAAAGACAAAAGAAGAAGCTAGAAAACCAAATTGACAACTAAAAACAATTAGAAGCTCAATTGGTAGAAGGAATCTGATTGACAACTAAAAATGATTAGAAGCTCAATCGGAAATAAGAAAATTATTGACAACCAAAAATAATTGGAAGCTCAACAAAAATTAACCAAACAGACAACTAAAAACAATTAGAAGCTCTGCTTTGGTTAATGACGCACAAAAGAAAGAAAGAAAGAAAAGCTCAAAGACCAAAAAGAAATAATAAATCAAAATTCAAATTTAGAAAAATTTAATTTAATTAAATTACCAAAAAAAAAATAATAAATCAAAATTCAAACAAAAAAAAGTCTTCCGCAAAACGATGTCTCGACTAGCAAAGCCCCAAATCTGGATAATAGCAGAGGGGGTTATTCGACGTTAATTGAAAAGACTAAATTAATCACTAAATATAAAATAAAACATGGAATTAAACAATAATAACAATATTTATTGAAATTGAATTCTTAAAATCAAGGCAATACAAAATTTTTGAGGTTAGTTTTTTTTTTAAAGAAGTTCCCAAAACATTAATTTATTGATAAATACATTCACAATTGCATTTTTGACAAAAATAAATTTTGAGGTTAGGGTAGTGAAAAATAAGTAAATTTACAATGTGCCAATTATTAATCAATTCAATATAAATTGAATTGAGATCTTTCCTTAATCCAAGACTGGTTAAAAAAAAAGAGAAAGGGAAATTAATCAAATCATATTTACTAAATTAAATTAAATGAAATGATGGAATCTTAATATAAAATTTCGAGTTTAAATCAATAATTACAATAAAAGTTAACAAAAAGATTAATAAAATCAATTGAATTCTATGATACTTTTTCTTTAAATACAAACATTAATTTTAAGAAGTGACGAAAAGGAAAAAGGAATGAGTTTCGGATGACATAAAGAAAGGAAAGTTTTTAATTTTGAATAATTTTACTAAGTTAAATTAACAAAAATCAATGAATAAATGCAATAAATCAAGTCAAGAAACAAGTTATTCAAATCAAATTTCTACTTCTCGAGAAAATAAACGATATCTTACCAGCTGAAAGATAAAGAAGCAGGTCCAGAAATTAATTAATTTTCTTTTCTCGGGAAAAATAGAAAGTGGAATCTTCAAATTAAATTTTTAGCAATCCTTTAATTTTTTCCAAAAATATTCTTTCCAATTTATATATATATATACTCCAAATAATCAAATCTCCAATCAAATAAATTTCCTTTTTATCGAAAATGCGTCTGGTCTCTCCAAAGGTTGCCAAAAAGATAAGATGGCGACGCTTGTTATTTTTAACGGTTGCCAACGCAACGATAAAAAAAATGACAGTGCTTCCGAAACTCATTAAAC
This sequence comes from Ganaspis brasiliensis, assembly GCA_037103525.1. Taxonomy (NCBI): domain Eukaryota; kingdom Metazoa; phylum Arthropoda; class Insecta; order Hymenoptera; family Figitidae; genus Ganaspis; species Ganaspis brasiliensis. Next base: position 2,002,100 of record JAZKLR010000045.1, on the reverse strand, counting down.
AAAATCCCTAAACTTAAAAACTAAGATTACTAAATTTGGACAAAATACAATCGTGTCTTCCAATAAAATAAAATATAATCTAAATGCTTCTTTCCAATTGGCTGACTTCATAACGCTCGAAAATTCAAATCTTCTGAGTGGAATACTTCAAGTAAATAAAAATTAAAATCTTCTGAATTAATTCAAGACAAAACAATGAATTAATTCGGTTCTTGAGATGGTAGATCAAGGTGTTACTCCTCCAATAAAATAATTTCCGAATAGCGTGGGAACTGGTAAATCCGATATGAATCTTGAAAAAGTCTTCAACCATTCTCAAATTCAAAAATGGATATAGTCCCAACTACATCGTTCGTTAAATTATGGGCCTTGGCTAACCCGCAGCAACAGGAGATTTAATTAATAAATTAAATAAACGATGAAACCTTCCAAGGATTGAATATTTTGAATATCGCTCCAGGCGACTAAGTTGAAATCTTAACACATGACCCGAGGCATCAAACAGCAGCAAGGATAAGATCAGCATTTCAGAATGAATTAAGATCCTTGGGTTCAACCAGAAGAGATTAATTGAAGAAATCCAGTAGACAAATTCCAAATAAATAGTTAAAAAAATCCAAAATTCAAAATCGTAAATTAAATCCATAAATTCCAATTTTAGGTTATAAAAATCAGGCGGGAAATTCAAATTAACCAGGAACGTGACATCGAATAAATTCTTTATAAATCCAAAATTTTATTATATATTCAAAATGTAGTAGTGAGAAGTAAATTTTCTTTAATTATTATTAAATTGGCGGCAAATTCAAATTTCATAGGAGCAATAATTTAAATCTTCAGTTTTCTTTTCCGTAAAGTCAAAGATTCTTCCAAATTTTTGGCGACTCGTCATAGGATTACATAAAATAAGGGGAAACAAATACAAATAAGTCTTAAATATTTAATTATAAATTTTGAAAAACCAGTCTTGGAATTAAGCGCAACCTTAGAGATCAGAGGAATGTATCGGAGATTAATTAAATTAAATCAAAATTAATGGATTCTTTAAATAAGAAATTAAAAATTAGCAATTGAAATTAAATATTTTAGAATAAATAAATTGTGAGATGTAAAATTATTTAACAAATTTTACAACGTCACACTGCACGTAAATGTACATTGTATCTAGCGCTGCTAGCTACTTCCACGAAATTTTTCTTCTGGGAAATAAAGAAGTTAAAAAAATCATTGAAGGCAAAAAGGAGGAAAATTAAGAAATATGTTAATAATGTTGTAAACAATTAAACAGTTTAAGAAACATGATTAAAATGCATATTTTAAATTAAAATACTACGCAGTAATATATGACAAAATAGTACAATTTTTTAAAAGAAAAAAAAAGAAAATTTTCAATACAATAAACAGGAAATAAAGGTTTTCAAAAGGTTAAAATATTCACGAATTTGCTTTTTTAAATGATGAAAATAAATAAGGTAATCAGTAAAAAACGGAGAAATGTTACTAAAGAAAAAAAATATATTTAAAAACTTGCTTTGAAAATGAAGCAAAAAGCTATAATTTCATTTTAATGAAAAAATACATAAAAACGATTAAATAATTTTGAGAAAAGAACAAATATTTCTAAAAAATAGATAAATTAAGGTCAAATGAGAAAATGTATTAAAATTGACATAAAAATAAATAAAAAAAGAAGAAAAGTCCTTAAAAATTCTAAAAATTAATTAGGTATGACAAATTACAAAAAATGGAATTCTTAATTTTCAATTTGCAATTTTTTTTTTAAATTTAATGTTTCTTGCTTCATTTTTTCAATACTTTTTTTCAGTTGTCTATGAACCTAGTCATTTTTAGAATTCTGTTTTAAATTTTTTTCAATTATTTTCGTCACTTTTCAAATATTTTATTTAATTTTTCAAAAGATCCTCGTCATTTTTTAATTATTTCTTTCTAGTGACGGACTAACTATACATAGGCAATTTAGGCAGCTGCCTAGGGCGGCACATTTTCAAGTGCGGCAAAATGTGTTAATCCGCCCATGTTTTCTTTTGTTTTTCAATTATTAATTATTTTTTGCAATTTTTAATTATTTGCTACAAATTTATCAATTTCCAATTATTCTCTTAAAAATTGATAATTATTATTTGAGTTTTTAACTATTTTATTTGATTGTGTATTAATCTAGCCATTTTTCAAATTTTGTTTTCAAAATTATTTGTCAATTATTTTCACGTTTTGTTATTTTTTCCCCCAATTATCAATTATTTTGTCAAATTTCAATTTCATTCTTAAATTTTGAATTTCATTTTTCAATTTTTTATCATTTTCTTTAAATTACTATTATTTTTTATGTTCCAATTGTTTTCTTAAATTTTTTATTATTTTCTATAGTTTTGAATCATTTTCTTTAATTTCAATTTCTTTTCGATTTTGATTTCTCGCGCGTCTAGACGCTCGTTACTATTGCTAGAAATTAATACTTTGCTATTATAGTTCAATACACGTTTCGTCTATATTTCTATCCACAATTTTTAGATTGCATTCCGATCCAATTTATCAAATTAAGTCACAGGGCAGGGTTGCAACTTGTTCTCAGTTTCGAAATTTTTAAAGACGATAGTAACCAATTACTAACAATAAACTGAAAATAACAATTCAACCGATTGTTTGAACAAGTCAGTGGCGTAGCAAGGGGGGTGGGCGGAGGGGGCGGTCCGCCCCGGGTGACAACATTTTAGGGGTGACACCCTAGAGGAAAGCTAGTACAATAGAACAAAATTCAACTCTCATTACTAAAAACAAAAAAAAAACAAAAAAAAAAGTAATAGTACACGGAGCGAAAAATCTTGTCTTTGTAGCATGAAGTCCATCCCTACCTTTGCAGTATACGCCCCTTGACGCTATTGGAGTAAAAATTTGTGCTATTTTCGCGTGAGTCCACGCTATAAAAGCGTGGAGCGCTTGCTTTTTTAGTTCGAATTCACTTAATACAAAGGAAGGGGAAAACTTCGTGCTATAAAAGCTAAATTTTTCTCTCCGTGTAGGGAAGGATTTAAGTTTTTTGGGTGAGATTCTCATTTCCGCCCCGGGTGACACTCAGTCTAGCTACGCCCCTGGCAACAAGTTATTATTTTTAAACTTTAATTTTTTATCTAATGAAGCTACAGATTTGCATTTTTTTTTAAATTGACATGCTTATATTGTTGGGGAGGTAAAATGAACGATGACGTCATCATCGATTACAAACTTTTAACAATTTATTATTATTTAAATCAGGGCTGTGATTGGTTCAAATCATTGCGGAATTTGCATTAAAATCATGATTTAAATTAAAAAAACTTATCAATTCTCCACCAGTGGTGTATCCAGACTCGGTTTCTGGAGAGGGTCATACATGAGAGAGAAAGAGACAACACTATAGTGTTGTCTCTCTCTCTCCCATGCAAATCCAAGTTAGCTCCAAGGGGGGTCATGACCCCCTTGACCCCTCCCCTGGATACGCGCATGTTCTCCACATTTCTAATACTGCATGTAAAACATCGCAAACCATAAGCGAAACCCACAAATTTGTGGATAAATTTAGAAAATTCAATTTACATATTTTAATCTTTATAAAATTTAAAAAATTGAGCTAATGCAGAGGATCAAAATACCTAATACGATTTACAAATTTTCGGTAGAAAGAAAGCAAAAAAGAGTATTCAATTTTTATATCTTTAAGTGATTATAATTTAAATAAATTCCATACGTCAATTGACTCACATTTCAATTACTTCCAAATTTGAAATTTCAATTAATTCAAATTTAAATGCACATTACTTAGGTAATGCAAAATAATTAAATAATAATAATTATTTTCCATTTTCATAATAATCCTTTCTTCAATTGTAACAATATTTCAAAGAGATTTTACTTTTCCGAAGCTTTTCAATTTTTATATTATAATTTCTTATTTTTACAAAATTAAAATCTTTTTCTCCTTTTACACGGAGCGAAAAATCCTGCCTTTGTAGCATGAAGTACATCCCTGACTTTGTAGTATACGCCCTTTCACACTATTGGAGTAAAAATTTGTGCTATTTTCGCTTGAGTCCACGCTATACAAGCGTGGAGCGCTTGCTTTTGTAGTTCGAATTCACTTACTAAAAAGGAAGGGGAAAAATTCGTGCTATAAAAGCTACATTTTTCTCTCCATGTACTTTTGATATATTTTTTTTACTTGTCTTTTTATTTACTTGTCTAATTTCGAATTGTAAATTCAGTTGAAAATTCTATTTAATTGATGATTTAATGTTTATTTAAATAAAACATTTTTTAATTAAATTAAAAAAATAAATTTTGAAATAAATGTTTAATCTAATTTACAATAAGTTTTGAAAATAGAAAATATAATTCAAATAATTTAATTAGTTTAATCGAATTTTTAATTTTTAATTTTAATTTCAAAATGTTATTTTAATTAAAATTTTTTTTACCTAATTAATGATTAAAAATAAAAAAAAACTGCTTTTATTAAACTAAAATTAATACGTAATATTTAATTGTAATTAATTGGATTTTATCATTGTATTATATTTATTTAATTTCACTAGAACACAAAATCGCGCGCGATGCGCGCGTGTAGATTTTCGATTGTTGGAAATCTTAAAAAATTGTATTTTAATTTATATTAAATTATTATTTAAACATGTTTCCTAAATCGGCACAATGCATACAAAATTTTGTGAAATTTCTGTGTCATTTATAAATTCTGATTTAACTGTTATTATTAACACTCTAATAAGTCTTAAGAATTTTTCTACTAATTTTCTGCGTTATTATTAGTATTTAAGTTTTACAAACAAATATGAAGTATGAAGAGCCTTCTGTTAGTTCTTGTTAAAAAGGTAGGTTTTACTCGATAAAATTCTTTTTTTAATTCCAAGTTGTTAATACTATCAAATAAAAAAATGTCTATTTTAATTTCCTAAAAGACGTTAAGAAATAAATTCCTTGATAAATTTATATAGAATTTTATATTGAAATGTCATATTTTCCTAAAAGTATAATAGTATTATTATTAAAGAATTAATACTTAACTAATCAATTTAATTTAAATTCTTAAATTTAATCCTAATTGGGGTTAAATATTAATAAAATTTAATTAATAATTTAATAATAAAATAATAACCGGACTATTCTTCGGGGTAAAGGGGGGGGGGGGTTATTTTAAGTTGTAAGACGAAATGAGTTTTAAATAATAATAACAAAAATAATAATAATGAAAAATTTTTCCCTTTATAACGATTAAAAATAAAAAAGAAATTTTATAGGGTACACCATATTTTCATTAAAAAAATATACAATTTGTATCTTGCTAAATAATTTTATTTTTAAAGAATATTTAACAATCATAATATTTATTAATACTATGTAGAATTAATAATAATTCTAAATATTTTTTTTCAATTCTACACATAAAAAGGCACATTTTTTTCCTAATAATTTTTTTCCAAAATCAACCGTTCTGGAATTATGCCTAATTAAAAAAAAGGGCTATTTTTTAAAACAATTACTCATATCTCTATTTAAAAAAATAGTAAAAAAAATTTTTAAAATTCGTTTTAAAGGTGATAGATCAAGGTCTAAATCATTAGATATTATATAATTAGAGAACGAAAGCTTAAAAAACGTCCCCATTTATTGTTTTATCTTCATTGGTTAACAAAATATAAAACTTTATTTAAAGACAAAAATTCTGAGGGGTGGGAAAAATTTGCAGGACGGCACTCCCTAAAACCGAATTGGTATATATCCCATTCCACATAAAACTCTTTGGACATAAAAACGATTTGACATAAAACTCACTTGACATAAAACTCAATCGGCATAAATCACATTTGTCATAAATCTGGTTTAGCATAAAACACATTCGACATAAAAATCAATTGGCATAAATCCCATTTGACATAAATCCCATTTAACTCAAAGCCCATTTGATATAAATCCCATTTATTGGAATAAATCCAATTTCGCATAAAATACATTTGCGATAAATTCCATTTCACATAAAACACATTTGGCATAAATCACATTTGACATAAATCTCATTTAGCACAAAGCCCAATTAATATAAATTCCATTTAGCATAAATCACATTTAGCACAAAGTCCATTTGATATAAATCCCATTTGGCACAAATCCCATTTTGCATAAGACACATTTGGGATAAATCCCATTTGACATAAAGAACATTAGGTATAAATCTCAATTGGCATAAAATTCAGTTGAAGCAAAACTCAATTGGAATCAAAATTTGACGTAAGTCCCATTTAGCACAAAGCCCATTTGATATAAATCCCATTTGGCATAAAACACATTTAGGATAAATCCCATTTGACAGAAAAAAAATTTAGCATAAATCTCATCTGGCATAAAATTTATTTGGCATAAAACCCATTTGACATAGATTCCATTTAGCACAAAGCCTTTTTGATATAAATCCCATTTGGGATAAATCCCATTTGGCATAAATCCTATTTGACATAAAACAGATTTGGGATAAATCCCATTTGACATAAATCTCAATTGGCATAAGTTTCATTTGGTATAAAATTCAGTTGGCATAAAACTCAATAGGCATAAATTCCATTTGGCATATATCCTATTTGGCATAAAATCCATTTGACATAAAAAAACATTTAGCATAAATCTCTTTTGGCATAAGTCTTATTTGGTATAAACTTCAGTTGGCATAAAACTCAATAGGCATATATCCCATTTGGCATAAAACACATTTGACATAAAATTTTTATTAAGATAAAGAAAATTTTCTTTAAGATAGGGTAAGTTTTCTTTAAGATAGAGAAAATGTTATGCCATTTGAGTTTTTATGCCAAATGAGATTTATGGAAAATGAGATTTCTTCCTGTTCAGTTTTATGCCAAATGTGTTTTATGCCAAATGAGATTCATGCCAAATGGTTTTTATGTTAAATGAGTTTTATACCAAATGGGATTTATACTAATTGAGTTATTTGTTTTATTTTTTTAATTTAAAAAAAAAGATCAAAATATAAATTTGTTTCCTTTATTTTTTAAAACTTTTTCTTGAATTTGATTTCAATTCTCGAAACTGTTCAATTTTCTTTGCAATTTTTATTTCTCAAAAAATTTACTAAGTAAATATTTTCTATAAAAAACTTTTTCTTTTTTTAAAGTAAAAACCTCCATTACAATTTTCAAACCAATTTTAATTTTTTTTTTTTTATTGCTAAAATAAGGGATATCTACATCTTTTCCAAGATTTGATGAGTCAATAATGGACTAATATTAGACTAAGCTTGGTGACGAATTCTTTCAAAGTCTAATTAAGATTTGCTCCCAATATGGTCTATAATTTATTAATATTTTACTGGCCTCCAAAAATAAAAAAAAAGTTTATTGCACCCTTTATAAGTAATGAAAATAAATAATGGTTAAATTAATTTTTTAATGAAAATTTGTCAACATATCTGCTTTTAATTTTGTTATTAAGAATCAGTAAATTAAAAATGCTCAAAATAAAAATATAAAACTTTAATCAAATGTGTACGTCCATATGAAAAGGGCCCACTTTGGCACTATTGGACTTATCTATATGACCATATTCTTTATTAAATTTTGAACATTTTGAGAGGTCTTGGACCCCTTTAGATGAAAAATTCTCAAAGTTATAAGCATTCAAAGTTAATAGAGTAAAAATCCTAGTTTTGAGAAAAACGAGTTTAAAGTTCAAGATTTCCATTAGCGCCCATGCATTTTTAAAATTAAAAATAATATTTTTTTGTGTTTTTAATTACTATAAAGTTATTGTAAATGCATGATTCGACATTGGACATTATTTATTTTGTTTTTCAGCAATAAAAAAAATTTCGAAAATCTGAATCTTCTTTAGAAAAATGCGAATATCTCGGTAAATAAAATCGACAACCTGGGCCCTTTTCATGTATACGTACCCAAATAATAACCCTCCCACGTCCAAAAGTTGGAAAATAAATATTCAAAGTGAATTAAAAGGTAATTAAAAAATTAAATAATATTCAAAAGTTGAAAATAACTAATTATGAGTAAAATCATCGCTGAGTTTTTGTTTCATCAATTAGTGACAATAACTAAAAAAAGTTAAAATTTAACTAATTGAGTTTGTAAACAGAATTTTACTAAAATATTAGTTATTTTTTACTAAATCATTAGTAAAAACATAACTATTTGAATTTGTTACTGAGTTTTTGCTTTCAAATTAATTAGTTTTAACTAATTCATATTTTGAGAGAATTTAAGTAATTTAAATAAGTTATTGTGGTTTAAAACTAATAACTATAGATAAAATAACTATAGATTTTAAAAAATTCCAATTAGCTTTTACAATAAAAGTCATAGTGAAGTTCAATTTAATTTTAAACTATTTAATTTAATTAATAATCTGTTAAATTTATTTGAAATCGACCATAGTCTGAATTTAAAAAATTGGTATTTTATAGTGCAATAAAAATTAGTTGTAAGATTTCAAAAATTATGCAGTAGAGCCCCGATTAATCAAGCTCTCTTTACCCGAGGTCATGTCAAGACAACCCATCTTTTAGTGCATTTCATTTTGACTTTTAATGAAAATTTAAAGAAAAATAAAAGATATAAAAAAGAATATCTCCACGGTAAAAGGGACCTTATCCACAAACAAGTTTTAGGTTATGTTTATGATTTTTTGAATGAAAAGATAAAAAGAAAATCAACTCTTAATATAAACCATTGATTTTTAAGTCTTGCATCCAAAATATTTCATATAGAAACTATTATAATTTTTGTGTTATACTTAATCAAAAAGAAAGATTTTATCACAGAAAAACTATTACTAAACATAATCTAAAATTTGTTTACAGATAACTTATTTGTTATATGCTAGTTTATTATTATTATTTAGTAATTTTTATTAATTATTTCAGTTTATTTATATTTTTTTAGTTTAAATTAGTTGAATAAAAAATTACGTTTCAAGAAAATAATATAACCATTTTTAAAATTAAATTAAACTAATTACAAGAATTTTAACTTTATTTTTGAATAATAATAATAATAATAATATGTATAAAAGTAAATTTTACTACCTTGTTTGCTTATCTTTTTATATTAATGAAACCTTTATATTACTTCAGATAATAACATATTAAAAAAATAATATTGACATTTCAGATTAAACAAAACAAACAAAACTACATTCAGAGATATAGAATTATGGTCACGTCATTAACGACCAATCAGGTTTTTGACAACAATGTCCTCGATATCTCGTTAGTACTACTTTTTAGGATAGGATTTAATTTTTGAAATTATAAGAAATTTAGCAGAATTGTTATAACTTAATTAGTTTGATTTAAATTAAAATTTGTTAGTATTAATTTTGAATTTTGAATTTAATGGAAAAAAATTTCTACTTACAGTACCGCTCAAAAGGATTTGCCCACCCTACGGCATGCAAGGGCTTTACAAAAAGTTTTGTATCTTCATTAATAATAAAGATAAATCCTTTATCAAATATTTATTTTAAAGTTTAAGTATTTGACTTGAAACGACACCTAAACAAAATTTAAAAAAAAAAAAATTTTATTGTTTAATTGCTTAAATTAAAAAAAAAATTGTTTTCACTTTTATTAAAAAATTTCAAATTAATACAATTTTTGAAGAAATCATCACATTTTAATTCTACAAATGTCATTTGAAAGCATTTTTTGTCACCTTTAAAACGATTTTTTAAAAATTGCTCTACGATAATTTTTAAGGAAGATATGATCATTTGTTTATAAAAATAGCCTCTTTTTTCAATTGTTAGTAACTTGAGAACAACTGACTTTTGGCAAAAATTGTTACGGAAAGAAATGTGCCTTTTTGTGCGTAGAATTAGGAAAAAAATATTTGAACATTAAAAAAAAAATTTTTTTTATGGATATGTATTGGCATCTATATTTTGTCCGTCTTAAAATATACTATACATCAGGAAAAATGGAATAAATTTTTTTTTTTTTTTTAATGATCAAATATTTTTTTCCTAACTATACACACAAAAAGGCACATTTTTTTCCTTAACAATTTTTTCCAAAAGTCAGTTGTTCTCAAGTTACTAACAATTGAAAAAAGAGGCTATTTTTATAAACAAATAAAATGTGATGATTTCTTCAAAAATTGTATCAATTTGAAATTTTTTAAAAAAAGTGAAATTTTTTTTTTTAATTTGAGCAATTAAACAATAAAATTTTTTTTTTTTTTTAAATTTTGTTTAGGTGTCGTTTCAAGTCAAATACTTATACTTTAAAATAAATATTTGATAAAGGATTTATCTTTATTATTAATGAAGATACAAAACTTTTTGTAAAGCCCTTGCATGCCGTAGGGTGGGCAAATCCTTTTGAGCGGCACTGTATTTTAAGATTTATATTTTAATTTAATAAATTTTTTTAAATGGACTTAAAAAATAGGTTTGAAATTAAGTTTTGATAAAAATATATAAAATATAATTAATGTAATTTAATTAGTTTTATGGAATTTTCATTTTTGTAATTCAATTTTTAATTTTCTATTTCAGTTTTAAGAAATAGTATTTTCAATTTAAGATTCAGAATTTATTTAAAAACCTTTTTTCATTTAATTGAAAATTTATTCCTATGATTTTATCATTGGATTATATTAATTCTTTTTATTTTCAATTATTTTTTGTAACTGTAGGAAAATTCGGAATAATGATATAACTTTATTAGTTGATTAAATCAGAATTTTTTTTCTAATTTCGAATTTAAAATTTAGTTGAAAAAATTCCATTTAACTGAAGATTTAAAGTTTAATTAATAAAACATTTTTCAGTAAAACCGAAAAATAAATGTTTAAATAAATGTTTAATTTAATTAACATTAAGTTTTGAAAATAGAAAATATAATTCTGATTTATTTAGTTTAATTGAGTTTAAACTTTTTATAATTTTAATTTCAAAATGATATTTTAATTTAAATTTTTTTTTACCTAATTACTGATTTAAAAATTATAAAAAAAAGTTTTTATTAAATTAAAATTAATACGTAATATTTAATTGTAATTAATTGGATTTTATCATTGTATTATATTTGTTTAATTTCAATTAATTTTTGAAAAATCTTTTTATTTAATATAATGTAATTAGATTATTGAAATTATTATTAAATTTCACATTTAAATGACCTTTTCTCCTGATTTGTTTAGATTGTTCATAATGAATTGTGTAATAAATAAGTATGTATCCTACTATTCATTCTAGACTGATAATTTATTTAACGTTAATTACTTATTATTCTTAATAAAATTCTATCTGAAGTTGCGCGTAACATTTATTATAAATAATTTACTCTTCATTTGTGAACAATTTTATCAAGAAATCTTTTTTAAAACATTTCAAAGTTAAATCAATAAATTTGAATGTGAGCGAGTTCGCGCCAATCTCATGCAATTGCAGTAAAGTGAACTGGTCTGAAGCCGACTGGACTTCAATTTTTTTATGTTTTATTCTAAAAATTAATTACTTCTTTCTTTATTTCTTATCTGAATTATTCAGAATGACAAGTTTTATGATAATAATAATTTCTAGCAAATTCCATAAAGTGGACCTAAATTCAGCCCAAATTGTATTGAACCTAAAAAGCATTCAGCCTAAATCTCATTTAACCTAAATCCCATTAAACCTAAAATGCATTCTTCCTAAAACCTATTTAACCTAAATTCTATTTAACCTAAACTGCATTCATCCCAAATCCGACGTAACCTAAATCCCTTTCAACTTAAAACCCATTTAACCTAAATTCCATTTAACCTAAAATTCATTCAGCCTAAATCCAATTTAATCTAAAGTTCATTTTTTCTAAATCCCATTTAACCTAAACTCGAATTAACCTAAATTGCATTTAGCCTAAATCTCATTTAACTTAAATCCCATTTAACCTAAATTTCATTTAACCTAAAATGCATTCAACCTAAGTTCTATTGAACCTAAAACGCATACAGCCTAAATCCCATTTAACCTTAAATTCATTTAGACTCAATTCCATTGAACCTAAAATGCACCGAGTCTAAATCCCATTGAACCTAAAATGCATATAGCCTAAAATGACTTTTCCTAAATTCCATTGAACCTAATTTATAATATAAAATTTAGGCTCAGTGGGATTTAAGACAAATGGTTTTAGGCTGAATGCATTTTAGGTTCATTGGAATTATGGTTGAATGCATTTTAGGTTCAATTAAATTTAGGTTGAATTCATTTTAGGTTAAATGGGATTTAGTCTAAATGCATTTTAGATTAAATGGGATTTAGGCTGAATGCATTTTAGGTTAAATGGAATTTATGTGAAATGGGATTTAGGTTAAATGGGATTTAGGCTTGTGACGAAGCAGTTCGTCACGGACGATTTTTAATTAGTGTTTACGAGTTATTTAATTTAATTGGGATAATTGTTGAATGATTGATTCATTTGATTTGTAAGTCGGTGCAGCCAGGGTACTTTTTATTGTTACGGCCCTAAAGTGCGCCCGACTTCCGCTTCGTCGCAATCCCCTGAGATTTAAATCTATATTCGTTATCGGCAAATTAGCCAATTAGATTTCGAGTGGGGATTTGCGCGGTTTTTCCGTCTGTTTCCCGCGTCAAAGCAGAGCCCTCTTTTTCATTTTCAGGTGTATTTTCGTATGAGCCTGAGGGAGACAGCGGCCGGAATAGAGGAAGTGAGAGAGATGCCGAGCGAGTGCCCAGGGGGCGGGGCTTCTACCCCTATGATTTGGCGAAGACTGCGGAAGAAAGTTTCAACGGATGGATACGGTGCGTGAAGCACGTGCGGTACAACAGGTGCTCGGGTCTTTTGCCGAAAAGATTAGTTCTCTCTCAGTCGCTCGTTCGGGAGTTTTCATAAACCTGTAGTTTATATATATTTTTATTATTTTCGTGTGATTAAAGGTCATTTAAACAGTTTGTAAGGTGGTGGTGCCGTTGAGGCGTTTAAATAAATAACTCGTGGTGAACTTGTGGTGACTTTATTTTGTTTAATAAACCTTTCGTGGTGTGCTGCTGCCGATTTTCCCTGCTGAGTCGACCCTTCGACCGTTGGTTTTTGTCGAATTCATCGTAGTGATTTGGTAAGTGTATTGAAATTCTATCCGGGGTGGATGATTCCAATTTTTCGAGAACAAGAGGCTCCGGCCGCAGCGGAATCTCCCTTTGGTTAGGAGAATTTTCGGTGAGAACGCAAAGACTTGGTGGTTTATAAAAATAATGTTTGGCGAGTTTTAATTTAAATTATATTAAAGTAAGTCATACGTTACAGGCTGAATGCATTTTAGGTTAAATAGGATATAGGTTGAATGCATTTTAGTTTAAATGTTATTTAGGCTGAATGGAATTTAGGCTAAATGGGTTTTAGGGATTATTCATGTGCCTCCAGAAGCATTCTAGTTACGCTTATGATTATATATTTATTTTTGATAATTTCATAATAATTTTCAGCTTATTTAAATTATTTACCTTCGAGGTCCATATGTTAACAAAACTGGATGGCTGTAAAAGCCAAGTTTTTCAGGATTCAGAAAAAGAGAATAAAAAGTAGAGATGATCATAAATTTGAAAATTCCTTAGGCGTAATACGCCATTACTTGGAAAAATCTATTAGAAAAAGGTATATTTTTACACATTATTTTTTTGTCCAAATTGATAATTTTTGAAAAAAATTTTTCAATGTACGGGCTTGCCCCCCTTGAAACTAATCCGAAATTTGTCCGAATTTAATCAGGTAAAGTCCGAAAGTAATACGGAAAAAATTAAAAGTCCGAAATCAATCCGAAATTTGTCCAAAAAGATCCGAAATCAGTCTGAAATAAAAATGTCAAATCAAAGAACAATACGGAAATTTGTCCGGTTGAATCCGAAAAGAGTGCGTCGAATTTTGAAACCCGAAAGTTGTATGTTAGAATCCGAAATCAGTCCGAAATAAGAATTTGAGATCAAACACAAAACGGAAATTTGTCCGGTGGAATCCGAAAAGAGTGCATCGAATTTTGATATCGGAAATTTGTCCGTTAGGATTCGAAATCAGACTGAAATAAGAATTTCAGATCAAAGACGAAACGGAAATGTGTCCGCTGAAATCCGAAAAGTGTCCGGGGAATTTTGAAATCCAAAAATTTGTCCAAAGAAATCCGGAGTTAGTCTGAAATAAAAATTTAAGTTAAAAAACCTAACGGAAATTTATCTGGTGAAATCCAAAAAGTGTTCGTCGGATTTTAAAATGAAACAACGATATTCCAGAATTTATTTAATAATTTATTAATATTAACTATTTTTTATAGGGTTATAAACAACCCCCATAAATGCAAAAAAATTTATAATTTCTGTTAAATTACAAATTAATAGTTTCTTTAAGATTTTTCACCAAAATTGTTACATATGGTAAATTTACGAATGTTTATAGATATTTTGATGTATTTTTCATTTGTTTAAACAATTTATTATTTTTAATTTATAACTATTATTGAAATAAATCTAGCGAATTCTAGTTTTTTCTGACTTAAGGGCATGTGATGGATGATGACGGCACTGGTATAGGCAAAATTTGTCCGTAACATTTCTCTTAAAATATTGAATATTTTTTTTATGAAACTTGGTAGAATTACTTAAAATGTCATTAGAAAGGTCTCTCAGACCCGAGTTTGTTTAAATTTTGGCCCAAAATTAATTTTGGAACATTTTCGAAAAAATGCAAACTTTTATAAAAATAAATTTTGAGACAAAATTCAAACAAACTCGGGTCTGAGAGACCTTCCTAATGACATTTTAAGTAATTCTACCAAGTTTCATAAAAAAATATTCAATATTTTAAAAGAAAAGTTACGGACAAATTTTGCCTATACCAGTGACGTCATAATCCATCACATGCCCTTAACTATTTTTTATAAAACCACAACAACCATTTTCAATTGTTTAAACAAATTATTGTTAATAATTATTAATTCTTTACAAATGCCCCTAGAGAGACACAACTTTTTCCTAATTTTACAAATTAATAGGCTCTGGTTAGAATAAGAAAAATATTATTGACTATGAGTTACTATATTTACATTGTTTAAACAATCTATTATTGTTAATTTACAACCATTATTCAAATAAACCTAGCAAGCTCTAGTTTTATCTGACTTAACTAATTTTTATATTTAAAATCAAAAAAGGATTTAGTAAAATTAACCACAACAACCATTTGCCATTGTTTAAATAAATTATTGTTAATAATTATTAATTCTTTACAGATGCACCTAGAGAGACACAACATTTTTCAAATTTTACAATTTAATGGGCACTGGTTAGAATAAGAAAAATTATTCACTATAAGTTATTTTTACATTGCTTAAACAATTTGTTATTGTTAATTTATAACTATTATTCAAATAAACTTAACGAGTTCTACTTTTTTATGCCTTAACTATTTTTTATATTTGGAATTAAAAAAGTATTTAGTAAAATTAAACACAATAACCATTTTCAATTGTTTAAACAAATTAATGTTAATATTTATTAATTCGTTACGAATACACCTAGAGAAACAAAACTTTTTCCTAATTTTTAAATTTAATAAGCTCTGGTTGGAATAAGAAAACTTCTTGACTGTAAGTTATTATTTTTACATTGTTTAAACAATTTATTATTGTTAATTTATAACTTTTATCCTAAAACACCTAGCGATTTGAAATTTTTTTTAAATTGGTATATTTCTATTTTGAAAGCAAAAAGAGTTATAGCAAATTTAACCGCAGCCACCACTTACAATTGTTTAAACAAATTATTATTAATAATTATTAATTCATTACAAATGCTCGGAAGAAGGAGTTAATTTTGCTGAATATCATGTTGTCTGAAATATAAACAATTAATAAGTTAAAAACAATTACAACTCGCTAAGAGTTTTAGGATAAAAGTTAAAAATTAACAACTGTAAATTGATTAAACAAAGTAGAAATAATAAATTGTAATAAAAAGTTTGTCCTATTCTAACCAGAGATCATTAATTTGTAAAATTATGAAAAAGTTGTATTTCTCTAGGTGCATTTTTAAGAATGAATAATTATTAACAATAATTTGTTTAAACAATTGAAAATGTTGTTGTGGTTGTTAAGGTTAATTTTACTGAATCCTTTTTTTAATTTTAAATATAAAAAATAGTTAAATCAGAAAAAAACTAGAACTCTCTAGGTTTATTTAAATAATAGTTATAAATTAACAATACTAAATTGTTTAAACAATGTAAAAATAACTTATACTGAATGATTTTTCTTATTCTAACCAGTGCCCATTAAATTGTAAAATAAGGAAAATGTTGTGTCTCTAAGTGCATCTGAAAAGAATTAATAGTTTTTAACAATAATTTGCTTAAACAATTGCAAATGGTTGTTGTGGTTAATTTTACTAAATTCTTTTTTAATTTTAAATATAAAAATTAGTTAAGTCAGAAAAAACTAGAAGTCGATAGGTTTATTTGAATAATAGTTATAAATTAACAATAATTAATTGTTTAAACAAATGGAAAATACATGAAAATATATATAAACATTCGTAAATTCACCACATGTAACAATTTTAGTGAAAAATCTTAAAGAAACTATTAATATTTGTAATTTAACAGAAATAATCATTTTTTTGCATTTATGGAGGTTGTTTATAACCCTATAAAAAATAGCACAGGCCCACAAAAAAAAAAGTTTCATGTACAGCAGACCAGACTAGTCATTCCCTATGTATTTTGACGCGCTGAACACGAATCCGAAGTCAGTTTTACTCCATCACGTCAGGATTTTTTCCTAACCTCAAAATCAATAAAATGACACTTTTTGTTCATTAGCATGTGAACCCGACTTAACATTAATACATGCCTAGGGCCAATGGAAAGCTTGAATTATGACCTTTAAAACGCTTCTTTAGAAATTGTTCTACGATGATTTTTAACGAAGTTATGATGTTTTATTTATAATCATTTTTTTCCATTACACCATACCACATCAATAATTGAAGTGTTATTTAAATTTGGAAAAAAATTATATTTTATGTAAAACATCATAACTTCGTTAAAAATCATCGTACAACAATTTTTTAAAAAGCGTTTTAAAGGTCACAATCCAAGCTTTCTATTCGCCCTAGGCATGTATTAATGTTAAGTCGGGTTCACATGCTAATGAACAAAAAGTGTCATTTTATTGATTTTGAGGTTAGGAAAAAATACTGACGTGATGGAGCAAAACTGACTTCGGATTCGTGTTCAGCGCGTCAAAATACATAGGGAATGACTAGTCTGGTCTGCTGTACATGAAACTTTTTTTTTGTGGGGCTGTGTAGTAAATATTAACGAATTATTAAATAAATTATGGAATATCGTTATTTAAGGACTTTTCAAGAAGTGATTCGCTGTATTGATTTTTTGAGTGATTTTTGAGGATTTTGTAGCAAATTTACGAAAACATTTAAAAATTTTTTTTTTACAGTACATTTTTGTACCACCCTAATATATATTTATTAGCAGGAAATAAAGTCAGAAAATATGAAGATATTTATTATTTTCAGATAACCAAGCTTATGGAAGAAGTTTATGAAAGTTATATATTGGAAGATTCAACTGATCAAAAATGTATTGAAAAATAATAAAATTCTGTTAAAATTCGACAACTTTATCTCACAGGGGCGTAGGCAGAAAAAAATTTCGGGGGGGGGGGGGTTTGAAATTTTTTACATTTCAGGGGAGGTTTTGAAAAAAAATTTCGTCCACAAACCTTTATTTTCAATAGAATTCTTCGATTTCGGAGGGGGTTTGAACCTTCAAAGCCCCCCCCCCTGGCTACTCCCCTGTTTTCTCATATACTTTTTATTCGATTAGTTTTTATATTACATTCTCATCCTAAATGAGAAGGTTCTAAATTTGTTCGATTTTGAAATTTTGCTAAAACCTACATTTCTCGACATTTTGAGACCTCCTGATTCCGAAAAAATGGGTTTTACGAATATGTCTTTCTGTCTGTCTGTTGTGGAAAAAATTTTGTCGTCGGATAACTTGAGTAAAAATTCATAGATCAACTTCATCTTTGGTACACATTTTTAAGGTCCAAAAATACAGGTCAAGTTCGTTAGCCAGCCATTTCGGACCAAAATTGTCAAAAATAATAAATTTTCAAGAATCAAAAAAGGTCCTGTTTTTAAAATTTGTCAAACAAATTTTTTCTCTAATTTTTTTTTAATACAATTAAAATGAAACAAATTCTTCCTACAAAAGTTTTCAATACAACATTACGATTCCCTATTTGAAAATTTGCTGTTTGAAAAAATAAATAAACATTACTTTTATAAATTATTTCATTACTATTACCCTCTTCTGAACTTTAACGGCAGAAATCTGGTTTATTTTTTTCCATTTTTTATGCTTTTTTAAAATTTACCCAGAAAAGTTAAAAATGTTAATAAACAAAAACAATACTTTGATGCTTAAGGCCATATCCCAGAAGTCAAATGTCGGTAATTTGGAGGTTTATTTTTTGCACGTACTTACGACTTAACTAAAAAAGATATTTCTTTGAAACTTTGGGAATCATCTTAAAAAGTCCTAAAGTGTGTTATGAATATCTGACTTTTTAATTATTTAGAAAAAAATTAATTGCCGATAAATTAAATATGAAACCCTTGATGGACAATTTTGTGCACGTACTTCTGTCCAAACGAAAAGGAATTTCTACAGCTGGTTTTCACGATCGTAATAAAATCCACTAAACTGTGTCATGAATCTCTAAAATATGTAAAATCCTAAGATAATTTATTTTATAAAAACAAATGTTGACAATTATGTCAATTATGTTATATTATAATGTCACTCGACTTCGAGATTCTCATTATGTCCACGCATGTTGTATAAACAATGGCGCTGTAGGAAAGTTTGGTCAGAGATTTGAATCAGTACAATGTAAACAGAAAAATATTAAAAATTTTATACAGATTATGTTGGAAATTCACCACACTGTATATTGCAATATAATTACTATGCTTAAAATTACATGTTGATCAAAACAGTAAATCTGAACAACCATTTTTTTCAAAGTTTATCATCGCGTCAAACATTGAACGTGTATATAGCGACTTGCAAGCCTGCCGACTGTTGCCGAGTTAGGCAGTTTCGTGACAACATGCACCAACGTGTATCCATTTATCTCTTTTTTTTACAGTTTTAAAAGTTTCTAGTGGAAGTGATAAATAAAAAAAAATTGTTTTGAAATAAGTAAAGATTTTAGTGTAAAAATTTTATAAATTTTTGTCTCACTTTTGTGTCAAAAAACTGGCAATAATGGAACCATAAGTTTACAAAGAGTGCAACATAACCTCAAAAAGGTAACTGTGATCAATATACTTATACATTTTGCATGTTAATTTTGAAACATTTTTCCTAAAATAGCTACTAAATAAGGATTTAGAATTTATATTAAGTCTACTTTTTAAAAGATTTACCGTCCTTTTTCAAAAATTTGCATTTCAGTAAAAGTTCAATGTATTGTTTTCGAAACTTTGAAATTATTTGAACATTCGAGCATTAATGAAAAAAACTATTTTCTAATAATTTGTTTTTTATAAGTAAATAAGCGTATAGTACTTTTTTAATAAATTTTCTTCTGACTTTTGTGTTAAACTATAAACAAGTAGATTTTTCAAATGTGCGTCATAACCAAAAAAAGTAACTTTCTTAAATATTTATGTTTTTCAAGTTATGATACACTGTTTCGTTAACATTTTTTCAAAGTTCTGAGAATTCTGTCCAGATTTTTTGATAAAAGTGTATTACCAGTGTTACTAAAAATGTAAAAATATTATAGATAAAGTATTGTATTATAATATTTTATTTTATGATTATAATTAAATTTAAAATTTTTTTCGTTTACAAAATTTCATAATTTTGTAAAACTTGTAATTATTTTCTAAAAGCTCAAAAAATTTTGAAACTTTGCAGATATTTTATTCTTAATATAATTTATCTGCTATTAAAATTTGACGAGTATATTTTGCTTCGT
This sequence comes from Ganaspis brasiliensis, assembly GCA_037103525.1. Taxonomy (NCBI): domain Eukaryota; kingdom Metazoa; phylum Arthropoda; class Insecta; order Hymenoptera; family Figitidae; genus Ganaspis; species Ganaspis brasiliensis. The sequence continues at coordinate 1,982,001 of JAZKLR010000045.1, read as the reverse complement.
TTCGGAAATATTAAATTTTAAAAATTTTTATTCAAAAAGGTTAATTCGAAGATTTAAAACATTTTAGGCTCTCTTTTCTTATAAAAAAGAGAGAGATGTGAAATTGTTTTGCTAACTTCAAGTCCTCGAATTAACCTTTGTAAATAAAAATTTTTCAAATTTAATATTTCCGAAACGAAGCAAAATACCTTCGTCAAATTTTTATAGCAGGAAAATTATTTTAAGAATAAAATATCTGCAAAGTTTCAAAAAATTTTGTGCTTTCAAAAAAAAAATTACAAGTTTTAAAAAATTATGAAATTTTGTAAACGAAAATTTTTTTAAATTTAATTATACTTAATCATAAATTAAAATAATTTTATAATAATATCATAATTTCTATGGATAGAATAAAGTGATTTCAGTTTATTGTAAGTAATAATACATAGGTATTGTTAAGTAGTTTTTTTATTAATGACGTTTTTAAAAAAATGCAAAATTGTAGGTTACGAAATCAGGTAATGAACATCCTATTTTTAATTTAAAATATCATCGAAGTAATTAAAATTTATTTTATAATATTATGGTTAATGAACGTAGAAATTCATCGAGTTTCACATATATTAAAACAAGATTTTTTAAAAATATGTCAGCAACAGCCCTTAGACGAAAGTCAGTGGAATTACCCAATATCAAATTAAATTACAGATATTTTTCTTAAATTACAGTTTTTATTTATCAAGGCTTTCGATTTTTCAAAAGTTGTTTATTTGACAAGTTAAAGATTTGACAAGGTTCACTCTAAATATCCGAAGTACCTGAAGATTGTCAAATATTGTTTTAAATACTGGCTTCACAGCGCTTCCCCTATTCTCTTATTTTTCCTCTATTTAAAAAAAATTCCCTTTACTCCCCTTTTTTAAGAATATTTCCTCTCTTTTCCCTCTTTTCAACTCATTTCCCCTATTTTATACGAAAACTTGAACTTTTGTTCTACAAAGACTTCTTATAAACAGATAATAGATTATGAGTTGAAGAAACATAGAGTCTGATGAAGTGATAATAAATAAAATTATTATATTTATTTATGTTAATATTTTCATGACGAAAAGTATGCAAAAAATTGATGATAATTCAAGGGAGAAAATAATACATAAGAACTACTAAAAAGTAAAAAATGCATAAAAAATACAACTCATAAAATATAAGTTCAAGAAAAGAATTAATTAAAAACGAACAAAAGAAATTTAAACAAGAAACTAAATATTACCCAGATAGCCAAGCGTACTAATCCAAAATACCCGGTATACCGGCTCTGTACTTGCCATGTACCTTCGCATTGTACTAGTATTATACAAGTATAGCGTAATTATCTTGATATACTTGCATTAAAATGGTACAGTACCAGTATGTGCATACTCTTTTTTATTCAACAGTATGATGTACTGGCACTGTACTTGTATTATACTCTTACTAAGTACTCAAACTGAAAAATTATTTTTCAAGATGGCGGAGTAGTACGATTCTGGTACGACACCATATTTATTTAGTACGCCGTACTAAGTGAAAATATTAAAGTTTCTATTTATTACATACAAGTGTAATACTAGTACGATACTAGTACGTCGTTCAAATGTAATAAAAATGTACATACATACTGGCACTGTACTAATTTAGTATCAGTACTTCGAAAATCAGTACCTTTATACACGTATGGTACTAGTATAGTGCAAAGGTACATGGTGTGTACAGTAATTGTACGCTGGTTATCTGGGTTAGTAAAACTACAATAATTGGAATTTTAAAAAGTTGACTAAAAATTTTAAGTAATAACTAGAATGCAACTAATTTTCATTAATTCTTCACTAAAACCTTAGTCAAAAAAGTAAAAACAAAGAAATTAAATAGTACAATATTAACAATAATTAGTGAAAATATTTATTCAATTAAAATTACCGTTCTACCTTTTATTAATTCAGATTTATAAATTTGTAAAATATAAATAAAACTGTTTGTCCTCTCTGTTTGTTGAAGATATTCAGTTTTGGTATTTTAATTTTTGAAATTTTTTGTCAACTTCTACTGAAAAATTTATTTAACTTTCTCTTTTTCATTTCTTTAATTTTTAACTCTCTTCTTTTTAAACTATATTTTTGAATACTTAAGTAAGAAATTTTGTTTGAGTTTTTTTAGTCTTTGGGAGTTTTTGTTTAATTGAAAGCAAGAGATCCAAAAACAATTAATAAGTCATAAAATATATAAAAATACAAGACATATTTTCAGGGAAGTAACTACAATTGTCGAGGCCCCCCCGCAAATTTTTTCAGGAGGCCCCCTCCCCCCAATATTATTTTTTAGATAGTATATAAATAATTTCAGGCAATATTTTCTTTTTAAAATATTTTTTGCATTAGGATTATTAGGCTCGAGGCCCCCTAGCAAACCGAGGCCCCCCGTAATGCGGGGTTTCGCTGTATGGTAGTTACGTCCCTGGTAGATAGGTTATATAATGGTGACCCAATAAAGTAATATAAAGTAATTGTCATTCCATTTTACCCTTGAATTCACTCTACACTACTCACTCTAATGAATGAGCTACTGAAACAGTATTCTGTTCTAAGAAACATTACATCGATTCCCAGAAAATTGAGGTTAAGACAGTCAAAACGTGGAAACACAAACATGTGCTTTCACAAATTAAAAGATACGTTTTTTAATAAAAGTCTTAATTAATAATAAATTTTATATAAAATTTTATAGAAAAAATGTTATTCACCAAAATGGAAAATTATTTTTATTTAAAATTGGTAAGTCTTTTGATAAAACATTATTGACAAAATCTTGACGTATATTAATATACGTCAAACAGAATAATGTATTTACAGAATAATGTTTTATTAAAAACTAAAATTATACCATCTTAAAACATGTTAGAATTTCTAAATTTCATATGGTACGTATAAAACATTTTGTAACAACTGAAGAATCTTTGTTTAATTGTAATTAAAAAATTGTAACTTTGTTATAGTCCTGAAGAGCCATGTTCATGGCGAAATGCATAGATGAATTTAGAAGCAATAAAATTGTAAACTAAATTGAAAGATTTTTTAATTAAAGACCAAAGACCACAAAGTATTCATTGAATTTAATATTAAAAATGGCTTATAATATGTTTAATACAAATTTAGAATAAAAAAAAGAAAATTTTTTTTGCCATTTTTTGAGTTTTTAAAATTTTTTTTTAAATAGTCATAAGTCCAGAATGGATGATTTTAGAAAAAAAATTATTAAGAACAAAAATGTGCCTTCTTATGTGTAGAAACAGAAATAAATATTTACAATAAAAAAAAATTTACATTATTTTGTGTTTAAAATTTTTTTTTCAATTAGTGATAAGTCCAGAACGGTTGATTTTAGAAAAAAATTTATTGAGAACAAAAATATGCCTTCTTATGTGGAGATTCAGAAAAATATGTTCAGAATTAAAAAAAAGGAGACTTTTTTTGACATATTTTTAAAAAACTCAAAATTTGGTAAAATTTTTTTTTTAATTTAAATATTTTTTTCTGTTTCTAAAATTAACCATTCTGGACTTTTGACTATTTAAAAAAAAAATTAAAAACTCAAAATATGGTAAAAATAAATATATTTTTTTTAATTCTAAATAATTTTTTAAAAAAAATCGCAGAACAATTTTTAAAAATTCGTTTTAAAGGTGATAAAATTACCTTTCAAGTGCATTATCTGCGAATAAAATTTTATGATCTGTTTATAAAATACAACAGTTTGAAATTTACAAAAAAAATGGAATTATTTGACTATTGTTAATAATCATTGAGTAATAAAATTTGTTTTTTCTTTCACTCATTAGATATTCTAAAAGTAGAGCACATAAGCTTTAAAAAAAGCCCTCATTTATTGTTTTGTCTTTATTAGTTTACAAAATATTAAACTTTTTGTAAAGACAAAAATTCCGATGGGTGGGCAAATCCTGCTGGACGGCACTGTACGTCCAAGGAATTCACAAGTGACACAAATTTTAAGTCTTAGCGTAAATGTGGATCCTATAACATATTCTTTAATGTTTCCTTCTGGTAATCCAGGATGAACTGTTAAGGTAAAATCCCATGTGAGCAGAAAGCACAAAACCAAAAGCAGAAAATCATGAGAGTGAGAGAGACAGTGATATCTACCTACCTCTCTCACTCTCATGATTTCTGCTTTCGGTTTTACGCTTTCTGCTCACATGGGATTTTACACTTAGCATAAAATATGTTAAAGGTGGAAGAAACGTTACTACGTTGCAGTTCTATGCATATCGTCTGGCATTCAGAGGTGATTTTAATCCATGTTTATCATTAGTCAAATTAACTCAACAATTTATAGTTAATGTATGGACAAAAGTAGAAGATGTTTTATGGGTGCTATGAGATTAGTAAAAAAATTTAAAAAACCAAAACAATCACATGTGATCCAAAGTAGTTTAAGATATATCTATTATAATGCAATACGGTAATTGCAATTTAATAGTCGATTTATCGGGACGTCAATAAAAGTATATGTTAACTCAGATTATACAATTGTTTTATTTATAAAATGAGAAATGAAAGACTTTCTTATTAATATCACTTTGCTTTCTAACAAATTCTTAAAAATGAACAATAAAAACAAAAAATCGGCAAGTACGAGTTACACTTGTACCAAGTCGAAGGGTTCCGTACCAGTCTATTTTTTTTTAATTATATGAGATAGAGACTAAAAATTTTCCAACAGGAAACCATTTTTAAACATGTACAAAATTTCAACATTCTGAATCAAATACTTTGGAAGATTAGGGGGGACATAGTCATTTTTTCAAGTTTTTTTCAAAAAAAATTTCACCAAATTTCATTATCCTAAGGCAAATAGTTTGGAAGATTAAGGGGGGGGGGCATAATCATTTTTTCGATTTTTTTTTTAAATCGTGCTTTTTGGCTAGTAAACACTATGAAGTTCCTGAGTTCCTAAGTATCCTAAGTTAAATAGTTTGGAAGATTAGGGAGGGGGGGGTGACATGGTCATTTTTCAGATTTTTTTTTAAAATCGTACTTTTTGGCTAGTAAACACGATGAAGGCCGTCTTTACGAAAGTTCTCTATAATTTTCCTGTAATCTACTCATAAATCTACATACGTTTACCAAATTTCAGCATGCTGAGTAAAATAGTTTGGAAGTTTAGGGGGGGTGGACATGGTCATTTTTGTGCATTTTAGGTTAAAAAAAATAGTTTTTGCTAGATGTTTTCGGCATGTTCCTGAGCTCGAATCGCGTTTTTCATATTATTTTCGTAAAACCAAGGTGAAATTACATGTGTTAAATGGAAAAAAAATATCCGAATAAAGGTTGAGCAATAATGTATAAAATATATGCGAATATAACAGGATTTAAAAGAAATAGAAGAAAGAAATTCTTTTTATTTTATTTTTTTTTGAAATTTCGTCGGTTTTCAACACAATTCTCAAGGTATTTTTTATTTTCTATTAAATAGAAACGTTACTTTTATTTTTAAGTTGTTTGCTTCATATTTATTTATTTATTTCTTTATTTATTTTGTATACGGGACAAGCACTTTAATTCTAAGAGTTACAGATAGCAACTAAACTTAATCCATTATACAATAGATGCTAGGTTTACATTTTTAAATTTGAGATCAATGAAATCAGACTTTAAGGCCAGGTTCCTCCAAAAAACGTGTTTTTTTCAAACTTATTTTATTGATATTACAAAAAATTTTTTTAAATCAAAATTTTTCATATACAAAGGCACATAAAAATAGTAATTGAAAAAAAATATTTTTTTTTTTTTCAAAATGGAGGCACCGAAAATGGCTGTTCAAAAAAATCCCTTTTGATGGTGAGTGTCACGATATCTGTGGATCCATTCAATTAAAAGCAAAAATCTAAATGGTTTCTTATTCTGTATGACATTGGCTATGGTGTGAACTAAAATGAAACATTTTTACCAAAAAAAAAACAAAATGACGGACTTTTCAATTTTTAATCCTTTTTTTCCACTTTTAACTGTTTATAACTTTTTTAAATGATGATGAATATTTTTGGTTCTTGTTCACACCATAGAGAGACATTTGAAGAGTAAAATGACGTTTGGTTCATGTTGATAAGTGCAATAGTTTCAAAATAAGAGTGACACCCAGTTCAAAAAACGTTGTTTCGAGAAAAAGGCGATTAAAGTTTTTGTTCGTGAAAAATTGTAAAAAAAAGTGGATTTTACACATTTATCCAATCCGGCTGCGTACACAACTTCTTCCTGGTCGTCATAGGTGTTATTTTCAAGATTTTTGCATTTCTTGCTGCAGTCCTGTAATTTTAGACGCTTCTGTGGCCGCTTGAGCGTCCGGATTTACCGCTTAGCGCGCACCGCTAAGAGTATTTTCTAGCAATTTACGGGGGAAAAATTTTTTAGATTTTTTGAAAAAAGTTTGGAGGAACCTGGCCTTAAGTAAGAAAATTATACTATGAATTAGTCGGGATATAAATGTGTCCACCAATATATAAAATACTTTTAACCTTAAATTTAACAAAAATATGCTTGTCTGATAATCAATAATAATAATAACAATAATAATAATAATAATATTATTATTATTATCTCTGTGGTAAATGGTAACGTCCGTTACCGAATATCACAGAATTGCCTGACCGGTTAGGTCAGGTAAGATGCCCTCTTCCGAACACCAAGGAAATATTTGGTCCACTTGACCAAGTGTTTGAGTGGCATCTGAGATGGGGTTTCTGACATCTCAATCGAGCGCCTCCCCAGGTGGCGGATAGGGGAAATCCTCCCAGATATGGGTGGAACCGGGCAATTCAAATACCCGGGGCGGACCAACGTCAGATAGGGGTGGGCACCCGATATAATTGTCGACTTTGTGTTGGGCTAACCACTCACACAGAGTTTTTTGCGGTTACGACCACAGTAACGCGCAGCGCCACCCACAATGGGTCTCTCTCGGATGGAGACCAGGGTTCAGTTGGGAGTGGCAATAGGATAGAACCCAGGCAACGACCAGGCTTCGACCAGGGACAAACTCGTACACGTTTAAAATGGACGGACCAACTTCGAAGGGACATCTTAGACTGTTGGCGACAGAGCTCTCCGGACCGAAGAGGTTACATGTTGAGGCTTCATGAGCGATGGAGCAATATGCATCCCCAATACGCACAAATGAAACCTCAGTACTTACGAGATCAGGTATCCTTTTTGCGAAGGAAAGGCCATGAAGTTCTTCAAGAAGAACCCTCTGAGAACATACCATCAGTTCTCACAACAACACCTTTGCAGACAGTTGAGTATGTAAACATAAGAGCAAGGGAAACCAAAATCCATCTTAAGGTTTTCATTAAAATGGACAAAATGGCTGAAGCGAATAGAGAACTTTCATTACTTCCAGAGGATGTAGATCTCTGGACATTGAACTGTGCAGTCTATGAAAAAGCAGTTTCCTTGGTTCGTGACAGTAACAGAAAATCTGTTTCAGAACGCGTTGCCAAGACCTGTAAAAGAATTAGGCAGGTTCAGTTCAAAATTGGGGTGGCTAGACGGAATGCTTCTCACCTTCAGAGTGTGATTGCTTATCTGGAGACGAATCGGAGATTTACACCTAGAGTGTTAGAAATATCCCGATCTCTGAAAAGATTGCATCATACTTTGAATAAATCTAAGCTGCAGACCATCAAGCAGCATTGGACTGAGAAGATACGTTCTCTTGTAGTCATAAGAGAACGTTTAGAACGTCGGGTTAAGTGGATAAAACAAAATAATGTTTTCGAAACTAATCCTTCCCGCCTATTCGGTATAACATCGCCGGTCGTTGACAGACCACCATGTCGCGAAGAGATCGAAAACTTCTGGAAAAACATCTATGAAACCTCATATTCGTTAAATGAAGAAGACGCTTCTTTGCCTCTTTTCCGTAGCTTTTGTCTTAGACAAGGGCTTGACCATCATGCGGAGGAATGCCCATGAATTACTAAGGAGGAAGTGAGAAATGTAATTGCTAAAACTAAAAACTTTTCAGCGCCTGGGCCGGATAAAATTAACAACATGTGGTGGAAGAAGTTTACTTCAACACACCAACACCTGGCCCGCCTATTCTCAACTTTTCTCAACGGAGAACATCCCGTACCATAGTGGTTGGTGGATAGACGTACGGTACTATTGCCAAAATGTGGAGATTTGACTTGTCCAAAGAATTACAGATCAATAGGTTGTCTTAACACCTGCTACAAGCTATTTAGTGGTATCCTTAAGGAAAGAATTTTGTCATCTATTCAACCAGTATGGAGTACAATAGGCGAACAACGAGGATGCAAGAGAGGTTTGGCAGGTTGTAGGGAGAACCTACTGACTGATAGGTGTATCATCCAAGACTCGATATTTTATCGACGAAACTTGTCCATGGCTTGGATTGACTACCGTAAGGCGTTTGATTCCACCAGTCATGAGCTTATTATTAAGCTTCTTGAATGTCTTGCGGTACATCCAGTCATAGTGAGATGCTTGAAACAGCTTAAGCTCTTTTGGAGAACAAGGTTTATATTAACATCAAACAAGCAACAGGTGATGACTGACGTCATCATCTACAAAAGAGGAGTTTTCCAAGGCGACTCTCTTAGTCCACTATTGTTTTGTATCTCCCTCTTGCCTCTGTCTGTTGTGCTTTAGGAAAAACACTCTGGATACTTGTGTGGCAAACCAAGAGATAGAGTTCACAAGATTAACCACCTGTTTTACATGGACGATCTTAAGCTCTATGGCTCCAGTAAGGAAGCATTAAAAATTCTAGTGTTTGCAGTGGCCAAGTATTCCAGTGCAATTGGAATGAGCTTTGGATTTGATAAATGTGCTGTTGTCCATATGAATAGAGGAAGACTGGAAACATCTGAAACATTAGGCGATTTAGACGATCTTCAGCTTATTAGTGGCAACACCATTCATCATCTTGGTGAAGGAGAAACTTACGCATATCTTGGAATTCCACAATCGGAAACTCAAGACGTGCGTGGGCTTAAAGATCAACTCCAAATTAAATATCGAGGTCTTCTCAGAAAAATTTGGTCATCCGAATTATCAGGGATGAATAAGATACAGGCCACAAATGTATTAGCCATTCCTTTAATACTTTACACATTTGGGGCTGTTAAATGGAATGTGGATGAGCTGAAGATACTGGATAGACAAACGCGCAAGATGATGACAATACATCGATGCCATCATCCAAGGTCTTCCGTAACTCGAATATACCTTCCACGAGATCAGGGAGGAAGAGGGTTACTAAGTTTAGAATGTCTTCATCGCCGTATTGTACTGGCTGCGGCATGCTCAGTGATGAATAGTACGGATCCTTTAATGCAATTTGTCCATCATCATGAAGTTGCAAATAATGGGGCATTTTTATATCAAGCGGCAAATAGAGCGGCAAAGGAACTTAATCTTCGATTTGATACAAATAATACCGAACATGGAATAGCGTCATTACCACCTTTGATGCTCAAAAAACATGTAAAGAATGCAGAACATGTACTTCTTTTAGAAAAACATGTTAGTAAGCCTGTTCACGGACAATTTTATAATATCGTCAGAGAAATGGGATTGTCTGTAGGTTTGTCTTTTGCATTCCTTAAATCGGCTGGATTAAAATCGGAGACAGAGGGATTTTTGTTCGCTTGTCAGGGTGGAGTGATTAATACTTTGGTGTACCGCAGCCGTGTGATGCATATACCTGTTGACGATTCCAACTGTCGTGCATGCAAACAATACCCGGAGACACTTAGTCATATATTAAGTGCCTGTCCGATTTATGCATGTAACAGATATATAGAAAGACACAATGCTGCACTGAAGGTTTTGTATTACCACCTTCGTCACCAGTACGGTATAGATAAGGAGCCCATTCTGCCGTATGCCCAAATGGATCAAGAATCCGTTGTAGAAAATGACCAGTGCAAGATCTACTGGAATTTTTCTTTCCCCACCACTCATCATATCAGTGCCACCAAGCCTGATATGGTCCTCCAAGATCATAAAAGTAAGATCATTTATGTAGTTGAGTTTTCGGCTCCAGCCGACAGAAACATCATTAAAAAGGAGAATGAGAAACGGATAAAATATCAAGAGCTCTTTTTCGAATTGAGTAAAATGCATCCAGGATATAGAGTCCATTTGATTGTTTTAATTCTCGGCTGCTTAGGAGGGATGAAGGCTTCATTTGTGAGCCAACTGAAGAAGATCCCAACCTGCGAACGTCAAGCCAATCTGTTAGCAGGTAGAATGCAAAAAGCAGTTCTTTTGAATTCTCTTTTTGTGGTCCGACAGCACTGTTCCTTGTAAAAAAAACATCTTTAAAGGTAGCTCTAAAAAAGCATCCAACAATTTCATGTCGGCCGCATAAGAACATCGGCGGCAATGGACATGAAGACCCAAAGAACAGAATGGTGAAACTGTACAGAGTAAAAAAAAAAGAAACTTTTGCTGACCTTCCAGGACGGAAGGAGCAAAAGTTGATAAGAATATGTAAAGCAAGAATTGGGAGAGGTTGTTTTAGTGCGGTATTGCCACAGGATGTGGTCGAGTCCCACACGAACAAGTGCGTAAATGCATTTTTTCCTCTCCTAAACTTGTTTTGTAAAAAAAAAAAAAAAAAAAAAAAAAAAGTATAAAATTATAAAATAATAATAATTATTATAATAATAAAATATTATTATAATAATAATAATAAACGGCAAAAGTATCAAGACCTGCTGTTCGAATTGAGGAGAATACACAGAGGCTATAAAGTCCATTTAGTTGTCCTTATTCTCGGCTGTCTAGGGGGGATGAGAGCTTCATTTGTTAGCCAGCTTCAAAGAGTTCCAACCTGCGAGCGTCAAGCTGACGCATTGGCAGGTCGAATGCAGAAGGCAGTTCTGCTGAGCTCTCTTCATCTGGTCAGGCAGCACTGTTCTTCATAATATAACATCACGAGGGTAGCTCTAAAAAAGCATCCAATAGCGTTCCTGGCCACCGCGTAAGAACAACAGCGGCAAAGGACAGGAACACCTACAGAACAGTGAACTGAAAACACCTCGAGCAAAGGAATCGCGCTATTGCTTACCTTTCAGGACGGAAGGAGCAAAAGCGGATAAGAATACGTAAGGCAAGAATGGGAGAGGTTGTTTTAGTGAGGTATTACCACAGCATGTGGTCGAGTCCCACACGAACAAGTGCGTAAATGCATTTTTTCATCTCCTAAACTTGTTTTGTAAAAAAAAAAAAAAAAGTATCTATGGTGGAAGAAGTTTACTATAAATTGGTCAAGCCCCTGTCTGACACAGAAGCTGCGAAAGAGTGACAAAGATAACCCTTCATCGTTTACTGAATGGGATGTCCCATAGATGTTGCTGCAGAAAGTTTCAATCTCTTCACGACATGGAGGCCTTTCAACGGTTGTTGATGGTACACTGAACAGGCGGGAAGGATTAGTAGCAAAGATATTATTTTGCTTTATCCATTTCATCCTCCGTTCTAAACGTTCCCTTATGACGACAAGAGAACGTATCTTCTCAATCCAGTGTTGCTTGATGGTCTGCAACTTTGACTTTTTTAGAGTGTGATGCAATCTTTTAAGAGTTTGGGCTATTTCCAAAACTCTTGAAGTAAACCTTCTATTTAATTCCAGATATGCAATCACATTCTGCAATTGAGAAGCATGTCGTCGAGCTATCCCGATCTTGATCTTCACTTGTTTGATTCGCTGGCAGGTTTTAGCAACGCGTTCCGCAACAGATTTTCTGTTACTTTTGCGAAGTAAGGACACAGCTTTTTCATACACAGCACAGTTCAATGTCCAGAGATCTACACTCTCTGAGAGTAATGAGAGTTCATTGTTCCCTTCAGAGATTTTATCCATTTTAATGGAAACCTTGAGATGAATTTTGGTTTCCCTCGAACTCATGTTTCCATCTTCGGCTGCGGGCGTTGGTGTTTCACACAAAATTTGTGTATTCTCTGAGGGGTCTTCCTGGTCTTGGAGAAGAGCTTCATATCCCCTTTTTCTCAGAGAGGATACCTGATCTCTTAAGTACTGAGGCGTCATTTCCGCGTATTGTGGGTGCATATTGATCCATCGCGCATGTAACCTCTGCATGTATCCTCTTCTGTTAGGGGAACTATTTTGCCAACACAACAAAATGTCCCTCCGAAGTTGGTCTGTCCACTTTAACCTTAATCGAGGTTGTCCCTGGTCGTTGCTTAGTCGTCGCCTGGGTTCTATCCTATTGCCACGCCCAACTGAACCCTGATCTCCATCCGAGAGAGACCTATTGTGGGTGGCACTGCGCGTTACAGTCGTCGTAACCGCAAATACTCTGTGTGGGAGGTTATCCCAACACAGAGTGGACAATTATATCGGGTGCCCACCCCTATTTGACTTTTGGTCCGCCCCGGGTATTTTAATTTCCTCGGTAGCTCCCATATCTGAGAGGCCTTCCCCTATCCGCCACCTGGGGAGGCGCCCGATTGGGGTGTCAAAAACCCCATCTCAAATGCCATTCAAGTACTTGACCCAGTCAGCTCAGAAATTCTGTGATATCCAGTAAAGGGTACCACAACTCCCTTACCAACACGATCAAACACCTATACGATGTTCTGCAATGGTCATTTTAGTACTGAGCCAAGTAGGACCAGTATCTTTGAGCTGCTTGGTAACGGAAGCACCAAGCAAACCATTTCGGGTTACTTTTATTATTATTATTATTATTATTATTGAAGAGGAGGTAAGAAAAGCAGTAGCTAGAACTAAAAACTTTTCAGCATCCGGGCCAGATAAGATTAATAATCTATGGTGGAAGAAGTTTACTTCAACTCACCAACATTTGGCCCGTATATTCTCTACCTATCTCAACGGGGAACATGCAATACCACAGTGGTTGGTGGAAGGACGAACGGTAAATCTACCAAAATCAGGAGATTTGTCCAATCCAAAAAATTACAGACCAATTGCTTGTCTTAACACCTGCTACAAGCTATTTACTAAGATCCTCAAGGAGAGGATATTGTCATCTATAGAACCAGTCTGGAGTGCGATAGGTGAACAACGAGGATGTAAGAGAGGCCTGTCAGGTTGTAGGGAGAACCTATTAATAGATAGGTGTGTTACCCAAGATTCGATATTTTATCGACGTAACCTGTCAATGGCTTGGATTGATTACCGCAAAGCATTCGACTCCACGAGTCACGAGCTGATCATCAAGCTCCTTGAATGTTTAAAGGTACATCCGAGCATTGTGAGATGCTTAAAGGATCTAATGCTTAAGTGGAGGACAAGGTTTGTTATAACATCTAACAAACAGCAGGTGATGACTAACATCATCTCGTTTAGAAAAGGAGTTTTTCAAGGCGACTCCCTTAGTCCACTTCTTTTTTGTATCTCCCTCTTACCTCTGTCTATCGCACTTCGAGAAAAACACTCTGGATACATGTGTGGCAAACCAAGAAATAGAGTCTATAAGATCAACCATCTTTTCTATATGGACGATCTTAAGCTCTATGCATCCAGTAAGGATGCGCTTAGAATTTTGGTGTTTGCAGTGGCCGAGTATTCCAGAGCCATAGGAATCGATTTTGGATTGGATAAATGTGCCGTCATCCATCTGATTAAAGGAAGAAATGAAACATCTGAAATTCCGAGGGACTCTGAGAACATTCAACTCATTGGTGGCAACACCATTCAACATCTTGCTGGTGGAGAGACTTACACATATCTTGGAATTCCACAGTCGGAGACTCAAGATGTGTGTGGGCTTAAAGATCGACTCCAAACAAAGTATCGTGGGCTTCTCAGAAAAATTTGGTCTTCCGAATTGTCTGGGAAGAACAAAATACAGGCCACAAATACATTAGCCATTCCTTTACTTCTCTATACCTTTGGAGCTGTTAAGTGGAATGTGAATGAGTTGAAAATACTAGATAGAGAAACCCGCAAGATGATGTCAATCCATCGTAGTCATCATCCAAGGTCTTCCGTGCAACGAATTTACCTTCCAAGAGACCGGGGAGGAAGAGGTCTATTAAATTTAGAGTGTCTTCATCGAAGAATTGTACTGGCTGCAGCATGTTCGGTGATGAACAGTAGAGATCCCCTTATGCAATTTGTCCACCATCATGAAATTGCAAATGTTGGGGCGTTTTTATATCGTGCGGCAGAAAGAGCTGCAAATGAACTTAGTCTCCCATTTGAAGCCAGTGATATGGAGCACGGGTTAGCATCGTTAACACCATTGATGCTTAAAAAGTGTGTCAAGGAGGCAGAACAAGCGCTTTTGTTACAGGAACATAAAAGCAAACTCGTTCACGGGCAGTTCTATAATCTCATAGGTGAAATAGGATTGTCTCAAGGCTTGACTTTTGCTTTTCTTAAATCTGCTGGTTTGAGATAGGAGACTGAGGGATTTTTGTTCGCTTGTCAGGATGGTGTAATTAATACTCTGGTGTACCGCAGTCGTGTGATGCATATACCTGTCGACAATAACAACTGTCGAGCATGTAAGCAATACCCGGAAACACTTAGTCACATTCTAAGTGCATGTCCGAAGTACGCGTGTTGCAGGTATATTGAAAGACACAATGCTGCGCTTAAGGTGTTGTATTATCACCTTCGACACCAGTATGGTATAGATAAAGAACCCATCTTGCCGTATGCCCAAGGGGATCAGGAATCCGTTGTGGAAAATGAAAAGTGTAAGATCTACTGGAATTTCTCTTTTTCTACAACTCATCGTATCAGAGCTACTAAGCCTGATATTGTACTCCAGGATCATAAAAGTAAGATCATTTGTGTGATAGAGTTTTCGGCTCCTGCTGAGGGCAACATCATACAAAAGGAGGATGAGAAACGGACGAAATATCAAGACCTTATGTTTGAACTGAGCCGAATGTATCCAGGTTATAAAATCCGATTAATTGTTCTCATACTAGGCTGTTTGGGAGGGATTAAAGCTTCATTTATAAGCCAATTGAAAAAGATACCAAACTGCGAACGTCAAGCTGAAGCATTGACGGTTCGTATGCAAAAGGCTGTCCTTCTGGGTTCACTTAATCTGGTCCGACAGCACTGTTCTTCATAATATAATATAACGAAGGTAGCTCTAAAAAAGCATCCAATAGCGTTTCTGGCCACCGCGTAAGAACAACAGCGGCAAGGGACAGGGACACCTACAGAACAGTGAACTGAAAACACCTCGAGCAAAAGAATCGCGCTCTTGCTTACCTTTCAGGACGGAAGGAGCAAAAGCGGATAAGAGTACGTAAGGCAAGAATGGGAGAGGTTGTTTTAGTGCGGTATTACCACAGCACGTGGTTAAGTCATACACGAACAAGTGCGTAAAGGCATTTTTTCCTCTCCTAAACTTGTTTTGTATAAAAAAATAAAAAAATAAAAAAATAAATAAATAAAAGTAAAAAAAAACATTTTTAAAGGTAGCTCTAAAAAAGCATCACATAATTTCATGTCGGCCGCATAAGAACATCGGCGGCAATGGACATGAAGACCCAAAGAACAGAATGCTGAAACTGTACAGAGTAAAGAAAAATAATGCTTTTGCTCACCTTCCAGGACGGAAGGAGCAAAAGTTGATAAGAGTATGTAAAGCAAGAATTGGGAGAGGTTGTTTTAGTGCGGTATTGCCACAGGATGTGGTCGAGTCCCACACGAACAAGTGCGTAAATGCATTTTTTCCACTCCTAAACTTGTTTTGTAAAAAAAAAAATAATAATAATAAAAATAATAACAATATAACTAAAGTATTTAAACATTGCTTGACAGCGTATACAACTCCACTACCTCTCAGCCTACCATATGCTCCGTTACATTTAACAAAACAATAACATATATAATCAAAATAACAAAGTTCTAATTTAAAATTTTGATTTAAGTAAGAATAAGTATGACTTGAATATGTTCAAAGCATCGAGAAGAGGGAAAACTACATACTAGATCTACACAGTGTAAAACAAGTCTTCGTTTTTGTTATCACTACTCACACACAGAAAGAGTAAATATAGTCACTGTTTAAATAATATTAAAAACTATTCTTTTTCTTAACACCCTGGTCGAAAGTATGAACGTTCAGCTTTGATTTCGAATAAGAAAACCAAAGATTTGCTCATTGTTGGATGCACACGTGCGTCACCTACATCATCGGGTGTAAAAGCAGTTTACCGGGATTAAAATTAGATTGCCGGAAGCAAATAGCTCAATTAATTTTGTGATCTGGAACGTTATTAAACTGTTTTAAATAAGTTTAAGTGAATTTTGAAACGTTCTTTCGACCGAATGTTAAGAAAAATCGTATGTGCTACACGAGCAAAAAGTTTTAAAGCCCTGAAATGCGCGAAATGATGACATTGTTGCGCAATACAGGAATTTTGAACTTTTTTCTCTTGCTGCTTCTCGTTTGGCGTTTGGAGAGATGCCTCAAGTGCAGCGACCATATCCTGCTTTTCTGTTAGATTGTCAAGGTTGCGCATATTCCAGAGTTATCCTCTGGTCCTCCAGTCCCTTGACTTCTCCTATGCCCTTTACTACTTTGGTACTACTATGCAAGACCTTTGGTCTTGCCTCCACGAAAGTGGACTAGCAAGAAGCAGGATCGACATCCTTTTTGAGTTTTCCAAGAATAGATGCAAACGTCTGTCCCTGGCAAACTCTAAGTAGCAACGTCTTATTATTGTGGCTACTCGGCACACTAGCCTGGAAGTTCTCTCTTATTCTCCTCCTTTCCTGTCTGGCCTCATCGGTTATTTTATAAACTTTATACAACTTGAGGTCTGCCTAGGTAGCCTCCTCGTGCTTGTCCTTTAGGTCGGAGATCCATTTTCTTAATTTCTTCAGACCGCCTTGGATCTCCGCCGCGACGTTTCTCTAGACCTTAAACTTCTCCAGCATGACCTCAAGTTCTGTCTCCATCAAAGAGAAAATTTCCTCTTCCTCCTAGCGCAACCTATTGCACTCCGCTCGGTCTCTTTCACTTAACTCAAGGTCTTCAGCTGTAGCGTGGATAAATACACTGTCACAGCTGCTGACGCTCGTCGCACTTCCTCGCCTAGATCTGAAGCCTTCGTCCACCCTTAAACACGATGGACCTGACGTTTGACCGCCCTAGCTAGCAGCATTCGATGACGTCGAAGCTGCTCTACTCCCACCTGGGACCCGTTCATTCCCCTGTGCACAAACTTGCCAGACATCGGGAGTCAATAACTTCTGGGAAGAGCCCAATAGCTCGTCTAGTGATGGCTTCCGAAGGACAAGCACCTGGCTGGTCCAGGCGTTATTTAAAAGGGTTATTGTAAAATTAGAGAAAGTAATTGGAAATTTAGTTATTTGAAAATTGATAAAGTAAACACATTGAAAAATTGAAAAATAAGGAAATTAGAACAATTGGAAAACTGGTAAATTAAGAAATTAAAGATTTAATTATTATTTCATTACTATTGTAAAATTAAAGAAACTAAAAATTGCTAAACTGAAAAATCAGAAAATTGGAAAATTTTTTAAACTGGTAAATTGAGAAATTAAAGATTTTGTTATTAGGAAATTGACAAATTAAAGGAGTTGGTAAACTAGAAAATCTTACTTCTTCTGGCCATTAAAATGGCTTTGTATTTTTTTCAGAAATATATAATTTAGTTTCTTCTCCCTCTTCAACAACTTTTAAATCTTCGTTTTCCTTCATAACGGTTTTGGACTTCTCCTTGGTCCAAAATTATAAACAATATGTTTTGGACAAATTAATTATTATATTAATGATTAATATGGACATATTAATTACATATTATACTAACACATAATTTATTAATAATAATATGGACATATTAATACATAGTAATTATTCTGTGTACATCTCAGGCTTCGCCCTTGACTTCTACTCGTACTGCAAACATCAGCGTAAATAAATGGCTGCCTTTATGTCCATGTTACTTTATATACTATTCAAATCAAGTAAAGACTTAATCGATTTTTCCGAGTCAGGATGTCAGGTATTATTATGTAAAATAAAATGATACTCATATTATTTAACGTTTCGGTTTTCAATGCAACCTTCATCAAAACTGTGAATTTTATTTAGTAATTTAAAATTTATATATCAAAAATATGGCGGAATATAGAACAGTTACTATAATGGTACTTACATAATATAATCACAAAAGTTTCTTTAACAATAACATTTTTTGCAAGTAATAACGTTAATTGACATTGTTATTTTGTATAAAATAAGACATTTGTTCTTCTTTTGAGAAAGAAACAAAGTTTTCATGTGAGTTAAAATTTTATTTTAATACGTTTCACTTGAAAGTCGAAAATTTGCTGAAAATTTTACATTTTGTTTACTTTTATATATTTACTTAGTTGTACAAAGAGAAAGAGAAATTGAGGTTTTGATTATATACATTTTGATTTCAAATTAATTGTTGATTTTATTTCTCTTAATAATGCATCGTATTGTTTGTTAAAATTTGCGATATCTTCTTTTCGATTAATTGAGTATTTTTGTAATTTTATATGTATAATTTCTAAAACAAAGCGTTTATTTTCTGAAGGTTCCTTATCTAGAATTTTAACATTTTGCTAATCAAATTCGTGTTTTTAATTGTCATTTCTATTTTTATGTTTTTGTGTATTGCCATTATGGAATGTCTTTTATTTTTATGTTCATTAATTCTTTTTCTTATTGGTCTTTTTGTTTGTTCCACATATGAAGCTGAGCAGTCTTGACAATTTATTTTATAAACTGTGTGTGTAACATCATTTTTGGTAGTTTTATCTATAATTTTCTTAATTATACAGTTTAGATTTTTATTTAGGGCTAGAAATGTGTGTATATTGTATTTTTTGAATGAGAATGAAAATTTTTCATAGAGGTTGTTGTGATATGGTAACTTTAACTTCGGTATTAATTTATGTGTTTGATTGTTTCTATTAATTTCAATATTTTTTGCTAATTTTGGCTAGTTTTTTTTAGTACATTTTTTGATAATGTAGTTAGGGTAATCATTATTTTTTTGCATAGGATGTGAAAACCTGCTACCAGCTACCCTGTAGCCCGTACTACAAGGTTATTCGGGGGTGGCTATGTTCTGCCGACCCGCTAAAAACACACACTCTTTTGAGACCTTAAGATCACCCCCAGGTAAAGCCCGCATTCAGTGTCGTATCGCCATCAGGGGTGATCTTATATCCCGACTCCATCGCTTACGCGACTTCTTCCCTTATCCAACGGTATGTCGACGAAGTTAGAAACGCCATTTTTAAAAATCGAAAAAAAAAATTTTGTGCTAATTTGTGCTAAATTTGTGCTAAATTGTGCTGCAAAACATTTTTCCAAAAAATTATTTTTTCACCTAAAAAAACCAAAAAAAAATTTTTTGGCCCAGAATTGCCAATTTTGAAAAATGTAAAAAATAATATTGTGCTAAGTACACAAAATTGTCCTGAATAATGTGCCGTAAAATACAATTTCATATTATTAAAATTTGTTGAAAAAAAAAATTTTTCCAAATTTTTTTTTTTTTTTCAAAAATGTACAAAATTGGCAAACATTAAGTATGTAAGCTATAGTAAAAACCTAACACATTCTTTTTTTTCCAATAATTATTTCGCCCACACTTTTATTTTTAAAGAAAAAACAACCCTTACAAAATTTTCGAATTTTTCCAAATCCAATTTTTCCAAATTTTCGAATTTTTGAAATATTAATTTTGTGCTAGACAGAACTCAACCAGCACAAAATTATTTCTCTATAAAAGTTTTGTCTAACACCCCTTATTTCCAAAATAAACTACCCCTTCATTTTTTTTTAAAATCTCAAAGCCCAGATTTTCAAATTTTTGAATTTTTGAATTATTAAATTAGTGCTAGACATAACTCAACCAGCACAAAATTATTTCTCTATAAAAGTTTTGTCTAACCCCCCTTATTTTCAAAATAAACTATCCCTTCATTTTTTTTTAAAATCTCAAAGCCCAGATTTTCAAATTTTAGAATTTTTGAATTATTAAATTAGTGCTAGACATAACTCAACCAGCACAAAATTATTTCTCTATAAAAGTTTTGTCTAACACCCCTTATTTCCAAAATAAACTACCCCCTTCATTTTTTTTTAAAATCTCAAAGCCCAGATTTTCAAATTTTAGAATTTTTGAATTATTAAATTAGTGCTAGACATAACTCAACCAGCACAAAATTATTTCTCTATAAAAGTTTTGTCTAACACCCCTTATTTCCAAAATAAACTACCCCCTTCATTTTTTTTTAAAATCTCAAAGCCCAGATTTTCAAATTTTAGAATTTTTGAATTATTAATTTTGTGCTAGACAGAACTCAACCAGCACAAAATTATTTCTTTATAAAAGTTTTGTCTAACACCCCTTATTTCCAAAATAAACTACCCCCTTCATTTTTTTTTTAAATTTCAAAGTCCAGATTTTCAAATTTTAGAATTTTTAAATTATTAATTTTGTGCTAGACAGAACTCAAGCAGCACAAAATTATTTCTCTATAAAAGTTTTGTCTAACACCCCTTATTTCCAAAATAAACTACCCCCTTGATTTTTTTTTAAAATCTCAAAGTACAGATTTTCAAATTTTAGAATTTTTGAATTTTTAATTTTGTGCTAGACAGAACTCAACCAGCACAAAGTTATTTACCTTCAAAAGATTTGTCTAACAAAAATATGCAAAAAAAAATTTATGCGTGAGAGAGGTTATCTCACCAACAGTTCGTAAATTTACATTCTGGCCGTAATTTTACTCACAGGTTAGCATTTTGAACAAACTGTCGAACAGTCAAATTTATTAAAAATTTAAATGCTATGTTATTTTTTACTTAATAATTGATAAAAAAATTTAAATTAAAAAGTTAAATAGAGTTTAAATTATTTTGATTTTTATGAATTGTTATATTTTGAAAATTGAAGCATATCGATTACTTCTAATTTAAATACGTCATTATTTATATTATAAAAATTCTTAAAAGTTATTTATTATAATAATAATTTTGAAAAGATTTTTAGATTTACATGATACAAAAATCAAGTTGAAAGAAATTTAAAAGTTGAATTTTTATAATTGACAGTTAGGTAATTTCTAATAGTAAATTAGTTAGTTATTAATATTTATTTTTAATTATTAATTACATAAACATATTTAGGCTCAAATTGTTATAAATTAATAAAATAACAAATATTGAAGAAATTTGAAAACGCTTAAATTAAATAACAAATAATTTTTGTTTAAAAACAATTTTTTATGTTTTAAAAGAACACAAGTTTTTCATATAACATGAATATTAATGTTTATTAAATCAATCAATGAAAATTGAAATTACGTTTGCGATTTTCAAATTGTTTTTTTCAAAATTTAAATGGCTTCTCCTGCTGGCGCCCCCCAATTTAATATTAGTAATATCAAGCTCTATATTGCTTATTCATTTTTTTATTTAAAAACTCCCTTTTTCCACTTTAAAAACTCATTATTTACTCACTTTTTTATATTAAAAAGTCTTTTTTAAATATTTTCAATTTGCAAGTCCACTGGCAGCCTTCCTTATTAGATAAATATTATTCATCAATTTGTTTTATTTATTATTATAGTTTAAATTCTAAAACATACGGAAAACTAATCGCGCGCTTGCGCGCGATATATTTTGCTAGTATATTATAAAACAATAATGGTTTTTTCAACAAATTAATTATTAGAAAATAATTTTACTTACAAAGTGCAAATCAGAATATATTAGTATTGAAATTGTTTTTCAGTATTTAGTAGTAATTTGAGTTTAAAAGGAAACGTAATTTTAAAAAGTAAAACACCTACATATGTGTAATTACCTTAAATATATTGGAATGTCAAAACGGTGTCTGCATACAAAAATCATGTTTAATTATTTTCTTTTCAAGAACGTTTCAAGTGAACGCGCCATTTGACTAATGGCTGCTGATGCGAAGACCATGCGCAGATGTATCGAGGATTTCGATAATCAAGATGATGCGATATACATCTTGCTTATACTTTTGATTTAGAGGTTATGTGTTTCTTAGTAATTGATGGCATTATTTATCATTATTATTGAATGTTACAGAGCTCGCTGTTTTTCAATTGTGACAGTTAATAGTTGTTTAACTTGTATTTTATTTGTTTTGAAGTTATATGGAGACTTTTACTTTTTCCTTTCTTATGAGAAAAGCTTTTTGACTTTTTGACCATGGTAAGTACCGTGTATGTTTTTTATAATAAAATATGTAAATCTTATAATAAGCTTTCTGTTACATTATGAAATGGTTTTTAATTAAAAGTAGGAATTGAATTCTTTATTACATTAGACAGAGAATTGTGGAAGAAGAATCTATATCTAAACTTTTTTGTAATAGATTACGGGCTGGTTGAACGTGTCAACCAGTTCAACGTTGGCGTTTCTCGCTTTTAAAAGACACATTAAATTAGTAAATGTTGATTTATTAGAAATAATATATAGTGGCTCTACTAAAATATAGAAAATCAAGAATTAATTAATTATAATAAAACAGATACAATAGTAATTGATATTTTTATTAATATTCATATTGCTTTTAAAAATAATTCTTTAAAAAATATAAAAATTTAATGAAGAAACTTTTTATAGTTAAAAAACACTAAAGCACATTTAATTTCAAAATTATCATTTTCTTTATTTACTTATATTAATATAATTAATATGCTAGTAATAAATTATAATATAACAAATGAATGTAATAATAAATTTATTATTTTTATTAATTTTTTTATTAATGACCTTTAAAATTTTTTTTTTGCAACTTTTATTGGCTATAATATTTAACAAAACAGAGTAAAAATTGAGTAATAAGTAGTGAAAAATGGATTTTTAAGTAATTTTCCAAAGACTTCAAAAATAAAATTAAGTATGCGAAACGTAACCTCACTTTTCGGTGAAGTTAAAAACTCATTAATTAAAAAGAGTATACTGTATTAAAGATGATAAAAACAGACATGTTAAGTTCTTCTGAAAAAGAAATGAGCAATCTGTCAGAAAATTTCAAATCTGCGAACGACGAAACACAGAAAACATCAGACGATTCTGATGATGATGTTCAGAAACATGTAAATAATTTCAAGAATTTGCAAGAAGCTTTAAAATTAAAAACAAAAAAAACCGGAGCTCAATACGGAGAATTTTGTCCTGAATTTGAGCCTTCAATGAAATCTGTCACATGCTTACCTATCTTACCAAATGGATCCAGGTGTGGTAATGTCAGAGAAAGATTGCTAATAACTGTAATTTCCAACTCATGCGCTATAGATAGTCTTCTACAAGTTATCAGTATGCTTATTCTTAACGATGATTTTTACAAGCAACAAACTGAAAATGTACAAAGCCCAATCTTCTCCTTAGCTCGATTGTTTATTCAAGAAAAAGTAAGTGCTGTAGTTTACAACAAACGGGCAAAAATTCTTCGCGATTCTAGTGCCACAGTAAAAGAAATACTGCAGTACGACAAACCAAGAAAAAATTCAAAACCGTCAAAAATTAGCATAGTAAAAGTTAATGCAGTATGCAATATAACTAATTTAGTGACTAATCTTTTCGAAGAAGCACCAAGTTATACTGCTGATTACGCATGCTCGGTTTGTCAAGCACAAAAAACAGATGTTTCTATTCTGGCCAGAATTAATTTACAAACTATTAAATCGTCTGGAGTCAAGAAATTAGAAGAGGCTCTCTATTTGCCGTTTAAGAGAAACAAACTCTGTTGCAATAAAATGCGAGATGTAAAGGCGTTCTACGGACCACATCTTCTAGTCAAAGTTGCGATAGGAGAAAAAAACGAACTAAGAATATGTGATATACCCAGCTTTATAGAAGTAGATAAAAATACCAAATATTATATTGCAGGTTTAATCGCGTACATAGGATCTTATGACCCCACAGTGCCTGGTGACTACCTGGGATATGTTAAAGTCGGAGAAACCTGGTTAAAATACGACGATTTTTCGTCATCAAAATCTCCACAAAAAGTTGACAAAAATCAACAAGTTGATCCACATTTTCTGTACTACGCAAAAATGCCACCCAGGGTAACTTTGTAAACTAAGTAAAAATACTTCCTCAATATTTTTTTAAAAATATGTCCCAAAAAAGTTAATTTAAAAATGTTACAAAAGATATTCAATATAGGTATGTATTTTTATAAGAATTGTTCAAAACTAATTTTAAAGAAATTTTATTGAAGAAGTTTAAAATAATCAGAAAGTATTAAACTGTTAAATATTATAATATTTATATTCGAGTGAAAAACGTCGAGGTTCAAAACATAAAAGAATTTCTCGCTGCTAAAAATTATATTAATGTACTTCATTCATACCACATGTAAAGAAAGGATTCATTTTCATAATAAATATATAACAAACACTAGCCATTAAAATACAATTTTTGTTTATTAAAACCCAAAAAAGTATTACTCATATTAAAAAAAATTAAAAAACACACCAAGCGAAGTGAAAAAATAAGTTATTAGTGCAGAATAAAAAATTGTCTAACACCCAACAAAATCTTTAAATTGTTTCAAACAGAAGGGCATTATTAATCAGTTAAAATATTACATAAAATAAACATTATTTACAAAATTAGAATTGTTAAAGAAAACTTTTTTATACAAAAAATATTATGCTGGTTGACTTCTATACAGAACAAAATTAATGATTAGAAAATTCAGAAATAAGGATATCTAGACTTCAAAAAATTGACAAACACCGAAGGACTAGTTTATTTTGGAAATAAAGGATGTTGGACTACAATTCTTTAGGAAAATAATTTTGTACTGGTTGAGTTCTGTCTAGCACAAAATTAATAATTCAAAAATTCGAAAATTTGATAATCTGGACTTTGAGATTTTAAAATAAAAATGAAGGGGGTAGTTTATTTTGGAAATAAGGGGTGTTAGACAAAACTTTTATAGAGAAATAATTTTGTGCTGGTTGAGTTCTGTCTAGCACAAAATTAATAATTCAAAAATTCGAAAATTTGAAAATCTGGACTTTAAGATTTTAAAAAAAATGAAGCGGGTAATTTATTTTGGAAAGAAGGGGTGTTAGACAAAACTTTTATAATGAAATAATTTTGTGCTGGTTGAGTTCTGTCTAGCACAAAATTGATAATTAAAAAATCGATTATTTAGAAATCGGGACTTTGAGATAAAAAAAATGAAGGGGGTAGTTTTTTTGGAAAGAAGGGGTGTTAAACAAAACTTTTATAGAGAAATAATTTTGTGCTGGTTGAGTTCTGTCTAGCACAAAATTAATATTTCAAAAATTCGAAAATTTGGAAAAATTGGATTTGGAAAAATTCGAAAATTTTGTAAGGGTTGTTTTTTCCTTGAAAATAAGGGTGTGGGCGAAATAATTATTAGAAAAAAAAGAATGTGTTAGGTTTTTTCTATAGCTTACATACTTAATTTTTGCCAATTTTGTACATTTTTGAAAAAAAAAAAATTAAAATTTTTTTTTTTTTTCAACAAATTTTAATAATTTGAAATTGTATTTTACGGCACATTATTCAGGACAATTTTTTGTACTCAGCACAATATTATTTTTTACATTTCTCAAAATTGGCAATTCTGGGCCAAAAAAAATTTTTTTGGTTTTTTTGGGTGAAAAAATAATTTTTTGGAAAAATGTTTTGCAGCACAATGTAGCACAAATTTAGCACAAATTAGCACAAATTTTTTTTTTTCGATTTTTAAAAATGGCGTTTCTAACTTCGTCGACATGTTTGTTGTTCGATCGGATTAATGAGATATCAAGGAAATTAATTTGTCCGTTTATTTCGACTTCATTGGTAAATTGTAAACGTTCATTGTAGTTATTAAAAATGTGTAAAATTTCGTTAATTTTGTTTTCTGGTACACATGTGATAATATCGTCCACATATCTATGGTAAAAAATTGGTTTAAAGGATAATGCATATATACATTGAGTTTCCAAGTCGTCCATTACTATGTCTGCAAATAAACCTGAAACAAGAGACGCCATTGGTGTACTAAATGTTTGTTGATGGTATCGATCATTGAACTTAAAAAAGGTGTTGTCCATAAGAAAGTCTGTTATATTTAGTACGTCATCAAGGGGGATGTTAGAGTAATTAGCAATATTTCTGTAGCGTCTTATAATGCTATTTTTTATATATTTTGCTTCCTCATAGAGGAATCGTTGTGATCGTTAAGATTTTCGATTTTCCAAAAATAGTGTAAATCGACTCAGTTTCATCTGAAAAGTTCAAATTTTCATTCCTGAGAAAATGTCTGGATGTGTGTGTGTGTATGTGTGTGTGTATGTGCTAAATTTTTTGGCGCCAGGATATCTCGGGAACGCTTTAACGGATTTTAATAAAATTTGGATGACATATGAAGCTCACAAATATCTAAATTTGGACACAGGGATTTTTAAAAATACTCAATCAAATTTTTTTGAGCACCTTTTTTCATCGAAAAATATCGTTTTTTGGCAAAAAAATTTTTCATGCTAAAAATTCAGACAAATTAATGAAAAAATCATATTCCTTGTTTCAAAACGAATCGATTGACCTATATAAAGTATATAATTGACCAAAAACTCACGTAATAATTCATGATTTTTCAGTTTTTTTCATCAAAAAATTTCGTTTTTGGAAATTTAAAAAAAAAAAAAATTTCATGTCAAAAATTAAACCAAACGAATTATTAAAACCATATTCCTTGTCTCAAAACGAATCGATTGACCTATATAACTTTTATATTTGACTAAAAATTTACGTATTAATTCATAATTTTTATTTTTTTTTTTATTGAAAAATCTCGTGTTTTGCCAACAAAAAATGTCTTGCTAAAAATTCAAACAATGGAATTAAAAGAATCATATTCCTTGTCTCAAAACAAATTGACTAAAAATAATTAACTAAAAACCCACGTAATAATTCATGATTTTTCATTTTTTTTCATCGAAAAATCTCTTTTTTTGCCAAAAAATTTCTAACAATTATTATTTTTTGACCACAGTTTCTTTTTTAAAAAAAAATTCTATTTTAAAAAACGAATATGCTATTCAAAATTAAGTAACTTACCTTTAATTTTTTAGAACATTATTGCTTTTCTTTCTTAAAAAAATAATAAATTTCATTGATTTGTTATAATTTCTTAAATTTTTTCATTGTTCATTAATTTTCCTTCAACAAAAATGTAGTATAGTGGAAAATCATCTATTGGAATTACCTAAATTATACTTCGTCATCCTAAAGTACTTTCTGTCCGTAAGTTATCTAAGATTTTAAAAATTAAATAAAATTTATAAATAAAATAAAAATATAAAAATGTTTCATTTTGATTGGATTTTAGCCAAGTCAATGAAATTGAAATTTATGATTAAGAAAATTTCAATCATATTGTTTCCAAGATGCACCGCGAGGAGGTAACCAATCAAGCATCTTAACCTAAAAAAAATTGTATTACTTTGTACACAAATTTTTAAAAAAGACGTTGTTCTTTTTTTCTTTTAACCAAAACTTAAGTCTTTATTTTTTACATTTAACAAAACAACAACACAAGTTGATATTATTATACTTCTAAATATTTTTCTAAAAAAAGTTCATCCTCTATATTTAATAATTAAAAAAAAATTAATAACACTTTATTTTATGTGATAAAGAATGGCTTTAATGGTTTAATTGCAAAATTTGTATGAAATATTTGATTGAAACATTTAATATCTTTTATAATAATTTTTTTATAATTACATAAAATATCATTAAGATAATAGGCCTTATCCATTTTCGATGTGGCCCAACCGAGGGCCGAATGAAAATTTGCAGTTAAGATATAAGGTTGTCCCATCTTTTTAATACTGATTTAGGTCAACCAAAAGTACCGAATGAATTTTCCGACCTACCGCCGAATGTCGCGTCGGCCCAACTTCTGTGACAGTCGGGCCGTCGGCCAGCAATAAACTGTGGCCTGAAGTCGGCCCAACCGAGGGCCAAATGAAAATGCATTGTTAAGATATAAAGTTGGACCATCTTTTTAACCGACGTGCAATCATTAACAAGTATTTCAGACCATTTTTTGATGATATTTATATTAATCAAGAGTAGTTCAAAATTTTCCATATTTATTAATGATATTTTTCGTGATTATGTTTTGAACAAAAATAAATATTAAGTTAAAATCAATTTTTCTTATATTATTCACACCATTATTTATCATATTCCACTAATATATTTTAAGTATTTAATATTTGATTATTCAAAACATTTTTCATTTATGCTTTGAAATTAATTTTATCATTTATAATTTTCGACAATAAAAGAAAGACAATAAATGTCTTTATTTAACAAGAATTTTCGATGAATGTAGACAAATTAATTTTATTTTAAAGAACATTCAGGAAAATTCCTAGGAATTTCATCTTCTAAAATTTTCAAAAAGTGTTCTCTCATCAATTTTGCATTTAATGAGTAATTTATGTTACAAGGATTTTGATTTAATATTATGGAAGTTGCAAATGCAGCAGCATAAATTCCACATGATGATAAGTCAGGTTGAGTTTGTTGTAGTTTTTCAAAAATGATGTTACTTAAATTTATTTTTCCATAACGTTTAAATATGTACATTTTTTCCTCATATGCCAAAGAATCATAATCCAAATTTTTCCAATACAAACTATCAAATATGTGTAATTTATTTTCCTTATAGAAATACATCTCCAGTGATTAGATTGCCTTCCACCAAGAATTTGAATGTCTTTTTTATTTATTTTATTGATAATTTGAGGAGTTTGTAAACATAAAACTGTGATTGGATCAAATTCGCTATTAAAGCAAATTATTTCCATGAATTTATCTAATTCAGTATCCTGTAACCATGCTTCTGTATTTAAAATGCGTACTCTTACATTAACTAAAATTGGTAAATTTTGTTTTCTTCTTTTTTTAGAAGAGACATTTTATACAGTTTTTAAATTATTTGAATTTAAATTAATATTTTCGCTTTTATCAGAAATAATAATTTTTTGTTAATGATTCTGAATAATTTGAATTTAATGAACTGTTACTTTTATCTTCAGTTTCTAAATTTTCTGAAATATTGTTTTGTATTAACAATCCAATAAAAACTGGTTTGTGATCTGAAAAATATGTTCCATAAACACAGGAAATAAAATTTTTTATTTCTTTAGAAACAAAAATAACATCAATTTGTGTATTTTTGTTAGTTGTTGAAACATTAGTTGAAAGTTCTGTTTTAAAATTGAAATTTGATAAATATTTTTCAAGAAAAGAATCTTCATTAAAACAGTCAAAATTCAAATCACCAATTATAATTTTCTATTTATAATTCGTCTTACTAATGGTTTCATTTAAATGATTTGAAAACATTTCATTTGTCGTACTTGGAGATTTGTACCCACTGATTATATCCACATCGTCTATAATTATATGAAATAAATCTATATGATGTTGATAACCAGAAATAATAGTTGTTTTATTAATTGAATTTACTAATTTAAAATTAATGTTTTCTTTAATAAAACATATTACTCCTCTGGTTAATTTTGGTGTATTACTTTCTGACATAAACACAATTTTAAATCCTTTAATGTTTACGTTATCAATATTTTCTTAATTTGTGTTTTAGAAAAAATTAATACATCTGCTTGCTGAAACCATGGATCGCATAAAATGTACTTTATGTTTTTTTGTAATGAACAAGAATTTTAATAAATTATTTTAATGCTTCCTTGTATTTCATTTATATATGATAATTTCAAAGTTTTTTCTGATTTTAGTCTCATAAGTTCATCATTTAGAATATGATTATTTCTTAAATTGTTTAAACATTTTAAATTGCCAAGAATGTACAAATCATTCAAATTTCTTACTCTACTCGAAGCAACATATAACATAGGTTTAGTGACTCTATAATTTCTTGTAAAATCAACACAAATTTTATCATAAGTTTGACCTTAACTTTTGTGAATTAATAAACCTTTTCTTGAAACACCAGGAATTTACTTTGAAAAAATAGCTTCAATTCATTATAAATCAGAAGAAAATTTTGTAATTTCATATTTTGATTTGAACAGTACTCTAAGTGTTCAAAACAAATTATCCACAGCATTTGGTAAGGTTTTTCCCCTTTGCGTAAATGCTAATCTCAATTTTGATTGCAAATTTAATGAAATTAATGAATTGAATATAAAGTGTAATACTTCTATACAAACACTGCAAGCTTTTCTTCTCAATATTCCAGGAAATCCCCTTGTTCTTTCACGTCTGAGAGTATCAGAAATGTAATAGATTTAATAGAAACAAATTTTCCAAAAATAAAGGCATCAAAACGCAAAATTTTTATAAAAGATATCAATAACATTTATGCCTATGAGGATACTATATCAAGAACTTTATTTAAAATTAATGAACTTTATAATGAAGTTCTTGAAATTTATTCATGGGAAAATACTATTAGAAATATCACACTTCTTGAAAACAATTCTTTTGAACAATTACTAAAAATAGAGAAAGCTTTTGAAGAATATATATGTGACGCTCCGCGAGAGAAGGGACCTATCGTGGAAAAATCAATTTTCATTTTTTTTACACTAAAAGATCATTTTTGAGTTGTTCTTTCATTTCCATGTTTCAAAAAAAATTTTTATTAATTACACTTTTTGTTATAATGCTTCAAACCTAGACGTACTAAGTGTATCGCATTTTTTGGATTTTCTTTGAACGACCGCCCTATGAAATTGGATTTTATTTATTTTAGTTTTTTTTATGGCAATTGGTAGTTTTTGAGTTGCTTTTTGAGTTTCAAAAATTAAAATTTGATTCCTGTAATTAGTTTTCTTATTACGAAGCTTCAAACATAGGCATGTTAAGCGTCTCGATTTTTCTTCCTCCTCTTTGTCCGTCCGTCCTTTAAAGTTTGCTTTCTCAGCGATAGGTCCCTTCTCTCGCGGAGCGTCACATATATGCTTTAGAATCCGTAATATCCCGTTTAACAAGAAATTTTTCTTTGAATTTTGAATACTTTAATAAATTGGCAATTGAATTTAGTTATGAAAATCAAATGAATAACCCTTTTAAAGACATACATTTTCAAGATATAGTTTTATTATCAAAAATAAACTACTTGCAAATTGAAAGCTTTATTTTCTCTGTAATAAATTTCCCAACAATTTCTGAGGATGTTTACACTTTATATAAAACACATCCTACTCCATTATTTTCAAATTTTTAAACAAATTACACTGTTTCTATCTACATAAAACCTCTAATGTCTTATATTGCTCTATCATACGATAATAATTCTTAATTTCAAACAGAAGAATCATTTCTAGATAATTGTCAGCAAACAATTTTAAAATCTTATATATGCATAAATTTGCCACCAAGGAAAAATATAATGTTAGATGTTACCTGCGAAGTAATGCTATTAACAAACTTAAAACCATCAAAATGTAATTTTTACATAAATTTCAATAATTTTCAAGTTCTGACACCATTAAAAAAGCATCCAGGATGGTTATATGCTTTACCAACTATTGAAAAAATAACTATCATATGTCCAGAAACTTTGTCAAAAACAATTGAAATAACCGGAACAGGGATTCTTCAAGTAAAACCAGAATGCCAAATAAAATATAGAAATTTTCTTTTATCTAATAAAAAATTTCTTACCAAAATAGACCCCTTTATTTTTACACCGGAAGTTAAAATAACATTAAAAGAAATATCACCCTTATTAACAAATAAACTACAAATCAAAAAGCAAATACTTAATGTAATTTTCACAGATTTTCAACACCAGCAAGATTTGCAATTATCTATATTTGAATATCTTATAAGATCAAAAACTTTAAACTCTAAAAACACTCTGTCAAAAGAAGATTATTTTACGAACTATTTCGAAATAACATCTTGCTCTATAATTATATCAATTCTAGTTATTTTTTTAATTTTAGCTATCACCATCCCTCGTATATATAAAAATACAAATTTAATCAAACTTTCACCAATCCAACCAACTTATGTTGCGAATACTTACCGACTTAATCCCCCTCCAACCTTAAAGCGTGTTGCTAGAAATCCTAACCTTCCGATTCTGTTTGAGGAAGTTGTTTAAAAAAAGAGATGGACTTTTATATTTTAACGTTAATATGTACTTGCTCATTTAAGGTTAAATAAATAAAAATTTTCTTAAGTATAGAATTAGAGTAAATAAATTCAATTATAATTAAAATATTATTATTTTTTTTCAGTAACAAGTTAAATTAATTAATTAAGAATTTAAATCAACAAAAATTTTTGTTTGTTTGAAGATGAGTCTAGAATAAAATATTACTGAATAACTTATATGAAATATCTGAAACTAAATAACTAAATTTTCTTTCCCTTTAATTCTATTTTTATTATTATAAAATATAAAAATACAATTTCCTAATAATTACCATAGTAAACACGAATTTCATATAAAACCTAATTAAACATTTTGCATACATTAATACAGCCTATTTATACATCATAAACCTAAATCTTCTAAAATTGGTAAGCTATCATCCGGCCTCATAAAATAATTACACTGAAAAGAAAGTTATTTTGTTATTTTATAACAAATTTAATAAATTTATATCATTTTTCTTTATTTTTATATAATAGTTACCTCTTCAATATAATTATTAACAAAACGAAATTGTCTCCCTTCAAAAACGTAGGGTTGACTAAACGATTTATAGTAACTCTCATTTTTGTTAAAATCTCAAATTTATTCAATCCAAAATATTTTTTATCACGGTCTCCTATCTAAAATAAATAAATAAATAAAATAAAATAAAAAATTAATAATAATAATATATTTATTTTTCTTTTATTAATGTTTATTATTATCAATTAAATTCTATGGTTATCAACTTACTTTAATAAGCTGACCATCTTTTAATAGCCATAATTTTCCATCCACAGAAATAGGTTCATTTACCCCCAAGATATTCCATTGGAAAAGTTCCTCGCGTTTTAACATTATCAAAGTCTGATAACTAGATACTGCCCAGTAGTGAGGTAATTTGACGTCAATATCGCCAAAAATTGTAAAAGAGATGTCCCTTAACAAAATAGGTAAATTCGTATCTACCCATAATACATACAGTCCATCATGCTAAAAAGAAGAAGAAAGCAAAAAGAAAAAATAATTAATCAAAATAAAAATAAAATTTTTTTTTCTTTTCTTCTCTCTCTCTCATTTTTGTAAGTAAAGGATATTTTTAAAATTTAGACTAAAATTCAACTTGAACTAAGCAGTGATGGCCCATAATTACATTAAATAAATTATAAAAATAATATATTTTTTTTTTAAGCAAAACGAAACTTACCACAGTTAGTGTATTATTGATAATCCGACATAATTTGCCTCCAACCCCCATAATATTCCTCTGAAAATATTCGGGGAGTTGTCGATTTATCTCATAGGGGAGAGTGGCCATCAATGTACCAGTTTTTTCAATGAACCATTTCAATTTTCTCAGAAACAATTAAATAAAAATTCTCCTAATTTTAAATATAAATGAAGTTTGCGTAAACACACTACGTCCATAAATTTGAGACGTGTGGATTTATTCTTTACAGAGAAAACTGGAAAAAACTGTTTTTGATGTACTGAAGAAAAAATTTACCTAAAATACAAACACGTTTTTTAATTGAAATAAGGCCATTTAAAAATAAATGTACTTACGATTTATTTTGTTTTCGGCCTTAACTACAATATTCTAATGAGATAAAGATTTTGAAATATTGGATTAAGTTATAAAAAACCATTTTTGTTGCAAATGTCATGTTGATTCAATGTACCGGGGAACAATGAACCACCTGGAATTTCAGTGTATTTTCGATTTCCAGAGTGGTATGCTTGATTATAAAACTAGGCATGCGTACAGCATGTTACAGCGATTGTTATCAGTACTTTTCTCAACATAGCAAAACTAAAATGCCATTTTAGCTAGTTAACTTAAATTTGAGGTATATTTATGTTATACATTATCAATTAAAAAGTGTTAAGTAACAATTTTTTATAGTATTTGATAGAAAATAAGTTTTTTTACAAAGTGAAAATTGCAATATTATTATTGTTGAACATTTTTAGTATTTTTATAGAGGTGGTTCATTGTGTACCCAGGTTGTTGAAAATGAAAATAGCTTGTTACTTTAGAAAAATCCTAAATTTTATTATTTAATCAAAATAAATCTTGTAAAATATGTGTGCA
Organism: Ganaspis brasiliensis; assembly: GCA_037103525.1. NCBI lineage: Eukaryota > Metazoa > Arthropoda > Insecta > Hymenoptera > Figitidae > Ganaspis > Ganaspis brasiliensis. The sequence goes on along the minus strand of JAZKLR010000045.1, from coordinate 1,947,657 downwards.
TTACCTAGATAAGTGTTGTAGTTTTATATTGATGCAAAGAAGTGCTTGAAATTGGTGAAATTCAATAAGTACTATGACCTTGAAAAAAACCCGGTACATTGATAGCCACTCTCCCCTACCACAATTCACTCTTTCTTGCATCCGAATATTTCTGCCAATGACCCGGCACTAATATTAATTTTGAACCAAACAACCATGTAATAAAAAAATTCGCCACAACTTTCTCCCAAGGATCTTCCATATCATTTTCAAAGACATTCAATAATGAGTCGTCAAAATCAAGATTTTCCATTTTTTTTTTTACACTTATATATATATAGAGGAAAAGAGCCAGTACTACGTTCTTTCAAAGAAAATGGTATAAACCAGACTAATTGTAAAACAGGCAAAAACCCTACAATTCCCACCACAAGATTCTTTAAACATGGTTTTAACCAATCAAAAAAGAAACATCTTTGTTTCAAAACATAGCGAAACAGATGCATTTTGTTAGCACCTCTAAAAGATAAGAAAATTTCACCTTTGCCGCGCTAGTGTTTACCTATATTAATCCTATCAGCCACTAAAATCCTGTTTCCAAATTTCCACTAAACCTCATCTTAGAAATCATAGAAATAAAAAGAAAAAAGAATTTATTTATGGGATCGTTCTAAGACAAAGAAATTTTTCATTTTGGCACATTATTTAAGGAGGGGATATGCATTATAAATATTGCATTATTCCTTTTTTAGGAAATGGGTAAATTTTTCTTTTCGTTTCAAATAGTAATGCATTGAACTTTTACGTATCTTTCTGCGACAAATCATATACTTTTTTTATATATCAGACCTTATAAATTGTAAAAATTATCATACATGTTACAGAAATGTATCCTGCAAATACGGTTCAACCAATTACAAAATTAAATAATTTAACAATCGAATACTGTTTCTCAAAACCTATTTATAATGTTACAAATGTAGGAACAACGTCAGAACCACTTTTTAAAGCAGTATGTAGTACTATAAAATATAAAAATAATTTTTTTTCAACTGGTGACCCAGCGCATACGGCACAAGAAGCTCGTCATAAAGCAGCCATAAAAATGTGTAATATATTGGAAAACAATTTTGAATTTTTGACAAAAGACCAACAAATAACAGAGATTAATTTCAAAAAAGAAATGTTGTTTAAGTGGGAAGCTTCTTGCGAAAAATGTTACTCACGTAATCATACAATGGAATTCTGTTAAAATCGTTTAAAAAATCTTCGTCTAATAAAACATTTATTGTAACAAGTTAATTCTTTAAAAATCAAACATGATTTACTTAACACCTCATGTTTGAAAGTAAGGGGTGAGGGATTGCATGTATTTATGTTTAACTATCTTTGTTTTAAGAAAATAAAAGATAAACAAATTTTTTTTTTATTATTTAAATTAGATAAATTATCGTATATACTGTGTTCTTGTAAACTTGTCCGAGAGTAAAAATAAAAAAAAACAAATAAATAAATAATAATAAAAAATATATATATATAAAAAAAAAACGTAAATTATGTAAATTACGTAACAAATAATCTTGTCTTAAAATTAGTAATATCACTATTTAATTGATGTTTAATATCAGATTTATAACACAATGCGTAAACAAATCTTTAAAATATTATCGTTTGATCAATATATTCTATATCGGATTTTGGTATAGCTTACGTAAAATTGCGTAAAAAGTTGTTGTTTGACTTTGAATTTGAATTGTTTTAGTGTGTGCTATTTATATCGAAATATTATAATGCTTTATTCAAAACCTATATGTACACCTTGATTACGAACATAATCTATTTCAAGAAAAATTATGTAAATTTGCGAAGTAAGATTTTTCAAAATTAATAACTGTAAATCGCATAAACACTAGGTTATAAGAAATGCACGAATGTGTGATGAATGGATTTGGTTTCTACTGTAAACGTAACAACTCGACATCTCGATTAACAATTAATAATTGATAATTCAAAACTAAAATTTCAAGGTTTAATTAAATCCAATAGAGTTATAATTTGGACCAAAACTCACCCCATAAGTTTTGGAAAAGAGGGCCGAGGTGTTACGTCAAGTAACTTATTTTATAATTTTTTCAAACTGAAATTGTATTATTATAAAAATCAATGTTTAAATAAGTAACGTTTTGGCTATCGACCGAAGTAACCCTCTTGTTTAAAGACAAAATCAATCGGAACGTTAATAGGGGAGATATGATGCTCGAGAAACATGCATATTACCCTAAATTAAATGTGCTAAGTGGTTCCTGCCACCCACTGGGAGATGGAAAACACCATCGATTACTTTTCTAAATAAAAGCTCCAGAGACCAGCAGAACAAGTCAGTCTAATTCAAACCCCGATACTCTAATTGTTAAAATCTTCGTATCAGTTATCAACTCTTCGTACAAGTATAACTCAAGACCAGAAACTCTGTTCATCAACCATCTAAATTGACTGGTTGTCAATTTTCTACGAATCTTATTTCAACGAATTGTATTCTTCAAAATCTACGCATCTTTTAATCAAATTTGAATACAAGACAATTTCCTGCCAACGTTCGCTCAGTACTGGTTGCCAGTATCCTGCTAATATTCAACCAACAGCTTCTACTACTCAGCTGGTTGGTTGCCAGTTTCTTGCCAGTGTTTGGCCAACATCACAGCGACGTCTCAGCTGATTGGTTTTCAAGACCTCGCCAGGACTCACCCAACATCTTGCCGATCTCTCAGCTGGCTGGTCGCCAATTTCCTGCCAGGATTCAGCCAGCATTCAATTAGTCTCTCAGCTGACTGATTGCCAGATTCCACCCAAGGTTCGACCATCATTACTCAACTCTTGTTCCTGAGCTTGGTCTAAGAATCTTTACATTAAATTTAAAAGGTTAGTTCCAAATATTTTTAATCCCTTGTCGCTTTCCCAAACCCTTATCTATATTCTTTGTAAAAAGATAGAACCTGTTTCAGATTGTCCATACTCTGCCACCAGTTCTCGCCGCTCTCTCAACACCTCAGCTTGTAGGTTTCTAACGTCGATTAGCCTTTGTGTAAACAATAAATTTAGATATTTGTACAACTGTCTCTCGATTCATTTACTCGTACACCTAACCCTCACTGTTCAAACCACCGATAGATTTAAAAAATAATTTTCGTATGTTATGTTATTTATGACGTAACAGTATAATGAACAAAACACAACAATTCCCTTGTTTCCTCTTCCTTTGAGAAGAGGGATACCATGTAATATGCAGCCAAAAGTGGAATGATCACTAATCTTTGCGTTTTTTCGTACCATATACCCACTATAACTCTAGAGCCAGCCAAAAAATATTTAAGTTTTTTTTCGCTTATTTTGAAGTTCAAAGTCCAAAATTTTATTTAGTTTAATTTCAAACTTTTAATTACTTTTCTAGAAAACGAAGCCCACCAAACTTAAACAATGAAAATTCACAAAAAACGAAAAATTTACTTGTTTTTAACATATTCAATCTTTGGTTCTATTAATCGAAAAAGCTTAAAAATAGAACCATTTATCGGAAAATTTTATAAGCTTTGCAATGGATTATAAAAATTATTATTTCGCTAATATCTGACAGATTTACCAACATTATTAGACTAACCTTGTTTAAATCACATTTTTGTAAGTGGTCTCACACTTTTAGCTGGTAATGTATATCTCTAATAATAATCATTGCTTTTTCTATCTATTTTTTCAGTTTTTACTTTAAATAAAATTTTAATTATCGTTGGTTTTTTATATTTTACTTTTACAATTGTTATTTAAAATAAACATTGTATTTTTTTTCATGTTACTATTTTTCTCTTTTTTTATAACATTCATAACGTTTTTAATTTAAAAAAATCTTTTTTTTTATTTGTTAAACGTTTTTATATATTTTATATTTTTTATTTTCATGTATTTTTTATGTTTGGCATAATTGTAAATAAAAAAATTTGTTTTCAACATGAAAAAGTAGACAATAATAGTAGCTTTTTGTTCTTAATTAACATAGGAGAAGTAAAATAATATTTTTATATTTTAAATTGGTCATTTTTTAAAAATTTATTATGTTGAAATTTAAAAATATTCTGACAGTACTTATATTATTTGTTAAGTTTTTTAAAAAATATAAAGTTTTCTTTTCAAAATATAAAGGGGGCCAATCATGTTATGACAACTTTGCTTAATTTATGCATTTTTATACAATTATAAAACTATTAATAATTATTTGTTCTTTGTTTGTAAACACAAAACTAATATGTGTCGATTCAGGGTGAAAGGGACCTTAGCTGCAAAACATTCGATTTTGAATTTTTATTATGAATCAATAGAATTTGAGTTGCTCTTTCACATAGAGTAATCAAAACTTGTTTATGAGTCAAATTTTCTGAACTGGGCCACCTAAAACTGACTATTCAAATTTGCTTTACTTCTATACATAATTTATTACAGCCAGATGGTACAAAAACATTCCTGGAAAGCTTTTTTAAAAATTTTAATTTTTCAATTAGTATTAGTATAAAATTTGTTTATACATTAACAAAATAATTAAATTATAATAGTTTTTCGTAAATTAAACGACTAATTAGTTAAAAATATTGAAGAACATAATCGAACATTTAAAAATTGGTTTAAAACTTAAAAAAAGCAATTACAAATCAAAGAATGGAATCGAAATTTAAAGAATATACTTAAAAATTGAAAAAAAGTAATTGAAAAAAGCCGATAATTAATAAATATAGAAGGAAGAATAGTTCTAGAATTACATAATTGAATTGAATTCGTAAAATAATTTTTATAAGTGAAAAAAATAATTAAAAATTGAAAAAATAAATTGAAAATTAAAGAATTAAATGGAAACCTCAGGAAAATAATTGATAATTAAAAGAAAAATTAGAATATTACGAGAATAATTAAAAATTGACGAAAATAATTTGCTATTAAAAAAAAATTAATTAACAATTGAAAAAAAATTAAACAATGGCTGCATTAATGAACAACTGAAAAAAATAATTAAAGAAAATAATAAATATCATGTAATTTTAAATAAAATAGTTAAAAATTTATAATAATGAAAGTTAGAAATAATTGAAAATTAAATAACTGGATTAAAATTTAATTAAAATTTGAAAAGTAAATGATAAATAAATGAGCAAAAATTACCTAATGACAAAAAATAAATGACAGCTAAAAACCAAATTTAAAAAATGACTAGATTAATACATAACGATCAATATATTTTTAAAACCCAAAGAATAATTATAAAATTTTAATAGAATAACTAAAACAATTAATAAAATCCAAGAAAATTATTGAAAATTGCAGAAAATAATTAACAATTGAAGGAAATAGTTACAAAATTACAACAATAAATGAGAAAATGAAGAAAATGTTTGAAAAATGACGAAAATAATTGTCAATTGAAAACAAAATTCGAAAAATGACTGGATTAAGAAACTGAAAAGAATAATTCAAAACATAAAACAAAAATATTAAGTTTAAAGAAAATAATTGCAAAATAAACAATAAGAAAATTTATTGGAATGATTGTTGGAAATAATTGCAGTTTTAATAACTGGATTAAAAATTAAAAAAAATAATTAAAACCAATTCAAAATTAAAGAATGGAATTAAAAAACGTAATTGAACAATTGTATTTAAAATTAAAGAAACCTAATGATAATAAAAAATAAACAGTACAAAAAGCAGACGCAATGCGCCTACAATTGAGGGTTTCGTGGCTTTTTCTTGATCACACACAACTCTTACACACACCCAAAAAATGGTAAAAAAAACCATCTCCTCTCTTTCCCTATTTCTGTTTCTCTTCTATAATATATTATGAATACATTAGGTTTTACCAAATATCATTGTTATATTTGTTTTGTTACTTACTTACATAATAACAAGCATATTGTTTCCAACATGCACAACCTGGAAGTAACCAATTTTGCATCTCAAAAATCCTCATTTTGTGTAGTATATGATTATTTAAATAAAATATAATATCAATGTCTCAAACTATCAATTCGATTTAAAATATGTCTCAAAGTGCCAATAACTAAAGAAAGAATCGTTAACGGATTCAAAGAAATTTTGGTCTCAAAAATAATAAAAAAAATCTTAGGTATTAATTTATTAAATATAAGGTCACATTTCGTCCCTATTGGTAATTCTTTTTCCCTCGTCTCTGTCTTTTACTATCACCCTTTCTCTCGCACACAACCTAAAATTGACAGCTATTGGTTCGTGTATTTCTGTCTCTGTCTCTCCCTATCACCCTCTCTCTCGCACGCAACCTAAACTTGACAGCTGTTGGTTCGTGTGTTTCCGTCTCTGTCTCTCACTATCACCCTCTCTCTCGCACACAACCTAAAATTGACAGCTATTGGTTCGTGTGTTTCCGTCTCTGTCTCTCACTATCACCCTCTCTCTCGCACACAACCTAAAATTGACAGCAATTGGTTCGTGTGTTTCCGTCTCTGTCTCTCACTATCACCCTCTCTCTCGCACACAACCTAAAATTGACAGCTATTGGTTCGTGTGTTTCCGTCTCTATCTCTCACTATCACCCTCTCTCTCGCACACAACCTAAAATTGACAGCTGTTGGTTCGTGTATTTCTGTCTCTGTCTCTACCTATCACCCTCTCTCTCGCACGCAACCTAAAATTGACAGCTGTTGGTTCGTGTGTTTCCGTCTCTGTCTCTCACTATCACCCTCTCTCTCGCACACAACCTAAAATTGACAGCTATTGGTTCGTGTGTTTCCGTCTCTGTCTCTCACTATCACCCTCTCTCTCGCACACAACCTAAAATTGACAGCTATTGGTTCGTGTATTTCTGTCTCTGTCTCTCCCTATTACCCTCTCTCTCGCACACAACCTAAAATTGACAGCTATTGGTTCGTGTATTTCTGTTTCTGTCTCTCCCTATCACCTTCTCTCTCGCACACAACCTAAAATTGACAGCTGTTGGTTCGTGTGTTTCCGTCTCTGTCTCTCACTATCACCCTCTCTCTCGTACACAACCTAAAATTGACAGCTATTGGTTCGTGTGTTTCCGTCTCTGTCTCTCACTATCACCCTCTCTCTCGCACACAACCTAAAATTGACTGCTATTGGCTGTGTACGACGGACGGACGGACGGACGACAAAGTTTCACTATAAGGGTTTCGGTCCCGAACCACGAAACCCTAAAAATCATAGAAAAAAACGATAACTTTTTAATATTAAAGAAAATAATTTAAAATCGAAAAGTGGAATTTAAATTTCAAGAAAATAACTGAGAATTGAAGAGAATAGTTCTTAAATTGAATAATTAAATTGCAATTTCAAAGCAATTTTTATGAGTGAAAAAGTAATTTGAAAAATCCCACAATTATTAAATAAAAAAAAACAATTAACAATTGAAAATAATTCAAAGAATGGTGAGAATGATAACAGTTGATAATTGAAAGAAAAATTACAAAATGATTAATATAATTAAATATTAAAGAAAATTTTCTCGTTTTATCCGTGAAGTGGCCACTATGATTATTATGTTACTTATTATTTTACTTTTATAGTAAAAGGCGATTAATAATTAAAAAAATAAAAACTCATATAAATTTTAATTAATTTGAAAATATACATTTTGTTAAACTTAAATGATTTTAAACAAAAAATATCTAAATGCCAAACTTGAGGTGCGGACAGAATGAAATAATTAATGAATGAATGAAAGTTATGGATTATTATTATAGATTGATTATTTTACATTTATTTATTTTATTTTCTTCTTCATTCTTCTTTTTAAAAACATTCAGATATCTTATTCCTAACTTGTTACTAGTACGTGAATTATTTTTTAAAAGTAAAACATAAAATTATTAAATATAAATTTTAAATATTCTTTAAAATCGATTAAAATAATTAAGACACATTTAAATATGGCAAAGTATAATTTATAATTGTAAATTTTTGCAAAGCAATTTAAAAGCAAGGGGAAAAATGCATTATTATTGTAATTTATTCTTAATATTTGTTTTCACTTTCATAAGAGTAAAAGTGACAGACATTACCTGATAAATTTGCAAACGGATGACGTTCTATCTTCTCTATTATTTCAATATCCTCATTCAAAATTTAAAAAAGTGTTAAAATATAAATTAATTGAAAGTTATTTAATTATTTACTTTTTGAATGATACATTAACCTATTTTAACCTCAGCTAACAACAAATGTTTTTAAATGGATACGAAATAAACATAACGTATTGTTGTATTAAATATCATTTTATTTCCGCTAAACATCTTTTCGAAGTTTGACAATAATATAAATTTGAATCATGGACATTGAATTTGTCAGACTTTTATCGATAGAAATTCAAAAATATGAAATTCTTTATAAACAAAAAAGTAGAAAATATTTGGATGCAAAAAGCAGACAACACTATATTGATGCTTTCAATTTGATTGCTGCAGATATAATTGAAGCAAATCCTGAATATGCTTCTATTAATGGTAAGTTGTTTATATAAATACATTTATAGTAAAGTAAAGATTTTTTTTAATTTTAGGGGCGTATGTAGAGAAAAAATGGAAGAGCGTCAAGGCTAAATATTACAAGATTTTACGTAAAGAAAATAGGTGCAATTATGATATTGCATTTGAGGCTGCCTTAGGAGAACTTTGCAATTATTTGTTGCTATTACGAAGAATAAGCAGAAGAGAGGTATATTTAATAACATTTTAATTTTTCCAACACATTTCAATAAAACTCAATAGAAAATTATGCGCTCAACATCTTTGACCGAAGGTTTTCTGGTTGGTGCATGGACTTCTTTGGGTTTTCCTAAGTTATTTTCTTAAAATTCTGAAAGTTTTCAAACTTCGAATAATTTCTTTCAGTTTCTATTTTTAATTAGTTTGTAGTTACATTTTTTACTTTCTAGTTCATTTAAATTTTTTTAATAATCTTGATCACTCTTTTTTTATAATTTTCACTTCAAAAATACTTTTCGATTTACTAATAATTTTTTTTATTTCTTAGTAATGTGCCTCATATTTTATGCGTTTCTTTATTTTATAATAATTAAAATTTATTTAATAATTTTTTTTCTTTATTTTTTAATTCATTTTTCATTTTTTAGCAAAAAGCTGTAATTATTCTTTAACATACTTTTTCTTTACGTATAGTCTCTTCATAAAAAAATTGTTTTACTCTGTAATCAAATTTTCGAATCTACTACATCTTTTTTATAACATTGTAGTTAATTTTTCCATACTTTAGATACTGTTATTTCTTTGTTTAGATTTTTAAAAAATTTTCAAATATTTATTATTCTCTAGTTCTTTTTCTCTTTTTTAAGATTGTTAAAATTTTTTAAAAATATTTTTCACTGTTAAATTTTTTTTTATGTCCAAATTCTTTTTTAATATTTTGCATCAATTCTTTCATAAGCTTTCATTTATTTTGTTCAATTTCTAATTAGTCTATTATTTTGTATCAATTTTTTAATATTTTTTCTTTTTTTTCATTTATATGTTACTTTATTTTAATCACAAAATAATTTTTTCATTCTTTAGATTCTTTTCCTTAGTTATTCTTATTTTTTGTTTATTTTAGAATTTTCTATTTTGTTATAACTGAAAAGTGGATTTTACCTTATCTCAAATATCTTACTTATTTACTTTAAAGAAAAATTTTTAACTTTTTAAAACGTTTAAGAAAGAATTGGACACCTGTTCAAGCAGAGGTGATGTTTTAAGTCATTATTTTACTTTTTGAAATAGAAAAAGTAACGTTTAATCTAATGTTATTTAGACAGAATGTGACAAATTTAATTTGAAACAAAATAAACTAACAAAAACTCATTATTGAATAAAAATTAAATCTCTTTAACATTCAGAAACAGATTTATTGCTTCTCTTATTTCTCTAAAAAGTTTCTGAATGTCAAAAATCTTTAACTTTTATCCAATTATGATTTTTAATGGTTTATTTTGTTTTTAATTAAATTTGCAACATTTTCTCTAAATAAAATTAGATTTAATGTCAATTTTTCTATTTCAAAAAGCAAAATAATACCTTCAAACATAATCACTTCTCAAGTAGGTGTCCAACTCCTCCTTAATAGACGCTTCGAATATTGTAATTACTATCATCAGAAACTAACAATGAAAAAAAACTATAATATAACCATAATATATAATAGTCATTTTGTAATCCAATTTCAAAATTTTTCGTATTAATGCTAGTTCAAACTTATCGAATCGTAATTTAGAAATAGAGAATAAAGGTTAACTTTTATTTATTAAAAAAAAAATATCTTGGTTACAGATTCCATAAAGAGCTTGCTGCTAATGTTCCTGCTTTAAAAATATAATTAACATTTTCATAAACAATATTGATCTCTGTAAAATGAAGAAAATAAATGTCACTTTTAAAATTATATATTTTTGTTCTTATTACAAATATTGTGATTTTTAATTTGTAAGTTTTTAAATTTTTAATATATTTTATATCACCGTATAAAAATATCGTCACGAAAAAACATCATAATTATATTCTTGACTTTCAATACGTGACGTTATTTCGCAACGTCACGAAAATAACTTAAAGTAAATTAAAGAAATGTCAATGGTTTTTTTCATTTTATGATTTTTTTTTTAATCAAACAGTAGAAGAAGAATCATTACAAAATTTTTAATTTTCGATACGTTATCATCGTGACGTTATTTTTATCAACTTCCTTTTTATTAAAAACCATAAAAACATATAACATAAAATTTAAAATGATCATTCTTTATTCTTCATTCTTTTGTTACAAAGTAAGAGCAACGTCATTTCATAATGTTGCTAGGCAACGGAAAAAACACATTTATTGTTCTAACAAAAGTTAAACTTTCCCAAACGTTCGTCGCCAATTTATTGTTAATCGAACTTATTAAAATGGACAATAAATTTAACAAACTATTAATGACAGAAGTAGAAGAATTCAGATTTCTTTACGATCCAAAAAGTTTAGGATATTTGGGTCCAATTACCAGAGAACACCAAAATAATGCTTTTAATCTGATAGCCGAAAGAATAATAGAAGAAGATCCTGCTTACTCTTTCATCACTGGTAAATTAAGTTTATGAAAATATTAGTTAAATGCAAACATAATTCAGATCCAATAAATTCATTATACAATTTCTTTCATTCCAATTATTTCTTTTTCAGGGCCATATGTAGAGAAGCAGTGGAATGCTATCAAATTAAAATATTACAGGATCCAGAGAAAACAGTTAAAAAGCTCAAAGGACTTGCAGTTTAAAAACAGTTTAGGGCGCATTCACCTCTACTTTGACAAATGCAAAAGAAAAACTAAAAATGCATAGGTATATTTTTACATCCTTTTTATGTCTAATTATTTTTAATTAAAAAGAAAAACAATACAGACAGTGTAAAATTATATTTTAATTCTTATCAAAAACTTTTATGCTGATTGATCATGATTGATTTGATTGATTGAAAATGATCTTATTAAATTAATAAATGCAATAATATTAAATTAATTAAAAAAAACTGATTCAAACTCAGAGGCCAAAGATATATAAGAATTTATTAGGTGAGGTTGATGGAAGTAGTTGAGCTATGCCGATTCTGGGCCAAGGTTCTGATCTCGGCTAAGTCGGTAAAGCAGATTTCTATTTTATCAGCAGTGGTAATGCAGGTTTCTGCTGGGGGTTTTATTCATCCGGTATTTTAAAGTTCTACCTTACCGACCGAGCTGGGATTCCCCGGTTGCTTATACAGGGGGTATTGCTATTTCAGACAATTGTGCAAGGGTGTTTTAAAGGGGTGTCGCTAAATGACGCAATTGAGCTAGGATAATTTGAGTTCTACCTTACCGACCGAGAGGGGGATCTCTTGATTTTCAAGATGGCTGCTGCTAGATGGCGCAATTGAGTGAGGATATTTTAAAATTCTACCTTACCGACCAGGTTGGGATTCCCGGTTGCTTATACAGGGGTTAAGGCAATTTCAGCCAATTGGGCTAGAGTGTTTCAAGATGGCTGCCTCTAGATATTGCTATTTTGCGCAATTGAGTGAAGGTATTTTAAAGTTCTACCTTACCGACCTACAGGGGATTCCCAGATTTTCAAGATGGCTACCGCTATTTCGGGCAATTGAGTGAAGGTATTCTAAGTTCTACCTTACCGACTAGGGTTCCTACTATTGTCAAGATGGTTGCCTCTAGATGGCGCTATTCAATTGAGCTAGTATATTACCGAACTATAGGGGGTTCTTACAATTTTCGAGATGGCTGACAATATTTTAAGCAGTTGAGTGATCGTATTAATCGGCCGGTAATGCAGATCCCTTCTAGAGAAATTTTAATTTTATTAATGTAGCCTGTAGCGAGTTACCAACACTTACCAGTATTATCGGCCGGTAATGTAGATTCCTATGATGAAAATTGAATTTTCCTGCCAAATGAAGCCTGTAGCGAGTTCGCAACACTTACCAGTACCATCGGCCGGTAATGCAGATTCCTAAAGTGAAAATTGATTTTTCTTGACTAATGTAACCTGTAGCGAATTGCCAACACTTACCAGTACCATCGGCCGGTAATGCAGATTCCTTTAGTAAATTTTAAATTTTTCCGCTAAATGACGTCACTTAGCAACTTGCAACACTTACTAGTACCATCAGCCGGCAATGCAGATTCCTTTAGTCAAATATCAATTTTCCGGTCAAAGTGAGCCTGTAGCGAGTTCCCAACACTTACTAGTACCATCAGCCGGTAATGCAGATTCGTTTAGTGAAATTTGAATTTTCCCGACAGATGGCGCCACTTACGAGTTTTTCCTATATAGTAGTACCATCAGCTGGTCAAGTGGAATCATTTTATGAGGTGCTACTTTTTACCACCAGGTGGCGCTTTAGGTATGTATTTAGTGTTAAAACTACCTTACCGACACTTTAAAATAATTTTCTAACAATATGTAGTGTCAAATCTACTTTACCGACACTTCAGAATACTTACATGATGTAATTTATTGATAAATCTACCTTACCGACACTTTAGGATAATTTTCTAACAATATTTAGTATCAAATCTACCTTATAAACACTTTAGGATACTTACCTGATGTTATTTAATGATAAATCTACCTTACCGACCTTTTTAGATAATTACCCTAAGCTATTTTCAAGATATCTGCCTTTTATTTTGAATTTAAAATTACAAACATTTAAATATTGGCGCCTATTCAAAATTGTCACCTTTACTACATTTTCAATTAACCTAACCTGAAAGTAAGCAATAAAAATAATCTTAATAACTAAACTTAACCTAAAATCTAAGGTAAATCTAATCTAAAAAAGGAACTATTAAACTTGAAAAAATATTTTTTACTATTTTAATTTTATTAAATTTCTAAAGTTTGTTTAACCTAACCTTAATTCAAACTATTAAATTAATCTTAGCCTAAAGTCTTAACTAAACCTAACCTTAAAATAATTAATAAATTTAATCTGAACTTTAATTTTAACTAAACCTAACCTAAAAAATAATTATGAAATTATATACTTAAACATTTTTTTGTTTTTTTCTTTTCAATTTATCGTATTTGTTCGCGCATGCGCAGCATAGAGTTCTGAGTTGCGTAGGATTAAATTAAATGTTTATATATAATAATAATATATTAGTATTGTTAAACTGAAAGTTAAACTAAAGTTAAAGTATAGTTAAACTAAGAATAAATTAACGTTAATCTAAAAATAAATTAAACTTAAAATAACATAAAAGTATAGTTAAAGTAAGGTTAAAAAAAAGAGAAGTAAAATTAATCTAGAGTTAAAGTAATATTAATGTAAATTTAACCCTGAAATTCCACACTGGGTATGACACAACCGGACAATTTTTATAATCTTAGTCTCTTGAAAAACTCTGAGGACTATATTTCCCCAGAGACTCGAAGGGTTTGTCATATTGCTACCAACTATTTCCAGTCTTCATCTTTAAAAAATTTAAATAATTATGTTAGAAATTCGCAAAATTATCAAGGGCTACAAAACGTAGTATGGAGTTATAAGGTTTAATTAGAAGTAAAATAATATTAAACCAAAAATTGTATTATTCATATAAAATTGAACTAAATTTAAAGTAAATTGACTTTAAAGTGTAATAAGGCTAAAATAAAACTAAAGTTAAAGTAACGTTAAAGTATAGTTGAGATTAAGTTAAAGTACGGTTCAGGTAAGGTTAAAGTATAACGTTACAAAAATAGTTAAGGTAAAGTTAAAGTAAAGTTAAGGTAAAGTTAAAATAATGTTAAATTGAAGTTCAAGTAACATTAAACTTAAGTTAAAGTACAGTTGAAGTAAAGTTGAGGTATAATACTTAAGGTAAAGATAAAGTAACGTTAAAGTATACTTAAATTAAATTTAAACTAAAGTGAACGTAACGTTGAAGTTTAGTTGAGGTAAAGTAAAAGTAACATTAAAGTAAAGTTAAAGTATAGTTAACGAAAAAATCAAAGTAATGTTAAAGTATAGTTAAATTAAAGTTAAACTAACATTAACGAATAATTGAAGTTAAGTCAAACAAAAGTTAAGCTAACGTTAAAGTAGAGTTAAGGTAAAGTCAAAATAACTTCAACATAACGTTAAAGTAAAGTTAATGTAATGTGAAAATATAACGTCAGAGTATTGTCACAGTATAGTTAATGAGAAGATGAAGTATAATTAATATAAAATTAAACACAAAGTAAAGTTATATTAAATTAATGTTACAAATATAGTTAAGGTGAAGTTAAAGTATGGTTAAAGTAAAGCTAAAGTGACTAAAGTTTAGTTAAAATAACATTAATTTTTAGTTAAGGTGAAGTTCCATTTTCATATCTTGTGCTTAAACGCTGTTTTTTTTCCTGAGTAATATGGGACCACTCCAGTTAAGGTGAAGTTAAAATAAAGTTCAAGTGACGGAACAACATAGTTAAGGTAAAGTTAAAGTAATGTTAAAGTATAGTTAAGGTATGGCTAAAGTAACGTTGCAGTAAAGTCACAAAAAAAATAATTGAGGTGAAGTTAAACCAGAGTTAATGTAAAGTTAATGTAATTTTAAAGTGATATTAAAGTGAAGTTAAAGTAACGTTAAAGTATGCTTAAGGTAAGGTTAAAGTAACGTTACAAAAATAGTGAAGGTGAAGTTAAAGTAATGTTCAGGTAAAGTTAAAATAATGTTAATTTGAAGTTAAAGTAACGTTAAACTAAAGTTAAAGTACAGTTGAAGTAACGTTAAAGTATACTAAAGGTAAAGATTAAGTAACTTTTAAGTATACTTACACTAAATTAAAGCTAAAGTGAATGTAACGTTAAATTTAAGTTGAGATAAAGTTCAAGTAACATTGCAATATAATCAATGAAAAGTCAAAGTAATGTTAAAGTATAGTTAAACATAAGTTAAACTAGCATTAACGTATAATTAAGGTTATGTCAGGTAATGTGACTAAAGTTAAGGTAACATTAAAGTATAGTTAAGGTAAAGTCAAACTAAAGTTAAAATCACGTTAAAGTAAAGTTAAGGGAATGTTAAAATAACGTTAGAATAACGTCAAAGTATAGTTAATGTGAAGTTAAAGTGAAGGTAAAGTGTAAGTAATATAAAATTAGGCAGAAAGTGAAGTAACGTTAAACTAATATAACAAAAATAGTTAAGGTGAAGTTAAAGTATAGTTAGAGTAAACTTAAGGTGACTATACAGTATAGTTAAAATAACGTTAATGTTTAGTTAAGGTAGAGTTAAAATAAATTTAATATATGTTATACTATACTTAAGGTAAAGTTAAAGTAACGTTAAAGTATAGTTAAGGTAAGGTTAAAGTATAACGTTACAAAAATAGTTAAGTTGAAATTAAAGTAAAGTTAAGGTAAAGTTAAAATAATGTTTAATTGAAGTTAAAGTAATGTGAAACTAAAATTACTGTACAGTTGAAGTAAAGTTAAGGTATAATACTTAAGTTAAATATTAAGTAACGCTAAACTATACTTAAACTAAATTAAAATTAAAGTCAATGTAACGTTAAAGTTTAGTTGAGATAAAGTTAAAGTAACGTTAAAGACGCGTTTACACTGACAATTTTTATGTATTAAAATAATCTGCAGAGCGATTGTTTTAAGCCAATTTTAGATTATTTAAATTCAATTTGATATAAAAAAAAGAGCGTTCCAGATTAATTTAATCCAAAACAATTTTCTGTGTAAGTATAGTTAATGAAAAATCAAAGTAATGTTAAAGTATAGTTAATCTACAGTTCAACTAACATTAACGAATAATTGAGTTAAAGTCAAACTAAAGTTAAGGTAGCGTTAAAGTATTGTTAAGGTAAAGTCAAAATAACGTTTAAATAACGTTAAATTAAAGTCAATGTAATGTTAAAATAACGTCAGAGTAATGTCAAAGTATAGTTAAGGAGAAGTTAAAGTAAAGTTGAAGTATAATTAATATAAAATTAAACAGAAGGTAAAATAACGTTAAATGAATGTTACAAAAATGGTTAAAGTATAGTTAAAATAAAGTTAAAGTAACTAAAGTTTAGTTAAAATAACGTTAATGTTTAGTTAAGGTAAAGTTAAAATAAACTTTAAGTAACATAACAACATAGTTAAGGTAAAGTTAAAGTAACGTTAAAGTATAAATAAGTCAAGGTTAATGTAACGTTGCAGTAAAGTGACAAAAAAGAATTAAGGTGAATTTAACTAAAGTTAAAGTAAAGTTAAGGTAAAGTTAATGTAATTTTAAAGTGATATTAAAGTGAAGTTAAAGTAGAGTTAAAGTAACGTTAAAGTATAGTCAGGTTAAAGTTTAAGTAACTTTAAAGTATATTTAAAGTAAATTTAATTTAATGTAACGTTAAAGTTTAGTTCAGGTAAAGTACTTGTAATCTTAAACTATAGTTAAAGTGTAGCTAAGATAAAGTTAAAGTAACGTTAAAGTATGGTTAAGGTAAAGTTAAAATAATGTTAACGTTAAAGTTAATCTAAAATAAAGTTAAACGTTTTTGATAAGTCCGCATGATTTGAAATGTTTGGTTTCTATCCCTGCTAAGTGCTTTTGATTTTCCTTAAATCTCAAGGTAATAATAATAATAACATGTGAAGAATTTATAAATAAGAGGAATAGAGTAGACCAATCAATTGACTACAGACAGGAGAAGAGTTTTTTGCCAGTAAAAGGCTTTAGGTAAATTACTTTAATAATATTATACATAATGAATGTTTAGAAATGGTGGTAAAAATCATATTTTATTTAAGAAAAAAGAATCAAGTTAATTAATTAAAAATCTGAATTGTCACATCAATACTCATCCTTTCTACTTCACAAAACTCGGAAAGTTAGGTTAGTCAACTTAAAATATCGATTACCTAACAATATGTCTCCTTTTTAGTTTCAGACTAAAATTGATCAAGTTAATTCTAAATCAGTTCTTAGTTTTCAATTTTAAGAATAGAATGAACTTGAATTAAACAACAACGAATGATCCGGAATATTTAAACTCCATCAGACCAACCGAAACGATCAATGTACTGTAGATTTTTGCAGTGCAAAAATAAATTCTCAAAAGATCATCGTGTTGAAAGAAATTCACACACTGAGAAAATAAGTTGACTAAATACAACCAATTTTTGATTAAATTTAGCAGAGAGGGGTTGTTGATATAGCACCTGCAAAGCACATAATTGATTTTAGCAGAGCATATGCTACGGTATCCTAGAAGTTTGATTGTCATCGCCGGTGTTTTGTTTGTTTTGTCCCGAGGTACCCTAACCTAGAAATAAAGCTGCTTGGCTAGAGGCTTATTTTCTCAGTGCAGTGTGTAGAATTTAGGAGAGAAATATTTTATTTGCCTGTTTTATCTTATTCTACAATAGGTAATAGTCAAATTGAATTGTTTTATATAATGTAAGTTGTTTTTCATTCGAAGTTACAAGCGGCAATTGAAGACAAATTGAAGCAACAACCATAATCTTCTCGAGATGAGACATAAAAAATTTACAAGATGGGACGTTCCTCCACCGACATTAGATATTCAAAATTGGAATAAATTTCACAAAGCTGTGAAGAAACGTCTATACCTTTAGAATAAACATCTTTACATAAGAAAAGTACAATCTCAGAAGAGAAGCATTTAATGAGTTCTGAGTCTGATGGAGGCTAGAGCTTGGAAAATGAAGAAAATTTAGAGTACAATGAGGATCCTTATTATGACTAAGAAATTTATAAGGATCAACTTTATAAAGATTTCAAACAAACATCGGTGTCATTCTCTTTGAGATCAACCTCTCCAAAGTCATCTTCTTCGGAATTATCCTCTTCAGGTTCATCCTTTTACCAACATCTTAACGTAAAAAATAAAGAAAGTCAAAAAAAAGGATAGAAACTAAAAAAAAAAAAAAATAACATAAAGAATTATGATACACTTCATGGCTTTATAATTCTATTCATCAAGATTCAAATTCAACGTAAAAACATTTTGAAAAATTCGTAAAACATACTGATTTTTCTCACCTTAGGCATACCCTTAACTATACATATAAATGTATAGTCAACTTTCCCATAAGATATTTTGAAATGAGGGGTGGGGGGGGGGGGTATTAACTTGAGAGATATTTTCCGTGTAAGGATAAATCGTTGTGCAGTTTCCTATTACTCATGGTGGTAAGTTTCAAAATATATAATGTTTAGAGGTATAAAGATGCTATGATAATCTATTTATGTCATCTATCTTGACACAATTATGCGCATGTCTAACGACTCTATTTTTTTTTTTTTGAAGAGAGGGTAAAATTAATTATTGGTAAGTTAAGTTATAGGCGAGTCGTCTGTATTGGTTATTCCTTTTAGACTCAACGTATGAAAAACTAAAGCAACCAATACATAAGTTGAGCTTAAAAAACTGTAATTGTTAACTAATAATGTGAAAGTCAAAGTAATCTTACTGCACTTAGCTTGAAATTTATGTTGGTCAGCCTGTTGTAACACTACCCTGAAATAACACTAACCTGCAGTTGAGCATAAAATGGACACTTTTTAGCTATGGAATAGAAGTAAAGTAATAATTCTTATATTTCCACAGAAAAGAGATATATAATAACAGATTACTAGTACTTTACCTTAACTATACATTAACGTTACTTTAACCTTACCTTAACTTTACTTTAGCTCGAACTTAACAATACTTTAACGTTACTATAACTTTACCTTAACTGTACTTTAACATTACTTTAACAACACTTTTACTATAATTTGTTACTTTAGCTTACTTTAACTTAAGTTTAAAGTTTAAGTTACTTTAACTTCATTATAAAATTAATTTAACTTTAGCTTAACTTCTTTTAAACTCAACTATAACTTTACATAAACTATTTTCGTATTATTTTTTTAACTTTACCTTAACTATAATTTAACGTTACATTATCTTTATTTTAACTTTACCTCAAGTATACATTAACGTTACTTAAACTTTACCTCAACTATACTTCAAAGTCACTTAAACTTTACTGTAACTTTACATGAACTATTTTTATAATAATTTTAAGTTTAACTTTACAATAACCTTCACTACAGTTTAACGTAACTTTGACTTTAGTTTAACTTTACCTTAACTATTTTTGTAACATTACTTTAAAATTAGGGGAGGTCAGGTCTGGTTGTGTCATTTTGCACTCTTCGTTGTGTAACTTCGTTAATTTCCAATTTATGTAAACCTTCTCATACAGGAAACTTACTCTAATATTTCAACTTTCATTAAAAAAAAGCCCTGTTATCACTTTTAGTTTTTTTGAACTCCTACAGTGGGTTTTTTTTTAATTATGCTAATTTTTTTGAACTCCTACAGTGGGCTTTTTAATTATGCTAATTTTTTTATAGTTGCTACAGTGGTCTTTTTTTTAAATTTCATAATTTTCTTGAGTTGTTAAAGGGGTCTCTTTTAATTATTATAATTTTTTATAGTTGCTACAGTGGTCATTTTTTTTTAATTTTCATAATTTTTTCGAAGTGCTACAGTGGTCTTATTTAATTTTCATAACTTTCTTGAATTGCTATAGTGGTCTTTTTTTTATTTTCATAATTTTCTTCAATTGTTACAGTGGTCTTATTTAATTTTCATAACTTTCTTGAATTGATATAGTAGGCTTTTTTATTTTTTTTAATTTTTTTGAATTACTATAGTTGACCTTTTTAATTTAATATCCTCAATATATATAAATATATATATTTTTCCTATAAAAATATGTATTATACGTTAAAACTCTATTGGGTTGTACATGTAATATTTTTTATCTGTTTTTTCACTCTAGCCAGCACGCGACAAATACCTTCAAAATAGCAAATTAATTTTAAGATCGCTTGCTGTATATTATAATATACTCCAAAAATGTCCTCCCCCCCTCCCCTCCCCCAAAACTAAAAGTGATAACAGGGCTTTTTTTTAATGAAAGTTGAAATATTAGAGTAAGTTTCCTGTATGAGAAGGTTTACATAAATTGGAAATTAACGAAGTTACACAACGAAGAGTGCAAAATGACACAACCACACCTGACCTCCCCTAATTTTAAAGTAATGTTACAAAAATAGTTAAGGTAAAGTTAAACTAAAGTCAAAGTTACGTTAAACTGTAGTGAAGGTTATTGTAAAGTTAAACTTAAAATTATTATAAAAATAGTTCATGTAAAGTTACAGTAATGTTTAAGTGACTTTGAAGTATAGTTGAGGTAAAGTTTAAGTAACGTTAATGTATACTTGAGGTAAAGTTAAAATAAAGATAATGTAACGTTAAATTATAGTTAAGGTAAAGTTAAAAAAATAATACGAAAATAGTTTATGTAAAGTTATAGTTGAGTTTAAAAGAAGTTAAGCTAAAGTTAAATTAATTTTATAATGAAGTTAAAGTAACTTAAACTTTAAACTTAAGTTAAAGTAAGCTAAAGTAACAAATTATAGTAAAAGTGTTGTTAAAGTAATGTTAAAGTACAGTTAAGGTAAAGTTATAGTAACGTTAAAGTATTGTTAAGTTCGAGCTAAAGTAAAGTTAAGGTAAGGTTAAAGTAATGTTAATGTATAGTTAAGGTAAAGTACTAGTAATCTGTTATTATATATCTCTTTTCTGTGGAAATATAAGAATTATTACTTTACTTCTATTCCATAGCTAAAAAGTGTCCATTTTATGCTCAACTGCAGGTTAGTGTTATTTCAGGGTAGTGTTACAACAGGCTGACCAACATAAATTTCAAGCTAAGTGCAGTAAGATTACTTTGACTTTCACATTATTAGTTAACAATTACAGTTTTTTAAGCTCAACTTATGTATTGGTTGCTTTAGTTTTTCATACGTTGAGTCTAAAAGGAATAACCAATACAGACGACTCGCCTATAACTTAACTTACCAATAATTAATTTTACCCTCTCTTCAAGAAAAAATATAGTCGTTAGACATGCGCATAATTGTGTCAAGATAGATGACATAAATAGATTATCATAGCATCTTTATACCTCTAAACATTATATATTTTGAAACTTACCACCATGAGTAATAGGAAACTGCACAACGATTTATCCTTACACGGAAAATATCTCTCAAGTTAATACCCCCCCCCCACCCCTCATTTCAAAATATCTTATGGGAAAGTTGACTATACATTTATATGTATAGTTAAGGGTATGCCTAAGGTTAGAAAAATCAGTATGTTTTACGAATTTTTCAAAATGTTTTTACGTTGAATTTGAATCTTGATGAATAGAATTATAAAGCCATGAAGTGTATCATAATTCTTTATGTTATTTTTTTTTTTTTTTAGTTTCTATCCTTTTTTTTGACTGTCTTTATTTTTTACGTTAAGATGTTGGTAAAAGGATGAACCTGAAGAGGATAATTCCGAAGAAGATGACCTCGGAGAGGTTGATCTCAAAGAGAATGATACCGATGTTTGTTTGAAATCTTTATAAAGTTGATCCTTATAAATTTCTTAGTCATAATTAGGATCCTCATTGTACTCTAAATTTTCTTCATTTTCCAAGCTCTAGCCTCCATCAGACTCAGAACTCATTAAATGCTTCTCTTCTGAGATTATACTTTTCTTATGTAAAGATGTTTATTCTAAAGGTATAGACGTTTCTTCACAGCTTTGTGAAATTTATTCCAATTTTGAATATCTAATGTCGGTGGAGGAACGTCCCATCTTGTAAATTTTTTATGTCTCATCTCGAGAAGATTATGGTTGTTGCTTCAATTTGTCTTCAATTGCCGCTTGTAACTTCGAATGAAAAACAACTTACATTATATGAAACAATTCAATTTGACTATTACCTATTGTAGAATAAGATGAAACAGGCAAATAAAATATTTCTCTGCTAAATTCTACACACTGCACTGAGAAAATAATCCTCTAGCCAAGCAGCTTTATTTCTAGGTTAGGGTACCTCGGGACAAAACAAACAAAACACCGGCGATGACAATCAAACTTCTAGGATACCGTAGCATATGCTCTGCTAAAATCAATTATGTGCTTTGCAGGTGCTATATCAACAACCCCTCTCTGCTAAATTTAATCAAAAATTGGTTGTATTTAGTCAACTTATTTTCTCAGTGTGTGAATTTCTTTCAACACGATGATCTTTTGAGAATTTATTTTTGCACTGCAAAAATCTACAGTACATTGATCGTTTCGGTTGGTCTGATGGAGTTTAAATATTCCGGATCATTCGTTGTTGTTTAATTCAAGTTCATTCTATTCTTAAAATTGAAAACTAAGAACTGATTTAGAATTAACTTGATCAATTTTAGTCTGAAACTAAAAAGGAGACATATTGTTAGGTAATCGATATTTTAAGTTGACTAACCTAACTTTCCGAGTTTTGTGAAGTAGAAAGGATGAGTATTGATGTGACAATTCAGATTTTTAATTAATTAACTTGATTCTTTTTTCTTAAATAAAATATGATTTTTACCACCATTTCTAAACATTCATTATGTATAATATTATTAAAGTAATTTACCTAAAGCCTTTTACTGGCAAAAAACTCTTCTCCTGTCTGTAGTCAATTGATTGGTCTACTCTATTCCTCTTATTTATAAATTCTTCACATGTTATTATTATTATTACCTTGAGATTTAAGGAAAATCAAAAGCACTTAGCAGGGACAGAAACCATTCATTTCAAATCATGCGGACTTATCAAAAACGTTTAACTTTATTTTAGATTAACTTTAACGTTAACATTATTTTAACTTTACCTTAACCATACTTTAACGTTACTTTAACTTTATCTTAGCTACACTTTAACTATAGTTTAAGATCACAAGTACTTTACCTGAACTAAACTTTAACGTTACATTAAATTAAATTTACTTTAAATATACTTTAAAGTTACTTAAACTTTAACCTGACTATACTTTAACGTTACTTTAACTCTACTCTAACTTCACTTTAATATCACTTTAAAATTACATTAACTTTACCTTAACTTTACTTTAACTTTAGTTAAATTCACCTTAATTCTTTTTTGTCACTTTACTGCAACGTTACATTAACCTTGACTTATTTATACTTTAACGTTACTTTAACTTTACCTTAACTATGTTGTTATGTTACTTAAAGTTTATTTTAACTTTACCTTAACTAAACATTAACGTTATTTTAACTAAACTTTAGTTACTTTAACTTTATTTTAACTATACTTTAACCATTTTTGTAACATTAATTTAACTTTATTCTACCTTCTGTTTAATTTTATATTAATTATACTTCAACTTTACTTTAACTTCTCCTTAACTATACTTTGACATTACTCTTACGTTATTTTAACATTACATTGACTTTAATTTAACGTTATTTAAACGTTATTTTGACTTTACCTTAACAATACTTTAACGCTACCTTAACTTTAGTTTGACTTTAACTCAATTATTCGTTAATGTTAGTTGAACTGTAGATTAACTATACTTTAACATTACTTTGATTTTTCATTAACTATACTTACACAGAAAATTGTTTTGGATTAAATTATTCTGGAACGCTCTTTTTTTTATATCAAATTGAATTTAAATAATCTAAAATTGGCTTAAAACAATCGCTCTGCAGATTATTTTAATACATAAAAATTGTCAGTGTAAACGCGTCTTTAACGTTACTTTAACTTTATCTCAACTAAACTTTAACGTTACATTGACTTTAATTTATATTTAGTTTAAGTATAGTTTAGCGTTACTTAATATTTAACTTAAGTATTATACCTTAACTTTACTTCAAATGTACATTAATTTTAGTTTCACATTACTTTAACTTCAATTAAACATTATTTTAACTTTACCTTAACTTTACTTTAATTTCAACTTAACTATTTTTGTAACGTTATACTTTAACCTTACCTTAACTATACTTTAACGTTACTTTAACTTTACCTTAAGTATAGTATAACATATATTAAATTTATTTTAACTCTACCTTAACTAAACATTAACGTTATTTTAACTATACTGTATAGTCACCTTAAGTTTACTCTAACTATACTTTAACTTCACCTTAACTATTTTTGTAATATTAGTTTAACGTTACTTCACTTTCTGCCTAATTTTATATTACTTACACTTTACCTTCACTTTAACTTCACATTAACTATACTTTGACGTTATTCTAACGTTATTTTAACATTCCCTTAACTTTACTTTAACGTGATTTTAACTTTAGTTTGACTTTACCTTAACTATACTTTAATGTTACCTTAACTTTAGTCACATTACCTGACATAACCTTAATTATACGTTAATGCTAGTTTAACTTATGTTTAACTATACTTTAACATTACTTTGACTTTTCATTGATTATATTGCAATGTTACTTGAACTTTATCTCAACTTAAATTTAACGTTACATTCACTTTAGCTTTAATTTAGTGTAAGTATACTTAAAAGTTACTTAATCTTTACCTTTAGTATACTTTAACGTTACTTCAACTGTACTTTAACTTTAGTTTAACGTTACTTTAACTTCAAATTAACATTATTTTAACTTTACCTGAACATTACTTTAACTTCACCTTCACTATTTTTGTAACGTTACTTTAACCTTACCTTAAGCATACTTTAACGTTACTTTAACTTCACTTTAATATCACTTTAAAATTACATTAACTTTACATTAACTCTGGTTTAACTTCACCTCAATTATTTTTTTTGTGACTTTACTGCAACGTTACTTTAGCCATACCTTAACTATACTTTAACATTACTTTAACTTTACCTTAACTATGTTGTTCCGTCACTTGAACTTTATTTTAACTTCACCTTAACTGGAGTGGTCCGATATTACTCAGGAAAAAAAACAGCGTTTAAGCACAAGATATGAAAATGGAACTTCACCTTAACTAAAAATTAATGTTATTTTAACTAAACTTTAGTCACTTTAGCTTTACTTTAACCATACTTTAACTTCACCTTAACTATATTTGTAACATTAATTTAATATAACTTTACTTTGTGTTTAATTTTATATTAATTATACTTCATCTTCTCATTAACTATACTGTGACAATACTCTGACGTTATATTTTCACATTACATTAACTTTACTTTAACGTTATGTTGAAGTTATTTTGACTTTACCTTAACTCTACTTTAACGTTAGCTTAACTTTTGTTTGACTTAACTTCAATTATTCGTTAATGTTAGTTTAACTTTAATTTAACTATACTTTAACATTACTTTGATTTTTTCGTTAACTATACTTTAACTTTACTTTAATGTTACTTTTACTTTACCTCAACTAAACTTCAACGTTACGTTCACTTTAGTTTAAATTTAATTTAAGTATACTTTAACGTTACTTTATCTTTACCTTAAGTATTATACCTCAACTTTACTTCAACTGTACTTTAACTTAAGTTTAATGTTACTTGAACTTCAATTCAACATTATTTTAACTTTACCTTAACTTTACTTTAACTTTACCTTAACTATTTTTGTAACGTTATACTTTAACCTTACCTGAACCGTACTTTAACTTAATCTCAACTATACTTTAACGTTACTTTAACTTTAGTTTTATTTTAGCCTTATTACACTTTAAAGTCAATTTACTTTAAATTTAGTTCAATTTTATATGAATAATACAATTTTTGGTTTAATATTATTTTACTTCTAATTAAACCTTATAACTCCATACTACGTTTTGTAGCCCTTGATAATTTTGCGAATTTCTAACATAATTATTTAAATTTTTTAAAGATGAAGACTGGAAATAGTTGGTAGCAATATGACAAACCCTTCGAGTCTCTGGGGAAATATAGTCCTCAGAGTTTTTCAAGAGACTAAGATTATAAAAATTGTCCGGTTGTGTCATACCCAGTGTGGAATTTCAGGGTTAAATTTACATTAATATTACTTTAACTCTAGATTAATTTTACTTTTACTTTTTTTTAACCTTACTTTAACTATACTTTTATGTTATTTTAAGTTTAATTTATTTTTAGATTAACGTTAATTTATTCTTAGTTTAACTATACTTTAACTTTAGTTTAACTTTCAGTTTAACAATACTAATATATTATTATTATATATAAACATTTAATTTAATCCTACGCAACTCAGAACTCTATGCTGCGCATGCGCGAACAAATACGATAAATTGAAAAGAAAAAAACAAAAAAATGTTTAAGTATATAATTTCATAATTATTTTTTAGGTTAGGTTTAGTTAAAATTAAAGTTCAGATTAAATTTATTAATTATTTTAAGGTTAGGTTTAGTTAAGACTTTAGGCTAAGATTAATTTAATAGTTTGAATTAAGGTTAGGTTAAACACACTTTAGAAATTTAATAAAATTAAAATAGTAAAAAATATTTTTTCAAGTTTAATAGTTCCTTTTTTAGATTAGATTTACCTTAGATTTTAGGTTAAGTTTAGTTATTAAGATTATTTTTATTGCCTACTTTCAGGTTAGGTTAATTGAAAATGTAGTAAAGGTGACAATTTTGAATAGGCGCCAATATTTAAATGTTTGTAATTTTAAATTCAAAATAAAAGGCAGCCATCTTGAAAATAGCTTAGGGTAATTATCTAAAAAGGTCGGTAAGGTAGATTTATCATTAAATAACATCAGGTAAGTATCCTAAAGTGTTTATAAGGTAGATTTGATACTAAATATTGTTAGAAAATTATCCTAAAGTGTCGGTAAGGTAGATTTATCAATAAATTACATCATGTAAGTATTCTGAAGTGTCGGTAAAGTAGATTTGACACTACATATTGTTAGAAAATTATTTTAAAGTGTCGGTAAGGTAGTTTTAACACTAAATACATACCTAAAGCGCCACCTGGTGGTAAAAAGTAGCACCTCATAAAATGATTCCACTTGACCAGCTGATGGTACTACTATATAGGAAAAACTCGTAAGTGGCGCCATCTGTCGGGAAAATTCAAATTTCACTAAACGAATCTGCATTACCGGCTGATGGTACTAGTAAGTGTTGGGAACTCGCTACAGGCTCACTTTGACCGGAAAATTGATATTTGACTAAAGGAATCTGCATTGCCGGCTGATGGTACTAGTAAGTGTTGCAAGTTGCTAAGTGACGTCATTTAGCGGAAAAATTTAA
This sequence comes from Ganaspis brasiliensis, assembly GCA_037103525.1. Taxonomy (NCBI): domain Eukaryota; kingdom Metazoa; phylum Arthropoda; class Insecta; order Hymenoptera; family Figitidae; genus Ganaspis; species Ganaspis brasiliensis. The sequence continues at coordinate 1,920,019 of JAZKLR010000045.1, read as the reverse complement.
AATTTACTAAAGGAATCTGCATTACCGGCCGATGGTACTGGTAAGTGTTGGCAATTCGCTACAGGTTACATTAGTCAAGAAAAATCAATTTTCACTATAGGAATCTGCATTACCGGCCGATGGTACTGGTAAGTGTTGCGAACTCGCTACAGGCTTCATTTGGCAGGAAAATTCAATTTTCATCATAGGAATCTACATTACCGGCCGATAATACTGGTAAGTGTTGGTAACTCGCTACAGGCTACATTAATAAAATTAAAATTTCTCTAGAAGGGATCTGCATTACCGGCCGATTAATACGATCACTCAACTGCTTAAAATATTGTCAGCCATCTCGAAAATTGTAAGAACCCCCTATAGTTCGGTAATATACTAGCTCAATTGAATAGCGCCATCTAGAGGCAACCATCTTGACAATAGTAGGAACCCTAGTCGGTAAGGTAGAACTTAGAATACCTTCACTCAATTGCCCGAAATAGCGGTAGCCATCTTGAAAATCTGGGAATCCCCTGTAGGTCGGTAAGGTAGAACTTTAAAATACCTTCACTCAATTGCGCAAAATAGCAATATCTAGAGGCAGCCATCTTGAAACACTCTAGCCCAATTGGCTGAAATTGCCTTAACCCCTGTATAAGCAACCGGGAATCCCAACCTGGTCAGTAAGGTAGAATTTTAAAATATCCTCACTCAATTGCGCCATCTAGCAGCAGCCATCTTGAAAATCAAGAGATCCCCCTCTCGGTCGGTAAGGTAGAACTTAAATTATCCTAGCTCAATTGCGTCATTTAGCGACACCCCTTTAAAACACCCTTGCACAATTGTCTGAAATAGCAATACCCCCTGTATAAGCAACCGGGGAATCCCAGCTCGGTCGGTAAGGTAGAACTTTAAAATACCGGCTGAATAAAACCCCCCAGCAGAAACCTGCATTACCACTGCTGATAAAATAGAAATCTGCTTTACCGACTTAGCCGAGATCAGAACCTTGGCCCAGAATCGGCATAGCTCAACTACTGATGGAAAAAAACTTTTCTTTTTTAGAAGGTCAGGGGAAGAGCCTCTCTAATAACTATAAATTTGTAAATAGATACTTTTTCCCGGAAAAAATTAATTTCCATTTTCATTAATAAAATATCTTTCAATTACAGGGCGCGACATTGGATATCAGGACAACGTAATCGTGGCCGATATTATTGTTAACTGCTTATCTTCTATGCCACATCCATTAAATGCAGTCATTAAAAATAACAGCTTTTGAACGAAATATTTAATTTCCTTCAACTCTATGTATTTACAAAAAGAAATTAAGTATATTTATAATTTATAAAAAATCATTGTTATTATTATTGTGTAAGGTAGAAAAAGTTACACTTTTTTAAAAAAAAAAAAAAGAAAAGTAAAATACAAAGAAACTTTAAACAAAATAAATTTTCAACGATTTAAATATTATTTTTTATTTTAAAATTTTGCAAACTAAATACAAACAAATTACAAACTTTTTACAACTTACAAAAATAATTTTTAATAACAATTATCAGGTATTGCATGAAAGTTTCCATACCACCTATCACAATGAAGTAGTTTAATTAAATTATTACAGTAAGAATCAAATAATAATAGGTTTGATCAGCCTTAAATTAAGTTTAAGAAAAATATTTCTAAAGCATATTTTCATGAAAATCTTATAGAAAGAAGTGAAATAATTAAATTTCATATATTTCATATATATCATTTTAAAATGGGTTAAAGTTTTACAAAATGGATATCTGTCACAAATTATATAATTTAAGTTATGATCAATCTATTTTTAATAATTGATGCAAATGTTATTATTATTTGATTCTTACTGTAATAATTTAATTAAACTATTTTATTGTGATAGGTGGTATGGAAACTTTTATACAATACCTGATAATTGTTATTAAAAATTATTTTTGTAAATTGAGAAAAGTTTGTAATTTGTTTGTATTTAGTTTGCAAAATTTTAAAATAAAAAATAATATTTAAATCGTTGAAAATTTATTTTGTTTAAAGTTTCTTTGTATTTTACTTTTCTTTTTTTTTTTAAAAAAAAAGTGTGACTTTTTCTACCTTACACAATAATAATAACAATGATTTTTTATAAATTATAAATATACTTAATTTATTTTTGTAAATACATAAAGTTGAAGGAAATTAAATATTTCGTTCAAAAGCTGTTATTTTTAATGACTGCATTTAATGGATGTGGCATAGAAGATAAGCAGTTAACAATAATATCGGCCACGATTACGTTGTCCTGATATCCAATGTCGCGCCCTGTAATTGAAAGATATTTTATTAATGAAAATGGAAATTAATTTTTTCCGGGAAAAAGTATCTATTTACAAATTTATAGTTATTAGAGAGGCTCTTCCCCTGACCTTCTAAAAAAGAAAAGTTTTTTTCCATAAACCTCACCTAATAAATTCTTCTATATCTTTGGCCTCTGAGTTTGAATCAGTTTTTTTAATTAATTTAATATTATTGCATTTATTAATTTAATAAGATCATTTTCAATCAATCAAATCAATCATTATCAATCAGCATAAAAGTTTTTGATAAGAATTAAAATTTAGTTTAAACTATCTGTATTGTTTTTCTTTTTAGTTAAAAATAATTAGACATAAAAAGGATGTAAAAATATACCTATGCATTTTTAGTTTTTTTTTTGCATTTGTCAAAGTAGAGGTGAATGCGCCCTAAACTATTTTCAAACTGCAAGTCCTTTGAGCTTTTTAACTGTTTCCTCTGGATCCTGTAATATTTTGATTTGATAGCATTCCACTGCTTCTCTACATATGGCCCTGAAAAAGAAATAATTAGAATGCAAGAAATTGTATAATGAATTTATTGGATTTGAATTATGTTTGCATTTAACTAATATTTTCATAAACTTAATTTACCAGTGATGAAAGAGAAAGCAGGATCTTCTTCGATTATTCTTTCGGCTATCAGATTAAAAGCATTATTTTGGTGTTCTCTGGTAATTGGACCCAAATATCCTAAACTTTTTGGATAGTAAAGAAATCTGAATTCTTCTACTTCTGTCATTAATAGTTTGTTAAATTTATTGTCCATTTTAATAAGTTCGATTAATAATAAATTGGCGAAGAACGTTTGGGAAAGTTTAACTTTTGTTAGAACAATAAATGTGTTTTTTCCGTTGCCTAGCAACATTATGAAATGACGTTGCTCTTACTTTGTAACAAAAGAATGAAGAATAAAGAATGATCATTTTAAATTTTATGTTATATGTTTATATGGTTTTTAATAAAAAAGAAGTTGATAAAAATAACGTCACGATGATAACGTATCGAAAATTAAAAATTTTGTAATGATTCTTCTTCTACTGTTTGATTAACGCTTAAGCTGTAACGCTGGGTCACTTGTGCCCCTGTCAAACTGTTACACCTTACTAACTCAAAAGGAGGGACAAGAGGTGGGGCAAAAAGTATACTAAAAAAATTGTATTCTAGAATACTAAGTGCTCCACAAGGGCCGACAATTTGGTGCATGAACAACTGTCACAGGAGCAAAAAGAAAGTCTAAAAAGGCACGAGTGACCCAGCGTTACAGTTTACGTTGGCGAAAAAACAAAAAAAGTAAAATGTATTTTTCCATATTTTTATATTTTTTCATTATGAATTGATGTTTTCCATGCAGAATATTGTTGTAAAATGTTTTTTAGATAAGATTATGTCATACAGGTCACATAAGAAGATTTTTTTCACGAGGTCGCCAAGTCGATTATCGTAATGCTACATGTGAAAAATCGTGATTTTCATGCTCAAAACTTAAGCATTATATTCATTTATGCAGACTTTCAATATTTTTTTCTTAAAGCACCACTCTTAAGCTTTAATTTACTTTTTGAAATTTTAAAAAATATTCATTTTTTAGGCTTAAGGCACAAGTGACCCAGCGTTACAGCTTAAGGGTGCCAAAAAACACGTTACACTTTAAGGGTTAAAAAAAAATCATAAAATGAAAAAAATCATTGACATTTCTTCAATTTACTTTAAGTTATTTTCGTGACGTTGCGAAATAACGTCACGTAATTAAAGTTAAGAATATAATTATGATGTTTTTTCGTGACGTTATTTTTATACGTCACGGTGATATGAAACGTATTAAAAATTTGAAAACTTACAAATTAAAAATCACAATATTTGCAATAAGAACAAAAATATATAATTTTAAAACTGACATTTATTTTCTTAATTTTACAGAGATCAATATTGTTTATGAAAATGTTAATTATATTTTTAAAGCAGGAACATTAGCAGCAAGCTCTTTATGGAATCTGTAACCAATATATATTTTTTTTTAATAAATAAAAGTTAACCTTTATTCTCTATTTCTAAATTACGATTCGATAAGTTTGAACTAGCATTAATACGAAAAATTTTGAAATTGGATTACAAAATGACTATTATATATTATGGTTATATTATAGTTTTTTTCATTGTTAGTTTTTGATGATAGTAATTACAATATTCGAAGCGCCTATTAAGGAGGAGTTGGACACCTACTTGAGAAGTGGTTATGTATGAAGTCATTATTTTGCTTTTTGAAATAGAAAAATTGACTTTAAATCTAATTTTATTTAGAGAAAATGTTGCAAATTTAATTAAAAACAAAATAAACCATTAAAAATCATAATTGGATAAAAGTTAAAGATTTTTGACATTCAGAAACTTTTTAGAGAAATAAGAGAAGCAATAAATCTGTTTCTGAATGTTAAAGAGATTTAATTTTTATTCAATTATGAGTTTTTGTTAGTTTATTTTGTTTCAATTTAAATTTGTCACATTCTGTCTAAATAACATTAGATTAAACGTTACTTTTTCTATTTCAAAAAGTAAAATAATGACTTAAAACATCACCTCTGCTTGAACAGGTGTCCAATTCTTTCTTAAACGTTTTAAAAAGTTGAAAATTTTTCTTTAAAGTAAATAAGTAAGATATTTGAGATAAAGTAAAATCCACTTTTCAGATATAACAAAATAGAAAATTCTAAAATGAACAAAAAATAAGAATAACTAAGGAAAAGAATCTAAAGAATGAAAAAATTACTTTGTGAGTAAAACAAAGTAACATATAAATAAAAAAAAAAAAAAATATTAAAAAATTGATACAAAATAATAGACTAATTAGAAATTGAACAAAATAAATGAAAGCTTATGAAAGAATTGATGCAAAATATTAAAAAAGAATTTGGACATAAAAAAAAATTTACCAGTGAAAAATATTTTTAAAAAATTTTAACAATCTTAAAAAAGAGAAAAAGAACTAGAGAATAATAAATATTTGAAAATTTTTTAAAAATCTAAACAAAGAAATAACAGTATCTAAAGTATGGAGAAATTAACTACAATGTTATAAAAAAGATGTAGTAGATTCGAAAATTTGATTACAGAGTAAAACAATTTTTTTATGAAAAGAGGCTATACGTAAAGAAAAAGTATGTTGAAGAATAATTACAGATTTTTGCTAAAAAATGAAAAATGAATTAAAAAATAAAGAAAAAAAATTATTAAATAAATTTTAATTATTATAAAATAAAGAAACGCATAAAATATGAGGCACATTACTAAGAAATAAAAAAAATTATTAGTAAATCGAAAAGTATGTTTGAAGTGAAAATTATAAAAAAAGAGTGATCAAGATTATTGAAAAAATTTAAATTAACTAGAAAGGGAAAAATGTAACTACAAACTAATTAAAAACAACTTGATGTTACAAGAAATTACTAAAAAATGAAAACAATAACTAGAAATATTGAAAAATAACTACAAATAGAAAAAAAAAATAAGAAATAACAAATGGTTAAAAAATAAAAAAAGTTATTGAATGTTAAGGTTTTTTTGAAACTTAGAAATAATAGAAACTGAAGGAAATTATTCGAAGTTTTAAAACTTTCAGAATTTGAAGAAAATAACTTAGGAAAACCCAAAGAAGTCCATGCACCAACCAGAAAACCTTTGGTCAAAGATGTTGAGCGCATAATTTTCTATTGAGTTTTATTGAAATGTGTTGGAAAAATTAAAATGTTATTAAATATACCTCTCTTCTTCTTATTCTTCGTAATAGCAACAAATAATTGCAAAGTTCTCCTAAGGCAGCCTCAAATGCAATATCATAATTGCACCTCTTTTGTTTACGTAAAATCTTGTAATATTTAGCCTTGACGCTCTTCCATTTTTTCTCTACATACGCCCCTAAAATTAAAAAAAATCTTTACTTTACTATAAATGTATTTATATAAACAACTTACAATTAATAGAAGCACATTCAGGATTTGCTTCAATTATATCTGCAGCAATCAAATTGAAAGCATCGGCTGGTCTCGAGTTGAGCAACACGTAAGGGGTAACAGATAGAGAGTCTTCCCCCACCATGCGGCCGTGAGCCTGGCTGAACTCGAGTCTAGGCTCCCTGCTGCGCGCTCAAAGCTGCACCGCCCGTCGAACTAAAGCCATTGTCAAGCGGAAGCTCATTAGTGTCATATTTTTCAAACATAAAAAACATAGATTTCTAATGTAACCTAATTTTCAAGGTTACATTCGAAATCTACGTTTTTTTACGATTACGGAGGTATAAAATTTTTTTCGAAAAAAAATTTTAAATTCATTTGAAATCGAAATTTAAAATTTTCAATTATAATTAAAGGTTTACCTTTTTCACTTACACCAAACTCCATAGCCTGATCCATCCTGAATCCTATCGTGTTGTCCTGAAACGTCCGCACACTATCAGAAGTCGGGAAGGAAAGAAAGATTGGTTTGGATTGTTTAATGGCCGTACCTACAACTGCGCATGAATTTCAAACGTTATCTGATTGGTTGAAGTGAACTATTTTAAACCATCGCGCTCATTTCAACCAATCAGCAGATGGGCGTATAGATGTCTCTAACACCGTGGCGGGAGTAGAGGTTAGAGGTTAGGCCCTGATTTATTAAAATATATCTGGTTTTAAAAAAACTATAACCTTCAAATGTCATTTACAGTTTGAAAAATATCGATTGTAGATCAGACAACCATGTTGCTAACCATGTAATCTAAAGTTTGAAAGTTTCATGCGAAACGTTTCTAGAATGTGGAATGCCACTGTGTCAGAGACATCTATACGTCCAACTGCTGATTGGTTGAAATGAGCGCGATGGTTTAAAATAGCTGACTTCAGCCAATCAGAGAACGTTTGAAATTCATGCGCAGTAGTAAGTACGGCCATTAAACAAACTAAACCAAACTTTCTTTCCTTCCCGACTTCTGATAGTGTGCAGATGTTTCAGGACATATTGTGTCACGAAAATTTCTGTCTCCAACAAAATTAAATTAGGATATATATATACATATATTTATATTATATACGGATTTTTCAAAGCTAACTACCAAATAATATACGCCTTTTTCAAAGCTATAACTACCAAATAATATAGCCTGGGCAAAGTGTGAAGGGAAAATTAAACTTTCATACTTTCACATAAATGTTGCTGAAAATTTTATAAGTTCATTAGTGTTTCATTTTTTTGAAAGAAATGTTCCTGAAAATTTTATTAATGAAAGTTCATTAATGTTTAATTTTTTTAAAGTAAATGTTCTTGAAAATTTTATGTCAATTGTAGCCTGGCTATTCTTAAAAATGGTTTTTTCGAAAAAAATTTTATACCTCCGTAATCGTAAAAAAATGTAGATTTCGAATGTAACCTTGAAAATTAGGTTACATTAGAAATCTATGTTTTTTATGTTGGAAAAATATGACACTAATGAGCTTCCGCTTGACAATGGCTTTAGTTCGACGGGCGGTGAAGCTTTGAGCGCGCAGCAGGGAGCCTAGACTCGAGTTGAGCCAGGCTCACAGCCGCATGGTGGGGGAAGACTCTCTATCTGTTACCCCTTACGTGTTGCTCAACTCGAGTCCTTCGAAAGCATCAATATAATGTTGTCTGCTTTTTGCATCCAAATATTTTCTACTTTTTTGTTTATAAAGAAATTCATATTTTTGAATTTCTATCGTTAAAAGTCTGACAAATTCAATGTCCATGATTCTAATTTATATTATTGTCAAACTTCGAAAAGATGTTTAGAGGAAATAAAATAATATTTAATACAACAATACGTTATGTTTATTTCGTATCCTAGCAATATTAGAAAATTACGTCTTTTGTTTTTTTTTTATGAAAAACTGATTCAATTAGCATTTAAAAACATTTGTTGTTAGCTGAGGTTAAAATAGGTTAATGTATCATTCAAAAAGTAAATAATTAAATAACTTTCAATTAATTTATATTTTAATACTTTTTTAAATTTTGAATAAGGATATTGAAATAATAGAGAAGATGGAACGTCATCCGTTTTCAAATTTATCAGGTAATGTCTGTCACTTTTACTCTTATGAAAGTGAAAACAAATATTAAGAATAAATTACAATAATAATGCATTTTTCCCCTTGCTTTTAAATTGTTTTGCAAAAATTTACAATTATGAATTATACTTTGCCATATTTTAATGTGTCTTAATTATTTTAATCGATTTTAAAGAATATTTAACATTTATATTCAATAATTTTATGTTTTACTTTTAAAAAATAATTCACTTACTAGTAACAAGTTAGGAATAAGATATCTAAATGTTTTTAAAAAGAAGAATAAAGAAGAAAATAAAATAAATAAATGTAAAATAATCAATCTATAATAATAATCCATAACTTTCATTTATTCATTAATTATTTCATTCAGTCCGCACCTCAAGTTTGGAATTTAGATATTTTTTGTTTAAAATCATTTAAGTTTAACAAAATGTATATTTTCAAATTAATTAAAAATTATATGAGTTTTTATTTTTTTAATTATTAATCGCCTTTTACTATAAAAGTAAAATAATAAGTAACATAATAATCATAGTGGCCACTTCACGGATAAAACGAGAAAATTTTCTTTAATATTTAATTATATTAATCATTTTGTAATTTTTCTTTCAATTATCAACTGTTATCATTCTCACCATTCTTTGAATTATTTTCAATTGTTAATTGTTTTTTTTTATTTAATAATTGTGGGATTTTTCAAATTACTTTTTCACTCATAAAAATTGCTTTGAAATTGCAATTTAATTATTCAATTTAAGAACTATTCTTTTCAATTTTCAGTTATTTTCTTGAAATTTAAATTCCACTTTTCGATTTTAAATTATTTTCTTTAATATTAAAAAGTTATCGCTTTTTTCTATGATTTTTTTTTATTATCATTAGGTTTCTTTAATTTTAAATACAATTGTTCAATTACGTTTTTTAATTCCATTCTTTAATTTTGAATTGGTTTCAATTATTTTTTTTAATTTTTAATCCAGTTATTAAAACTGCAATTATTTCCAACAATTATTCCAATAAATTTTCTTATTGTTTATTTTGCAATTATTTTCTTTAAACTTAATATTTTTGTTTTATGTTTTGAATTATTCTTTTCAGTTTCTTAATCTAGTCATTTTTCGAATTTTGTTTTCAATTGACAATTATTTTGGTCATTTTTCAAACATTTTCTTCATTTTCTCATTTATTGTTGTAATTTTGTAACTATTTCCTTCAATTATTAATTATTTTCTGCAATTTTCAATAATTTCCTTGGATTTTATTAATTTTTTTAGTTATTCTATTAAAATTTTATAATTATTCTTTGGTTTTTAAAAATATATTGATCGTTATGTATTAAGCAAGTCATTTTTTAAATTTGGTTTTTAGCTGTCATTTATTTTTTGTCATTAGGTAATTTTTGCTCATTTATTTATCATTTACTTTTTAAATTTTAATTTAATTCTTAAATTTTAAATTTTTGAAATTTTCAATTTATCTCCTCAATTTTTTTTTATTTTCTTTAATTTCAATAAGTGTGTGTGTGTATGTGTGTGTGTGTATGTGTTAAATTTTTTGTCGCCAGGATATCTCGAGAACGCTTCAACGGATTTTAATAAAATTTGGATGACATATGAAGCTCACAAATATCTAAATTTGGACACAGGGATTTTTGAAAATACCCAATCAAATTTTTTTGAGCACCTTTTTTCATCGAAAATTTCGTTTTTTGGCAAAAAATTTTGTCATGCTGAAAATTCAGACAAATGAATGAAATAATCATATTCCTTGTTTCAAAACAAATCGATTGACCTATATAAACTATATAATTGACCAAAAACTTACGTAATAATTCATGATTTTTCATTTTTTTTCATCGAAAAATCTCGAAAAAATCTTTTTTTCACGCTAAAAATTCCACCAAACGAATGAAAAAATCATATTCCTTGTCTCAAAACGAATTGATTGACCTATATAATTGACTAAAAACCCACGTAATAATTCATGATTTTTCATTTTTTTTCATCGAAAAATCTCGAGATTTGCCAAAAAAAAATTTCTTGCTAAAAATTCAGACAAATGAATTAAAAGAATCATATTCCTTGTCTCAAAACGAATTGTCTAAAAATAATTGACTAAAAACCCACGTATTAATTCATGATTTTTCATTTTTTTTCATCGAAAAATCTCTTTTTTTGCCAAAAAAATTCTAACAATTATTATTTTTTGACCACAGTTCCTTTTAAAAAAAAAAATTCTATTTTAAAAAACGAATATATGCTATTCAAAATTAAGTAACTTACCTTTAATTTTTTAGAAAATTATTGCTTTTTTCTTAAAAAAATAATAAATTTCATTGATTTGTTATAATTTCTTAAATTTTTTCATTGTCCATTCATTTTCCTTCAACAAAAATGTAGCATAGTGGAAAATATTAAATTAAATTAAATTAATTAAATTATTATTTTTTATATTATAAATAAATTTATTGCTTCCTCTATGAGGAAGCAAATTATCTTGCTTCCTTGGAAGCGAAGTGTCCATGAAATGGACAGAATTCACACCTAGTTTTAATTTTGTTTGGAATTGTCAATTATTTTCCTTATTTTGTAATTTTGCTTCCTCATAGAGCAAGCATTGTGATCGTTAAGATTTTCGATTTTCCAAAAATAGTCTAAATCGACTCAGTTTCATCTGAAAAGTTCAAATTTTCATTCTTGAGAAAAAGTCCGGATGTGTGTGTGTGTGTATGTGTGTGTGTATGTGTGTGTGTGGTAAATTTTTTGTCGCCAGGATATCTCGAGAACGCTTTAACGGATTTTAATAAATTTTGGATGACATATGAAACTCACAAATATCTAAATTTGGACACAGGGAATTTTGAAAATTCCCAATCAAATTTTTTTGAGCACCTTTTTTCATAAAAAAATATCGTTTTTTGCCAAAATATTTTTTCATGATAAAAATTCAAACAAATGAATCAAAAAATCATATTCCTTGTCTCGAAACGAATCGATTGACCTATATAAAGTATATAATTGACTAAAAACTCACGTAATAATTCATGATTTTTCAGTTTTTTTCATCGAAAAATCTCGTTTTTTGCCCAAAAAATTTGTTATGCTAAAAATTCATCCAAACGAATTACAAAATCATATTCCTTATCTCAAAACGAATCGATTGACTTATATTACTTTTATAATTGATCAAAAATTCATAAAATAATTCATGTTTTTCCATTTATTTGCATTTAAAAATTTTTTTTTAAATAAATTTGCCAATTAACTTTTATATTATTAATTTTTTGCTTTTTCTATGAGGAAGCAAATTGTTTTGCTTACTTGGAAGCGAAGTGTCCATGCAATGGACATAATTCTCACCTAGTTTGTTCAATTATCAATTATTTCTTTAAATTTTAATTTGATTCTTAAATTTTCAAATAATTTCCTTAATTTTTTATTATTTTCTTTAATTTCAATTATTTCTTTCGATTTTCAATCGAGTTGTTCAATTTGTAATTATTTTAAATAATTATTCCTGTTATTTTTCAACTAGTTATTTACTCATTACATGAATTTGCAAAAATGTATAATTTTAAATGACCAACAACAAAAGCGCGCGATGATGTTGCTAGTACTGATAATAATAATTTATTTGTCTTGTTATGTTTTAAGAGTAAAATTATTTTATGACTTATTCAAAATATCAAAAATTGACACAATTATTAAATAATTTTTTTATTTTGCAGAAGCTGCTCGTGGTTTTATTTGTGGGTTGAAATTTTCTGGTCGAGAAACTCAAGAAATTGCTGAAATTGTCGGTTGCTCGAAGAAAACGGTTCAGTTGTGGGTCAGAAAATATCGTACTGGAGGACTGCAAGCCTTATCAAGCCATAGTCTTTTCAATTCTCGTGCTAGAATCACTGACGCTGTGGATGATAAAGCAATAAGAGATTTAATTAAAAAGAGTTTTTTGTGGATGTAAATATATTAATACTAAGTTTTAAGCCATTTTTTCCACATTTTTATTTTATTTACATAAAAAACGACGTTTCGGCAGCTGCCGCTACCCTATCAAGTTTTCTTTTAAAATTGCTAGAATTAAACAAAAAATTTTTTTTAATTTATAATCAAACTTATATATGTATATGAATGTGTGTGTGTGTTTTTTTTTTTTTTTTTTTTGCTATTGTACATTGTTGCTTTTTTTAATCAAAATATGGAAAAAACCGTACTTACATTTTAGAAGTTATAAAAGCCATTACAAAAGAGTATGATTCTTATTTTCATTTTAAAATTTAAATTTCATTTACTTTTTGTCTTTGTTTATTTGTTTGTTTTTGTTTTAAATCAATTAGAAAATTCGTTTTTTTTCTCTTTTCTTTGGCACATGATGATGATTTGATTCATCATTGTGGGATAATTTGTATGAAATTATTTAGGTTATAAAGCTATATTGTGTGGAATTTATAAGGTCGGTAATTTGGAACGCTATATTATCAGATTAATGTATATTATTGAAAAACCCCTGATATATACTATTCAGTCTTTCAACGTCTGTTTTAAAATTTATGGCTTTATCTTCTTTAATTATATAGATCATTTCTAAAAATTTTCTTTTGAACCAATTTTCCTCTACATTCAGAATTGTTACCTTATTTAAATCAAAATTATGTTTATTTTCAGTAGCGTGAGTTGATATGGCTGTATTCGTTTTTTTATTTTTTATATCTTTTGCATGTTCTTTCATTCTGGTTTGAAGGTGTCTAGATGTTTCACCAATATAAATATCATCACAATTAAAACATGGTATTCTATATATTGTATTAATTTTTTTATTTTTTTTCTGTTTTATCTTTGGTTGAGTGTAATCTAATTGATTTAAAACAAAAACAAACAAATAAACAAAGACAAAAAGTAAATGAAATTTAAATTTTAAAATGAAAATAAGAATCATACTCTTTTGTAATGGCTTTTATAACTTCTAAAAAGTAAGTACGGTTTTTTCCATATTTTGATTAAAAATAGCAACAATGTACAATAGTAACAAAAAAAAAAAAAAAAAAAAAAAAAAACACATTCATATACATATATAAGTTTGATTATAAATTAAAAAAAATTTTTGTTTAATTCTAGCAATTTTTAAAAGAAAACTTGATAAGGGTAGCGGCAGCTGCCGAAACGTCGTTTTTTATGTAAATAAAATAAAAATGTGGAAAAAATGGCCTAAAACTTAGTATTAATAAGAGATTTTTTTATGGTCGACAATCCATTTGCCTCTTCGGTAACTATGGCAAATGAAGCTCATGATGCCATTTCAGCCGTCACTATAAGAAGACGATTGCACGAAATGGGTATTCACTCCCATCGACCTGAAAGGAAAACTGCTCTTACTGATCAGCACCGCAAAGAACGAGTGGGATACGCTCTGCAGTATTTAGTAGAGCCACCTGAATTTTGGGGAAATACTGTCTGTTTAGATGAAAAATGTTTTTCAACTGAAGAAGATGGGCGTTTACGTGTTTGGAGACCGGATGGTAAACGTTTAAATCCAGATTTTGTTGCTCAAAAACATCACAGTGGGCGGATTTCTATGAGCTTTTGAGGCTGCGTCTCTTCAATGGGTGTAGGGGAACTGATAGAAATCCCAGGAAGGTTAAATTCCTTAGCATATGTTGAAATACTGCAAAATTTTCTTTTATCTTACACCCATCAATTGCAAGCTAATGGATATGAAGAAATCAAAGTAATTGAGGACAATAGCTCTGTGCATAGAGCTCATATTGTTCGAGAGTAGTATGAGAGACAACCCCAAATAACTTTATTGTCTCATCCTTTAAAATCCCCGGACCTCAATCCCATAGAAAATGTTTGGGGAATAATGGTGCAACATTGGATATCAGGACAACAACGTAATCGTGAGAATTTACGGAATTATGTGCATCAAATATGGCGAGAATTAAGATTGACACCAGATATTCTGACTAACTGTTTATCTTCTATGCCAAATCGCTTAAATGCAGTCATAAAAAATAACGGCTTTTGGACGAAATATTAAATTTTCTTTAACTCTATGTGTTTAACACAATAAATTAAGTATGTTTATAATTAATGAAAATAGATTGATCTAAACTTAAATTATATAATTTGTGAGAGATATACATTTTTTAAATCTTTAACCCATTTAAAAATGTCAGTGCATGTTATGTAATTATTATTTCTGCAATTTTTGTTTTCAAGGTGATTGCAAGTTAGCTAAAAGTTACAAATGAATTAAGTAATATTCAGATCATTTCTGTTGTCAAGGAGAATAAGCGAACATTCTAGAATTACACACAAATGTGTAAAATTCATATTTACTATATGAAAAGACCCTATTAATTAAATATTACATTCTCACTTTTAAAACTTTCAAATAATTTATTTGAATAAAACTTTTTATTCTCTTTATGTCTTAATGTATCTACCACCTAAGTAAAAGACAGAAATTGAAATAATTTAACAGAAACTTTTGACAAAATATACATTTTTGTCCTCTTACGACTCATCGATTTAACTTTTTGTTGAAGTCAGATTTTTGTAAATTTAGTAAAAAATTTTATTGTTTTATATAGAATGTTCCCATTGAAAAAAAATGTATTTTACTTTATTAATAAATTAATTCAACTTTGCTGTTTTATATAACATCATTAACTGACGCTTTATTATTTATTTAATTTGCTTAAATCTTTGCATTTTACCTAAATCTCTGTAAAAGCTAAAAACTTTGACCAAATTTATACTTTTTACTTAGACTTGGTGACACTTTAAAATAATTATCTAACCACTTACGTGATTTTTACCATTTTTTTAAAGTTGGGTCAAGCTTTGCCAAGCAGATTGGCAAAAATTTTCAACATTTTATTTTTCAATAAAACGTAATTTTTTATCTTGGAAATTAATTCCAGAAATTAATAGAAAAAAACAATTTTTTTTATTAAATTATTAACAGTAAAATCTTTTAATAGTGTAAAATAAAAATATTGTTTCCGGTATGATTATAAACTGATTTTGAAAAATAAAAAAAGTTTCTACTTATCTTGAAACACGGTTTAAAAAAATTTTTTTTGCTCTAAAATTTTTTAAGGTTTTTTAAATTATTTGCTTTTCAATATGATAATAAAAAACAGTTTTTAGCATGCAACGTATAAAATTGTTAAATATTATGCGATCCCTTATAAATTTTTGAGACTTTTTTTTTTAGAAAAAGAATGCACGCAATTAAAGATAAAAATGACGTAATATACTTATTATAAAGTGCTAGTTTTCTCTTAATGGTAACCAGAAATTTGTAAGAAATGCAATAGTATTTTTAAAAAATGAATATTGCATTAGAAGGGATGTTTCTTTAGTATCATGTATTAAATGAAACATTTGTTTAAAAATCGTCCTGTAAATAAAAAGAAAATTAAAAATAAAAGTATTTTTAAAAACTGCCTATTAAGATGAATAAGTTATAAAATTTTTTTAAATCGGATAATAAGAATTTGAGAATTAAATGTCTGATTTTGACACTGTTTAAAATTTTAATTGCATTTTTTTATTCTTTCAAATTTAAGGATTAAATACCATTCTGAGATAAAAAATGGTTTTGTATTAAAAATAAAATATTTAAAATTTTACTTTAAAGTAGGTTCAATTTTTAAAAAATAATTAAAACATTCGTCACCTTTATCTAATTCAAGTTTTAATCAACTAAACGAGGTTAAAAGTTAACACAGATATTTCTGCTTGTCTACTATTTTGCTGACTATAAAAGAATGGTCCACCTAGTATCTCCAGAAACTCAAAATCTCTGCACATTTTCTCTCCGGTTTCGAAAAACTGTCTGAAAATTGACAATTTAAAATACAATATTATCTAGAGAATAAGCAGTTATTAAAAAGTGTAATATTATTTCTCAATAAGGCATATAATTATTATTAGAACATATAATAAACTGTTTTATAAATTGTTATAATTTTCTTTTCATTTGAAATCTAAAAATAGTTTAAACTTTTTAAAATAAAAAAATAATATAAGAAAAGAAATTACAGATTTTTCAGTTATATTTTTATTTAAATTCAACGTTAACATATTATGAATAAACTGGTAACCTGTTCATTAAAACGGTTTTTAAATTTAGAAAACTTTATGCAACAGAATAATAGGAATAACATTTTTTTGTAGAACATAAAATTTATAAAAATTATTTCCTTAATTTATTAAGTAAGATATCAATTAATCTTAATAAAGATATTTTTATTCTTACGATTTGGCAAGATGAATACAATTATTATTAGATCAAATAATTGTCACTACTCTGATATATTTAAATTCAAAATTTTGCATTTTGATTTGTTAAATCCTTGCATTTTACCTGATTTCCCCTCAAAGGTAAAAACTTTGACATAATTTATACTTTTTACTTAGACTTGAAAACATTATCAAATAATTATCTAACCTCTTATGTAATTATTTTCAAGTTTTTTTAAAATTGGGTCATGCATTGCGAAGATTAGCAAGAATTTTCATACACTCAAAGTCCCATCGGTGGGGTTGATTGGGGATGGAACTCCACGGATCGAACGAGAATTTGAAGCATTATTTATCCTGGAAATAAATTCCAGAAATTAATAGAAAAAAAATTTTTTTTGTTGAAATTATTAAGAGTTAAATTTTTGAATAGTGTCAAATAAAAATATTGTTTCTGGTATGAATAAAAACTGGTTTTGAAAAATAAAAAATGTTTCTACTTATCTTGAAACGCGGTTTTAAAAAATATTTTTTGCTCTAAAATTTTTTTTTTTTAAATTATTTGCTTTTAAATATGATATTAAAAACAGTTTTTAGTATGCAAGGTATAAAATTGTTAAATATTATGCGATTCCTTATAAATTTTTTAAAATTCTTTTTTTTTTAGAAAAGGAATGCACGCAATTAAAGATAAAAATGACGTAATATATTTATTATAAGGCGCTAGTTTCTTGTCAATGGTAACTAGAAATTTGTAAGAAATGCAATAGTATTTTTAAATCATGAATATTGCATGGGAAATAAGAAATAATTAAATACCATTCTAGGCATAAATAATGGGTTTTGTATTATAAATAAAAATTTAAAAATTTAACTTTAAAGTAGGTTAAAGTTAGAAAAAAAAAATTTAACAAACAGTTCTCACCTTTATCTAATTCAAATTTCATCCGACTCATCGTGGTTTTAGCGAAAATGCAATGTAAGAAAATAGTTTATGAAAATATTCCTCATATTTACATTTATTAAAATAAAAACAATTTCTAAATTTTAAAAGCATTTTAGTTAAAGGATAAGTAATTTCATTTTTAATATTTTGATCAAATTGAATAAAAATTATAATTTTTTTTCGTTGGAAACGTTTATTGAATTTTGGGTTACTTTATCCAAAACGTTTCCAATAAATAAAATATTTTTTTTTTCGAATTCAACGTTAACATATTAACAATAAATTAGTAACCTTTTTATTAAAACAGTTTTTAAATTTAGATGTATTCTTTTGTTAAGAAACTTGTTATTAAATTTAATTATTTCACTTTTTTCTATAAGATTTTCATGAAAATATGCTTTAGCATTATTTTTCTGAATCTTCATTTAAGGCTCATCAAACCAGCAAACAAAAATTTTTTCATCTCATTTTAATATTGACGTTTCTCCCTCTTAAAAGATAAAATAAATTAGTTAATGTTGACTTATTAGAAATAATAAAGTGGCACAAGTGATGAAACTTCAATTTTGTTGCTATAAAAAAAGAGTTAAATATTATTTTTAAATTATTTTTGAAATTTGAAAAATTATTACAAAAGATTTGTCTACTTTTTATCGGGTCTGTTATGATTTAAATCATTGGGAGATTTGAATTAAAATCATGATTTAAATCAAAAAGACTTTACAATTCTCCGGATGTCTAATACTGCATGTAAAAAATCGCAAACTATTAAAAAAACACAAATTTGTGGACGAATCTTAAAATTTAAAATTTTAATATTTTAATCTTTATAAAATTTCAAAAATTGGGCTAATTAAGATATTCAAAATACCTACGATTTCCAAATTTTTGGTATGAAGATAACAAAAAATAGTATAAAATTGTTATATTTTTAAGTCATTATAATTTAACCCGGCGAGCGTAAGGTGAAACTTCGTAACACGGAGCGTAAGGTAAAGATTTTTTACTTGTATATTAAAAAAAAAAAATTGAAATCTTGGAAATTTTTTGACATATTTGTTTTATATTGCCTATCAATGTCCTTCATTAATGTTATAATAAAGCTTTCATTTGTTTAAACAATTTATTATTGCGAGATTGTAACAATGCCAAAACTAATATAGAGAAAAGTAAATTTCTATAAATTTGTTTAAACAATTGAAAAATTAATCGTAACAATAGTTAAATACATTATTAACCTTTAGTAAACAATTACAATGTTTAAACCTAATGATTTAATATTTCTTTTACAATATACAAAGAAAAAAATTTTGGTGTGTTTTATAGTCAGCGTATATGTGTTCACAATTGTTATAAATAAACAATAAGAAATTTAAAAAAAAAATTTTTTTTAATCGTTATGGCTTTGTTACCGTGACACGTGCAGCTATTATAAATTACAGAGAAGTTCATCATGACAAATTCAAATTATTGAGGAATAAGTATTTCACAGGGTAATTTTTACCCTACCTTACGCTCGCTGGGTTAAATAAATTCCAAACGTTAATTAGCTCATATTACAACTTGTTCAAAATTTAAAATTTTAATTAATTCAAATTTAAATGCATATAAATTAATCCAAAATATTTAAATAATATTAGGTATTTTCCATATTCACAATAATCCTTTTTTTAATGCTTACAATATTTGTAAGAGATTTCACTTTTTCGAAACAGTTTAATATTTATCTTATAATTTCTTATTTTTACAAAATTTAAAAAAATTTTCTCCTTTTACTTTGGATATTTTTTATTTTTGTATTTGTCTTTTTATTTTAAGATTTTCATTAAATTTCTTCTTTTTATGCAAATTATTTAATATTATTTTACACGATTTTGTTATTATAACATTCATTAAACTTTTTGTTTCGTTGATTTTCATAATTATTTCCATATTTTTAAAAATAAATGAGCTAATTTTTTTATAAATTTATTCAAGTTGTTTTCACCCATTATCTATTTTTTACGGGATTCTTTGCAATCTTACTTATTTTTTTATAAAATTGTTAGATTTTCTTTGTTTTTCTAAATTTATTGTTTAACTTGTTTTAAGTGTATTATTATAAAAATGTTTTTGATTTAATTTGCCTAACTTTTTTATTTTTAAAGGATTTTTAAATTTCTTTTATGAACATATAATTTGTCTTTTTCATTTTATTTTTGTAAATTCTAATTTTTTTGTTGGTTCTAACCAAATTGTATTATTTTTTGTCCTTTTTACATTTTTTACAGTTTTTTAGATTAAGGAAAAAAACATTTTTCTATTTTTTTTCACTATTTTTTTAGTCCTTCCTTGAGTTTTTATTAATTCTTTAATTTTTGTTAAACTTTCTTCGTTTTCTTAGATACATTTTTCTTTCTTATAAATTGTTTAGTTTTTATCTTATAATTACGAATTTTTGGAAACATTTATTCGATGCTTTTATCTTCTATTTTTTTATGTAAGTTCTCAATTTTCTTATTTTTTGCAAACTTTTATCCTTCTATTTTACCTTATGTAAATTTAATCTTGCACTGAATATTCTCATTTTAAAATCATTCGTCTATTTCATAGAATTTCTTTTCTTTTACAATTTTTATAAATTTTCCAAAATTTATAAAATTTTATTCTTTTTTTATTCAATTTGTAAAATAATTCGCTGAGTTTTCAAATTTTTAAATTTTGTTCTCTTTTGTAATATATTTTAACGTTTTTATAATTATCATCTTATTTATTTTTTTAATTTAAAAAAAATGTCCATAAATAGTTTAATTTTTTGAAAAGAGTTTCTACATTTTTACATATTTTTATTTTACTTTTTTATTCTTCTGCTGTTTTTAAAATTGTTTTCTTTATTTTTTTAATAATGTCCATTGATGTATTTTATTTAAAAGAATTTTATTTTTTTTAATGGACTGTTTTCTTATCTTCTTAAGTTATTGGTTTTTTTTATAATTTATTATTCTTTCGCTGCTTTTACCTAATTTTCTTAATTTTACGATCATATGAATTTAAAGATATTTTTATGAAAATTTCTCATTTATTCAACGTAATTTATTTGATTTTAATAAAATGTTTAATTCTTCGTTTTTTCTTATTCAATGTTCTCAGTTTAAAAAATGATCTACTTACAAATAAACATTTAGAGATTTTATATTCTGATTATATTTAAAAAAAATCAATTTTTGATTTAAATCAAAAAAATCCGATTTAAATAAAAAAAATCGGATTTTTTTTGATTTTTTTAAAAAAAATCATGATTTTTATCAGCCCTGCTTTTTATAGCAACCTAATTAAAGTCCCACTTTACATTTTTTAATAAATCAACATTAGCTAATTTATTTTATCTTTGAAAAGTGATAATCATCAATATATTGAAATCAGGCCAGAGCATTTTTGTTTACAGCTTTGATCAGCTATTACGTTAAAAAACTCTTTCCTGTTTTAAACTGCGACGATGCACTGTCATCAATCTCATTCTCTGCAACATGTGGCTTGCAAGAGCTTTTATCTTCAGCTCTACCATCTATCTGAAATTTGCGAATTGTAATATTGTAAAGACATAATAACTTTATTACTTTCTATTACTAATTAAGTGCAAGGTAAAGTAAGATAAGTTTGTTTCTAAGAATTTTATAAACTTTTGAAAATGATAGTTTGTAAGCTTGAAATTGGAAACTAGTGTTTATACATTTTTTTGCTTCATATTAGGAATTTATAAATGGATTTTAAAGTTTTGTTAATTTTTAAATATATATTCAATATTGCTTACATTTGATGGAACTATTTACTCAGCAAGTTTACTCGTTAATATTATAAAATTAAACCCTTGAAATTTTCATAGTATTGTAAAACACATGTTTCTATACTTAAAAAATATTACAGAGGCTGTTAATATGTAATACTCAACACATCATTGAAATGAAACTTTATTTTTAAATGACGTTATTACGTTTTAATAAGAACAACATTTTTACAAACTTTCATTTTTCAAAAGAGCTTAAAAGTGTGTGCAACATATTAAATTTGTATAAAGAAAATGTAATTATTAAAAATAATAAACAAATATTAATTCAATATTTATTAAAGAAGATATTGAGAGATTTTAATTTCCTCTTAATATAAAAACATAACCTTACAAATATTTCAGTTATAATTTTAGTTAACTTACCAATCAATGTCCTCTACAATTCAAAACAGTTTTCACTCTCTATATTTGATTATTTATTTATTTATTTATATAATACATTTAACTTATTATCACTTTAATAACGTGTTAATAACAAACATTCACGTTTCGATAAACGTCAAAGATTTGTTGACATCTGTTCGAGGTTGCGTTCAATGCAATTCACAGCTTACCATGAACTATAAAAATCTTATAGATCATTTTCACATATCAAAATCGAACCAAAAGTAAAAGGGAAGGCGTCATTGAACACTACTGTACAACCGCGCGTAGTTGCAGCGGCCGTGGCAACGCCAGGCAATGCGACGCGACAGCGTAGAAGCTTCGCAATGCAGCGCGCTACGCCGCGTTTTGCTGTCGCAACCACGCGCGGTAGTACAAAAAGTCTAATATCTCGGGACCTAATAATGTCTCCATCAATTTTTTTTTAAATTAAAGGTAAATTCATAAGAAATTTAAAAATATTAATAAAATTTCTGTCAGAGAGGAGTAAGTAAATAAAAAATTGAATTAAAAATGGTTTTTTAATTTATTTACATGAAATTTTTTTTTTTCGTTGACTTTATTTTCATTTAAAAGTACATATTTTTAACTAAAACATGTGTAAGTTTAATCAAAATATCTTTATAGTATTTTGAGATATTAAAAATTTTGTTAAATTAATGTTGATATTCAAAATGGCGTATCTTCTAAAATTTCGAATTTTTTTAAAATCATTTGGAGGGAAAAAGTTTCTCATATAGGAGAAAGTCGGGTAGCACCGGCCATCGAGTAGCCGCGGCCACTGTTTATTTTATGTATAATGCCATATTTTTATCATTAAAACAAATTAGAAATGGTGCATCATTTAATTAAACTTATTTTTTTAGTATAGTGACTCCATTATTTCATTTCTTTTTTATAAAAAACTACTATTCTGTAAATATAACCTTAAAGTGTTCGGACAATTTAAGAAATGAGTGTCGCATTGAACGTCATATAAAAATGATATTATATTTGTAATTTCTGACACTATTGAATTTATTTTTCAATTGATATCCATAAATGATTCTCTGACGATTATTTAAGACATAATTTGTTGTTACTTTACTGAGTTATATAATTAAAATAAAAAGTTTCTTTTACTGTGGCCGGACTTACCCGATAAACTTTTGAGGGTTAGTATTTTACTCCTCATATTTGTCCTTATGTATCTCTTAATTAATATCTTTATTTTATTATTGGAAGCATTTTAAGTGTTGACAAATAGTTTGTCTTCACCATGAAACAATTTAATTATTGTTCTTGAAATATTTACACAATTTATTGACCAAAAAGCTTAAGAGGCCGGGGCTGCCCGACTTTCCCCTAGCAGTATAATATCACGAAGTTTCAAAAAAATCGATGAACCCTTTGACAACTCTGATATTTCTGACGTGAAAAGGCCCGGAACTTAACATTTCCGACGAACTTCTTTAGGGAATATAGAACCTTAAATTAGAAAAAATTCAATATTATAAATGATTATAAATTATACGATCCTACTATCAAAGCGAGGAAGATGTGTTCCTTGATGTGCTCCCTCATGGAATCAAAATTTTAAAAATTTTAAAAATTTTAATTTGTTGGGTTTCTTAAAGTTGGTAAGATTATGAGATATACAAAATCAGATGAAATTTTGTGATTAAAATATGAATGAAAAATATTTAGTGAATAAAAACATTCGAAGGTTTAAATTCAAATTATGTTACAAATTTTCAGAATATGAAAAGTTTAAAGGTTAAAAAAATTTTTTTTTAATGAAAATCTTATATGGGATTCTTTGCAGGATTTATCAAATGATTTCATGCCGACATCTACAAGAAAACTTACAACAGAATTGGGGTTCAATCACGTAATTTTGAAAACGAAAACGCAAGTTCGATTTTCAAATATTTTTTGCGAAATGGCAGTTTCACTTGGTCATCATTATGATCATTGTTTATATTTTGAAATCGTCGCGATAGTGTTTGGTGTTAATAGAATTTTAAAAGTTTACTAAAATTATAAAGTAGAAATAAATCAATAAATTGAAGTGGAAGAAAGTAAAAGAAAGAAAACTAAATATTGCAGTGCAGTGACAGAAGAAAGAAGATAACTGAAAAAGTCAAATGTATACTGAATTAAGAAAAAGGGTAATTAAAAAATTATAAAGTAGTTAATAAATTAGTAAATAAAAAGTATTATTAATTGTTTTATAAACATTGTAGGACGATTAATAATATTTTTGATTGATATAAATATTGTTCTTTTAACTAGATTTTTAAAAATAAGTTACGTTCACATTTTCCATTTAGTATTAGCCTAGTCGAATTTAATCAATATATATATTATGCATTTTGAATAAAGAAAATAATAAAATATATGTAAATATTATAAATTTATGTTACTCTAAATTCCTTGAATAAGCCACAATATTCAATTTAACTTTCAAATCCCTTTTTTTATACTATTTCTTTTAAATTAATATTATTAATTTATAATGAAAAAAGGTTATAATTAAGTTATTAAAAATATATATTTAGTACTTATCTTAAACCATCCTTTAAATTTATATTTTTCTTTTGATTAGTTAAATTAAATTAATGAATATGATATGTTTTGTATAAAGAAAAAAAAAATTATATATAAAGTATATATTTATTTTACTTTAAATTTTTTAAATAAACCACATTTTTCAATTTAAACTACTAATTCTCCTTTTGTTACTAAATCTTAAAAATGAAATCTTTTATAATTTAAAAAGGTTACATTAATTTATTTCAATAATATTTTTAGTTCTTATATTATTAAATTTTATTTCGGTCCCGAACAGCACCGGATGTTCCATCAATATTAGCAAGGTTAGGACAAGGCATTTTTACCTTGCCTCAAACTTGCCAATATTTCTGAAACATCTGGTGCTGTCCAGGGTAGCACGTTTCCAGTATGGAGTAGGATAAAGATATTTTTAAGAAAATTAATTTTAGAGTAACAAGTTTTATTATCAATACTAAAAGTTGTAAAGTTTTAATGTTAATGAAATTTGAAACCTAAAAAAAATTAAAAAGATTGAAATTTTAATAATTAAAAGTTTACATGGATGTAAATTGAAATTAATTTAAAATATAATAAAAGTTATATAAAATTAAATTGTGCTATTTAAAAATTACATAGAAAAAAGTTTATATACCACGTAAAAATTAAAATTATTCACTTTGACAGATAGTTTAAGATAAATACTAAATATATTATAAATATAAATTGATTTAATCTTCCTTAATCATAAAATATTTAATTCACAAGAAATAGTTCCAAAACAGAAAATCTCAAAATTAAATTCAAAATTACAGTTTACTTAACAAATATAAAGTAATTTTTTATACTTTACTAGCAAGATATTGCGCACGAGCATGCGCGCGTCTAATTTGTAACAACGAAATGTAAAGCTAATATTAGAATGTATTCCATTCTTTATTTTAAGAAGTATATAAGTTTAAAAAGTTATAATCATATTTATTACTAAAAGTAAGTATAATAATTTTTTAAATTTATTAATTTCATAAATCTAACATAAAATCTTTATTTGTCCTTCAAATTCCATGTAAACAGTAAAAGCACATCTTAGTCAAAAGATAAACTTGAAGCAATAGATTGGTGTATCCTAGGCGTATTTTAGGCTATTTTATTTAAAACGTAATAAATGAAAATGTGAATAAAAGAACTTTTTAAAATCTTTGAATTTTCTTTAATGAATAAAAGTATTCTTTTATATTTATTTTATACAATGGAGACATAACCTTCTTTTATATTATTTTTATAATATTTATTTAAAAATAGCATCCACATTCGACTTCTACTTGTTTTTAAAAATTTTATATATGATTATTATTTAGGATTTCTCCCTCAATGAGAATTTCTAAATCTTTCTTATTCAAACTAAAAAATATTCTTTCTTTTGCAATACCCATGGTATTTTTTTATGGATTAAATAAAAAAGAAATGGATCACAAGGAGTGATAAATTACTTTTTGACATAGCAAGAAGATGCATCTTGTATCTTTTTAAAAAACTGTTCTGGTTGTTCATCAGATATCATGTTATGATACATATACTAAAAGTTCAAAAAGTCTTATAATTATTAACTTTATTTTGGAAGCAATAAAACAATTCATTTTTTAATTCGCTCAAAAAACACTCCGAAATTTGTGTGATGTGCCAAAAATAATACGTTTCTTCTTTAATTTTTTTAATTCGTTACTAACTAACCACATTCTTCAAAGTGTAGCTGTTACCGCAAATGAATATAAGTCAATAAAACATGATTCTAAAGCTTATTTTATTTAAATAAAAAGAAATCAACCTCTCTCATTGTCAGTCATTTTGATTTGTCGCGCACATTCTTTTTTGTCGATGTTCGAGGAAAGATAGTTTATTATACTTTATAAATATAACCTAGAGAATATATGTATAAGCAAAACAGAAAGGAAATAGAAGAATAGATATAGATATAATAGAATGATATAATAGAATTTTTAATATCAAAATGTAAATTCTATTAATAAATTAAAAAATTTAATTTTTACTAAGAAAATGGGAACATTTATTTGAAAATTTATATCTAAGGGTTCCTGATTTTACTAATCCGTCATTTTGGATCCGCCATGCTATTTTGAGTTCTTAAATATTGACTCAAAAATCTTTATCAGGATCCCAAAAAACCATTAAATGTAATATTTCATAAGAATAGAAAAGTTATAGGGATATTTTCCAATTTCTGATTAAGCATAGGGGTTGTCCTTTTGGACAATTTTCAAAAGGAAATTCATCATTTTTCTTTATTTTTTTAAAATTTTTTGAGGGTTTTCAATATAAATCTCGTTTTTACCCATAAAAACCGTATATAAAATTAACCTGGAAAAAGCCACAGGTAAGGGTATCTTCTTTTAGCTCTACTTTCCGAAAATGATTGACTCGTTTATTAACATTTTGTTTATCACTCTTGCAATTTTACTATTATATGAAATAAGAGGGAAATGACATAAGCAATTACTTAAAAAAATTGTCTGTAAATGTTCTCTCATTACTGCATGATTGTATACTACACTTTCAGGTTTAACATTACAATATACAGAAGTTGCAAAAGCAATTGCATAAACACCACAATCCACATAATTGGGTTGTTTTTGAACAGTGGGAAAAACGACATTAGGTGTAAACGGATATAATCTAGCTAGATATTGACATTGACCCTTATTTAAAAATTTATTATTCATGCTGTCATAAACAAAGAAAGTTTTTGAATCATAGTAAGTACAAATCCAGTGACCTTTTTTTTTAAATCACTGAATAGGATTTGAATATGTTTTTTATCTTTTCTAATGGGTTTAACTTCATCCAACATTTGTAAATAACAAACATTCTGCATTTGAAAATGACCACCAGAATCGACTTCTAATAGTTCTTGAAATTTGTAAATGTGATTATCAGTAAGCATTTCTCCCCGAATAAGAATGTTTTGATCTTTTTCATCTAATATAAAGTATATTTTTTTATTTATAGAATCCATTGTATTCTTTTTAACCAAAACATATTATATTATAAATTATGAAACTTTTGAAACATTTCATGCAATTCATAAGATTTTAGAATTTTGAAACATATGCAACAAGTATAGTATAAATTTCTCTTCTCCACTGGGACCTACAAAAAAAAGAAAGTTATTTACATAAAAATTGATTTCATCTTTATGCTATTTAAAAAACCCGGCTGGATAAAGTAAATACGTTTTTTATAAACATGCTTTATTGTAATTTCAGTAATTTTAGGATACAAACATTTCATATGTATAAAATAAAGGGAGCCAAGATGAACACCCTTTCGATTTATGGCTCTAGAATCAAAACCGAATAAAATATTATATATTAAAAATTAATTTAATTTAATTTGTTTATTTATTAAGAAATAGCATAACATCACATTTTGTGTTGGAAAATAAAAAATTTTAATTGGTTCAAAAAATTATTGCGAAAAGTGTAAAATCGAAAATATGAAAATAAATACATTGAAATTTTGGGCCTGTCCATCTTAGGGTACATGACACAATTTTTTTATTCCCAGTAAAATTTTCTATACAAACACAAAATTAGTAAAATCATTTTAAAATATTATTATACGATAAATAAAGAATATTATATCTTTAAGTACTCATTCAAAATTATGAACTTAAATAAATTTACCAAATTAAGAAAAACATATAAAAATAAATGTCAACTACACCTCAATGACACCTTACATTAATATAATCAAAAATAATTTTAAAAAATCTTCAATAACCTTAAACCCCTTGAAATATCCCATTGATTTTACATGAGAAAAACGCACTTTTTCGTACATTCGCTACCAAATCCTCAAAAATCACTCAAAATAGCAATACAGTGAATC
The DNA here is from genome assembly GCA_037103525.1 of Ganaspis brasiliensis. Classification (NCBI taxonomy): domain Eukaryota; kingdom Metazoa; phylum Arthropoda; class Insecta; order Hymenoptera; family Figitidae; genus Ganaspis; species Ganaspis brasiliensis. The sequence continues at coordinate 1,891,781 of JAZKLR010000045.1, read as the reverse complement.
ACATCTTGAAAAGTCGTCAAGCAACAATATTCCATAATTTATTTAATAATTTATTAATATTAACTATTTTTTATAGGGTTATAAACAACCCCCATAAATGCAAAAAAATGACAAATTTGTTTAAATGACAAATTAATAGTTTCTTAAGGATTTTTTAACAAAATTGTTACATATTGTCAATTTACGAATGTTTATAGATATTTTTAAGTATTTTTCATTAGAGTAAGAAAAATTATTCACTAGAAGTTAATATTTTTACATTGCTTAAACAATTTATTATTGTTAGTTTATAACTATCATTGAAATAAACCTAGCGAATTCTAGTTTTTCTGACTTACTTATTTTTTATATTAAACATGAAAAATGGATTTGATAAAAATAACCACAACAACAATTTGCAATTGTTTAAACAAATTATTGGTTAATAATTATTTATTTCTTATAAATGCACCTAGAAAGACAGAAGTTTTTCTTAATTTTACAAATAAATGGGCTCTGGTTAAAGTAGGAAAAATTAATGACTATAAGTTATTATTTTTAATTTGTTTAAACAATGTATTGTTCATGTATAACTTATATCCTAAAACTCCTAGCGATTTGTAGGTTTCTTACCTTAATAACTTTTTAAATTGAAAGCAATAAGCTGTTCTGCAAAATTATCCGTAGCCACAACTTTTAAAATTGTTTAAACCAATTATTGATAATAATAATTGATTCTATATAAATGATCCTTGAATGATACCTTGCATGTATAGCTGCTACTTCTCACCCAACGACCCACTGACAGCCTTTGAAACCGAAATAAATGAACTCGAGTCGAGCCTGCGAGAATCCAGGCTGGATGTTCTCGTCACAGGCGACTTCGATGCGAAGTAGCCGGATTGGGGCGAGACAAGGCTCGACAATAGAGGAATATTAATCGCAGAAATGATCTCCAGGAACAATCTGATGGTTGTCAACAGGGGCTAGAAATGGACGTTTAGAAGAAACTATAATGTGGGGTCAATTATTGACCTCACGTTTACAACGTCTCTCCTAAATAAGCGCATTAAAGACTGGCACGTATCTGAGGATCACACCGAAAGTGACCACCAGTATATGAAATTTTCAGTCTCGGGAGGAGACACACCTAGAGTAAAAACAAGCAGGTTGCTTCCTGTAAGAAAAGCCCTAGGTGGAACATTAAGAAGCTAGACGTCGAAAAGTTCGGTCGGTCCCTTGAAGAATCCCGCCTCATTGAGGAACTTGGATGGGTGAAGAGACCCAACAATCTGGAGGGGGAGGTGCGGCCGGTGATGGACATGATAATCACCGCATGCGACGCGTCAATGCCGCGTCGTAGAAGTACCACTCCCAGAAGACGTAATGTATACTGGTGGTCAGAGGAGCTGGCCTCTTTGCGAAAAGCATGCGTCAGAGCAAGAAGGATATACACCCGCTCTAAGGGAGATCCTATGCTAAAGGACGCATATATAGAGGCCAAGAGGATCCTCAGAAAGGAGATTCGAGCTTCACAGCGAAGGTGTTGGAAGACCCTGATCGAGGATGTCGAGAAGGACCCATGGGGTCTGGGCTATAAAATCGTCACCAAGAAATTGGTAACGAAGCAAAAGACCCCCGGCCTGGACAATCCCGATTGGGTGCGTCAAATAATCAGGGCCTTGTTTCCACCAGCAGAACCATGGCCTAGGATGGACTGGAGTGACTGTCAAGTCCGTGAGGAGGAACCCTTCACTCTTGCAGAGCTCCACCAAGCCGGCAAAAGATTGAAGCCAGGCAAGGCGCCTGGAATCGGTGGGATAAGTAACGAGATACTTAAACAAGGGATCGTTGCTTTACCCCAGATTCTCTTAGATTGCTTCAACAACTGCCTAAAAAGAGGAGAGTTCTTCCGGGATTGGAAACGACAGAGACTGGTCCTCCTAAGGAAAGGTAACAAACCTCTAGATAATGTCTCATCTTACAGGCCAATATGCCTGTTAGATACGATGGGCAAACTTCTAGTGGACGTGGTTCTGCAGAGGATGCAACTCCACTTGACTGGAGAGAATAGTCTATCCGACTACTAATTTGGTTTCCGTAAAGGCATGTCCACAGTAGATGCCATACAAAAGGCAGTGGACCTAGCCAAGGAAGGAGAGGACAAATTGGGTCCGGGGAAGAAGAAGAGCTTCTGCGCTTTGGTAGCTATAGATATACGCAACGCGTTTAATACCGCTAAATGGGAAGATCTCATCAAGTCGATGAGAAACAAAGGAATACTGCCCTACCTGTTGCGGATAATGAATAATTATCTTAGCGACAGGTGGGTAATATACGAGGGAGACACCTGCACTCTGAAGGAAGAGATGCAACGAGGTGCCCCTCAAGGCTCGAGGATAGGACCATTCGTATGGAACGTCTCGTATGATGACTTCTTGCGAATGGGTCTACCCAAAGGCGCGGTGATCATCGGCTTTGCGGACGACGCGTTGATCGTGTGCTCTGCCGAAACTGCAGAAGAGCTCGGAATCTTGGTGAACGAATGTCTGCGACGAACAAAGAGCTGGCTGGATGCCAGAGGTCTTCAAATGGCCCTGGACAAAACCGAAGCGCTCGTGGTCACAGACAGACGTGGTTACGAACTTCCCCGGCTCGAAATAAACGGATTCGAAGTCAAGTGAAGCACGCATATAAAGTATCTTGGTGTACAACTCGACAAGTTTCTAAATTTTAAGTACCACATCGCAGTGGCTTCCGACAAAGCTGCAAAATGTGCGATAAGCTTAGCCCGTATAATGCCGAACGTCGGTGGGCCTTTTGAAAAGAAAAGGAGATTGGTGGCGAGTGTGTTCCACTCAAAGCTGCTTTATGCAGCACCAGTGTGGACTCCCTCCCTGCGAACAGATAGAAGCAAGACCATCTTGGAGAAGATACTGTCCTCGCAAAGGATTATCACTAAGCGTATAATCTCTGCCTATAGGACAGTATCTGCGAGTGCTGCTCAGGTCCTTGCCAGCGTCCCGCCGGCATATCTTTTGGCGCAAGAAAGGGAGGAAAGTTTCCTCCTTTTCAAAGATAGGATGTCCACCCGTTATACGGATGACAATAGACCCAGCAAGGACCAAATTCGCCGAGATGCGAGAAGCAGACTCGTCGAAAGATGGCAAGCAAGATGGAGCGCGGATGAGAAGGGTCAATGGACACATCGGCTCATACCTACACTTGCCACCTGGTAGATCGAAAACATGGAGCAGTCTCGTACTACCTCACCCAAGCGCTCTCAGGTCACGGGTGTTTTAACTCGTACCTAGAGCGCTTCAAAAGACGAGAAAGTTCAGAGTGTGCGTACTGCCAATCCCCAAAGGATGACGCAGAGCACACACTCTTTACATGCACACGATGGAACGACGAAAGAAAGGTCATGTTCGCCGGTGTAAGCTGCGAAGTTACACCGGAAAACATGGTCCTGGTAATGACTTGATCCAAAGAGAATTGGCGGCACATCAAGACCTTCATCCAACATGTTATGAGGGTTAAGGATCTCGATGGCCGCCAACAAAGGTAGTTCCCGTAGGTCGAGGAATGATATCGTTTAGGCGATAGAGGCGGGATATAAGACCACTCCTGAAGGCGATACGTCAGTAAACTGGCTCTACCTGGGAGTGGTCTTAAGGTCCCAAATAAGGGTGCGTTTTTAGCGGGTCGGCAGAACATCGCCACCCCCGCATAACCCTGTAGTACGGGCTACAGGGTACCTGAAGCCAGGTTTTTACATCCTACGCAAAAAAAAAAAAAAAAAAAGTCTTGGTTTATTTGTAATTAATTAATGATTATTAACAATAATTTATTTAAACAATGACAAAGGGAAGTTGCAGTTAATTTTGCTGAAAATCTTGTGGTATTAAGTATAAACAATTAATAGGATAGTAAAAATTAAATTTCGCTGAGGGTTTTAGGATAAAAGTTGAAACTAAAAATTATAAATTTTTTAAACACAGTAAAAATGATAAATTATAACAAATAATTTGCGTTATTCTAACCAGAGACCATTAATTAGTAAAATTAGGAAAAAGTTGTGTCTTCCTGGGTGCATTTGTAAAGAATCAATTATTATTAACAATAATTTGTTTAAACAATTGCAAATTGTTGTGGTTAATTTTAATAAATTATTAAATAAATTATGGCACATTGTTTTAGTGAACATTTTTGGACCACCCTAATAAACAAGTAAAATTACTTACCTGTCAAAAATTTATCTCAGATCCTCTTCGCGTTTTTAAACTCAGGAGGATCTTTTCACTCGGCTTTACAAAACAAAACTATCCCCTCTCATCAACATCATTTTTTAAAAAAAAGCGAACCTTACCCACAGAAATTACCAATCGAATCATTTGGTAATTTCAAGTAAACGCCCAGAATACCCTTACTCCTTAAAAGCAAAGAAAAGGTTAATAATCACCTCATTGTAATTTTGACAAAAAGGCTAATAATGAGGTTATTGTAATTTCGACAAAAGGCTAATAATGATCTCATTGTTATTTGAACAAAAGGAGAACAATAGACTCATTGTAATGCAGACAAAAGGAGAACAATAGGAGAACAATGCCTAATCTCCGCCCATTTTAAAACGAAAATTTTCAGCTAAAGGGACACTGGCAAATTCTTACCTAGGAAAGGTAAAGAAAAGGTTAATAATCACCTCATTGTAATTTTGACAAAAGGCTAATAATAAGGTTATTGTAATTTCGACAAAAGGCTAATAATGAGCTCATTGTTATTTGGACAAAAGGAGAACAATAGACCCATTGTAATGCAGACAAAAGGAGAACAATAGGAGAACAATGCCAAATCTCCGCCAATTTTGAAACGAAAATTTTCAGCTAAAGGGACACTGGAAAATTATTATATAGGATATATATATTTATTTCTTTATACAAAATATATAATATTTATTGATTTAATCTATCTAGAAAGAAAAATGTAAACGTATAGGTATCTTATTTTTAATAATCTAGATAAATTAACAATATTTATATTAATTAAAAATATTTTACAATGTTTTAAAATGTAAAACAAACGTTTTACAATGTTTATAAAATAATTATTAATATTATGTTTTAATAATTTAATAATTAATTTATAATTTTTTACTTAACCTTTTTTTTATTTTAGTATACATTTGACTTTTTCAGTTTTCTTCTTTCATCTGTCACTACACAGCAATATTTAGTATTCTTTCTTTTAGTATCTTTAACTTTAATTTATTAATTGATTTTTACTTTATAAATTTAATAAACTTTAAAAATACCATTAACCACAAACACTATCACGATGATTTCAGAATATTAACAATGATCATAATGATGACAAAGTCAAGCTGACATTTCGCAAAAAAAAAATTGAAAATCGAACTTGCGTTTTCGTTTTAAAAACTACGTGATAGGACCCATGTTCTAAATTACATATTGGTTTTTATATCAGATCCAAAATGAATTTAAACGTGGAAACCAAAATTGGTTTCTACATGAAAATCAACGTTTGTTTTTCGACACACCAAAATAATGTATGGTTGTTTCGAGGTATCCAATTATATCAATTTCAGGTCAAGTTCCCCGAAGAAATCTTCCGAAAAAGAACAATGACACCTAAATCACGTTTTGTTGATTTCAAGTTATAAATTTTCTCAATTTCACATTAAGTTCCACGAAGAAGTTGTTCGGAAGTGACAACACCAATATCATGTTCAGCAGTTTTCATGTTATCAATTTTCTCATTTTGAGGTTAAGTTAGCTGATAAAGTTGACTGGAGAAGACCTGGACGCCAAAATAATGTTTAGTTGCTTCGAAGTTATCAATTCTTTCAATTTGAGGTTAAGTTTCCCGAAGAAGTTGTCCGGAAATGACCTGGACACCAAAATAATGTTTAGTTGCTTCGAAATTATTAATTCTTTCAATTTGAGGTTAAGTACCCTGAAGAAGTTGGCCGGAAATGACCTGGACACCAAAATCATGTTTAGTTGTTTTCAACTTATCAGTTTTGTCAATTTGAGGTTAACTTCCCCGAAGAAGTTGACCGGATGTGACCTGGATACAAAAATAATGTTTAGTTGCTTCAAAATTATCAATTCTTTCAATTTGAGGTTAACTTCCTCGAAGAAGTTAACCGGAAGTGACCTGGATACCAAAAAAAAAGTTAGGTTGCTTCGAAGTTATCAATTCTTTCAATTTGAGGTTAAGTTTCCCGAAGAAGTTGGCTGGAAGAGACCAGGACACTAAAATCATTTTCAGCCGTTTCCAAGTTATCAATTTTATCAATTTGAGGTTCAGTTCCCCGAAGAAGTTGTCCGGAAGTGACCTGGACACCAAAATCATGTTTAGTTTCTTCAAAGTTATCAATTCTTTCAATTTGAGGTTAACTTCCTTGAAGAAGTTGACCGGAAGTGACCTGGATACAAAAATAATGTTAAGTTGCTTCGAACTTATCAATTTCATTAATTTTAGGTTAAGTTTCCCGAAGAAGTTGGCGGGAAATGACCTGAACAACAAAATCATGTTTAGTTGTTTTCAACTTATCAGTTTTGTCAATTTGAGGTTAACTTCCCCGAAGAAGTTGACCGGATGTGACCTGGATACAAAAATAATGTTTAGTTGCTTCGAGGTTATCTTTTCTTTCAATTTGAGGTTAAGTTTCCCGAAGAAGTTGGCTGGAAGAGACCTGGACACCAAAATCATGTTTAGTTGCTTCAAAGTTATCAATTCTTTTAATTTGAGGTTAACTTCCTCGAAGAAGTTGACCGGAAGTGACCTGGATACCAAAAAAGAAGTTAAGTTGCTTCGAAGTTATCAATTCTTTCAATTTGAGGTTATGTTCCCCGAAGAAGTTGGCTGGAAGAGACCAGGACACCAAAATCATTTTCAGCCGTTTCCAAGTTATCAATTTTATCAATTTGAGGTTCAGTTCCCCGAAGAAGTTGTCCGGAAGTGACCTGGACACCAAAATCATGTTTAGTTGCTTCAAAGTTATCAATTCTTTCAATTTGAGGTTAACTTCCTCGAAGAAGTTGACCGGAAGTGACCTGGATACAAAAATAATGTTAAGTTGCTTCGAACTTATCAATTTCATTAATTTTAGGTTAAGTTTCCCGAAGAAGTTGGCCGGAAATGATCTGGACAACAAAATCATGTTTAGTTGTTTTCAACTTATCAGTTTTCTTAAGTTAAGGTTAACTTCCCCGATAAAACTGGAAGAAATAGACCTGGACATCAAATTGATATTTAGTTGTCTTCTTGATGTCAAGTTTCTCAATTTGAGGTTAACCTTGCCGCAGAAGTTTACCTGAATAGATCTTGATATGGGCAGATTCTCAAATTCGTGTTTGTCTAGCCTCTTGCCATTGTATGACAGAGTCTTAGTTAGCTTCTTGCCATGCTGCCGGAGTGTGCTAGCTTTGTGCCATAGTTGGCCATACTTTGATAGCTTGGTGCCCTAGTTGGCTAGCCTCCGCTAGCCCTTTGCTATGCTTCCCATAGTTCGCCATAGTTTCCTAGCTTCTTCTATCTTTTGGTAGCTTTTGCCAGCTTTCTCTAGCCTCATACCATACTTGGTCAGCCAGCGGCCATGGTTCCCGTTTGATTACACTCAGGTAACTGTATAAAAATAGAGAAATCTTTCCCACCTCAACCCGAATCCTGCTTATTAAAATTCTAATATTACCATATTTTGATTATGGCTGCCCAGTTTATGATGACATCACGAATTATCTAAATTCCAAACTTGAAAAAGCTCTTAATACTTGCATTAGTATTGTCGGGTTTAACATAATTCTGGATAAAATGGAACAGTCCATCAAAATACTGCAGAATAAAGCAAAAAATGCTGTTAAAGATATCATCTTGATGTTATTACAAGCTGGATTAGTTGAAGCTTGATAAACATTACAGCAAAAATAACTGGATTTATTGTGCCGTTTTAATATTAGATCCAAGATTCAAATTAGAAACATTCAACATGACTGAGCGAGGTCGAGAAATGAAGAAAGGTTCTTTGAAAACATTCAAATCAATTTTTAAAAATCAATATTGTACAACTCAAAACAAAGTACAAACTTACACATTACACAGCCACACAAAAAAAAGTTTCCTCACCTAGGTAAGAGACACACATTTTTCTATGTATTTTGATGCGCTAAATCCGAATCTGTCATCAGAATTGGTCCATCAGATCAAGTTTTGACCCTAACCTCAAAATGAATAAAATGACACTTTTTGAACATTAGAATTTGAACTCGACTTAACTTTAATACATGCCTAGGGCCAATAAAAAGCTTGAAGTATTTACCTTTAAAAGGTTTTTCTAAAAATTGTTCTACGATGATTTTCAACGAAGTTATGATGTTTTACTTAAAATATGACATTTTTCCATATGTTAAAAAACATATTAATATTTAATGTGTTATTGTGTAATGGAAAAAAATGATTTTAAGTAAAACATCATGACTTCGCTAAAAAGCATCGTAGAACAATTTCTAAAAAAGCGTTTTAAAGGTAGCATTTTAAGTTTTCCATTGGCCCTAGGCATGTATCAAAGTTAAATCGGGTTTAAATTCTAATGAACAGAAAGTGTCATTTTATTGATTTTGAGGTTAGAGTCAAAACTTGATCTTATGGACTAATTCTGATGACGGATTCGGATTCAGCGCATCAAAAAACATAGAAAAATGTGTGTCTCTTACCCAGGTCTAGTGCTGCCCACGAGACGAGAAGAGACGAGATTTCATACAGTCTCGTCTCGGTATCGTTAAATATCAAAATTGCAGATCTCGGTCTCGCAGTCTCGATCAATTTATTTGCCTTAATGCGAGTAATTTAGAATTCAGTTAAAGAAAGTGTTACAGAAAATATAAGAAGTTAACTATAGCTGTAAAAAAAGGTTGAAAATTGAGTGCAAGTTTTATTTAATTTTATTTTTTACTTGTAGTACATAATATTCATAAAAATAACTCGTAAAATAAGATAGTATTATACTTAATTTTCATCGACTTTAGAAATATTTTGTTACCAAGTTTAAGATAAATCCCTTAATATTTGTTCAAGTTATTTAATTTTTTACATTGCTACGAAAGGCATGGTTGATTTTTGAACTTATATGATACATTATCATTCAAGTAATTGAAGTATCATATACCTACTATGAATTTTTTTCAAGCTATTTAATCCCTTTACAGAAATATACATTAGATAACTTTCTTCTTAGACTTTCTTAAAAAAATTCTGCTGGCTATTATCCCAAAATTTTGCAATTTTGGCAAAATTGTCGAGATAATGGCAAACAGCAGTTTTTTGCGATTCAAGGTCACCTATAAATTCTACTAACTCTTGTAATTATTCTAGGGAAGTGACGTAACAAGTAAATGTAAAAGAAAATCGACAGAATTGCCTTTCAAAATAAAAAACTTACGCTATTCATGAAAATTAAAAATTCTGTTCAGAATTACCTAAACTGACGCTAAATAATATCATATATAATTGTATAATAATAATTAAATTTAATTTAATAATAATAATCAAAAATTTTTTTTTTTTCAAACAATTTTTTTTCAAACAATTTTTTTTTTTTTTTTTTAAAGACATTTTTAGACTAAAAAACTTATAATTATCAACTATATTATAAATTTTAAGAACTTACTAACAGAATATTACTTATTTAACAAATATTTTTATACAACCAAACTTATAACAAAAAAATTAATGGAATTTAATAATTGCCATTAGAGGAAAGCTAAAAACCCGACCGCAGATAACAACTTTTTTCTGAAAATATGCAATAAAAAGTTAGCGCATCACGAATGCACCATCACAACTAGATTCACAAAAAGTAATATTAATGCGTTTAGAAACAACAAACCTCTAACAAATAGCCCAAACGGCCAATTCCCATCACAAAACAAATCCCGAAAAGAACCTAATTTACTAATTAAGCGACTGCACTGCTAACTTTTACCTATTTTCCAAAACTAACTGACTTCACACCCCAATCATGAGGATTCCTCATCACCAATCCTCACGGATAAATCATTCAGCCCAAACGGCAAATTCCCATCACAAAACTAATCCCGAAAAGAACCTAATTTACTAATTAAGCGACTGCACTGCTAACTTTTACCTATTTTCCAAAACTAACTGACTCCACACCCCAATCATGACGATTCCTCATCACCAATCCTCACGGATAAATCATTCAGCCCAAACGGCAAATTCCCATCACAAATCAAATTGTTTGGGACAACCACATTATTTTGTTGCTCTTATTTGGTTAAACCAAACATAATTTAGTTGTGACATCCAAACATAATCTCGTTGTGACAACCAAACAATTTTTAAAAAAAATCGGTGAGAGTTTTTTTCACTGTTCGGAAGTTTTTTTATCTCTAACGTCACTAACCTAAAGACTGCGAGTGCTGACCCGCTAACGCGAACGAAACACGAGATTTTCGTACAATTGTGATAGAAAATAGCATATGCACCTCGGGAGGCCGATTTTTTGTCTCGCACAATGTTCTCCGAACTCGTTTCGCACTCGCTACGCTCGTGCTACACTCGTTCTTCGAACATTTGTGCTTGACAAAGAAACACGGACTTCCCTCCCTTGATGCATAATATACTATTATTAATCTTTATTTATTAACTTTTTTTAAGTACTCTAAAAGTCCCCTATTTTTATGTATTCAGTCCCCTGTATTCCCTAATATATTCTTCTTCGTCTCACTGCGAAGCCTGTTATTTTTAGATGTTATTATGTCAATTGTAGTTTTGTTTTTAAATTTTATTTACATTGTGATTTAATTTTAATGACAATAAGATTTTTTTTAAATTACATTCTTTTAAAAATGTTAATTTCCTTTCCCATGTCTAATTTAATAATAATTATATTATATATTGAAAATTAGGATTTATAATTTACTTACTCCTTTTTCTTATCTTCTTATTGGGATACATGAGACTAAAAAATTTATGTGTCAACGCCCATGCCTTTTCGTAAATTGAATAATAACGTTATATTCTGAATTTTAATTTATAAGAATAATTTGTTTTTCAAATAATTATATTTTGGGGCCGTCCATAAATTATGTCATACTTTTTTTCCTTTTTTTTTTACCCTCCTCCCCCTTGTAAAAAATTGTTGCATATTTGTCAACTTCCCTTTAAAATTACGTCAGATTTTCTTAACCCCCTCCCCCCTCTATTATATATCGTGTTGATATTGTATATCTAGATATATATCTAGATGTATATCTAGGTGATATTGTACTCATAGGAATCGACGTCGACTGTAAGGTAAAACTAAGTTGCTTACAAAAATCATTCATATGTCCTAAAAGCAAAGCAACTTACGCTCTTTTCGCAGCACGAGGGCCCAAATGTAATGAGCAACACTGTAAAAACAAGTCTTAGTTTAAGACATTTTTGTCCTCACTTTTAAGACGTTTTAAAGTGTCTTAATTTTAAACCAATGAGAAAGAATCTTTCAAAATTATTAACCAATGAAATATAGCTTGAAATAACTGTAAGACGCATTCTTAATGTCTTGTGTCTTAAAATAAGAGACTTAGAAGACAAAAGTTTTTGCAGTGAGATAATCAACTTCCGTAGGGCACTATGCAGCAATAATTAAACGAACAAAAAATTGGTTAATTAATGATGGATTTAAAAACACACCACAGAAAGTTCCAAAAAACTACAATTTTAAACCAAAAACGTTGGTTTACAGAAAAACATAAAAAATTAAAACCAAATAAAACATACCAAAGCAAAATATATTTAAAACAAATTTAATTTACGTAGGTTATATGTTACAAAAAAAATATTTCTATAAAACCAAAGTAATATAAGTACACTGCAAAAACAGGTGTCTTCAATTGTTCAAAAATGTCTCAAAATAAGACGTTTTTCGTGTCTTAGACACGAAAAGTATCTTAATATCAGACATTTTTGGCCAATTTAAGACACCATGTTTTTGCAGTGTAGGATTACTGAGGATTGGTAATCAGTAATCATCATCATTGGGCTGTAGATTCAGTTAGTTTGGAAAAATAGGTAAAAGTTAGCAGTACAGTCGCTTAATTAGTAAATGAGGTTCTTTTCTGGATTTGTTGTGTGATAGGAATTTGACGTTTGGGCTGAATGATTTATCCGTGAGGATTGGTGATGAGGAATCCTCATGATTGGGGTGTTGAGTCAGTTTGTTTTGGAAAATAGGTAAAAGTTAGCAGTGCAGTCGCTTAATTAGTAAATTAGGTTCTTTTCGGGATTAGTTTTGTGATGGGAATTTGCCGTTTGGGTTAAATGATTTATCCGTGAGGATTGGTGATGAGGAATCCTCATGATTGGGGTGTTGAGTCAGTTTGTTTTGGAAAATAGGTAAAAGTTAGCAGTGCAGTCGCTTAATTAGTAAATTAGGTTCTTTTCGGGATCAGTTTTGTGATGGGAATTTGCCGTTTGGGCTGAATGATTTATCCGTGAGGATTGGTTTTGAGGAATCCTCATGATTGGGTTGTGGACTCAGTTAGTTTTGGAAAATAGGTAAAAGTTAGCAGTGCAGTCGCTTAATTAGTAAATTAGGTTCTTTTCAGGATTAGTTTTGTGATGGGAATTTGCCGTTTGGGCTGAATGATTTATCCGTGAGGATTGGTGTTGAGGAATCCTCATGATTGGGTTGTGGACTCAGTTAGTTTTGGAAAATAGGTAAAAGTTAGCAGTGCAGTCGCTTAATTAGTAAATTAGGTTCTTTTCAGGATTAGTTTTGTGATGGGAATTTGCCGTTTGGGCTGAATGATTTATCCGTGAGGATTGGTGATGAGGAATCCTCATGATTGGGGTGTGAAGTCAGTTAGTTTTGGAAAATAGGTAGAAGTTAGCAGTGCAGTCGCTTAATTAGTAAATTAGGTTCTTTTCGGGATTTGTTTTGTGATGGGAATTGGCCGTTTGGGCTATTTGTTAGAGGTTTGTTGTTTCTAAACGCATTAATATTACTTTTTGTGAATCTAGTTGTGATGGTGCATTCGTGATGCGCTAACTTTTTATTGCATATTTTCAGAAAAAAGTTGTTATCTGCGGTCGGGTTTTTAGCTTTCCTCTAATGTCAATTATTAAATTCCATTAATTTTTTTGTTATAAGTTTGGTTGTATAAAAATATTTGTTGAATGAGTAATATTCTGTTAGTAAGTTCTAAAAATTTATAATATAGTTGATAATTATAAGTTTTTTAGTCTAAAAATGTCTTAAAAAAAAAAAAAAAAAAATTCAAAAAAAAATTGTTTGAAAAAAAAAAAATTTTTGATTTTTTGAAAAGGTGTTAATGCTGTTCGATTACGGCAAAAAAACGGCAAATTCTGACCTGTTAAAAATTGTTCTATCTGTAAAACTGTGGATTTTGTGACGGGTGTACTGCTAAGTTGATATCAAGTTAGCAATGCACCCTGTTTTTTTTAAAAATTCGAAAACGGCAAAATCGGTTTTTTCACGACTAATTAGCGGCAAATTAACGGCAAATGTTCCAATGTTGCATTTTGGATTTTTCCAAGGTTGCTCTGCTAACTTGATATACATGTTAATTGGGGAAGTTGTTAAAAAAAAGTTTTAATGCAAAAAAATGTCAAAATATGAATTATTTTCCGAATTCTTGATCAATTATAAAAGTTATATAGGTCAATCGATTCGTTTTGAGATAAGGAATATGATTTTTGTATTCATTAAGTTGTATTTTTAGCGTAAAAAAATTTTTTGGCAAAAACGATTTTTTTCGATAAAAAAAGGTGCTCAAAAAAATTTGGTTGGGTATTTTCAAAAATCCTTGTGTCCAAATTTAGATATTCATGAGCTTAATAATTCATCCAAATTTTATTGGAATCCGTTAAAGCGTTCTCAAGATATTTTGTACACAAAAAACGCTATACACACACACACACACATACATCTGGACATTTGCTTAGGAATAAAAATTTTCGCTTTTTAGATGAAAATGAGTCGATTTAGACAATTTTTGGAAAATCGAAAATTTTAACGATCACAAAGCTTCCTCTATGGGGAAGCAAAATCACTCACAATAGCAATACAGTAAATCACATCTTGAAAAGTTCTCAAAGAACAATATTCCATAATTTATTTAATAATTAATTAATATTAACTATTTTTTAAAGGGTTATAAACAACCCCCATAAATGCAAAAAAATGACAAATTTGTTTAAATTACAAATTAATAGTTTCTTAAGGATTTTTTAACAAAATTGTTACATATTGTCAATTTACTAATGTTTATAGATATTTTTAAGTATTTTTCATTTGTTTAAACAATTTATTATTGTTAATTTACAGCTTTTATTCAAATATATCTAGCGAGTTGTAGTTTTTTTTGACTTTACTATTTTTTACATTTACATTTAAAAATAGTATTTAGTACAGTTAGCCACAACAACAATTTGCAATTCTTTAAACAAATTATTGTTAATAATAATAACCTTTTTGACAAATGCACCTGGAAAGACACAACTTTTTCCTAATTTTACAAATTAATGAGCTCTGGTTAGAAAAAAAAAAAATTATTGACTATAAATTATTATTTTTAATTTGTTTAAACAATTTAATATTATTAATTTACAGCTATTATTCAAATAAACCTAGCAAGTTATAGTTTTCTCGGACATATATATTTTGTATATTTAAAATGAAAAAAGGATTCAGTAAAATTAAGCACAACAACAATTTGCCATCGTTTAAACAAATTATTGTTATTAATAATTAATTTTTTACAAATAAATAGGCTCTAGTTAGAGTAAGAAAAATTATTTATTAGAAGTTAATATTTTTACATTGTTTAAACAATTTATTACTGTTAATTTATAACTATCATTGAAATAAACCTAGCGAATTTTATTTTTTTCTGTCTTAATTATTTTTGTTATTAAAAATGAAAAATAGGGTTTAGTAATATTAACCACGACAATTTGTAGTTGTTTAAACAAATTATTGTTAATAATAAATTATTCTTTACAAATGCACCCAGGAAGACACAACTTTTTTCTAATTTTACAAATTAATGGTCTCTGGTTAGAATAACGCAAATTATTTGTCATAATTTATTATTTTTACTGTGTTTAAAAAATTTATAATTGTTGAGTTTCAACTTTTATCCTAAAACCCTCAGCAAAATTTAATTTTTACTATCCTATTAATTATTTATACTTAATACTACAAGATTTTCAGCAAAATTAACTTCAACTTCCTTTTGTCATTATTTAAATAAATTATTGTTAATAATCATTAATTAATTACAAATAAACTAAGACACATTTTTTTCCTTATTTTACAAGTTGTGTCGTTTAAGGATCATTTGTATAGAATCAATAATTATTATCAATAATTGGTTTAAACAATTTTAAAAGTTGTGGCTACGGATAATTTTGCAGAATAGCTTATTGCTTTCAATTTAAAAAGTTATTAAGTTAAGAAACCTACAAATCGCAAGGAGTTTTAGAATAAACGTTATAAATGAACAATACTTTGTTTAAACAAAGTAAAAATAATAAATTATAGTCAATAATTTTTCCTACTTTAACCAGAGACCATTAATTTGTAAAATTAGGAAAAATTTGTGTCTTCCTGGGTGCATTTGTAAAGAATTAATTATTATTAACAATAATTTGTTTAAACAATTGCAAATTGTTATGGTTAATATTACTAAACCCTATTTTTCATTTTTAATAACAAAAATAATTAAGACAGAGGTTTATTTCAATGATAGTTGTAAATTAACAATAATAAATTGTTTAAACAATGTAAAAATATTAACTTCTAATAAATAATTTTTCTTACTCTAACTAGAGCCTATATATTTGTAAAAAATTAATTATTAATAACAATAATTTGTTTAAACGATGGCAAATTGTTGTTGTGCTTAATTTTACTGAATCCTTTTTTCATTTTAAATATCCAAAATATATAAGTCCGAAAAAACTACAACTTGCTATGTTTATTTGAATAATAGCTGTAAATTAATAATAATAAATTGTTTAAACAAAATAATAATAATAATTTATAGTCAATAATTTTTCTTTTTCTAACCAGAGCCCATTATATTTGTAAAATTAGGAAAAAGTTGTGTCTCTCCAGGTGCATTTGTCAAAAAGTTAATTATTATTAACAATAATTTGTTTAAACAATTGCAAATTGTTGTTGTAGTTAACTTTACTAAATACTATTTTTAAATGTAAATGTAAAAAATAGTAAAGTAAAAAACAATACAACTCGCTAGATTTATTTGCATAAAAACTGTAAATTAACAATAATAAATTGTTTAAACAAATCAAAAATACTTCAAATATCTATAAACATTCGTAAATTGACAATATATAACAATTTTGTTAAAAAATCCTTAAGAAACTATTAATTTGTAATTTAAACAAATTTGTCATTTTTTTGCATTTATGGGGGTTGTTTATAACCCTATAAAAAATAGTTAATATTAATAAATTATTAAATAAATTATGGAATATTGTTGTTTAAGAACTTTTCAAGATGTGATTCACTGTATTGCTATTTTGAGTGATTTTTGAGGATTTGGTAGCGAATTTAGGAAAAAGTGCGTTTTTTTCATGTAAAATCAATGGGATATTTCAAGGGGTTTAAGGTTATTTAAGATTTTTTAAAATTACACAGCCCCACAAAAAAAAAAGTTTCATGTACGTTTGACCGGAATACCCTAGCCCTATGTATTTTGACGCGCTGAACACGAATCCGAAGTCAGTTTTGCTCCATCACGTCAGGATTTTTTCCTAACCTCAAAATCAATAAAATGACACTTTTTGTTCATTAGCATGTGAACCCGACTTAACATTAATACATGCCTAGGGCGAATAGAAGGCTTGGATTGTGACCTTTAAAACGCTTTTTTAAAAATTGTTCTACGATGATTTTTAACGAAGTTATGATGTTTTATTTAAAATCATTTTTTTCCATTACACCATACCACATCAATAATTGAAGTGTTATTTACATTTGGAAAAAATTTATATTTTAAATAAAACATCATAACTTCGTTAAAAATCATCGTAGAACAATTTTTAAAAAAGCGTTTTAAAGGTCACAATCCAAGCTTTCTATTCGCCTAAGGCATGTATTAATGTTAAGTCGGGTTCACATGCTAATGAACAAAAAGTGTCATTTTATTGATTTTGAGGTTAGGAAAAAATCCTGACGTGATGGAGCAAAATGGACTTCGGATTCGTGTTCAGCGCGTCAAAATACATAGGGCTAAGGTATTCCGGTCAAAAGTACATGACACTTTTTTTTTTTGTGGGGCTGTGTTATTTTTGATTATATTAATGTAAGGTGTCATTAAGGGGTATTTGACCTTTATTTTTATGTAGGAGAGAGGGCCCCAAGGTGGACAGGGCCCCAAGATGAACATTTCGTATATAATTTTAATATGACAGCTCCTTATTCTTTCTGTCATTTTTGTTGTTTGTATAGACGAAGAAAAAAAAGGTTTCTAATATGTTTTTCTTAATTTGGTAAATTTATTTAAATTTATGATTTAGAATGAATAATTAACGTTATAATATTCTTTATTTATCGTATAATAATATTTTAAAATGATTTTACTAATTTTGTGTTTGTATAGAAAATTCTACTGGGAATAAAAAAAATGTGTCATGTACCCTAAGATGGACAGGCCCAAAATCTCAATGTATTTATTTTCATATTTTCGATTTTACACTTTTCTCAATAATTTTTTGAATCAATTAAAATTTTTTATTTTCCAACACAAAATATGATGTTATCGTTAAAGAATTTGATATATCAATAGTTTTCGATATCTTAATACTTTTTACTGTGAATCTATTAAATTGAAGTATTTAGGAATGCTATTTCTTAATAAATAAACAAATTAAATTAAATTAATTTTTAATATATAATATTTTATTCGGTTTTGATTCTAGAGCAATAAATCAAAAGGGTGTTCATCTTGGGTCCCTTTATTTTATATATATAAAATGTTTGTATCCTGAAATTACTGAAATTACAATAAAGCATGTTTATAAAAAACGTATTTACTTTATCAAGCAGGGTTTTTTAAATAGCATAAAGATAAAATGAATTTTTATGTAAATAACTTTCTTTTTTTTTCAGGTCCCACTGGAGAAGAAAAATTTATACTATACTTGTGGCATATGTTTCAAAATTATGAAATCTTATGAAGTGCATAAAAGGTTTCAAAAGTTTCATAATTTATAATATAATATGTTTTAGTAAAAAAAAATACAATATATTCTACAAATAAAAAAATATACTTTATATTAGATGAGATAGATCAAAACATTCTTATTCGGGGAGAAATGCTTACTGATAATCACATTTACAAATTTCAAGAACTATTAGAAGTCGATTCTGGTGGTCATTTTCAAATGCAGAATGTTGGTTATTTACAAATGTTGAATGAAGTTAAACCCATTAGAAAAGATAAGAAACATATTCAAATCCTATTCAGTGGTTCAAAAAAAAAGGTGATTGGATTTGTACGTACTATGTTTCAAATACTCTCTTTGTTTATGACATCATGAATAATAAATTTTTAAATAATGATCAATGTCAATATCTAGCTAGATTATATCCGTTTAGACCTAATGTAGTTTTTCCCACTGTTAAAAAACAACCCAATTATGTGGATTGTGGTGTTTAAGCAATTGCTTTTGCAACTTCTGTATATTGTAATGTTAAACCTGAAAGTGTAGTATATAATCATACAGTAATGAGAAAACATTTACAGACAATGTTTTTAAGTAATTGTTTATGTCATTTTCCTATTAATTCGGCTAATAGTAGAATTCTAAATAGCAACCCAGTGGGCAAAAATCCATATTCGTTCTAAAAACGTTTTCAGAACGTTTTTAAAACGTTTCATGTCGGCCAAATAATGTTCTGGAACATTATTCGAACATCCATGTTCCAATAACGTTCCAGAACATTATTTGGCCGACATGAAACGTTCTAAAATATATCTATAAATAAATATATCTATATATATTTGCTTAGACAATGAAACAAAAATAATTGAATATGTAAAACATGAGGAAAAGGAAAAAAATATTAAAGACTTTGGAAAAGATAGAATGTATTTTAATTTAGATGAGACAGATCAAAACATTCTTATTCAAGGAGAAATGCTTACTGATAATCACATTTACAAATTTCAAGAACTATTAGAAGTCGATTCTGGTGGTCATTTTTGAATGCAAAATGTTGGTTATTTACAAATGTTGGATGAAGTTAAACCCATTAGAAAAGATAAGAAACATATTCAAATCCTATTCTGTATATTGTAATGTTAAACCTGAAAGTGTAGTATATAATCATGAAATAATGAGAGAACATTTACATACAATGTTTTTAAGTAATTGTTTATGTCATTTCCCTCTTATTTCAGATAATAGTAAAATTGCAAAGAGTTATAAACAAAATGTTAATAGCGATTTTTACGTTGACAATGAAAAAAAATTAACTGAACTTATACAACATAAGGGAATACAAAACATATTCGAGGATATTGGAAAAGACAAACAATTTTTCAGTTTTAATAAGAATGATTTAGAACTTATTATTGCAGGAAAAATGTTAAGTTACAATCATATATATAAATTTCAAGAACTTTTAAAAATCGAGTCTAGGGGTGATTTGCAAATGCAAAATGCAGGTTATTTACAAATGTTGGATGAATCAATGTAAAATAAAAAATCTAAATGAACATATTTATTTACAAATGTTAAATGTAAAATCAATACAAAACTTGCACGTAATATTACAGGAATATCACAGTGATATCATGTTGTAATATTGGTAATATTACGGGGTGATATTACTGTGATATTGACGTGATATTACATTGATATTAACGTGAAATTAAAATGTCCGTCCCATGGTAATATTACTAGTAATACTACAATAATATTGAGGTAATTTTACAAGTAATATTGCAGTGATATTAAGGTAATATTACAATTATATTACTATCATATTGAAGTAATTTTACAAATTTATTTATTATTAAATAAATTATTTTAAAAACTTTCGGCTCAGTCGGGGTTCGAACACTCATGATTCGAGACAGCGCAAATACGCCTTTTACCTCTTGACCATCTAGCTCTTCGAATGTATTTCAGAAAATGTTCTTATATTTTACCAAAGATAATTACAGGTAATACATGAAAAATACTTTCCGAAATACATTCCAAGAGCTGGATGCCCAAGAGGTACAAGGCGTATTTCGCCGTGTCGAACCTTCGGTGTTCGAACCACGACTGAGCCCAAAGTTTTTTAAATAATTTATTTAATGTAAAATAAATTTGTAATATTACCTCAATATCACTGTGATATTCATATGACATTACGTGCTGTTTGGGCACCTATAAATATTTTCTCTTTTTACAAAACTGCACAGTTTTCTTTCGTTCTTATTATCAAACTTTTCTATTGTCTTTGACAAAAATTCCAAACTTCATTTTACCACATTAAGAAGGAATCGGACAAACAATCGGAACAAAAGTTAGTCAAAATGAATAATTTTGATTTTTGATATAGAAGTCACATAAGTTAATGTAATTTTTTTCAGGGGAAGTGTTGACACTTGTAGTTTTTACAAAATGAGCCGTTAAACATTGCAATTTGATAAAAATTAAAAAAAATTGACGTTGTAAACGATTATTCAATTTCGGTTATTTTAAAACTCAAATTGAATAATCGTTCCCAACGTCTATTTCTTTAAATTTTCATCAAATTGCAATTTTTAACGGCTCATTTTGTAAAAACAGCAAGTGTCAACACTTCCCCTGAAAAAAAATAAATTAACTTATGTGTCTTCTATAGCAAAAATCAAAATTGTTCATTTGGACTGACTTTTGTTCCAATTGTTTGTCCGGTTCCTCTTTAATCTATCATTAATCATCATTACAAACTTCACGCGCGCATGTGCGCGCGCAATATCTTGCTAGTATAGAATAACTAATATAAAAAAAAATTTTTATAGCATATTCGTTTTTTAAAATAGAATATTTTTTTTTAACAGGAACTGTGGTCAAAAAATAATAATTGTTAGAAATTTTTTGGCAAAAAAAGAGATTTTTCGATGAAAAAAAATGAAACATACATACACACATACACACACACACATACACACACACCCACACACACATCCGGACATTTTCTCAGGAATGAAAATTTGAACTTTTCAGATGAAACTGAGTCGATTTACACTATTTTTGGAAAATCGAAAATCTTAATGATCACAACGCTTCCTCTATGAGGAAGCAAAATTGTTCAAACATTGCTCTATTGTATGGAAATTGATTAAATAAACTGATACACTCCGCATCGCCAAAAAAATTCATAAAAACATGTCTTTTTTACCGAATTAACCCTACTCCCCCCACTTAATAAAATAATAATCAAAACAAACATTTAGTTTTTGGAGTCTGACAATTGCCTTCGAAACTTTTAGGAAACTTTTGTTGAAAAGTCTTGGGAAACTTTAACTGTAAACTTCCTGGCAACTTCCGTTGAAAATATTCTTGCAACTTTTGATTGAGAACATCCTGGAATATTTCATTGGAGACATCCGTTATAAACTTTCTGGAAAGATTCTGAAAACTTTCGTTAAAAACTTTATAGAATCTTCCTGGAAAATTCCTTTAAAAACCTCCTAGAAACTGTATTTGGAAACTTCCGTTGAAAACGTCCATGAAACTTTCGTTGAGAACTTGCTAGAAACTTCCCTTGAAAGCTTTCTAGAAACTTTTGTTGGAAACCTTCTCAAAACTTTCGTAAAAAACTTTCTAAAATCTTCCTAAAACTGTATTTGGAAACGTTCTGGAAACTTAATTCAAAACTATCTAAAAAACTTTCTAGAATCTTCATGGAAACTTTCTGTAAACTTTCGGTCAAAACTTCTTATTATCTTCCTGAAAACTTTCGTTGAAAACATCCAACTTTCGTTGAAACTTTCGTTGAGAACTTTCTAGAAACTTCCCAGAAATTTTCGGTGAGAACCTTCTGAAAACTTTCGTTAAAAATTTGCTGAAAACAACTGTTAAAAACAACCTTAAAATGTCAATTAATTTTTAATTTGAAACTGTAAGACGGAAATGCAAGCTCAAATGGAAGAAAGGTTAATATATTAGGTATAAGTTGTGACGTAGATCCTGACGAAACTACGTAGGTCAATGAATGACCAGAAACCACGACAGAAAAATGGCGACGTTGGTAGCTGCGAAAATTGGGTTGACGAGTTTCACACTTTGAACTCGCCAACACCCACGAGAATCGTTTATTTCTTTTAGGAAACTTTTCCCAGGCGCCAAACAGGGATGCTGTCCGGACCCCGCGAGCATCGACGTCACCGCAAGCCTCCCACGGCTAGCTTGAATAACACGCAAAGACTCGTACCGCGCTCTCAGCGGTCGTAGACACCATTTGCGAGAGAGAACGACACAGGGAAAACACTGATTATAAGAAAAAACGCCACATAGAAACAATCAAAATGATTTAATATCAAATCAACACATACTCCATCTTTGCTTATAATATTGGGTTTGTCTCCCAACTTGAGTCTGGACGCTGTCCACTACACGATAATCTCAAATCTTTAGTTTGTCGTATCTGACCGTCCAGCGCGTCAGCCAAGCTCGTACAGCCGGGACGCAAGTCCACCGTGCTGCGCGTTAGCCTGCGCAGTCCGCCAATTCCTTTTCAGGCCTGCCTTGGTAAAAGGCGACACCTCCTGGGCATTCGCCGCGTCCCTCGCTTCGTCTCACAAAAAGCTAGTTCCTGATTGATTGGACTTGCAGAACCAAGGCAGTCAGCTGACCAGCTTATTCAATTTATTTAATTTTTACAATATTTATTCTATAAGAAGTGCCGTTCACTGTGCTTCTTACAGAATAATTTAATGTTTCAATTTCAAGTACCACATAATAATTCATCGCAAAAAAATATTTTTATCTGATAAACATAATAGGAAATAAAAATATCTTGAGTCGATGCTTGGCCAACGAATAAAAGCGTATTTCCGCTCAAGTATCGCGGGAAACTAATTTAAATTTGAACTTTTCGGAAAGAAACCCTAAAAATCCGATTTTGTAACGAGATTTCTGAAAAACCTCGTCACAAAGTTTAAGACACTTTAAATTTGTAAAATAAACTGTAATATTGAATGATTCTTTAGATTTTTTTTTTTGATACTAATTCTTATAAATTTACTATTTTACAATTAAAAAAAGTTTAATTAATTTATATTATTATTATATTTAGTACCTAATTATTTTATTAGAGCTTATTTGGCCAAGTCAAGCGTCAAGCTTGCTTGGTTCGCGCCCCGGGGAGCCTGGGATTTTTTCCGGCTGTGCGATAACTTTAGTGGAAGGTAAAGACGTCGAGGTATAATGATTTGCACTGTCGGTAATCGACCTGTGCAGATCACTAGAACTCGACTGTCGATAAACCGGTTGTATTCAGGTGAGGTTTTTCTACAGTTTTCCCTCTCCACTGGTGAGCAAACCCAATATACCGGGTGGTCCAGGCAAATGCGAATACTCCTAATTTCAAGCCGTTCTGTAGATGCAAAAATTCTTAAAGATAATTTACAAAGTACAATTCTAGGAACTCCCTACGGGGGACACTCATTGGTCCAGTAAGGTCGTTAAAACGAGTGTATAATAACTATATTATTAATATATTTAGTACCTAATTATATTATTAGAGCTTATTTGGGCAGTAGAATAAATATAATTTAAAAAATCACATTTTTATTTGTAATATTTATATCAATTTACTGACCGTATTGAGGTCATAATATTGAGGATATGTGGTGGAGTACGACGTCACTGATACTTGGTAAATTTCTCCGTAACTTTTCTCTTAATATATTGAAAATTTTGTCACAAAACTTAGTAGAATTACTTAAACCAAAAAAGAGCGTCAATATTTGAATTGGATTAATGTGAAGCAATTTTGCAACCTGTAAATAATTCGTGAAAATATAAAAATGAAAGATTCTACTAATTGTAAATATTTAAAAATCTTTGCCATAGTCAACAAAAATTTACAATAACTTTAGGTAATTATTATTATTACGTATTTTAATCTAAAAACGTTATTGAATTTAATTTAAAATATAATTTAAAATATGCTGTAAAGATGAGTTAGTAAAAATATAAAAAATTGAGGAAAAAAAATTACAGTCGAACCTGGATAAGCGAGAACTGGATAAGCGAGAGTTATTAGCTAGTCCCTTCATTTTTGCATGTAAAAACCTCTAAAAGCGATATTCTGTAAGCGAGAGTCGTTTTTCTCGTTCGGACCTTTATGAGTGAGAAAGCACACCCTCGGACCTCTATAAGTGGAAAATACAATTCCTACCTTAACCTCTATAACCAAGAAAATCTGCTCTCGGACCTCTATAAGCGAGAGTGTGGACGGTATATTTCCTAATGTTATTGTTGTTAGATGACCATTGCAGAACATCGTATAGGTTTCTGACATCCCAATCGAGCGCCTCCCCAGGTGGCCAATAGGGGAAGTCCTCCCAGATATGGGGGGAACCGGGCAATTCAAATACCCGGGGCGGACCAATGTCAGATAGGGGTGGGCACCCAAAACAATTGTCCACTCTGTGCTGCGTTAACCCCCTACACAGAGAAGTTGCGGTTACGACGACTGTAACACGCAGTGCCACCCATAATAGATCTCTCTCGGATGGAGATCTGAGTTCAGTTGGGAGTGGCAATAGGACAGAACCCAGGCAACGAACAGGCAATGACCCGGGACAAACTTTAGAGCGTTTCAAGTGAACGGACAAACTTCGGAAGGACATTTTATTATGTTGGCAAAACAGTTCTCCAGGCAGAAGAGGATATATGCGAAGGCTGCATATGCAATAGGTCGAAATGTACCCCCAATACGCAGAAGTGACGCTTGAGTATCTAAGAGACCAGATATCCTTTCTGAGGAAAAGGGGACATGAGGCTTTTTTGCGAGAAGAAGAACAGCCCTCAGAGAACATACAAGTTTATGACACACCAACGCCAACGACCGAAGATGAGAACATGAGATCAAGGGAAACAAAAATTTATCTTAAGGTTTTCATAAAAATGGACAAAATGGCTGAGGGACATCAAGAACTCTCATTACTCCCTGAAAATGTAGTTCCCTGGACATTGAACTGTCCTGTGTATGTTAAAACAGTGCCCTTGCTTCGTGAAAGTAGCAGGATGTCTGTTTCAGAACGAGTGGCTAAGACCTGCAAACGAATCAAACAAGTACGGTTCAAGATAGGGGTGGCTCGACGACATGCTTCTCAATTACAGAGTCTGATAGCGTATCTAGAATTGAATAAAAGTTTTACACCAAAAGTTTTGGAAATTGTCAAAACTCTAAGAAGATTGCATCACACTTTGAAAAAATCGAAATTGCAGACCATGAAGCAACATTGGTTTGAGAAGATACGTTCTCTTGTAGTCATAAAAGAACGTTTGGAACGGCGCACAGTGGTCCGAAATCCCAAAAAGCTGGCCAAAAGTCGTAAAAAAAAATTTTTTTTGGAGTTCTTTTTCACATGAATTTGTTAAAGAATACTTCAGGGCATTAGAAAATGCCAACGATAATAACTAGATGTCGTCACAAATGCTACTTTATTTACTTTATAAACAAAAGTGGAAGTGTCAAACGTTATAAAAGTAATTCTTTACTATTCACGCAATATGGAGAACTATTTTTATTAAAAAACAACGGATTTAATTTTAAATCGGCAAAATAGATTATAATAATAAATGGGTTCATTTTTGACTTAATATTTGCTTTCTAAGTACTGTAAAATGTTATAATTCTGTAAGTAACTTGAATCGGTAAAACGCATTTATTTTGCACTGAAAAAAATCTGAGAAAAGTAGTGCTGTAAAAGAAGTCTTGATAGATCCTGTCAAATTAAAGTTCTTAATTTAATTCTTATACATTTTGACAAATCATATTGCAAAATTAGCTGCCACGAATTGCCTCTGCATTTTTGTGGTTACCTTTTGTGCAAAAAGTGAAAATCAGTTCTCACGTGCACTTCACAAAAATATTATTTTTTTGTATAAAAAAATTTATTATTATTGTTTTTTACGGTTTCAGACTATCATACAACATCTCTTAGTCGATAGGAAATATTTTACACATGAATAAAATATGTTTATACTTTTAAATGTTTACAGCAATCATCACTTGTAATAGCTTGCTTGTACTGGCTAAGTTTATTAATATATGAAATTTTGTGATGTGGACATCAATTTGGTTATCAACGGCTCAAATAATCTCAGTATTTTATTTATTTATTATTTAATTAGGGGAGAGTCGCCAGTTGTGAGACGGCTCCAGTTGTGAGACAGTCCATTTTTTTAACCCGAAATATAAAAAGGCTGATTGGTATACATGAAAACATTTCTTTTTATACGAGCCAACTTTTGCGTGTACACCGAAGCGGATATATGTATTGTTTGTGTTAGATGCCAACACTGTGTGTGAAAATCGACTAAAAAACTTTTTTTCAATATGTGCAAAGTACTTTTTTTTAAGTTAATTAATTGGAAAAGCTAAATGTTATGCATTTTTATTTAGTATTTTCCTTCTGTTTTGTAATACAATATTGCATTGTTTCAATCTACAGTTGGAAATTTTTTTTTTCCTTTTTCAAAATAGCGCCAATTTCCGGTTGTGAGACACAGCAAGTCACCAGTTGTGAGACGGTGGCGCCGCCCATCTGGAATAGCCTATATTTTTCGTTATGCAGCATAAAGCGCTCTGTTCAGTTTAGTTCGTTACGTACATTTGATAACACAACAGTTATTTAAAGTGTGAGAACATGCGCACAAGTTATTTCATTTGCCTACATTGCGACAGCGATTTCGATGAAGAAAACTGATAGTCATATTTTAAAGAATAAACATTTGTATTTAGTATATAATAATATGTATTATCAATATATTTAGTTATTTAAATTAAACATAATGTTTCATGCCAAATTTGTTAAATTTTAGCATTTTTTTATAAGTGTCTCACAACTGGACACCTTTTTTTTTTTTACTAAAAAGATTTGCTCGGAAAATTGATCATAAAATTTTTCGAGTTCATCTAAACACTACACTTTCTGTAAATAAAAGTTGCGTATTTAAGTTACTTTTTGAACGGTGTATTTTATTTACGATTTTGTTTACCTGTTTCCAATTTATAGGTCAAAAATAAAACCCGTCTCACAACTAGCGACTCTCCCCTATATATTTGTTATTCCACAATATCTCACAGGCAAGTATAACTATATAAATAAATCAATCAAAATTGAACAAAAATTCCTAAACACCGATTTTTTTTAAAATTAATTTTCATTTTTTCATTTTGATCCACAATAATGGATCGGCCACTATGCTTTTCCAAAAAATATTATCAAATTCGAAAGTAGTAACCTCAAAAACCACTGAGAAACGATTTTTAGAAAGATTTGATCAGTTTTTGCATTTGAGGTCCGACATATTGGATTCGCCATTTTGTTTTTCAAAAAAATAATATCAATTTCAAAATCAGTGACCTCAAAAACCCCGAAGTAATGATTTTTAGAAAGATTTAAGCACTTTTTAGACTTTTGACCACATTTTTGACGATTTGGACCACTGTGCGGCGGGTTGACTGGATTAAGCAAAATAATATCTTTGCTACTAATCCCTCCCGCCTGTTCAGTCTACCAGCATCAGTCGTTGTTAACCCCCCATGTCGTGAAGAGCTTGAAACTTTCTGGAGAAACATCTATGGGACATCCCATACAGTCAACAATGAGGATGCGTCTTTACCACTCTTTAGAAACTTCTGTCTTAAACAGGGACTTGACCATCCTAGTGAGGCATGTCCGCCAATTACTAAGGAAGAGGTTAGAAATATAGTTGCTAAAACTGAGAACTTTTTAGCACCCCGGCCAGATAAGGTTAATAATCTATGGTGGAAGAAGTTTGCTTCAATTCACCGATATTTGGTCCGCATTTTCTTAACCTTTCTTTACAGAGAACATGCCGTACCACAGTGGTTGGTGGAAGGTCAAACAGTACTCTTACCAAAATCAGGAGATTTGTCTAATCCAAAAAATTATAGACCGATAGCTTGTCTTAACACCTTTTACAAGCTATTTACTGGCATCCTAAGAGAAAGCATATTAACATCTATAGAGCCAGTTTGGAGTGCAATAAGTGAACAACGTGGGTGCAAAAGAGACCTGGCAGGTTGTAGGGAGAACCTATTAATAGGTGATAGGGGTGGTCTCTCTCGGATGGAGATCAGGGTTCAGTTGGGCGGTGCAATAGGATAGATCCCAGGCGACGACTAAGCAACGACCAGGGACAAGCTCGATTAAGATTAAAATGGACGGAATTTCAATTTCTTTTTACAATTTTTCTACATGAGGCAACGAACTAAACTTCGTGAACAATAATTGAAAAATTAGAGAATTTTTTTTTCTAACTCATAAACTAATGTAATCACTTTGAAATTTTTAAAAAATGTTACTAATAGGTATTGTAAAGCAGAATATAATAAGCATTACACATTTTTAAAAGGCAAGTTTCTATCTTAATTTTTAACCAAGATATCGTGGTTTTATTTGAGTTGTGTTTTTGCAATCCGCTCCAATTGATCGAACAAATAATTTTCGACGGTAGTGTATTAGTTATAGGAAAATTATGCTTGGACTTTTCGTTTGTAATCTTGCCTTTTCCCGACTATAAAATTTGAACATTTTTTTTTCCAATAAAGTTGGCTTCACTAAAACTTAATGAACTCTTTTACATTATTAGAATTACTAGTTCTTCACAGCATGTAGTCTTTCTACAAAATTAAATACTAAAATAAGTATTATGAAAAGAAATTTAAATTGTATTTATTTAATAATAAAATGGATATAAATGATTTAACTAGTTAATGTTGAGCATAAATAAAATATTGCTATGAAAGCAGGTAAATTGTTTGCTAATATATCTTTATATATAAATTACTTGCCACAATGTCGTGTACTATTGTACTTTTTTCTATTTTGCTTTCAAATAATTTAAATTCTACAAAATCACTAATTGGTAGTTTGTGTAAAATAAGGTAGTCTAGAATGTATCCCTTATATTCCTCTAATCTCAAAAGTTGACAATTTTGTAAAATAAAGTCGTCCTTACACTAAGAAAGTAAGTTGTCTAAATATAACGAATTTTTGACTACCGTAGCGTAGAGAGGTTGTTGATATAGAACTTGCAAACCAAGTTGTGTACTGTAGCCGATTAAACGCGTACTGTTAACTTTTAAGTTCACTGTGATCGCCGGTATCTTGTTTGTTTTGTTCCGAGTACGTTAACAAAGAAATATGCTAGAAGCTTATTTTCTCAGTATATAAGCACTATAATATTTGATTCAATTATACATACATATTCTAATTGCTCATCCACGAATGATATATCGTCTTTAAATTTCTTTATACCCTTAAAAATTTTTTTGGTATCTACAAGAAATTAATAGCGAATTGTTTAGTAAAATGTGTAATATAGAGATTTAATTACTTAACTAAAGCGAATCTTGCATTGACACGAATTATAAAAGCACTTTTTAGATTCTAAACTATTTATTTTACACTTTTAAACTAATACTCAATCAAGGTTCTTAAAAAGAAATACTATTTCCGCACTCGGGATTAGAAACAGTTCTCTCGAAGACGGTGGAAAAAGTAATAACCGAGCACCTCGTGGATATCGACAGGCACAACTGATTTTTCCCTTGTGCGAATCCTCCCCTCTTCAGACGTCCTTCTTCTTCTCTGCGTCTCCCTTGCTCGGCCGTCACGGACATCTCGGACCCTCGCAGTCATACCCATAGAAAGGCGTTACCTGAAAGAAAGACCCGAGCTTTTCCGCTGACCTTCGCGCTCCTTCGTGAACCTGACCTACACCAATCAGAATCAACGGCTTAACAAAGGACTACAATAGGGAAACGCTGATCAAGAGAAAAACAACTTAACTCCCATTCCGCCTCACGAATAAAAATCAATAATCGGCCTTAGGCCCGTATATATATCCACTCAACTAATATCTTCACATATTAATTTAAATAAAATAAAATAAAGATATTTCTAAGGGAAGGCAACTAAAAATATATGTTAACGATATACATCGTCACAAATGCCAACATAATATTCTGATGATTTCACAAAACAGCGTGATATTTAAAATCGATATAAAACCAAAGAAACACAAATTATAACTACTGTACTACCAACACAATAATAAGAAACTAACGAGCGTATGAAGCCAAATTATTCTCTGAATCATATACTTTCAAAGGAGGACATAAAGTGGATGTTGCTCCTAAAATACCAAATAAGTTAATAATTTAAACTGTCTATTATGTAAATTGGTTATGAATTAGTATTATTTTAAAAAAATTTAATTTTCTCTTTGTATGATTGAAAAAAAAATTAATTTTTACTTTTCTGAAAATGTTAAGACAACAATGAGAGCTTCTTAAATTGAACATTAAGCCCTAGATTATCAAACGTGTCCCCCAGGACGTAAGACTGCAGTCGCTCTCAATTTTATTCAGGCTCCTGTACCATACTGAGACAGCTCTATTTCCAAATTGTCATTTATCTGTCATTTCGAACGTACCGTGTACTAATCTTTTTTCAGTGTAGGTAGATCAATTCAAAAATTTTCAAAAAGTAATTTTGAGACATTTTTAATTGAAACTGAAAATGAGCCAAAGCATTCTCACTTCTTCTGCGTCTCGGAATGAAACATAAAAAACTCTCTACGAGTTCAGGTTCTTTTTTGTATATACAGTTGAACCTGTCAGCATAAGATTCGATTTTTAAAATTTATCTACATTTAACGTAGTTTAATTGAAAAAATCCACGAATTATTGAATATTGAGGAATTAATGAAAAATCGATAAAATAATTAAAAATTAAAGAAAATATTTGAGAATTGAAGAAAGTAATGAAAAATTGAAGAAATTAATTAGAAATTTCAAGATAATAATCGATAATGAAAAAAAAATTACAATTTGACGAAATTAATCAAATTTTGACAAAAGTAATTAACTACACGGAAAAAATGAGTTAGCCGCTGCTGCTAACCAAATTTAGCAGTGAATTATTTAGTCACCATAGCTAAATATTGGCTAAGACAGCTAAAAGTTAGCTGTAAAAGCTAACAGAAGTGGACCCTATAGATAAAAATAGTTATTTGTCGTAGCAAATGTTTTAGCTGTCTTAGCTAATACTTAGCAGTCGTGACTAAATAAGTTTTAGCTACATTTTTTAGCTGCGGTAGCTACTTTATTTTTTTCCGTGTATTAAAAAAAATAATTAACAATTGAAAAAAATTGAAGAATGGTGAGAATAATCGGAATTGGAAATTTTTTTTTTAATTAACCCCACAAAAAAAAAAGTGTCATGTACTTTTGACCGGAATACCCTAGCCCTATGTATTTTGACGCGCTGAACACGAATCCGAAGTCAGTTTTGCTCCATCACGTCAGGATTTTTTCCTAACCTCAAAATCAATAAAATGACACTTTTTGTTCATTAGCATGTGAACCCGATTTAACATTAATACATGCCTAGGGCAAATAGAAAGCTTGGATTGTGACCTTTAAAACGCTTTTTTAAAAATTGTTCTACGATGATTTTTAACGAAGTTATGATGTTTTATTTAAAATCATTTTTTTCCATTACACCATACCACATCAATAATTGAAGTATTATTTACATTTGGAAAAAATTTATATTTTAAATAAAACATCATAACTTCATTAAAAATCATCGTAGAACAATTTTTAAAAAAGCGTTTTAAAGGTCACAATCCAAGCTTTCTATTTGCCTTAGGCATGTATTAATGTTAAGTCGGGTTCACATGCTAATGAACAAAAAGTGTCATTTTATTGATTTTGAGGTTAGGAAAAAATCCTGACGTGATGGAGCAAAATGGACTTCGGATTCGTGTTCAGCGCGTCAAAATACATAGGGCTAAGGTATTCCGGTCAAAAGTACATGACACTTTTTTTTTTTTGTGGGGCTGTGTAATCATACAATTTAATTTAATTTCAATAAAACAATTGATAATTGAAAAAAAGTTTACAAAATGATTAAGTAGGGTGACAGTCCAGGGGCGTAAAATATTTAGGAGGAGAGGTATGGTTAATTTGTGCAGAAAAAGGCAAGTTTTTGTGATTTTTTTTATGACACAGTTAAAATCAATTTCTTGAAACTTATGGGACATTAAAATATAACATCTTTAGAATGTTGTCACAAATTTATATTAAAAAATATTAAAAAATATGACAATGGTAGCAATTATTTCGACGCATCTAAAAAAAATTAGATTTGCAGTGGTTATCATTACTATGTGCAGGATCATCGGAATTTGAAAAATCAAACTTATTTCTTTAGATAATCGCTTTCCCCAGGTAATGTCGAGAGGCTTTTTCGACATTTTAATTTTTCATTTTTTTGGAATATTTATTGAAGATATGAGGGGCACCGACTTTGAAAATGTGAGTTTTGGGAGAAACGTTTTAAGAACCAGAAGTACAAAAATTTTATTTAAAGTTTGGCATTATTTGAAAACATTAAAACGCAGTTTGAAAGATTTGTCAATAGAAATTTCTTATGGCTCAGAAATCGCTCTTTTAAATAGTGTATCGGAAAATATTGCAAATTTAAAAGTCAAAAAATTACAGATGATTATTTAATAAAAAAAATATGAATTTTGAAGCATGGACCAACGGACGCTCAAATATTCATAACTTCGTCAATTTTACTCCGATTGACGTGCAATTTTAAAACAATATTCTAGAGATATTATGTATTCATTTGAAAAAATTAATAAGAAATGCAAAAAAAATGAAAACCCTATCTCCTTCTTAAAGGAAATTTAAATAGCACGGTGGGTTTTAATTTACTTCAACCCAGAAGTACTTGCCTAGCTTGGTTGTTTCTTGATTTTGTTTCTGGGATACCTTCTGTTAATTTTAAGCATAAAATGAAAAAAATCGGTTGGGCCGTTTTTGAGAAAAATGATTTCTTGTTTTTCATAAGAGATATTTTTAAGATGATATTTTTTAAGAAAAATGGCAACATATTTTTACTGAAATGGGAGCAAAATAATCGCTACGTTGACTTGAGTCATAAAAAATGATATTAGAAAATATGTCCTGCTATATTTGAGTAACTTTACATCATAATAATTAATAAAAAAACAGTAAAAAATCTGTATACAATTGAATTTTTTTCAATATTACTCCCTCCTAGTATATGCCTTGAATAAACTATAGAAGAATTAAAGAGTATCTAATTTTAAAGAAAACAACAAAAAAGAGGGTTCTATCTTTAAAACTATCGGATTTATGACCTTCTAAAGTCAGATTTCAGCAAAATCTCTTAAAAAAACTGTTAAACTGCTCACATCATTTGGTTTTATATTATATTTTTAAGAAATTAAAATTAAAATTTTTTTTAAGAGATTTTTGCTGAAGTCTGATTTTAGAAGGTCATAAATCCGCAAGTTTGAAAGATTAAGCACTCTTTTTGTATCTTAAAAATTCTTTTTAATTCTTCTATAGGTCATTCAAGGTTTATATGTACTGGAAAGAAGTAATATTGAAAAACCTCAATTTTATACCGAGTTTTCACTGATTTTCAATCATTCTTCGGATCTAAAGTTACTCAAAGATGCTGGGACCTATTTTCTAATACAATTTTTAATGACTCAAGTCGATGTAGCGATTAGTTTCTCTCATTTGAGTAAAGCTATGTTGATTAACCTCTTTATAAAATTAAAAAAATCGTGTTTTTAAGAAACGGCTCGAACCATTTTTTTCATTTTATGGTTAAAACCAACAGAAGGCATCCCAGAAACAAGATCAAAAAAGTAAAGAGCTGGGCAAGCACTTCTGTGTTAAAGATAATTTATACCCGAGGTGCCGATGCAATTGTCATATGTTTGAAAAAAGACGGGGATTTTACCAGAGTATCCAATTTAATGAATCTCTCTTCATTTGCTGCAGACACTTGTGTGGAAAACCTGACCATACTTCATCACGCAATAAAGTTGCAAAAACCGCTGGAACATATACAGTCCATAATCTCTAAGGGGTGGAATGTCGGTTACAAATCTGATTTTGACGAAACCTGCATCCAATATACGTGTTGTAAAATTTTCTATAGCGTCTTAAAAGAAAAGGCGACTTACGATATCTTTTAGAAGTTCTTTATTGTCTAATAAAAGACCAATTTATTTCTAGGCGCGATGCTAAGTACCTTAGTTTCTTAAAAATTTTATTACATAGCTACAATATTGACTCAACACTGTACGAAAAAATCGACTTACTTTTGAATTGTGACAACATTTTTCATAGCGCAAATAACACTGCGTCAAAATTTTCATGAAATAATAATAAATTTTGAAACAGAAAGCACT
This sequence comes from Ganaspis brasiliensis, assembly GCA_037103525.1. Lineage (NCBI taxonomy): Eukaryota > Metazoa > Arthropoda > Insecta > Hymenoptera > Figitidae > Ganaspis > Ganaspis brasiliensis. Next base: position 1,857,227 of record JAZKLR010000045.1, on the reverse strand, counting down.
TTACTAACTTTTTTGGAAATGAAAAAAATAAATAAACCTTTTGTGAATGAAGAAAGTAAACTTTTCCTAGAAAATGCCGACAGCTTCGCGAAGGTGCGTCCCTTTTCAAAGTTTATTATTAAAGAAATAAATGCTTCAATTCTGTATAAAGAATCAATTGTTAAGGTGTTAAAAATTTTTTAAATAAATTTGGGAATGCCGCGCCTTTGTACATTTGAAATAGTTTCATACCTCTCTCACAAGGACATTTTAAACTGCATTGTAGCTTTAGAAAAGCAAGTTTAAAATTAAACAAAACATTTTTCTTTTATATGTAACTGCCGCTGTAAATAATTTTAATAAATGAAATTAGTAATAAATTTTTAAACTTGTAATTTATTTTTGTTTCATGTTGTTTCCAGGGACTGACACGAAAACCGAAACAAAATATATTTTATTTTTGTTTCGTTTCGGTTTTAAAAAACTGAAACAAAATATCAATTTAATTTGGTTTTGTGTTGAACCTGAAACGAAAGACCTCACAGAATTAAGTTTCGGTTCATGCCTAAAACGAAAAGGCTTCCAATTTTTTTTTCGTTTCATGCCCGAAACGAGAATCCGCTCCGTATTCCGTTCTCGACTCTCATAAAAAAGGCTCTAAATTTCAGAAAAACAATTTTAAACACAATTCTTTTCTTGCAGGAGACGAAAACGAAATTCAGAGTCTTTTCCTTTCTGACATGAGTTTAAAACGAAATTCGGAGTTGAATTTCGTTTCGGGCTCAAAACAAAACAATATTGATTGTACATTTTTGTTTCGTCACATCAATTCAAAACAGAAACGGAATTCGGTTTTCGTGTCAGTCCCTGGTTGTTTTTCGTTATTAGAAAATTTAAAAATAGTTGTAGAATATTTATTTTTAATAAAAAAAATTAATTATTACTTGAAACTCAAAACTATTTCCACTTAGTTAAACTATTAATAATTAATATCTGGATTGTAAATGAAAAAGTTTGAAATTAGATGTAAAAAATTGGAAAATTTTTTGATATTTGTCTTAAAAATTTGTTATTCTATTTGCCAATAATTTCTGGTGAAGCGTAAATTCATAAAAATCGGTTTTCTTCACATGTTGAAACTAACGCGCAATAGGTCAATTTTTGATCAATTTTGTTGGTTAATAGATGAAAAAGTTTAAAATTAGATGTTGAAAGTAGAAATTTTTTTTGATATTTGTCTAAAAAATTTATTATACTATTTGACAATAATTTTTAGTAAACCGTAAATTCATCTAAATATGCTTTTTTCACAAGATAAAACTGACGCGCAGTAGGTCAATTTTTGTTCAATTTTGTAAGTTAATGGATGAAAAAGGTTAAAAGTAGATGTAGAAAGTAGTACATTTTTTTATATTTGTCTAAAAAATTTATTATTCTATTTGACAATAATTTTTGGAGAAGAGTAAATTCATCTAAATGTGCTTTTTTCACAACATGAAAATAACGCGCAGTAGGTCAATTTCTGTTCAATTTTGTTGGTTAATGGATGAAAAAGTTTGAAATTAGATGTAGAAAGTAGAAAATTTTTTAATATTTGTCTAAAAAATTTGTTATTCTATTTGCCAATAATTTCTGGTGAAGCGTAAATTCATAAAAATCGGTTTTTTTCACATGTTGAAACTAACGCGCAGTAGGTCAATTTTTGATCAATTTTGTTGGTTAATAGATAAAAAAGTTTGAAATTAGATGTAGAAAGCAGAAATTTTTTTAATATTTGTCTAAAAAATTTGTTATTCTATTTGTCAATAATTTTTATTAAAGCGTAAATTCACTTAAATGTGCTTTTTTACAAGATGAAACTGACGTGCAGTAGGTCAATTTTTGTTTAATTTTGTTGGTTAATACATTTTAATACATTTTAAAAAATTTTAAAAGCTTCTAGAACTTTCTAGAACATTCTGCAACGAATTTTTCCTTCTTTATTTAATTTCTCAAATAATAATTAACTTATTAAATTTCTGATTTTAGATTATTTTATTTTATTTTATTTCCCATCATTTGACTATATTTTTATTTAAATTCAAACAATATTGCTTGTCTTAATTAACAATTTTTTAATAAACAAATTAATATTTATTGTTTATTGTTATATTTTTACAATTCTTATTTAACTAGTTATTTTTTTGGATTTTATTCTTTTTATTTTATTAAAAACAACTTATATTCTAATTTATTATTAATTTTCTAATAATTTAAACGATACTCTTATTATTTAGATTTAAACTAACTTAAATTACTCTTATAATTCTTTCCATATAACAATTTTACTATAATTTCATGTTTGCATTTACATAACTTTATTATTTATTTTATTTAAATTATTAATTTCTCATCATTTGGTCATTTTTCTGATTATTTCTCTTTAAAATCGACCCATTCATTCTCCCGTAGTTCAGCGGCCACGAGCCGCAACCACAACCCCACACGTCGAGAGATCGATCCCCAGCGCACGCAATACTTTTTTATTTTTATATTTATATTTTATTATTTATTTCTCATCAAATTCTTTATTTTTATTCATTTTATTTATTAATTTATATTTATTTTAACGGTAATATTACTTGAAATGGTCTTGACCATTGAATACCATTTCAATGCCTCCCTCTAAATGTGAAAATTTTTAATTAAAAATTAGCACATTTACAAGAAGAAAAAATAAATTTGAATTTCGCGCTTTATTTTAGAAAAATTGTATTAACGACCAAAGAAAGGAAAAATTTAAATAATACCCTTACAATGCCCCCCCTAAATAAATGCATTTTTTTTTAATTTGAAAAAAAATCATTTATTTATATAACGATGTATAAAATATATCTAAAACTAATTCAACTACCAAAATTAACAATCTTGACTAATTATCATTTAAAAGAATTTTCTTAGTAATTTTTTATTTTTAATCTGATTCATCCTCTCATGATGGAATATCCTCGAATCGATATTTACTTTCAGCCTCATTTGCAATACATAGTCTAGCTTCGTGCGTGAATTTTGCTAACCTATTTTGAAAAAGGAAAGCTCTTAAAGTTTGTGTTTCCTTTTTCAATTGACCCACCCCTAAGTGCGTATTTCTATTCATCTCTGTCGTCTTGAAATAAATATTTTTATTAATAATTTTCAATTTAAACTTCCTACATTCTATTCTTGACCATTCATCGTATTTTTTTGGTTTTATTTCTTTTAAGGCCATTGATACAATTTGCTTTGGTTCTAATAAATATTTATAGAGTAATCTATAAATTTGCTGATGATCTACCGTGAATACGTCATCTTCATCGACATCATAGACTCTTACTTTTCCATTATCATCTATATTTTCGATATAACCTCTTCCACAACCACTTTGGTCATCATAAAATGCAATTGGAAGTTCGTCGAATTTTATCATTAACGCCACATTTACTTTAAAATTTTTAAGTTCCAACTCATAAAAATTTTCCATTTGATCAATAAGGTTCATGTATTCATTATTAAATATAACAGGTTTTCCATGGAATTCCGATGGACTTACGGCAAATGTGATTTTTACATCGTATTCCAAATTTGTATATAAAAATCTAGATATAAATTTATCCTCATAGGATGCGACTCTTTCGCCATTAATATTATTTATTATCGCCTCCATTCTATTAACAAAAATAATAATAAAACAAAATAATAAAAAAAAATATAAAGATTTGTTCAATATCTAACATCTAATACTTAATTACTTTACTATCTTTTTTTTTCTTATTATTATATACATGCTTTGTCATCCTGTATAATTTAAAAAATAACTTTTAGGAAAATAAATTTTTCTTATATATGGAAAAAAAAAATATCCCGAAATGATAAGACATTCATTGTTTCTTTCTTTTATACATTTATTTCTTTTTTAAAAATCTAAAATTGTTCTTTTAAAATATTAACTTTGTGGTCTTTTAAAATTACAATACTAGTTATTTTTGGTAATTTTCGTCCCTCTGACGCAAATTTATATGTTTCTCTTCCAGATATTTTATCTTCATAAACATTAGTTTGCGTCTCTTTATTCATTTTTATATCTTCTTCTATTAAATGATGAGACAAACTCAAGATTATCCTTAAAACCTTTTATTTTTGATTTTACTGATACACCTTTTAATTGTTCCTCATCCAAGTGGTGCTCATTGGTTTGCGAACCTTTATCAGACAAAGGCATTCTAAAAAGAAATCATTTTTCCTTATTACTTTTTATAACTATTCTTCCTTTTAGTAAACTTCTACTCTACATTATTAGTTAATTCTAAATAGTTATTTTATTATAAAAACCTTGTTTTTCTCATCGCAAATTTCAAACTTATTTTTTTTTTTAGTCAGAAAAAAAAAATTTATTAAGCCAATTTAAATACCTTTAATACGTAAAATCTATAATTCAACATAAAGTTTTATAATTATCATCAAATTATGAAGAAAATTCCATTTCCCTTATTCTTATCTTAAATTTCTTATGTTGTTTCTATAAACTTAGTTTTCACATATTTTTATAATCTATTTTAAAAATAAACAGTTTTTTTATCTAATTTTTTTTTTACCATTATCAACTATTACTAAATATAAAATTTACATTTTTTATCTTATTCTAATTATTAGTGTCTCTATCACTATTTCTATGTTAGATTCTCTTCCTCCATTATTGATTTACTGATCACTAAAAGAAAAAATTTAATTTAATACGATTTAAATTTATAAATTGTTTCAAATTAACAATTATCCTTTAATTATTTTTAGTTAATAATTTTAATCACAATTGATAATTTTCACTTCCACATTTAAAATTTTTTATTAATTTATTGTTATATTTCACTTCAATAAAAAAAATAATTCACTTCACTTTACTGTCTTTGAATGTATTTTTTAATGTCCTGTGAGTGAAATTGACCCTTTTCTTCTTGTTTACCAGGGTCCCAAACGATAAAAGTCTTCTTGTTGATAAACTTTTTGATTTCGTATGTTCCTTCGGAGACCTGTAGAAACTTTGCTAAAATTTTGTTTTCTTTATCTGATCTGTTTATTAATTTAATCAGAACTTTGTCTCCTACTTGGAATTTCGTATTATTTTGATCGGTTTATTGTTGGTTTAAATAAATTGTCGAATTTTGGTGTGCTGTACTGATCTAACAATGGTGAACTGTGAGGAGGGTAAGCACCAGATTCAGAGGAATAACCAGGATTCCGTGACATGTGTAAGATGCTCACTGCTTTTTCATTTGTCATGCGTCAATGTTAACTTGTCTAAGAAGGATTATGAAAAGTTAAAAAAGAAAACAGTGGAATATGTTTGCGCAAATTGCAAGGAACGGTCTCTAGGCGGCATCTATTCAGCTACAGGTTAACTTGTTGATACAATGAAACAGCAATTAACCGATATTACCACTGATGGAAATAATTCTATATCGAATGTGTCGGAATCTGCCTTTCCTCAAACGATGCCTGCTCTTTCAGCTGGATACTCGGGTGCAATTCGGGTTGCGGTCATCGAGGGGCAAGCTACTCTTCTATCTAGTATCCAGAAACAAATGCAGAATCTATTTGTCAACTTCGAAAAGAAATTTACAGACAAATTCAATGAGTTGAGTGCTAATATAGACTCATTAAAAAATGATGTCAGCGATAACAACAGGAGAATTGCAATCATCGAAGTGGACACGTCAGAACACAAGGTAATCCTGGAAAGTGTCAAAGCCGAAAATCTGATTCTCAAAGAAAAAATCTCTCAGCTGGATAGGTCATTGAGATTTCATGATCAACATCTTCTACAATCTACATTGGAATTGAATGGCCTGCCATTTAAAGTAAATGAAGATTTATTATCTTCATTGTGTGCAATCGCTGACTCACTTAATGTGCCCTTGGTGAAAGAAGATGTCGCGAATATTTATCGAGTTCCTAAGAAAGATAACTCTACTTCAACTGTGCCTACTACAGTGATTGTCAAATTAAATCAACAAAAATTAAGAGACAATTTAATAAATAAGCGAAAAGAAAGAAGAAATTTTTCAACTCTCGACATTGGCTGGCCTGAAGCTGAGAAATCGTTTATTTTCCTGCGTGAGGCTCTAACTCCCACGAATAGACGTATCTACTCAACTGCGATCGCGCTTAAAAATGAGGGAAAAATTAAATCACTCTGGACATCAGGAGGGAGGATTTTCTGTCGCAAGGAGGACGGCGGTACGAAGTATCAACTTTTCAACTTGGAAGATGTTCAGAAAATCAAATAGCAACTAATCGCCACATGTTTGATCTTTTTCTCTATCTTTTATTTCTTTGATTTAGTTGGCTTTTTGATACTGAATATTCACGTCTTTTTAATAATTATATATTTTATGAATATTAATTTATTGGTTCTCAAGAGGTTATTTACACTGATCTTCATATATATTGAGATCTCTCTTCTTATCTTTTTGTTAAATTTCATTGTTATAATCTTATTTTATTTTATTGTAAAAACACTAGGCCTTTGCTTAAACAAATTTATGATAAATAATTTTATTTGCATGTCTACTCATACCCTTAAACTAATTTTAAATCTTTATTTTGTCATTAGCTTGAATTACAATTGTATCTTTTTATTTCAAGTTTTATTAAATTGGGTTCATTAGATATATGTCATGTCAATGCACAGTCGCTTCCTGCTCATTTTGTTGAATTTTATAGATTTTTTAGTTCCTGTTCCTACCACATTATCGCAATTTCTGAAACGTGGCTTTCACCTTTATTCTCATCTGATTTATATCAGATTGATAATTATGTGCTCTTTCGTAGGAATAGAAATGAGCGAAGGGGGGAGGGGTCTGTCTTTACGTGCATTCAAGCCTTAGGGGAAGCATAGTTTCTATGAGCTCTGAGGGTTCATATCCTACAGCGGAATTTTTATTTTTGGAAATTATATATCAAAATGATAAAGTTTTAATAGGAGTAATTTATAAACTTCCAAAAGCTTCATTCGGAAATGAATTTGAGTTACAAGTAACATCTTTAGCTTCGCAATATAGCAACATCATTTTAACAGGGGATTTTAATACCAACTTAGATATTTCTAGCCCGCAATCCAATTATCTTTGCTCAGTTTTCCATTCAACATGTCTTTCAATTGTGCCACACAATCCTACACATCATGTTGGGAATTCCAGCACAAGAATTGATATGTTTGCAGTTGACGATTTAGAGAAAATCTCATTTTTTTCACAACATTCAATATCATTCTTGTCGAAACATGACTTAATCAACATTAAGTATAAGTGCAATAGTTTTGATAGTGGAGATTCTTTTTTTAATACAATTCGTAACCTAAACAATGTAAATGAAACGGAACTTTTAACTTATCTGAGCTCTTATAATTTGGGGGAGATCTATTAGGATGTTGACATTAATGGTAAAGTTGAAAAATTGAATACTATTATCACCAACGCGTTTGATATATTTGCCCCTCTACACGTTCCTAGTCGTCGGAGAAAACATTCACCATGGATGACAGATGGGATTAAATCATTGATAAAAGAAAGAAACAAACTGTGGTGCAGTTATAAAAAATCAAGGAATCTGTGGGTACAAGAGAGCTATAGAAGGGTACGTAACTTGGTTCAAACTAAGATTAGAGACGAACAGAACAGATTTAATTATAAAAAAATTGTGAATAAAAGTAAAACTGAGAATGTTTGGCACTTGCTTAAAAAACTTAAACTCATTTCATCAAAAAAAGTTGCTAATGATGATAACTATCCCATTCATGAATTCCTTAATAATAATCTCCGTAACACCTATATTACCTAAATCCTACTCACTTCCATCCACTGACAATAACACTTACTTTGACGATACAAAATTTTTTTTTCCGACATTTCCCCAGAACTATTGCTTAACATAATATCTCACATTAAAACTAATTCTTTAGGAAATAATGACATCTCCATGAGAATGATTTTTATGACCTTGCCTGTTATTTTTCCAGCTCTGATACATATATATAACTATTCTCTTCAGGTGTCGGTGTTTCCTGATCAATGGAAAAAATTCATCATACGCCCTATTCCCAAGATCCCCACTCCTATCGAAGTTTCTAACTTTAGACCTATTTCAATTCTATGTGCGTTGTCGAAGCCTTTGGAAAGGGCTGTTTTTGAGCAAGTGACCAGCCATATGGAATCTGCTGATCTGTTTGAACCAATGCAATCGGGATTTCGCCCTAAACATAGTACTAGCACTGCCTGCATTAAATTTACAACTGATATCAAAATAGCAATGGACAATAAAGATGTTACAATAGCAGTGTATTTTGACTTCACCAAGGCCTTTGACTTAGTGGATCACAACTTACTTGTCCGTAAACTTGGCTCCTTAAATCTTTCCAAATCAGTCATTGCTTGGTTTGAATCATATCTTAAGGGACGTTCACATAGAGTGCGTAATAGTAAGGGTGCATATTTAATGTAAGATTTGGTTGATCTTGGGAAGGTCAGTGAAATAAAAATTAAGCAATTTTTATCTTTGCGCTACGTTTCGTTGGCCGGGTTTGCCAACCTCATCAGGCTCATTTTTTAATATATATTAGACCATAGTAACTTTTTTAATGCGTCATATTTTTTAAAATTGTTAACATTACAAACATAAAAATAAATAAATAAATAATACATATCATAATTTAAAATTGTGTCTTGAGCCATAGACGGCCAAGTCAGTTTTGACTTGGCCGTCTGACTTGGCCGTCGATGGCTCAAGACACAATTTTAAATTATGATATGTATTATTTATTTATTTATTTATTTTTATGTTTGTAATGTTAACAATTTTTATGTTTGTAATGTTAACAATTTTAAAAAATATGACGCATTAAAAAAGTTACTATGGTCTAATATATATTAAAAAATGAGTCTGATGAGGTTGGCAAACCCGGCCAACGAAACGTAGCGCAAAGATAAAAATTGCTTAATTTTTATTTCACTGACCTTCCCAAGATCAACCAAATCTTACATTAAATATAACTGGAAGGAAGAAAAATCTTTTATCTAAGGGTGAATATTCTTTGTGGAATGATGTTGCATGCGGTATACCTCAGGGCTCATCACTTGCTCCTCTACTTTTTAGTCTTTTCATTTCTGATCTGGGCGCTAAATTTAAATACTGCAAATACCATAAATTTGCTGATGACCTTAGGATTTACATTTCAGGACTATTTGCCAATTTGACGGCTTTACTTGACATGATCCAGAAGGATATTGATCTTGTGGTTTCATGGGCTGGTGAAAATGGTCTTGTCCTTAATCTGGGTAAGACACAGGCTATAATTTTTGGTTCCCCGAATAACATTATTGCCCATGAGTTAATAGCCAGATCATCTCTCTCGGTCTCAGGGTCTACTATCTGTTTTCGGGATTCGGTAAGGGATCTCGGGCTGACAATTGATAAAAATTTATTATGGAAGGAGCACGTACTTAATATCTCTAAAAAAGTATATATGGTTCTGCGTCAGTTGAGTAGGAACAGGAACTCATTACCCACAGCTACAAGACTATTATTAGTCAAAAGCACAATTCTTCCCTTCTTTGATTATGGATGCATCGTTTATGATGATTTGACTGATGAGCTCAATATGAAGCTTGAGAGGGCACTCAATGCCTGCATTAGATTTATCTATAACCTGTCAAGGGGTGAACATATTTCGTCTTACAGGAAAAAAGCAGGATTATTTCCTGTGGCCACTCGAAGACAATTTTTACGGGAAATTTATTATATACAATTTTTAATATAAAATACCCTGAATATCTTCTCCACTTTTTTGAATTCAAAGATTCTAACTTATCTTCCACCTATAGGTTGCATGAAACTAATACGGCATTGAGAATCCCTGCACATCGCACATGTAAATTACAAAGATCTTTTATTATTAGAGGAGCTCGATTGTGGAATAAAATACCCGCTAGGGTTAGAAATGTATCTGATCTGGAAAAATTTAAATATCTATATCGTAATTTTCTTACTGATTTAGATGGAATGTTCTTTGAGGTCACATTTTGGTAATGAGTCAATGATGTAAATTAGTTTCTTATTTTATTGCATTAAGTTTTGTAATTCTATATTATAGTTTCTTTTTCAACTCTATTATATATAATTATTGGTGCGTAATTTTAAAATAATTAGTATGGTTCTACGACTGTTAATAATTTATCTTATCCGGCCATAATAACTTTTGTAATTATTATTACTTCTTTTTTATTCTAATTATAATTCACAACATTACTATGTATTTTTTTGGTTCCTAGAAGGGCTACTTAGCCCTAGGAGCGTATATTCTAATAAATAAAATAAATAAATAATTAAATTTCAATAGGAGTCAATTCTGTAGTTTCATGATGTGTCTCGTTCATACAATTTTCTATAATATTTACCCAACTCCACCATGAATTATGTTTCTTGATAATTAACGACCGAAATAATCTTGATAATTCTCGATGAATGCTTTCAACGATGTTTCCCTGCGGATGACGAATTGAAGAAAAAACGGATTGAATATTTTCTTCTCGTAGTTTTTATTTCCAAACTTCTGATGTAAATTGTGTCCCGTGATCTGTAATAATTTTAGTTGGTTTTCCGTACTGCGGAATATGTTGTTTGAAAATTTTATTTATTACAGTTTTTGTTGTCATTTTTCTAATCGGATACAATCTTACAAATTTGCTGAACGCGCCGACAGTAGACAACATATATTTAAATCCGCCTTTTGACGTTGATAACGGACCATAAAAATCGATTGATAAAATTTCGCCAGGTTTTTCCGGAGTATAAATTCTCATTTCAGAAAAATTAGTCTGATTCGAAATTTTATTCTTCTGACAAGAATCACAACTCGAAATTCTATGCCTGACTACTTTCGCAAAGTGTGGATGATAAAAATATTCATTCAACATTCTAAACACTCTTTGAGCACCAATATGAGCTTACATCTCATGAGTCTCATCAATAACATGATTTATAGTGTCTTTTGTTAAAAAAAGCTTTTTATCATCACCAGAAAGAAAATACAATAATCCATCGTTTATTGTATATCTCTTTGTTTTTCCTTCATTCACGTCTTTTATTTTCTGTCTAAGAATCGCGTCTTTCATTTGTTCTGCTTCGTAATTTTTAAATATTTTACGTAATTCCGAAGACGGACTTTTCGCAAGATTATAAAGAAAAATTTTTCCTTCATTACTATCTTGAATTGAACCTGATTCATCACTAAATGGAATTCGACTTAACGTATCAGCGACTATGTTATCTTTTCCTTCAACATGTTTCATGGAAAAATCATAGTCCTGAATTGCCAAGAACCATCTAGATAATCTTCCACTTAATAATCTACAGGTTTTTAAAAATGATAACGCCATATGATCCGTCATTATTGTTAATTTTCCGCCTAGAATATACGATCAGAATTTATTCAAACTCCATACAATCGCGAGCAATTCTTTTTCAGTTGTGAAAAATGTTAATTCTGACCCGTTAAGTGTTCTACTCGCAAAAGAAATCGAAAGTTGACCTCCATCTTCATCTAACTGATAGACAACCGATCCTATCGCTACATCCCTCGCATCGGCTTGCAAATAAAACATTTTATCAAGATCTGGAAAGCTTAAAATCACGAATTTACACAATAATTCTTTTATCCGTGTAAAAGCATCTTGTTTTTCTTTATTCCATTTCCATCGTTTACCACCTTTTAATAATTCTAAAAGTGGAACCGTTTCCTGCGCATGACTTTTCGTAAATTTGGTATAAAAATTTATCAGTCCCAAAAATCCACGAAGCTCTTTTAAATTACGTGGCCTTGGAAATTCTTTAATTACTTTTATTTTCTCCAAATCCGGTTTTATTCCGCCTTCCGATAATATATGCCCCAAAAATTTTACTTCCGGTCGAAAAAAATGTGATTTTTCAAAATTAATAGTCATGTTATTTTCTTCTAACCTTTAAAATAATTTTTCTAAGTGAATCAGATGTTGCTCGATATTTTTTGATGCACACAGCATATCGTCGATAAAAGTAATTACAAATTGCCCTAATCCGCATAATACAAAATCTAAAGCTCTTACAAGTGCGCTAGTACTTGTTTTTAAACCAAATGGAACAACTATAAAAACGTAGCATTTTCCTTCTACAATAAAACCTGTATATTTCATTGAATTTTCCGACAACGGAATTTGCCAAAAACTACTTACAAGATCAAGCGAAGACATTACTTTAACCCCTGAACATCGTTGAAATAAAACTTCTGTAGTTTCAGCTCTTTCATAATCATTTATTAAAATTTCATTAATTTTTCTTGTATCTAAACATAATCTAATTGATCCATCTTTCTTTACTACTGTCACAAGCGGACTTACATATTTAGTAGCTCTTTTAATTATTCCTAAATCTAACATTTTTTCAATTTCTACATTAACTTTATCTCGCATATGCATGGGAACAGGATAAGATTTTTTCATAAATGGCCTTGAATCATTGACTTCTAAATCGTGTTCATATATTGAAATTCTACCCGGCTTTTTCGAAAAAACTCTTTTATTACGCGAAATAAGCTTGTAAAATCTTTCTTATTCATTTGAATTTAATAATGTGCATTCAGAAACTTTTTTATCAATTTCTTCACCCGTTATATCAAATTCAGAATGAATGTTTCCATAATCTTTAATAATACCAATTTCATCAACTGTATATGAATTATTTTTATCAATTTTAAAGTATTTTTCTTGACTTTTTAATAACGTATCATTTTCATCTACTAAAGTAATTCTCATATTTTTCTTTTCTTCTTCTTGTAATTTTATTTCTATATAATTTTCTTCATCATAAACCCTTAATACATTATTTTTAAAATCAATCTGACTTTGAATTCTTTTTAATAAATCTACTCCAATTATACAATCTTTATTTAATTTTGGTACTATCAAAAACACATACATTCCATCCCAATCACCCATTCTAAACTTGAAATAAATTTGTTGTTTTACTCTAGTTGGTTTTGCGCCAGTTGCGCCAATAACCTTTACACCAACTACCGGTAATATTTCACTTTTTCTGAAAACTTCTAAATTATTTTGATAAAATATTTCCGAGATGCACGTAACTTCACTTCCGGTATCTAATAAAGCTTTAATTTTTATCGATTGAAGTACAATTTCGATTAAAGGACATTTATCTTTTTTAAAATTCAACCCAATATTTTCTTCTTTTTCTAATAATTCGTCGCGCGTGTCTAGCGGTAACGGAATATCCTTATTATCAACATTTAATGGATTGTTTTTATTTACATTATTATTTTTATTTTCATTTTCAATACAACTTTCATTTTTGTTATTTAATAATACATCTTGTTCATTTTTATTTTTATCATTCACATTTATTTTATCAATATTTTCGCTATTATTATTATTTACCGATTTATCATTTTCTTTAATTATATTTTCATTATTAATTTTATTTTAATTATTCTTATCATTTTCTAACTCAATTGACCTCGGGCTTGTTACGTTTAACTCGGCATTTTCAAACCCGAGGTTTACAAGTTTCCCGAATTTGAAAATCCTCTTGCTTGACAATCTTTATTATTATCTTCTCGAGAGTTAGAATTTGGCAAATTTTCATTATTTACATTTACAAAATTTGTTTTACTATTTTATGAATTTTGATTTTGTTGAAAACTTCCGCTCGGTTGATTAAATTGATTTAATCTAGGAACATAGCGTCCATTTTCAACATGGCCGTTACTATAATTTTGACGATTTTGACTATAATTTTGACCATAATTTCCCTGAAATCTATTTTCGCGGGGAGTAAAATTAGTTTCACGTCTTTCATTACCTGTTGTTGAATCAGGTAAATCAGTTTGATTTTGATTAAATCTATTATAATTTCCTTGATTATTGAAACGATTAAAATTTGGTTTAAAACTACCTCTATTATAATTATTAAAATTTCCTCTTTGTGAATTTCCAAAATTTGGATTTTGGTTATTGAATTCTCTTCTAAAATTCTGACTATTACTTTCATTAAAACTTGAACTATTTTGATTAAAATTCGGATTCGATGGACCGGCTAAATCGAAAGTTTCTTATAAATCAATTAACTCTTCCACTGTTTGTATTTTTCTTATTATTATCGCGGTTCTTATCTCATCTTCAAAATGTCTAGATATTCTCAAAATTATTTCATTTTCGGAAGGTGGTGGAATTAAATCTTTAGCATTATTTATCAATTTAAAAGCGTTAGCCGTTCTGGATAACCTACCAGAAGCTTCATAAACCCCGAATTGCAAATTTGAACTAATTTTGAATCTTATTTCTTCATTCCAATAACGTTTAATAAATTTTTCTTTAAAAGATTAAAAATTGTCGTTATGTGTAGAGACCAAATTCCACCATTCTTTAGCGAAACCCTCCAGACACGTTAAAATTATATATTTAAAATCTTCTTCCCATGCTTCATTTGCTTCTAAATATTTTAACAAATCATTAAGAAAAACCATAGGGCGCTCGCGACCACTAAATTTCGGCACTGGCATATGTTTTAACCACGACGATTTATCCATGTCACCACTATTATTTGTTTGACGAATTTTATTAATTTTAGTTTTTATTACTTTTTAATTTTGTGTAATTTCTAAAAGGTTTCTTTCATTAGATAAAACAGAAATTGAATTTTCCTCATTAATCAAATGAATCACGGTTGGCCTGAACCAAATTTTAATTAAAATTTCAGTAACTCTAAATATTTTTGTGGATTCTGAATCTATATTTGTTCAAATTTATTTTAAAATAAAAAAGAAAATCATCAGTGGAGGGCTTTTCGAAAAAAATCAATTTCTTTTCTTTAATTTATTAAAAATCGAGATTTGCAGTTATGGACCCCTGATGAGGCTCGTTTTCTCCATGTTTTATGCACTTTCTTAACAATGGAATATAGTATAAGGATTTTCTAAGGAGCCAGTAGAATTTAGTAGCTGTAAAATATTTTTAATTTGACAAACAGTGTACCGTTGATAAAAACATATTTTATAGAACTAAATCTACTAAACTAAACTAAAACTAAATTTGACCTGTAATTTGTTATAAATCTGTAATAAATATGAAAATATTTTTTAAATAAATTTTAATTTTAATTTTACTTGGTCAATTAATAAGATTTCTGCAAATCATCCAGATTATTATATATTATATATTTTGCATAAACATTTTTACAATTTAACATAATTTATAAGTCATTCAAATTTATTTAAAAAATATTTTAATATTTATTACAGATTTATTACAAATTACAGGTCAAATATTTAGTTCGATAAAATATTTTTTTATCAAGGGTACACTGTTTGACAAATTAAAAACCTTTTACAGCGATTAAACTTTACTGACTCCTTAGAAAACTCTTATACTATAGTCCATTGTTAAGAAAGTGCATAAAACAGGAAGAAAATGATCCTTATCAGTGGTACAGAACTGCAAATCTCGATTTTTAATAAATTAAATAAAAGAAATTGATTTTTTTTGAAAAGCCCTCCGCCGATGATTTTCTTTTTTATTTTAAAATAAATTTGAACAATTATAGATTCACAATACACAAAAATATTTAGAGTTACTGAAATGTTGATTAAAATTTGGTTCAGGCCAACCGTGGAATATCACTAACTTTTTTCTCTAATGAATTCACTTTTGTTTCAGTTTCTACTAATTTTTCTTCAATTTTATTTTTACTATACTCGCATTCTTTCTTTCGCAACTCTACTTTTTTATTAATTTCCTTATTTAAAATGGCTTTATTTTGTTCAATCTTTTCATTCGTATTTGTTAATCTTATTTTTATTCTTTTTCTATCTTTCGCGGTTTTTTTATTTTTAAATTTAATTGTTTGTGATATATTTCTCAAATTTACTTTTAAATCTTTTATTTCTTTCTTATATCTTCTAATCATATCATCTAAGTCTTTCTCTGCTTGTTCTAATTAATCTTCATTCATATCAATTTCAGATTCATCATCTGATTCATCGTCTGAAGGACCTTCCTCGTCATCATTTTTATTATCTTGATCTTTATTAGTATTTTCTTTTTCTTTGTCTTCTTGATCATTTTTATTTTTATTTTTATTTAAAAAAGGATCAAGATTACTTAAATCATTTAAATCATTACTTCCCGATGCTTTGAAAGACTCAGAAGACTTAATTGGACACTTTTCTTCTTTATTTTTATCGCCTTACATTTTTAGAAATTTTTATTGTTCAAAACAATACAAAATCGAAAAACAAGTTGCTTATAATTTTGTTAATTTTGTTAAAATTTTATCTATTTAATAATTAAATTTTCAAAATAAAATAATCAAAAATAAATTATTATCCAGGATGACACATTCCAGATTTAAAATGACCCAATGCATGCGTCCTTCACCTAATTTTTCTATTTATTTGAGACATTTAAATTTCCAAGAATAAAATGAGTTTAAAATCATTCACGAAGCGATGAAAATATATTTTAAATTCTATTTCAATAAGTTAGAAAGAATTTAACTTGTGTACATATTTCTGTATTAGAAAGCAAGAGACAAAATATTTGATATGATTTCACGCGAAATACAAGCAAAATCAAAATAAAGCCGGCGCCGATATGACTAGCGAATACGTTAGAAAGAAGATAACCGAAAGCGAGAGAAAAGACACCAGGGGTACCAGTTGAAGCATATATCGTTCTCTCTCTTAAATTCCTTAACCGGGGAATCGGCAATCTGTATCTAAACAGAAGAAAGACAAGGCATCTTAGAGAGAAAAGGACATAAGTTCAAATAATGGACACTTAAATCCATAAATCATATAAGAAATTAAACGAGAAATTAGCCACCTGTTTTCTTTTATTCTGATTTCTCAAATTTTATTTTAATTTTATTCTTATTTCAACCTTAATAATTCCAATTTTCAGTATTTTCTTTATTGTTCAAATAATTTGATTTTATTAGAAATCTCAGATTTGATTTTATTAATAATTTATAATTTACTATCAAGCTTCATCATTGATTCCTCAACCTACCTGAACAATAAACATTCAAAAATTAAACAAATAAAATAATTACTTTAATTAATTATATAATTTAATTTTAAAATTTTTCTTAAATAAATAAAATAATAATTTAACTCAATTATTGAATTTAATATTTATTTTTAAAACAATAATTTAAGAAACCAGAATTTTTCACTTATTTAAAATTAGAAAATCCAAATGTCTTTCAAAAACAAAATAAATTCATTTAAACTGTAACTATTTTCATTTGACTTACTTTATCAAAATAAAAACAACGATTAGCCAGACTAATAGAAGCTACTTAAAGCAATCTTTTCGTTTTCCAATCTAAAACAAATTTCATTTATTAATCAATCTCTCATATTTCAATTTCAAATTTCTATTTTACAAATATTAACCTGCCTACAGTCCCCAATTTTTGGGGGATAAATCTATGCCCTAAACTATTCTTTTTTTATAATATATATATTTTTTTATGGTTTATTGACAACCTTATTTTATTATTTATGCTCAGAATGTGGTTGTCGCCAAACCTACAGCAAAATCCTATTTCTACACGGAGGACTGGGATCATAGATTTAACAAACTTTTGGTACATGTCATGAGCATGGCTCGGCCATTCCCCATAACACTCCACTTTTTGTTAAATTGTTTATTGAAACTTTATCATTCAACAAGGAATTCCTTAAAATCAGATAATCCTGGATGGTTACCCGGTATGTTAACTAAGAACATACAAAGCTCCAAAACAGGGGATATTTGATTTGTTTCTTTATTAAATATTAATCGAAATTAATATTTAATAAATATGAAGAAAACACATTGTCAAGAGACTGTGAGATTCAATAATTTCGATGAATGTTTGAATATGTTTGAATGTTTGAAACAGTAATTCTTCGTAAATTGAAAAATATTTCTTATCGAAATATTTTTCGGCAGCACCTCACCTTCGGATAATATCAGAAGAGGAAGAGAGACCCCCCTTGTAATTTTGCCTGTTTAAATACCATTGACCCCGGAAATGCTAAAAGTCAAATATCTCCCGCGTCTTAGATATTTTTGGCGCAAACTGTTTCTATTACTTTCATTTGCTCTTATTTATTTTGGACAATCCCTTTTACCAATAATTATTCTTCCCTTAAAAATGAAACCGGAAAGTAAACAATTTTAAAAGCTTCTAGAACTTTCTAGAACATTCTGCAACGATTTTTTCCTTTTTTATTTAATTTCTCAAATAATAATTAAATTATTAAATTTCTGATTTTAGATTATTTTATTTTATTTTATTTCCCATCATTTGACTATATTTTTATTAAAATTCAAACAATATTTCTTGTCTTAATTAACAATTTTTTAATAAACAAATTAATATTTATTGTTTATTGTTACATTTTTACAATTCTTATTTAACTAGTTATTTTTTTGGATTTTATTCTTTTTATTTTATTAAAAACAACTTATTTTCTAATTATTTATAATTATATTTATAATATTATTTATAATAATAATAATTATGTAAATTAATATTTAATTAATTTAATATTAATATGATTATATTTAATATAAATTAGGGAGCTCAATAGAAAGAATTCCCTGCTTCTAGCCTAACGAACTCCACCTACTGATATCCGTGGTCGTTTTTACATTTTTTTTTAAACGAACACAAACACCACCAAATAAAGTCGATCAGGCCAAAAACAAAGAAGAACTCCCCTTATTAATCTTTCCAATTAATAAATACAACTTAAAAAAAACAGAGCAAAACCATATTTAGAAATTATATTTAATATATTACTTTTAAATATAAAAAATTACATGTTTCACTTCATGTGTCAAAAAAAAAGAAATCAATAATCAAGAATATTGCTTGATCTCGCTTGAATATTGATTTTATTGATTCAAATGTCAAGAAGCGGTTAACTTTTCACTCTTGATTTTCGAGATACGTTATTGAACTCGATTGTTTCTTGGTTTTCTCGCTTGAATGTATCACTAATCCTTACTAAGAAAGAAGTTATATGCAAATAAGTTACCAAGGAGCGTTAGATGAGTTACTTTCTAAATTTGAAACAGCGAAAATTCGCTGTTTAACCAGCCCAAAGTATACCGCTGTTTCAAAACAGCGTATATACGCTGATCAAAAAGTGATTTTTTCACTGATTAACAGCGAAATTCACTAATTCACCAGCGTATATACGCTGTTTTGAAATAGCTGAAGTAACGCTTCTCTTTGGAGAGAGTGAGAAGCAAATATTTTTGCAGGTAATGAGAAAGAGAAAGGCAAATTTTCTCTCTTTTCCATTAAAGTTCGAAAATTTTGCCTCTTTTCTTAAAGCCATTCACCCTCATTATGTAAGGGTTCGTTCGAACGATAATAGGCCTAGCAGGAGGTCTATTGTTTGTATTTACAATTAGAAATAAGATTTAAAATTGAAGACTATATTTGTGTAATAGGGTAAAATTATAGGTAAAATTTCAGAGAGAGAGAGAGAGAAATTATGGAAGGTTTCACTCAAACGCTGATAGGCCTAGCAGGTGGTCTATTGTTTGTATATTTACAAATAAAAATAAATTTGAAGTTTATTTGTATAATGAGTTAAATTTTCAGTAAAATGTAGATTCAAGTATGTCGTACCTACTTGAACTGCTGCTAACGTAGATTTATATTTTTAATCTTTTTTAAAAAGTTATTATTTTTGCACTTTAAGAGAGTGTGTGTGTGTGTGTGTGTGAGAGAGAGAGAGAGAGAGAGAGAGAAATAGAGAAACAGTGAAACTCAGTTTCATCTTAACCTAGGGTACTTACCAGTACGTATGTAAAAGAAAAGAGCGCGCATAGCGCGCCATTGTTAGTGCTAGTTCTTATATAAAAAAAGGAAAATACTGCGACGAATTATTTATTGATTACGAAATTTGAATGGTAGTTTGAATTAATTTTTGAATTACAGAAAACTTCGTGACGTCACGTTTAGTACACCCCCCCCACCCCCATGTCACGTTTGATCAAAACTCCCCCCTCCCCTCTCACTATTTAAAACGCGAAAGATTGCTTTTTTAAAAGCAAAATGAAAAAAATTAATAATTTTAAACCTTATGTAAATATATATTTAGTACTTTGTACAGTTATTCTTTGTTAACATGTTTATTAATATCATGATTGAAAAATACCTCTTTTTAAAATCAAAAGATACGAAATGGTTAAAAATGACACAAAACTGCACTTTTTTAGGTTCTCTACATAGGACTCGCGAGATTTAATACGTTTTTTTCAGATAAAAATATTTTTATAATATTTTTATCTGTTCTCAAAAGCTTTGTACAGCTTAAGCATATTTACCTGTGATAGATATGTTACATACAGTAAAATATTCTAATTATAACATCTCAATATTATAATTAATCACGTGGAAAGTGTAACAAACATATTTTAAACTAGCTGTCGTTCTCGTCTTCGACGGGTTTTACTTCCTACTGATACATTTCAACTTTCGTTTTTACTTTGCTCAAAATCTTCTTTACAATTTATGAAGTTCATAAATGTTTTATTTTATTTTGTTTTTGTTTATTTTCTAGGATATTGTTTCTAAGATGTGTCCGTGAAAGTAACCAATCATTCATCCTCAAAAATAATGTAAAAATCTTTTAATAATAGTCATATATTAAAGGATAATAATTTATATATTCATAAGTATAATTTACTTAAAAAGGACCAAAAAAGCAAAAATCTTACGAAAATTAATAGTTTTGTACTAATTGTTTCGTTTACATTATGTTATATTTATCATAAGAGTATTTATAACATATATTATGCAAATCTGTTTTAATTACAACTTTAAAATAAAATGAAATTAATAGGGTTTGGCTACAAATTTAAGTTACGCGAATACCTAACAGACTGCAAGATTTAATTTCATTCCGTGGAGACGTTTTTGAGTGATGCTTGGACAAAATATCGCGGACATACATACTTACAAACATACATAATTTTTTTTAACAGCATTTTTGGAATTGTTACTACTTGAAATGAAAAAATAAACACAAATTTCCAAGTTCTGTGCAATGTACAGACAAAACTCTGATTTTATTAATATAGAAGATACTTGAAACGAAAAAATAAACACAAATTTTCAAGTTCTCTGCAATGTACAGACAAAACTCTTATTTTATTAGCCCATTAACGCCCAAAATCCCAAAAATCTTAGCCATATTTTAGAATAGTACTACACATAGAAAACATTTTTCTAAAATATAGAAATATGGTTTTTTTATGTTTTGGACACCGCTCTACAAGATTCCGTAATCATATTGCATTTTTAACTAATAGGAAATTCAATATGGCGACTTTTTTGCAAAAAAGTACGAAAAAATCGACACTTTCTTTTTTTATAATCAGAATATCTAACCTAAAACATCCTTACAGTATGCAATAAAGTGGCACAAAATGGCACAAATTATTCAATCTTCAAAAATATGCATTCGTTATTACATGAAATTCAAAATGGCGGATGTTGCACAAAAAATTACAAAATTTAATGTATACAAGGGTTTTTTGGGTCGCTGATTACGAATATGTTAATGATTTTTCAAAATTCAAAATGGCGGATCCAATATGTCGAACAAAAATTTTTAATTTTTGACAAAAATAATGAAACTTAGTATACAAGGGTTTTTTGGGTCGCTGATTACGAATATGTTAATGATTTTTCAAAATTCAAAATGGCGGATCCAATATGGCGGACAAGAATTTTTAATTTCTGAGAAAAATAAAAGTTCATGATGCTCAACAAACTGCGAAACAAGGTAACTGTTCATATTGTGTTGTAAAAACTTACAAGTTTTGTAAAGCTTGTGAATTATATATAATAAAGAACACTGAGTTTTTATAAAAAGTTTTAAATCTGTCGATAAAGTTTCCAAAAAATTAAATAAAAGAAACTAAAAAATTTTAAAGCTAACCAAAATTAAAAATTAAAAACTAAAAAAAAATTCAAAAAAAAAAGAAGACTCTCAAGACCATCAACCTGTGCGTGGTGAGAGTTGGTAAACGTTTTAAATGAGCGGCTAATTGATGGTCATATTCTTAAAGAGATTTGGTAGATAATGTTTCATTTAAATAATATTTTCACCGTCAAATTTAATCTTATTCGGTACCCCAAAAAAACCCTTACAAGATTAGTTTCATTTATTTTAGCAAAAAATGTTTATTTTTGTCCGCCATATTGAATCCGTTATTCTGAATTTTGAAATTTGAATAATATATTCGTAATCAGGGACCCAAAAAACCGTCACATACTGAGTTTAATTTTTTTTTTTTAAATACATTTTTTTTTCCGCCATATTGGATCCGCCATTTTGAATATGAAATAACATTAACATTTTCGTAATCAGCGATTCAAAAATCCCTTGCAAACTGAGTTTCATTATTTTTTTTAAATACAATTTTTTTTGTCCGCCATATTGGATCCGACATTTTGAATTTTGAAAAATCATTAACATATTCGTAATAAGCGACCCAAAAAACCCTTGTATACTAAGTTTCATTAATTTTCTTAAAAAACATTAGCATTGGTCCAACATGCATTAAATTTTGTAATTTTTTGTGCAACATCTGCCATTTTGGCGCAGCCATTTTGAATTTCATGTAATAACGAATGCATATTTTTGAAGTTTGAATAGTTTGTGCCATTTTGTGACACTTTACTGCATACTGTAAGGACGTTTTAGGTTAGATATTAAGAGAGTGTCGATTTTTTCGTACTTTTTTGCAAAAAAGTCGCCATATTGGATTTCTTATTGGTTAAAAATGCAATATGATAACGGAATCTTGTAGAGCGGTGTCAAAAACATAAAAAACCATATTCTCATATTTTAGAAAAATTTTTTCTATGTGCAGTACTATTCCAAAATAAGGCTAAGCTTTTTGGGATTTTGGGCGTTAATGGGTAAATAAAATCAATTGTTCGGGAAAGCAATCTAAAGATGTAAATAAGTCTAATCCTGAAATAAGATCATATTTAGTTTCATAATAATTACTACAGTGAACCAAAGATTCGTCATTAACTATTTAATAATTGTTATTTCATTATAAATATATATACATATTATATTGTATATATTATATTCTATGATAAAAAAAATGATTGGTTTCGAGAAACCATAAAAATGTATTTAACTTTTTATAGAGACATTAGGGCTTATTCATGAGGAATTATATTTTAGTAATAATATTATAAATCAAAAATAATAAATATGAAATTAATTTATAATATGTTAATAGTTGATAATTTAAAAAAAATAAGAGTAAGAAGTGCATAATTATTTTCAATCATAAGATGCTTAAAATTTTGTGCGAACATTTTCTTGTTTAAAAACATGTTATATTGCAAAATATATTAAAGAAAAACAATTCCTCCTTTACGTTTCTAGTTTATAAATATTATTAATACTCATAAATGTAAAAATAAAAGTAGCTGACATAATTCAGTTATAAAACTAAAAAATTATTTTAAATTAAAAAGAAGACTTGAAAATGTTTTCATAACTATATACTTTAAAGGCAAAATACGTCTTCATTATTTATTATCATAAATATATTGAAAATTTATTATTTATCTTGTAAGTAAATGAAAATAAAATGATTGCTATTTAAATTATTATTCATAATAATAATTAACTTCAACATTTAGTATAATATGTAAATAAAATATCTTTAATTTAATATACTAATGAAATAATAAAATAAAACAATTATAATAAATAATAATAATAATAATCAATAATCGTTGGTTCAGCCTCTGCTATGGCATTCGAAATTTTTGTTTTAAAATTCCGAATGCCATAGCAGAGGCTGAACCAACGGTTACCGGTCATTTTTCCGGAACGAATTTTCCGAAAAGCTCTGTTCCGAAAGTCCAATTACTCGAATGTCCCAATTCCCGAATACCTTTTTCCCGAATGGCAGTTTCACGAAGTTACTTTCCCGAATAACTAATTTCCCGAATTTAAATTTTTGAATAACTTCAAGATAATGGTTTTCAACAGGCTTACAATAATGCTGCTGATCGCGAACTAAAAACCTTCACACACATGATAACGGCCTTAACATTCGTGTTCCTCTTCTGAGGACGTACAGGATTCTTTTCAAGAACTCGTTACGAATGCACCACAGGAACTTCGTCCAATCTTGGATTACTTCAGCAAAAAATATATCCTGGGAACACCAGCCAGAGGTCGAGGAAGAACAATTTTGCCATGATATGCAATGCGAAGATGGAACCAACGCCATGCAGCTGTACGACAGTCTTACAAAACAAACAACGTGAGTGAAGGCTGGCACAATAGGTTTTCTTTAGTTGTTGCCAAACATTGCACGGACCTATATTCTTTATTGAAAGAGATTCAGAAAGAACAAGCTGACACATAGGTGGTTATTGCCGAACTCAGTTTAGGACGATCTGTGAAAGCGGCCCAAAAAAAAAGGATTATGATTCAGAGACGATTGCAGGGAATTCGGGATTGGGCCTTTCTTGAAATTGGTTCCGTTAAAATTATCGGCAACGGTTCAGAGGAATAGTAAGAGGAACAGATGGTTCAATAGACTTTTTGTTCGCTACTGATAATTTGATTCGAGCTTTCAACGAAGGAGATCAATTTTCAATGGACCGAACATTTGATGTAAGTAATTTTTAAATTACATTTATTGCTGGTAACTTTTCAGAAAATTCATTTGAAAACTACTGCTAGCTTTCTTTAAAAACTTTCTATAGAAGCTTCCCAGAAAACTCCTTTGGAAACTTTCCGGAAGCTTCCGTCTGAAACTTGCCGCAAGTTTTCTTGGAAAATTTTTCAAAAACTTACTCTGCTGGTAACTTTTCGGAAACCTCACTCCAAAACTTACCGCAAGCTACCTTCGGAAGCTTCCTTTGGAAACTTCATTTTGAAAATTCTTTTGGAAACTTTTCGGAACCTTCTTTTCAAAACTAGCGTCAAGCTTCTTTCTAAATCTTCAAAGAAGCTTCCTTTGTAAACTTACCAGCAGCTTCATTTGGAAACTTTCTAGAAGCTGTGTTTTTCTACTGAATACTTTCAAGCGGGGACTATAGTTTTCCAAGGAATTGCAGATACGATTGTACAAAATCATCCAAACGTCTTGCAATTCGTTGCTTGGCTGAGAATATACTGACTACCAAGAGCTGACATCGCTTGTGTTTACAGATGTCCAATAAGGACCGACATATATTTTTGGGCTTTTGAAATTTGCACCTCCCGATTTTCAGGCTTCAACCCTTAAGTACAAATCAACCTCCAAACTTATACCCTAAGTTCACTTTTTTAAATATCAATAATAGTACACACTTTTTAACGCAATTTTGTTAAGATATTTTGGACTCTTGAAATATGCACCCCCCGATTTTTAGGGTTCAACCTCTAACTCAAAATGAACCCCCAAACTCATTCACTAAGTTCCCTTTTTTAAATATCAATAAAAGTTCAAACAAGAGTTAAAAAATGTGTATTTTTATTGAAATTTTAAAAGTGAAGTTAGTGATTTAGTTTGGTGGTTTACTCGAAATTATGAGTTAAAGCCCAAAAATCGGAGGGTGCATATCTCAAGAGACCAAAAATATTCCAAGAAGATTGCGTTAAAAAATGTTAAAGTTTATTCATATTTAAGAAAGTGAATTTAGGGAGTGAGTTTGGTGGTTAATTCGAAGTAAGTGGTCGGTTTGTATTAAGGATTTGTTTTTTAAATATGTTTTTTTATTTTCAGATAGCGGTAATGGTATTTTTCTATTAAAATACTTTTAAATTTAGCTTTTTTTGTAATCCAAACTCAGTGAAGAAAAAATATTGACTGATTTCAAACAATTACATTTTTACTAATTTAACGTTAGATAGTTGGTTTTACTTTGTATCTTATTTTAAAATATAGTTGGACCATTTTAATCACAGTTAAAGACACATTAATGTTTTAAAATAAGTAACTTTATGTATTTCAATTATGTGGGCACAAAACAGTCTAAATTTGTTAAATATGAGGATTAAACGTCTCAAAGTAAGATATTTATTACAGTAATATTCAATTATTATTAATCAAATGAAGTCTGAGAAAACTGTTAGAGAAAATAGGTGAAAAATATATAATAAAATGATATTTAAGGTTTTTTGGGTTTTTAACTCCGAATGTATTTTAGATATAAACATTTGTAACTGACAGATTTAATATCTTGAACAATATTTCTAAACAGTAAGGTCACCATGTTAACTTTAATATTTTAGAATTTTTAAATCTGATATCAATTTCAGATTTAGCGACAACAACCATTGGGTCAGAATTCCTGAAGTGGCTCCCTAATTTTTGTTAATTCTTGGGATTTTCTTTATTTATATATGATTTGATAGTCCATAATGATACTATAAAAACCTATAAAGGGTTTTTTATTTGAATATTTTCCAAAGTTATAGACGATCAAAGTTTTTTCAGCGTTTCAGAAAATAACCATTTTCTCGCGTTTTGTGTACCGATTTTGATAAATTTTGAAAGAGAAACTAATA
The DNA here is from genome assembly GCA_037103525.1 of Ganaspis brasiliensis. NCBI lineage: Eukaryota > Metazoa > Arthropoda > Insecta > Hymenoptera > Figitidae > Ganaspis > Ganaspis brasiliensis. The sequence continues at coordinate 1,830,580 of JAZKLR010000045.1, read as the reverse complement.
AGGAATCGTACTTAAGAAAAACGGTCAAAATTTAAATAATCAATGCAATTTATTTCAATCAATTAAGTTTCTAATTTTTGAGGTTACAAATGAACAATGTTCTTCATCGATTTAACCATTTTTTTTTACAATCCACTAGAAAAAGCTTTTCCGATTTTATTTCAACAATAAAAAAGTGAGATATTCTGTTACTTTAGTAATAACAATAATTTCAGTCTGGGAGAAGTGAAGTTGCAGTAATGCATTCAAATCAATGTAACATACTTACGCCTCTTGCTTAATAACACAAAAAAAAAGGATCTTAATAAAAATGCCGAATTTTTCAAAATCTCGCAAAGAACATATATCGAAAGTGCAGTGTGTGGTGTGTTTTGGAAAGGATTTCACTTCTTCTCACTTGTAACTTAAAACAAATTATATGTCAAAGTGTTTGTACACAGTAATTTGAAAATACTTGCACCTGCAACAAAATATCTTGTTGAATGAGCCAGTTTGCAATGTGACAGTTTTTTCAAATTATCAACAAGCTGTTAATAATTAAATCGCTCTCGAAGAATCCTAGGATTCGAACCACTTAAAGATTACAAATTGGTACGGAACTGTTGCTTATATATTGCATTTGGCAATATTAATTCATGTTCTACAAACTCCCCTGACAAAACGACGTGCCGTGAGGTAGACTCAACGACATCCGGACATTTTCCCGAATCGAATTTCCTGAATGCCTCTGTCCCGAATACCCATTTTTCCGAATGCTTCTTTCTTGAATCCATTTTCCCGAATGTCAATTTCCCGAATGCCTATTTTCCCGAAGACATTTTCCCGAATGCCAGTTTCCAGAATTTTAAATACTTGATACACACATTGTTCTAATAAAAGAATAATGTTACCATAGAAACCGGCGCAGCTGTCATAAATTTTTACTTCAGTTCAGTATTTTTATATCAATTTTTTTGTGTTTTAAAACTGCACATTTTATAGGTCCGTTCCGCTGGCACCTCCACAAACAATTTTTAATAATCGCTCTCTGTACAAATTTCGGGCTAATTTTGGGCACCAAGCCCAATTTTTGGGCTCTTTTATTTTTTTTCCAAAAACCAAATTTTGGGTGGAAGTGCCAGCGGAATAAACCGCCAGCACCTAAACTTTCTAAAAAATCAATAAACTTAAGAAATTAAAAACCTTAAATTTTTTCAACTGAAAATGTTTCTCTCATGTTTGGCTAAGAAGAAAAGGTACTTGCTTCAAAGTAGACTCCAAGCAATTACAGCCTTCTATGAGAATTAAAAAAGGGAGAACAAAGTGTTGAACTTCTTAAAAGCAATATTTTATAATATTGTTCTCTAATTGGTGCCTCTTCTACTTTGATTTTCATAAATTTTATATTTACAATTTTCTTAAATTTTATAATTAATATCATTTTTATCTTTCTATTATTTATTTAAATCTTTATGTACAATTGTTATATTTACAAATTTTATAATTTATGTTTCTTATATATGCATTAAATCCTTTATTAGAATTAAAAAAAAATAATCTTATTTTCGGGGACACAGCCATTCGGGAAAATGTCATTCGCGAAAAAAGCATTAGGAAAATGAGCATTCAGGAAATTAGTCATTCGGGCCAGAGGCATTCGGAAAATTTGATTTGGGAAAATGACCGGGAATCATTGCAAACAGTGACAGAGAAACTACAAAAATTAATTTTGAAAACTCTAAAGTGCTTAAAATTAGAGGTTGGATCGAAATTCGAGGATTTTTGAGAGACGAATTTATAATAATTAATAAAACTAAGTATACTGAATGTTTTGTCAGAATTACAAATGGCATCTTTACATTAATAGTTTCTGTTTCTAACGTTGTAGAAGATATTAATGTTTCTCAAGGCTGTTAATAATACATTTTTATAAAAATATTTCAGAAGATGTATCCATTTTTTTTAAAATCAACACATTAAAAGACATACAACAAATTGATGGTGAGCAACTATCTTTAAATAAATTAATATAAGGAGAAGTAATTTCTCGAGAATAAAAACCACAAAGTAATTTAAATATTTATTAACAAATGAACATATTTATATTTATATTTCAAATTTTCTAAACTTAAGTTGATTAATTAATTATTATTAATCATAATTATTAATTACATTGTATTACATATATTATTAATTTAGGTAAAATGTTACATTAGTTTATAATAAACATTAAACTCTTTACATTTTAGTATACCTTCTCGTGGTACATCTTATTAACAAATTCATTAGAAATAAAGTACAGCAAAACCTCCACTAAAATTTTTATTTTGTACTGAAAGAAGCAATAGTGCTAATTGCTTTCCGAGTTATAAAAATAAATAAAATGAATCAATTTTCAAAGAATATGGCTAAATACTAGTCAAAAAGAATTTTTTTTATTTATAATTTTTATAATCTACAATTTTCATAAACTATAATGAATTTCTAAATTAACAGTTCACGGAATTTAAAGAAAGAGAAGGTCAAAGGTTTCGAGAGTGTGATCAAGAATAGAGGAAGGATTTCCATCATGAGTTAGTCTGCAGGTGATATGAAGAAAATTAATAGTAATAAAAATAAATAAATGTTTCTAAAAAATTTTGGCAATGTTCTGAAACATATATAAAATGAGGCTTTATTCTTTGACTTAGTGACGAACCTCACAATTGCAGTTGACTTTTAATTTTCAATTCGATAATTTATTTTTAAGTAAAAATAAATAAACTTAAATTTGAGGTTAAGCGCACACGGCGCAAAGAAGTATGATCGCGCGGCTCCACAGCGAGCCTCGTCAATATATCGACCTGCATGCCTGTAGATCGGGGAGTCAGCTCCCAGGAGCGAACCAAGGAACATCTCGGAAAAACCCCTCTGACTCCTCCAGAAACCATCGTCTTGGTCCTTCAAGAATGGTACCTGGAGAACGTTCTGTAGATTTGGCATTGGTCCTCCAATGAAAATTGAAGGAACAAACTTTTACATTCCTCTTCTCAGACATGATAAAATTCTGGACATCTACTACGTAGACAAAGGAATCCTGACTGGAGTAAAGTCACTCCGTGACGAATTTTTTTATCATCATTTCTAGAACACTTATGACGTAGGAAAGTGTTCGAAACAATTTTAAATCTCCCGCGCCGTATCATAGACGTAGATTGTCGCATGAGCTTTCCCTGTAATACGTCATTGGAGAATAGACTACGCTAGGTAAACACCCGCGTTTGTTTAATTGTTCTCTAAATAAATTCACTGCCCACCTGAAATTACGCGTTCGGATTAAATTTTTTTTACTGGACTAAAACGCGTAATTAACGTAAAAATGAATGAATTAATTTATTTACTTAGCTGATAATTAATTTCAGTTCGCGTATCTGCGAATCGACCATACGTGTCTAGATGGCCGATTTTATTTTAACATCACGGTGAATGACGACGGAAATATTTTTTAGAGGTTCGTCCGTAATTTATATTGTATTGGAGACGAAGTTTACCAAATAAATTCGCAACCTAATATGCCGGATAATTCTAGATGAATTACATTGTTTGATTTTATTGTGTAATCTACATTATTTTTTATTGATCTGCTTATAGATTCCGAAAACACAGAGTTTAACTGAGTTCTGGCAGGACGAAGTCCTGGAATAACCTAACCTGAAATTAATTATTGTTATCCCAAAGCGACAGTAGAAATTAAGCAAAGTAAATTTAAGGTCTATAATATAGTTTTCCAGCTTAAGTGAATAAATCTTGAAAACCTTGGCTCCGGCGAGCAAATTCGGAGCATAGCAAAATTTCACTTCATTACAACTTAAAATTAGGGTTATATTTTTGAAAAATTAATTTAATATTTTCTTTCAGCTAAGATTAAAGGATATATTGGGTCGAAGGAGGGTGGTGATAAAGCGGATCGAGGGGTATAGATTGGGTAAGGGTAGAGGGTGGGGGCACAGTGGGTCGAGGTGATCAAATCTTGAATTAACGGCTTAAACAAAAAAAATTCTTTTTTTTAAAACAGAATTCTCTTCCTTTTCAGTCCATTACTCTAAGAAAAGCGTTTTCAGTAGAGTTTTTGACTCATGGTATAATATAAAATTATGTGTGGAACACGAACGCATATAGAGGAATGTACAGATGCGCTCTTGTTAAACAAATAACTATTTTTGAAAATTATACACTTGTTTATTTATACCCAATATTGGGCATATTGCATAATGCTTTGTGACGTACACAAAGTATCTTGTGAGTTTGCCACGGTTCCGTGGAATGAATTTTAGGTAAGAAAAAATTAACCAAACGTTTGGCACCTTTTGTGCTTTAGTATTACCCTAAAAGTGTTCAAAAATACAATTTTAAAAAAATTCCATCGAGGTCAAAAGAAAAAAATCTATTTTATGTATTTTGAATCCCAATTAACGTGATAACACACATAATTATGACTTTCCAAGGAAAAAGATGCCTTATCTCCCAAAATTAAATTTTACAGGGTGAGCGTTTAAAGTTGCAGCAATGTATTGAAATCAAAATAACATACCTACACTGTTAAAAATATTTTGAAATTCACAACACTTTTATGTTACAATTGTAACAGAATTTCCTACATGTCAGTACAGAAAATAAATTGTAATACACGTGACAGACATCTCTGTTATGTTAAATTTCTGACAAGGTAATAGAGGCATTCGGGAAATTCGATTCGGGAAAATGACCAGATACCTTTGCAATACTAAAGTGACCTAAATCTGTTAACTTTGTATAATTTTTACCAATCAATTTGAACGGTACTGATCGTTGGTTATATGTCGATGCATTTTTAACAGTTAAATTTTAAAGAAGTACTAGCGATGATAATTCGTTTGCTAACGCTCGCTCAATTATATTTATTGATAAAGAAATTGCTTATCTAAGTTTAAATATTAAAAACTATCATGAACTTATCATTTATTTTATTGTTGTTATTTTTCAATCTTTTGAAAATTATATATAAAGATTATAATTTTGTTTTAAGAATTTTTTATTAATTAGTAATATTAATATTATTAATATTAAAATAAATTGTTTAAAACAAATAATATACTAAAATTGTTTTTAATAGTTATTATACACTCGTTTTATCGACCTCACAGGCCCAATGAGTGTCCCCCGTAGGGAGTTCCTAGAATTCAGTACTTTTTTCTTTATATCCTCTAAGTGTTTTTGCGTCTACAGAACGGCTTGAAATTAGGAGTACTTGCATTTGCCTGGACCACCCGGTATATTGGGTTTGCTCGCCAGTGGAGAGGGAAAACTGTGGAAAAACCTTTCCATAGTACAACCGGTTTATCGACACTCGAGTTCCAGAGATCTGCACAGGTCGATTACCGACAGTGCATATCATTAAACCTCGACGTCTTTACCTTCCACTGAAGTTATCTTACAGCCGGAAAAAATCCAAGGCTCACCGGGGCGCGAAGCAAGCAAGCTTGACTTGGCGCGACCGTAGAGTCCAGGACCTTAACCAACTGAGCCAACTCCGTGGTTTTGTAATAAGGTAGTGTTATAATATTACGGTGATTTATACAAAATTTTAAATAAATTAGTTTTATATTAATATCAATATAATATCAGGGTCAAATTCATCCTTCCAAAGTATAATTTTATAAATTTGAAAATCATATACTTACCATTTAAAGATATGGATAAATCTTTTGGTATTGCAATTGTGAAACAATGTGCTTCGTAAAAAGAAATGTTAAAGGATACAGCAAATTACATGTTAGATGAAAAAATAGATACGAAAAGAAGAAATCAGTTAATTTCATAATATTGTAAAGAAAAAAATAACTTAACTTTTTGGGGAAATGAATTAAAAATGTAGTCATTGTGGAGCAATGTTTTGGTTTATTGAATATTCGAAGAAAAGTTGTTGTCAAGGTGGTTAAATAAAACTCTCTACTTTAAAAAATTATGATAAAAATTTAAGGTGTCTTTTATATGACCAAAATTTTAGACAATTAATTAGATATTATAAAAATGCCTTCTCTTTTGTACTTTTTAATGCAAACACTGTAATGTTTTTAAATAAAGGAGTTTATAATTTAAAAATTCTAGGCCAAGTTTATCATACACGACATGACACTTGTTTTGTAAAAAAAAGAAACAATGCCTACTCTTGTACAAATTTTTATTTTCGATGATAATACTGTAACTTTGGGAATATTAAGAAAAAAAAGAAATTAGCTAAAGGTCATATGAAAGTATTAACAAATATTATTAATAGAAATCCTTACGCTGCTAAATACAAATCATTTTATAAGTTATCAAAAAACAATTCGAGTTCAGAATATTCTTCATGTTTTGTACGTAAAATTAATTTAAAAAAACTTGTGTATAACAAACCAAAAACTGGTGAGTGTGCTGCATTAATTATTTCAAAGAATGGGAAAATTCCTTCAAAAATTGATTTGAAAATTTATTCAAAGAAAATGACAAATAAAACAGAGAAAGACATAGTTTAAAGTAAATTATCATATTATTTAGATCCAATAACATTTTCCATAATGTTCCTATCTGGTGATTAAGGATAGAGTTCAAAATTTAATAAAAATTTCCGAACTACGAAAAGATTAACAACCTTGGAATACTATTCTTATAGATTAGCTTTTTGGACACATTTAAAATTTAATCATATTTCATTTTGTGGAAGATTAACTCTACAGTGTTTATTTTAAGCTTTTATAATAATAGAGAGTAATCGACTAAATTATACCAAGATGTCATGACTATAAATCAAGAAATTGGTAAACCAGATCTGTTCATTATAGTTACGTGTAATCCAAATTGGATTGAGTTAAAAAGAGTTTTTAAAAATTTTCCATCAGGGACAACATGGAACGATATTCCAAACATTACTTTTCGTGTACATGATGCAAAACTGCGTTGTATAATATCCAAAATTTTAAGTACTACAACTATATTTGGTAAAAATTTAGCACATGTTTATACAATAGAGTTTCAAAAAAGAAGATTGCCTCATGTCCATTTATTATTTGTTTTAAGTTATAAAAATAAATTATTAAATTCAGATAAAACATATATCTTAGTATATTAAGCAACAACGGGTTAAAGACAGCCATTTGTTTACGCTAATGTTTGTGTACGAGTGACATTAGAGGACGAACGAAGTGACAGAAATATAGAATAGAAATATATAGAAACGGCGTCAATTTTTAACCAGGGGGAAAAAACGCACGTGTCATGCATCCTTTTTTGACCAAGGGTAAAAATAGACGTCATACAATCGAACAAATGAGTGACTTTGAGTGCCTGTCTTCAGGTATCTAAAATCACCATTTTTGAAACTGTAGGATAAAAAATGTATTTCAGCAGAAGTTCCTGATAATGACAATGAATTACGGGAACTAGTAATAAAACTTTGTCACATGAAAAAAATTCTCAATCTTTCGATAAAAATAAAAATTTATGTATAAAATATTTTCCTAAATATTTTGTGAATAATACTGAATTTTAGAAAAATGGGTTTCAAAAATACAAGCTCAGGGATAATAGAGAAAAGGCTTATGTTTATAGTAAAAAAGTAGATGTGAAATATATAGCAGTAGATAATTCTATTATTTTTCATATGATTCTATTTTATTAAAAAAATAATTATATAAAATTTATGCAAAACATAATAATATGGTTTATGTAATGGAACAAGAATGATAATTACAGCTAAGTAAACTTAACATCAAAGTTATGTTAATTACTGGAATAAAAGCAGGAAATTATATGTAGCGCTTTCGAGGTGCAAAAATCAAGATAATGTATTCATTGAAATTGATTCAAAAGAATTTAAAGACATAAGAAATATTGTTTACGAAGATGTGTTTGAATAAATATCTGAAATATTTCTTTGTATTTTAAGATTAATTCATTAAAATATAATTCTTTATGTTAACCTAACTTTTAAGTTAATTTTTATAAAATAATTAAATATTTTATGACATATCTTCAGTCTATAGGCGAGATGCAAAATTGGTTTGTAAGAAACTTGAAAGCTTATTACATTGACCCGTGATACATATTTGTGACAAATTCTTGAAGAATTAAAATATCAAACCTTTAAAGTTTTTTACACCTGGCCGTGGTTAAAACACCCTCCCAGTATTAATAATAATGAATGTGAATAATGCATTCAATAATTATACTTCGCAAAGTGATATAATTCGACAAAGGAGACCGAAATTAGTTTAAACGTATTTCCTCTATAATTTATTATCAAAATTAAATCCTCTCAAATTGGAACAAATTCTACTTGTTTTGATAGGAATATACTAAATTTGAGAGGACTTATTTTTTATTTGTGAGAAATATTCTTAATTAAAGAGGACCCTGTTATGAATGGTTTTAAAATTAAATTCTCCTAATTTAAAAGCACTTCTCTCAAATAAAGTATATTCCTATCAAATGTAGAAAAATTCCTCTTACAATATATTTCTCTTAAAAGGAGAACTCCCTTCAATATAAGATGAAGAAATTTTCGATACCATATATTGTAGAAGAAATACGCTCACAAATACATTCCTTCCAAATTGACGTTGGTTTAATCATGTTATTCATTTGTTTCTATACATAAAACAAGACCAAAAACTAGAAGACATGTATGAAATTCTGAACAATATTTCACAACACTGATTTGGTTTTAATGCAAAACAAGTGCTTCATGAGAGTTTGATATTCATTTTTTTTTAAAAAAATTTGCTGCACTAAGAAAAACCTTAAAAAATATTATATTATACCGTAGTGAGGATCGATGATAGAAAAAATATGTAAAACCTTATAAGTTTATACTTTTTACAGAAAGCTGATTGATCATAAAAAATAACTGTTTGCTCGAATGCACCATTAGTTTAAATTCATTTATCTATTTGTATATGACTGATATTTAAAATTTCTGCAAATAGAAAAAAAACAAATGAATTCAATCAAACCTTCAACTTTCATTTAGTTTTGTTAAATAAGTCGCAACTTTCGTTTATTTAATGAAAACAAATGAAAGTCACAAACTTGGATGTCATTTATTCTTTTTCAATGTGAAACATTTATAAAGATCTGAGTTTATTAAAAAGTAGATAAACTATCATAAATCCCGGCAGAAGGGTAAAATTAAAAATTTTTTAGCTTTTAAAAAAATATCTTCTTTTATCGCTTTAAAAAAACAAATGAATATCAAATTCTCACTAAGCAATTATTTCGATAAAAAAAACTAAAATTGAATGATAATAAATTATTATTAATATATTAAGAATTAGTATAAGTATTACTTGTTTTCAACAATAACTGCTGTTATCGGTAGTGATACAGGTCGAGAATCTTCCTATTTACAATTGAAATGACTTTAAAATTTTCTTTACTATCTTTTATAAATGATTTTCCCGCTTAAAGTATTTTTAAATTCTTTATACTTTCATGTTAAAGAATTTAAAGGTAGCACTTTTATAGGTTTTTAAAACTTTAAAAAATTTTGCACGTGTTACAGGATTTAAGAGGGGGGGGGGGGGGATGGTTTAAATAGCAAAAAAAACCCTTTTTAAAAATTTTTTTTTTTGACGAAACTACTAAATATTTTTTAATCCTTTTATTACTACATTATTTAGTAACTTTTAAAGTAACTTTTTGAATTTTTTAAGAAAAAAATGTCCAGAAACAACGGAGTTGCAGCCACTTCCAGTAGGCCATGTCGAATTTTACGGTGTCCCGGATTTAAAATCGTAGAATCATCTGAAACTCATGGGATTAAGAAAAATTAGTTATTTGGAAGTATACCTTCCAGTCAACGTTGCCTCTTTATAAAAAAAAACATTTTTTTCTTTTTTTTTACGGTCTTTTAATGTCAAAGTACGTTTTTTAGGCGCCATTTTTTGTAAAAAAAGGCTGCACAATCGATCAGAAGCAAAAAAAAAATAAAAGGGCAACGTTGACTGGGAGGTATACTTCCAAATAACTAATTTTTCTTAATCCCATGTGTTTCAGATGATTCCACGATTTTGAATCCGGGACACCGTAAAATTCGACATTGCCTCACGACCACAAAATATTTTTTAAAGTAAGTATTTAACGGACAATCTTTTTTATATGTTTTTTGGGTCGCTGAATTCGAATCCGAACTCAGTTTTCCGCCATTACATAAAGTTTCTTCACAAATTAATAAAATAAGCAAAAACTGATTGTCAACACGCTATAAATAAAAATAAACAGAAGATTCTATTAAAAGCATCTTTAACACACTGAAAAAATATTATATATTGTTAAGCAATCAAAGAAACTCGTAAATATTCAAAATTTAAGATGGCAGATCCAATATGGCGTCGATTTTTTAAAAATTGACCCAATTCGACTGAAACTTGTTACTCGGAGGTTTATGGGGTCGCTGAATACGAATTCCACCTTAGTTTCCAAAAATTCAAAATGGCGGATCTAATATGGATGACAATTTTTTTTAAAATTCATCTAATTTACTTGAAACTTGTTACTTGGGGGTTTTTGGGATCGCTGAATACGAATTTTACCTTAGTTTTCAAAAATTCAAAATGGCGGATCCAATATGGCTGACGAATATTTTCAAAATCCATCTGATTTGCTTAAAACTTGTTACTCGTGGGTTTTTGGGTCGCTGAATACGAATTTTACCTTACTTTTCGAGGTCGCTAAATACGAATTTCACCTTAGTTTAAAAACATTCAGTATAGCGGATCCAATGTAGCTGAGGAATTCTTTAAATATTTATTTTTAGATTTACTTGAAACTTGTATTTCGACGGTTACAGTTTTTGATTTAGTATATAGTTTGGAACAATTCATACTATTTTTACATTATTACAAACTTCAGATCGGAAGTTTAAAGTTCAAATTAGAATGTTTGAATCTGACAGATTTAAGGTAAAATAAATTTTTGGGTAACTTCTTAAATTTTTTGATGCTTTAAATAAATGTACCGTCAAGTGGTGCTATTTTGTGCACGCGAGGTTTTTAATGAATAAAATCTTTATATATAGTTGTTTAAGTTTGCTATTTGGTATAAATATTTTCTGATATATAGACTACAGAGAGTACTAAATGAAATTACTTAATTCTTTATCACAAATCAGAAAAAAAAATCGTAAAGTTGTGAAAATCGAGCTGAAAATTTTCAAAGGTCTCAAAATTCTGTTTAGATCTCCGGAAGTTTAAAAGTGTTTTTAAAACTATTAATAATACTTGTTGACAATTTAGTTGTGATGGTGTATACGTGATGCGCTAACTTTTTATTGCATATTTTAAGAAAAAAGTGTAAAAAACTAAAAAATCAGAATTTGGTGGGTTATTTTGTGCATCCTTTAAAATCAATTATTTTTCAAAAATTGGTTTTGTAGTCAATAAAAAATACTTTATTATTTAGTTTTAGAACATATTTGTTTTATTTTTGTTATAAAAACCGAGAAATAAGCATGAAATTTAAAATTTACACACGGTGCCTTAAAAACCTCAAAAATGTAACTTTAATAATTACATGCTTTTCAAGTTAATTTTGTAACTTTTTTTCTTAAAATAACTCAAGAAATGTAGTAGAAGTTTTATTAAGTAAGATTTACTTAAAAAAATAACTTTTTTGTAAATCTCCATTTTTGTAAAATTTCAAAGTTTTACTTTCAAATTAGTTAAACAATTACTACAAAAAAAAATATTTTTAACTTTGTTTTTATTTATTACACTCTAGAATATCTAGAAAAAATACTTCATACAGTAAAAACAGTAAAAAAAATTTTTTACCCATCTTTATTGTTGCATCGCAACTAATTTAATATTTAATTTTTGTATTCGACTTAGTTAATTAAACAACATGAACTACGTTTTTATATTTAGCAATTTAAAACTCTATTAAGTACTATATTTTGTTCCTTTTTATTGCTCTTAATCTCTTTTTTGTAAATTCAGTCACGTTCGCACTTTATAATTTTAAAAGATTTATAATCGGCAGCTGCAAGCTATTTGTTAATAACTTCTTCGTCAAATGAATAGTTTCGTCCTTGTCACTAAATTGAATCTTTAACCCACCTCGTGTAAAACGATTTGTTTTGTGAATTTTGAAAAGTAAACTATAAACAGCTCAGCTTAATGCCCCCTAAGGGTCGAAATCTATTTGCCGATTACTTACGAATACCGTAATTACCGAACCATCTGGAAATCTAGGAATTTTACCTACCACTACTTTTCATGACACACCTACACACCCCACCTCAAAATTGTAGTACCTTTACCCCCAACCTACCACAACACTTTTCTTATTGTAACCAGAATTTTTCGAACTGTCGAAAGGAGAAGATCACGCTCGACGATCTTTCTCCAAATTTAACTTAATTTTGCTTTCAACAAATTACAATTGTTTCACATTCATCATGTACCATGTCTGCTTTATGTTATAACTAAATATATTAATTATGTGTGCAGATAACTTGTTTTACTGACTTGCTCCTTTTTTTCACTTATTTGTTGCTTTCTGATTTAATAATTAACAATAGTTTAAAATAAAATCAGAACCATTCGTTAAAATAAACGTGTGGAATTAACATGGTCCTTCGAGCCGGATACGCTTAAAATATAGTGCATCCACTGAATTTGGAATTATCGAAAGGTGAAAATAAAGTGTTTCGCAAGTGAATATGAACTTTGTAGTTGAAAGATAAAAAGTGCAACATCGACAACAAGAAACATTTCGCGCAAATTTAAAGCAATTTTCGTATCGTGTCAAAGCTTTGACTAATATATCCAATTTATTTGCTTTAAAGTAGTCAAAATAATCTCGAACTTTATCGTACTTCGTCTCAAAAAACACAAATTCGAACTTTATTGTGTTTCGTTTAGTGAAATATAATTTTAAACTATAGTGCATCGTGTCTCGCAGCCTTAACAGTTGCGTTCATGCAAATTCTTAAGTTATAAGTGAAACGAGACTGAACTTTTAGTATGTGCTTAAACCCTTTTTCAAAGGTAAACCAATACATTTAACTGGACTTGTGACTATTGAATTGGTGAGAAGATACTGGAAATTGTCAACACCATTGTCGTCAAGCTCAAGATTTCGAATAAAGTATCAACCTACAACATCGTTCTGCTATCATCAAGTGACATCTCAAAGGTCAGAAACTTATATTTTGTGTCCACCAATTTCCATAAAAATTCTTTTCTTCTTTCTTACACCATTATCCTATTGCTCAAAATTGTAAGGTTATCGTTAATTAAAAAATGGCGGAACTCTTAGATGAAATAAAAGTCAACGTTGCCAATTTTAAACGTAAAATTACAAACTTCGCATCGTTTATCGATAAATATACCGCGGAAAATGATAGTCCAATTTTACAGCAGAGAAAAACAGATGTAGATAAATTTTTTACAGAGTTTGAAAAATGGCAAACTCAACTAGAGCTTCTTGTCACAGACGCTAACCATGCTAAAGTGCGAACAGAATATGAAGAAAAATATTATTCTTCATGTTCCAAAGCCATAACCTACTTAAAAGCACTTCCAAATGCACATGTTTGTTCAAGTAATTCTCCAACAATTACGCAAAACATCGATCGCGCTAATCAATCAAATTCAGCTAAAACAAATCTTCCGCGATTAAATTTACCAATTTTCAATGGGGTATACGATACTTGGATAGGATTTCATGATCTTTTCAAATCTCTCGTGAATGATGATAAATCTATTTCGAATGTTGAAAAACTATATTATTTAAAAGGATGCTTAAAAGACGATGCCGCTCAAATTCTATCGTCGGTCGAACTATCAGACGAAAACTATGAAGTCGCTTGGGACTTACTAAAAGAACGGTACGACAATCGAAAATTAATTCGCCAAACTCATGTAAAAGCTATTCTTAATCTACCACATATCTCGAAAGAATTTCCTGTTCGTTGCCTACTTGATCAATTACAAAAACATGTCAGAGCACTCGAAGCTCTAAAGGAACCCGTAGACAAATGGGATACATTATTAATCGAAATAATAAAACAAAAATTAAATAATTTTCTTCGCGAAAAATGGGAAGACGCGAGTGTTGATTCAGAATCCACCACTTATAAAGAATTAACGTCATTCCTTCAACGTCGCGCACAATTTGAAGATTCCACTATGCTTTTGAATTCAAATAAACACTCAAATGCCCCTGAAAAAAGAGACTCGCGTTTTCCTCAAAAATCACAACAGTCGTTTGCTGCTTCAACAGCAAAAAATCCGTGTCCCCACTGCAAGGGTGAACACTTAATTTATTATTGTGAAGCATTTAAAAAATTAACACCTGCTGAGCGCTTTGACGGTGCTAAAAAATTAAGATTATGCATAAATTGCTTACGCCCAAATCATCGCGTTTTAGATTGTACAGGTTCTCCATGTCGAAAGTGCCACAAGAAACACAATATTCTTTTACATTTTGACAGACAGCCCACTTCTACTGTCAATGTTCCAGAGATCTCTCCCCCCACAGAGTCAGTTGTCAATTGTCATGCTCAGGTTTCATCTGACGGTCTGTTAGCCACGGCCATCGTGGACTTAATGAATGATAGAGGTGAATCTAAAATTTGTCGCGCATTTTTAGATGCTGGCTCACAAGCAAACTTTATAACAGAGAACGTCGCATCACATTTAAAATTGTCAAGAAATTTAGTTGATATTTCTGTAGATGGTATTGACAGTATGTCGACGGAAATTAAAAATTCTGTTTCAGCCACTTTAAAGTCTCGTTGTAGTAATTTTTCTAAAAAGATGGATTTTCTCGTTATTAATCGCATAACTAAAACCATGCCCGGGATCCCGATTAACCGAACAAATCTCGAAATACCTAAAAACATAATCTTGGCTGATCCTGAATTTTACAAGCCATCTGAAATTGATATCCTTATAGGAGTCAAATTATTCTTTAAATTATTATCTATAGGACAAATATCGTTGAAAAATCACCCTGATGCTATTCTCCAAAAAACTCAGCTAGGATGGATAGTAGCAGGAGAAATAAATAACATCTTTGCAAAAAATAAAATTCAGTGTCACTTGACCGTACACTCATCTCCTCTCGATGCCAATCTCTCTCGATTCTGGGAACTAGAAGAAATTTCTACCGGAAAATTACTGTCTCGTGAAGAGGAAGCGTGCGAAAAACATTTTACCGAAAATGTAGAACGCAATTTTGAAGGGCGCTACGTTGTTAAATTACCGTTCAATGACAATAAAAGCAAATTAGGGGATTCATATTCTGGTGCTCTCCGTCGATTTCATTTTTTAGAAAAGCGCTTTGAAAAGGATCCGAAATTGAAGGTAAACTACTGTGAATTTATAGAAGAATATAAAGATTTAAAACATTTGTCATTAATCAAAAATAAAACTCTTGTTGTACCTGGATTCTATCTGCCTCATCATGCAGTAATAAAGGAAGACAGTTTAACAACAAAAATTCGGGTGGTATTTGATGGATCTGCAAAAACTTCTACTGGTGTCTCGCTTAATGATACTTTAATGGTTGGTCCTACAGTTCAGGACGATCTCTTTACTATAATTACACGATTTAGAACTCATAGATTCGCTCTTACAGCCGACATTGAAAAAATGTACAGGCAAGTTTTAGTACATCCGGACGATGCTCAATACCAAAAAATTTTATTTCGTCAAAATCCTGCTGAAAGAGTAGAGGAATTACGGTTAGACACTGTCACATACGGTACATCTTGCGCCCCTTTTCTCGCAATTAGAGCATTACATCAGCTAGCAGATGATGAGAAAACTGAGCATCCTATATCATCATCTGTATTAAAACAAGATTTTTATGTAGACGATTTACTAACAGGCACAAACACAATCGAAGAAGCAATATTTCTTCGACATGATCTTTCTGCATTATTAAAAAAGGGAGGTTTTCTGTTAAGAAAATGGGCTTCAAATGACCCAACTATAGTCCCAGAAAACACAAATAGTCCACATAATAGTTACACATCGTTAGATCCTAATTCCACGGTAAAAACTTTAGGAATTTATTGGGATTATGCTCAAGATTCAATATTTTTTAAAATAAATATCTCGGATTTCTCAAATGTCGTATCGAAGAGATCTATTCTCTCCCAAGTTGCTAAATTGTTCGATCCGTCAGGATTATTAGGCCCGGTAATAGTTAAAGCAAAAATAATGATTCAAATTTTATGGAAAGCCGGTGTCTCTTGGGATAGTTCAATACCTGCTGAGATTCATACAATGTGGCTCGATTTTAAA
The DNA here is from genome assembly GCA_037103525.1 of Ganaspis brasiliensis. Classification (NCBI taxonomy): domain Eukaryota; kingdom Metazoa; phylum Arthropoda; class Insecta; order Hymenoptera; family Figitidae; genus Ganaspis; species Ganaspis brasiliensis. The sequence continues at coordinate 1,814,291 of JAZKLR010000045.1, read as the reverse complement.
AGTCAATTACCCTTGTTAGGTAAAATAGCTTTCAATCGTTTTATTATGATTGCTAATTCTGTTGAAAATCAAATTCATGGCTTCTGTGACGCAAGCGAAAAGGCGTACGGGGCTTGCATCTACCTGCGTTCAAGGGATAATGACGGCAGGTATCAATTATCGTTGGTTTGTTCGAAGTCACGGGTGGCACCTGTAAATCCTTTAACATTGCCACGCCTAGAACTATGTGCCGCACTTCTGCTCGCACGTTTGTATGTTGCAACAAAGCAAGCGCTGCAATTAAAAATAGATAAAAGTTATTTGTGGTCTGATTCCACAATTACCCTTCATTGGATTAAAACTGAACCTCATTTATTAAAAACGTTCGTGTCAAACCGCGTCGCAAAGATTCAAACCCTTTCTAAATCTTGTGTTTGGAGGCACGTGCCTACACAAGATAATCCCGCAGATTTGATATCTCGTGGCCAAACGCCTCAAGAATTTCTGGACACAAATATCTGGAAAAACGGTCCCTTATGGCTTTCACAAAAGGAAAGTTGTTGGCCTGAAAAAATTATTAAGCTGAGTGAAACCCCAGAAACAAAACAAAAAATTAGCGTCTACACTAGTAGCATAGAAACAAAGGTTTTCGATGAAAAACTTATACACAAATTCAGCTCTACACACAAACTCAAATTAGTAATTGCTTTCGTTTTGCGTTTTATTAATAATTGTCAAAATAAATTAGAAAAATTGAAGGGTCCTATTTCAGAAAATGAATTAATGACAGCAACCAAAGTCATGATTCGCATTGTTCAATCCTCAGTATTTTTCAAAGAAATAAATGCTTTAAAATCAGGAGAAAATATATCTGAAAAAAGTAAATTGATCCCATTGAACCCTTTTCTTGACGAACAAGGAATTCTCAGGGTAGGTGGTAGACTAATCTATTCTAAGTTATCAGACGAACAAAAACATCAAATTTTATTACCTGCTAATCATTACATAACTCGAGTCATTATTCGAGAAGAGCATGAGCGATTTAAGCATGCCGGTGCTCAAGCGACTTTATATTCGGTTCGTGAATTATTTTGGCCACTAAATGGCCGAAATATAACTCGGAAAATTATTCACAAATGCGTTCGATGTTTTCGCGTAAAACCGCGAAATATAAACTATATTATGGGAAATCTACCTCAAGAACGTGTGTCTTGCAATCGTCCCTTCCTTAACGTTGGGGTAGACTATTGTGGTCCTTTTTACATAAAGGAAAAACGTTTCCGAAATCGAAATAAACTCAAAACATATGTTTCAATATTTATATGCATGAGCACAAAGGCAGTGCACTTAGAATTGGTTAGCGATCTGACAACTGAAGCATTTCTTGCTTGTTTAAAACGACTCTTCTCTAGAAGAGGATTATCAAAATCGATCAGTTCCGATAATGCAACAAATTTTGTAGGGGCTAGCCGAGAACTGATTAAACTTTATGAATTATTTCAATCAAAAGAGCATAACGCGTTAGTGCAAAACTTCTTAGCAAAACAGAAGGTAACTTGGAATTTTATTCCACCACGTTCTCCCCATTTTGGCGGTTTGTGGGAGGCAGCAGTAAAATCCTGCAAACACCACCTAGTGCGCACGGTGGGCGATACCTTATTAACTTTTGAGCAACTGGAAACCTGCTTAATTGAAATTGAAGCAATCCTTAACTCCCGCCCACTAACTCCAATGTCGTCTGATCCTAATGATCTCCAGCCTTTGACTCCTGGTCATTTTCTAATTGGTGGTCCACTTATGAGTTTCCCCCAAACGGACTTTACTGACTGCCCATCTAATCGTTTATCTGCATGGCAGCATGCTCCACAATTACGTGAGCATTTTTGGAAAAGATGGCAGAAGGAGTATTTGCATCATCTGACAACGCGTAACACATGGCAAACCAACACTGGTCCCACTATCAAGGTTGGAACGATGGTCATCATCAATGAAGATAATCTACCCCCACTTCACTGGAAGATTGGACGAATTATCGATGTCCACCCTGGTCCAGACGGGATTATCAGGGTAGCAACTGTCAAGACTGAAACAGGAGAATACAAAAGATGCATAAAAAAACTTTGTCCTCTGCCAATCGACAGTGAATTTGAAACCCTGCAACTCAATGAAATTGTCAAATAAAATGTCATGTTTTAGGATTTTTTTCTATTGTCACATCCACAACAATAATACTTACTTATGAAAAAATGACGATTTTTATATTGTTTATATTTTAGGTGTTACGTAATTTTAGTATTACACATCTCAATTTGCCTTGAACATATTGGTTCAAGAGGGCCGGCATGTTGCATCGCAACTAATTTAATATTTAATTTTTGTATTCGACTTAGTTAATTAAACAACATGAACTACGTTTTTATATTTAGCAATTTAAAACTCTATTAAGTACTATATTTTGTTCCTTTTTATTGCTCTTAATCTCTTTTTTGTAAATTCAGTCACGTTCGCACTTTATAATTTTAAAAGATTTATAATCGGCAGCTGCAAGCTATTTGTTAATAACTTCTTCGTCAAATGAATAGTTTCGTCCTTGTCACTAAATTGAATCTTTAACCCACCTCGTGTAAAACGATTTGTTTTGTGAATTTTGAAAAGTAAACTATAAACAGCTCAGCTTAATGCCCCCTAAGGGTCGAAATCTATTTGCCGATTACTTACGAATACCGTAATTACCGAACCATCTGGAAATCTAGGAATTTTACCTACCACTACTTTTCATGACACACCTACACACCCCACCTCAAAATTGTAGTACCTTTACCCCCAACCTACCACAACACTTTTCTTATTGTAACCAGAATTTTTCGAACTGTCGAAAGGAGAAGATCACGCTCGACGATCTTTCTCCAAATTTAACTTAATTTTGCTTTCAACAAATTACAATTGTTTCACATTCATCATGTACCATGTCTGCTTTATGTTATAACTAAATATATTAATTATGTGTGCAGATAACTTGTTTTACTGACTTGCTCCTTTTTTTCACTTATTTGTTGCTTTCTGATTTAATAATTAACAATAGTTTAAAATAAAATCAGAACCATTCGTTAAAATAAACGTGTGGAATTAACATTTATAAATAAACAAACTTTGATGCACAAAATAGCCCCATCCGTGAGGCTATTTTGTGCACAACTTTGAGTTTCTATAACTCAGACAAAAAATTTTTTCTTGTCGGCTAACTCATAGGGCACCTTCAGAAGGATGTCTACAACATAACTGAAAAGTTCAATTCTTTATTTTTTCAAATTCTGAATTTCAACAAAGCATAGAGTGAAAAAAGAGCGGTTTTGTGCACAAAATAGCCCCAGTTGACGGTAGTAGTTTAATTTTTATACTCAAAATTACGTTTCCTAAAATTTTTTTAAACTAAAGTGAAATTCGTATTCAGCGATCCCAAAAATCCCCAAGTAACAAGTTTCAAGTAAATTAGATGAATTTTAAAAAAATTTGACAGACATATTGGAACATGCCCTATAAATTTGAACGAAATCAGCTAAATCGTTTTTGAGAAATCATGGACGCCAGATCAGAAAATGTGTGGTTTTGAGAAAAACGCGTTTTAACAAAATAAAAAGAATATATTTGAAAATATATTTTCGGACAATAATTTTCTTTAAAATGAATTTATTGATTACTTATTGTACACTGCAAAAAGTAGGTATCTTAACTTAAGATACATTTGTAGTCACTTTTAAGCTGTTTTCGAAAAGTTAGCTAAAGTATCTTAAAATGCATTAGTTTTCTAAGATGGAAGCTGAAATATAAGATACTTTAAACGTCTTAAAAGTGACTACAATGCATTTTAAGATGTTTCTTTTTACAGTGTATATATATGTATTTCATAAAAATAGAGGACAAGAAACAGAAGCGACACAGAAGTTTCCGTGCTTTTGTTCGGAGTTTGACCGCGAGCTCAAAAACCTCGTCTTGCCTTGCCTCCTAAGTAGATACACAATAATAGCCATCGCGAAGAGAATATGGATACGAGAACAGGACATGAGACAGAAAAGGACAGATACTATTTCTGCCCTTTACTGTCTCATCTCTGTTCGTCTATCCGCATGCTATCTGGTTATGCCTTAACCCCTATCTACATGGAAGCTGATTCTGCGTTTAGCGTCAAAACGCGAAATAATAACAATGAGAATGAAAAGGACGGGAACAGTAACAAACATAGTATGTCCTTGTTCCTCTCACAATTTTGCGTATAAACGTTCAGCGATTTGACGCATAAATGCAGAATATCGCATATAAAATAGTTTGATTGATAAAGACCAAGTAAAGTCTCTCAAGTACATGCATTTACTTGATTCAAGGAACTTTTTTCAGTGTATATATTGTAACGAGTATTTTACAGAAGCCTATGAGGTGGTAAATAATTTACACGGATATGGAGGAAGCCACTCTGGAAACCGAGTTATAAAATCACGACGCGAGTTAATTGAAAAGCCGGCCCTCAGCACACACTTAAATACGTTGAAAAACTTCTGTAAAAATTCGTCTTTGAGGTTAACGATAATTGCCTTTTGAATTGTTTTGAAATTTGTCCCGGGAAAAAGCTGGAAGTCTGGAAAGGACGAACTACCATGCAGAAGGAAATCCAAGTCCAGTTCTCAGTGGCCAGGTTTTCGACCGCGTTGCAGGAACTCGCGGTCGACACGCAACATCCGGAAGAAGGATTTAAACAAACTTTGTTGTTTAAATCAACTTCTGCTCCACGGTTGTTGTCAACACGCGAGACGAAGATTGGTGACAACGTGGAGAGTCCAAGCAAACAGACTCGCGGCCTCTGGGGTGAACTACGCCAGCCAATCATAGACGTCGCTAGCCCATGAAACAGTCAATGAGAACACACGGGAGGTTTCAGTGGAAAAAAACAAGACACCACGGACGCAGGGCGCGTTTCTTGCTTCAGTGTTTGCTAAAATGAGACATGTATTTTTTTTTATTTAAAAAAAATCATTTTTAGGGGTCGCGCTGGTCTATTTTTCATGAAAACACGGATTTTTTCAATTTTACGACTCTAGCTTAATTAAAACTAATGTAAATAAAAATTTCTCTTCTTGTAAAATTATCTTTCTGTTACTGGAGAAAGTTTACTGTGTTTAAGGCGAAGAAAAAAATTTTTTTCTGGTCATATTTGACCTTAGAAATGGTGAATTTCGATTTTTGTCGTAAATTTGGCCCCAAAATGTAAACTAAAAATTTTTTTGAACGACAAAAATTGATGAAATTTTGTTGTGCGATAAGAAATGTGTTAGAAAAAGTAGTTGAGAATTAATTTATAAACTTTTAACAGTTGTTACTCAACCAAAAGTGTTAAAATTGTAAATAAAACCAATCTAGCAGCTATGGAACATAGTCAAAAATTTTTTTAATTGCAATAATGAAAGTAGAACTTAAAATATACTATAAAAATACATATATAAGACATGTACAACTTACTGCACAATTTTTTTTAGATCTTTTGGGGAGGTGGGGTTAAGATGGGGTACCTGCCTTAGGTAAGACACTAATTAACCAATCATGATCATTTTTTTCACAACATAGCACTTTCACAATAGTTTTTGATTGACCAAGTGACTGCTTGATGAAACCGAGTTTTTTATTTTTTGTTATATGAAAAAAACTGTTTTTAACGATTTTCTTGTCATTTTTGCATTTTATTAGGGTTCCGAACCGTAAAACGGAACCCTATTAAAATCACTATGTGCGTCCGTTTTCGCACCCCCTCTAACTTCTAAACTATAAGAACTAGATACTTCCAATTTGGTACACATATGTGACTGTCCATGAGAAAACGTGCCTTAGCTCCATAAAATATATTTTGATTTTTTAATGCCAACCAACAGATGATTATTTGCTCTTTCATTTCCAAAAATAAAAAATTGTTCTTTTAAATAAATTTTGGTGTAATTAAGCAAGAAGCGTAGGCACGTTACATTGACTTCCAATGCATTGCAGAAACTTTAAACGCTCACCCTGTAAAGTTGACGTTTGGGAGCTAAGGCACGTTTTTTCATGGACAGTCACATATGTGTACCAAATTGGAAGTGTCTAGTTCTTATAGTGTAGAAGTTAGAGAGGGTGCGAAAACGGACACACATAGTGATTTTAATAGGGTTCCGTTTTACGGTACGGAACCCTAATAAAATGCAAAAATGACAAGAAAATCGTTAAAAACAGTTTTTTTCATATAACAAAAAATAAAAAACTCGGTTTCATCAAGCAGTCACTTGGTCAATCAAAAACTATTGTGAAAGTGCTATGTTGTGAAAAAAATTATCATGATTGGTTAATTAGTGTCTTACCTAAGGCAGGTACCCCATCTTAACCCCACCTCCCCAAAAGATCTAAAAAAAATTGTACGGTAAGTTGTACATGTCTTATATATGTATTTTTATAGTATATTTTAAGTTCTACATTCATTATTGCAATTAAAAACATTTTTGACTATGTTCCATAGCTGCTAGATTGGTTTTATTTACAATTTTAACACTTTTGGTTGAGTAACAACTGTTAAATGTTTATAAATTAATTTTCAACTACTTTTTCTAACACATTTCTTATCGCACAACAAAATTCCATCAATTTTTGTCGTTCAAAAAAATTTTTAGTTTACATTTTGGGGCCAAATTTACGACAAAAATCGAAATTCACCATTTCTAAGGTCAAATATGACCAGAAAAAATTTTTTTTCTTCGCCTTAAACACAGTAAACTTTCTCCAGTAACAGAAAGATAATTTTACAAGAAGAGAAATTTTTATTTACATTAGTTTTAATTAAGCTAGAGTCGTAAAATTGAAAAAAATCCGTGTTTTCATGAAAAATGGACCAGCGCGACCCCTAAAAATGATTTTTTTTAAATAAAAAAAATACGTGTCTCATTTTTTTCCCTTAGGAACAATATTTTAAAGTAGCATTATAGAAAATTAAAAGTCGTGTTTTTTTTTAGCACCCTAGTGTACAGTCATCGTCAGATATGCTTATACATATTTCTATAGGATTACGTGCTAAAATGTTAAAGCATATCTAACGATAGCTGAACAGTCGAAATCATATATGCCTTCTTTCGTCTACGCTTGTCTTACGCATAGGTTCACGTGTATAAAACAAGCGTTTACGAGATAAGCTATGTATATTATTTCTACTGTACAAGTGAACTGATAGAATTCGTAAACAGTTTGAGATACGAAAGAAAGACCGTCAACCAGGAATAACCAAGGATCATTGCGAGGGAGAATCGGCGTCGTATCCTGGAAGAGCTCCAATGTTAGCTCTTCCACATTATTCTCAGGGCGCGGGTTAGGCCATGCCGCTGACGATTGCTTCTCGCTGCGGGACTGTGCCAAGGTATAACTGTTAGTTTAGGTTTCTTTTGTCAGTAAATTTGAATGATTTACAAATTAAATAAATTAGAATTAGCTCTTAATTGCTTTATTTATTTAGTTATTTATTTATCTAGTTGTACTGGAAAAATCTCTCTCTCTCAACTCGTTCTCCCTCTGGAAACAGAGTTTCTAAAAGTAGAGTCAAGCGGGTCAGGCGGTAAACCGCCATAGTTCGATTCTTTTCGATTTGTAGGTCGCGAAGCCCGGATGGAACCTTCCACCTGCCTGGGACAACCAGGAGGTTGCCCAGAATTTAAAATAAACATTCTTTGCGGGTCGCCTGTCAGCTGGAGGAGCGTAGCGTATTTTATTCTAAAATAGAACCACTAATTTATTTTACTTACTACAGTAAGTGTCAGTATATTAAACAATCCACTTTTTTAGTAACTATACGCTCTATAACATTTATTGACTAGGTAGCTAATCTTGAATATTCCGAGGATTCTAAGGCTGCGCAGAAAGACCTTAAATGTATTTTGAGATTATGTATAAAGTTCTAGTTTGGCAAAAACTCCTATTTAATAGTATTTTTTACACGGAAAAATTTAATTTATTAAATATTCAAATAGTCAATGAAACTTAGGATATGGAGATATTTGTATAAAAATTAATCAACAATCTATGAAAATTTTTGAAACAAAATTTTCATAAAATTTTAAAGATTCATGACAGTTGTCGATTAAAACGTGCACCACGTCGGTGAAAATTTGAGATTGACGTTTTAATAACAAATTTGAACAACTTTTCGTATTTTCTAAATCGCACACATACTATTTTCTTCACACCTGATCACTTTCTTACCTTATGTAGAAACAGATTGACAGAATTCTTATGTTATCCTTAATATAAACGCAAATTTTAATTTATTAACGACGTTACGTTTCCTTGATTCCTGGACTGTTGAATAAATTTTAAATGATAGAGTTCAACTTTTGTAACTATTTTGAAAATTTCGTAAACACCTTTTGTTACCTATTAACCAATAGATAGTCGTTCACTCTGTTTTACTACATCAGGATTTAAGTTTAATCGACTGCTTGATGATTCTTTCTGTTGTGATCATAAGTGTATATGCAATCATATTTCAAGCTTTATGAAAATCTCTCTATGTCCTGGTTTTCATTGACTTTTGACTCAGTTTTAATAAATAAATTTCTTCCGTGCATTAATCTAATGGTTATAAAAGATGCTACATGCATTTTAGATTAGTGTAAAACAGAAATTAAATGCACGAATTAGCCGAAGCAGAAACCACTTCGGTCGGTTGGACAGTTAATTTCCGACGATAGTACTCGCATTAATATTAATTAATACTTATTAAGTTAATTGAAAGATACGAATTGTCTAAAATCACGTCTTTAATGTGCCCATAAATTAATTTATTGCAAGGTCAAAAATTTTAAATTTTTCATTAAAATAATAGTTTGAAAATTCTCATATATGATTCTATATAGAAGCCATTTGTTGTGGGGCTTATAATGTTCTTTGGTTTAATTTTACGCTTGCAAGAGGTTTCATAAATTGAAGTCAAATTGTATAATTTGATTCCGCAATTTTTTCTCCTTATCTTTTAATGAAAAATCTGAATGTTTAATTCAAACTTACACTGAAAAAAATACTGTGATGAGATTAGACATTTGAGTATGGTTGACAGGTTATGTAAAAGTTTGACAACTATACGTTCGAATTTCCCATAATGCACCGGTGCGCCACTGTCCATTTTACCTAACCTTACAATATGACTCGCGGTTTCACACAGCCGTATGGCTAAAACACCAATACGTATGGCAGTTCCCAAAACAGCAATAAAATATTGCCAATCTGCCCATAATTATCGCAGTTCCACGGAAATATTTTTTTCAGTGTAGAGAGTATGTCTTAAACTCTCCACTGCTTTTACAGTATAACAGTCGTCTCTTGATATATTTATGAATGATATCAATTATATTATTTGCCCGTTCCGAACTAGCATCATACAGCGGAACAAAATTTGACCAATTAATAATATTTTCAAAAGTTGTCTTTACAAATTTCTCCATCTTTTCTGTTAGATTTGATGCTACTAAATCTTTTACAATCATTGCCGCATTCATATACTCTCATTTTGAAAAAATTGGTGTCACAGAAAAATAATTCAATATATGTTTTGATACTTCCCCGATATCAATTTCTACCCTCTCTTATAATAACATCTACAAAATAGGACAGTCAATACTGCTGTGCACTCTAAGGAAATACGTAAGTGACATTGTCGTTTAGGTAGATAGTCGCGAAACAAAACACATAAGTATGTATCGATCACACAATCGATACAAAAGTATCGATACCACAAAGTATACCACAAAGTTACTTACATGTCTTTTTAAGTTGTACGGTAGAATAATCTGGGTAACATGTTATATTATGCGTTTCCTGGCTTTTTAAACGGAATCCGTAACTTAGATGATTGGTATGAATAATGCTTATTGATTAGTTTGCTCTTGATTTCCAGTTGCGGAACATACTGTAAACAATCATCAAAGATTTGAAAAATTACTTTTTCTGAATTTAAGTATATCTAAGTTTTTAATGTTGCGTATAAAATCGATGTTTTTCTTACTACCCCTAGCATCAAGTGCAACTCTGGCGGTAAAATAATGTCCAAAAAAGTTTTATCTTTGTTAAACTAAAATAATCGGAGATTGATGCAGTTAAAATAATTTTTTGATTCTTTTTTTAAAGCTCCGACTGCCCGCTATTTATCGTAGTTTAATAACGTATTTTTTATGGTTCTAAAATCTCCACAAAGATGAAGATTACCTTTCTTTTCATAATACCAAGTGCACGGGTAAGCACTGTGCGTCATAAAACCAACCAGACTGTTTGGTATTTTTAAATCCGTTGCAATCGTACCTTCTCTCCAAATTTGAATAAGTGAATTTTCACTTATTTCAAAGAGAGTTCGAACGAAATTAAATTCAACGCAGTCCACAATTGCTGGACATTCCCTTAATTTTCTTGCGAGTTTCAAGCTACAACTAATAAGATCAATTTTTTACTCCAGAATCCTTAAAGGTTTCTGCATGAGCGATACCATACGCATACTTTTTACGTTTAGCTTTTAATTCTGGATTGTTCGAAGTCGATTAAATCGAAAGACATATTTTTAGAAATCCGCCGCTTTCATTGATGACCAATTTCAAATGAAATTTTGTAATTTTACGTTGGATTTCAACATACTAAAAAAAGGAACGTGGAACTGTACAAGAAACGATAACTTCAACAGAATTAGAGGCTGTCTTGTCTTTTACTGTAGAGATAGCAAATTCTTTATAAATGAAAAAATCATCTACAGTGTGACTTTTATTTTTAAGTTTTGATTTTAGTCCAGGTTCAATAGCTTTTCTGTTTCGAGCAGCTATACGCATAGTAGAAACAACTTGGATAATCTTACGGTTACTTACATTACAACTTAAGAGAAAAAAACTGTCATTAACTAACTTTTTATCTTAATACTTTTAACTTAACAAGAGGGAAAAAATACGATTTCTGAAATGGCAAGTTCTTCAAATGTTTGCTGGAATGGCTGAGTCTTCAGCACTACTCTAAATTGGCGTAGTTCTCCACCGAAGCGACGATGGGAAGTTCATCATGAATTTCTACAAAAATTTTTACGCGGATTTTTAAGAGGATTTTTTACTTTGTATTTTTTGTCTTATTAGAAAGTTCCTCATGGATTTTAAACTTGGAATTTTATGGTTAACAGAAATGTGTCAGGAAGATTGCTACGCTGATTTTCACGAGAATTTCGACACGGAATTACGCACGGATTTCTACGCGGAATTTTACAAGGTTTTCAACGCAGAATTTTACAAGGTTTTCAACGCGGAATTTTTCATGGTTTTCAACGTGTAATTTCACAGGCATTTTGAACTTTGTATTGTTTTATTCATGTGAAGTTCCTCATGGATTTCTACAAAAAAATTTACGTGCATTTATAAGAGGATTTTAAACTTTTTTGTGGGAAATTCCTTATGGGTTACTATGAATATTTTAGATTTGAAATTTTATGTTTACAGAAATGCTTCTAGAAGATTTCTACGGCAATTTCTATGAGAATTTTAACGAGGAATAACTTAAGGATTTCAACGTTGAATGTCATAAGGATTTTGAAGTTTTTCATCTTTTTATTCATAAGAAGTTCCTCATAGATATTCAAGAAGTTTTTAGACCAGAAGTTTTATATGTTAACAGAAATGATTCTTAAGGATTTCTAAAAAGATTTTTAAGAGGATTTTAAACATTTTTTTTATACATGGTATGTTCCTTATAGATTTCTACTAAGATTTAGTTCTTAGATTTTTTTTGAAACACAAAATTTCGTTGAGGATTTCTGAGTCAAAATCAAAAATTGTTAATAACATCATTTCTCGCACGTTCTTTCATGCTCTTTTGAGTAGTAATATCTATTTTGCTTAAAAAAATCACTGTTGCACAGTGATCTGCGTAGCGCTAATGTAAATATAAAATACTAATTTATATCAAATCCGAAGTTAATCATATCAGAATGATCCAACTACTGAATTTAAGTCACATTTTTTAAGAAATTTCAAATACCGACATTAATCGTTAGTCATCCACCATTTTCAATTTAAATGTAACTATGTCAAATTTGAAATCACTGGCTAAATCAGTTAAACGAGGCAAATTAATACCAAAAATATTTAAAGTCCGACAGTAATTCTAATTAGCTACTTTGAATTTGACTCAATTCGTGTCAAATTCAAAATCAGTCGCATCGGAATGCACCTAAATTTAGATTTAAGCAAATTTATTAAAAAAATTTTATGTCTGACTTTATTCGTTGATCCACAATTTTGAATTTGAATGTACTGATGTCTAATCCAAAATCAGTCACGAAATCATTTGACAAAGTGAAATTTATTCAAAATGTTTAAAGTCCTCCATTAATTTTATTCCGACATTTTGAATTTGAACATAAAATGTTAAATCTGAAATCAGTCACATCTGAATACCCCTAAAACTGTATTTGAGAAAAATTTATTCAAGATTTTTAAAGTCTGACATTTATCGTTAATCCAACAATTTTAATAAACTAATGTCAAATACGAAATCTGTCACGAAATCATATAAAAAGAGACAAATTTATTCAAAATATTTAAAGTCCGCTGGTATTTTTATTCTGCTATTTTAAATTAAAATGTATTGTTATTAAATCCTAAATTAGTCACCATTTAATTGAGTGAAATTTATTCAAAATATTTGACGTCCGCTAGTATTTTTAATCCACCATTTTTATTTTGAATAAATTTATGTCAAATCCAAAATCAGTCACATCGGAATGACCCTATTTCTGTATTTAAGTCAATTTTATTTCAAATTTCAAATTTCGACAGTAATCGATGATCATACACCATTTTGAATTTGAATGTATTTGCGTCAAATCCGAAATTAGTTACGAAATCTTTTGTCTCAGTGAAATTTATTCAAAATTTTTAGAGTCAGCTATTAATCGTTGATCCACAATTTTTAATTTGAATGCCTTGATGCCCCAACCGAAATCAGTTGAGAATTATTTAAAGAGACAAATGTATTCGATATGTTTAAAGTGCGCTACTAATTTCAATCACAAAATTAATTTGATAAGTAAAATTTATTTAAAATATTTAAAAACCGCTATTAATTGTTGATCTGCTATTTTGAATCTTCATTGACGAAGTTGAAATCAGTATTATGGAAAGGACTTGGTAATGAAATGGTGTTAAATGTTTAAAAATATTTAATGCCTGTCGTTTTGGATTTGCTTTTTATAATTTTAAACACTTGCCACACATTTCTAGTTATTAAAATAAAAGAAATATCCTAGTACCGACGAGGAACAAATAGAGAGAGGTGTCTATTTTTACGCCATTTTGAAGCGGATATTATAAATTTTATTTATTATGCAAGAAGTTAGTAATTAAATTCTGTTGCTCGTTTATTTATTTGCTAATATAAAAGTTTAATTTAGATTTCCAAATTTGTGTTTAATATATTGAAGTGGTTTTTTATGTTTTTATTCTTTATTGTTAAAAAATTAATTTTTTATTTTTTAAAGTGTAGGATATTTAATGTTTAATTTTTACCGATTAGAATATAACTAAAAAACAAATGCTTGCTTGTGTAAATAACACAGCCCCACAAAAAAAAAAGTGTCATGTATTTTTGACCGGAATACCTTAGCCCTATGTATTTTGACGCGCTGAACACGAATCCGAAGTCCATTTTGCTCCATCACGTAAGGATTTTTTTCTAACCTCAAAAAACATGTCGGATTTTGAGAGGTAGGCGATTTTTTAAAAAAATTTATGGATTTACTTCAAACTTGGTATCTGGGGGTTTTTTGGGTCGCTGATTATGAATCTGAAGTTAGATTTTCAAAATTCAAAATGGCGGATCCAATATGGCGGACGAATTTTGAAAAAATTTGAAGATTTACTTCAAACTTGGTATCTGGGGGTTTTTTGGGTCGCTGATTACGAATCTGAAGTTAGATTTTCAAAATTCAAAATGGCGGATCCAATATGGCGGACGAATTTTTAAAAAATTTGAAGATTTGCTTCAAACTTGGTATCTGGGGGTTTTTTGGGTCGCTGATTACGAATCTGAAGTTAGATTTTCAAAATTCAAAATGGCGGATCCAATATGGCGGACGAATTTTTAAAAAATTTGAAGATTTACTTCAAACTTGGTATCTGGGGGTTTTTTGGGTCGCTGATTACGAATCTGAAGTTAGATTTTCAAAATTCAAAATGGCGGATCCAATATGGCAAACGAATTTTGAAAAAAATCGAAGATTTACTTCAAACTTGGTATCTGGGGGTTTTTTGGGTCGCTGATTACGAATCCGAAGTTAAATTTTCTAAATTTAAAATGGCGGATCCAATATGGCGGCCGAATTAAAAAACATATTAAGATTTACTTGGCGGCAAGAATATGGCTGATGAATTTTTTTAAAATATTAAAATTTACATAAAATTTGGTATCTAGTGGTTTGTGGGGTGACTGATTGCAAATCTGAAAACAGATTGTCAAAATTCAATATGTCAGTTCTGAAGTATATAATTTTCCTTTATTCCTTTTTATGGTAGCGCACTCTTTTGTTTTCAAAAGATCTGTGTAGCGGTTTTCTCTTTAAGTTCACACTGCCTGGTACAACATCCCTTTTCAGCATCCAGCAAAAGTCGGCCATCATATTTACGCCCCACCTTCCTTGATAACGACATTCCATTTCTTTAAGGTCTTGATGAAATCGCTCTCCCTGTTTCTCACTGTAGTCTCCTAAATTTTCGGGGAAGTACCTTAGATGTGATTCTAATAAATGTAGCTTCAAGCTCATCAAGCATCCTTGCTTTCCGAAGTTTGTTATCATATTATTTGCCATTTCTTCCCAATTCTCGCTTTTGTTATTCCCCAGAAAATTTTCAACAATTAGTTTAAAACTAATCCATGCATTTTTCTCAGTTTTACTCATGTTTCTGACAAATTTCTAATCTTTTAATAATTTTCGAATTTGTGGGCCATCAAAAACTCCCTCATTTAGTTTGGCATCAGAGACCTCAGGGAATTTTTGTTCTAGGTATTTAAAACATTTTCCATTTTTATCTAAACTCTTAACAAACTGTTTTGCTGCTCCTAGTTTAATGTGCAATGGTGGAAGCAATACCTTTGAGGGATGAATCAATGGCTTCTGAATGATATTTTTCGATCCTGGTTTAAAAGATTTTCTTTTTGGCCATTCCTTTTTTTTTGTAATGATTCTTTCTATCTCTACTATCCCACAGACACAAAAAACAGGGCGTTTTTGTGAAACCTGCTTGTTGTCCAAGCATAATACTTAAGATCTTAAAATCCCCACAAATTTGCCAGTTATGTTCTTGATATTTTATTTTATCTAAAACTAGTTTTACAGATTCGTAGCTTTCTTTAAGTTCTGTAAAATGAGCCATAGGAATCGAACCATAAATATTAGTATTATGAAGTAATACTGCTTTTAAACTTCTTTTAGAAGAGTCTATGAATAACCTCCAATCTTCATCTTTGTATACGCCAGGTTTTAATTGATCCATTAACCCATTAATGTCAGAACAATATACCAATGACTGCTTTTTGTCTTCTGTAAAATATTTTCTGAATTCCTTTTCCCTATCGCGATAAAAGGAAGATGTAGTTCCTTTCGATAGCATTTTTTTCTTCTTAAGAACTGATGCAAGATATTCTGCAACATCTTTTGGTAGTTTTAAATCTCTGATGAGATTGCTGAGTTCTTCTTGTGTGAACTTTTCAGGTATTTCTTCTTCCTGTTCACCAGTTGGAATGTAATAGTCATCTTTGTCATCAATACTCATGTCGTCATCTATATCACTAAATACATCTTCTACTTTTGAACAGTCGATTTCAAAATTTTTTGAAGAAGAAGGTGTATCACAAAAAATTTCTGGTTTTGTTACAGTTGTCACATCAGCGTACAATATTTTTCCTTTATTCTTGTTATTATAACCTTCTACATTGGTCATGCAAAAGTAGCAATCTTCTTGTTTCAATGGTTTTTTCCACAGCATTGGTTTTTTAAATTTAAAGTACTTATCCTCCTTAGTATTATTCCAACGAGTTAACATTATGTGACAGGATAAGCAAATTTTGTGTGGAACCCAATTTTCATTTTGATCGGCTATCTCTAAATCAAAGTAATCTTTGTAAATTTGTCTAATATTGTCATTGATTGGTTTACAATTCTTTGGAACATCGAACTGTCCACATATATAACAAAATGCATCTGCATTGCTATTGCATATGTGTTTTGATCTAAATGCTTTAAAATTAATTTTTGAAGCATTTGAAGTTTTTGTGTTGTTTTGATTTTGAAAAGCCATGATTTATTGAATAACCCGCACGTTAGGGATCCTGGTCCGATCGCAGGCGAGTCCACCGTCCTAGGGGTGATAACTCTCATACCTCCCCAGGCCTAAGTATGAGAGCTTTCCGACTTTGACGAGGACAATGTCAACTCGTCGTCGGACACACTACGGTATCATCCTCACACCCTAACGCCCACCTGCAAGGCAGCGCGCCTACGCTGGCTTCGTTACTTCGATAAACAGGAAGCGAATCATTCTACACATCCCCTTTCGGGGCAGTTGTCATCGCCTACTACATTTATCGAAGCAACAGGATTTAAATTGTGCCAAAGCTCAATAAGAACGTTAGACATAGAATGACAATGATATGTCCATCAGGAATAAGATGCAGAATGGAACAATGTACTTTCTTATTTGGCTTCTGCACCAAACATATCCAATCTGTTACCAAGGAATATTTTATGATAAAATTGTAATAGAAGTCATATTTGAAAATGTGAGAAACTCGCTTCGAAATCACACTCAGCAACTTAAAAACCAGAAGATACCAAATTTCATAAAAATTTCGAAAATATGACGTCAGATTCGCAATCAGCGACCCAAAAAACCCCCAGATACCAAGTTTGAAGTAAATCTTCAAATTTTTTCAAAATTCGTCCGCCATATTGGATCCGCCATTTTGAATTTTGAAAATCTAACTTCAGATTCGTAATCAGCGACCCAAAAAACCCCCAGATACCAAGTTTGAAGTAAATCCATAAATTTTTTTAAAAAATCGCCTACCTCTCAAAATTCGACATGTTTTTTGAGGTTAGAAAAAAATCCTGACGTGATGGAGCAAAATGGACTTCGGATTCGTGTTCAGCGCGTCAAAATACATAGAGCTAGGGTATTCCGGTCAAAAGTACATGACACTTTTTTTTTTGTGGGGCTGTGTAATTAATAACAAAAGTACCTTCTGCTCCTTCTTTTCCTGAATCTGTTCTTTAACACTGTCCGATTCTTAGTAAAAATTTAAATTAGTTACTGGTGGTATCCGGAGACGAGTATTGTTTTCTTTATAACGTATAATTTGATCTTCAATTTCTGTCTGGGTTTCTATGAATAATATTATACATTATTTTTGAAATACGTATTTTATTAATCAAAAGGGTTTAATTAATGCAATGACAGTCTTACTGTTTCTCGTTTTGTATAGTTTAATGTAAAAAATCGATAATATATAATGTTGATATAAAATTTTGTTTCTTGTTTTTACAATGACAATTTTAAATTGAATATTTTTCTTTATTAAGTGCAAGTATAAAAGTAATTATGAATAAATGTACGTATAATTGAATAAGTGTCATTAAATGAACTATCAGTAAAGTATCAGTTAAAAAAGTATTATTTTATTTTCAAAAGCATTATTTTTAAAGTTTTTGTTTTTATGTAATTTTATTTAATGTTGTTAACTTACTTCCACATATAATAATTTGGGTCTTGTATTATTCTCTGTCTGTCCTCTTCACATTATACACTTTTTCGTGTTTTTTTCTTTATCCTTAATTCCTTTAATGTCAACGATTTTTTACAGATGTAGAAAAGTTTATCTTTAACAGATCTGACATATTCGTGCGACATTTTTGATAGAACTAGAGATATTAAATTTTTTTTATCCCACAGACACAAACATGGCGCTTTTAGATGCCTGTAGACAGGGTCTGAACGCACTCATTTGTTCGACCGTGTGAAAATGGCGTCCATTTTTTTCATAGGAAAAAAATGAACAACTGACCCATGCAATTTTTTCGCCTTAGGGAAAAAATGGGCGCCATTTTCATGCTAGTTTACGTCTTGTGCTCATCTATTTTTTCAAAATTAAATTTTTTCACATTGAAACACTATATTATTAAGCTGATTAAAAATGTTCCTATTAAACGGTGGTTTAACAGATAGAAAATACTTTGTAAATAATAAATGACTTACAGAATGTTGAGCCTATTACTATTCAGGCAAATCCAGAAGCTAAAGATGCAAGGAAGGTTGTTTGTCATGATTTAATACCCTTTAATATCCAAGCTTCAAAGTTATGGAACATACATTTAAAAATTTCAAGATGGCGGATCCAAAATGGCGGTGACATAGTTTTTTTTTCAAAAATTTGACACCCAGTGGACACTTCTTTTAATTCTCATGTTATCTGTATGACAATGAGTGCCTGAACGTTTTTGGGGTTCCGCCATTTTGAATATTGTTAATCTGACTTCAGATTTGAAATCAGCGACCCCAAAAACCCCCGAGTAGCAAGTTTCAAGTGAATCCGATCAATTTCGAAAGTTTCGACGGCCATATTGGTTCCGCCATTTTGAATTTTGAAAATTTTTGAAATCTGACTTCAGATTCGCAATCAGCGACCCCAAAAACCCCCTAGTAACAAGTTTCAAATGAATCCGATCAATTTCAAAAATATCGACCGCCATATTGGTTCCGCCATTTTGAATTTTGAAAATTTTTGAAATCTGACTTCAGATTTACAATCAGCGACCACAAAAACCCCCGAGTAAGAAGTTTCAAATGAATCCGATCAATTTCAAAAATATTGACCGCCATATTGGATCCGCCATTTTGAATTTTTAAAATCTGACTTTAAATTCACAATCAGCGACCCCAAAAACGTTCAGGCACTCATTGTCATACAGATAACATGAGAATTAAAAGAAGTGTCCACTGGGTGTCAAATTTTTGAAAAAAAAACTCTGTCATCGCCATTTTGGATCCGCCATCTTGAAATTTTCAAATGTATGGTCCATAACTTTGAAGCTTGGATATTGCGGACGCGATATTTTAAGGTGAAGAATTTTTGTTATTACTGCTTACATGAAAAAAAAATCATTTTTGAATCAAAAATGTCAAAAATTTGCATTTTTTTCCAAAAAATTGTCCATAGCTTTTGGAATTTTTTTTTTTTTTGAAATTTTGATGACAGATTCTGAAAGAGCGATAAAAATTACGTAAGGAAATGTTATTCCGAAAATTTTCTACGTGCCTAATAACAAAAAATATAAACGTTGAAAAAGACTGAAAAAAGCGTCCGTCCTGGCGTTAAAGGGTTAATAAAAAATTACATTGAATCGTTACATCCAAATGTATCACACACCTGTCTTGAATAAAATAGTTTTTCCCTTATACCGGAAGAAATAATTTTTTTACATATTTTGAATCCTTTTAATTGAAAGAAACAAAATTTGAAAGATACAAAGCCAAATCCGATCCTCTTGTCTCGTTTTTTATGATTTAAATGTGCATTTAGTGCATTATAATGAAAAAAAATTTGGTTATACGATATGCATACCTTAGTAAAGGCATATTTCATTTATTAATATTCTATTTTAAAAATCGGTTTTGAATCATTAATTCATAATTATTAACGATTATTTTTAAATTATTATCTCGTTCATATTAACAGTTTTTTATGTGTTTTCTTTCGGCACCGGGGAAAAACTTTTTTTTTATTCAGGACAGACTATGAAAAACATTTACAATTATTTTGTAGAATCAAATCCATTTCAATCTTGTTCCTACGACTTGCATAGGTCCGTTTTTCAAAAAGTAAATATTTCATTCCAGAAACTTGCCCATGAGGAATGTGGATTGTGTAAGAACTTTTAAATTCATGCCAAAAATCATACTAAAGACAATTTAAATGCCGACTATTCTGTATGTTGCAATTGGAAAATTCAACATGAAAATTCTATAAAAGTTCGTTCGAAATACCACAAAGATGTAGAAAAATCTTACACTACAACAGACACTCCTTGCTTTTCTATGGACCTTAAAAAAGTGTTTAGGTTACCTAGGTTAGAACATTTTAAAGTGTCTGCATTCACTCGTTGAATGGTCACTTTACACCAAAGCTTTGTACCGCTTGGTTCAAATAAAAAAAATCATGTTTTTTAAAAACTGTTTGACATGAAGGGATTTCAGGACGCAAAAAGAAGGATATTGTAAGTGCGTATAACCCTTTTTTTTAAACTACGAGCCAACAAGAAAAGCTAACAACTGACAAAAAAAAAACGAATTGTAGAATTTTAATATAAAAAATTATTCTTTAACTGGATAATTGTGCAGTGGATTCGAACCAAGTTCAACCCAAAGGTTAAAGCACTTTAAGTTTTCTTGTTATTATTCCGCAGACAGGCAGAAAGCCCAACTGTCACCCTACCCTAAGAAGTGTTCAGATCCTACGCTAATGATCCTCCGAATCAAAATTACATTTATCCAAAAAATCAATTGCTCTAACTTTTTTCCACTTAACAACTCAATAATAGTTGGATTGTTCGGCTTAATATTTTACAATGAAGACAAAGCATAAAAGAATCTGGATCCCGTATGCTTTGATTTAATTGAAAACAGTCCCTAATAAAATTTCCTATGGAGTTACTGTATATATAGAATATAGATTCTACTGACCAATTTCCGTCAAACCTTTTAAGGTGGATGTATTCTCAGTTCTTGCAATAAACAGAATATTATTTTTAATCAAGCGCGTGTCCAGACCTCTAGCTTTGGACCAGACCTCACTCCCGAGAATAAGAAGTTACAAAACATAATAATCAGAGAATAAGATGCAATTTCTCCTTTGATTAACGGGAAGGATAGATACATTCCAAAAAATGTTGACATTATTGGACGCATATATCAAAGAAAGTAAAGATGCTTACTTTCTGACTTCGAGTTTGACATCAATTTATATTAATTAATATAAAGTGTCCTCTATAGTCTAAAACCGTTTTATCTGAGCTGCTATCATTTCCATTGATGCTAATGATCAAAAATGATTTTATTGGCAGTTTCTTTGATGGCCTTCCATCCAAATATAGTAATCCGGATTATTTTCTCTGAATTCAATTTTACTAATCACACATTCGTGACAATATTTTGACATTATTTCGAAATCGATTAAATTTCTATCCCAAACAGATCTATAACAAATCCTGTTCCAAGAAGTGCTGTGTGACTCCTTTTTAGTAAAGTCCCATCATAACTGACATCTATATCTAACATTTCTTGGTTTGCTTCTGTTAACTACAGAAGGTAGGCATTTTTTACTTGACTTCGAGCAGTTCTTAAGATATCTTCAACTTTATTAGTTGCTGAGTGGCTGATAAATTGCATGTATGCATAAAACGATTTTGTACAAAATGGTTGCATGTCCATTAAAATTGCCAATAATTCGATACCAATATATCTTCTTCCCACATGTATAAATGCCGTAGCAGTGCAAAAATGTATGTCATATATTCCATATAGCGAATTTCTGTTCTCTGCATTAGCATTAATTTTTATTTTTTGAAAGTAAACGTAGAAGAAATTGTTGGTTCTAACCCGCTATCAACACAATTCTTAAATGTAATTTGGACTTTTTTCGCAAACCCACAATTCATGTTAACTTCTTGTGTTTCTAGTATGTTTGGAAAACCTTTGCAAACCGTACCGTGTAATAGATATTGAAGAGTCAAAGTGTTGAAAAAAGAGGTAACTGTCATTACGTTCCGTATTTTCAGAAAATGGTACTTGCGCTTCTAAAATATTAGTTTAAGACTTAGATTCACGGTTTGCTGGAAATCTTTATCAATTCTTTTATCAATATACTGTAACAAAATTAAAGACATCTTCGAAACTTCTTATAAAATGCAAATTTAGATGACCTTCGATGTTATTTTTAACACTTTTAACTTATGATAGTCAAATGTTTTAAGTCAATCAGATTTTTATATGTTTGAAAGAAAATTTTGAATTTTTTATTAATCGAGGACTAAAACACATTTTAGAGAACATAGTCAACAGAAAGTATTAATTTGAAAAGAAAACTTGTTTAATTCAATATCAAAACAGCACACTTAATCAAAAAAATGAAATTCTTACCAAAATATGTAATTATGGACACAATAATTATTACCTTAATAACTAAGGACTTTAAGAAAATATCTAAAGAATCAAAAATCCAAAAGAAACTTTCTTCAAGCAATTAACAAAGAATTAACTAATTATTCATTAATAAACCGTACATATTACTCTACAGGAATCTGATGTGGTACTGAATAATCATTCGCTTTTCATTTAATATTCCTTGCCACAAAAACAAACTAGTAGCTAGGATATTTTAACAAAATTAATTTTAAACTAATTGTAAGATTTACAAATGACAAAAGAAAATTTAGTCATATGGTTGAATACTGCAATAATTATTTAAGGGTTCATTTTTTATAGTAACCTGTTAATTCGATTCAGTTTAAAAATTACAAATATTGTCTTTCCTGTTTAAAATATTTTTCACCTACAAGCTGTCTGTCAAATGGTTAAAATGTATAATCCATATTGATGCACAGAACCGTTGATTTGGATATTTAAACTAGAGTTATAAAAATAGAGGTTACGCAATGTAATTGAAAACTTTGCGATAAAACTTCCAAAACGATTTTTTCTCCTTGCAATTTATTCTGGGTGAAGAAATTTATAAAAAAAGTAAATTTATTAAAAAAGATCTTAAATTTAAATATCCTAACAACAATATCTGATTTAATCATAAAGCATTATGTAGCTTCTGGAATTAAAATGAAGTGAAACCAATAAGTTAAATTCTAGTTTTTAATAAAAAGAAAAAAAACGGACTTTATTTAACGGCATGTGATGGCGGATGACGCACTGGTATAGTCAAAATTTCTCCGTAACTTTGCTCTAAAAATATTGAATACTTTGTCACCAAACGTTGTAGAATTACTTGAAATATCATTAGGAAGGTCTCCCTGACCCGAGTTAGTTTGAATTTGTACTTAAAATTAAGTTTTTAAAAATTTGCTAATTTTCAAAAATATTTCAAAATTAATTTTGGTCCAAAATTTTAACAAATTTGGGTCACAGAGACCTTCCTAATGACATTTCAGGTAATTTTACCAAGTTTCAAAACAAAATATTCAATATTTTAAGAAAAATTGCTACGATATTCAATTGAAATTTTGTTCCCGGATTTTTAACAATCAGTATGTTAATTAAATAAGTGACAATTGAATAGCTGTAGGGCTTTAGAACTTATTTTATTTAGGGATAAGGCTTAGAATACTATACACTTAATGGAAATGTTTCATTAGTTTGAAAATCGTATTATTTTCGCTAAATTAGATATACATATTTTTTTACATTTTTTCTTCCAATCGTTGCAACAACGTTCTCAACGTCTGTTTTTTATGATCATCACATTGCTTGGTAGCTTCTAATAAACATGCCATGGAATTATATATGAATCTGAAAAAATAAGAAAATATTGAAAAACTTAATAACTGACTTAATTAAATGAATCCTCCTATGTCAGTATCAACCCAACAAATTAAACAAAAAATATTTTTCTTTTAATAGTACTTAAAACTTTTTTAACAACATTACCTTTGTCCTTTCTTAGAGGTTAATCCAAAAAAGGCGTATTTAAATAATCCGATTGTGTCCTCGTTCAAATTACTTAATAATTTATTTCGGCACTTAAACACATCCTTAGAAGTGCAATTTGATATCATTTTCCCATAAGCAGCTGCAAAAGTTATAGTTTTTATTACTTTTTTGAAAATGCAAATTATTTTAGTAATATGTATGTAGATGAATTTATCAGTTAATCAAGAATAATATAAAGGTGAAAGGGTTATTCTTCCGAGTCAGTTGAAAATATGTGATTCTCAATTGACTCGATAACAATGATCCTTTCACCTATACATAATATATTATTTTATATCATGTTCTTTTTCAAATTAAGGTTATGTAGTTATAATAATGACAAATTTAAAACAGGAACTGATTTCTTCGTTTGAAATTAGAAAATTCTGAAAAAAAATATCGGACATTTAGCTCCGCCGGGATTCGAACTCGGGTCTTTCAAATGGCGCTTGACTGCTCTAAACCAACTAAGCTACAGAGGTCCATGTCGGATATAATTTCACAGATTTATCGCCTCATTCAGCCATGACATATATATAGACACATATATATCTTAAACTTGATTTTAGTAAATTCAAATTTTCCCAGAATTTTTGGTGTTAAACTTTATTTGCCAATCATGAGTAGGCTCGTATACAAATCGTGCATCTCAGAAACCTACTATATCGACACTAAGTTTGTAAATTCATGAAGATTTTCTCAATATTTAAATCAAACACGAAATTCAAATGAATTTTCGATTTTTCAAGATTAAATCATTTGAAATTAGAAAATTCTGTGAAAAAATATCGGACATTTTGATTTCTTCGTTACTTTTTTCAGAATGAGCAGGCTTTAATTACTTAGTAGATTCTGACCACTTAATACACTTTAACTTGATTAATTAACAGTCAAGGTTAATAATGAACTGTTAGTAAAATAATATTCTTATATCTAAACAAATTATTACAGCATTATTGCTGTAAAATGCATAAATATCATTGCGTTTTGAATTTGCATTAATTAGATTTTATCATTTTTATAAGTAATTGCAAAAATTTTGGAAACGTACCGGTTCGAGCAAAAGCACATATTTGCTCTTTAGTTGATTGCACAAAGTATTCAACATCATTGTCAGATAAAACAATAATAATATCTCCCTGCAAACATTTTTTTATGACTTCTAACTTAGAACTCACATAGTTTGTCAGATTAGAACCTCCACATTCTCCGTCAGTTTTTAAAATTTCGGACTCGGGTATTTTTCCAATGATCTCTTCTAGAATATTCTCTGTTTCTATGTTCAAATCTTTAAATACTTCATCATTTACACCATTTTGTATACACAAGCTGTTTAAATCATTTAATTCTAATGTCTTGTAATCAGGTAACTGTGCCATTGTATGAAAGAAACAACCTGGGAAAACAAATTTTTTATTATTATTATAGGGGAAAGGGTCTCAAGTTGGACACCCTTTTGATTTATTGCTGTAGAATCCGAACCAAATAAAATATATTAAAATGTGTTATACGAGATGAAAGTAGAATTTATAAGATAACTTATCGTTACAGGGATAAAATTTTATTTTGAACATGAACATTTTTTAAAGCATTTCTTCTAATTGTTAAAATTTTCGGTCTAAAAAAAAGTGGCCCCAAGATGGACACCTTGTTAAGATTGGAGGCTTATACATCTTAGGGTATATGACACTATTTTTAATTCTCAGTAAAAATATATATACGAACACTGAATTAGTAAAATCATTTTAGAATTTACGATAAATAAAGAATATTATAAAGTTAAGTATTTATTCTAAATTATAAATTTAAATCACTTTACCAACTTGAGAAAAAACTGTTACAAAACTTTTTTAGACACAAAATTACGTAGAACGTGTAGAAGAAAAAAAAGAAAATGTCCATCTTGGGGCCCTATCCATCTTGGGTCCCACTCCCCTAATCATTTAGTTTTTACAAAAACTATAATCTATAATAATAATAGTAATAGAACAGATTTATTCATTTATTCTTTCTGTCATTTATTCTTTTCTTCTGTCCATACCTGAAGTTTGTTACTTACATATATTTTTTTAATCAGTTACGTGTCAAAAAATGTATATTTTTAAATTGATTATAAATAATATGAGTTTTTTATTTTATGTATTTGATTACACAAACGTACAAAAAAAACTTTTCTTGATATGGTTCTTGGTGCTCTGAATCCGACTCTTTTACAGTGCGAGACAATTTTGATACTTAGCAACTGTAAAAAAAATCATGCTTGACAGTTAATTTAGTTTGTTCTTGCCGATATCGCTATATCTTCGTAAAGAACAGGGTTTAATCTGTAATTTAAATTTACCCTGTAGAAATTTTGAAAAACTGTCAAGAACGTGATTTTTATAAGTATAAGTGAACGACATTTTGTCTAAAATACTATTTTTCCAACAAAAACGTTCAAACTTTTTGTGACACGCATATCTACGCTATGACGTGCACTTATTTATTCTTTTTTAAATATGAAATTAGAAAATTCGTGCTTTTTTAAATTACTTTTTATTTACTTTGCCTTATTATAACACAAAAATATTTTACATAAACTATACTTACATGCAACTGTTACCACAAGGAATGCTGTTTTAAAAGAATCCATCTTTTTCTTTTTCTTCTAAAAAAAACTACACTGTAAAAAAAATTGTTTTTCTTTTCTATAATTATTTTTAAAGAAAAAAGATGATTTATTCTAATGTAAATTAACCTTAATTAAAGTTTCTACAAATTCCTTATAAACTTCCTTATAAACTTTTGTTTAAATTAATCTCAATTTTTAATCGATCCAATTTTAATACACATTT
This sequence comes from Ganaspis brasiliensis, assembly GCA_037103525.1. NCBI lineage: Eukaryota > Metazoa > Arthropoda > Insecta > Hymenoptera > Figitidae > Ganaspis > Ganaspis brasiliensis. The sequence goes on along the minus strand of JAZKLR010000045.1, from coordinate 1,787,662 downwards.
TTTGTCTTTATCAATTAGAATTTTAAATTACTACATCACGATGCTATAATAATTATTTTTATATCATTATCAGAACATAAAAATATGAAATTTTAATGTATCATTTTGTTTAACATCACAATAAATATCTTAAAGTAATAATGTTAGAACATAAAAAAATTATCTTACATTAGACGCAGTAATTAAAAAAATATTAAAAAATATTTATCAGTCACCTTTTTGAAATAAAACACGATTGGATAAATTCTCCAGAACTGACGATGTCTATCTAAGCAATAAACCTATATTAAGAACAAACTGAACTAAACAAATAATGGCAACAAACATCCGTAAGAATAAAGTTTATCTATGCAAACTGGAATAAAATTATCTAAAATAATATAAGTTAAAACTAATATGTAACAAACTAATGCAAATAAAACTGGAAAAAGCTGTACTAAACAATTCTTTTCTGTTTGATTATTATAATTGGGTAAATATGATTTACGTGGAAAAATTTGTGAATTGATCTCACATCACGAAAAAAACGAATTAGTACATTAAAATAGGTACATAATAACAGAACGCCATTGCGTCAGCATCAAGGTTAAATCAAGGTCAAAAATATTAATTTGAAAAGTATAATTTTTTGCCCGCGGATCCTAAAATAGTGCCCAGGCGCAAAAGAAACCAATAGTGACGCTGCACTGGGATCCATGCTTCAATCAAGATGACGGATAATCGAGGTTCCACTGAATTTGCAAAGGTTAAATAAATTCTATTCTATTTATTTTTAATAATTAATAGGTTCCATAATTATTATAATGTAAATAGCATATGTGACGCCGCGCGAGAGAAGGGACCTATCGCGGAAAAAATCGATTTTTATTTTTTATGCTAAAAGACAGTTTTTGAGTTGTTGTTTCATTTTCATATTTCAAAAAAAAAATTTTTAATTACACTTTTGGTTATAATGCTTTAAACCTAGGCGTACAAAGTGTATCGCCTTTTTTGATTTTTCTTTGATCGACCGTCCCGTGAAATTAACAATTAATTATTTTTATTTTTTTATTTTAATTGATAGTTTTTTAGTTCCTTTTTGAGTACCAAAAATCAAAATTAAATTTCTGCAATCAGTTTTCTTGTTATGAAGCTTTAAACATGAGCATGTTAAGCCTCTCAATTTTATTTTCTTCTCTTTGCCCGTCCATCCTTTAAAGTTTGCTTTCTCAGCGACAGGGCCCTTCTCACGCGGAGCGTCACATATAATCAAGGTCTAAACCTACCAAAGTCATTTCAATCTACTGTCAACTACCCGTCATAGCCAATTATTAAAAAAAACAATCTAAGAATATCCATTTAAATAATTACAAATGAACATTTAAATATGTTTAAAAATTTTTTTATTATTATTATTTTTATAATTATATAAAAATTATTATTATGAACAATATAATACAGCAAGACTATTATTATATTATTAATAATTGTTTTTCGCTGTTACATTCTAGCTTGGACAAGTCTTGTTTTCTCTGTCTCACAAATATTTAACCAATATTGAACAGTCCTCAATCAAGCTTTATAAAGCTTCAACTCATCGTCTCTTCGCGCCTAGGCTAGAAATATTACGCCTGAATCAACCTTGACGTTTTTTTGAACCGACCTTTAAAGGTAGTTCGAAGTTTATTTGAAGGTCAAATCCTAATTTTAATCTTTGCTGGTATCTTGAACAGAAATATCCCTTAATCCAGGTGACCCTTCACACCTATCTTGAATGGAAAAACGTTTGTCCCCGATCACGAAAGAAAACATTTACATATTTGGAATCCTTCTGATTCAAAGAAACAAAATTTTAAAAGTACAAAATCGTATCCGATCCACCTGACTGTTTTTTATTAAAAATTTTTATTAACCCATTAACGCCTGAAACTGAAAATTTTTTTGTTCATTTTCAAGCTATGTTTTTACCATCAAACTAAATAATATTGTTTACCGGAGGTACATTTTCTTTAGGTCTTGGATGTGCTCTTTTCGAATCTGAAGTCAAAAATCAATTTTTTTCATACCAAAATTAAATATGGCGGTTTTTATGTAAAAAACCAAATAAAAATTTCAATTTTTCAATTTTTACATTTTTTTCTCCCAGAGACAGTGTGCGCATATAACTTTGCTTTCAACCAAAAGTGCATAAAAATTGTCCACTTTAAAGATATGTAGGGCAGAATTAAAAATTTCAAGATGGCGGACCAAATATGGCGTCAAATCCATTGCAAAATTTTCAAGCTCATGCACATATTTTACTAATCGCCAAAATGTCCTCGAATTCGCCTAAATTTTCTTACTCGGGGGTTTTTGGGGTCGCTGGTTACGAATCTGAAGTTAGATTTTCACAATTCAAAATGGCGAATCCAATATGGCGGATCAAAAAATTAAATATTCGTCTAATGCAGTTTAAATTCGTTACTCGGGGGTTTTTGGGGTCTCTGATTACGAATCTGAAGTTAGATTTTCAAAATTCAAAATGGCGGATCCAATATGGCGGATGAAAAAATTTAATTTTTGTCTAATGCAGTTCAAATTCGTTATTTGGGGGTTTTTGGGGTCTCTGATTACGAATCTGAAGTTAGATTTTCAAAATTCAAAATGGCGGATCCAATATGGCGGAACAAATTTATTAAAATTTCTTGAAATCGGTTGAAACAGAGTTACTCGGGGGTTTCTGGGGTCGCTGATTGCGTATCTGAAGTTAGATTTTCTAAAGTCGAAATGGCGGATGAAAAATTTGAATTCTTATCTGCTTCAGTTCAAATTCGTTACTAAATATTCGGTAAAAATTGTATGTTCTAATGTCACAATGATTAAAAGAAAAAAAAAAGGACTCTTAATTTTGTCTACCTCCACGTGTTAAGAGTCGGTTAACGTTCATAAAAAACGGCAAAAGACAATAAAATTGATTTTTAAAAGGTTTCGTACTCCATATTGAATCTACCATTCTGAATTTAGAAAATCTGACTTCAGATACGTAATCAGCGTATCCAAAAAACCCCGGATAACGACTTTGAACTGAATCAGACGAATATTAAAATTTTTGATCCGCCATATTGAATCCGCCATTTTGAATTTTGAAAATCTAACTTCAGATTCGAAATCAGCGACCTCAAAAACCCTCGAGTAACAAGTTACAACCGATTTCAATAAATTTTAATAAATTTTATCCGCCATATTGGAACCGCTATTTTGAATTTTAAAAATCTAACTTCAGATTCGTAATCAGAGACCCCAAAAACCCCCGAGTAACGAATTTGAACTGCAATAGACAAAAATTAAATTTTTTGATTCGCCATATTGGATCCGACATTTTGAATTTTGAAAATCTAACTTTAGATTCGTAATTAGAGACCCCAAAAACCCCCGAGTAACGAATTTGGACTGCATTAGACAAAAATTTAATTTTTTGATTCGCCATATTGGATCCGAAATTTTGAATTTTGAAAATCTAACTTCAGATTCGTAATTAAAAACCCCAAAAACCCCCGAGTAACGAATTTGAACTGCATTAGACAAAAATTTAATTTTTTGATCCGCCATATTGGATTCGCCATTTTGAATTGTGAAAATCTAACTTCAGATTCGTAACCAGCGTCCCCAAAAACCCCTGAGTAACCAATTTGAACTGCATTAGACAAAAATTTAATTTTTTGATCCGCCATATTGGATTCGCCATTTTGAATTGTGAAAATCTAACTTCAGATTCGTAATCAGAGACCCCAAAAACCTCCGAGTAACGAATTTGAACTGCATTAGACAAAAATTTAATTTTTTGATCCGCCATATTGGATCCGCCATTTTGAATTTTGAAAATCTAACTTCAGATTCGTAATCAGAGACCCCAAAAACCCCCGAGTAGCGAATTTGAACTGCATTAGACGAAAATTTAATTTTTTTATCCGCCATATTGGATCCGCCATTTTGAATTTTGAAAATCTAACTTCAGATTCGTAACCAGCGACCCCAAAAACCCCCGAGTAAGAAAATTTAGGCGAATTCGAGGACATTTTGGCGATTAGTAAAATATGTGCATGAGCTTGAAAATTTTGCAATGGATTTGACGCCATATTAGGTCTGCCATCTTGAAATTTTTAATTCTGACCTACATATCTTTAAAGTGGACAATTTTTATGCACTTTTGGTCGAAGCAAAGTAATATGCGCACACTGTCTCTGGGTGAAAAAAAAAATGTAAAAATGTAAAAATTGAAATTTTTATTTGGTTTTTTTACATAAAAACCGCCATATTTAATTTTGGTATGAAAAAAATTGATTTTTAACTTCAGATTCGAAAATAGCACATCCAAGACCTAAAGAAAATGTACCTCCGGTAAACAATATTATTTAGTTTGATGGTAAAAACATAGCTTGAAAATAAACAAAAAATTTTTCAGTTTCAGGCGTTAATGGGTTAATGTACATTTAGTGCATTAAAATGAAAAATTTCTAGTTTGAATATGCAAAGCATGTTTATCGTGATGCTTGTTCACTTGTTTTTTGTTCTATAAAAATTCACTTCACTTAGTAAAGGCATATGTCTTTTGTTAAGGGGAGGGTATAGTTAATTCAGTGGAAATTTTTTATGTTTCTGCGAATTAGGTCCATTTAAAACGTACTCGACCTTGTCCCTAGTCAAAACTTAGTATGAAAGGACAGTGCGAAAATAATGTCTCCGGAAAATAGGTAAAATGGGCAAGATCGAATAAAAGAGAGTTAATACAGGGTTGCCACAGGTCAGGGAATTCAGGGAAATCAGGGAAAAGTCAGGGAAACTGAAATGGGTCAGGGAAGTCAGGGAAAAGTCAGGGATTTTCATCAAAAATACTGGAAAAATGCAAAGAATCTCTAAAAAAGATGAAAAACTATATTTTTCTGAAATTTACTAAGTAGAGAAATTTACTAAACAAATTTTTGGAAGTCATATTTTAAACATACTAAAAATAGATAATGTTTACAATCTGAAAAATAATTATATTTCACAATTTATCAATTTCTTCAATTTTTAACAACTCTTTTCTATTATGATTCCGACTAAAATTTTCAACATTTTCATTACTTTTCAATTATTATATTCAAATTTCAATTATTTTCATTATTTTTTAATTTCTTCGTAAAGTCTTAAATTTACTTTACGAAAATTTGAATTATCTTTTTTTTTCAATTTACCATTATTTTTATCATAATGCAATTATTTTCTTCCACTGCACTTCAAATATATTTTGTAGTTTTTCCAATTATTTTTTTTTAATTAAAATTATTTTCTTCGTTTTCAAATTATGTATATCATCTTAAAATTATTTGTCTCAATTTTTAATTATTTTCATTATACTTCAATTAATTTTTTCAAATTTGAATTTTTAATTAATTACCTGAACTTTGAATTGCTTTCTTCAATTTTTAATAATTATTTAAGGATTTCATTTTGCAAGTATTTATTCAAATTTTTTAACATTTTTATTATTTTTCGATTAATTTTCTAAAATTTCAGTTGCCTATTGATTCTAATTTTAAGATCATTTTTCAATTATTTTTTGTTTTTTAAATGATTTTTGTAATTTTTTCAATTATTTATCTCAAACTTTAATTACTTTTAAATGATTTTTCATTCATTTTCTTCTTATGCAATATTATTTTCTTCAACTTTTAATTAATTTTATTCAGTTCCAATTATTTTCCCATTTTATCGGTAGTGAAATAATTTTCTCCAAATTTTCGAATTTTTATTTTTTTTCATTATTTATCATAATTTCTAAAATTGTGGTCCAAAATTTCAATTTATTTCTATTATTCAATATATATTCTGGAATTCTTTTTAATTAATTTCTGAGATTTTCAATAATTTTATTGAAAACTCAATTATTTTCTTCTATTTCATAGATATTTTGTAATTTTTAAGATTATTTTTGTAAAATTTACATTATGATAATTAATTTTCTATTCTTAATATATTTTTCAATTATTTTCCCAAACTTTTAATTATTTTCATTTTCTTCAATTAATCTCTAACATTTCCAATTATTTCCCCCAATTTTTAATTATTCTCATTTCTTCAAATAATTTATAATATTATCAAGTATTTTTCTCAACTTTCAATTAGTTTCTTCAATTTGAGAATATTTCTGTGATTTTCAAATAATTTTCCCCAATTTTTAAGTGTTTTCATTATTTTTCAATAAATTTGCAAAATTTGTAATTATTTTAATTTTTCCCAGTATTTGAAGTCCAACTACATATTTTCAAATATGCAATTTTTTAAATTCCAATTATATTATCTTCAATTTCTTTTTCCAATTCTAAAATGTTATTCATAAATAAAACTTGTTTTACTCATATTTAAATATTATATTAAAAATATTTATAATTGACGCTAACACAAGCCTTTTATAGTAAATATATGAAAAATTGGTTTTAAAAACTCAATAAAGGTCAGGGAAAAAGAAAAAAATTGGTCTGGAAATCAGGGAAAAGTCAGGGAAAATTATAATGAAATATTTGTGGCAACCCTGTAATAATTGTTCATTCTCGTGACTTTTTAATGTAGTATTTTTCTGCCAAACATATTAAGGGCATGTGATGGAATTACGTAGGTCTCTCTGACTTGAGTTTGTTTGAATAGGAGAAGGCAGGGTTGAAAGTGCCCGGGGTCGAAAGTGCCGATACGTTTATTTTGAAAATGAAATGAGATAAAAAGTTTGAAGTGAGGAAAGTAAGATTTAATGAATACGACTCGATGTTAATCATTTTAGATTTATCTGCTACGCAAAAAAATGAGTTGTTACTGTATTTGCGAAAAAAAGCGTTTTGAGTCACAAGAGAAAATATTCTCATGGTTATAAAATTTGGTCTAGATTGTTTGCTCAATAAAATTTTTAATTGTTTATATTACTTAAAAAACAAATGCAGGTATTATAAATGATAAATTATTTATTTTTACGTTTAAAATTAATTGTTTTCGTTAAACATCACATAGAAAAAGCGATCGGCACTATTTTGGGCTTGAAAATATAAGATAATATTCTCGAGATTTTGCACAAATTAATAAGACAATAAAAAAAATTCGATTTTTTGAAGCAGTGAAACCCATGTAACCCTTTAAATAATTCGTCGAATTGTTTTAGTTTTAGTTTCTTGTTAGTAATTGGTATCATTTAATTTTTAGAGTTGCAAAAATTAAAACAATTGATAAAAATTTTATGTTAATTTTTTGTCAGTTACATTCGTTTTAAAAAGTTTCCAAATTGAGAAAAAGTTTCCAACTTTGTAGCTTCATTTGACAAATAGTTGTCAATAAGCAATAATAATTTGTCTCAACAAATTAGTAATTACATAAAATAATAGTTAAAAGTCTATATTTATGCTGTTTATTAAAAATCGTTGAAAAAATAGTTCTATGAGTAAAATCATTTCGCATCTAAACGTTATTTATGGTTTCAGTGAATGAAAATCCATAACCTATTCAGACTTTAATAAAGCAAGAATTCTTCCTCTCAACTCAAACAATCTCCTTAACACTCAATCAACCAGCTTCAGGTTTGCATTTGGACTAATAAATAATATAAACTCACGTCTTCAAATTTATTGTTTAGTGGATTTTCTTTCTCTGTCTCCATAGCTCAAATCCGACGGGCTTTATAAATAAATCAAGAATTAAACATTAAAATAATTAATTTGCGGTTTATCCCCTCCGGACATAGCACAACCGTAGAATAATAGTACATTGTGTACCGAGGAGACAAAATAAGCCTTTTTTCGTAGAGCGAAATTTTGTCAATACGAGCCCGAGTCGAAATTTTGAAGCTACTTTGAAGCTCATGAGGAACTTTAGCTTCTACTTAACGACTTCTTAATTTTTAGCCTCTTCCTTACTTCTAATAATAATATTTCCTTCTACTTTACGTCTATACACATGTTTCATTTTTCCAATCATTAAAATTAGCAGCTCTTTTAAAGCTCCACATTCCCAGTTATAAAGAAATGAAAATTTTTATTCTACTTTAAACCTGCAAGTGAAACTCAGTCATTTTTTCCATTGAAATATACTTTTTTATTTAACATATAAGAAAAACGGGAGTTAAACTAACTTTTTCTTCAATTATTATTGTTCCTCTGATTAGCCCTTAAGAGGAAAAAATTTTAATCTATAACCAAAACCCAATAATTTGTAAAATTAGGGAAAATGTGTATCTTTCTAGATGCACTTGTAAAAAAATAACAATTATTAACAATAATTTGTTTAAACAATTTTGAGTGGTGATTGTTGTTAATTATCATGAATATATCTTATTTTTTCAATATAAAAAGTAAACAAATTAAAAAACTACTACTTGCTAGGTGTTTTTAAATGTTATAAATTAACAATAATAAATTGTTTTAAAATATAAAAATAATAATTTAAGGTCAATAATTTTTATTTTTCTAACCAGAGCCCAGTAATTTATTTGTAAAATTAGGAAAAATTTGTATCTTCCTAGGTGTATTTGTAAAGAATTAGTAATTACTAGCAATAATTTGTTTAAAAAATTAAAATTGATGAAAATAAAATTAAAAAAATGTATATAAAAAGTCCAGAAAAGAAAATTAAAAATCCTTCAGAAAAAAAAAGTTTGGGCAAATTAAACCAAAAACATTTTTATAATATTACACTGAAAGCAAGTCCAACAATAAATTTAGAAAAATAAAGAAAATCTAAAAATTCTATAAAAGAATAAGTACTAAGTTTGCAAAAAACCTCGCAAAAACTATCCAAGATTTAAAAACAAATTGATTAGGTGCATTAATAAAAAAAAAAGCGTATTTATTTTTAAAAATATGAAAAAACTTATGAAACTCAACGAAATAATAATAAATAATAATTATTATTTATTATTTATAATTTATTTATCAATAAAATAAAATGACAAATACAACAACAAAAAATATCATTAGTAAAAGGAGAAAAAATCTTTAAATTTTATAAAAATAAGAAATTATAAGATAAAATTTAAACAGTTTCGAAAAAGAAACTGAATTAGAAACTAAAGAAGAATTACAAATATTGTAAGACTTAAAAAAAGGATTATAGTGAATATGAAAAATAATTAATATTATTTAATTATTTTGCATTAACTAATGTGTCTTTAAATTTGAATTAATTGACATTTAAAAGTTTGAAAAAATTGAAATATGAGTTTATTGACGTTTGGAATTTATTTAAATTATAATGACCTAAAGATATAAAGATTTAATATTATTTTTTGCTATCTTCATACCAAAAATTTGTAAATCGTAGGTATTTTGATTATCTATATTAGCCCAATTATTTAAATTTTATAAAGATTAAAATATTAAAATTGAAATTTTAAAGATTTATCCACAAATTTGTGGTTTTTTTTATGGTTTGTGATTTTTTACATGCAGTATTAGACATCCGGAGAATTGTAAAGTTTTTTTTTTATTTAAATCATGATTTTAATGCAAATGCTTCAATGATTTAAATCAATATCAGCCTGTAACTTGGCAATAATAAATTGTTTAAACAAATGAAAAATACATAAAAATCTCCGTAAACATTCAGAAATTGGCGATATGTAACAATTTTGTTGAAAAGTCCTAAAAAAAACTATTCATAATTTGTATCATAAGGACACTGTGAAAATTAAATATTAAGTTCATAAGCGTCGGTAGCGTAGTGGTTAGTGCGTTAGATTATAAGTGCGTAGGTCGTTATGTCGTGGGTTCGAATCCCCACTTGCGTTATAATAATTTATTTAGTAAGTTTAGACTATTTCCAGCTTGTGTGTATTAAGTGTGACGAATTCTAAAAGCGCATGAATTTTGAATATTTATTTTATATTTTTTTTTATAATTTCATTCATATTAATTTCAGTTTTATTCGCAAAAACAGATTCTTTCTTTGTTTAGACTTTAGAAGATCAATAAAAAGGGGTCTTGAGCGTTAAAAGAGGCCTTAATATAGTTGAATATTAGCTTCTACTTTAACGCTCTCATCGCGAATACAGGAAATTTCTTCCAATAATAGCACCAAAGTAGAAGCTAAATTGTATTGAATTTGCTTCTACTTTAAACCTCTATTTCCTAAAAATTTTGGACTATGTAGCGTTAAAGTAGCCTCAAAATTTCGACTCGGGAGGCTTAGATGTAGCCAACGAGCCAACGGCGAGTGGCGGAAGTCAAAGCCGAGTATTACAAAATTTTGCAAGGCGAAAAAGCTTGCCTCCGAGGTGCACATAGTGCTTTATATAACAAAAGCATTAAAACATAATTGACACTTTAGGCGGCACGCGTCGCCTCGTCGTCTCGTAGATGAAACGAACTCCCGACGCGACAGATACGATTTACTGTTGATTTTAACTTAATAAACCTTGTAATATTAATTTATTGACTGAATTTAAGTTTAATTTGATTCGCGAACGCGAATAAACACGAAAATAGTAATGACAGTGAGTGACCTGTCAACCTGTAAACAAATAGAATTTTTAGGTTACGTCCGCCGTTACATTTAAACTGTTTAAAAAACAAATAACACCGAATTACTTTCACAAGTGACACAATGATGGCAGCATTGTATTTTAAATAATAAATGATATGACAAAATGTTCTAAGGCTCTAAATTGTTAAAAGTAAATAAATGCGCATACACAGATTTTAAATAAGACCAGTTTTGCGTACAGTACGTAAAAGTAGTCTTTTACGGACTACGCACATGCGCACTAGCAGCGCTAGTAGCGAATCACAGAAAAGGTCACTTTACGTACAAAAAATAGGCGCGAAAACACATGTTTTACTGCCTTAGTTATATAAAGATAGATTCTTTGATTCTAAGGTCCCTTTCTTAGGAGTGCGTCACATTTTATCAAATTCTGCGAATTAGAACTTAAGCAGTTATGTTTAAGCAAGATACTTGGATTGTTAATATCTATTAAAATATTAAAATTTATTTAATAATATTACAAGATTTTTCTTACCTTTCTGTTTTCTATGAATATATAAAGTTTGAATAAAATCGGAATTCTCCTTGAAAATTACTACACTGAGAAAATAAGCCTCTAGCCAAGCAGCTTTATTTCTAGGTTAGGGTTCCTCGGGACAAAACAAACAAAACACCGGCGATGACAATCAAACTTCTAGGATACCGGAGCATATGCTCTGCTAAAATCAGTTAAGTGCTTTGCAGGTGCTATATCAACAACCTCTCTCTGCTAAATTTAATCAAAAATTGGTTGTATTTAGTTAACTTATTTTCTCAGTGTATGAGCACACTGTAGAAATTTTTACTTTTATGTGCTATTTTCGTAAAGTTTTCTTCTCTAAGAAAAGTATAACTTAATGTTTTACTATATGTTTCAGGCAAAGAAATATTTTTCACCAATAGGCATGTTCCAAGTATTTCACGATTTGTCGTGTAATGAGTATACAATATACATTGATATTATTGCAAGATTAGAGGGTTAACAGTTTTCTAAAAACACAATACTTTAAAAACAAATATATAAAAATTTAATAAATATTATTCATCTTTGAAAACGATTTATATTTTTTTGAATAACTGTTTGATATATATGAGAGATGAATTCTTATAAATTTTAATAAATATAGAGAAACATTATTCATTCTAAATGCAAAGGATTTGAGAAACACGACCTTCTTCTTCAATGCCTAGGATTGTAGTTTCAATTTTATTAGGATTAAATATCAACTAAGCGTAAATATATTGATGTATCTTTCCCATTCCTTATTATTGTAATTTCTTAGAACTCGACTTTTTCGATAAGTCAAAGTTTTTTGCCATCCCAAGTGTTGGATAATTTTTCTATAAGTCGAATTTCTATTGATTGTATTACTACACTGAAAATAATTTAGTCGAGAAATTTAACTACCATTGGGTCGTTAAGTGCAAAATAGTTAAGGTAATTACTTTGTTCGTTAATCTAATTGTGTTCGGGTCTTTAATTTTACTACTTTTCTCGTAGTTAAACATTAATAGTTTAATTTACTACATTAAATACTTAGTTTTTAAAGACAACTATAAAATCTCATTTTACCAAATACTTTCGTAGTTATTTTAACAACTTTTTCAAAGTTAATATAACTTTCTTTTGGTTGAAGTTCTATTGAATTACTCCTGGTAGTTAAAAATCATTAAAGATGTTAAATCGGATGTTAAGCAGAAAAATGATATTGCTAGTGATTTACATATTCCTGACTCTAGTTTATTTTCAAGTTTGAAAAATAAAAACAAAATTATAAGTTTAGATGATGAAAAAATTATTGTACCACATAGGAAAAGAGTAAAACTCTCCTTATTTCTTGAATTGGAGAAGTGCAGTTTATTATTTTCTGGGGTTACGAAAATATGCTCAAGAATAAGACAATGTTCCTGATGACATTTTTTCAGCCCTATATGACATTGCAAACTTCGTTAAAAAACTCATTAAATAATAGTAAACAAACAACTCTGACGAAATACTTTTTTAAGACTTTAAAATAAAAATTTTGTATAACCTGACGTCAAAATATAAAATATATAGTTAATAATTTCTCAACAATTAAAAACAATTAAATTTTTTGCATGTACGACTTTAAAATTATCAGTTTTCGATAACTCAATTTTTTCGATTACTCGCAGTTTTTTCTGTCTCCCTTCGACTTCGTCTTATCGAGAGTAGGCTGTATTAATATTTTTGAGCATTTGGAGTACAGGATCCAAAAGCAAAGAAATAGAAGGGTGTCTCCGCTCAGTAGGACCAAAATGTAATTTACCATTCAAAAAGTAATTAGAAATGTCTTTGGCATTGCAAAAGGAATAAACTAAAAACTTTAAACGCGTTTTTCTCGAAACCGTGTTTTTTGACATGGTTGACACGATTTAAAAAATCTATTGCATCTATGGTGTTCAAATTATCAGAACTTCTTTTACACCATTTTGGTTTGTTTTACCTGATCACAAAAATGCTAGTTCATGCGATAGCGAGTGATCTATATTTTAAATAATCCGTTTTATTTTTTAATTTTAAATGCAGCGTTCCAAAGATATCGTGTCAAAGAGGAAAAAAGTAGTATAGTTCAAGCGGTGATTTCTCGGAAAAAACTTTAAAAGATCAATAAACAAAGTTTTTTATTAATTTAATATGTGCATTTTGATGTACAAAAATATAAAAAAGTTTTAAAAAAATTAATGAAAAAATAAAATCTTGAAAAAAGTCGTTTGTATAAGACAGACCCCTTAATAAATATTAAAAATTGTTGTCACAAATCTTAGTCAATTTAACTACCTTCAATATTAAAAATAGATTCCAGCACAACTTATTCTTTGGTAGAGGGACAAGGTACCATTAAATAAAAAGGAGGTTGAGTAATTATTTATCATTCTAATATCCGCACTCTAAAAAAGGTAATCTTTAGCCTAGAGGATTCCTCTCATTTCAATGCATATGTTCCTCTTATATATGATATTATCCGAGTCGAAATTTTGAAGCTACTTTGAAGCTCATGAGTAACTTTAGCTTCTACTTAACGACTTCTTAATTTTTAGCCTCTTCTTTACTTCTAATAATAATATTTCCTTCTACTTTACGTCTATACACATGTTTCATTTTTCCAATCATTAAAATTAGCAGCTCTTTTAAAGCTCCACATTCCCAGTTATAAAGAAATGAAAATTTTTATTCTACTTTAAACCTGCAAGTGAAACTCAGTCATTTTTTCCATTGAAATATACTTTTTTATTTAACATATAAGAAAAACGGGAGTTAAACTAACTTTTCTTCAATTATTATTGTTCCTCTGATTAGCCCTTAAGAGGAAAAAATTTTAATCTATAAACAAAACCCAATAATTTGTAAAATTAGGGAAAATGTGTATCTTTCTAGATGCACTTGTAAAAAAATAACAATTATTAACAATAATTTGTTTAAACAATTTTGAGTGGTGATTGTCGTTAATTTTGATAAATATCTTATTTTTTCAATATAAAAAGTAAAAAAATTAAGAAACTACTACTTGCTAGGTGTTTTTAAATGTTATAAATTAACAATAATAAATTGTTTTAAAATATAAAAATAATAATTTATGGTCAATAATTTTTATTTTTCTAACCAGAGCCCAGTAATTTATTTGTAAAATTAGGAAAAATTTGTATCTTCCTAGGTGTATTTGTAAAGAATTAGTAATTACTAGCAATAATTTGTTTAAAAAATTAAAATTGATGAAAATAAAATTAAAAAAATGTATATAAAAAGTCCAGAAAAGAAAAGTAAAAATCCTTCAGACAAAAAAAGTTTGGGCAAATTAAACCAAAAACATTTTTATAATATTACACTGAAAGCAAGTCCAACAATAAATTTTAGAAAAATAAAGAAAATCTAAAAATTCTATAAAAGAATAAGTACTAAGTTTGCAAAAAACCTCGCAAAAACTATACAAGAATTAAAAACAAATTGAATAGGTGCATTAATAAAAAAATAAGCGTATTTATTTTTAAAAATATGAAAAAACTTATGAAACTCAACGAAATAATAATAAATAATAATTATTATTTATTATTTATAATTTATTTATTAATAAAATAAAATGACAAATACAACAACAAAAAATACCATTAGTAAAAGGAGAAAAAATCTTTAAATTTTGTAAAAATAAGAAATTATAAGATAAAATTTAAACAGTTTCGAAAAAGAAACTGAATTAGAAACTAAAGAAGAATTACAAATATTGTAAGACTTAAAAAAAGGATTATAGTGAATATGAAAAATAATTAATATTATTTAATTATTTTGCATTAACTAATGTGTCTTTAAATTTGAATTAATTGACATTTAAAAGTTTGAAAAAATTGGAATATGAGTTTATTGACGTTTGGAATTTATTTAAATTATAATGACCTATAAAGATATAAAAATTTGATATTATTTTTTGTTATCTTTATACCAAAAATTTGTAAATCGTAGGTATTTTGATTATCTATATTAGCCCAATTATTTAAATTTTATAAAGATTAAAATATTAAAATTGAAATTTTTAAGATTTATCCACAAATTTGTGGTTTTTTTATGGTTTGTGATTTTTTACATGCAGTATTAGACATCCGGAGAATTGTAAAGTTTTTTTTTTATTTAAATCATGATTTTAATGCAAATGCTTCAATGATTGAAATTAATATCAGCCTGTAACTTGACAATAATAAATTGTTTAAACAAATGAAAAATACATAAAAAATCTCCGTAAACATTCAGAAATTGGCGATATGTAACAATTTTGTTAAAAAGTCCTAAAAAAAACTATTCATAATTTGTATCATAAGGACACTGTGAAAATTAAATATTAAGTTCATAAGCGTCGGTAGCGTAGTGGTTAGTGCGTTAGATTATAAGTGCTTCGTTCGTTATGTCGTGGGTTCGAATCCCCACTTGCGTTATACTAATTTATTTAGTAAGTTTAGACTATTTCCAGCTTGTGTGTATTAAGTGTGACGAATTCTAAAAGCGCATGAATTTTGAATATTTATTTTATATTTTTTTTTATAATTTCATTCATATTAATTTCAGTTTTATTCGCAAAAACAGATTCTTTCTTTGTTTAGACTTTAGAAGATCAATAAAAAGGGGGTCTTGAGCGTTAAAAGAGGCCTTAATATAGTTGAATATTAGCTTCTACTTTAACGCTCTCATCGCGGAAACAGGAAATTTCTTCCAATAATAGCACCAAAGTAGAAGCTAAATTGTATTGAATTTGCTTCTACTTTAAACCTCTATTTCCTGAAAATTTTGGACTATGTAGCGTTAAAGTAGCCTCAAAATTTCGACTCGGGTAGAAATTAAACTCTTTCTTTGAGAGAATTTTTCTTTTGCATGAATCCTCTCACTTAAAGAGAAATCCTCTTATAATTTTACAAGTCCAACATAACCAAAAAAAAAACATGAAAGATAATGGCTTAAGCTTATTTTAGTTAATATCCCTTAGTGTATTTTCGACTTTTTAATTATATTCACTGAAATCAACACCAAAAGTAAAAAGCTTGAAAAAGTTTATTTAAACGGTTAACTTCATAAAATTCTATTTTCTATTTTACGCAAAGCAGAGTTCGAAACCCAGTTATAAACTTCTATACAGAGAAAATCGATGTTAGCAGGGAACACGTTAGCTGCATTGGAAGCTCCATTGTCAATTGCAGTTGCTCGTTCTAGCATAATTATTCCTTAATAATATTCGGTAATAATGCAGCTGGACTTTTCGCTAAAATATTTAAAGCATAAGCTTAAATATTTAAAAGTAGATACGTCAGTTGTATGACACGGGAGAAAATGACACGGCAAAGCATACATAAAAATGCCAGGATGCGCAGACGTATTCTACTTATTCTACAGCACCTACGGCTGCGCAGTAAATTTTTTCCTTCCCTAAATGGTGCACAATGTATGTTTATACGAAATTATTATAAAACTAATAATAATAATAAGTTTTTTAATGGTACATTCTTTGTCATGTGATTTTTTTCGTGTCATTTTTTTCGTGTGGTCGCGAAATGATGACACGCAATGACATTATGAAGTAATAACAGCCAGTTTATCAATTCCCATTCAGTCAAATCATCAATTTCATTAATTTAAATGAAAATTTGTCTATTACAGTAAAAAAATATTCTTCAAACCGCTGTATATTACAACAATAACATAAAATGCTGCATATAAGACCACACTTTAAAAAAGTGCGGAAAGACAAACTAAATTTTTATGATATTGCTTGAATTGCCAGTTTAGCAATTTCCATTTAGTTAAATCATCAATATCATTCAAAATTTATGTTTAGCGATAAAAAATACATTCTTCAAACCACTCTACATTCGCGAGAATGACATAAGATGCGGCAAAATACCACACAGATAGGAAGTGCGGATAGACAAACTGAATTTTTATAATATTGCTCCAATAAAAGCCAGTTTAGCAATTTTTATTTAATCAAATCATCAATTTCATTTACAGTTTATGTTTAGCGATAGAAAATACTCTTAAAACCACTTTACATTCACGATAATGACTTAAGATGCGACATAAAGCCACACAGATAAGCAGTGCGGACAGACAAAATGAATTTAATAATCGTCCTATGACAGGACGATTTGTCAGTTTCCATTAAGTCCAATCGTTAAATGAATTTCAGATTCATGATCAGCGACAAAAAATACTATAAGAAGACCTGGAGAACCAAATATATTCTTGTATTATGCACTCAAAATGCGGTATAGAAGTTGCAGAGAAAAACAGCGCGGACAGACAAAAGTGAATTTTCATAATCGTGTGACAAGTGCTGGTTTGTCAATTTCCATTAAGTCTAATCGTCAAATTAACTTTATATTCGTGATCAGCGACAAAAAATACTACAAGAAAACCTTGAGAACCAAATATATTCTTGTATTAAACCCCCAAATGCGGCCTAAAACCAAAAAGATACGCAGTGCAGACAAACAAATTGCCATAATAATCCCACCAGAACAGGTGGTTTGACAATTTCCATGAAGTCCAATCGTCATTTTGACTTCAGATTCGTGTTCAGCGCCAAAAATAACTCTTGGAAAACCTTGGGAACCAAAAACAACCTTGTATTTCCCACCCAAATATAGTGTTTCATGCCTAAAAAGTGCAAGCACTTTATTATTATGAATTATATATGTCTTTTTTTCACTTTTAAATTTAGATTCCGAAGTTTTTTCTGTTTTAGCTTTATTTTCTAAGTTTATTTCGCTTTCGGATTAAGTTTTCTCTCTTCCATCTTTATTTTTAAGTTTTTTTTTTACTTTTAAATTTAGTGTTCTAAACAGCGTTTTAATTTTTTTCAGATTCTCTTTTAATATGGATCTTGAAAAAATCAATGCAGTTGGGCGATTTAAAGGTTATTTGCCCATTGAACCTCTCAACGAATTAGTTAAAAATGGTTTTTACAACGTAACGAAAATGAAGAAGGTCCAGAATTATTTTGAAAACTCTTAAACATTTACAAAGTAGACTCACAATTTTCATAAAAAGATTTTAAAGTAGTATCAATTTTATTAATTCCTTTAGCAACTACACTTATAAATTGGTTTGAAGGTTTTAAAAACCAATCTCGAAGAATTACAACGTTATTTACAGCACAATTTGCGTTTTCAAAAGAATGATGTGTACAAGCGGCGGTCAACGATTCAAATTTTAACTTTTTAATCGAAGGACATTCAAAATCTTCTAAGTTACTACATTTAAGAAATATTTTTCTAGCCACTGTTTCTTCTCTAGTCCTTTAACGTAGATTTTTTTTGAATTATGTAAATTTTCTTTTAATATTGGCTACAGTTCATCGTAGGGAATTTCTCCATCAGACCATTCTATTCCAAGATAATTTCGTGTTAGCCAGCGATTCTCATTCTTGTATCGTACAGGTAATCTACTCCAAAGGTAAGGTCATTCAAAAAGGAAGACAAGTGGTTGAGCATCAACCTGAAGAGGAATTATTGCCAACTCCTTGAAAACAAATTCATTGTACGGTCTTTTAAAACCCTGGACATCTACGACGAACTCCATCCTGAAACATATAATGCTGAAACAGAAATGAATTTCTGCCCGAGAGCAGCTGCATTTATAGTCTTAATCCCCACCATTTCTTTACCCTCCCCCTCTACAGCAACTTCTTGACAACACCGCTGATTGGCTTATATTGTACAATGAGGTCATTGATTATGATGCAATAGGCTGTAGTTTCAGCTGGCATATTATTGGTTGATTCAAATTCCAGACGTACATCAACAGACGCTTGTTTGAGAAATTCATTTTGTTTTGAGCAATCAATTACAATTAGAGGAGCCAAATTTTTAAAATTATTTTTTGTTAAGACAGGTGCAGATTCTTTTTCATAATAAGAAGTTTGAAAATTAGCATACATATCATAAAGTAGAGAATATTGATTTTGTTCAAAGATTATATTTAAATTTCCATAAGGATAATACTGAGAATTCAAAAAGAGTTTGAAATTTGTAATTTTGCAATGATCAAAATGACAAGCATATTCTTTACGCTTATATTTTTTTCCCGTTTAAAATTTAAGTATTACATATCGTGGCTTCTCTAATTGTGTTGAAGTTTTAATTTGCCACAAAACTTTTGAACTTGTAGGAACTAAAGGATATTCATACATTTACCAAGATCGAAAACTCATTGAGATTAATGGATCTTTTTCAATAAATTTTAATAATTTTATTTTATTATTGTCTGCTGGTAAAACATATGGAACCATCCATTCAATTTTATTGATTGTAATTTTGAATTTTTCATCAGCTGCTGCTGCTTGTCCCGTTTCAATTATTGCATTCAAGTCATTTCGTGACCTTGTCAAAACAAGTTCATGTTTAGCGTTTATAACAATTTTTTTATAATCTTCAGCAAAACCAAAAATCATACAAAGTGGTATATTGTTATATCGAAATAGCCATTTTCTACTATAATTCTTGAATCATCTAATATTTTTGAAAATCCTGCATTTCCAATAACGTTTAGCTGAGGGGGGTCCAGGCAAACATAATTTTTTATGATTGTAGTATGTCCAACGTATTTACATCTGTCAATTTCGATACCATTCAATTCATAGCGAATTTCGTCAAATAAAAAACATATGGCGTTGCTGCTCAAGTGCACATTTTCAGTTAGAGTAACTCCATTATTTCTGGTCAACTTTTCAAAAATGTGTAATGAACTTTTGCTTGGTAGAATACACAAATCTTGATTTTGCAATTCGAATTTCATCACTATTGTTAAAGGATGAAGAAGCATAGGGTTGATGAGCATAAACCTCATAATGAGATATGGATTCATCAAAATTAACTGGAGTTGCAAAGTTGAGAAGATCTTCCATTTTTATTACAACAACACCCAAAATATATATAGGGGGCAAAATTTCTGTACCGATCCAACTGAAAAAAAATGTTCTCAGATCGGACTGAAATTTGTACTCAATTTAACCCTAGGGGTGAGTACTTCAGTCACTAAGTATTACTATATTTTAACAAAAACCGTGTGGAAGGGAGGGGGGTCAAGTTTTTGACGAAGAGCAGGTATACTCCGTTTTGGTCATTCGTAACTTTTATACGGAAAGTCGCACATTTTTTTGTCCTATACATTATCGATAAGTTTTTTTCTGCTCTTTTAAATGGTAGAAAAAAATTTTTTGAAAATTAAAAATTTGACTTTTTTTTTAAAAAATCAAAAATTTTTTTGACTTTTTTTCAAAAAAGACATTTTTTTTTTAATTTTTTTTTTTTTTTTAACAAAGCTTAAAATGTGTACTTTTAGTACACCAAACATAAAAATGTCTTTTTTTTTTGTTTTCGAGATATTAAATAATGAATTTTTAGAAATAAGATGAAGAATATAATAATTCCTCAAAAAAATAAAGTTTAAGTTAATTTAAATTTCTAATTTTAAAGAAAATAAAAAGCTACATTCAAAAGAGCCCAAACATAAATTATTCTAATTAATATTTACCAAATAAACAATATTTAAATAATTATTAATAAAAACTTGATTATAAAATTATTGTTATCTTATAAAAAAAATATTATGTCAATTCTATTTTTATATTTAGGTTTATTTATTTCTATATTTATTTATTTGTATGTTCCTTTATTTACATGTTTAAAAAATATAATAAGCTGTAGGTTTTTACAATTGATATTGATATTGTAAATAAATTATCGAAAATCTGTATTCGTATATTTTAACGAGGATCTAATTTTTCATCTATTTTCTAAAAAAAGGTTTTTCTTTTTTTCATATCTTTAATAATAAGCAATAATATTTGAAAACTGCTATCTGCATTTTCCAGGGTTTAGACTGTCACTGATTGGGAGTTATTTCAATGCCTGCATTACAGCTGTGTAATATGTAAATGTGTAAATTTGTGGTATGTTACTCCTTATAAAAATATGATTCGTGATTTGTACTGTATTTGTGTAATATGTTGTATTATAAAATTATCTATTTTTGAAAATAGACTTAAATGATTGAAGCTGTTTTACTTATTTTCTTTTTTATTGGTGTTGTTGGAATTCTTTGTTTTTGTAACCTTTGTTGGGATGTTAGTAGCTTTCGGTACTTTGCTCCTTTTTCTTTGTGTTGTTTTCGGCATTTTTGGAAAATAGTCACATTCCATCGCAGATGAAAATTTTTTTAATTGAAGTCTGTTATCTTCTTGCGGTTTAAAGGAATGATATTGAGAAGTACCAGTTATTGTCACTGCACTATCGAATCTGCTTTTTAACATTTCGATGGTTGAGTCATGAGTCTCTTTACTTTTAAAAAAATTAGAGTTTCTTTGCAATTTTTTTTTGCCCAGTTAAATAAACTTTCTGCATTAAGAATGTGTTGTTTTGAACAGGCTTGGAGACTTGCACGAGCAGCTCCTCTTTTTATATTGGCTCCTACGCCATCGCAAGCTCCTTTACCATGGGCAGTGGCATGGTAATGCCATTCTGCAGGAATACCAAAATCTTTTTCATGAGCCAGAAGATTAGCAAAAGAATATTTATTTTTAAAATGCTGCCTTGCTCCATCAGTAAAGTAAAAAACTTTTTTTACTTCAAAATTTTCTTTTAAATAGTTCATGATGACAGTTTGATATTCATAGACACTAGCAGTGTCATGTGCCAAATTGTCTGAAATTATAGCCATGCTTTTATGCAACAAATTGTCTTCTACATTGTAGTATATTACTACTGTAAAGATCGTTGCTTGGTTGTTGTTCCAGTGAAAAGCTTGGGCAGCGTTTTGAACGATAAAAGCATAATTTTCAGCGAAATCAAATGAAATTACAAACTCACCAGGCGCTAATTTTTCCTTTAGACTTTTATAGAAAATTGCTTGTTCTCTGGCAATAAGATCATGTGTCTTCAGTTTACTTAAGCGTCCACATAAATCTTCTACAAATTCATCAACGTTTTGTACGAGAGTTTTTAAGTTATATCTATCAGTCTGCATCCAAACTTCACACTTTATCTCTTCAAGACAATCTTTATCAAAAGCTTCAATTAAAATTTCTCTCAAAACATTTGTACCTGGACATAGTTCACAATCTCCTAAATAGCAAGAAATTCTGGGAATAGGACAGATTATAGATTTTATACAATCATGATAATTAGATAACTGTAGTTTATTGTCCTTAGTTAAATCTTCAATGTTAATTTCATTTAGCATTAATTTCACATTTTCGTGATACGTGCAAACACATACAGTGTGTGTGCCGCTACTTCCAGCTAACACACAATGAGTAGGCCTAAGTTGGGAAAATTTTGATAAACTTATTTGTACGTCGTTGTGTTCTGATTTAAATTGCTCATATAATTCATTTAAATTGCATAATAGAAGCCTTTTTTGCACATGCTCACGAGTTCCATCCTCATTTTTTACTGAAATGAAGTCCTTCCTGCCAGGCATCATGCGACTGATGTCGTCACGATTGTAATAATCTTTAACTAAAGTCACCGTTTCAGCCGACATTTGGTTTCCTTTCCTTGGTTTTGGTAAAGACAAAATGCCATATTTAGCTACGGTATATTTTACATTTCTCGCCTGTCTGTCGGAAACGTTAAATTCTGTCATTAACTTATTACGACTCCAAGAGCTTGGTAGAAGTGTAAGAAGTTAAAATTGTTCTGCTAAATTATTTGAGTTTTGAAATTTTTCCTTAATTTGATCAAAAATTTCTACACACGATTTGTGATGTTCATAATCTTTATCAGTACATTTAAAATTACTTATTTTATTTCCAGGCAAAACAAAGTCTTCATCATTTTTCTGATCGTCGATTTCATCAAAAATTTCATCAGATTTTTCAAAATCTATTTTATCTACTTGATGCAGCTGTGCTTCAGTACACGTACTTGAAGTTTCCTTAACTGCTGCTGTTGAAAGATTCATTTCTTTTTGTAAAGCAAAATTACAATTCAAGCAAATTTTTGCACCTGGTGGAAAAGAGTATCTTCGTTGCACATTCGAAGACACGAGACGTAATGCACTATTTGTATGACCTTTTTTCTTAAAGGGATTAATGCATCTATTTTTCCAAACAATTAATGACTGACTTGAAGCCATGTTTGATTAAAATATCGACAATCAAATACAAACTATTTTATAAAATGGAACAATTGTTAGAAAATATTAAAATTACAAGCGTCTTGTGTTAGTAAAGAATATGTAAAGAAATATCTACAAACCTGCTTATTTACTCAAAAATAAAAAATTTTATATCTAATAGAAAACTTGTTCAGAAAATACAAAAATTTTGTTTGCTTTATAAAAGTATACAATACGAAAAATAAACCAAGATAATTTGTACGAACCAGAGATCAACGAATTCTTCAAGAATACAAAAATGAAATCTTCAACACTTCTTATAAATCATAATACGCAACTGTACTGTGGGAAATAAAAACTTGGCCCCCCAGTGGCAACTTTTAGAACTACTTTAAAATAGGCGCTAAATTTAAAAATACTTTAAACAGAGGCTACATATTTAAAGTAAAGAAGATTACTTTATTGTAACAGAAAGCTTATTTTAGTCCTTAATTAATCACAAACAACAATTTACACAATATTTCTAACATATTATTGCTTATTATTAAAGATATGAAAAAAAGAAAAACCTTTTTTTAGAAAATGGATGAAAAATTAGATCCTCGTTAAAATATACGAATACAGATTTTCGATAATTTATTTACAATATCAATATCAATTGTAAAAACCTACAGCTTATTATATTTTTGAAACATGTAAATAAAGGAACATACAAATAAATAAATATAGAAATAAATAAACCTAAATATAAAAATAGAATTGACATAATATTTTTTTTATTAGATAACAATAATTTTATAATCAAGTTTTTATTAATAATTATTTAAATATTGTTTAAGGTAATGGAACCAATAGTCGATCAACACCTTGAGAAAAAAAAGTAAGGTTTTCAATAAAACTCCATAAATTCGAAACGAACTATGCATTTTGAATTTTCTTTTTTAAGTTATGTAGTGGAAGATCTGTAAATGCGTAACCGTTGAAATCGAATTATTTAGTTTAAGTTATTTATTCTAAAATTCAAATTTAAAAAGGACCTTCTTATGGGGGTTAGGGACCCAATAGTCGATCAGCGTCAAAAATGGCTGAAAACCTTTTGCACCAGTAGTCGATTAATCTTGCACCAATAGTCGATCACACAACTTGAAATACAATTATTTAGTTAATTAACTAGAAAAATGAATCGTAGTACTTAAAAATTAATGTATTTATAAGTTTTACAAATAAAATTAACAACAAACAAATAAAAATTACATGTAAAGCGCAAATTAATCGACTTATATCAAACTGTATCAAACTGATCGACTATTGGGGGCTGATCGAGTATTGGCGCACTTACCTTATTTGGTAAATATTAATTAGAATAATTTTTGTTTGGGCTCTTTTGAATGTAGCTTTTTATTTTCTTTAAAATTAGAAATTTAAATTAACTTAAACTTTATTTTTTTGAGGAATTATTATATTCTTCACCTTATTTCTAAAAATTCATTATTTAATATCTCGAAAACAAAAAAAAAAGACATTTTTATATTTGGTGTACTAAAAAAGTACACATTTTAAGCTTTGTTAAAAAAAAAAAAAATTAAAAAAAAAATGTCTTTTTTGAAAAAAAGTCAAAAAAATTTTTGATTTTTTAAAAAAAAAGTCAAATTTTTAATTTTCAAAAAAATTTTTTCTACCATTTGAAAGAGCAGAAAAAAACTTATCGATAATGTGTAGGACAAAAAAATGTGCGACTTTCCGTATAAAAGTTACGAATGACCAAAACGGAGTATACCTGCTCTTCGTCAAAAACTTGACCCCCCTCCCTTCCACACAGTTTTTGTTAAAATATAGTAATACTTGGTGACTGAAGTACTCACCCCTAGGGTTAAATTAAGTACAAATTTCAGTCCGATCTGAGAACATTTTTTTTCAGTTGGATCGGTACAGAAATTTTGCCCCATAGATTAATTCTTTTGTCGTTTTCCTTGAGGTATAACTTTTAGACCTAGTTGCTTCAGAAAACTGCGATTCTGAGGTGTTAACACCCTGCGAGATAAATTTAGACTGATTTGTCTCTTGTATGTTGACAAGCTTTTATAGTTTCCTCCAACTTTTTGATTATAAACGATTCCCATTATATTGATTTTATGTGTAAACGTATCGTAATAGTTTCTCCTCGAAAATTTATCAAATCACCGTCCTGATCAACAATGCGGAGTTAAATATTATATATTGGCTTGACAGCTATCGGAAGGTAAATGACATTTGTAGGCACTTAGACAATCTAATATCCTGGTGGAACACTAGGAAAGAATTCGTGGATAGTGTGCACTTTTTGATTATTTATATATGCTCCAGATGTAATATTACACTTACCTCGCAGAGCATGAACTTTTAAAATAGATACAGGTAAATCTGATGTATGCGTCTCGTTACCTACCAATTTGCGAGGAGTGAATCCCAAAAGCGTACCAATAGAATTCAGATATGTAAAATTAATTTGATGATTTGAGAAGATCATACTGCGTAATGTATTGTTATTAGGTTTAATATTTACTATACAATCATCTGGTACGGACATTTGTATGTATGCTTTAATATCTTTAATTTCATAACTACCTGTTGGTATAGTAATTATCTTATAACCTATATGAAATTTGTTGATGCTTTCATCATTGTTGGAAATTGAATTAAAAGTCAATAGTTCAACAAGACCAAGTACATAATTTTTATTATTTGGATTGAGTTCTATTGGTGGGAAATATTCAGCTTCAAGAACTGAAGATGTTCCCGTTAACGTTAAAGTAAACGAATTACTCATGATGCTGTCAGTTTTAAAACTGAAGCTTACAAAATTTACATGTTCTTATATAACCTAAAATTGCTCTTAATATTAAGTTGTTTACATAAAAATTTTAAACACAGGTGTCCACATATAAATGTATCATAATTTTGATATCTTTCATGATTATATTTTACGAAGCTACCATCACCTAGGTATGTGATGAGATCAGTTGGAGGAGGAAGGTTGCCAAATCTATCAATGTATATTGTTTAATTTTTTAATTTTTTATATGCAACCCAATGTGTACCGACACCATCCTTATCATCTAAATTAATAATTGCTGACTTATATTGAAAATGTCCTCTAACTGGCAATTCATTACGCATACATTACGCATACTTCATTCAATACTAGTTTTTTTCTTTCTTGAAGTTCGTTTTTTCTTTAAAGTTCGTCTTTTTCTTAATGTAAGTTTTTTCAACCCTTTTCCCAGGCTGAAAGGATTAATATGGAGACCAAGTCCTTGTCTGTAGGGTTTTAAATGTAACCCTTTTCCAACTGATATTTCTTCCATTGTTTTGTTATGTCGGTGAGCTTTTGCAAGTTCTTCTTTAGCTGTTTTAGCATCGTTCACAGCTTTTGCAATACCAGATGCTCCACCAGCAAGAGCACCAATTGTGCTGAGTTCAGCAAAGATTGGAATTAGTGGTAAAAATCCACCAACTTTTGTAGGTACGGGAAGAATTCGAGGTGATAAAATTTTAGATTTACCACCAGCACTTTTAATAGCTTTTGGTGCACCAAACAGTGCAGCCCGAATAGATTCTTCAGCATTATTGCTGGAAATCATACTCTTTTTAGCAGCATCAACAACTTTGCGTAGCGCTAGTTTCTTCTTGGATTTCCTCTTTTTTGACTTTCTCCACACCCCCATACTTAATGTTGATTTAGCCTTCATTGTTCCAAATATAGCTCAAGCAGCTGCTCTTTCACCAATAGTAGAATCTTTAGCTAAAACCCGTTGCCAAGTTTTTTCAGCTAGTACTCTATCTGCAGCGTTTCTTGCGTTTATATTTTCACGATTTTGCGAATAAGCAATGTCGTGTTCTTTGCAAGCGGTGTCTAATGGAATAACACCTTGATCACCACGAGCTAATCACTTTGCTAATTTAGTACCAGGTCCACAAAACTGATAGCCTGGTAAATGTAACTCGAACGGTAAATTATTGATAACACGATTGACTAATCCTTTACCTTTTATCACTTTATGCGTAATCATGTCAAACGCACATCTTGAAAGTTTGTATAAGCCTGATCGAAAGGCTATAAAAGCACGCTATTTATAGTTTTCCAGCCAGTCGATATCAAAATGTTGTTTACAACGCAACCTGTTAAACTGCCAATCACAAGTGTTGACGTTGAGACTAATGACAAAAAGATAAAACGTCACGGCAGTCTGTTCTCAGATAGCATTCGAGCTGTTTTTTCCGGCGCCTCTAATTGCGGTAAAACAAACGCCCTCCTTTCTCTAATCATACATCCAAATAGTCTAAGTTTTGAAAATATTTATCTATATTCAAAGTCTTTAGAACAACCTAAATACAAATTTTTGGAAAACGTACTAAAAAATGTAGATGGTGTAGCGTACTTTCCTTTCAAAGAGCATGAGGAAGTGGTATCACCTAAAGAAGCAAAACCAAATTCAATATTCATTTTTGATGATATAGCTTGTGAGAAACAAGACAAGGTAAGATTTCTTATTAGACAAGGTAAGGTTCTTTTGTATGGGTAGACATGTAAACGTAGATAGTTTCTACTTGTGTCAAACTTATGCTCGTATTATAAAATACTTGGTTTAAGATAATGCCAATTTATTGGTTCTTTTTAGACAAGATGAACAAAATCTAAAACATGTGTATGAAGATCATGTTAACACAGACATGACCTATACTCAATTTCGTGATTTATGCTCAGAATGCTGGAAATCTGATAAATACGGATTTGTTGTGATTGATAAGGATATGAATTTGAATGAGGGACGATATAGGAAAGGATTTGATTGTTTCATTACACTATAAATACAGAGAGTTTAATTAATTTTAAATTAGTATACTTCATCTTGTGAAGATAGAAACATGTATCGGAAAGAGCAAGAAACGCTTCGTCAAATAGCAAAAGCAAGTGATGACTTTACTGAATTCAAGTATACTCTATGCGACTATAGTTGATACAACTCCACATCATGAAAATTATGATATTTATGAAAAATTGACAAATAAATTTATTTTATTGTTGAATAACAATAGGAAAAGTTACTTGGACTTGGTTTATGAAGTGCGTAAGCTTCCTAATGGTTCATTTATAATTGGTGATACACCTATTAGCTTTGAAGGTTCAAATATTAAAATTGTTGGAAAGAAAAATTATTTGAAAACTGCTGGGTTGCTTGAACTTTTATTCAAACAAAAACCTGATGAATCTTTCATAACTTCAAATGATTTAGCAAATTATAAAGAAATTCTTGTTTCTACAAATGCTCATCGAAAAAATTATAGTCCAAATGAATCAATCCAAACTTCAAAAAATTCCAAATATACCAGTACAATTGCAAAGCTATTCAAGAGTACTCCGAAGAAAGGTGGAGGTTCTTTGAAGAAAAAATTACCTAAATTCATGATAGCAAAGAAAAAATTTAAACCAGACTATATCTATTGGGATGATCCAAATGAACTTGTTGATCGTTTAAGATTGCTTATAGCATCACAGCAAGCTGGTAATCCAAGTCATAACAATGAAATTATGTCAATTATTCAGGAGCTACGTGAAGCTCAAATTATATATTAAGAGAGTTCAATTGTATAAATCATCAGTATCACAATGAGCATTGACGTGTTTGGACATTCCTTGTCAAGATCTGTTGTTGCAATTCGCGGACTTCCTTGTACTGGATTTAAACTCACATCATACGGACATTACGACATCGATAAGAAAAAACTTTGTAACGTTCAAGACGCTGAAGAAGCGTATGACGCTGTAAATTTAAAAGTCGCACGACAAATCATTCAAAACGAGATTAAAACAGTCTTTCAAGATAATTCTTCAATCAAGTCAGAAGTTGATAAGAATAAAATATTTTTAAAAATTCTTGAAGAATCAATAGATCGAAAATTGAAAATTCTAGAAAGTGAAATTAATCAAGAATTGGCTTTACGAAACGCAGAAATTATTCAACAATTAGACGTTCGATTAACTTTTCTGGAAAATGGACGACAAAAAGATGACAGTAGTCTCGGAACTACATTAACAAGCTAGAAGAAATTATCCTCGACGAAAAGTTTAAATGCGTGGAATAGATGAAACTTGGCAAGCAGATTTGGTTGAAATAATACCTTACTCTAAATCCAATAAAGGTTTTAAATATATGCTCACTGTCATTGACATATTTTTAAAATATGCATGGGCTGTTCCTGTAAAAAGTAAAAGTGGAAAGGATATTTCTACAGCAATGAAATCTATTCTGATACAAGGACGTATTCCACAAAACTTGCATACTGACAGAGGCAAAGAATTTTACAACTCTAAATTTGCAGGTGTAATGCAAACATATAACATTAAACTCTATTCAACTTATAGTAATCTGAAAGCATCAATTATTGAAAGGTTTAACCGCACTCTCAAGAATATGATGTGGCCTCAATTTAGTTCACAAGGCAATTACAAATGGATTACCAACTTACCAACTTAGTAAGTGGCCGTACCAAGGCCACAAACCAAGAAGAAGAAGAAGAAGAAGAAGAACTTACCAACTCTTATGTCAAAGTTTAATAATCAAAAACATCGTACTATTGGTATGAAACCCAAAGATGTCACCGCAGAAGATGAGAGAAAATTGTTGAAACGTATCAGCAAACTGAAAAAAATTCCACTAAAGAGATCAAGATTCAAAGTCGGTGATAGAGTTCGAGTCAGCAAATACAAAAACATCTTTGAAAAAGGATATACACCCAACTGGACAACGGAGATATTCACTGTGGATCGAGTTAAAGCAACAAAACCTGTAACTTACATACTTACCGATTATCAAAATCAACCCATCGAAGGAGGTTTCTATGAAGAAGAACTCTTAAAAGTCAAATATCCTGATGTTTATCTTGTAGAGAAAGTTCTTAAAACACGTGGAAATGAAGTTTACGTCAAATGGCTTGGACTCGACAACTCGCACAATAGTTGGATTAAAAAATCTGATATGTAGTTAAGTTAATGTTAAACTAATGTCAAATAAAGTTAAAGTAATGTTAAATAAAGTTAAAATAACTTTGAAGTAATGTTAAAGTAACGTTAAAGTAATGTTAAATAATAGTTAAATAAGTTAAAATGTAATTAGATTAAGGTTTTATTAAATAAAGTAGACATGAAATAAATGTATAAATAATCTTTTTATTAACAACTTCCTCCAAAGTCTTCTATTTACAATTCAATCGGATCATCAATTACTTTACAATAACCCCATGCAAGGGTAGCTGTACTATTAGGCAATAAAATTCTTTTATCATCAAAAGGACTTAAAGCAATTTTCTTTTGCTTTAAAGTTCGAACATTGTGATTTTTTGATCTAATGCTATATTGAGTTCGATACTGCATTTCAACATTTTTTAAACATCGTCGAATGTGATGCTTTTATTTCCAACACTAGTTTTCACACCCTTAGCTTTTTTAACAAAATCTTTATTTTCTACGCGTAAGCTATACATTTTGCTCCGCAAGCCAACAAATTCAGTTACAATTCTACCGCTACATTCGTCTTTTATCAAACCCAAAACTTTTTTGTTGACTTGCGGAATACCGTAGACATTATTAGCGGGATAATCGGAGGTATCAAATTTATGAATATCGACTTTCATATCTGCATAGATATCTGCACATTTAACTTCATGTATAAGACTGTCCGTATACGTATATAGCAATTTACAATTCTTTTCATATTTTTGTAACATGTGATCATAATGAAAGTCGTAGATTAACGTGTTTTAAATATCAAATACACTCAAACCTATGTAAAGTGGTTTATTTATAAAAACCTCTATTTTCTTAAGTTCCACAGCTCCCAAGTTCTCATTAAAAATGGCTCTGCTGCGGAAATTAGGTTTCGCACGTTCTCCATTGTTTTACCGAATACCGCGTTGTTCATCAGTTTAAACAAGTTTTTCTCAAACTCATTTTTGGCATTTGTTCTCTAAGTCGTATTGAAATCAATATAATCTTTAAGCCATGCAGTCTGTTTAAATTTTAAAACGCGATGAATTGTAACTAAAACAAGACCATTTGCCAAAGTTTGCTTAAGAGCACGGTAATGGAGAACATTCTTTGGTTTTGGTAGGAGAGTAGTAAGGAGCTTCTCTTGCTTTGACCCTGGCGGCTTCGAGTGTTTAGGGCAAAACGGAAAATCACTATGTTTTTCATGCAATTCATCCGGGTAATCTAAATCTACTTCTAAGATGTAGCCGATTGGCCCATCATCTTCCACATTAAAGTTAAAACTATTGTCTACATTTTCAACCCACTCAAAACCATCATAAGGAAGAGATAGCACCATTGCCCATACATACAAATTATTTGCATCCAAGTATACGATGTAAGATGTCTCCTCATTTTCATTAAACTTTTCCATATATGGATTATTAGCCTTCGCGTATCGATTTGTACACTGACTTACTCCACCTCTTATTCCGCGTTCAACAAACATAACCATAATAGAACCATAAGTTCTAATCTTACATTCGTATACTTGAGCATTGCATCCCAAGTCAAACCAGGCGTAGTGTAATAATGCGCTAGATCAAGACCATATGCAATCAAACACTGATTTCTAAAATTCTCAAATACATCAGCAAGCAAAAGCACGTCAGTTCTCATATATAAATAAACATAATCAACTAGATTTTGACAATTGAATTCATTCCACACCTTTTGTGCATGCAAATAATCTTCATCAGAAATACTAGAATCATTCAAAGTACTTTTAAATTTATCTTTTGGCGGTAATTGTGTTATCTATTTCAAAACCTTATGTAGGATCTGATGTAGGTTCTTAGGTCAGATCTTACCTTGTAATTTATGTTAGTTCTGATGTGATTTCTTATGTAAGAAATTACGTGAGATCTTACGTGTGCATTTGTCAAAAGATCAAACGTAAGTTCTTATGTAATTTCTTATGTAGGTTCTTAGGTAGGTTCTTATGTTTTTCAAAGAATAAAAAAATCTAATTTCCATATTTTTAATTTTAAAAAATTTTATCTTCGTAAATTAAATTCATATTATTTGTTTTATTTTTAGATTTAATTTTTAGACATTTTTGCTAAAATGTCTAAAAACTTTCAAAAGCTTATTATTAACCAGGTTATTCCTAACCATTTATAATAGTTTAAGAGGACATTTTATTATTTTTTTTAAAGGAAAGATGTCTTGTATCTTTTCCTTTCGCAGTGATAATTTTGTGCTCCTCATATAAAACCTATGAGATCAGTTTATTTGTGAGGAGGAATGAAGGCAGCCCTCCGACGGCAAACCGAAAAAACAATATCTCGGGATTATTCTGTTTCAAACCATTCCAGCTGTAAAGTGTACACGTCAAGATAGTTTGTTTATATTGTGCAAGGTTTCAACTGAAAGGTTATAAATTTATATATCTAAAAAACTTTAAATAAAGTGTGGTGCCCTAAATAATATATTGGTAAGTTTTTATAAATTAATTGTGTTTAAACATTTTCATAAAAATAAAGTTATTGTTTTGAAATATATTATACTCCATTTAAATAATATTAATTTGTTCAAATTGTGTATTGTTTAGAATAAATAATTAATTTAATAAGGTTATTTTGAAAGATCTTTTTTAATACTAATTTAACTAGTTTTTTCAATGTAACATTAAAATTTATAAGAAACTTTTTGATTATTAAAATTGTAAATATGTAAGTGTGCAAATATTACTGTCCGAAAATGTTTAATTATATAATTTAATCAAAAATTAAATTTAACAATTTTAAAAATGTTTTATATAATAAAAAATTTTCTTTATTTAAAGTTAATAATTTGAATATAAAATTGATAAAATATCATAACTATTTAAAGCATTAAGCTAAATCGTATAATTTATCGATAAATACTTATCATTTTTATATAATTAATTTCCATAATTAGTCAATTTAATAATGTCTTTTTTAAACGTTTAATTTAATTTTTAAATATAATCAAATCTTTAATTATAAACATAAGAAGCTTAATAGTAAATTTATTTTTAAATTATAAATTATCTTATTGCTTATTACAATGAGTGAAATGATAAATTATTATAATAAATATGCTAACTATTCTTTTTATCCTAATACATAATAAATAAATAATTTATTAAAAAAACGATTTTATTGTTTTTTAATTAATAATAGTAATTTTATTCCATATGTACAAATATTCAGGTTTTTACATTAGGTTTTTTAATACTATAAATTACATTTTATATTTACCTTAAAACTAAACAATTTCTCCACAAATAGTCAAATAAACTATAACTTGTTTTAATTTAACTATAAACTAAACAATGTTTTTTAAAAATAATTTATCACGCAATTGTTGTTCTTAAAATTATTCTTATTAAATCCATAAATGCTAAAAGACATTGAAATTGGTATGAATTGTAATAAATAATAATTCTTATTTTTTACAGAAGATATTACAATAAACAAAATTTCTATTCTAAAGAAATTATTCATCAGATGCTGAAGACTTATATACTCTGAAGATAAAGTTCCAAATTATAATGGGCATAGCTTTTAATACCTTCGAAGTCCTATGTAGCCCTTTATCTGTGTTTAAAGTTATAACATTTTGAAGTTATTTTTTAAAGCAATAAAACATATTTTTAAAAAGAAAAAAATAAGTTGTAAAGATTAATGTAAATTATAATATTAAAAATATATAAGTCAATTAATATTATTTAATTATTTCGCAGAAAAACAAAAAACAGAAAATAAAGATCACAAGAAGTTTAAGGGGGTTGACCCGTGTGACAGCCGTTTTTTAACTGTTTTTTGGGATTTTTTTCTGAAGGGCGATTAAAACTTACAACTTTGGATTTTCTACCATAGATTTAGTAACTATTGAAGTAAATTCAGAAATTTTTTGAAGTAAAAATAACGAAAGCTTTACGCGATACAGCGCGGGGAAGTAATTCATGTAAAAAACAGTACAGCATTGGTCGCCATGATTCCGACCGTCTGAATGATCCAAAATAAAAAAATAAAAAATCATTTTAATCTGTGTCACTGTAGCTATGAGCTGAACTAGTATTATTTAAAAATATTGAAAAATATAATTTTTACGCGACTTTGAATTTTTATTTCTAAAAAAACTTTATTTTGGGCCTGTTTTCTTTTATAAAAAAAAATGACGTGACCTTTTTTAATTATCCTAGTTCAGCTTGTAGCCCCACATGTGCTGAATATACCCTATAAATTTCAAGATGATCGGTCAAGTTGTTTTGGAGATATCATGGCGACCAGTTAAAAAAAGTGGTTTCGAGAAAAACGCGTTTGAAAGTTCAAGTACGAATAAGACAGTGAGTTCAGAATTATTACTAAAACAACTGTTATATTCAAAAATTTATTTTAGGGAACTAAAGTTTTTCTAAATGTACTTATTTTTTACTTATATAAATGTGTAGGGTAGTGTCACCAGTGAAAGAACTGCCACCAGTGAAAGAACATATTGATCATTTTCCATAATAATTTAAAAATTACAGTTTCTATTATGGTATTTAATATGTTTTTATGAACCTAATTACTTCTAAATCTTGTATATGACAAAGCATCTGACTTAAAATGCAAATTACTTTAGAAAATAATTTTTAAAAAATTTAGTAGGTTACGTATACCTCTCACTAAAAGAACATCGCTCTGATCACGTCATAATCATTTTTATATTTCTTCTGTAAAAACTGCTTTAATTTATGCAGTTTTTTTAATTCACTTAAGAATATGTCTCTTAATTATTTTCATCGTTAAAAAAAGCCAATTATTCATGAAATATTATTAAAAAATGCAAATTCCTTTACTGGGTTTGCATTTGATCAGTTTCCAGTAAAAGAATTTCATTTATTTGCATGCAATAGAACGGTGCGAAGTAGCTGACAAATGATATAATATTTGACATTGCAAGTTATCAAAACAAACAAACAAATTGGTTAGAAGTGGTTAAACACTTAAAACGTTATTTTAGGATACTTATTCCAGAAAATAGTCATAAAAGTAAGTTTTGAGCTCAATTTTACAACATTTGTAAAAAATTTTCTATCACAATCTGTATTTTTAAGCATTAATTTAATATTAATAGAATTTGTTCTTTCACTGGATGTTCAAAATTCTTTCACTGCTCAACTTGTTCTTTTACTGGTGAAATAGGTATGTTTTAATTATTAATTAAAATGTTTAATTATACTTTAAATTTATATAATTTAAATTTGACCTTCATATTCTACACTTAAAAAACTGTTGAAAAAATATTTGCAAGACCATTTTCATTACTTGCATTGAAAAATAATTAATGTTAAAAATATGCTTTTCCTTAATTGTTCTTTCACTGGTTCCGTTACCCTATGGAATAATAAAATTGGCGGATAAAAAACCAAAGCGGCAAACCTTCAATGCTAGTTGAAAGCTCGACCACGCGCTCGAACATCATGCCTTTTTACTGTAAAAACTTTATAACAACGACGAATATGTCAAAATCGGGTTACCCACATATTCTACATATGTTATAGGTGCGATATATGAAAAATAAAAAAATTCGATTTTTCGAATCTGTCACACGGATCAATCCTCTTAATTAATCATAGGCCTTGATTCACAGTTGTTCTTTTATCAAGAGGCGAAGCCACCAAAGCAAAAAATATCAAAAACGAAAAAGGATCAATGGCTCCCAATAGTATAAGATCCCACTGCATGATTTATACACTGATAAGTTTTAAGGATAAAATTTATTTTAAATGAAAGTTCATTTAAAACTGTTTACAAAACCCCTAGGGTGCTTAAGCCTTTGTGGGCCATTTTGTTGTAAAAAAAATAATTTGTTGTTATATTTTGTTGAATTTCTGTGTCATAAGTTTTAAAGATAAAATAGGTACTATATGAAAGGTCATTAGCAAAGGATGAAAAAAATATAAGGTTGCCTTACTCCCCTTGGGCCCTTTTCCAGGCAGCCACATTAAAAAGCGCTGGTTTTTGTTGATTTTGTGCATTTATAACTTTTAAGAGAAAATCCTATATCAATAAAGAGATTAGATATTTTTCTACATATCTAGACTAGGTTGCCTGTTAAAATATGTTTTAGACAATCGGTAGCCAGATGTGAAAATTTAAAATTTTATTTTAATGAGAAAAAGAAACCGCGCAACAAGTCTATGCAAAAAGTATGACAAAAGAATATAAAGGTTTAACAAATCGTCGGTACTCAAGAGTAATATTTAAATTTTGTCAGAAAAAAAGAAATATTGTGCAAAGCGTATATTAATACTTCAATAGTGAAACATAATTCGTTTTTTAAAATATAATGTGCCAAACGTCTAATAATCTTTAATAGCAAAACATAACCTGTTTTTTTAAAACCAAAAGAAATAAGAAATCTAAATCGTTTTTAGGTTTATTCATTTGTGGGGTTGATCGGGGATGGAACCCCACGGATCGAATGATAGTTTAAAGCATTTGATTCGTAGCTTCAGAGTCTCCGCTTTTCCCTCCATCCCACTTCGTCAACAAACTTCGGCGAACTAAGTGAACAGTGTTACACCGATCGAAGTTCCACCGATGGGACTTTGAGTATATATCTAAATCATTTAATGTTTTTAAAATCACGAATCTCTTTTCAATTTAATTACGAATAGACTAAAGACATATGAAATATATAATAACTTTATTGATTTTTTCATTCTGTAAATAGATGTTTTATTAACATAGAACAATAACACAATAATATTTATCATTTATTGTTGAACTTATATTTTATAAGTATTATATTATATTTATTTTATTAACATATATATATTTTTTATTAACAGAATAATACCACAATAATATTTATCATTTATTATTGAGCAACACAAATAGAAATACAATATTACTTTATTTCTAACCATAAAAGTAAAAACGAAACGTAAAAAAAACATTCATTCTGGTTCAGAATCAGAGCTCGCAACATCTAATTGTAAGTCATCAGAATCTTCATTACAATTTTCAACGCTGCCGCTTTTTTCATTAGAACTTAAAATATCGTCAACATGTAAAGGTGTTGGATCACCATTGAACCATGTTGGCTTTAATATTTCGTCTAAGAACCAACCACAGTTTTGAGCATTCAACGAAACACAATTTGAGTCAGTTGCATTTATCCACATAGAGTTGACATATATGGTTCTCAACATTTTATTCTTAAGCGATTTCCAGCAGGGTGGAATTTGACTTGAATCAAAGCCTTTGATTTTTGACAAAAATTTTTCGTTATTTTTTGCATTTGCATACGTTTTTTGGAAGATCTGGAATCTAGCGTTATTTACACTTTTACAATTTTTTATACCATAAATAAGAGACGTGAATTCTTGAACAGCATCGATTTTTTCTTCGTCATAAACGTCTGTTACATCAGTCAAAGATGCAAACATTTTTTGAAATGTTTCGTTCTTTTTAAATATATTGAACGGTTTAACTTTACCTTTGTAACGAAATGCTGATGTAAAATCGCATCCAGTAAACGCATGAAAAGCTGGTAATCCTAAACATAAAGTATGACCAAGACCTGATGCTAATTTTGTACAGTCAGTGCAAGTTTGTTCTTTTCTAGGAGAAGTACCTAACAACCAAATTTGTGCATCGGGAAATTTGTGAATATTACCTAAAATAATTACTAAGATGTCGGTATCAGTTGCTTTTATCAAAATTTTTGAATTTGGATTTACTTTACTTAAATGAAAAATAATTCGTGTGTCAGCCTCTTCGTGTTGGCATTCTAAATTTTTCTCTTCTGTTTTCAAAACTCGGTTTCCATCAGCTTGATATGAAAAACACTTATCTCTAACGGTAATATAAACCTTTTTGTTCTGTAATATGGAAAACAAATAATCGCTTTCCCAATGCTTTGATAAAAACTCAACCAAAGCTTGTTTAAATCGGAAATTCTTTAGACTTTTCAAAAAATCAATTGGTCTAGTTTGCAATGGGCCATTAATAGTATAAGGAGTATCGAATGCTTGCCGATTATGGTGCTCACAATCTTTTATAGATGGGGTAATATGCCTATCAAAAACTAAATGAATTTCATCAGCACTTGACGAACACAATTTTATTAAAATTGTCTCAGAAATCTTTTTAAATGTTTGCGGCATCCTTGCTCCTAAAAGATGTAAATAGTAAAAACCATCAATTATTTCAAAATCCACATGAGTGGGAGGACTAGATACTTCAACATCTAATTTTAAAATCTTTGCTAGAGCCGATTTGTCTGTTTTGTAAATTTCACCAGAGCAGTCGAATAGAGCTGGAGGTGCGGGAGATAAAGGAAATGTCAAACAGTACTCCATGTCTACTTTCTTCTCGAGCGCGATTGCTAAAAGACGTCCGACTATGTCCCGCTCCATTTTTAATAACACTTTTTTGCTGCCATCTCGGCTTTTTTGATTTTTCTTTGCGCATTCAGAAGCAAAATTCAGTATTTTGCTTCTCTTTTTAAGGTTTTTCGAATCTTCCTAGATTTTTAACACATTCATCAATAAAATTCATTTTTTGTTTCTGACCCAAGAAGTTCACGTTCAAAAGAAAATCAGCTGTGTTGCAAGAAACAGCTTTACCGGTTGATATATTGAACAATTCGTTGTTATTAATACTTTCATGGAAAGGATTCACATTCTTCTTTATTGTTTCAACAATCTCAGTGAGAGATTTTCTATCTTTCTCGATTTTACTATTTTGTAAAGAATGGGAAATATCATCTTTGTTTGATAGATGAATGTCATCTAAAACTTTAGATATAACTTTAGTTCTGGTATTGTGACTTAAAGCCCATCGTTGTCGTGCTGAAATCGAATTGGTAAAATGACTAATCCCTGATAAAGTTTTCCCGGCATCAGCATTTATAGTCTGTTCAAGTGTTAAATCTACTGCAGCTTTAGCTAAATTTTTGTTGGTGCGCTTCATACCAAATGCACCAAGTTGAAATTCCATGAACAAACGGGAATTCTGGTTTTTTAAATTTATCAAATTGCTCAAATACATCACAGACCATCTTGCGTAATTCGGCTGATTCATAGAGAAAAATAAATTGGCCATGTTGAATATGGAGTCAATGTATAGATCAAAATCATTAGTTCTGATACTTCTGGAAAAGCGAAAATATATGTCAATGAACTTAACATACTGCAAGAAAAATTGAGCTGTTTTTCCATGATGACCTGACAACGTTAAGTCGCAAAAACTCTTATAATCCTGTAAAATATTTAAAAGTGAGTCTGGTAAAACTAGTTTTTCCTTAGCGTCCTTGGTATCCTTCATAAGATTAACAAGATCTTCAAAAATCAAATCCGGATAACAATTATTTTCAGATTTGAATCGTTCAAAATGAAGACCTTGAAGAACTCCAGAAATCAAAGGGTGAATGCGTTTACATCTGTTAAAATGTTTACCGCTGATGAAGTCATTAACGGAACCTCCAGCAAGTACTAGGACTTTGGTCTTTTTGAATTTGCATAGCCATTTTAGCTATTGCTAAATCATAAGTAACTATTATTTCTTCTTGATTGCATTTTTAAGCAATATCTTTTGCAAAGCAGAGAGTTTCTTGTACAACACTGTATGTTGTAGTTGAAGCAATTATTGGTGGCAAATACTCAACCTTCTGAATTGTACTATTATCTAAAATCATCTTACAATTATATCCTAGCCACATTGGTGTGTTGTCAATCAGCAAAAGAGAAATCGCCCACAACAAATCTCTATCAACAGCCATTTCTTTGGCAATTCGACAATTGTTAATAGCTTCTTCTATTTCTTCGGAAGTAATTAAAGTCATTTTGGTTGTAGGTTTTTGGTAATAAGGTCTTATTTCACGAGGTAATTCTTCAAATTTTCGCCTTTTTCGAGAAGGTGGAACTAAATCGGTATCGTTGGTATCTTGGGTTTGTTCAAAAGAAGACAATTCTGAGGCTTCAGTGTTAGAGCATGGAGTATTTTCCGCATTATTAAATTGGTAAATTATACCTACTGTGTCATGCAGTGTGTCTTTTCCACTGCACGTTTCAACAAACCTGTCGAAATTGTCAAAAGCTACGTGCGTACTTAGTCCATTTACTGCTTTAATACCGGCTGGTATTACATCGTTATCTTTGTATGCAGTATAAGTTAATTCTGTTTCTAGTTCCTCTGCCATGTTATATCCAATAGTATGTCCGTATCTATTTAATATCGTAAGCATTTTTCGAGAACTTGTGATAGATTTAACTGCTAGTCCAAGAGCTAGATTTTTTGCCGGCTTAATTCTACCTTTTGTTATCGTGGCTATAATATCACTACATAAAGATTTTATTTTTACATTATCGTCTTGTGAAATTTTGCGGCAAATATCAGGCCCTTGAACTAGGTTGCACATAAATTCAAATAATTTATCAGGAATTTCACATTCGCCACGAAGAACATCATCTACTGTTAATTTTACAGGTAATTTCCTACATTCAATGTTCTTAACTTCATTTCCTAATTCATATGGTAATTCTACAAGTTTGGTATCGTTTTTTTTCTCTAACAGTGCGATTTTGCTGGCTAATAAAAAAACATTTATATTGCGCTTGTACACAATTCGCTTGTCATGAGGACCATTTGATGTTTCAATTGTAAGTACCTGGCCAAAAGTACTCATTATTTTACTTTACAAACTTTCAATTCGATAGTTTTGAATTTTAATTATGGAAACTGTCTCTTTTTTTTCTGCTAACAATACTTTGTAACGTGATAATAAGTCGACTAAAAAGAATATATTTTCATTTTCAACTATCTCTTTAGTTATAAATGCTGAAAGAGCTTCAAACGCAGTTTTATGAATCTTTCTTTTTTGATGCCACTGGCCTTCTTCATCAGGTAAACATTCATCAGTATTTTTTTTACATTTAAATTGGTACGAAATTAGACAGTTCGAATGGTACAGAATAGGCTTATAACTATTTAACTTGTCAAGAAGTTCTATATCGTTTAGAACACTTGCCATTTTTTTAATTGATTCTAACTTGCTTAGGGTCTGTATTAATGACGGATATATACTTTGACCACTAATTTTTTTTCTTACGTAACCACAAAAAATACAAGAATTTTTTTCATTTTCTGCAGACGGCAAATCTTCTGTAAATTCTTTCTGCAATTTTCTATCAGCTTGGTTTCAAGTTGGAAGTGCGTCTGGTGCAAATGATTCAAACATTTCGCTAATAGAAGTTTCAGATACACTAATAGAATTTTCTGTCAGTGATTCAGCTGGTGTACCATTGGCTGCAGATACCTAATTAGAATACATATTTTATAGCTAAATTTTTATTTACAA
The DNA here is from genome assembly GCA_037103525.1 of Ganaspis brasiliensis. NCBI lineage: Eukaryota > Metazoa > Arthropoda > Insecta > Hymenoptera > Figitidae > Ganaspis > Ganaspis brasiliensis. Next base: position 1,746,161 of record JAZKLR010000045.1, on the reverse strand, counting down.
TTTTAGATTTACAATTGTTATGTACCTCTTTCAAATCAGCATCAGTACTTAAATTTATTAAATCCTCACTCTCAATTAAATTAATTGTTTCATCTTTAGATGATAGCAATAGTTTCGCCACATTTCTATCGGGATCCGAGGACGTACTTGGTAAATTCTATGAAACGGATAAAGATTTAACCAATAAAGAATTATAAAACAACGATAATCATATAAAAAGAATTTAATATAAGTAGATACGTCATTTAAATTAAACTGAATTCAAACGTAATATTAAAAATTTTATTATTAATTTAACACACAATTAAATAAAGTATTGAAAATTTGGTTATGATAGCAAAATTAATATTATTAAACCATAAATAACTTAGATTTTGAGATAAAATTAAAATATTAGTTTCAAGGCATATAAACTTTTAACAAAAACTAAAATTATTCATTCTGTACCTCATAAAAGGTTTCAAATTCTGATTTGTACTTTTGCTTCAGCACTAAAACTTTTTTCAAGCATGGTGTGTGGTAACCATAATATAGGTTTCTTGATACTTTTGGCAGTTGTGTTTCACCATATTTGAATCCTTTGATGCGTCGAAATTCTATCATTAAAACACATTTCTTGTAATTTTCATCATTTAAGTGTTCTATTTTTCCTCCTTCTAGACATACAAAACAAGTTTCCATTTCTCTTAATTAAAAAAATTGTAACTTTTTTAACCTACATTTCAAATTATTTACTTAATGTAATATTGTTTATATCATGTTGTCATGCAAACGTTTCAACATAATGCCAACTTTGTGCGCGGTACTTCTTTCTCATTTAAATAAATTTTGAAACTTTCACATCTGGCAACCGATTGTCCAAACCATATTTTAAATGGCAACCTAGTCTAGACATGTAGAAAAATATCTAATCTCTACATTGATATAGGATTTTCTCTTAAAACTTATAAATGCACAAAATCAACAAAAAACAGCGCTTTTTCATGTGGCTGCCGGCACGACGGCCCAAGAAGAATAAGGCAACCTTATATTTTCTTCATCCTTTGCCAATGACCTTTCTTATAGTAACTATTTTATCTTTAAAACTTACGACACAGAAATTCAACAAAATATAACAACAAATTATTTTTTTTAGAACAAAATGGCCCACAAAGGCTTAAGCACCCTAGGGGTTTTGTAAACTGTTTTAAATGAACTTTCATATAAAATAAATTTTATCCTTAAAACTTATTAGTGTATAAATCATGCAGTGGGATCTTATACTACAAAACATTAGTTGATGACAAACTAAAAGTATAAATCAATTTACCCTCCGTCTGACACCTGGGTCCAGCCAGACCCTTTTCGTTTTTAATAGTTAATTAAACATATTTCTAATTCAGTTAGGGACTTGTGCTTTCAGGTAGCTTCCTAAAATTTAATTGGCTTTCGATTTATGAAAAATAAAGAGGAGAAAAAAATACTTAAACAGGATTATTACAAGGATTTTAAAAATACACCTTCGGACCGACACCCGGGTCTGGCTAGACCCCTCTCCACTATGCTTGAAAAAGTTCAGAATTTGATACAATTTAATCATGCAAACAGCCTTTTTTACTATTTCGTTACACTTTTTTGTTACTTAAATCCTTGCCGTAAGTATTTACACACCTATAAGAATATATTCGTATGTGTATTCCTACTTTGAAAGAAGTGTAAAATAGACTAAACAGAAAAGTGCGAGTTTTGAAATAACAATTCATATTTACACTGAGAAAGATATGAAATCAAAAATATATACTTGCTTGCTAAAAAGATGAGTTTGAATACCTTTAACACTTTCTAAATCTGAATAAATTGGAATTTCGTTAATTTTTTGCTTATCCAATCAGTGAATCAGTAACTAAAATATCACTTAAAATCGTTGTTTTTCTGTTAAATTTGATTAATTTAACAAGCAAGTTAATAAAACACTTGCATCAATCCCTGTAATTAACTTTAATCTTTTTTCAAAACACCTAATAGGCCATTTTTGACTCTACAATATTTTTACTTATATTTTACAAATATAAAACATCTTCTGACCACGTTCTAAGTAAAATTTTATTTACAAATTTAATGTGCAAAATTAAGCTGGCCATACATTTTTTTGGTGATTGAAAACAAGTAATCAATCACTTCTGTCTCTTAAAAAAACATATTATAATTTCTTACAAACAATCAAGTTTCACATTCTTTCCTTAGTAAGAATTTATTTATAATTTCAGTTTTGCAAATTTATACTGAACAGTAATTTGCTTTATTTTAATATAAAGTAATTAATAATTTTTAGATATTAAAAACACATTAATTAATTTATTACATTTCCACATTTTCATTTCACTTCTTGACAGTGAATATTTTTAAAAGTTCCAATTCAAATTTTTTTTTTAAATACGAAAAAAATTAATTACTGGGCAGCATATTTTGCTACTTGGATTTCCAAAGAAAATTTTACTTAGAAAGGGTAATGTGTTTTGTATTTGAGAAATTTTTATAAAAATTTTGTAGAGTGAAAAATGGCCTATTACGTGTTTTGAAAAAAGATAAACGTTAATTACAGGAAAGTAGAAATGGAAAAAATATATTTATCGGACAGGGTAGTTTTGTTAATTAAAATATTAAATAAATTTTTATTTAGGAGAGGATAGGAAACTTGTTTGTAAGTGTAAAATTAAATAATGTGTTATGAAAAGAAAAAAAAATTTTTCTTTTTTTAAAAAGCCGAAAAAGTTAGCTACTGTTATATTTTGCAAATTGGAATGTGAGATATTTTTTTAATTAGAAAAGAATTACTAATTGGTTTGTACATGAGAAATTAAATGTGTTTTTAAAAGCAAAAAATTATTAATTAGGAATTTTTAAAAACGACAAAAAATAAATAACGGTCCAAATAATTTTTTAAATTAGAAATGTTTAAAATTGGAACTTTTAAAAATTTTCACTGTCAAGAAGTGAAATAAAAATGTGGAAATGTATTAAATTAATTAATGTGTTTTTAATATCTAAAAATTATTAATTACTTTATATTGAAATAAAAAAAATTACTGTTCAGTATATATTTGCAAAACTGAAATTATAAATTCTTACTAAGGAAAGAATGAGAAACTTGATTGTTTGTAAGAAATTATAATATGTTTTTTTAAGACACAGAAGTGATTGATTACTTGTTTTTAATCACCAAAAAAATGTATGCCAAAAAAATGTATGGCCAGCTTAATTTTGCACATTAAATTTGTAAATAAAATTTTACTTAGAACGTGGTCAGAAGGTGTTTTATATTTGTGAAATATAAGTAAAAATATTGTAGAGTCGAAAATGGCCTATTAGGTGTTTTGAAAAAAAAAAAAAGTTAATTACAGGGAAGTAAAAATCAAAAAAATATATTAAGCGGGAAGTACAGTTTTGTTAATTGAAATATTAGATACATTTTTAATAAGAGAAATTTGTTTGTAAGAGTGAAACTGAATAATAAGTTGGTAAAAAAGATTATTTTCTTTTTTTGAAAATAAAAAAAGTTAGCTACTGTTAAATTTGCGAATTAAAATGTGAGATTATTTTTAAATTAGAGAAGAATAAGAAATTGGTTTATACGTGAAAAATTAAATTATGTGTTTCTAAAAGACAAAAACTATTAATTAGGAATTTTTAAAATCGACGAAAATTAAGCACCGGACAAATAATTGAAAAAATATTAAATTTAAACATTTTTTCACTTTTGGGAAGATAATTAAAATGTTGGAATGTAATAAATTGATGCAAGTGTTTTTATTAGCTAAAAATGCTTAATTGAGTTCATTTCAGATAAAAAAGTTTATTACTGTTTAGTTTAATTTTGCAAAAGAAATTGTTTTTTTGTAGTAAAAGTTATCATTTTTGTGTTTCATTGGGCAGAGAATAATTGTAAATTGTTTTAAAATTACAGAAAATTCCTTTCGGAAAGTATAAATTTTCTAATTAGAATACTTAGCCCTCCGTCTGACACCTATTCTATACCCTTCAGACCGACACCTGGGTCTGGCTGGACCCCTGTACATTTATGTTCATTTGTATGCAAAAATATTTTCATTAAATTTAAACAACTTAAAATTTTACTATTTTTATTCACTAACTGACTTCTTGCTTGTTAAATTAATCAAATTTAACAGAAAAACTACGATTTTAAGTGATATTTTAGTTACTGATTCACTGATTGGATAAGCAAAAAATTACCTGTTTGGTGACACAAACCCCACAAAACTGACCATAAAGATTGTCATGTTGTATAGGCACAAGTAAATGTTATTTCGAACAACAGCTAAAATTAAAGATTTTAACATTAATAAATTGAAATAATAAATGCAATAAATAATGAACGCTTTAAATAATTTATTAAAATCAAATATTTAATAATAAGAACCATAAAATATTTTAATTTTATCAGTTAGTTGTACAAAATAACATTTACCTGTGTTAATATGAGAATTTTCAAAAAACTGTTAAGTCAAAATAATAATGACTTAATTTGAAACATCGAAAAGTATGCAAATGATTTTACAGAGAACATATATCCTGATCAAAAAGCAATAAATTTACTGATTTACAGCAAAATTCACTAATACATTAAAATATTGCTGTTTTGAAATAGATGTATACTGTGGACTAAAGAAAAAGCAAATTTAAACTGTTTCAGTTTTTAAGAGAACGGTTGTGTCAAGGTTTGGCTTAAAACTTCAATGCTTTTTTTTCTTTTTTAATAATTACAGAAGTTATTTTATCGACTTTGTAAATATAAATTGTTATTTCAAAACTCGCACTTTTCTGTTTAGTCTATTTTACACTTCTTCCAAAGTAGGAATACACATACGAATATATTCTTATAGGTGTGTAAATACTTAAGGCAAGGATTTAAGTAACGAAAAAGGTTAACGAAAAAGTAAAAAGTCTTTATTTTTTATAAATCGAAAGCCAATTAAATTTTAGGAAGCTACCTGAAAGCACAAGTCCCTAACTGAATTAGAAATATGTTTAATTAACTATTAAAAACGAAAAGGGTCTGGCTGGACCCAGGTGTCAGACGGAGGGTTAATTGATTTATACTTTTAGTTTGTCATTAACTATTGTTTTGGGAGCCATTGATCCTTTTTCGTTTTTGATATTTTTTGCTTTGGTGGTTTCGCCTCTTGATAAAAGAACAACTGTGAATTAAGGCCTATGATTAATTAAACTTCTTGTGATCTTTATTTTCTGTTTTTTGATTTTCTGCGAAATAATTAAATAATATTAATTGACTTATATATTGTTAATATTATAATTTACATTAATCTTTACGGCTTATTTTTTTCTTTTTAAAAATATGTTTTATTGCTTTAAAAAATAACTTCAAAATGTTATAACTTTAAACACAGATAAAGGGCTACATAGGACTTCGAAGGTATTAAAAGCTATGCCCATTATAATTTGGAACTTTATCTTCAGAGTATATAAGTCTTCAGCATCTGATGAATAATTTCTTGAGAATATAAATTTTGTTTATTGTAATATCTTCTATAAAAAATAAGAATTATTATTTATTACAATTCATACCAATTTCAATGTCTTTTAGCATTTATGGATTTAATAAGAATAATTTTAAGAACAACAATTGCGTGATAAATTATTTTTAAAAAACATTGTTTAGTTTATAGTTAAATTAAAACAAGTTATAGTTTATTTGACTATTTGTAGAGAAATTGTTTAGTTTAAAGGTAAATATAAAATGTAATTTATAGTATTAAAAAACCTAATGTAAAAACCTAAATATTTGTACATATGGAATAAAATTACTATTATTAATTAAAAAACAATAAAATCGTTTTTTTAATAAATTATTTATTTATTATGTATTAGGGTCAAAAGTATAGTTAGCATATTTATTATAATAATTTATCATTTCACTCATTGTAATAAGCAATAAGATAATTTATAATTTAAAAATAAATTTACTATTAAGCTTCTTATGTTTATAATTATAGATTTGATTATTTAAAAATTAAATTAAACGTTTGATAAAGACATTATTAAATTGACTAATTATGGAAATTAATTATATAAAAATGATGGGTATTTATCTATAAATTATACAATTTAGCTTAATGCTTTAAGTAATTATGATATTTTATCAATTTCATATTCAAATTACACTGGGTAACAAAAAAGTAATGATGTTGTGTTTATTCCACAATTCTTGTGTTTATTGAATGTTTGGGTGCCAATGTACAAGAAAATATCAAAAAGAAAAATTTCAATTTATTCAGACCCCTAAACAGGAAAGCTCTAATATGGCTTAAAAGAATGCTTTAACCTTTATCTTTTGAAACCAACACTGAAAGAAAATTTATAATTTGCGGGGAACCTGTATATACCGAGTTCCCCCTAATGTATCTTTGATATTCCGGCCAAAATAACTAGGAGTCAGTTTTTAAAAATTCAAAATGGCGGGTCCAATATGGCGAAAAAATTTTTAAAATCGTTCAGATTCGCTCAAAACTTGCTACTGTGAGGTTTTTGGGGTCGCTGATTACGAATCTAAAGTCATTTTTTAAAAATTCAAAATGACGTATCCAATATGGCGGAAAAAATTTTAAAATTGTTCATATTTGCTCGAGACTTGCTACAATGGGGTTGTTGGGGTCGCTGATTACGAATCTAAAGTCATTTTTCAAAAATTGAAAATGCATGATCTAATATGGCGGAAAAAAGTTTTAAAATCGTTCGGATTCGCTCGAGACTTGCTACTATGGGGTTTTTGGGGTCGCTGATTACGAATCTGAATTTAGTTTTCAAAAGTTTAAACTTGCGGGTCCAATAGGGCGGACAAATTTTTGAAAATCGTGTGGATTTGCACGAGACTTGGTACTTAGGGTTTTTTGGGGTCGCTGATTATGAGTCTATATTTAAAATATAAACTTTTAGTGCTTTTTTAGAACTTTTTTCAAATACGCTGCATGCTGTACAGTCTATATGGATTATGCCCTATGTTTATACTTGGAAATGAGTTTGATACATTTGGAAAAAAGTTCCTTTTTTTTACAGACATGACGACCAAAAAATAAATTTTTTTATTTTCTTAACTATGTTGAGTTTAAAATTTTACTGTTATTTAAATGTGTACATACACATTTTTTTAATCTACTGTGTTTTTTTACATCAAAATCGATTTCGGTTAATGCACAACGTCACACAGAATAGTTTAAAGTGACGAGTTGACGTAAAAAAGTAAACTATTATGGAAAAATATTAAGAAGAATTTATACGAATATTTTTGAAAAGTTTAAAGGTATGTTAAGTCAATTATTTTTGGATTTTTAATCTTATAGTTTTAAATATCAAATTTTTTATTAAAATAAACAAACATTTCTTTTTGCATGTAGGTAATGCCTTTTTCCTTATGTGCATGCTGAGTAATCCTTATTGCAAGCTATCTCCTGATTCCTTTTGTTACGTTTGTGGTCATTTAATTAAAACAAAACAAAAAAAAAACATAAAATTGTCCCTAATACGAAGTTCACTGAAGCATATGAAGCTTATTTTGGATTCTCAGTGAGTCATCAAGACAAAAATTGGGCTCCTCATGTTAGTTGTGGTAGTTGTCGATCAACTTTAGAAGGATGGCTGCGAGGTACTCGAAAATCAATGCCTTTTGCTCTTCCTACGATTTGGAGAATGCCAACCAATCATTTTCATGATTTTTACTTTTGTCTGATCGATATTTTAAATTTTAAAAGGGAAAATAATCGTCACAAAAATGTAATTTATCCAAACGTTGCATCAGTGACTGCTCCTGTGCTACACAGGTAAGAAAATCTTGTTCCTGCGCCTCCAGCTGCTGATTGTGAGATGAACATAGTCGAAGATGAAGCTGGTTCACTATTTGCAAATTTGTTGCAAAGTAAGAATTATGATGATGAAGAGCATGGTGACGAAGATGATGATGATGATATTGATATGCATATTGTAAATGAAAAATCCGATGAACCGCACTTCCCACCTCAAGCAGAAATGGACAAATTAATCAAAGATTTAGGTCTCACTAAATTAAACTCAGAACTTTTAGTTTCAAGGTTAAAAGAGTGGAATTTATTGGACCGGGGATGCAAAGTTACAACTTATAGAAACCGACATGAAAATTTTGCAAGATTCTTTGAAATGTCAGAGAAATTGTGCTTTTGTTTAAACGTAGATGGTCTTTTTGAGAAAATAGGAATTTCTCATGTACCTGAAGACCGGAGATTGTTCATAGACAGTTCTTCAACTAGCATTAAGGGTGTTTTATTGCATAATGGTAACAAGTATCCTCCGATTCCAGTAGCACACTCAGTTCATTTAAAAGAAGATTACCAAAACGTCAAACTAATGTTACAAAAAATAAAGTATGAGAGTTACAAATAGGATGTGTGTGGTGACTTCAAGATGTTGTGCTTTTTACTCGGAATGCAAGGAGGATACACGAAACATTTATGTTTTTTGTGTTTTTGGGACAGTAGAGCTGATTCAGAGCACTTTATTAAACGAGAATGGCCATCAAGAACGCAACTAGTCCCTGGACGCCATAATGTCATTCAAGAAGCTCTGGTAGATACGATTAAGATTCTATTGCCACCCTTACACATAAGGTTAGGTATGATAAAGCAATTTGTCAAGGCTCTGGATCATTCATCAAAAGCATTTCTTGAGATAAAAGCAATGTTTCCAAAATAGTCAGATGCTAAGATAAAGGGAGGTATATTTACAGAGCCTCAAGTTCGGCAAATGTTCAAATCTCAGAGGTTAGAAAAAGCAATGACAAAAATAGAAAAAGATGCATGGCAGTCATTTAGGCTCGTGGTGGAAAATTTTCTTGGAAATAGAAAAAGTGATAATTATGAGGAATTGGTTGATAATCTCTTAAAGAAATTTCATGCACTTGGATGTAGGATGTCGATCAAGCTGCACTACTTGCACTCTCACTTGGATTTCTTTCGGCCGAATTTGGGTGATGTAAGTGAAGAGCATGGTGAACGGTTTCATCAGGATATTCAGGCAATGGAACAGCAGTATCAAGGGCACTGGGATACAGCCATGATGGGAGATTAAATATGGAACTTGGTTCGTTGTTTCAGCTACACGACTCACAAACGCAAGCGGCGATCTAATATTTGTTTTAATACTAACAATTAAAACTGTTGTAAAAGTTTTAAGAAATTTGTTTTAACATTGTTTTAAACTTTGTACATGATTTCTTTTAAGACTCGCATTGTAGTAACTTTTAACTTTTAAGTCTGTTTGATTCTTGAAATTTTCAAAAAAATATTGTTTTAAAATTTGTGCACATTCTTTTTGCAACTAAAAGACTGAAATATTATAAAATTAATATCGTTTTATTAATTGATAGATATCGTTAATATATATCATTTCTTTTTAGAAATGTTGATATTCGTATGCAACTGATCAAAATAAAAAAAAAATATTTTTAATAATTTTTAATAAATCTTATTTGTCAAATTTGTTATTTGTCTGCTAGATATCTATTAATATGTCTGAAGAATTAAAAGAGCAATAATAATTCCAAGAAAAGAAGTTTTGGAGATAATAACAGTAATTTCATCCGATGCCGATGCCCTACACGTACAATATTTGATTTGTCTTTAAATTTGTAATCAACAACCGTAACCTTGTTACATTAAAATGTTCCTAATAAATACGAAAGCATTGTATTTAAAAGTTGTCTGACATTTCAAATAAATCATTTTGAACTTCTTAATTCTAATTAAATATGATTCACTATTTACAATTTTTAGAACATGACTTTTAATTCGCCCAGAAAAATTTCCCAAACTTACAATTAAAAAGTTTTTTAAGCGAATCTAAACAATTTTTAAAGATTTGTCAGCCATATTCGATCCGCCATTTTCAATTTTGGAAAAATGACTTCAGATTCGTAATCAGCGACCCCAAAACCCCCATAGTAGCAAGTCTCGAGCAAATCCAAACGATTTTTAAAATTTTTTCCGCCATATTGGATCCACCATTTTGAATTTTTTAAAAATGACTTCAGATTTGTAATCAGCGATCCCAAAAACAATACAGTAGCAAGTCTCAAGCGAATACGAAAGATTTTTAATTTTTTTCTGCCCTATTGGATCACTATTTTGAATTTTTGAAAAATGACTTCAGATTCGTAATCAGCGACCCCAAAAACCCAGCAGTAGCAAGTCTCAAGCGAATCTGAACAATTTTAAAATTTTTTCCGCCATATTGGATCCGCCGTTTTGAATTTTTAAAAACTGACTTCAGATTTGTAATCAGCGACCCCAAAAACACCTAAGTAGAAAATCTTAAGCCAATCTGATGATTGAGAATTAATTTGCACCAATGCTTAGATTCCTAGTTATTTTGGCCGGAATATCAAAGATACATTAGGGGGAACTCGGTAAATACAGGTATCTCGCAATTTATAAATTTCTTTTCAGTTTCGGTTTCAAAAGATAAAGGTTTAGGCTTTCTTTTAAGCTATATAAAGGTGATCCCAGAATGCAAGTATTTTAAACGTCGACGCGTTGATAGCGACGCGTCGCTCTATTGTTCAACAATGGATCAACGCGTCGCTATAAACACAACATCCTTGTTTTTTTGTTACCCACAGTTATTTACTTTAAATAAAGAAAACTTTTAATTATATAAAACATTTTTAAAATTGTTAAATTTAATTTTTGATTGAATTATATAGTTAAACATTTTCGGACAATAATATTTGCACACTTACATATTTAAAATTCTAATAATCAAAAAGTTTCTTATAAATTTAAATTTTACATTGAAAAAACTAGTTAAATTAATATTAAAAAAGATCTTTCAAAATTACCATATTAAATTAATTATGTATTCTAAACAATACACAATTTCAACAAATTAATATTATTTAAATGGAGTATAATATATTTCAAAACAATAACCTTAGTTTTATGAAAATGTTTAAATACAATTAATTTATAAAAACTTACCAATATTATAACTGTCATGTTGTACATATTCAATCAATTTTCGCCCTCTCGATAACTTAAAATTATTTAGGGCACCACACTTTATTTAAAGTTTTTTAAATATATCAATTTATAACCTTTCAGTTGAAACCGGTTTGCCGTCACCGACTTTGAATTTACGGACTCCACCCTTTGAGCCCGTGAATAACCACCGAAGTCCGTTTATTTATTCGAAGATCCTTTCTCCGGGCGCCAGGTAGATCGAGTACCCGGACTCCGTTTTCACAACAAACGGTACCGTATCCAGACTGGCTAGCTCGACGTCTAAATTGGCTTCCCGTCTCAAGATCATCATTCACGTCGATATGGGAGAGGGGGGTGGACAGGCACGAAACAATGCACTAACGAACAATGAAAATTAATCGAACACTTTAACTGAGTTTACACTATTGAATTAATTTTATTTAACGAAACACTTCACTGAGAATTCTCGTCGAGAGGCGTAGAGGGAATTCGCACTTCGAGGTGAACGGTCAGCCGGCCGGCGCGGTGAAGATGGCGGCGTCCGTGCTTCACAACTTGGTCGGGTGGCTGACCACATTTAATCACAGAACTCGTGACCCCACGAGTTCCAAACACTGGCACAGGGTAGAAAAGCTGTTCACCAACCTTTCAGCTGTTGAAGAACCTTCCGGTCATCCATTTTCTTGGTTTCACCAAACGAACAAGAAAAGACAAATCGGTCACACCGGCGAGCACGTGCGTCGATTCAACAGGCCAAACCCGAACTGCTCGAACAACGTGCTTCATGCATGCATTGGCGCTGCGAGGCTAGCTTTTGCAGCCCACCGATTAGTGGTGCCACCATTCAGTTTTCGGGCCTTTGATTTTCCTTGCCTGTACCTGCGGACCTTGTAATATCGACGTCGATCCTTCGCGCCAACTGACCATTTCACATTCGTTGATTCTAATTTCAAATGTATCAATCTCTGAGACGTGCGGTTCCCTAATTTCTCAGAGAATTGCTCAGTGGTACAATATTCTTTTAATTCACGACAATTATTTTTTTTTTGTTCTTTCGTATTTACCAAAACCAATAATAATTCAGATACAAAATAATGTTCAAATACGAAATCATATGAATTATAATATTTTGAGTGTCGGTGAGTCCGGATCTGGCCATTATTTGCGATTTAATTTAAAAATTAACTAAAATCATTTTCTGTGCAAACTTATTGACATTTTTACTCGGGCAGTTCATCGGGGCCGCCGTTAAGGAACTACTTTTGTGACGAGTTTATAAAAAACCACGTTACAATAAGGAGCAAAAAATTATCACTGGGAAAGGAAAAGATACAAGACATCTTTCCTTTAAAAAAAAATAAATAAAATGTCCTCTTAAACTATTATAAATGGTTATTAATGACCTTGTTAATAATAAGTTTTTGAAAGTTTTTAGACATTTTAGCAAAAATGTCTAAACATTAAATCTAAAAATAAAACAAATAATATGAATTTAATTTACAAAGATAAAATTTTTTAAAATTAAAAATATGAAATTTAGATTTTTTCATTCTTTGGAAAACATAAGAACCTACCTAAGAACCTACATAAGAAATTACATAAGAACTTACGTTTGATCTTTTGCCAAATGCACACGTAAGATCTCACGTAATTTCTTACATAAGAAATCACATCAGAACTAACATAATTTTAGAAAGTAATAATTCGTCGCTCATCATTGTTAATAATAAGAAACACTGACCCAGGTCCTACAGACACCTGACTAAAAATGACTAATCACATTCTGTGATATTTAAAAAAAATTTAGAAATTTCTGTATGAGGTAAAAATCTTTTTTGCTCATTTCGATCGAAAAATCCTTTTCTTATTAGAACTAACATAAGTTACTAGGTAAGATCTAACCTAAGAACCTACATCAGATCCTACATAAGGTTTTGAAATAAAGAACACAATTACCGACAAAAGATAAATTTTACAGTACTTTGAATGATTCTAGTATTTCTGATGAAGATTCTTTGCATGCACAAAAGGTGTGGAATGAATTCAATTGTCATAAGGTTTTAAAATAGGGTTTCATCAAGTTTTTCAATTAAGTAAAATACTCGTAAGGAAAAACTCCTTTGCGCGTTAATAATTGAATTTTAACGTCACTAAAGCTCAAAAAAACAGATTTTACAATCTTGTCCTCATCAAGATAAGATGATAATTTGTCCAATGATGATGACATAAATTTAAAAGAATCGATAAAACGCAACTTAATAAAACTATCGTTTATATTTTCAGTAAAACTGATGTATTTTTCTTTGTTTATTGGAAGCAAATCAACTCTTCCGTTAATTTCGCTTGCAATAGCTTTAATAATAAAATGAGTATCATAACCACTTAGGTTATGAAAAACAACAGGTATGGTTGGCGATTCGTGGTAATTAATATTACAGTCTTGATGCGCCGCGCCTCTGTACATCCCTGTTAAATGATTATGGTCTCTTACTTTTACATTCCTATGCGCAAAATTCTTTTTACAAATATGACAAACAATTGCATTTCTAAAATCTACTAACTGCTGTGGACTTAACACATCCATCGGTTCAACATTTTTAAAGATAGACTCTACTGTTTCAACTATATGCTTTAACTCTTTGGAAAACCATTTTGCAGGATTATCGACATTTTTTGGAGATGCCTCATATCTAGATACTGAGTCATTAAACCCGCACTTTAAATAATATCCTATGCTAAGTAATTTATGATCTTGTACGACACTAGTATTACTTTCTTCTTGTGATTCAGCAGGAATCAAAAGACTTTCGCAATCAGCGAATATAATGAAAGGTACACGCTCTTTGTTTTCAAAATTTTTAAATTCAACAGTGTGACAACCAGGTTGTGGGAGTTAAAAGACAAGACTTGTAATTCATCTTCATCATCAAAATCTTCATCAATCTAGTGTCCATAAACGTTAACTGAAATATTATTTAAAGATTCAAATTTTACAACATCTTTTAATGCAACAAGGAATTCAATTCTGGTGAAATCGAGTTCGTCTTTATAAGGTGAATATTTTGTGACTCGTTCTGGATGGATTTCAAATGAGTGTAAATCAGATAAAACTGCCCACTTGAAACATTGGTTATCTCTCTTATTCTTAACATTAATGCATGCTTGTTTTTTTTTAATTTGCAATGGTAAATCAATATAAGAACTTGCGCGCATAGGATTGTACTTATTAATATTAATCTCTAATCTTTGAATAGAATTAAGTTTCCAATTGGAATCTTTTTCCTCAAATTCTTCAATCTTTTGTAAAATAATTTGCTTAACATTATTATTATACCAGTCTGTTAACAAGGTTGTAACAAAAATTTCATCAGTTTTTGCAGTAAACGTTTTTAAATCATACTCTACAGTTCCATCACTCAAATCTTTTATAAATTTCGCAAACAATAATGCATACACTTTTATCGAACCATACCTGTTTAAAGCTATTTCTATATAATGTTTAAATACCATGGACGTATGAATTATATGGACGGAGCATATCTTTGCGGGGTCGTACCTCTCGTCCGTAAGGGGGGATCCGAGATTAGTTGGCTGAACACATAGGAATACACAGTCAGCCAATCAGCGAGATGCCAACTAGCTTCCCTCTTCCGATCGACCGAATCTACCCCCTCATCTAAAGTAAGAGCTTGTGCTCCGTCCATATAATTCTTAAGTCCATGTTAAATACAGAAAATGCATCATCAAAAAATTCATTAATATCTAAATGACTAAGATTCATAATAGCGCTAGTTTGTAGCCGATTATTGAACGCTTTATCAAAATCAACCCATTTAATTCTCTCATTCGACATTTGCATACCAGCACCGCGTATCATGATAGCCTCGAAATGGCAACGCAAATATTCAACTTTTAACAACAATTTAAAACATTTTGATTTTTGAGAAGATGACAATTCACATTTATGCAAAAAAATTTAATTATATTTATATACCTTTGACATTTGTTTTGCCATTTGAAGGCATTGATATATCTATCATCGCCAGTCATTGCTACAGTAAGCGTAAACTCATGCTCTACCATTTTGAAGAAGTTGTCAGACTATTGACAAACTTCATTGTACTCTTCGAGATCAATCCGTTTTCTCAATTTTTTATCCATCTTAATCTTTGGCATCTTAAGAAAGATAAATAAAAATAATCTAATACTAAAAAGTTGAAAATAATAGTAAAAAAGAAAAAATCCAAGACTAATAAGTCTGAAAAAAACTTATAAAAAATTATACTTATAACTAAGAAGCACACACTAAAATCTAGAAGAAGAAAAAAAAATCTGAAAAATGTTAAGATGATAATAAATATAGAAAAATCAAGATTTAAAAAATCTTAAAATGATAAATGAAAAAGAATCGAAAAGCTGATAAATCTTAAGATAATAATCTTAGTTAATGCTACGAGTTATGCAAGTAAAGGAATGATGCATCTGCCACGCGCTCCGCACCTTATACCCTCCGCTCTTTAATATAGTTTGATTTAATACTCACCTAAACTCACCGACACTTGAGCGAAAATTCTAAATTACCCACTCCAAGCATCAAAAAACACTGTCGGTAACACGGGAAATTTAAACAAATCCCCTTTCAAATGCCGGTAAATTTAAACAAGCCCCCCTTTTCAAACAATCAAAATAATGTCGGTAAGGCAGGAAATTCACACAATTGGGGAAATCCCCTTTCAAATATCGGTAACGTGGGAAATTCAAAAATCCCCAGCAGCAACGGCCAAAACAGGGATGGAAAACCCCATAGGAACCGCCTTTTCTTTAAGCAATTAAAAAGTGGCGCCATCTAGCGGCGTTCAGCAGAACTAGGTCGGTAAAACGGAACACCTTGCAGAAACACCACTTTTTACGGTCGGTAAAGTAAAAATCTGCATTACTGACCGTCAGTAACTGTCCCCGTATCCTCTTTGCTATACTACTCATTATGGTATTTGTAATAAATCGATATTTACTAATTTGTTTTGCAAAAGAGAGATACGTCTACATTGAAATCAGATGAGAGCACTTAAGTTTACAAGATTGATCAGTCTTAAAATATTTATTCTGTTGCAATTTTTAAATAATTTAAAAAATTTTTTTTATTGTACTTTATTTTATTAGGTTTTTTTTATCAATTCTTTTAAAAATAAGACCACGGAAAAGTGTGTCTACTTTCATCGCAGTAGCTGACCATAAAGGTACAAAGGAAACATATAAATAACAAACATGCAGAACGTTTTTTCTTAATCGACTCTTTTTCTGAGCATGGGTCATTTTTTGTTGTCACAAAAGATGCTATTTTAGTCACAGATGAATCTGCAATTAAAGTTTGAGCAAACATCCAATTTAAAAAAACTGTCAAAGACAATAAGATAAAAATACAAAAAGGAAAAACTATCATGGAATCAGGTATTCATTATTTAAAGAATTTATTGATTATAGTAAAGTATAAATTAAATAAAATTTGTAGATGATAAAGTAATATATATATTTTTTAGATTCTGAGGCAAAGGTTACGAACGAAAAAGAAAAGAAAATTGCTAAAATTAAATCTAGAAAAATTAGTAGAGAAGAGAGAAAAGAAATTGACAAATTGCAATCCGAGAGAAAGAGACTAGAATATGTTGAAATAGCAAGAGAAGCAAATGGTTGTAATTGTTCGTTTTATCTAGTGGTCTTCTTTTTATGTTAGTAAGACCTAAGAAAAGACCTGAGGGAAGGTAAGTAACCATATAGTCAGTTTAAATAAATTGACATTTATTTAAAGCAATTTTCTGCTGTTTAAACAGTTCAGTTAAACACATTCGCGTAGCGTGTTATTATGGTTTTAACACTCCTACAAAAGGCTGATAAATATCGAACTAGACTTCTACTTCTAAGTTGTGGTTCGTCGGTGGAAACACACTCGTAAGTATCTAACTAACTTTATTTATTTTTTATAACAATCAAAATAAGTTATTAATCCTTTTCTTCTGGTTGCGGTTCGTCGGTGGAAGCACGCTCGTAAGTAACAAACTAACTTTATTTATTTTTCATAACAATCAAAATAATAATAATCCTTTTCTTCTAGGTTGCGGTTCGTCGGTGGAAGCACGCTCGTAAGTAACAAACTAACTTTATTTTTCATAACAATCAAATTAATAATAATCCTTTTCTTCTAGGTTGCGGTTCGTTGGTGGAAGCACGCTCGTAAGTAACAAACTAACTTTATTTAATTTTCATAACAATCAAAATAATAACAATCCTTTTTTTCCAGGTCGCGGTTCGTCGGTGGAAACGCGTTCAATGTGTAAGTATAAGAACGAACTAATATTACTACATAAGTTCCAAATTAAATTAAAGTCTCTTTTCTATTCACAGGTTAATAAAATTGCTTCCGGTGGAAACGCACTCATCAGCGGTAGGTATTTTGTCAGACACCATGGTCGACTCAGGATCAACTCCTTATCGGGAATCGATTGAGAAAATATCAGTTCCGGTAGCCTCCTGGCGTTGACCGGAAATCAAATAGAAATAAACAAAATGTTCCGGTAGCCTTTCGACGTACAACAGAAAAATGGAACACAAGTAATAATTTATAAGTCCCAGGTGCCTTTCGGCGTACCCTGGGAGATAACACAGCCACACAAAAAAAATTAACTTCTTTGTCCGAGACACTACACTAGTGTATTCTTACGTATTTTTTTCTGCTGAATCCGAATCCAAAGTCAGAATTGCTAGATTGGCTAAATTTTTTAAAATAATCTCAAAAAACCAAATCTTAAAAAATTTCAAAAAACCCAAAAAACCAAAAAAAAAAATTTTTTAGCCGGGTCACTACACTAATGTATTTTTATATATTTTTCTCTGACGAATGTAAATCAGAGGTTAAAATTTGCAGATTAGCTAAAATTTTGAAAATTATCTCAAAAAAGATAAAAAAAACATCACCAATTAAAACCCAAAAAAAATTTTTTTTGTCCGAGACACTATGATAGTGTTTTCCTACGTATTTTTTCCGCTGAATCCAAATCCGAAGTCAGAATAACCAATTTGGCTAAAATTTTTGAGATATTTTCAAAAAACTACTTAAAAACACGAAAAAATTGAGTTTTTTGAGATTATCTCGAAAAATTTAGACAATCTAACAATTCTGACTTTGGATTTGGATTCAGCGGAAAAAATACGTAAGAATACACTAGTGTAGTGTCTCGGACAATAAAGTTGATTTTTTTTGTGTGGCTGTGTAATTAATGTCGACCAGTTCACTAAAGCCTCACGACGTACTTAATGAGACTGGGTTTACTTACCACGATGATATCTCGGCAAAGATGCTGGATCCATGGAGAAATATTGAATGACGACTCTGCGATTTGAGGGCTGTAATCTGGTCCTTTTGCCCCCGGCTTCTCACCGACCCCTGGCGCTGACTCCTACATATGGCAGTCGAGTGGGCTATACAGGCTAATCGGCTTTGAGTTCAAAATAGCCAGGGTAGTTATAGCCTCAACTCGCTAACTTGATCGCGAGTAAGGATGACTGCCGTGAAAACAGGGTTCTCTAGCAGCAACTCGGGTAACCCCTTCTGAAGCCTCAGGGCTCTCTAATCCGCGCCCGTCCCTGCGCAACCCACGTAGCACGCGTTTGTATCACCTCAGGCTTTAAATGTAATACGTCATCTTAAGACGGATCGTTATATGTTGAAATGGCGAAAGAGTTGTTAGAATATTTATATTTAGAAATGAGCAAAGAAGATGAATTAAATAACAAAATAAGAAAAAGCTTAAGTTTGTCAGAATATGTAAACAAAGAACTTATAAGTATTGTAAAGGTACTAATGATACACAAAAGAAGGTTTAATATTTATTATCCTTTAATAATATTCAATTTATAGATCACTTTGTATATTTTAAATTTCAATGCAGGACCTGGAAGGATGAAATTTCCTAAGAACGAAGAACTGTCTGTTGTGGATCAGGTGCCAAAGACAAAAGAAACAATTTGAATTTTATAACATTAAGTTATTAAAAAAGTTGAAATAATTTATACAAAATAAAACACTATTTTCATAATTTGTTGTATTTCCATATTTTTAAAAAACATATTGAACATAATTAATAATTATGTTTCAAATTTATAATTAAAGTTTTTTTTTTGGATAAATTGAAAATTTTCCCAAAAAACAGTTTCTCCTACTTAAACAAATACAAAATTTGACTTTTTTCGAAATGCGTAATTACGTTTAAATTGTATATATTAAGGTAAATAAAAAAATTAAATTAAAAAGATTTAAATTTAAAATATTTATTAGATATAAATTTGTTTCTTATTAAACACTTTGATTACTTTGATTTTCTTATTTTGATGTTAACTTCCTTGAAGAAATTGATCTAAACGACCTGGACATTGATTAGGCACTTGAAATCATAGTGGCAGTTGATTTTCCTATTTTGAGGTTAACTTCTTCGGAGAAGTTGACTCGAATACTGCCAAATACCATGTTTCAATAAAATCCATAAATTTTTAAATTTTTATGTCCGCCATTTTGGATTCGACATTTTGAATTTTTTAATTTTAACCTTCGATTTGTAATTAGGCGCCTAAAAACCGCCAAATACCAAGTTTAAAAAAATTGATTTTGAAAATTTTATGTCCGTTATTTTGGATCCGACATTTTGAGCTCTAAAATTTTGACCTTGGATTCGTAATGAGGGACCTTAAATATCGCTAAATATAAAGCTTCAATAAAATACATAAATTTTCAAAATTGTATGGCCGCCATTTTGGTTTTTTATTTTGAATTTTGAAATTTTTGCCAAATATTTGTATTCGGCGACCCCAAAAACAGTGAATTATATAACTAAACATTATAAATAAGTGGGTCTCTGTATACCGCTCTATAAAATTAAAATTAAATTATACAAATTATTATAAAAAAAATAGTAATTAATTATTACAAAATGAGTATTTTTATCCGTGCGGTAATTTTTAAATAAAATAGTTAAACACTATCCAGTATAATTTTGTAAATTGGAATGTGATATATTTTTATTCTTAGAGAAAAATAAAAAATTTGTTTTTATGAGAAAATATGAATTATGTACTTCTAAGAGACAAAAAGTACCTATTAATTAGTAATTTTTGAAAACGCCAAAAATTAGATACCGGGACAAAAAATTTTGAAATTTGGAATTTTTAAAAAAATTTCACTATCTGAAAGATTAAGAAAATGTGGGAATGTATTAAATTAAAGCATAATATGTTTTTAATATCCAGAGATGATTAATAAAGTTATCTTTAAAATAAGAAAAATCAATTACTGTCCAGTATAACGTTCCAAATAGGAAATTTGAATAAAGTTTTACTGAGAAACTTGTAAATGAATGAATAAATAAATATAGCGCTTTGCGTAGTCTAAAATCTGTAGAAGTCATAAAGTCGGAAGTTCCATTGGCATATGGTAACTAATTGCTTATTGGTCTCTCGAGGTAGAGGCCAATTTTAAATTTGACTTATCGTAAACACCACATTTCAAATACTTGTCAAGATATTTAAAAGTATATTTAAAAACTTGTAATATTGAAAGTTAAATATTTAATATTCAATGATTTTTATATTTATTTATCAAATTTGTGTAGTGTAGTGTATTTTATCTAATAATGAAGAAAAGTTAATTTTAATACTGTAACATGGTATATTTTTCGCGCACTTCACTAAACGCACCGTCCACATTTTTACACTCAGAGGTCGAAATATTAATTTTAGTTTTGTATATTGTTAACACTTTTCGAAATTTATATTTGTTTATGTTACGACTACCAAAATCGTCTGCTGGAGCCTCGAACTAGCACCACCACTACCATGAAGAAGATATAGGACAGAGAGATATCGTCGCCTGTCTCTCACCCTGCCATGAACTACCGTTTACTACGCACAGAGGTCGCCACCTACCCGTTGGATTTAAAAATCGATATTGAATCGAAAAATTCGTGTGTTCTCAAGCCACCGAACTCAGCCTTGATTGGATTTAAGGAAACAATTACTAAATAAGGATACACTAAAAATAATAGAATTATATTCTATAAATTATCACAATGTTTATTGTGAATGATATCTATTGTTATAGATCGAGAAATCAAGAAGCCTTTGGAGTCAGTTTTTGCCCATTGGCAGGAACCCTTTTGCTTCGGCCCTGACGTCAGTAAAGTTGTTTTCTGATATCAATTTGGAGACGTCCAATTGATAATAGCAGTTCTTCTCGAACACGTTTGTGTAGGATCAGACTGAAAGGAACATCTGATTCCTTTATTTGTGCTTTATAAGCTTTGTTTGAGATCTAATTTGGTTACCTTAATACCCCATATTCCGCTCCGAGCCTGATAACCGGAAGTCAAGTTTGACTAGGATAGTGCTAGAGCGAGACGGAGCGATTGGTTAGGGAGAGAAAGAATGATGAAAAAGGACCAGCTGTGGAAGAAGGGGTGAAGCAGACGATCACTCTTGGCGTCGACTTAGGACAATAAACACGAAAATAATAACCCATGGAGAAAAATTATAGAGATTGTGGACGCTGAACGTAAAAATTCTTTGAAGATTTGATTTTTATGTATGAAAGTTTAGTAAAGTTTAATTTTTGAGTAACGAAAGTGAAAAGAATATTCCAAGAAAAATTGACAATTTGTGGAACATCGGATTTTTAGTGTGAGTATATGTCTTGTAAAAATGCTTTCTTCCATTTTCTGTTCGTCCTCCGGATTCGGACACGTGATTATGAGAAAATTAGATTTATCCTTTTGAATTTAATAAAATTGTGTGAAAATGTATGATTATTATTACAGTGTAAAGTATGTTGAAATTATTAGTCTTTCTCTTTTGAAAAATTAGTTAAAATCAGTTCCAGTTGAATCCACGTGTTCAAACCCGGAAACGCTCTCTCGAGTAAGAATAATTTTACCTAAAGATTTCTTGATGTTTTGAAAAATATTGGATTTGTCTCCTTTAGAGTTTCTCAAAAAAATGTAAGAACACTAATTTAAATACGTCAGCCACAAGTCATGTTGTTTTATACAATAATTTTTAGTTATTCTAATGTTTCAATTATACGCCATTTTCGACCTCGCGAGTGAAATATAGAGACGCCAGAGTCATGAATTGTGATGCGCGATCGCAATTCATTTTTAGGTTATCTTTCCCTTTTATATTTTCCCGTAATTCTAAATTTATAATTTCGCGATAATAATGTAGATTTTTCCCCTCTTTCTCGAAATGTGGTTACCTTATAATTTTCTTCTCCTTAAATTTTCGAGTCTGTTATATTGTTTTACTAAGTATTTAAATAATTTATTAACGACACAAATTCTTTTTGATACTAAATTCACTATCTTCACGTTAGATGTTTGAGAATTCCCCCATTTGATAAAGTGTCAAAGTCATGCTAAACCCTATAATCAATGACACTTTTTTGAGGTTATGTAAATCTTATTCTTTTGTAAACTAAAATACCTCAATCTCTTATTATTTGTTAATTAATATTGTCTAGAAAATATTTTAAATTGTCTTTATAAATTTGAATTGTAAATCTATTCAAATAATGTGAATCCGAGATAAGCGTCATGGTTACCTCTCCCCCTTTTTGTCATACATTTTGTTAGATTTCGAAGTGCTAGCTATTTAAAACTGAATCACTATAGTCATATCGTCGCTTGGGAGAAGAACTCTGCCATTTCGATAAAACTCTGAAAACAAAACCAACTCGCAAGAGCTCTGAAAACTGCGCCATTCTAATTAACATTTAAAGAAAGTGCCATTTCGGAATTGACAGATTTTGTTTTTAAATTTAGGTTGGCAACGCGAAAGATTCTTATTAGGTTAAGAATATCGGTATAAAAAAACAAGCTCAGGTGATTTAAAAAATTTAAGAATTAAAATAAATTTACAATTATGTTTTAGTATTGATCACCTGAGCTTGTTTTTTTATACTGACATTATTAACCTAATAAAAATCTTTCGGGTTGCCAACCTAAATTTAAAAACAAAATCTGTCAATTCCGAAATGGCACTTTCTTCAAATGTTAATTAGAATGGCGCAGTTTTCAGAGCTCTTGCGAGTTGGTTTTGTTTTCTGAGCTTTATCGAAATGGCAGAGTTCTTCTCCCAAGCGACGATATGGAATTTCTGATTTAATTAGTTTTATCTATCTTATTCGATAACATTAGAATTAATCCAAGGTAATTTATTCTTCTAAATAATTTTCCCTTCTTTTAAAACTCACATCATTATTTTAATGTAAAATAGTGAATTGAGAGGAAGTTCCTGATGACATGTCGGGATTATTTCGAGAAACTCAGACGTTATTTTACACATCATAATCGAATTTTCGAGGTTATCTTGCTTATTAATTATAAAATTTAATTTATGTAAAACTTTCCTTTTATATAACATCCGGAGAAATAATAAATTAATTTCTAACCCTTATTGATTTGATAACGCTTATTAGTTGAATTTCGACTGATTCAGCCATAATTATCTCTGACACGAAAATTTATGAATTGACCCTTTATTTTTTTTGTAATGATCTTTTGTTGATAAAATTTTATAATGTATTCAAAGAAATTTTCTTTTGCTACATTTAGTAGAGTTTACTTTTTTTAGAATTCTATAAAAATTTTTAATAATTATTCCGAATTATCGATTTTGAGGTTATCTTTACTTTACTCTGAATGATAAACAATTTAAATTAATTTTCCTCTTATAATTTGTTAATAACGGCTCAAACAGTTATTAGTAGTTTTCTTTAGTCTTGGACATGTCATTGAACTGTTATTTTAAAAATTTTGAAATGTCTAATCTAAGGTTAGTGATTCGGTGTCAAATTGTTTTACGACAAAACCGCAATTATCAGAAATATTATAATGTTTAATTTAGTTTTCCCTTTTTTAAGTATCTTTGCAGATTACGTTATTTTCCAGTCATCTATTGAAATAAAGTCAAACATTCAACCTGTTTATAGTGAATATTCAATTTATTTGTTCGTATATCTTGAGGTTTTTTATAATAAATTTAGTCCAATATGTATATCGACAATCTAGATTTTTTTTAGTACGAACTACCCCTCCTCTCCGTTGCTGAATCAGCCTGGGTATATTATTGGATCTCTCTCTCTCTCCTTTAGTTATGTTATGTTAGATTTAATTGACTTTGAACAGTTTATTATTTTTGAAATTATTTTCGAGTTTAAGAAATTTGATTTTTGAGAAGTATAATTTATAGTAAATATGGACATTGAACATTTCAACTTAGTTTCTAGTAATTTAATTTCAAGTTTATTTTGTTGTTTTATTTAAGATTAACTTAGAAACTTTTTTTTATTTGAATTTTCTTGGACTTGAACATTGATTCCATTTATTGTTCTTTTTGATAATTTATATTTTGGTCAGGATTAGTTATATGTTGAATCACTGTGGAATAAGACATCTGGTTTAAACATTAATCCTTTTAGTTTAGTTTTTGTTAAATTTGGTCTTGGGATTAGTTAAATGTTAGATCGTTGTAGATAAAATCACCTAGTCTGAACATTAATTCCTTTAATTTTGGTCTTTGGTACAATATTCTTTGGAATCAGTTATATGTTAAACTTTAAGAATCTTTCAAATTTCGAGGCTATGTAGAAATTTCCCAAGAAAGGAATGGCGCCCACCCGGTTAAGTTTAGAATTTATTCAGAGAGTAGAGAGAATTCCAAAACGTAGCGGGAGGTAAGTCTTTCGGCAAAATTTTTTTTATTTAATTTTTTTTGTAGAATTTCAGATTTTGAGAAATTTAGGTCAAGTAATATTAAGTTCATAATATGGCGCCTGATGTGCAGCCAAGTTTAATATTTCGTTTTAATTCTTCTGATTCAGTTTAGAAAACTTAATTTGAATAACCTTCTCGATTACAATACAATCTTTTGAAGCAATTTCTGAACATTATCCGAATCCTATCCGCATGTAGAGAAGAAATTGTTTAACTCTTCACCTTTTTTACTGTCGGACGTGTAAGATTATCTGATGAATTTCAATTTATTAATCGAAATACAGTCTATCAACTGTAAAATTATAATAAATTATTGTTTTCTTTGTTGAACTTCTCGTTATATTTATCTTAATGAAAATCAATCTGATTTTGAAAAGAGTAAAAATAATAGGGTTGGCTTCAAAACTACAAACAATATTTTAGAGTGCTTTATACGATATCAATTTATTGAATCGCTTCTATATTCAACACAATGTTTTCGAAACGTCGTATCGCTTTAATACAGTTAAGAATTACTCACGTTCTTATTTTCACAACGAGGCAATTCTCCAGACTAGATAAAGTATTTAAATCGATTGGTCATTTTAAATCGAATTTCGGGTCCTCGGTTAATCACTAGCACACAATCTCAACTTCAACAATTCAGCAGCATGGTTTATAATTTAATTCAATTTACAATTCATTAAACATTTTTTTGTGAAAAACATAGTCGTATCTCAGAAACTTTTAATTTTTAATTACTTCAAATATTTTAGATAATTATAATACATATCAATCC
Organism: Ganaspis brasiliensis; assembly: GCA_037103525.1. Classification (NCBI taxonomy): domain Eukaryota; kingdom Metazoa; phylum Arthropoda; class Insecta; order Hymenoptera; family Figitidae; genus Ganaspis; species Ganaspis brasiliensis. The sequence continues at coordinate 1,720,551 of JAZKLR010000045.1, read as the reverse complement.
TTCTTTTGCACTATTAATTATAATACTTGTCAACATTTACACTAGATAAGAAATTAATTTAAAGAAACTGGTGCCTCTTAAAATAAAAAATACCTACACATGACAAATTTTAGTCTACCATTTAAAGTTTACTAAAACTTGATTATCGAAACCATAAAAAGGTTTAATTTTCTGAATCAAAAATTAAAGGGTTCCGAGACACGCTGACAGAGTAAGAAGTAAATACCGGAATGAATTTGAATACAAAGTTTGTATACAACTCCAGAGTTTAATCGATAACACTTCATCTTTCTTAATTTAAATAGTTTTTAAAAAATGGTGTTAAAAATATTTTTAACAAATACTTCCTTAAAAGATCTGGTATATAAAAATCTTGAACTGTTCTCTTAAATTATAGCCAATTATGTGTTCATCTATAAACAATTTCAGAACACTGTCAAACAGTAAAGCAAAAAATTTTGTATTCACAAATTAAAATTCTTAACAAGTTTAAAATACCTTTCTTTAAAATAATATTTCTACAAGAATTAAAATCTAGCACTGGCTTCAAGGGGTCATCTATGTCTAAAAATAATTTTAGAAATTACTTTCAAATACGATTTTTTAAAATTTACACCCTCTCTTTAAAGTTATAGAGAGCATTAATTAAAATACAATTCACTATTTTTTTTAATAAATCTAGATATAATCAATAAAATCTATACCTTTTTATTGGAAAGATTATAAAACAGAATAATATTGGAATTATTTTCTTTAGAGGCACGCTGCTTTTATGAAGTGATTATTATTTGTAACGAGCATTCCATTCACTTTAACATTTAACTTTGTACACAATAATGTTCGCAATCAGATCGACACAATAATAATAATAATAGTAATAATAATAATAAATACTTCGTTTGATTCGCACTCGAGTGTTCTATTACTGTTTCAGAATTAATGATTACCATTTTAACTCTTACTTATCCTCGAAACATCGTAGAAAAAAGATTGACGGTGCAGTCGGTCGGAGACTTATTCAATAATAAAAAATAATGTACAAAAATTGTAGCGGGTCAAAAACCCATGTGAGAAACAGTCGACGCACGAATAGGATCTAAATTAATTAGAGTTTGATTCGCGTGCTTTCTTTATATACATTTAATATAATATTTATCTACTTGTAAGTTTGCCTTTCATTATATTATCGTCGTTTATTTTTAAAAAATTTTCTTAAACCCAACACAACAATGTTTAAAAAATAAAATGAGAACTAGTTTCCCTGATGCCTACTATCCAAAAAGATAAACATTTAAATATTTTGCGCGTTTCATATTGAGCCAGTATCATTTTGACACATGACTTAATTTTAAATTGTTATATTGTACAGAATGAAAATGTTATTTTGTACAACTGTTAAATGTTATTTTGTACAGTTTTGAAAAATGAATTTGTTATTTTGTACAATTTTGTAAAAAAGCAATAAAACATTGGGAGTACAATATTTTAGCTTTTTTAAAAAATTGTACAAAATAACAAATTCATTATTCAAAATTGTACAAAATATCATTTAGCAGTTGTACAAAATAACATTTCCATTCTGTACAATATAACAATCTAAAATTAAGTCATGTGTCAAAATGATACTGGCTCTTCATATTCCGTTCCGTCATTTAACTATAGTTATTTTCTTGGAATTGTAGGAGTCAGTAAAACTATTTATTGATATATTATTTTTGAAAGATGTCTGGTTAACTTTTCCAGAGCACTAAAAATAAATTGAGAACTTGGCTGCCTCGGTAGATGCAAAAACTCTGTTTTTTTTAGAAAAGTAACGCCACCTGACGCAGGAATCATTGTAGTTCCTCTAGGAGTAAGTTGTTACTTTTCAATTTGTTCTTTTGTTGTTTTCTAGTTTTTATCAAGGCAGTTGCTGACCCCGAGAGAACTGCAACAATTTTTCCGCATGGAATATTATCTTAGAGAAAACCGTGACTCTTTTAAAATATGCAACTAACCTTTAAAAAAACTACTACATTTACTGTTAAGTGCGAGACAGTAGTCGAACTTAAATGAATGTTGATACGTAATTTTTAAAAATAGAACGACGACGAATGTTAGGTATAAATTTACAGCGGAATTTCGCGTTTTGTTATTCTCTTATACCTACAAATAGAAGTCTTATAGAATAATAACGGACCTAAATAATCAACGTTTATACGTACGTATATAAACTTTACAATGCAACAGAGCCCAACGTTAAAGATCCTCTATCATTTTAAATCTCCCATCGATATCTTTTATCACTAATGCCCATCTCTATTAAAAAGTCTCTAACTTTTTCATTTTTAATTTCGGTTTCCTCTTTTAATCAATTATTTATTTTGTGTTTTTCAGTTTTCTTTTCGAAATTGAAATTCTGTCGCATCAGAAGCTGTGCGCTCTGTTGATACAAATAAGTCTTTGGTCTCGGAAAGGTGTCCCGCAAGCTAACGGGCTAGCCATTCCAAAATTCTACTTTGATCATTAAAACGGTATTGCGAATTAACTATAAATAATTAATAGAAGCTGGTTGGACTCATCATTGTCATTTTCGATAAAAGTAGTTTACATTTTGGCAGTTTATATATACACAGTCTCCCATATAACTCAAAATCTGATAAAAATCGAGAAAAGACGAATTCTTTTGTAAAATTCTAATTTTAAAACACAGTAGTAATAATACAGCTAGGTTCTGATAAGTATCGATCTGTTTGATTAACCACTTAGATTTAAACCTTCAGTATTTTTATCAGATTGTAGTTAAGAACGAGTTTTTGACATAGAATTCTTATAAACGAAAATAATTATCCTGACTTATTGAAAACCGTTTTTTCTCCAGAATAGTAATATTCTTAACGATCTGTAGCGGTCTGAGCAAATTGTCGTTTAGCACAAATCCGTGCTTATCGCACTTTTCATTCGTACTTTTTTTCCCATTCACACACCTAATCACAAACTTCGTCGTGTCCCTTTTTTGTTTCTTATTATTTCACATTAATTACAAAATTTTTTTATTCCTGTGAAAAAGTTTTACATACATCAAAAGACTGACATTAGTTATTAGTATCAATTAACATCACTAGATTAATACAAATATCATAACCATGAATATTTTCTTTCCATTTTTTAAAATTTATTCAAAATCGAATTTCTTTTATAACATAAGTTTATTTCCTTGTCTATTTTAGGAATTGACATACAAGCTAATTCTGTTTGTATTAAACAATTTTTAATAAAATATAAATTGTCATATTTTAATAATTTAAAAAAAGTTTATTTTACCTTTTTACAGGAATATTATTACATATAATAATTTTGGATACATTTACAAGTGACTGAGTGAGAATTTATTCTCAATAAATTTTTTTAACAGTAATTATAAATTTGTTACTTATTAAGTAACACGCTCACTTAATAAATTATTTGATTTTATATAAGTAATACAAAGTAGAAATACCATTGAGGATATAAAATTTTATTTATTAAAATAAGAAAATTGTTTGAGAAAAAGAATTATTTTCTTATTTTTAGTATTGGTGTTTTTGAAAAAGTATGAAATTGCGGGTATTATCTCTAATTTTTGAACGTATATTCAGCGAGCGATATGTTTATTATCCTCACAAACTTTAACAATTAACTGTGGGTGTAATCAAGCCTCCATTAAAAAGAGAAGGAAATTTAATTTGATCTTCTCTCTAAGATTACATTATTTTTAAGTAAATACCTGTAATTATTTATAGTTCTTATGTGGTAAAATTATTGTATAAATTGAAATTTATTTGAAAATTAAACAAGAAATCATATTAAAATTATGTAAAGTTAAGTAGCTTCATTAAGGTACTTGAAGGCTTTTTTTAACAGGATAGAAAAACTTTAAAAACATGTGAAACCTAACAATTTTTTGGCACTTAATTATGGCATTAATTCTGACATTTAAATTTTAAAATATTAAAAAATAAAAAAATGTTTTAGTACATTTGCAACGTTATCACCTATTTGGCAGTAAAGGGCTTTTTATAAAAGAAACATAGGTATAAAAAAACTGTTTAAAATTATTTACTTATATATGTAATAGATCCTTAATGAAATTCTAGTTTCATAAACGAGCATTATCTTTCAATACTGTTAAATTAAAATTGTCATCAGCAGATTTTTCAGGATGATCTGTACAGCAATTATTGTCATTAGTTTATAAACAAAACATGCAATAATATTTTGATGACTATTTTACAAAAAAACTTTTAATTTATATTAGAAAAAATTTATTATTTATTGAAGAATTATTCTGTATAAATATGAATCTAAATAAATAAATAAATAAGTAAATATTTATTAACGTTTAAATAAAATATAAAAAGTTCTATAAACCTTCTGCGTATGGTGATCTCAATAGGCAGAGATTTAATAAGAAATAAATGAATAGATGCACAAAAATTAAAAATATTTAATTGAACGTTAGATAATTGGTATTAATATAATTATGTTTGCCTGAAAAATTTGCCGGTGGCATATATTTACAGAGTTGCATTATAGCAACGATACTACTTTTTAAAATTAAAAATGAGACACGACGAAGGCGTGGGGTTGACGTTAGGACGATGCAGATTTAAGAAAAATTTAGGAAATGTATTTTTAAACGGCTATTGAATAATCAGAAGAGGGATTATTTTGAGTGCCAGGTCTCGACCAAAGAGAACTCCTGAGACCCAGTTTCAATTTCTTTAGGGAGTCGATGTCGCATTCGGCCTCGCTGAGTTCTGTCCTGTCGACCCGATCACTTCCTGGTGGATGAACGCCCTGGCTCGATTGATTTCCACCGAAGGTGGTTTCTGCAATGGATATTGGAGGCAGTAGTGTACGCAGAGAACTTCTGCTGGGAACATGCCATCTTTAAAGATAGCCCAATTATATTATAAATATTATATAATATTCCAATTGAAAACCGAAGTGAAAAAGTTCGTAGGATTTCAGCAAACTTTTCTTAAACTTATAGTAACCCTGAGTACTTGGAAAATTTTCGGAAAGTTTGCAAAATTTTACGAATGCTCGCTTAAACTCCATCAGGTACTGTTTCACTTGGAAGAGAATAACCCACTTAAAAAGAAAGTACTTGGCGTAAGAGATTTGTATTTGGGGTACCTTACGTCAAACGCGGTTCTGCGTGTGTACCGTAAATCCAGGTTACGCCAAATGATTTATTTTTATGTCAAATACTTACCTCTTTTTTTAATGAATTGAAGGTTGAATGAGTGGTGGTAGCCATTAAAACGAAAAAAGGGAATGTTCCGATGTGTAAAAAAATCGTTTACGAAAAGGAAACATCGAATTTTTTGAAAATGTGATAGAAGTGAAATGTGACGGGCAGGATTATTTACCATTGAAGTCAGCGTTGCAGATAATATCAGTAGATTAAAGGGAACCCATCGTTACCGAGAGAAAAATTACTAGAACGGAGTGGTAAATTCAAAAGTTGAAAATGAATTTAAGTGGATGTAAATATTATATTTATACAATAAATAAGTCTATTTTAATAACATTTAATTGATAGAAATATTTGCATTTAATAAATTAACATTTTTTTGGCCTATACGGCTTTTTATTTCTTCATTTGTTTATACAAATATCAGCATCAGTTTGACGCGTTTCAGTATAAGATCTATTTGTTTCAACATTTCAACATTTTTTGATTTTGATTTTTTTAAGATACATAAATTTCATATTTTATAATTTTACTTAATTGACATTTCTTTTAAATATAACCTAACTTTTTAATATAACCTAACTTTTTTTGAAAAAAATCTTTTTCAAATAAAGTGTACATTTTTTATTATTAATTATAATTTAAAACAATCTTATAAAAATTTTCAAACATTTTAGCAGTTTAAGCATTGTTTGTTTTGTTTTTTTTAAAAAACATTATTATAAAATTAATTTAAAGTCACATGGTGACAAGTTAGGTACTACAGCTTTTATTTATTATTTTTTACTAATATTTGCATTTAATGTATACATCGAAATATATGTTAATAAAAGTAACGCATCTTTAAAACATGAAATATGTTTTTTCTTTTTTATTATCTTATCATTGAAATAGATTTCAAAATTTTAATTTCTCTTATTTCAACTAATAAATGAATTTTTAATTACTTGAAAAAGGACGATTCAATTTAATTTTCAAATTAGTCCGAAAATAATGTGTTTATTAATAAAAGTTTTCAAAAATTTTGAAATGTACTTACCAACTTTTAAATTACGTTCTAGTAAACATTAATAAATGTAACTAAATATAAATTACAAATGAAAAGTTCAAATAAGTAACAAATATTATAAATAAAGTAATTAATAGGTGATATTATTGAAAAAATATGTGCAAACTTGAAAATTTTAATATTTTTTATAATAAAAACTTTTAATTTCGAAGAGGTCCCTGGCAATTCTATAATTTTTATTTGTATAAAAATTGTGATAGATTACAAATTTATTTCATGCAAATTTTTAAAAAGCTATAATTTTAATTCATCCCTAAAATTTAATTTATCAAACTTTTGATCAATTTTAAATTTTATTTGCCAGAACATTTACTATAATAATTATGATGAAAAGTTATTAAAATTTGGATAAATTAAACTTTTGGGATAATCAGATTTATAATAAATTAAAATTAGAATTAGCTAGATTCGAAAGAGATAAAATTTGTGTAAACTGTAATATAATATATTTTGATCTTTTTTGAATATTATTTATTATAACAAAATATTTTAATTCCAACCTATAGTTTTTGAAAATTTAAATTCCTACTTAATTTTAAATTTAACAATTGAAACACACTTTCAACTCAATAATATTAATTACTTTGTTAATAATGCAGGGTTGCTACGGTTCTAAAAAAAACCTGAAAAACCTGGAATTAGCATGGGATTTTTTTGTAGATAGGAAAAACCTGGAAAAATCATGGAATTTTATAAAATGTTGTTTTAAAAAATTAATTTAATTAACTTCTCTTTTTTTTACACATTTTTTGGTATTTTTTGTCGGTTTACAATTATTTTCCACATTTCTAAATTATTTTCTTCAAATTTAAATTTCATTTGTCAATTCTTAGTATATTTTTCCATTTTTATTTATTTTCTTTAATTTTTAATTATTTTGTTCAATATTAAATAATTCTCGCCTTTTTTCAATTATCAATTATATTGCCAAATTTCAATACAATTCTTTAATTCTTTTCTTTAATTTACATACTTCTCCTACAATTTTTTCTATAATTTTCTTAAGTTTTTCATTGACTATTTAATTTTCTTCTCAATTTTATAATTAATATTTAATTTTATCTATAATTTTCTTTAGTTTTCAATTGACAATTTAATTTTCTTACTTTATTTTATTCTTTACTTTTTTCTATACTTTTCTTTAGTTTTCCATTGACAATTTAATTTTCTCCTCAATTTTATAATTATTCTTCAATTTTTTCAATAATATTTCTTTTGTCGAATGTTCCCGCCATTTATCGAATTTTTTTCGACTGTCAAATATCTTCCTTAATATTTAATTATGTTCGTCATTTTGTAATTTCTTCTTCAATTATCAATTATTATCTTAAAAAATCAATTTAATTCTTTAATTTTTAATTTATTTCTTTAATTTTCTTCAATTTTCTATTATTTTTTTAAATTTCAAATCATTTTGTTCAAACGTAAAAATTAATTAAAATTTTTAATTCAATTCTATAATTCTACAACTGAATTATTTTTTTAAAATTTCAATTCCATTTTTCAATTTTCAGTTATTTTCTTTAATATTAAAAAATTGTCGCCTATTTAAAGTAAATATTCCTTTTTCATGCAATTGAAAAGTCATTCATTAGCTGAAGTAAGAGAAATTAAAATTTGGATTTTAAATTCCACTTCAATCATAAAATAATGATAAAAAAAACATTTTTCATGTTTTAAAGATGCGTTACTTTTATTAACATATATTTTGATGTATACATTAAATGCAAATATTGTTTTCAATTTGCTTTGATTAAAATAGACTTATTTATTATATAAATATAATATTTACATTCACTTAAAATTTCTATTAATTTTTCTGTCGGTAACGTTGGGTTTCCTTTAATCTACTGTTATTTTCTGCAACGCTGACTTTAATGGTAACTAATCCTGCCCGTCACATTTCACTTTTATCAACATTTCACAAAATTTGATGTTTCCTTTTCGTAAACGATTTTTTTACACATCGGATCATTCCCTTTTTTCGTTTTAATAACTACCACCACTCATTCAACCTTCAATTCATTAAAAAAAAAAGAGGTAAGTATTTGACATAAAAATAAATCATTTGGCGTAACCTTGATTTACAGTACACACGCAAAACAGCGTTTGTCGGAAGGTACCACAAATACAAATCGCTTACGCCAAATACTTTTTTTTTAGTGGTAATACAACGAACAACAATGAAGTAAGACATAATTACCTAGATCGTCCCCTCCGAGGCAACGACTTCTGTTCGGACATGGGTGATATGTCCGAAGAAGTACTCGAAGTGCCGTGATATATAAAGTCTGAAACAGCTCGAACTGAAAACAAAAAAAATGTTGACAAGATTGTTTTAATTGAAACAGAGTTAAATCTTGGAAATTATTTTAGTACTGTTAAGTCCTAAGAAAATACACAACCGTACCATTGTAACAACTGAAAATTTAAATGATTTTTGGGAATTTATAATATTGAAAACTATTACAGAAAATATTTTTAAATTTTAGGGATTTATTTCGTTAGAAATTAAGTGTATAGTATTTTTGTGCCAATTTAAAGTTTGAAGCTATGGTCACCTTTAATTGGTTTTTATTATTTAACACAGATCATAATTGCTACACGTTTGAATAATTGTCTTGGGAATTACGAACGAGAGCTAGTACCATTATTTTTTTACATTTCTTTCTTCGAATTTCTTGGCACAAATGTCGTCTTCTACTTGTAGAGATCTTTCTCATTGTTTGATTGGATACACAAAAATATCTTTAAGAATCCATCACGACCATCGATATTTAATTTTTAATGGACCTCAGATACTCCTTTTGGTCTTTTTTATTTTTATGTTGGATTTATGATCAACGATCATGAGAAAACTAGAAAACCAATTTTCATTAGACTTTGATAAAAGCTTGAATTTTCTCCGTTTCTGAATACTCTCAGGAGCAATTCTACTAAAAGGTACAGGATCGTAGTACACTTGACGTCACGCTTCGCAACTCAAGCACTCTTAAATGAGATTTCAGTCTGTCACAAACACTGGAAAGCAGGGTAAGTTTTCCCCCCGTTTCATAGCGCTATTTAATAGCCACTCTCAAAGTTCTCGCATATACACTCTTAGGCGAGTAATTCCTCTTTTACAAATTGATACTTTAGGCCTTTGATAATATTTTTAAACTTATTAAAATACCAAAAACAAAAAATGATATGCCTGATATTGCTAATAGATTTAGAATTAGTGAATTTAATCCTTTGGTTCAAAGAAACAATCACCCAATAATTATTCTTGAATCTGATATTTAAAAAAAATATTTTTTTTAGAAATTTGAACGAGGCCGTAACATAAAGAAAATAATCTTTTCTTCTCTTACAGCACCGAGTCAACATTAGATGTTTGATGGCTCGAGTTTTTCTCTGCCTTTCTTTGAGCTAGCGGGAAAACTTTTAGGAATGACAGAAACAAGAAAAGCGTTAGTTTTAATGACCAAATAACGTCATTATCACTTGAACGTGAAACACATATACGAGCGCCACACCCAATGACAAAAATTGTACTCTAAGATTGGGGTCATATTCAATGCTACTACATGTATACTTTTATGAACGTAACAGTATTAAATGATTTCTATTTTGATGTCTGCATTAAATGAAATAAGTAACTATTTAAAAAAAAAACTCACTGTGTTTCAATTTGCCTGCGTCCAGTTGATTCGAAGATTCCGTTCTGGAACTTGTTAGCTGATCAGGGTCAGACTCGCTCTCGTCCGTCTCGACATCCCCCTGAGTATGTTGTTTCCTCTGTTGACGTCGACGCGACGACACGCTCTTCATCGTCTAAAAAGAAAGGGGAAAATAAATTTTTCTTCAAACTTTAAACTTACCTATCTGTAAAATCTTTTCTACTTTTCTCCAGTTATCCCCTTTCGGGTTTTTATATTTCTAACCCTGTAAATTCCCAGTACCGTATTCTCCATAAACTCACATATGTCCCATTTTCCAACTTCCTACAACCTAACACCCTCATCCCTTGCGTTTCGTATACGTCTTTTTATTATAAGTTTATTGTTTATAAGTTTTTATTGTTTATAAGTACTCGAATTTGCCTGACCCCCTCTGATCAGAGAAGTGGACAACTACGGAAAACCTCTATTGTATACAACCCATTTATCGACTTGAATAATTTATTTATTTATTGAAATATATAAGGGGCATATACAAATAAAAGACCCTATGGTATTCATTTTTGCTCAATCTTTTTGAGAGAAATAGTCTAAATCACTGTTAGCGGTATGTAAAAAGAACCGAAAATTAATAATTTATGTTTAAAAATACATTTCACAAAAACATTTTTCACAGTCGGTTCACACGTTGCAGTCACAGAGAAGTGAATGTTTGAATTAATTGCGATTAGTACACCACCGCCACACAAGTATGGACTAGTCTGAGAATGTCTAAGAATTAAGAATTAAAACCACAATTAAGCTACGTTTCACAAAAAAAATAATAACATTAAATAAGTTTAAGGGGACCACGAGGCGCAAATTCAAAAGTTTTGTTCTAAGTCCTTTGAAGTTTTGATAATAGATGGAGAGAAAATTAGAAGAAGACGAAAAGATGCCTTTATTTACAGAGATACTAGAAGTAGAGAGGGAGACCATGCTGGTCATATCACTGGCTGAGTCACAGGTTCTTGCACACTCGGACAATTCGCTATAATCATAGGGGCCCTTCACGGAAGATTAGTCGAAGGTTCTGCTCTCCTTCCAAACGACGTTTCTGCAACTTCATTTTTATGTCCGAGATTTCCTGAAGCTGCAGTTTCGTTCTGTCAAGAATCATCCAGATGCTTTTCAGATGTAACGGAAGATTTCCCTCTTTTTTTATCCTTAGGAAACCCAACAAAACAAAATCTTGCCATTTCTTCGCTCGAGCATTGCACCTTCAAGAGCCTCAGGTTTTGTCGTCCCCATATAAACATATTAAATCTGGCAAATTTAAAACTTGTCAAAAGAGATAAAGAAATTAAGAGTGAGAATAAATTCCTTTATTTTAATTAAATCAGAATTCAAATCGTATCCAATAGTAGCCTTCGCTGTTGCCATACCAGGTAGACTGATTTCAGGAAAACCGAATATAACTAAATTATTCTTACGAGACAGTCTATCCTTGACTTCTGCTACACAGAAACGAGAGATAGAATTGACGTCCGGTACAGAAGACAGCAGGGCTGCAGTTGTAACTATATCTTCTTCGATAACTTTAACCCTCGAAGTGAGATCGTGACTGTAGACAGAGAGGCTTCCACCCTGTTGACACGTGATGATAATTCGTCAACTCTCTTATCTGAATCATCCATTCTTGTTTTAACCTTTTCTAATTAAGAGGTTAGGTTGTCTAATTTATTCGTAAGAGAGCTGAAGGAATTTGAAAAATGCTTATGGAGACCTTCGACAGCTTCATTAATGGCCAAGCTGATGACACGCTCTACTTCTGAGACAGAAACTGAACCAGAAGATGTTGCTGTCAAAGTGGCAAGAGACAGACCACGACACTTACCACAACATTTAGAATAAGTGCCATCTTTCAATAAATATTTAGCCGCAGAACTTTGGTAATACGAAGTATCACATCTAGTGAAGATTTTTGCATTATCCAAATTATACTGTCCTTTACATCCTGCACTGGGATTTTGAGCTGAAGTGAATTTTTCCTTAACTGAATCCTTGTTGTTAGCCATACTGTATTCAAAGTCTCACTAAGTTCCAATAATCTTAAATAGTACAATTTAAAATATATCAAAACACAGAAAAAACACTGGCTTTCTTGATAAAAAACGTCATGTGTAAAATAACATAAAAAATTCAATAAGAAAGTATCAAGGGAAGCACAGTAAATCAGAATTCAACGGAGCGAAACAAAACGCGTGATATCAGATGTCAGCCATATCGCATTTAAAATTTTTCAGACAAATCATAGGTTTGCTTTGCAGACAAGTTGAGCCAATTGTTCAATCCTCAAGTCGAAGATTTCAGTAAATTAATAGTCATCTGCAAAATGAGTCTATAGAATTTTGACGGGAGTAAGAGCAGAAGCGTAACTATATCAAAATTTGTTATCTTATTAAATAAATAATTAATGTCATTCTCACCGTAACGGCTGGGGGAGGACTCGCGCATCCCTCCGTCATTGCGTGCTCGTGATACATAAAGCTGTGAAGTAGAGTGTTGTTGGAGTGAAGACCTCCCCCTGAAGCTTCCGCCCCGACAAGACCTCCCAACCCGCCCAGGCTTCCCGCGCCACCCTCCGAAAGCTGGAACGTAGCGTACGGCGAGATGTCCTCCGCTGTCTCTGTAACCCACGAGAGGCATTGCCTACCTTTCAAATCTCGTCAAGTCTCCACCACAACCTACCCTTCTATCCTACTACAGTGTTCTTACCGATTTCTATAAAAACAGACTAAAAATGATAACAAATAATAAAATAGAAAATGAAGTCAAGAACCAAGGAGTTCTTTCTGCCGAAAGTTCTTGAAATGAAAATTGAGAAAAATGGTTGAGTTTTTAAGTTTTCAGGGTAGCTCAACAACGTTTTTGAGATTTGAGCTCTACCTGTAAAACAGTAATACCAAACCTGTCTTTCGTCCGTATCGTAACAAAGATTCACCTGGAATCTTCTCTGGACCTCCGGAGTTGGCCTGCTGAAGAGCCACCTTGTGGATAGTGGCATAATACCGTTCTCTCTGGGTTTCCGCGTTCTGTTGATTCTCCTGCGACTCCTTCATCGGCCTCTGCACTCGGTCCCCCGAATACCCTGAAAAATGGAAAGTATTTAATGGTATATCTTATAGATATTAATTCTTTTTTCATCAAATATAACTCTTGATTTTTAACTTGGAGTGTTATCAATTATAAAAATTATTTTGTTTAAATTCCATGTGAAACTATTGTGATTCATTAATAAATAGCCAAGCACAATTTAGTAAATTAACTCATTCAGAACAAAATAGAGATCTTTCTTTTCAATACTCTGCCTACTTAAATGACCGTTGTTGCCTAAAATCGTCTATTTTTAATAACAATTATTTATTTGTTATAAAAAATGGGATCAAAAAATAATTTAAATCATCATGACTTTTTGTACAACAACAACAAAATTGCAAACGGTATGAAATACTTAAGATACAATTCATGAATCTTATTCCCCAATCTAATTGGGGAAGATCATACTCAAAGATAAAAACATTTACAACACATTCTTCTTCACTTTTTCCAAATTGTTCATATCTTTAGGTTTTGATCCACAAATGTAACATGTTGCAGCTGAAGGTGACTCTGAAAGTGCTTGGCAAACTTTACCATCTAGTTTTGTAAAGTTAAATTCTGCTTGGACAATATACTCACTTTGTTCCGTATTTATTTTTTGTTGCTTAAAGAAGCTTAATATGTTCCTTAATACTATGTAATTCTTTGGAAGTTAACTCGTTTGTTTCTTTTGCAAATAATAATACAACAGGTATGCATCGCTTTGGTGATGAAAGATGAGGATTTTTCCAAATCGTTTTCGAAATACTAGTTTCGATTAAATAAATTGGAACCATCGAAATCGTGAATAGACTTTCGTCTGAAGTCTGTTTGTTATCTGTATTGAATTTTAGATGCTATTTTGATTTTGATCTAATGTTCCGTCACAGCCATATTTAAAAATAAGTTCCAAGTTAAAAGTTTCAGATGCATTATCTACTTCTACTATAACAGGTAAACTAAAGAATACGATTTGTGAAAAAGCTATTAATTGTGTGATCAGTCAGTAACTGAAGGTTATTACGAGCTTCAGTTTCAGTAATCGTCAGATTTAGGAAATAGTAATCTTTTCTTTCTTCAAGGTATGTAGCATAATAAGAAGGATACATGTCAACGTTTTTTTCTACAGGGTGTCTCGAATTACTTCATACTGATATTTAGATAACTTTAAATCAGCTATCAAAGCCAAAGCTGTATCAGCAGTATGAGGCTTAATTTGCAAGTTGGATTCTGATGATTCAGGCTCATTAGAAAAAATTTTATAGGGTGGTTTTTTTAAAATGCAAAAACCGATTTCCAAATTTCAAATCACAGTTTTTTAATTCAAAAATGTCAAAAAAACAAAACATTTTGTTTCAATGCGATTTCACTATTGATTTTTAATATATTTTAATATGATGAATACTAATCCGATGTTTAAGCAACGCAACAAGTGCGAATTTTGGCGTCATTTGCAAAAATAAACGATTTTATTTACAAAATTTGATTCAATTTTAGCAACTCAATAAATTATTACAATCAGAAGTCCTACTTTTTTTCACTAAATTGGAATTCACAGATGACGAATTCGCATAAAACGCACCAATTAAAGAAAATACACATTATCAAAAATTTTCTAGAATAGAAATTCGTATTCAGGGGGTCAAAATACATAAGAAAAATGTGGCCTGGTTTAATGTACAGACTACTTTTTTTGTGGGGCTATGTTATTAATTATTTATTCATATGTTAGCAGATTTTACCAGAATAGAAAAGATTGTACTTTCATAATAATTATTTAAATTACTTTATCTAGAAGGAATTTACAATTCTAGAATTATACTTATTTGAATTAATCACAGAAGAAATTAATGAAACAATATTTAAAAATAAACAAAATGAAAACGAAGCAAAATTATTAGTTGTTTAAATTGTTTATAACATTATTAATTATGTGTGATAAATATTAACTTGCAATTTACATGTATATTAAAAAGTCTAAAATTGATATTAAAGAAAAATTTATGATTTTTAACGGTACTTGAATATTCTAAATTATTATTAAAAATTATTGTTTGTTTAAACTCTTTAACACTTTTATAATGGTTATTCTTTACATATTGTCATTAGCAAATGGTTTAAAGATTTTTTTTTTATTTAATACTACTAATTTAAACATTTACATAAGTTATTCATCTATTTATTTAACTAATATTAACATGAAAACAAAAATTCAAAATCAGACTTAGCACTATGTTTGTTGAATTGTTAAACAATTAAAAATCGCAAAAACCGACTTGAAGTTATAAAAAAAAAAATCATTAATCATCTTTCGTTGTTGACCTCCGAAGAGTTAGGAACTATAGTTTTTTGTAAATTTATAATTAATCATTTATAAATATGTTGTTAGTTGATAATTTTGCCTATTCTGGTATTAATTTGCTGATCCTTAGAATAATTGTTTATCATTCTAGTAAGAAATTATTCTGTTAAAAATTCAATAAAGGAAAATTTTATTCTATGTTTTTATAATTTAAACAGCGTTATCAAGAAAGACATCTTAAAATTAAATAGTTTGGTAAATTTCTTCTCTTGTAAAATTCCTTTATTGAATTTTTCTTTCTTATTACTTAAGTTATGATTTATCAAAATGTTCTATAATTTAATTTTTAACATTTTACATTTTATTTTGACTTTGTCCCTTTGATTTATAAACTCAACTCTAATTCCTTTTCTTATGATTTGACCCTCCCTACATTAATTTAATTTAAAATAAAATCAACCTTGGGATATCCTAACGGAATACCATTTTTAGTTTTTAAATTTACTCTTGCGAATTGAATTATTAGATAATTTAGGATTTATTAAGGGCATGTGATGGAGAATGACGTCACAAGTATAGGCAAAATTTGTCCATAAACTTTATCTTAAAATAATAAATATTTCGACACAAAACTCTGTGGAATTACTTAAAATATCATTAAGAAGGTCTCTCTGACCCAAATTTAATCAAATTTTGGCTTAAAGTTAATTTTTTAAAAAATTAAAAAAATTAATTTAACTGCAAAATTTGAAGAAACTTGGGTCAGAGAGACCTTCTTAATGATATTTTAAGTAATTTCACAAAGTTTAGTGTCAAAATATTTATTATTTTAAGAGAAAGTTTATGGACAAATTTTGGACATACCATTGACGTCATTCTCCATCACATGTCCTTAATGTCATTTTTAAATTAAAACTAAAAATTTGTAAATTAAATGTTATTATCAATGAAAAAATCGATTATGTATTTTTATTTATCATGTAAATTTTACTTAATTAATTTATTTATTTGGACGCTGTCTATATAGAAGAGACGCATGAATATTCCCTACAACTCATTTGTCATAATTTTCAATTAAAATAATCTCAAATGGCATAATTCTCATTTGACATAATTCCCATTTGACATAATTCTTATTTGACATAACTCCCATTTGACATAATTCTCATTTGACATAATTCTCATTTGACATAATTCCCATTTAACATAATTCCCATTTGATATAATTTTCATTTGACATAATTCCTATTTGTCATAATTTTCAAATGGCATAAATCTCAGATGGCATAACATTTTTATTAAAATAAAGAAAAGTTTCTTTAAGATAGGGAAAATTTTCTTTAAAATAGAAAAAATTTTATGTCAATTAGGAATTATGTCAACTGAGATTTATGCCAAATGGGAATCATGTCAAATGAGAATTATGTCAAATGTGAATTATGTCCAAATGGGAATTATTTCAAATGAGAATGATGTCAAATGGAAATTACGTCAAATGAGAATTATGCCATTTGAGAATATTCATGCGCCTCAATTAAATACATTTAAATTAATATTATTTATTTTAGTTTCTTTTCTTTTTGTAAAGGCGCCAAACTGAGCAAAAATTTATTGAATTTTCCCTCTAACGTTTAATTAACAACGCCGAAGGTAACTATTATAATTTATCCAAGTTAAGTCTGAATTTAACGCAATTAATTTTTTTTAATTCTTTAATTTAGGATACACGCTAAAATACTTAAAGAAACAGGCGAAAAGTTCAATTGTGTCAATTAATTGAAAGAAGTGTAGAGAATATTAACCTAATTTTTAATATTGTTTAACGTCATAAAAAAACAACTCACTGTTTTTCCAACGCAAACTTAGAGTGACTGCAGCTGCAAACAGTGCTACTGCAGCAACTGTTAATGGCAGAATAATCTTCACATCTGCATAGAAGGGTATCCCAGCGATAAAGCCTCGTTTGGAAAGTTCCGGAGGTGGTGGTTCTGGAATTTATGATCAGAAATTAAATTTTAAATCTACTTTTGTAGCTCTCACCTTCAGTTGATACTGTTTGATAGATGTAACTATACCCGTAAGAAATGTTATGCAATAAATTAATAATGTACTTGTCGGTAGGTGCATCAACTAAGGTGAGAAAAATTATGATATATAATGCTACTTATTAGTAACATTACTACTTATAATGCAAAAATATTACTTCACATATATACGAACCTCCTTCTTTTGTTAAAGTTACGAAAGTAAATTCAGCTTCATTGCTTCCAGCGACATTGTGCGCTTCTACTTTCAATTGATAAACGGAACTCGGTGCCAAATTAGTGACAATAAATCTTCGCTGCATTTTAACACTGTTGGATACCAAAGTCCAGTGAAATTCGTTGATTGGTCGGTATTGGATAACGAAATAGAGAATTGGACATCCATTGTCTGGCCAAACATGAAGTCGCAGAGCCAGAGTCGTGGAGTTTGGTGCTAGAAAAGCTGCGGATGGAGGAATACCCGGTGGTTGACCCTGAGTTCTGACAGAGAGAACTGGAGAAGACGGACTACTGCCAATCTTGTTGTGTGACGTTAAATAAAGGTGATATGTGTTTCCACATAAAAGTCCCTGCAAGAAAAATAATTTTAAGAATAGCGTGAAATTATTACCATAGAAAATCAAGTAAATTGTGAAGATGTAAATCGTCAACATTTATAATTTATTTTGTCTTTCCCTAGAGATCTTTAATTTAGTTAATTTTGGGGTAATTTATTGAAAGGGCCGTGGTTGAATTATAAGATACGAGCCTGAGTACCGAGTATCGATTTTCTGGTCGATCCGTATCTCTGGTCTTTCTCTAGATCATCGGATTATTGTCGTTCTTCGTTAAATTCGTAAATTGCGATTTGCGCAGGTCAAGTTCACAAATAGTAACGAAGGTCAGCGGAAGGATTCGAATTTTTCTTTTAGGTGACGCCTTACCTTAGGTGCAATCGAGAGGGTGTAGGATTTCTTAGCGGCTGAGAAAATGAGACGCAACGAGGAAGAAGAAGACGTGGAAAGGGAAGGATCGCGGAAAAGGAGGATCTACCGGTCGTTTGGGGTTTGCCATGTGCTCGAAATTCATTCACGTGCGATCCCCGAATTAGTGGAGCTGTTCCAGAGATTCCTGGACTTAAATTTTGAGTGCAGTTTTTGGTAACGTGAAAATCCTTATAATTAAACATTTAAATAAAGATTTTGTTGTGTTAAAAATCGGTAAAAATTCATTTTGACTTTGTGAAGTCCCAGGAGTCCTGAAGTAGTTGATTGGCGGTTTCTCTTGTGGGTTTTGGATTATATTTGG
Source organism: Ganaspis brasiliensis (assembly GCA_037103525.1). NCBI lineage: Eukaryota > Metazoa > Arthropoda > Insecta > Hymenoptera > Figitidae > Ganaspis > Ganaspis brasiliensis. The sequence continues at coordinate 1,701,845 of JAZKLR010000045.1, read as the reverse complement.
TTTTGTGTAAAGAGGTAAGTCCTGGATTTGAAATAAAACGAGAATTTTGTTTGTTTCGGCGTCGGCATCGCAACGTTATAGTCTCGGCAAGAACTCCCTTTTGGCTTTTTGTGTTTGTGTTAGCACGGAGAGGTTCCGGTGTTGAGAGATAAACTAAATATTGAGACGATGCAACTCGGTTTAGTTAATCGAGAAATCTCACTATTATGAAATAAACAGTGAATCCCTCTAATTAAATTTTAAATGACTAAACTTTAATTTTAGTTTGATTCTACGCTGTCATATTAATTTTGTTTTAAATAATAAAATTCAATCAAGAAAATATTTTTAAGCAGAGACAATTTCAAGAAGTTTACCTTCAGTTCATGACTAGTTGATCTTCTCGACAACTGCATTTCCTCCAAATTACCATGAGTCGTACGATAATGTAAAGTATACCCAGAGAGAGTAGCTCCTCCATTAAAACCTGGTTTCCAATGAAGTAAAATGCTGCTGGCTGTGGAGCTTGTTACGTAAAGAACAGGCGCATTCGGTGGAACTTAAAAAAAAGTTACTTTCAGACTAATCGATTAATTAAATTCGATATGTGTTTTAAGATCTCAAGAAGATAATTAAAAGTAATATCAAAACAAAGATAATAAAATACCTTGCACTGTCAACATGTAATGCAGTCGATCACTTCCCTGAGAGTTTTCCACCTGGCAAGTGTAATTTCCACCATCTTGAGTTTGAAGGCTCGATAAAACCAGTTCTCCAGTTTGTAAAATTTGAAAATTTCTTGAAGAATCAGTATGAACTTGTTCTGTGTTTCCTTTGAACCATTCTCTTGTTGGATCACCAACAGAATTGCATGAGAGTGTTGCTGAGCCTCTCCAAGGTTTTACCACGTGACCACCAAAAGAAGTTATTCTTGCAGGGACTCGATTTGTGGGAACTTGAGCAGCTACTTTAGAACTTTGCCCTTCACCAACTCGAGTACTGCCGGTTACCCAAAATTGGTACTCGACGTGTTGTTGAAGACCTGTTGCCTCGAAAAAAGTATTTGTTGCTGGCAGTGTTCTTTTCCCATGATTTAATTCTTCTCGTCCATCGACAACCCTAAAATAGATATTTCATTTGTTTAATAAAACAATCTTGCAATTTTTGTCTGAATTCGGCAAGTCATTTTCGTTATTAATATTGTCTTGAATCCGAATCTCCTAATGAAAACTTTTCATCACGACAAATTTTTTAGATAAGTGGTGTTCAAAACCTCAAAAATCACGTTTTTGGTCATTTTTGAAAATCTAGACCGGATGAACCTGACGTATTAGGGACTAATTACAGTAGTTATAATTAAACATTAAAAAATATGGTGATATAGCGATATATGCGACAATTATTCAAATTATTAGTCATTCAAAAATTTTTGACAGCTGCCAAGCAGGAAAATTGACCCAAAGTATCCTTAAGGTTATTGTCATATATTTGAGACGATTTATAATTAATTCTTTTAATAATTGAAATATTGTAAAAACTGGTGGAAAAAATGTACAATGGAAAAATATAAAAAACAAGATGTTATATTTTTGATCACCAGACAATTTACTATAGGGGAGAGGGACCCAAGTTGGACACCCTTTCGTCTTATTGCTGTAGAATCCAAATCAAATAAAATATATTAAAATGTTTTATACCGGATGAAAGTACAATTTATAAGGTAACTTATGGCCACAAAGATAAAATTTTATTTTGAACATAAACATTTTTTAATGCGCTTTTTCTCATAGTTAAAATTTTCGGTCTAAAAAAAAGTGGCCCCAAGATGGACACCTTCTTAAAAGTCTCTGAAAATTGTAGTAAATAAAAAATTAACATCGTGTAACAATTCTTAAAATAATTTTAATCATTTTACGGAATTTATCAGGAAATAACATTTCTTAAAACTTCAATCTAATAACTTAACAGTAAAAAGTAATAAAATATCGAAAAATATCCATATATCAAATTCTCTAACGATAACATCACATTTTATGGTGGAAAATAAAAAATTTTAATTAATTAACTCAAAAAATTATTAAAAAAAGTGTAAAATCCAAAATATGCAAATAAATACATTGAGATTTGAGGCATGTCCATCTTAGGGTACATGATACCATTTTTTAATCCCCAGTAAAAATATATATACGAACACTGAATTAGTAAAATCATTTTAGGATATTATTATACGATAAATAAAGAATATTTTAACGTTAAGTACTCATTCTAAATCATAAATTAAAGTAACTTTACTAACTTAAGAAAAAACTGTTACAAAACTTTTTTAGACCCAAAATTACGTGGCATGTGTAGAAGAAAAACCAACTGGTTTTTTTTCTTCAAATGTGCATCAAAATCTTCGTCTAGACAAATAACAAAAATGACAAAAAGCATAAGGCGCTGCCACCTTAAACAAAAATTTTATACGAAATGTCCATCTTGGGGCCCTGTTCATCTTGGGGCCCACTCCCCTACATAACCTAAGTATGTTTTAAAACCTAGAAACACATTAGGTTTTCAAAGAAAAATTATTATCAAAATAATTTTGAGAGAACTTTATACAACAGAATGATACTAAATTATGATGAATGTAAATTAAATCAATTCTAAAAGTTGAAAACTATTTTCTAGGTGTTTAAAAGTTTTGAACTACTTCGTTTCCCAAAATCAAAGTTTTAGCATTAATTTAAGGATAAGGTCATTTGTGTATTAAATTCAAAGAGAATATGTAAATTTATAGTGGGAATTAATATTAGTTACAATTAAACTATAAAGTACTCACCTTGTGTATAGATTGTACTTCGTAATGATACCGTTGGGTTCAAGAGGCGGCAGCCATGAGATGAAGAGGGCTTGTGGGGAACTAACAACCACTTTAATGTCCGCTGGACTACCTGGAACTATTAGTACAAATTATTAATTAATTGCGGAGAATTTGCCAGCGTCTGATATATGCAAAACGTTAAATAATATTGCTTAGTCTCATTTTGAAGAAGGTAGTTCAGGTTAAATAATATAATTATTCCTCAAAACTTAATTATAATTAAAATTTAAGTCATTCACTACCAATAATATCTATACAATTTTCTTTAATTATTTCATTAACATTAATAATAAATGTCCTTTGTCTCTTTTATAAAATTAAGAAAAAAGAAGATAAAAGTTTTTAATTTTCAATCCACGTTCAATTACCATTATTAAAAGCTTATTATTATCGTATAATTATATCAAAATCGTAATTACTCTTCACATTTCTTGCATTAGCCGACTAATTAAAAATTCATTTTAATTACCATCTTCCTCAGTGTGACAATACGTCACTCGGGTCGGAATTCCATCGCCGACTCGTGTATAAGCCAAAACCTGAATACTGTAATTTGTGTATTTTCTCAGCCCCGTTAAAACCGTCGTAAGAGCGTTGGTTTTTCGAACCTAATATTAAAAGAATTTTTCCAATTTAAAAACTTCCAATAGAATGTAACTAAAAAACATCAACAATTTAAATTCCGATAAAGACTAGAAGTAAATCGAAAATTAAATATCAGAAAATTCCGTGTTGGAATTTCAAATAAAAATATTCTAAATATGCAATAAACCTCCATCTCGTCGACGCCACGCCACATTTCTGCTAATATTGGCTCATAATGAAGTTTATATCCTTGAATAATTCCATTACTGTGAGAATTTGGTGGAGGCTGCCATGAAACTTGAAGAGATTGAGATGTTAGAGCTGCACATCTTACGTCTTCTGGGGATGTGCTTGGAACTAAAAATAAATATCAGATCTTAAAGAGATTCTGTTAATTTTACATTAAGAAATTGATTAATTTATAAATTAAAATAGTTCTAACCATCTTCAAGGGTTTGTGTTGTTAAAGGTTCTGAAAGGGGTCCAGACCCAACTTGATTGTAAGCCTGGACAACTAAAGTGTATCTAGTATAAGGTCGAAGACCTGAAAGACGAAGTTCTCCTCCGCCTTCCTCTCCGTCTCCAGAGACAGAGGTAAAATTATAAGACGGATTTCCAGAGCTGAAAATAAAATCCAAAATTTCATCAGTTTTGGTGTTTTGCAAACTGATTGAAAACTTAGCTTACATCAAATTTTTATAATTGTTTATAAAATGTTGAAAAATGTGGGAAAGGTTTTTTTTTAAGTTTATTTATGAAACCTAGGGTCGTGATGTGACATGAAAAATAATTGGAACATACAAAAGTTCTAATAAACAATTAATTAAAGTTGGCATTGATTGGTTAATTAAAGATAAGTCTAAAAATATACACCAGACTAGCCAGCTTATGCCTCTTTACATTATGATTTACCCCATCTACCAGCTGTTGATAAATCAGCGATGATAGGACTAGTATTAAACACTCTCACCGCGCTAGTGTCGCGGCCAGTAAAGATTTTTAACGAGACAAAGTTCCTCGCGTCATTCTACATTCGGTGTGTTTACCAGCTACTAGCATGGCTTTTCCTTCCAACAAAATATTTTTTATTGTAAGGGAATGTAATTAATTGTTATTTAGTAAAACAGAGTATCTTCAAAAATTTAACGTTTTTTCTTATTGTCATACTTTTTAATAAAATTATAAATGCTTGAATACAAAAGGGAATTATCATTCTATAAACAATCTCCATCACATAAAGAGAAAGCTAATTCTGGTTTAGTTATTGATCCTTTTGCTAATATTAACATGGCGCTTTTCATTGAACATTAATTTAAGAAAAAAAAATAATTAAAATAAACTAATTTTCTAAAAACATTTTTACAATTCGCTTTTTAGTTTGAAATCAATTGTAACGAGGCCTTGTAGCGAATAAATAAAACCTCAAATAGATTTAATGGACGACATGTTTCGACAATTTTATTGTCCTCATCAGTTCAAACTTACATACATAAGGAAATGCTCCATTTATTTTATAATTGATGAAGAATAATAGAAATCTGTAATATAATATTAAAGTTTACAAAATGAAAAACAATATAAAAATCACAATTATAAATATCTTACCTCCAAGAGGAAATTTCTATATAAAAGTTTAGCTAACATAATTATAAAAAGTTTGATAACATAATTATAAAAACTGTTAAAAAACTCATGACATTTTAAGGTTGTAAAAGCAAATAAAATCGATAAAAATTTCGATATTAAGTTTGAATCGATTTACTGTTAAGAAAATAATATGAACCTAATCTGAAAATAATTTTAATAGTCAAAATTTACTATTAAGAAACTAATCTGAAAATTATTATAATAGAAATATTACCATTTTTAAATTCAAGTTTACCTCTTTTAAATTAAAATTTACTAGTTTGAATTAAATACGAATAAGCTTGACTTAATCCATTTATATCTGTATTAAAATTAACTGTAAACTTAATATTTTTTTGTATGTAAATCATTGCTAAATTTCTTCATTTATATATTCATTATTTTTATAATTAAGAATCTTAATCTTAGCAAAATTAAATTTGTGTGTAAATATAATCTAGCCATTTTTTATAATTAGAAAAATAATCAATTGGATTAATACTGAGATAACGGGTACTAATTGCTTAATCTAAAAGAGTTTCCATTTCTAAATAAATTTTTTTTAATAAATTTTCAAAATGAAAACGCGATATCTGATAATTTAATTGTTCTATCCACGAGTGAATAAATCACACCAATTTATTGTGAAATTGGGCAATTAAAAGCAAAATTGATGTATCTATCAGACCGAGTTTTCTTTTGAAATCAATTTGTAATTAATGAATTATTTCCAAGAATTAAAGATAAATCCAAAAAACTAATAACATTATCAACTGATTCTTTAAGAGTAAATTTGATTCTAGAATCCACGGAATTAAAAATATTCCATCTCTTTTTAATTCAACAAATGATGACACTCCAAGAAATATTAGTAATAATATTTATGTAATATCTAAAGAAATAATAGTAAAATTATCAGGAACAAATTTAATATGATCGATTTTTTTCAAAAAAGACCAAGAATCTTGAATATAATGACTAGTCCTGTCTAAAGATTTGTTTAAAATATTGGCTAAGTATTTAGAGATATTATAAATAGGACTACTACAAAAAGACAAAATTGGACGCAATGGAACTCCAGGCTAATGGATTTTTGGTAAACCATAAAAACCAGGAATGTAACCATTAGTGCAATTCAAAAAATCATAAGTAGGACAATTAAAATGTTTTTTAACAAAAAATTCTTTTAACATTTTACCCAGAGCAGCTTGAATGTTTTTTGTAAGATCCTTATTTAAATTAATATAAGCAGTAGAATCATTTAAACGATGGAAATTTTATTGATTGTAATCTAATTTTTCTAAAACAACAGTAACGTTTCCTTTATCTGACTTTGTTACAATCAAACTATTATTTTTATGAAAAAATTTTTTTGTTTCTTTAATTTTATTATTAATAATTATATTAAGTCTAATTTGAATTTATTTATTTATTTATTTATTTATTCATGTGTTTACGGGCTTGAGGCCCTTATGTACTTAGTACTTAACAATACTTAAAACTAAACAACAATAAAATTTATATGAAAAGTATAACACTTTTAAGTATGAGGCAAAGTATTAAACAATAGCAGAGTTATAACTGCGTATCTAAAAAAATATATAAATGTGATAAAATAGGAAAAAAACATAAAATTTATGTCTTTTTATTTTTGACATAAGCAATAGAAGAAAAATTTTTTCCTTGATAATAAAAATCTAAACATGATTCAAAATCTAGAATTTTAAATTTAAGATAAGTCATTACATGAGATTTTTAATGTTCAATTTACTCAACAACTAGCTCACTATTCAGCCATTTTCATAAGAAAAAACAGCACATCGATGACAAATAAAAACACCTCCTTTGTTTGATCCAAAAATCCACAGTTGAAGCTGAGACAATAATGTGAAGGTTTGAAAAAAAAATTTGAATTTTATATAAAAAAAAGTTGTGTATGATAAATAAAATTGTTTCTAATAAAATTCTTTTCTGAAAGAGAATTAACTTTTAGTAAACCATATTCAAGACAAGAAATCAATTTTGGAAAAGGTAATTATTTTTTTTGTAAGATTCTAAATTTACCTCATATACTTAAAATTTTTTTATCATTATTAGGATTAATATTACTATCAGTTATAAAATTACAATTTTGTTGACATTCTAAATTCTCAAATTTTTTAATAGCTATTTTCACAGTAGATTTAATATATTTTTTAATATCAATCTGAATCCCCTGAAATAAATCATTAAAAAAAGTTAAAGATGATAGATAATTACAAAAAATTTTCAAAAGAAAACTGGATAGAGCAATTCAATTATCAAATCCACGTTTTCATTTTGAAAATTTAGTATTGATTAAAGAAACTTTATTTAAAAATGGATTTCCATTAACTCTTTTAGATAAAAAAATTAGTAAGATAAATCATAAATATTTAGTTCCTTTTTTACAAAAAAAAAGATTTAATTTATTAAATTTCTTGTTTAAATTGTAATATGTCTTCTATTGGTCAAACCAAAAGACATTTACAAGAAAAAATTAATGAACATAAGCGTAATTCTGACAAGAAGCTTTTGAATACTAGTCTTTCTTTTTATTCCACTAAATTTACACACAAATTTGATTTTGCTAAGATTAAGATTCTTAATTATGAAAATAATGAATATAAATGAAGAAATTTAGAAATGATTTATATACAAAAAAAAAATTAAGTCTACAGTTAATTTTAATACAGATATAAATGAATTAAGTCAAGCTTATTCGTATTTAATTCAAACTAGTAAATTATAATTTAAAAGAGGTAAATTTTAATTGAAAAATGGTAATATTTCTATTATAATTATTTTCAGATTAGTTTCATATTATTTTCTTAACAATAAATCGATTCAAACTTAATATCGAACTTAATATCGATTTTATTTGCTTTTATAACCTTGAGATGTCTTGAGTTTTTCAACAGTTTTTATAATTATGTTATCAAACTTTTTATAATTATGTAATCTAACCTTTTATATAGAAATCTCCTCTTGGAGGTAAGATATTTATAATTGTGATTTTTAAATTGTTTTTCATTTTGTAAACTTTAATATTTTATTACAGATTTCTATTATTCTTCATCAATTATAAATTAAATGGAGCATTTCCTTATTAGGTACGTTTGACCTGATGAGGACAATAAAATTGTCAAAACATGTCGTCCATTAAATCTATTTGAGATTTTATTTATTCGCTACAAGGCCTCGTTACAATTGATTTTAAATTAAAATAAACTAAGTTGGAAGACTAATGTTAGAGGTAGTATAAGATACTTCCAAAGGGACACTCCATTTCGTGCAGAATATATCTTTTAAATTTTAATGACATTAGTTATATGACTTTCTAAACTGTTGAAACAGTTTAGATCAGTTTAGATTAGCTGAAGCTGATCTTTCTTATAATAAAGCTGGTATCATTTGGTTGATCTAAGTTGAATCGAAAGGTTAAGATTTTCTAAACCAACCAATGTGGGTTGTCACCGAACAAACTATTCATCGAAAACCTGGTGAAAGATCGACTTTTAGTGATGTCTTAAAGATGATTATTAATTACGACTTTGGGCAAGTAAAGCTTCTTACTAAGTTAAATTGTCTTTGTAGATAGAAACTTCCAATCTTTTGGGAATTCTCTAAGAGCAAAGCTCATCAAATCAGTTATTCAGTTCGCTAGTTCTGAATCGGTGAGTTATATAAGCACATTATAAGTCTATCACTGAAGCTAAATCGTATTCAAAAAGGAATCATAAGGCGTTAATATAATTTTATGTCTTACCTAGTTTCCCTGTATCCCACATTAAAACCCTGGACATCTCCGTGTCGCAGTTCAGGGAGCGGAGGAGACCAAGTGATCAGCATTTCTGTAGAGGAGAGTGGCCTCGCTACTAAATTAATGGGCGGACCTGCAGGTCTTTGAGGCTCAGTTTTCACAATGAGTTCAGCAGAGGGTGTTGACCTTCCAGCTGGGCCTTCAGCAATTACTCGAATTACATATTTCGTCGCTGGTTTCAATTCATCGATCAAAGCAGCGTAAGGTAGTGGTGGTCCTGTCAATTCTTGTTGTTGCCACAATCCTAAAAAATTGTACATATTCAGAAAGTATAAAAAATTACATTAATGAAAGGTTCAGTATAAGAATATTCGAAATTCAAAATCAAGTTAACTGTAATTCGAAATTCACCTTCTCCTTCTTTGTACTGAAGAATATATTTAGTCACTTCACTTGTGTCTTGAGATTTATGCTGCCATTTTACATTGATACTGCGACTGGCAACCATTGCAGTTTCTAATCCACTCGGTGGTAAAGGTGGTTCTGAAATTTTTTAAATTGTATTGAAAAAAAAAATTATTATACATTTTCTGATTATAAACATTGCATTTTATTTAATATCGAGTAATCAAATTTTTGAAAAGTTATTTGCAATTTATAAAAAAAATTATTCTCCCAATGTACCTTGTACAATAAGTTGTACTAATTGTTGATCACGACCATATAAATTGCTGGCTTGGCAAAAATAAGCTCCACTGTCAGAAGCTTCTGCTGATGCAATTTGCAACTGCGCAACAACTCCGTCCGGAGTTATTTCCTGCTTCACTGTCACCCTTTATTAATTACATACAAGTCGTTTATAAAATGTTAACCTAATACTACCTTTTGTGTTATTAATTAGACAATGTAATTTATAAATATTATTTATAGTAATTTTATATAGAAGATACTTTAACATTTTTAATTTACAGAAAAACAGAGATAATTAAGGGCATGTGCAAGGCGCCAACTTCAAATGATTCGTTGTAATATTTTCCACCAATTTTCTAGAAAAATACAAAACATTTTTTAATGAAATTGAAGGAAATAGTAAATGGGACCTAGACGCATTGGCGTCCATTCCGTTGGAGGCTTAATTTTAATTCTAAATTTGTAGAAAATATTACAACGAATCATTTGAAGTTGGCGCCTTCCACATGCCCTTAAAGGTAAAACTTATGTAATAAAGTTCTACTTACCGATAGTTTGTGGAAGGATTAAGTTCAATTTTACCGCCTTTTAACCAAGTGACAGTAACAGGTTTGTCACCATGAACTTCGCAGTGCAGTGTAGCAGTATCACCTTTTTTAACGGTTACTAGGCGAGATGGTGCCGCGAAAAATGGGGAAGCTGTTAAAACGTCATATCTTAGTTGTTAAAGAAAATGTCGTTTGTTAATGTGAATTTGTAAAGTATCATATTATTTTTTTGTTTTTTGACAATTTATAACTCATTTTAATAACAATAAAACAATTATTATTGTCGTTTATATTTAAAATCCTTGTACTATTTTATCCTCCAATTTAACAATAATCTTTAAAGAAATAAAGAAAATTTTAAATTGTTCATCTCTAATAATATTAAAAATATAAAGAAATTAAATAAAATAGTTTAATAATTAATAAATTAAATCAAATAAATTCATTTTTTTTATTTTAATCTACTGAAAGTATTTCAACAATTTCTTATCATTAAATAAAATATCTTAGAATTAAAAAAATATTTTTATGAACAATAACCAAGTTTAAAAATTGTCTTCTTCTTTCCGTTATAATGCATCTTCAGGTAAATTGAACTGTCATAGAAGAAGACCAATAAAAATAAAAATGTTAAGGGAGTCTGATAAAAGAAGAGTTTCAAATGATCATATAAAAAGAAGTTCAGAACTTACAATTGACTTTAAGCTGCACGACTTTTCCAATGCCTGTTCCAATGCCATTGCTCGCTTGGCAAAGATAGAAGCCTTCTCTATCTTCTTTAACGTGTTGAAGCAAAAGAGTGCCATTTGGAAGAAGTTTCGTATATGCTCTTTCTCGCAGCTCCTCATATTCGCCAGTTTTACCACCTATTTTCAAAAATTTATTGTTCATGAGTATAACTATCTTTTATGATGAAATAAATTGAAACTTTAAGAAATTTCAATATTTCCTGAGAACAAAAATATTTTATTAGATATTAACAGCTTACGAAATAGAGCTGTTCAGCTAATTAAATTTCACACTTCAGAACGTCTTATACACGTGTAAAAACAAAAGTGAAATATTACGAGAATTCAATTTTACCCTTTTGTTTTTTTTGCGATGTAATAAGAAAGAAAAAGAAAACGATATTTTGGTTGTAATAAGCCTTATAAATAAAAGAAACGAATTCATTGGGAACACAATCAATTATTATTCTGAATACGCTTCTTGAGAATTTATTGGTGATTTTATTGGAGAAAATGGTTCTGACCAATAGTGGAATTTTCCCCTTATAAAGGTCCGACCCTCGCTTGCTATATTCTACTTATTGGACGTGCTACGAAGTAGAAATGGTCGACTATAGTCAGACGGAGCGTTCCCAACGATGTAAACCTCAGCGATTTATGAATTCCATTAGCCTTCACAACACTACGATAGATATTTCCCCTTCCGATTGAATTTTCAGATATCTCGTTTGCACGCTCTGCGAATCAACACTTTTTTAAATACTACTCTCTTTTTTTACTCGAGGAAGCTTGCCGTGAACTAGTACTCGCTTCTCTCTGATTTATCGTTAGCTTAGTTCTTCGGAAAATTTAGCACTGGTCAAGAAATTTATACCGTGTCGAAGTGTATTTTAAAAATTATATTTCACGCAAGCTTGCGTTTTCCAGTGAAAGAGTAGAGATTTATTTCATACGATATCAGAGCTCTGACCCTTTAAGATTACTTTTCATGTCCGACGAGGTATTTGAAAAAAAAAATAAAAGAAAAGTTAATTAAATTTACTCAACGGCAGCTATAGAACTCAAGTATCATCATTACTTATAATATTAAAGACTTATCATTATATTGTTATTCACATTTGATGAAAAAGAAATTTAAAAAATAGACATAATAGTGTTACGTCAGTAACCATTATTAATATACATTTTATTCTACACCCGTAAATTTGTTACACGTGTTATTTCTAGAAACCTTCAAATATATCAATAATCAAATAAGTTAAAATTTAACAATGGCTTTTAGTATATACATATATTAAATAAGAATAATAATCTCCGTAAAGTCCTGAAGTTAGATAATATTTATATTTATTCATTATTTTCTGTCCACGTTTTACAACTCCCTGACTTTTTTTTCATTAATTTTGATTCTCTTTATCAGGAAATTTTAAAATTGTTTTAGTTTATAGAAAAAATATACAGATGAGGTAGCCTTAATTACGAGATATTGATTATGACTAACAATAATTTATATATTACACACGGTAGGGGGACAAGATGTCTAAACCAAAATGGCCAAGCCAAAATTTCCAAAGACGAAATGTCTGCTTTATTAAATATTCAAAGTTGTACATGCAAATGACATTTAAAATTGAAATATTAAATCCAATAGGAATAAGGTAATAATTATACTAATTGATAATTTCGAATGAACAAGCAATACGTGGACGACAATCTCAAATTTGATTATTTTGAAAGTTCTGGGATACCACTTACATATTTAAATTTTTTAAAAACAAGTTTTAATTACATTTTAAAGTTAATTCTTCTTTTGGACATGTACTTACATTTGTAAGATGAACATGGCACTTTACAAAATTAATTTAATTTTTGGACATGTACTTACATTTTTAAATGATCATAAAACTCTATAAAATTAATTTTTTTTTTACTTTTTCTTTATGTTAGAATTTCTGTCTTTGGACATTTTCACGTTTGTAATTTTAGTCTTCGGATATATTCGTTTTTGGACTTTTAGTCCTTCGGACAACTTGGATGTTGAACGTTTCAGTTTGGATCTTTAGTCTTGCACATTTTAGTTTGGACATTTTGTGATACAATCATTACACACTTATATGAATTTTAATAATAATTTAGATTAATTTACAGTGTCGAATAGTCGAATCTATTAACAATTCAAATGAAGTTATTTTACTTTATTGAAAAAAATTAAATAAGTTTTAATTATTCTGTAACTTTTTTAACCATTTTTGAAGTTCCGAAACTTTCATTAAGTTTGCTGCAAGTTTAGAAACTTTCGGAAAGGTTGCGGCAAAGTTTCAATGAAGTAATATTTAGAATCCATAAATACTTATTTCTTTCTTCTTATTGCAGGGCTGCCAGTGACACACTTTTTTACTTTTACTGACTCTTTTTAAAATTGCTCACTATTACTCACTTTTTTAAAAAACTAACTTTTCTCACTTTTTTAGTAAAATGTCTATTCCAACTGCGATGAGGGGTCTTCTGATATTAGGTGCCTGATTAAAATTTTACTTTTTAAATCAATTAGTTTGTTCATATTAAAAAAACACCCTCAATTTTTTAATTACAATTTGCAAATACGAAATTTTTACACCTCTTTTCAATTATTTTTGTCATTTTCAAAGTACTTTTGACAAGTCTAAAGTATTATTGTCAATTTTCAACTATTTTTGCAATTCTGAATTTAATGTTTTTAAACATCAATTATTCTCTTCAGTCTTTAAATTATTGTCATGAATATTGAAATTTATTACACTAGTTTTCATTTACTTCTGTCATTTTTCATTATTTTATCAACATTTTAATTATTTTTTTCTATCTTTAAATTATTGACAGGAATATTTAAATTTTCAAACCCAGTTTCTATTCTACTTTTGTTCATTTTCAATAATTTCAATCATTTTTGTCATTTTACGATTATTTTCTTCATATTTCTATTATTTTTGAAATTTTAGAATTATTTTCTACAAATTTCATTTATTATTTTATTCAAATTCGTGAATGCGACCTATTAATATTTTATATAGGGGAGAGGGCCCCAAGTTGGAAACCCTATCGATTTATTGCTGTAGAATCCAAACCGAATAAAATATATTAAAATGTTTTATACTGGATGAAAGTATAATTTATAAGGTAACTTATCGCCACAGAGATAAAATTTTATTTTGAACATAAACATTTTTTAAAGCATTTTTTCTAATTGTTAAAATTTTTGGTCTAAAAAAAAGTGGCCCCAAGATGGACACCTTCTTAAAAGTCTCTGAAAATTGTAGTAAATAAAAACAGCACATTGTGTAACAATTCTTAAACTAATTTTTAATCATTTTAAGGAATTTATCAAGAAATAACATTTCTAAAAACTTCAATTTAATAGCTTAACAGTAAAAAGTAATAAAATATCAAAAAATATCGATATATCATTTTCTCTAACGATAACATAACATTTTCTGGTGGAAAATAAAAAATTTTAATTAATTTTTTTTTAATTTATACGAAATGTTTATCTTGGGGCCCACTCCCCTAGTAATTATTATTGTTATATCAAATTTTAATTTTATTGTTACTTGAAATACATTTTTAAATTTTATATTGTAATAAGCTTTTGCCCGTAAATAAATAAATAAATTCAATGTTTTTTATTGACATGAATTTTTAATTAATATTAATTAATTAATAATAATCTCCGTAAACTCCTGAAGTTAGTTAGTATTTATATTTATTCATCTTTTTCTGTCCATATTTTAAAGTCTGAGGTGAAGTTAGTTAGTATTAATATTTATTCATCTTTTTCTGTCCACGTTTTAAAAACTAAAGGGAAGTTAGTCCCTGTTATTTTATTGATTATGACTCTCTTTATGAGGAAATATTTTGAAAGTTGAAATGAAAGAATAAGGTAACCTTTTTCGTTACTGTCGTTTTGTGCTGGTTTTTAATTGTCATTTATGTAAAAAATAAGTTTTGAAAAATGCTTTAAAAATTTATTATTGTTTTTGAAGAAGTTTAAAATATATACACATGCTATTAATTTCCTAAATTTTCGGTTATTATCTCAAATTTAGATTATTGTCATAAGTTTTCAAATTATATAAAGATTTTTTAATTATTTTCTTTTGTTAAAAAATAAATTCTGCAATTCTTCTTGATTTTCATAAATTTATAATTAATATTCATTACTTTGGCATTACTTTTAAAAAATTTAAATTATTTATCCGAAATTGCAATTATTTTCATCAATTTTCGTTATTTCTGCGATTTTTTAATTATTCTCTTTAATTAAACATTTTTAAGTAATTTTGTAATTATTTTTTTTAAACATATATTCTATGATTTTTTCAGTTATTTCTCTAAAATTTTATTGAATGTTTTCAATTTTTAATATTTAAATTATTTTCATAATAATTCAATTTTCTTTCTCAATCTTGCATTACTTTAAGCATATTTCAATTATTTTTTTCAATTTTGAATTAATTTTATGATTTTTCAATTATTTTCCTCGATTGTTAATTATTATTCTCATTTCTAAAGTTATTTTCTAAGATTTTTAAGTATTTTTCTGAAAATTCAAATATTTTCTTCAATTTTTAATTATTTTCATTTATTATCAGAATTTCAAATTTTTTTATTAATAAATTACCGTAAATTTTAATTATTTTTATCTTTCTCTCAGACTTTTCTTCAATTTTTAGTTTTTCTCATTTTAGAAAATTAATTTCTAAAATTTAAAAGTATTTTTCTCAAATTTTTATTATTTTCTTCAGTTTTTAATTATTTTTATTTGTTTTCATAATTTTCAAAACTTTTTATTAATTATCGTAAATTTTAATTATTTTTATCATTTTTTCAGTCTTTTCTCCAATTTTTAGTTATTCTTATTTTATAAAATTATTTTCTAAGATTTTTAAGAATTTTTCTAAAATTTTAATTGGTTTCTTCAATTTTTAGTTATTTTAATTTGTTTTAGCTTATATTTTTCAATTCTTTTCTCCAATTTTCAGTTATTTATTTTTTTTTTAAATTGATTTCTAAGATCTTCATGTATTTTTTTCAAATTTGAATTATTTTTTCTTTATTTAAAAAATTCTGTAATTTTTTCAATTATCACACTTAAATGTCATTTATTTTTTACAACTTATCATTGTTTGTATCATATTTTAATTATTTTCGTCCAGCTTTAAAATTTAAAAACATTTTTCAGTTATTTTCCAAAATTTATTCCCTTCAATTTTTAATTCTTTACATTTATTTCATAATTTCCAAAAATTTTAACTATCTATCTGACTTTTCAATTATTTATATTATTTTCTTCAATTTTTAATTACTTTCGTTCTTTTTCTCGTTCTTTTTCATAATTGCCAAAAAGTTTTTACTTATTTCTCTTTAATTAAAACTTGTTCTGTTCAATTTTAAATTATGTTTATCTCTTTTCATTTATTTTTTCTAATTGTTAATTATATACTTTATTTACTCTCCCTTTAACGGGTTCGAGGGCACTCTAATTTTTAATTACTTTCTTTTATTTTAATATCAAATTTAAATTATTTTCTTCATGTTTAAAAAATTTTTATGATTGTTTAAATTACTTTACCCAAGTTTTAATTGATTTCCTTTTTTTTTAAATAAATTTGCAAAATTTGGAATTGTTTTGTTTAATTTCAATTATTTTTTGCATTTCTTTTTAATTCTAAAATATTATAAATTTTGTCCTAAATAAATATTTATATTTTGCTAGTTTTATTATATTAGTTTTCAATTATTTTCTACAAATTTCAATCATTTTTTTCATTATTTTTATTATTGTCATGAGTTTATTAAATTTGTACATTTTTTTTTCAATTAATTTCATCAAATTTCAATTATTTTCTTGAAACTTACATTATTCTGTATAAATTTTTCTATTTATACACCAGCTTTTAATTATTTATGTCATTATTCAATAAGTTACTTAAGATTTCAATGTTTTGGTCAATTTTTCAAGTATTTTCTTTAAAGTTTTAATTTCATGCACCAGTTATCAATTGTTTTTTTCAAATTACAATTATTTTTGTTATTGTTCAATTATCTTCTTGTAATTTCAATTATTTTTGAAACTTTTCAATTCTTTTTTTTAAATTTCAATTGTATTCTTTAATCTTTAAATTATTGTCAGGAATATCTAAATTTTCTGCACAAGTTCTATTGACTTTCCTTATTTTTCAATTATTTTCTTCAAATTTCAATTAATTTTGTTATTAATAAATTATTTTTTTCATATTTTTGTTCTTTTTGCCATTTTAGAATTATTTTTTACAAATTGCAATTATTTTATTACATTTTTTTTATTGTCATGAACTTTTAGATTTCTTACATCTGGTTTTAATTATTTTTATCATTATTTTTATTCTTGTCACGAATTTATTATTTTTTTTAATAATTTTCTTCAAACTTTAATGGTTTTTTTTTCAGATTTCAGTTTTTTTGATATTTTTTAATTATTCTCTTCAAATTTTAATTATTGTCTTCAAACTTCAATTAATTACTTCAACTTTCGATTATTTTACCTGAAACTTAAAATATTGTTTTTAACTTTACAATTATTGTCTGTAATTTTTTAATTTTTACACCAGTTTTGAATTATTTTATTTTTTTGATTTAAAAACTTTCTATTTAATCACTTTTTTTATTTAAAAGCTCACTATTCACTCACTTTTTTAACTTAAAAACTGATTATTTACTCACTTTTTTAAATTAAAAATTTTTTTTTTCACTATTTCCAATCTGCAAGTTCACTGGTAGCCCTTATTACTGGATAAATATTATTCATCGATTTGTTTTATTTATTATTATAGTTTAATTCCTAAAACGTATGAAAAACTAATCGCGCGCTTGCGCGCGTTTTTATTTTTTTAGTAATATAATATTATATGTTATTTCCTTTTGGACGTAACAATAGTTCTTGGTTAAAATTGACATGCTCAATTTTGCTTGATTAATATTTAAGTATTAACAAAGGGAGTCAGATTATAAGAAAAAGTTTAAAAAATGTTGAATCACTGTATTGAATATTTTACTTGAATTTAATCTGAAGATATTACTTTAAAAAATTACCTGTCGCCTTTTTCCAAACAATTGTAGGAATTGGGACTCCTTGTGCTTGACAGTGTAAAGCAACGTGCCTATTCCTTTCAACACTAACATCAATAGGTTCAACAATCCATCGAGGTGGCACTGAAAATTAAGTCACCACACTTTAGAAATTCCGCCACGTGCCTTCCAAAAAAGATTACTGGTCGTTAGCGATTTTAAATTTTTATAAACAGATAAGGATTGAAAAGCGTGGGACCGCGTAGAAAATAAACAATGTTATATTTTTTATTAATGAAAATAGTATGTTCCTTTATTATAGAAAAATACCATAAATAGCATAATTAAAGCTCAAAGCTCGAAAGCGCACGAGTTTTAATTTAGAAATAACGCCAACGACAAGCTCGTTTCTAAATTTTATGATTTTATTTTTTAGAACTACATAATTTAAAAGTTGAATCAATTTTGTATGATAAAAAATCTTAGAAAATATATTTCATAAACTTTACATAAATGGAAATCTAAGTTTCAAATTAAAAAAAAAAGTAATTTAAAGTGTGATAAATTTTAGCGAAAAGATTAACTTTGTAAATTTATTTAATACTTTGGAAAGAACAGTTGAATAAGAAATTTTGGAAAAATTGAAAATTCATGATGAGAAGAGAATGAGAATTAAAATGGTTTTTTTTTTTGGAAAAAAAGTTCTGAGAAGGGAAGTAGGATTGTGATCGTCACGAGAGATCTCTAGTTGAATGAAAGATTTTTTTTCACATTTGGCTCATTAGAGCAAATGCTGAATCGAGGGACAAAGATTCCCTCATTGTAGGAGACCTCCCGTGTGGAATCGGCAAAATTTTGGGTTTCGAGGGCGGTCGATTGGAGATTCTACTTTTACAGTGGTGAAAAAAACGCTGCACAAGCGAGATACTGTGAGTGGAAGTTCAACGATTTACAAGACGAATATATCGTCCAATGTGACACGTGTGGCATGTTATATAATATACAATGTAGAAATATGTAAGTATCTGATTTACTTGGCGTGAACAAGTAGAACTTTTGAAAAGGCAAATTAGGCGCTGGGTAGGATCATAAAGGTTAAGGATTTTTGCTGTTCAGGCCGAGCGCGAAGGATGTTTTTCGAGGTAAGCCGAATAATATAATAAATATTTGTTTCCGCAACTAACGACTAGTTTTATAAAATACAAATGTGATTTAAGATATACGTACTACTAACTACTTTGCCTGATTTTGGCAAAGCCAGAACGACAGGCGCTTATTCCTTCCAATCCGAATAACGTATTCTTTAATTTTAATTATAACGAATTTTCAAATATTCAGGAATAAAATTCGCTGTGGCTGAAATTTATTCTGAATAAATAAAATAGTGTAGGGTTATAATTAGAGAAATATTTTGTGATCGGAGTTGCCCCTTTATGAACATTTGAGCCTTAGAACGAGAGATAATTTTCGATATCGGTAAACGCAGGCAAGTTCTTATACTCGCTTATCACAAGTTGAAAAAACGAGCGGTAATTTTAGAGTCTAAACTTTGTCTTTTAGTGTACTTAATAAAAAAAAATTTTTTTAGCAAGACTTTGAACAAAAACAGATATACTAATTATCCTATTAATTTTTTACTCGTTACTCATAGTTACAAATTACTGGCGAGGAATGAAAAACTTAAAAGAAAACTGTAATACTTCCCTGAATTCAATTTACGTAAAATCTGAATTCTAATGGAACTGAATTTCTCTATCAAATCTTCTTTGCCTTCATTTCCATTGAAATTATCCATTATTAAAAGAAATGATAAAAACTGCTTCTCCACAGAAAATTACCGGTAAAAAATTTCAATTGGAAATCAATAGACGCGAAAGAATTGCGCCTTGTCGTTCGGGCATTGGGAGTAATATAAAAAAAAGGAACGAGAAAGAGAAAGAGAGATAGAGAAAGTGACTGTTAAGAGAAAAAGAGAAAAAGTGTGAAATATTCATACAGCGAGAAAGCATGCAAAATAGAATAAAAGGATCTCTTCCAATTGTGTCCAGCAGAGCCAGCCAAGGGTCGGTGAGACGATTGTAGGTGATTAAACGTGCTCATTATTCATACGACATAATCATATTTACAATGAATCGAACAACAATCAATCTATTTAAAATGTAAATATCAAGATAAAAACATGCTAAGAAACGTGCAAAAAAACGTGCAAGTATGTAAGGCGTGTGAGCAACGCACCAGGTTTGTTAAAGAGAAAAACGTTAAAAATAAAAAGGTGCAACTGTTACCTTATGATTCGGTCAAGTCAAGCAAACCTCGGGGTCCACGAGATACCGACGCATTCCCAGAGAGCCAAAGCAACGTAAATGTAATACACACTGTGTTTGGGGTTAGATTCTGGGAAAAGGTAATTTCTATTTTCTAGGAATTTTGTCCCTTTTCCAGGATATTATATCATTGTAATTTTCAAATACGTATACTACTTCAAATAGCGAAACTCCTAGACATTTTCGTTCCTTCTTAACTTATTCAGTATCAACAATAAAAAATAAATAAATATTTTTCATTCACTTTTAATGTTACAGACCAAATCAAGAGTAAATTAAAAAAAATTGTTCTTAATATTTATTGTATTTGTTTAATAATCCTGGTAAAGAGATACTGATAATTTATGGACATAAAAGCATGATAACAAGGTGAGAAGATAGGGAATAGTTGTACAGGGAGAAGATCCCAACTCCAACGTTTCGATCATTCCTTGCATTCTTTGTGTCAAACGCATCATTAACAAAGTGTAGTATGATCATCAGCATCATCATCAAAATAAAAAGATAAAAACATCATGAAATAAGAAAACTGTTCCTGAAAAGTGACAGCATTCCATCGACAAAGTTTGCACTAGCCCGTATGAATGTGTGACGTGTTTCATTCGCGAGAGCCCAAATACTTTCTAGTAGCTATTGCTGATGAAAGGTGTATTCTAAAAAATATGAGATTATTTGCTATTGCTGAAGCTGGCAACCGTTATCAAGGACAACAGGGTGACATACAGCGACGAAAAAAAAATCTTGCTAGATCATGACCACAGCATTGCTAAGTGTATATAAAAGCAAATACGCAGAAAAATATTCCGTTAAAAATTCCAATTAAAAATATTTAATAATTGTCAGTTTATGTATTCCGGTTTCTTTTTATCCGTGGATCTCGTAAATTTGATCAAAATTTGAAAATAAACTTCATAGAAATTTTCTTTAAGATTCAAAATGGCGGATGAAATTTGTTAAATTGAAACGATGTTTGTTCAACTTGTCTTTATATTTATTGAATACTACGTAGAGAAAATCGGGGAAGTTATCTAATTAGGTAAATTGTTATTTGTTAAGAACTAGGTCAAAAATAATTATTGAGCAAAAGTGTTGTTATGATTGAAATGTTTTTAAGTAAAGGTGATTTCTACAAAATTCCATGTATATTTTCTGGTTACTAAAGAATCGAGTGTTAACTACTGTGACGAAGTAAAATGTTACCTCGCACAATGTTTTCGAATTAACTTTTCAAATCATTAATAAACACCAGTCTGGAATCAATTTCGTTCTGACTGTTGTATAGTCGGTTGTAATCTTGGCGACTCGTGCCTTATTATTTTGAGCTTGCACTCTGAAATCAAACAAAGTTTTTGTTTCATTTATTTTTCAATTGGTTATTTAATTTAATTCGTTAGTTTTGATTAAATCTTAATTTTAGGTTATTTAAATTTGAATCTTGAAATTATTCAATTTATTTAAATTATTTAATTATTAATTTATATTCCTGACAACTTGCCAATCCAGAATTGTTATTATTGTTGACAACAACTATTATTTACAAAAACCTGTTCTTTAATTTTGAACAAACCTGACTCGCATTTGTTTTGTTATCTGTCACAACAATTTGCAGACGACAGAGATACAGGGGTGGGTAAACGAGACTGACACTTTGCCGCGCGACAGGGTTCGGTCGCTCGCGGTTGCTACGCAACGGTGACGGATCTCGGCATAACTCTGAACTTGGAACGATTGTGTCCCTGGCTTGTCGCGCTAAGGGGTGATTGTGTCAGAGTTGTGGCTTGACGACGACGCGTTCAGCCTGTCGTCATTCCAATTTTAGTGATATATCGAAATACATTCTCGCGTAATTATGTCTATTTTTAGATATATTGTATTAAAATCATGTCTGGACGAGAATCAATTAGGGATCGTAGACCCATCACAGGTGAGCTCATTAATTAAATTATTGATTTTTTGTCAATGTTGGAGTCGGTTCTCGATCAATTTTGTAAAATTTTGAGTCAGTGTTCAGTACTTGTCTTTTATAATGACCGTGAAATGCGGCCGATTATTTTTGTAATCCTTTCAATACATCAAAAATTAATAAATGTCGAACTATAGTGGAAATTAAATTCGTATTTGTGCTATATTCCTTACTTAAGGTAACTCTCTAAAAAGTTAGTTAGTCGTAGCTCATTGTTTAAAATTTTTGTTTAATCTGTTTAATGTCATTAGTCTATTGTTTTTTAGTTATTTCTCTATAAAATAACTTGGCGCGGTATATTTATTTTTATATTGTTTATTTGTTTTTATTAAATAGTAAAATTTAAATAATTTAAAATTAAACAATAAACATAATCTGAAAGAATGCGTCATACTACTTACCCTCAAATGCGTCAAATTAATTTTGAGACAATAATATCCCACATATATTACAAGCATATAGTGTTGCCAACACTCGAAGGTTCCGTAGAACATTCCCTGGAGAGTTCCCAGAATTTCGTAAAAGTCTTCAAAAAAAATTTCCAGAGCCTTTCCAAGGTTTCTAAAAAATCTCCTATGAAACCTCTACAGCCTTAACAAGTACCGCAGGTGTTTTCAGAGACTTCCTGTGGAGATTTTAAAGATTTCCCAGGGATTCCTTAGAGCCTCTCCAATAATTTCTCAGAGTCTACTCAACGATTTTTTAAAGCCTTCTCAGAGTTCTTTAGAGCTTCATAAGGGATCCCCTAGAGCTTTCAAATGGACCCTCTAAAGCTATCCCGGTGATTTTTAAGTGTATATCTAGGGATAATCTCATGCATTATGCTGCGAGTTCCAATCTCCGTTTCAGCATTCAACTATTGTTACGTGTTATGACAATAGATATCAAAGAAACTATTTATTAATGTTTTATTTTTGATAGATTGGGTTAAACTTTGAAAATTTAATAATTCATTAATTAATCACATGTAAGGTGATTGTAAAGTGCCTTTTTAGATTACGTTTAACTTTGACATGGATCTTAATATTACTTTCTTTCCATATCTTAGAAAAAATGTTAATCGTACTTTTTGAACTAAATTGCTTGGTTAAGATTTGTCATGATATAGTTATGAAGAATTATATTTAGAAGTTTCTTTAAAATTGTAATTAAATTTCCATTCTATATAACTAACAACAGTAAGGATAAATCGTAACATGTTGACTTTACGTCAAGAGTTCTAGAAGAGACAAATTTGTTTCTTTGCTCGTCCAACCATTTAATTGGACCATTTTTACATGTTCAAGTATTTTTCAAACTTATTTTACTTGTCAGCTTGTCAGACCGTATTTGATGCAGCAAAATTCGACTTAATCCTGCTGTTATTCGTCATCGTGAAATTATGCTGGTACACGTTTTTGGATCTGATTCCCTTTCTCACAAGAGTGTCAGGGATAGGAGACAATTTCGTCAAATGTATTTACAACCTGTCACAACATTAGGTGCGGTCATCTTGATCTTGCGCTAAACGTCACCGCCGCCACAACCACAACTGATCAGCGTTTCTCGGTAGATTGCCGATCAATATTTTTATCCGTCGGTAATGTTACCGAGCAAACCTTGAGATGTGATTCGTAAAGGCGGCAACCCGGCTCACATGTCGTTACTTAGTGAACTCATAACGACGCGCGACGCGTTCTGCTGTTCGTCATTCCAGTTCTGGTGCCAGAAACTGACACTTGCGTCTTGTTAAATTGTCTTTTGTTGTTTAAAATGATTAAAGTTATGAGAAAGGTTTCTTACAAGATTTGAATGGGTGGTTTATGGCTTTCTTTAATCATTGTGAAACAAGGCATAATCTTTCATAAAATCTTTAGTAGAGTTTAAAGTTCCTATTGAGGTAAGTTTTCCCCTGTTCTGTAGCCGTGCCTGCTGTTTCTCTCTCTGCGGGCTGGACCTCGAATCGTTGGTGGGATGCTCTTCCTCTCTATTGGTCAGTCGACGAGGGCCTGATGTGATGATGCAGTTTAGTTCCGTTTAGGTCTTCTTACAGATTAGTTCCGTTTTTTTCTTCGTACAGTCCACATCGGTCGGGTTTTCTAGTGCTTCGACAACGTATTGTAGCGGTTATTGATATCCATAAATTTGATTTTATTATAATCAATGAATCACTGCTTGTAATTGTCTCCGCTAGGGAAAATCGTCGTCCTTATAAGTAACAGAATGTGCGAATAGAAATTAGTCGACTACGTCTGTTTCAATAGACTAACACGTCGCACTCGAAAACCTTAGCGAGAGTTTCTCGAGGTATTAGAAATATTGTTTTTTCTCTTAGTTTAAATATTGTGGTTTTTTAAATTGTTATTTTTACTACTGTTCTGCGTTTCTTTTTACAGTGTGACGCTTTAATATATACTAGCGTAATGAACCTCGCTCGCTGACGCTCGCTCGGTCATTAATATTAATTTAATTGTTTATTGATGTGGACATTTCATAAAATATTAGTAAACTTATTGTTAATTGAATGTTTAATATTTTTTTTACAAATTTTTTATATTTCAATAATTTTTATTGTTATGTTTTATTATTATTATATTGGAAAAAATAAATCTTGTAATATGTAATGTATTATTTACATCAATATTATGAAGCTATTAATTAATGTTGTCTAATTGAATTATCACTGATCGATTATAGGTACTAATTGAGTATGAGTTCTATTATATTATTATTGCAAAATTTGAAGCTTGATAATCTAAACTATTTTTGTAAATGATCACAGAAAAAATATAAAAAATCTTAATGGATCTACATTTTTTTTTAAATTAAATTTTCGAATCTGAGTTTATTTCCGTTATGTTTCTATATTGGAATAATGTTTGTTTCCACATAGAAAAAGCTTTGTGATCGTTAAAATTTTCATTTATCCAAAAATAGTCTAAATCGACACATTGTCATTTAAATTATTTCGAAAAACTAATTATTTCAAAATGTAAGAAAAATATACTTAAAGTAGGATACAAAATAAAAAATTATTCTTAAAAAACAAATGAAAAAATTGCGCGTAGGTTTTTGTCGATTTAACACATGCGCAGTAGTTTTTTACAAACATTACACATGCGCAGTAGCTTTCTACAAACGTTAGGTATGCGCAGTGGTAAAAATCGTAACAAATAATGATTGTTTAGCAATTTCCACATGAATTGACATTAAAAAACATGTTAGCAAAAAAGTTTAATGCAATGTTTAAAACATATAATTTTAGAGACTAAATTGTACGCACAACATTTTACAAGTGGAGAAAAACGAAATTTTAATTTTCGTTGGAATTAAAAAAAAAAAAAAAAAAAAAAAAAAAAAAAAAAAAAAGCACCTTTGCGCATGTGCAGATATCATGTTACCGTGTTACGCATGCGCAATAATAAGACGGAATTTACTGCGCACTTATTAAAAAAAGTATGCTATATGTAGTGAAAATTTAATTATCTGGTGAAGTACAGCACTGCGCATGCGTAATTTTTGAATTTAATTAGAGCACATGTGTGACTATGACTGTGCATGATTGCGCATGTGTAACAGCAATACAAAACAACTGCGCATGTGAAATGTTTGTTTAGTAGTGCGCACGTTTACACAGCTGTGGTGCACTACTGCGCATGTGCAACAATATGTTGTTCATAAAAAAATGTTCAGTTTAACATGTTTGACACGAATAGTGCCAGTGCGCATTGTTACAAACTATAATAACATGGTGAAATGAACATTTTTGTAAGTAACCTATTGGAAAAAGTAGGTGAACTTTGAAGTCTGTACGACGATGAACGAAGTTTTTTCGGTATCGTATTAATATAATAGAAGATTACCACGTACAATTTTATGAATATTGGGAGAACTTTCAAACTAGTTATTCTCAATAAATAAGTAAATTTTTACAAAACTTTTTTAAACACTAATTATATGGAAGATTTTCTGACAGTATGTTAAATATTTATTACCCCCCCCCCCCCGGTACCCCTAGAAAATGGTTTTTAAAAGTATGAAAAATTGAAAACTTTCAGATCAAAATTTGTTACATTTTATAAACATTTTAAAGAAAAAAAGATTAAAATTAATAAAATTAAATACACTTTTAATGTTTTTATTATTTTTTATGTTCAATAATATAAATTTTTCTATTAAATTTCTTGAATTCCAATATTTAAATTGAATTTTGAATATTCTTTTCTATTATGGGTCATTAATTACAATAATAATGAAAAGAAAACAATTTTAACAAATTTTTTAAATAAAAGTACCTTTGCGCATGTGCAGATATCATGTTACCGTGTTACGCATGCGCAATAATAAGACGGAATTTACTGCGCACTTATTAAAAAAAGTATGCTATATGTAGTGAAAATTTAATTATCTGGTGAAGTACAGCACTGCGCATGCGTAATTTTTGAATTTAATTAGAGCACATGTGTGACTATGACTGTGCATGATTGCGCATGTGTAACAGCAATACAAAACAACTGCGCATGTGAAATGTTTGTTTAGTAGTGCGCACGTTTACACAGCTGTGGTGCACTACTGCGCATGTGCAACAATATGTTGTTCATAAAAAAATGTTCAGTTTAACATGTTTGACACGAATAGTGCCAGTGCGCATTGTTACAAACTATAATAACATGGTGAAATGAACATTTTTGTAAGTAACCTATTGGAAAAAGTAGGTGAACTTTGAAGTCTGTACGACGATGCACGAAGTTTTTTCGGTATCGTATTAATATAATAGAAGATTACCACGTACAATTTTATGAATATTGGGAGAACTTTCAAACTAGTTATTCTCAATAAATAAGTAAATTTTTACAAAACTTTTTTAAACACTAATTATATGGAAGATTTTCTGACAGTATGTTAAATATTTATTACCCCCCCCCCCCCGGTACCCCTAGAAAATGGTTTTTAAAAGTATGAAAAATTGAAAACTTTCAGATCAAAATTTGTTACATTTTATAAACATTTTAAAGAAAAAAAGATTAAAATTAATAAAATTAAATACACTTTTAATGTTTTTATTATTTTTTATGTTCAATAATATAAATTTTTCTATTAAATTTCTTGAATTCCAATATTTAAATTGAATTTTGAATATTCTTTTCTATTATGGGTCATTAATTACAATAATAATGAAAAGAAAACAATTTTAACAAATTTTTTAAATAAAAGTACCTTTGCGCATGTGCAGATATCATGTTACCGTGTTACGCATGCGCAATAATAAGACGGAATTTACTGCGCACTTATTAAAAAAAGTATGCTATATGTAGTGAAAATTTAATTATCTGGTGAAGTACAGCACTGCGCATGCGTAATTTTTGAATTTAATTAGAGCACATGTGTGACTATGACTGTGCATGATTGCGCATGTGTAACAGCAATACAAAACAACTGCGCATGTGAAATGTTTGTTTAGTAGTGCGCACGTTTACACAGCTGTGGTGCACTACTGCGCATGTGCAACAATATGTTGTTCATAAAAAAATGTTCAGTTTAACATGTTTGACACGAATAGTGCCAGTGCGCATTGTTACAAACTATAATAACATGGTGAAATGAACATTTTTGTAAGTAACCTATTGGAAAAAGTAGGTGAACTTTGAAGTCTGTACGACGATGAACGAAGTTTTTTCGGTATCGTATTAATATAATAGAAGATTACCACGTACAATTTTATGAATATTGGGAGAACTTTCAAACTAGTTATTCTCAATAAATAAGTAAATTTTTACAAAACTTTTTTAAACACTAATTATATGGAAGATTTTCTGACAGTATGTTAAATATTTATTACCCCCCCCCCCCCCCGGTACCCCTAGAAAATGGTTTTTAAAAGTATGAAAAATTGAAAACTTTCAGATCAAAATTTGTTACATTTTATAAACATTTTAAAGAAAAAAAGATTAAAATTAATAAAATTAAATACACTTTTAATGTTTTTATTATTTTTTATGTTCAATAATATAAATTTTTCTATTAAATTTCTTGAATTCCAATATTTAAATTGAATTTTGAATATTCTTTTCTATTATGGGTCATTAATTACAATAATAATGAAAAGAAAACAATTTTAACAAATTTTTTAAATAAAAGTACCTTTGCGCATGTGCAGATATCATGTTACCGTGTTACGCATGCGCAATAATAAGACGGAATTTACTGCGCACTTATTAAAAAAAGTATGCTATATGTAGTGAAAATTTAATTATCTGGTGAAGTACAGCACTGCGCATGCGTAATTTTTGAATTTAATTAGAGCACATGTGTGACTATGACTGTGCATGATTGCGCGTGTGTAACAGCAATACAAAACAACTGCGCATGTGAAATGTTTGTTTAGTAGTGCGCACGTTTACACAGCTGTGGTGCACTACTGCGCATGTGCAACAATATGTTGTTCATAAAAAAATGTTCAGTTTAACATGTTTGACACGAATAGTGCCAGTGCGCATTGTTACAAACTATAATAACATGGTGAAATGAACATTTTTGTAAGTAACCTATTGGAAAAAGTAGGTGAACTTTGAAGTCTGTACGACGATGAACGAAGTTTTTTCGGTATCGTATTAATATAATAGAAGATTTTCATTTTGTGAACTAAGAAAAAGAAACATTACCAAGTTTATAATGCCAATTGCTTTTATAATTAAATACTAAAATTCCAACAGTGAATCTGATAAGTAGTCTAATGCATTTTATTATTATTTAAATTTTGTCACAGCGTAATCCAATTTTTTTATAATTAGATTTCGCCTTCGACTAGATTTTTATTTGTAATTTGTTGACGATTTCCCAGAATTTTTGGGCAATAAATTTCTGAAATGAACTGTGCTTACTGAAAATGTTTGTTTCTTTTCTAATATTTATTCAGATAGTTAATTTGTAAAATTAACGTATCAATTAAATAATAAAGAAATTG
Source organism: Ganaspis brasiliensis (assembly GCA_037103525.1). Taxonomy (NCBI): domain Eukaryota; kingdom Metazoa; phylum Arthropoda; class Insecta; order Hymenoptera; family Figitidae; genus Ganaspis; species Ganaspis brasiliensis. The sequence goes on along the minus strand of JAZKLR010000045.1, from coordinate 1,672,732 downwards.
TTACAGTATTTTTAACTGATTCTCCTTTTTGTGTTTATAACGGGTGTGCAAATGTGACGTATTCTAAATTAACAATAATCATAATAAACTCTCCTTCGTTAAATATAAAAGCTCTGTGAATTTCTTTGTGAATAACCATCCTAACTTTCTAACATTTTTCTTATAAATATTAGGGGATGTAGATTCAATCCAGGTAAACTCTTTTATTAATTTAGAATTTTCCCCTTCTCCGGACTTCTCTGTGTTATTTGGGTCTTATTTGGGTTATTTTGTTAAGTTATTTAACGTTAAAATAACTTGGCTCTAGGGGTTTAATTTATTTATTTTAAAAATTAAAAATGAACCTATTTAAATATAAAGAAAAATTGTATTTAAAGATTGACATTCTATAATAAAATTTACATATTTAAAATAATTATTTTTAGAAAACAGCAGGAATCACATTGTTGAAATTGATACACTTAACTATTCTCAATCAGCCATTTTGAACTTCACTTCACAAATTGTAATTCCCTTATCATATAACTATACAAAAACAAGTACAAACTCTATATTTTAATCAGAATTTTTTAACGACACATTAGTAGTAATTTTAAAAGAAATTTTTTCTGCGTGAAGGTTTGCCGATGGAACGATCTGAGAGAATTTTTACAGACAAGTTGGAGAGGATCTGTGTAGTGGCAGGACTAGATCGGTTAATGATTTGAACTTTTTCGGACATTTTGGAAAAAGGTAAGATGACAAATGAGAGGAGTTAGGAAATAAAGGGTTGGCGATCAACTAGTTACCTTTTACCTGGAGCTTGGCCGTGTACCTGACCTCGGCGGCGGGGTTCGCGGCGACACAGGTATAGTCGCCGGAATGCTCGGCCGCGAGATTGGAAATACTCAGGAGGCTGGAGTAAGGATCCAATTGGGAAATATTCGCGACGGAAGCCAGTTTCGGTGGCAGAGGAAAGGGACTTTGACCGTCTTTCAGCCAGGAAATAGTCAAGGGTGGGTCACCCGCCGCGACCCCGCACACCGTCCGCGTCCGCATCCCCTCGGAAAGTCCCTCTTGGAAGGTAAATGGCTCAATTATAGGGGGTACTGGAAAAGGTCAAGAGAGAAGAAAGAACCATACGTGAGAGCGAGAAAAAGATGGCACCAAAAACGTAAGAACTGTACCAGGTTTATATATATGTAATATATATGTATATATAAATATATATATGTATAATATGAAACATTAGTAACAGTATAGTAGTAAGAGTAGTAGTACTAGTAGTAGTAGCAGTAGTAGTTATATATATATTATAGTAGTAGCAGTAGTACGTTCATGTATATTTATATATATATGTATATAATAATGTAGATGTAAATATGTACATTAGAGGCAATAACGTAGCAATGTAGAGGAGAGAGAGAGGGTGGCCCCGCCTCAGACAAAAACCCAGCCGCCCTTTATAGATAAACCAATTCGAAATTTCAAAGTCACTCAAACAATTCACTCACTCCAGGTCAAGCGTTCTTGATATTTTAAAATGTTCGTGCTGTACTCCTTTTGTGATTAATTTAAACGATAAATTAACTTGAGAATACGTTTTTGTGTAAACCTTTGTTCAGACATCAAAAAAAGATAATAAAAGTGAGCAAAAATTATACATACGAACTGATTTAGTTCATTTTCAAATAAGAATAGCATAGGAAATGTTGAATTTGAAATGTTAACATTTATATTATTCCTGAAATAATTAACATATTTAAATCTTCTTGGCCTTATTTAAAAGATAATTGAAAATTTTAAATATCTTTTAGAAAATAAATTTTTTTGCAGTGTTTAAGAAAGTAGCGTTCACACAATTTGTGTTGGCAGTGTGGACTAAAATTCATTTAATTCTTTGAGACGTGTTTTTTAAAATTTTTATCAACGCTAATTAATTTTGATTTTTTTCAGTCAGAACAGACGATGTACTAAGCTAATGAAATAATTCATATATTTGCAAGAAATAATATTTTTAATTCTTTAACATTTTATATTGCAGGTCATAAAATTAAAATAACATCATGGCCGCAATTAAATATTAACATGTTAATACTTGAATCTGACGATTTACAATCACTTGCAAATAAATAATTCAGGAATAGGAAGACAGCACGAACACTTTAGCTCAAAGATAAAGATGGGTGTCATGCACGAAAATGAGCCACGTTATAAGCGCAAAAGGTTTATTTTTTATATATCCCTGTTTTTCATTATTCATAAAAATTTGTAAATATTTCATAAGTATGTTTATATTTCCAAACAAATAATATGCATATATCGTGACTGTTTCTCAGAACGATAAAAAGAAGGCCAGCGTTAAATGGAAGTAGTAATTTTTGTTTTATTTTTCACATAAGACAGCAAACTTAAATCACTTTTCGCGGGAAAAGAAACACGAATAAAAATATATACAAGTGAACAAAAATCAAAATAAGTTCTCATATGAAATACAAAAAAAAAGAGTCTTTAAATATGAGCCGAAACTGAAAAAAAAGAACTAGCACAAAAAAACCATTCCGTTATAAAGTAATTTTGAAAATAAAAAAATGCATTCCGTTTGTAAAATTATAAATTTAAATTCCGTTGGTAAATATAAATTTCGTTGAATAAATATACGTTCCTTCGGGAATAAAAACTATCGAATTGAAAAAACAAACATGCATTCAACTAAACACTCGAATATAGAAAAAGTGTTGAAAGAGAAAGACATTCAATATTCGTATAACAAAATAAATGTCGGTGTTATCTGACGAAAGATGCAGACTTGAGTACATGTTGACTAAGATCTAGAAGCGTTCCAGGCTCAAATTGCTTGTCCATATGAAATTCACAATTAACCAAGTAGCAGGCAAACTAAAGAATCTGAGCATGCAAGAAGTAATCGTTTCCTTCCATGTAACGCTTATAGCCACTTAATATAGTAATAATAATAATAGTAATAATGATGATAATATATAATAAGTATAAGAAGTGTAAGATTCGAAAGAGATAATAGGCGGTTGAAACACGTTCATTGGGGTGCATTTTTACATGGATAGTGGGCGGCTAGGGTGTCGGGCGTAATTTGGGGCCTAGAGGAGGATTACCATGAACCACAAGTCGCTGCGTGTGTGATACCTCTGCGGCCATATTACGGGCCACACACGAGTAGTTCCCATTGTGATCTGGAGATAAACTTTCAATCATCAGTATGCTACTGAACTGCTCCATATTGGTGATGGTGACACGTTCCGACGGACCCATTGAGCGGCCATCTTTCAGCCATGAAATAGACAGAGGAAGATCGCCCCTGGTCACGGAGCAAGTAAGTGTCGTTCGTTCTCCAAGATGAAGATCACGATCTGCCGTGAATGGGCTAATTTTGGGAGGAACTGAAATGTAAGAATTAGTAGAGCATCTGCACGGAAAAAATTTCTTCATAAAAGAGACAGGAACTTCTTTCTATTATTTTATTAGACTATTGTATTTAAATATTAATTGTTTTCTTACAATTTTATTAAACTTTGTTTCAGTCAACATACTTCCATAACTAGAATATTAGATTAAAATTCCTGACTTTTTTATTGACAAATATTTTCTGTGCGAGCAATTGAACTGCAACTCCGATTGTGGTTACGCCTTTGGTACAGTGAATTTCTGAAAAAAATTGCAGCTTTCGTTTCATGAATCCTTGATCTTCGAAGAATCGCTGCAATCTGAATTAGAATAATGTCCAAGAAACCTGAAAACAATACTACTAAGAAGAAAAGATATAAGGTCTTACCGATTACAGCGACTTCTCCTGTTCTCCTTGCACTGTGACCTTGTTTATTACGTGCCCAGCAAGTGTAGGAGCCGGTGTCGATTTCTTTATGAACACTGGATATCACTAGGGTTCCATCTGGAAGCACTTTGTGGCGCAGGTCATCAGGTAATTCACGTCCAGCTCGCTCCCATTTTATTTCCTCGATAGGGTAACCAGCTACTGGACATTTTAGTCGAAGGGTTTCTCCTGCTACTGCTGTTACTTTTGGTATAAGGCGGATATACGGAAGCCCTAGAAAATTGTTTATGTATTAGTCCATTGGGTTTAGAATAACATTTAATTTATCCATGTGTCAGATATCTGCACAGGCATGGAGCAGATAAACCCTTGTGACGTTACTAAATTTTATAACAATTTTGTAACTCACAAAAGTTAATTTTAGGTTAGGAACTATTGCAGATTCGCTCAATTATTTGATTTGTGTACGAAAACCACTCCCTTGCTCGACGAGTAAATTGTTACGTTGTTAATTATTAGAATTAAAATTTTTTTTGTTAATTTTTTATGTATTATGAAACGTTGCTGAGCATCAAGGGAATTTTAAGGTCATGTCAAGGATTAGAGCCAGGATACTTGATGGGACATTTAAAGATTTGAGTTCAAGATTCTCCGATCACTCTATTGAAGCGATATACTTCGTATTCATTTAAAATAATTCCTTGAGTGACGCTATTTATTTAATTTTATTATAAAGTATCTATATTTCAAATTTGCTATTCACTTTTCGTGTTCCTCGGTAAAGGGCAAAGAGTGGGGCGTAATTACAAATAAGCCGGGTTCGATCGTGTCATCGAGGGAATTCGAATGAGTAATTAATCATTCGATTTTCGCTCTTTGAAGACGATTGATTCAGCGGCTACATTCTCACGTGCCGGCCGAGGATGCGGAAAGGTAAATTTCTTGTATTTTTTCTTATTTTGTTAAATTTTGGAATACTATAAATATCTAATAATATTTTTATATTCAATTAAAGTGTGGTCGTTAAATTTCTTTATGGAATAAAATACTCAAATATATGTATTGACTGAAGACGTTGGATAAAATTGACGAATGCATAGCGTCTCTCAAGGATCCATTAAACGAGGATGATTCTAAAAAGAAAGAATTGATCATTACGGAATGGATATGTCTGATTTCGAGGCTTTTCGTCACCATCGTCATCTTATGGATGAGTATTTGCCATTTTTATATATTTTCTGTTACAAGTTCAGTAAATGATTGAGAGCGAGTTTTAGCCCACTGCGTGGCGTTAATCGAAACAATTTTATATGTTTAATTGTTATGTTTGTAATTGTTTTGTAATTTTGACAGTTTATAGTTTCTTTAATACAAATGTTTATTCTCTGTCCGTAATATATTTATAGTCTTTGATTTCTATATCGTTTTCTGCGCGGGATTAGTTTTTGAAAAGGTTATATTAATTATTAAAATTTATAATTTATTGTTATTTGGACGGAGATTTTAATAAATGCGTATTTCTATATATTAATTAGTTCATTTATTTAACTTACATATATTTATATAATTATTTTAATTCATTTTATTAAATGTTTCGGTTTTAAACTTAAAAAATAAGAAAATCGTTACACTATCAAGGCAATAGTTACAATTTTAGTTACTATGATGATAAGGGTTATGATTGACTCTTGTTACGTAGTTCAGTGATCTCTCGGATAAGTATTATGATGGATTTTGTTATTATGAAGATTTACTGAATTTGGAACCAGTTAGTAGGTTGGCCGCCTTAGTTTTTAAATTGTTATAACTTTTGTTAAGTAGATCGTTAAGCTAGAAGTTATAGAATAGGACCCTGACTAGCTAAGGGTGAGTTCATATTTAATTTCAAAATTTTAGGAGCAGTTTGGTTTGTTCAGCAAAACAGTTGGTTGCGACATTGGTTACATCCAAGAGAGAGACTATTATGATGTTGGAGTTAACTTGATGTGGATCGTCAATTTGAATTTAGAAGATCATCGCGCTGAGTTTGATAGAGGAGAATGCAACCAATAAGGAGTGTTTTTTTACTTCTGCGAGGACCAATGAGAACATCATCGTCTAGATGGGTCACCGAGACGCCGACACGATTAATTTCGTGGACCATTCCTTATCGGATAGCCGAGTGTGAAAGGAATCACGATGTCAATGATTTGATTCATTTTATAAATTGGTAAATTTTAAGTTTTTTCGAGAATATTTGCTCTTAATTTGTGAACTAATTAAATTGTGTCTGAGATTTTGCGGGTAATTTATCTTCAGTTAAGTCTGGTTACAACAATGTTAATATTTTTTATGATCTCTCCGCGACAGTTTGTTGAACTTTTTCTACGTGAAAATTTATATTAATTAGAGATTTTAAATGGTTAATTACGGTTATTAAGTTATGATTTTAGTTTCGTCTTTTCTGAAATATTCTTTTATTTAAGTGGTTTTTAGTAACAGCTTTACTATTTAATTAAGTTGAAATAATTAATTCTCGAAAATTTATTTGATTGAGTTCGGTTATCTTTTATTTTAAGTCATGAGATTGTGTTTGAGAATTAGTAGTATCAGAATTTTTAGAGTTTCGCTTGATCATTTTGTTTGTTTTTAACTGAGAAACTTTAATATACCTACTGAGACTAATGTTAATTTGATAATTGTTAATTTCACCAATTTTTCTGAATATTATGAAATACAGTCTAAAATTGTTTTACATTTTAAATTTTGTTAGGAATTTATTTAAGATGAATTCTCTCAATAAATCCATTCCTGAGCAGAAAGCTAGTCGAGACTTTGTTAAGTAGAGTTTTAGTGATGTTCGAGTAAATGTGGAATTTGTTTATTGGTCGCGTTATTAAGTTAGTTACGTTGATATCGCGAATCAGCACCTCTTCGATTTTATGAAAATCATATTCGTTTTATGTAAAAATCTGGTACTAGTTGTTAAAATGGCATATCTTTGACCATAGTAATAATTGTTATTAATGCTGTAATATAGATATTTACCATAAACATTCAAACGTGCAGAATGCGTAACTCTACCCGCTCGATTTTCAGCAGTACATGAATATTCACCACCATCTTCTACCATCACGTGACTGATATTGACATGAGAAATGACATCTCCATGAACCGTGACATACTGCCCTATGACAAATCTGTGAACCAAGAGAATGTGCTTTTGAAGTCATGAAAAAATATTAATCTTTTTAGAAAACTACAATTTCAGTGATTAATTTTTTATTATTGAATTTATTTTGAATCACAATCGAAGTCGTCAGAAAATTGATTTTTCGTAATTCATATACAACGTTCTACATCTTAAATTTCATAACAAAGAACCGATATTTTGGTTTTCCTATTCCAGGTTCTACCTTCCGAATTCCGAAAATAGCTGTTCATATCCCGAATTCTACGTATTCCAGTTTCTACACCTTCAGTTCCATAAATCCGATTTTACCTCAAAAATTCCACATCTCGGATATAAAATCCCGGCTTACACAATTTGAATTCCGTATTTAGTTTCAACATCCTGATTACCACAGCCCCGTTTCCCACCACCAAAAACTACATGGTGTATGAAATTTTTGATGTAAAATTTTGAATTTTGCTCCTTAATTTACCCTACTAATTTTATTATTTTAAGAAGCGTTTACCAAAATTTTTAAAGACAAAGTTAAAAGAAATTAGATTAATTAATAAAATATTATATACATTTTCAGATTATTCGCTGCTGTCGACTAAAACTTTCTTGAAATTTTTAAGAATATAATATGTCTGAAATAAATTAAAGTTTGCGGTGCACGTAAAGATTGGGTGTAAATTTCACTAGTTAAATCGAGTAACGTTAACGGTAACGTTTCCAATTACCGCTACAAAATTACATTATATTACAAGAGCCAAAGTTTCGAGAATGGTTATAACCTCTCGAAACTCCTTAAGAAACTCTTGCAGGTACTTCGTGTCAATAGAAGTCCACGTGATCCGGGTATAGAGTGTCAATTTGTAGTACAAGAGGATATATTTAATAACATCTTCTGTACTCTAAAACAATTATACTAATTTACATTTAACACTTAATTCAAGTCCAATCTGTAGTTTTAAATTAAGTCTACCAATTTAAGTGACAAAAATAATTGCGTTAAAAAATCGGAAAAATTAAAAAGAAAATGACATAGTGTAACATTTTTTCAACTAATATTAGTTATTTTGTAACTAGAAGTCAACCAGATCTATTTTATTATTGACATCCGTCGGATACCCGAAAATTAAAAACTAATACGCAACTGTTCAGTCCAAGTAACCAAGTGCAAGCTGTGTTCCTTTGCTGATGAACATTGGATTTTCCAATGAATCGTAACAAAGGCACTTAAAAAATGTTGGTTACGCGGTTTTTAAATGTTTTATTACTTTTTCTTTCAGTAAAGAATACAAAAATTATTCAATAACTAAAGCTAACTTTCTCAAACTATCTGGTCGCATCTATTACAGTTAACCAAGTTCATACAGCAATATGTTACCAGCTTGACAATAAATATTTCCATCTTCGTCTTTTTTCACTCATCGAAATTGAAATTGGAAATGAAATTGCGACGCGCCTCAACGGCAGCAGATGCTACCAAGAATACTGTCGGCGGAAATTACGTTTTAATTATAAATTGTGGCCACCGAGAAATTCCAGACCTCGTTTTATGTCCCTCGTATTTTTCCAGAGTTCGAAAGAATAATCGGAAACTCCCTGGGGATAGTATTTTTTTTTGCAATTTTTTTTTTACTCTTTAAGAAAGAAGACTCTTACTCGTAAGATAAGTCTCGAAAAAGGAGAGATCGACAAATTACCTTCCATTGGTGGGCAGAGGGAAGCCATCCAAAGCCCAGGAAACTTGGGGGGTTGGATTCCCTGCGGCTGAACACTTCAACGAGACTGCTGGTCCAGGCTGTAGTGTCTGCTCTATAAACGAGTAGAGAAGAACCGGCGGTGCGTCTGAAAAGCAAGTTTAAAGAGCAATTTTAATGCGATTTCTTCCTCTAAGTTTACTTTTAGATTCTATGAATATTTTCTTTGAGCCATTTTAAGAAAAAATTTCTTTTTTTACATTCATACTTCTTTTTTTAAAGATTACAATTTTTAATAAATAAACCACAGTAAATCATAAAATAGTGATTGTGTGGCAGCTGTCGAGAAATTGATATTCGATAAAGTAACATATAATTGTACACAGAAATAATAATTTCTTGAAAATATAATAACATTATTTTTCTATTTACATCATATGCAGCTGTCCTCAGATTATGTCACATATTTTAGTGAATAATTTATCTATGGAAGATTTTTTATTTTATTCTAAGAAAAAATATATTTCATTAACCAAATATCGTCTTCATACATAAAAAATATCTCAAATACTTGACAACTTTAACCCTCTTCTTTTTGTTTTATCTGACTTATAAAATATATTGTTTTTTTATTTTTCCCTTATTCAAACCGCCTCGAATTAACTCGTTATTCTAAAAATCTTTTCTATCTTCTGACTACGAGAGATTTCTGTAGGAAAGAAAAAGCGATAAATTGGAGAAAAACTATTTCTGTAGACTTGACCAATTTCCAGACCCAGGCGAATTTATAATATTCATACTTGCCCCTAGTTTACTGCTGCTAGTACCATATCAGAAAATGAAATCGGATTCTTTCCAGGAGAGCCTATAAATATTGTAAAATGTCTTTTTTATGATAGTCCAATTTGCACGGATTCATATAAAAAATGGTTTGGGAAAACGATGATTGTATCAGACAAATTCTCGAATTTGTTAAAGTAAATTATACTTATAATCACGTAAACAAATAACACACATTGTGAAACGAAAAATAATTGCCAGTCATAAATGCACTGTATATTATACGACAAAGACTTATGTCAGTATTAAAAATCTTTTGGTTTTCTATTCTGATGATTATTAATGATATGGAAGAGGTCACTGCTGATTTTTAATTTTTGCATCAGTAGACAAAGTTGAACTGCATTAAGTGATTATTAAATAGTTTTTAATTAAAAAAAAAACAACAATACAATAAAAGTTAATTTAAAGTTTCTAATGATTACACTAGATAACATTTTTCAAAAGATAAAGAATGAAAATCTGTGGCACAAGAAGTAATAAAGCGACAGTATTTAAAAGTCTTATCACGTATAGACAAAATAAAACGGTTGAGATATACGCGTAAAAAGATTGAATGAAAAAAAGAGTAAGTATAGAAAGTATATTGTAGAGTGGAGGTGCGCACCTGAGAGATATAAGAGCGGGATAATAGGTTCGTTCAGTTAGAAGCTTTACATAAAAAACTTTCTCAATATATCTTTATGAATAAGGAGTAAAAGAATGAGGAAAGAGAATGAATAAAAAGATGAAAATCGAATGAGATAGACGTCAGATCCGACTTCCAAAGAAACTCGAGTAATTAAAAAATCTCAATGTGTCCTTGTCGACGAGATGCTTCGGTTCACAACGTTTTCACAAAGGTTCCGTTTCCATAGAGAAGATTCGCGAGACCGTATCAAATTTGATGAATCTCGACATCATGCGAGTGATCAGATTACGAATAGGATGAACGATTTTCAATCGTGGAAATTCTCGGCAATGTACGCAATCATCCTGTTTAAAATCATTAATGAATTTGCAAATTCTAATTGCTTTATGGATGATTTTTCTCAAAATTTAGACAAGAGAGTTTCTGCGATTGTCAAATTAAATGAAATTGTTAGAAACTTTCATTGTTCAAAATTTTAATTAATGGAAATTCAAACAAGAAAGATTTTTACTCATAAAACTAAAATTTAAATTAAAATTTAAATCTATATAATTTTACATTTACTTTTTACTGTTCGCCTTTTAGTTGTAAAACGATAATTTAAGGAGATGATTTTAAACAATATTACCAATAAAACAAAATGGTACAAGATCTAAAATTATCAATTTGTCAATTAAAAACTGCAGATTATAGAGAATATTTTCAAAATTTACATTTTCTGCAAACATGCAAGCTTTGCCGGAAGAAACAAAAAATTTTAAACTTTTACTTGAAATAGGAAAGAGCACACATATTGATGTGAAAGATTGTGTTCAATTACCGAAAAACATTCTTGAAGAAGAAAATATTGATATCAGTACAGACGTATAGGGAGTCTTGATTAAACAGAAAAGGTTTGAAGATTTACCATTATGTGCTACTTTAGTTCCTAGAAATATTGATGTAGATGAAATTAATAATAATGTTGTATTGTTATTAGATAAGAACGAAGAAAAAGTTTATAGAAGTATTGACAGTATAGATAATCGTGATAATAACGATAATGAAGTCATTTTACATGATTACTTAAACAATCTAAGACCATCTGGTTTACCACAACATGTTTTGCATTTAAGAATAAATTCCGTAGTCTCATAAGAAACCTTAGCATTAATGAAGGTTTATGCAATGGAACAAGATTATTGGTTTTAGCTTTATCAGGTCATGTTATTAAATGACAAATATTAAAGGGAGATAATCGTGGAAATATTGTATAACAAACATAGAATATTATTGTATTGCAATACCTTTACATTTAAAGGAAGACAGCTTCCAATTAAACTAGCATTTACTATGACTATAAATAAATCTCAAGGACATACATTTTAGGAAATTGCAATTGATTTAAGGAAAGATGTTTTTAATCATGGTCAACTGTATATTGCATTATCAAGAGTTTGTTTATTTAATGCAGTTAAAGTTCATTAAGGAAATCAATGAAGTACAAAATGTATTAAGAATTATGTTTACAAAAAAATTTTAAATTAATTGTCATTGTAAAAATGGAATATGTATTATTAAAATATAATATAAGAATAGGAGATACTTTAGATTGAAAGCGTTTGAAACTTATACATGTTTTAAATTAATTCATGTTTTATTACTTTCATTCTTTTTTATCAAATATAATACAAATGGTTAATACAGTTGTATTTAAGAATGGATTTTTATAATTTAAGACACATTTTGATAAAAAGAATCTTAGATACAAGGATGAAAATTAAATGTTTTTAATGAGAAATGAAAAAATTTTGGTTTTTCTTTAATTGAAGTTAAAAATCTTATAAAGTCTTTTTTTAATTTCATTTAGTGTTTACAACACTGTTACAAAAACTTGTACTTTATTTAATATATACATGCTTTTGAAGCACACATGCAGTGCATGTATTGACATTAAATGTATATAATGTTATAATGTTCTATAGTAATTTTGCAGTTCAAGTATTTTTAAAAAAGGTAATATCAAATTTTCCCCAGGAACAACTAGCAAAATGAAGTGAAGTAATTAAAAATTAAACATATTATTTTAATTTTTCTTCTCAGAGTGTTAGAAAATTGTTTTAAGTGCAAATTTTTAAAATTTGTAATTTTCGTATAAATGCATACTGAACATCTTTCACGTTAACGCAAAATAAAATCAAAACTTTCCACTTTTCTCTCAAAGATTTCTTTACCTATGAAAAGCAAGACAGCGGGGAAAAACTGGCTACGAGATGCGCTGATATTTAAAAAAGAAGGCGGAAGATCCATTATTCATATTCTCGTGTGCTTAGTAAAAGCTGTATTATTAATGTTCTCTTTTGCTCTGTGCGCTTGAATAGCCCTTGGCTATCTGAGAATCTACTTAAAAATGTTAAAGTCATAAAAGACGTTAATTTTCGTTTGTTGTCCGTTTCTGTTGATTTTCATAAAATTACTTTTCCTCGTTCATCGACGATTCGATCTAAAGCGGTCTTTGCAGAGGAAATTAGATTCTTTTAGGTTCGTTTTAACGCTACACTCGCTTATTTTAACTCTGTCCTTTTCTTCAGATCTCTTTAGACCAGTTTTTCAACTGTCCATTTCTCTCTCCGTCGAGAGTTGGTAACCATGCCACTCACTAGAATTCCCTTTGACGTGAATTCCGTACATTACTGACGCTGATGAGCGAGACGCTAACTTCATTGTTGTTTCAAAGGTTCTCCTTCCATTCACTAAGAGAAAGAGAATAGAAAGAGGTGAACGGAGTAGAAGGAATTATCAATGGGCAATGGGTACTGACCGTACATTTCTGTTGAAATCTGTCGATAAATTTTTTAAGATATTTGTTGTAGAAAATTGATGGGAGATAAAAGGGGGAAAAATTTAAAGTTTTACGATCCGAAATCCGGTATATCGAATTCAGAAGATATTAACAGTAATCAATTAAATTAATTAATTAAATTAATGATAAGCACTTTAATAAATTAGTAAAAATTAAATATTAAGGAGAGAAATAAAGCCCGTAGAATTGTTGCGAGAACTAAAAAAATTACTGATCATATTAAATTTAAAAAATTACGTAATTGGGTCAAAACCATGAGCGTATAATAAATATAATTATAATATGATTAAGAATAGAAGTAAATCTGAAGATACCTGGCGCATTTTGAGAAGTCTTAATCTCATACAAACCAAGAAAAGCACGCCAGACCATAAGTTTGAAACTAATGAGTATATGAGTGTTTTCGCTAATGATTCTATCCCAACTCCACATGGTACTACTGCGTCTCGGACTGTTAATTCAAACACAAATATTTGTAATGATAATAATTTGTATTTTTTAGATATTTCGCCAGACAATCTACTTAAGAGTCTTAATAGTATTAAAACTAATGCAATAGAACCTAATTATATTTCTATTAAGATGATAAAATTGTCACTCCCTGTGATATTTTCGATATTGTTACATATTTAAAATTATTCACTTCAGACATGAATATTTCCTGATATATGAAAAACAAGTTCTATTATACCGATTCCAAAAATATAGAATCCAATGTGTACTGACGATTACAGACCGATTTCTATACTTTGTACGATGGCTAAACCATTAGAAAAACTTGTATGTAACCAGATTACTTCCTTTCTTTCTAAAAATGACCTACTTGAACCCTTACAGTCTGGCTTCCGGTCTAAGCACAGTACATGTACGGCAAAATTAAAATTTACTACGGATATAAAACTAGCTATGGATATGAAATATGTTACCGTTGTAGTATTTTCTGATTTTTCTAAAGCTTTTCCTTCTGTAGACCACAATTTATTAATATGTACGCTTCATTCCTTCAGATTATCGAGGTCGGTTTGTGACTGGTTTAAGTCTTATATTGGTAACAGATTGCAAAGAGTAGCGGTGGGGAATGGGGATTCCTCTGATTGGGATACACTTAAATGTGGTATTCCACAGGGGGCCTCGCTCTCCGCACTGCTCTTTATTATGTTCATATCTGATCTTGGTGGTCAGCTTAAATATTGTAAATATCATAAATATGCTGACGATTTTAAATTTTATTTATCAGGTCCTTTATCATCTTTTCCAGAGTTATTTAAAATAATACAAATTGATATAGATTATGTTGTTAAATGGGAAATGATAATGGGCTTGTTTTAAACTCTAATAAGACTCAAGCTATGATAATAGAGTCTAGTTGTCCCTGTTTTGCATCTCCCTCTTCTATTGGTTGAAGGAACTCCTATAGAGTACAGAGACACAGTTAAAAACTATATTAATCTTAGATAAAACTTACAACGCCTACGTGTTTGCTCTTACTGAAATCCCTTATTCTCCCCTTCTTTGATTATTGTTGTCCAGTTTATGATGACATTACTGAGAATTTAAATCATAAACTCAAGAGAGCATTAAATGCCTGTATTCGCTTTATCTGTAACCTTCCAAAGTCTAAACACATTTCAAAATATAGAATTAGGGCGGGATTGTTGAATGTCCCATCGAGAAAACAGTATTTAATGAAAATATACTATTTTTAATTTTCAATAGTGGGATTCCTTGTTACTTATATGGCTTTTTTGAATTCAGGAATGCTGATGGATATGCCAATTGCAAGCTTAGAGAAAGAAACTCCGTTTTATTGATACCACAACATCGAACCTGTAAAATGCAAAGATCTTTCATGGTTAGGGGTGCTAGATTGTAGAATAAATGTCATTAAGAATCAGAGATATTTCAAAACAGAAAATATTTAGAAGACTGTTTTTTAATTTTCTACTTAATGAGAATGGTAAATTGTTTGAGATAATGTATTGGTGAATTGTTTATCTTTAATTTAGATGATAATGTTTAGATTATACTATTGATATATGAGGCAATAGTATTATGGCATTTTTCTTTGACATATAATTGTTATTTCTGTTATTATTAGTATTATTGTTGTTATTATGATTATTTTTATTTTTTATTATTATAATTATTATTATTATTTTTTTTTTTAAATTTTTTTTCTTAATTACATTATTAATTAAGACAATTATGTCGTTGTTCCTTGAAGGGCTAGATTTGAAATCCAAAATTTAGGAATTGGGGTTAAGGAGTTTTGTATTTAGAATTTTGTTTGTAGAATCGACAATGTAGAATTTGAGATTATAAATTAAGAATATGATAAAATTTGCAATCTGTTATCTGAGATGTCGAGTCCGGTATATTGAATTCAGAAAATGGAATCCTGATTGAGGAATCTTCAATATGGAATCCACGATCTGAATTCTGTGATGAAGAATCGGGAATGTCAAATACAAGGTGTCGAATAAGAAATTTTGAATCCAGGATGTCTTATCCAAAGTTTGAAATGAGGAATCTGGGATATAAAACACAAAATGTAAAATCCCGGATGTGTAAGTCGGAGTGTAGAATCCTAGAAAAGTGCGATCTAGTTTCATGAGTCAATTAACCTTGTTGTTCGTGTCATATAAGATGTTGAGTGCAAGAACTAAGTGGGACGGTCAGAGGAAAGTGCTAAGGGAAGCTTTCTTTGCTTCAAAGTAGCCATTACCGAGTAGAGCCGTGTACAAACCACTGTAATCAATTTAACGTCCCAGCTTTCTGCTCTAATTTGGTCACTAACATGGTCAGTGACCGTTTCAAAACGTTGATCCACTTGACCAACTCCTCTATTTCAGGCTTTAAAAAACTAGGACGAATTTCACACCCTACGAGTACCCAACTCGTCGTTAAATTAAGCTTGTGAAATCCAGCTATATGGGGAGCAAGTATGTGGCTTTAAAAATTCATCTATTCGTGAATAAAATAAAAACTCACCCACAGACATGTAAAAGACGTCTAGGTAAATAGAAGCAGAATTTTGCAAACCCGTATCTGTTTTTCCTTTGATGTCAAAGAAAAAAAGAATAGAAAAAAATACTTTTTTACTATTTCTGTCAAAGAGAGTTTTTTTTAATTGAAATTGTGTGTAGAAGAATTCAATCGTTAAAATTACCTTTTCAAAAAATCATTTCAAGTGGTACTGTATTATTTGTGAAAATAATTATTTTTTAACGTAATGAAAATTGTCTTTATATTTGAATTATTCGAATTATTTTGATATTTCACATGTGATTGTAATTTTAATCACAAACGTCAATAAACGTATTTTGTAATAAATCTATTAACAAATATATGTGTCTCAAATGTTCATATACTCATAATACTTCAAAACATAAACACTCTATATATCTGTCAGGATGTAATTTGATATGTTGCGAAACGTGTTAAACATTCTCTATTAATTGAAATCCCTCGTGTTATCAAGAATCATTTCATTTTTCCAATAAAAGTTTATTAACTTTATGAAATTGATTTTTGATCTTGTCGTTCCTTCCTGTAATAGGTGATTGATTTCATCAAGTAATTAATTTTTAATTTTTTTAGTAAAAGTTTTTTCTTCAGTTTTATTTTGAAATTATTTTTTGATTGGGATAATCCGTACTTTACCCCTACGTAATGTCAGTAGAATTTAATTCTCTTTGTAACTAAAACACGCTGAAATCATTAAATCCGAGTTTGAATGTAATTCATTAAGACATGAGAGAGAGCTAGAAAAAGGAGGGAGAACCAGAGACGACTTTTAGTTGAAAAGAGGATTATAGTAGGAGTATCCATTAAGTTTGTCACTCTTCAATTTAATAATAGAGGATCTGGAAAATCAATTGTGAAATAAGAGAAAAAGAAGCGGTAGTGGGAAACGTCAAAATTTCAGAAGAAGACATGTCAAATCCAATAATGAAACTAGGCTGATTGGGAAAGTGTTTACAGAGAAGAGTTTTTTATCTAGCTTTTTAGTTTTTAAAGATTTTATTATCTAATAGTGTAAGTTAATTCTAAGTAACAAATTAAATTGTTTTATATTATATTGTAAAAATATTTACATCACAAAAACAAAATTTTAATAAGTACTAATGTGGGCTTCGAAATCTCTCTTTCAGTTACTAAACACGAGGTCTTTAGGACATTTTCTGGTCTTTGAGGATTAGTAGCTAGAAACTTACTTTTTAACATTTCTGGATTGGTTAATACATTGTTAGTACGATTTGTGTTAGCTACAATATAATGCCCATTGCCTCAGATTAAAATTGATTAGGCAATACGAAAGATGTACAGGTACATACATAGAAAACAAAAAAATTTTGAAAACAAACATGAAATAAATTTTTTTTATTAAAAATTTAAAAATATTATTTGTACTCAATATATATATATATACTCTTAACGTCTGAGATAGTATAAATTATTAGAAGAAAAAACGATAGCTTCAGGCAAGAATTTTTTATTATTATTTATTCAGATGATCATAGGTGTCAACGTTTCGAAGTCTACATGACCTCCTCTTCAGGACAAATTAAAGGTTTCAATTTTTCAGATAAATATGGTCAAATCTACAAAAAATTTTACAAAATACATAATTAAAATTCACCATACTGAAAATTATTATAATAGTTCATAGATTGTCAATAAATTAGTCTGATACAACAACGAAAAAAAAAAGAAATTATATATTTACAAAATAATGAATTAGGACCATCTACTCACATTCATATCATCGTCAATCTTCTCAATAAAAACAATATAATCCAATGTTTAAATCCAAAAGGAACAAGTCACACATTTTCGTCAATTTATAAAATCTCTTCCAATTCCACTCTAAAATCAATCAGTTACTATTAACTCATCATTTAAATTGAGAAAAAAAAATCCCTTTTAAAGTTTCAATCATAGTCAATTACCTCAATTGAAGAACAAAAAAACAAAAAACACATTATTCTTATTTTTAGAAAGAAAACGTAATCAGAAACTATTACATTTTCAGTTGACAACCAATTTTATAACTAATATCAACAAATCTCAGAGACGAACTATAGGAGAAATTATTTACATTTCAATATTATCAACAGTATTGTACCATATTTTCATCAAACCTTGTTCAAAACTTGCACTATTTTAAATGAACTCAAGAAAATTACAAATACATGTATTTTATAATAGAGTTATAGATCGGACAGTAATTTTGCAGATCAGTGTTAATTCTATTAGTTTGTTCCTTTTTTATCAAAATTGTTTCAGCAAAAATCCTCTTTAAATCGTTTACTTCTTTATAAAAATTTTATATTATCGAAATCAAAATTATGGTTATATCCATCGTCGTTAATATTTTCTAATCTATGTTTACTAATAACATGATGATATTTTTTATTAATTATCTGAAAAATTGAAACCTTTAATTTGTCCTAAAGAGGAGGTCATGGAGACTTCGAAACGTTGATACCTATGATCATCTGAATAAATAATAATAAAAAATTCTTGTCTGAAGCTACTGTTTTTTCTTCTAATCAATTGTACTGCTTTTTGCAATTGTACTAAATGCAATGTACTAAAATTTCGAAATTGTACTGCTGTTCTAGAAAATGTAAAATTGTACTGACTTAGTGAAATCCTACAGAAAATGGCAACTCTTGAGTGTAACCTTACTTTTCGTACAAAGAACACTACAGTTTTTATTTTAATAGTTCTTTTTCCCAATAATTGATAATTATTTATTATTTCCTCTTCGTCTTTTGTGTTTCATCTGCTTCTTTAATTATTTATTAGTATGAAAGTTAAGGTACTTAAATTAAATAACACACAAGTTTTTGGACACAAGGAACAACGGAATCAGAATTCTAAAATGGCGATTATGTGTCTGACGTCACTCTATACTTGTACGGACTCCTACAACAAACGTCCCATGGATCAGTGCAGACATTGCACTAAAATTTGTTTAGTGTACTTCTGTATCAGAGAAATATTTAAGACATCTACACGGAGAAAAAATTAAAGCTAAATTAAACCCGAAATGAGCTAAAGTATTACTTCAACTTTCTGCAGGTTCAGTTTCTGCTTTATGTATCAAATTGTTAATGTTTTTATAAATCTTACCTCCTAATTGTAATTCAGCTGACGCTTGTGCTGTATCTCCTTCTGATCTCCTAACAATACATTGATACATTCCTTTATCTTCTCGACCAATACCATTTAACCTCAACAATTCAGATTGTCTCCCTGTGCCTGGAAGTTGGCGTCCATCTTTGTACCACGTCACAAAATGTGGTCCAGCCTGAGGATGAGTTCCAACTTCACATCTAAATTCCGCATTTCCTCCCAAGTGAACGCTCAAAAGAGCAGGTGTCACTTCCACGTTTAAAGGTGCAGTTACAACCAGTCTGTTGACATACATTTTATTTCCAACATAATTACTTTTAAATAAATGTTTTTCATCGCGATAAAATTATTTTTCATTTCAAGAAAAAGTGAAGTACTTAAATTTTAAACGTTACCTTATTTCTGCACTAGCTTCTCCTCCGGGATTAGCAGCTGTACATCTATAAACTCCAATATCTTCCAAAGTGACTGCCTCAATGGCTAAAACTGGTCCCAGCAATCTAGTTCTTGGTCCAGGGAGTACCAACATAGGTTCAGCTCCCGTTTGAGCGTACCACCTAAAAAAAAAACAAAAATTTATTTTCTACATAAAATTTTTCTTGCCTTGAAAGAATTATTTTCTCTCTTTAAGAAATCTTATTTATAGCGCAACTTTAAGAGTCTTCCCATTTTGTGGCATGTTAAGTTTTAAGGATGATTGTCCCAGGGAACTAGAGCACTCGCGAGTAATTTTTCAGCGGGCCAAGAGGCAATCTAGTCTATGAGTAAAAATAGGAAAAAGTAGTGGCAGTTCAATTTCATAAGCTTTCGAAACCGCAACTTGAGAAGTTGACCTGAAATCGACGGAAAGTCTTATTTGCGAGACTTTATCCTTGAAATTTTCCGTTTCCTTTGCCTTTTCGACTTACTGACAGTTGCGATGAAGGCACGTTTCCTCTCTCGAGCTTTCACAATCTACTACACTCCTCTCCCCTCTCGCCCCTTCATCCAACCCTCTTCCACATTTCCCTCATCCCACTCAACTTTCCTACAATCCATCGACTTCTCTTGCAAGCTATAACTACCTCGTTCACTTCCACGGATCTCTTTCGATTCACCGAACTCCAGGTAATGAACGTTGATCCTCTAGAAAATTTCACTTTCAACGAAAGATCTTTAGAAAGTTAAAACCCGATCGAAGTTGCAAGCCGGGTGTTAACGAGGAAAATCCGTAAGCAATTGGAATACAGAATTTTCTTCGAGTTTTGAAAGTTGAAAAATAATTACCCAAAACTGTTCAGAAGGTTTTAGAAATTTTTTTAATTTTATGCTTACTGCAACTTTTTGCTGTTAGTAATTAATATAATTGAATACAAAAGAATTTTTATGTGCATTGTAAATATTAGACTTCTGTTGAAGAAGTTTTTTACTTCAAACAGACTCTGTGCATTTATTGCATTCGATATTAACATCACAAATCAAGATATATATATACGAACTCTTTACATGAAACCAAATATAAAAATTTAATTCTTTTAGTTTCCTAGCTTGATCTCCATCTTTTGATTTCTAATATAAATGTATCTAAGCTTAATCTAAATTTAATTGAAAAGGATTATAACTGAGTTTTAAGTATAAAATCTCTAAACGATAATCTCTCAAAGTCGGTCAAGTCTATTTTATTGAATGTCTCAGCTTTAGCGTGCGCATATCTCGATCTTGAAATCGATTCTATTGATTCTCTAAAAACTAAAAATTGAATACGTCTCAAATGTTAAGCAGCTATAAACACTGATGACTCGAAAAATGCTCGTTAATTTTTCGTGCAATTTTGAGAACAATTTTGACAAAGATTAATTAAACACTAACACCCTTAGAACAAGATCTTACTTCCTCTTCTGGGATATTTAAAAGGCTTTTACCATTTTTCAATAATAAATGCAATCAATTTCGTTTGTTAAAATGTAATATATGTTTAATCTGTTATAAAGAATAAACTACAGCTTATTGTTGTCAAATTTGGAACAAGAGAGAGGAATAACATTCAGCATTTATCGATCGGGATCCTTCCAGATAATCACAAATTTCCTGCTTTAGTCACTTTATCATACGTCAGCCGAGTCTAAAACCACTGAAGAGCCTAGTTGTTAAGGACCCCTGGCATCTGTCATTCTGTACACCGGAATAATGACTTTTAATCTTTTAACTTGGGACGAGACCCCTAAAACAACTATAATCCATTACAAAACCATTTTTTATATACCTGCTGGCAATCTAAAAAAGTCGCTCATGCCTTTGGAAGAGCGGAGAACCTACCTCATTGGTTAGGAGAACTGAGCGTGAAACCACCATCTTGATGTGGCAAGAAGCTTGGAATACCGAAACACAGGCAGAATGGACCCGTAGACTGATACTAGACATCTAAACTTAAATTGAGAGAGAGCATGGTAAAGTCAATTTTCACCTTACGCAGTTTCTTAGTGGTCACGTACCCTTCAACAAGTACCTGTACAGATTGAACAAAAAACAACATCCAATGTGCGATAACTGTAAATCCGAGGACGATGTTCACCACACGTTCTTCGCTTGCAATAGATGGGCAACCCTAAAGCATAAGACAGAATCCGAGCTTGCAAACAACATTACAGGAGATAATGTAGTTTCTCTTATGCTAAAAAGCAAGGAGTCCTGGAACGTAGTCAGCAAGTTTGTTGTAGAAGTACTAAAGACAAAGAAGTTCGAAGAGCAGCAAAGAATTGCAACAAGTCAACAGCCCTAAAGAACCAAAATAATTACCGAGAAAGGAAGCGAAGTATGGTTAGATGCACCCATAAAGGGAAAGTTTAGTTGGTATGACTTAGTGTATACTGAGGCCAACGGATACGAGTCCAACGGTATTCGGGTGTATGTCTCGGCATTCATGTCATCTTTTTGACTTAAATTCCGGGTCATGCTCCATTTCTGCGTAAATGCATTTCCCAAAAAATCACAATATAAAAAAAAACTTCCATATGGCGCGAATTTCAATTCAAAATACTGACTAGGTTTCCGCTGTTGTCTATTAAATATGATTTAGTTGCTCATAAAACAAAGCAATAAATAAACATAATTAATAAATGTTTCTCCAAATACAAACAGTGCTCTTTTGAGGTATTTTGACCCTTGTCCCAGGTTACATTGACAAATCGAACGCGACTTTTGAGACGTGTAAAATTTACGACACAAGTTTAAAGATTCCTTCCGTTTCGGCGGCTCATTGCCTTGTCTGGTTGGACTTAAAAAGAGTTAGAATCGGTGCCTCTCCTCTTTCGTTTATTCCAGTTCATTTCTGAAGCAGGCGCATATTCCTGAGCCTGACACATGAACCGTTTCACCCTCGTATAAGGATCGAGACCGTACAAGAAGCAGAACGTCTCCTTTCTGCACTCAGCAAATATGTGGTCGGGCTCTGCGAACATTTAACAAGCATAAGATCTGTCCACACCATTGCACTCAACGTTCTTGTAAACATAGGTCAGGCATCCATGCAAGTGATGACCATATATCTCCTTCTGATTGAGCAACTACCTAGCTTACCTATCATCTCGATCCTCACCGTCTGTTCTTCTGAGGATCCATAACCACAATAGTCCAAAGAACTAGATGTAGTAAATTTGGAGGATCATGGTAATTAATTGGAAAAAAAGAAGGGGTATGTTGTAAGAGTGGAAACAAGAAGGGGATTTTATCGACTTAAGGGGAAGGAATAGGGTGCGAAAAGGAAGAAGAAAAAGGTAAGATGGTTAAGCAATCGAGCTATTAGTGTCATAGATTTTTGACAATGATAGTGCTGGAGTCGGTTATAGAACATTAATGTAATTTAAGGATATAGGCTTTCGAAGTCTTAAAACTACTTTTTTATCTTAATTTGTGAATGGTTGCTGAACTTTTAACTGTAATAATTATAATAATTATTATTTATTAGACAATAGTCTATATATACAGAAATCAGTTAGATGTGCAGCAAAGAAAAACAATCAAACAAATAAAATCAATACATACCAAAATACAGATATATACATAAACATCATACAATAAACAAAAACACAATTTCCAAAAAATCCTCACGCATCACTCCCCTCTCGTACAGTCAACATCGCTACAAACATACTAAGAAAATTCTTAACCACGGTGGGATCATGAGTCGAGAGAACGTTCTTCCAAGAAGACTCCTGATCGATATTTTCGTTCAAGTCCGGAAAATGTTCGAGTTTAATTGAGTAATATTCAGGACAAATAACTAAAAAGTGGTGTTAGTTTTTGCACGAAGAGTCGCAAAACAAACAAGAATCCATGGAAGGTAGCGCCAGTTTTTGCTTATTTTGATATAAATATTTTGAGAATTGGTTAATAAGGCGAATCTGTACAAAGATCTTTTGCTTCATAAATCCAAATTAGCCGTAAAATAAGTCTGTACCCTATTGTTCAAGTTTAGATGTGGCCAAATCTACAAACTACTCGACAAGTAGTTTGTATGAATTTAAAACTAATGTCGACTTGACTAAGAGGTTAGCCAGAGTGGAAGAAAACCAAAATTCGCTTAAGTTACACACTTCAAAGAAGTGTCTTAGTTTACCAAACCATTTTAAAGAGGAATGGCCATCCTTCACCCTCGCAACCTTCATGAGACGTAGTAGGCTTGATTTGGGATACCGAAAATCAGACATAGAAAATATTTTGCTAATCCAAACCAAAGACTTTTCCAGAATCAAATAGGAGAGAGGAAGGATGCCCGTTTTTATACGGACGGCATGGAATAGGCGGGAGTGTTTTGTGGTAAAAGTAATAATTTTTTTAAAAAAGCTTGCGAAACTTTCTTGAGAACCTAGATCCTCATCCTATCATCTTGTATCTCATCGTTTTTGTCTGCTTCTTCTGTACTAGACTAAACTTTTAAGTGTTTAATCCAAGAACTGTATAACTGTTCCTTACATGTTGTATAAAATTATCAGTGCGGCATTAATCAGGTTCCTTATTTTTGCTGAAATAGCTTTCTAACCTATAACTATGTCAGAAAACACGTTGTCGATTCCTGACATAGACAAAGCTTGTCGTGGTTGCAACGCTGAAATTCGGAAAGAAATAGTTTGTTGCGAATCCTGTAATGCTCCGTATCACCCTGGATGTGCTAAAATTAAAAAAAAAGGGTTGTGGTGCTTCAAGATCCTCTTCACCTTCTGCTAGATCTTTGACAAAGGAAGACTTCTCTGTCGCTTTAGCTGAACAGCTCAGATTAATTAGTGAAAAAATTGATGAAAAAATAAACTCTCTAAAAACATCTTTAGATAACTTCACATGTATAACTGAATATTTAGATAACGTTTCTGACAGATTAAATAACATAGAAGAACTATCAACTGCTTGCGCGAAGCTTCAGACCTTAAAAATCTTAAAAACATTACTTCCTGTAGACACATCTAAAATTATTTCAACTAATCGTCTTGGTAAACCTTCACAATCTGCACCACGAACTCATTTACTTTCTTTACGTGTCACGCTAGCAGATGAGTCGGCTGTCAAAAAGACCATTTCTGCTTTCACAAAACTCAAGAAGAATGAACCAGTTCTTTCAGACCTGTTGCCACCAAATCTTTCATTATCCTGGAACAGAACACTTATGCAGTCGGAGGAATTTAAAAGGTCTCGCATTTCATTCAATGACAGAGTATCTAAAGGAGAAACGGATCTTCGAATAGTTTATATGAATAGAGAACCGAAGATTCGCGCCACGAAGAAACAGAGTCTTTCCTCTCTCTCAGGCTTGTGCAGCACATTTTCAACTTAACCTACATCTTCGTAGAAGTACATTCACAGGATGCTTCATTTATGAACTTTGTTGTAGTATTTTTTGAATTATCTTTTGGTGAAGTTTAATTTTAACTTTATACTCTTTCATTTAAGGTTTTCTTTCTATTATCCCTCTAAATTGAAGTGCAATTTCTTGTTATGAACTGCTTAGACTATTTGGAAAATTATCTTTCTTTGAAAATTTCTTAAGTTTTCGGTAAATTTATTAAAAATTGTTAAGTAAGTAAACTGCTGTTTAAAATTTGCGATCTAAAACAAATTTTCCTCAAACTAACGCTTAATGACAAGTCTTATTATTATCTTTTTATTGTTGTTAACTAGTTTTAGAATTATTGTTAATCACTTATGTACCGAAGGGCTTTGAGTCCGTAAATCTGATTATATAAATAAATAAATAATTATTACTCCATTTTTTAAACTCTTTATTACTTTATAAAATAAAAAAAGGAAATATTCCTAAATCTACTATCAAACAGAATAAATTCCAGTTTCTTGCAAAAGTTTAAATGGAAAGGCATAGGGTAGATAAATAAGTATTTTATTTTTGTCTGTTCTTTGATCTGGGATAATAATAAGATGAGTTTTCCTCTGCAATATGACGATACCTGTTCTTATTCTATTCTCGAGTCTCAGGTAGAGACTTCTTCCTTTATACTCTGGGTCATGATGGGTTAGATAAGGTCACTAACTTCAGTCTCCTCTTGACTTTTGAATATTTAACGAGTGTTGAGTATTTATTTAATGAAAAATAATAATAAACATTAAATTCTAATTAAAATCAATTTGTTTCTAACGGATTAACAATTGTGACGTATTCATATTATAAGTAAAATAACTCTTCTAAAAACTCTCAAGAAGCTTATGTGTCTATTCTTAGGTTTAGTGTATTTTTTAAAGTAATTGATAGAACTGTGTTTCAGACGATACTAACAATAAAATAAATGTATCAGATTTGCTTTTGTTAAGTCTCTTCTTATTACAGGATTAAATATAAAAGGTACCGTAGTTTGGAAATTATAACTCTAAAAGCCTTAAAGATAATTGAAACATTGGAGCACTAAATTTTCTAGAATGTATAATGTTAGCGAGGTTAAAGTTTTGATTACTTTTCAACTAGAAGCAAGAAAGCTCTTGTTTAAAGCTTACGTAAACTTTCAAAAAGTTACATAAGTGGTTTTAGAATTATTAGAAAATGTACACTGTTAAGAAATAATCAACAATTTATCAATATCTGCATTAAACTGGAAAATTTATTAACTTAACTTACAAGCAATAGCGAAATAACTAAGATTCTTAATCGAACAATGTTAAACTAATGAATTTTTCAAGGAGAAGGAAGGTTCTAGATAAAATTAGTTTTTATTAACTAAAGAAAAAAAATAAAAAGAAAGTGTTAGAAGTATTGGGTCAATAGAAATATTTTCCGACATAAAATTTTCCTGGAAAAAATGAGAATGTTTTTTTTAAATGTTTCATTGTTGTCAAAAAAGCATAAAAGAGGTAATGCGAGTTTCTTTTCAGTGCTTGGGAAAATAAATTTTCCAGGCCGACGAAACTTACGTAAATTTTATGGTGCACGAAGGTTTTCATCATAGGAACGTAAAATCTCGGGACCCCATACATGTATAACTATAGTTACAATTTTGTTGGAGCAAGTAAAGCAGATGAAGCCTCTCTTGAACATAAATCATCACTCCAGCACCAGTTACATCCGCCACTACCCACCTCAGTTACGAACTTTGAATCGGTTCGTGAGAGCTTCAAGGAAACCCTCGAAAACACCGTTTCCGTCGTGACTATTCACTCTCCCGGGACAGAACGATCGCTTTGAAAATCGAAGGAGGTAAAAGTAGAAGTGGTACAACTATAGAAACGAAGAAAAGAAATAAAGAAGAATCCAGAGTGAGGCTTTGATCGAAAAAAGTAGGAGCACTCGATCGTGAAACCTCACGAGTGCCACAATCGGAAGCTCTCGGTGTCGCAGGTCGTCGACACGAGAACTATCTTACTTCTTCGAAATCTCATACTTCCCTTGGGTACTGTATTTTCTAAATTCGAATGAGAAAATTTTTACTCAGATAAAGTGAACATTTTACAAGGAAGAGGAAACAATGGTGCGAAGTTGAAAATAAGAATACAAAAATTTAAAAGAAGATTGCTTTGGATCAATCGATTCCAACAATTGGTTGAAATTTGAAGAGGATTAACCAGTTTTAATTAAAAATTCAATTTAGTCAAGTCATTCAACTGGGAGCGTTTAATCCAAATTTAGATTGGTCTAAATTATGTTTGCACAATTATAAATTATTAAAGATCTAAAATTTCAATGTGACTGTATATCATTTTAATACAATTTTAATTCAACTTAATTTTAGCCCATACAACCTGCATCTATGTAAATAAAAGTTAAAAGAGGAAATAGTAATTACGTCTTTCTAAAGTAGACCAATCGGTGTGGAAACTGAAACGAGAATTTGGTGCTAGAATTTATGAATCGAACTATCCAGAGATTCAACCTATAAAATGGGAATAAGAAGTCTGAATCTAAAAACTTTCAACTGGAAATTATAAATCTAGAATTAAATTGAAGGTTCTTAGTAAGTAACTATTGTATTAACAATTCGAATTAAAAAATTCAAATTAGAAGTCGGGGTTACTGAAATTAATTATCCGCAGTTCTAATTTTCCAAATACGAATTAGAAATTCGTTTTAAGGAATTCAGTTACTCGGAGTTTTAATTTCCTAAGTTGAAATTGAAGGTTAGTGTTTTGGAATTAGTTCGACTCAGGTCAAATTTTGCTTAGGAAATTAAGTATTGGAACTCGAACTGATTCAATTCCTAAGCACGAAAGTATTTTCCCTTTTAATGACCAAAGAAGCACTAGATCCATCATTTTAAATTAAAATTAAATACGAATTCGATTATTTATTACAAAATTTAATTCACGGCAAAATTATTAAATTTTATTAAAAATCTAGGTTTATGAATTTAACTAACTTCTATTCCAATTCCTAAAATTGGAAATTCCGCTTCTGGGATCCACAATTGTCGGAATTGTAATTTCTACATTATTTGAGGAAAACTAACATTGATATTAGTCTTCTTTGGGGAAAATTAGAATTCTTTTTTTAATTAAAGAAAATTAAAATTAGTGTTGGAATTAGGAATTAAAATTGAACCAATCGCTGTCTTAATTATCAAAATTGGAATTAAAATTCTGTTTCTCAGTTTAGAATATCTTAAATCGCAATACCTAAATTAGAAATTAAATGTTTGTGTTTATAAAATAAATAATCCACAGATCTAATTCCTAAAACCCAACTTTAAGATTCACGTTTTATTATTTAAACATTAGAGTTTTAATTTCTAAAAGAGATCGAATTTCTAAAAGCAATTTTAATTTAGAAAATACGTTCAAAAATTAAGTCACCTGGAATTTGTATATATCCAGAATAAAATATTAAATACTGGAATAACGGCTGTTCAAATTTCTAATATGTGGAATTAAAATTCTCTATTTAATTACTACAATAATAGGAGAAGAGATCCTTACTTTATTAAGTTAAATTTGAATTTTAATGGATAGAATTTTGAAGTACCAAAACAAAATATTAATATCGCTGTCTAGATTGAGATATCGCATGACATTAGAAGAAAATTTATTGTCTGTAGAGTCAAAAAATTCTAAGGATCGATCGCATTTCTCAAAAACAAGATTGATGGATTTTAACATTTTGTATAAGGGTGCTTGATACCCAATAAAAGATCTAGGAAGGTCTAAATGAAATGGTATATAATGTCTAGTTGCGACTCTAGGAATGTCAAAATCAAAGTTATCAAGTAACTGAGGAGCGTCAATCAATGAATTCGTTACTTTAAATCCTAGTTTGCATTTTGTAATAAATCGTCTCTCTTCTAGAGTCGCAATTGAAAACCTACGACACAATTCTTCATAATTAGAACCCCTAGGAGGGTAGGAGTTATCAGAAATATAAGCACAATACTTTAGCATTCTCTTTTGAATTGTTTCTAAAAGGTAAATGTCTCGCTTTAAAAAAGGCTCCCATACTGTCGATGCATACTCCAAAATAGACCTAACATATGTGTTGAATAGTATGATTAATACTTTAGGATTTTGGAAATTTATTGTTTTTTTAATGAGTAAACCTAAAGCTCGAATATCTTCATTAAGGATCATTAAGCCAATTAGTGTTGTAATTATTAAACTTGGAATTAGAATTCTGCTTCTGGGAATTGACGCAATCGTAATTCCTAAATTAGAACCATCCGAAACTAGAACTCCTAAAATGGGAATTAGAAAATTGTGTTTTGGAATTATAATCTCCAAACTTCGTGTTCGTAGAATAGATTTTTACATATAATTAGACTTCCTAAATTGTAATTACAATTCTGTATTAAGAACTTAAACTATTTTTGGTTACGTTTCGTAGAAATTAGAAAACAATTCGGAATCATAAAATTTAATTTAGAGTTCCGCTTTGAGAAATTAGACTATCCGGAATTCAAATCCTGATAATAATAATAATAAGGGATAATTTTTTGGATTTGTATCAGCCGAATCTAATTCCGAATCTTACTTTAAATTTTGCAACTCTAACTGATTCAATTTTTAAACACATAATGGATTATTATGTTATTTACTATACATACATACTATACATTATTTACTATGATTGTGGGGATGGGCAGAGAAACTAAAAGTTTTTTTTAAATATCTTTGCCAGTATGTCGTAACGTGATAATATATAGTAACTTTTGCGACACGTATGCAATTATAGCGAATTGGCAATCATATAAATCCTATTAATACAAGTGTGATGTTCGTATTTCGTGACCAACAGCGATATTATCAAATACTCCGTCCGCAAGGAAATATTTTTTGTAATATGTATCCCGATAAATATTAAATATTCGATATTGCAGAAATAGCTCGAATAATTTCCTTTTTATTGCCTGCAATATACCAATGCCTCTTTGATTTCGAGCCAAAGCGTGACGACCCAGATAGAAGAAAAATTGCACTAATGAATTTTGAACTTTAATTATTCCCGATGAAAGTTTTAATAATTTGAACGAATTAAAAGACTGTAATAACTCTGTAAGAAAAATTATTAGCAAGCGTTTCTTGAGAAATATGAAACTCTAATTAAGACACTCATATTGACACTTGATGCGACGTTCCCTTTGAATATTTTATTGACCGCTCGACTCGTTTACGTCACAAGGTGGTTTTTGATTTTTTAGTTTAGTTGAACGAGCTACCAAATTCAGGTGAAGAGACAGAAGGTACTTGGTAGATTGGGACAGAAAAATACCATCTTTTAGTATTTGAATAGAAAAATGTACATTCATATTTAACAATTAGAATTATTATTTGTATGACGTATGCGGTCATCCTACATCAAAGTTTTGTTTAATCTGATTGAAATTCTTACCGGTACTCTGGAGTGGGACAAGCTTGAGACACGCAAACTAAAGATGTGGACTCGTCTTGAGCGACATGTATGATTCCGGAATGTTCCAGAATCACAGGAGGCATTACTCCTCGATGATCTGTAAATGTGATGATAAAGATGTATAGTTAAACTATAAAATTTATTATTTTGTACTTTTAATTTTTATAATTGAGGCATTCCACGTTATAAGGAATTTAAATTTTAAATTCTTCAAGAATAGATAGTCGCATGCTGCACTATATAGTAAACTGTATATCTTCTTAAATTGCTAGGAAACCACTCTCCTTATTGTATGAAAGACATCTACTTGGAAGTATATTGTACTGATTTATGAGAAGAATAATACCTGCTATTCTAACATTAGCTACGGAACTGACAACAACTTGTCTTGTAAGTCGATGCATTGTTCGACATCTGTATGCCGGAAATTGATCACTAAACTCGAGACTATGCACCAGAAGTTCTCCAGTTGGCAGGAGGTGAAATTTTCCATCTGGAAAAATAAGAATAAAAACGTTTTTTAAAATAAGTAATAACTTTTATAGTATCTAGAAAGATTGATATGATAAACGGTTTCAAATGTTAGCAACCTTTCCATAATTTCCTTCTTTTAAGTACACTGTAATTTGGTTTTTCATAGTTATAACTAATTTATATATTATGTATATTATTTTAAATTTTGTTCTTAAATTTGTAAAGCAATTAAATGTTAATTTAAATTTTTGTTACTTCTAAAAAGTTTTACTGCTTCTATAGTCAGTATAAGTTTAGAACTTTGAGCGATGGGATAAGTCTTTATATTTTGCATTCGATGACAAAAATCGGCATTTCGTTCAGACGAGGAATCACGAGATTTCAAATATTCAGGGATTTACTCATTTCATAATACAATATATGATAACTATAAACTGACTTGATTCGAAGCCAGCATTTGAGATCACATATATGTGTGCTCAAACATATACAATTGCAAATAATGCATATGGACCAGATCGCGAAAATTAAAACTTTTGTAACGTAACAGACTTTTTGAAAATTCTATAACACTCAAATGACAAATCATTCAGGGATTTCTATACATAAATCTAATAGTATTAACCCGTAGTATTATTTGCTATTAATAAAAAAAAAATTATGTCTTGTTTTTTAAGAGTTATGAATTTTTTAAAAAAGACTGTTACGTTACACTTCCGCGATCTCGTCCATTTACGAGTGAAACTTGGATGTGTACACATTTTGCATATTTACGTACTTTGCATAATTATACATATATGAATCTTAATTCTTATACGTGATTGTAAATAGATCTTTGTAGATAATACTTTATCACTATTAGTGAAGGTTAATGGTGTTATACTAACATATATTGCAACATAAACATTTAATTAGTCATTGTAATTCAAGAAGCTTTGATTATTACAAATCTATGGTAACTTCTTGTTTAGATGCAAAAAGACGAGTGTTGAAAAACAGGCCACTTTAGTATGAATTACAAAAATAATGCCATCTCAGATGCCAAAATTTTTTCCTGATAATATAAGTCTGACAAAATAAAGTCAAGAAGTGAGTAATGTCAGAAATTATTCTTCAAATTAAATTTATTAGACTTCAAATGATGAAATTTAGAGTATAAGATTAAATGATTTTGGTTTCTTTGTTGTATTTCTGTCAACATAAAATAAACAAAAAGTTTGACAATTTTATGGAGAATTTAGAAAAAAATTTGTTTATTCTATGGGAACTCGATGGTAAAATTATTTACTTATAAATGTTGAATTTACGTTTAGGGGTGGTTCTTTAAGGCTCCCCTATAGAGAGGTTAAGTTTGTAAAAAAAAAATAATAATAATTTATTTCTTCAACTTTGAACATTTATCGACGTCAAATAAACTTCTGAGCCTTTTTCGGTAAAGTGGACAACAGTTTTTCACAAGTTTTAAAAAAAGTATACTTTTTCCATGTATTTCTAATGGGAAAATATGAGGTGCAAGCGGTACCTCTTAATATTGCTAGATCAAAAAAATATAAATTAGGGGTAAATTTTTTTTATTTGTTTCCGATTTCCAAAAGCCTTTAAACAATATGTTTAATAAAACAATATGTTTTATGTTTAAATTAATTAAATTAGTCAATTACTTCTTTATTTTCTTTAGTTATTTAACTATAAAATAAATTAGCGCGTTAGTTTAAATGTCTAATTATTTTCTTTGTGATTTTTTTTATAATTATGCATTATATTACACAAAATATAGCGTCCCAATCAATAAGGCACAGCCGAATGTGAATAATAAAAATTTTTCAATACTTTTTAAAAGCACGTTTATTTTAAATTTTATAAATGACAAAGATATAAGTTATTCATTAAGTATTCGTCTCCTTAATACTGAAAAAATCTTATAGTAATCTTTAGCTTAGAATCGCCACGCTTCTTGAACTCCAACAGTAGGCTCCCACCTTTTACCTGGAAATTGTACAGTACCACCTCCAGCGCTGAAGTGACCATGTTTATTTTCAAAAAATTTGTGCTGATAATCAACGTTGTAAGTTTTATAATGCTTTACATCATAAAATAATCAAAACTTTATTTTATAAGGCAGTTAGGTGTAGACAATGTATTCACTGCAAAAACATGGTGTCTTAAATTGCACAAAAATGTCTTAAATTATGATACTTTTTGTGTCTAAGACACGAAATATGTCTTAATTTAAGACATTTTTGGACAATTTAAGACACCTGTTTTTGCAGTGAATTATTTTATGAATTTGTGTTACTTATACCAAATGTGTTTTTGTTCCTTGTGTTTAAACAAGTTTTAAATTTTTGAACTTAAATCACATTTTATATTCGTATGTTAATGAAAAAAAGGCATTTTGCCCACACGGGAATCACAAGTTTTGTCTTATTCGGGGATTTACACATTTTACAATGTAGTAATAAGCATAAGCTGAGTTGATTTGAAGACAGCTGAGACCACACATATATGCTCAACCATATATACTTATAAATAATGCATATATACATGATTGAAATATATATGTGTATGCATTTTGCATATTTGCGTGCCACCGCGCATTTGAATCTTCATTTTTATTCTCGGTAGTTTACACAACATTATAGATAATTTGTTTTCATTTCATTACTCATGTTAGTCTATATACAACAAACTTATATACTCCTTATCAGCAGAAGATTAATGACTGCTGTTTAAAGAAGAAAGCAGATTAGTCATGTTACATTTAAACTTTTCCTCAAAATAAATAAATATAATTTTTTGTGAATCATTAAATTAAATTTGTTTTTAATTAAAAAAAACCTCTCGATAAAAAATTAAATTCTAATGATATTATACGAACATTTTTGCGTGTGTATTTAAAGAGACATGTAATTTTTTTTTTTACTTATTCTATTGCGTTCACATTTTATGATTAAAAGATCCCAAACTAATCGGGTAAGGAAAAAAACACAAAAACTTTTTTATAATGTAAAAAAAAACAATTAACAAGCAAAACTTATATAATAAGAATTAAAAGAAAAAAAAAGAGTTAATGTTCATCAATTAAGTAACAGTAAAAATAGAAAAGAAAAAACAGAATATTTATTATATTACCAATAATTAACATTTGAAAATAACATTATCGATGCTTATCAAAAATTGAAATAACAATTTTTTGAAAATAAAATTAGAAATAGCATCTCTGATATGTGTAGGCAGTTTGTTCCAAAAACGAGTGCCTCTAACTATGAATGATCTTTGGAACTTACAAGTACGATGTATAGGTATAAGGCACCTTAAAGAAGAAAAACCATGAATAGAATGAAATTTTTATGTTTTTATAATTTGCGTATAACAAAAAAAAAATTTTAAAATGTATTTTTGAAAAATCTAATAGCAGCAGTCGAAAGTACGGAAAAAATTAGTAAAGAATGAATATTTGCAATTTAAAAAAAAAATTATTAAAGAACATTTTTTAATTTCATACATTCTTAGGATTTTTGCATGTTGAAACTTCTTTAATTCTAATGCTAAAGCAATAAGTATTTAAACCAAAATAACTTTTAAAATAAGGATATTTTGAATCTAAGTACTAAAATACTTTTACAAAAACTACAATTTGTTTAAATAATAATTGTTTAAACAAATGTTTAAACAACGATTTTTTGGAAAAGAATGTGTAGCAGCAATCGATTGGAAAAAAATTAACGTTTGTTCCTAAAAAAATGAATATTATCAATAAAAAATTAATTATAAATAAATTATAAATTTATGTTTGCAGAAACATTTCAAAATTATCTCTGAGTTCATGTAAATACAGTAATTGTTAAAAGAGACTACAATAATACTGCTATACATTCTTTTCTAAAAAACCTTTGTTTAAAATTTTGTTTACACAATTATTGTACGATTAAACGAACTTACCTCAAGTGAAGTTCAATCGTAATTATATGAAGAGCCTCGTTCGAAGAGATTACATTTAAATGTAGTACCACTTTGTCCCGCTAGGCGTCACAACAATTCAGAGCTAAGAAAGAAAAAACTGAGTCGCCCTTCGCCCAGCCATCTTGATTTCTCATAATTTTAGAGCGAATTTTGAAATTTCTTCTCGAAGAGATTGGGTGGGTTCTTTGTACTTTTTTTTTTTTTAATTTTTTTATTTTTTTTATTTGTATTTTGGGTGGGCTGTAATCTCTTCGAACGAGGCTCTTCATATAATTACGATTGAACTTCACTTAAGGTAAGTTCGTTTAATCGTACAATTATATTTCATCGCCTCGTTCTCTAGATTACATTTAAATGTAGTTGTTCAGAGCCGAAGAAATTTCAAGGGTTTCTTCTACTTATTAATTTAAGGCCAGATATTTAAAAACTATATTATTTTATTAACCAAACATTTCGAGGTTTTATATTTAAATATCAATTTTTTTTTTTTTTTTTTTTTTTTTTTTTTTAAAGAAAAATTAAGAAAGAAATTATAAATTGTAAGGTAAACACACAAGCAGGTTGAAGTAGATTTAGAAGACAAAAAACTAATTGTAATTAACATCGAAGACTTATGTATATATAACACATACGTATAGTAAAGATAGTACTCTCATTTAACAAACGATTAACGAAATATTAAGGTTTTATACTAATATCACAAATCTTCTTTTCTTTTTCATTTTAATCACTTTGTAAGAAACAAGTAGTAAATGAGGCATTATGATTTAATATCGGACGCTTATAAAATTTTGCAAATACTTGGGACTCTTTGGACCAACCAGCAGTTTTTCTTATTTCCTCTACATCTATACCTTTATTGTTTGCCGCGGAAGTAGACGCATGTCTAGTCGAATGGGCTGTAAAAACTGAGATATCTATGTTACATTTTTCTAGAACAGATTGAATAAATTATCAGACTTGTTTCGAATTGACTTAGTTATCTCTAAATATCTTTCTAGAGTGTGCGCTACACATAAATTTGGTTTTTCTTTAAAATATGGTAATTCAAGTAAGGGCTGGAATTTTCCAGGCCCCGATGTTTTAATAGCGTCTGGGATTTTTATAATAATACTTTTGTTGCTTTTAGTTATATTACTCACTTTAATTTTTGAAAAAGTTTGTACCCGATGAGCAGTAGTGATTGCTAATAAGATTATAGTTTTTTCTGTAAGTTCACCTAAAGATAACTTTTCTAACGGATACAATTCTCCCATTTTTTGTAACACTATATTAACGTCCCAAGTATAAGAATACTTTGGTTTTGTGGGTCTCATCTTGTAAACACCTTTTAAGAATCTACATATAAGGGGATTTTCTCCTATTTTATTTACTGATAATAAGGAAATAGCTGACCTATAGGAATTTAATGTTCCGTAAGAAGCACCTTGTTCAAATTTTTCAGTTAAAAATCGTAGAATGCTGTTCACATCTGGCTCGAATGGATCAAGATTTATTTTTTCATTAAAAGCCCACCATAATTTAAGTGCAACATTATATTGTTTATATGTTGACTCTGTAAGAGATGCCAGAATAACATCTAATGATTGTTTCGGAATTCCTTTTCTTTGATATGCTTTCCTGAAACTATCCCTGCTATTAGTATAAGGTGTTGACTCAATGGATGAATCTTCGATCTGCAAGGAGATAA
This sequence comes from Ganaspis brasiliensis, assembly GCA_037103525.1. Taxonomy (NCBI): domain Eukaryota; kingdom Metazoa; phylum Arthropoda; class Insecta; order Hymenoptera; family Figitidae; genus Ganaspis; species Ganaspis brasiliensis. Next base: position 1,636,199 of record JAZKLR010000045.1, on the reverse strand, counting down.
TAATAGATTTGTACTAGGTCCAAATTGTAAGATTTTTCCTATTAAAAGTGATTTAAAAAGTGGATACCACGATTGTGATGGCCAAAAGGGGGCCAGAATGATACCAGTGGCTTTTTCTTGTTTAATTTTATTAAGCGTTCTTAACAACACTGAAAAAGGTGGAAAGGCATAAAAGAAAAAATTTGACCATTTTACGGTAAATGCATCTACTGCCATCGATTCGGGGTCTTGATGCCAAGAAAAGAAAAGTTTACACTTATTATTAATTCGCGACGCGAATAAATCTATTTCTGGTTTCCCAAATTTTGAAGTTATTTGTTTGTAAATGTTATTTGACAGCTCCCATTCAGTATCAATGTTTACAATTCTAGAAAGGTGATCTGCTATTATATTTTCCTTGGAGGGAATGTATGATGCAAATAACCAAACATTCCTAGTTTCAGCCCATTGCCAAATTTGTTTGCTCAAATTGGCCCCCATTCGCATTGAGAGCTAGGTAAACAGTTAATAGTTCTAAGTGATTTATATGCTGTAACCTTTCGCTTTTTGACCAGAACCCATGGACTTTTTTATCTCCGTACCAAGCACCCCAGCCTGTATTCGAAGCATCTGTAAAAATTTCGATGTCAAAGTTAGAATACCTAATTGGGTTGCACGCGTTTTCTATATTTTTTGACCACCACTTTATATCTGGAAAAATGGACTGTGGAATTATCATTTTTTGATTATAGTCATAATTATTGAGTATAAGTGCAAGAATTTTTTCTCTTTCTAAAATTTTGGTATACATCCACCCGTAAGCAATTCCCGGACAAGCACTTATCAGAGTTCCTATTATTTTTGCAAAATCTCTAATCGGACATGAAGTTTTATTTCGTAAATCAAGAAGTGTACTTTTTATTCGAGTTTTTTTTTCTTCAGTGAGTTCTACTGAATATTTCTGAGAATCTAGAATAAATCCTAAAAATTTACATGACGTATTTGGTATAAATTGACTTTTTTCGATATTTATAATGAAACCTAAAGAACTTAAAATTGTTTTTGTTTTATTAACACTCTTTTTACATTCTGAAAAACTTTTGTTTATAATTAAAAAATCGTCTAGGTAGTTGACTATGAATATACCCATAGATCTCAATAAATTCATGACCGGTTTCATTACTTTTGTAAAAATATACGGACTCACAGATAACCCAAAAAAGAAGGCAAGTAAATTGATATAAAACCCCTTTATACTCAAATCTTAAATATTTTTTGCTGTCAGGGTGAATAGGAACTGTGAAATAAGCATCTTTCAAATCTATTGTAGACATATAGTCTCCTTTAGATATCATTTTAATTGCGGTTTTTAAATCCTCTAATTTGAAATGTTTAGTTTGAATAAATTCATTTAAATGTTTCAAATTGAAAATAAATGAGAAATCAAGATGGCTGGGCGAAGGGCGACTCAGTTTTTTCTTTCATAGCTCTGGATTGTTGTGACGCCTAGCGGGACAAAGTGGTACTACATTTAAATGTAATCTAGAGAACGAGGCGATGAAATATAATTATTTAAACAAATTGTAAACTTTGTAAAATTATTTTAGTTCTTCGAAGTAAAAAAAATCATTATTATGCAAACTACTTTGGTTTAAAAACTTATTGCTTTAGCATTAGAAAAGAAAATGTTTCGACATGCTTAAAAACTCAATAAAATATAAAATAAAATAAAAATTTTTTTATAAATTTTTCTTTTTATATTGCAAATATTCATTCTTTACTAATTTTTTCCGTACCTTTTACTGCTCTTATTAGATTTTTCGAAAATACATGTTTTAAACAATTTTTTAATAAACAAATTGTAAACACATAAAAATTTCGTTTTTTTATGGTTTGGTAAAATATTCTCATTTCCATTGTTACTATGGTTCTGAAACTGACAACTTCAGCTTAGGAAATTATAATTTGCAGAAAGATTTATATACATTATTTAAATTGAATTAAAAGTTAAAACATCTGTTTTAATTTTTAAAAATAAATAATATAATTAAAATAATAAACAACAAATTTATTCCTTTTAAGAGCATGTGGTGGATTATGACGTCACTGGTATAGGCAAAATTTGTACGTTACTTTTCTGTTAAAATATTGAACATTTTGTCATGAAACTTGGTAGAAATTAAATTTTGGGTCTAACTTAATTTTTGGAAATTTTTGAAAAATTGCAAACTTTTTTAAAAATCAATTTTGAGACAAAATTCAAACAAACTCGGGTCTGAGAGACCTTCCTAATGACATTTTAAGTAATTCTACCAAGTTTCATAAAAAAATATTCAATATTTTATGAGAAAAGTTACGGACAAATTTTGCCTATACCAGTGACGTCATTATCCATCACATGCCCTTAAAATGTAGAAATTAATAATTAATAAAAGCAGTATTTTCCTGTTGGTCATTTGAACAGAAATTACAAATAATTTTCATTCTTTTTTATATATTGTTCAGAAACTATTTGCCGAAATGAAGAAAATGTGTTTAAAAATCAAGAATTGAAAAGAAATTTAAAAAAGTATTTAAAAAAAAAAGAATTAACAGATTAAAGAGGATCTAACGGAGAATGGACTAAATATACAAGGTCAGAAATATGAGCAAACAGATTACAAAAGAAGTGATAAATTTACTTAAATTTTGAATAAAAAATTAAAGAAAAAGTAAGGAAAATTGTTTTTTAATATTTATTATCTACTAATAATAAATATAAAATTAAATCAATAAAAATAAAATGCAACAAACCATAAAAATATGAAAAAACTACAAAAAATATAAAAGATTGACAAAGTCTAAGAGTTTTGTTTAATGAATAAAAAAATTTGTTAAAAAAATAAGTAAATAAAACATATTGATTACATTTTTTTTAAATAAAAGAAATTATATTAAAAAAAAAGAAAATAATTTTTTAAAAAGTCTGACAATGAGATTAAGAATTGTTTGTTTTTTAATTATTAATAAAGAGTCTGTTAAAAAAAAGATTACAAAAATGAAAATTTTGTGCAATGTTAAATTAAAATTTTGTATAAAAACAAATTTTGTCTAATATAATTTCTCTCAAATAAAAATTTAATTAAATATTAAAAAGATGAAGTGATATTTAAAATTTGAGTATTGATTATTATATTGTCGAATATCGGTTTTTTACTGTTTCTAGACAAATTTCAGGTTATTTCTTGACTTACCAGATTCCGGTCAATTTCTCGAATATCGCAGATTGCTTGATAATCTAAGTATAAAATTATTCTAACTTACTTAAATTATTAATTTGATTTGATAATACGAATTTAAAAATATCATTTTAAAAGTATAGAATTTAATAAAAATAATATTATTAATTGATGACAAAATAAAAGCAATAATTTTATTAGGGCTGTGCAAAAAGCTCGAAACTCAAAGTCCGACCGAGCCGAACCGAGCCTAGCAGTCTTCGAGCCGAGTCGAGCTTAGCTCGGCTTTGTCGGGTTCGAGCCGAGCTTTCTTAAATACTCGAAATTTTTCGAGTACTCGAAAATGTACGGTTTCTCGAATGATACGAGGGCCCGAAAATTTCGGGTCTTGAACGAGACCCGAAAATTTCTACATGCGCAGTAGAGTTCAAAGCTCCAAACAAATGCGCACTAGTGTTCCAAGCACTAAATACATGCGCAGTAGTGTTCCAAGCACTAAATACATGCGCACTAGTTTTCTACGCACTAAATACATGCGCATTAGTTTTCTACGCACTAAATACATGCGCACTAGTTTTCTACGCACTAAATACATGCGCACTAGTTTTCTACGCACTAAATACATGCGCACTAGTTTTCTACGCACTAAATACATGCGCACTAGTTTTCTATGCACTAAATACATGCGCAGTAGTGTTCCACGCACTAAATACATGCGCACTAGTTTTCTACGCACTAAAAACCTGCGCACTAGTTTTCTATGCACTAAATGCATGCGCACTAATGTTCCACGCACTAAATAAATGCGCACTAGTGTTTCACGCACTAAATACATGCGCACTAGTTTTCTACGCACTAAATACATGCGCACTAGTTTTCTACGCACTAAATACATGCGCACTAGTTTTCTATGCACTAAATACATGCGCAGTAGTGTTCCACGCACTAAATACATGCGCACTAGTTTTCTACGCACTAAAAACCTGCGCACTAGTTTTCTATGCACTAAATGCATGCGCACTTATTTTCCACGCACTAAATAAATGCGCACTAGTGTTTCACGCACTAAATACATGCGCACTAGTGTTCCACGCACTAAATATATGCGCACAAGTTTTCTACGCACTAAATACATGCGCACTAGTTTTCGATGCATCAAATAAATGCGCACTAGTGTTCCACGCACTAAATACATGCGCACTAGTTTTCTACGCACTAAAAACCTGCGCACTACTTTTCTGCACACTAAATACATGAGGACTATTTTTCTACGCACTAAATACATGCGCAGTAAAGTTCCATGCACTAAATATGTACTGTGCGTAGAAAAATTGTGCAATAGTAATTAGTGCGCGAAAAACAAGTGCGCATGTATTTAGTGCATAGAAAACTAGTGCGCAGGTATTGAGTGCGTAGAAAAATAGTGCGCATGTATTTAGTACGTGGAACACTAGTGCGCATGTATTTAGTGCGTGGAACACTAGTGCGCATGTATTTAATGCATAGAAAACCAGTGCGCATGTATTTAATGCATTAAAAACTAGTGCGCATGTATTTAGTGCGTGGAACACTAGTGCGCATGTATTTAGTGCGTAGAAAACTAGTGCGCATGTATTTAGTTCGTGGAACACTAGTGCGCATGTATTTATTGCATAGAAAACTAGTGCGCATGTATTTATTGCATTGAAAACTAGTGCGCATGTATTTAGTGCGTGGAACACTAGTGCGCATGTATTTAGTGCATAGAAAACTAGTGCGCATGTATTTAGTGCGTGGAACACTAGTGCGCATGTATTTAGTGCTTGGAACACTACTGCGCATGTATTTAGTGCGTAGAAAACTAGTGCGCATGTATTTAGTTTGTGGAACACTAGTGCGCATGTATTAATTGCATAGAAAACTAGTGCGCATGTATTTAACGCATTGAAAACTAGTGCGCATGTATTTAGTGCGTGGAACACTAGTGCGCATGTATTTAGTGCGTGGAACACTACTGCGCATGTATTTTGTGCTTTGAACACTACTGCGCATGTATTTAGTACATTGAACACTACTGCGCATGTATTTAGTGCGTAGAAAACTAGTGCGCATGTATTTAGTTCGTGGAACACTAGTGCGCATGTATTTATTGCATAGAAAACTAGTGCGCATGTATTTAACGCATTGAAAACTAGTGCGCATGTATTTAGTGCGTGGAACACTAGTGCGCATGTATTTAGTGCGTGGAACACTACTGCGCATGTATTTTGTGCTTTGAACACTACTGCGCATGTATTTAGTACTTTGAACACGACTGCGCATATATGGGTTGCTTAGTGAGCTAGAGGACCAAAACATGTTATGTAAGTTCAAGTTCTCGAAATTTTCGGGTTCTCGATTCATTCGGGTCCTTTTCGATTTTCGAGTTCTCGAATATTTCGGGTTCTCGAATCGTTCGAGTACCCGAATTCATTTGTGATCACAATTTGGTCGGGGGCTCGAAATTTTCCGAGTATTCGACAAATTTTTCGAGTTCGAGCTAATCTCAAACCCGGTTCGACTCGGCCCGAAAAAAGCCGGCTCGGCTCGGCTCGACATTTCGAGCTTTTTGCACAGCCCTAAATTTTATTTATAATATTATTTATATTTCGTTTACCTATAAATTTTAGTTAATAATATTAATTTAAAAAATCTTAAAAACATAAAGAAAAGAGCAAGAATGAATCGCTGGCCTTGATCTAAAAATGAAAAAAAAAATTATTGGAGAACTGTTCCTGAATTTATGCTGCTTTCATAGGCCGAAAAATGGCATATTAATTTGAACATAAAAATTAAAAAAAAAAATTTGTATTTAATTTTAAATTTAATTTTTTTTAGTAAAAAATGAGTAAAAAATAATATAAGTTTTTACTAATATGAATAATAGTGATTTTTCACGAATTCAGATAAATAAATAGACCTGACATAATTTTACTTTAAACTTAAAAAGAAGAAGCACAAAATAAATAAAAAAAATGATAAAGTTATAATTTTAAGGTTATGTTTGGGAAAAGGACTTTGATGTAAATTGTCCAAGATTAATATTTATTTCACTATAATATCAATCCTTTATTACTTCATTTCTAAATACAATTTTAATAAGGTTTAAATCTTCTTACCTAATGTGTTGTTTTTTCAAAAGTCAGATTAAGTTTGATATTTAAATACAAGTATATATATAAATATCTTTATAATCCTCTTTCTACGAAAAAATCATCAGTTTTACTTCAAACATAGACTGTGATTTTTTTTTATTCGGGGAGTTACTCCTTTTAGAATATATGATTAATGATATTTCGCCATTAGAAGGTCTTTGATTTCAAGAAAATTAAGGATTACTTTTTAAGAAAAAAAAAACCAATAAATTTTAGGGAATAACAGAAAGTAAGCTGATTTGTTAAAAAAAATGTTAACATAAAATATAGTTAGTTTTAATCATTAAAAGCAAATAATTATTCCTCTGATAGGATGATTTATACAATGTACAGACTATAACTTGACTAATCAATAAATGTGTATTATCTGTGATGTTGTGTAATGCCTTATGAATGAAAATAAAGAGTCAAGCAGACAGTAGCAAGAGAGGGAAATTACCACGTTGCTACGTTCGCGTTGGAGAATCCAAGTGGTACACATGTATAATTCATATATGTACATTAATCATAAGTGTATATGCTGTATTGAGATTTTTCAAGCTGTGGTCTTCGAATCAAGTCAGTTTATAATTATCACTATATTCTAAAATGAGTAAATCCCCGACAAAAGGAAAAACAGTGATTCCCATAGTAGACATTATGTCTTTTTTTCTATCAACGACAGAATATAAAGATGTATTCGTCACTTAGAATTTCAAACTTGATCTGACTGCAGAAGGAACAGTACTTCGGTAAGCAAACTTAAGCATTATAAAGTTATACAAGAAACTAAAATAATAAATTACTGATATTTATAATTAAATTAATATATATTATTCATTGAAACTAAAACGTCATTCTTTAAAATTTATATTTAGCACTAGGTAATAAAGAAACATTAAAGATAAAAAAATGTCTTTTTTATATTTATTCAACTTTTAATTTTTTATGAAAGTTAACTGCAAAAACATTAAATAATTGATTAACATTTTATATATTTTTAATCGCATTATAAAAAAAGAAGTTTTTTTGTGTAAACTACATAATGGGTTACTTAATTTTCATAATGGGTTAAAGCTATATTTACAACTAGATCTAATACCAAAACTGTTGTTTTGGTAATTATTAAAAAAGTAAGTTGTTACTTACTTATTTCAAACATACTTCTCTACTTTCAGATATTGAGTCAAAAATGATGAAATCAATACTCTTACTGGCTCTTGTAGCTACTAGTATTTCTCTATCCTTTGCGGGTCTACCAAGAGGAGGACGACCACCAGTTTTGATTGTAAGTTGAAAAAGGTGTATGTAAATAAAAGTAAAAACAAAAATTGTGGATCGACTTTAATGAAATAAAATTTTACAGAATCGTCCACCACCACCAAAGCCACACCGCTATGCAAGAGAAGCAAATCCTCAAGGATCGGTCAGTGCAACAGTCCAACAACCCTTGAGCGGACCAGACCGTCGTCCAACCTACAACATAGACTACCAGCACAAAATTTGGGAAAGCAAAAACGGACATGTATCTGCCGGAGGTGGTGCAGTTAAATACCCAGGGCAAAGATGGGAACCACAGGTCGGAGTTCAGGGAACCTGGCGTTTTAAAAGGGAAGCTAATCCTCAAGGATCTGTTAGTGCCACAGTTCAACAACCATTAAGCGGACCGGACCGTCGTCCAACTTACAACTTTGATTATCAGCACAACATCTGGGAAGGCAAAAACGGACATGTATCTGCTGGAGGTGGCGCAGTCAAATATCCAGGACAAAGATGGGAACCACAGGTCGGAATTCAGGGAACCTGGCGTTTCTAAGCTAATGAGAATTATGAGGCTTCTTCAGTATTTGAGACTGAATACTTAATAAATTATTTATACCTTTGTAAATAGATGTGTTTTTTATAGATAATAAAAGATTTCTTTATTGCTGAATTAGTTATTTACAATTAAATACACATACCGATGCATTTTTCCTTTTATTATATTGACATCCCGCAGGAGTACAAAGTGATTAATAATTGTTAAAAATTGCAAAAATGAAAAACATCAGGTATAAGTTGGGGTACAATGCCAATGCGATAGTGTGTTGTCTGGGTATGGATTCTGAGCTAGCATCTGCGCTAAGTAGTTTTTACTCTTATTTAGTGCATAACATTTAATAATTTTTACTGAAATTCTTTGCAAAATAAATCTATGAAAGTATTCTGTTCTATGATTCTTAAAAATTTAAAGTTGAATTTTATATAAAATCGAGTAAATTTAATTTATTCTGAAGAGATTGCGATTTAACAATGAACTTCTTGTCAAATCGTTAGAAGCGATTTCCAAAAAGCTTTTTATGGCATACATAAATCCAATTTTATTAAAATAATTGAAGGTATGCAGGTTGCCAACATTTAAAACTGAAAGAGCAATAACAAAAACAATCTTTTAATTTTATCAGATTCAAAAAAAATATTTAAGGTCGATTCTTGCGTAACTGCCCGATTTCAAGATAAGTTTTGGTAAAAAAAAAAATCTTTTTTATTCAATGTTTCTCTGCACTTATTTTTTTTATTAGGGTGTAATAAAAGTATATTTTAAACGATTTTACTACAACTATATTTATACGAAAATAATATCAAATTTTTGAAAATTGGCTTCCATGTGGAGCTGAACCGCATCCTTTTCTTGCAAATATATTGTACAACATAAAAGTTTCTTTTTGATATTTTGCTAAAACGAAAATAAATAATAAATTCATAAATTATTTAATATTCTAACAGTATTCTAGATATTAGTTAACATATATAAAATTTTATAAAAGAACAGCAAACACAATATTTAATAATGAATATTTCGTTTTATTTTTTGGATAATTTGAAATCGAGATCGAGCAGTGTAATCCGGCATTGCTAAACTACTTTATAGAATAATATTTTAAAATAACCACCACAGATAAAAAAGTTTCTCTGCATGAAGCACTCTGAACACTTTATATAGGCCATTGAGCTGAAATTTTACGTGATACCATGGAGCTGAAATTTGACATTTATTCTAACCTCACTTCTACAATATTGCAAAATAAATCTATTCCTTCTGCAGATCGCCTTTTTCACATGAAAACTTAAAGAAAATGGTAACAATACTATCAAATAGTTGTTACAGTAATATAGTAGTAATGACATGGAACTGAACGCTTTTTTTGTACAAATGCGATTTTCACAAAAATAATTTTTTTTTAAGCAAAAATTTTTCTTTTTTAAAACTTTTTTCACATGTGATTTAGTGCTAATGGATCAAACTTGAGATTAAAATTATTAGAAGGCGTAATAACTAAACACATGACACCTTAATTATAAGTCTACAGATTTCGTTCAAAATTTGGAAAAATTGAGTGACTAAATATTTTTACAGATTTTTAAGTATGAAAAAGGTATTATAAAGTGCAATATAAACCTAGATTGTTCATAAATATAGACACTTTATGTTTGAAAAGGGCTGAATTATAATAATGATATTTTCACCGAAAATTATTAAATTAAAGTTAACATTTTGCAAAAGGGACACGCTACGGAGCTGAAATTTCAGCAGTTATAGTGCAATATAATAGAAGTTATAATATATATATTTATGTATATTTGGTTTTCAGTTAGTCTCATATATACCTTTAAAATTCACTAATACACTTCAGAATATATTTTTAATTTAGGTGTATTTTTTCAACGCCGCCAAGTAGGGCAGTTACGTAAGAATCGCCCATAAATTATTTGAAAAATTGAATAGTTTTTTGCGTTGAATTAAATTCCTTTCAAAATGTTCGTGTGAATTGAAAGCGTTAATGTAAATCAAGGTTAATATTATACTTATAACTTAAATTACTTAAATAAAAGCAAGATAATGAGTTAGATGTCGAAAAGCAAAAATTTTAAATCTAAACATGTAAGGAAAAGCATTATTATGATTACAATACACTGAAAGAAAAACAATTTAAAATTTACTTAAGTTTTAAGTATTATTTACTTTTTTATTCAAACAATGGAAATAAATGAAAAATTGCTGTGAAACCAGGTAATTTTTCTTCCTCATAGAGGAAGCTTTGTAATCGTTAAGATTTTCGATTTTCCAAAAATAGTCTAAATCGACTTATTTTTATCTGAAAAGAGTAAATTTTTATTCCTAAGCAAATCTCCAGATGTATGTGTGTGTGTGTGTGTGTGTGTGTATAGCGTTTTTTGTGTACAAGATATCTCGAGAACGCTTTAATGGATTCCAATAAAATTTGGATGACTTATTAAGCTCATGAATATCTAAATTTGGACACAGGGATTTTTAAAAATACCCTACCAAATTTTTTGAGCACCTTTTTTCATCGAAAAAAATCGTTTTTTGCCAAAAATTTTTTTCCTGCTAAAAATACAACTTAAAGAATACAAAAATCATATTCCTTATCTCAAAACGAATCGATTGACCTATACAACTTTTATAATTAAAATAAAAATTAATTAATTTCTTGCTTTCTCTATGAGAAAGCAAATTATTTTGCTTACACTGAAAGACTTTATAGATTAATATTTACTAAAACCGCGATTTAATTTTAGTAAACTCACGACCATAATGGGGAAAAAAGTGTAACTATTCAGAATGTTTCAATTATTAACACTTTTTGAACAAAAGATGATCTAGTTTTTATCAAAATTTAGTAGTCACCTGTATAAAAAATTCGTCCATTTTGTATAAAAGAATCGGACTGAGAAAAAGTGATTGTGAAAAACATGTTTTTTATATTCGGAAAAATGAATTTTTAGTAGTCAATCTATCAAAACTCCAGGATCGACTTTAGCACTTTCTGTGCCCCGGGCGAAATTTTAATTTTGCCACCCTCTTATAATTAAATGCACAACATATATACGTTGATAAAAAACATGTAGAAAGCAGTAACAAACCGTGGATCATTTATACATGAAGCATGCACTTACAAAACCCTAGATGAGTCCCCTTCAGCTGTGATGTCAGGGTCCTCATCCGGGTTCGCCCCCCTTCTAAAGTCGGTTCTGAAATGCTTCACGCATACAACGAATTTGGCTTAAATATGTGTAACAAAACATAACCCTAAGTACAAGTTTACTTTTTTCTGCAAAAAACAGATTCCAATTGAAAGGGAATTAATTTTGTGTGTTCAAAAATTGACTTAATTAATAAAACACAAAGTGACACAAATTTAAAAGTCATTCTTTGTGTTAAAAACAAGATTTAACACCTAATCACCAATCTCACAAGTAGTAAGAAAATTGTTTGATTCATATAAAATAAAAAAATTTACCTGTTATATTAATGTATATTTGCGTTGTGTTAGTTATAAAGCGATTGTTAATATCTATGTATATTGTAGGTTAAGATATGCGTTATAATATAAATTTATGTATATAGGTAATTTAGAATTCTTCATTTGTTAGATTTGTTAGTATAAGTATAAATGTAGTGAATAAAGTAGTTGCATTTGAGGTTATGTTATCTGTCATTTGTCAATTTGCTGCTTACGTCGGAATATTGTTTTTCTTTACACTTTTTCTTCGTTTCAGTAACAAATTTTAATCAACTGACTACTAAAAATTAAAAACCGTTAATTTTAAATAATATTGATAGTCAAACTGCGAAATAATAATAGTTTACACATTTTTCCCCATTATGATAGTGAGTTTACTAAAATTAAATCGCGGTTTTAGCAAATATTAATATAAAAAGTCTTTCAGTGTACTTGGAAGCGAAATGTCCATGAAATGGACATAATTCTCACCAAGTTTACTTTCTTTTCTAAGGATAAAGAAATGTCACTTTTCGAATAAAATTTTACGTTTTGTATTTGAAACGAATATTTGGAATAATTAAAGAAAAATAAATAATAAATTAATACATAAATTACTTTTCTACTTACTTTTATTTATACTTCCATTATTAAATCTTCCGGAACATAATTAAAATTTAACTTCGAAGAGTTTGACACAAAACGTCAAATTTGCTTCAAAAGTGTCATTTGTTTTTTTTTTCTTTTTAGAAAAGAATGTAAAAATTACATGGATTTACAGCAATTTTTAATTTATTTGCATTGCTTAAGTAAAAAAAATAAATATTACCTAATACTCAAGTAAATTAAAAAATTTTTTTTTAGTGTATACTTAATAAATAATAATAACCTCTGTTAACTCTTGAAGTTAGTTAATATTTATATTTATTGTTTTTTCTCTGTCCACGTTTTAAAACCTGAAATAAAGTTGGTTAGTTTTTCTATTTATATTCCTGTTTTTCTGTCCACGTTTTAAAATCCAAAGTAAAGTAGTCCCTGCTTTTTTTATTAATTTTGATTCTCTTTATCAGAAAATTTTAAAATTGGTTTAGTTTACAGACAAAATATGTATATGAGATAGCTTTAATGACGAGATATTGATTATGACTGACAATAATTGATATATTACACACTTATACGAATTTTAATAATAATTAAGATTAATTTAAAGTGTCGAATAGTCGAATTTATTAAAAATTCAAATGACGTTATTAACTTTATTGGAAAAAGTTAAAATTAAAAAATTAAACACAGTTTAAATTTTTCTGTAACTTTTTCAACCATTTTTGAAGTTCCGCAATTTTCATCAAGTTTGATACAAGTTTGAAAACTTCCGGAAAGGTTGCGATTCTGAATTTAATGTTTTCAAATATTAATTATTCTCTTGAGTCTTTAAATTATTGTCATGAATATTTAAATTTATTACACAAGTTTTCATTTACTTCTGTCATTTTTTAATTATTTTCTTAACATTTCAATTATTTTTTTCTATCTATAAACTATAGCCAAGAATATGTTAATTTTCAACACCAGTTTCTATTCTACTTTTGTTAATTTTGAATAATTTTCTTCAAATTTTAATTACTTTGTCATTATTAAAGAATTTTTGTCATATAACAATTATTTTCTTCATATTTATATTATTTTTGCAATTTTGGAATTATTTTCTATAAATTTTAATTATTATTTTATTCAAACTATTGAATGGGACCTATTAATGATTTTATTAAATTTGTACATTGTTTTTCAATTAATTTCAACAAATTTCAATTATTTTCTTTAAACTTTAATTATTTTCTATAAATTTTTTGTTTATACACCAGCTTTGAATTATTTTTTAATTAATTATTATCAATTATTTTTGTCATTTTCCAATTTTTTTTTTCACATTTTTGTTCTTTTTGACATTTTAGAATTATCTTTTATAAATTGCAATTATTTGATTCAATTTTTTTCATTGTCATAAACTTTTAAATATCTTGTACCTGCTTTCAATTATTTTCATTATTATTTTTATCATTGAAACGAATTTATTAACTTTTTTACACCTTTTTCAATTATTTTCTTTAAACTTAAATTATTTTTTTCATATTTGATTTTTTTTTGCCATTTTGCTTCCTCATAGAGAAAGCTTTGTGATCGTTAAGATTTTCGATTTTCCAAAAATAGTCTAAATTGACTCATTTTCATCTAAAAAGCGTAAATTTTCATTCCTAAGCAAATGTCCACATGTATGTATGTATGTATGTGTGTGTGTGTGTGTGTGTGTGTGTGTGTGTGTGTGTGTGTTTGTGTGTACGTGTGTATGTATAGCGTTTTTTGGCGCCAGGATATCTCGAGCACGCTGCAACGGATTTCAATAAAATTTGGATGACTTATTAAGCTCATGAATATCAAAATTTGGACACAGGGATTTTTGAAAATACTCAATCAAATTTTGTTGAGCACCTTTTTTCATCGAAAAAATCGTTTTTTGCCAAAATTTTTTTCCAAGCTAAAAATACAACTTAATGAATACAAAAATCATATTCCTTATCTTAAAACGAATCGATTGACCTATATAACTTTTATAATTCATCAAAAATTCGGAAAAAATTGATATTTTTTTATTTTTTTGCACTTAAAATTATCTTTTTTAATAAATTCTTCAATTAGCTTACATATTATTAATAAATTGCTTCCTCTATGAAGAAGCAAATTATTTTGCTTACTCGGAAGCGAAATGTCCATGAAATGGACAGAATTCACACCTAGTTTGAATTATTTTCTTTAAATTTTAATTATTGTCTTTAAACTTTAATTATTTTCTTCAACTGTCAATTATTTTCCTCAAACTTAAAATATTTTTTTACCTTTACAATTATTGTCTATAATATTTTAATTTTACCCTAGTTTTGAATTATTTATTTCAATATTTCAATTGTTTTGTCAAGTTTTTACGTATTTTTTTTTAAATTTTTAATTTTTTTAACATTATCAATTATTTTTGTCATTTCTTAATTATTTTTTCAAGTTACAACTAGGTATTTTTGTCAATATTAAAACATTTTTGCCTTTTTGGTAACTAGTAACGTCTTTTTTCCCTAATTATGTACCTATATAAAAAGGAACATTTTTTTAATAATTATTTCGAAAAGATAATTGTTCGCAACTTATTAACAATTAAAGAAGGCTGTTTTTTAAACAAATTAACACATATTTCTTAAACATCTTACAAACGCCATGTTCGAAATTCAAATATGATTATTTTTTCAAAAATTGTATTAATTTAAAATTTATCAATAAAAAAATAATATTTTTATTATGTTTTAAACAGTCAAACATTGACAATTTTTTTTACATTTCTTGGTTTGCTAATTTATTACTATTATTAATGATATTTTGACAATAGAGGCTCTTTGATTAAAATAAAATGTTGGATTACTTTTTAAGAAAAAGAAATGAACAAGATATTAAAAACAATAAATTTTTAGGGAATTACAGAAAGTAAAAAAGTTAGCTTTAATCATACAATAAACAAATAATTATTCATCTGATAGGATGAAGTATATATGTATAGATGTATACATGTATAATGTGACTAATCAATATAAATGTTTATTATCCGTGATGTTGTGTTAACACTAATGAATGAAAAGAAAGAGTCAAGTAAGCAGTAGCAAAAGAGGGGAATAACCACGATATTGCGTTGGCGTTGGAGAATCCGTGTGGTACACAAGTTTAATGCTTATATGTACATTGATCCTAAGCATATATGCTTTATTAAGACTTTTTAAGATGAGGTCTACGAATCAAGTCAGTTTACAATTATTACTATATTGTAAAATGAGTAAATCCCCGACAAAAGGAAAACCAGTGATTCCCACAGTAGACATTATGTCTTTTTTTCTATCAACGACAGAATATAAAGATGTATTCGTCACTTAGAATTTCAAACTTGATCTGACTACAGAAGAAACAGCACTTCGGTAAGCAAACTTAAGCACTATAAACTTAAACAAGAAACTAAAATAATAAATTACTGATATTAATATTTAAATAAATATAAATATATAATTCATCGAAATTAAAACGTCTTTCTAAAAAATTATAATTAGCACTATAGGTAATGTTAAAAATATTAAAGATAAAGTTATGTTTTTTTATTTATTTAACTAATATTTTTTTATTAAACTTAATTGTAACAACATTAAATAATAGATAGACATTTTATATATTTTTAGTAGCATTATATAGAAAAAGATTTTTTTTTTGAATAAACTACATGCTTTCTTATTATTTGTATGGGTTGTAGTTATATTTATAACCAGAACCAATACCTAAACAAAAACAACATACTAATTTCAAACATGCTTCTCTACTTTCAGATATTAAGACAAAAATGATGAAATCAATATTCATACTGGCTCTTGTAGCTAGTAGTGTTTCTCTATCCTTTGCGGGTCTATCAAGAGGAGGACGACCACCAGTTTTGATTGTAAGTTGAAAAAGGTGTATGTAAATAAAAGTAAAAACAAAAATTATGGATCGACTTTAATAAAATAAACTATTACAGAATCGTCCACCACCACCAAAACCACACCGCTATGCAAGAGAAGCAAATCCTCAAGGATCGGTCAGTGCAACAGTTCAACAACCATTGAGCGAACCGGACCGTCGTCCAACTTACAACCTTGATTATCAGCACAACATCTGGGAGGGCAAAAACGGACATGTATCTGCCGGAGGTGGAGCAGTCAAATACCCAGGACAAAGATGGGAACCACAGGTTGGAATTCAGGGAACCTGGCGTTTTAAAAGGGAAGCTAATCCTCAAGGATCTGTTAGTGCAACAGTTCAACAACCATTGAGCGGACCAGACCGTCGTCCAACTTACAACCTTGATTATCAGCACAATATCTGGGAAGGGAAGAACGGACATGTATCTGCCGGAGGTGGCGCAGTCAAGTACCCAGGACAAAGATGGGAACCACAGGTTGGAATTCAGGGAACTTGGCGTTTCTAAGCTAATGAGAATTATGAGGCTTTTTCAGTATTTGAGACTGAATACTTAATAAATTATGTCTACTTTTGTAAATAGATGTATTTTTTATAGATAATAAAAGATTTATTTATTGCTGAATTATTTAAGCACAATTAAATACACCTACCGATGCATATTTCCTTTTATTATAATGACAACCCGCAGGGTTAGAAAGTGATTAATAATTTTTTAAATGTGCAAAAAAAATCATGTACAAATTGGGGTACATTGCCAATGCAATTGTGTCTTGTCTGGCACGTTAAAAGTATCAGGGTTCTTTCAGCGTTTCTGAACTAGGGGCTTTGCGTTATCAGTCTGAGATTTCCACTAAGATATCCGATGATACTATTGACTTTTTAAACTTTGCACAATTAAATGACTGTCCGTATAGAAATTGAAACATGGTTGTATCACATCAAGTTGAAGATTAGTTGGTGAGTTACCGAGTTTACTTTCGTAAAAGTGCGAAAAAATTATTTAACTTATTTAACTTAGTAGTACAAGCTGAATACTGGTGGCATTTAAAGTTTAAAATCATATTGTTTTTTACGGCAAGTACACCTGTTGGTTTATCATTTGGATTTACAATCGCATTTTTGAAAACTCTGACCAGAACCAAGAGATTGCCGTTTGTTGTAAATAAATTTTGATATTTGGGACATCTTTTTCCATGAAAAATTTTTGTTGACAAACACTAAATTGCGGTCTTGCATATAATTGTTGTCAATAGACAAAGTTCAATTGAAAATTTTTAATCGAAAGTTTTGAATAGAACCAATATTTACATACTTTGTCTCTTTCTAAACTGATAGACAGTGTCTTGAGTTACATCAAATCAACCTTTCGCACTTTAACGGTTTCATTGTCGTTAATGTTAGCAATACCTAGTTAATGTCCTTTTTTTACAAATTGACATCTTTTGTGCGGTATTTGTTTTCTGTGAAATTGGATATGATTAAAAACGTCTTGTTCTTTTAATAGTATATAGTTTTAAAAGCTAATTTAGTTTTAATCAGGCTTGAGTCCGTAAATAGTCTAATTCACTATAAAAGTAAATTCTATAGTAAAGTAGACTATTCACGGACTCAAGCTTGGTTTTAATACAGTTCAAACTTATGTTTCAACCAGAACAATTTTATCTGCTTATCAAATTTACAATTATTTTACAACAATTTACTATTGGTTTCACAAGTATTTAACAAGACATTATTGTTTTTGGTTAAAATTTAGCAAACTCATACATTAGATACTCAGAAATAATTTAAAACAATTAACAATACGTTTAATAATTTACAATTTAGAACTATTTTTCTTTATAATACAAGATAAACTGAAAACAAATTAATTTATGCTCATTATTATTTCTAGACAAAAATTAAATTTCAAATTTTCTTATGGGGAAATAAAAAATAAATTAATTTAATTCAATAAGTCTTATGAGATTTAAGATATTGATTGAAATGTGATGTACACACATACATATGAGTTTTTTCATTTAAAATTAAAGTTGAAGATTCAGATTTCTTTTTTTTATAAATAGTGAATAGGGTAAGACAGAAGTATACCAAATTTTAATTTGATATCTGTCACATTTTTTAAGATATGGAAAATTTCAAATTTTTTGAACTTAAAGTTTTTGAGAGTTTGGTTTCTGACATTATCTATAATAGTTTAGAATCTACATTTATTGATGAGCAGTATGGCGGAAATCGTGACAACAATGGGCACAGAAAAAAGTTAAATCTCAAATCTCTCTTCATTTTTAACAGTTTAAAAAACTTTCTAAATACCACCAAAACTGAATTCAAACATAAAAATTACATTTTTCAGATTATTAAAATATACAAGTCTAAGTCCAAAGGACCGTGGCACAAATCGTACCAAACATGGGTCGAGAAAAAAGTCAAATTTTAATCTCCTATTCAATTTTTTCAACAGCAAAGATGATACAGAACAATTAAAAAGAGATTATGCACAAAAATAATTATTTTCCACAAGTTTCAAAATATACAAAAACCAAATTCAAAGATCCATGGCAAAAATCGTACCAAACGTGGATCATAAAATAAATGAATTTTCAGTCACCTATTTAATATTTTAAATAGTAAAAATTATATAGAACATAGCAACAAAATTATTTAGCCCAAAAAATTATTTTTAACAAGTTTCAAAATATACAAGAACAAAATTCAAAGGACCATGGCACAAATCGTACCAAACATGGGTAGAGAAAAAAGTCAAATTTTAATCTCCTGTTTGATTTTTTAAATAGTAATAATGATACAGAACAGCAAAAAAAAAGATTATGTCCGAAAACAATTATTTTTCACAAGTTTCAAAATATAAAAGAGGCAAATTTCAAGGACCACGGCACAAATCGTACGAAACATGGGTAAGAAAAAAGTTAAATTTTCATAACCTACTTAATTTTTTAAATAGTTAACATGATACAGAACATTGCCAAAAACTATTTTGCCAAAAAAATATTTTTTTCACAAGTTACAAAATATTTAAAAACCAAATTCAAAGGACCATGGCACAAATCGTATCTAACATGGATCGAGAAGAATGTTAAATTTCAATCTCCTATTCAATTTTTTCAACAGCAAAGATGATACAGAACAATTAAAGAAAGATTCTGCCCAAAAATAATTATTTTCCACAAGTTTCAAAATATACAAAAACCAAATTCAAAGAACCATGGCACAAATCGTACCAAACATAGGACGTAAAAAAATCAAATTTCCGTCCCCTATTTAATTTTTTAAATGGTAAAAATTATATAGAACATTGCCAAAAAATGATTTAGCACAATTAAATTATTTTCTATAAGTTTCAAAATATACAAGCACAAAATTCCAAGCACCGTGGCACAAATCGTACGAAACATGGGTAGAGAAAAAAGTCATATTTTAATCTCCTATTTAATTTTTTTAATAGTAATAATGATGCAGAACATAGCAAAAACATATTCATCCCAAAAAAATTATTTTTCTCAAGTTTCAAAATATACAAGATGCAAATTCCAAGGACCATGGCACAAATCGTACGAAACATTGCGTAATAAAGAAGTAAAACTAGTATCGCCTATCTAATTTTTAAAGAGTTGTTCTGTCTCATTTTAACTAATTAAAAAATTATGTAGGTGATGAAAATTTAATTTTTCTCTTACTCATGTTTAGTACGATTTGTGCCATGGTCCTTGGAATATGCTTCTTGTATATTCTTAACTTGCAGAAAATAGTTTTTGTGGGATAAATCATTTTTTTGCTATGTTCTATATAATTTTTACTATTTAAAAAAATAAAGATGTGACTGAAAATGAACTTGTTTTATTACCCACGTTTGGTTCGATTTGTGCCATGGTTCTTTGAATTTGGTTTTTGTATATTTTGAAACTTGTGGAAAATAATTATTTTTGGGCATAATCTCTTTTTAATTGTTCTGTATCATCTTTGCTGTTGAAAAAATTGAATAGGAGATTAAAATTTGACTTTTTTCTCTACCCAAGTTTGGTACGATTTGTGCCATGGTCCTTTGGACTTAGACTTGTATATTTTAATAATTTGAAAAATGTAATTTTTATGTTTGAATTCAGTTTTGGTGGTGTTTAGAAAGTTTTTTAAACTGTAAAAAATAAAGAGAGATTTGAGATTTAACTTTTTTCTGTGCCCATTGTTGTCACGATTTCCGCCATGGACGCTGTTATTTGATGTTGTTAGTTTTGAAAATTGGAAAAATTAAGATTATTAAGTGGAATTAGTGTTTTATGTTCTGAAAAATTACCTTGGCATTATTTTTTGTCGTTTTATAGCTTTTGCAGTCTTTGACAGAGTGTATGGAAAATAAGCAATAGTTGGCTTGATATTTCCCATAGTCGGACCGTGGGTGAAATCATGCTATTCATTGGCAAACGATTTAGCCCATAGTTTGCTTGATTTGACTCATTGTTATTTCCCTACGCGGGCACCTTCTGTAATTTTGTCCAAGAAAATATGGCCAATGGTGATCTGGTTGATCCAGTTTATACTGACATCTCAAAGGCGTTTGACAGGGTAGACCTCTTAACCCTTGTGGCTAAACTCAGGGCTTTAGGCTTTTCGATTGTTTCTCTTTCATGGATCATGAGTTATCCTAATGATAGATCTTTGTCAGTTAGATACAAGCGAGCTTTCTCGGATGTATTTTTTCCTATATCTGGTGTACCGCAGGGTTCGAACCTTAGACCATTATTTTTTCTAATTTTTATATATGACGTTAGATCTATCTTTAAATATTGTCATATTTTACTGTTTGTGGATAATTTTAAAGTTTTGAAAAAAGTAGTTTCTGATCAGGATCATCTTGATTAACAGGCTGATCTTGATTGTTTGTATATATGGTGTGAGGATAATAGATTATCAATTAATATAAAAAAATGCAGTGTTTTATCGTTTTCAAGATCCGCTCTAAAATTAATCTTTGAATATTATATTGGCAATGAACTTCTCTGCCGAGTTTCCAGGTTTCGAGACCTGGGGGTCATAGTAGATAACTCTCTTGTGTTTGCAAACCATATGTCTTATACAATTCGACGCTCCCCGTTGATAACATGTTTATTACAAAGCCAGTCCAATAAAATGTTATTTTAAAAAACAGTGGAAACTTATTTTTATTAATAATATTTTAAATACGATTTCCATTCAATTGTTTGTTTAATCAAATGTCTATTGAAGCTGCGTGTCATAAAATGGTAATTGGTCCGAACGTTCAATATACTTGTGTATTTAATCAAATATGCAATAACATTCTATATAATATTCTATATAACCTTACTTTAACATTATAATATAATATTGAAGTTAGAAATAGAATGTTATTGCATATTTGAGTAAATATAATTAAGTAAATTAAAACGTTCGGTCCAATTAACATTTTGTGACACGTAACTTCAATAGACATTTGATTAAACAAACAATTGAATAGAAATCGTATTTAAAATATTATTAATAAAAATGAGTTTCCACTGTTTTTTAAAATAATATTTTATTGGACTAACTTTGTAATAAACATGTTATCTACGGGGATCGTCGAATTGTAAAGGCTTCCAGAGCCCTGGGTTTTGTTGTTAGAAATTCATCTAATTTTGTCAACATAACTACTTTAAAAGTTTTGTATTTTTCGTTGGTACGACCATTAATTGAGTTTGCCTCTGTAATTTGGAGACCACATTAAGAGTGTTACTTTGCGATCCTTGGAGCGTATTTAATAGTATATTTCGTAACATGCGTGACAAGCAGTCGTTTCTAAAACGAGAGCAATGTTTTTGCAACGAGTGAAACGAGTTGCAAAAATTGCGCGAGTTTCAAAACGACTGCTTTGTTCACGCAGTTACGAACGATACTTTTCATAACAAAGTCATAAAAGGCGTGATTCGGTTCTCTGTATAGATAACCAGAAAGTTGCAGAATTAAGAATGATTCACTATGTCACGTCAGAGTGTACACAAATACAATCCAAATTGAATGTCTCACACTTTTTTACTTGTCAACACGCCGCGCTAGTGATACGGTCAGGTTAGATTTTGAAGCGGTACTACTCACGCTAAAGATATCGACTCTGTTCTGTTGGTCAAACAGTGCGTGCAAGAAAAGTAGAAAAGTGGGGGACATGCAAGTTGGACTGTACTTGTTTGCACTCTGACGTCACATAGTGAATCGTTTTTAAATCTGCAACTTTCTGGTTATCTACAGAGAACCGAATCACGCCATTTTTAAGACTGCGTTATGAAAAATAGATTTTTACGTTTTGCTGTTAGGCAAGCAGGTATACACTACAACTTCTTTAACCATGATTATTCTGAATTGAGACTAGCTTTTAATGAACCATTATTAACCCAAAGATTTTTATTTCTCGATTTATTATTTGTTTTCAAGGTGATTACTGCTTTAGTTAACTGCACAGTACTTGTGAGTTTGTTTAAAGATCGATTATATGCTCTACTCTCTAAATCTGAATTAGTTAAAAATAACTAATAATTAGTAAAATCGTGACTGAGTTTTTATTTAAGCAATTAGTTAAAAATAACTAATTATTAGTAAACAAATGACTAATTGTTAGTAAAAACATAACTAAAAAATAGTTCAAATTTGATTAATTGAATTAGTAAACAGAATTTTACTAAAATATTAGTTATTTTTACTAAATGATTAGTAGAAATATAACTATTTGAATTTGTGTCTGAGTTTTTGCTTTTAAATTAGTTATTTTTAACTAATTGAGATTTGGAGAGTAAGAAGATCGTTGAGAAATCCTCCGTTATTTAGAGAACATAATTATATCAAGACGTAATTTTGAGCAAAATGCTTTTTTGCAGAGACTTTTGAGAGAGGCTAATCAAGCTAAAATAGTTTAGAGTTTTTAGGTTTGTCTTTGAGCTTATTCAAGACAAGACTGCGTAGTTTAGTTTTTGTGTTCAATGTTCAGCAGACATAAGAACTCAGTATTTGACTGTATATTGTATCAGTTTGGTACTTATTTTTTTATATATAATATGTCGCAAATTATTTGTGTAGAATTTATGTAATTGGATGTGCCTACCCGTTTATCTTATAAATAAATAAATAAATAAATTTTCAAAATTATTTTATAATTTTTTTTTTATTAATAATACAGAAAAATGTTCTAAATGTAATTTGTTTGAAGTATATTATATTTTTATAAAAAAAATTTTCTGGTTAAAAATGTAAAAAATATATATTTTTTTTAATTTTTAATGATGTTCTACGTCTCTTTTAAGTCCCAAAAACCATGAATATAATTTGATATGTGGTAAAAAACATATTCAATTTTTGAAAATGCCATATTTTTCATTTTCGACAAATAAATATTTAAAGATCGTAATTCATGTTTCGCGCTGTCCCAGGCAATGTTGCGCAATGGTCAACATTAAGTATTCAAACTACTTTATAAATCTAGATATTAATAATAATTAATTAATTTTAAAATAAAGGAATATGTGTAAGCAAAACTGTCAAGATATTTAATTGTTAACTAAGATTGTTTGAGCAATTTAATAATTATTAGTAAACATTATAAACTGCTCTACAATCTACGTAAATAGTAATTAATTAATTTTAAAATAAAAAAAAGCAAAGTGAGGGAAACATTTGAAGTTATTTATTTGTTAACTAAGATTGTTTAAACAAATTAAAAATTGTTGATTATTAACTAGAACCATTAAAAAATACTTTAGACAAGTTTTATCTGTAAAATATATGTATAAGTATAAAAAGTTTCTGGCATCGAAGGACCTTGAAATCACTACCTAAAAATCAATTTTTCCCATTTTTAAAAGTTATTAACATTTATTTTAGTTAAAAAAAACCTTAATTTTCTAGCAGTTAAACGTTGTAGGACAAACATTTTAGAGTATTTTAAAAAAAAGAAAATTAAAATTGGTTCGATTTTGAGTTGTCGGCAGTTTTTTGTCAAAAAATAGTGCTTTTGGCCACACTTTTGGCGGCGCAAAATAAGAATTACAATCTTTGAATATTTATTTCTTGAAAATGAAAAATATGGTATTCTTAACAATTGAATATGTTTTTTATCACATATCAAATAATATTCCTAATTTTTAAAATATTTATTATCTACTAATAATAAATATAAAAAGAAAGAAATAAAAAGAAAATGCATCTAACCAAAAAGGTATAAAAAAACTACAAAAAAGATTAAAAAATATAAAAGGTAGTTGCAATCTAACAGTTTTGTTTAGAGAATTAATAAATTAAATTAAAAGAAAATTAAGGATTACTTTTTAAGAAAAAGAAACGAACAAAATATTAAAAACAATAAATTTCAGGGAATTACAGAAAGAAAGCAGATTTGTTTTAACAAAAAATGTAAACATAAAATATAGTTAGCTTTAATCATTAAATGAGCAAATAATTATTCCTCTGGTAAAAAGAAGTATATATGTACAGACTATAATGTTACTTATCAATAAATGTTTATCATCCGTGATGTTGTGTAAAGACTAATGAATAAAAATAAAGAGTCAAGTAAGCAGTAGCACAAGAGAGGGGAATTACCACGTTATTGCGTTGGCGTTGGAGAATCCGTGAGGTACACATGTTTAATGCACATATGTATTTACATTGATCATTAGTGTATACGCTTTATTAAGATTTTTCAAGCGAAGGTCTTCGAATCAAGTCAGTTTATAATTATCACTATACTGTAAAATGAGTAATTCCCCGACAAAAAGAAAAACAGTGATTCCCATAGTAGATATTATTTCGTCTTTTTATGAACGACAGAATATAAAGATGTATTTGTTACTTAAAATTTCAAACTTGATCTGACTGCAGAAGGAACAGCACTTTGGTAAGAAAACTTAAGCATCATAAACTTATACAAGAAACTAAAATAATAAATGATCTATATTAATATTTAAATAAATATAGATTATTCATTGAAACTAAAAAGTGTTCAATTAAAATTTAAATTCACCATTAAGTAATTTTAGAAATATTAAAGATGAAAAAATGTTTTTATTTTATATTTATTATACTTATTAAATAATAACATTTTTTTATGAAACTTAACTGTAACAACATTAAATGATTGATAAACTTTCTGTATTTTTTTAATCGCTTTACGTAACAATTTTTTGTGTGCATAAACTACCTGTATTCTTATTTATTTATAGGTTGTAGTTATATTTATAACCAGATCTAATATCTAAAGAAAACCAACATACTTATTTAAAAAATGTTTCCTTATTTTCAGATATTGAGTCAAAAATGATGAAATCAATATTCTTACTGGCTCTTGTAGCTATAAGTATTTCTCTATCCTTTGCGGGTGTTTCAAGAGGACCACCATCACCGGTTTTAATTGTAAGTTGAAAAAGGTAGATGTAAATAAAGTAAAAACAAAAACTGTGGATCGACTTTAATAAAATAAAAATTTACAGAATCGTTCTCTACCACCAAAGCCAGGGCAAAGATGGGAATACCCGGTCGGAGTTCATGGAACCTGGCGTTTTAAAAGGGAAGCTCATCCTCAAGGATCGGTCAGTGCAACATACAAACAACCATTAAGCGGGCCGGACCGTCGTCCAACTTACAATTTTGATTATCAGCACAATATCTTTGAAGGAAAAAACGGACATGTATCTGCCGGAGGTGGCGCAGTCAAATACCCAGGACAAAGATGGGAACCACAGGTTGGAATTCAGGGAACCTGGCGTTTCTAAGCTAATGAGAATTATGAGGCTTCTTCAGTATTTGAGACTGAATATTTAATAAATTATTTATACCTTTGTAAATAGATGTGTTTTTTGTAGATAATAAATAATTTCTATATTGCTGAATTAGTTATGCACATTTACATACACCTACCGATGCATTTTACCTTTCATTATATATTGTCATTCCGCAGGGGTACAAAGTTATTAATAAGTATTTTAAATCCCAAAAATAAGAAAAATCATGTATAAGTTGGGGTACATTGCTAATGCGATTGTGTCTTGTCTGGTTCGTTAAAAGTATCATGTCGGGGGGTCTTTTTTGCGTTTCTAGACTATTCCGATGATACTATTAGCTTTTAAAAATTTGCACAATTGAGGGTCTGGATGCAACAACCGCCTTAGCGCTCGACGGCGTTGATGGTCTCCTTTCTAACAAGATGAGATAACTGTCGAAAATTTATCTCAATTTCAAAAATTGAAAAAAATGAAAAATAAATATTAAGACGTATATAGGTAATTCAGGTGAATATTTTTAGTTCTTATAAGTTTTTTATTTGGACTCTTATTTTACCAGATAAAAAATAAAAAAGAAAATTTTTAACGCTATTAAATTAATTATATTTTAGTAATCATTCTACGATCTCTCGTGAACGCTCAAACTAAAAAATTTCAAATTTTACTTACCTTCGTAAAAATTATTACTTAATCTATCTAAATCATCAAAATAGTAAAAAAATATTAATTTGTTATGTTTTTTTAATAAAAACTTAATTACGCCTGTCTTAAACTTTGGAGAAAGAAACTCAGCGATGAAATTTTGACTTTTTAAAACTTCTTGATATAGAATTGATCAACAAAACATAATTAAGTGTCACTTAAATTTTCATTAAGTTTTCTTGAAAATTGTAGCTTTGACAACAAATTGTTTAACGAAATTACCAGTGCGCTGAGCATGTTCATTAATCTTATTCAGGAAAGCGAGAGTTGCTGTTGGTATTTTGGAAAAAATAACCAAACATACAATTTGTTAAACGAAATATTTAATGATAATAATTAATAATAACAAAAGAATATTTCATTGAACCATATTTAAATATACTTTTTTAATATTGATAAACATTGAAGTTTAAAATATGTATATAATTTTGGGATTAGATTATTTATTTTAGACTTTTTTGTTGCACGTTTTATTAAATTTTTGTATAGTAGTTAAATCAGTGAATTTGTCACGAATTTACTTTTAGAGAGTATAGTTCTTGTAATAAAATGTTTTAGAAAAGTTGTATTTTCCACCGCGGAACCATAAAATATTACCTGCGAAGAAAGGGGTTTTAAGGGATTCACGTTTTATTTGCATTTAGAATGTTTGCGTTTCATACAGTGCAGCACTTTAAAGCAAAAAGTAAGAAACATATGTTCTCCAGATTTTTAATAAATAAAAAGAAAATTACCCTTTGAAGACGCTATTACCCCAGGTCAAGTTTTCGCCAGTTTAAATTTTTAGTGACAGAATTTATTCTTACTTATTTAAAGTGTATGATAAAGTATTCAATGAAAACTTTACACAAATTATTTTTACTATAATGTTGGAAAAAAATAGTAGTAGAAAACGGTCCCGAAAAACTTAGATAATGTTGGTTTTAAATCAAAATCTAACGCTTAAAATTGTTATAATAACAAGTTAAATAATTTAGTTACTTTTAGTATAAGAACAGCTGTGTATGTTTTAAATATATGAAATATAATACATTGTTTGTAGACAGTATTACAAGGTGCAAACTTTAGAGTATAGGAAGTGTTGAATGTTTTACGTATATTAAATTGTTTAAATAATTTTATAGAATAATATTATTTAATAGCTATGTCTAAAATAAATTACTTAAGTCAAACAAGAAATATTTAAAATGCAATGTTTGTCAGTACTAAACAAAATATATATCTGAATATGGTTCAATAAAATGTTCTTTTGTTTATTGCAATTATAATTAATTATGATATTATTAAATATTTCGTTAAACAAATTGTATGTTTGGTTATTTTTCCAAAATACCCATAGCAACTCTCGCTTTCCTGAATAAGATCAATGAACATGCTCAGCGCACTGGTAATTTCGTTAAACAATTTGTTGTCAAAGCTACAATTTTCAAGAAAACTTAATGAAAATTTAAGTGACACTTGATTATGTTTTGTTGATCAATTCTATATCAAGAAGTTTTAAAAAGTAAAAACTTCATCGCTGAGTTTCTTTCTCCAAAGTTTAAGACAGGCGTAATTAAGTTTTTATTTAAAAAAACATAACAAATTAATATTTTTTACTATTTTGATGATTTAGATAGATTTAGTAATAATTTTTACAAAGGTAAGTAAAATTTGAAATTTTTTAGTTCGACCGTTCACGAGATATCGTAGAATGATTACTAAAATATAATTAATTTAATAGCGTTAAAAATTTTCTTTTTTATTTTTTATCTGGTAAAATAAGAGTCCAAATAAAAAACTTATAAGAACTAAAAATATTCACCTGAATTACCTATATACGTCTTAATATTTATTTTTCATTTTTTTTCAATTTTTGAAATTGAGATACTTCGCCGTCAGTTTATCTCGTCAAAAAAGAGACAGAAAATGCTTTCGAGCGCTAAGGCGGTTGCTGCATCCAGACCCTCAATTAGATGACTGTTATACTTTTATATATTTTTTTTTACGCTCTTGACAGCAGTTTTATTAATGATTCGATTCGAAAGTTAATATTTGAGTCGGCTAACAGTGACGATGATGTTAAAAAATTGTATTTTTTTGTTAATTGTGCTAAAATGTTATTCAATAATTCGAACCATTTTAATTTACATTACCGAGAAAATAAATAGAAATGAATAAATAAAATTTATAAAAATAAAAAATTTAATAATAAATTAATAATTAATAAAACACTTAAAAACAAAAAAGATTGAGTTAAATGGGGATCGATCCCTCGATGTTTAGGTTGGTGGTCTTTGCTCTTAACCGCTAGGCTGCGAGAGGTTCAATGAGCCGATTTTAAAGGGAAATCAACAGAAAAAAATATTTAAATGAAGGAAAATTAAGTTTTTAAATCAAATAAATATTAAAATAATAAGAAAAATTTTTTTCGATCGAAATGAGCAAAAAAATTATGTAGGTAAAAAGACACTAACACATTAAATACACCAAATAAATTATTTATTGGCGACGACGTTTCGTCCACAATTCGTAGACATCTTCAGGCTGTAATAATAATAAGTATAACACTTAGTATAAAAATTTTTTTAAACGGCAACCAACACGAAATATACTTTTTGAGAAAGGACTTTTAACTTATACAGAATTTGATAAATTTTCTTTAAAACATCACAGACTGTGATTCAGGTGCTTGTAGACCCTAGATTAGGGACATATAAAACGAAAAGTACGATAGTGACAATTACAAGTACCCTTTAACGCCCAAATGTACAATTTTTTGTCATGAAGTTTCACGCAAAATTTTATCAATTGAACTTTATGAAAAAAATTTTGCTATAGCCGTATCTTATGGTCCAAAAATCGCTCTTTCGAATGGCGTATTGAGTAATCTTGTAAATTTTTAAATAAACAAATTACAGATGTTTTTTTAACAAAAACATGAAATTTTTAGGTTTTTTTGTCAAATTATTGCATTTTTTTATAAACAATGGCATTGCAGTATCTATAAAAGTCATAAATATCGCGTCAAAAATAGGTAGTCTATAAGATACGAGTATTAAGAAAAAAAATTCAAAATGGCGGATACAAAATGGCGATTAAAGTGAATTTTTTAGGTAATGTACATAGCCTTGTGCACAAAATCGAAAAAAGTAAGGGACTTTTATAAAACTTGTTATACAAGGGTTTTTATGGTTGCTGATAACGAATCTGAAGTTACTTTTTACAAATTCGAAATGGCGGATCCAATATGGCGGACGAAATTTTCAAAAATTAGTTGGATTCCATTCAAACTTGTTACTTAGGGGTTTTTGGGGTCGCTGATTACGAATCTAAAGTCACTTTTTAAAAATTCAAAATGTCGGATCCAATATGGCGGACGAAATTTTTTAAAAATTGATTTAAATCGTCTGAAACTTGTTACTCGGGGGTTTTTAGTGTCGCTAATTACGAATCTGAAGTCACTTTTTAAACATTCAAAATGGCGAATCCAATATGGCGGACGAAAAATTTTAAAATTAATTGGATTCGCTTAAAACTTGTTATATGAGTGTTTTTTTGGAGCTGAATTAAAGAATATTTCGAGAATACTTCCAAGAATACTTTTTTTCTTAAATAGTAATGGTAATTAATTCTGATTACTTATACTGCAAAAGCTCATTCTTTAAAAATGATTTACTATAGGAGATACAGTGTTTTAAGACACCAAGTATGGGTTACCGTAAGACACTCTTAGGAGTGTTTAACCATTAAAAATACACATAATTGATACACAGTATAATTTTTAGAATAGATTCACATAACGTCAAATTTTTTGACCATATATGACCGCGTCTAAGATAACGAGGCTCCTGTCAAAATTATTCATAATCAGCGACCATAAAAACCCCCATGTAACAAGATTCAAGCAAATCCAATTAGTTTGAAAAAATTTCGTCCGCCATATTGGATTCGCCATTTTGAATTTTTAAAAAATGACTTCAGATTCGTAATCAGCGACTCCAAAAACCCTCAAGTAACAAGTTTAAATCGAATCCAACTAATTTTTAACAATTTCGTCCGCCATATTGGATCGGCCATTTTGAATTTGTAAAAAGTAACTTCAGATTCGTAATGAGCAACCATAAAAATCCTTGTATAACAAGTTTTATAAAAGTCCCTTACTTTTTTCGATTTTGTGCACAAGGCTATGTACGTTACCTAAAACATTCACTTTTATCGCCATTTTGTATCCGCCATTTTAAATTTTTTTTTCTTAATACTTCTATCTTATAGACTACTTATGTTTGAAGCGATATTTATGACTTTTATAGATACTGCAATGCCATTGCTTATAAAAAAACGTAATAATTTGACAAAAAAACCTAAAAATTTCATGTTTTTGTTTAAAGAAACATCTATAATTTGTTTTTATAAAAATTTATAAGATTTCTCAATACGCCATTCAAAAGAGCGGTTTTTGAACCATAAGATACGGCTACAGAATAATGTTTTTCATAAGGTTCAATCGATAAATTTTTGCGTCAAACTTTATGACAAAAAATTTTACATTTGGGCGTTAAAGGGATAAGCGACGAGTACAAAGACAGACTGACATTGAGAAAAAAAAACAAAGTTACCAACTTGGAATTAATTACACAAATAAAGCTAAAAGCAATCAACAAAATAGAAAATTTTGTTGTTGAAGATGTTTGTAAGTTTTGTTTAAACCATCGAAATTTTATTTAACATTTATGCTATTCGGATCACTGTTAATAAACATTATTTCTAAAAGAACACGTTTTCTCCAATCACGTTCGTGATCTACAATTTTAGTATTTTCAAAATCAAATTTTTAATTCTTTTGGTACAATGAATACTGACAACAAAATTTGGAGTTTTGTATTTTTTTTGTTCAAAAACTCGTTTTTCGAGAAAACGCTTTGTTTCGCCACAATAAACTGTATTACAATTTTTGTATGGGATCTTGTAAACAACACGACATGTTTTCCATTTGTCTACTAGATCTTTGCCTAATTTAACAATATTATTTAAGGATTTTTCAACTCTGGGAATGGTACAGATGTTGTAATTTTTTTAACTATGTTTACGATTGGAATAAAAAAGTTTGATTTTAAACGGAATTGTAATTTTTACTTTTTAAGTATACAAAGTTTTTTTATAGCCGATAAATCTTCATTATTATTTTTCTTCTTTAATCTAACACACTTGAGTCTCTCAGAAATACAACTATTAAGAAAACCCTTTGGGTAGTTATTGTTAGTAAGTAAACCTTTAACGCATGCAATGTTTTTTTTCAAAGGTTTTATGTGAAAGAGAAATAGCTCTGTCGACAAGATTAAAAACAATATTACGTTTTTAATTTACAGGAGGATTAGATAAAAAATTTAAAAGTCTTCCAGAACAAGTAGGTTTTTGGTACCAGTCAAAAAGCAAGCGATTGTTTTTTCTTATCAGAGTCAAGTCCAAAAAATTTATTCTTCCATCAATTTCCACTTATTGCGTGAATTGTAATTTTCTTTGTTAAGAATTGAAAGCTTTAACGACTGTGTCTATAACATCTTTATGAATACAAATGATGGTATCAAATACTAAAATTGTAGATCACGAGCCTGATTGGAGAAAACGTGCTCTTTTAGAAATAATTTTTATTAACAGTGATCCGAATAGCATAAATGTTAAAGAAAATTTCGATGGTTTAAACAAAACTTACAAATATCTCCTACAAAAAAATTATTCAATTTTTTGATTGCTTTTAGCTTTATTTGTATAATTTATTCTATTTTGGTAGCTTTGTTTTGATTTTTTTATGTCTGTCTGTATTTGTACTCGTCGCTTATACTTGTAATTGTAACTATCGCACTTTTTGTTTAGTTTGACCCTGACCTAGGGCCTAGAAACACCTGACAAAATGACTAATCACAGTCTGTGATGTTTTAAAGAAAATGTATTAAATTGTGTATGAGGTAAAAATCCTTTCTCAAGAAGTATATTCTATGTTGGTTCGCGTTTAAAAATTTTTTTTATACTAAGTTTTATACTTATTATTATTACAGCCTAAAGATGTCTACGAATTGTGGACGAAACGTCGCCAATAAATAATTTATTTGGTGCATTTAATGTGTTAGTGTCTTTTTACCTACACAATTTTTTTGCTCATTTCGCTCGAAAAATCTTTTTCTTATTATCAACAATGATGAGCGACGAATTATTACTTTCTAAAATAATAAAATTATGATAATGAAAATATGATAATTTAGTGAATTTTATAAACTGAAACGATAATAAGGTTAATTTAAGTTAAGTTAACAAGGAATAATAAGATTTTTGTCTAAATTATTAGAAAATTAATAATAAATTAGAAAATAAGTTGTTTTTAATGCAATTTGTGAAATTTTTGCAATGAATAATCAATATTAATTTGTTTATTTCAAAATTGTTAATTAAGATAAGAGATATTGTTTATATTTTTATGAAATTATAAACAAATGATGTCAATTTAAATATATAAAAAAATCAGCAATTGAAAATTTAATAAATTAAATAAATAAGTAAAAATTCGTTAGAGAATGTTCTAGAAGCTTTTGAAATTGTTTATCTTCCGGTCTTGTTTTGGATAGAAGAATATTTATTGGTATAAGTAATTGTCCCAAATAAATAAAAGCAAATAGAAATAATAAAAACAAATTGCGCCAAAATAATTAAGACGCGAGAGGTATTTGACTACTGGCATATCCGGTCTCAGAAGTATATAAACAGGCGATCTTACAAGGGGGCTTTCTTGTCTTAGTCCGATATTTATCAAGAGATTCTTGGAATTTTGAGAATAAATTGAAATTGTTTCTGTTAGCTAAATTTTGCTATTTAGAAATCTTGAAAAGTGAGTCAAAGATAAAAGTAAACATTATTGTGTTGTCAAATTGGAAGGCATTTAAATTAAATTATTTTACTTTTGAAAATTTAAGTAAGAAATAATTCTGATTTCTTGATTTTATTATAAATAAATTCTGATGAACAAAAATTAAATTCAATAATTAATTAAAATTATTATTTTTATTAAATTTAGATATATTAAATTTGAAATTCAGTAATTTAATTAAAACTATTATTTTATTTGTTTCATTTTAAATGTTTATTCTTCAGATGGGTTAAGGAATCTGTGATGAAGCTTGATAGAAAATGACAATTTATTAATAAAATCAAATCTGGGATTCCTAATAAAATCAATTTATTTGAACAATAACGATTACGGTAGAAAAAGATTTTATTGTTTTAATTGCAGCAAGACTTCTTTATTTATTAAATGCGCCGCTCTGAAAATCAATAAAAAGGGATTTTTTAATCTTGCAGCTAATTTTCAATATTATTAAATACTTTTACATTTCAACCAAATAACTTTTTTATCTATCACATTGTTTCGTATTGCCCTATAATTTAATTAACTAATTTACTTCCAATTTCATTTACTAGTTCATTTATTTGACGTAAGAGTAATGGATAAGTAATTCAATAAAGACAGTTCTGAATTGAAAAATATTTCATAATAGATGAAATTCCTGTCATTAGTAAAAATTTATCTCACATAGACATTTTTCCGGTGCATTCTGTTTGATACATCAACATAAAAATAAATGAACAAATTTAAGTTGTTAATGAGGGAAAATTCGCGAAAATGAACAAGTTTAGATAAAGGCGATTCTATTAAATGGTCTCAGTTACGTTGAACAGTTATAGTACAGTTGAACATGGCGGTAAGCAGCCAACAGGAAATGCTTCTAACGCGAGTACTCCATTAAGCGTGTCACCTTCCTGTTCATGCAATTTCGCAACAGTTTCAGAAGCACTTTGAAACATTACCCAAGTCGCAACATTTTCTTATAGGAAATATTAAATGAGAATAATGCATTTTCAAATGCTAGGTCACTTCTGCAAACTGAAATTAAAATCATGTTCTTTGAAGTCAATCAATATGCTTCAGGTCTGCTTGGACCTGAACAATTGCAATATCCGAGGAGAGAGGCAGCTGCATTTCTGCCATACTTCTCGTTTCCAATTGCATTCACTTTTGCAATGAAACGAATCCTCTGTCGAACCAAATCAGACTAATGAGAGACAGCCCATCAAACGATATCCCAAAGTATCCTTTCATCAGTTTGATTCTTTATTCTCGTTGAAAAATAAAAAAACCCAGTAGGTGCTTCTCTACCAAAAACTTGAATAATCAATTCGTAGGATTTTCTGTTCAACATCATTCGTATCTACCATGGCAACATAGATTCTTTTGATTCTAGTATCCTCATTTCTAAAAAAAATTATTCAAAAATTTCTTTAATTTCTTTACAATTTGAAACAATTTTATTTATATATAGATTTACGGGCTTGAGGCCCTTTGATACATATGTACTTAGCAAAAAAACTAAAATTAGTTAACAATAAAAAATTGAAAAAAGATATAAGTATAATCTTTAGGTTTAAACGCAATATTCTTTGAAATCGCGAATGATTTTCACAGCTGATAACTTCAATATTAATTCTCAGATTTATGTTAAATAAGAAAATCAATAAAATCAAAACAGCGAGAGTAGAAAGTTCAAAATAAGTTTGCCAACTTCGAAACAAATGATGCTAAGTAAAATAGTGGTTAATGATCATCAACTAGTAATCAATTCAGTAGACAGATCTAGTGAAAACTCTATAAAGTATAAAGTATTGAATACTTATACACTGTGGATAATAAAGTGTAGTTGGAATTCGGAGAAATGTAAAAGAAACATGAGATAAAAAGAAAAATTGGAATAAAACATAAACAAAAAGTGCTTCAATAATACTACATAGGTATTCGTGGAATTTCTGAGAATAGTCTATACTGCCACCAAAACACCATTTTTCCGTTTCCGTGATGTCCGTCGATGAACGAGTGCAATAAGAAGCTGAGTCACCCATTAGAAGATATAATTTTCGGTTCTCCCTTCATATATACTATCCGAAGTCCAGTTTCTCCTTTTGTTAATCGTTCATTCAAAGAGATACGCATCTTCTTGAACTCTTCAGACTGCTTTAGAGTCATGTCCTAAGATATTGAGAGGTTTGATGGTAACGGGTCAGCAACTGCCTGGAACTTTTTAAGTTTCGTGAAGGCAGAAATAAATGTTTTGACAGACGACTTGTCTGTCTAAGTGTCCTGAGGTAACACTGAATTTAAAATAATCAATGCCAAATTTAAATCAGTATTAGAATTGTTATTAGAATTCGAATTTTCAACAGAAGATGCTTTATCGTCAGATTCTAATAGATTGAACATTATCAAGTTGAATTTTTTACCGTTGCGGTCTGATAATTCGAGCATGCATGTAGCATTATGTCGTCAGTACAATTAACAATATTTGACTTCAAAGTGTCTACCTCAATTTTTATATCTCTGACGTCGTTCTCCAGAGTGTTAATACGAACCAAGACTCCTAAAATAGATTATTCTATATTTTCTAGTCTTCCATAGACAACGTCCAAAGAAGCTTTCCAAGCGCTAATTTTTTCACTGATCTTTTCGCTAATTATTCCACTGATTTGCGGGAAACGATTTTCCCTGATTTGACTTGGTCAGCTAAAGCTACGAATAGGTCATCCTTTGTTAAGGGTCTTGCTGGAGGTAAGGAGGATCTTAAACCGCCACAGCACTTTTTTTTTGATTTAGCACAACCAGGATGGAACGGAGGATTACACTTTTCACAACGCACTATTTTCTTTCTGGATGTTCACATTGCAACCACGACATGTTTTGTCAGTATCAGGAACGGAGAACGTGTTATCGGACATATTTTTAGGTTAGGAAAGTATTTTAACAAAATATAAAGTCCGACTAGAGTTGCAAAGAATAATTTTAAGGAAAGAATAAAGAAAAAATGATCAGCTTTAAGGCTAGATAATTGAAAATTCAAGACCCATTTACTAATTTAGACAAAAATGTAGTTTTACAAGAGCCACAAACAGAACACGTTTACTCAAACCTAACGCATGCGCGAATTTTCATACAATTTTAGAAAAAACTTCAGTTTTTAAGGTAATAGTTTTTTTAATTGTATTTGTTAAAATAATCAATAATAAGATATCAGAAGTTCTTCTAATTGTTAAATATATTTTTCCAGAAAATTCCTAATATTATATAAAATGATGTTGAAATTGTAAATTTCAGTAGTAAAACTTTGAAATGATGATGAAATTTCGGTATGTGTCGGCTTGCAAACCAAGTTCCTTCTAAAATTTAACGCGTCTGACCAAAGTTGTATCACTCCCCTTGACAGATTAACGTTCTTGACTAAAATATTATGATCTCCATAAAGTAGTTCACATGTGCCAGTGTTCTCAGAAATTGACAGGAGATTATACTTCAAAAAAAAATAATCGATTCTCTTTCTTATTCATTTATTCAAAAAGAAAACAAGAATAATCCCCTGAATGATATAAGCAATTTCTAACAGGCTCTGAGCAATGAAATTTCTTAATAAAAGCCCGAAATAATTTTCAACTGCAATTGAAACTCCTTCCTTATAAAGCGTAATTGAATGCCATAACCCAACTCAAATATGTGAAGTATAAAATATTTAAGATCCTTCCTTCTCTCGGAGTAAAATCATTCTTATTAGTAGTCTTTTCACGATACTGGCGTAGGCGATAGGAATGAAAATTGTAGAAAAGCGTATAAAACTGGCGCTTTTAGAATTGTACGACGAACTTAATTCTTCTAGTTATGCCAGTGAAAGAGCGATATGGTCCAGTGCTCAACACGACCGTGATGCGGTGGTAAGTGGAGAGCAAGGTTATATTGTGGATATTAAATTTTAGCTCTGGGTACCCACGTTCATGCTGGATATTAAATTTTAGCCCCAGTGAGCAATGGCGGGCAAGTATAATGCTTAGGTAGGTAGCTATGTAACGTCGCTGCACACGAAACGTAATTCTTCGCGCCTCCCTCGACCCTGCACGTTATAACGTGTACGCCTTAACGTATTTCCTGCAGTTTATTACTCCGCCCTCTCGGTCTTGTGTATCCGATTTACACTGACAATATCATAACTAACGCCTTTTCAAGCAAATCTCTCATTTAACCTACAATCATGCAAATCCTTTTCAAAGTTAAATCTTCATGGTGTAATGTTTCTTCAATAGATTAAAAAGAAATTATATTTTTTCTAGTTAGTTTAAGAGAATACAATTTTTAAAAAACAAATTTCATATAATTAAATTGGGACATGCAGTTGTTATTCAATCGTGAATTTCTTAAAAGGGTACTTCCAACTTTAAATTGTTATAACTAATTGAAAAATTAAAATTTTTAAAAAAGCATTCCGAAAATGTTTTTGTAGCACTTGGCTGTAGTAAATAATGTATAAAGTATTGCAAATTTGAGAAGTTAGCTTTAGGTGGCCAACTTTAGAAACTTTCACTCATATTCGTTTTTAAATAACGAAATATATTTTTTCAGTGTGTGATGGTGTGGAATCATGAACACTTCAAACGTGTAAGACCCTTTCGTGACCTTTTATTGGTCAGTAGATATAATCGATAGTTTTCGTTTAGAATTTCTGGTTTTTAGAATAATTTTTGTAGTGAACTATTAAAATTTAATTTCTAAATTTCTATACGTGGCATTTTATTATTTCGAGATTTTAAAATTATAATAATTTTAATTAAGTTGATTGTAATTTAAAAAGGAGGTTTGACCTTAAAATTTATGAAAGAAATTCCTTTCGACAAACTTCAGACGTGTCAGACCCTTTTTCGCTCTCTCATTAGTCAACAATATCTTCGATATCTATCGATAGTTTTTTTATGTTATTGTCGTGGTAGTTTGATAGTAAGTACAATATTTAAGGTTAGTTGTTTACATTTAATTTTGTAATTTACAATAAACGCATATTGACCAATCTTTAAATTTAAATGTATTTCCATAAAAGGAAACAAAAATTAAAGGATGTAGGTCAAAACAAAGATTTATTCTTCTAACCCGAACAATACTTTTAAAAATATAACATCCCCTATAATACAATATCCCCCATTTTATATTTATCTATTTCTTAATATAGAATGATAATAGAAGACGAGTAATATTCTTAATATTTATTCACTAATGAAGATCCTTTAATAAAATTTCTTTGAATTTTGTTATTAAATTTAAATTAAGTACGTATTAAAATAGAATTATTTTAAAAACATAGATATAATGATAAGTAACGAAGTCGATCGTTACAGAAAACATGTAACTTTTAGGTTGATAAGATTTAGGCTGTTGATTATTATTAGTGGGGTTGTATTGTGACATGAATCACAGCTTGTATAATTCAAGCATG
Source organism: Ganaspis brasiliensis (assembly GCA_037103525.1). Taxonomy (NCBI): domain Eukaryota; kingdom Metazoa; phylum Arthropoda; class Insecta; order Hymenoptera; family Figitidae; genus Ganaspis; species Ganaspis brasiliensis. The sequence goes on along the minus strand of JAZKLR010000045.1, from coordinate 1,597,228 downwards.
ATTTCTGTGACACCAGAACGATATATAAAAAATAATACTTACAATAGGAATGTGCAATTATTATTACAGTTAAATAAGATTCTTACCTCCTTGAAGTGAAGGATATATATAGAAGGCAGGTTCCTGTAACCAGGATACTACTCGAACCAGGTCCCTAACGAAACTAGGCACTACGCAGCGCAAAACTGCCGTACAGCCTCTTGAAGCTCCTCCAATCACCTCCACGTCCACTTTGTATGCTTGAGCCACCACTAAAAAAAACGGTGATAAAACCAGGCTTTTATAACAAGTAAGTTACAAATTTGATTTTGCACTGTGACGCGGTAAAAAGTTACCGCGCACAATATTTTTAAATTAATGTAACAATAAATTATTATACACCAGTATAGAATCAATTCCAGGCTATTGTTCAGAATTAATTGTAAACTTGGCGATTTGTGCCTGTTATTATTTTGAGTTTACATTATTTAATTTTATTAAATATTTAGTATTTACTTTGATTTATATTTATTTCGATTCTTGTAAAATTTAAGATTTCGTTGAATTAAGATTTATTTCTATTTTGATTTTGTATTTAATTAATTAAATTGATCAGATAACATTATTATTTAAACTTCCGGTTTTTATCTTCCAACTTGTCAGATCGGACAATTATTTGTTTTGTGCAATAAACATTAAATGTTCGCACTTCTTTTTTACACGCACAAACACAGCTTGCTTCGATGTGGACACATGGTTCCGGATATTGGTCCTGTTCTCTCAAGAGTGCCAGAACCAGAAGATGATCCACTACACCTGATTTACGTTCCTCGGTCGATTGCCGCTCAATTTTAAAATGTGATTCGTGAGAGCGGCACCGCGGCGCATGTGCCGCTGCACATTGACTTGACGGCGAGGAGTTCTCGCTGTCGTGTTATTCTGAACTGGTATGTTCGACCGTATGGTCATGTATTATAAAAGTGTAAAACTTTCTTTGTAAAGATGTAATTAATACAAATGACGAGGCTCCTTTCGTGGCCATTGTGCCCGCCCAGGTGAGCTCTTATATTAACAATTTATTTGTTTTTTCTGTGATGAAGTCGATCTCCAATAACACCGGCACACAAAAAAAAAATTAATTTGGATTGCCAAAGATCAGACTAGTCAGTTCTTACGTATTTTGGATTGCTGAATCTGAAACCGGGGTCGATTTTCAAAAGTTAGCTTTCATTTGTTTTCTAACCTCAAAAAACCACAAAATTAAGTTTAACCTGTTGTAGTATGCATAAAAGCTGTTGAAAAAATATGAATCTCAAACTATTGTAAACTGTGAAGTATCACCTTTAATTTAAGCCCAGAAAACTTAAAAAATATTCAGTAGTTCCCGAGATATAATTTAAAACGTGAAAGCATTTTTTCCTTAAAAGTCAAACAAATCGTGACTTAACCTGAAAATTATGGTTTTTCAGAAACATATGCTTTAACGTTTTGACTCATATCTCGGGAAGTACTCAATATTTTCTAAGTTTTCTGGGCTTAAATTAAAGGTGATACTTCACAGTTAACAATAGTTTGATATTCATATTTTTTCAACAGCTTTTATGCATACTACAACTTAATTTGTGGTTTTTTGAGGTTAGAAAACAAATGAGAGCTAACTTTTTAAAACCGACCCCGGTTTCAGATACAGCGATCCAAAATACGTAAGAATTGACTAGTCTGGTCTTTGGCAATCCAAATTAATTTTTTTGTGTGCCGATGTAATAGACATTAACTTTAGAGTCAGTGTTCAGTGCGCGTATTTTTGTAAATGGCAGTGGCATGCGGCCGGCTATTTTTGATTTCTTGTAACCTTTTGAAATGGTCTCCATTTAATAAATTTGTTATGTTGTGGTGTACTTTAAATTCTTAGTTTCTTGCTGCTCCTTACTCCCCACTCTCCGGATTATGAGTTAGTCGAAGCTTTATTATATTTCAATTAAAGATTAAAAGCATTTTATTAGTTTAATTGGTCTTTCATTTTATTATTAATTTTGTTTAGTTATTTTTCATTAAAATAACTTGGCGTCCGTGTTTTGTTTTTATATTGTTTACTTTGTTGTGATTAAATATTAAAAATTAAATTAAGAAACATTGAATATTAAACATAATCTGGAAAAATGCGTCACAGCACATATGCAATAAAGTGAATTGAATTTCAAATTTTGATAAAGAATTATATGAAGTTCTATTTCTTTAAAAGCACTTTACAAGGTATCAAATATCCTGTAAGCAGTTACATTGTTAAAGTTATAAAGAACAAGCACAGATTCTCTAGACTCAAGCAAGTTAATGTAAATTTCTTTTTTGATTATTTTAATATGCCCTCGTGCGTAGGATGTATCTTTCACTTACTGAGACAAAATAAATGCATTGAGAGCCTCCACTCGACTCTAGAGGCAACCTTTATGCGAATAGTATACGGCTTGGTGTAATTACCTCTTTAAAAAAAACGTAATCTGAATGCAAATCCGTGGCAGCTGCGAGCTGGCCAACTCTTTCAGTATTGCCAACCAACCTCTCCGAACATAAAGTTTATCCAGAGTCCTAGTACGTACGCGTGTGTGTTCGTTAATTAAAACTTTATTTTCCGGTTTCAACTCCATGAAAGAAAGTCCTCCGCTCTCATTTCAACCTACTTTTATAATCGATTACATCGGCAACTCAAATAGTTTTATTTGAAATTTTTTCATACAAGAAATGAAATTAGTTAGACTAGCATATTAAATCTTTGTATGTTAGTTTATGGGAGCATGTTATCTTTTGATATGCAAAATGAAAGATAGCATTCATAATAAAACATTGCAGAATCACGGTTTTTATCAAAATACTTCTACTTTTTCGCCGTCAACAAAAAGGAGGGTATAGCAATTTTTGCACAGGCTGGGTAATGCAAAGAGTATCAGTGATGAAAAATTCTTTATATAAAATGTCAAGAGTGAACTCTTCAATTTTTTATTTTGTGCCGTAACATACGACAAGGCAATTTATTGTTACTTTAATAGAAAAAAAATACGTGAGAAGCATATCTTTTCTCCATGGGACGGTGATCCCAACATCGTCATAGCAGCTGGTCGACGTTCTTGAAATTTTACCGTAAATAAAATCACTAGAAAGACTGGAGTGCATAAGAGAAAAAAAGTCGACAAGACGGTGAAAACGACAATCATGAAGTGCTTTTTAAGATTATGTCGAAGGTCTCGCTGTGAGAGTTTTCGACAATGCTCACAAAATTTCTTACATATCAAATTTATGAATCACGATATTCGTTATTTAATGAAATAGATATATCAAGTGTTTATTTAAAAAATTAAAATAAATAATTAAATTTATAAAAATTATTTGTATTGCAGTAAATAAGTGAAAAATTTCACAAACACAACATTTTAATTATTTGCCTGTATTCTACTTATTTAATGCAAGTTTCTTTATTTCAGCATAAAGATGAAAATAAAAGTTCCCTTTTGTGAAAATGGTTTAATATCTGCAACGTCTAAACCCGTTTAATCGTAAAATCTTGGACTTTAATTCACGATTAGAAATGGATGATAAAAAACACGTTACGCAGTACTATCAGTTCAATAATGATTACCACCTCTTTTGGTATTTTCCATGATGATACTCTAGCCAACAACACGTTGGATTTTATAGGTTGGCGTACAATTTAGATTACACGTTTTATGTTGTGACATCAGACACAACAATATTCTTTATCCTTCTAAATTAAATTGCATTTAATTCCTTGTAATTGTTTTCAGTAATATATTTTATTTAAATTTACAATAAAAAAAGAAGTTAATTTGACGGGGGATAAGGTCAAGAGGGGTATAAAATAAAAATTGAACTTACCAGCTCTGACCTGGACGTCGCGACTGAGAACTCTTCCAACTGAGTTGCTGGCGACGCATCTGTATGCTGCACTGTGAACATCCTGTCTGTAAGCAGCAGCCGGAAACGGAAGAAGCACAAGGGTGCCATTGCTGAGGACTCTTCGGACACTGGGAATGTCACCGACCGGAAGTCCATCGACTGTTGACCAGTCAATGTTAGGTTGAGGACTTCCAGTTGCCGCACAGTCAAGCCAAGCACCACTTGAATTTGAAAATTCTACCCTGGAAGATGGCTCAATAAGAAAACTCGGTCCACGAAGATGAGCGTCAAAGCTGTGACCGCTTGAGGATGAAACTGCCGCTGTTGCTCCTGTAATCAAATTTTGATAAACTTAAGATACATCATCAGAAAAAATTATAACATAATATGTGGAATAGAAAAAAAAACAATTCAAACAACTAATTACAATGTAAGAGTAAGAGAGCAATAACATGGAGTACATTTGAAAAAAGTTGACAGGTTTAAACACAATGATATCACTATGAATCATTATGTCGGCTCTATTTTACACGATGCAGCTGCATCACCTTGATTTTCGGTTGATTGTTACGCTGTCTGGCATGGCGGTGCGTTCATGCAACTTATACGTGGTATCACGGGGATTTTCGGTGATCGACACTGTAAAATCTAGTGTATTACTGACATTAAATGTGTGACGCTCATCAAATTCTAACCTGTAAGATTCAACACTGTGTTTTACCGTTCATCCTTTTTTCGTGTACATTAAGAGAAGTTTCGCTCGACATCTGAATTGTGATTACAGATGTTGTACGTACCCATCTGTACTTCGTTTGGCGCTGCTGTCGCTCAAGTTTAAAGTTTAATTTGTCGAGTGAACTAAAGTAAGGTACGGTGCCAAATTTCTCTCAGTGTAGATCGGCGCTCCTGTACCGGTACTGTTTCATTCGGAAAGTGCGATCTTTAACGATTAAAAATGAATGAGACGCAAGAGACCACGTAAACAGAACTAATCAGTCAATTATCAAATTCAAAACCAGAAACATCTATTTAATTTATCTAATATTATTTAAGGAGATAAATTCGTGTAGTTTTATTAATTTTGAATAGTCGAGTTTCAATAAAGTATTGATGGATAATTAAAGTGTTAGGTTGAACGAGTATAATAACTTGAGATAACTGCAAAAGTAAATTCTCCATTTGTTTAGGTAATGATAATGTTAAAGATTATAAAGTATTAATCTATTGTATATCGTTGTAAAATAAATACATTTTTGTAGCGTGGAAATTTTAATCACTGTTCGAGTTTGCTTATTGGTTGTGTGGAGAAACTATTTCTAGACTTGAAGTTTTGTTGACCTGTCACTTAAAGGGAACCTCAAATCGTTCAGACCATTGGGGTTTCTTATGGTGTAAAAGTAAATCAATCGTTAAAGTTCAACGCCTATCTGATAGTTTTATCTTCCATCTTGAGGATCTTTTAAGGTTTTGATTCCTCGGGACTGACCAGAGTCGAATCAACGAGCATGTTTGGTGAGATCTGTTTGGTGACGAACCTCACAATTGCACTTGACTTTTAATTTTCAATTAGAATTTATTTTCATGTAAAAAATAAATAAATTTAACTTTGAGATTAAGTTACACTTTCGTCTTATTGTTGAACTGTCAAGAACGAGGTTAGCAGAAGTATTTGCTAGACAGCCGTGCATTCTGACACGCGCATTGACTGAAGATGGCGCGGAATGCCAGACACAGCGCAGATGGCGCTAAGTAGCATGATCGCGCAGCTCCTTAGCGAGCCGTGTCAATATATTGACCTGCATGCGTGTAGATCGAGTAGTCAGCTCCCAGGAGCGAACCAAGGAACATCTCGGACAATGACCCTCTGACTCCTTTAGATCCCATAGACTTGGTCCTTTAAGAATGGTACCTGTAGAAAGTTCTGGAGATTTTGAGATTGGTCCTCCAATGGAAAATCGAAGGAACAAACTTTTGCTTTTCTTTAGCCAGGATCGCCTTAAGATTTGTCACCTCAGGCTCGATAAAATTCTGGACATCTACTACCTAGACTAAGGAATCCTGACTGGAGTAAAGGCACTCCGAAACGAGTGCTTGATCATCGTCGTGTTCCATCACGAATGATCAAGAAATTCGAGAAAATTGCTAGGACCCTTATGACGTAGGAAAGTGTTCGAAACAATTTTAAATCTCCCGCGCCGTTTCATAGACGTAGACTGTCACATGGGCTTCCCCTGAGCTACGTTATTGGAGAACAGACTATGCTAGGTGAACACGCGCGTTTGTTAACTGTTCTCCAAATAAATTCTCCGCGCACCTGAAATTACGCGTTCAGATTTAATTGTTTTTTACCGGACTGAAACGCGTAATTAACGTAAAAATAAATTAATTAACTTATTGTCTTACCTGATAATTAATTTCAGTTTACGTATCCGCGAATCGACCATACGTGTCTAAATGGCCGATTTTATTTTAACATCACGGTGAATGACTGCGACAATATATTTTAGCGGTTCGTCCATAATTTATATTGTTATAGAGACGGAGTTTACCGAGTCAATCCGTGACCGATTATTCCGGATAATTCTAGATGAATTATATTGTTTGATTTTATTATGTAATCTACATTATTTTTTATTGATTTGTTTATAGATTCCGATATTACCGAGTTTACTTGATTTCTGGCAGGACGAAGTCCTGGACTAAAGGGAAACTAATAGAACATGATTTTCTTTTGTTTTATATCGTTGGATCTTCAAGCACATTTATTTGTTATTTTAAAATATTTTCTTATTATTAAATTCCTTTATTTTTTTATATTCTTTAATAATTAAATTCATTGTATATTATATTATTTTTTGTACATTTATTAATGTTCGTTACAATATATTATTTTGTTATTTCTTACTAATAGAAATCCTGTGAGTTTTACTGACTTCGCCTATCCCAAAGCGACAGTAGAAATTAAGTAAGAACATTTAGGGTCTAAAATCTAGTTCACCAGCATAAGTGAATATATCGTGAGAAACTTGGCTCCGGCGAACAAATTCGGAGCATAGCAAAATTTTTCTTCGTTACATTGTAATTTAGTCTCAGGTAGCTGAAATTTACATGAAGTGACTTTCAGTAGGAAAGAATGATATTGTTTTGTAAAAATATGTAATTTATTATCGTAAAATGTTATAAACAGATTTTTAAGTTTTTATAGACAGATGAATTTTATTTAATAGATTGTAATAAGTCCTGTCACTCATTTGTGGTTGTTATTCATTTACCAGACATTTGATAATTGATTACCTTGTAATGTGTTGAAATCGAAATAGTGTACTAAATCAAATCTAAATTATAAATTTATTTTATTAAATTTTCTGATATTTTTATTTTTTCGTAGTGTAAGTTAAATTTTTATGACTCAAATCTTTTTAAGTTTCATATTATTTTCACAAATAATTTTGCCACGTTATAATACAGAAAATAAAGAATATTTTCCCGAGTAAGAATTAATTTAAGAGAAAAGAAATCAGATGACATGCATCATGTTGAAATAAAATAATCAAACTTGGAAGAAAACTCTATGCATCTGAAAACATCCTCAAGTGAAAAGCAATTTTCTCTCTTGGGACGTTGACGCTGTACACGCGTGAAATCTCTTTCCTATATTGAACCTTGTTTGAGAAGGATAAACCGACAGCGTTGCGGGGTAAAGGGAAAGACTGTCGGCTTTGCAGATTCGCGGATTACGAGAATAGTGCTGTGAATTCCACGTCGATTTCTAAACCCCTTTTCTATCGCATTCGTCTGTAACTCACATGCGTTTTCATTCCAGTTGGAATTTAAAGGAAAGCTTTGCTACATTCGTTGTTAAAAATATCTGAGGGTGCATTTCACTAGAAATGAAACTAGAATCCATGTCATGTTGTAAGCTTTAATATCTAAAACACTTGTCGAATTCAGATCAATATGTTCGTTTGAAAGCCGTATTTTCTCAATTTTAGTTAGAAACTTTATCTATAATGGCTTTTTTTTTACAAAATTTAGTGTTAGTGGGTGCAATGTCCATAGTTTCATATTACCATAATATCTGGCTAAGTCGCCTAATCGATTCCGCTTATGCAGTCTGGTAAATTATTATTACCGTATCGCTTAGTGATTACGCATCCCTATACAGGCAGGTTCATATATATGTATTATGTATTATCGACATTTATATATAAGAGCAAACATGAATATAGCAATGACCCTTGAGAAACTTGAAAATTTCCATAAATATTATCTTTGATATAGCTCTTAGTTAATGGCTTATGATTCTCTGAATAATATGAAATAATCCGTCGAATGATAATTCATAAGATATATCTATTGATAATCAGAGTTTCCATAAAGGAAAATGAAATGCCTTCACATCTCTAAATCCTTGACACTGCCTTATTGGAAACAATCTTCTCCCCTTTCATCTGCATCATATAGAGTGAAACAGTTGGCGTAAAGAAAATCGATTTTTTGAACCAAACAGTTGTCATGACCAACTTAAAGACTAAGAGAGACGTTCCAAAATAAATCAAAAACAATTATTAACTATTTTATGTTAGTCATTTTCTATATTTTCTTTCATGTTAATTATCAGAAACTTTCTAACTCCAATTTTGCCTTTGGTATGTACGTAGGACAACTGGATCTCTCGTGAATAAATTCCTTTGGGAAGAATGCTGGTTTTCAAAAGAACGAAATGAAATGAAATAAAATTAGTGAAACAAAGTCTATTACTTTAGGTCTCTAGAGATGTACGTAGCGAAAATAGAATTTTTTCCTTATGTTCGTGTATGTATAGCTACTTCTCGATAAGGAAAAACTAACAATTTTTTTTTTATTTTTTGCAGAAATAGTAAATACTAAAAGTGTTCTGCAAATCAAAGCATGAGTTAAAAGGGCCCTAAAACGTCCTTATTGGCACTCATAATTTTATTCCTTAGAAGACAATTTTAAAAAGATTTTCAAATTTCAAAGAAACAATTTTTAAAGACACAAATTACTGGAAATTTGGTTCTAATGGTGCTTTTAAATACAGAAAGAAAATCGTTAAAATGTTCTTTTTAATAATTCACCTAAATTGGCAAACTGCACAAAATCTTGTTATATTTAGATTTGTTTAAATCTTTTCATGTTACTTTTACAGAAATAAAATTCTTCTAAAATCCACTTTTAGGAGCTTTAAATCAGAATCCTTTAGAATAAAAATCCAAGTGTTTGCCTCGAAGAAATTGAATTTGAACCTGAAAGGAGAAACGAAAGGGGAATGAGAAGCGAGGCGAGCAAAACTTGTGTGAATGAGGTTTCGATAAACCTTTTTCAAGAAAGTTGTGCTTTTATCGAAGGCTACGGAGCAACATGTGTTTTATGTTTATGAACATTCAACACACTTTTACGTAGTAGTTACAAGAGGCTGTCTCCAATGGAGCAGGGTCCACCTCAAAGACGAAAAGGAGAGAAGAGTTTGTGGGCACTGATGGCAGGGATGGGAATCGATAGGCGGAACAAACTGGATAGATGGGTGGAAGTCGACGGTAAGATTGAATTTGCGGAGTGGAGTCTATTCCGAGGAACTCAAGAGAAGAGCAAGTAAAGCGAACAGACACCACGGACAGTGCAGTCTATAGGTAATAGTGTCTACATATATATGTGCTCCACACAGAGGAAAGGGTAAGAGAAACGAAGTCTCTTGTCTTTCCGCACAGAGAGGAGAAGGTGGGTCACTGTTTGTCTTGCCGATCAAGCCAGCAATTATTTGATCCGGCAATAGAATGAAAGTGTAGTATCTACCCCCACTTTATTCTGCTCTGAGACTGCTTTTATTCTTATTTTCTCTCAATTAACGTGGGATGAAAAGCTCGTACGAGAAATTCTACAAACGCTTCGCTCCACTCGACGGACAATTAAATTCTGTCGATTAACCCTGTAACGTGCACCATTCTCTCGAAAGGGACGGCTATTTCCGAGAAAATTGCGTTTTAAAACATTTTTATACCCAGCAAGTTCTTTAGTGGACACTTTTTATCGTTTTACAACAGATAGTCTATTCGTTATTCTGTTTTAAAAAAAATGAGGATAAAATGGTCACTTTCAGTGTAAATCGCCATAGTGTAAAATTTAATGCTTTTATTTTAGAAAAAGCGGGGATTCATTTTATCATTTTTTGTTGAAGATGCTTATCACTATTCAGTATTTAAGAAACGAAATTTAAAAATAGTTTTGTGATTTTGTTAAAAAGATTGACAATAGATGTAGAGCTAGAGCTTATTGGCTAATAAGCTAATATTGGCTATTGGCCAATATTAGACCAATATTAGCCCAAGCTTGGGCCAATCTTGAGCATCGGCAAATTTCCCATAGGGTTATGATACAAGATAGTTTTTAAATGTAAAATTAGTTAATCTAAAAAGGTTTTATTCTTTATACGTACTTGCAAAATTCTCGATTGGAAACCGTTCGCAATTATGCAAAATGTCTGATTCCTACCATGCGGCAAAGTTTATTTTTTATTTTTTGCTTTTGTTAACATAAACTAAAAAACATTGTTATTCATAGTTACATGAATAACATTTACATGAATTTACATGAATTTTTTTATTGAACAATAAACAATAAAACTTTCGAAATATTTTACTTGAGTAACATTTTATATTATTTAAGTTCTAAAATATACAATTTAATATAATGACATTTTATACAAGAAAGGTGACGGTTCAATTTCCTTACTCACTTTGCTTCAGATTTCCTTTGCAAAAATGAATAATGAAATTGAACACTTTCACAGAAAATACATTTTCCTACACGATTGAAATTTGATGTATTTACAATTTATCGTAGCCGTGAGTGATTGATGCTTCTAGAAAATTTATTACCTTTTTTACGCTTCTAGCTTATCTTCCACTTTTGCACGTGGAAATATATGTTAATATGAATAATGAATATATTTTTTTATAATTTTGATGTTAACATCGTCACTTTCAATATTATCATGACTACTTTCAGTACACAGCCCGACAAAAAGAAGCATTTGTCCGAGGCAATTGACTGGTAAATTTCTAAATATTTTTCTTTACTGAATCCGAATCCGTAGTCAAAATTGCTAGATATGTTCAACTTTTTAAAAAATCTTAAAACAATTTTAAAAATATAAATAAAAACCAAACTGTGTGATTATTCTTTCAATAAATAGTATTATTAATAATTGGTCCGACAAAAAACATGCGCATTAGAATGAAATAATACGCTATTGTATTTTTTAATAGTAAAAATATAGTATTATAGTATAGTAATTTGGTTTATAAGACAAATAGTCAAAAAATAGAGAAAATTCAACACGAACATTAAAATTAATGTAAATACTACTCTAACGAAAAATATTGTAAAAATTGTCTTGAAATGTGAGAGGTTAATATTACATTATTTTAATAACAACACAACGAAGATAAAAAGAGAAAAACTTTTACCAGACAATTCTTGTTGAAATTTAAGTGTACAATTGTGAAACGTATTTTCAGTTGAAGAAAAATATGAAGGAAATAGTAAAAGCTGACAAGGCAAGAAAGTCGTGTACTTGGACGGTACGACAAGTGCCCGAGGCACGTTTTCAGAAGAGAAATGTGCAAAGAGACAATGACGGTAAAAGTGCAAGAAGTTCTGGGAGAGGAAAAGAGACTCTCTCGTCAGGAAAAAAACCGGTGCTGTCGCTTTTAGATCGCTTTAAAATGTCATGAAACTTGCGCATATGCTTCATGTCACGAAGACATGAAAAACATCTGACTATTAAGGTGAGACGTGTATGAAAAGTGGTAGTAAAACATTTCTCATATTTTCCAACAATCGCTTTTTCTATCTCATGTCAAGCGAGTCTCTTCTTTTCCATTTAGGATGTTCCACTTGCCTCCTTCCATTTTCCTGCCTAGCGTGTATTCAGGAAATTGAAACGACCGACACGTCTTCCTAAGACCGTTCGAGCTTCAAGATGAATCGAACCTCGTATATTTCAAAGTAAGCGTCTTATTCCAACGATCGTTTCCGACTCGCGTGGCTGCAAAGCGAGAAGTACATTTTACGTTTTAGCTCCGGGAAAAGTTTTATTTGAAGGAAACTGGATTTATTTTACTTTTTTAAAATCATTAATAACAAGTTTCTTAAATTATGATATAAAATTAAATATTTTAAAGAGTCTGGAAATTAAAAGTAATTAGTAAATGATATTACTGACCAAGACGATATTTAACGGATAATAATTGAAAAAATAATATCCGAGACAACATCCGGAATTGTACATTTTATATTCATTATCAGGGATTCCTTTGTTCTGAATTCGATACCCATAGCTATCTATCATTTATTTCCAGTATTCGAATTTCATCTCTTGAATTTCATATCTTGAATTCCATATCTTGAATTTCATATCTTCAATTTCATATCTTGAATTTCATATCTTGAATTTCATATCTTAAACTTCATATCTTAAATTTCATTTCTTGAATTTCATATCTGACAGAACTTTAATGCAACAACAAAAATACAAAGAAGTCAGACGAATTTTCAACGAACGGATAAATCAGGGAGAAGCTGGACTAAAAATTAAATACGTCAAGGGATCTTCTGTGATTGTGGACCAGTAGTTTCTTTGAATTTATTGAACTCTAAGATCTTTGTTGTTAATTTGAAAATTTACGTGTGAGTTTAAATTTGTTTTTCTTTCCTACCGATCTACTTAACCAATTTAACTAGGTATCTAGCAATTAGCGTTTTAAAGAGTCTTCTTCTGTTGATATTATGGTTCGGCACTTATCTCCTAGATTATGAATCTCTTGATTTACAAACAATTTTTGATTTTAATAAAACGCAAGCTCATCCCTTCTTTCAAAATGTAAATCTTCGTGAATTTGAATAGTGCTGTTTGTCACAAGATGACTCTTAAATTAAATTAATATCACGTTGTGAGTTAGTCTAGAAAAGAATCTCCATTTTAGTTTCAATTATCTAACTAACAATATTATGTGTCTAAATCATAGGGTAAGAGTGGACTTTTTTAACTTATCACTGAACTCAGTGAATCACATACTGTTATGGAATATATCCTTGCGAGACGCTATATAATTTATTTTTTGTTTATTACTAAATTACATCTGATTCAATTACACTGAGAAAAAAATGCTATTAAATCAATTACATATTGGTTTGATCTAACAAACGGCATATTCAATATCGTTCGAGCAAATATGTAATGATTTTAATAGTGCGTACTTTCATTTTTAATATTATTAAAACTATAGCATATGTGACGCTCCGCGAGAGAAGGGACCTATCGCTGAGAAAGCAAACTTTAAAGGATGGACGGGTAAAGAGGAGGAAGAAAAATTGTGATGCTTAATATCCTCATGTTTAAAGCTTTATAACAAGAAAACTAATTGCAGAAATCAAATTTTGATTTTTGGAACTCAAAAAGCAACTCAAAAACTATCAATTACCATAGAAAAATCAAAATAATTAATTGTTAATTTCAGGGGACGGTCTTTCAAAGAAAAACCAAAAAAGGCGATACACTTTGTACGCCTAGGTTTGAAGCATTATAACCAAAAGTGTAATTAAAAAAAATTTTTTTTGAAACATGATAATGAAAGAACAACTCAAAAACTATCTTTTAGCATAAAAAAATAAAAATTGATTTTTTTCACGATAGGTCCCTTCTCTCGCGGAGCGTCACATATACTATTGCTTATATGCATGATGCTATAAAATGAATGTTGCTGCATTTTAAGTTTTATTGACTGTTACATTAAAAAGAAATAGTTTAGTTCTTTCATTTAAGAAAATTAATTTATTGATCCAAAAGCAAAAGATAACTGTAAAATAAAAAAAAATATCGGTCTTTTTCTTACTCAGCTTTATTTTACACCGGCTCAACCCATACCTCAGTCTTGAACTGTTGTACACTACCTAATTTCGCCGTACATATTTTTTTTTATTTCAGAATATTTTTAATTTTAGTGAAAAATATCTAGCTGTAGCAATATCACGGAGACGGTCACCCATATATTCTCTAACCAGTAACCACGCTTGACTTTGCTTAACTTTCGTGATCGCGAGGCCAGAGCCGTTCCGCAACCTGGTATTAAGGATTGAAATAATTCTTTTTTATCTTTAATATAAGCTAACGGTTTCAGAATATTATTTTACCATGTCCTCAAGATTTTCTTAATAATTATAATAGTTTATGAAAATGACCCTTCATTCGTCAAGTTATCGTTTTCTCTAAAGATCCTTTAAAAAATTGTATTTTTGAATATATGTGACCGCGCCTTTCGAGTGAAATGAGTTTAAAGTTTTTCATTAAAATATACTCGATTACTGGGAATGTTGCATATTAATAATTACCCAGATAGATGTTTCTTATGTAATTTTTTCCGCCAAATACGATTTTCGTAATAAAATAATTGTTTAAACATCGCTGTTATTGTTATAAACAAATTATGTTGCAAAAATCAAATGCTTAAAATTTCAAATCGAATTTAAACAATTTCTAATTGATCTAGAGATCTGAAAATTTATATGCACATTCAGAACTAACAACAATACCATAATTCACAATTTATTATTGATCTATTTAACTAGGTCGCTAATGACGGGTATACATCTTAACTCGTCTCCGAGAGTTAAGATTTAATTTTTCTCAGATAGTTTTGATATTCATATTTAAGATTCAATGCAATAATTATTTGTTTAAAGCAGGAATAATTGTATCAAAAATTTCCAAAAAAAATAACAATTTTACAATTTTAAAAAATTCATAACCTTTAAACTATTGATTTTAATATAAAATACCATGAATCATTTTTCTTTTAAAAAGACCTATATTTTCATAAAAGAATTTTGTCAGAGTTGAATAGTAAAAGCTAAAAATTTTGTCGGAGTAAACATTTTTTTTTTAAATTTGCTTGAAAAGTAAAAAAAAAGTTTGTATTCGATCAGGACTGATCGCATTACATTTTTAAGACCTAGAAGTACGCAAAACCGTCAAAAACCAAAAATCGATTTTTCTGGTATTAAGTACCATTTTCTCAGACGCGGTCACATAATGTACTTTGTTTTATTTTATTTTATTTATTTTTTATTTATTTATTTATAAAGTTCCTAGGTTTTAAATTAAAGAATGCAACAATGCATTTTATTATTTCTATTTTTTATATAATACAATTCAATAAATAGTTTTACCGATCTATTAAATGTACTTTCAATTTTATAGCATCTGCATTTGAACGTATGTGAATATGCCGTTTATAATAACAAAAACAGGTGCTATTGATTCAAAAGCATATTGCATCATCTGAAATATATATTTGTACAAACTGTAAATAATATTTATTGATATAACAAGTTATATTTATTTGAAACCATATAAAATAACTTAAAATTAACTATTTCTCTCTATCTTATAACTACTTTAAATAATTCTATTAAAAACATCATGATTTTAATTTAAAAGTATGAATTGTTATATTTTAATATCCAAATTGTTATATTTTAATATGTATTAGTATAATTGATTACAGATATTATTGATTGAAAAGAATTGAATTCAATAGCATCAGCACTATTAATTCAACAGTTTCTTTTTCTCATTGTAGAAATGTTACCTTTGGGATTCATTCAAATTTGTATGAACTTATATTGTAGTGCCCTTAAATGGTCTATGACCGTGGGCTATGTTAAATGCAAATAAAAAAAAAATAAAAAAATTATCTTCAATTTCATATCTTGAATTTCATGTCTTGAATTTCATATTTTGAATTTCATGTCTTGAATTTCATATCTTGAATTTCATATCTTGAATTGCATATCTTGAATTTTATATCTTGAATTTCATGTTTTGAATTTCATATATTGAATTTCATATCATGAATTTCATGTCATGAATTGCATTTCTTAAATTTCATATCTTGAATTTCATATCTTGAATTTCATGTCTTGAATTGCATATCTTGAATTTCATATCTTGAATTTCATGTCTTGAATTTCATGTCTTGAATTTCATGTCTTGAATTTCATGTCTTGAATTTCATATCTTGAATTTCATGTCTTGAATTGCATATCTTGAATTTCATATCTTGAATTTCATATCTTGAATTTCATATCTTGAATTTCATGTCTTGAATTTCATATCTTGAATTTCATCGGATTCCACAAACTGTGTTCCCCACCCTGAATTACACCTTACGAAATATCTGTCCCTGATTCCACAACTTAGGTTTTAAAACATATTTAGGCCAGGTTCCTCTACAAAACGTGTTTTTTTTTAACTTATTTTATTGATATTACAAAAAAAATTCTTGAATCAAACTTTTTTATATACAAAGGCACATTAAATAAATAATTGAAATTGTTTCCTTTTTTTCAAAATGGCGGCACCGAAAATGGTTGTTTAAAAAAGTTCCTTTTGTTGGTAGGTGACACGATATCTCTGGATTCATTGAACTGAAAGCAAAAATCAAAATGCTTTCTTATTCTGTATGATATTGGCTATGGGCTGAACTACAATGACACATTTTCACAAAAAAAAAATGTCGGGCTTTTAAATTTTAATTCTTTTTTTCACTTTTAATTGTTTATAACTTTTGTAAATATAGATGAATATTTTTGGTTGTAGTTCAGACCATAGAGAGACATTTGAAGAGTAAAATGCCGTTTGGCTCATGTTAATAAGTGGAATGGTTTTTAAATAGGAGTGTCAACCAATCAAAAAAAGGTTGTTTCGAGAAAAAGGCCATTAACGTTTTTGTTCGTGAAAAAAATTTGTAAAAAAAGTGAATTTTACTCATATAGCCAATCCGGCTGCGTATACAACTTCTCACTGGTCTTCATAGGCGTCATTTTAAAGAATTTTTGCATTTCTTGATGCAGTCCTGTGCTCTTTAGACGCTTCAGTGGCTTTAAGCTCGGCTCGATTACCGCTTGGCGCGCTCCGCTATTCTCTCTTGTATACTTACTTCTCGGTCGTGCGGACTTTCGGGACTCATTTTATATTATTTCTAAGAGTATTTTCTAGCAATTTACGAGAAAAAAAAAAATTTCGATTATTTGGAAATTGTTTGGAGGAACCTGGCCTTAAACATAACAAATTTCACATTTCAGATTACATGTCTCGAATTCCACACCCTGAATTACACATAGTGGATTCTACATACGAAATTTTACAACCAGATTGAGCGTCGCGAATTTCAAATCCCGGAATACAACATTCAACATCCCGAATTTAATGTGATGGATTCCAGAAAGTGGAATTTATACCCCGGATTACAAAACCATAATCCTACATTTCGTAAGGTATAATTTCAAAATCCGACTTGTCAGAGTGTGAATATCCTTATCGGAATATACAAAATATAGAAACAGGAATGGTCGGGAAATCGAAAATTGTTAGAAGCGAAATCTGTTATTTCGAAACATGGAATTTCTGGATATGAAACAATAGAATTTTAAATGTGAAAATACTCTCTAAATGTGAATCAGAAAAAATTTCACTGATTCAGATTTAGAGAGTATTGAATCTTATGATCCGGAATTTCGTGAAGTGAAATAAAGAAATCGATAATGTTATCCATTATGACAAAATCTGTAATTCTGAAGTCCGAGATATCGAATCCAAAAAGTTGAATCTGGAATGTGAAACCTACCAAATGGTGTCAGTACATACTATGAAATCTGGAATATCTAATTCGGGATACAAAATCCAGAAAATACGATCCAAAATGTGGAATTTTGGGATGAAGAATCCGGGTTTTAAAATACCTCATAGAAGGTTGAATATATTATGAATACAGTTGTTTAAATTTAAAAGGTCTAAATTATAATATAAAATAAATTATATTTAAATCATACTACATTTTTCACATACCTTTAAAATTTAATCAAACGCTAATTTGCCATTTTCGGTAATGTCTAGAATTAAATTAAAGAGACTCGAATAATCGCTCCACTTCTCTAACACTAGATTGAAATTAAACAAAGTTTGAAATCTTGCTGCCAAGTAAGTTTGAGTAGGAAACACGCAGTTTCAACTACGAGCTATTGTAGCAGTTGTGAGATTGGTCACCTACTTATTTTCCAATAAGTTTTCGAAACGTCAACAAACATTTCAGCTCGAGATTCTCCTCCGAGGAACTTTTGCGACTTGTTGCCTGCCAACTTTCTTAAAGGAAGGGCACGCTTCACTTGCAGAAAGTATTTCATAGTAGCAATAAAATTGCTCATTTGGTCTGTTCTGGATAGTTTCTGAAATATCTTGCAACGACCCATCTGTTCCAAACGCAGACAATAGTCGGTGCTTTTAACTTGTTGCCCATTACTTTTTACAATGGAACTCTTTTCATGTTGTAATTTTCATGCTTTATGCTAAAAAGTTTTAATAAGAAGGTCAAATATTGTCAGAAGAAAAAATACTATTTACTATGAGATTGTAATATAAAAAAGGGACATTAAAATAACATTTTTTTAAAGTTTTATTAGTAAAAAATGATACGGTTAGGATTTTTTATCGTTCTGCAAAAGATAAAAAACAAAAGTAGTTAGAGAATTTTTGAAAAATAGCATGTTCTGGATATCGTTGAGCTAATTAGAATAAAAATCGCTCTAGTTTGTTTCCAATTAAGTCTATCAATAACCTGCTATATACATTTTATTGACAAGAACATTGAATAGTCTAGCTGAAATCCGATCGAGTAATTTCAAATAGAGACAACTAAGTCAATTTCCAGATAGAAACGGCTGTAGTTCTGCAATTCAAAGCAGGATATAACGATGTTCTATTAGTTATATCTTGAAACATAAATGGTCTCGACTGTTTCTAAATAGCTCCTGGGATCAAGTTCGTTAGTTGAGGAAGTGAGTGCACCTAGTTTCCGAGCTCATAACTTTAAATGCAATTTTACTTACATTTTACTTTGTTACTTAGTTTAATTTTACTCCTCAAAGACGCAGCTAAAATTAAAAAAATTCTCGCTTCTCATAAATTCTTTACTTTAACAAAGTTCCAGGTCTCTAACCAGGACAGGGTATACTTTTAGAAGGAGCGTTCTTAGTAAGACGATGCGCAGGAAAGTACAGTGGAAAGAAAAAGGAAAAAAGTTTTTCCAACAAGTTAAAACTGCGACTAACGAAGTCTGTACAGTATTTAGTTTCCATGGCCGAAGCGATGTTCCGCGAACATAGCAACATAATCGTAACTGAGTAACGAGTTCTCTGAGCTTGTATGGTCGCTATGGGGTTTTAAGTGACATGGAAAATGGAAGTAGTTGGAGCGCAGAATAAGTGAGAAGGGAGCATCGACCAAAGAGACCTGACTCTTCTTACATCCGCCTACACACCTGGGACTAAGACGTGGAACGACAAGCTGCTTTTCTGAAATTTTCAACTTGTACTTTCTGAACAAGATACTGCTCGAGACACACTCTTCTGAGGGTGAATATTTCAAGCTCGAGTGCCGTCTAAAATGCTTCACTGAACATTCCTTGGTAAATTTGCATCGATCTTAGATGATATGGCTGAGTATATTGGTAAATATTGAGTCACTTGTGCATCTTCTTAAGATCGCACAAGTTGCAGATTTTAATCAAGTTTAGACGTTACATTAACTTCTCAAGAGCTTACGCATTTCGGATAAAACAGACAGCCTTTTTTTTAAATTAATATAAGGAATCGGAGAAATTTTGTAAGAATGCAATTCACTTTTTGGCGAAAATTTAAGTAGCACTTAAAGTTTATAGAAAAGTCTACAAATTAAACGTACATACGACCAGGGACGCATGGCACGGTCGGTTACAAACGACGCGCACTGAACACTGACTCTAAATGTACACAATATAGTCGGAGAACCGACTTTATTAAATTAATACACAAACGTTAATAATGGAGCTCACCTGATAGGGGACAATGGCTACGAATGGAGCTCCGTCTTTAATTTTGTTACATTTTTATAAAGTTTTTAAGACTTTTAATAAACAATACACAACCAACAGGTCGAACACACCAGTTCAGAATCTGACGACAGCGGGATTGAGATTGGAAAGATTGAGCAGCAATCGACCGAGAAGTGTGAATCAGGTGTAGTGGTGGCGGCGCTAACGTCAAGCGCTAAAACAAGATGGCTGCCACCAGTGTTTGGATAGTTTATAAACACGACTGACGACATCATCTTCTGGTCCTGGCACTCTTGAGAGAACGAGACCAGGGGCGTAGCTAGGATGAGTGTCACCCGGGGCGGAAATAAGAATGTCACCCCAAAAACTCAAATGCTTCCCTACTATAAACCTTTTTTTTTTTTTTTTTTTTTATAGTTAGGAGAGTTAAATTTTGTCCTATTGCACTAGCTTTCCTCTAGGGTGTCACCCCTAAAATGGTGTCACTTGGTGCGGACTGACCCCTCCGCCCCCCCTTGCTACGCCACTGAACGGGACTCACATCCGGACCCATGTGTCAGAACAAGTAGTGTTGGTGTGTGTGAAACAAAAGTGCGATTATTTAATGTTTATCGCACAAAACAAATAATTGTCCGACCTGACAAGTTGGCAGGTAAAAACCGGAAGTTGAAATAATAATATTATCTTAATATTTCAATTAATCAAATTCAAAGTCAAAATAGAAATAAATCTCAATTTAACAAAATCTTAAATTTGACAATAATCAACATAACTTCAAAATTTTAAATATTTAATAAAATTAATCAATGTAAACTCAAAATAATAAAAGGCACAAATTGTCAAATTTACATTAAGGCTGAACAATAGCCTAGAATTGATTCCAGAATGGTGTATAATAATTTAATTAAACAGTTAATATATTATTGTTATATCAATTACTAAACTATATAATATTATATAATTATATAGTTACCTCGTCACAGTAGATATAAATGATTTCATTAACATGATTCACATAATCATAAGTTTTTTCCAGATTTTCAAATTTTTTATTTTTACTTGTACCCGATAAAATATTCTAAACTATATTTATTTTTAAAAGCACATTTTGTTTGAAGTCAATTCAATCAATTTAACACGTACAAGTATCAACAAAGATTTTTTTTAATTTATCAAAGTCAAATGTTATATTTATTCTGCCAGATAAAATTTTCCTTTAACAACATGAGATATCAAGCATTACTGATCAGGCCACCACCTATTTTGTCTGGTTAGAATTACATTATCAACAGAAAATTCCTACTGCAGACCCAAGTTAAAACTATTTGGGTCACATAGCAGCGTTGACTTTATGATAGTTCATATGTATTTACTAGGGTTTTTGGTAATGGCAACATTTTTTTCTCTCGGTGCAAAGTATTTTGATAAAAAGATGCAAGACTTAATTAATTAGGGAATTTGTTGTGATTTATGTAGAATGAACAATATGAACTGGGTAATTACTTAGCACCACCATGCATGTAGAAAATATAAATGCAGAATATATTTCTTGGAGATTTGTCTTGCACAGCTTTTTCTGTAAAAGAAGAAAGGTGATTTGAGTAATACCCCGTTGAAATAAGATAAGAGATAGTGAACTTGGATGTAATCTTGGAGATGATAAAAGGATTCTAATTTACGTAAACTAACGTGGTAGTCGAACACAAGGAAATAGTACCAGGAAATACACCAAAAAATAATTACGATAGATGCTTCTCTATGAAAAAAATTAAACAAAACGAAGCTCGTCTACTGAGACGAGTCCCAGCCACAGAACAGATAAACAGAACAAAAAGGTTGATTCCCTATGACCTGACTCAACTCAAAGGGAATTTTAAAAGTTGGAAAAACCAGTAAATGAATCACTGAATTGAAACAGAATAATGACAAAACTAAATATTTAGAATTTTAATTTTAAACGAAACATTGAATATATTTAACAATATCCTATCAGTTTATAGTCATTAGTTGTACAACTATAACTTCTCGCAAAGGATTAATTATAATCAAATAGCATCATAAATAAAGAAAATAAAGAAAATAAAATATATTAAAGTTAAAAAGGGAACTGTTTTCAATTACCTTTGTTTAAAATGTTTTTAGTTATAAGCGGGATTTCTTGCCTTTTAAACGGGTGGTTTATGGCTTTCTGTAAGCATAGTGAAACAATGCATAATCTGTCATAAAATCTTTAATGGAGCTTAAATTCTTATTAAGGTGGGTTCTCCCCTGGTCTGCAACTGTGCCAGTTCCCTTTCTCTCTCTCTCTCTCTCTCTCTCTCTATAGTACGAAGATAGAGTCCTGGTTGGAGGGGGTTCCGGCTTTGCTGCGTGAGCGTGGGCCTTGTGTCATCGCGGGTAGTACACCTGACAGATCCCTACCAATCGGAAGCGTGCACGGGCAACGTGGTGCCCTCGTGCAGCCTACGGCGTTCGAGCTAGTTTCCTCTTGGCTCCCCACCAATCGACATCGTGGGCGGGTGGCTTGGTGGCGCTCAGTTACTTGGCAGTACATCTTTGGCGTTCATCAAGTTAACCTCGTGCGGCACGGTACCACTTCTTGCTGTCTACCTCGTGCCTGGTAGTGCACATGTGGTGTCCTTATAATCCAGTTCCACTTTGGCCTTTATGCAGTTCACTTCGGAGGCGTTTACCGGGGAGTTCTCATTCGGCCTTCTTACCATCCACGTCGCGCAGTTCAGTTCCATTATGGCCTACTTACAGTTCAGTTCCGGTTTGGCTTTCAAACAGTCCACCTCGGGCTGGTTCTTCAAGTGCATTTGCAGACGCTTTTATTACTGGTTCTTCAATTTGTGGTTATAGCGGGTGACCAAATGTGACGTATTCTCCTCTATTTTAAACAAGAAAAAACTATTCTTCCAGAAAATAAAATGCTGTTAATTTTTTTGAAATACCACCAAACATTTCTAACAACTTCATTAGGTCCTGGTTGATCCAGAATACCGAAAATGAAAGAAATACTAATTCCCGAGCAATTGTCCAGGGAATTTAGGACGATGTCAATACCGCGTTCGGTTATACCAGCAAAGTCGTTGGCGTCGCTAAAGCAATGTTGAGAGAAAGGGATGTCTCTTTACCAAAAATAAAAAAAAATAGTACTATTAACAATTTGTATTAATATTCACTCGTCCAATGAAATTTAACACTTGGTATTAAAATATTGTAAGGGTTCTAGCTTGTTACTGAAACGATATTTCTTTGCAGATTGAGAAACACTTATTGGTGCTAGACTACATTAGTGAAAATGATTGCTTTGGGTCCTAAAATTGGCTGTAAGCAGATCAGCTATTTCCAGGATTATCATTTGGGGTATTATTTGTGGTAAACTCACTTTTAGAATACAGCAAATAATCCAAGGCTACATAATTGGAGTTATTTCTAAATTAAAAAACAACGTCTATCTATGAGAGCAGCATCATTCAAAAATTATTTCATTGT
This sequence comes from Ganaspis brasiliensis, assembly GCA_037103525.1. Lineage (NCBI taxonomy): Eukaryota > Metazoa > Arthropoda > Insecta > Hymenoptera > Figitidae > Ganaspis > Ganaspis brasiliensis. The sequence goes on along the minus strand of JAZKLR010000045.1, from coordinate 1,573,895 downwards.
AGATAAGAAGTAATTCCTTCTGTCATTGTTAGATAAAAATAGGCTAAAGGTTTTAGAGAGATTGTAGTGCCTAAAACATTAAGGTAATGAAATAGAGCTCGCCAGGAAGCATGCTTCATTAATAAGCTCGTTATTTCAAAATGCAAATATAGGTATATAGGTGAAAGGGGTGACTAGTTCACATAGACCAGGTGGATGCTGAGTATGTACCTATCTACGTTCGAGAACAATGAACGCAATCAATGTGGCGCGCCACCCTTCGACGTCAATCAAACGGCCAGTGTACGCGGTACTAGCCCATTGGCCTCGATTGCCTTTTGTCGCCCTTGCAGTTGCCCGCTTTGTCGATAGGTAAAAGGTGGAGTGGGAGTGATATACAGTGAGATTCGAAGAGTCATGAGGTATAGGGGATATTGCTACGTGTTCTGAGGATGGCATCGGCAGACCGTCGGCCCAGTGCAATGGGACACATTCTCCGCACACTACTGCCACATAAATTGCAATTGAAGCGAACAACCTAATTTCGAAAGGGCATGCTCTGTATCCACTACCTACATTTCCCTTTTGTTTATATATCATCTCGAACATGTGTACTTTCATGTATCTTTTGTGATATGTACCATTTTTGCATCAATGAACGCAGGGCCGGATTTATATGTAGGCAAACTAGGCAACTGCCTAGGGGCCCCCACCAAAAAGGGCCCCCACCAGCTATAAGATTTTCCACAAAAATAACTTCGAAAAATATTTTTAGGCAATTAAAAATCTGAAAAAACCCAGTAAGAAAAAGAGAAAATTAAAAAATATTGAAATTTTATGATTTTCGAAGAAAAAGAAAAACTGTTCAATCTTTTTTAATACCTTTTTTGTTCAATCTATTCGAATCCGGTGATATCACCAACTTTTATCGAAAAGTCAATTTTTACCAATACGTTTCTTAATATTTTACAATCCAAATGAATCCCTTTATAACGAAAAAAATAAAATGTATATATTTTAATACCCACAGTTCAGATTATTGAATCCAAATGAATCTCTTTATAATGAAAATAAAATTCAAATAAAATGAATATTTTCGAATACCCACTTTATATAGTATATACAGTTCTTTAAATTTGTTTAACAATATTTCTTCATGTTTGATTTTAATAAAATTAATCTAAAAAAATTGAGAAAGCTTAGTTACATATTTAAGAAATTGTTTTTTACCTTACATTTGATTTAGAGAAAACAAATATTTGAATATTGTTTAGTATAATATTTACTATTCTGATTATTTATATAGGTTACATGAATCTGAACTGTAGGTATTCCAGAATATACCTTTTTTCATTATCAAGGGATTTATTTGGATTAAGTAAATCTGAATTATGTGTATTAAAAAACACTCATTTTATTATTTTATTTATAGGAGAAATCATTTCGAATAAATAAATCTGAACTGTGGGTATTAGAAAACATACACTTTTTTTTCATTATAAAAGGGTTCATTTGGATTAAATAAATTTTAACTGCCGGTATTAAAAAATATTAATTTTTTTTTAATTATAAAGGGATTCATTTGGATTTAATAAATCTGTATTGCGGGTATTCTAAAATATTCGTTTTACTTTTTTCTATTTTTATTAGAAAGGGATTTACTTGGATTCAATTAATCTTAACTGTGGATATTACAAAATAATAATTTTTTTTTTTAATTATAAAGGGATTCATTTAGATTTAATAAATCTGTACTGCGGGTATTCTAAAATACTTTACTTTTCTTTTATTTTCATTGTAAAGGGATTTACTTGGATTCAATTAATCTTAACTGTGGATTTTACAAAATAATAACTTTATTTTTCTTATTATAAACGCATTCATTTTGATTGAAAAATATTTAGAAACGTGTATTAATAAGGATTGATTTTCGAGTAAAAGTTGACCCGAGTCGAAATTTTGAAGCTACTTTGAAGCTCATGAGGAACTTTAGCTTCTACTTAACGACTTCTTAATTTTTAGCCTCTTCTTTACTTCTAATAATAATATTTCCTTCTACTTTACGCCTATACACATGTTTCAATTTTCCAATCATTAAAATTAGCAGCTCTTTTACAGCTCCACATTCCCAGTTATAAAGAAATGAAAATTTTGATTCTACTTTAAACCTGCAAGTGAAACTCAGTCATTTTTTCCATTGAAATATACTTTTTTATTTAACATATAAGAAAAACGGGAGTTAAACTAACTTTTTCTTCAATTATTGTTCCTCTGATTAGCCCTTAAGAGGAACAAATTTTAATCTATAACCAAAACCCAATAATTTGTAAAATTAGGAAAAATGTGTATCTTTCTAGATGCACTTGTAAAAAAATAACAGTTATTAACAATAATTTGTTTAAACAATTTTGAGTGGTAATTGTTGTTAATTTTGATAAATATCTTATTTTGTCAATATAAAAAGTAAACAAATTAAAAAACTATTACTTGCTAGGTGTTTTTAAATGTTATAAATTAACAATAATAAATTGTTTTAAAATATAAAAATAATAATTTATGGTCAATAATTTTTATTTTTCTAACCAGAGCCCAGTAATTTATTTGTAAAATTAGGAAAAATTTGTATCTTCCTAGGTGTATTTGTAAAGAATTAGTAATTACTAGCAATAATTTGTTTAAAAAATTAAAATTGATGAAAATAAAATTAAAAAAATGTATATAAAAAGTCCAGAAAAGAAAATTAAAAATCCTTCAGAAAAAAAAAGTTTGGGCAAATTAAACCAAAAACATTTTTATAATATTACACTGAAAGCAAGTCCAACAATAAATTTAGAAAAATAAAGAAAATCTAAAAATTCTATAAAAGAATAAGTACTAAGTTTGCAAAAAACCTCGCAAAAACTATTCAAGATTTAAAAACAAATTGAATAGGTGCATTAATAAAAAAATAAGCGTATTTATTTTTAAAAATATGAAAAAACTTATGAAACTCAACGAAATAATAATAAATAATAATTATTATTTATTATTTATAATTTATTTATCAATAAAATAAAATGACAAATACAACAACAAAAAATATCATTAGTAAAAGGAGAAAAAATCTTTAAATTTTGTAAAAATAAGTAATTATAAGATAAAATTTAAACAGTTTCGAAAAAGAAACTGAATTAGAAACTAAAGAAGAATTACAAATATTGTAAGACTTAAAAAAAGAATTATTGTGAATATGAAAAATAATTAATATTATTTAATTATTTTGCATTAACTAATGTGTCTTTAAATTTGAATTAATTGACATTTAAAAGTTTGAAAAAATTGGAATATGAGTTTATTGACGTTTGGAATTTATGTAAATTATAATGACCTAAAGATATAAAAATTTGATATTATTTTTTGCTATCTTCATACCAAAAATTTGTAAATCGTAGGTATTTTGATTATCTATATTAGCCCAATTATTTAAATTTTATAAAGATTAAAATATTAAAATTGAAATTTTTAAGATTTATCCACAAATTTGTGGTTTTTTTTATGGTTTGTGATTTTTTACATCCGGAGAATTGTAAAGTTTTTTTTTTATTTCAATCATGATTTTAATGCAAATGCTTCAATGATTTAAATCAATATCAGCCTGTAACTTGACAATAATAAATTGTTTAAACAAATGAAAAATACATAAAAATCTCCGTAAACATTCAGAAATTGGCGATATGTAACAATTTTGTTGAAAAGTCCTAAAAAAAACTATTCGTAATTTGTATCATAAGGACACTGAGAAAATTAAATATAAAGTTCATAAGCGTCGGTAGCGTAGTGGTTAGTGCGTTAGATTATAGGTGCGTAGGTCGTTATGTCGTGGGTTCGAATCCCCACTTGCGTTAAAATAATTTATTTAGTAAGTTTAGACTATTTCCAGCTTATGTATATTAAGTGTAACGAATTCTAAAAGCGCATGAATTTTGAATATTTATTTAGTATTTTTTTTTATAATTTCATTCATATTAATTTCAGTTTTATTCGCAAAAACAGATTCTTTCTTTGTTTAGACTTTAGAAGATCAATAAAAAGGGGGTCTTGAGCGTTAAAAGAGGCCTTAATATAGTTGAATATTAGCTTCTACTTTAACGCTCTCATCGCGGAAACAGGAAATTTCTTCCAATAATAGCACCAAAGTAGAAGCTAAATTGTATTGAATTTGCTTCTACTTTAAACCTCTATTTCCTAAAAATTTTGGACTATGTAACGTTAAAGTAGCCTCAAAATTTCGACTCGGGGATGCTATCGCCGGATACACATGTATTGGACAAAAAAGGTATTCAAAAGTGTTAACAAATTTTAATACTTTTCAATTCCTCTCTTATTACTGGGACTTTTATAAAATAATTGTAAGTTTTTAGAAATTCAAAAAGCCCGCTCATTAAAAAAGTGTCAAGTTTTGAAACTTCTTTTTCGATTTGAGTAAATTTCGGAAAAATCCATTCCTTTCATAGGCCCCCACCAGCGTCTGCCTATGGCCCCATGTTTGGTAAATCCGGGCCTGAATGAACGAAAATAAACCAATAATAGTTTTAGGTTTTTCAAAATAGGACACTGTTATACTAAACACAGTATTCATTGTGAGTGAATTAATTGAGGGTTGTTCTATCTGGGCGAGGAGCTCTCTGAGTCAGTTAAAGGATCCAGGGTGAGCTCCTAGCTTGTTAAATATTAAATTTTGATGGAGTTGGTTTTCAGTCCGAATCCAACACATTGTGACTAAATGCTCAGTGAACTATTGTACAGTCCAAACAGTTTCACAGAGCAGTATCAAAAAACCTGTTGTCGTACACGATCTGACATTTTCGATTACCCTTTGGATATTAATAACAAATTCTAAGTTTCCAAAAAATACCCCAGTCAACCATCTCACAACGGTTATCCAGCAGAAACTTGAGCTGATTTTAAATTAAATTCTACTTTAGTTATTGATCCTTTATTTTCTTTGTTAGTTTGTTAGTTCCTTTTCGATTTTTAGACGTTGTGGAAATTTCGCTTCAGAAAGTTATTGATAAGAAAGTATGCAAAATTAAAATTCCCTTGACGGTTTTTGTCTGATTATTGCTTTTTTAAAATAATACAATTATCCCGAAGTGGTTTTTAATTGCCAAACACACTTTATAATTAAATAAAATGGAAACCACGAAAAATGAATTTGCATATGAGTAGTTGAAGTATTATTATCTAAATTAAGATTGATAGGCTAACAAGAAGAAGATTCAGTATTTGGTATTGAGTTTCGTAGCTTCAGGTTACTTGTTAGCGTTCTGTATACAAATTTATCAACAAAGCAAAGGTGCATAATATCAGAAAATCTAGTCGTTAACAAGTTAGTTCAAAGAGAGTTTTTTTTGTAAAATATTTAAATTATTGGAAAATTTTTTAATGATTTAAGTCTAAGGCATAACTTATAAACACTTCAATTTTTATTCGATTACTGAAATGAAAAAGGATTGGATCGTTTGTGAAACATCGAATATCTGTAACAAGAATATTGTTTACAGTTCGATTATCAGTGCAATTGGAGGAAGATTGGATCATTATAAGAAATAGAAGCTGATCAGTTTTCCTTTGGGAGTAGAATACAAGCTCTCCTCGTCACCTCGAATATCACCTTACACGGTTCCCGTATCTCGTTAGCTTGGACATCGTTGTCACAAAGTTTACGGTTTTAGAGAGACAGGAAGAGAGTAAGAACGAGAAGGACGCCACATGACATTACTGGAAGCGTCGTCGTGGATAAAGCAAGGAGTTGGACGCTTATCGAGGGATGGGGAGAGAGGAGAACGATGATTTCCCAGGAGACTGTGTCTGCTGGCTGGTGCTCCACCTCCTTTTCAACCTTCTCACCCTCTGGCCTCTCTCGAGTTCTCTATTTGGCTACCTAGCCTTATAACCAACCTCGTCGTTAGAGTTTCTCGCGACACAATCTTCCATTGAACTTGAGAAGGCGACCAATCCACCCTACGAAACATGCTATGCATACTTCATTAGCAACACGATCTAGATTAGAATTATTAGATTAACAGATGTGAACATTAGACCTTTAATTCAAAGATAACTTTGATGATGTATTTTAGATAATTGACACAAAGTGAATTAAATCTAAGGAACTAAATTCGTTATGAAAAGTCTCATTAGAAACTAGTTTACCCTGTATTTCCTATTTTAAGTGCAGGTATAATACATTAAATTTAAAAATGAACGTATACCCGTAATTGATTTTGTATTTGTTTATGTATATTTTAGGTTGCCATTTTTGAAATTAGTCGCTAACAACTTTTCGTCCTGAATAGAATCTGGTTTAAAGAGTCAGAAGTAACTTTTGTTTGATATAGTCTAGTATCCAGGCATTTAACGTGGTTTTCTCAAAATTATGTTTTTCTAATAGTCTAAGATCCCACTGCAAGATATCTACCCCCGTCTGATTTTTTAATAAAAACACAGCCTAAAAGTGTGGGTGTTTCAACTGACTTTTGGTTAATATTTACCCCCATATATTTGCGAAAAATTAATAATATAATATGAAAGAGTATTGAATACTGAATCAAAAAATATAGGGTTGCCAGATTTATACCTGCCGCAACCTCGGGTTGCCAGGTGTTTTTTGTGTAGTTTTTTGTTGATCACCTACGCCCATAATATTTTTTAATAATTTTTATACCAAATTAAAGACCATGTTTTTCTCTATTGAATAGATTAGGGTTGCCTGGTGAAAAACAGCCGCTATTAGGGGTTGCCAGCGTTTAAAAATATATTCATTTTTTTGTATTAGCAGAAGAAAAAAAATCATGAGTAACTTAAAATATTATGCAAAAATAAAAGAAACAAAACAAATAATTTGCATGTTTGTAGAAGTTGATATATTTGCATAAACATTTAACCCAAGTTTATAAAAAATAATGATTTGTTTTTTGTGTAAAACTGGTAATAGAATATTAGAATTTAATAATGAATCTGTTTAAAAACTTTACTTTATGTCATTATTTCGCCAAAAGAAAGGGTTTAAATATGGTTGCGAAAAACTGACAATTGAGGCTATAAAGAAACATGGTTATCATACACAGTGTTACTAAAAATTCGTAGTTTTAAAGGGAAAATATAAGGAAGAATTCAATAACTTTTGCGAAAAGGAAGTTGTAAGTAACTTTTGACTTCTATTTTTTGTTTATAGCTTTTAATTGTTACAAAATCTTCGTAGTTTAAAAGTAAGAATGCAAGGACGAATTTGATATTTTTTGTGAAAAGAAAATTTTCAGTCAATTTTGTCTTCCATTTTTTATTTATAACTTTCGATTCTTAGAGTTATAAAAAAAATTTTAAATGTCTTAATCTAGTTTCTTGTACATCGGGAATAAATTAATTTAAAAACTTGAGAATATTAATTGTTTACAGGCAGGACATAACTCTTTTCTACTAATGTGTATTCTAATACTCTCAATGTTGAGAAATTTAACGATTTAAATAAGAAATATATTATACGAGAAGAATCAACTTCTTTTCTTGGGTTTGATATAAGTAGCGGCTCCTAAACCAAATAAAAAAGACATGTCAATTCCTAATCAATCTAATTATCCGCATATGAAAAGATGACAAACTTATTTAAAATTGACAATATTGAAGCAGTAGATAGAAGATACCTTTATTTAATAATTTAAATTAACGCTTAAGAAAAATGAGATGTCGTTTCGGAAAGAATTTATTTAAAATTAAATCAAAAGTATAAAAAAAATTAAAGTGTAGACTTTTAGAAGAGGGTAACCTAGCTATTAATATTATTTTTTATAAACAGAAAAAGGATTTTAACTTAACGTATAATAGTACAGTATCAGAATAATACTGCAAAAAATAATTTCATAATTTTAAGAGCCTGTGTATCGTTTCTGGCATCTGAATTTAATTATAAAAATAAAGAATCAATACCGAATTCATATCTTCTATTGGTAAAATATTTGAATGTTTCTCCGTTAAATCGTTAGATTTCTCAACATTAGAAATATCTTAATGTTCTACCTGTGAATAAACAATATTTTTTAGTTTTTTCATTTCTTTACATTAGTATGGTAAAAAAAAACAAGAGTCAGAAATGTTATGGTCTACCCTCCAAATTTGTTCCAAATTGAAAAAAATCTTACCCCTATTTTTTTATTTTGAAATCGAACAATATTTAGCATGTAATTTTAAATGATGCAAACTTCATGCTAATCAACTGTTAACCTGCATTTCTTCATCAAAATAACTAAGTATTTTTGTTTGTTAAATTTATTGATATTATTATTATTATTTAATCATTAAATTATTTATTAGCGTTTACTACTAATTTGAAAAAAAATTATGAATTTTGAATATTAAATAAGCATTATTATTTAATCATATTTTCGCATGGTTATTTAAAATTATTTATAATTATTGCACCAATAAATGTTATTTAGAGTATATTTTAGATTATTTATTATATTTGCAATAATAATATTAGGAAAAACGTTTTTGCCCCAACAGTTGGGGCAAAGCCGCTAATTTGAATCTTTTTAAATACAATTAAATAACGTAATTATGATTATGATAAATGTAATAACGACTATTAAAATCTGTTACTGGTTAGTTTTAGTCGTGTAACAAACAAAAATGACTCCAATTGAATGTATAATTAAAAATTTGTGCATCAGTAAATTTGAACCTAGTGGTTTTGCCCCACCTTCCCCTACACAAAAAACAAGTCTTTATTTTCGCTACATTTAGGTTAAATGATTATGAAATATATCAACTTCCACAAACATGCAACGTATTTGTTTTGTTTCTTTTATTTTTGCATATGTGAAGTTGCCAAATGGTTTTTCATCTCCTGCTAATACAAAAAAATTAATATATTTTTAAACGCTGGCAACCCCTAATAGCGGCTATTTTTCCCCAGGCAACCCTAATCTATTCAATAGAGAAAAACATGGTCTTTAATTTGGTATAAAAATTATTAAAAAATATTATGGGCGTAGGTGATCAACAAAAAACTACACAAAAAACACTTGGCGACCCGAGGTTGCGGCAGGTATAAATCTGGCAACCCTATATTTTTTAATTCAGTATTCAATACTCTTTCATATTATATTGTTAATTTTTCGCAAATATATGGGGGTAAATATTAACCAATTAAGCCAGTTGAAACACCCACACTTTTAGGCATATGCGGCCAGATTTTCATAGGCAATGAAGCACATTACATATCCCTGCACGTAGACGTTACGCCGACAAGCCAGCCCGAGAGTAACCAGTAGTAGGCATACAGGCGCAGACGGTGTAACTTTGCGCCACGAGAGGGCAAACCAACTTAAATCTCCCCAAGGCGTGTAAATCCGAACACGTCTATATAAGACGTGAACGCGATAGATAAATCGCTTATTTGATACGGAACGGCATAGTGTGCGCACTCTGCCCGACTGGGAATCTACGCTGAGGCGTGATTCTTAAAAATAAGACATATTTAAATCCTTAGATTGCGATCAAGGTAAATTAATTTACTTTTCAGGTACCTCTTCGATTCTCGACGGCGAACTGCGGTAAACCGTCGAGACTTAGGGAAATTCCTTTCTCAAAACGCTTAATGCGATTTAATAAATCAAATCTTTTCTTTTCAAAATTTACAAGGTAAATTTTCAATAAAAAACAAATTATTCAAAAACTGAATTAAATTCAGACAATAATAACTTCTGTGAAGAGAACCTAGAGATCTCTCAACAAAAAGTTGTATTTTACTTTCAACTAAGAGTCGATGATGAACTTGCCAAGCTTTCAGTAGTTATAACTGAGCAATGACAGCCCTGAGACTCAAATTAAAAAACTACTAGTTGAAAGGCGTAAATGCTTCAGCAACCTGGTTGTTATGTGTTATTCTGACTATGATCTTTCATTTTAAACACATTTTATTAAAAAATCAGATGGGGGTAGATGGTGGATGCCATACCAGACCTCTCATGGAAGCCTTTTAAGAGTGTTTTCAAATTGTTTTTGTAATGATTTTAGAACATTTTTAGCAAACTTAAAAAATTGTTGGCTGTTTTTGAATTATTTTTAAAATATTTTATAAATATTTAAAACCCCTTTAACCTTATTATCATTTTATCTTAAAATTAGAAAAACGTCTTATTTGTAAACAAATATTTAATCTATTTTTAATTCGTCTGAATTCGTGATATATGTTCTGCTTTATGAATTATAAACTAAGAAACAATTCTGCTTGTATGGTTGTAAAGGAGCAGAGAGAAGTTGGTTTAAAGCAAGAATTCAGGACAGAATAATAAAACAATAAAATGTTTTAGAATGTGTACTAAAGACATGCACATAAACAGGAGGTATATAAATTGAGAGCTTGGACTAAGTGAAAAGATGAAAAAACAAAAATCTCCTTTTGAAAATTGAGACCTGGGAAAATAATAAAACTTTAAAAGAAGAACAACAAAGTTTTTAGCTATTAAAAGAAGAATGTCCATTAAAAATTTTAAATAAAACAAAAATATATGCTTAGAATTTAACAATTAACATCAAAGCTATCATAAATATTTTCTATCAGCAATGGTTTCGTGTATGATAGATCTTCCTGTGTCACATTTCTTTCATGAATCAAATTACGAATTGCCTTAGGTTGTTAATTTTAAAAAATTCTCTCTTATAAAAATGCAACATTATACACATGAAAGCCGTCTAATGAAAATAAAATAGATTTTTATATTGATGATAATTATACTCATTGAAGTATAAATAGACAACCTTTATATCAGTAATTGAATGTCATTATTAAATCCTAATTGATATAGCTTAATTGGTGAATTAGTATGGATTTAACGAAAGAGCAGAAAGGGTGCAGTATAAAGAGGAAGTTAGGTTAGCTTTAACATTAGCCTATACTACCCTTTGCCTCTTCTCGCTTATCTATAGGCACCAGACATGCCTAACGTTTACTCGTCTTAACGACCCATCCTCTCAATGTAATCGAAACCCTCGCTTTTGCAACTCATGACGGACATTGTAATTCCTCGTAAGCGTAAGGCTTCCTTGTCAGTTCAACGGTTAATTTTATCCGTGCGCCTCGAATCCCCAAAAACTACCCCTTTCGTAAAAAGAGACCTTTTAGTCTGCTTCACTAACTTTCTAAACATCCGATCCACACTCTAGCCCTTAATCTCTATTTCACGCTTAATTACGTAGCATGGATACCTGAAGTTAAATAATAGAATACTTATTACATTAAAAGTGGGCGCACTCACAATAACTATTAGTTTATTTTAATTATCCATTTACTATAAGTAACCATATTAGACATTTGTGACATATATGTTTCACTATAAAATTTTCAGACGTCATCGTAACATGTATAGTATATTTTATTTTTAGTTTTTTTCTCGGAGCTTGATGGTTTTTAATAAAATTGATAAGAACGAACTCATATAAGAGTTCAGATAAGAGTATAAATAGAATATATACTCTAAGCACTGACGCAGCAGGAAGACGTTAGGCATGTTGCGCTTAAACGTCTAATGGTGACTCTACAATAGGGATCTATGAACGTCGACGTTGATGGCAAAGCGTCGATGTCGACGCATTGGTTGGTGGTTCTCAACTATTTGGAGAAATGTTGTAATTGGCATATGTTCCATGTTCCACCGTTTCGACAGTTTACTGATCACAGCTGACTAAATAGTTTGAGAACCACCAACCAATGCGTCGACATCGACGCTTTGCCATCAACGTCGACGTTCATAGATCCCTATTGTGGAGTCACCATAATACAAATTGTTACGTTTATTACGTTGTGTTTCGAAAACGATCACCCATAAAGATAAAAATGAGTTTGACTTAAGATACTTAATCAGGAACTGTCATTAAATATTTGTGACAGTATTATCATTTTGGTGACTCAGCACTCTAATTTATTTGAAATTTGTAATAATTTCATGAAGGTGATGGATAGCTAGAATCGATGGTTACGGTCCTGGTGGGCCATGTGATGTCGGTAATACGGCGTGCTTGATATTCCTGGATTTGCAATCGCCTTGTTACGTTTAAAGTTATTGAATTCTAATATTCTATTGTCGACTTGTCTTATAATTTTAATTTTTGAATGGATTCTGTGGAATAGTTGTTCAACGATAGAATTGAGAATTTAAGAAATAATTAAGTCGACTAAAACTGTAAATAAATTCCTTGAATTTGAAAATAAACCTTCTGTCGCCACATTATTTGTAGTCTTTGAGTTCACCCATTTTACCCCCTTAATTTTTCTTGCTTTTCAAGCTAGTAATTTTGACTTTATTAACTTATATAAATGTGTTGACCATAAGTCGATAGGCGGTCTTAAGTTATTAATAAAATTAAGATTATTTTGACCACTGGTAGTTACAAAATGCAGGTAATTAATATTCTAAATACGTGTTTTAATAGTGCTTGCAATGGTTAAACAAATGTGACGTATTCCTGTTTAATAATAAAATAACTTAAATCTAAAATTGCTTTATTGTTTTTTATACAAGCTACATTGTCAATAATTTCCGTGTAAGATTTCTACACAAGAAATATTCTCAATCTTTTTTCAAGATCCATAAGTATTTTTAGGTTTAAGGAAAGCTTAGAATTTAATTTAAAGAAGGCATCTCTACAGGTAAAAACTAAAAGTAAATTTAAGTTATGAAAGAGATGACACTATATTAAACTAAAAGGGCAGATCGAAAGATAAGACAAGAAGCTATAAAATTACTGTTTATGTTGTTGGTACCAGTGCTTATTGCCTCGAGGAATATTCTCGCAAACCGTTTATAGGTGGGGACACGTACGACAGGTTTGTAGATGGGAGAGTGTGATAACCGCGACGGTAACGACGTCGCCTGGTAATAAGGCGACGATATCTACGTCCTACGGAACGAGGGACGTGTCGCGTAACCGTTGCACCAACGAACGCTCCCTTATCTCAGCTGCTGGACGCTAAATGCGAACGTACATTTTCCACAACGGGAATTTAGCCCTCTCCTGTCTCGTGTATGAGAATCCGGATGAAAACAGATAAGGCATGTTGTCATTTTGCCAGAACAAAGTATTTTCAGATTTTATGTGACTTGACACAATGTCGATAACACATTCTTCAATGCTAGAGTTTCTGTGAAATTGAGGGTGTGGTTCTGAACAGTACTCACATCTGATTAATTTGGAGCATTTTGTACTGGACTTAATGAATTTATAACGATGATGATAGTAAATCTTTGTAAGACATCCTAAGAAGTTTGAAAGTCTGTTGTCTATTTTTTTAGATCAATTACATTTGTAATGATCTAAGTAAAAAATATACAGTTCACTCATGATATTTTGTTAGAAATGATAGATGGTGGTACTTCACAAAAACTTACATCCGATCCGAGCTCCATCCTGTAGAGAGAAAAGGAGTGTAGGCATGGTTACAGAACAGGAGAACGCCCACCTCAATAGGAACTTTAATCACAATTAACAATTTTATGACAGATTAAGCTTTGTTTCACAATGACCACAGAAACCCATAAACCACCTATTTAAATCCCACAAGAAATCATCCTTATAACTTTAAACATTTTAAACACATGTTTATGCTAGTAAGATTATTAAAAAGAGTGGGGCGTCTCTTCTCTTGCGCGTCGCTCTCTTCCCCATCTCCTCAACGGCGAGTAGAGACATTCTATATAAACGGCTGTAGCACGCTAGTTTTTCAGTCTCTTGGCTGAGGAGACTCAAGGCGCACCATCTCGCCGCAACACTACATTGGTACCAAGTTGGAGGCGCATGAATATTCCCTAAATCCCAATGTGCATAATTCCCAATGTACATAATTCCCAATGTGCATAATTCTCAATGTGCATAATTCCCAATGTGCATAATTCTCAATGGACATAATTCCCAATGTGCATAATTCCCATTTGACATAAAAATGTTATTGGGGTAAAGAAAATTTTCTTGAAGATAGGGAAAATTTTATGTCATTTGGGAATTATGCACATTGACAATTATGCACATTGGGAATTATGCACATTGGGAATTATGTCCATTGAGAATTATGCACATTGGGAATTATGTCCATTGAGAATTACGCACATTGGGAATTATGCACATTGAGAATTATGCACCTTGGGAATTATGCACATTGGGAATTATATGCACATTGGGAATTATGCACATCGAGAATTATGCACATTGGGAATTATGCACATTGGGAATTATGCACATTGGGAATTATGCACATCGAGAATTATGCACATTGGGAATTATGCACATTGGGAATTATGTCCATTGAGAATTATGCACATTGGGAATTATGCACATTGGGAATTATGCACATTGGGAATTATGTCCACTGAGAATTATGCACATTGGGAATTATGCACTTTGGGAATTATGCACATTCGGAATTATGCACATTGGGAATTATGCACATTGGGAATTATGCACATTGGGAATTATGTCCATTGAGAATTATGCATCTTGGGAATTATGCACATTGGGAATTATGCACATTGGGAATTATGCACATTGGGAATTATGTCTATTGAGAATTATGCACCTTGGGAATTATGCACATTGGGAATTATGCACATTGGGAATTATGCACATTGGGAATTATGTCCATTGAGAATTATGCACCTTGGGAATTATGCACATTGGGAATTATGCACATTGGGAATTATGTCTATTGAGAATTATGCACATTGGGAATTATGCACTTTAGGAATTATGCACATTCGGAATTATGCACATTGGGAATTATGCACATTGAGTATTATGCACATTGGGAATTATGCACATTGGGAATTATGCACATTGGGAATTATGTCCATTGAGAATTATGCACCTTGGGAATTATGCACATTGGGAATTATGCACATTGGGAATTATGCACATTGGGATTTAGGGAATATTCATGTGCCTCTATATCCGGAACTCGTAAAAATGAAAGATAAGGATTAATAATATCTAATAAAGAGCTCTTGGCGTCGTGCAGAATGAAGTAGCGAATTTTTATAACGAATGTCAAATATATTTACACTACCGGACGAAATTGTGGGACCACTTACAAAAATGGGATTAAAAACATAACCGTCTTAAAATATTGATAACTGTCAGATATTAGCGAATTAAATTTTTTCATAGACGATTGGAAAGCTTATAAAATTTTCCGTTAAATAGTCCTCTTTAGAAGCATTTTTGATAAATAGAAACGGAGATTCAATGCGATAAACACAGGTGAATTTTTTGTTTTTTGTGAATTTTCATTGTTCAAGTTCGGTGAGCTGCATTTTATAGAAAAGTAATTGGAAAATTTTGAAATTAAGCTTACTTAAACCTTAAACTATTGGCTTTAAAATAAGCAAAAGAAAATTAAAATATCTTCACTGGTTCAAAAGTTATAAGTAAATGTATGATACGAAAAAACGCAACAATTCTAATGCTCGTTTCAAATTTAACTGCTTAAGGGCATGTGATGGAGAATGACGTTACTGGTAAAGGCAAAAATTTTCCATAAACTTTCTCTTAAAATAATAAATATTTTGACACCAAACTTTGTGGAATTACTTAAAATAACATTAAGAATGTCTTTCTGATACAAATTTGTTTAAATTTTGCCTTAAAATTAACTTTTTAAAAAATTAGCTGATTTTCGAAAAATTAAAAAAATTAGTTTGAAAGCAAAATTTAAACAAACTTGGGTCAAAGAGATCTTTTTAATGATATTTTAAGTAATTCCACAAAGTTTGATGTCAAAATATTTATTATTTTAAGAGAAAGTTTACGGACAAATTTTGCCTATACAGGTGACGTCATTCTCCATCACATGCCTTTAATACATGGTAAATAGTCCAAGAGGAGAGGAAACAAAAGAATTTTTGCGTTTTGTTCTTTATTCACATTTACTTATAACTTTTGAACCAGTGAAGATACTTTAATTTTCTTCGGCTTATTTTAAAGCTTATAGTTCAAGGCTTGATTTAGCTTAATTTCAAAATTATATCCAATTACTTTTCTAGAAAATGCAACCAACCAAACTCGAACAATGAAAATTCAAAAGAAACAAAAAATTCACCTGTCTTTATCGCATTGAATCTCCGTTTCTATTTATCAAAAAAGCTTTTAAATAGTAACATTTAACGGAAAATTTTATAAGCTTTCCAATGTAAAGGAAATCTAGTTCCAAAAAAGGATCGAATATTTCAGGATAAATTCACAGGCTAAATTGTTTCTTTTCAATAGTCCAGGAGATAATTTGTTAATAAAGAATCTTGGTTCCATCCGGCGAGAAAATTCGCGAGCATTAAAAGTCAAATTATTACACAGTTATGAAAAAATTCTATTTCTAAAATACGTTTTATAATCTACTGTCATAATCATATAATTATTACATAATTTGACTTTGTTCTACATCAAAAGCAGGATGTAGAGGAAATGGAAATAAAAAACGATGAAATCAGTATATGAATCATATAAATAAAAAAATTTCTGTAGACGTGATAGCTGTATTATTTTTCTTAACATTCGTATGCAGTATGAACCGGGAACGTGTTCACATTACTATGAAGGTGAGTGAAACTTTTATATCTTTCGAAGCAATATCAATTTTTGAAGTTGTTCCCTTATGTTTGTTTTTAATTATTTTTCATTAAACTAGCGGTAGACGGAAAAAAATTACAACAAGTACAAATATTTACAGTTACTTGGATACATTAGTCACTTTAAAAAGTTTTTGTTTGTTCAACTGAAATCAAATTTAAATTAACAGTGGATTTTTATTTCAGATTTGCGTGATCGTTGCGTTGCTTACACAAATTTTTGCATCTGCAGATGGTAAGCACAAAAATACTTTTTTAAACATGTATTTAAAGTGCAAATTTTAATATGTAAAAAGTAAATTAGTTTTTAAAAAATGCAGATCTTTAAACTGCTTTACGTATTCGAAAAATACAAAACATTAGGAATTGGGCACAATTATTTTCCTTTTATATGTTTTATATCCTATATTTTTTTGTAATTAAACATGTCTAAAAAATAATTATTATGATATAGTTAATTCATAATTTTAAATCTGAGTTATTAATATAATAATTAAAAGAGTATTAGAACATGATTTGACAATTTTTTCATTTTTATAAAATTTTAATATTTTATTTTTGAATAACTTTAATTGGCATAGATGTCGGGAAACAAATATTATTTTATAAAACCGTTGACACGAGACAAGAAAATTGCAGGATGCGATTACGCCATTACGTATGAGAAATATTCATATTTACGGGACATGGTTTTGTTCGATTATATATGTACACACGCTTTTAATTTGTAGTATTAAATTAAAATCCTTAATAAATTATTTTGTATTATTTAATCTCCTTAAGCATTTTTGTCCGAATAACTTCGTTGTATTTTAAATGAAAATGAACTTTACTTGTTTTGCATTCTTTTAATTTAAGAATTTTTTATAATGAATGATGCTTATTTATCATTCATATTATATATTAGTTACTATAAGCAAGCTTTCTCGACGTTCGATTGAGGTTGAAACAAAATTGAAAAATTAAAAGTTAAAAAATTTCTAAATTGTATATTTCCAAAACTGGGTTTTGAGGCTTAAGAGTAGTACTGTACTATGGATTTGAAATTTCTTCATTTACAACTGTAGTACTGTAAGCATACTTGTCTAAATAAAAAATTTCAAATCTGCATAACTTTTTCTTAAAAATCGTACAATAATTTGCAAAAATGAGGATTGATGCTTAATACGATACGATACCATTTAGGAAAATGAAAAAAAAATTTAGTAAGATACAAACAATTTACGAATATAACCAAAATTGACGTTTTTGGGCAATGTAAGGTAATATTTCAAAAAATCCTGACGTGTTGAGCTATTTTTAAGGTCACATTCTGATTTAAAAAATTTACAAGAATCGCCTCCCATTATTTTTACAACAGACATGTACAAAATTTTGCAGGCCTGTGTTATTTTATTTTAAAAAATCAAAATTGTCAGTAGTTGAGCTTCTTATTATAATAATATACTGATGATATGAGTAACAGTTTAGCAAGGGTTTTTTAATGTTTAAATTAAATTTTTTCCGCTGAGTGGTGGGGCCCCTTTTGTTTGGGGCCCTCCGTAATGTGAGGGTTCACTGTATGTTAGTTTCGCCACTGACAATCGACTGTTTTCATTATACTTAACTGTTTTTTGCATTTTTTATTAATTTTATGCAAAATAAACATTTTTAATTGTATTTTTAACAGATAAAGTTGGGACAAGCTTAACAATAACTGGAAATGACGACAATGGTGGTAAATCATATTGGTATGTAGTTAAGAAAAATGGTGACGAAAGTGGTGGAAGTATTGTAATCTTTGAGCCAAATAGCGCTTCCATTGGAGGTGGAGGAGGAGGCTGGTATAGGAGCGAAAGCGGAGGATCAGGGGGTGGAGGAGGAGGAGGAGGTGGCTGGTACAGCAGCGAAAGCGATGGAGCAGGAAAATGAGGAGAAGGCGGTGGTTACAATGAATATGGCGGCTCGTTTAAATAATCTGATAAATTTAATCAACTGTTACAATTTTTTAGGTAACACTCTTTTTACGAAACATAATCCTTGACTTAAAAAAATGCTGGACTTGCTTCTACTTCTACTGATAATTTTAGGTTATAATTATGCTAAAAACTAATGGGGGAAGTGTGTTAAAAATAACCTACTTAATATAATTCAAATTATTAATACAAACATTATTCGATTTAGTAAGTAAGTATGGCCTACGTGGCCAACACTAATAACTACATATTTTTCGAATTTTCAAGGTTTTGGTAAAAATTAAATTGATAAGTCAAATGATATTCAAGAATGTTTTTGTTATTAAAAACTCACATTTGATTTAATAATTTTAATTGAAATTTGCAAAATATTCCATTTTAATTTACAATGTAAAAATTTGTAAATATATATTATAGTGTAAAGTGCTTTAAAGCTCGCACAGAAAACTTTGTTAACTGCGTAGTGAATAATGTTAAATTTTTTTTTTATCAAAAAATATATGTGATCCAGGGAGGTAAAAAAATAACACAAATTCTATAGTATGTCATGTAGCAACGTTTCGCTTCATCAGGCTATTTTATTATAAAAAATATATACAAAAATTAATAATCTCTTTAGAAAAATTATATAATAAAAAAGCACATAACATATAAAATAGTTAATTAGCGTGTAAAAAACAAAAATTACCTAAATTCGTTACAACTTTAAACATTTTGTAACGCGTCAAAAAAATTAATAAAATTGTGTACAGCATCGAGTATTTAAAAACATTTTAAAAACGACCAGACAGATAACCGATGCTAACTCAAACTAACTAATTACTTAAAAATATAAAATTTTATAAATATCAAGAAGTTATTAAACTTAATGCGAGATGAATTACAAATATAAACAAGCGGTGTATAAATAACAAGGACAAACAGTAACTATTGAAGAAAACTTATTCATGAATTTATTCTGTTAATTAAAGAGAAAACATTTTTATTGAAAAATAGGATGTTTTCATTTTTATTTCAGGAAGTTTTACCATAAAACGAATAATCAAACAGATTTTGATAAAACTTGATAAAACTCTGTCACATATATTTTAATACTAAAAATTATTAATTGACGAGATAGTGATCAAAGTTTATATAGTTAAATAGACACAGATATGTAATGAACCGATATTGTTTTTAAAAAAGGACAATAGGTTCTTATGAGAGTTGCAATAAATTAATTTGTAAAAATATTTCACGTTTTTCACAATACAGTTCCGAAGTTCTGACATTTTAGAATGTTGATTTTGATCGCACATGAAAAATAGTCATATTTAAAAAGTAAATAAAGTTAATAAATTTAATATATACAATTATTTACCCAATGGGAAATGCCTATGTAATGCCGTTGCTTACTATCGGCGCGGTACAGATCTAGGGTTCATGCCATTATTCAGCCAAACTCTGGCAAGTTATAATGCTGGCGCGGTACTGAAAGCATCTTCAATTCAGTCTTATGCCGATACTAATAAAAAAAATAATTTTTAATTTAAAAAAAATATATTTATTTTTTTTGTAATATTTTTAAGAAATTAGTTAATGGTTTCGTTGCACCGATCACTTCTAAGACCGTCTAGACTTGGTAAAGACTGACAAGTTTCTTTTGTTGGATATGTTTACGAAAGATTATTTAACAGCCAAAACATTTAAGGATCTTCACTCGTATGACATAAATAATAAATAAACTATATACATGGCCTACATAATCAATCATTATTTTAAATCGCTTCCCCAAATTACTTCTCGAGTGAATAACTTGATCCTGGCAATTTTTGCTCACCACTTCACTGTCACCTAAAACTCGTAAAATTAATAGAAATACAAAATTTGCCTCGATTGGCATTTCAATGTACACTCTGCGTTTTTTTTTAAAACGCAGTTGTTATCCACGCGGAAGCCCGGAAATTCGATCTATTTTATTGAATAACTGATTATTGATTTTTTTCTGCGAATATATAAAATACCAATAATTTTAAGTAAGAGAAATTATTTTATAAACATAAATTATTTCAACATGGATAATTTCAGTTAATAATTTACTAATTTTATAAATCATTTACCCTATAAGTTCTTTTTATTTAATTTAACTTTTAATTTATTTAATAAAAAAATTTAAAATAATAACCAAACAAGTGAAATAAAAAAAATTAAAATAAAATTTTTATTTTACAAAGACTACATTAATAAATAAATAAGCAATATATATTTAGCTTTTTAATGTCAATATTTAAATAATAAATTCTTAAAACTAAGATGTGAAAAATTGTTAATTTTCATAAACAATGTTATTTAGTTTTCCATAATTAATATTAAATATTTTTATTTTGCTAAATAATATTTTAAGCAATAGAAGAATTAAACACTTTTGAAATTAAAAGTATATACCTAATGAAAAAATAAAATTACAAAATCTCAAAGAAATTTGAATATTTTAATTTTTAATTTGAATCAACAACAATTTTGTAATTATTTGTAAAAAAAAGTGTACCTGATTGAATAAAATTAAATAATTTCATTTAATTAATTTCTTTTTTTCAAAAATATTCTAACAATATTTTAAGAAATTTTTAAAATTAATAAAATAAAATGTTAATGTTTAATTTTTTTTTAAATTAATTTCATTAACGTTTATTTCTATATTTAATAATTTACAAACATATTTTTAAAATTATTTGTTTCTTATCTGTTGTTAATTTAAAATATTCGATTAATTAAATTTATTTTAGATAAGAGAGAAAAAGGTTAGAATATATTTTTTGTTCAATTTAATTCATTTTAATTAATTTTCAAGCTTAATTATTTTCATTAATATTTTAAACAATAAATTCTTTTAAAAAGCTTGTAATGATGTTCGTATTAAATTAAATTTTATTCAAAAAGTTATCAAGTAATTTTTTATTTTCATTTCGATATTTATTATTTTACTAAAATATTAATTTTTTAATTATTTGTTTCTTATCTGTTGTCGGGTTCTCTCTAACTCGTTTAATTTTATTTAATTTTTAATTAATTTAATTTAATAAGTTTTAATTATTTTTAAGTCTGGAAAAATAAATCTTATAAATTAAAAAATTAAAACTTTTTATTTATTTATACAATATGTTTAAAGATTGCGTAATTTTGTTAAATCATTTATTTCTAAAAAACTTTAATTATAAAAATTGAGTAAATTCTATTACTTAAACGAAAATGCCTTTCAATACATTATAATTATGTAAATAATTTGTACAATTTACTTTTGTATTAAATATTATTGAAATTAATTATTTAAATAATATTTTATTTTTAAATAATAATATTAAATTAAAGTTATAAATAATAATTAATAATTATTAGTTATTTTTTTTTACATATTTTGCAAATATTGTATAAGAATATTTCTTTAGGAAAGTTAGGAGATTGTATTGTATAAACTGTATATCAGTATATACAAAGGATAAATAAACTCTATTCTATTTATTTATTTATTTTTGATAATGAATATGTTCCAGAACTATTAAAACGTAAATAGCATATAATCCAGGTCTGAACCTCCCAAAGTTGTTTCTCTCGACTCTTAACTACCCGTCGTAGCCGAGTGGTATTAGCGTGCGATTACCGCGAGCGAATTCGTCTATAGGGCCGTGGGTTCGATCCTCCCTTGAGCGTGCGAAATTTTAATTTATAGGTTAAGTGTTTATATGTATTATAATTGTTAATTAGTCTTAGGTCTATAATAATTAAGTGTTTAAATGTACAATTAATCTTAAATTATAAAAATAACAATCTGAAAACAGGATTGTTTTTTTTCCATACAATCGTACTGAAAAATTACAGTTATGAAATATTATTATTATTATTATTATTAATATTCTTAATTCAAATTTTTTTAAAACTATTATTATAAATAGTATTATATCAATCAATATTCGTAAAGCTTGTTCCTATAGCTTGTGTCGGTATATTTGTCAGCCACACAGGATATCGCAAAAAAAATTGACTTCGGCACAATTCAGATTTTCTATGCAGCCAATATTATGCCAGTATTGGCAGTCGGTACAGCCTTAGTACCGTCAGACAGTACCGGACCTTGTTATCATCCCAGTATTATGCCAGTACCGCGCCAGACCTCGCTGCCAGTACCGCGCCGACATTGCCAGTATTGGCGCAGTACTCAGCCGATGCTTAATTTCCTCTTGGGTAATTATATATTAGTAAAATTAAATTTAAACCTAGCCTCAAAATAATGGTCTCTGTTATGACTAGTATTGTCATACGATATAGAACCTCCTTAAAGTAAATTTATTTGAATTAACATGTATCATCTCAAAGATGTTACGTTTGAAAAAATGTAACTCTTTTGCGTAGCTAGTTCCTTTCCATCCTAATAATATATTATGCCTGAAATTTTTTACTTTTTTTGTTCTTAAATGAAAAAGTAAACTTTTAACACCCAGCCATAGTAAATCTCACAATATCGATAAGCCTAATAAAACTAAACACATACTAAAACCAAAACATATTTTTCAACCATTTGTGCTTCTGTTACAGAAAAGAAGAAACCTACGCTATTCAGTGATTTTTACAATTACCTTAAAAATATAACTTAACAAAAATGCTTCTTTAATTAGTATCCAGAGTCAATTGATATCATTAAAAATAAATTGTAAGGTGTGATTGGAAATAACAAATCTTTGTTTTTGATATAGTAAACCCGGCAAAATTATTTTTCGAAAAACTCATAAGATATTTGTCTAAGCATAAGTTGAATTTATAATTGTAATTAGTAGCTATGCAATAAATTAATTACTAATAATTGAGACTCCCAATTCAAAAACCGGTCTGACGCTCGAGTTCGCCGTCTTGAAGCCAGCCAGCGCATCAAAATTTCAGTAAAATTGAAATTCAAAATTTTAATTTTAAAATCATACTTCCTTATACAAAATAAAAAGACGCATCTGTTTTTCCTTCGACTTTTTTTGTAGGACTAATACTTTAGGTTAGAATGGGCAAAAACTAAAAAATTTTGTTTTCAAAATTTAATTTAGTTTTAAAACATAACTCGTCATATATTGGTCAAATCTTAATGGAATTAATTGACACTTAGTATACTTACGCATTTGGATCTAGAGACACTGACAAAGTTGCAGTATATGCGAGGAAAAGTACTAAAAGTAGTATGCGAGGAAAATTTTTGTTTTGATCATTAGAAAGAACTTAAAGCGGGAAAGTTGTTTATTAATATCCAAAGAAGTTTTCTGGAAATTTGAGATCAATTTATCAAAAATTGACAGAGATATGCAATTTTTAAAAAACACGTGGCGGCAAAGAATACAACAGCGCGAGGTTCTAGCACTTTTAAGGTGTAAAGTATAGTAACAAATCTCTGAATCAAAAAATAAATTTATAACTTTCATAAACCGATTTATTTTATACTGTTAAAAACGGTTTCAATTAGAAATGCATGATTATTTTTGTCTTTAAAAAGTAGTTATTTACATGTATAAAAGCTATATGTATGCATCAATGTTGATGATCGCGTGTTTGTAAACAAATTAGAATTCCCATTGCAACGCATACTTAATTTTCAAAAAATGTGTGTGTTTGGTGTTCGCTATGTACAAAAGCGTTTTTCAATTTTAATGTTTTTAATTGTTAATATTAATTAATTAATTAATTAATGTGGAGGAGTCTAAATTTTCAAACGAAGGTCACGAGAGAACTGAAAAATAAGATTCGTCAAAAAAAAAGGAAGAAAAAATTATTATTAATGTTTAGTTAATGTACGTTTAAGGGTTTGTAAATTAAAAGTTTGTTCAATAATTTGTAAAGTTATAATAAACATTTTTAGTAATACGTAATTAATATTTTGCATTCCTTTTATTAAAATCATTCACTAATTTTCAATGTTTTTTTCAATTGACAATCAGTACAAAGAGAAATGGTTTATAAAAGTTATAAATTTAATTGACATTTTTAAATTCAGAGATTTGTTACTATAATTTACACCTTAAAGGTGCTTAAAGCTCGTGCAGTTGTCTTCTTTGCCCCGCGAGTTTTGTTACAAATTGCATATCTCTGTCAGTTTTTGATAAATTGATCTCAAAATTTTCAGAAAACTTCTTTGGATATTAATAAACAACTTTCCCGCTCTAAGTTCTGTCTAATGATCAAAACAAAAAATTTTCCCGCACACTACTTTTCAGTGGAACTTTTACAAACAGGTCTCTTTTTTTATAAAAAAAGAATTAAACAATGGATGTTTTTAAACTTTTTTATGACTGTCAGAGTCTCTAGACCCAAATGCATAAGTATACTAAGTTTCAACTAATTCCATGAAGATTTGTCCAATATATGACGAGTTATGTTTTAAAACTAAATTAATTAAATTTTGAATACAAAGCTTTTTAGTTTTTGTCCATTCTAACCTAAAGTATTGGTCCTACAAAAAAAAGTCAAAGAAAAGAAGATGCGTTTTTTTTTATTTTCTGTAAGGTATTAGGTTTTAAGAATTAAAATTTTGAATTTTAATTTAACTGGAATTTTGATGCGCTGACTGGCTTCAAAACGGCAAACTCGAGCGTCGGACCAGTTCTTGATTGTATTACAAATTGAATTCTAAAAACGAAAATTCTTTTGAAAAATGCTGTGTGTACTTTGTAGACACAAGCAGTTTGGATTGTTACTTTTTTTATATATTGGAATTCTTAATTAAAATCTTGTTTTCTGCCAAGGCGGATACAGTGTTTGAGCTAAGTGATGTAATTTAAGTTAAC
Source organism: Ganaspis brasiliensis (assembly GCA_037103525.1). Classification (NCBI taxonomy): domain Eukaryota; kingdom Metazoa; phylum Arthropoda; class Insecta; order Hymenoptera; family Figitidae; genus Ganaspis; species Ganaspis brasiliensis. Next base: position 1,548,521 of record JAZKLR010000045.1, on the reverse strand, counting down.
AAAAGTGTGGAAAACAATATGTAAATTGTAGGTACTTTCCAATCAAAGTCGGAATTCTCGTAACGGTCTTCTAACGACGCAATCTAAATTCCGAAGACGCCTACACCGAACTTGCGCATAAATGCAAACATAGAGGGAAACTTGGTGGAAACTCGCCAACACCGACTTGTGTCAAGGGAACGTAGAAGGCGAGTTGAAATTCCGGAAACGTCGATGCCCGACCTTTCAACGATCTGATCCACACGTCTTGTTGGTTCTTAAATATATATTCGTGTGGAAACATTTGAGATCAGTTTATTAATACTTAATAATAATAAATTCAATATTGTTCTGTTATAGAAACAATTGGGCAGTCATTTATTAAAATTCAACACTATTATACATTTTCCGCAAAAATTCCTCGGAAAGTTTCTAAGAAAGTTATTAATCACCTAAACTGTAACTGAAGAAAAATTCTGTACGCTAATCTACAAATAATTCAAAATGACTCATAAATTTGTATCGTTTAGCATAATTTTTCGAATAATTTGAATATTTTTCTGGTGTTACTTTAGACATCAGTTTTGTGTGATGGAATTTACACTCATATTTTCGGATGCATGCAAAATACGACGATTCAAAATGCAGTAGCTATGACGCATAAATGATTGATATACATCCATTTACACTCGAATAACGTGGCTGGCGTTCTCTCCTGACTGTTGCATTACTCACAATAGTCTTTGAATAATGGAACAGGAGTAGCTAGAATTTACGCCGAAATGATTTTTACAATTACAGCTCCTGTTCAAAATACCCCGTTTTCCAACAAAGATCTTTGGCTTAATTTCAAAACCTGAATTTCAATCGGCAATACGATTATAGAATGCATTTATTTCATGACGCTCTCTTTTCATCCCTCACATTATTTTTAATTTATAACTATAAGTTAAATGTCGGTATTCATTTTGTAATTACTCATGTAAATTGATTTATTTTTAGTTTTAATTTAAGCTCAGAAATTAAAGAAATGTTTTAAGAAAAAAGAAAATAATTCAAACTTGAGAAAAAAATTTCAAAATCTTAATAATAAATTGAGAAAATTTAATAATGGGAAACTAGAGAATGTAATTAAAAATTAAAAAAAAATGATTGAAAATTGAGATAAATCACTTCATTTTCATATCATGTGCTTAACACTGTTTTTTCCTGAGTAATATCGGATCACTCCAAGATAAATCAGTTGTAATTAAAAAAATAATTAAAATTTGAGAAAAAAGTTTTAAAAAAAATTACATAATATATTTAAGATAAAAAAAAGTTAAAGAAAATATCAGAAAATACTTTAAGCTTTCAGAAGTTCATTGAAAAACGAAGAAAACAATTAAAAGTTAGAGAAAATAAATGAAAAAAGATAAACATAATTTAAAATTAAAGAAAATAATTTTTAATTAAAGAGAAATAATTATTAAAAACTTTATGAAAATTATGAAAAAGAAGGAAAGTGATTAAAAATTAAAGAAAATATTTGAAAAGTGCACGAAATAATTGAAATGTTAAAAAAATAGTTTACAATTTTATAAAACATAAAACAAGAAAAAAATAATAAAAAGTAAAGGAAATAAATTTTGCAAAATAATTGAAAAATGATTTTAAAATTTAAAACTTGAAGAAAATAATTGAAATATGATACAAACAATAAAAATTTATAAAAAATAAATAGGTAAATTTGATTGAATATATGTTTAAAAAAGAAAATAATTACAAATTACTTAAAAAATTTTAATTAAAGAAAATAATTAAGAAATCACAGAAAATCATAAAAGTGCATTTTTTAATAATGTTAGTGTTTTTAAAAGGTTAAACAACCTATGCTATTAAAGCATGAATTTTATTTTATTAAAAGAACGAAAGTAGTCGAAAATTGAAGAAAATAATATAAACATAACATAAATAATTGAAAATTAAACGAAATAATTAAAATTTCAGATAAATAGTTTGAAATTTTGGAAAGGCCTTTTAGTTGAATGTGGCCCGTTTATATTTCAATAAATAAATAAATAAATTATAAAGCAAACGAAAAAAATTAAGAATTGAAGGAAATAAATTTTGTCATCTTAGAAGTTAATTGAAAAAAATGAGAATAACTAAAAATTGGAGAAAAGAATTCAAGAAAGCTAAAAATAATTGTAATATACGATACTTAATAAAGTTTTTTGAAAACTATAAAAAGAAATGAAAATAATTGAAAATTGAAGGAAAAAGTTAAAATTTTAGAAAAATACTAAAAAATCTTTTAGATCTTAAAAACTAATTTTACAATATGAGAATAATAATTAAAAATAGAGGGAAATAATCGACAAATAATAAAAATGCTTTTAAATTGGATTAAAAATAATTGAAATATACTGAAAATAATTTAAGATTGAGATAAAAACGAAAAGATGAGGAAAATAATTTAAATATAAAAAATTGATAACAAGTAAGCATAATAATTCGCTTTCTCATAAAGGAAGCAAAAAATTAATAATGTATAAGTTAATTTGGGGAAGTTATTAAAAAATGAAGAAATTAAAATGTAAAAAAATCTTGATCAATTATAAACTTTATATAGGTCAATCAATTCGTCTTGAGATAAGGAATATGATTTTTGTATTTATTAAGTTGTGTATTTTTATCATGAAAATTTTTTTTGCAAAAAACGATTTTTTTCGATGAAAGAAGGTGCTCAAAAAAATTTGGTTGGGTATTTTCAAAAATCCTTGTGTCCAAATTTAGATATTCGTGAGCTTAATAAGTTATCCAAATTTTATTGGAATCTGTTGAAGTATTCTCGAGATATCTCGTACACAAAAAACGCTACACACACACACACACACACACACACACATACATTTGGATATTTGCTTAGGAATGAAAATTTACGCGTTAAATGAAAATAAGTCGATTTAGACTACTTTTGGAAAATCGAAAATCTTAACGATCACAAAGCTTCCTCCATGAGGAATCAATAATTGAAAAATCGTTTATAGCATGGAAAATTGATGATAATAATTTAAACATTCTAAATTTGAGATAATAACTGAAAATTTAGGAAATTAATTGAAAAATGATGAAAATATTAAAAAATGGAGAAAATATTTGCAAAATAATAAAAGAAATGAAAATTGAACAAAGTAATTGAAAATTGAGATATATATATTTGAAAGTTCAGGAAATTAATTTAGAAATTATGAAAAATGATTGAAAACTGAAGATAATAATTGTAAAAAGAAAAACATATTGGTAAATTTTAAAAGTTAATTTAAATTTGCAATGAATAATATAAAAGTTAGGAATAAATAATTAAAGTGATTCAATCATGATGATGAAAAAATAATTAAAATGGAAAAAGCGATTGAAGAAACTAAACAAAATAATTTAAGATTTAGGGAAACAATTAAAAAAATTATCTCTGTCAAGTTGTACCTCAAGTATTTATTTGGTCTGAGTAATTTTTGGTATTCATTTTTTGAAATATTACTTGGGGATTTTTTTTTGGATCGCTGGATAAAAATCCCATCTCAATTTTGAAAAATAGTATAAAGCGAATCTAAAATGTATTTGCTCGAATTCATTTTAGAATCCGACATTTTGAATTTTGAAAAAACAACTTTGAATTCGTGATTAGCGACCCCAGAAACCCCCGAATGACAATTTTTAAGTGAATTCAAGTTCATTTTTAAAAAATTGTTCTCCATTTTTGAATCCGACATTTTAAATCCGCCATTTTGAATTTGCCATTTTGAATTTTAAAAATACGACATTGAATTCGTGATGAACGAGCCCAAAAACACCCGAGTGTTAGGCCGAGTGTATAGCCCTCTACGAACGAATTCGAGTACCTAGGGAAAAAAACTACGTTGATCTTATTAAGATAATTGACAATATGTAAAATTTTTTTTTTTTATTTGTTTATAGCAATATATTTATTAATGCAAACTAAAAATTAAAAATCCTTTTCGACCATTCTCTTAAAAATTTGATTAAGATTATTTGGAAAAAAAAAGCAAAAAACGGTTATCCAAAACAATTTTCTGTGAATTGTAGGCTCTAGGTTATTTTGAACCGTACTTTTCATTTTCAAACCACTGTGAGTCGTCATCATCAGAAAGAAAATATAATTTAGTTCGGTTAAGTCTCAGTTCGCACGATTTTTTTAGGTTAGTTTTTTGAAATTTAAATTTATCGCAGTTAATAATTAGAGTTAAAATCCTTCCGAGTATTTTAAAAAAAAGTTAAAATCGGTTAAAATTAAGCGATAAGGAGAATTTTGTCCAAAATATCGACTTTTTTCCACTGTGGCGCCGCACAGTGTTCTGAAACTGGAATTTACTGTTCAAAATCGACTACAGGTCACAAATCTTAACCGATTTCAAAAGTTTTTTTTGTAACGATCAGCTATAAATTCTTAAAAAAATGGTCCTTCTCGATTTTTAAATTAATTATTATTTATAACATTTATAAATGTAACAATTCTCTTAAGTATTACTATAAATGCAAATCAAAATTTATCTAACTATAAAAATTAATATTTACTTTCTTTACAATGTTCGCAGTTTTTTGACAGCTGTCAACTGTCAAATTGACATAAAATATTTATCATATTTGTTTATTTATAAATGTTATAAATAATTAATTCAAAAATCGGGAAAGACCATTTTTTTAAGAATTTATCTCTGATCGTTTAAAAAAAAAAAAATTTTAAATCGGTTAAAATTTGTGACCTGTAGTCGATTTTGAACAGTAAATTCCAGTTTCAGACTACTGTGCGCCGTCAGAAGGAACTAAACTTTATGTAAATAAAACAATTGAGTAACGCTTAAGGCCAGCTTACTCTGAAAAACATGTTTTTTTTCGAGCCAGTATCATTTTGACACATGACTTAATTTTAGATTGTTATATTGTACAGAATGGAAATGTTATTTTGTACAACTGCTAAATGTTATTTTGTACAGTTTTGAAAAATGAATTTGTTATTTTGTACAATTTTTTAAAAAAGCAATAAAACATTGGAAGTACAATATTTTAGCTTTTTTAAAGAATTGTACAAAATAACAAATTCATTTTTCAAAATTGTACAAAATATCATTTAGCAGTTGTACAAAATAACATTTCCATTCTGTACAATATAACAATCTAAAATTAAGTCATGTGTCAAAATGATACTGGCTCTTTTTTTCAATACATTTTATTTATAATACATAAAATGTTAAGTAATAAGTTTTTTTTACATATGATAGTACATACAGGAAGTTACTTGAAATTTTTTTTTTTTTTTCAAAATGTCGGTCTTGAAAATGGCTGCTGAAAGTTATCCACTTCGTAGATGGATGACATAATTTCTTGGAAAAGAATTATCTGAAAGCAAAAAACAGAACGGTTTCATGTTCTGTATCGAATTGGCTATGACCTCAAGCAGAATGAAACATTTTCAATGAAAAAAAAACAAAATGGTGGACTTTTGAATTTTTTCAACCTTTTTTTTCACTTTTAATTGTTTATAACTTTTTCAAATAATAATGAATATTTCTGGTTCTGATTGAGGCCATAGCCAGACCTCTAAAGAGTAAAATGCCGTTTTGTTCATATCGCTAAGTGCAATCGTTTTGAAATGAGACTGTCATCCATGCGAAAAAACGTGGTTCGGAGAAAAATCAGTTCAAAGTTTTTATTCTTGAAAAATCGTAAAAAAGTGAATTTTACTTACATATCCATTTTAGCTGCATACACAATTAATTCCTTGGCTTCGTAAGCATCATTCTGAAGAATTCTTGCATTTCTTAAAGCAGTTCTGTGATCCTTAGACGCTTAAGTAGCTTCTAGCTCAGCTCGATCAACACGTCTGTTTTTGGCCCTATCAGCAAAGTGCCTTGCTCCCCACTCTTTTATACCTGCTTCTCGGTCTTGCTGACCTTCGGGACTAATTCTATACTATTTCTACGAGTATACAGTAGCAATTTAAAAAAAAAAATTTCGATTTTTTCAAAATTGTTCAGAATAACCTGGCCTTAATCAAGATTCGTCGATTAGATGATTTAGGTGGATCCCAGTAGAGTTTTTATTAATTGTCAAACTTATTGATAAACAACGCACAAGGTAAATTTTCCCTAGTCCTAAAAGAATGTTTTGAAAAACCTTAGAAATAGTTTATAGAAGATTGTAAATTGCTTTTGAAGATAAAGAGAGGACAAATGAGGAAAAATTTAACAGTAATCTCGCAAACCGTGCTGGACCAAACAATTCCCTCGCTGCTTCTTCCGTAGAAGTTGCTCGTTTTATGTACACCGCGCTGCTTTGAGTCGTGTACGCGATACGTACCCTCTCAGAAAAACAACCTGCAACCCTTTCTCTGCTCTCATTTTCTCTTTTCCTCATTCTCTTTCTCTCATCTTCGTGCTCAACCTTCCGTCTCTCTAGATCCTCATCCTTTCATCTTGTATCTCATCGTTTTTGTCTGCCTCTTCTGTACTGGACCAAACTCTAGTACAATCACGGCAGAAAATTTTCATCTCAAAATTTCGACCAAGATTGAAAAGTTTTTCATTCCTTTCGTAAATCTCTGCACTATGGAAAACATCCGCATACATTGAAGCTCATGGATGGATATACACTGCTCAACAGAATAGGAGGGGAATAAAAGAGAAAAGGGGTTCTCCGGGATATACGTGTAAGTATATATGAGTTATACGCATTCAGTGGAATTCTTGAAGAATCCAAGAGACGCTCTCTATTGCTGTGAAGTAAAATTCCGCCGGGAATATAAGTAGTGAGTACGAGAGACCGTAGTCGAGTTGTGTCCCAGAAAATTCAACGTGATCCCGAGTTTCGAGTAAAAAAGAAACAGCTGGAGCTTGGCAAAAAATTCGCTCGCGCAGCTCGCCAATAAAAAGATGTTGAAATGTCTTTGTGCATTTTCCTTTGAGGGCACTCGATTTTTCAGAAAATCTTTAATGGAAATTATGATAAATCGAGCCAATTCTTAACTCAGAAAATATCTGGATACATTTTTCATGCATTTCATTTTGATTTGGATTAAAAGTTTTAATCAATTTGAATTTAGAAGCAAGCGTGTTTTTAATTTTTTTTGTTCAGTAACATTAATATAATGCCGAAATGTAGATATGAAAGGGTAAAATGTGAAAACAATACGATTTTTAATTAACTCAAATATTCGTAATTAGAATTGTATTTTCTTTTTATGCTCCCAGGCATTTCGTCCTGTTACATTTTGTATGCAGTAGTGTATAAATAACATATGCGAGATGAATTTTTAATAAGGTAGGCATTTAATTAAAACCGAGAGAAAGATATTTATTATAAATGCAGAATATACCAGTTTCCATACAAAGGCAGCGTTTTAATTTAATGTAAATAATATAACAGTAGATAGTGGTGCAAAAGAACATATTTGTGAATAAATGTTAATTCATCTTTAAGTATTTATAGTTATAGATAGGCAAAAAGTATAACATAATGCTGATAGTAAAAATGTTGAAATTTTAAAAGAGGCAAAAATTTATATATTGGCAAAAAGTATAACATAATGCTGATACTAAAAATGTTGAAATTTTAAAAGAGGACTTCTTTACAGAAAAGCAAACTAAGGAAGTGGATACTCTCTTTGCAAAGGCTCGAGAGAAGTTGCTGTATGTATATGAAAACTAACCTCATTTCCTTGTGAAAACAATTCAGCCTACAAACACGAGATTGGATTTTTCCTAGTACACTCTTTTGAGCGTACTTGAAGAATTTTTTAAAATAAATTTCTGTCAAGATGAGAATTTTACTACTTACTCTACAGTTGTATAATATTTACTTAAGAATTCGGATGGAACAGTAAAATTATTAAGTTTTCACCAAGGAAGATAAATAAAGAACAAATTAAATTTATTTTCTAAACATCTTCTTGTAGGCTTAAAGTTTCAATTTCTTTTTCAATCAATATTTCTTACTGAAAACATTTTTGTAATGTGTAATAAAGAAAATACTTAAAATTTAAGATGCCGGCGTCAAAATGGCGGATATTGGTAAAATAGTAAAAAATTAATATCTGTTAGACCAGTCTTTAAAGTTTTATATTAAAATGATTGAAACTTGGTATACATATAGGTGTTTTTTTGGGTTGTAGGTTACAAATCTGTTAATAATTGTTCAAAATTCAAAATGACGTATCCAATATGCCAAAAATTATGAAACTCAGTACATAGGGTTTTTTGGGGTCAAAGATCCCGAATCCATTCTTATTTTTTTAAAATTTAAAATGGCGGATCCAATATGTCGAAAGATTAAAAAAACCGATTAATGATTTTAATAAAGAATGAAGCTTTTTTGAATTTCATGTCCGTCACATTGGATCCGCCGTTTTGAATTTTAAAATATTATATATCAAATATTATAGAAAAAAATAGAAAATAAATTTATTGAATTCGAAATCTGGGACCTAAAAGACCCTTATATACCAAGTTTTACAAATTTTGGCAAAAGTTTTGCATTTTCGTCCGCCTTATTGGATCCACCATTTTGAGTTTTGAAAAATTATGTAAGGATGTAACAGTCATAAATATTTTTAATACAATACTTAAAGAGAAATAAAACAAGATTCATTTGTATAGTACAAAATTCATAAAATTTTGGAATTTAAAAAAAATTAAAAAAAATAATTGAAATTTGAGGTAAAAAATAGATACTTAACCCTTTCAGTCATATATTTTTTGTTCTAACTTACTTTACGGTTCTTGACACTTTCCGCAGTTTTTGGGGTCGCTGATTACGAATCTGAAGTCAATTTTCAAAAATTCAAAATGGCGGATCCAATATGGCAAACGCATTTTTAAAAAATTGTTTGATTCTCATAAAACTTGGTATCTAGGGGTTTTTGGGGGCGCTAATTACGAATCTGAAGTCAATTTTCAAAAATTCAAAATGGCGGATCCAAAATGGAAGACGCATTTTTAAAAAATTGTTTGATTCTCATAAAACTCGGTATCTAGGGGTTTTTGGGGGCGCTAATTACGAATCTGAAGTCAATTTTCAAAAATTCAAAATGGCGGGTCCAATAGGGCGGACACAATTTTAAAAAATTGTTCGATTTTCATAAAACTTGGTATCTAAGGATCTTTGGGGGCGCTAATTACTAATCTGAAGTCAATTTTCAAAATAACTGATTTACACTTCCCCCCCCCTCTTCTCCTAAAACAAGACTTTTACACAATTGTAAAACTTAAAAAATTCATATCTTTTTGGGTTTGCATTATATCAAAAACTTTTATAAATGAAATTTGTTTGTTTTTTCTTGTACTTTAAGAAAAAAAAATAGAAAAAAATTTTTTTTTAATTTTTTTTTTTTTTTTGAAGTTTGAAAATGTTTTATTTTTGACATTTTTGGTCCAAAATAGCTGGCTAACGAACTCGATCTGTATTTTTGGTCACTTAAAACGCATACTAAATTTCAAATTGATAGATGAATTTTTACTCAAGTTAATGGATTTCAAAAATTTTTACACAGACAGACAGACAGACAGACATACAGACAGACACTTTCGTAAAACCCATTTTTTTGGAATCAGGAGGTCTCAAAACGTCGAGAAATGTAGGTTTTAGCAAAAGTTCAAAATCGCACAAATTTAATACCTTCTCATTTAGGATGAGAATGTAATAACACTTTGCTTCCTATGAATGGTTTTATTAATAGTATAGAATTTTTAATGAAGAATACTTTCTTTCAATTTGACAAAACATTTTATAAACAGATTTTTGGAACACCGATGGGTTCTCGAATTTCTCCCATAATTTCAGACATAGTTATGGAGGTTTTGGAATGTAGCTGTCTTGAATAAATAAAATTGTTTGATTTTCATAAAACTTGGTATCTAGGGGTTTTTTGGGGCGCTAATTACGAATCTGAAGTCATATTTCAAAAATTCAAAATTGCGGATCCAATATGGCGGACCCATGTGCTTATTGCAGTCTCAAACCATAACAGAGCAAGGTACATTGCTTAGTGAACCGTCCTTTTGCTTTTAATTCACCGATCTTGGTTCAGAAGGATCAATGAAGTTGGACATGAATGAGGCCGCTTGATTATTCTTCCATTTTTGCCAACGAAGGCCTATGTAAGAAGTTTGATATTCCATCTCACCTCGAACCATTTTTTTTCTGACATCTGATCTGATCATCATCGTCTGAAACTGATTCACCATTAGAATCGCATAAGCAGTCAACAGACTCACAATCACTTGGAATTTTTAAAATATCTAATTCTTCCATTGTTGATATCATAAATAAAAATTAAACTTCACGAAATAAAATGAAACTAAAATGTAGTTAGCTAGTATCAGTGGAAAAATGAAATACAAAAATTAAAACCATCAAAAGTTGGTGTACTGATCTTCAGTTCTCTTGGGAGTTGCTAACAAAAGAATGTACACTGTTATTCATAAATGTCTTGCTCTCAAGATACAATTTTATTTTTATGTTTGGGCTACAGTCGTTAGTGCTGTAAACGTAGCTAAATAGTTTTAAAAATAAAATAAAATTCTATTTCTCAATAGTTCTTTATCTTTGCATCAATTTCTACAAAATGGAATAGAATAAAGAAATGTTTATCATTTAAAAAATTTAAACTCTTACTTTCTGATGTTGCAGCAATATTATGTACGTTTTGCAGCAATGATGTTGCAATCATACATCCATGACGTTTCAATTGAAAAAGAAATTTCGATATCCCAGAAATATTCTTTGAATATTACAAGAAAAATATGCTGCAACATTATTGCACCATTGCTACATTTGTTATTATACTTTTATGCAGAAATTATGATACACTATTATATTATTACTGTAAAAAATTATTGTACCATTGATGCTATATATTTAAGATATCTCAGAAATATTCTGTGAATATTACGAGAAAAACATGCTGCAACATTATTGTATCATTAATGCAACGCTGCAATTTGCAGCAATACAATACAATACTGTTCATCAATGGTACAATAATTTTGCAGCAATAGTACAATAATGTCACATAATTGGTGCAATAAAAGTGCAATGCATATACAGCAATGATGCAATAATGTTGCAGTATTTTTATCTTGCATATTCTTGTAAATTCATAAAATTTCTGGGAAATCAAAATTTCTTTTTCAATTGAAACGCCATAAATGTATTGCTGCAAAACATATACAATATTGCTGCAACATCAGAAAATAGGAGATTACATTTTTTTAAATGTTAAACATTTCTATAATCTACTATTGCATTTTCTAAAAATTAATATAAAGATAAAGAACTGTTGAGAAATAGCAATATATATGTTTTTTTTACTATTTAGCTACGTTTACAGCACTAACGACTGTAGCCCAAACATAAAAATAAAATTGTATCTTGAGAGCAAGACATTTATGAATAACAGTGTACATTCTTTTGTTAGCAACTGCCAAGAGAACTGAAGATCAGTACACCAACTTTTGATAGTTTTAATTTTTGTATTTCATTTTTCCACTGATACTAGCTAACTACATTTTAGTTTCATTTTATTTCGTAAAGTTTAATTTTTATTTATGATATCAACAATGGAAGAATTAGATATTTTAGAAATTCCAAGTGATTGTGAGTCTGTTGACTGCTTATGCGATTCTAATGGTGAATCAGTTTCAGACGATGATGATCAGATCAGATGTCAGAAAAAAAATGGTTCGAGGTGAGATGGAATATCAAACTTCTTACATAGGCCTTCGTTGGCAAAAATGGAAGAATAATCAAGCGGCCTCATTCATGTCCAACTTCATTGATCCTTCTGAACCAAGATCGGTGAATTGAAAGCAAAAGGACGGTTCACTAAGCAATGTACCTTGCTCTGTTATGGTTTGAGACTGCAATAAGCACATGGGTCCGCCATATTGGATCCGCAATTTTGAATTTTTGAAATATGACTTCAGATTCGTAATTAGCGCCCAAAAAAACCCCTAGATACCAAGTTTTATGAAAATCAAACAATTTTATTTATTCAAGACAGCTACATTCCAAAACCTCCATAACTATGTCTGAAATTATGGGAGAAATTCGAGAACCCATCGGTGTTCCAAAAATCTGTTTATAAAATGTTTTGTCAAATTGAAAGAAAGTATTCTTCATTAAAAATTCTATACTATTAATAAAACCATTCATAGGAAGCAAAGTGTTATTACATTCTCATCCTAAATGAGAAGGTATTAAATTTGTGCGATTTTGAACTTTTGCTAAAACCTACATTTCTCGACGTTTTGAGACCTCCTGATTCCAAAAAAATGGGTTTTACGAAAGTGTCTGTCTGTATGTCTGTCTGTCTGTCTGTCTGTGTAAAAATTTTTGAAATCCATTAACTTGAGTAAAAATTCATCTATCAATTTGAAATTTGGTATGCGTTTTAAGTGACCAAAAATACAGATCGAGTTCGTTAGCCAGCTATTTTGGACCAAAAATGTCAAAAATAAAACATTTTCAAACTTAAAAAAAAAAAAAAAAATTAAAAAAAAATTTTTCTCTATTTTTTTCTTAAAGTACAAGAAAAAACAAACAAATTTCATTTATAAAAGTTTTTGATATAATGCAAACCCAAAAAGATATGAATTTTTTAAGTTTTACAATTGTGTAAAAGTCTTGTTTGAGGAGAAGAGGGGGGGGTTATATATGCAAAAAATAGAACATAATATGGGAAAATCATATACAGAAACACTATTATTTTTCAAAAAAATAAAAAAACTCCCGGATTTTTCTTCCTATTTACTTTCATTGATCACAACTAATAAAACTGCATAAAAAAATATTGACTTTTTTAAAAAATTTTGGAAATTTTGAATAAATTCATTTTTACATTCTCATCCTAAATGAGAAGGTATTAAATTTTTGCGATTTTGAACTTTTGCTAAAACCTACATTTCTCGACGTTTTGAGACCTCCTGATTCCGAAAAGATAGTTTTTAGTGCTACATTCGTCTTGGTTGAATGGAAAATTTGAAATTCGCCTCTCAGCCTTTAGAAACAGTTTTAATATTTTGAAATTTAAATATTTGAGTAAATTGAAGTTCTTTTAAATTTAAAACATTTGTTAATAAGTAATATTATGTGGTTATTAGTAATATATTAAGAATAAATTTTAAGTAATGAATATTTTAAGATCACATTTTTGGCATAAAAGAAATAATGAGACAGGCACACAATAGAAATACACACTAGTGTATTTCTATCTGATTTTTTGTGCTGAATCCAAATCTGAAGTCAGAAGTTTTAGATTGACAAAATTTTTTGGGTTAAACTTAAAAACTGTTGATAAACACGAATTAGAGCAAATTTCAAAACAAAAAAATTCGCTTAGACACTACAATAGTGTATTTCTTTTTGATTTTGGGTGCTGAATTCGAATTTGAAGTCAGAAGTTTTGGATTGGCAAAATTTTTTGAAAATATCTCAAAAATTTGATCAATAACACGAATTTGATTCTATTAAATGGAAATAAACGAATTGAATTATTCCAATGTATTTTTTCCTTCTGCATCTTAATCTAAAGTGAGAATTGTCTCTATTTGGGTATCAATAGATTCGTTGAAAAGAACTGCATGTGCACTGCAAAAACATGGTATCTTAAATTGGACATAAATGTCTTAAATTAAGACATTTTTGGTGTCTAAGACACGAAAAATGTCTTATTTTAAGACATTTTTGAACAATTTAAGACACCTATTTTGCAGTGTAATAGTTATAGTTTAAATCATTTTTTAAAATTATTTACAAAAAAAAAAATTCTAAGAGTAACGGATTCCTCTCATTTTGATGCAATTTGACCTCTTCTATATGGTCACCAAATTATCCCTTTCTATTTGAGACGATTTTCCTTTTCTTTGTTCTTTTGTCAAATTTACAAATTTCACATATTATTGTAAAATTCATAATTTGTCACAAACTTGATATTTTTTTACATAAAAAATTTATCCGTTTTAAAATTAGAGTATATAATTTCCCGAATATATGTCAAGTATCAGAATTTTTTATTATTTTTTAATTCTTTATACTATTAAATTAGGTTGAAGTTAAACAAAAGAGTGGCTATGTGTCAAAAATCCTTTTGCTCTCGCAAAATTCTCTTACAAATTGAGTAATAATAGAAGAGGAATATTCCTCTGCTAACGAGATAATTTTTTTTTTGTGTTTGTTGTAAAAAATTATTAGTAAAATCTTAGAAACTCCAGAAAATGAAAGAATACTTGATAAAAACTTAAGCAAAGTGCTTTGCGTAGTCCAAAAATCGTACAAGGCTTCGAGCTCGGATATAAGATCAGAAGAAAAAACTTAGGCAAAGTTACTCGCGTGTTATTTGTATCAAAAACGTGGTCAAAGCTGAGCGCTGTATACGAAATAAAAACTACGCAAACGCCATGCTTGCATTTAGAAAAACTCGCATTTCCCTTTTTTTCATATAATTTGTTTAAACAATGAACTTTTGATTTCATAATTAAATAGAAAATTATCATTTTATACACAATGTGAATTTAAATTCAACAATTTTTTAATTTTTATCCGGGTACTTAATGCTAACAATTTTTCTTGATTTTCTCAGTTCTACCAAAATGTCATTTCCCTAAGTTTTTCCTTAGTACGGCAGTGTACTATCTCGGCGATTTCATTTTCCAATTTTTGCTTATATTCGTGTTCTTGAGCACTTCACTGCAAAAAGAGGCGTCTTACGGTAAGACACTTTCGGTGTCTTAGACGGCAAAGATGTCTTGTGTGAAGACGTTTTTCACGTCTTAGACACCAAAACCGTCTTACCGTAAGACGTTAACAAGACACCTTTTTTTGCAGTGTTGGATCTAAACTCAACAAATCAAGCCAATCTGACAATTCTAACTCCACATTAGGTACACTGAAAAAAATGTTTAGTCATATCAACAAAAATTTTGTTGGCTTAACCAAATTTTTAGTCATAGCAACAAAAATTTGGTTGGCTCAACCAAATTTTTGTTGATATGACTAAACATTTTTTTCAGTGTATTAGTGCGAAAAATTACATAGCAATACACTAGTGTAGTGTCTTGTCTATGACACTTTTTTTGGGTGCTTTTGTAATTTATTATACTGCACGCAAATAAAGTGTCTATATTATTTTAAAAATAAAAAAAATACATAGTAATAATTTGAGGAAAAAAAGCGTGTTTAAAGTATTAATACTTACTGACATATTGTGTAAACGTACAATTTCTGTTTGTTAGACATTGCTCTTAATTGTATTCTAAATTTGAGTTTAATACTATATTGATTTGAAGACTAGTCTTACTCAATCATGGAATTGTATCGAGGCAGAAGTCAACTAATATCAATAAGTTCAAACAGAAATTGTAGTGTTTTTTAATGACATTTAGGTGCAACAACCCTTTGCTTTGAAGATTTAAGTAACTGAGATTTTTCTTTTCTCTCCAGTAAATCGCAAATATTCCGGAAAGTATTAGTATCGAGCGCGAAGCGCGAGTGCCGTGATGAGAATGTATTCCTTAAAGGCGTAGAACTTTAAGACAAAAAAAGTTTTACATTTTAAGTGAAAACCCAATTTAGAATAGCGCTAAACAGGCCAGATTAAACTGGCTCATGTCGTAGGGAGAGTATTTAATTTCGATAACGACAAGCATGCATTACATGGTCGAAGCGTGCAGCCTGACGCGAAGCGCGACGACGACCCTCGCGCGCCCCGAGGCGCGCTGAAACTAGCGAGCGAAGCGAGCCCTGCGCGCGAAGCGCGCGATGAGAATGTGACGGAGCGCGAAGCGCGATGTCAGATTTTTTTTTATTAGATTCCATCTTTTTTTGATACTAGATTTCACTACTTCAAAAGGGATGTTAGTAAAAATGGATTTTACATCAAGTGAAATCATTCTAAAGTCATTAGGAACAATAGCTTTGTCAATAATTTTTTTTAAAAAGAAAAGAGTTTTTACCGTTGAAATAGGATTAGGAATAGATTTTGATAAGATATCATTAAAAAATTTTGCCATGCAAAAAGTAGAAGAGTTGATTTAAGAAGCCACTGGTCGTAAAGGGGTTTTAGGTTTATGAATCTTCGGAAGGCCGTAGAGTTTTGCTATAACTGTATTATCAGTGATGATATATTTTCTTTGTATGTTTTTTCCTAAAAAATCTTTAAGTCTAAATTTATTTAAAAGTTTAAAAGTTTCTTATTTGTGCTGAGATTAGGGGGTCGTCGGAAACTAATTCATAAGTTTGATCATCATTAAGAAGTTCAAACATTTTTATCTATCGTCTTTTGATAATAATTGCTTTTCAGATCAATTTTGTTTTGATTATTTTTGATTTTTCAGCTAAAGACAAAAGAGGCACACTTTGGAAACATAATGGGGACACTTTCTTTTCCCAAAATGTGCTCGCTCAGCGCGAGGGTATGAGAAAGAAAATTATATTGCCTACTTGGAAGCAAAATGTCTATGAAATAGACATAATTTTAACCTAATTTTTGCTAATCATAACAAACTACTTGATGAACGTTACGGAATTTGTGAAAGCTCCCCAATATGGAACATTTGGTCTCATACGTTTCAGAACTGATTTCGAATTGGTTTAAGAAGTAAGATAGATGTGAAAGAGTAGGGAATATTGAAAACAAAAGAAAAAAAGGAGAGTAAAATGAAAAGCGTATCGCAAGGTGGCTGAATACGTGGAATCGTCAGCGTCGGGACGTTGGGTTTATTCGTCCGCACGGAGAAAAGGCCGCGCACTGGTTTGGGTTGGCGAGGGAAATATTTTGCAGTATTGAGCGCAGCAACGCACCCCCGTATGGATACACCATACTGATTCCACAGCAGACGTTTAGAAACGTTCAGACGTATTTTCATGCAAGTTCACCCACCCTTTTTCTTCCATCTCTTTCTTTTTATTCTTCAGTTTTCTCGGTAGCTCTTTATCCTCTTCATGCCTTTATCCTTCTCTAACTCTTTGTCTTTTTTCACAATCTCTAATCCTCTTCTCGTTTTTCTACCTCGTTTTTTAGCTTGCAAGCCTATCTTTTTTTTAACGTTCCTTTTTCTATCTTCCATACCTTCTCTTTGTCTATGTCATTCTGTCCCTCTTCTGGCCTCCAGACAAGTAGTCTAGCTGGTCCAAAACATTTTATTTTCAACGTTTGCGTTTTCATCTGATCGTTGAAACGATATCCTCTGGAACGGAGAAGGGCTTACAATAACCGTTGGGCAAATCCTGAATAATAAAAGCACTGCCCTCTTTAACTTCCGGAAAGATGGAACTACTTCGCGTTTGTTATTCTCGATTACTGAGAAAAACGAGCTTGGGTAAAAAGGATAACTTGAGATGAAAAGGGTATTTGTTTTTTAGAGTATATTTATTGCCTGGATGAATCGAAAATGCTTTACGAAAAATATGACCAGCTCTTTTATACGAACCTAGTTACAAAGAAAAAACTTGTATAAAGAATTGATTAATTAATTTTGGTGCTTCTAGAAATTGCTTGTACAATTATTGTATTTAAAACAAATTGAATTCTGAGATTAAATCGACTACTAATTTGATTTTAGTTACTCACTTTAGGACATCCTAATAATTAACACGAAAGTTATAAATTGCATTTTACAGTTGATTTCCATAAAACTCAATAACACTGCTTTATAATTTTGTGTCTGGAAACAGCGCGAAGTCTAATTTCATTACACATCCGGACTTCTGCATGAACAATGGCGCAGGACGTGATTTTATTTATGTGTACAGTTGCCTAAAGCGAGAGAGATCCAAGTAGCGTGTGCGATATTTGGCACATACCCTTTAATAATGTCTAGTTGAATCGAAATAAATCGGTGCTGATCCCTTCGCATCTGTAAATATAGGGCAGAGATTGGAAATGTTTCTCTGCTCCAGCACTTTCATTCCCTTTACTGTGTTGGTAGTAGTTCGTAAAACAAACTAAACTTTTATAAACAGAAAATATCTCATCAGCACATTGTGTTAAGCGAAAAGGAAACTAGACTAACTAGCGGAAAGTCAAAGTTGAGTTGGACAAAAGAAGTTGGTCAAATGTCAAAATTTATTTAATCTACGTCAGGAACATAAAATAAAATCATACCTTCTTTTAATGGTTTTTGGAGTCACTGATTACAAATTTGACATAGAAAATTTATTATTTAAAATGGCTGATCCAATATATAGCTTGAGATTTGCACAAGAATCCCTCTTTAACGGTTTTTGGGTTCGCTGATTACAAATTTGACGACAAAAATTCATTATTCAAAATGGCTGATCCAATATGGCCGAACAAAAAGTGAATATCTCGAAACGAAGTAATCATAATGACACTGAACATGTCATAGTTTATTTTAAAAAAGATGACAATCTCAAATACATTTGAACCTAAGGTTGCATTATGTCTTGGAATAAATACCCAAATTTTATTTTGTGAGTGAAACAAAATAAAATCAAAAGCTTGTAATTAGCGACCCCAAAAACCATTAAAAGGAGTTGTCAATTTAATTAAACAGTAATTTTAAATTTCTCGACGCCATATTGCTTCCGCCATTTTTTTTAGTTTCTATACGTGTTATTTGTGATTAGAAAGATAAAAACAAGTGCGTTAATTCTTTGCAACAGCTATATTCTAGCACAATTTTAAATGTATAATTATACATTATCTTCCGATGTCAAAAATTAAAAAAAATATATTTTTGACACCAGTTTAGACTCTTTTTCTAAAAAAAATGGACATTTTGAAAATTGAAATTCTTTCACAGTTTTTAATATATTCTAACACCAAATTTTTCTTAGTTTTTAAATAATTTTCCACATACAGCGCATGGATTTTAAAAAATTTCCATTTTAAAAAAGAATTAAGTTCTAAAAAGCAGAAATTTTTTTTTAAGTTTTGATAAAACAGCATAGTTTTTGATCTAAAATTATGTCAGAAAAAAATTGGCACCCCCGAATACTGCGAAATGAAATTTCATTTTTGTTTCCCATTAAATATTACATCAATTCCAAAATTTACAACATTTTTTATCGTCCTCTATTTTCTAAGTAAAAAACATATTTTCTAAAAAATTACAGATAGATTTTAAAATATTTTAATTTTGAAAAAAAAAATTTAAACATGGTCAACAAATTTTTTGACCGATTTTATTTTATGTCCGTTGAACTCCTTGTCAAAAATTACTATAAAAATTATGTTGGAGATTAGTTAAGTTAATTCTTTCACATAGCTGAAAATGTCGTAGTCAATTTTTAATTATTTTCTGCAATTTTTAATTATTTTTAAATTATTTATCTAAATTTTACATTTACCTTCTTCAAATTTCAGTCATTTTGTTTAGTTTTTTAATCACTTTCAATTGAAATTATTTCTCCCTTGAGAAATCAATTTAATTATTATGTATTCCTAAATTGTATATTATTCATTGCAAATTTAAATTAACGTTTTTAATTTACCATCATTTTTGTCAATCGTCAATTATTATGTTCAATTTTTAATTATTTTAAAAGTGTTTCAATTAATATCCTGCACTTTCAAATATATATCTAAATTTTCAATTGTTTTGTTCAATTTTCATTTTTTTTGTATTATTTTTCAATTAATTTCCTAAATTATAATTTATTATCTCAAATTTAGATTATTGTCATCAATTTTCTATGTTTTTAACGATTTTTCAATTATTTTCATTCTTTTGGCATAATTTTCAAAAATTTCGATTATATTGTTTATTTTCATCAATTTTCGATTGTTTCTACAATTTTTTTTTAATTAAAATTTTTTAAGTAATTTCGTAATTATTTTCTTTTTTTAAACATATATTCCAAGATTTTTTCAATTATATCTCTCAAATTTTATTTACTGTTTACAATTTTTCATATTTAAAGTATTTTCATTATATTTAAATTTTTTTCTCAACCTTAAATTATTTTCAGCATATTTCAATTATTTTTTTCAATTTTGACTGAATTTTATCATTTTTTAATTATTTTCCCGGATTGCTAATTATTATTATTCTCATTTTTTAAAATTATTCTGTAAGATTTTTAAGTATTTTTCTGAAATTTCAATTATTTTCATCAATTTTTAGTTATTTTCATATCTTTTAATTGATTTATAAGATTTTTATGTATTTTTCTCAAATCTTGATAATTTTTTTTTATTTTAAAAAAATACTGTAATTTTTTTAATTATCTTACTCTGATGTCATTTATTTTTTACAACATATCATGATTTGTATCATATTTCAATTATTCTCTTTAAGTTTCAAA
Organism: Ganaspis brasiliensis; assembly: GCA_037103525.1. Taxonomy (NCBI): domain Eukaryota; kingdom Metazoa; phylum Arthropoda; class Insecta; order Hymenoptera; family Figitidae; genus Ganaspis; species Ganaspis brasiliensis. Next base: position 1,528,220 of record JAZKLR010000045.1, on the reverse strand, counting down.
TTTTAAAATCATTTTTTTTTTATTTTGCAAAATTCATTTCCTTTAATTTTTTCCATTTGTTTTATAATTTTTAAAATTTTAAACTATTTATCTGCCATTTCAATTAATTAATTCAGTTTTTAATTATTTATAGGGGAGTGGGCCCCAAGATGGACAGGGTCCCAAAATGGACATTTCGTATAAAATTTTTGTTTAAGGTGACAGCGTCTTATACTTTCTGTCACTTTTGTTGTTTGTATAGACGAACATTTTGATGCACATTTGAAGAAAAAACCAGTTGGTTTTTCTTCTACACATACCACGTAATTTTGTGCCTAAAAAAGTTTTGTAACAGTTTTTTCTCAAGTTGGTAAAGCTATTTAAATTTATGATTTAGAATGAGTACTGAACGTTATAATATTCTTTATTTATCGTATAATAATATTCTAAAATGATTTTACTAATTCAGTATTCATATATATATTTTTACTGGGGATCTCAATGTATTTTTTTGCACATTTTCAATTTTACACTTTTTTCAATAATTTTTTGAGCCAATTAATTAAAATTTTTTATTTTCCACCATAAAATGTGATTTTATCGTTAGAGAATTTATTATATTGATATTTTTCGATATTTTATTACTTTTTATTTCTAAGCTATTAAATTGAAGTTTTTAGAGATTTTATTTCTTGATAAATTCCGTAAAATGATTAAAACTTAGTTCAAGAATTGTTACACGATGTTAATTTTTTATTTACTACCATTTTCAGAGACTTTTAAGAAGGTGTCCATCTTGGGACCACTTTTTTTCAAACCGAAAAATTTAACAATTAGAAAAAATGCTTTAAAAAATGTTTATGTTCAAAATAAAATTTTATCTCTGTGGCCATAAGTTACCTTATAAATTGTACTTTCATCCGGTATAAAACATTTTAATATATTTTATTCGGTTTGGATTCTACAGCAATAAATCGATAGGGTGTCCAACTTGGGGCCCTCTCCCCTATTATTTTCTTTAATTTTCAATTACTTTCGTTCTTTTTCATAATTTTCAAAAAGTTTTGAATTATTTCTCTTTAATTAAAAATTATTCTCCTTAATTTTAAATAATGTTTATCTTTTTTTATTTATTTTCTCTAATTTTTAATTATTTTCTTTTTTTTTTTATGAACTTCTAAAAGTTTTAAGTATTTCTCTGAAATTTTATTTATCCTTTATTTCCTTTATTAAAAATGTACTATGTAATTTTTTCAATTATTTTCTTAAATTTTAATTATTTATTTGAATTTTAAATTATTTGCGCCAGCGCGCGTTGTTTAATTTAGTCAAAATTTTAATTACTTCAATGAGTAATGTTTTTGGAATTTTTTTTTTTTAAAGCTCTATGAGGGTTGACCAAGGGCCCCCTGAGCTCAAGAGGACTATAGTATCATTGCACTATAGTATCGTTAACTTTTTGTATTTTATAATAAATCAGTGAATTCCATCAGATGTTTTGTGGTTTTATTTCTTTTACCAGACCTGTTTATAACAAGTAGATACCAAAAACCGAATTACGCTGACCAAATTGTTATACAGTAGCACGACTTTAAACAAAATCGAGACCCTCATAACTGCAATTATTAAGGTAAAGGACACCAATTTATGGAAGTAAACCAAGGCAGGCTGAGGGTTGCGTAAGCGATCAAGTGGAACCCCATCCCTGAAGACTACAGTCGCTGTACAGTTTCGAGGAAGGGACTAAAGGTTTCGAAAGGGGAGTTGGATTTAGTGTGCCTGCAAATCTCAGAAATATGGACTTTAGGTTCTAGATATAAGCAGTTTCCCGACTTTCGTCGAAATAAGGATGTAAATTCAATGAAGTCGAAATATTAAAACATAATATTACATTTCGTAACGATAGTAAACTGAAGACGTTTTAGACGCGAGGGCAATGTTTTTTGTAACGAGTTAGAGGCGACGGCGCCTCTCAACTATTTTAGAAAAACACGACACGAAAAAATTAAAACAAGATGCCACACCGAACGTGACAACTAATAATATTAATTTATAGACCACGGAGTTAGCTCAGTTGGTTAAGGTTCTGGACTCTACGGTCGCGCCAAGTCAAGCGTCAAGCTTGCTTGGTTCGCGCCCCGGGGAGCCTGGGATTTTTTCCGGCTGTGAGATAACTTCAGTGGAAGGTAAAGACGTCGAGGTATAATGATATGCACTGTCGATAAACCGGTTGTACTCAGGAGAGGTTTTTCTGCGTTACATTATTTTTCTTATTCGAACTCTAAAGCCCATTTTACACTCTGTTTAGTAAACGATAGTTTTCTACCTATCGCGAGAGGTACAATCTACGCCGTTTTTAGAACCGAGTTATAAAAATAATTAATTTATCATTGAATGTAAACGTGAAGGTTATTTGCTAACAAAAAGATACAATGCAAAAACTAAGGCCAAGATAATTTAAACAAGTAAATATGGAAGATAAGACTTGAAATGTATTAAACAAATTTTGTTCTTTGTGTTAATTCTTCTTCCCACAACTACCATTACGTAGACTGTCATCAGATACCTCAATCTTTATCTACTCATGCTGCCGAGGTACTAATATTATGCGAAACGTTCCTTCTCCCGTTTTCCCTCTCAACTCTGTCTCCGAACCATGCTTTTTCTCTCTACCTATTGCACCGTGTTAACTTCTTGACGACGATGTCGACGACCCTCTTCTTCTTTCCGCACAAGCGAGTTTCTCTAGTAACTTGGCTTTTCCACTCTCTCGAGTTGCCAAGAGGATGATATCATCAACTTATAGAAAAGGGATTGTCTTCTTTTCTTTTAATTTTCTTTTCTGATCATTACTATCGTCATTATTATCGTCAAAGATGTGAAAATCTTCTAAAGGAATAAAGTGATTTTTGGAGTGTGATTCCCTTTATGCTTCACCTGTTGACAAATGTTATCAGATCAAAGTAGACTGAGAGAACGAAAAATTTGTCTCTATGAATTGTGTCAGTGTTAATCAATTTGTACATTGAACATCGAAAAATATTTTATTTGGTTTATAAAAGTATAAGTATTAGAAAAATAGTGATAATATTTTTAAGATTTCGTTACTAAGTTGTTATTTCAAATTTTTATAATTTCAATAAAAATTTTATATTTTGATTTTTATTTCCTTGAAAAAAAAGTAAATTTGAAAACGAATCTCTTGTAAACTGCAGCTGGTCGGTTTCTAAGTAGTATTAGTCGCGCGGTGAAGAATCGTCAGACTTTACGTAAGAGGCTTAATTGTAAGTAGTACAAATATAGTGTCTCAGAGACATGGACGTTCAAATATGAAACCAAATTAACTGAAAAAAATTCAATTTTTGCAAACTACTTTGTTGTTTAATTCAGTAAAGCTAGTTGATATATTGTTACTTACCACAAGAAGAAACCTCAAAATTATATATGTTATATGGGTTAACTCAAAGATCACTCACCTGCAACAGATTCAAAAATATCTAATGTTATTTTTCGATAATAAAATAACTAACATTTTCAATAATTAAAATTCTAGCTTTTATAAACATTACCAATATTTTTCGGATTAACAATATAATTAAATAAGCGTAGAGAAATTATAGAAGAAGCCAAAGAAATTCTGATGTTTGAATAATCATCCTATATTTGTAAAGAATTATGTTTAAAATTAATCAAAAAACAACCAACAGAATTGTTTAAAATGTTTAAAGTTATAAGGATGATTTCTTGCAGGATTTAAATGAGTGGTTTATGGCTTTCTGTGGGCATTGTGAAACAAAGCTTAACCTGTCATAAAATCAAGGGCCTAATGTGTTGAGGCAGTTCAATTTCATTTCGACCTTTATACAGTTCACATCGGGCGCGTTTACTCGTGCACTACCAGACGGTTTCGCAATTGGTTCTTCAAATGTTTATGACGGTTTATAATTGTGACGTATTCTATGTTTAAATAAAAATAAACTATATCCGTTGAGAAATCTAAAAGTGCTGTGAGTTTCTGTGAAGAACCCCAATCCATCATTTCAAACAAAAAGATTTAGTTCAACAGTCATGTATCTTAAAAAAATTTTATTTTGTACAAAAATTTGGAGTTTTAAGGGAATTTAGAATTGTAAGCAAAGCATTTATAGGTCAACTCAAAATTCCATGTCAATTTATTTTTTAACAAAAATTAGAATATACGAGAAATTAATTTTCAACTGGAACTAAATTGTTAACAAGAGTTTGATTTTGGGCAAAAATTTAGAAGTTACGAGAATTTTAACTTATACAGGAATTATGTTTTGCATTGGAATTTTAATTTTGTATATTAATGTAGATTTTAAAGGAAATTAGGTTTGTTTAGAAAATTAATTTTTAACGGGAATTGAAATTCATGCGGGTATTTTATTTTGTACACAAATTCAGTTATGAACGGGAATTAAAAAAATTTCCTTACGTAAAAGAATATTATACCTGTTTCATACGTTTATTTAATTTTTAACGGAACTTGCTACGGGATTTTCTTTTTCACTGGTATTTAATTAAGTAAAGCAATTGAGTTTTTTACGATAATTAAATTTTTTATAGAATTTAAATAGAAACGGTAATTAGTTTTGTAGAATAATTTAATTATCTGCAAGAATTAATTTTCTCAAGAAATTTTATTTTGTAGGAATTTTATTTTGAACGGGAATTTCATTTTGTGCAGGAATTTTGTTCCGAACGGTAATTCTGATTTTATGGTAATTGAATTCCATCCGGAAACATATCTTGTACTAGACTTAATTGTTGTCTGTAATTTAATTTTGTACGTAATTTAACTTTGTATGGCAATTCAGGTTTGTAAATTAATTTAATCTTGTGTAGGAATTTAGTTTAGGATCACCATTTAGGTTTGTATAGAAATTTGGTTTAGGACGAGGATTTTTTTTAACTTAAAATTTTTACCCAAAATATTTGGGAATATACCAGAATTCTCTTTGAAAGTGGTAATTACAAGATGAACCATGGAAACAAAAAAACGTATGCAAGAATTTTTTAAAGCAAATTATAGAATGTCCAGGATTTAAATCTAGGTTCCTGCTGCAGTTTTTAGAAAACTCGAGTGATTCGTTTCTGATTTAGGTGAAATTTTCACGCTACCTTTAAGCAGTTTAGGATCGTTAATTACTAAGAATGTTGAATGATCAGATCAGGTTGGTATTTTTACGAAGAGGCCATTTAGGAGAGATTGTAGCTACTTGTTTGTATCCACAGACCAAACGGTCTCGTTAGAAGCAGGCTCAGATACTTTTAACGAGCAGCGAAACTCGGTCGTGGAGATAGGAAAAGTACAGCATAGGACAGAATAGGATAGGATGGTAATCCAAAATATATTACCGAGGCTTTGTACCTTTGTACTTTACCAAGCCCCGGGCAAAGCTCGCTCGTTCGAACCACGCCTCGAAGTTATTACCACGCTGGGTCGAAAACCGCAAGCCACGTACGCATAGATAACAGGAGCGGCTACCGTCCAAATGAATTCGAACGCGCAGAATTTAAAATGCATCTGCAGCTGTACTCCCGATACGAAATCGTATGGCTTCCAGCAAAAGAACGATTTCACCACGTTTTTTGCCTCTGCTTACCTTTCTTCCCATTGTTTGCCATTTCTAATATTTTTTACATGTTTCAAATACGCTTTAATATTTCCCACTATTTTTTTTATTTCTATTGGCAATCTTGAAACAAAGTTGTACCCTATAGATTGTTCTTTAGTAGCCTAGGCAATCAACAGTCGAAGTGTAGAAATCGATCAACAATCCAAATAGTACAATAAACTCTCACAGCGCTAGCGTCACATCAGATAGAACATGTGACAGGGCAACGTGCGCTTAACGTCTCATTCCTCGTTTAGTGTTCGTTCTATTTATTATTATTTTTACAACTCAGACTTAAATAATTAAATATTTGAATTCAATTGCTACTAAGTTATGGTTTTTATTGTTACGTCCGTAACAAATACATTTATTATATTATATTATTATATTATATCATATTGTAATTATATCGTATTGTATTATATTACATCACATCATATGGATTTTTTGCTATATGTAATCTCAATAAGTCATTCTTATATTTGACATCCGTACATTGAGCTTACTAAAATTAGAACGAATATACGAGTTAACACCCAGCTTGGACATAGAAATTTCACGCTCTATGAGTTACCTGCAACCACCTGCGAAGCAGCATGCGAAAAGCTAGAACAAATACAGACGCAATTTTATATAAACGGGACACCAAAAAGAAGGAGGCAGAGTCAAAGTTCAGTTGCAAGAATAAGCCAAAACAGCTATCAGTGTTAAGTCAGCAGTACCATTGTTTAGTCTCTATTTATCAAAGTCAGTGACAGTATCTTTAGCATTAAAGTCGTAAAAGATCAATTCGTCAAAGAAGTTTTTCCTTTATTTAGTTCTCACATCAAAATCACAATTTACAATTTGATGTTGATTTTTGCCTCTTAACGATAAACCGAGAAACCTAACTGGCCTTAGCCACCGGAGAATCTCTCTTTCGGATAATACAACGATTGTGCATCTTGTGTCAATTAACTCTTATTTTACATTTATAAATAAATATTCTCATAAAATTTTGATTACTTATTGACTTATCCTCCTCCCAAATCTAATTCTTAATTGAATTCGATTTAAAAGAAGGAATTTACGGTATATTTGCAAAGATTTTTGTTGCGAACGTAAAATTATATAAGGCTAGTTGCTATAAAATATTGAAACAAATTCTAGTTTAATTATTGATCCTTTCTTTTCATTTGCCATTAAGTATTAATTTGATAAAATTAGATCAGGATGTTTCCTTGAGATGGATGAGCTTTGTTATGAATAATTAATTTTTAGTTTTTAAATTTTTTCAAAAATAATTTTCAAGGAACGTATGTATAAGCTTTTAGTGTACAGATACATTTTTTAAATTCTGTCTTGTGGCTGCTCTATTTAAACTAATTTTCATCTGACTTATTAAGCGTCAATGCATATAACGTTTATGAATGATTCAACGATATTTTATAAGAACAATATTAAAGATTAATGTGTCTACAAGCAGCAAAAAAACACTTATTCGGCAACCTGAAGCAAAAGTAAACATTTTAGACCTTTTCTTAAGACTTCTTTAAAGTTGCTGCTTTATTCTCTTTGTTTAAAAATGCAAATTTATTATCCCAATAGACAAGTCTTTTGCAAACATAGAAGCAGTTTTTTCTCGTGCACAGAAAATGCGAGAGATTGAATTTTCAATTGGATCGAACACTTTGATAAACAGTACACTCTCAGAAAGTGATCAAACATTCGATTAATATTTATTCATACAGAACAAACATACTACTGTGACTCGACATATTCGTCGCGTCTACTGGGAAGAACAATATTTACCCCTATATTGTGAATGCGTGTATGAAAATCATTTCACAATTTTTTTCCTTTCAGGTTTCGTATTTGAAAACAAATAATTTTATTAGAATCTCTATTTTCAGTACCCGTGGACCACTTCAAGAATTTTCAGAATAATAATAATCCAGGAATAATGGATTCATTTTCAGTGTGCTTTTCAATGTGCTTCTCATTTTTCTCGTTTCAAACAAAAGACATATTTAATTAATTTATCGTTGTTTGAAGTCTATTCTGATATTTACAAAACATTAATTAAATTGTAGAGCTCGACAATTTATTGTCTTTACTAATTGCTTCTGTCTCTGATGACACTGTTTTTTAAATCAAAGTTGAAAAAAGTTTGTTTTTAAAACAGCGACAAATTATTAAAACTCTTGATTAATAGATGAAAGCAATATTTAATTTCATGTTGAGAGGTGACTCAGAATTTACTTTTTGTGTTGCTTCCTTCTACTTATTTATCAATTTTTTTGGGCTAGTTAATGATAAATTTTTATAATGATCTTTCTGAAATTGCTTTTTAAATTTTGTGTATAAAAAAAATTTGACATGTCATCGGTTTTCAAATTTCAACTAAATTTTACAAACCACAGCACTGAAAATTAATTTCGAGGTCTTGATGTGAAACTAGTCTCGAAATACGGAATTGGTGTTGATGAAATTCGTTATGAGATAAATTTTAATTCATACCCCTTTCGGTCTCCAATTTAAATCCTTAATAAATATAATATATTTTGTATTCACGAGCAGTTTTTGTAACTCTGTCGTTAAATCAAGTCCATTTCGTAATGTTCCGATAAAGTTTTTTCTTCAAGAATTATATAAATTGTTCAAGAATGGACGATTTCTATGAAATCTTGAAAATTTCCTCTGGGAATAATAATTTGGGAACGTCATATTTTTTTTTTTTTTCATTATTTTTATCTCAATCTATCCCTGTCTCCTCCGCTTTCTATGGAGCTCTTAAAGATTTAAGGGGATTGTTTGTTGTTGGAGAAACTGCCGTTTAATGGCACAGTGAGTCCTTTCTTTTTCTTTGGTTAGGATTTCACCGTTCTCGTTAAGAGGGGAAAAAGTGTGCAGCTCCTTTTAAAATACTTTATTTTAAAAAGTTTGTTCTATAACTTTACGTCAACGTTACTCACTTTTAGAACTAAAACTCATTTAAATTTTAAAAACTTTTAATAATCAATTTAGCAATTCATATGGAACAACATCACCCACAGTAGGGTGATTGTCTCATTTTACTGAAATTTTTATAATTATTTGTCAGAATATACTTTCATATTATCAGTGCCGGCTTTAGGGTAGTAAGCGCCTGTGCGGCCGCACTAGGGCGCTGAGTCTTAGGGGGCGCCGTGATTTTCAAAAGGGTGGCTTCAGAAAAATTCGACAACTAAAAAAAAAAAGGTAGACACTGACAACAAGAGACAAAAACTACTAACAAGGGCGCTATACAAATTCTCGCACTGGGGCGCGAAATAGCTAAGGCTGGCACTGCATATTCTATATTTCTAAATTTATTATGTTACAAATTGATAAGTTTACAAAGTAGTTAAAGTTGACAAAATATCTTTGTTGTGGTAACTTAATAACTGTTGTTTGGTAACATGTGATATATGTATAATTGATAACCACCATTTGTTACGGTTTCTGGACAACTGTTGTTACGGAAGCTATGCAACGGTAGTTACAATTGCTATTCAACTGCAGTTACGGTTGCTAAGAAAAGGTTGTTACGGATCCCAGAAGATATTAGTTGTCGTAGTTTGGCAACAGTAGTTACGATTGTTAGGAAACGGTTGTTAAATTTAGTAAGCAACGATTGTGTTCAAATTATTTAGGCATTTTAAAGAGAAGTTTCCAAGGATTAAAATGGGTAGTTTATTACTTTCTGTAAGTATTCTGAAACAATGCTTAATCTGTCATAAAATCTTTAATAGAGTTTAAAATTCCTATTAAGGATAGTTTTCTCGTCTTGTGTGGACATACTTGCTCCCTTTATCTCTCTACTGGATAAAGCTCTAATCGTTTGTGGTAGCTCTCTCTGCCTTTTGGCAGTCAGCTAAGGCCTGATGTGTTCATACAGTTTCGTTTTGGCCTTCTTACAGTCTACATCGGGCAGGTTTTCAAGTGCATTTTCCGACGGTTTCTTTACTGGTTTTCGAATTTGTGTTTATAACGAGTCAACCAATGGGATGTATTCTCAATTTGTAATAAGAATAAACTATCATTTTTGTCGTAGTTTGGCAACAGTAGTTACGGTTGCCAGGCAACGATTGTTACGGATTCTAGAAGATATGATTTGGGGTAGTTTAGCAACGGTAGTTACGGTTGCTTAGCAACGGAAGTTACGGTTGCTTAGCAACGGAAGTTACAGTTGCTTAGCAACGGTAGTTACAGTTGCTAGCTAACGATTCTTGCGGATTTGAGAAGATGTTAATTGTGATAGTTTAGCAAGGGCAATTACGGTTCCTAGGTACCCATCTTAACAACGAAGTTAGACACAGTGTAGTTTCTCCCATAGTCTACTATAATTATAATATTCTTTAGTTAAGGAATGAAGAAAATTACGTTAACGTAACCATAAATCTATTGTAATGTTGAAACACGATTAAATGGAAAGTTAAGTAACAGTATGAAGGAAAAAGATTACACTAGAAATATAATTTCCGTTCGATTATCGGTCAATATCTATTATGAATAGCAATAGAAGTGAATACAGAGAACGATTCGAGGATTCAGCTTCTCAAGTCTAAAGTCCTTTCGAGTTTCAGGCTTCGTCGGAGGCTAAGTCGAGCAAGTGAATATTAACGGGAGCGGGACGACAACCCCACCTCTAATTACGGAAGGAGGAAATGCGAATGGGTGGTTTCGGGTGGTTTGTAAAGGGGTTGGGAAAGAAGAGGTTTACTGTAGTACAGATCGAGTTGGCGCGCTTGTTGGAAGGACTCTTGCGCCTCGAGTCGCCAGTGAATCGATGAAGCACGATTGGCGATAAAAATACTCGGCCAATATTATTTTCAAAATAATTTTTCACTTTAGCAGAAACCGCTCGAGTTAAGAGGAACATCAGAAGCAATACAGAGATGCGGAAACTGAGCTACAGTTTCAGCATGTCAGTATATGTCTAACATTTCATTCGACAAAAATTAAGGAATAAAATGAGATGATTTTTATGCTAAATAAGTTAAAAACTGTTTTTTAAAAATTAAAAGTAATTTGTTTGCTACGATTTTTCAGTTGTAATATGACTGGAAATATTTTCAACCATAAAAATAAAATAAACATTTAACCAATTTAATTGTTTCTCATAAAAAATTTAAAAATGAGATTCTTGATGGTGACTCATAAAAAGCAATATTTTAATATTCAAAAAAGAAAAATAAACAGTTAACAATTTTATTTGCGGTTGCAGCAAATATTGGTTTGTAAGCTGACCATTTCACAACACGTTGGATTAAAATAACAAAATTCTACCATCAATGCAAAATTATTAAAAAAGAGATTTACCACTCAATTTAATATCTCCTTTATTGTAATTTTTTTTAATTATATTACATGAAAATGTGAATATTTAAATTTTGCGTGAAAAGCTTGTGATGGATAGCGATATCAATAAGCTCACCTCTTTCTAAAGTCAGGTGTTGAGCTCCATGAAAGTTAGTTTTTTCCTGGTTATAGTTTGTTTCAAACTGCTAACTTTATAATTTTATAATCAAATCGATTTCCCATTACCGTAAGACTATGGGATAAAAGAAAAAATCTTCATTCGAATTTTTATTTTAAATTTTTATTGAGAGCTTCGTCTTTAAAACCAATCAACATGTTTTTCTATTTGAAAAAAATAATCAAAAAGTTTTTAATTGGACAGTAATCTATTTTTTTTTTGATGATATAATTTTGCACGTTAACTCTTCGATATATTTGAAGTAGTTTTAATTGCATTCGAATATCAAATAAGATGAGATTAATAATGGATCGAAGAGAAAATTTGAACGGTTCTTACCATGACTAAAGTATTCCTTATCACGGAGGACTAATTAGGTCTCACCAGACGAGAACCATTAGGGAAAGTGCTTCGAGAGGAACAGGTAGAGGTTTTAGTTGTGTGCCTGACTAACAAGATAGATAGTTAAGTAGTTGCAGGTAAGTAGATAAGTACCATCTCACTTAGTGGTAGTTCGACTTACTGAAAGATTGTAGTTTTGAAACATAGCTCACATATTACAACTTCGTAAACGTTATTTCTCATGAAGCTTTAACATGACTTTTTTCATGATACTCGAAACTTGCATTTCAAGTTAAATTAGCAAATTTTAAATTATAACTATCATAAACTAGAGAATTTTTTCTAAAATGCGTAAAGTTATATTCTACTAACAAACCAAATATTATGATCAATAATTAAATTCGAATTTATTTAAATACTTATTATCAAAAAGCGTGGTTTTTTTTAATCTGACAAGTTATTTGTTACTAACAAAATGAAAGAAAGGATCAATAATTAAACCCAAATTTGCTTAAATATTTATTGTCAACTTAGCCGTTTACGCACTTAACTTGGACAATGATAAAACAGAAATGACGCAACTAGTGTCGTCTTCATGAATGTTCAGACTATCGCAACACTAACGCCGAGTGATATTGGTACTATCAGATCATTATCGACTGATGTCCTCACTTCATAACTTTAAAAATGTACGGTGACGCATTATTTCCAGATTATGTTTGATGTTTAATGTTTCTTAATTTAATTTTTAATATTGAATAAAAAACAAGTAAACACAAAAAATAAAACACGAATTAAACTAATCAAATGATTCTAATCTTTAATTGAAATATAATAATGCTACGACTAACTCATAATCCGAAGAGTGTGGAGTAAGGAGCAGCACAGACTAGTACTCCAAATTTTTAACCACAAATTGACAATTTTTATTAATTTTTCAGTATCTCAAAGATTACATGAAAATATAAAATAACCGGCAGCATGGTATGGACATTTAAAAGTAGGACGTACACTTAACACTGACTCTGTTTCTAATAAAATAATTGGAGAATCGACTCCATCAAATAAAAATAAAAAAATTTAATAATGGAGCTCACCTGATAGGGTACAATGACCACGAATAGAGCTCCGGCACTTATTTTGTTACATTTTTATAATGTTTCTAGGACTATTAATAAACAATACAACCATCTGGTCGAACACACCAGTTTAGAATACTCGACAGCGAGAACGCCTCGTCGTCAAGTCAATGTGCAGCGACACATGCGCCGCGGTACCGCTCGCACGAATCACATTTTAAAATCGAGCGGCAATCGACCGAGGAACGTAAATCAGATGTATCCTCGACGATACATTTTGATGTGAAAAACTCCTTATCGGAGACAAGCAGTGTTTGTGCGTGTAAAATAAAAGTGCGAACATTTAATGTTTATCGCACAGAACAAATAATTGTCCGATCTGACAAGTTGGCAGGTAAAAACCAGACGTTTAAATAATAATATTATCTAATCAATTTAATTAATTAAATACAAAGTCAAAATAGAAGTGAATCTTAATATAACAAAATCTTAAATTCCACAATAATCAAAATAAACTTTTGAAACTTAAATATTTGATACAATTAAATAATGTAAACTCAAAATAATAACAGGCACAAATCGCCAAGTTTATATTAAGTCTGAATAATAGCTTAGAATTGATTTCAGACTGGTGTGTAATAATTTAATTGAACAATTAATATATCATTTTATATTTTCAAATTCATTTAAAAATATTATGCGAGGTAACTATTTACCTCGTCACAGTACTTTAAAGTAATTTTTGAATATTCTACAATATGAGAAAAGAAGAATTTAAAAAATGGAAAAAATAATTCGCTGAATGATTAAAACGATACTAAACTTTACATCTAAATTCATTCATTATACGTTTTTATACCGCTTTTCGAAATCCAATCAAAAGGCCATATAGTATCAGAGATCTTTGGCATTTGAAGTGGGTCAGGTAATGATACTTATCGTAGGAAGTGTACCAACATTCATCTCTCCAGATGATTTTCTTTGGAAGGAACCTATGCCCTATTGCGCGCTCCAGCGAATTCGAATAGCTCCGTGACACGAGATAGTAATTCGAATGTTATCTCAGTATTTGCTCTTCTCAATTCTCTTTTACACACAAAAAAATAATAATTTCTGGCACGACTTGGGTTTCTATTTTATTATCAGAAACGATACAATATTTCATACAACAGAAAATGAAATAAAGTTCACACCGCATCATTTTTTATTACTTTTTTATTCATAAAAGGAAATTCACGTATTTTTCAACCATACTGCAATACGTAAAACTTGTTTATTTTTTCAAATCGAGCCTTGACAGGAAGAATTTTATGGATTATTTTGTAACCTACATTTTGTAACATTTAGTTTTTCAATCATTTTGAAAATTCTCAATTATTAAAGAAAATAGCTGAGATTGGCTGTATCTGGTTTTTGTTGTTTGAAAATTTTTCATTATTAAAGAAAATAGTTGAGATTGGCTGTATCGGGTTTTTGTTATTTGTAAACGGAAGATAAGGAACGAAAAAGCCTAATGTACAATTCTTCCGGGAATTCTGGGATCTATATTTCTATTTTCTCTATTTCCCTCGTGTCATTGTATCTAGTACGTACGTATATATGTACACATTCCATTCCAGTTCATGCTCCATATATCTCTTTCGGCCACCCCGGTTTGGAATTTTACCCTAGGGTATGAAACATATATTCAAGCCACAGAACAGCATAATGTGCAAAAAGGAAATTGTACAACTATTTACAAATGCTTTAAGAGAATTTGTACAACATTCCCGAGAAATTGTAATAATGTTCAAGAAACGTTAAAGTAAATTAATTACTTTTAATTACTTTAAATAGTATTTTATAGTATTTTCAAAATGGTAATTACATTCACATTAACACTTTAAAATCTGCAATAAATCCCGCTAATTTAAATTTCTACTAATTCGAGTTTTAATTTATCTTGCAAACATTACATAAACTATATATAATGAATAATTTTCATAATACTGAAATTGTCATAGAAAGCGATTTTTAATAGAATTATACAAACATTGTCCCGACAAGAAAGGAAATTTCTTTTTGTAAAATCAGATTACATTCAGAGCTTATTATAGTTGAAGAGCATTTTCAAAAGACTCGAACGTAGAATTCTTCTTTGAAGTGAAATTCAAGAAATCCCAGGAGATAATTTTAGTCAGGCTATAATAGATCTTGCAATTGAAGAGATGCATAACGAGGTTCATTTACAACAAAGTCTACGATTTATATTCGAATCGTGTTCTGCTTTATCATTTGTATTCTTTAACGAAAAAAATATACGAGACGCGCCACGGGTCCAGAAGAATAGATTTGAATAAGTTTCACTTCCTGTATAGTTTCCGTTGACACTTTCATGAGCAGGAGCGAAGAAGTACGGAGAATCTGGGCTCCAGGCTCTTTCCATCGACTTTACCAACTACTAACGAGAAGAAACTTGGTTTCTTCGCTTCTCTTCCCTCATTCCCTTTAGACTCCCTTTCCTGACGTCTCGTCGACTAGGTTTCAGAGTTTTTTAACGAAGAGAATGGAAGTCGACAGAACTTCGGTCAAACTCTGCCTTGCCTTGACGAGCGAGTCAATTTTTCATTTCTCTTCTCGTTGACTTTTGTTGGATAATAACTAAGCCGGATATAAAGATGAAAAATATCATTCTTATAAACTACAATAGATATAATACAATTATTTTATTTTTAAGAGCGTTTTCATATTAAAATTAAGAATTTTTTATGTAATATTTTGCGAATTTTCTAACTATTTGGAAAAATGGTAATTTAAAGGGCTATATACAGTTGCGTCGAGAAAAAATAAGCCATTTTCTCGATTTTTGTTTTGACTAGATAATAATTATTTATTAAAATACTATTTATACTATTTATTAGTACATATTTTAAGGTAGTAAAAAATATTTTATTATATTAAATTATTTGCAAATAATCGATGTAAACACTGTTTTTCTGGAGCACCTTTTTTTAAGGTGTCTTGCGGTGGACATGATAAGTCGAGAATGGTTTATCTAAAATCAAAATCCCAAAAAAGCTTCGTTAGTATATTGCATTGTCTTTGTTCACCGACTAACTTTTGAGATAATTAATAAGTGGCATAAATTTTGTGTTGATCGGATTGATAGTTTTTAAGTAATCATGTCTACGACAAAGGTACTTTTAAAAAAACAAGATTAGGAGATAATCGCGTTAAAAATGTTTGTATTTTTCGTATTTAAAGTTGATGTATTTTAACTTGCACCGAGTCACCGATTTCAGGTCGTTGTAATACAAGTTTCCGCATCCTCTGAAGCCTCAAAATCATCGATTTGCTGCTGTCTGTACCGAGTTTATAACTACAGTTCTAAGGCCCTGATCGTTCTGGATTTTGCTAAAAGTTTTCTTAAGAATATATACTTAAAGATTGTGACGTGGTACTTTACACGTCCTAAGAGTCGTGTTGATTTGTTAATGTAATCTCGGAACAAGGGTCAAAATACCTGGGAAGAGCACTATTTTTATTTTGAGAAAAATTTATTAATTGTGCTTATTTATTTCTTTGTTTTATGAGCAACTTATATTATTTAATGGACAAGAAGGAAAAACTTGGTTAGTATTTTGAATTGAATTTCGCGCCGACCGCCAGAGGGAGACAGCTGTCAGAGCGCGTAGATCGACAAAGGGTGACTAGTGTTTAGAGTTCCACTATGGACCTGGAAATTTTTGGATTTATGTTTATTTGGTTCCAGGGGTAGACTCTAACTCTAAGAACTAGGAGAGATGACTTTGCTCTGGATTATGGTTATTTTGGGCATCTCTTCCTAAGTTAAAATCTATTATTCCGATGCACGGAATGGCAGCTGCCGGGGCTCTTTAACAACTAATTTTTTTAATGGTTTTTCGATTTGTCTGACGTACGATCACGTGACTGAACCAGAATTTACATGATTGGCTGGAAGGATCGAAATCAATAAATCCTGACGGTTCTTCCTCACTCTTGCTCCAAAATTCTTGATATCAAGTTGTTGCAAAAATTATTGTACTCAGTTGAACAAAATTTAGCTATTTTAAGTCAAAAATTGAATTATTATATTATTAAAAAGATGGCTAAAGCTTTGTCAGAGATCCCGGAAGAGGAGGTAAGACCTTTTGAGTAATTCATGTAAAATAGTCTAATCTTATAATGCCATTTCTGACCTTTAACCTTTCACCCGATTCTAGGAAGTAGAGTCATTCATACTCTTGTTTTAATTAAAGTGATAAGCGAAAGTAGAAAAAAATTTGTTAAATAAATTAAACTAAATAACTGCTAAATATCTAAATATTAAATCTTATTTAACTAGCGTCCAGGAGTTCAAAATCTTAAGTCTCAATGATTGATTGATTTTGAATATTCCGGTTTTATAATGAATACTTGCTTAATCGTGATCAGAGGTTAAGCAATTATTTCTCACAGGATTGTGCAATAAAAAAGTAATGCATTTTTCGGTCAATTACAACTGTGTTATCCTCTTAAGATAGGGAGGAAACAGTTTAAAAAATTTATAAATTCGCGCTGACCAACAGAAGTGTTAAGCTGCTGTCTGATTTCGAGATTTAGGTTGTCCAGTACAGGAGCACAGTCAATATTGACTGTTATTGCTAAATAAGCAGCAGCCACGATCCAAGAAGTTAGGATCCCGTCACGCTAGGTCTATTTCTCGATTAAATGCGCGTCGTCTGAGAGGTCACCACTTTGCGCTGGCGCAGAGCTATCTATTTTTAAATATGATGCTTATGCTCAGAAGCAAGATGGCTTACGCAGACCAGTAGCTTTTTGGTTGAATTTTTTTACGTTTGTTTTTTCAATCATAATAGCATCTTTCTCTGTCTACAGGGCGGAGCTTGATTCCTTGATAGAAGCTCCCTCTTTGTAATGTATCAGCGAGGGCCTTATGGAGTCCTACAGTTCAGTGCCCTTTTGGCCTTCTTACAGTCTACATCGGGCAGGTTTTCAAGTGCATTTTCCGACGGTTTCATTACTTGTTTTCAAATTTGTGTTTATAACGAGTGAACAATTGTGACGTATTCTAAATTTGTAATAGGAATAAATTATCCTTTGAAAGCTAAGAAGATGTCGTTCATTTATGTGAAATATTATCAAACAATTCTAACGGAAAAAGAATCAGCCTAAACGTTTTGTCCAGGCTTGTTGTAATATAAATGCTGCGCTATAGATAGTGCATCCCGTTCTCATTATTATCTCAAGCAAAGATTAGAAAAATTTTGTCAGTTCCAAAGTGTACATTATTTAATTAGCTGCAAGAGTCTTAATTGACTAACAGGATTGGGATCGATAATTGCACCCGGAAAACTTACTCTTGTTGTGACTGTTTAAAGTTCAACACGAAAGACTGTTACTTTGTAATCCTGATTGATTAGTTTATAGTTTGAGAAACCAATTTAGAGATTCAATTTAACAAAAAGTTGATAACAAACTCAGATGAGGTCTTGGTAACTTACTTAAATGTAACCGAGATGAAACTTGCAGAGTCAGTTTCTCTCTGGTTTAAATTTTGAAAAATGTATTCTTTCTCATACTGGTCTAATTAACAATTATCAAGCACTCGAAACTCATGCTCCGGAATAATTAATCATTTTTAGTATTTTCCAGTTTGAATGAAAAAAAAAACTGTTTCATTAAATACAATTATCATAATTGTAGCAGAAATATATAATTATAATTGCTGCTAATACTCGTACTTCTACTATTGCCAATAATAATCATAAAACTTTGCCGTAAAGAAAATTCAATTTATGCGATTTCAAATGAGAATTTTTTATGAGAAGTACGGAATTTATAATGAATATCAGCCGAGGAAAAGTAAGTTCTGCTTTGAATCGGCCAATAAAAAAAGCATCAGATAAGAGGAAACGAAAAAATTCTGAGATTATTCAATCCGAGCTTAGCGTGGGAGTGAGGGATAAGGAATTGCCCTGTCGTGTGTAAGCGACGTTTCTCCAAACCATCGATCCCTCCCGTAAAGGAATTTCTCAACAAACAGGCAAAGCGAATGTTGCATGGGTTCCCATCGTTCTTCGCATTTTTACCAATACTCGGCATTCCTCTTTCCCAATATATTGGTAATTTCTTGAAAAAAATGCGACAAGCGAAAGCTTGGATTCGCAACTGGATTGACATCCGAAAATGAAAAAAAACCAGAAGAAGTACGTGAAT
The DNA here is from genome assembly GCA_037103525.1 of Ganaspis brasiliensis. NCBI lineage: Eukaryota > Metazoa > Arthropoda > Insecta > Hymenoptera > Figitidae > Ganaspis > Ganaspis brasiliensis. The sequence continues at coordinate 1,509,483 of JAZKLR010000045.1, read as the reverse complement.
TTTGTTCCTTTAAATTTTTTTATCGCAAACGTAGACGTGCATTTATGTCTAACAAAATTCCATTAAATTCTTTGTCAAAATTTTAAACAAACAAAAATATACAAAGTATATATTCAAATATACATTATTAAAGGATTATATATTTCCTCAGATATTGTGTTAAAAGATAATTAATTATTAATTTACATTCTTGTCATATTAATTCAACTAAAATAATAATCAATTTTCGTGTATTCTGTATTTTTAAGAAAATTCTAATATGAGTAAAAAGTGGGCAACTTTAAAGCACTTTTTCTTGATTGGACAGTAAATGGACATCACATAGTTTAATTCTCAGCTGACGACTTTTACTAAACAGATTTTTAATTGTTTGAAAATTGGAGGAGGTCATTAGCAGCTGAATTGTTAAATATAAAAGAACGTATTGCAGTATTAATTGCTACTGTATTAAATATATAATTACAAGGCTAAAATGTGACAAAAAGTTAAATTTTAATCTCAATTTAGAGAAGAATTTTCTCGCCTAGAACTCAAATACTTTGTCGCTTGGGAGACATAAATTTAATTTATGATTTAAACTTCTCTTAAGTTCATACCAACAATAGAGATAGAGTTGAACTTTCAAATTATATGCATTTATAATTTTGTCCAGATAGCACTTAAATGTCCTAAGAATGAAAATTTTTTTCTAATTAAACAAGTTAAAATTTTATCAGTAAAATTTTTTTTTTTTGATTAATGATAAACTATTTCAAACACAATGTAATTTTTAATAGTAAACAAGCCTACCTATGGAAAATTTTTATTAACTTGTGAAAATATGAAATTCTTTTACGATGCACGACCGTTAAGAATCACAAAGTAGTTTTTATCAATCACTGTAAAAGAAGTAAGGAAAGTAATAGCTACTTGAAGTTTTGAGATCCTGGGACAGATAAAATTAACAGCGTATGGTAGAAGAAATTTACTTCTACTCACCAACATCTGTGCTAGATATTTATCACTTTCCTTAACGGAGCCCAACCCACTCCACAACCTTTGGTAGAAAAACGCAATGCGCTTTTACTAAAAGATGAAAATTTCTCTTATCCAAGAAGTTAAAGCAGGGCCTTTCAACCTATTCACCCTCCTTCCCCGCACAGGCTGTTTATCCACCACTATTTGCACCGATTTGCATATTTTCGCTAGGTTGAAAGGCCCTGAATTAAAGACTAACAGATTGTTTTAATATAAAGATATAGTAATTTTTATAAAGACAGAATGTAACGAAAGATGCAATCTAAAACAATACTTGTTATAGCTAAGAGACAAAGAAATAAAAAGAGGATCAATAACTAAACCAGCAATTTTATTTTTTATTTTTCCATCAAAATTGGTTAAATACTTATATACATGAACAGCTTTGTCTTGTCAAGAATATAAAGTGCTGAACCACAAGCGCCGCCTAGGGTGGATAAGAAGGAGTCATTCGGATATCCCCGTCGATTTTCAAGATTTCTTCATCATAGTGTCTACTCCCGCAAGAATTTTGTTCAAATGATAAACAGTAACAGTTTTCCTATCCTAAAATAGAACAGACGTTGTGATTAACTTCAGACGTGGAAGACCATTTTTCACTCTCTCATTGGTCAACAATATCTTTGACATTTATCGGTAGTTTTTTGTTGTTATTTTGGTGATAGTTTGCTAAGAATACAATTTTAAGTTAGTTGTTCTTTTTTTATTTTGTAATTTTGTAATATTTAATAAAAATTGATTTAATTAGACTGCGCATGTGCAAAGTATCACAACGTGGTTCTTAGTCTCCGTTAATAAAAGCTTAATTTGTGTTAAAAAGTGACTTAATCAGACCTGCTTTTTCATTCTATTAGTAAAAGTGGTACTTTTTGCAACTATTTTTATATAAACTTTGGTGCAGAGTGTTGTTTCACTGGATTATTCCTGACTTCTTATTTGTTAACCTAAAAATTAGTGCGATGTCTACTTTATTATTAGTGCCTGACTCTGATAAAACTTGTCGGGGGTGTAATGTTGACAACCAGAAAGAAATTACTCGATGTGGTAAATGTAACGCACCGTTTCATCCTAGTTGCTTTAAATCTAAGAAAAAGTGCTGTGCCGGTTCAAGGTCATCATCACCGAGTGTAGCCGGAAGAGCGGTCACTAAGGAAGATTTGAGTGAACTGCTGGCTAATCAGTTAAAGCAACTTGTAGAGCATCTTTCTGTCAAATTAGATCCTCTGCGCGAATCTTTAAATAAAATTTCTGAACGAGTCACCGGAATAGAAAACTCTATCTCTGGTGCTTTAGATCGAGTGAACTCATTGGAGACTGAAGTAGTTGTTGTAAAAAAGGACATCGAAACTGTAAATGACAGAATCGCGAAATTCGCAGATCTCACTTTTTCTAATTGCTTAAAAGAAATTGAAGACCGCAATAGCCGCAAATCTAATATTATTTTGTTTAATGTTTTGAATGTCTTGAAGGTCTTATCGCCTGATAAAATTCCTGAAACTCAGTCAGTTAAACGTCTCGGGCCAAGAACACAGATATCACCTCGACCACGTCCATTGCGTGTTTCTTTGATGAATGAGACAAGTGTAAAGTTTACGATCACTGCCTTTAAAAATCTTAAATAAAAAAAAACTGCTCTTCCAGACATTTTCCCTAAAAATCTTTCTCTCTCATGGGACAAAACTCCGTTGCAAATGCAAGATTATAGAAATGCCAGAAAAGAAATGGAAGATCATATTTTAAAAGGAGAGAAAGGGCTTCACATTATTTACATAAGAGGATCACATCGAATCATTAAGAAAGACAGGAACTGCCTCGCACCATCAGAACCTAACATTACATAGATCGAACGATCATTTCTATTGCATTGAACTATAGTTAGATGACATGATACTGAAACACATCTACCTCTTATCAAATTCTCAAGAACGATCACACTACAATTTTTCTTCTGCTTCAAACACATTATTGTCTTGGCCTCAACTTTGGATTCCTGGAAATATATTAAATAAAGGAGGTGTTTGATTTATCATCGATGTGCTGATTTTTTATGACATTCTTCAAGAGAATTGAGTGCTAGATAAGTGATTTGTTAATTAAAATGCTTTTTATCTCAAATTTTAAGATAAAAATAAAAAAATTTAAGATAAAGTTTTATCTTAAATTTAAAACTCTATATTTTGGTTTATATTTTAGATTTATATTATAAATTCTATGTTAAACTTATTCTATTAGATTTATATATTATTTGAATATGGTGTTATAACTCTGATATTGTTTCATACTTTGCCTCATACTTAAAAGTGTTATATTTTTCATACAATTTTTATTGTTGTTTAGTTTTAAGTTTTGTTAAGTACTTTGTACAAAAGGGCCTTAAGCCTGTTAATACTTGAATAAATAAATAAATAAAATTTTAATTTACTTTAGGAGAAAAGTGTTTTATAAAAAAAATCAGTAAAGTGTTTAGTGGTTAATAGTGTTTTAATTTTATAAGTGAAATGGTGTGTTTATTCAGTGGGCTTTACGTGTCAAATTTCTGCAGATTTGTATGGATAAGTAATAATAACAATGTTTTTTACTGCTTTCTTTTTATCTAATTAATTTAATTCTATTTAAATATTAATATAATATTGAAATATAAAATTAAGTTAGTAATTTTTCACTTTCAATGGTAAAGTTTAAGGTTAGAGTAATTTGTGTTTCTATTTAGGTTCAGTCACATGACGATCCTCCTTACATTTGATGACAGATGGGTAATAACAATAATTTTCATGACCTTTTTTTTAATTGTAAATTGAAAAGATACAGAACATTTTATTATTGTTAATTATTATTTTTGTTTTTATCATATCAAGTTAATAGTTTTGCACTTTTAATGGTAAAATAAAAGTTGAAGTATTATTATTATTTTTAAGAAAATTTTCAGTTATTAATATTATTTATATAAAACTAGATTAGTAGTTTTGAACTTTCAATTTACATACTTCTTAATAAAACATTATACATTTTAAGAATATGAAAATTCATGTGAATTCTTTTTTTTTTTTTTTTGATAGAAAGTAATAAATATTAATATTTTCTTAATGGTTCTTGTATTCAGAAAATAGCTAAATTCTGAATAAAAGTTTGCTTGGGAAGAAAAAGAAAAAAAGGAAATTAGGGGAGCAATGAACTGAGAAAGTTTTAAGCGTCAGTAGGGAGCATCAGATCATGGATAGAAGGAAGATGATTTATGTAAGTTGAGCAGGTACAATTTGTATCGCGTCAGTTTTTGCAAGGGTGGAAAGGAGTCCGAGGTCGTGTTGAGTTATCGCCGGAGGAAGGGTTGTAGGTTGACTTGCGGAAACTCAGAAGTAGAAAGAAGGAAAACGACAAGTGTGAGACAAAGAATGTTCCCATTACTACTTTTTATTAAACTCTACAACATCCTTTTTCTTTACGATCCTCTCTTTTTTATTTTTATACTTTAGAAAGGTGATCTTTGATCCAGCCAAGTAACAACCTTCTAACGTTAATTAAAGGTTACATAACGATAAAACTTTTTCTCGCCTCGAGTTTTAACGAGAACCAAGTTTCTCGTTTAAAATTTTCTGATCACTTATGACGACCTCGAGTATGATTTTTTCATTTTCTAAGAAATTCTTGTCACCTTAACAATGACATAAAAATAATCTGAAACTTTCTGTTAATTTTCTTTTATTTTGCTAACACTTTTTTTAAATCTTATAAATTAAATATTTGAAATAAATACTGAATTAAACTTGCAATAAAAAAATTTAAATAGTTGAATAGATTCTAGAAAAAGATAGTTTTCCGACGAGGAACTAATTTGGAAAGTTTCAATATTGAGACAGCTAGTAACAAGTAATGCGTCTTTTGTCTCTAGGGGTTAAACTGTCTTGAAATTGCAAACTCTGCAATACTGTCTAGCTTTCAATTTCGCTAAGACCATGTTGCTAAGTTTGCAAGGCAAAGATGATTCAGTCCCTTGTGACAAAGATAAATAAATTAAAGTTGACAATCTCAACTGTGTGCCTTGGGAGAGAAATCTCATTTCCTTCTCTATTATTTCCTGAAACAAAACCGAAACAGTAAATATGTTTGCATAAAAATATCAATTTCAACAAGATGGGAAAATTTTTCCATTATATCCTATTCCTATGAAGTAAAAATAAATGTGTAAGTGATTACTCAATGATAACGATTACTTGTCTAGTTTGTCCATTGCAGGTAATCGTTTCATGAGCACGTTTTCCCAGAGATTATAGATTGCAAGCATTTCTGATTAAAGTACTCTCCTTTCTACATCGACGTTCCCGTCAATTTATCATGAGGACGTTCATCAATTTTGTTTACTGCCGTTTTTATTCGCGTCGGAAAGCACATTCTTGCAGGTGGTAAGCATTAATTATTCATTGAATCTGTGCTGGACACATTGTTCAATAGCTGTATTGATCAGCAATTAAAAATTGGTTACAATCTCCACAATAGTATTTATATTTTTAAAAAATTAATGGAAAATTTATACATTCTTATTAATTGTTACACTACTTAGAGAAATCATAGTTAAAATGGAGCATAAATTGAAGTTTAATCTGAAGTTCGAACCAATACAAGTTAGGTAAGGTTAAAGTTGGGATCGATTACAATTTTGATTTAATTAGTGTCTATTCCCTTTTCGGTTAAGTAACATTAAAGTTTAAACTTGAGAGAACTTGTAACTAATACTAAATAAGGATTAATGAAACTTTATCGTTAAGGTATCGATGTTTATTAAACATGTAACGCTACTGGAGTTTTAGGAATTTCAACAAGAATCATCAAATGAATTAATCATCTTATGAAAAATGTCAATCGTACATCCGGAAATATAACCATTTTGACTCCTTTTAATTCAAATTTTAAGGGCCATAAAATTATCTGAGTAAGTTTTTTGAATACATTGAAAGAAAAAAGAGGTTATGATGAGTCACATTTTCAAAATGCGCATGAAACCTTAAAACCAAATGCTTGTCTCTTCTGAGGCGAATTGAGCACTCCCGAGGGTTTCTAGCATGTTTCTCAGTGCTTCACGGGGCGTGTTGCATGGTTTTGAAAGTGAGCTGCATGTTCTAGAAAAGGGCACAGCAGCATGCAGAGCATAATACATTTACGGTAAAATTTGTTTAGGTTTTGAAAAGTTAACTTTTTGTTAATCCAATTATCATCTTCAATTGCATATGTCAGAAACGTTTGTAATCTGAACTACAAGAGGCTTTTGGAGAATTAGATTAAACACAGTGTGACGAGGTAAAATTTTACCTCGCACAATGTTTCCAGATTCAATTAAGAACATTTATAAACGCAAGTCTAAAAAAAAATAAAAAAATATCTTTTTTTTTTATTTTTGCACGAACCTGACTCATGGCCATTTAGAAAAGTGGAAAATTCTCTACTTTTATTTTACTAAGAAGTTGCCCTGAGGATCGTCGTTCTTAGATTTCGAGCCTTTCGTCGTGGGATCCTCCTGGCACTAGGCACGGATGTGAGTCCCATCTTGACAAGAGTGCCAAGACCAGAAGACGATGTTGACGGTGGTTGTTTATCACCTGTCACTACAAAGTAGCAGACGACTGAGATACAGGGGTGGGCGGACGAGGTCACTACTTTGCTGCGCGACAGAATTCGGTCGTTCACGGTTGTTTCGCAACGGCGACGGATCTCGGCGTAACTTTAAATTTGGGACGATTGTGTCCCTGGTCAGGGGATTTTTGTGTGTAGACATTCCAGAATATTTGCTTATTTATAAAAATAATAAAAATGCTCCAATGTTAATCGCTTGTTGTCTATCTATCTGCTGTCTATTTCTTGATAGAATCACTTTTTAGAATCACGGGACATAGAATTTTCTTGTAACCTACTTTTTCTACTTTGTACATGAATTCTTGAACAAACAGAATTACGAGACATTTGCATCGCATATCGCAACATCATTCTGAGTTCGCTGCACAGTCATAAATGAAATTATGACTCATGAATCTGAAGCAAATAATCGTTAACTGAACAAGAGAAGAATCGTATTTTCTCCAGATTATTCTCGGATCAAAAATTCAATTAGTTAATCTGGAAGAATAATCTTGTTTAATGATATTGATTAATCGTATTAATAAAATTTCTAAATTCATATATTCTTTAATTTAAATTTTGTATTTTGTTACAGTTATTTTCACTAAAAATTCTATTTCCTAAATTTTAATAAGAATTTAAACGCTTTTTACATCCTAATACCGGAAAACACTTGTGTATGCAATCCTTGTTTTTAGAAACCGAGGTAATTTTATAACTTCACGCTTTTGATAATTTGAAGAAATTTTTAGCAAACTTTTTTTGTTAGTCATCGTAATGAAGGGATTGAATGGATTCGGGGAATGGTAGTTTATTATTCGCAACGCGACAGGACCCGCAAGCGATCGGACAATGACATCTTCCAGAGGAATTCATTGTTCCCCATAGAAACCTTGTTCGTTTACGAACTAAGCCCCGTACTTTGTTGCCGCGAGCTTTCTCATTGAATACATACTGGAACAATGTATCCAGCACAATACGACTGTCAACCGGAAATGACGCAGGGGAACGAAAGTGCGCACGCGCTATTCCTGCCTTACCAAATTGGCTGCGTTAAGTTTCCGCATTATACTAAAGACTTCATGTAATTACACACCTAATTGTAAGCTCCAATTTTAGTGCATTGTATTGTCAAGTTGGCGATTTTTCGCCTCATATCATCCACTAATGTATTATGTATTTTACGGGTTCTTTTCATTTAGAAGTAGCAAAAATTGATAACGTTTATTACCTGCAATTTTCAACTTTTTAAAATTTAGACTTTTTCAGGGGGCACGATATTTTGAATATAGTTTTTTTTTCAGTGAAAATAGAGACAAGAAGAAATACAGTACCGATTGGTCTGTGGATCTGTGAGGCTCAGTCCTAGAAAAGAATCAAAATTGTGTGGACTTGGGGACTGCTGTTCCAATAACGAATTGCTCTAGTTGTTACCAGAGTAAGGATATGAGATTATTCTGAATGAGAATAAGGGCTAGTGGACCAACCAAGTAAGCGGAACTGACGAGTGTGATGATTGGATTAGGCCCTCATCAGGGATCGAACCTCCACGCGGTCCCCGCTGGGTACTTTGCTTGGTGTGTCCTAGTCAAGTAACATTGGCTGAGCCAAAACAAGCGATGCTAACCACCCTCCCCTTTGAGGCTCTCAGTCTTCTTCGTCGCTTTGAACTTAAGAGTCCTTATAATGACAATTTTTCCATACCCGTGACCTTCCGGTGCAACTCGGATGATTTAGATCTTCCGGGTTTCATTATGTAAAGGGCTTAGTGGGTAGTAACTAGATAGCTAGATTTGCAGTCGTTGGAGTATAGCCCCTGGGGGCCTAGGTGTCCCTCGGGAGATTCGTCTCTCGGGTTGGCACAAATCTGTACAAAGTGCACTAAATCTTTGGGAATATTTTTAAATTAATGTTGAGGGTTCATCGCATTTTGGACGTCATCTAGCTGAGTGTAGCTGCAAGTACGCCTACGTACAACACAAAGTTTGTATTATAAGGATATATTGTATCGTTATCATGATTTTATGTGAATCATCCCTATGTCGACCTGTTGGATAATATTTTTGTGCTAGAATTTACGCGTATCCTTTTACTGAATCCAGACCCTGAATTACAAAAACAAAATAATGTTGCCACATTTATTTATTTGACCCTTGATGACCAATTATAATTACAAAAACCCAACACCCAGGAGATAATAATATTATGAATGTTATTGTTATTATGATTATTATTAATAATATTAATGATAGTATCGTCCCAAAATATTATTTTAAGTAAATATTAGTAGTAAATTTTGTAATTGAGATAATCAATTTTTGAAAATCTGATCCAAGGTATCAAGAATAATCAAGATCTTCCTTAAATACAATTCTGCATCACAAGTAGGAAGCTTAATCTCAGGAACGTGTGGAGACATATTCTCTAATACCAACTAAATTCCGACCAAACTACTGATATCAGTTGGACACTTACAAGCAATTTGGAGTTGCTAACCTTGTGTCTTAGTCAAGGAACATAGTGATGCATATATCCGTTTCAGTAGATAGAATCGCATTTAGTCAGCTGAATCGTTACAAAGCCACGGTGTCACTGTGCAAGTTCATTATAATTTAGAAAGATTGATACTGAAATTTGATAACATTTCAGTGTTGCATTTCCTTTGAACAGAGTCTGCATTATTTCAATATGACATTATTATACCATTATTTTCGTAGTAATTGTTTTCATCTTGATCTTTATAGGAACTTGTTTCTTACATAAATTGCTCAAAAGATACATTTAAAAAAATTCTTTTACAGGTAAATTACTTTTTTAAACTCAAGCGAGTCAAAAAGTCATAGTTCTTAGTATACAGTATTATATAGTGAATATATATATATTATATAGTTGCGACACAGAAGGGTTTAGGTAACTAATTGCTCAATTTTTTCATATGTAGGTTTTAAACTTCGCACTCTTTTAAGCTAATACGTTAGGTTAGATATATAGCAAAAAGGACAAATGCAAATTTTTTGTTCCGTTTTTATCTACGGTTTAAATTTCGAAATATACTTTTGTAACAAATTATTCAATTTTGATTTATGAAACTGATTTTGGGGATTTAAAATGTACATAAACTTGTTTTGAAAATGTATAAAAGAATCATTGAACAGTGTGCTGTTCAGATTTAAATTGTTTTTCAATAAATTTACTGTAAAATGTGTTGTTATTAAAACGATTATTTAAAAGAAAAACATTTTTAGACATTGCTAGCGAGTTGTTTGTTGTTTGTCGATTATGTTTTTAAGAGGTTTTGAAAGGTTTCTCATATTCAATTATTGTACATTATAAAATATCCATTAGACTTATGATAAATATCATATTTGTAGAAAAATTTACATGTTTTTCTACATGGTTTATGTATTCTTTAGAAACCGGTCAATCACACAATAGCCATTAAAAACAAGCTGCTGATAAAAATGTATTACTTTACATTCATACTGATAAAACATTTATTACTTTATGTTTATAAAAAATAAGACAAGTTTTAATTTGACGTTGTCACTTGCGACTACAGGTGTATATTACTGTAATTCAAATTTTACAAACATGAACTTTTTCTGGCTCTTTTTTATCTTTATTTTTAGTTTCACAAACGTAAGTCCGCTCTTATCGAAATATTTTTAGGGTGTACGTATTTTTGTAATTTTTTGACATTTTAACTTGTTATTTAAAATTTTGTAATTCTAATACTCTAATAAAACAAGGAACAATTCTTACAAGTGTTAGATATTTCTATAAGAGCACGGTGCGACTGAAATCTTGTTTACAGAGGAATTTAATGTAGACAAAAATCCTCTATCAGTAAGAAAAACTTAAATTTAACAATTTTCATTAATTAAAATTACTCAGAGTAATAAAATTTTAATAAAATAGAAATCTATGTGTCTGATGTTGAGCATTTAATTTACAATATTTTTTTGCAGATTTATTTTAATTACTTCTTCGAGGATACTGGTGACAGGGAAATCGTTTCAGTTGACAACGGATGTGCCGAATATAAAAACGGCTCATTGGAAAATGCTGCAAAATTATATATGCTGACAAAATTTGCGAATACTGACAAATGTCCAATTAAAAAGGTACAAAAAAAATGATTTTCTTAAGGACATGTGATGGATTATGACGTTACTGGTGTAGACAAAATTCTTATTAGAAACATCTCTCTAACCCTTTGTTTGAATTTTAGAAACAATTTTAAACGTAACAATTTTTTTTATAAATTAATTTGAGCAAAAATTGAAACAAACTCTGGTCAGATAAACCTTCCTTATGATATTTTAAGTAAATATCCCAAGTTTCGTGACAAAATATTCAATATTTTAAGATAAAAGTTACTAAAAAATGTTGCCTATACCAGTGATGTCATTCTCCATTAATTCTCCCTTAATGTAATTGAATAAAAATGTAAAATTTAAAATATTAATTTTAGGGTACAAAGGCAATTTTTACTGTACCTGTATCTTATAAATATGTTACCAAAAATCGAAATTGTGGAAACATTAATGGTCAGGCTGCTCTATTTAAAAAGGATCCTAAATTAAACCATAATTTAGGACTAGTTCTCCCAGTCAACTTTAGAGCGAATGTATCTGGTTCTCAATGCGAGTAGCGTCGGATTTTAGTTTATTTACGATTAACAAGATTTCTTAATGTAATTCCAGCAAATACAAAAAATTGGAAAATGTAAATAGAGTCATCAATTTCCTCCCTTTGACAATTTGCACTACAAATATAAATTTAATAATGACAGTTTTTTTACTGAAACACTCACTGTTGCGTTTACAGTGAACAAAGTTTCAATTCTTTTGTTTAAAATTTCTACTGAACTTACTTAATTTAATTAAATGGAGTACCGAATGTTTCGATAAAAATTTCTATATTTCAATCTGCATAACATTGAACTGGTTTCGACATTTTGAATCCTTTAAACTTTTGAATAAAATTAATTTAATATCTTAAATTAAGACTATCCAATAATTTTTTTTCTATAAGTTTCATGAACCATCCCGTGTAGAAAAGTTCCCAGTAATTCCCAGTTTGTACGTGGGCGCCAGTTGGGGCCAACCTGCACGGAGAAAAAAATCAGGGCTTTGTGGCAAGGAAGTAGTTCGTGATTTTTTCGCCAGGCGCGTTTCTTCCGCGTTAAGTATGAATTCATACGTTTTCTGCGCGAGAGATATCTATACTACAATTCCAAGTTAGATGTGCTTTGGTTGCAAGAAATCGTACTGCATTCGCAGCGACGCCACGCGAATAACGCAGGCATTATCAAGGTGCTTCTTTTCCACGAGTTCCGCCCTATTCCGGTAAGAAGAGCCTCTTGCAAACACACTTCCGTGCGAACGTTTAAGAACACGTATTTAAAAATTCAATTTATAGCCATTTAATGTGTTTAACTTGAATTTTTTTTAATATTTAAACTGTGATGTAAATTGATGATGCCTAAATTTTTTAGGATTTTGATGATTTTAAGTAAAAAAATTTTGTCTGTCCTTTTTTGTAGTGAAATGCCAGAAAAACAGAATATTTATTTTTTTGTTTGAGACACAATATTTTTGGCCACGTATTTTTCCCCGCTGAATCCGAATTTAAAATTGGAATTATCGGAATTGATATTTTTAAATAAACTCAAAAAAACTGATGAAAGAGACAAAATAAAATAAAACAAGAAGTAAATTAATTCCTTAAGAAGATGTGATAAAAAAATATGAAATATATAAATTTAATAAAAATGCAAAAATTGAAAAACTGTGCAAAATGAAAAAAATTATTTATATTTGTCAATAAATTTCCTTATAGTTTTAGGAAAAGAAAGTTTTTTATAATTTTTAAAATATCAATAACTCTGGATATAATAAATGTAAAATGCTTGCCAATAGCTCAAAAAATGAGTCTTGAAAAGCTTTACAAAATTAAACAACAATATCTATAGATGTCAATACATTATATTATGTTATGGGTTAAAAATTATTTTTCAAAATTGTTTTCCTCATATTATTTGTCCTCCAGTAACACCTACAATTCTAAAAAATTATTTTTTCGCTTTAAATAAATCGAAATCCAAAAATTTTACGAAAGCAATACTTCCTCCATGAAAAAGCGAAAATAAATAAATGTTTACATGAAACTATGATAGTGTATGTCTATGTTTTTTTACGCTAAATTCGAATCGGAAATCACAATTTGCTCAAAATATTGAGATATTCTCAAAAAACTGGTATAAATTCTGAATTACAGACAAAAAAATGTTTTTTACCAAAACATTATGCTACTATTTTTCCATGTATTTTTTCTACTGAATCTGAATTTGAAATTATAATTTTTATACTAGCTTGAATTTTTTAGATAATTTTAAGAAACTAAATAGGAAAGGAATTTCTAAGACTATTCTTGATATTTGAGCCTATAACAAGCAATTCTGACTTGAGATTCGGATTCAGCACAAAAAAATACAGAAAATGACACCAGCGTATTTTCTCTGCCAAAAATAAACTTTTTTTGTGTGCCTGTGCTATTACTATTATATATTAAATAAACATTAATATTCTAATAATTGATTTTAGCAAAATATAAATTATTTTTTGCATTAAAATATTTTTTTTTGTTTTGTCTGAACACCTTTTTAAATCATATTATAAGGCTATTACTTTAACTGAGGTTTTGAGTTAAATTTTAAAAATAAAATCGTCACTTTAAATCTCTATTTAAAAAAAAAAACTTATTGAATTTGTCCGCTTCTAAAACTATTGCCAAATTCTTAAAATAATTGTAAAGTTAAAAAATTTCTTAATATTTAAATTAAAAAAATTTAAATATAAGTTTAACCAAAAAAGAAATTTTTAAAAATTATTTAGAAATATTTAATGATTAAATTTTGAAAGAAATGAATTTTTAATTGATTCAAATTAGGAATAATTGAATTTTTTATTAATTATATTGTCTAATAATTATATTTTTAATTGAATAAAGCTTTAAATATTTTAATTTTTAATTGATTAAGATTTTAAATAGATAATTCAATTTTCAATTGATTGAAATGTAAATAAATTTATTAAAATTAAATAACTTTCGGAGAAACTAAAATTTAATAATTTTATTAAAATATGGAATTCTCTCCTTAATTCTGACTGGCGTTTCTGTGAATAAAAAAATTCCCTGACTCCATTCTGACTTTCTTAACCTCTAGTCCCTCTAAACAAAATAAAATCAGAAATTCTAAAAAATAATTTATTGAAATTGTACATTTTAGAGTAAATTTTAATTAAGTTTTCTTAAATTTTTTTACATTTTAAACTTAACTTAAACGTTATAGTTTTATACTTTCAAAGTTTGTATCTTGTTGCGACAAATTGGTCGCCCTTTTTTGTACATAATAGGCAAGGTGCTATTCTGGGCATTAATTCCGCATTTATCAATAAATTTGATTTACTGAGATCACAATGAACATTATACGCGTGGTATTGATGATTGAAGTAAATCGTTTCGAATTCTTTCGTTTCAAAATAAACACTTTTATCTTCAACATAAAATACAGTTTTAAGCATTCCAAATCGGGGACCATCTTCAGTTATTCTAGTTACAAATACAGTTCCTTCTGAAAAGTTACTTCCGAGAATTTCTGCATTCTTCAAAGTCATAACTTTCAAATTATTTGACAAATTTGGTACCAAATTTTTCAAATCGCTGTAAGCACTCGGATTAACGATCGGCCCAAGAACAATGTCACGGAGAATAGGCGGACAAAATTCTGAAGTGTAGCACAATTGCAATTGATGCATGATTGCAATTGTTAGTGGCAAGTTAACGTTCGAATTAGTTCCCAAAGCATATGCTTTTAGTTCCTTATTTTTTCTCTCAAATTTCATTGAAGAATAGTGGACAACAGGACCATTTAACGTTATAAGTCTCGGGTAGTGAAGCCATAAATGCATTTTTGGTTTCAATTTTCCAAAAAGGTTCAAATATTGCATGTTGTGTTTCCTTATAAGAATTTTTAGACTTTGAATCTGTCCTCTATCTAAAACCGGAGACATTAAAATATCAAGAATGTCTCTTAAGCAAAGATAGAGCTTCCAGTAGCGATTATCAGCAGGAATCAAATCACCAATCATTAATCCCAAATATCTTGTTAAGCACGTAATTTCGGACGCAGACTGTTTGATTTTTATTTTTCTTCCCCCTTTTTTCCCTACAGAAAAAAACAAAGGCCTTGGCTTGTTTTGTTTCTCTAAATCGTTATAAGGAAAGGTGTCAATCCTATTGTTTAGTATATCCACAGTTATTAAATTGTCTTTAATCAATCCATCCACCACTTTTGATATTGTGTAGTCGAAAATTCCTTCTGGACAGTCGTGCATTACATCTCCGGTTATATTTTCATTAATATCAAAGTCCTCCATTTCATTGAAAATACACTCTTCTTTGATTCCCGTTGTTTCAAAGCTATTTTTCTTCAAATCCTCTAAGTAAGATTTAGCCGTTCGTAAAAGCGATTCATTTTCTTCGATCATTTTTCTGCACTCCTCCATAGAAGCGGAACACATTCGACAAAAATAATTTGCTGTAAAACTTAAAGAAAACCCGCAAATCCTGTTTAGTCCCATATTATCTCCTAATATTTGAATTAGCCGAAAAAAAAGATGATAAATTTTACCGCCTACATTTACTTCCACACCTTCAGTAGCAACCAGATGAAGATCCTCCATCGATTTCCGAAATAGCTGTGCATTTGTAAATAGTTTCATGTATTTCGATTTGAAAATTGTAGACACAAAAACATTTCTTAGCTTGGCAGACATGTGAGGAGGCAAACAAGCAAGCGAAATGTATACCCCTCCCATTTTTTCTTCCCCAGCGTGGCTTCCTAAAGGATTTCGAGTTTCGAATTCGTCGAAATATAAATAAAGAGGTAAGACGTTCTTACCCAATTTTTCGTATTTTTTCATCCAAAGATCAGCTTGTAAAACGTTTGACAGATACTTTTTTTCTTTACTCAACTCATCCATGTAAGTAAAAATGGATTCGAGTACACCAGGAATTGACAGAGCTTTCTGCAATGTATCTTTTAATGAAACGTATGCTCCATATATTGGTTTCATTTCAGTACGAACTGTTTGATCTTCATTAGTGATGAATTGAGTTTCTTTTCCAATTTCAAAAAGTTGGGGAGGAATGTATAAGCTGTTTTCTTCGTACATTTTGAACCTTAAGTGCTCTGTTGAAACTTGATAGAATAAATCCTTGACATTTTCTAAAACAAATTGGGTTTTCGAATAAGATACCGCATTTGATATCGGCTTAACTAGATTTTCAAATTCGTTTTGAACAAATGGAATGAATTGTTTAGAAAAAAAATCACTAAACATATTTATAATCGAGTCTACATCTTTCCTAGAAATATGTGACAAATTATACAAAGAAAGAGTCAACTTTAAAATTTCTTTACTTAAATCTTTCCTGTTAACAACAGGAGTATGAGTAGAATTCATTGCTGGGAATTAACAAGTTTATCCTTTTCAAAGCAAGATATCACGCTAACAAGATTTAACGCAGGTACACGAATATAATAAAAACTTTACACGTAAGAAGGTACATTATACACTATACAGCCTTTACGTTGGTAATGACAAGAATAAAATCACAAAATGAAACAATTCTTTGAATTGTTTTTCGATTTGACACAATAACAAAACAAATATTCACGAAGTCAAATGAATTATGCTATCGTAATAAATTAAACATAAGTTCAGATAGTTGAAAACCAGAATTTAGCTCATTAAGCTTGTTGCAATTGGTTTATCAATTGAGCAACTGTACCGAGAATATTTGGAACGTCAAATTGAAAAACTTCTCTCTCGAGAAATTGCCACACATGACTACAAATATGTGAAAATTCTTTTTGAAAAACTTTCACAGATTGAAAGCATAAATCTATGGCTTTAGAAGGGCTTGCTACTTGGTAAGTGTGATTACCAATGATGACATAAGCAGCTGTTATAGTATTAATACTTGCACCGTGAATGACAACATACGGTTGTGTAATTAATTTGTGTTCCGTGTGCAGAAGATCAATTTTCAGATGGACTTCCTTCAAAATGTTGCTAATGTTTTCTTTCTCCTGCAAAAAAATTGTATTAATTTAAAATTGATTAATTAATATTCGTTAAAAAATAATTTTCAAAATTAAAAAAAAAATTCGGTTTATATTAGTGATTAATAAGGTATTTCAACAAATATTGTATAATAATAAAATTTTAAAAATGATACAATTTTTAAAAGTTTCAGATTAATATTAAATAACTCTTTATAACTTTTAAGAGTTAGAAACTAAAAATTGCAATCTCATAAACGTTTTGAATGAAAAAAAGTAGGGTGAAGGAACCAATATTCGAGAAAATAGTGAGGTTATAAATTGAAAAATTTATAACTCAGAAATAATGCCATTAATATACTTTGCAAATATAATTTTGAAAAAAGGGCATTCAATAAGCTTTCAATTTTGGTATCATTTATTTAAAAAAAGTAAATCGCTTATGAAAAAATTAATATAAAACTGCATAGTGTGCAAAACACCAGTAGTCGAGTCCCTGACACCAGTTTTCAATTTCGGGACCCAGTACTCGCGTTTTCAATTTATAAAGCGCACATAACATATTCATAAATATAAAAATACAATAAATATGTAAATTGCAATAATACAATTAATATTTTATAAAAATTAAAGAAATTAATTACTGCTTTTAGTCGCTGATGTTTGTAAAACATTGCCAAGGGAAACCTAACCTAAAAAACACGCCGAACCCAGTATCCGATTTGACAGCTCGCGACTATTGGAGATCAATAAAAATTCAGCACCAGTGGTCGAGTTTTAATTTTAATTAAATTACAAAAACTCACAAAAAGTGGCTGATAGGTTTTTTAAAATTCTTGTCATTTTTGCATCAGATAGAATAGATGAAATTATTTTAAAAATGGAAAAATTTCCTGCTTTTCAAAAATAAAAAACGCTGTGGCTATTCGTCCCACTAGTGGGACGAATAAGTGACGGTTCTTATTCGTCCCGTTTTTAAAAATGAAGGAGTGGGGTGACGGGACAAATAACAACCGTCGCTTATTCGTCCCGTCACACAATAAATGTACTAATTCAATGTTCTCTAATTAAAAAAGTATTAAATATTTTTAAATATAACTCAATAATTTAACCTCAAAATACAGGCATGACGAGATATCCAAATATGTCAAATATTCAAGTCCAAACTTAACCTTAAATCCACTATCAAACGTCAGACAATCAAAATTATTTTATGAAAAATAGCGCTAAATTCAAAAGTGAGAATTTAAAGAAAAATTTGTAGATTATAATTATAGATTATTATTATTTTCTTTAGTAAACTTTTTTAATTTAAATTAGGATTTTTGTTTTAAATTGATGAATAATCATAAAATTGAAGAAGAATAATAAATTGTCAATTAAAAACTGATGAAAATTATGCATAAAATTGTAGAAAATAAATGAAAATTGAAGAATTGTATTGAAATTTCAATAAAATAATTGATAATTGAATGAAAATTTACAAAATGACTAAAATACTTAAATATTGAAGAAAATAATTAAGAAATGAGGAGAATAATTGACAATAGAAAGAAAAACTTTAAATCTGTTGAGAATAATCAACAACAGAACAAAATATCTACAAAAACTAAAGAACAATTATAACATTTAAAGAGAATAATTGTATATTGAAAACTGTTGAAAACTATAGCAACATAAAAATTGAAAAACATTGAATTAATTGTTTCTGGACATTTACAACTATAAATTTTTGCAAGTACAAATAAGATTAATAATTTAATGAAATATTTGTTATTCAAATAAACTTAATATTTTAGATACTATTATCTAGAATTACTATTATCTATTGAGGATTATTTCTATTCTTCAAAAATTCTAACAACTCAAGTTTTAGTTTTTTCAAATTTAAAATAGTTCCAAGCTTAAAGTAGTTGCAATGAAATGTTAACTCAAATTTATTTTAATTTCGATTAATTCAAATTTTTATATATAAAAGTCTTAAGATTTATATTTAATTTTTTTTATATACCTACCTAATTATTTTGATCTCCTTCATTTACAAACTAACATATATAAACTTAATAATATTTATACGGTTTTAAATTGATTTAAACTTTAATTAGTATAGGAATTACAAAGTTACTCATATTTTAATATTAACAAACTTCAATTATTTTAAACTTTTAATTTTTTAAATTTAAATTAATAAAAATTTTTTTTAATACTTTGAACTATTATAAACTTTACATATTTTCAAAATCTGAAATACATATTTAAATTATTTTAAACATTAACTAATTTAGATTCTAATTTGAATCAATGAAAATTGGGCCTAATAGAATTTTCAAATTAAGTGAAATTTATATTTACAATAAAAATTAAAATTGTGAAAAGTTTAAATGTTTAGTTATTAATAATCAAAATAATAAAAACGCAAGGATTGATTAAAATTTAGATAATTTAAAGCCTAATAACTAATAGAAATTTATAAATTCAAACTTCAATAAATTAAAACATAAATATTTATTGATTCTTAATTACTAATTTAGATTTTCATTAAAAAAAATTATTTCGAAATTTTAATGATATCAATTTCCAATGATATAAATATCAATTAATTTAATCACAAGAACATTTCCAGTTAGTTTACATTGATAGAATTAAATTTTAATTTACTAAAAATTTTAGTGAATGGAAATTTCAGTTCAATATTTTAGGATAAACTATATTTTAATTAATTTATTTGCTGTCAATGCAGTTAAATTAACTTTTATATGAAAGTCGACTTTAATTTTAATTTAAACATAGGTTTTTCAAACGTAACTGATTTAAAACAAAAAAATATCTAAGTGACAAACTTCAGGTGCGGACAGACAAGAATGAATGAATGAATACCAACAATTTTTAATAAACAATTTTTAATAAAATTCGTTTATAAACAGTTCATTTCTTCAAAAAATCATTATAATCACTATAATCTACTGTAATAATGAAATTCAATACTCGAATTATTATGCTGACAAAATTTGTATGTTTAAAAAACGAATTTTAGTAAAAATTGTTTTCACTATTTGCTGTTTTTATTAAAAGTTTTTCCCAATTTAAATTAAAAAAGTTTACTAAAGAAAATAATAATAATCTATAATTATAATCTACAAATTTATCTTTAAATTCTCATTTTTGAATTTAGCGCTATTTTTCATAAAATAATTTTGATTGTCTGACGTTTGATAGTGGATTTAAGGTTAAGTTTGGACTTGAATATTTGACGTATTTGGATATCTCGGCATACCTGTATTTTGAGGTTAAATTATTGAGTTATATTTAAAAATATTTAATAATTTTTTAATTAGAGAACATTGAATTAGTACATTTATTGTGTGAAGGGACGAATAAGCGACGGTTATTATTTGTCCCGTCACCCCACTCCTTCATTTTTAAAAACGGGACGAATAAGAACCGTCACTTATTCGTCCCACTAGTGGGACGAATAGCCACAGCGAATAAAAAATATGTGTCACACCACGAGTGAAAATAGCAGATGGCGTCTGTTCTCTGATTTCGTATTTAAAATTATTTTTTGCAGATACTTGGATTTGAGATATGTGATGAAATATTTTTTTATGTGCGTACACATTTTTCAGGAACATTTTAATATTTTTACATTTCAAGTTTATAATGATATTTACAATTTATAGAATAAAATAGTCAGCTCGACTCGAATACTGGTTCCTTTACCCTATTAAAATTTGTAATCATTCTTGATCAAAAGTCATATAAATCCTCGTATAAATCATAGATTTGGTTCTTAATAAAACAAATTTTCATTTTGCAAATGCACATCTCTGTTCTTTAAATATGGGCACAAAAAAAAATTATTTTTGTGTGCAATATTTTAAGAAAAAATTAACAGACAAATTACATTTGTAGTCTTAAATGTCACCTGTTCTGAATTTTACCTTTACGTGGTAAACAAAGCAACTCGAAACTTCCGTTTTCTCTGGATTCCACGCTTTCCCGTAACTTGACTTCTTCGTCAATTTTGTTATTTTTTTAAATAACAATGGCAGTAACAGTAATGCGACGTTGTTATCCACTTCTAAAAAATAGTGTCAGTTATCATTATGAAATTAAAATCTTTGTAATATTTCCAATTCAATAAAAAAAAACAAACCCTGATTTGAATTCTTGTATTCTTTCAAAATGTTTTTAATGTCTTGGTCTCTTTTTGACTTAGCTAATTTGATAATTTTTTTCGCAGTAATTGGCCAGTTTTCCTCAAATGTGTTTGGAAGCTTATCAAAACCAGTAAAGAAGTCTTCCTGTATCTATAAATTATATTTAATTTAAGTAAAAGTAACTTATATACATTGGGTTTAGTAATAAATTAAATAATAAAAGTATATTAAAACTCACCAAAGTATAACCTAGTGGATTTAATAATGCGGGAAGTGTCCCAAAAATTTTTGCATAATCAGACTTTGAGAAAAATAATTTTTTTTCCTTAACTGCGGTTTTTGTCCACTTTTGTTTAAAATCGTCGTCGATAATGGTCACTGACTCTCGCAAAACTTCGAAGGCTTGGCAAAGACTTTCGTCTAAAATAGATAAATACAAATAAAGAAATTTCAATTTTTAAACGTAGTAAAAAAATAATCATATTAAGAAAATGTTAACAATTGAAGTAATTAAAAGTTAATTAAATTAAAATTAAAAATTTTTAAAAAATAGAAATAAATTACCATCATCCACAATTTTTCTCTTTCGATTTTTTGATATTTGAATAAGATTTATTGCGATTGCTTTCTCTCTTAATTTTGCGTAGCAGGTTTGAAAAGTTCCATGAGCATCATTTTTAGGAGTACTTTTGGAGTAAAAGGTTTCCTTTAAATAAGACGGAAAAAGTTTTGAGGCACTTTCGGCTAGAAATTCCAGTCTGTCTGCAGTTATTCTATTGGCAAAAGGAAATACAGCATGTTAATACACAAAATTTAAGTTACAATAGAAATTATATAGTTTTTAGTGTTATATTTTACAAAATATTTCCATATGCTTACGAATATGAATTTGTTCGATGAATTTCGTGATAAATCACAATTTTTGACACTTTATGAATCGAAAAATAGGTCTGCTTTTTTGTGTTTAATAACAGTTGTTTATTTTCTTCAACTGATTCAAAGTCAAAGGCTTGAATTAAAAAAGTGCCTTCACCTGACTGAGACAAAACTTGATAAATATAATTGTCAAGCCTTTGAATTAGCACATCTTAAATGGAAAAATTAAAAAATTAGAGCTATTAAGGATTTTAAGTAAAAAATTTTTTAAATTATTTATAAATTCTCATACCATTCCTGTTTACAGCTTCATCAGGAATATTTTCTGTCGGTTGACCAAAAAGGAATCCAGTTTCATTATCTATAATATTTAATACCTTGTCAATTGAGCATGCTGAATTTACAGAGTGATTGCTAGTTTGAGAAGGCAATTCAGGTCTTTGTTGGACATTAACAGAATCTACAAAAAAAAATATTAATTTACTATAGGAAAGAAAAATAAATTTAAAAATTTAATTATATTTAAATCTAATTATGAAAAACATTTTTCACTACGAGCACTATATTTAAAAGGTCAGTCGAGCAACTTATAGATAAAATATATTTTATATAATATTTTGATCTAGCTTTTTTAACTGTCCTTAAAAATAGTAGTATTTTTGCAAACCATATGAATGTTGTAAATCTGAAGGGGACACAACTGGAAAAAACTCCGCACTTCTACTCTCGTCTGTACTACAATTCATTGTTCTTTGTTCTAATCCTATAGAAAGAAAAGACAAATACAGAAGAAACAAACAAAAAAGAGAGAAATAATATAACGAAAAGAAGAAAATCCATCCTATGAATACTATTTTCGTTTGCATTAATTTTATAAAATTCAACGAAACAGTTCAAGAAACCTAACCTATAATGTTGTTGAAGAGAGGCATGCACAGAAATAAAGACAAACAAATTTTGAAATAAAAAATAAATAAAATGATATAAAATAAATTAAATAAACTGAACAATAACAAAATAATATTCATAATATATAGATGTTATTATACAATAAATATTAAAACAAGATTACGCGCATTCTATCAACAAAAGTAAATTTGTTTAAGTAAAACAATGTATTATTATTATATTATTATTATTTTTAGAAATTTATAATAAATAAATTACTAACTAAATTTTTTTTACTTACCATTAAATATGAATAAATCCGAAACACAAATAAAACACGCGAGTCGTTCTTAAATGAAAAACGCAAATACCCACGGAAGTGTATTTGCAAGAGGCTCTTCTTACCGGAATAGGGCGGAACTCGTGGAAAAGAAGCACCTTGATAATGCCTGCGTTATTCGCGTGGCGTCGCTGCGAATGCAGTACGATTTCTTGCAACCAAAGCACATCTAACTTGGAATTGTAGTATAGATATCTCTCGCGCAGAAAACGTATGAATTCATACTTAACGCGGAAGAAACGCGCCTGGCGAAAAAATCACGAACTACTTCCTTGCCACAAAGCCCTGATTTTTTTCTCCGTGTGGGCTTCCCAGTTTTTATCAAATACGTAAATTGTAACTAAATAATAGTTTCAATACTAAACTTATCGTCAATCTGGCTTTATATATTGCAATTTTCCTTCATTTCAATTGAAAAATTTATGAAATTCGGTCAAAGCGCTCAAAGTTTCCCATGCAAAATGCATGGGGAAAAAAACTTTTTCATAGAATTGATAAAAATTCCATGAAAATTAACATTTTTCGATCGGATAAAGCTGTTTTTCCTCAGGAAAGTTTAAAGAATAAGATCAAATAATTTATTTAACAAACTTTTTATTATTAACTTTTTTTTAAAGGGCCATAAAAAATCTTCATAAACGAAAAAAAAGTGTAAGATCGTTAAAAAATATTCATTACGACTTTTTACAACATTTTCCACCAAAATTTTCTTTAATTACATAAAAATTAGTTACTAACAATATTGGTGCATGTATTTTTTAATTTGTTTAAACAGATTAATATTGTTTATCTGAAACTTTTCATCTAATATAGCTAGAGAGTTGTAACTTTTTTCTAATATTGCATCTACTTAAGTTAAGTAAATCCTAATATTAGAAAAAAACAAAAATATAAAAATTGTTTAAACAAATTAATATTGTTTATATATTATATTGTTTATTTTGTTTTTGTTTAAACAATTTTCATAATTGTGGATTTTCGTTTATTATTCGTATTGGGCTTTTATAGGTTTGAAAAGTTGCAAAGTTAAGAAAAAGTTACTACACTCTAGCTCTATTAGATGAAAAGTTGCAAATAAACAATATTAATTTGTTTAAACAATTTTAATAATTTTATATTTTAGTTTTTTTCTAATATTATGCTTTACTTAACTTATATAGTTGCGAAATTAGAAAAAAGTTACAACTTTCTAGCTCTATCAGATGAAAAGTTTCAAATAAACAACATTGAATTGTTTAAACAAATTAAAAAATACATGCAACAATTGTTATTGACTAATTTTTATATCATTAAAGAAAATTTTGGTGGAAAATATTGTTAAAAGTTGTAATGAATATTTTTTAACGATCTTACATTTTTGTAATCTTTTTTATTGAATTGGCACCAACCGGGTTGAGTATTACAAGCCCACTAATTTCCCAGTGGGAAGACTCAACTGGGGCCCACCTTAAATTTGGGAAACCCATATGGGGCCCAACTGGCGCCCGCCGAACTTTTCTACACGGGATAATAAAATTTTTAATTTTTGACACCAAATTGGATACGTCAATTTGAAGGTTAGAAAAATGACCCTAGATTCGTACTCAGAAACCCTAAAAATCACTTCATGTAAGTTTCAAAAAAGGAAATTAAAATATTCAAGTTTTTTATCTTCAACTTCATATTAAGTCCGCTATGTCAAATTATTAAAAATCATCAACTCAAAAACCTCTTTTTCCCAATTTTCATAGAACTTAATCAAAATTTGTAATTTTTAACCAGCCATATTGGATCCTCCATGTTATATTTTGGAAAAGTTTTCTAGGGTCAGAATTCGTGAAATTAGCGCGCACAGAAAAAAAAAGATTTTTTTTTATCGAAATATTAAAAAAAAAACTATTATTTTATATCTTAAAAATGTTTTTATCAAACGAAAAATATTCAAAAAATGTTTTACAAAAGTTATTGCAAAATGAAAATTTTAATCATTTTTTAAATAAAAGCTTATATCTCGGCTTATATTTCTTATGAATTTACCGATTGATTAATTTAATTAATTGATTTTCATTAAATTAAATTAAAATGAAACATTTTAAACGCTATATTAGGCCCACCAATTTGAATTGTTAAACATCATAAATAGATTTTAAATAAATAAAACAAAACAAATTTTTTTTTTAAGTTTCATGATTTTGTATCCATAGTTTCTTTGGAAAATATAATATTCTTGGTTAAAAAACGAACTAATTGGTCTACGTAAATAAAATATATATATTTTGCTCTGAAATTGATAGAATTAATGACTATTTTCTATTTATTTTTAACGAAATTAAAATTTTTTTTGTATTATTTTAAGCTATTGCTTCCACTATGAGGAAGCAAATAATTTTGTGCACATAGACGCAAAGTGTTCATGAAATAAACATAATTTTAAACTAATTTAAAACCTATTCATATAATGATTTTAAAATATGGTTTTATTTTGAAGAGAATACAATGTGCCATTTTTACTACAATTCTATATAAAAATACATTTTTCTGCAAGAAAAATATTTTTGCAGATAAAGAATCCAGACAATTGTTATTTCTCTGTTGGGGAATAAACTTTGCAGTTGCAAAAAATTGATAAGCTGTTGTACATTTAACAACTGTTCTGAGTGGACGAGAATATAAAAGAAAGTACTTAAACCAAAACAAATATTTCTGTTTTGACTTTAGAAAGTACGAATATCACATGACAATGTTGAAAATTGTCTGTTTCTTGATTGTTTTCATTTCTGCAACTACTGCGGATGTAAGTTACTTGTCTGATTAATGTTTTTGTGCAAAATATGTGACTTTTAACTGTTTTCACAAAATGTATATTTTTATAAATAAATACACATTTTTATACACATTCTTTGTTATGTTTTTAAAAAAAGTCGTATAGCCTTACATTTTATTATAGTTATAATTATATTTCTCAGAATATTATATTTTATAAATAAATTTATTTTAAAAATTATCTTGTATGTAAATATTAATTGGTGTTAATGCAACAACGATTATTCTTGATAAAAAAAAATTAATAAATTTATTTCATAGCCTGTAATTAGAGTTGTCAATATAACTTGGAGTCATGCCATAAGAAGCGGGAATTTTCGAGGTGTTCACATAAGAAGTATTAATGAGACTGATACCGAAATTTTGTGGACTGAAGAAATTGATGGCCAAACAAGTTCTCTTAAAGTTCGTACATTTTATATATTAAACACGCTCTAAACCAAATAAAAAAATACGAATTGCTTATAACAAAATAAATCACGATATATTGAGTTAATAAATAAATAAACTGAAAAACTAAATAACCATAATAAACTAAAAAATTATAAATATTTTTTTTTTTCATGCCAAGAAAATTTTTACATCTTTCTAGAAAAAGACTTAGACTTTTTTACTATTCTGTTATGTTAATTATTGAATAGCTATATAATTATTATAGGGTCAACTGAATTATATTTTCGAAGAAACTGGAAACCTTGAAATAATAAATGTCGACAATTTGTGTGGCACCTATAGAAACGGAACTTTAGAGCATACTGTTCAATTATACATACTCAGAATATATGCAAATACAAATAAATGCCCAATTAAAAAGGTAAACAGTAACATGTATTTTAACCTTTTTAAAATTTAATTTAAATAACAATTTTTTTAAATTATTTTATTTATAGGACACGAGAGTAATTTACAAGAATGTACATTCTTACGCATATCCCACTGAAAATCGAGAATGTGGATTAGTTGAGGGGTCAATAAAATTATTTAAAACACGTCCAGGACAGCGCAGAACTCCACTATTTCTCCGATTTTCTTTTAGAGGACATTCAACTGGTTCTTCTTGTTCAGATTAACCAGAAGAAAATTAAAAATTGATAAAATAGCATTTATGTATCTTGAGAAAAAATGTAAAAAAACTAAACACATAAAATTCCAATTAATTGATCCAACTGAATCAATACAACTTTTTGAAAACGAAAAATCTGAAAAAATAATGGATACATTTGAATAAATGTAAATAGAAAATGAAATTTGCTAATTTCCTTGAAAAAGTGAGTCAATTTTGAAATGGAAAAAATGTAAAGCTAATAATTAAAAATCTATTGTTATGAAAAATTCTTAGCAGTTGAAAATCGATCTTAGATTCTAGTCGAAATTGATTTTCCAATCCTGTACCCCAAAGATAAAAGCTCCATGCGCGAATATTAGATACGCATTTTTAAATTTTCGCGCCATCAGCATTTTTGTTATCCTGGAAACAGCTGATTCACTCACAGCTAACTTTACGCCTAACGTCCCTGAACTTGAGTTTAACCTAATATTGCAAAAATACAAATAATGTCTCTCAGGAAGTATTTTATTTGTACATCCAAGTTTTTAAACATTTCTAAAGAGAAAAGGACTTCTTTAATCAAATATCGACTTCATACATCTAAACCATCTCTGTTTGAATCATCTAAAATTAATATACAAAAAAATAACCAAGGGCTATGTCTACAAAAAAAAAAAAAACGCTGGGGATAATAAAATGTCCCTCTAAGACAATTTACAATTTTGTAATTTAATTTTTTTATTTCATTTTAATACCTGAAAGTCAATTAAAAAAAAATTACTTTTAATAAGATACTTAAGACTTTATTTAAATCGTTCTTTTTTTTTTTTTTTTGTCAACAATCTTCATGTGAAATTAACAAAACTCTTATGGTTCGCAAATGCATTTCGTTAAAACTTTTGTTTACTGTTTTGTGTAGGAATAAAAGAAATGGCTTATTTTTCAGAAATATGAATGTTTACATATAGGATAGTTTATTAAATTAACTTTAATTTAATCTGCGATTAGAAACTTTCTAAATCTGATTTCAGATTCGTATTCATTGACTGTCTTTTGTAAACACGATAACTTGTAAACAGTTGACAGGTTTTTGATAAGGTACATACTAAATATAATTGTTAATTTTTTCTCATTTTAAACTCTAAACATTCATTTGTAATTAGATTTTATAAAAATTTCATATTTTTATTCAGATGAGGAAATGTATGTCATGTATTGTCATTGTGCACTTGTTATCTATCTGAAGACTAACAAAATTTGCAATTGATAAGACCTGATAAGGTGTAATACTTTTCCATTTGTTCTAAAAAAAGATACGATAGAACTTATTTAACCTAAAATAAGCATTTCAGTCTTGACCGTAAAAGGTGTCGCTTGATGATGTTAAAAATTATTTGTTCCCTTTTTATATTTATTTCTCTAACTACTGCGGATGTAAGTTACCAGTCTAATTAATTTTTTTTTGCTTCATTTAAGAGGAAGCTTTGTTATCGTTAAGATTATCGACTTTCCAAAAATAGTATAAGTCAATTTATTTTCATCTAAGAAGCCTAAATATTCCTAAACAAAGTCAATCTATAAATGCGTGTGTGTGTACGTGTGTGTGTGTATAGCATTTTTTGTCGACAGGATATCTCGAGAACGCTTCAACGGATTTTAGTAAATTTAGAATGACTAATTATGCTCATAAGTATATAAATTTGGACACAGAGATTTTCAAAAATACAAAAAGCAAATTTTTTCAAGCACTATTTTTCATTAAAAAATATCTTTCTCGTCTCAAAATAAATTGATTGACCTATAAAAGTATATAATTTACCAAAAATTTGCATAATAATTCATGATTTTTAATTTTTTTTCTTTCTGTAACTTCTCCAATGTTTATTTTTTAACCATCGTTCCTATAGAAAAAATATTCTAAATGAAAGTATGAATCATTTCAACTAATTCAAAGTATACATTTTATCTAAAGTTGATCCTCCTTGTGTATTTTCATTCCAGAAATCATAAACAAAATCTAAAAATTTTTTGCGTCTTAGGTCACTTTCTTCATAATGTGTTACAAATATATGTGACGCTCCGCGAGAGAAGGGACCTATCGCCGAAAAAATCAATTTTCATTTTTTTATGCTAAAAGGTAATTTTTGAGTTGTTCTTTCAGTTCCATGTTTCAAAAATTCTTTTTTTGTAATTACACTTTTTGTTATAATGCTTCAAACCTAGAAATACTAAGTATATCGCATTTTTTGATTTTTCTTTGAACGACCATCCCGTGAAATTAACAATTAATTAGTTTGATTTTTTCATGGTGATTGATAGTTTTTGAGTTGCTTTTTGAGTTCCAAAAATCAAAATTTGATTCCTGCATCTAGTTTTCTTGTTATGAAGCTTTAAACATGGACATGTTAAGCGTCTCGATTTTTCTTCCTCCTCTTTGCCCGTCCATTCTTTTAAAATTTGCTTTCTGAGCGATAGGTCCCTTCTCTCGCGGAGCGTCACATATATTTCCTTATTTTATAGCTTGTCAATAGAACAGACACTATAACTTGGGTTGACATCATAAGAAGCGATGTTTTTCGAGGCATTGAAGTAAAAAAGAGAGTAACTGGAACCGAAATTTTATGGATGGAAGAAATTGATGCCGTTACAAATACTCTTAAAGTAAGTATAATGTAAAAAAAAAATGTAAAGTTCACTCGACCAGAATAGAAAATGCACATCAGTTATTAACTGTGAACAAAGGACGGACCGGACGGACAGACAAGAATATTGTGTCACTTAATTATTGG
The DNA here is from genome assembly GCA_037103525.1 of Ganaspis brasiliensis. Taxonomy (NCBI): domain Eukaryota; kingdom Metazoa; phylum Arthropoda; class Insecta; order Hymenoptera; family Figitidae; genus Ganaspis; species Ganaspis brasiliensis. Next base: position 1,479,824 of record JAZKLR010000045.1, on the reverse strand, counting down.
TATAATTTTTATTAATCACAAAATTATTTCAGGTTCATTTCAATTACATTTTTGAAGAAACTGGTACTCGGGAAATAATAAATGTTGAGAATTTATGTGGCAACTATGCTGTTGGAACCTTAGAGCATGATGTTCAGTTACTCATTCTTTCCAAATGGGCAAATACAGACAGATGTCCAATTAAAAAGGTACAAAAATTTGTTAATCTTCTTTTTTTAAGATTAAATTAAACATTTTTAAAATTGTTTTCTTTATAGGGTACGAGCACAATTTACTCGGTGCCTGATCCCTATACGTATCCAACTGAAAATCGAGAATGCGGATTAGTCGACGGAATGATCCAATTATTTAAAAAATCTTCTGGAAGTAATAACGTATCTCCATTGTATCTGAGAATTTACTTTAGAGGAAATGTGACCGGTCCTAATTGTTTATAGTAGCTAAAATTTTAAAATTGAAGATTTTTTTAAGTCTGAATATTGTAATTGAATATGGGAAATTTTGTAAATTTATCTAGATATTTTATATGTTAAAGTAAGAAGATGTATGTAATTTTGATAATATTTCCTACTTTGTGCCAGAATAAAACGAATGTTATGATATTTCAAATTTTATGTTTTAAGAGTTTTTTTTTCAGATAATAAAGTTTTTGTAAACTATAAAAGGCATAGTTTATAATTTAAATAGGCATTAATTTTTATGCATAGTTTACATTTTAGTTAGATTTACAGTTAAGTTTTACAGTTTAATTAATCAAAATTAAGTAAAGACTTAAAAAATTGAAAGATGTAACTAGAAATTTGTTATAAATTATTAGTAAATCAAAAAATACTTATAAAATGGAAATAATAACTAAAATTTAAAAAACAATAACAGTAAATTTCTAAAATAACTAGAACGTGAAAAAAATAATTATAAATAGAAAAAAATAAATGGAATTTTAAATAAATTATTTAAAAAAATACTGGCATGTAAATAAGTCTAAGAGTAAAGATAAGTAACTATACAGTTAGAAGATAAACATCTAGATATTATAAAAGGATAACTAGAAAGAATGAAATATGACTAACTGTGTGCTAAAAAGTAACTAAATTTTAAAATTATAATTTAAATAGCGTTAAAATGAACTTCTATAAAGAACTAAAGTTCTTTCTTTATGAGGAAGCAGAATAATTGAAAATGGTTAGATAGTAAACGATATTTTAAATTCGGGAAAATAACTAGAAAAGAAAGAAAATTACTATCAATTAAAAAAAAAGACAATAAATAAAAAAAAATTACTGTAAAAGAAGAGCATAATTTTTCAGAATTAAATAAGTAACTTAAAAATAAAAAAAAATAAATAAAAAGTTTAAAAATATTAAGAGAAGGTAAAGAAGAACTGAAAAAATAAGGAGAAATTACAAAAATGAACAGTAACTATAAAAATGAAATCGATAGTTAAACAATGAAACAAATTATTTAAAAATTACAGTGCAACTATTAATTGATGAAAAAATAGAATTTTTCTTAAAAAAAAAAAAAAATTACTGATGGGTGGATAAATTACTTGATTTGAAGATAAATAACTAGAAATTAATTTAAGGCATCTAAAAAATAAGAAGAAAAAAATTGCTTATCATATTATTGATTAGAAAACGTATTGAAAATGAATATTTAAAACCTAAGAAGTATCATAGAATGTGTGTAAAAATAACTAAACTTTTAAATTAAAACTAAAAGACGAAAAAACTATTAGAAGGAAGAAACAAAAACGTTAAGAAAAATAACTATAAAATAGAGAAAAATTACTGTAAAGTGTCAGAAGAGCTGGAAGCTTTTAAAGTTAATTTAAAAATTAAGAAAAATTGCAAATCAAAGCAAGAAAATACAAGGAACAAGGAAGAAAAGAAAAAATCACTAGAAGGTATCCAAATAACTATACAGTATAGAAAATTATAAGAAGTTTAAAAAGTAATTGGGATAGAGGTACCAGTTATTGGACCCCCATTATTGAGCTCATCAAATTTTTTTTAAATTTTTAAAAAAATAATTGTTGTGGTTTAATTATTCATCTTAAAAATCATCTAAACTAAAGAAGAATAAGGAAATAATGAAATAAATTAATAATTAAAGGTTAAAGAAATTTTATTTTTATTAAACAACACATTTTTAGGTTATAATTTAATGTAGAATAAATCAATACACTTTAATTTAGTAAATAATTTTTTAAATCATGAAATAAAATAGTTATTGTTAGTACATAACTCATATTCACATATAAAAGAATCTTTAGTTTATAATCACAATTCAAATTACAATGAGTCTAAATGGAAATGCTAAAAAATATATTCCTGTTATTAGACATTTAATTATTTTGCAGAATATTCTTAAAAACTTCAGTTTTATTGTTTTGCATGATTAATTTAAAGTATACTGAGTCAAACTATAATAGATTTATAGTGAAAACCCATAAAATGAGAATTTTATACACTCTTAAAATAGTATATTATGCATCAAGGGAGGGAAGTCCGTGTTTTTTTGTCAAGCACAAATGTTCACTAACCTGAAAACTGCGAGTGCTGACCCGCTAACGCGTACAAAACACGAGATTTTCGTACATTTGTGATAGAAAATAGCATATGCACCTCGGGAGGCCAATTTTTTGTCTCGCACAATGTTCTCCGAACATTTGTGCTTGAAAAAAAAAACACGGACTTCCCTCCCTTGATGAATAATATACTATTCTTCACTTTTTGTTAAGAAAAACGTACGAAAAGCGCATATTTCATATTTCGTAAAATTGAATAATTTTTGCTTCCTTATAGAGGAAGCTTTGTGATCGTTAAGATTTTCGATTTTCCAAAAATAGTCTAAATCGCCACATTATCATCTAAAAAGCGTAAATTTTCATTCCTAAGCAAATGTCCAGATGTATGTATGTGTGTGTGTGTGTGTGTGTGTGTGTGTGTACGTGTGTGTGTATAGCGTTTTTTGTTGCCAGGATATCTCGAGAACGCTTCAACGTATTTCAATAAAATTTGGATGACTTTTTAAGCTCGTGAATATCTAAATTTGGACACAGGGATTTTTGAAAATACACAATCAAATTTTGTTGAGCACCTTTTTTCATCGAAAAAAAATCGTTTTTTGCCAAAAATTTTTTCCAAGCTAAAAATACAACTTAATGAATAAAAAAATCATATTCCTTATCGCAAAACGAATCGATTGACCTATATAACTTTTATAATTGATCAAAAATTCGTAAATTAATTGATGTTTTTTCATGTTTTTGCACTTAAAATTCCTTTTTTTAAAGAATTTCTCGAATTAAATTTTATATTATTAATATATTGCTTTTTCTATAAAAAAGCAAATTTGTTTGCTAACTTTGAAACGAAATATCCACGAAATGGACATAATTTTCACCTAGTAAAATAATGATAATAATAATAATAATAATAATAATAATATTACTAATAATATTAACCCTCAACTGCTAGACTATCGGGATTTAACGTAACTGCTAGATTGGATCTACGGGACCCGAGCGTTTTTCAAACGCTGATTTTTCAGAGCCTAATGAACATATCGGGACGTCTTTTTTTTTTAACTTATTGCCAGAACCTGTAGAAAAAGAATATCTAGCTTAAATTAATGTGTCTTTAATATTTTTTTAAATATTTCAAGAAATGTAAAGATATTTTTTTAAAAAGTCGTTTTTTTTCAAATAGCTATAGTAACACCAAAAATAGACATAAATAGAATTTCTAAGTGTATTTTTAAAGCTTTAAACATGTACCTTAAGTCTGCTTAAGCCATTTTTTGATTGGCTGAAAAAAACATATTTTTTGGGAGAAATGAAAATCATCAAATTTGGTTCATTAAGTGGAGTCACCTGAGAAATTTCAACCCATCGAAATATATGTTACTTATCGGTGCCAATTTTTTTTCTGGGACTATTTTGGATGTAAAAGAATGCCATATTATCAAAATTAAAATAATAAAAAACCTCATAATTGCTTTTTCTTTACTCCTTTTCATGTTTTTACATTTATTTTTTTTTTAACATTTTCTTCTTTTTTCTCATCCGCTTGTAAATTATTTTGATTTCTAAATGGGTTGAATATTTTCTTCAAAAAGTCTAAAGATATAATAATCAAACAATTAAATAATAGAAATAAATATAAAAATAAAATTAAATAATCAAAATAAATAAATAAATAAATTTAATAAGTTTATTTATATTTACTTACCCATTTTGGCAATTAATATGCTTCTTATGAAAGTGACAGATTAAAAACATTAAGCTTCTTTTTTTTTAAATTTTCTAAGTTAACTTCAACTTGCTGTTATGCTTAAAAAATAAAAGCTTAAAAATTTTAAATCTTCGAATTTATAATTTAAAAAAAAATAATATTACTTCACATAACAAAAAAATTATTTTTAAAAAATAAATAATTTAAAAAAAAAAAAATAATGTGCATTATTGAACAACAAGACGAGTAGTAAAACAATAAAAAATAATATAATTATAGGAAAAAATTTTCATTTAAATAAAGGTTAACTAATAAAAAAAAATTATTTCAAATAATTTTATTTTTTTAATAATTTTTCTTTATTGCTTGCCAATTTATTTATTTATGTGTATGTGTATTTATGTATACGTACATTTGTGTGGGTAAATGTGTATGCCTGCATAAAGTTTTTTGTAGAGGATTTTTCGTAAAATTTAATTTGGTTATTAAAATCATAAATATCTAAATTTGAACTTAGGGATTTTTGAAATTAACTAATCAAATTGTTTTAGTATATTTTTAGTCAAAATAATTCATGTTTTTTTAATTTTTGTTTTTATTAACTTAAAATATTAAAAATATTATTAAATTATTGCTTCCTCTATGAGGAAGCAAATTGTTTTGCTTTCTTGGAAGCGAAGTGTCCATGAAATGGACAGAATTCACACCTAGTTTTCTTAACTGTCGTTACGTTTTACAGTAAAATTTTTTTGTGTCATTTAAAAAAGGTTTCAATTTCTTCAATAAAAAATATTATAGACAACTTGTAAGTTGTATAATTCTGAAATCATAGAAAATAAAAATTTGCCCGATAAACTGGAACGTATCTAATAATAATTTTTCTATCTTAACTTGGGCATATAAAATTATCTTATAATGTCAAAAATAAAAAAATGAAAATTGGTACATGTTTAAATTTTTAATTTTCGAAAAAAGGAAATTCTTAGAATTTTATTTTCTTCTTTTTACTACTTTCCATCGCCAATTTCTTACAGTCATTTCTTAAAATTATGAACAAAATTACGCATAAATATTAAAAAGCATTATTTTTCAATTTTTAACAATATACTGAAATTATTAATCCATATTAGGCCAGAAAAAAATTTGGCACTTCTGAACAACGCGATTTATAAAATGCTTAAATTTCACCGCTGTCTCCCCTTAATGCATTTTTTTCTGAGTTGTAAAAAAATGCAATTATAAATAAATGAGAATTTAGATTGATTGAATTTTTGTTCTGTTGTAATTTAAATAGACAATTTTGATAATTTAAAATGTTTATAATTGAAATTTTTGATCTTTTAATACAGTCGAACCTGGATAAGTGGTCCCTGGATCAGTGGGAATCCACCATAAGTGGAACTGATTTTTGAAATAAGATCTCTATAATAAGTGAAACTCTATTTGAAATTACAGATATTTAAAGGAGAAACCTACTTTAAATCTCCTTTTTAAACGTCAATGTAAACAGACTCAAGTCAATGTCTGAGACAGTTGAAAAGAATCAAAACAGGTTATAAAAGGTTTTTGGAGTATTCAACTCAGAATTATTATCATTCTTAAAAGAACTTTACTAAGAAACGACATGAGTTCCGCATTTCTTTATTTGTTCTCTATCTTATGATTAATAAATTTTAGCAATTGATAACAATTGATAAAATGTTGAGCTTTTGACATTTGCTTTGTTCAAAAGAGAATATAAAAGACAATTATTCAAACCAAAAAATCATTTTAGTTTTTACTTGAAAAAGTCTAACTTCACAATGTTGAAAATTATCTGTTTCTTTATTGCAACTACTTCTTTAACTTTTGCAGTTGTAAGCTGACATACAAATTAACTGGTTTCTTAAAAATAAAATTTATTACTTTTATATTGCTTACGCAAAATATATATACTTTCTAAAACACAATGTTTGCACACACTTTACACATTTTTATATTTTTATTTATTTTTTAAAAATTTTTACTTTTTTATTTCAAATTTATATATTGTGAGATTTATTATAGTTTAGAACTTTTAAAATTTTTGCTTTACATGCTAGTTGGGCAGTAAATATATTTTTTAAATTAATTTATAAAGTAAAAAAATAAACTTTTTTTTAAAGCCTGTCAATAGAACGAACTTTATGAGTTGGGTCGATATTGTAAGGAGTGAGGTTTTTCGAGGTATTCATGTAACAAGGAGATTGATTGGAACCGAAATTTTGTGGCTAGAAGACATTGATTTCGATAGAAATCCGCTTAGCGTGAGTATATTTTGAATAATTTGTGATGCGCTATAAAGAAAGGGACCTAAGAAGAAAAAAAATTTAGGTTATGTTTGCGATTTTTGAAATGAAAATACACAAAGAGGATCAACTCTTAATACAAAACATTAATGATTAAATCTTCATTCTATTAAAAATATTCAATAAAAACTGACTTTTACTATGCACATTAAAAAGAAACTTATAGTAATGGTAAAACTATTAGTAAACATAACCTATAATTTTTTGCTTCTTAGGCCCCTTTCTTCTTAGCGCGTCACTTTTATTTCTTGTGATGGTATTAGTTAATAAACAAACTCTAATTTGCATCCACATTAAGGAAACATTACGCTGAAATATTTATTATTATATTTATTTATTATTTTACATTCTCAGCGTGACTTTCATTACTTTAAACATTATTTCAGGTTCACTTTGATTATATTTTCGAAGAAACTGGGAATCGAGAAATAATAAAAGTTCCAAATTTATGTGGCAATTATACACCCGGAAGTTTAGAGCATGATGTTCAATTACATGTTCTCACCAAATTTGCAAATACAAACAAATGTCCAATTAGAACGGTAAGTTGAAATCTTTTTATACTTTTTTAAAAATGTTAATAAAAATTTAAAAAAAAATTATTTTATTTATAGGGTACGAGAGTATTTTACACGATGCCTGATGCTTATACGTTCCCGACTGAAAATCGAGAGTGCGGAACGGTTGACGGAATGATCCAAGTATTTAAAGTTCTTCCAGATAATAATCGCATATCTCCATTGTATCTACGCGTCTTTTTTAGAGGATATGTGAACGGTCTTAATTGTTCATAGTCTGACTAAACCAAAATTTTAAAAAATCGAAAAACATTATTGCAAATTATAGCTATGACTTACTTATTTTTGTAAAAAATATTCTTACTTCGAAACAAAATAAATTGCACGTTATGTTATTTTAAAACAAAAATAAAAAGCTTAAAAAATAATTTTCAAAAATATTTTATTTAAGTTTAAATGTTACTAAGATTTTGTAAACAGGTCATAACAGATTAGTGATAAGTATAAAAGTATTTTATACACTTGAGTTGTAGATATGCAAAAGTATCTTCTATTATATTAATACGATACCGAGAAAACTTCGTTCGTCGTCGTACACATTTCAAAGTTCACCTACTTTTTCCAATAAACAACTTACAAAAATGTTCATTTTATCAACACAAACATTTCACATGCGCTGTTGTTTTGTATTGCTGTTACACATGCGCAATGATGCACAGTGATAGTCACGCATGTACTCTAATCAAATTTAAAAATTAAGCATGCGCAGTGCTGTACTTTACCAGATAAAAAAGAAAATGTAGATCTATTAAGATTCTTTATATTTTTCCTGTGGTCTATTTATAAAAAAAGTTCAGAATATCAAGCTTTAAATTTTCAGACGCAATAGTAAGAGAACGGTACCTATACTCGATCAGTACCTATAATCGATCAGTGGTAATTTAATTAGACAACATTAATTAATAGTTTAATAATATTGATGTCAAATATTACATTAAATATTACAAGATTTATTTTTACCAATATAATCAAGCAATAAATTAATTTTTGTCTAATTAAACCATAACTAAACAACAATAGGTACTGATCGACTATAGGTACCATTATATTACGAAAAATAAGTAAAGAAACACCATTTTTTCGAAAAAATCGTTTTCTTTTCTAAACAAAAATAAAACTATAACCTTTAACCACATACTCTACATTTTTTTAAAATTAATAATAAAAATACATAATTATACAAATTTTTAGACGGCCATTCCATATTACATCCCCGCCTGATTTTCCCTAATATTTAAATAAATGAAAACTTTTTATGCATAATTGTGACTTTATTACATATCTTGGCTCATCCACAATTTAAAAAAATACGGAAATAAGCCTCATTCTAAAAAAAGTAGACTTTAACATTAAATAATATGAACCCTTTGACATTTTTTAGCACTAGTCAAACAAATACACAAAGATTTCAAAAACTTTTTCATTTTTAATTTTCAATTGTTTACTTCTATTTGCTTCCGCGCACAGAATTGAAGCTAAATAATCAATAATAATTTATATTAAATATCAAATTCTGTAAAATATTTCAATTTGTCATCTCTCTAACATTGCCATTTCCACAGGACTTACCCTATTAAAATGTATTTTAAATTTCCTGACATTCAAAAAGAAATATATTTCATTTCAATTCTACATTTACGATTTTTCAATTTTTAAGTGCTGCTATTTGATTGGAAAATACTTTATTCTAATCTGTTTAATTAGCAAATATCAAATTCAAAATAAATTAAAATAAATTAATATGATAATTAATTTTTATAAATTTTTATAATAATAAAATATGACAATAACAATTATTAGAATAGAAATAATTTGTAAAAAAAATATTACAAATTCAATGAACCATAAGTTCACTAACATTTTATAAAATGTCCACATCAATAAGCAATTAAAGAAATAATAATCAACAAGCGAGCGTCAGCGAGCGAGGTTAATTACGCTAGTTCAAAATGAATATGTAACCTGTTTTTAAAATTTTTGAACTCGTCACGGTTACAAAGCTTTTTCTTTGAGGAATCAAATTTAAAATTTTTTTTAAAAGAAAAAGTAGCTAATTTTTGTTAAATAAGTAAATAAGACATAAATAACATAAATAGGACATTTAGGTCACCAAATTCATATTTAACAAAATTTTCATTTTACAAATATCCTTTTTACCCACTTTTTCATTTAAAAGAGTTCCAATTTAAACGAATTCTAATTTAGAACAATTTTTATTTTACAGAAAATATTTTAGTGCGCATTTTGAATTTTACCAATCAGAAAATATGAAGAAAATTGCAATTGGTCAATTTCAAAATTCGCGACACAATATTTCTGTTGGATACTTTTTCGAACATTTGTAATTTCGGACAAATGAACATTCTGTGTTTTAAGTTTTCTATCAAATGTCAATTCTTACTAACACAATTTCGGACAAACGAAGATTCTGTGAAATGAAAATTCTGGTATTTAAAAATTCGATTAATCTAAAATTCTGAAAAAAATTCTTCTAAATCAAAATTTGTTTAAATTGAGATTCTTTTACATGAAAAGTTAGTTTAAAAGGATGTCTGTAAAATGAAAATTCTGTTCAATAAGAATTCTGTTATCTAAAAATTCTGTTCAGTAGAAATTCGGATTAATTTAAGTTCGATTGAAAAAATATTCGAAAATGTGTAATTTCGATTTGCCATTCTTTTAAAGGAGAGTCGAAAAAATAAAATTCATTCAAATAATAATTATTATAAATCAAAATACAAATAAATTAAATTTTGAATTATCAAATATTGGCTTCAATGGAAATTCTAAATAATAAAAATTATCCTACAATTTTGTTCGAATTAATCTATTTCTATTAAAAATAGCTTATTTAAAAGTACACCCAAATTTTTTATTATATAAAGTACATATTAAAACAAAATTGAAAAATAAAATTGTACAATTTATTTTCAATTTTTTTCTTTTTACAATTATCAAAGAACAAAAGGAGCAAAGCGGAAAATTAAAAAAAAAGTTTTGAAAATAAAACCGATATAATTTTATAAATTTTATTTACCGCAATGTTGAAAGTTTCAAAAAATATTTTAAAATAGTTGTAATTAAGCTACCAAAAACAATATAAAAAATTACGTGTTTTTTTTCAATAAAGAATGAAAAAAATATGTTTGACCGATTTTGAAATCTGCATGTACATATCGCCATGGAATCGCTTATACAAATATATATATATATTAAGAATTAAATAATGTTTTAATATTTAATTAAAAATTAAAAATCTCCAATTCTTTAACAATTAAATCTAAAAGAATCCCATCATAGGGGAGAGTCAGGTAAGTTCGGCTAAAGAGTTTAGAGTAAAAAAAATATAATAATTTGATAGTTTTTTAATGTACTAACCATATCAAAGTAAAAAATCAACCTTTAAAAATTAAATATGATAATTATTAAAAGTATTTATTAATGAAAACATTAAAAAAATTATAATTAAAACATCGAAATCAAAACTGACGAATTCATCAGAGGTGCGGATAAGTTCTATTGCGTAGGACGGAACCTGCACGTATTGTTAATTTTTACAAATATTTTTTTAATTAATAACCGTGCTTTTGATATTTGAAGCATGGTTTTAAGAAGCGCATTGTTTCACAATTGTAATACAGAAAGATTTATCCATATCTTTAAATGATAAGTATATGTTTTCGGAATTATTTAAATATTATTTAATATCCTTTTACTATATTAAAATGTAACCAGTTGTCCGTTCATTTTTTCGTTAGTTTGTCCATTTTATTAAGTTAACCTACTTTTTCCTATTGGTATATTAAAAAATAGTGAGTCCTTTATGTAGTGAAGCATTTTTATACGCAGTTGCATATGCAAAATCGTGCATTAATACATAAAAATGATGTTGACTTTCGAAAATCTGAAAATTTTTTCGTTCGTTCTTTCGTTCTTTCGTTCGTTCGTTTATCACTTCTATTAAGTCTACTCGCTTATTCTGATAAAAATACATTTTTATGTGCAGTAACACATGCGCAGTAGTTCACATTAAGCGCTACATGTCCGAGATAGTTCATCGTGAGGGCCACATGTGCGCAGTAGTCATACGTTACTTCTGCACATGCGCAGTAGTTAATTAGGTCAATTTCACATGCGCAGTAGTGAAAATTGAATGCTACATAGATGCGCAGTAGTGAATCGTGAATGCTACACATGCGCTGTATTGCACTAGGAGAGTACTGTTGGTTTTAAAGGTGCTTTTTAATCGCTACAATTCTTTCGAGTTTTCCGTTTTTTTTTCTTAAGTCCAACAAAAATCAAATATTCATCTCTTGTTATATGTAAAATAATTAAGACTCTATTTACTTTTAAAAAATGCATATTGTACCCAATGTGTCTGAAATTTCTGTTTACATGTTTATTGAGCTTTACATGAATGAAAAATTTTCTTAACAAAATTTTTTTTGAAGTGTTTGTTACTGCGCATATTTAGCTATACAGGGATCCTTCTACGCATGAGATTTGATTTTTATTTTAAAATCTTGTTAGTGATTTTGGTTATAATTGTTTAGTTTTGTTTAAGAAACTTTTATTTTTATTTTATCATTATTTTTTGAAAATTATTATAAGAAATAACACTAACTTTAGAAAAATTATTATTGAAATTAATTAATTGTATATATGTTTAACCCTCCAATGTTAGCCGTTGCTTATTTATTTATTATACACTGATCGCCAGATATGCTTTAACATATTTCCATATGACCTAGGTGTTAAAATGTTAAAACATATCTGGCGATAGCTGTACAATAAATAATGAGTAATGATTAGCAACAATAAGAAAGTTAAATAACAAATTATAGAAGTACGCAAAAGGTATGCAATTAATTACGGTGCGTTACGTAGAGGGACGGAAAGATCATAATAGCTTTATAAAAGCGTTACGTATTTTTTAACCAAACACTTATAACAACTAATTTTTTTTACTTAATATTATAATATTTAAAAAATAAAAAATAAAATAAAATATATTTTGCCGCTATTTTCTACATAGAAAAATGAACTATTTATAATTTAAAATTTTTTTAATAAGATAATCGTTCTTGAGTTATCAAAAATTCAAAAATAATTACTAATTTTTTAATTTTGAATAAAAATATTATATAAAATTGAAAAAAATGAATTTAAAATTTGATGAAATTGGCTATGAAATGATATAAGTGTAATTTAGGCATGATAATCTCTTAGAAAACAATATTATTTAAAAAATAAAGAAAAAAACATTACTTTTATCAAAATATTAATTATAAACATTAACAGTATATTTTTTTAGATTTTGTTTTTTATAATATTAATGATCTAGAACTAATATTAAATTGAGACATTTTTAAGCTTCGTAACATAAATAATAAACTAAATACGAAACGTTTTTTAAAACCTTTAATAGCTTAAAAGTGGGCAAAAGTTATTCGACTTGATTGTATGAGTACAAAAAGTACAAGAAAATTTAGAACCAATGTTTACTGCAATGTTTAATGCAAAGCTGAAAGCAGCAAAAAATAATTAAAATTTGTTAACATTATTTATGTATATAAATATGAATATTATAATAAATATATATACAGAAAATAAATAAACATTTTTAAATTAATAATTCTCTACCTTCGAAGAATACAGTCAAGGTTCTTGGAGGCATTACATGATGGAGAAAAAGATAAGATATTATAGTGTTATCATTTTATCTCTTAAATGATTATAAGGCTTTAAGAAGGGGGCAATTGCCCATAACCATTCTGAATCTCATAATTTTTACAATTAAAGAAAAAAATTAATTATGATGTTTAAATAATGAAAATATAAAATAAGAGAAAAAAAAATTAATATAGCAAACAAATAATAAATCAATGAAAAATATTTTATTTTATTTATTAAGGGCATGTGATGGAGAATGACGTCACTGGTACAGGCAAAATTTGTCCGTATGCTTTCTCTTAATATAATAAATATTTTGACACCAAACTTTGTAAAATTACACAAAATATCATTGGAAAGGTCTCTCTGACCGAATTTTGTTTAAATTTTGCCTTAACATAATTTTTTTTATTTTACGAAAATCAAATAAGTTTTTAAAAAATTAACTGTAAGGCAAAAATTTTAAACAAAATTGGGTTTGAGAGACCTTCTTAATGTCATTTTAGGAAATTCCACAAACTTTGGTGTCAAAATATTTATTATTTTAAGAGAAAGCCTACGGACAAATTTTGCCTATACCAGTGACGTCATTCTCCATCACATGCCCTTAATATGTAAATTTTAATATTAAATGACAGAGTTATAAAATAATTATTTATATAAATGATATTAATTTTAATTTTATTTAATTTTAAAAAATTTATATTATATAATTAATAAAATATTATTTCTTTTTAAAAAATCAGTTATTATTACTTATTTTTAGATAATTATCAAAGGATACAAGGTGGCAAAAAATACAATAAAATCAATATCTATTAACAAAAAATGCAAAAAATTTTTTGAAATAATTTATGTATATGTATAGAAATGAATGTTATATTAATTATATATACATATAATAAATTAACATTATAAAATTAATAACTCCTTAACTTTTGATGGATACAACTAACGTTTTTAGAGTGGATAATACATGATAAAAAAAAATTGTATTAAGAAACGTTAATCATTAGCATACTATATAAAATGCAAAATAGATTGAAAAGAATTAAGATGTCCTTTGTAATCATTAAATTAATAAAATTTTTAAATTGATTAATTATAACAATATAAATTATTAAAATATAAAAACTGTTTAAAAAATTAATAAAAGTTCAATGACAAATAAGTTCACTAATTTTGTATAATATGTTCACATCAATAAGCAATTAAAAAATAATAATTATCAAGCGAGCGAGCGTTAGCGAGCGAGGTTAATATCGCTAGTTTATATTAATATAAAACTAATTTATCCAAAATTTTGTATAAATCATCGTAATATTATAATGCTCCATTATTAAAAACAATTTTAATATATTATTTGTATAATAAAAAAAAATCTTAAAACAAAATTATATTCTTTACATATAATTTTCAAAAGATTAAAAAATAACAAAAATAAAATAAATGGTAAGTTTATGATAGTTTCTAATATTTAAACTTGGATAAACAAATTCTTTATCAATAAATATAATTGAGTGAGCGAATTAATATCGCTAGTATTATTTAAATTAAATTACCCGTAATGCTTTCAATTTCCATATCTAAATAACGATTGTTCCAATTGATAAAACTTACAAATATTTAATACTTCGACGTATTTGTGATATAAATAAAAGGATAAATAGTTACTTCTGGTCTTTTAGTTTTACTTTAAAGAAGAGAAGTAGCTTGTCAAAATGATGAAAGTGATTTTAATCCTTTTTGTATTCACTTTTATAAGTACTACAAATGTAAGTTAGCATTTTCAACAACAATTTTTCTTATACAAAGTATTTACTTTTCTTCACAAAAATTCTCTTTTATCATTGATTCATTATTCTTCATATCACTTTTGAATAATGAAATTAACGTTTTATTTTTTAGTCTATTACGAAAACTGATATTATCACATGGTTTAAGATTGAGAAAGGCCAGGCTGCTCAAGATCTTAGTATAAAGAAAAAAGGAAAGGGAGTTGAAATTTTATGGTTAGAGGACATTGATGCTGAGAAAAATGCCTTATGGGTAGGTTCATGTAAATATTACACACTCACCACAAGCAATTAATTTAAATAAAAGTAAAAAATTGCATCTTCAAAAAACTTGCTGTCTTTTTATTCTTTTTTCTTTATTAGTACTTTATAATACCCAAAACTTAGTATTTATTTCGTATTACAGAAAAACTTATACGTATGTTTGAAAAACCAAACGAATATAAAAATTAAAATGCTTTCATCTCTAAAGCAACTTTTTAAAAATTGTTTCAGAAGCAATGGGTTCAGTTGAAAATATAATTAATGATTATTTCAGGTTTACATCGATTTTGTTTTCGAAGAAACAGGTGCTCGACAAGTAACGAACGTTCCAAATTTGTGTGCTGACTATAAACCAGGAAGTGTAGAACTTGGAATTAAATTATTTATTTTACAAAAATTTGCAAATACCACCACGTGCCCGATCAAAAAGGTTCAGTACAGAATTTAAATTGTGATAATTTCTTATTTTTTTACAATTTCTTTTTTTTAGGATACAAGAGTCGTTTACGCGTTACCTGATTCTGTTACGTACACCACAAATAATCAAGGATGTGGAGTAGCCGACGGAATAATTCAAATATTTAAAAAACATTCGCAAAATAAAGAAGTAGAGCCATTGTTTCTCAAAATGCACTTTAGAGGAAATGTCACTGGCTCCGAATGTCGTTAGTATCAGAATTATTTTAAGATTCATGACTTTTTCAGTTTATGACTTCCAAATGAAACAAACATACATCCTTAAAATAATTTCAATAAAATTCAATTCTGTTTGTAAATTAAAGAAATAGAAACATAATACGTAAATTAAAAATATGAAAATAAGAAACTAGTTTCAATTTATGATAATACGAGTAATTCTAAATTAAATTTAAGGGCATGTCGTGGAGTATGACGTCACTGGTGTAGGCAAAATTTGTCAGTAACTTTTCTCTTAAGGTATTTCTCCGATGGGGAGTCCCTGCCAAAAGTTAGTATTTCAGTTAATAGCGATTATTAATTAATATAATTTATTTTTTAACTTATTATTGTCTATGAATAGTTGATCAGATATCGGCTAATCGTTTTTTAATAAGAATGTTTCAAAAATTAACAAAAGTTGCTAAATTTTTAACGTTTTTTAAAGATACCTTTTTCCGAAGTCTGTATCTTTTCTTACCATTTTTTAAAAAATGGTTCAATTTAGGTCAAAAATAGCTTATTTTCTTGAGAAAAACAAACTCTACAACTTCACCTGGTCAGATTTTTAAAAAAGTGGTTCATTTTTTTAAAAAATCTGACGAGGTGAAGTTGTAGAGTTTGTTTTTCTCCAGAAAATAAGCTATTATTGTCCTAAATTGTACCATTTTTTAGAAAATGGTAAGAAAAGATATAGAATTGTCAAAAAGGTATCTTTAAATATCGGTGAAAATTTAGCAACTTTTGTTAATTTTTGAAACATTCTTATTAAAAAACGATTAGCCGATATCTGATCAACTATTCATTGTCAATAATAAGTTAAGAAATAAATTATATTAATTAATAATCGTTATTAACTGAAATACTAACTTTTGGTAGGGACTGCCCATCGGAGAAATACCTTAAAATATTAAAAATTTTATCATGAATTTTAGAACAATTACCTAAAATATCATTTAGAAAGTCTCCCTGATCAGAATTTGTTTGAATTTAGGACAAAAATTAATTTTGGAAAATTTTCGAAAAATTGCAAATTTTTTAAAAATTAATTTTAAGTCCGAATTCAAACAAACTTGAGTCAGTATGAAATCATACTCCAACACATGCCCTTCAAATTTAAAGTAATAAAGATGAGTTTTAAAATAAGGCACTTAGTAGATATTAAAAACTTTAAAAATGTGTTTACTGTGGAAGTTTAAAAAACAAGTTTATCTTACAATTCCAATGTTTCTTTACTTTAACAAACAATTATTGCATTTAATAAAACCTAGAAATAGTAATTACTTTGACTTTTGACTTTGTAATAAGTGGTGGATGTGTTTATAAAAATTTGTGTCTACAAAAATTAGTATTTAAGTTTCAATACAATTATTATCTATATAAGTAAACCAGATTGAAAAGATGATAAAGGTAATTGTCTTACTCTTTTCAGTCTCTTTTGTGAATTTTACAGCTGTAAATTATCTTAAAAAATATACATGTATATTCTAAACGAAACGCATTACCAAATTTTACTTCCTTTGTCGTGTTATACTTTTCCTGTTTTTAGGAAGAAGTTTTTTAGAACACAAAATATTTTTTACAAAAAACTACAGAAAGTTGTTTTTTTTAGATCCTTTATTAACAAAAAAAAATTTTGTAAACTTTGTTATAATAATAGTTGTATTTAGTAATTTATATGATATAATTGACATTTGATAGAAAACTTAAAACACAGAATGTTCATTTGTCCGAAATTACAAATGTTCGAAAAAGTATCCAACAGAAATATTGTGACGCGAATTTTGAAATTGACCAATTGCAATTTTCTTCATATTTTCTGATTGGTAAAATTCAAAATGCGCACTAAAATATTTTCTGTAAAATAAAAATTGTTCTAAATTAGAATTCGTTTAAATTGGAACTCTTTTAAATGAAAAAGTGGGTAAAAAGGATTTTTGTAAAATGAAAATTTTGTTAAATATGAATTTGGTGACCTAAATGTCCTATTTATGTTATTTATGTCTTATTTACTTATTTAACAAAAATTAGCTACTTTTTCTTTTAAAAAAAATTTTAAATTTGATTCCTCAAAGAAAAAGCTTTGTAACCGTGACGAGTTCAAAAATTTTAAAAACAGGTTACATATTCATTTTGAACTAGCGTAATTAACCTCGCTCGCTGACGCTCGCTTGTTGATTATTATTATTTCTTTAATTGCTTATTGATGTGGACATTTTATAAAATGTTAGTGAATTTATTGTTCATTGAATTTGTAAAAAATTAAAATTAAAAAATCGTAAATGTAGAATTCAAATGAAATATATTTCTTTTTGAATGTCAGGAAATTTAAAATATATTTTAATAGAGTAAGTCCTGTGGGAAATGACAATGCGAGAGAGATGACCAATTGAAATATTTTACAGAATTTGGTATTTAATATAAATTCTGTGCGTGGAAGCAAATAAAAGCAAACAATTAAAAATAAAAAAGTATTTGAAATCTTTGTGTATTTGTTTGACTAGTGCAAAAAAATGTCATTATGCATCAAAAGTTTCCATTTATTTAAATATTAGGGAAAATCAGGCGGTGATGTAATATGGAAGGGCTGGCTGAAATTTTGTATAATTATTTATGTATTCATTGTCACATAAAAAGTTTCATGAAGACAATTTAGAATCAATCAAATAATTATCCAATACGTTTTATTAACAAACATGCGAAGTTGCGCTTGAAAAAATTAAAATTCTCGAAAATAATGTTACCAATAACAATAGATACTTAGATGGCTGATTCCAGAAAAAAATCGAAATTGATGTCCTTAATGATTTCTAAAAATCAGGATTGTTGGTTATGAAAAGTTATTTTTTTTAATAATACTACTATACTAGATGTACGAATTTATGAATCAAATTTATTTCTTATATGATAAACAAAGAAGATATGTCCAAGACAGTACCCTGAAAATCATTCCCTCACTATGTCCCAACTGCTGAATTCGAAGTGAATCATTAACTTAAAACGTAAAATTCCTTACTAATTGTTTGTTATTTTATTTTTTATTTATATAAGATAGTATTAACTGTATCTACACGAGTTTATAATTTAAAAACAGCGAATGGAAGTATTTTTAAATATACTTCAAAATTTGTCCTTAAAAAACTTATCATTCCCTCACCGCTTTGAAACAGTGTGATTGCAGCAAAGTTTTAATGCCTACCAAGTTCCACCTTAAGTTTCTTGAAAAATGGCAAAATTGTTATTGACAACCTATACTGCAGCGAACGTTTGTAGAAAGGATATTCTGTTAAAACTAATTTATCAATGAGATTTTTAAAAAATACATTTCTTCACGTCATTCCCTCATGTTGATTTATAAATAGGTAAACAAATTTTAATTTACTAATCTTAGTGTATTTGCACATGTTTCCAGTGTTTATATCGCATTGTTCACAGTGCATAGGGAAGTAAGGTTATGTTTCTGAGGTTATGGTCATTTTGTTTCGATTCGTCATTCCCTCATCATCATTCCCTTACTAAATTTTACCTTTATATTCCATTGAAAAATATCAAACTCAAAACAGTTGGGGGACATTATAATATTTTAATCAAATAAGCCACACGGGAAAAACGTTTGAGGTAATCTTTCCCATATTATATGCAGGACCTCGGATCAAAGTTACAATTGAGATATTGTGTTCAAAATTCTGATAGTTATTATCAAAAAATAAGAAAAATTTTCCCATATACGTGGTACTTGAGAGTCAAAAGTAGACTGAAAAAGACTACTCGCTTAAAGCTGTAAAATGTGCATTAAAGTTGAAAAGAGTTTGCCGAGAAATGTGCAGAAGTTTACCATGCTACGGGTAATCGGAGTTCGGGCTCAGCGTCAAGTCCAATGACTCTCCAGCATGGTAAACTCTCCTCATAACTCGGAATTTATTCCTATCGCATGATAAATCAAACTTTCTCCCTCTTTTTCCATTTTTAATTTGCAGATGCGATCACATATTATTTGTCTCTTAATTCCACAAGAACTCTTTCTATTAAAAGGAAAAAGAATTATTTTTAAATTATTAATTTTAATACTTATATTAGAGGCTAGCCTAGCTTACGTTGAATTATATAACATGAAACTATGACAAAAAAATTTTAAACGAAAACTTGTTAGATATTTCCTATTTTACTGACTACTCTTTCAATTAGTTTATTTTTTAAATTCTTATAATATTTTGATTCTTTAATTGTAAATTTCTGTAAATAGTTTAATTCTTAATATTTATTTACATTTAATACTAAAATGATAAATTTTATAATAAATTAAACAATATTTGTATTTTACATTAATTAAAAAGAAAATTACCTAAAATATTTCAGATATGATGCTCTACTTGGTTTTTTTATCATTGTAAAATTAAACTATCAGACATATATTTTACAACTTTTAAACTTCTATGTTTGTAAATTTTTTTAAATAAAAATTTCTTGTAATTTAAAGGCAGATTTTTTATATTTTAAAGTTTCTTTCTTGCTTTGAAAATTTTCAATTATGGTAATTTTTACTCTTTACTATTTTTAAATAGCTAAATGTCATTTTTTAAAATTATTATTTTTCTTACTTTTTATTTATTATATTTATAAGATCTACTTAATTCATTACTTTCAATTTTTAGTTATAATAACTTTTATTTATTCAAATTCTTATTCAAAATAATATTTATTTTTATAAATAACGTTTAACAAATTCTCTAAATCTGAGTTAGTTAAAAATAACTAGCTTGAAATCAAAAAGTTAGCTATTAATTCAAATAGCTATATTTCTACTAATCATTTAGTAAAAAATAAATAATTATTAGTTTAGTTTATTTTTAAGTTATATCAAAATAGATAATATTTTAGTAAAATTCTGATTATTATTAATAATTAATTATTTTTAACTAATTCAGATGAAAAGAATAGATAGGATTTTCTAGGTTATTAAACTTTTAATGCAGAAAAATACAAATTTGTTTCTATAAAAATTATTATATTAAATAACATTTATATTAATATTTTTATATATAATACATATAATATATTTTTAATAAATGAATATTTGGTTTTTTAATCATTGTAAGAATTAAAATTTTGATAAATGAGAATTTTCTGTCTAATTATTAAATTAGGGGAGACCGGGGCTAGTTGTAACAGGGGTAAGAAGTAACACTCAATTTTCACAGTAT
This sequence comes from Ganaspis brasiliensis, assembly GCA_037103525.1. Lineage (NCBI taxonomy): Eukaryota > Metazoa > Arthropoda > Insecta > Hymenoptera > Figitidae > Ganaspis > Ganaspis brasiliensis. The sequence goes on along the minus strand of JAZKLR010000045.1, from coordinate 1,459,072 downwards.
ATTTGACTTTATGACTTCAAGTATTCGACTATTTTTTGTCTTTAGAACCATGAGAATAGATCAAAACTACCAGTAGGCTACCAGAAAGCATAATACGATATTTTTTGTAAATGCGTCAGTTTTGACAGGTAAACAAGGAAAAATGAAATTCGTAAACTTTGATTTTTTAATACATAATATTATTTTATTATCTCTATTATAAGCATAGATATTCTAAATATATCTGTCTTTACTATGCTATATTAAATTTTACTGAAAATAACAAAATAATATTAAAAAATTCAATTAATCTAAACCTTCGTGCTTTGGGGCAGGTTGTAACAGTTTCTTGGGGTTAGTTGTAACATGTTTCGCGGGCATAATGTTTATATTTGTGCAACTACCAGGTAAGATTGCATGAAATAATATTAATATTTTTAATTTATTTCAATTCCTAATTGTGAATTTATAATAAAAAGAATGTAAGGAAGAAAAAAAAAATGATATGAATATAGCATAGACACTAACTATACAAAAATTGCAAGAATCCACCTAATTATTAGGCCGCTCCGCCTAGTTTTCAGGCCAAGTTCGAGCAATAACTATACATTCTGTTAGAAATATAGCATCAACAGAATTATGGAAAAAATGCAAAAATGATTTCAAGCAATAATCGCAACAGATTTTTCTCAGTGTACAAGTAAATTTTTATAATAAGACCTTTATTGATTAAATAAAACTTTTTTTCAAATTAAAAAACTATTTGACATTAATATAATATTTTGGTCATACTTTTTAGAATTTAAAATACAAAATAAGTTCTAAATTAACATTTTGAATTTGATTTACAGATTATTGCAAGACAAAAAAGAAAGATTTAATAGAAATTACCAAAATTTTGAAACTTGATTTATATAAAAAATTGATCAAGGAAGGAAGCAATAATTAACACATAATTGTTTTAAATTAAAATTATTCAGTCTAAAGATATAAGAATTAAAACCGTTTCTCATAAAGGGATTCAATTCTACTCAGTTAGTATATAAGGAAAGTTTGAATCTCTAATTCCAAATGTATTCGAGCGTGTTCGGACTGCGTGAATGTGTATATAGATATTTGTATATTGCGGCGTAAGTTTAGTTTAGGTAAATCGCGTCTTGTATATAGTTCAAAAGAATATTAAATTAATCTTAAGGTTAAAACTATGATCGTGATTGTATCGTTAAATGTAATTATAATTAGCGAAATAAGTAATCTCTATAGGAAATAAATCTGTAATTAATATGAAGGAAATCTTTTTATTTTTTGGTTGAATAGAAAAGATCATCTAGTTGGCAAAACTTTACCATGCTGGTGAGCAGGAGCCTTGACAAGAGCATTGTCGAGGCGCACTGAGCTCAAGAATTCGAGCTCAGCGCCTTGTCATCCAGCATGGTAAAGTTTTCCCACGTGCTGTGTATAATACTACTCAACTTTCTGGCAATCGAGGAATCGCCCTCCAACCATCAAATTACCATGCTGGAGAGTGATGTGTATCCATATTTTTGTATAAAACATTTCTAATTCTTGAATAATTTCTATTATAAATTGAATGGTAAAGTTTTCTAAAAATCACTTTGATCCGAGGTGTATCATGCTAACATGGTAAACTTTATCTGAAACATTTTCTCCGTGCATAAAATACGGCTTGAGAAAAAAAAATTCAATAATGAGTAAAAAAAAATTGATGAACTCGGTGAAGCCATTTTAGATTTTTTTCTGGAATCAGCCAGATATACATCGTCTGTTACCTAAAGTTGTCTTACCTTATAATGAAATGATCTATTTTAAATTGTCTAATATTTTTAAGGAATACAAAATCTCTACCATTCTCTTACTATTGCGTCTGGAAATTTAAAGCTTGATATTCTGAACTATTTTTATAAATAGACCACAGGAAAAATATAAAGAATCTTAAGGGATCTACATTTTCTTTTTTAAATTAAATTTTCGAATCTGAGTTTATTTCCGTTATGTTTATGTTGGAAATCCTTTAAAATTTTTTGGAACGTTTGGGAAATTTCTGGAAATTCCTAGATATTCCTGGGAATTTTTGGGAACTCCTGGAAATTCAATGAAAATTTTTGGGAAATCCTTGGGCATTCTTAGGGACCTCTTGAGAATCTTCTGGAAATTTTTGGAAACTCTTTGGAAATCGGAAATTCCTAGAAATTCCTGGAAATCTTAAGGGATTTTTAAGGGATTTTCAAATAAATACTAAAAGTGTCTTTAATTGCTTTTTAAAGTATTTTTTCAAGTTTGAAAGTATAATGTTTGTTGTGGGAAGTGATGTAGCTCCAAAGTTAGCTAAATATTCTGACAAATTAATTTCCAAAGGCAGACCTCTAAATTAAACTAGCCCCGCAGCTTATTTTAAATTAGAAAAAATTTGGATAAATAATTTCAAGACTAATGTTATTAAATATTTTGACAAATTAATAATCTTGAATCAATTAATTTGATCTTTAAATAATTCTGTAAATAATTTGATCGAATATGGATTGGATTTTAAATCATTTTTATAACGAACCATTCGAAAGCATACTCATGTTAAGGCGATAGACCATATTGTTACGAAAATCTGATCGGGAATGGTTCAATACACCATAGAAGCGATCTAGTACTGAGTTACAACTCTCTAGGGAAGTTTGCAAGAAGCACAGACCGTCGTATTCGAGAAGGATCTCGCGTGTTACGTTACACGACACCTAGAGAGATCCCCGGATCTTTCCACGTCAAGTCTCGGTTTATTCCCCAAGATGCAGGCGTATCGTATATGTCGTATTGCGGCTCTCGTTGTCGACGTCGCGTCAAGTTGACTATGTTGGCACGAAGGGGATCCTATCGTATTTATGTCGCGACTACTCTTGGGACCATGGCGCGACGCCTTCTTCCGGTTCCTTCTCCGTTTCTGACTATGACAGTCAAACTGTCTCTTCCAGCATTATACGATAAATGGTATGTCTTATATTTCAGTCGTTGTTAACAGATTTATCTCAGTTCTGTAAGGGGCCTACCATTTTATTTTTCTTTCTTTTGAAAAAATATATTTTTAAATTTTTATTATATTCATAACCATGTGGACTTTGTTAATTTGCAATCTGACTTGAATCATCTGCTTGACTGGTGTAAATTAAATTGTCTTCCTTTGAATATCCATAAATGTTTAGTTAATTCTTTTTGGCGACCACTCATACAAAAGTATTATTACAATCTAAGTAAATTGCACAGACGGCAATCAAGTTAAAAAATACAAATATACAAGAAAAAAAACAGGTAGACAATTACAATAAATTATTTTTAAATAGGAGCTAACGTAATAAAAAATCTCAAATTTCGCATCATATTAAAGTAAACCGAGTTCGCCTCCTTACTGAGCCTGCTGATAAGGGAATAATACCCATAATTATTTTTATGAAATGTTACCGAAAAAATTGTATAATTTCGAGTCAATATTGCAGGAGCAGAAAGCCCTATCATAGACAGCAAGGAGGGACAATAAAAAATTCCATAAACTAATTTATAAAAAATCATAATATCTGCATAAAGATATCTGAATGCAAGCAAAGGCGAACCGAGAGCTATTCTCAAGCTACTGCAATCATGGGTGTATCTGTCAAATGCTAAATTAAGCTGTCTCGCAGCAAATCTAAGGAATCGATTCTGTACCCACTCAAGTCTTATTAAATTAAAGTTATAAGAAGGTACCTAAATAAGAGAGGCGTATTCCAGGATCGATCTAACTAAAGAAAAGTATAAAATTTTAAGTGTAGACATACTATGAAAAATTGAGGCGTTCCTTGTCAGGAAACCAAGGGATCTGAGTGCCTTTGATACCAGCTCAAAGATATAATCATTAAAAGAAAGATGTAATGAATCAACCTATGGATTGAATATGTGTGAGTTTATATGTGTGTAAATGTTTCATAATGAGTAATAGATCGAACAGTGCTATTTGTCGCCTGAGAATTTCGGGCTGATTCGGAAGATACGAGTATCAACGATTTGAATTTCTGAGGGTTGAAAGAGAATTCGATAGGAGAGATCTTTCTTTCGATTGAAATACACTGACTGAATCAAACTAATATAGTAATAAGCTATTATACTGAATTGATTAATATAAAGTAAAATAATAAGTGCCATGTGTGAACAAAACGTGAGATAAAGAAAAGTAAAATAAATTAAATAACTCATATGTTCAGGTAAATTTTATAAATGATTTAAAATTTGTGTAAATGTGTAAAGGTGTTGAATATAACAAATTTGTTAAATTTGTATAGTGTGGCATTTTTATATGGGTCTGGATTCTACCAATGTTTAATGGATTATCAATATTGGATTTAGTGGTCTAACGATTATTTATAAGGAAGATCTCTTCTCCGAGTCAGGACGAATGCTAATCCGTTTGAGGAATTTGATCCATGTAATTGCACTGTGTTCATATTGATTGTTAGTTTCGACCTATGACATCAAGTCATCAAAAATTTGATTATCGAACGCAACCATCCTCAAATTATTGGAGTTTGGTAAAGTACTATTTTTTTTTGTTGTTGATATTGTTCAATTGTTATTTATGTCATAAATATTGTGGAGTGACTATATTGAAAAAGATTATTAATTGAACAATTTATAATTGTTTAAAAATTGAATTGACGGATAAAATTTCATGTTAAATTCTGATGCTTATACGAGTTTTATATTATATTCTTAATTATTAATATAGCATCATGTCAACCAGGAAACCTTATTGTTGTGTGTATATTTATTTCCGATGATTCACAAATAATTACATTTCCATACTTATTGATATCTAATGGAAAGCATTTTCAATCGTTGCTATAATTTTAATGTATAAATCCAGTATCTCGTTATGAATTTGGTATGTTTAAAATATTAGTGTGATCGTTTTATATTACGTTTATAAATTTAATTTATATTAAACAATTTCTATTTCATCTTTTAAGTCAAATAAATTCATAAATTAAAGTTGATTAAATTGAAGAAAAAAAAATATATAGATAGATATTTAAAATCAAAATAAATAATAATTTCTTTTACATATAAAAAAAAGATAAACTTTATATAGTGAAACATTACAAAGATCACTATAGATCAGTAAACTCAGGTCTCTAATCTTACTGACCCTGATCAATTCTTCAGTTCAAATCTGAGAGATAACTATTCATGAATGAGACCAGATGATCAGACAAATTCATTAAACGCAGCTTAAACAGCAAAATATTATGATCAATTCTATCAAATGCTTTCGCAAGGCCGGCATAAATTGTGTCCACTTGACCACCTTTTTCTATTATCAATAATAAGTTATTAATGAATAGACCAAGATTAGTCACTGTAGACCTATTCCTGACAAATCCATCTTGTTTCTCTATTATAATGCTTAATACCGCCTTATATAAGGAATAAAACTAAATATGCCTGACCTTAGAGTTACCTTGTGTACTAAATTTTCATTTAATCAGCACATTTCTGATGTAGTTTCTAGATCAGTGAGAATTCTAGATTTCATCATGAGAAATACCTCGGATTTTAGTAATTGTCTGGCTCTTAGGGTTCTCTATTTTTCTCTTGTATGACAGGTTTTTGTAAATGCTTCAATAATATGGTTACCTTTTTATACCTACTAGCGATGTTAATTCGCTTGCTAACCCTCGCTCAATTATATTTATTGATAAAGAAAATTGCCTATCTAAGTTTAAATATTAAAAACTATCATTTACCATTTATTTTATTGTTGTTATTTTTAAATCTTTTGCAAATTATATATAAAGATTATAATTTTGCTTTAAGATTTTTTTATTAATTAGTGATATTAATATTATTAATATTAAAATACATTTTTAATAATTTTGTTTAAAACAAATAATATACTAAAATTGTTTTCTGTAGTTTTTTTGTAAAGAATATTTTGTGTTCTAAAAAACTAATTCCTGAAAGTAGGAAAAGCATAAGACGACAAATGAAGTGAAATTTGGTAATGCGATTCGTTTAGAATATACATGTATATTTTTTAAGACAACTTACAGCTGTAAAATTCACAAAAGAGACTGAAAAGAGTAAGACAATTACCTTTATCATCTTTTCAATCTGGTTTACTTATAGATAATAATTGTATTGAAACTAAAATACTAATTTTTGTAAACACAAATTTTTATAAACACATCCACGTATTACCAAGTCAAAAGTCAAAGTAATTACAATTTCTAAGTTTTATCAAATGCAATAATTGTTCGTTAAAGTAAAGAAACATGAGAATTGTAAGATAAACTTGTTTTTTAAATTTCCACAGTAAACACATTGTCAAAGTTTTTAATATCTACTAATTGCCTTAGTTTAAAACGGATCTTTTTTACTTTAAGGCAGTAGTCTGCTTTAGAAGCTTCAAAAAATCAATTTTTTGGTTTTGTCTTAAATCTATTACAAAACAATCCAAAAATATGTCTTGAAAATTTTAGAAGCCAATTGGACATATTTTCGAAGCTAGAGCAGTTTTAGTGGCCGAAGGCGCACGCTCCGCCCTTTCATGTATTCTATTGTTTGACTATATTTGTATACACCTGAAAAGGTCCAACCGTCCTTTGACATATTATTTGTAGTTTCTAGAAGGTCTGTGTTGAGTAGTTATCGTGTTGCCCGGGGATAGCTGATTAACATCATTCTAATTAGTGTCAGTATCCAAAACTTATATTTTTTTGGACCGAAAACTTTAAGCGCGTTTTCTCGAGTTTTCATTTTCACAAGTCTTAGTAAACGGTGCCGGCGATAGCAAAAAGAATATATGTCGGATCGAAAAAATCAAAGTGATCTAGCTTCAGTATAAAATTATCTTCTATTTGAACTAAAAAAGTTGGAGAAAAGTATTATTTAAACTACTTTTTTTCCAACTTAAAAAGAATTTTTTTTTCAATCTTAGAAAAAATTTAGACTTTTATAACTTCTTTGGTATTTTTTTAGTTCATATAGAAAAGAAACTTATAAAAATTAAAAAAAAATTTGGTTCAACTGTTTCAGATAGAATGCACGACCCCCATCACCGGCACCGATTTACAACTGCAGACTCCAAGCGCTCCAGAAAAATCAATGCAACTTCGAAAAATTGCAATATTTTTTAATAGTATCAATTGTTTTTTAAACCTCAAATATAGTACATTATCGCCTAAAAATTTCATTTTCTACAATAATTTCTATCCCTTTCAAAAAAATTGCTGAAAAAACTCTTTTATTCCGGCTTCTAAAGCAGACTACTGCCTTAAATTTGAAGGGCATGTGTTGGAGTATAATTTCATACTGACTCGAGTTTGTTTGAATTCGAACTCAAACTTAATTTTTAAAAAATTTGCAGTTTTTCGAAAATTTTCCAAAATTAATTTTTGTCCTAAATTCAAACAAATTCTGATCAGGGAGAGTTTCTAAATGACATTTTAGGTAATTGTTCTAAATTTTATGATAAAATTTTCAATATTTTAGGAGAAAAGTTACTGAAAAATTTTGCCTATACCAGTGACGTCATACTCCACGACATGCTCTTAAATTTAATTTAAAATTACTCATATTATCATAAATTGAAACTAGTTTCTTATTTTCATATTTTTTAATTTACGTATTATGTTTCTATTTCTTTAATTTACAAACAGAATCAAATTTAATTCAAATTATCTTAAGGATGTATGTTTGTTTCATTTGGAAGTCATAAATTGAAAAAGTCATGAATCTTAAAATAATTCTGATATTAACGACAGTCGGGGCCAGTGACATTTCCTTTAAAGTGCATTGTGAGAAACAATGGCTCTACTCCTTTATTTTGCGAATTTTTTTTAAATATTTGAATCATTCCGTCGGCTGCTCCACATCCTTGATTATTTGTAGTGTACGTAACAGAATCAGGTAATGCGTAAACGACTCTTGTATCCTAAGAAAAAAAAATTTTCAATAAATAGAAAATTATCAAAATTTAAATTCTGTACTGAACCTTTTTGATCGGGCACATGGTGGTATTTGCAAATTTTCGTAAAATAGCTAATTTAACTCCAAGTTCAACACTTTCTTTTTTATAGTCAGCACACAAATTTGGAACGTTCGTTACTTGTCGAGCACCTGTTTTTTCGAAAACAAAATTGAAGTCAACCTGAAATAATCATTAATTATATTTTCAACTGAACTCATAGCTTCTGAAACAATTTTTAATATGTTGCTTTAGAGATGAAAGCATTTCAATTTTCATATTCGTTTGGTTTTTCAAACATACGTATAAGTTTTTCTGTAATACGAAATAAATACTAAGTTTTTGGTATTATAAAGTACCAGTAAAGAAAAAAGAATAAAAGGACAGCAAGTTTTTTGAAGATGTAATTTTTTACTTTAATTTAAATTAATTGCTTGTGGTGAAGGTGTGATATTTACATGAACCTACCCTTAAGGCATTTTTCTCAGCATCAATGTCCTCTAACCATAAAATTTCAACTCCCTTTCCTTTTTTCTTTACACTAAGATCTTGAGCAGCCTGGTCTTTCTCAAGCTTAAACCATGTGATAATATCAGTTTTCGTAATAGACTAAAAAATAAAACGTTAATTTCATTATTCAAAAGTGATATAAAGAATAATGAATCAATGATAAATGAGAATTTTTGTGACAAAAATTAAATACTTTGTAAAAGAAAACTTGTTGTAGAAGATGCTAACTTACATATGTAGTATTTATAAAAGTGAATACAAAAAGTATTAAAATCACTTTCATCATTTTGACAAGCTACTTCTCTTCTTTAAAGTATAACTAAAATACCAGAAGTAACTATTTATCGTTTCATTTGTTTTACAAACACGTCAAAGCATTAAATGTTTTTAAGTTCTTATCAATTGGAACAATCATTATTTAGATATGGACATTGTAAGCATTACATTGAAAAAAATATTCCCCTCCTTGCCGATACAAAGTACCTGAAAAATGACTGGCCAATAAATGACTGAGTGTGTTCGGTATTTTTAACTTACGATTTGAATGATTTCGTACGTAGAAAATATCGAACATTTTCTTGTTTTTAAAATTGACGTAACACCATTTTAAATTTCACCCAGCTTAATAATTCTTTATAAAAGAATAAAAGCGTACTTCATAAATGATTTACAACGTTAAAAACAATAAAAAAATAATTAATGAAAAAATTAAATAAATAATAAAAAATTTTGTAAAATGTAACATTTTTTTTGTTTATTTTAAAATGATTAAATAAAAATTGACTTTAAAGCCTACTGTAGAATTTTAATCAAATTTATTATTAAATAGATTGATTTTTATAAGTGTAAAAATATAAATACCTGAAAAATACCTGGACCAGGTATTTTATTCTAGTCATTTTGTATCGGTAGGGGTGGAACTGCGATAATTATGGACAGATTGGCAATATTTTATTGCTGTTTTGGGAACTGCCATACGTATTTGTGTTTTAGCCATACGACTGTGTGATGCAGCACTTGATATTTGTGAAACCGCGAGTGACATTGTAAGGTAAAATCGACAGTGGCGCACCGATGCATTATGTCAGACTCCTACATAACCTGTCAACCATAGTCAAATCTCTAATCTGATCACAGTATTTTTTTCAGTGTACGGGCAATTAAATTTAAATAATACTAGCGAGGTTAATTCGCTCGCTAGTTTTATTAGCTAATTTTATTTTTAAATCTTTTAAAAATTATATATAAAGAAATATACTTTTGTTTTAAATTTTTTTTATTAATTAGTAATATTAATATTATTAATATTAAAATACATTTTTTAATAATTTTGTTTGAAACAAATAATATACTAAAATTGTTCTTAATAAGGGATCATTATAATATTACGATGATTTATACAAAATTTTGGATAAATTAGTTTTATATTAATATAAATATTAAATAAGTGTCAAATTCATGCTTCCAAAGTAAAATTTTATAAATTCCGAAAACATATATTTATCATTTAAAAATATGGATAAATCTTTTGGTATTGCAATTGTGAAACAATGCGCTTCGTAAAACTATGCTTGAAATATCAAAAACACGGTTATAAATTAAAAAAATATTTGTAAAAATTAACAATACGTGCAGGTTACGTTCTACGTAATAGAACTTATCCGCACCTCTGACGAATTCGTCAGTTCTGATTCCGATATTTTAATTATAATTTTTTTAATGTTTTCATTAATAAATACTTTCAATAACACAGCCACACAAAAAAAATTAAGTTCCCTGACCTGGGTAACAGATACATATTTTTCTATGTATTTTGATGCTCTGAATCCGATTCCGTCATCAGAATTGGTCCATCAGATCAAGTTTTGACCCTAACCTCAAAATTAGTAAAATGACACTTTTTAAACATTAGAATTTGAACTCGACTTAACTTTAGTACATGCCTAGGACCAATAAAAAGCTTAAATTATTACCTTTAAAATGCCTTTTTAGAAATTGTTCTACTATGATTTTTAACGAAGTTATGATGGTTTACTTAAAATCATTTTTTTCCATTACACAATAACACATCACTAATTGATGTGTTTTTAACATATGGAAAAAAGTCATATTTTAAGTAAAACATCATAACTTCGTTAAAAATCATCGCAGAACAATTTCTAAAATGGCATTTTAGAGGTAATAATTCAAGCTTTCTATTGGTCCCAGGCATGTATTAAAGTTAAGTGGAGTTCAAATTCTAATGTTCAAAAAGTGTCATTTTATTCATTTTGAGGTTGGGGTCAAAACTTGATCTGATGGACCAATTCTGATGACGGATTCGGATTCAGCGCATCAAAATACATAGAAAAATGTGTGTCTCTTACCCAGGTCAGGGAACTTTATTTTTTTTGTGTGGCTGTGTAATTATCCCATTTAGTTTTTAAAGGTTGATTATTCACTGTGATATGGTTAGTATATTTAAAAACTATCAATAAATTATATTTTTTTTACTCTAAACTCTTTTTAGCCGAACTTACCTGACTCTCCCCAATGGGGGGATTCTTTTAGATTTAGAGCCGGCGTCTTTATATATAAAAATATAATTTGTACGAGGTATAGAAGGATTCTATTAGATTTTAAGGCATCTTTATTTATAATAATATAATTCTTACGAAGTATGGTGGGATTTTTAAGATTTAAATGCGTTTTTATTTATAATATTATAATTGTAAAAGATTTGAGAGTTTTTTTTTTTTAATTAAATATTATAACATTATTTAATTCTTAATATATATACGTATGGGCGTTTTCACGTGAAATGTACGTGCAGATTTTAAATTCGGTCAAACATTTTTTTTCATTCTTTACTGAAAAAATACGTAGTTTTTTTATATTGTTTTTGGTAGCTTAATTACAACTATTTAAAATTCTGTTTCAAACTTTTAACATTGCGGTGAATAAAATTTATAAAATTATATCGGCTTTATTTTCTAAAATTTTTTTTTAATGTTTTGCTTTTCTTCTCTTGTTCTTTGATAATTGTTAAAAGAAAAAAATTGAAAATAAATTGTACAATTTTATTTATTAAATTTTGTTTTATTATATACTTTATTTAATAAAAAATTTGAGTGTACTTTTAAATAAGTTGAACCTATGATTTTAATAGAACTTTTTTTTCCTACGTGTAATAAGTTGAATACGAAAATTATAGTGAAAAATGGCGTAAGTGTAATAATCATTTTATTAATTTTTTTTTTTAATTTCTTTTTAAATTGAAATATAAAGATTATAATTTTTATTACGATATATTTTTTTCTTTATTAGTAATATTAATAGTAGGTATTAATATAAAAATTAGTGTTATATTAAATGCAAAGTAATGTAAGTGCATGCGCAGTAGGTTTCTGTAAGCTTTACACATGCGCAATAGGTTTCAATATATTTTACACGTGCGCGGTTAATAAAATCTTAAAACAGAATGGATGTCTAGCAATTTAAAGACCAGACTAGTCAATTCTTACGTATTTTGGATCGCTGAATCCGAAACCGGGGTCGGTTTTCAAAATTTAGCTCTCATTTGTTTTCTTACCTCAATAAACCACAAATTTAAGTTTAACCTGCTGTAGTATGTATAAAAGCTGTTGAAAAAATATGATTTTCAAAGTATTGTAAACTGTGAAGTATCACCTTTAATTTAAGCCCAGAAAACTTAAGAAATATTCAGTAGTTCCCGAGATATGATTAAAAAAGGGCAAGCATTTTTCCCTTAAAAGTCAAACAAATCGTGACCTACACTGAAAATGATGTTTTTTTAGAAAAATATGCTTTAACGTTTTGACTCATATCTCGCGAACTACTAAATATTTTTTAAGTTTTCTGGGCTTAAATTATAGAATTGAAATGTGATGATTCCTTCAAAAATTGCAACAACTTAAAATTTTTTAAAAAAAGGGGACAATTTTTATTCTTTTATTTTAAGCAATTAGACAATAAAAACTTTTTTTTTTTAATTTTTTTTTAAGGTATTTTAAGTCAAATAAATACTTCCCGTGCGGAATTTACGATGTGGGCCTCATGGGGTCCTTACCAGTTTTCCTTATCTCTGGTAAGGCCCTTGTCAGGAAAACTGGCTAGCGCCTTACAAGGCTGTAACGCTTTTGCACATCAACGCCCTAGATGTGGAAAACTAGGCAGGGCCCTACCAGTTTTTTATATAAACGCCCTATTTAAAAAAAGGTTTCATAGCACTTACAACTTGGAAGTTACCAAGTTTGAGTGATTCTAAAGTTCATACACAAATATATATAATTTAAAAAAAAACATTTTTGGTCTTAAGAAAATACGACAATAAATTTAAAAAACTTTTTTTCTTATTTTACATTTAAATTATGAGCGTAAAATGGAGTACAAGTTTATAAAGTTTTTTTTGTCGTCAACGAAAATGTAGAATAAATTTTAAATAGTTTATCAAATACAAATAAATTTTAGTCCAGAAAGTCAACCTCATCTTGAAATATTTTGCAAGATATAACTTTTTGAAAATATTTTATATATTTAGCAAAGATAAGTTTCCAATTCTAAAATTATTATTATAAATTATTTTTATTTAAGTACACAAACGTATTAAATACATAAATAATAATTGCTAATTATTTTTAAAAGAATAATTTTATTATAGAAATGGCAGACAAATCGTAAATTTTTAACACCGAGAAAACATTGAAGTTTTCTGGAAATATTGTTCGTTAAACTATTTGATATTTTTATTTGATTGTTAGTTAATTACAAGTTTTCATTAGTACAATGCTATAAATTATTAAATAAATTGTTAAATGAATAACAATAAAGTAAAATAAGTATTTAAATTAATAGACAAACACTTATTTTTTAGGTTAGGAACGTTCGAAACATTTCTCAAAGGATCAATTTACTGTTTAAATGTTTAAAATCGATAAATTGTAAAATGTAGAAAGAAATTTTAAAGTTAATGTATACGATGTTTAATATTTATATGTGACCTGGACAGTGAAAAGGGTGCTTACGTGTCAAAAAAAAAATTTTTTAGTTTACACCACGTGAAAGAGCGTCAACAAATCTATGAGAATTGGAAATAAAAATGATAAATTTATATCTTGTTACCAAATAATTTAATAATGTTGATGTAAAATAAATATTATTCATTTTTTATTGGAATATAATTACAATTATTTAAAGCAGGTCAATCAAAATATTTACAAAATAAATAACAGATTTAGGAATTCACGGAAATATTTTTTAACTCAGTTTATTATTGAAAAATATTTTTAATATTTAAAATTTCAAGACCACCAAAAAGAAAACTCCCACTTTCGAACATCGCGACGCGCACGTCATCATACTTAAAAATATGCCGTTACCGAGGAAGCTAGTAGTTTTCCTTACTTAGGGTTCTAGATCTAGTAAGGTTCAAAATCTAGTAAGGTGAAATAAATTATAATTTATGAATTCAAATTAATTTAGTATTTTCGTCTCTGGATAAAGAAAACACGTGCACTATCATAGTTAAAAAAGTTGTGTTACCGAGGCAACTCTTGTTTTTTTCTACTTAGGGTTCTCAATAGTCGCCCATGTCAAACTCTAGTAATGAGACTTTAACTATAATTTATAAATCAAAATCATTTAATTATTTTCATCTCTGATCAAAAAGATAATTACTAAAAAATACACCTTAATATTGGTAATGTGCTGCTTAATTAATAATTAAATCTTTTTTTTTTTCATTTTTTTCAAACAAGGAAAACTGCTAAGGCCCATGTCTACGCCCTACTTTAAATAGGGCAAAGTAGGGCATTTTCCGCACGGGTTAATGAAGGTTTTATCTTTTTTATTAATGAAGATACAAAACTTTTTGTAATGCCCTTGCATGCCGTAAGGTGGGCATCCTTCTAAGCAACACTGTATATACATTATTTTTATAAGGGATTTTTAGCCTGTTTATTAATTTAAATCAATAAAAATAAAATAAAATGTTCTTTTAATGTTAGTTTATTTAACAGTCGTAATCTGTTCAGTACTTTATTGATCAACTTTAATTTTACCCAATTATTCTAAAACCCAGCAGATTTTCCAATTTTTTAACAGATTACATTTTATTTTTAAATTCCTGTTCTGCGGAAAAGGGAAATTTCGAATAAAGAACGCTGATGTGCTTCGCTCAATATCCATTAATTCCAGCCGTACATGGAAAAGCCGGTTCTCTTCGGAAGATGAACTAACGTAAGGGTGTGCCTGCTTGTTCGTTAAAAACCTTGGAGGATTTTTACGTCTGTCGTCAGTCCGAGCTGCTGAACACGAGAGTCTCTCGCAGGAGGATGTTTTTAACATAAAAGGCTCACTCTTCCACTACTTTTTTTTCAATGGGCCTTCTACCCTATCTTTTTTTCTATCATTATTTCACGGTTTAATATTCAGTCCTCGGTAGGTGTTGGCTTAGCTTTCCAGATCTTCACAATATGCGCTTCACCGTGTTCGTATTTAGTTCATGTGTGCGTGTTTGTATGAAACGAGAAGAGGCGAGAATCACGAGAAGAAAAAATTAATAAATGAAAAATAACGTTGAGCCAGTAGCAGACGCAAAGAGCGAAAATATTTTTAACATTCTGCAAATTCTTTTAACTCTAGCTGCAAATTCAAAAGAGAATTCTTGAAATGGATGCCAATTAAATTTTCCAGTGAAATCTCATGTTGACTAGATAATTTATCGTAATTTTATTCACGATTTTATAGATTTAAGTTCCTATGTTTTCCAAAACAGAAAGATGTGCGGACAGTGTTGAAATTAGTGCGTAAACTAAAAACACCAATATCTAATATATATACACTGGAGATATATCTGAAGCACTTGATTTGAGAAAATTATTTTCGGGTCGCTGGTTACAAATCTAAACTTAGCTTTTTAAAGTTTTTTAAAGTTTTAAAAATTCTCTAACTTTAACATAAATTAGAATTTAGAGGTTTTTTACAGTCACTGATTAAAAAATAAAAGTCAGATTTTCCGAATAGTAAATTTATTATAACAGTTCAAAATTTAAAATATATAAAATTTAATACTAGAAATTGAGGAATTCAAATTCAAGCTTCTTTTATTTAAATTTAATCAAACTCGTCCTCTATGTCTGTTAATTCGTCGATTTGTCTTTTCTCTTATAAGTCCGAATATGTTTATCCTTATGTGTAGCGTAATAAAAAATTAATATAAATTTTTGTTATTTAACATTCCAATATTAAGCAACTAACAGTCCCTAATTTTATAAATCTTAAAGCTTTTCTTTTTACCTTAAAGGCGTGTGATGGAAGGACGTCTCTCTGACCAAAGTTTGTTTAAATTTTACATTAAAATTAATTGTTTTAATTTTCAAAAAAATAAATAAATAATTTTCACATTACGGACAAATTTTGCTTATACCAGTAACGTCATTCTCCATCCATGCCCTTAACCTAACACAGAGCTATTTTCGTGTTACATGACATTTTGCACTTTTTTTAGGTTATATCTCCTACATCTGGAAAGAGTTGGCTAATTTTTTTGTGTATTTCTTTTTCTAGTATATTAATCTAAATATTTCAAATTGACAGTTTCATGGGATCTTCTGGGTTGTGTACTTTTTTAAGTAGTCTATAGTAATGCTCTCCAGTGTATCATCTTGCATGTATTTTCTTTTAAAATTTTAAAACATCAACAATACTCATATATTCACATTTATAAAAAAATTGCCAGTGCAATTAATTTCCGTCTACTAAGCACGCCTTCTTAGAAAATCCGGGCAAAGTCAAAATTAAATAAATGTATTTAAATTTTAATTGGCATCCGCGGTCGGGATATTCCTTTCACAAAGTTTAGTGTGCTTGATGCTCCCTTCATGTTTCCTGGTATTCAAGTTGGAATGCACCGTGGTTGGAAACATAGAGTTAAACTCTGTCTGATAGAACACAACTTGGTATATAGGTTGTTTCATGAGCGGATAGACACTCGTCGTCAATTTGTGTGTACTGACAGTCGAGTGCAACAGTGTGGGTGCAATGAAGATGTTGAATGTAGATGCATCCTACAAGAGGGTATAACGAGCTCGAACTCGACTCTTGGGTCGATGGCTGATGGTTTCGCCTTACCCTCTTGAACGACCCACCTCTTTCCTGTCACTCTTGCATCTCTCTTTCTCGTCGCTCGTTTAGCTCCATCCTTTTTTCTCCACCGACCCTCTCTCTCGTTTCCCAATAAAGCTCAAAACGTATGCAAGCTTCGAGAGAAACACTTTGTTCAGAAATCACATGGATATATGAGCCAACGACACTTCAGCGAGGGTAGAAAAAAATCATTTTTACATCAGATTTACTTTACAAATATTTTTTATCTCTTCCACATTTTCATCTGCTTTGGAGCACGTATCAGTTTTTATGGAAGTTGTAGATCCAGCATGAATTGAGAATATTGATGTTGAAAGTAAGTACAAAGATCACGCTCGGTTAAAATGAAAAAAAAATGTCCCTGGCTAATGGATTGCTTATCAAGACAACTTTACAAACTGTCGAACAAGTTGTTAGGATAATTTGTTATTGTTTGAGGCATCTGACATTTTGTTAGAAATGTGCAAACAAATTAAGTCTAAATTAGAGCCAGTATTTATAGTTATCAGAAAATAGTTTGTTTTATTATTAAAAAATAATACGTCACATTTGTTCATCCGTTATAAAATCACTCATAAAGTGTGTCACCTTATTCATGAAGTATCTTATGCCATGATAAGAATGTAAAAACTCGTACGAAGTAGACTGTTAGAAATTGGGATGGGCGATTATAAATCGATTTTTGAATAATCGATTATTTATTTAGATAAGTCGATTAAGTTAATCGATCTTCAGAAATTCGGTAAGCAGGAATCGTAAAATCGTAATTCCCTGCCATTCGCGTAACTAAAGATTTGCTACAGAGATTTAACAGTAGAGTTATGTATTTAAAAGTTGCGTTAAAAATTTGAGATCGTTAAGATTTTCGATTTTCCAAAAATAGTCTAAATGAACTCATTTTCATCTAAAAAGCGCAAACTTTTATTCTTAAACAAATGTCCAGATGTATGTGTGTGTGAATGTATGTATGTATGTGTAGCGTTTTTTGTGTACAAGATATCCCGAGAACGCTTGGATGGATTTCAATAAAATTTGGATGACTTATTAAGCTCATGAATATCTAAATTTGGACACAGGGATTTTTTAAAATACCCCTCAAATTTTTTTTAGAACATTTTTCATTGAAAAAATCGTTTTTTGACAAAAAAATTTTTATGCTAAACATACAGCCTAATGAATACAAAAATCATATTCCTTATTTCAAAACGAATATATTGACCCAATATAACTTTTAAATATGATCAAAAATTCGTAAAATAATTCATATTTTTTTCATTTCTTTGCATTTAAAATTCTTTTTTTTAATTAAAAAAAAGCAAAAAAAAAAATCCTTAAGCCGGTTCCTTCTAATTAATATTTACATTATAAATTAGTTTTTTACATTATAAATTCGAAATAAGACGTGACTTTTCTAATTAGAGGTTAGGTCATTTATCAAATAATCGTATAATCGATATTAAACAGATAAACGTATAATCGATATTAAACAGTCGAAAAATCGGAAATTTAAAATTAAAATTAAAAGGAAAAATTTTTTGTTAAACAAAATTAAAATTTATTTGTGTGTATTAAATACGAGTATGCCTGACTTAAACTTTTGATATCATAATTAAAGTTTATTGTTTTATTTTGTTTCAGAAATAATTTTTCCTTTTAATTTTAATTTTAAATTTCCGATTTTTCGAATGTTTAATAACGATTATGTTTTACCTGTTTAATATCGATTATACGATTATTTGATAAATGACCTAACCTCTAATTAAAAAAGTCACGTGTCATTTCGAATTTATAATGTGAAAAACTAATTTATAATGTAAAAATTAATTAGAAGGAACCTGCTTAAGGAGGTAAGTTAATTTTACATATAATTTTTTAGATGTAATACATTTTACTTTTTATATTTATTTAGATTTAATTTTCCAGGTCTACTTAACCAATGTTATTGTTTTAAAAATATTGTTATTTAAAATCTGTTATTTATATGGAACATGTAGTCTCCTCCAAATAAATGGAGGATTTTATTATTATTTTGATAATTTCTGCGATTTTCAATCATTCTCTTTAATTAAAATTTTTTAAGTAGTTTTGTAATTATTTTCTTCTTTTAAACATGTATTTTATAATTTTTTCAATTATTTGTCTCAAATTTTATTTACTGTTTTCTATTATTCATATTTAAATTATTTCCATCATGTTTCAATTTTTTCTCCCCATCTTAAATTATTTTCAGCATATTTCAATTATTTTTTTCAATTTTTAATTAACTTTATCATTTTTTAATTATTTTCCTCAATTGTGAATTGTTATACTCACTTTCAAACATTATTTTCTAAAATTTTCAAGTATTTTTCTTAAATTTTAATTATTTTCTTCAATTTTTAATGAATTTCATTTGTTTTCATAACTTTCAAAAATTTTTGTTAATTATTGTAAATTTCAATTATTTTTAGCTTTCTTCAATTATTTTCTCCAATTTTTAGTTATTCTCATTTTTTTCAATTAATTTCTAAAATCTTCATGTATTTTTCTGAAATTCCAATCATTTTTTTTTATTTAAAAAAAAATTCTCTAATTTTTTCACTTATTTCACTAAATGCCATTTACTGTTTACAACAGTAAATCCTTCAATCGGATCCAAAATACTTCTGGTCATTCATTACTAAAATGCGTAAGGAAAATCGTATACCTCGCTCAATGTTTTTTAATGGCGTAGCTGCTCAAGACGACTTTGAAATTTCACAATTGTTCTCATGCTACTTTGAGTCGGTCTACGATACCTCGAATTATAATACGAGTAAAATTGACGTTGGTTGCAATACTATAGATCTCAATTCTTTCTCTATTACAGAAGAACAGGTTTTTAAAAAAATAATGAATCTGGATTCTAACACTGGCCCAGGTCCCGACGGGATTCCGGTCTCCTTGATAAAGTCTTGTTGCTCGTCACTAATCTTACCACTTTTTTTATTATTTAACATGTCTTTAACGCAATGCGTATTCCCGGCTATATGGAAAACTGCTATCATTGTTCCAATCCATAAGAGAGGCGATAAAAATAATGTAGCTAATTACAGACCGATTTCATTACTTAATGGTTTTTCCAAGGTATTTGAGGGTATTGTGTTTGACAATTTTTATCGCGCCTCTTTGCCTTTGCTAATAGACGAGCAGCATGGATTTGTTAAAGGACGATCGATTGTTACTAACTTATCCATTTTTACCGAAGATTTGATTCGGAACCTTGAGAAACGTTTGCAAGTTGACGCTATATATAC
The DNA here is from genome assembly GCA_037103525.1 of Ganaspis brasiliensis. Taxonomy (NCBI): domain Eukaryota; kingdom Metazoa; phylum Arthropoda; class Insecta; order Hymenoptera; family Figitidae; genus Ganaspis; species Ganaspis brasiliensis. The sequence goes on along the minus strand of JAZKLR010000045.1, from coordinate 1,439,161 downwards.
CGATTTTGAAAAAGCCTTTGACAGAATGAATCACGGTCTACTCCTGGCCAAACTTCGTCTACTTGGTCTAAATCCAGACTTAATTTCTTGGCTCGCTAATTATTTATCGAATAGACCTCAGTTCGTTAAAATTCGTGATTCTTTTTCGAATGAATTTATTGCTCCCTCGGGCGTTCCCCAGGGTTCAAATTTGGGTCCCCTTTTATTTCTTTTGTTTGTAAATGACGTTAAATTTGTTTTTAAATATGTAAAAATTTTGTTATATGCGGATGATCTAAAAATGTTTTATTTAATACGTAGCCTTCTTGACTGTTTTTTAATGCAAACTGACTTGAACCGCTTACACGATTGGAGTGTCGCTAACGGGTTGTCACTGAATGTCGCTAAATGCTCGTGTATATCTTTTACTAGAAAAACAGTGACATTTCGCTATGATTACGCACTCGACGATAGTTTTCTTAATCGTGTCTTTGATATATGTGACCTCGGTATTACCTTTAGCTATAATCTATCTTTTAACACGCATATGTCTAATGTGGTTAACAAGGCTGTCAGAACTCTCGGTTTTATACAAAGAAATTCTTCGAATTTCAAAAACCTGACAACACTAAGGGTTCTGTATTTCTCGCTCGTTCGCTCTATCCTGGAGTATGGTTCTGTGATTTGGTGTCCTTATCATAGTATCCATACTCTCAGGTTTGAGAGAGTACAGAATCGCTTTTTGAGGTTTGCTGCGTTTCAACTTCACATTGGTTTTGACTTGGAGAATCATGACTATTCTTTATTGCGAACGCAATTAAGAGTACCGGAGTTAAAATCTAGATTTCTTTACAACGATCTTCTGTTCATGTTTAAAACTATAAATGGATTTGTCAAATGTCCTCCGGTTCTGTCATTAATTGATTTTTCTGCCCCTCAGAGATCACTTCGTCACTTATTACCTTTTTACATCTCTTATCACAAAACTAACTTCGGTAAAAATTCTATTTTCAACAGACTTTGCATTGAAGCTAATTATTATAGTGACTCTCTAGACTTTTTTGACGGTAGGATTAATCTTTTTATTCAAACTCTTCGTACTATCATTCTATTTGCAACCAACAGTCGCAGCTAAATTATTATTTATTTTTTTACTACTAATTAATTTTATATCATGTTGTTTATTGATGCGGCCATACTCACACAGAGTTTTAATACGTTTGTTATATCTTTCATTATTTTATTCTTACTTGTTATTTCGTTATCGACTATTGTATTGTATGTATTCTCTTATTATTATCTTCTTTTTTATCTATAATGGGTTCTTCTACCCGTGCAATGTACAATAAATAAATAAATAAATAAATAAACTTATCATTATCATATTTTAATCATATTTAATCATATTTAATTATCATATTTTAATTATTTTCTTACAGTTTCAAATTTTAAAATAATTTTTCAATTATTTTCCACAATTTATTTCGTTCAATTTTCAACTTTTATCATTTGTAAAATGATAATGACGTATTTCCAAAATTTTAAACTATTTATCTGACATTTGAATAATTTTATTACATTTTCAATTATTTGTATTACTTTTGATATCATATTCATCAATTTTTAATTACTTTCGTTCTTTTTCGTGATTCATAAAAAGTTTTTAATTATTTCTCTTTAATTAAGGGCATGTGATGGAGAATGACGTCACGAGTATAGGCAAAATTTGTCCGTAAACTTTCTCTTAAAATAATAAATATTTTGACACCAAACTTTGTAGAATTACTTAAAATGTCATTAAGAAGGTCTCTCAGACCCAAGTTTGTCTACATTTTTCCTTATAGTTAACTTTTTAAAAAATTACCTGATTTTCGGAAAATCAAAAAAATTAGTTTTAAGACAAAATTTAGACAAACTTGGGTCTAAGAGACCTTCTTAAGGGCATGTGATGGATAATGACGTCACTGGTATAGGCAAAATTTGTCCGTAACTTTTCTCATAAAATATTGAATATTTTTTATGAAACTTGGTAGAATTACTTAAAATGTCATTAGGAAGGTCTCTCAGACCCGAGTTTGTTTGAATTTTGTCTCAAAATTGATTTTTAAAAAAGTTTGCAATTTTTCAAAAATTTCCAAAAATTAAGTTAGACCCAAAATTTAAACAAATTCGGGTCCGAGAGACCTTCATAATGACATTTTAAGTAATTCTACCAAGTTTCATGAAAAAATATTCAATATTTTAAAAGAAAAGTAACGGACAAATTTTGCCTATACCAGTGACGTCATAATCCATCACATGCCCTTAATGATATTTTAAGTAATTCTACAAAGTTTGGTGTCAAAATATTTATTATTTTAAGAGAAAGTTTACGGACAAATTTTGCTTACTCCCGTGACGTCATTCTCCATGACATGCCCTTAAAAATTATTCTCTTCAATTTTCAATTATGCATATCTTTTTTCATTTATTTTCTCTAATGTTTATTTATTTTTTTTTCAATGAACTTCTGAAAGTTTTAAGTATTTTTCTGAAATTTCCTTTATTTTTCGTTTCTTTAAAATATATTAAATAGTTATTTCAATTATTTTTTCAACTTTAAATTATTTATCTCAATTTTTAATCCTTTAATTTCATTTTTCAATTGTTTTCTCAAATTTTTCATTATTCAATTTTTTTCAATTTGTTTTTAAGATTTTAATATATTTTCCTCAAATATAAATTATTTTTTTTATTTTTAATGATTCTTCTCTAAAAATATCACTGCTACTAAAAAAGGCATGATAATAAGAATGTGTATTTTCTTAAGATCTACAAATTTTGTATATAGTATTTTTAGAAATTTCACACATTTAACTTTATAAACATCAAAAACCTTTTGTTTTTATTTTCTAGACTCTGTCGATTGTTTAAATTTTTCTCGGGCACTGATACTTTTTATAAAAAAATATATTCAACATAAAATATGTATTTTCTTTCCCTCCACAATTGTTTTTAAATTTTTTTTTCAAAATTTGCATATTTACCAAGGTATAAATAAAGAACTCTAATTTTAATGTCTTTTTTAAGATTTGTAGAATGAAACAAATAAAATAACTGATATTCCTAGAGAATTTTTATTTTTGTAAACATTTTTTTTTCGCCAATATTTTAGTTATTTTTTCGATTAACAATAGTTGCTCTTTTGTTTCCGTTCAGAAACTCATTTCTGTCAACGAACATTGAAAATACGTAATGTCCTGGAAATTTTGTTATGAGTCACGTTTATTGAACGGAATGATTTTTTCTGACGATGAGTATAAAATAAAGTAATGTTCTAGGATTCGCAGTTTTATGAGCAATGTGATATCGTGCGTTTTTATATTTATGGTCCTCTTTTATGAGCACCTGTATTTTCGGAGTTTCGAAATTTAATGCAGCTCCTCTTTCGATGAATTGAGGTCACCTCTGCTGAATTCAATTTCCACTGAAATGAAGCTTTGTTGCGTATAAAAAAAAGTAGAAAATTTATTTTTAGTTCACATTGAACGGAAAATTACGGAGAAAAATCGAAAAAAAAAAGTGAACAAGCATATAAAAAATGTAATTAAGCTTTCTGAATAGAACTGACTAATAAAATTAATAAAAAGCAAAAAATTATGAAATAATTACATAAATTCGAAGTAGAGCTGAAAAAGAACTTTTATTATTGGAAAATAAATGTTTAATTAATACAATTTTGTTAAAAAATCAGAGGCACGCGATAAAAAAAGTTTTATAGTTTAGTAACTTTATAAAAGATTTTCTTTAGTATTTGGAAACAAAAATGTCATTATTGGTTCAATCATGCGGTGAAAAATGTTTTAAAATTGAGAGAGCTAAAAACAGCACTTATTTGAAAATTTTTCTTTAAGGCTATTAAAGTCACTCTATTAAATTTTTTTGCACTGAATTAAATAACATTTAAGGATGCTTATACCCTCAAGCGGTTCTCATTCTATTGGACCATGATAGTCAATATTTTTTTAATTTCATTTCTTCTTATAATTTGGTTACTAAATAGTATTTTGTAGTTAAAATCATTACACAAACGAATTTTATTGAACAAAAAATTTCAAGCTTTTAAAATTTTTTCTTCCTGATTATTAAAATAAAATGATGAATTACTAACCTTGAATAACATTTTCTTAGCAACGGTACGGTAAATTAATTAAATATTGTTGTAAAAGTTGTATTATATTACAGTTAAAAATATATTAGTCTTTTTTTAAGAATTTGTAGAACCGTGTTTTTTAAATTATAGCCATTTTGCACGTTTTGTTACTGTTTCCATGTAAAAGTCCCAACTTTATAAATTTATATTTTAGAAACAAAACGGTAAAATTCAATAAAATTGTAACAGTGCATGTAAAGTAATGCATTTAATGTGTTATTAAAATTTTATGAGAATCTGTAAAAATTGAGTTTTTGGATAAACATCCTTAAAGACAGAAATTTAAATTGTCGGACGCCATTTAAAAAATACGATTTGCAGTGTCTACGATATCTCGTCACAAAATCGTTTTGAACAATGGAGCTGTAAAATCGGTCACAAAAGTGAAAAAACAATTTAGGAAAATATTTCTAAGAAGTTGTACTTTTATATAAAAAATTGCCAGAAAAAAATAATTTTGTTAAATTGTCAATCTCCATACCTCTTCCCTTAACCCTTCGAGCTCGGACCTGGGTCGAAAACGACCCAGGCGAAATTTAAAAGTGCTGTAATTTCCAAAATCGGCTGCTATTGGCGCCACTACCTGTTCGTAAAAAAAGTTAGGGTCCGTGCGTACCCCTCTACCGAATGGCAGAGCAGTAGTACTCCTTAAGCCTTCAGGAAAGGTGAGTCAACTTGAGTGTGGACGAAATCGACCCAGGTCCGGGCTCCGAAGGTGCGAAAAGTGTAAGTATTTTTTTTTTCTTTCTTTTAAAACTTAGATTTTTTAATGTAAAAATGTGTCTTTTAATTTTAAAAAAGTTTTAAAAATAATTAAAAAGTATGAAAAAATTGTTTTTAATCGAAAAAATTTTTTTTTACATTTTTTAGTAGTTTTTAGATAAAAATGCTCGTATTTTACAATTAAAAAGTATTTTAAAAATAATTGAATAAATAAAAGAAGTAAAAAGTATTTTAAAAAAATGATTTTTGCAGTTTTTTGAAAAAAACGTCTTAGAGTCCACGAACGAGCGAGGAGGTCCTCAGAATATTGCGTCCTCGTCAAATATTCAATTATTTCGGAGAGGACGATTCAGACGAAGAGCTAGATGCAGTTGAGGATCACGACAGCGATTTATCCGCGTATGTTAGTCAAAACATCCGTTATCTTTCAAACATTGAAGAGAAAGAAAATTTAAATTTAATCTCTCAAAAAATGTCAAAAACAAAGCGATGCCACTTTTGTCCGACAAAAAAGACCGAAAAACAAATTATTGTTGCGCGAAATGCGACAAACCAAATTGCGACGATCATAGAATTGTATTTTGTCTTGATAAATAAAAATCTTGACAATGAAATTGTTCTTTTCTACTAAAATGTTGAGTTTTTACTGATTTATATCCATTTTACAATTATTTTTTGTCGTTAAAAGAAGTCAATATAGCTATTTATTGAAAATTTTGAATTAATTTTTTACCATTTTTAAAGTAAAAAAATTAACCATTTTTTTAAGAAAATAAAATTTACTATTTTTTTGTGAAAGGCACACTCTTCAGCCTTAATTACCTTTTTTAAACATTTCGATATCTCAATTTGGCACAAAGTTATGATTTTTTAAGTGAAGTAGCAATTTTTTAGGAGGTAAGTCTATTTTTTAATAATAATAATAAATAAAACATTTTTTTTTTTAAAAACGTAATTGTTACTTCAACTAGAACGATTGATGATGCTCTATGAATTTTTTCAATTTTTTTAAACATTTTTTCTACCTGGTCGAGTCCATACCAAGTGATCATACTAATTTCAGTCACATTAATTAATATTTATGAAATTGATGATTTGGGTTCCTTTAGTGGTTAAAAAAAGAAATTTTAAGTATTTTTGAAAAATTCAAAATATTTTTGAAAATATTCAAATTCAAAATTTTTAGTATTATTTTTTTTGTTTAATCATAACTTCCGTAATTTTCAAGCAATTTAGATGAATTTTTTTTTAAATTACTCGAATTTGAATGCTCTTTTAAGAAAAATTATAACAAATAAAAAATTGTTTATAATTAAATTTTTATTAACAAAAAAACATTATTTATCTAAAAAAAAGCAAAATCATATCTCGATTTTTTTCAAAAAATTCATAAACATAGCCTATAATGTGCTTAAAAATTTAAGCCAAAGAACAGGATGGTATGTCTTATAGTTTTCGAGAAAAAAATTATTAAGTTACGCTAGCGCGGACTGGTGTCGCCACGCCGCTACTCAGCGCGTAGCTCCGTAGTAACCTAAATGTATGTATTTCTTTATTTAAAATAAATATAGCAACAGTATTGTGTTTAAATTATAGGCTTGAATAGATCTTACTGATTTTTTCTTAGTACATGGATATATGTTAAGTTTAATCAACTAAAATCCATAACGATTTCAGAATTTCAATAACAATAATCGTCTTTTTATCGTACTTTTTGGATTGTACTGTGTGCTGAATTAGAAAATAGTTTTTTTTCATTTGAGGCATGTAAAATAAAATTGCTTACTTAAATTTTAACTGTTATGAAATATATTCGTAAAGGATTTTCTGAATTGACAATTATAATTACAATAAGATTACAAATAATTTAATTTAATATTTAAATATAAATAATGCAAGTAGAACAAAACCTATAAAGCGTTAGAATTAAAAAATCGGAAAAAATAATTTCAATAAAAAAAAAAATTGGTAAATTATAGAAAAGTAATGAAAAGAACTAAAAATTGTGAAAATAATTAACATTTAAGAATGATTGAAAATTTATTAAATAAATTGACCACTTCCACAATTTTTATTTTTTTTTCATCGACAATTTTTTTGTGTGTGATTTTTAAATGGTTTTCTACAATCTATCGTATAAATTAATAAAAAAATAATTTTTTTAAAAAAACTTTGAAATTCTAAAATGGTAAAAAATGCTCGAACAAAATTGTTTTTCATCTTTTGATAATACATCTTAATTCTAGATCCAAAATAAAGTAGGAAAGAAATTGACACCCCAGAACAATGGTTTAAATTTTTTCGATTTCTCATCTTTAATTTTGAACTCCGTCGACTATTTTTATTATTTTTCATCGAAATTTTTTTTTCACTTATTTTCAATGAATCCTTACAATCAATCTAATGGATTTTGAAAAATATTTATTTTTTAAAAAACAAAAATTGGAAAATAGACAAAAAAATATTGTTTTTTCATTTTTATATAGGTAATATTATATATTACACATCATATTTTGATGAGCTAAAATTTTTTTGTTCTACTTGCATTATTTATATTTAAATATTAAATTAAATTATTTGTAATTCTAATTGTCAATTTAGAAAATTTTTTACGAATATATTTCATAACAGTTAAAATTTAAGTATCGATTTTATTTTACATGCCTCAAATGAAAAAAAAACTATTTTCTAATTCAGCATACAGTACAATCCAAAAAGTACGATAAAAAGACGATTATTGTTATTGAAATTCTGAAATCGTTATGGATTTTAGTTGATTAAACTTAACATATATTCATGTACTAAGAAAAAATCAGTAAGATTTATTCAAGCCTATAATTTAAACACAATACTGTTGCTATATTTATTTTAAATAATGATATACATACATTTAGGTTACTACGGAGCTACGCGCTGAGTAGCGGCGTGGCGACACCAGTCCGCGCTAGCGTAACTTAATAATTTTTTTCTCGAAAACTATAAGACATACCATCCTGTTCTTTGGCTTAAATTTTTAGGCACATTATAGGCTATGTTTATGAATTTTTTGAAAAAATCGAAGATATGATTTTGCTTTTTTTTTAGATAAATAATTTTTTTTTGTTAATAAAAATTTAATTATAAACAATTTTTTATTTGTTATAATTTTTCTTAAAAGAACATTCAAATTCGAGTAATTTAAAAAAAAATTCATCTAAATTGCTTGAAAATTACGGAAGTTATGATTAAACAAAAAAAATAATACTAAAAATTTTGAATTTAAATATTTTCAAAAATATTTTGAATTTTTCAAAAATACTTAAAATTTCTTTTTTTAACCACTAAAGGAACCCAAATCATCAATTTTATAAATATTAATTAATGTGACTGAAATTAGTATGATCACTTCCCAATGGGAAATTGCCAATGATCACCATTGGCTAAATAATGGTCCCATAATTGGCGGCCAACAGTTTTTTCTTGGCAAACTATTGGCAACCAATATTGGACCACAGTTGGTCAATCCTTGGGATGATAACGGGTTTGCCAGTCATTGGCAGCCATCATTGGTTCAATATTGGTTGCCAATGATAATGCCAATAAATAAAATTTTTTAAATTAACAATATTAAAATCTACATTTTTATATTGTTAATTTATTTATTGTTTAAAAAAATTTTTTTTTTAATAAATATTTTAATTTATTTATTAATGCATGTCAAGTATTGGTACAATAATTGGCTTTCAATATTGGTCCATCCTTGGGAGCCAATGAATAACCAACAATCTTATTTTTACAACTCTATATGGAAACAGAGTTGTTAATTTAATCTTCAGCCAATATTTGACAATGAAGATTTGAGTGTTGGACACATTAGAAATGTATTTTCAGAGGTACGGGATCAGGCCTTATATAAAAGAGCTGAAGAAACTCGATCGTGAGAGAGGCTGACCGATGCGCGCCCTATGCCAGTTTCCGAAACCACAAACGCGTGAGAATCCTCGGCGCGCAGACGCGGCATAGATGCGGCGGGAAACTTCCACTATTTGAACTTGAATTTTTTATGCATTTAATCAAAAACAAGAAAAGAAATATAATAATACAAAAATTATACAAATTCTTAAATTTGTATAGTTTTCTGATTGTTATTAAAAAGTAATACGCTTAATTATAAAGAAATACTTATAATAAATATCCTCCATAAATAATTGTTCAATTCTTGAAGATTTGAAAAACTCTTAAAGGTGTGTCCTAAGGTTAAAAATTATTGTTCTAAATCTACTGTAATCGATTTTCATGTTATAGAAATTATTTAAATAAATTAATTAGTTTTAAAGAAATCAGAAAGAAATTAAATTGATGAAAAAATAAACATTTAATATTAAAAATAATATTAATAAAAATAATCAAATTAAAACTTTGCTTGTAAAATAAACAGAACGAAAAATTTAAAATTAAAAAATTAATGAACAATTACAAAATATTAAAGAAGACTTTAATTTTATTAAAATGTAAACTTAAGTCACATAAATACAAATATTCATGTAAGTATTTAAATTTTAAATTCACCATTTTTTCTGTTTAAATTTAAAGTAAAATTTAACAAATTGTAAAGAATGATAGTTAATAAATATTTAACTTTATTTGTTATTCTTTTCGTTTTTCACATGCAAAAAATAATCATTTTTTTTTATAAAACTAAGAAACAAATTCTCTAAATTTGAATACAAATTAAAAATGAAAAAAATTTAATATATGTAAAAAAATTTTAAATTTGAATCATTTAATTAAATAATTTATTTTAACAAAATGACTTTCTAAATATAACTATCCAGAATATATAAAAAATATGAGCAAAAAAAATCAAAATTGGTTTTTAAAAATAAAAAAATAAACTTTTTAAAGTTCAAAATAAATTAAATTTTTTTTAAATGTTGTTATTCTAAAATTAATATTAAACTTGAATAATAATTTTCAATACAATTACTTAAAGTTAGTTTTCAAAAAATTCAATTATCATTAAAATGAATCTTTCCAAATAATAAAACTTAAACAGAAAGAATTAATGGTTTCTTTTAAATTAAAGAAATAATAGAGCATTAAACATAGTTAATTTAATATTTTGAATACTATTAAAAAAAATTTAACTTTAAAAAAATTAATGATATCAAAAATATTATTTTTCGATCCTAATTAAAAAAAAAATTCATTTTAATTTAGCTTTATTGAACAGTGTTGATTTTTAAATTTTAAAATTTGTGTCTAGGTATTAAGCTTTAAATTAGATTACATCTTATTTTTTTTCATGTCCATATCTTTTATTAAAATTAAATTAAAATTTGTTTTTAAAATTAAAATATAAACATTTTAAAGTTTAAAGTTGAATTGAAAATTTTTTTAAATTCGTTATATTAAAGTTATAATATTAATCTTAAATAATAATTTCAAATATATTTACTTAAAGTTAGTTTCCAAAAACTTGAATTAATTTTAAAACGAATCTTTACAAATAGTAAAACTTGAACAGAAAAAATTAAAGGTTTCTTTAAAATTAAAGAAATAATAAAGCATTAAACATGGTTAATTTAATGTTTTGAATACTATTAAAAAAAAATTAAGTTTAAAAAATTTAATGACATCAAAAATATTATTTTTTATCTTAATTTTAAAAAAAAATTCATATTAATTTAACTTTATAAAACAGTGTTGATTTTTAAATTTAAAATTTTTAAATTTGAGTCTAGGTATTAAGCTTTAAATTAGTTTACATCTTATTTTCTTTTTTGTCCATATCTTTTATTAAAATTAAATTAAAATTTGTTTTTAAAAATAAAATATAAACTTTTTAAAGTTTAAAGTTGAATTGAAAATTATTTAAAATTCGTTATATTAAAATTAAGATTAATCTTAAATAATAATTTCAAATATAATTACTTAAAGTTAGTTTCCAAAAACTTGAATTAATTTTAAAATTACGAATCTTTACAAATAGTAAAACTTGAACAGAAAAAATTAAAGGTTTCTTTTAAATTAAAGAAATAATAGAGCATTAAACATGGTTAATTAAAATTTTGGAATAAAATTAAAAAAAAATTAAGTTTAAAAAAATTAATGATATCAAAAATTTTAAAATTTTAAAGTAAACATTTTGAATATTATTAAAAATGTGCTCAGAAAGTAAAAACTTTGTTTAAAATTTTTTAAACTTTTAAGTTAAACTGGAAATAAGATGTGAACTAAATTAAACCTTTCTATACAAATTTAAATTTTAAAACTCAATGCCGTTTTGTAATAGCTAAATTGAAATAAGTTACATTTTTTAATTAGGATCGAAAAATAATATTTTTGATATCATTAATTTTTTTAAAGTTAAATTTTTTTTAATAGTATTCAAAATATTAAATTAACTATGTTTAATGCTCTATTATTTCTTTAATTTAAAAGAAACCATTAATTCTTTCTGTTTAAGTTTTATTATTTAGAAAGATTCATTTTAATGATAATTGAATTTTTTGAAAACTAACTTTAAGTAATTGTATTGAAAATTATTATTCAAGTTTTTTATTAATTTTAGAATAACAACATTTAAAAAAAATTTAATTTATTTTGAACTTTAAAAAGTTTATTTTTTTATTTTTAAAAACCAATTTTGATTTTTTTGCTCATATTTTTTATATATTCTGGATAGTTATATTTAGAAAGTCATTTTGTTAAAATAAATTATTTAATTAAATGATTCAAATTTAAAATTTTTTTACATATATTAAATTTTTTTCATTTTTAATTTGTATTTGATTAAATGCATAAAAAATTCAAGTTCAAATAGTGGAAGTTTCCCGCCGCATCTATGCCGCGTCTGCGCGCCGAGGATTCTCACGCGTTTGTGGTTTCGGAAACTGGCATAGGGCGCGCATCGGTCAGCCTCTCTCACGATCGAGTTTCTTCAGCTCTTTTATATAAGGCCTGATCCCGTACCTCTGAAAATACATTTCTAATGTGTCCAACACTCAAATCTTCATTGTCAAATATTGGCTGAAGATTAAATTAACAACTCTGTTTCCATATAGAGTTGTAAAAATAAGATTGTTGGTTATTCATTGGCTCCCAAGGATGGACCAATATTGAAAGCCAATTATTGTACCAATACTTGACATGCATTAATAAATAAATTAAAATATTTATTAAAAAAAAAATTTTTTTAAACAATAAATAAATTAACAATATAAAAATGTAGATTTTAATATTGTTAATTTAAAAAATTTTATTTATTGGCATTATCATTGGCAACCAATATTGAACCAATGATGGCTGCCAATGACTGGCAAACCCGTTATCATCCCAAGGATTGACCAACTGTGGTCCAATATTGGTTTCCATTAATGCGCCAATATTGGCACCATTGGCTCCCAATACTGGTCCATTAATGCGCCAATCGTTAGTTTCCCATTGGGTTGGTATGGACTCGACCACCTATAAATACGACAGGACGAAAACGACCCAGGTCCGGGCTCCGAAGGTGCCAAAAATACGTCCGGGCTCGAAGGGTTAAAACTGTTCAAAATTAGTTTAAAACTACTGACGAGTATGAAAAATAAAAGTGAATAAAAAAATTTATTCCTACGCTTTACGAAATCAAATTTAGAATATCCGAAGCTCTAATCATGATCCTAGCAATGGAATACATAAAGTTTTTATAGGTAAGAGAGTTTTTTTCTCTGTTCTTGTTGTACAAAGCCGTGTCGCTTAAACACGGCTGAAGTAAATCGACTGCCTATGGCATCCATTTTCTAGGAAGAGGCCGAGGGTGAGCGAGAGAAAGATTAAAAGTTTTATTCGCCCGTGGGGTGTAGGAGGCGCGCGTGTTTACCGTTTCGGGGCGAGAGATTCCTATCTCTTCTCTCGTCCGTTCGGTAGATTCACCTCGGCCGGGTATTTGCCCGAGTAATCTTTTTATCCGTTTCCACGCTTCGTACGGAGACTGCACGAAGGAGCAATATCCTTGGCTGCCAGGCGCTCACGCTCTCTTCCCTCGGGACGTTCGTTTCCCTATATAGGTTCTTCTTTTTTCTTTTCTTTTTTTTTTGTCTATATCCGCTGTACTCAGCCTCCACCTTCTTCCGCTTTTCTTCCTCTTTGCCTAGCTCACCCACCCGCTTTTTCTCCATTTTACTCGTGCAGTTTTTATTTTTCTTCCACTCACCGAACGACGCCCGGATACGAATTAACCCGGACGGACCTTCCGGGCTCTCAGGATTTATTCCAGAGTCTCGTCTTGTATTGTCGACACGTGCATAGGAAAAATCAAATTTGTTAGCAGATCGCTTCGCAGTCTCCAGAGTTTTTCCGGATCAGGACCCCAAGCGTTTCTTATTCTTTGTAAACATGAGCTCTCGAAAAATATTTTTCAAGAAATTCATCCTATTCAGTATCGTGTTTTCGTTTAATGAAAATAAATTGTGTTTTGAGTGTAAATTAAGTCGAACAAGAACAGAGTGAACAGAATTCAGATTAATGGAAGAAAATTTACGCGTATATATGTTAAAAGAAAAAATTTTATGGAGCTAGCTAGCTGTGAAATTTTTCCTATAAAGTGAAATACAGTTTTTTGTACAGTTAACATTGTCAGGTTACACCGCAAAGTTATGCTGTAAAGTTTTTTATGATAATTATACTATTGCGAATATCATAAAAATATTATAGATAATTACTGTACCCCATAAAATGGGGCCCCAATTATATGTATATAATAATTATGTATAATAATTTACAAGTTGATTTCCTTGTCTATACCTGACATTTGTCACAAGATGTTCTTTCCTTTTCAAATTTTATATCATATTTCACCTTTTTAACATTTTCTCAAATTTTAAATTTATGGCAATTTTAATTTCTTCAAATTTCTGTTAATGTGAACTTGCAATGATTAAAAGTTCAATTAATCTAGATTTCAAGTATACTAAATTTGAAGTGATTTAAATATTTCTTCAATTCTTAATTTTTCTTTTCTATTATGATTTCAACTACTTAAACTACAGTTTTGTACTATTTTTATCATTTTTCGATTATTTTCTGCAATTTTTAATTATTTTTAAATTATTTCTCTAAATCTTAAATTTGCCTTCTCCAAATTTTGTTTAATTTTTTCAATTACTTTTTCAATTTTAATTATTTTGCCTTTGAAATTTAATCAATTTAATTATTTCTTCCTAAATTTTATATTAATTTAAATTAATTTTTTTAATTAACCATTATTTTTGTCATTTTGCAATTATTATTTTCAATTTTTAATTATTTTAATAATTTTTTAATTAATTTCCTGAACTTTTAAAAATATATCTCATTCTTGAATTATTTTGTTCAATTTGTATTTCTTTTTATTATTTTTCAATTAATTTCTTAAATATTCAGTTATTATCCCAGATTTACATTATTGTCTTCTATCTTCAATTTTTTAAACGACTTGTCAATCATTTTTATTAATTCGGCATAATTTTCAAAAATTTCGAATATTTATCCGAAATGTCAATTATTTTCATCAATTTTCGATTGTTTCTGCGATTACCTAATTATTCTTCTGAATTAAAATTTTTTAAGTAATTTTATAATTATTTTCTTTTTTAAAACATAAATTCTATGATTTTTTCAATTACTTCTTTCAAATTTTATTTACTGTTTTCAATTTTTCATATTGAAATTATTTTCATTATATTTCAATTATTTTTTTCAATTTTAAATTAATTATATTATTTTTTTATTATTTTTCTGGATTTTATAACTATTATTCTCATTTTCTAAAATTATTATTTTCGAAGATTTTTAAGTATTTTTCTAGAATTTCTATTATTTTTTTCATTTTTAGGGTTCCGTACACAAAGTGTCCAAACGGAACCCTTATGTTTTCACTCGTTTGTCCGTCGCCCAAAACCATTACCCCCCCCCCCCCCTAGCGGCCAAACTATTTGAGATAGAGAGTTGAAATTTGGTACACTTATGTATTTTCACGTGTAAATTACAGGAAAAATATAGCGAACATGATTGAACGTGATGTTCATAGCGTTGTCAAGGAAATAACAAGATTTTTTTCAAAAAATGCATTAAAATGCCTATTTACCCCCCCCCCCCCTTATCTCTTAAATTATTTGACCTAGAGTATTGAAATTTGGTACACATATGTATTTTCGCGAGTAGAGTTCAGGAAAAATATAGAGAACATGATTGGAAGTGATGGTCATAGCGTTGTCAAGGAAAAACTTTTTTTTTAAAAAAAAACGTGCCCCCCCCCCTTATCTTCCAAACCATTTGACCTAGAGGTTTGAAATTTGGTTTACCTAGGTATTTTTACGTGTAGATTACAGGAAAAATATAGCGAACGTTGCTGGACTTAATTTTCAAAAGTTATTAATGAAAAGTTGAAAAATGACAAAAAATATGCTAGAGCTCAGCGTATTTATCCTGAAAGGTTGGGAATTGGTTAAAAATGTGTAATTTTATGCAGAATTTTTTATAAAACCATAAAAATTGTGGTTTAAATTTATTATCATAACATTTTTTCCAAAAAACTGAAATTTTACCAAAAAAAATTTTTTCTTCTAAACAGCTACAATATTTTATAGTTTCAGATTATTTTTTTGTACAAAATGTTTATGTTTATGTTTAAATTACTTTAAAAGTTAAAAAAAAAAAAAATTTTTAAAAAAATTTTGTTGGCTTTAAAATTTAAAATTATATAAAAAAGCTTAGTCTATTTAATTGGAACTTTTAATCTTATAAAAATCATTAAGTTTATACTTAAATTTCTTTAAAAATAAAAAAAATTATTTTAATTTATCATTATTTAAATTATTATTTAAATAATCTCTGACTCATATAATTGAAAAAAATTGGAGCGGTACGGAACCCTTCGACTTGGTACGAGTGTAACTCGTACTTGCCCGATATTTTTAATTATTTTTATTTGTTTTCATAATTTTAAAAATTTTTTTTATTAATTGTCTTAAATTTTAATTATTTTTAGCTTACTTCAATAATTCTTCTCAGTTTTTCCAATTAATTTTTTCTGATTTTCAAGTATTTTTCTCAAATTTTAATTACTACTGTTAAATTCTGCAATTTTTTCAATTTTTTATTTCAAATTTAAGTTATTTTTTCAACTTATCATTGGTCTTATCATATTTCAATTATTTTCTTCATGTTTTAAATTTTAAAATCATTTGTTAATTATTTTCCCCACTTCTTAATTAATCTTATATTCTTTAAATTATTTTCTTCAATTTTAAATTATTTTCCGTTTTTTTTTTCATAATTTGAAAAATTTTAAAGCTGATATTGTAATTATTTAATTTAATTTTAAATTATTTATATTATTATTATTATTTTCTTAATTACTTACATTCTTTTTCATAATTTCCAAAATATTTTTAATTAATTATCTGAAATTTGCATAATTTTATTCAATTTTCAGTTATACCTATCATTTTCTTGTATTTTATGTATATTCTGTATTTTTTGCAATTATTTCACTGAAATTAAAAATTGTTCTCTTCAATTTTCAATTATGTTTATCTTTTTTAATTTATTTTCTTTAATTTTAATTGTTTTTTTTTTAACTAATTTCTTAGATTTAATAATAATAATTATTTCTGAATTAATATCTTGAACTTTCAAATTTACATCGCATTTCTTAATCATTTTGTTTAATGTTCATTTCTTCTCATCAATTGGCAATTCTTTTCTTCACCTTTGAACTATTTTTCAATTAATTTTCTAATTGACCAGTTACTATCTAAAATTTAAATTATTGTCATGAATTTTTCATGTTTGAAAAGATTTTTCCATTATTTTCATTATTTTAGCATAATTTTCAAAATTTTCGATTATTTCTCTGAATTATCACACTCATAAAAAAATTTGTTTGTGACAACCAAACTTCAGTTAAAGAAACAAATTTTGGTTGAAACAACCAAATTTTGGTTGAAACAATAGAATAATTTTGTTGCTTTAACTAAAATTTGGTTGTTTCAACCAAAATTTGTTTCTTTAACTGAAGTTTGGTTGTCACAAACAAATTTTTTTCTGAGTGCAAATATTTTCATCAATTTTCGAATGATTCTGCGATTTTTGAATTATTCTGTTTAATTAAAAGTTTGTGGTTAATTTTGTATTTATTTTCTTTTTTTATACATTATATTCTAAGATTTTTTCAATTATTTATCTTAAATTTTATTTACTTTTTTCAATATTTTATATTTAAATTGAGGAGTTGATAGTATAAACGAGTTATAATAATGATGGGAGCAAAAGTGGGTTAAAAGCAGTAAGACCAAAAACGGGTCAAAAATTTCAAACTATTTCTTTATTTAGAAAAGATGCTTTTGACTGTTTCGGAATTATTTTAATTTACAAATATTGTTTTAACAATTTCGAATGTTTTCATGTAAAAATAATTAAAAGACAGTTGATAGTATATTTTATAAATAAAGAAATAGTTTGAAACTTTTGACCCGTTTTTTCTATTAGTGATTATAACCTACTTTTGTTCCCATCATTATTATAATCCATTTTTACTATCAGGTCCTCAATTATTTTTATCATTTTTCAATTTTTTTTGTCAATCTTAAATTATTTTCAGCATATTTCAATCATATTTTTCAATTTTGAATTAATTTTATCATTTTTCAATTATTTTCATTGATTTTTAATTATTTTTCTTACTTTCTAAAATCATTTTCTTCAATTTTTAATTATTTTCATTTGTTTTCATAATTTCAAAAAAAATTTATTAAGTATCGTAAGTTTCAATTATTTTTAACTTTCTTCAATTCTTTTTTCTAATTTTCAGTTATTCTAATTTTTTACAGTTGGTTTCTAAAATCTTAATATATATATTTTTTTAAATTTAAATGATTTTTTCTTTATTTTAAAAAAACTCTTTAATTTTGTTAATTATTTCACTCAAATGTTATTTACTTTTTACAACTTATCCTGGTTTCTTTCATATTTCAATTATATTCTGTAAGCTTTATTTCCTTTATTTAAAGTATATTATGTAATTTTTTCAATTATTTTCTCAAATTTTAATCATTTTTTCCAATTTTAAATTACTTGTGACATTGCGCGTTGTTTAATTTAGTTAAACTTTAAATTACTACAATTAGTAAAGTTTTAGGAATATTTTAAAAAAAGTTCTATGATAGAAAACTTCTGCGCATGAGTAACTATCATAGAATTTAACTGCAAAAAATGCCAATGAATTTAACAGCTGTCAAAACTGTCAAATCATAATTTTACAATAAAATAATAACTATTCTTATATAAAATAAAATAATTTTCTTATGATGTACCAAGAAAAAAAATCGTAACTCACGAAATCTGGAAAACCTTGACTTAGAAAAATTTCTATATTTACCTGAAACAAAGAAAAGATTTAATTAGATAGAGAAACTTTTTAATATTTATGCTATTTACTAGCTTGAGCCAAATTTAAAATAAATACAAAAGTCGACTTCTCTAGATTATTTATCTGCCACTAAACAAATTTTAAACAAAAAAGTGTTTTTTTTCAACGAATTCATTAATTTCATGGAATTCAATTAAACTGAAAACTCAATTGTTGCTTTTAATCTAACTTCAATTAAAACTTTGATTGTAATTGACGTTAGATTTATTAATTGTATATTGAATAGGAAAAAATATGCGATTCTTTAAATTCAAAATTGCGATTTTCAAGATGTCGGACAAAGTTTTATTAATTATTAAAATCTACTTAAAATATATTACTCGAAGATTTATGCAGTCATTGAATGGGAATCCGATGTCTACTTTTTAAAAATTAAAATGACAGAGCCAATATGGCGGCATATTTATTAAAAATACATTTGATTCACTTGAAACTTAATATTTTGGAGTTTTTGGGGCCAGTAAAAATAAATTTGACTTCAAAATGTCGCATCCAATATCGCGGACTAATTTAAAAAAATTTTGATCCCCTTGAAATGTAATATTCTCGGATTTTCGGGATAATGAAATAATAAATGTATCTGAGGTTTCTCAAAAATGAAAATGGCGGATTCAAAATGGTGGAAAATTTTATAAAAATTTGTCACTTTACCCTGAAATTTTTAAAAATTCAAAATGGCGGATCCAAAATGGCGGAATAATTTGTAAAACTTTATAACTAGTTTCTCAGATTATTTTCTAAACTCATTTTTAGTATTTCATTTTCAAAATTGAAAATATTGGATCCATTTTTAGTTTATTATTTCAATCAGGTAAAAAGTTATCATGTTCCAATTACTTTAAGACAACATTTATTATCTCTTTTTTGAAAGTGGTTTTAAGAGTTTGAGATTTGTGCACGTGCTCTGTAGTGATAGTTGAAAATAAATGCGACGGAAAAGAAAAATTTGCCGAAACGCGAGGAGAAATCAAGAAGCTTGGAGAGAATTCAAGAGGTCACGGTCGCTAGAGCTTCTCAACGTCTTACTTTTCCTTTAACGGATATTCTTCGGGACGTGCTTACCCTTGATTCCGATAAGGGAAATTTTTAACCCAGAATAAATATCTCTTTCTTGTTTTTCACTTTACATAAAATTTCCATTTTTTAAAAACAATTTTACATCAAAATTTTATTTCTCTTTGACGTAAATTTCTTTTAATAAATCGAAAAATGTTTTTACAATATTCCAACGTATTTCAATCACAGTCGCTGAACATTTTACTATTTTAGAATCCTATTCATGAGAAAACTTCGTAATATTTTTGTGTTTAATTATTTAAAAAATGTATCTATTCAAATATTTCGTATCTAAAATCTGTTTCATGTTTAAACTTTTTGTTGAGAGTGAAAAATGGAATGTTTGAATATTTAAATGAAGAGTTTAAGTTTAGACCATAACAATGAATTTACCTAATATAAATAGAAAAGCTAGTAGTGAATTAAAAGACAATTTCCTGTCGTCCTTTCGAGTTAATATTCATATCGCAAATTAAGACCTCTTGCCGCATCAGCAAAAACCACTCTGTAACGTCATAAAGTCACTGGTCCGAGGAACATTGAATTTAACCAGAAAATTGAGTTTCCTGCTAAAACTTTAAACAGCGTTAAGTTTATACTCCAAGTCTCAAATTAAACACTAGACTGGCGAGTTTAAAATTATATTCAGAATAAATAATATATTTTTTGTGAAAGCTGATATTAAATGTAATATCGAAGTTAAAATGAAGGGAATATTTTTAAAACACTGACTATTTGAATTTCATTTAATTTTTCCCTTGAATCAGGAAAGTTCAAAATTTTTCGGATACGATCGGGAGCACTCGGCTTTTTTTCGGGAAAACGTTTAAATGACTCGGGAAAGTAGTTTAAAATTAAAGAAAATAAGAAAAATAAAGAAGAGTGATATTTTGAGAAAATAATTAGAAAATGAAGAATTTAATAGCAAGTTGAAGAAAAATAACTAAAAATAATCGAAAAAATAATAAGTGTAGAAATTAATGACCACAATTTTTGGAAGATAATTGGGCATAAATAATGCCCGTATATATATGTAAATAAATAAATAAATAATTAAAAATTGAAAAATTTAATAAATAATTGAAAAAAATATTTTGAAATTTGATAAAATAATTTTAAAACTACAAAAGAAATTAAAAAGCTTATAATTAAAAATTAATATTAAAAATGTTTTAATTGAAGAATATTTAATTGAAATTTAAGAAATCAATTTAAAAATGAAGAAAACAATTGAACAATGACAAAAAAAAATTTTAAATTCAAAAACGTTATTCAAAAATAAAGAAAATGGCTAAACATTTACTTACTATTCATTTAAAAAACTAAAGAAAATAGTTGGAAATTGAAATTAATATCTTAAGAAAATAAAAACAAAAATTATTAAAATAATTCAGTATACAGTACTACAATGGAAAATATTAAAATTGATAATTAAAACTTACATTAAAATTTGACATTTAAAAAATCAATTGAATAAAGAAAAGCATAATTAACAAATACTTTAACGTAATTTTAGCTTAAAGAAAATAAATAAATCTTTACGAAAAACTGGAAAATTAATTAAATTTCCATTGATTTTTTTTCATATTAAATTTTTTTGAAAATTGTCAATATTTAAAATTGAAAATTTAAAAGCAAAATTTTAAAAATTGAAGAATATAATTGGAATTTGAAAAATCAATTTATAATTGAAAAATCCAATATAACAATGAAGAAAATAATTAAAATTTAAAGAAAATGTTTGAAATATTGATA
Organism: Ganaspis brasiliensis; assembly: GCA_037103525.1. NCBI lineage: Eukaryota > Metazoa > Arthropoda > Insecta > Hymenoptera > Figitidae > Ganaspis > Ganaspis brasiliensis. The sequence goes on along the minus strand of JAZKLR010000045.1, from coordinate 1,418,021 downwards.
ATATTGGAAATTGAAGAATATAATTGAAAACTAGGAAAAATAAGTCAAGAAATTGAGAAATATAAATAAAACTTCATGAAAATAGGTTGGCATTTGAGGAAGATAATTAAAAAAATTAATAAATGTTTTTAAAATAGAAAAATATTATTAAAAATTGAAGAAAATTATTAAAATAATTAGAAAATATATTTTATTTTTCAAGAAAATAAGAAAACATTTATTAAAATAATTAAATAAAATCAAATTCAATTTTACAAAATTAAATAGTGAAACAATGTATTTATATATATAGATGACAATAATTAAAAATTTTATAAATGTAATTGAAATTTGCATTTATAATCAGAAATCGAAAATTTTAATTTTCAAAAATAGAAAAATGAGGAAACTGCCTAAAAACTGCTAAAAATTAAAAACAATGAATAAATTTAATTGATAAAATTGAAGAATATACTGTAATTTGAAGAATAGAAAAAAATGATTACGAAAAAATTGAAAATTAAAGATACAGAAAATCAATTAAATAATTGGAATTTAAAAAATCAATTTAAAATTGACAAATGCAATCGAACATTGCCAAAAATAATGAAAAATAATAGAAAATAACTGACAATAGATAAAAATTATTAAAATTATGGGAAAATCCTAATAGAAATAGTGAACAAGATTATTGAAAATTAAAAAGAAAACAATAAAAATCTGAGAAAAACTATCGCAGAAATAGAGATGGACATAGCTGACAGTAATTAAATAAATTGATAAAAATAATCGAAATTTGAGGACAGTAATTGAAAAAATTAAAGAGTATATTAAAACTGAAAAAAAATGATCAAAAATCGAAGAATATCATATAAAACATTAGGAATTATATATTTGACATATTAAGAAATTAAATAAAAATTTAATAAATTAGTTGAAACAAAGAAAAATGCAATTTTAATGGAGAAATGGATAAATGAAATTTGCAATAATAATTTGATATTAAAAAATGTCATAAATAGAAGGAACTGGTTCTATTAAATTTTTAAAGGGAAACCAATTTTTTTTTCAAAAAATATAGTAGAAACGAAAAAATAATGTAAAGCTTTCAGCATAATTTATTCAAAACTGTAACGCTCAAATTTTCCGGAAGCAGTAGCGTTGAAATTCTTTTTGTTCCATCATGGTAAGATTATACGTGTACAATATTTTGGCACCGGTTCAAGACTCGTAAGGTAAAAACTTAGCGCAGTGGAATAAACCTTACAGGGTCAGACGTGTGGAATGAAGTAAATTTTCTTCCTTTAAGTTACCACTTTTTCTCTATTTTTGGATCAGAATTGGTTTTTGTTCAACTTCACATCACAAACTCGATAAAATTCGTGAAATTGACAGTAAATAATTCAATTATTGTAAAATAAGTTTCTGTCCACCAAAATAGCAGAAAATATTTGAAAAACATTTCTGAAATCTTGAAAATATGTGCCTGAAATACTAAGAAAGGACAAATATCGTCAAATTACAAACGTTCTCTAGGTAATCATTTATTCATGGAATATTTCATATTCATGATTCATGGAAAAATAACTTTTGTTAGCAGCGAAAGTAACGTCGTTTCCAGCCAATAGTTGTAAATTTAAGATTAAAATTAAATGAATGAAGTGAAACGGACTTAAATTGAAAGTAAAGACTAAATAAAGCGGAAGTGAGAAGTGAAATGGGCTTAAAGTGGAATTGAAGTGGCAGTGAAATGGAATTAAAGTCGAAGTGAAGTAGAAATGAAGTGAACCACAAGTGGAAGGAAAGTGAAAGTGAAGTAGGTTTGAAGTGAACTTGAAATGGAATTGAAGTGGAAGTGAAGTGGTAGTCGAAGGAAATTAAAGTGGAAGTTAAGTAGAAGTGAAGTGGAGTGGAGTGAAAGTGAAGTGGAAGTAAAGTAAAAATAAAGTGAACTTGAAGTGGAATTGATGTGGATTGGAATTGATTAATGTGACTGACGTGGAAGCAAAGCGGAATTAAAGTGAAAGTGAAGTGGAAAATAAATATAAATGGAATTAAATTGAAGTGAAAGTGAAGAGAACTTAAAGAACTCAAAGTCGCCTTGAAGTAAAAGTGGCATGTAATTGAAGTGGAAGCGAAATACAATTAAACTGCAAGTTAAATGGAATTGAAGTAGAATTGAAGTGATTATGAAATGGAAGTGAAGTGGACTTGGAATTGAATGAATGTAGAAGTGAAGTGGAAATAAAGTGGATTTGAAATGGATCTAAAATGGCTTGGAAATGTGATTAACGTGGAAGCAAATTTGAAAGAAAGGGGAAATGAAGTAAAGGAGAAATGAAAGTGATATGAAATTGAACTGAATGTAAAGTAGAAGAGAAATGGAAGTGAGGTGGATTTTTAAATTTGAAGTGGAAGTAAAGTGGAAATCAAATAAAAATAAAGTGGATGTGAAGTGGAAGTAGACTATAATTGAAATGGAAGAAAAGTGGAATTGAAGTGGATTTGAAATTTAAGTGAAGTGGAAGTGAAGTAGACCTGAAGAAAACACGAAATCGAAGTTAAGTAAAAGTAAAGTGTACTGGAATTTAAATTGAAGTAGAATGGCATTAAAGTGGAATTGAAGTGGATGTGAAATTTAAGTAAAGTGGAAGTAAAGTGGACCTGAAGATAAACTCGAAATCGAAGGAAAGTAAAAGGAAAGTGTACGAGAAGTGAGATCAAAGTGGAATGACATTAAAGTGGAAGTGAAGTGGATGTCAAATGGAAGTAAATTTAAAAAAAGAGTGGAATAAAAGTGAACATTTATGTAAACTTGAAGTAGCGTTGAAGTAGATGTGAAATGTAATTAAAGTAGAAGTGAAGTGTAATTAAAGAGGAAGTGAAATGGAATTAATGTGAAAGTGAAGTGGAAGTAAAGTTAAAATAAAGTGACCTTAATGGAGAGTTAAAGTGGATTGAAATAATCGTAGAATTTAAGTGAAGTGGAAGTGAAGTGGAAGTGAAGTGGACCTGAAGTTAACTCAAAATCGATGTAATGTAGAAGTAAAGTGGACTGGAAGTGAAATCAAAGTGAAATTAAAGTAGAAATGAAGTGGTAGTGAAGTGGATGTGAAGTGAATGTGAGGTGTAATTGATGTGGAATTGAATTTGAAGTGAAATGAAATCGAAGTGGATGTGAAGTGGAAGTGAAGTGGTGTTAAATTGAAATTGAACTGGATTCGAAGTGGAATTTAAGTGGTATTTATTTGAAATTGAAGTTGACCTGAAGTGGAATTGAAGTGGTTTGGAATTTAAATGAAATGGAATTGATATATCAATCCAAGGCGTACGCCTGCTTTTCGTACACATTTTCAGTTGTTCTCACTACAGAAAAAGATCTTTTTAGTAAAATGAAATACCGTCGTGAATTTTTATCACTGTTTCTAGTTTCAGTAATATGAAGAATTTACGATTCTTTAATGTTCTGAGAATGGATACGAATGTGGATCGTAATGTCGTAATATAAATTTATGACGAAGAGACAACATCTGTGATGCTATTGCGTTGGTTTAGCGAGAATGGCGCACATCCGGCCGACAGGACGCACAGAGACGAATTCAGTTTCACCAAAATGAATTTCAGTTCCAAATCCTTGAAGTAGGTTCTCCTGTGAATCCAGTATCACGCGAGCCTTTAATCCTAGAAAAGTACGCTGACGGTCTCACGGGTTTCAAGATTTATGAGCGAGAGCTAATCGGTGGAAATGGCTTTTTCTACTTGTGACCCTTTCTGGAAGATGAAATTATCGTTTTGGCTTAAAGCATCATCGGTTTCGTGGTCGTCATCGTAAATGGAGCGTCTACCCTTAGAAGTGATTAAATTTACGAGCGTTTCTTGTACACAGTTTCTTTAAAAAAAGAGACCATACGGAACACAAAAGAGCCCCGTTCTTGTCAGCAAAGAATATCCGATGTTATTGAAGCGGTATAAAGAAGATAAATTTAGAAAGCGGATGTTTTTCTTTTTCCTGCAAGACTTTTGTACTCGACAAAATTGAGAAAAATCGAGACAGAAATTGACGAAGTAACATTTTTCGAAAGAAAAAGAAAGTAAATATGTTTTTTTCTTTGACAGTAAATATGATAATACATACAGAGTATAGAAATAATTAATTAAAAAATTGTTGCACTTTTTTGGTACATATGAAACGAATAAAATTTAAATTGGGTTCCAGAAATAACCTGGATGATTTTTAATTTTGTAAAAATTTTCTATATTTCAAATGGCGCCCAACGTAGGACTTTAAACATGAATGTTTTAATAAATAAATTGTAAAATATCTCCATAGAACAAAACTTAAAAATAAGGTGCTTTTTTAATCACGCCCTCACCTAATAATAAAAGTTTAAAATTGACTTTGACAAATTCAAGATGGATAATTTTTGAAAATAAAAAATTTTACAAAATATTAAAATTCAATAAAATTTTTTTTAATGGTTATTTTTAAAAAATCTTGTGTCTGATTTCAGATTTTAGTAGTAAAGATAACCATACCAAATTTTATTTTAATCAGTTAAAGCATTCTCGAGTTATAGTGTTCACAAAAAAAATACATCCACACACACACACACACCCATATAAACATATATAATATATATATGTATATATATACTCACACATACATCCGAAAATTTTTTTGAAAATGATTCAAATTTATTTTCCTTTATCTAGAAATGTGTTATATGAGTTCCTTCTTAACTATCTCGGTATATATGTGTCTGTGTGTGTGTGTGGATGTATTTTTCTCTGTGAACACTATAACTCGAGAACGCTTGAACTGATTAAAATAAAATTTGGTATGGTTATTTTAACTACTTAAATTTCGATTTAGACACAAGGGTTTTAAAAATAACCGTTACAAAAATTTTTAATGGTATTTTAATTTCTTGAAAAATTCGTTTTTTTAGAAAAAAATTGTAAACTCATAAATTTAAATTAACATATAATAAAATCATTTTCTTTGCTTCAAAAGAAATCGATTGGCCTACATAAAGTTAAATAAATCAAATGAATTAAATAAATTAAATAATTAAATGAATTAAATGAATTGAATAAATTAAATAATTAAATAAATTAAATAATTTAATGAATTGAATAATTATACTCAAATAAATACATAAAATTAAATATAAAATTCTACTAATGAATAAGTTTCTCAATTCTTGTCAGAATATTAATAAATAAATCCCAATTTTTAAATTTTTAAAATATTACTTTATTAGTTTCTCCATGAGGAAGCTTCATGTTTAGAATTTATTATAGCAAAAAAATTTTTTTTTAAATATTTAGCTTGTTTCTAGCAAATGATTAGTTTTTGTTTTCTGGTTATTTGCTAGCATTTTTAATTTGGTGTTTTTTTTAATTTTTAGTCACTGAGTCAAACTTCAAAATACTTTTTATCTTTACTTTTTTGCAATTTATTTTCGAACTTTCTCAGAATTTGCTGAAAACATTCAATTTTTACTTATAATTTCCCTTTTCAGTAATTTCTTCTTATATTCTAGCTCTCTTTCCTTTATCTTTTCACACATTTCTCTTCTTTTTTCCAGTTGAATTTCTTTAAATTACACACACAGAAAAAAAATTTATTTGATCTAAATAAACGATTACTTGACTATAAATATTTTATTTGTCTCAAATAATTAATATTTGCATCAATTAAATATGGTATTTGTTTCAAATACTGAATTTATTGATTCAAATACGATTTATTTAATTCAAATGATAATTATTTAATAGGAATGAATACAAGGCCGTAGCCAGAAAAAAATTTCGGGGAGGTTTTGTCAACAAACAGTCAAAGTGATGACCTTTTTTTTTTTTTGAAAACTTAAACAGCTGTCAAAAAAATTTCGGGGGGGGGGGTTCAAACACCCCTATCACCCCCCCTGGCTACGGCCTTGAATGGATATTTATTTGATAATAGTCAAGTAATCGGTTATTTGAATCAAATAAATTTTTTTTTCAATGCACCCTGTCACTAATTTTCCCCGTATTTCTCTTACTTAAAATAATTCGAAATATTAAAGTGTTTTCTGATTGCTGACTTTTTGAATATTTGCAATTCTCCTTTTTGCAGGGACCACTTACTAACAACTTGATGTACATGAAGAACATTAAATATTTGAGTGAAAAATCGCAATTGGAGTGAGACATCAAAGGGGAATAGCTCAAAAAGGGAATATTTGCCTTTCTTTTGTATAGAAGGCTCTTTTTTTTGTAAAAAGCTCCTACTCTCCCTTTATCATTCTTGGAGAATTTTTTCTCTTGCCTTGCCCATTTTCTCTGAGCGTAATGTCGACTATGGCAATAGAAATTCGCCCCGGGCAATGCAGCATGCAGCACGTGGTTCGTACCGAATCTACGAAACAATGCAGCCACTCGTACGTCCTTCTGTGTAAAATTTACATGCACATAGAGCGTACTCTCGCTTCGTGATTCGTTACGTGTGAGGCGAGTGGGTCTTTTGTTGTTTTTCTACAAAGGATTTAAGCATCGATTAAAAGCAATCTCGACGAACGAAAACAAATACTCGACACCAACATTGGTCCAATCTCTTCACTGTGAACCAAGTGCTCGCACTGCTGCTAAACCACTTTTCGTTAAAACAATCCTGGACAGCTCAAAGGAGACCCTAGAATTCTATTCTCAAAGACAATTTTTCGTTTAGTCTGAGAAAATTTCGTTTTATCTGAGAAACATTCGTTAAATAAACTTTACACTTTGACAACTATTTATTCTTTTTGATTATTAAAGAGACGTCTAGGTTGGGTCACGTTTAAACTTTTCCCCATAACTTCTGTTTTAGATCCAATGTAGAGTTTTCTTGGATATGGTTGGAAAAGTCTCTTAAGGCCAGGTTACTCTGAACAATTTTGAAAAAATCGAAATTTTGTTTTTTTTTTATAAATTGCTACTGTATACTCGTAGAAACAGTAAAGAATTAGTCCCAAAGGTCAGAAAGACCGAGAAGCAGGTATAAAAGAGTGGAGAGCAAGGCACTTTGCTGATAGGGCCAAAAACAGACGTGTTGATCGAGCTGAGCTAAAAGTTACTGAAGCGTCTAAGGATCACAGAACTGCTTTAAGAAATGCAAGAATTCTTCAGAATGATGCTTACGAAGACGAGGAAGAAATTGTATATGCAGCTGGAATGGATATTGTAAGTAAAATTCACTTTTTTACGATTTTTCACGAATAAAAACTTTAAACTGATTTTTCTCCGAACCACGTTTTTTCGCATAGATGACACTCTCATTTCAAAACTATTGCACTTATTGATATGAACCAAACGGCATTTTACTCTTTAGATGTCTGGCTATGGCCTCAAGCAGAACCAGAAATTTTCATTATTATTTAAAAAAGTTATAAACAATTAAAGGTGAAAAAAAATTGAAAAAATTCAAAAGTCCGCCATTTTTTTTTTTTTTTATTGAAAATGTTTCATTCTGCTTGAGGCCATAGCCAATTCATTACAGAACATGACACCGTTTTGTTTTTTGCTTTCAGATAATTATTTTCCAAGAAATTATGTCATCCATCTACGAAGTAGATAACGTTCAGCAGCCATTTTCAAGACCGCCATTTTGAAAAAAAAAAATTTTCAAGTAACTTCATGTATGTACTATCATATGTAAAAAAAACTTATTACTTAACATTTTTTGTATTGAAAATAACATGTATTGAAAAAAATCACGTTTTTCAGAGTAAGCTGGCCTTAAAGTGAAATGTTTTTACTGAACATTAAAATCTAATTGGATTAGAAGTTTAGGAGTTATGGGAATTTAAATAAATGTAGTCAAGGTCGGACCTGGTGCTTTTCAGTGCTATTTTAGTGTTAATTATATTCAAAATTTTCAACAGAAATCAGGTTTTTGACTTTTTTTATTTAAAAAGTGAATGTGAGTCGTCAGAACGCATTAAAATTGTAAAATATGTTTCGTGTCCCAACCTAAACTACGAAATCTGTCTCAACCTTGACTCTCCTGTTATTTTTCGAGCAAACACTTCGCTAAAGGTTATTATTTTTGTGTTTTTTATAAGAAAATCAAACCAAGCCACTGAGATATTGTCAAATTTTTTTAACCTTCTTCTAAAAATTAAAAAAAATGTTTTTTTTTTTAAAAGATAATCTTATTTTGCAACAAAGTTGTTTGATTTCAAAAAGAAAATTTTGTTATTCTGATTTTTTAGTGAAATGCATTATTATCGTTTTATGTGAAAATGCGAACAAAAGAATTAAATGAAGGTTTCGAAAAAAGATCAGTAATATTTAACGAACTATTGTCGAATTGAATGATTTTAAAAATTCAGAAGTAGATTCGATTTGGAAGCAAATGATGGAATTGTGAAGGAAATAGTAAAAATAAAAAAGAGAGAATATTTAAACTTGAAATGAAACGATTTCTTTTTGTGTTTGATTTTTATTTCTATTTGAAAAAAAAATTCATCTCAGTCAAACAGTTATAAATGAACGTTTTTAATATTGATGAACAACTATTTTAAATTTTAAAATCGAATGGAACTGAAAATAAACAATGAAAATAGAATTAAACAGAGTGCTAGCAGGAATTAAAAAAATAATAAAAAAAATACCATAAAAATATTTTATGTAATTGTTTTAATATCCAGATATTTTTCGCATTCAAGTTAATTTCTCTACAGTTACAATTGCATTTTCTTGAACGTGAAGTTATTTTAACTTATTTTCTAGTTATTTCTTCCCTTTTTTAAAATTATTTTAGACTTTTTATTGTTTGTTTTTTACTTTCCAGTTATATTTTTTAATATTAAGATTTTTTACAATTATGTTTTCTCATTTGCTACTTTTTAAATAAATTTTTAGTTATTTATTTAACTTTAGGTTTTTAAAAGATTTTATTCACTTCTTCGATTTTTTTGTTTTTAAGATGTATTTGAAATTTTTCAATTCTTTATAGTTATTTGTGGTTCCTTCACTTGCTAAGCATTTTGTTCCTTCTAGTAAATTGGCTTTGTTTTAGATTTGTCTTTTATTGTCATGATATATTTTAAACTTTCTAGTTGATCTCTTAATTATTTAATGACTTCTGATATTTTTTATATATTTTCTCATATTAAAGTATTTTGAAAAAACAAGATGTTTTTTTGAACTTCTAATAATGATTTTTCTTCTTTCAGTTACAGTTTTTTAACATTTTTGTGGCCCAGATCCGAAGCACTCATAACGAAACTTTGGCAGATGTCCGTCCGTCTGTCCGTACGTACGTTGTTGACAGACAATAACGGCGCATTTGCTTTGATTTTAGTAGGAGTACAATATAACATTTTAATAGGATTAACAATATAACACATACTATGAAACATTTTGTGTTAAATCCCATTTCCAGTTTGGAGATTCGTCCTTAGTACATTCGAGGGAAACACTTGAGAATTTCCTAGAAATTCCCTAAGACCTCATGAAAAACTTCTGGAAGTACCTGAGAAATCATTGGGAATTTCATGGAAAACCCTTGTCATTTTTTGAGAAAACCTTGAGAAATCCCTGATATTTTTTAAGAATTCCCTAGGAACTTCTGAGATTTTCTTGGGTATCCTAGTGAAACCTTGGGAATTTCACGGGAAACTCTAGGAAATTTTAAAAAAAATTTTGAGAATTTTCAGGAAAACACTTGGGAATTCCTAGGAAATCCTTGAGAATCCTTGCGAATTCCTCGGAAAACCCAATGATTTCGTGAGAAAACTTTAGAAAATTGTTGGAAACACTTTGAGAATTTCCTGGAAAACACCTGGGAAATACTAAAAAATCTTTAAAAATCCTTGGAAATTTCGTGAAAAAACCTACTAATTCCTGTTAAAATCCTTGAAAATTTCTGAAAAGCCCTTTGTATTTTTGAAAAATTCTTAAGAAATTCATCGGAAACCTTAGTGTACTACTGAGAAATTCTTAGGAAATTCCTGGGAGCTTCATGGAAATTTCTTGAAAAGTCTGTGGAAAATACTGAAAAGTCCTTGGGAATTTTCTTGAAAACCCCTAAAAATTATTAAAACTTTCTTGGATATTCTTCATAACTTTTTGTGAAACCCCTGGGAATTCCCAAGAAATCTTTGGGAAATTCTTGGAAAATCCTTCTGAATTTCTTAGTGAATCCCATGTGAATTTTTGGGAAATCGTTGGAAATCCTTGGGAATCTTCTGTGAAACTCCTGGGAATTCCTGAAAAGTCCTTCGAAAATTTCTGGGAAATCCTTAGGAAATCCTTACGAAATTCCTAGAAAGACCTGTGAATTCTTGAGAAATCCTTTGGAAATTTTTTGAAAGCATGTGGGAATTTCTGCGAAATGTTGGAAATTCCTGGAAAATCCTTGGTAGTTTTCTGGGAACTCCTGGTAATTTCATGGAGGTTGCTGAAAAGTCTTTAGGAGATTCTGGAAATCCTTGAAAGTTTCTTAAAATTTCTGGGAATTTCTGAAAAACACTATGGAATCTCCTGCCAAGTTCCTGAGAATTTCCTGGATTATCCTTTGAAAACTTCTGGGAAATCCATAGGAATTTCATGGAAAACCCTTGGGAATTTCTAGAAACTCCTAACAAATTCCTGGTAGCTTCTTAGGAATTTCCTGAAAACCCAATGTGAATTCTTCAGAAAACCTTGAGAAATTCCTGATAATTTTTTAAAAATTTCCTAAAAGCTCCTGCTAATTCCTGGGAAATCCTTGAGAATTTCTGTGAAATCCTTGAAAAATTCCTGAAAAATCCATTGGAATTTCCTAAAGAACGTCTGCGAATTACTGAAAAATCCTAGACAAATTGCTGGAAAGCCTTTTGAATTCTTGAGAAATCCTTAAAAAATTAATAGGAAACCACTGTGAATTACTGAGAAATTCTTAGAAAATTCCTGGGAGCTTCATGGAAATTTCTTGAAAAGTCTCTGGGAAATCCTGAGAAGTCCTTGGGAATTTCCTAGAAAACCCCTGGAAATTACTTAAAATCCTTGGATATTTTTGGTAACTTCCTGGGAAACCCCTGAAAATTCTTGAGAAATTCTTGAAAATTTTTAAGAAAACCCTTGGGAATTTCTGGTCAATCTTTGAGAATTCCTGGGAACTCCTTGGTAACTTCATGGGAAACCTTTGTGATTTCTTGAGAAGACATTGGGAAATTGTTGGAAACTCTTTGAGAATTTCCTGGAAACCTCCTGGGAAATCCTTAGAAATCTTTGAAAATCGTTGGAAATTTCATGGGATAAACCTAAAACCTACTTAATTTTTCTTCTTGACAATGGTTGGTCTTTTTACCAATTTGACTTGCGTTTTTTATAATATAATAAGTTCATCAATGTGTTAATCTTAGTGTCTGATGAGGTCAGCAGAACCAAGCTTACGAAACGTAGCACAATTTGACTACGATGTTGTGAAATTTTTATTTTTAATACTTCCCATGACCTTCTTTTAATCGTTTTTATACACTTTGACATTAATTAATGGAAGGGAATCATTCGAATAATACTAAAAATTCCTGTGAAATCGTTGGAAAATTCCTGCAAAATTCACGTGAATTTTTTGAAAAACGCCTGGGAACTACTGCGAAATCCTCTGCAAATTTCAAGAAAGCCTTTTAAATTATTGAAAAACTCTTCGGGATTTCCTAGGAAACCCTTGAGAATTACTGGGAAATCCTTAGAAAATTCCTGGAAAGCCTTGTGAATTGTTGAGAAATCCTTTGAAAATTTTTGGGAAGCTCGTGGGAATTTCTGAGAAATCGTTGGAAAATTTCTGGAAAACCCTTGTGTAGTTTTCTGGGAGTTACTGTGAATTTTATGAAGATTGCTGAGAAGTCCTTGGAAGATTCTGGAAATTTTCTGAGATTCACTGGAAAACCCAAAGGAATCTCCTGGCTAGTCCCTGAGAATTTCCTTTATGATCTGGGAAATTCTTGGGGATTTTCTGAGGAACTCTTGAGAATTGCCTCAAGTTTCTAATTATTATTATTTTTTTCATTCACTGATTCTCTACAAGGAAATGTAAATTAATAAATTGTTTTTTTTTTAGAGTAGCGAAATTGTTATCTAAAACATATTATTGTTAAATTAATTTATAAAATAATTTCTTTGGCGCATGATTAAAATACATTGAAATAAATTTAAGCGCAAGTTGTTTAAAATAAACGAAGTAAAGTTTTTCCGAATTAACACATAACATTGCATGCTGAACCCGGTTGACGTGAAATAGGTTGTTTTCTCTTAAATCTGTTGATAAAACAGAGCGCGTCTCAGTGATCGATGTCCTGACGATGTTTGCAAGGCTGGAATTCCGATATAATCCAGTGAACAGAGCAGTCCGGAATAGCTAGAATACTTCCGGACAATCGTGAAGCGGAAGAGAGATCACCCATTTTTCCACTGTTTTTATTCTTGACCATTTCGCTTAACTATAAACTAGTTTATTTGTTTCTAGAATAGTTGTAGATAGTTAAATCGACTTGTAGAACCAAAGAAAGCTAAGCAAAATTTTTAAAATACAATTCTAGTTTTTTTTTAACTTCAATTTTTTTTATTTAATTTCCTTTTCGTTAAGTAAAATATTGTGAGTCAAAATTTTTTTGACCAAAAAATTTTATTGAATTTCACTATTTTATTTCTAATAATCAACAGGGCAACTTAACAGATGTAAGTGATTGTTGAATAATTCATTTACTGTATTGATTTATCAAATTTAATCTTTCATTTCATTCGACAAAAAGTTCCATAAAAATAAACTAGTTTTCGTTTTGTCTCTCCTAGAGAGTAGAATTTATGGAAGTGAAAAAGTGCGTAAAGGGTAAAATTTTCCGATGATTTCAATTGCTCTTACACATCCGAGGCAGCTCATTCTCCATGTTATTCACGAAGCCTGGTGAATTTCAGAATTTCGAGGATGCGAGGACTTTTCAGAAATTTCTCCCGAAACGTGATTGTACTTTGAATTCGTAACATTTCGAAAAAAAAATCAATTTTTATGCCAGACTCGTGCGAAAAAGTAAAATAGAAACTCTTTTGGTGTCTGTTGTTCTGAAAAGTAAAAAGTTACAAATGGAACTCGTAAACTGTTAAAAGTATTCTATTTGCAGCAAATTACAAAAAATAAAATTTATTTCTTTATTTATATACCTTTTCTACTGTACTAGACATCGACATTTATGATTTGAACAAAAAAAGTTTTAAAAAAATTTGAATTTTCAAAATGTACTTCTGAAAATAAGAAAAAAAAACTTCGCTTAACACTTTTTTAGTTACTTAACATTCCATAATGTCAACAAATTACAGAGCATACAAAATTAGGTAAATCACTCTTTGAAAATTCGCTCGAACAACATTAAACTTTACCTATCAAAACTCGACTATCTTTTTTTTAAGAAGTAGGTATTTTGAGGAGATTGTTTGAAAGATAAGAAACAATTCACTGTAGATTTCTAGTTAATATTTAACATTTAATTAATTTAAGATTTCATCTTAATTAGAGGTGAATTAAATTCTCAAGAAAATTTAAATCCAATACCAATCGTTAGAATAATTGAATTATAAATTTTAAAATTAATTATAGACTCGATATAAATAATAACAATATTCAGATAATTTCCCGATAACTTCAAGATAACCGATTCGCAAAATAGTATTCAAATAAGCAAATGTCCTAACGTTAATTTTAACAATTTCACCAAGCATTTCAAAATTGACAAAACTCAGATATTTTAGCATAATTAGACATTTGTTGATTCACTACTAAAATACCTGACACATAAACTAAAACCACTCTCGGCTAAATTATAAAATTAATGAATAAAATTTATTGTTCAGCTTAACAATCGCAGAGTGACTGTATTCTAAGGACATTGTTGGATTTAGTACAATAAATTAAATTAATCATTATTAAATCAATTACCCGAACACGTGTCAAAACTAACCTATAATTTGATCCGATGATCCCCAAAAGAAAGAAAAGTAAGTTAAGAAATTGCCAAAGCATGACTTATCCAAATAAAACAAAATTCGTTCATTAGAACAATTACATCATTCAATATTCGGTAAATTAAACTTAAAATTATGATCGGACTCTGCTAACAAATCGTGAATATTCAGCGACAAAATATAAATACATATGTTTCCAGCAGAAGGCAAATTCCGAGTGCCGGTTCCTTCTTCCCTCAAAAACGTCGCTGGCTCCTCTTCCCTTTGCACCTCTATCCATATTCTATCTTAAACGCTATTAGTCCAGACTAAACTAGCCAAATCTACTCATTGGTTGAGACGTCTGATAGTCGATCTTACAAGTAACACTACCAAAGTGCCATACGCCGATTTTTTTTAAACTTGGCACACAAGTAAAACATCGAAATTTTACTCGGGGGTTTTTGGGGTCGCTGATTACGAATCCGGTGTTAGTTTTTAAAAATTCAAAATGGCGGACCCAAGATGGTGTCCGATAAAATGAAAAATCAATTGTATTTGCTTGAAACTTATTACTCGGGGGGTTTCGGGGTCGTTGATTACGAATCCGGTGCTAGTTTTTGAAAATTCAAAAACTAACACCAGATTGGTAATCAGCGACCCCAAAATGCGCCGAGTAACAAGTTTCGTGTCATTCTAGTAATTTTTAGCAGATATTGGTTTCATTCCTTAAATTCAATTAAGGGTGTTTTCTACCCTTAAAACTCAAAACGGGCCGATATAAAGAAATAGGTGTCAAATATTTTTCGATATTTTACTTGTTTGCCAAGTTAAGGTCCCTACTTCGAATAACAACTGCATCACTTGTCCTCACAAAACAATGTTTATCTGAACTGAAAATGTCAATACCAATAAGAAACAGATACCCATTTAGTATCCAATTCTACTAGGAATGTTCATAGTAGGAACATTCTAGTTAGGAACTCACCCTTAACTAGTCGGGGTCTTGTTCTTTGTATCTTAAAAATTCGTAACCAATAGTAAAAACTGTTTGTCGCAGAAATTACTGACATAACAGTGTTCTAACTTAACGAACAACAAAAGACAGATTAACTTATCCAAATTCCAAAGGGCAGGAAATAGACATCTCGATGATAATAAGCTTGAACTCCTTGATCGAAAACATTTAATGGCCGAAATTTACAAACAAAATCATAAATATTCCACCAATCCTAGACTTAACAAAGCGTTTTCTAGTAGGTTTTAAGATGAATTTGAGGAGCCTTGATGTCCCACGATGCTCAACGACGAGTTTTGCAATACATAAACAAAAATAACAAAATTGCCTAAATCTAATAATTAACAATGTAAAGATTTACTCGTCGAGCCGTGGAGTGGTTTTCGTGTACGAATTGAATGCCTAATTGAACAAATCTGCATTAGTTCCCAACTTAAAGTAACTTTTGTGAGTTACAAAATTGCTATAAAATTTTGTAACGTCACAAAAGCTACTTTTGTTAATATCACGAAATGAATGAAATTCAGTTTTTAATCGGAAACGGCACAGAGTTTGAATAGAATCAGAAATCCTAAGATTTACAAAGTCAAAATGAAAGTTAGTGAGATAATTTCGCTTGAAGCGATGTAAAGTTACAAACCGAGCAAAGTGTAGTTCTAGCTGCAGCTCAAGTTCTAGAATTTCAGGATTGCTTGTGATACAGCGCGAATCAGTTTCCCAAGTTTATATTCATAACGAATAAATTATACAGGGATGAAAACGCTCCGTGCAGTAATCCGTAGGCTTGTCACGTCGGCTCGCATTATCCTCATAATCGGAGAACGTGCCAACGAGTACGAAGACCCTTCCTCTGCTCTAAAGGGTGTCTCCGACCACTACACACTACAACTCGTACACTCGAACATCAAAACGCCTGACGAAAATTAGCGTATGAAATTTCATAATTTTTTTGTTTATTATCTCACCCGAAAAAATTTCTGTATCAGGTTAATAGTGTCATTAAGTTTTAAAGTTTTGGCTATTAGGCTTTAAAAAAAGATCTAAAAAATAAAAAAAAAGGGATAATATTGTATAAAAAAATGGAGATATCAACCTGCATTGTCTCATGGTTTTCATGTTTTTTAAAATTTCTTGTTTTTTTATTCTGATATGAACTGTAAAGTTCTAATTGACATTGGTAAGTTCTTTTGAAATCGACTGTTGCACACTCTAAGAATATTCCAATGTATGAGATGTTTATAACAATCTTCTATCTTTTGCAGGCGTTATGACTTGTGCAATTTGTTTTATAACATTAATGTCATTTTGTACTTTTTTCTGACTACGTGACAAACTAAAAAACACTTGTTGTATGTATTACATAACTTATGAAGTGTCAAATGTATTACAATGAAGCTGTATTAATTCAACTTTGTTTCACTCACAGTCCTGAAGAGCCATGTTCATGGCGAAATGCATCGATGATTTTGTAGAAAATAAATATTCTTAAATTCCTGAAATTTTAAACTAAGTTTTTTTTTACAAAGACCAAAATCCACAAATCTTCCCACCATTTAGAAAAATAACAGTCTAATAAGATAATTTTAAAATTTAAAGTTTAGGTACAAAATTTTGCTAATATCACATACATGGTGAAATTTGAATTCATTATTGTAGAACTGGAATTATTTTTGAGCTGGAATTCGTATCATAATTGTTACATACCATCATTGGAAAAGCAATATAGCACACGCTCTATGAGATATTTATTGCTAATAATAATATAATAATCAAACCCGCACGGAGTCTCTGGACCTCAATCGGGCGTGTCCTCGTTTGGCGGATAGGGAAATGCTTTCTAGATAAACATTGGTGATATCGACGAATGAAATAGCCAGCCTAGACCAAAACCAGATAGGGTTGAACACCCGATATAATTATCAAAGTTATGTTGGGTTAACCGCTCATCACAATGTAAATGTGGTTACTCAACCAGTAATGCACAATGCCACTCATAATTTGTTTCTCTTGGATGGAGATCCTGGTCAGCAATTCAGACGAAAGTGTCAATTGGAATCGAAGCAAGAGGCGACGACGAGGAAATATCTGTAAACAAAGTCGACAGTGTCTGAAATAGATGACCAAATAGAGAAAGACGCCTTAACATGCTTCCACTAAAGCTCACTGAACTGTAGAGGATATTATGGTCTCCAGGCTACATGTGGTCAGATGAGGTCTCAATATTTAAGAGATCATAAATGTAGCATTTCTACCTTCAGAACAACAATTTTGTCTACAACGTCAAATGACCAAAGGTCATTAACAATGACTTAACAATGAGGGGATGCAACAATTATTTCACGCTGTTCAGTAGTTTTGCAACTTAACCAGTTGAAATGAGTTGTTTAATGTTATAAAAGCATTATGAGTGATAACTTTGTTGTTATTAGCAAAAAATTAATTGATTTTTGCAAAATTAGTCAACATTTAAGGGACGTTCTTTGCAAACGGAACAAAAAGCTCAATAATAAATTCCTGTTAATGGATTTTAATGATCCTAAGCTTAAAATGTTTGTTATCAATTGCTCTTTAAATACTAGTTGTGCCTTTTTAAAATTTTCAAAATGGCGGCTCAATATGGCAGCTGGAAACCAGTAAAAAAAAGAGAGATCGAATTAATAAATATGTTAAAAAATGAATTGAAGTTGGAAACAATTCGCTGATGGATTAAAATGTTAGTAACTCACGTCTCTAAAAAGTTATCATACAAGGTTAGCGAAATCCAAAATGGCAGTCAAAATATTTTAATTTTTTAAAAAATTATCGGATGCAATTGAAATTGT
Source organism: Ganaspis brasiliensis (assembly GCA_037103525.1). Classification (NCBI taxonomy): domain Eukaryota; kingdom Metazoa; phylum Arthropoda; class Insecta; order Hymenoptera; family Figitidae; genus Ganaspis; species Ganaspis brasiliensis. The sequence continues at coordinate 1,400,258 of JAZKLR010000045.1, read as the reverse complement.
TTACACGGGGGTTTTTGGGGTCGCTGATTACGAAAATGATGTGAGAATTTTAAAATTCAAAATAGCGGATCAATTAAACAATTTTAATTTTTTAAACAACCAATTAAATTAAATAAATTAAATTGTATATATTAATTTGTTTTTCACTTGGCTATTTACAAAATTGTAAGGTTTAAAGACATTTAATTAAAACAGAAAGTATGTAAAATATGTTTAGGGGAGAGTGGCCATCAATGTACCAGTTTTTTCAATGAACCATTTCAATTTTCTCAGAAACAATTAAATAAAAATTCTCCTAATTTTAAATATAAATGAAGTTTGCGTAAACACACTACGTCCATAAGTTTAAGACATGTGGATTTATTCTTTACAGAGAAAAATAAAAAAAACTGTTTTTGATGCACTGAAGAAAAAATTTACCTAAAATACAAACACGTTTTTTAATTGAAATAAGGTAATTTAAAAATAAATAAACTTACGATTTATTTTGTATCGGCCCTTAACTACAATATTCTAATGAGATAAAGATTTTGAAATATTGGATTAAGTTATAAAAAACCATTTTTGTTGCAAATGTCATGTTGATTCAATGTACCAGGGAACAATGAACCACCTGGAATTTCAGTGTATTTTCAATTTCCAGATTGGTATGCCTGATTATAAAACTAGGCATGCGTACAGCATGTGATCGCGATTGTGATCAGTACTCTTCTCAACATAGCAAAAATAAAATGCCATTTTAGCTAGTTAACTTAAATTTAAGGTATATTTATGTTATACATTATCAATTAAAAATTATTAAGTAATAATTTTTTATAGTATTTGATAGAAAAAAGTTTTTTTACAAAGTGAAAATTGCAATATTATTATTGTTGAACATTTTTAATGTTTTTATAGAGGTGGTTCATTGTGTACCCAGGTTGTTGAAAATGAAAATAGCGTGTTAGTTTAGAAAAATCCTAAATTTTATTACTTAATCAAAATAAATCGGGTATAATATGTGTGCATTACCTAGAGAAGTGTTCCAGTTTTATATTGATCCAAAAAAGTGCTTGAAATTGGTAAAATTCAATAAATACTATGACCTTGAAAAAAACCCGGTACATTGATGGCCACTCTCCCCTAAACAAATTAAAATTTTTTAAATTTAATTTATATTGTGAATTGTGTAAAAATAACATCTTTATAATTCTTTAATGAAAATTGTAAAAGACCACATGATTCTAGCTTTATTTATTGAAAAGTTGGTTTTAAACAGTTTTAATTGTTTAAACAATCAATTAAATTAAATTAATTTTCTCTTCGCTATCTAAAAGGTTGTAAGCTTTTAAGATATTTAATTAAAACAGAAAGTATGAAAAAATATGTTTAAACAAATTAAAATTGTTTAAACAATTGAATGTAAACTGGGAGTTATGTATAAATAACTTTCTTATAATTCATTAGTGAAAATTGCAAAAAACCACAAGGTTCTAGGTGAATTTAATACAAAATTATTTTTAAACCATTTTTATTGTTTAAACAATCAATTAAATTAAATATGTTAAATTATAATAATTTAATTGTTTTTCTATTTTAATATATCTATAAATTGATTGCAAATGATAATAATAATGATAATTAAAATTTGAGAAAAATATTTTAAAATCTAGGAAATTAATTGAAGAATATTGAAAATAGTTACAAGTTCGAGAAAATATTTGTTAAAAATAATAAAAATTAAAGAACATAATTTTAACTTGTTAAAAATAATTGAAAAAATTACAACATATATTTGTAATAGAAGAAAGTTATGAAAATATAACTGGAATTTGAGATAAATATTAAAAAAAAATTAGAGAATTTATACAAAAATAGATAATTAAAAATGACAAAAACTAATTTAAAAAATATAGAAATAATTGAAAATTAAAGAATCTAATTAAAATTTGAAAAAAATAATTGTAAAAATTACCGAATATATTTGACTGAAACGAAACTACTTAAAAAAGAATAAAAATAATTAGATATCAAAGTTAATAATGAAATTTTAAGAGCAAAATTGAGAAAAGTATAGAATTTAATTGATATAAAAGAAAGTAATTGAAAATCGATGAACATTATTTCAATACTTGATAAATACAACTCAAATATAAAAACAGTAAATGAAAATTTAATAAAAATTGATGCAGCATGTAACAAGTTTTTTAATATTGAAAATTATTTGGAAAAAGTTTATGGAAAACGATGAAAATAGTAAAACTGATAATTGAATTAACAAATTTGATGAGTTGTGTCCTTCCACTATTTGACATTACAAATTGACATTAATAATTCGATATTGAAGAAATTAATTGCAATTTGAAGAAAATTTTTTAAAAAACAAAAATTATATTCTGTATAAATAATTGAAAAATGTCGATAGAAATTGAAAGATAGTTAATAAATAAATAAACTAATTTGATATTAATGGGAATAATTAAAACTGAAAAAGTTTTATTTAAAAAAATTAAAGAAAATAATTGAAAATTGCTGAAAATTTAAATTTAATATTTAGGGTAAAAATTGAAAAATAATGAAAATCTTTGAAGAAAATTTTTGAAAAATGATAAAAATAGTTAAAATCTGTAGATACTTGCAATTTTAGAAAAATAATTTTAAAAAAATACAGAATATTTGTGAAGTAAAAAAGTATCTTATTACAAAATGACTTCAAGAATTTTAAATTCAGGAAAATAGTTACAACATTATAGTTAAATAATTGAAAATTTAGTGAAGAAAATAATGGAAATTTGAGATAAATAATTGAAATTTTAGTAATTAATCAAAGTCTTTGAAATTATTAAAAATTTTGGAATTAATTCAAAATACTATAAAAATTGTGAAAATCATTGCAAATGAAAAAAAGTAATTAAAAATTGACGAAGTAATTGAAATTTGAGAAAAACTAATGAAGAATGATTAAAACATTAAAAAGAGGAGCGAAATGATAATAATAATAATAATTAAAAATTGAAGAAAATTATTAAAATTTGAGAAAAATATTTTAAAATCTAGGAAATTAATTAAAGAAGAACGAAAGTAATAAAAAGTACTAAAAAATATTTGCAAAGTAATCAAAATAATTAAAAATTGAAGAAAATAATTTTAGTGTGTTAAAAATAATTTAAAAAATTTCAGAATATATTTGAGATAAACAAGACAACAATTCTATTTATACATACATTATAATTCTTCGAACTTTCCTTAATTTTAAATTCTTAATTTCCTCAAGTTTTAATTATTTTTTAAAATTTTTTTAAATAAAACTTTCGCATTTTTAATTATTTCCTTCAATATCAAAATTAGAATAATTATTTATTAAATAATTTTCAGTTTCTTTCGTCATTTTTCAATTATTTTTGTAAAATATGATTTTTTTTTAAAGTTTAATTTTTTTCTTCGAATTGTAAATTCATTTGTACACATATTTATTAAGAAATTTATTTTTTGTCTGTAATTTTACCATATGGAACTCCACAGGGTTGCGTTATATTTTTTTGTAAGATTTTTTTAAATTAATTTTTGTTTGCAGTCAGTAATTGTTTTTTTCTTGTCTTTTTATTTAGTTTAATTTTTTTAAATTAAATAAGCTGTTTTTGGTTAGTTTATTCGTTATTTTTGGTTTAATTGCATTTTTTATTTAAATTTTTAAACACTATAGTAATTTGTTTTTGAGCTTAAATGGTTAATTGTTATTTTTGAATGTTTTTGGAGTCAGAAATGATGAAATGAGATGTAAAATGATACATAAAATGATATAAATGATTAAAAAGCATAATAAAAATCATTTTATTATAAATGATAAAAATCATGAAATGATATAAAATAATATCAAAAATTTTAATAAAATGAAAATAAATATGAAATGATGGTAAAAGATTGAAGGTAGGAGGTTTTTGAATAATTATAATATTTTTCGGAAATTTTGAAAATGAGTTTGAAATTCAATAAATAGAAAACAAATATTAATTTAAAAAAAATCAATGAAAAAAAAAATTATTATAGGCAAAAGGAAGGCAAGGGCATTATTTTTACTTCATCAAATTAATAGTTAATGAAAAAATTATAAAGAACTAAAACAACTAATTTAGAATGCATGAAATCATACAAATTGTGTTTAAATAATTAATAAAAAAAACACATTCATAAATTCATTAAAAGCATGCCTGAACAGTAAACACAAAATTTTATAACTTAATTTGAGAAATATTGAAAACTTGATAATGGATTAATTTTTCAAGTAAAATAAATAATCCGTTCCAACTGCATGGAATTATAAATACAACAAAGAAAAATGGTAAATTCTTTATTGGAAAAATCATTTAATCCCGCCAGTTTGCAAATAATATCCAATGAATTCGTAAAATAACAAAAATAACTTAAATAATTGATAATAAAAGTAGATTAAATCCTTTATTCATAAAATACTTTAAATCATTCGAGCATAGTTTTGAATAAAATTGAGTTTTCAGTTTAAGAGAAAAAACCTTAGATAAAAGATAAAAAGGTGAAAATGAGATTGTAAAGGCCCTTTTAGAAAAATCAAGTTTTGAGATTATAATGTTAAAACTTTGTGCTAAAAATTCACTCCTGTTAAAATGAACAGAGCAATTTGCGGAAATTGTTCGTTGAAATGAATACTGAAGAATTTTTTCAACATTGTGAAAAAAGAATCAAGTTGCAGAAAATTAAAGTAAATAACGAACATATCAAGTTAATGAAAACTAGAAATCACCGAGGGGGGATGTTCGAAACAATATCTTTTTACCAACACAGTATTAATTAAAGGTTTACTTAGTCATTAAAATATTCCATTAACGCGCCTCTTTTCTAGATGGTCGGTGTACAAGAGACATCGAGAGAGGAAGAGACGTAGCCTAAGATAGAAAGAGAGACAGGGACGCGATGCCTCAGACTTATTAAAGAAAGTTCATCTACCTTCGCGCCATACTTGGCAACGCTTTTAATTTGAAAATATCATTTTATGAAATACGTCGGACAACCCAGCCAGCCATCGTTAAACTCGTTTTCGAGATTAAAGTGGTTCTGGACTTCTATCCTCTCAAATTCAACATCCTTCGCTACTTTCTGCAATTAGTGAAGTCCTTCAAGACTTCCGGAGGATCCGTCAACGTCTTCAGGATTCTCAAGATTCTCGAAAGCTTGATTGTTTAAGACACAAAACCTAACGAGAATTTCATCTCAAGAAAATGGCTTATTTGGATTTTTTTCTCAACTGTCGGACGTTGCTCCCTGATTAATTCTTGGGGTAAAAAGCAGTTTTATAAATTGTTTATTAATAATTTATGATTCTATCAAATATTTCTTGAAAAAAAATCTTAACCTTCTTTATTTTAATTCTAAACTGATAAATAAAATGTTGCATTATGCAGATATCGTTTAGATTTAGCAACAAGGTTTCTAGAATGTTTAAAAAATCTGGCAACTATGGATTTTTGAAAATGAGAAAATAATTGTTTGCAAAAAGTTTTGTTAGGGCCAGAAGATGGGCGTCATAAAGTTCTACATAAGAAATCAACTAGCGATAGACCTGTTACGCTTGTAGCTGTTACGCAGTCTAAGACTATTTGTCCGTTACGGTATAGGGAGAGACAAAGATTGTAGGTAGTTTAAGATAGAGAGAGATAGGAAAGGTATGTATAATGGGATGGCAATAAAGGTCAAAACAAAAATAATATAAAAAATCAGCTAGCGATAGGCATGTTACGCAGTTTAAGACTGTTTGTCCGTTACGATATGTAGAGAGAGACAAAGATTGTCTTTAAGATAGAGAGAGATAGGATAGGTAGGTATAATATGGGATAGCAATAAAGATCAAAACAAAAATAATAATGTCCTCACTGCTTAAACCTTCGCCTAAATTTCTATTTAGCATACAAAATTTTAATCTACCTTTCTGAAAACGGAGAAAGATGTGTTTGAAGTTTAACAGAGCAGAATGATTTGAAGCAAATGGTACATAGAAGGAAGTACCCAGCCGTCAGAATATGTTTGAGATTATCAACCGTATTCTAGATTCCAATTTGGAAACCTTCTCTATTTGAAATAAGCATCTAGTCAAAGACGTCATTCCAGAAATTACCAAGTTCCTTTACGTGCAACTGTTAACGATCTGATTCACTACAATTTAGAATCAGAATCAGTGAATTATTCCATTTTTCAGAAAAGCCACTTTGTTGCGAACTTTGATTGTTCAATTTTAATTGAAAATTGTAGAAAATAATTGAGAAAAGAAGAAATATACTAAAAATGACAAAAGTAATTGAAATTGATTGCAACAGTTTGTAATTGAAGGATGAAAAAGTGAAAATTTAAAAGAATAATTGAAAAAGGAACACATTCATTTTGAAATGACAAGAAATTTTAAATTCAAGAAATTCATTTGAAAACAAAAAAATAATTGAAATTGAAGACAATATTGTAAAATTGAAGAATTCCGTTTTGCAAAAAATATCAAAAATAATTCAAAACTATAGGCTACAAGTAGAAAATTGAAGGAAAAACCGAGAATTAAAGAAAATTAGTTTAAAAATTAAAAGTGTAATTAAAACAAAAAGTAATTTTTTTAAATTAAACAAAGTAAATGAAAATCGATGAAAGAAAATAAAAAACATTACAACTAATTTAAAAATTAGAAAAAAAATTTTAATTGAAGACAAAAATTTATAAAATGTGAAAAATAATTAAGAATTAAAGGCATTCAATAAAAATGCTGAAAATAATTGAAAGAAGAATAACCGAAAATTGAAAAGTAACATTAAAAAATCAGAAATTAGAAATTAGAAAAAGTGATTGGAATTGTAGATAAAACCGTTTTAATGTAAAGAAAAATATGAGAAATAAAGAAAATGATTGAAAGGTAAAGAAATTGTATATAAACATACTTTTAAAAAATTAAAAATTGAAGAAAGTGCTTAAAAGTTACAAGAACAATTGATTTTAAAGGATTAAAATTATAAATTAATGATATTCCTGAAAATTAATTGAGAATTAAAGAATATAAGATAAAATATGCGAAAATGAGAAAAACAATTCAAATTGGAGACAATAGTTTTTTAAAGAAGGAGTCAAAATTGCTGAAATATTTGAGGCAACAATAAAAATCGAAAATTTAAATTTAAATTTAAAGAAAAGAATTGAAATTTCAAGGAAACAATTTGACTATAATCAAAATAACTGGAAATTGAAGAGAATAATTTTAAAAAGAAGGTAATTAAGTAGTGACAAAAAAAAATGAAATTGAAAACTAAATGGAAGAGAACAATTAAAAATTAATTGAAGAAATTTACTAGAAAATGACAAATATAATTGAAGATTATTGATTGCAAGTTAAATTTAAGAAAATCCTTTAAACATTTTGTTTTGAATTAAAGATTGGAAAAAATAATTAAAATGGAAACATTAATTTGAATTCAAAGAAATATCATACAAATTGAAGTCATTAACTAAAAAGCTACAAAATTAAGAAAATCTTCAAAAGAATCTAATTGAAAATTAAAGAAAAATTTCAAAATACATTAAGAATGTAATTGAAATTCTAAAATCACCTAGAAAACAATTTAAATTGTTCAAACCATACTTTTAAATTGATCAAAATAACATGTTTTAAATTTGAAAAATTAAAAAATAATCTGAAACTGTGTAAAATAATTGAATATTTAAGACAATGCATGAAAATTGAAGACAGATACTAAAAGTTGAAGAAACTCGTTAAAAAATATCAAGCATAATTGAAAATTGTACGTTTTAATGTAATATTGAAGAAAATAAATGAAAAAAGAAGATATATACTAAAAATGACAAAAGTAATTGAAATTGATTGCAACAGTTTATAACTGAAGAAAAAGGAAAACATTTTGAAATGACGAGAAAAGTTTAAATTCAAGAAATTTATTTGAAAACAAAAAAATAATTGAAATTGAAGACAATATTGTAAAATTGAAGAATTCCGTTTAGCAAAAAATATCAAAAATAATTCAAAATTATAGGCTACAAGTAGAAAATTAAAGGAAAAACCGAGAATGAAAGTAAATTATTTCAAAATGTGAAAGCAGAAGAAAATCACTAAAAATTAAAGAAAATTAGTCTAAAAATTAAAAGTGTAATTGAAACAAAAGGTTATTTTCTTAAATTAAACAAAGTAAATGAAAATCGATGAAAGAAAATAAAAAACATCACAATTAATTTAAAAATTAGAAAAAAATTTTAATTGAAGACAAAAATTTATAAAATGTGAAAAAGAATTAAGAATTGAAGGCATGCATTCAATAAAAATGCCGAAAATAATTGAAAGAAGAGGAATAATAGAAAATTAAAAAGTACCATTGAAAAATAAGAAATATAATTCCATTTGAAGACAATAATTTAGAATTGTAAAAGAAATTTTTGTTTGAAGAATTTCAGTATAAAATGATCAATATAATTAGAAAATATAAGTTACGAGTTAAATTTGTAGAAAATAAATGAAGAAACTCATTTAAAAATAGAAAAAGTCATCGGGATTGTAGACAAAACATTTTTAAAGTAAAGAAAAATATAAGAAATAGAGAAAATAATTGAAAAATGAAGCAATTGCATTTAAACATAAATTTTAAAAATTGAAATTTGAAAAAGTGCTTAAAAGTTACAAGCACAATTGAATTTAACGGATTTAAATTATAAATTGATGATATTCCTGAAAAAATAATTGAAAATTAAAGACTATAAGATAAAATATGCGAAAATGAAAAAATCAATTGAAATTGGAGGTAATAGTTTTTAAGTGAATTCCTGATGTAATTTGAGACAAGAATAAAAAAAATTGTAATTGAAATTTAAAGAAAAGTATTGAAATTTCAAGAAAACAATTTGACTATCATCAAAATAACTGAAAATTGAAGAAAATAATTTGAAAAAGGAGGTTATTAAGTAGTGATAAAAAAATGAAATTGAAAACAAAATAGAAGAAAAAAATTGAAAATTTATTGGCAAAATTTACTAGAATATGACAAATGTAATTGAAAATTGTTGATTACAAGTTAAATTTGAGAAAATCTTTAAAAAATATTGTTTTGAATTAAAGATTGGGAAAAATAATTAAAATGGAAATAATAATTTAAATTTAAATAAATATCATACAAATTGAAGTCATTAACTAAAAAGCTACAAAATTAATAAAATCATAAAAAGAAAATAATTAAAAATAAAAGAAAAATATTTTAAAATGCATTAAGAATGTAATTGAAATTTTAGATTTACCTAGAAAACAATTAAAATTGTTTAAACAATAATTTTAAATCGCTAAAAAAAATTTAAGGGCATGTGATGTAGAATGACGTCACTGGTAATGGCAAAATTTGTGCGTAAACTTTTTCTTAAAATACTGAATATTTTGTCACCAAACATTTTTGAATTACTTGAAATATCATTCAGAAGGTCTGTATGACCCAAACTTGTTTAAATTTCCATTCAAAGTTAATTTTTTAAAAAATTATCTTATTTTCGGAAAATTAAAAAAATTAATTTTAACGCCAAATTTGTACAAAATTGAATCAGACAGACCTTCCTAATGTTATCTTAAGTAATTCTACAAAGTTTGGGGTTGAAATATTAATTATTTTAAGAGAAAGTTTACGGAAAATTTTTGCCTGAACGAATTACGTCATTCTCCATCGCATGTCCTTAAACATATTTTTAAAAAATTAAAATTTGAAAAAAGTGATTAAAAGTTACTAGAACAATTGAATTTAAAGGATTAAAATTATAAATTGATGATATTCCTGAACAAATAATTGAAAATTAAAGATTATAAGATAAAATATGCAAAAATAAGAAAAATAATTTAAATTGGCGATAATAGATTTTTAAAGAAAGAGCCCAAAATTTCTGATGTAATTTGAGGCAAGAATAAAAATCAAAAAATGTCATTAAAATTTCAAGAAAACAATTTGAATATGATCAAATAACTGAAATTGAAAACAAAATGGAAGAAAAAAGTGGAAAATTTATTGATGTCACTTACTAGAAAATGACAAACATAATTGAAGATTGTTGATTGCAAGTTAAAATTTGAGAAAATCTTTAAAAAATTGTGTTTTGAATTAAAGATTGGGAAAAATAATTAAAATGGCAATAATATTTCAAAATTGAAGAAACCAATTGAATTAATTCGTTAAAAAATGTCAAAAATAATTGAAAATCGAAGAAGGAAATTGAAAGTTGAAGAAATTCGTTAAAAAATGACAGAAAGTAATTCAAAATTATAGTTTGCATGTTAAAATTAATAGGAATAATTCATTAAAGTAGAAAAACATTGCCCTAAGTTGAATGAAATTTTATGTTTTAAATCGCAAAATCGTGAATTCTTAAAAAAGAGAGTAATTTTGTGAAAAATTGAATAACGCGACGTTTAAAAATGGTTTAAAAAATGAATAAAAAATATGCGGATCTTTTTTTCTAAACCAAAGATCTATATTTTTGGGTTGGGTTATAAAAAATTAAAATTTGATTTTTTTCTAGGGCACCAAGATATATATACTTTTAAACTAAAGGCCTGTCCCTGCCCGCCCTAAAAGAATGTTCTAGTTACACCTATGATCATGTAACATACAGGATAAATAACTACAAAATTAAAATAAGCTCTTTGGCATTTACCATTAAACAACCTAACTGTGACATTAATTCAAGTAGCACTTTGTGCACCCTGTAAATTTTGAATGAGAGGAATAAGAAACTTTTTCAACAACCATGACAATTCTCTCGTGGAGTGAATATGACCTCGAGTTTATTACCGTTTCGCAACGAATTTTAGACTTTCAGCCTTATCTAATTTCCGATGTGGAAGTAGCGACGCTTTTAGTGGCTACATAACATTTCACGTTTGTACAATTGTCTCTAGGAAAATGCAAGCTGTGCAATAACACAAATGGAACAAACCTCGCGACGCCGGAACTATTGCCTTTTTCGTTGATATAAAATTGAATAAGCTTATCATAAATTAATGTTGGTGACGCATCAAAAGACCCTACGCTTTTCAGTCGTACAAAAAGCTTCAAAAGTTTTAGTTAGCTTATCATCTGATATAATTATTTGTTTCCAGAAGGGTAAATCAGAACCTTTACAGACAACTATTTTTTATTCCCTTTTTATTTCTGCACAAATTTAACAAAATTTTCATGTCGAGAAATGATTTTACCTACAAATTGAATTCATATACGTTAGTTTTATTCAATTGGAGAAAATATGATTTTCAATAACTATACAATAATAGAATAAAAAAATCATTATTTGACGTCAAGTATAAATACTGGATCAATGTGAGCAGACGATCAAACACAGATCTCCATTATTTGCATAACTGTATTGATTTAATATTTTGCCAAAACTGATAACGGCTACTCAAATATTGATGCACAGTGTTAATCACATATTAGAGGTAACGGGGTTTTGCAAACATTGCGATATCATTACTAAGTATCAAATTTAGAAGTACTATCAGGCAAATAAAAAAAAATTTGTCTGTACTTTGAACTACACCCACATATCTTGTAACATTTTTTTTATAACATTCTAAGAATATTGTGTCAAATTTTTAATAAAAAGTATTTTAAAATATGTCAGTGCAAGCAATTATTGTGACACGTCTCAGAAAAAAGTAGAATTGTGTTGCTCCTATCATAACTAGGTACAGGATCATCAGAAATAAAAAAATCAAACTTTTTTCGTTAGATGATAAATTGTCTGATTTTGTCCATATAAGGGTAGTTTTTAATTAAATTTGCAAAATTTTATGTTATGTTCATTTAATAATAAAGTTTCGTTGATTTACACATATTACGGTTCTTTTTTATTTAATAAAAAGTGGGTCGTCCTTTAAACTCGTTTCACCCTTTACCTATTAAATTGCGTTCCAGCAGTAACGACATGGTCATTTAGTAATCGTATAAAAGCAGAAATGTTTTGTTTTTTAAGTATTTTATTGCCACGAGCATAAATCTAATGAATTAAAAAAAATACCTTGTATTTTCCACGCAGTTTAAATAAAGCTTTTTCTATCGAAAAATTTTTTTGTTGCTTTTATGGACTCAAACATTTATCTCACTTTCGAGAAATGTCCACATGAACGCTCCCATGTGACTAAGTCTGTGCTTTTTCGCTCGTTGCAAATATTAATTCTAATTACCTCTGAGTGTTTCATGTATCTACTAATAATGTAGGTTAATTAATAAACAACACTGAAGTCATGTTTATTAATTCAATTGTAATTTTTTTACCAACTAATTTTCCTTTAATTTTCTCGAAGGTTTTTGTAATCAATAACTATAAAAGTCGATGAATATTTTTTTAAAAAAATGTTAAACCTGGAAAATATTCTCTTTAAAAAAAAAATATAACGATGGTTTCGAATTGTGCGAATACAATTCTCTTATGTTTATTTCTATTAATGTAATATTGATTTTCAATAAATGACGCAGAAAAATAATTCGGTTGCGCCTCAGGGCGAAGAAATGTGTGAATGAAAGTTGTATGTTGGCAAGATCATGTCGTAAAATAAATATACACTGAAGCTAGCGAGAACAGCCGAACTAGATTTATCGAGCTTGAAAGTGACTTGTTCTTCAGCGCTTGCATACTTAAAGCACATCGATTTCCAATATCGCCGACTAGTCCGCTTTTTCGAATATCATCGGGTTTTGCCCTCGGAAAAAAGTAAACTCATCCATATACATCGAAATCAAAATAAGTCAACTCTTTTAACATTAAATAACGAAAATAAATTGCAACTAGATGCAGAAGTAAATACATCAATAAACATTTTCCCGGATAATTATAAAAATATTAAGTACAAATCATCAAAAGTCTTTGAAATAAATATTTTCAATTTATTTACGTAAATTCAACTCAGTTTCATCAGCAAGAGTTCGTTATCGCTGTGAAATAAATTCTTAAATTTATTTAAAACGTACTATTTAATGGGAAGAAACTTTGAATAAATAGAAACGTAATTAAAATATGTTTGAAGAAGAGAAAAACATCGTACTAGATATGTTGTCGAATAAATAGGAATCAGAACCTATTAATTTAAAATTTTGTTAGCTGAGAAAAGAAAAACAGATTGCTGCAAAGGATAAGTGGAAATAGGTTCTGTTATTTTAAGTTAAATAATTCCATGATGAAGATAAACAGAAATCACTAACGGTTTGGTCGAGATATTCAATGCTGAAAACTACTTTGCTTCTTCAGGAAAATATCAATATTAAAATATAGAAAAAAGATAACTTGTCGGTAAAAAAAGCAAGCCAGAGAATATTGTTCTAAAAAAACATTCACAGCGAACAGAACAATCAATTTTCGTTATTTGTTCGTTTACTTTTTGCAATCCGTTTTTCCCAAAAATGATTTATTTCCCGTGACCATTTTTCAAAAAAAATATAAAAAGAAATTAAATTCTGAACTAATAAATCTCTAAGCTATTTTTTTCCAAATTTTATTAAAAGGATTTTTTCCCAAAACTATTGTTCCTAATCTTGTTAATAATAAAACACAATGAATTTGAAAGATGACTACGATATTGTGAAAAAAATCAATTGTACAAAGGATTTAGGAAAAACGGATTCGGAAAAGTGTCCAAAAACGAGAGAAAAATTACATTTTAAAAGTAAGAAAAAAAACTGAAAAGAAACAATTTTTTAATTATTGAATTATATTGTGGCAAATTTTCTCATGGGGTTCTATAAGTTCAAAAATTATTTTTTAAATTATTTGTATTAAAGCCTTGTTAAATTGTCTAACAATCTAAACTATACGAATTGTAAAAATTTGAGAAAGAAAATTTTTGTCGGAATTATGGAACTTAAAATGAATTGGATAATTATCCTGTAGTTGGGGCTATTTTAAGCAAAAAAGTTTATTTATTTATAAAGTGGTCTAACAATTTTTCCTGATCTTTTTGGATACATGACATTTTTATGTGGACTTTCTAGAGTAAAATGAAAAAAGGAACTGAAAAAATACTTTTTTTTGGTTATTTAAAATTTTTTCTTTCTCTAACCTCAACAATTTTAATTTTATATCCATAGTTCCTTTAGGGAAAATATTTTATGTAAAAAAGCAAAGCAATTGGTGTTTATAAAGTACACATTTAACAGAAATTTTAGCAATAACAGTTTTTTCATTTTTTGGGAGTTTATCGAATTTTTTATGTGACTTTTTTAATTGTCATTTTCTAGCTATTGTTCCTGAAGAAAAAATATATTACAACAAAAACCAAATCGATTGATCTATGTTCATAAAGTATTTATTTTCTTGAAAATTAGTAGAACTAATGTTAATTTTTATATTAAAGAAATTTAATTTTTGTTGTCATTTTTAAATTTATTGCTTTCTCTACATTTTGTTGTTTTTATATAAGCAAAATATTCACTAATTACTATTATTATCTGTGTATTAATAATTCTTTCAAAATTTGCGTAAACAGTCTCCTTAATTATTTGTCGAATTAAACAAAGTGTAAAATGTTTTTTTTTTCAACAAACATTTGAAATGTAGTTATAATATTTCGAAATTTCGAAATAATAATTACAATGTGCAGTAACTAGCGCATTAATTTAAAATTATAGAACATCTCTCTTCTGTTATCTATACATTAATCCAAATAGGTCATTCTTCGGATTATTTACATTCAAAAACTAGATTTGTATGGAATTATTTTTTTTTAATAGGTACTGAAAAATACATGCGTATTTTTTGTATTTCGTGTTTTGATGAAAATAACAGAAGTTATAAATTATGATTGAAATTTGATGTTTTCAACAAATGGGTATTTTTTGAATTTAAAAAAAATTATTTAATTTTTTGAAAATTAAAAAAATTAATTTTAATGTAAAATTTAGACAAACTTGGGACAAGAAGACCTTTCTAATGCTATTTTAATTAATTCTACAAAGTTTGCTGTCAAAATATTTATTATTTTAAGAGAAAGTTTAGGGACAAATTTAAGTTATGTTGTTATAATAGCTTCAAACTCTATACTCTGAGCTAAGAAATTGCAAAAATCAATTAAAAGAAAAAATAACACAATATACGTAAAAACATAAAAAAATCCCTTATTTTTAAATGATTATGTTGACACAAAGATTTTTGGAAATCAATAACGTCTTTCTTTGAGAAAAACAATTTTTAACTTTAATTTTCTCTTTTGAGCTACTTTCATTTCATATACATAATTTTTTGTTGCACATTTGAAAACTTAAATTTTGCAGTAAATTTCACGCAGCACATTGTTTTCAATTTCTTGTTATTAAAGAAAAATATGCGTTCAAAAGGTATCCTTTTGTTGAAAAAATCAAATTTCAATAAATTATAACCTCTACAATTTTCATCAAATCACGAAATACAAAAAATACGTATGTATTATTTTCCAGTATACTCTCTAAATTTAAATTATTTAAAAATAACCAATTTGAAAGCAAAAACTCAGTCACTAATTCAAATAGTTATATTTCTGCTAACCATTTAGTAAAGAAGCAGAGGTCATTTCATGAACATTTTGCGATTTATTCTTTGAAATTTGAACAGAACCTAACCTTTATATAGATCAAATTATTTGTTTTGAAGCAAGGAATTTGATTTTTCATATATTTAGTGCAATTTATAGCTTAAAAAATTTTCCCTAAAAAATAAACCAAATTTAAAAAAAAAATTTTTTTTAAATTTGTATTGGTTATATTTAAAAAGTCTTGTGTATGATTCCAGATTTTAATAGTACAAACAACCATACCAAATTTCTCGAGTTATTGTGTTTACAAAAAAACTACATCCGCGCACACAAACACACACAATACAAATACACATACATACATCCAGAATTTTGATCAGGAACTCATATAAAACATTTCCAGATGAAGGAAACTTAATTTGAAGCATTTGAAAAAAATTGTAAATTTGAACGAATACAAAGCATCCTCCATGAGGAAGCAAAAGTAAATAATTATTAGTCAAATTCCTTTTGCTTCCTCATAGAGAAAACTTTGTGATTCTTGGAATTTTCGATTTTCCAAGAATAGTCTAAATCGACTCAGTTTCATATAAAAAGCGTAAATTTTCATTTTTTAGCAAATGTCCAGATGTGTGTGTTTATATATGTGTGTGTATAGCCTTTTTTTGACGCCAGGATATCTCGAGAACACTTCAACAGATTTCAAAAAAAAATTTGTATGGCTTACTAAGCTTATTAATATCTAAATTTGGACACAAGGATTTTTGAAAATACCAAATCAAATTTTCTTGGGCACCTTTTTTCATAAAAATAATCGTTTTTTAACAAAATTTTCTTTACTGTTAAAAGTACAACTTACTAATTACGAAAATCATATTCCCTATCTCAAAACGGATCAATTTACCTATATAAAGTTTATAATTGATCAAAAATTCGTAAAATAATTCATCTTTATTTATTTTTTTGCATTTAAAGTTATTATTTTTTAACATTATACTCTTTTTCTTCTGTAATTTTTATTTTTAAATCATAAGTCCTTTGGATAAAATATTTAAGATTAAGAAACGAACTAACTGGTATATATAAAATATATTTTTTCTGGAAATTGGTAGATTTTTGATTAATTGATTTTTTGCATAATTAAAATCTATTGAATCCTCCATAAGAAAGCAGAGTATTTTTCTTATATGGAAGCAAAATATTTATGTAGGAATATAATTTTCACCTAGTGTAGTTATTTTTTTAATTACCCCACCGGACAAAATTGTGGGACCACTTACAAAAACCGTATTAAAAAGATGAACGTCTTTAAATGTTGATAACTCTGTTAGAAGGTAGCATAATTTAATTTTTTAAAGATCATTGGAAAGATTTTTAAATTTTCGTTAAATAGTCTTACCTTGAAGATTTTCTGAATAATAGAAACGGAGATTTGATGAGATAAAGACAGGTGCATTTTCGTTTTCAGTGATTTTTCATTGCTCAAGTTTTTTGAACTGCATTTTCAAGAGAAATAATAGAAAATTTTGGAAATTAAGCTAAATAAAACCTTAAACTTTTAACTTTAAAATAAGCCAAAGAAAACTGAATTATCTTGATTGGTTTGAAAGTTATATGTGAAATTTTTAACACATCGATTTTACTGTTTGCCCCTCTTCTCCATGTATTTTGTATCAGGCAGCCGAAAGTCAAACTAGCAGAGTAATTGTTGCGTTTTTTTGAATTATATTTTTACTTATAACTTTTGAACCATCCAAGTTATTTAAGTTTAATTAGGCTTATTTTGAAGTTAAAAATTCAAGGTTTTATTTAGCTTAATTCCAAAATATTCCTATTATTTTTCTAGAAGATGCATCCCACTAAACTTGAACAATGAAAATTCACTGAAAACGAAAAATTCACCTGTCTTTATCACATCAAATCTTCATTTCTGTTAATCAGAATAGCTTTAAGCTCAGACTATTTGGAGGCAAATTTTATAAGCTTTCCAATGGTCTACACAAAATTTATTTTTTGTTATTTCTAACAGAGTTATCAACATTTAAAGATGTTCAACTTTTTAATACAATTTTTATAAATGGTCCGACAATTTTGTCCAGTTGTGTATAGTCATATTTGACTAATAATTAGTTATTTTTAACAAATTCAGATTTAGAAAGTATATTAAAAAAAAAATGATTCCAGACAAATCTAATTTTTGAATATTAAAAATCCGAAGAATACCCCAAATATTCCCCCATTTTCGAAAACATTTAAATCTTATTTTAACATATTCTCATTTTTAATCACTGTCTGCAAATAATCGTCCAGCATTTCTGCATAAAATGTCGCATTTAACTGTGCTCGGTATTGACTGAATAAATTAAATTTATCGGATTTCAACCAGAAATACATTGAAAAGAGAATTGCAAAAGACGTTATCGAAAACGTTTGCCCTTAAATCTATGATATCCAGCCAATAATAATTTCCTGTTCTGATTTCCTTTTCATCTGGCATATGGACTCGCGTGCACGAAACACGTTTTCCCGGCGCACTTCCTATCGGCAGAGAATTATACACACAGTGAAACTTACCGGCTATGATCAGACAGCAGACGAGCATCATCACAGGCGCTCGCTCGATGCGTGTTGTATGCTTTCTATAACGAGGGCACCTCTTCTCCTTTTTCCAAGGAAGCTTCCAACTCAGACAGAGTTCTCAATCACAATTTTTAAGCTGATGATTAAACCAAAACCGCACACCAAAGATGTTACAAAAACAGCAATTGGGAGAGAAAAAAAGAAATTGTCGAAAGTCTGCGCGCAAACGGAATTGAGTGAGAAAAAAGATGAGGAGATGAGTGCGATAGGTCAGGGAAAAGCCGGGGCGAATTGGCGGTCATACGTGATGCCCCGTGACTTAGAAATCGCGCGAAACATTCACTGAGCGAGAGTCTTTGCCCCCCGGCACCACCGGCTACGACTGTTCGTGTTCACGAACCCTCGGAGTGGCGCAAGCGCCGAGCTTGCAAATCGTTCCTCTTGCTACACAATTTACCCTCTCTCTCGGTGCCTCTCTCTCTGTTTCATCATTGCAGCATCCCTTTGTCTCAGTTGCCACCCTCGCCGGGTGTCTGCTCTGGGTTTAGCCCCGAGGGTGGGGATAAGGGGTAGCTGCGTAGCTCGTAGGTAGGCAGGTGCTACAAAGAGTGAAAGACAGGAAGAAAGAGCGAGGGACGAGGGTGGGGAGGGGTGGAAGGGTTCCGAGATGAGAGGCAGAGAGCACACAAAGCTTTGGAACTTTATGACGTAAATACGAGTTCGCAAAACCGCGGGCTACTTCTTATTCTCATTCTCATTCTCTCTCTTTCTCTGTCTTTTTCTCTCCTCTTCTGCGCTTTCTTTTGCCTCCGAGAGTTTTCTCCTGTCGCTTCCTGATGCACCTTCTTTTTAATCCCATTGTTTTCAAGATTCTGGACTTTTCCTGTTTTCTCGCTTTTTGTATCGGGATATATGCTGCCGAGGTTCTTCAAGCAGGAATTTCATGTTTTCGTTCTGGGAGTTTATCGAGTTTCGCATTTGACTTCTAGACTGGTTTATCCGGTTATGAACGTGGTAAATTTAATAAAAAAAAAAAAAAAACAATCTAGAATTCAATCAATTGTAAGAAATTTCGTGTTTATATTTGTATATAAATTTTTTTTTCGAATTGAAGAAGGCTTCAATAAATAATTAAAAAGGATTTGAGACTAAAATAGTAAATTTCCATCCATATAATTTAATTATCAAAATAAATATTTAATAATAACATAACTTAGTCACGCTGCAAACATATACGCTGTAATGATCCTAACTATTTTATTTTATATACTAAATTTAATTTATATTTTAAATCGCAAAGTTAATTTTTAAATTTTTAAATTGAGCCAAAATAATACTATTATTAATTATTTGCTATTTTTCCAAAAATAATTACAATGATATTTTCCAATAAATAAATATTTATATTCTAAATGTAAATTAAATTATACAATTTTATTTTCAGAAGTTTTAAATTTAATATCATGAGAAAGTTTCTTTTGAAAACTAAGTAATTAATTAATGTAATTGCTTTGAGCCATCTCAGTGTAAACAGAATGAAAACAATAGACTCTCATTATTGGCACGTTAATATATTATCAAATTCGACAATTCTACAAATTAGTCTTAGGAACGCAATTTACATATTTTTAACAAATTATAAATTTCTAATTTTTATAAATTATAATTAACAATCGATAAAATACCATTTTATTACAAACAAAAAAAGTCACTCCACATTTTTTTCTTTTGTTCGTTTATCTTTAAAGGCCGCCAATTCAATTATAATTTAACAATATTAAATATTTTACTTTACCAAAATTCAATGAGAATGGTTGCGTTACAAAGCATACAAATAGGGAATGAAGATAGCCGAGTCATAAGATGAAAATAATAATTCTGGAAGCGATCCTCAATTTTTAGGCCACTCAGAGGAAAGCTTCCTTAATCGTACAATTTCTGGATATACGGAGAAGAGATCTTCCTTCCGTCTCAAAGATAGTTTTTAAAGATCAATATTAATATGATGCTTCTATCAACAATTGATCTTTATTCCGTGTAAAGGTGCCACGCTGTTAAATTTAACATAATTATGACTTATCAATTGACACAGAATTAAAATATTATAAAAATTTTAATTTACCTGAACAATGGAGCTTTTTTTTCTTATTTATTTAAATTGTTTTATTATATATATATATACTGTTCATACATGACACTTTTCACTTTAACTTATATTCCTTATATTATTTTGTTTAAGTTTTAAAATAACTATTTAGTATAATTAGATTTCAATGAATTGGTGTAATTTAGTTAACGTCTCAAGAATGAAAGCAAGATCTCCTCGCACGCATTCTTCATCGACCCCACTTTTACAATCGTTAATAATCGGTTTTCCGAATTCTGTCGAAAATATCACTCATACCATGAACATAATTAAATATACTTATAAAGACATACATACAATCCGTTAATTGATTCATTACAACGCATTTTATATTTAAAAATATCAATAAATAATAACCGCAAGATTGAGGCCTGAGAATAAGTTTTTAACAAAATAATAGAATATATTATCCTATCCTATTCTAAAAAAAACAGACGTTGTGGTTAACTTCAGACGTTTAACTCCATTTCCGAGTCTCCCATTGGTCAGTACATATCAAACCTCACTATCAGTAGTTATCAGTTTTGATTTTGTGTTTTGCAGACGAATTAAAATCTTGTAATTAAATATTGTAACTTCAAGTTTATTTTATAAAATTTCTTATAACGTTAGCAATCTAAAATAACAAAAAATTTTATTAAAATTGTTAATACATAGAAATTAGCTTTGACCTTGACTTCCCTATACGAGAACCTTTTCGACCAACTTCAGAGGTGTAACACGTTTTATCGGGCTTCTGATTGGCTAGCAGATTTTCGATTATTTTTGTCAACAATAACATCACAGTTTAGACGTTTATTTGGAGTATTTTTCAATATATTTAAAATCTTCGTTTAATAAATAATTGCATTTTATTAAATAATATTAAATTAAAAATAAAGTAAATTCTAATTATTAAGAAGTAATAGTTTAAGAAGTGACAGTAATTTTAGTGAAGTTGTTAAGCTTATAGTGTTTTGAGTGAAATAATGTTTTGTTTACATTGGCATTCGTTTCTGATAGGTGAGTAATGATAATAATATTAATAATCTTTTATTTCTTTTTATTTTATTTGTAACTTATTTACCTGTTTTTAGTTCCATTATTAAATGTTTTTTTCCTAAAAGTATCATAATTATTTATATCATTTAAGGTTTTGATATTTCTTTTTATTCTAATGCACGTGGTGCTGTGTCGTCGGATATCTTTTCGGTCACCTGGAAATTGTGAAACTGGTAAGTTATAATAATTTTTAGTTTTTTATTTTGTTTTATTGTATGTTTATAATTCTTTAATTTTTTAAGTTTCTGTAAAATAAAAATATTTTACTTCCATGTTTAAGGTTATGTTTTTTGTTATCATTTTCCAGTTACGTAGTAATGGTTAGTAACAGGTAAGTATTAATAATAATTTTCAATAATTTTATTTCATTTTATTGTAAGCTTCTAATTTATTCATCTTTTTTCTTATTACATTAATTCAATAGTTGTATTTTTTCATTAAAATATCATATTGATAAATGTCATTTGCGGTTAGGATATTTGTTTCTATTGTAATTCAATAATTACATTATGTGTTAATTATCATTGAAGTTTTTTGACAAATAATTAATTTTATTAGGTTTATTTAAAACATTAGTTTATTAAATAATTATTTTTAATTTTGAAAATGAGTATAGTTATAATAAAGATAATCATAAAATAATTGTAAGTATAGTGAATAATAATAACTTTTTTAAATTTATTTTGTTTCAAAATTTCTAACTTATTTACATTTAAAACAATTGTGTTGTTTATTATTTACATTTTTTATTTATGAATTTATAACTAATAACAATTTATTACTTTTAATTAATATATTGAATTATTTATTATTGTATTGAAATACTGAAAATAATATTTTATTAATTCTTTTAAATTATTATTATATGAGTAATTTAAGGTTAGAATGTTTGTTTCTATTCTAATTCATGTGTTAATCGTTACTTACTTTCATTCAGAAAAAATTAACAAGCGCGCCGCGGCGCAGGTCGATCTCGTCCTATATAAGAAACAAGTACTGAAGGTAAGCGTTAAATGTTTACGGAAAAGCGTTAGCAGTTAACGAAAAAAGATACTTTTATACCTGGTTCCTTGGTTAGAGAGAGAAGATATTCGTTAAAATTTAACGAAAAAGGAAACTTAGATCATTATACAAATTACTTTAAAATACAATAGACTACCTGCAGGGTGTCATCATCATTCGAGCACACCCTTGTATAATCAGTGTTTATGGCTTTAGGAAAACAAATAAAATTTTCGAGTTTTAGTGAAAAAAGAGAAATTAAATTAAATTCTGAAATTTTACCTCATTACTCAAATATTCTTCAAATTTAAAATTTTCTTTCTAAATACGAACAATAGATTGAATAAGCCCATCGTTTTTCGAGCCAACCTTTGCGTAATGAGGGTTATAATTGGTTTTAGAAAAGGAAAAAATTTTCGAGCTTTAATGGAAAGAGAGATAAATACATTAGTGCGTGGTATAGAAGTGCACGGTAGTGAAAGTTATTAATGAATAGAACTTGAATGTGTATAATGTGGAAATGAATAATGCTTATTATTGTGTATTTTTATTAAGTGTTTATAATAAAAATGTGTTTAATGTGAAAGTGTATAATATTAATATGCTTATTGTTTATTAAGAGTTTGTGTTAAATAGTTCTTAATACGGTGAACAGAAAGTGTTTATTAAGGGGAGGTTTTAGTGCTTTTTTTTTAAATTATCGAAATTATTTTTTGTCTATTTTTGGTTAGTATAATTATCTAAAAAAACGGGAAAAATAATCTGAAGTAAAAAAAACCTCGAAAATTTGTATTTTTTATTAATTAACTAACTGTAGTATGTTAATTTTTAAATTAACAGTTTTTCTGGTGCACCGCTTGAAAGAGCAGTTTTTAAACTATAAGAAATGTTTATTGTTACATTTGAAGGGTTATGTGTATATAACTATTTATATAATTTTTTCTTATTGTGCTTTACTATTTAAAAATATTGCCGAACTTTAAGTTAAATTTTTGTAAATTTGGTCCTTCAAACTTTAAACGTGTTTTTCTCGAAACTGCACATCTTCATCTTGTTTACACTCTTATTTTGACACTATTCATCGAAATAACTTGAAATTTGGACAGCATGTTCCTTGAACGTGTAGTTTTCGTGTAAACTAGGATTTTTAAGATCCATTAATATTTAAGAAAGTTATTAACAATTTAAGTTACAAAATTATGGTTAAAAAATTCAAAAGTCTGTCATTCGGTTATTTTTCAATAAATATTTTTTATGCTAGTTTACACGATAGCCAAAATGGTACAGATTAAGAAAGTATTTAATTTTTTTATTTCACATTAACCGTTGCAGAGAAGAAGTGTAAACAACTTTTAGAGAGGACGACTTTCGGCAGCCATTTTCTAAGACTACGTTAAAAAAATTGTTTTTAATTACTTTAAGAGTTGTATGTTATTGTAAAACAAATTTATGTAATAAATATTTTATTACTATAAAAAAAATCATTGAAAAAAGCTTAACATCACTGGAACCTCCCCTTAAAGAAATGAACTGTAAGTGTTAAATAATAAATAATAAAGTGACTCTAATAGTAAACATACACTAAAAATTAAATGTGAAAAGTGACAGTGATTCAAATGAAAGTGTGCAAAATGTGTTGACTAAAGTAACAATATTTAGAAAATGTTTAAAATTTTTATTTTCTTCTTATTTTCAATAAAGTTAGAGAAATGAGGTAAAAATATGAGACAATAGCATGAGACAATGCATGAGATGAGATAAACATGTGAAACGATGAGAGAGATCCGGTAAAGTGATAAGATAACGAGAAGAGATAAATAGATATGAGATAAACATATGAGATACAGAAACAAAAAAACATTAAGACTTGAAATATAGGTTACTTTGATGACATGTAGGATAAAGAGGGCATTATGGAGTTAGATCGTCAAACATAAAAAATAAGATTATTTTTTTGTTAATATTTTTGTGCAAGTTGTTTTTGAAAAATGAGTTCTCAGTTAAAGAGGAGATATTTCAATTTAAATGATAAAGATTGGGATATTATTCGTAATGGGGATATCCTAAATGACAATCACGCATGTATAAGTTTCAGGAATTATTGGAACTTGCATCGGGTGGTAGTTTCCAAAAACAAATTACAGGATATTTAAAAATGTTAGATGAAATAAAAGCAATTAATAAGAATAAATCACATATTCAAATATTGTTTAGTGGAAATCGACTTTTGGGTCACTGGATTTGCACTTACTATGATGGAAATGAACTTTTTGTTTATGATAGTCTTAATGAAGGTTGTTTAAATGAAGATCAAAGAGAATATTTATGCAGGTTATATCCATTTAAACCTAATGTAGTTTTTTTAAGAGAACAACAATAACCAAATTTTGTTGATTGTAGTGTATACGCGATTGCGTTTGCTGTTTCTTTGTATTTTAATATTAAACTTGAAAATGTTGTATATAATCATGTATTAATGAGAACCCATTTGTATTTATGATGTTTGAAAAAAATGTGTTATCTCCTTTTCCGATAATTTTACAAAATTGTATGAATTTCAAATGGGCAATATTGAAGAAGTAAAAAACAATAATTTACCTGTGAGGAACGTAAAAGATGCAACACAGAAGGGAAAATTAGATTATCAAACAAATGACGGTTTTACAGAAAGAAAGGAGATAGTAGTAGTCCTTCATTACATACAAAAATAGGACAGAGAAAAGTTGTTAATATTCCTGACTAAGAGACTAAAAAAAGCAGTACTAAATATGAAAAAATGTATTTTAAAAGGCCTAAGTTAAAAGGAGAAATGGGAAAGAAAGACAAATATTAAATATGGAAAGTGTAAATAGTAACAGAAAATTAAATGTTTGTAAGAAAAAACATGTGGAAAATACGTCAAATTATATAATTGAAGTAGAAAAAGAAGGTAATAATTATAAAATATTAAAAACAATAGTAGTAAGAGATATTTTTTAGAAATTTTAATGAGAAAAGTAGAAAAACTAGAGCAGGATATCAAAAGGAATATAGTGAACACTTTTAGCGCGCGCTTTTTTCCTAGTCTATCTAATAAAAGACAATTATCATAATTTCAATGACAGTCAAAATAGCAATATAAATAAAATGAATATTGCGACAATTACAAAAATTCAAGATATAAAAAATAATAAGACCGATCAATTATGAGCAACAATAAAAATATACTAAAGAAAAATTGTGTTAATAAAATTAACTTATCCAGAAATTAGAGAAGATACGTTAGTGATGATCCATAACGAAGTTTTTATGCTTTCTGCCTTAGCAGGATTCTTGAGGATCATTTAGAATCTGCACCTCAGCTACAAAACTTTCGATCATCAAACGATAATCTCCAGAAATGGATTCGTGATCCTGAATTCATCAACTCCATGGTTGTGACTCCATTAAATTCGATATAAAGGTCAATAAACCAGAAAACAAACACCACACTAAAAAATAATTAGACAATTTACAATAACTCTCATTTTAACTTGATATTACATTTGACACTACTAATTTACATACCTCTAAAATACATGAACTGTTCTTAGAGTTTGGTGTAAATTTTACTATTATATTTACTCAACAGCTTATAACTGACTAACTAATAAAAATTCTGCCCTGTTACGAAAAGCGTCAAATCTCAGCTTCTGCCCTCTTACTCAATTATTATAGATACGTCAATTTCTCAATCGTAGGAAGAAATCTGTTTATAATTATTAAGAAGTACACATCTTTCAAATATTATTAGAAATAAATTAAATACATGACTATGCACCCTTTCACAATTTTGTAGAAAACGTATAATTATTTTAATAATATATTCATAATGATCCACAACTGCAACCTAATTGACCAAGTATCCCAATGGGAAATGTCTGCATTGTGACGACATTGACAATTGGAACAGTGCAGAATCAATGGTTCTGTCTCCGTTTAGCCAATTCTAGAAGGTGTAATTAATAAATCGTAAAAGTTCTTCAGAATTGGACAAAATTACGAATGTGACTGTGTAAGAAGGGTTCAGGAAGGGTTAAATTATATAGGTGAAATATGTAATGAAAGTTTTATTAGTTTAATCCTCTTACCGTAAGCTTGTCGCTGGTTTAGATATCTCGTCGAAAAATTCTAGGTAAACGCATACAAAACTAATTATTTCTTTGTTGTTTAATATATGTTAGAATTGTGTCTTATTGTTTATTTTAGTATGTAAAAAATAGGGTATCGATTTATGTTTGCTGTGCTAGCGCTCTTAATTTTTTTCTAAAACAAAAGAACCAATTTTTTTCTAAACTTTATGATAATAGCTTTTATGTGACAATTTCGGTATTTTAAAGAAAATGTTGAGATTGAACTTTTTTACCCAGTTTTATATAAAAAATGATTTTCTATTAAAAAAAAAAATTAATTTAAAATTAGAAAAAAAGGTTTTTAAATTAAAACTAATTTAAAATGTTAATTGTTTACCTTCTGCGTTGTAATTGAAAAGACAAAAGAAATTATTATTTGCGTTGGCTGCAATTTTTAAACTAAATATTAAATGAGAGGGCGGTTCTTATAAGACAATGTAAAAATGAACTTACTTTATTTGAAATTTAAACTAAATTAATTATAATTATTTTAGAAATCAGAGACAAGATATAAAATTATATATATAATTTAATTTAAGAGAATATTATTACAATATAATATTTTACAATTATTACATTTAATAAAAAAGAAAATTTATTCCGAATTATAATTGTGATTTTTCCTTAAGATTTTCCATGATGGTCACAGAAAGAAAAGATATTTAAATTAATGAAAATTTTTAAAATAAGACGGAATTACAATAGGGAAAATAATTCTTTAATTAATAAAATTTCTCTTTGGGGATTGGGTCAGAAATTACAAAATTATTTTACAGGAGAAAATTTCAAATTAGGGAATGGGTCAGAATAAATGCAAAGAAATAGGAAATAGTTATTTAAGCAAATTTTGAAATAAAAATACAAATTAATTCAGTATTAACAAAAGAAACAAATTCAATAAAGGAAATTAAAGGAAATATAAATTAATTGATATTGGGTAACGCGCCGACACTGCCAGCACTGACGCTGTATTAAAACAGTGTTTTTTTTCTTATTGAGTTGCTACAAATTTATTACACAAGACATTTAAGTGTGGAACATATAGTGCCGTTGGAAATTGTCAGTTCATTTACAAAATTTGCATTAAAAATTTGTCCACCCTTTTCAGTTGACATTACAGTTAAAAATAAAGCTATCGAAGTTTAAAAAAAACGGTTGGAAAGCTTATTAAATTTTAGCATAAATAGCCTATATTTTTACTTTACACAATAAACAGAAACCGAGTAAACGTGCTATAAAGTTTAACTAATTTTTGGGTTTTTGCAAATTTTTGTTATCCAACTTCAGGTCTCTGCATGCTCTAGCTTTGCTTATAAAAAAATTTGACTCTAACATATATTAAAGCTTAAAATTCCCTCTTAAAAATAAAACAAAGAAACTTTGAAAATATGAAGTCATTCTCAAGATATCATTAAATTTATTAAGTTATACAGTTGCATTTTTTGAACCACGATGTATGCAAAACAATAGCATCGCCCGGATAGACGCAATTCGTGATGCCCGGTATATGGAGTTTTTGTTTTGTTTAATAAATCATTATTAGATATTTATTAAGCTGATAAATAAGAACTAATTAGTTTATTAAAAATGGGTTAATTATTACAGCACATTAATTAACCAATTAATAATTAAATACAAAATGAAATATACTGTAAATTGAAAATTTATTATAAAAATCTGGCGCTAATGAAAAATAAATTGATTTGACTTTTATGATAGTTATTAATATTGTTTTAATTTATAAATATTTAATAACTAGTCGAGTTCAACTTACCTTCTTTATACTGAAATGTAAAATTATTAAAAGTTGAAACTTCTATTTTTAAAGTTGGAGTTTAAGTTTAGTTAATGAATCATAAATAACTAATTAAATCTATTTTATTGACTTAAGGGATTGTGTTAGAGTATGACGTAAATGACAAAGGCAAATTTCATCCGCAACTCTTCTCATAAAATATTGAATATTTTGTCACGAAACTTTGTAGACTTACTTTAAATATCATTAAAAAGACTTTTCTTTTTGTTAGAAAATTTTTATTTAAATAGCAATAAACTGATGTTATTATTATTGTTTTATTTTTACATAAAAAATTTAGTCTCAAAGGCACAGAATAATATTGTAAAAAATAAAATATTAGTAGAAGACATTTTCTAAAAATAAGAGTATTATTATTAAACTATTTTAAATATTTTTCATAGAAATTTTTTTTCAAGTTTAATTTAAATAGCATACAATTTTCTATTAACTCTTGGATTTTGAATTAAAATAAGAAATAAATTGAAAGATTGAAACTTTACTAAAAAGAATTTCTGTACATTAAGGGCATGTGATGGAGTATGACGTCACTTGTATAGGCAAAATTTGTCCGTAACTTTTCTCTTAAAATATTGAATATTTTGTCATAAAACTTGGTAGAATTACTTAAAATGTCATTAGGAAGGTCTCTTAGACCCTAGTTTGTTTAAATTTTGGCTCAAAAGTGATTTTTAAGAAATATTGCATTTTTTTTTATATCAAAGTTATTTACAAATATAAATTTATTATTAAAATAAATGATTATTTATGAATATCTTAACTACTATTTTAACATTTAAATTTAAGTAAATAACACTAGTTTACAAAAAAAAAAAAATTTTTTGTACATTCAATGTCACTATTTTTTTCTTATGTACTAAGCTTCTCGTTACTTAAAAATGACATTAAGAAATTTTTCTATGGATAGGTTTTCGAAATATGAATTTTTAAAATTTTTTTACGTTCTTTTCGGAGGTGACTTCACGTTTTAGGCCGTATCTCGAGTTACAGAAGTCCGATTGAGTTTTTCTAAGTGTCAAATTAAAGGTAATCAAATTCCAAACAATCGCTTTTCACATTATTTTTCCATCGGTTAAATCTTTTAAGTGATATAGTCCAAAAAAAAAATAGACAATTTGAGTTTTTGGCCCAAAATCTGAAAAACAAATTCATTCTACCGCCATGCAAAAATAGAAAACATCAAATTATGTCCAGTTTTAAATTTTTTACAAACATAGCTCACTTTCAGGAAGAAAAAAATGTATGGATGAACAAAATCTATGGGTAATTATTGAAGTTATAAGCCAGGGTACTGAAATTCTCGTTTTACGCCATTTCGGTATTTTACCTCCTTTTATAGTGATTATGTTAATTAATTTAATGAATACAATATCTAATTAGAAAATGGACTTTTTTCACAGATTTTAAATAATTTTCAGTGCTTTACTAATTCAAATTTGACTGAAAAATTTTTTGGAGTTTTTGACAAAAATTTCTGAAGAGGCATAAATTGATTAAAATCTGCTTTTTTGACAAGTTGAATCAGATGCGCAGAGGTTCAATTTTTATTGAAATTTGTTTGTTATTAGATAAAAAAGTTTGAAATTAGATTTACAAATATAGAAAATAAAACATATTTGACCGAAAAATTTTTTGGAGTTTTTGACAAAAATTTCTGGAGACGCATAAATTGATTAAAATCTGCTTTTTTCATAAGTTGAATCAGATGCACAGAGGTTTAATTTTTGTTGAATTTTGTTCGTTAATAGATAAAAAAGTTTGAAATTAGATATAGAAATGTAAAAAATAAATGATATTTGATTGAACAATTATTTGGACTTTTTGACAAAAATATCTGAAGAGGCATAAATTGATTAAAATTTGCTTCTTTCACAAGTTTCATCAGATTTGCAGTGGCTCAATTTTTGTTGAATTTTGTTCGTTAATAGATAAAAAAGTTTGAAATTAGATTTACAAATATAGAAAATAAAACATATTTGTCTGAAAATTTTTTTGGAGTTTTTGACAAAAATTTCTGAAGATGCATAAATTAATTAAAATCTGATTTTTGGACAAGTTGAATCAGATGCGCAGAGGTTCAATTTTTGTTGAATTTTGTTCGTTAATAGATATTTCTATATCTAATTTCAAACTTTTTCATCTAAAAACGAACAAAACTTAAAAAAAATTGACCCACTGCGCATCTGATTCAACTTGTCAAAGAAGCAGATTTTAATCAATTTATGCCTCTTCCAGAAATTTTTGTCAAAAACTCCAAAAAATTTTTCAGTCAAATATAATTTATTTTTCACATTTCTATATCTAATTTCAAACTTTTTTATCTATTAACGAACAAAATTTAACAAAAATTGAACCTCTGCGCATCTGATTCAACTTGTCAAAAAAGCAGATTTTAATCAATTTATGCCTCTTCAGAAATTTTGTAAAAAACTCCAAAAAAAATTTCAGACAAATATGTTTTATTTTCTATATTTCTAAATCTAATTTCAAACTTTTTTATCTATTAACGAACAAAATTCAACAAAAATTGAACCACTGCACATCTGATACAACTTGTCAAAGAAGCAAATTTTAATCAATTTATGCCTCTTCAGATATTTTTGTCAAAAACTCCAAATAATTGTTCAGTCAAATATCATTTATTTTTTACATTTCTATATCTAATTTCAAACTTTTTTATCTATTAACGAACAAAATTCAACAATAATTAAACCTCTGTGCATCTGATTCAACTTATGAAAAAAGCAGATTTTAATCAATTTATGCCTCTCCAGAAATTTTTGTCAAAAACTCCAAAAAAATTTTCAGTCAAATATCATTTATTTTCCATATTTCTATATCTAATTTGAAACTTTTTCATCTATTAACGAACAAATTTCAACAAAAATATAACCTCTGCGCATCTGATTCAACTTGTCAAAAAAGCAGATTTTAATCAATTTATGCCTCTTCAGAAATTTTTGTCAAAAACTCCAAAAAAATTTTTCAGTCAAATTTGAATTAGTAAAGCACTGAAAATTATTTAAAATCTGTGAAAAAAGTCAATTTTCTAATTAGATATTGTATTCATTAAATTAATCAACATAATCATTATAAAAGGAGGTAAAATACCGAAATGGCGTAAAACGAGAATTTCAGTACCCTGGCTTATAACTTCAATAATTACCCATAGATTTTTTTCATCCATACATTTTTTTCTTCCTAAAAGTGAGCTATATTTGTAAAAAATTTAAAACTGGACATAATTTGATGTCTTCTATTTTTGCATGGAGGTAGAATGAATTTGTTTTTCAGATTTTGGGCCAAAAACTCAAATTGTCTTTTTTTTTTTTTTTTTGGACTATATCACTTAAAATATTTAACCGATTGAAAAATAATGTTAAAAGCGATTGTTTGGAATTTGATTACCTTTAATTTGACACTTAGAAAAACTCAATCGGACTTCTGTAACTCGAGATACGGCCTAAAACGTGAAGTCACCTCCGAAAAAAACGTAAAAAAATTTTAAAAATAATAGTGGCACTAAATGTACATTTTGGCTGTAAACTAGTGTAATTAGAATCTTTGTGTTTGAAATATAGAATAAAATTTTAATTGACGAACAGTAAATATTTATTTTAATAATTACAATTGATTTATAAGATTTATGTATATGTTTATATAAATAATTAGATTTTTCTTATTTGAAAAAGTGAAATAATTTTTAAGTAACGAACAATAAATAATTTTTAAATAATTACAACGCATTTCAAACATGTATGTTTAGAAAGAAGATATCTTCTTAAATTTTCGATTTCTCGAAGTAACCTCCTCTTGATGTTTTTACTGCTGCACATATAATAAAATATATTTAATGTAAAAGAATCAATCTTTATTACATAGATGAGATGTCAATACTTTGAATGTTTATCAAAGACTAATTAAATATCATCTGACATAATAATTGACAATCTATAAACATTGAATTATTTTTTAGAATAAATGATTAAACCTTACAATTCGGCCATCCTAACAAAGTTCGGCTCGAAATTAATTGTTAGTATTATTATTATTTTTTTAATCTTGCGAACATTGGATTATAAGAGATTCCCGTAATATTCATTTTTCTGAGTGTAGTGAATTCAATTCATGATGTATAAAATTATTTTCTCTACAAAGTAATTCTAGTCCTCTTCTTTCAATTTTATTGTAAAAACCTAAGTCTGAAGAATTTGAATCACCAACACGATAAGTTTTATTTCTTCATTATTAATTTCAATTTTCACTAGAATTAATTTTTCCGCAAGTTCTGGATTGTTTCTTGTCACAGGAAGTTTATATTATCTTAATAATGCCTTTAAAATAGCAATTAATCTGAAGCAATAGGTTCAAATCCAATATCAATTGGATATTTAACAAAAGAGACATTAAAAAAATTTCTTTGTTTGTATCAGAAGTTCAGAAGTATATCACAGAAGATGTTTGTTAGTTCAAAACCAAAATAAGTTTTAATTCAGAAGTTTTAGTAAATTAAGTTTTATTTTGTACTTATGTCAGAGTTGAACAACAATTCCAACCAACATCCAACGTCAAACTGACATCTCAATCTCTTTTTTCAAACTCAAATTGTCTCGTAAATTGTAGTTAAAGTTAGTTCAGGAATTATGACAAAGTACTGGGCAAAAGGTGTTATCCCACTTCTGAATTGTAATAAAATATATTTAATATAAAAGAATAAATCTTTATTACATAGATGAGATGTTCATACATTGAGTGTTTATCAAAGACTAATTAAATATCATCTGACTGGCATAATAATTGACAATCTATAAACATTCAATTATTTTTTAGAATAAATGAATAAACCTTACACCTCCTCTTGATTTTTTTACTGCTGCACATACTCTTAGCATCCTGGCAGTCACTTTGTTTAAAAAATCTTCAGAAGTGTTTTTTGAAACGTCTTGCATAGCTGTTCATAGATTGTTAACATTCGTTACTCTTTTCTTTCTAATTTCACGATTGATTTCATCCCACAAAAGATCCAATTGGATTGAAATCTGGTGATTGTGAGGTATGATCCAACAGTCGTAACTTGTTATCCTCCTTTTTCTTATTTAAATATTTTTTGCATAATTTCAACGTATGCTTAGGGTCATTATCCTGTTGGAAGAAATAAGAGGATCCAATTAGCCTCTGTCCTCATGGAATGGCATAATTTACCAAGATGTTGTGGTACTCTTCTTTTCGCATTATGACATTGATTTTGAAGAGATTACCAACTTTCCAAAACGGCCCAAGAAGCCACCTTCATGTTTTACTGTTAAAGTAATACTATGATTCTACATACGCTCTTCTTGACTTCTGTGAACATAAACTTTCCGATGTCCGCGAAATAACTCAAATTTCTATTCGTTAGTAAATATGACCTCTTTCCAATCCTCTGGTGTTCAACTAATGTATTTTTTAGACCAGTTTAATCTTTTTATTTTATTGATAGGGCGTAGCAATGGTTTTTTAGCAGTGATACGACCTTTTAATACAGCTTTACGTAGACGATCCCTTACTGTATTGAAAAAAATTGGAGAATGTATGTTTGTCTTTAATTCTTCCCTTATGTTAGGAGCTGTTAATTTTCGGTTCATTTTACTCAAATAAACTATATGCTTACCTCCACGTGCAGAGATGTACTTCTTACGCCCACGTCCTGGATGATTTAAATAATTTTCGGTGTCGGCATGTCTTTCAAGAGTGTACTGAACTCCTTCTTAAAATTTTTTTGTTTTGCAGCTATTTCCCTTCGAGAAAAAGCCTTCACCCCTTAGAGTTACTGTTTTGTTTCTGAATTACAAACTAATTTCCTTTTTAACACGCGTTTTATCTTGTATGATAATTAAAAATTTGATAGAAAAAAAAGTTGAGAGGTCTCGTATAAAGTTAATAACAATTTATTGTAACTTGCCAGAAGCGTGATTTTACAAATACTGAACACATAAAGCGAGGGGAGTGATTCGTTGACTCTAGGCGCGACATCTATAATTGACTGGCGCCAAATAAATAATATTTTAAATTGAAATATCTAAATGTGTGTTTAAATGATTCTCTAACAGAAATGAATTTTTACTAAGAAAAATTAATTGTTCAGAAGGTTAAAAAACAATATAATAACATTTTTATTTTCAAAATAAACATGACCGGGAATATTTAAATAATTTAATTGTTAAATTCCAATTAACTCTTGAAAGACATGCTGGCACTAAAATTATTTAAATCATTCAGGACGTGAGTGTATGAAGTGCTTCTCTGCAGTGAAAATAAGAATATTGTTCATTGGTGTAAAATGAACCAAAAATAAACAGCTCCTAGCATAAGGGAGGATGCCAGGATGAAAAAAAGCAAGAGGAAATTACTTAGAGTAATCGAAGATTTAACAAGATATCTTCAAAAACATATATGTTTTAAATGCGTTGTAATTGTTTAAAAATTATTTATTGTTCGTTACTTAAAAATTATTTCACTTTATCAAACAAGAAAAATCTAATTATTTATTAAAATTTATATATAAATGTTTTAAATCAATTGGAATTATTAAAATATTATTTATTAAACGTTAATTAAAAATGTATTCTATGTTTTGAACAATATTAAATTAAAACGGTAAGTTAAATTACACATATTAATTAGATAATATTTATGAATCCAAATAAAAAATATCAGTTATGAAAATAAAGGAAATAAATAGATTAATTTTTAATGTACAAAATTTTTTGTAATTTGTGGTGCAGATTTGAAATTTGACTAGTATTAGAAGACATTGAAGGAATGTCTAGAGGATTAAATATAGTTATTTCTATTTTCGATAAAAAGTAAATCAAGTTTACTTAAGAGAATTTGAATTTAGGAAACGCACCTTTAACTATACGCTCCTGAGGTATCTTAGCAACTTCAATGGACTAAGTTTGTCAGTAACAAAAACAATTGCAGAGTGCTAAATACGAATTGACGTTGTTAATGAAAACAAAGCAAGGATCATTTTTCGTCAGCAACCTCCGAGGAGCCAACATCTAGGATTGCCAGACTTTAAGTTTATTTTAAAAACATTTTTTAATATTAAGATTATTTAAAATTGTGTAGTGCCATTTCCTTTGAAGCTATTCCATGACAATAGTTTGGATTAATTCTCTGTAAGCGATTTTTTTTAAATTCAGTATTGACAGTTTAAATGATTAATTTTCCAATTTAGTTTGTTTGTTGTTAGAAAGACATCTTGTATTTGTTTTCCTTTTTGAATATTAACTTCAATAATTTTCGTTAATTGGGTTTAATTTAATTTTTATTTATTTATTTATTTATAAAATACACGGGTCAATAACCCATTTTACAAAAAATTGTACGAAAATCGTTGACTTTAAGTTGTAATAATGTAAAAAAAAAAATATTATAATTGTTACAAAAATGTTACACTTTAATTTTGGACCAAAAGTGTCGCACGCAATTTACAAATGAATGCCCTTAGTGACATATCGGTAAATACAATCTGGTCGTTTAACAAATTTGCCTCTTTGCGTAGTCTGTACATCATGGAATTTTCCATATAATTGGTTCTAACAACCGGCAAAGCAAATAAGAGAGGGTTTCTCAATAATCTGACCGGTTCTTGCGGCTTTAATAAGTCCATTAACTCAGAACAATCAGTAAGACCGTTTATAACTTTAAATAAAAATAGCATGTCTGCAAATAGGAAACGTTTCTCAAGTAGGGGAACTTTAAAATTTTTACGCAGGTCAGAATAATCGTGACTAAAGAGATTATATCTTATTCCAGTCTGTCTAGCAACAAATCTCAAAAATCTATTTTGAACCCTTTCCAAAGACGTTTGATAACACTGTTGACTGGGTCGCCATAGTACAGACGCATACTCTATAATAGGTCGAACCAGTGCGAAGTACAAAACCTTTAATGTTAAGATGTCTTTAAACTGAGATGCATTTCTCATAACGAAAGCTAGAATTTTATTTGCCTTTCTGATTGTAAAAGATATATGCTCTGAGAAATTCAATTTGACATTTATTATTACCCCAAGGTCCCGCAATTTGGACACTCTTGAAATTTGCTGACTTTCAACAGAATAATTAAAATCAAAAGCCATTCTAGATCTAGAGAAAGATATTAATTTGCATTTTCTGATGTTCAACGATAACCCATTATCTGTGCACCAAACCATAAATCTATTTATATCGGACTGGAGATCCAATTGATCTTGTACACAGCCTATGGCCTTAAAAAGTTTCAAGTCATCCGCAAACAACAGAAAGCGACTATGTTTTAAGATGTCTTTGATGTCGTTTATAAATAATACAAAAAAGAGAGGTCCAAGATGCGAGCCTTGTGGGACACCCGATGTGGCCATAAAGACATCTGAATAATCATAGTTAATTCTGACCGAAAGAGCTCTCTCGGTAAGGTAACTACGGACCCAGGTTAATAAATTTTCTGAAAATCCCATAGTTTTGAGCTTAGAGAAAAGTATAAAATGGTCAATCCTATCAAACGCCTTTGAGATATCCGTATAAATGGTATCAACTTGAATCCCATTCTCTAAGTTACTTATAACAAAGTTGGTAAAGACTCCCAAGTTTGTCAGGACCGACCTACGTTTTATGAAGCCGTGCTGCTCATTTATTATTATTGATTCAAGTTTATCATAAATAAAATCAAAAATCAAACTTTTAAAAATTTTAGAAATACAATTCAATAATACAATTGGGCGGTAATTCACGACATCTTTTTTATCACCATCCTTATGTACCGGAATAACTATTCCTCTTTTCCATATTGTCGGGAATATTCCACTATGCAACGAGCGATTGAACAATATAAAAAGTGGTTCTATGAATGCAAAGCCGCACGACTTCAGTAACATAGGAGGGACCTCGTCTGGGCCAGCTCCTTTTTTTATATCTAAAGCTTTAAGCTTTGTTAACAAAGATTGTCTAGTAATAGTAGGAATGTCGATAATATTGTTTTTTCTCTGCAAAAAAACTCCATTCAAAGTGTTAACAACTGGGACAGTAAACGTAGAACAAAAAAATGATTTAAAGCAGTTTGCAATGTCCAAGTTAGAAGTGGCAACTGTTTGTCCATAAAATACCTCATTAGGAATTCGGGAATTTTCTCTTTTAGAATTAACATGTTGCCAAAACAGTTTTGGGTTTGAAATTAAGGACTTTTCAATTTGAGCAAGATAATTCCCATAGGAAATTTTTGATTTTAATTTGCATTCTGCACGTAATCTTGAAAAAATTGCATAGTCTGAATCGGATCTGGAATTTTTATATTTGATATGTGCTTTTTTCTTTAGACAAACCAACCGCTTTAATTCACTGCTAAACCATGAAGGGTACTTTGAGGAACCAAAAATTTTAAAACGAACAAAAAAATTGTAAGAATTATAAATAGTATTATAAAAAATGTCAACTGCATTTTCAATGTTAACAGTGTCTAGGAGAGTATTCCAATTAATATTAACGAGATATGTACAAAGTCCCTCCATATTGGCACTGCCAAAATCAAATCTACCCAGAGTTTGGTTCATAACATTTAAATTTACAGTAGAATCCTCATGAATCACAGTAAAAACAAGCGGTGGGTGAAAATGATCTACTTTTAAAATTGGATCAGTTGCCAATTCTAATCTGAAATTTTTATACAATTATTTATGACAATACTAGAAAAATTCAATTTCATGTCTGCATTTTATTAAATGTCTTTTATAATTTGATGTAATTTTGACTCTCTCTCTCTCTCCCCCCCCCCCCCGGATAATGTAATACTGACCCCTTCCCTTTTGTAAAATTTATTGTATTTTCAATTTTGACCTTTAACACACCAGTAAAGTGTGAGTTCATATTTAATCTCAAATTTTTAGGATGAAAATTTAGTTTGTTCAGCAATGTAGTTACAATATCAATCAATCCAAGGGAGTCAATTTAATTATGCTGGAAGCAATTTGATGAGGATCTTCAGTTTGAATTTGGAGAGTTAGCGCGCTGAATTGGGAAGACGAGAATACAACCAATCGGGGAAGTCCCTTGAGTCCTGCGAGGCCCAATGAGAACATCATCGACCCCATGGATCACCGAGACGCCGGCACAAGTAATTTTGTGACATCATTCCTTGGTCAACTTAGCCAAATGTAAAAGGGATCCTACGATTATCCTGACGTCGAAAATTGTGTCGAAATTTTGTTTTATTTAATTTTCTTATGTTGACTAAGAAAGTGTGTGCCAATTACGGATTAAGTCCGGTAAGTTTCAGCAATTTGTTTATTGCAATCTCGACAGGTATCCAAAAAAATTGTTTGATTTAGTTTGATGAGATTTTATGAAAATTGATTAAAGTTAATGAATCGTGTGCAAGATTAATTTTATCAAAGTTTCTTAAGGATCGTTTCCGAGATACTTGTCAAAATCTTTATTTGTGAGTACTTCGCGACAACTTACTAATTTACAAACAGCTGAGAGCTTGTGTCAAAATTCTTATCGAAATTATTAAGTTTTATTTTACTTAGAAATATTCATTTTATTTGAAGTGGTTTTCAGAAAATTTGCAATAATGAGAAAATAGGCAAGTTCAATCAAACTTGACTATTCCTTTCTTTTGAGTATTAACAATATCGGCCAATGTAAATTACGTCATAATGTAGAGCTTGTTGTAGTAAATGATAGCCTTTATTTTTATTTAAAACTTGATTGTGTCGGCTAAATTTGATATGGAAACTGATCTTTTTTTTTGGAAAACTAGCTGAAAATTGTCAAAATATAAATTGAGTAGTGTAAGTTATGAAAGTTGATTAATGTTTTTTTTTTAAAAATCGTTAACTGAATTTTAAAGATGTTTATTAGGCTAGAGTTGTTAAGACCTCAAGTGTTGGGGGTAACCAATAGAGTGATATTTCAACCTCAGATTCTGGTTAAATTAATTTTGTTGTTAATTATTTATTTATAGTTTTTTGTGTAAATTTTGGCCAGAGAAATTAGTTACTTAATAACAATAAAATAATTCGACGCGTAATATTTTATTTTTTTATTTAATTATTTGCTTATGTTATTAAATTAGATTAATTCAATAAAGGCATAAAATACTAAAAATGCGTCATAGTGTATTATAACAATATAAATAATATAAGTTACAAACGTAACGTTATCTTACAAACACATATTTTTTGTGCTTCTAGAACAAAAAACGTGTTTTAATTCCAAGAATTGAAGCGAGAATGAAAATTCTTTTAATATTTGAGACGGACTGAAAGTTATTGAAGAAAATTGTAGTACTTGAAACTGAAACGTTTCTGTATGAAGGTGATTATGGAAGAGGAGGTGAATAGCGTCTTGGCACGAGTTCGTGTTGAAAAAGAAGTACGAGTACGTATAAACTGGAGGCAGGTGTGCGTTGAGGTAATTGAATTAAAATTTGAATCGTCGAAGCAACGAGTGCCGTAAATGACAAGAGAGGAGGAAACAGCCGTGGAAACCCAAGGTGGAAACATGGTTTCCTTAGAAGAGGTGGGTGGTTAAGAGGGATCTCTCCCCTTATTTACCTTTCCTCTTTTTCTCTCTGTCTTTCTCCTTTCTTCATTCTCATTTCGAGTCTAGCTTTCTTTAAAGTGCGATGGCCGCTGAAGGGTGATGGAAACTTGAGCTTTTCAAGCCGAACTTGGAACTGAGTTAAGAGTTCTAGAGTACGCAACGCGAATGCCACTCTGCCGCCCACTTTGACACGTTTCTACTGCGGGCACCCTCGCTTTAGTTATAGGTTTTCATGAGGAAATTCATCTCTTGCTTTTGACGAACTTGTCTTTGAAGCGTTTCGCTGGACGATTGGCTAAAAAAGATTTCGTTTCATGTCACGAAAAAGTACGATGACGGTAAAGAACCTCTTTCTGTATCGACTGCCGCTTCAGAACCGACAGACGAATGTACTATGTACAAAGAGGATTATTCGAAGAATCAAACACCACCCAAGGGGAAAGACATTCTTTGCTAGCTTCAAGTCTTCTGGATTCTTATTCTTTCAACAAAGAATCACCGGACTAAAAGCGTCTTCTATTCCCCAGGATATGCTTCTTCTGTTCTGCTCCTTATAAAACTCTATGTTTCTCAGTTCTAGGAATATTTATCATATTTGCAAGAAGAAAGGAAATTCCTCTTTTTAAAAGGATATGTAAAAATATAAAAGATAAGGAAAAATACGTTTTGTGGAAAAAAAGCTTCTGCTTAAGAAGAAAATGAGGTTCTCCACTGGGATTTTTCTTGAATCGAATTAATTTTAGACAAGGAGGATGTAATAGGAAACGGAATTCTTTTAATGTTCCTGTAGCATTGATGCAAAAGGGTCAAAATATTCTCAGATTTCTATTTCAGAAACGGAGAAGAAATAACTAAGGATAGTTTTTATTTTTAGTTTGATTATATAATTCATGTATTTCCATGAGTTTATGTGTTTACATGAGATAAAGACATCATGCAACGAAAAGTAAAACGTACTAAGGAATAAGAATTTAAAAAAATTCTAAAACAGAAAAATGGTGAAAGAAAACTTTAATATTAGTTAAGTAAAAAAGAGTGGAATATAATTTCAAATGTTTTACAAACATTACCCAATGGTGATGCTGTACAAGAGTATAGGGTTAAACATGACGTTATAACAGTTTTAGTTAGGAACATTTTTTAAGGAAAATTCACCATAAAAATTTTGGGAAAATTCCACAAAATTTGTAAAATTTTTCCTAAAATTTTTTAGTGAATTTAGCCTAAAAATTTATGGAATATTCCCTAAGATTTTTTGGTGAATTTTTCCTAAACGTGTGTATAAATTCTCTAATAATTATTGAATATTCTTCAAGATTTTTTGGTGAATTTTCCCTAAACGGTTGTGTAAATTTTATAAATTTGAGTGAATTTTTAATTCCGCACCCGAAATTCCTGTTCTTACAACCCAGTATTTATACCTTAGATTTTATTTTTCACATTTCGTATTCCTCACTAGATTCCATACTCCCAATTGAGCATCTCATATTTAATATCTTAAAACAAAGATTTTACATTTCAGATTCTACATACCAGATTTTGCATCCTATTTTCAAGATCCTATATATTTAAATCCCGCATCCCATATTCTGCAACCAAGATACAATAATCTAAATATACTGATAAGGGAAATCTGTTATGTGGAAACTGTAACGGAGAATCTAAGTTTTGGAATCAAGGATGTAAAATTCGTAATGAGGAAAATGAAACGTGGGATGTGGAATCCAAAATCTGGAAATTAGAATGTGCAATGTGGAATATGAGATGTGGAATC
This sequence comes from Ganaspis brasiliensis, assembly GCA_037103525.1. Lineage (NCBI taxonomy): Eukaryota > Metazoa > Arthropoda > Insecta > Hymenoptera > Figitidae > Ganaspis > Ganaspis brasiliensis. The sequence continues at coordinate 1,358,664 of JAZKLR010000045.1, read as the reverse complement.
TAAAAGCTGGGAGTAAAATTGTGCAATGTTTTTCCCTTCATTTGTGTTGTCATGCATTAAAACAAATTTATTTGGTTCGAGAACCCATGTTTTGATTTTATAGTAATGTTGATCCTGCAATATGGAAGGATTAATTTATAGAGTTAGCTTGTATTAACCACTAATAAATTAGTTAATACATTGTATTAATTAAACTTAATTAATACAGACGAGAGTGGCAGACTGATTCGTGTTTAATGTTTACAATTATTTCGAAAATTAACGTGTTTATAAATTAATGGATTTTAAATTAATTAAATGTAATATATTGATCGAGTGAATTATTTTCTACGCCACCGAAGATATTTTTTAGATATTTTGTATTATTAACTTCAACTTTTTTACCTGGTGACCAACAACTTTATTTGGTACTTCTTAAGAACTTTCTAATTTCGTCTTAAAAGAAGTTTGGAATTAAAATTTGGTTTCCCTTGATCTCATATTCCTTTTTTCGATTGTTGGCGTAGGTGGTACCGTTAAAACGTGTACGTCCTTTAAGGATTCTTTCTCTTTTTTCTCTTTAGAAAACAAACTTTATATCACTATTCTTAAAAGAAGAGATATCCGATAGCTAGGATACAGAGACGACACTTGTGCGTATTCGAGGTACATATTGACTGTCCTATTGCCACTCCGAACTAAACCCTGGACCCCATCAAAAAGATATTATTTACACCTTCATTGAGACTTTGCTATTGGAAATGAAAACAGAAATTAGTAACAATGGGGTCGTTTACAGTTTGAACACAACCCTTTGACTTTCAATAACTCTTATCCCAGAAATGTTATGCGAATCCTCGAAATCGGTGCTATATAGCTTGAGGCACCCTCCGAGAGTAGGACGCAAATTAGTTGAGTAATCGATGCTTCCCGTAACTCGGTCTTGGGATTCCAGTCCGAGATCAGACGTGCCCACAGTTTAATTACAATACTCCTGTCAGCAGGAACGCGCGTTAAATACTAGATGCGCTTTGACAAGCTCACATCACAAACGTTTCACGTTGAATCCGGTTCAATATGTTCAACTCCCATGTCATATTGAGCATCAACGATTTACAAGTTGCAACTTCTCTTATATCAGTGCTCCTGTTAAATAAACACGCATTCACATCAAAATAGAGAAATCGAAGAAAAACTAGAATCTCTGAAATTTGTTGACTTAAACTAAATCTTAATTTTTTTATACGCTTTTTCAATAAATTATATTAAAATGTCTTAACATTACCTACACAGTTAAAAATTTTGTGTATTTGTGTAGAAAACAGTCCTTGTTAAATTTTTTGTGTTAAAATTTAAGATTTTTCGTGTGAGTTGATTTTACACATTGATCAAATGTCATTCGATTCTTAAACATAACCTCAAATTTTTTAGTTGTAACACTGTAATTTAGGTTTATTTTTTTGTTGTAAAGCATAAATTTCTTATTGAAAATTCATTTTAACTTCCAAAAGGTAAAATATGCTTCAAAATTTTCACGATTATATTTGACACGTATTGATCCGTCGACAAACAAAACAACACAAATTCTTATATTAAAAACATAAAAATTAACACAAATTTTAAGTGTCCAGTTAAAAATTCCTGTAAAGGAACCTTAAAGGAACGTTAAAGGATCCTGAAGTGTTCTTGTGCAAGATCCGTTAACGATTCTTGAAGCATCCTTGAAGGTTCGTTGAAGGATCTTGTATATTAACCCCTGAAGGAAATTGAAACCGAGTATTTGTACAGGTTCTTGTACAGGAACATTTACTGTACAGGATCCTGTATGGGATCCCACATGGGATCCTTTTCTCAAAATTTTTATAATAAATTTTCCTGTAGAGGTACCTACACATGTTCCTGCACATTATTAAGATCGTGCTAAGGATCCGTTAAAGGATCATGTACAGGTTCCTTCACAGGATCATGTATAGTTTCCGATGTAGTTTTTAATTTAAAAATGAGAACCCGTACATGAACTTATACAATTTCCTTCATAGGTTCTTGCGTGTTAGAGAAGGTTAATTAATGTTCCTTTGCAGGTTCATCTAGAGGTTCTTGCATATGTTACCATTACGATGAAAGTTCCAATATATGTTCCCGTATAGAGATTCTCATAAATGTTCCTCTATATGTTATTATTGCCCAATGGGAAACTAACGATTGGGGCATTAACGGAATTAATTATTTAATTATTGTTGCTTAAATCTCCAGCCAATATTTGGCAAGAAGGATTTGAAAGGTAGACACATGAGAAATGTATTTTCAGAGGTACAAGATCAGGTCTTATATAAAAGAGCTGAAGAAACTCGATCATGAGAAAGGCAGACCGACGCGCGCCCTATTCTACTTGTCGAAACCACAAACGCGTGAGAATCCTCGGCGCGCAGACGCGGCATAGATGCGGCGGGAATCTTCTACTATTTAAATTTGAATTTTTGAAGCTTTTAATGAAATTCAAGAAATAAAATATTATTATACAAAATTCATGCAAATTCTTAAATTTGTATCTCTTTCTCATAATTATTCAAAAATAATATGCCTGATTATGAGGAAAAACTTATTAAAAATATCCTCTGTAAATAAATATTAAATTCTTGAAGATTTGAAAAACTCTTAAAGGAGTGTCTTAAAATTAATTATAATTATAAAGTTATAAATGAGAAAAAATTTAGAATGATAAAAGTAAACATTTAATATTAAAAATAATATTAAGTTTGAATCACGTCAAATATTTATTTATTTTTTAACTTTTCAAAACAAATTATTTTTTAATAGAAAAGTAATTTCTGAGAACAAAAATTGGCTCAGGAAAAAATTAATCTTTGTTTGTATATTAAACAGAAAAAAACATTTTAAAATAAAAGATAAGTTAAGAATTAAAAAATATTAAACAAGAATTTAATTTTATTAAAATTTAATTTTAAATCACATAAATACAAATAGTCATGTAAGTATTGAAATTTTAAATTCACATTAAAATATGTTTAAATGAAAAGTAAAATATAACAAATAGTAAAGAATGATAGTTTATAATGATCTACCGTAAAACAGGCTAACTTCGCTCATGTAGTTTAACTTCGCTCAGTGGAAACTTTTTTTTTTAAAATTTATTTATTGTTATTTCTAGGATTAAAAATATAAAATTTGCAATTGCTTATGTTAATAAAAGTATCAAACTGTGTCGACTTTGCTCATTGAGCAAGTAGTGTGTAAAAGTCGCTTGTGAAATCTATATTTAAAATATTTTATGTTAAAATTATGTAATAATCTTATTTCCTATATCCCTGACATGATTTAGCAAAAATAAAATTACTGAAAAGTTGAATAGATTTTGAAAAAGTCAATTTAAAAAAAATATTCCATATTTGTTGGGTAATTTCGTTCATGAATACAATGTATCATTTAATTGTTTATCAAGTATCTAAGGTCATTTCTCAGAACAAAATTCTAAAATTTTATCAAATTAATAAACACAAAACGTGGTTAAATATTTATTCTGATGACTGTAAATGTTATTTAAATAATTAGTATATTATGCATCAAGGGAGGGAAGTCCGTGTTTTTTTGTCAAGCACAAATGTTCGGAGAACATTGTGCGAGACAAAAAATCGGCCTCCCGAGGTGCATATGCTATTTTCTATCACATATGTACGAAAATCTCGTGTTTCGTTCGCGTTAGCGGGTCAGCACTCGCAGTTTTCAGGTTAGTGACGTTAGAGATAAAAAAACTTCCGAACAGTGAAAAAAACTCTCATCGCGCAGGCGCATTGCGGCCAGGCACATTGTTCATTTTTCACTGTTCGGAAGTTTTTTTTATCTCTAACGTCACTAACCTGAAAACTGCGAGTGCTGACCCGCTAACGCGAACGAAACACGAGATTTTCGTACATATGTGATAGAAAATAGCATATGCACCTCGCTACGCTCGTGCTACACTCGTTCTTCGAACATTTGTGCTTGACAAAAAAACACGGACTTCCCTCCCTTGATGCATAATATACTAAATTTTTTCTAGTGATTGTATAAAGTGATTACAGATTGTAAACTAACATATTTTTGTTGTTAAAAATTAAAGTCATTAAAGTTGATCGAAATTACCCCACAATGAGGTATAATTTCGCTCACAGAAAAAGATATATTAAATAGATTTACGCAATATATAGTAATTTTTTTACTTCGTGAAATTAAAGAGGAAGAGTCAGAGATTATATATTTGCAGTACCAAAATTTATTATTAACTTTTTCTTATACTTTTTTCAAAAAAACATGAAAATTTCAGCGAAATTAGCTTGTTTTACGGTAATTTAATTTTTTAATCCTTCTGTTTCTCACATGCGCAAAAATAAAAATTTTTTTGATAAAAATTGGAAACAAATTCTCTAAATTAAATTTTTGAATACAGTTAAAAAAGATTTATATTTAAAAAAATTAATGATTTCAAAAATTTAATTTTTGTTTCCTTATTAAAAAATTTTAATTATTTACATTCAGCTATTACAAAACGGCATTGATTTTTAAAATTAAAAATTTTTTTATTTAGCTCTAAATTAGTTTACATTTTCTTTTCAGTGTACCTACCTTAAAAATCTTTAAATTTTAAAACAAACATTTTTCTATTTGAACACAATCTTATTACTCGAAATGTTTATTTTTATAAATCAATACCTTTTTATAGAAGCTTAATTATAATTAATTATATTTTTATATTAGGATCAAAAAACATTATTTTTTTATATCATTAATTTTTTTAATCAAAAACTTTGTTTTAATAATTGTAGTTCAAAATTTAAATAAACAATTTTTACTGCTCTATTATTTCTTAAATTGAAAAGAAGCCTTTAATTCTTTTCTGACCAGGTTTTATTATCTGTAAAGTTTTGTTTTAAATATAATTGAAGTTGTTGAAACCTAACTTTAAGTATAAATTATATTTGGAATTATTATTCAAGTTTAGTATCTATTAATTTTAATTTATCAAAATTTAAAAAATTTTTTAATTTAACTTTAAACTTTAAAAAGTTTATTTTTTATTTTTAAAAACAAATTTCAATGTTTCCTTGTCCATATTTTTTATATATTCTGTATAGCTATATTAAGAAAGATAGTATTTTGTTTAAAAAAATAATTTAGTTAAATGATTCAAATTTAAAAATTGTTTACATATGTATATAGGTATGGAATTTTTTCCATTTTTAGTTTATATTCAAATTTAGAGAATTTGTTTCCAAGTTTCAGCCAAAAAAAATTTTTTTTTTGCGCATGTGAGAAACGGAAGGAATAAAAAATTTAATTAAATCATTATAAACTATTATTATTTACAATTTGCTAAATTTTACTTTTAATTTAATCATATTTTAATGTAAATTTTAAATTTTAATACTTACATGATTATTTGTATTTATGTGATTTAAATTTGAATTTTAATAGAATTAAATTCTTGTTTAATATTTTTTAATTCTTTATTTATCTTTTATTTTAAAATGTTTTTTTCTGTTTAACATACAAGCAAAATTTAATTATTTTCTGAGCCAATTTTTGTTCTCCTGAGTTATTTTTCATTTAAAAAATAATTTGTTTTTTGAAAAAATTAAAAAATAAATAAATATTTCACATGGTTCAAAGTTAATATTATTTTTAATATAATAACAATTTTTAAAATTATTGTAATATTATGAATTTTTTCCATAATATTATGAATTTATCACTCAGTTAATAATTATTGATTTAAGAATTATTTCAACTAAATCAGATTTTTTAATTTAAGAAAAAAGAGATAAGATAAGAAAAATAATTAAATAATTCGATTCTGAGATAAATATTATTTATCCTAGCTCATTAATTATTGTTATTCTTAAAAATTTGTGTTCTTTTCTTATAAAATTTAAATTAACATTTGTTTAATACTTTAACAATTTTTTGAATTTATAAACAAATTTTAATATTATTTTCTATTTTTTTTTATTATTTGCATTTTAAAGACATTATATACCTCCACGTTTTGAAACAGTAAAATATAAATACATAATTGTTTCAAGTTTTAATTATAAACGTACCTAATATTATATTCAATTTAATTAAATTTCTTTAAACTTCTGTAAACTAAAAGAGTTACAAATTCATTTTCAAAACTAGCGTTATTAAGCTCGCTCGCTGACGCTCGCTCGCTTGATAATTATTATTTTTTAATTGCTTATTGATTATTTTAAACAGTTTTTATATTTTAATTATTTATATTGTTATAATTAATCATTATAAAAATTTTATTAATTTAATGATTATAAAGGACATCTTAATTCTTTTCAATCTTTTTTGAATTTTATATAGTATGCTAATGATTAACGTTTCTTTATACAATTTTTTTCTTTATCATGTATTATCCACTCTAAAAACGTTAGCTGTATCCATCAAAAGTTAAAGAGTTATTAATTTTATAATGTTAATTTATTATATGTATATGTAATTAATATAACATTCATTTTTATATACATAAATTATTTCCAAAAATTTTTTGCAGTTTTTGTTAATAGATGTTGATTTTATTGTATTTTTTGCCACCTTGTATCCTTTGATAATTATCTAAAAATAAGTAATAATAATAACTGATTTTTTTTAAAAATAAATAATATTTTATTAATTATATAATATTCATATTGAAGCTATTTTATATTGATCCTTAATATAATAATGATTAGAAAGATGGAAGTTGTTTGTTATATTGGCGTCAGGATCAGGTGAAGAAAACAAAAAATTTTCTTTATATAATGTCAGACGTTTCTGCTCGTATGGGAGCCTTCATCAGTGACGTAATTTATTTCTAAAAAGAACAAGTATTGTTTGATACAAAGAATAGTGTTGAGTTTATAAAGTATAGACAATTGAAGTTTTTAAAGTATAAAGAATTGAGAAAAAATATTATTTTTATAAATGAAAATGTAATTAAAATTGTAATTAAGCATCATGACCCTTTACAGAAAATGAATAAGAAAAAATGTGTGAAGTTAAATTTTAATTATTTTATTTTTATTTTTATCTAAAGTTGAACACCAACTGGTAAATATAATAACGAACCTTGTATAGAAATTTAAATTAATCCATGTCTTGAAACAACACTAAGCACATGACTATAATAGAAGAAGTAATTGAAATAGTAAGAGAAAATTTTTATAAACTTGCCAGTAAGAGTTACTGGTTTCGACTGAATTTTTGACATATTGGTGGAAATGTGGGGGCTTATGGTATTTGGAAACAAGATATTGTGAAAATGCTGCGAAAGGCGGTGACCTTTTTTTTTTGTTTGTTTGTTTGTTTTTTTTTTTTTGAACGGAAAAGGACACAAGTGGTTCAATCCTGGCCAACCCTAACTTGACCGGTTTTATTGACGTTCAGAATTTTAACGGTGCATGGTAAAAACATGTGTAAGCAACGAATAGTGGAAACGGTCTAAATGTGACAGAAAATATAAAAATCTGTAATTTAACAAGAATCTAATTTTGAAAGGATAATAAGAAGATGTAAGGAATTTGACGATGAAAAGTATTATGTGAGATGTGTTTATTAAAAAGGAATCTAATCCTGAATGAATATGAACTTAATCGGGAATGTAAAGAAAATTTTAAAATTGAAGAAAGAAGTTGATGAATATATAGGAGATATGTTATTTAAAATAAAAATAAAACATCGATTTTATTTCAGATATATTTTGTTAAGGTGGGGGGGGGGGGGGTTATGGTGTAATTGAAAAGACTTTGTATATAATTTAATTAAGAATTGGAGGATAAATAAGATCTGTTTATTGAAGATTGAAATTATAGATTTGGTTTATGTTTGGGTGGTGGGGGGGGTGGGGGATTTGAGAAAAGAAAGAAACTTATGTAATTGAAAATAAGAATTGGACTATAAAAGAGATCTGTTTGTTGAAGATTGAAACATCTAATTTTAACAAAATTAGATTTGGTTTATGTCTGGGGGGGGGGGGGGTTGAATGATGTAAAAAAAAATTATGTAATGTAACGATATAGGATATCTATTATATTTACCAGTTGGTGTTCAACTTTAGATAAAAATAAAAATAAAATAATTAAAATTTAACTTCACACATTTTTTCTTATTCATTTTCTGTAAAGGGTCATGATGCTTAATTACAATTTTAATTACATTTTCATTTATAAAAATAATATTTTTTCTCAATTCTTTATACTTTAAAAACTTCAATTGTCTATACTTTATAAACTCAACACTATTCTTTGTATCAAACAATACTTGTTCTTTTTAGAAATAAATTACGTCACTGATGAAGGCTCCCATACGAGCAGAAACGTCTGACATTATATAAAGAAAATTTTTTGTTTTCTTCACCTGATCCTGACGCCAATATAACAAACAACTTCCATCTTTCTAATCATTAATTATATAATATAAATTTTTTAAAATTAAATAAAATTAAAATTAATATCATTTATATTAATAATTATTTTATTACTCTGTCATTTAATATTAAAATTTACATATTAAGGGCATGTGATGGAGAATGACGTCACTGGTATAGGCAAAATTTGTCCGTAAGCTTTCTCTTAAAATAATAAATTTTTTGACACCAAACTTTGTGGAATTTCTTAAAATGCCATTAAGAAGGTCTCTCAAACCCAATTTTGTTTAAAATTTGCCTTAAAGTTAATTTTTTAAAAACTTATTTGATTTTCGTAAAATAAAAAAAAGTAAGTTTAAGGCAAAATTTAAACAAAATTGGGTCGGAGAGACCTTTCCAATGATATTTTGTGTAATTTTACAAAGTTTGGTGTCAAAATATTTATTATTTTAAGAGAAAGCATACGGACAAATTTTGCTTATACCAGTGACGTCATTCTCCATCACATGCCCTTAATAAATAAAATAAAATATTTTTCAGTGATTTATTATTTGTTTGCTATATTAATTTTTTTTCTCTTATTTTATATTTTTATTATTTAAACATCATAATTGATTTTTTTCTTTAATTGTAAAAATTATGAGATTCAGAATGGTTATGGGCAATTGCCCCCTTCTCAAAGCCTTTTAATCATTTGAGAGATAAAAATATAACACTATAATATCGTATCTTTTTCTCCATCATGTAATGCCTCCAAGAACCTTGACTGTATTTATCGAAGGTAGAGAATTATTAATTTGAAAATGTTTATTTATTTTCTGTATATATATTTATTATAATATTTATATACATAAATAATGTTAACAAATTTTAATTATTTTTTGCTGCTTTCAGCATTGCATTAAACATTGCAGTAAACATTGGTTCTAAATTTTTTTTGTACTTTTTGTACTCATACAATCAAGTCGAATAACTTTTGCCCACTTTTAAGCTATTAAAGGTTTTAAAAAACGTTTTGTATTTAGTTTATTATTTATGTTACGAAGCTTAAAAATGTCTCAATTTAATATCAGTTCTTGATCTTTAATATTATAAAAAACAAAATCTAAAAAAACATACTGTTAATGTTTATAATTAATATTTTGATAAAAGTAATGTTTTTTTTCTTTATTTTTTAAATAATATTGTTTTCTAAGAGATTATCATGCTTAAATTACACTTATACAGGGATCACAGACTGTCCCCTATTCCCCTTTTTTCCCCTATTTCTAATTTTCAAATTTAAATAAATAATTTATCAAAGTTATTTTTTACTTAATTCTGAATTTGTATCATTTAATAATCGCGCTAAGCTATTTGGGAGAGAGGGAGATTGACCACAGTTTATTTTTTTTTGTTTTTAAAAGACTGCGGGTAATTTAAAATCCTAATGAAAAAGGCTGAGCTAGCCGCTTTTTAAAAGAAAATTATAAACAATGGTTTAAGAATATATTTATTTTTAGATTTAGAATTATTAGCTTTGTTGATTTTAAACGCTTCTGTAATGTAGAGAACACAAAATTTTATTCAGATAATTTGACTGTGATATAATTGACTTTCTTGAAATTCGACAATAGTTACATATGCCGTCGAAGTGCATTATGAAAAAAAAAACTATGTAACACATAGTGTGGGGGGTGGGGAGTTAGCGTAAAACTACTTTGGTTTTTCAGATATTTGTTCAATTATCATTTATTTTCCGCAATTTTTAATTAATTTAAACAATTTTTTCAATTTCCACTTATTCTCTCAAAATTTTATAACTATTCTTTAACTTTTTAAATTGATTCGTTATTCTCCTGTTAATTATTCTCGACAGTTTCCAAGATTTTTTTCATTTGTCAATTATTTTCTTTAATACTTAATAATTTTATCATTTTGTAATTTTTCTTTCAATTATCTATCTGTCTGCTTAAAAATGTAATTTAATTCTTTAGTTTTTAATTATTTATAAAAAATTTAAATAATGTTTTCAGTTTAAAATTATTTTTAAAAATTTTCTTTAATTCTCGACTTTTTTCAATAATTTTTTTCAATTATAAAAACTGTTTTAAATTTAAATTCAGTTGTTCAATTCTACAACTATTTTCTTCAGTTCTCAAATGTTTTTTTCAATTTTAAATTTTTCATTTTTTTTCAGTCACATAAATTGTTTCAAAATTTGAATTCAAATGTTTAATTCTACAACTATTTTCTTCAAATTTCATTTTTCAATTTTAAATTAATGTCTTTAATATTAAAAGATTCTCGCTTTTTTTAAATTATTTTCTTCTATATTCAATAATTATCGTTTTTTTTTCAATTACTTTTTTCAAGTTTTAAGTTTATTTTTTAAATTTCAATTCCTTCTTGCAATGTTGAATTATTTTCTTAAATTTAAAATTTTTTTCCTCTTTTTTCAATTATTTTCTTTAATTTTAATTATTTTTTTTAATTTGCAATCTAGTTGTTCAATGTTCAATTATTTCCAACAATAAGGTACTCCTATAATTTCCATAGTTTTTGAATTATTTTGTTTAAATTTAATATTGTTTGATTTTTTGAATTATTTTTTCTAATTGTAAATTAATCTACTTTTCAAGTATTTCTTTAAATTATTATTTATTTCCCTCAATTTTCAATTGTTTGCAACAATTTTTTTAATTATTCTCTTAAAATTTTATAATTATTCTTTAATTTTTTCAATAATTATTTTGTTCGATTTTGGATTAACCTGGCTATTGTTAGAGTTTTGTTTTCAATTTCAATTTATTTTTTTAAATTTCAATTCAATTCTTAAATTTTTAATTTATTTCTTCAAGTTTTTATTATTTTCTTGAATTTCAATTATTTTTGTCGATTTTCAATTCAGTTTTTCAATTCACAATCATTTCCAACAGTTATTTCTATAATTTTTTTAATTTTTCAATTTTCTAGTTTAAATTTAATGTTTATTGTTTAATTATTTAAATTATTCTTCTTCAATTGTGTAATTATCTAAATATTTTTCGAGTTTTATTTTCAATTGTTAATTATTTTCGTTATTTTTCAGTTATTTTAAAAAAAAATTTAATTCTCCCAATTTTCATTATTTAAATTTCCAAAAATTTATAGTTTTGAATGACAAATAACAATGCAAAGTTTCTCGCGTGCCATAGCGCACTTTAATGTTTCTAGTATACATAATATTTTAATGTTTATATGAATAACGCTATTTGTTTAAAAAATATTAAGTTGACATTTTAGTAAACACTAAATTTTCTTTTATTTAAAAAGTAAAAACTATTAAGACCATATTTAACATCTTCAATTTTTCAATGGAAGTCGCCATCATAGATTTTAAGGCGAATTTTGTGTCCCCTTTTTGTCCCCTATTTTAAAAAAAATTGCCCCTATTCCCCTTTTTTACTAACAATAGGGGCTGTGATTCCTGCTTATATCATTTGATAGCTAATTTTATCAAATTTTAAATTCATTTTTTTCAATTTTATATAATATTTTTATTCAAAATTTAAAAAATAGTAATTATTTTTGAATTTTTTAATACTCAAGAACGATTATCTTATTAAAAAAAATTTTAAATTATAAATAGTTCATTTTTCTATGTAGAAGTTAGCGGCAAAATATATTTTATTTTATTTTTTCAATATTATAATATTAAGTACAAAAAATTAGTTGTTATAAGTGTTATAAGTTTCTTACAATAAAAAAACGTTGCGTAAAGTAATAAAAATTTAACACTTTTGCAAACAATTTTATTAGATTATATAAGTGTTATATAAAAAAAACCCATTAATATTTAACAAAATTTATTTATTTATTAAAAAAAATCATATAAATTTTTAGATATTTAAACAATTTTGACAAAATATATGGGGTTGAGAAGCGATAAAGAATGTCTGAAAATTCGAAAGAATTGTAGCAATTACTAAGCACCTTTAAATCCAACAGTACTCTCCTAGTGCAATACAGCGCATGTTTAGCATTCATGATTCAGTACTGCGCATCTGTCGCACTCAATTTTCACTACTGCGCATGTGAAATTGACCTAGTTAACTACTGCGCAGGTGCAGAAGAAACGTATGACTACTGCGCACATGTGGCCCTCACGATGAACTATCTCGGACATGTAGAGCTCAATGTGAACTACTGCACATGTGTTACTGCGCATAAAAATGTATTTTAATCAGGAAAAGTGAGTAGACTTAATAGAAGTGGTGAATGAACGAACGAAAAATTTTTAAAATTTTCGCAAGTCAACATCATTTTTATGTATTAATGCACGATTTTGCATACGCAACTGCGTATAAAAATGCTTCACTACATAAAGGACTCACTATTTTTTAATATACCAAAAGGAATAAGTAGGTTAACTTAATAAAATGGACAAACTAACGAAAAAATGAACGAAAAACTGATTACATTTACTATAGTAAAGGATTACCATGTACTATGATACAACTTTTTCGAGAAATTAAAAACTCTATATTCTATGTAAATAATTGAATTTTTTTAAATAATTTTTTACAGAATAATTAACATAACAATGTCCAGACAGTATGTTGATTAATCCTCCCCCCATCCCTCTTTATAATAAAAAAACGTTGCGTAAAGTAATAAAAACTCAACACTTTTGCAAACAATTTTATTAGATTATATAAGTGTTATATGAAAAAAAACCCATTAATATTTAACAAATTTTATTTATTTATTAAGAAAAATCATATAAATTTTTAGATATTTAAACAATTTTGACAAAATATATGGGGTTGAGAAGCGATAAAGAATGTCTGAAAATTCGAAAGAAATGTAGCAATTACTAAGCACCTTTAAATCCAACAGTACTCTCCTAGTGCAATACTGCGCATGTGTAGCATTCATGATTCACTACTGCGCATCTGTCGCACTCAATTTTCACTACTGCGCATGTGAAATTGACCTAGTTAACTACTGCGCATGTGCAGAAGAAACGTATGACCCACTGCGCACATGTGGCCCTCACGATGAACTATCTCGGACATGTAGCGCTCAATGTGAACTACTGCACATGTGTTACTGCGCATAAAAATGTATTTTAATCAGGAAAAGTGAGTAGACTTAATAGAAGTGGTGAATGAACGAACGAACAAACGAATGAACGAACGAAAAATTTTTAAAATTTTCGCAAGTCAACATCATTTTTATGTATTAATGCACGATTTTGCATATGCAACTGCGTATAAAAATGCTTCACTACATAAAGGACTCACTATTTTTTAATATACCAAAAGGAATAAGTAGGTTAACTTAATAAAATGGACAAACTAACGAAAAACTGATTACATTTACTATAGTAAAGGATTACCATGTACTATGATACAACTTTTTCGAGAAAGTAAAAACTCTATATTCTATGTAAATAATTGAATTTTTTTAAATAATTTTTTACAGAATAATTAACATAACAATGTCCAGACAGTATGTTGATTAATTCCCCCTCCCCTCCCTCTTACAATAAAAAAACGTTGCGTAAAGTAATAAAAATTTAACACTTTTGCAAACAATTTTATTAGATTATATAAGTGTTATATGAAAAAAAACCCATTAATATTTAACAAAATTTATTTATTTATTAAGAAAAATCATATAAATTTTCAGATATTTAAACAAATTTGACAAAATATAGGGGGTTGAGAAGCGATAAAGAATGTCTGAAAATTCGAAAGAATTGTAGCAATTACTAAGCACCTTTAAATCCAACAGTACTCTCCTAGTGCAATACAGCGCATGTTTAGCATTCATGATTCACTACTGCGCATCTGTCGCACTCAATTTTCACTACTGCGCATGTGAAATTGACCTAGTTAACTACTGCGCATGTGCAGAAGAAACGTATGACCCACTGCGCACATGTGGCCCTCACGATGAACTATCTCGGACATGTAGCGCTCAATGTGAACTACTGCACATGTGTTACTGCGCATAAAAATGTATTTTAATCAGGAAAAGTGAGTAGACTTAATAGAAGTGGTGAATGAACGAACGTACAAACGAAAGAACGGACGAAAAATTTTTAAAATTTTTGCAAGTCAACATCATTTTTATGTATTAATGCACGATTTTGCATATGCAACTGCGTATAAAAATGCTTCACTACATAAAGGACTCACTATTTTTTAATATACCAAAAGGAATAAGTAGGTTAACTTAATAAAATGGACAAACTAACGAAAAAATGAACGAAAAACTGATTACATTTTAATATAGTAAAAGATTACCATTTACTATGATACAACTTTTTCGAGAAATTAAAAACTCTATATTCTATGTAAATAATTGAATTTTTTTAAATAATTTTTTACAGAATAATTAACATGACAATGTCCAGACAGTATGTTGATTAATTCCCCCCCCCCCTCCCTCTTACAATAAAAAAACGTTGCGTAAAGTAATAAAAATTTAACACTTTTGCAAACAATTTTATTAGATTATATAAGTGTTATATGAAAAAAAACCCATTAATATTTAACAAAATTTATTTATTTATTAAGAAAAATCATATAAATTTTTAGATATTTAAACAATTTTGACAAAATATATGGGGTTGAGAAGCGATAAAGAATGTCTGAAAATTCGAAAGAATTGTAGCAATTACTAAGCACCTTTAAATCCAACAGTACTCTCCTAGTGCAATACAGCGCATGTTTAGCATTCATGATTCACTACTGCGCATCTGTCGCACTCAATTTTCACTACTGCGCATGTGAAATTGACCTAGTTAACTACTGCGCATGTGCAGAAGAAACGTATGAATACTGCGCACATGTGGCCCACACGATGAACTATCTCGGACATGTAGCGCTCAATGTGAACTACTGCACATGTGTTACTGCGCATAAAAATGTATTTTAATCAGTAAAAGTGAGTAGACTTAATAGAAGTGGTGAATGAACGAACGAACAAACGAAAGAACGAACGAAAAATTTTTAAAATTTTCGAAGGTCAACATCATTTTTATGTATTAATGCACGATTTTGCATACGCAACTGCGTATAAAAATGCTTCACTACATAAAGGACTCACTATTTTTTAATATACCAAAAGGAATAAGTAGGTTAACTTAATCAAATGGACAAACTAACAAAAAAATGAACGAAAAACTGATTACATTTTAATATAGTAAAGGATTACCATGTACTATGATACAACTTTTTCGAGAAATTAAAAACTCTATACCCTATGTAAATAATTGAATTTTTTCAAATAATTTTTTACAGAATAATTAAAATAACAATGTCCAGACAGTATGTTGATTAATCCTCCCCCCCTCCCTCTTTATAATAAAAAAACGTTGCGTAAAGTAATAAAAATTCAACACTTTTGCAAACAATTTTATTAGATTATATAAGTGTTATATGAAAAAAAACCCATTAATATTTAACAAATTTTATTTATTTATTAAGAAAAATCATATAAATTTTCAGATATTTAAACAAATTTGACAAAATATAGGGGGTTGAGAAGCGATAAAGAATGTCTGAAAATTCGAAAGAATTGTAGCAATTACTAAGCACCTTTAAATCCAACAGTACTCTCCTAGTGCAATACAGCGCATGTTTAGCATTCATGATTCACTACTGCGCATCTGTCGCACATAATTTTCACTACTGCGCATGTGAAATTGACCTAGTTAACTACTGCGCATGTGCAGAAGAAACGTATGACCCACTGCGCACATGTGGCCCTCACGATGAACTATCTCGGACATGTAGCGCTCAATGTGAACTACTGCACATGTGTTACTGCGCATAAAAATGTATTTTAATCAGGAAAAGTGAGTAGACTTAATAGAAGTGGTGAATGAACGAACGTACAAACGAAAGAACGGACGAAAAATTTTTTAAATTTTTGCAAGTCAACATCATTTTTATGTATTAATGCACGATTTTGCATATGCAACTGCGTATAAAAATGCTTCACTACATAAAGGACTCACTATTTTTTAATATACCAAAAGGAATAAGTAGGTTAACTTAATAAAATGGACAAACTAACGAAAAAATGAACGAAAAACTGATTACATTTACTATAGTAAAGGATTACCATGTACTATGATACAACTTTTTCGAGAAATTAAAAACTCTATATTCTATGTAAATAATTGAATTTTTTTAAATAATTTTTTACAGAATAATTATCATAACAATGTCCAGACAGTATGTTGATTAATTCCCCCCCCCCCCCTCCCTCTTACAATAAAAAAACGTTGCGTAAAGTAATAAAAATTTAACACTTTTGCAAACAATTTTATTAGATTATATAAGTGTTATATGAAAAAAAACCCATTAATATTTAACAAAATTTATTTATTTATTAAGAAAAATCATATAAATTTTTAGATATTTAAACAATTTTGACAAAATATATGGGGTTGAGAAGCGATAAAGAATGTCTGAAAATTCGAAAGAATTGTATCAATTACTAAGCACCTTTAAATCCAACAGTATTCTTCCCAGTGCAATAGAGCGCATGTTTAGCATTCATGATTCACTACTGCGCATCTGTCGCACTCAATTTTCACTACTGCGCATGTGAAATTGACCTAGTTAACTACTGCGCATGTGCAGAAGAAACGTATGAATACTGCGCACATGTGGCCCACACGATGAACTATCTCGGACATGTAGCGCTCAATGTGAACTACTGCACATGTGTTACTGCGCATAAAAATGTATTTTAATCAGTAAAAGTGAGTAGACTTAATAGAAGTGGTGAATGAACGAACGAACAAACGAAAGAACGAACGAAAAATTTTTAAAATTTTCGAAGGTCAACATCATTTTTATGTATTAATGCACGATTTTGCATACGCAACTGCGTATAGAAATGCTTCACTACATAAAGGACTCACTATTTTTTAATATACCAAAAGGAATAAGTAGGTTAACTTAATAAAATGGACAAACTAACAAAAAAATGAACGAAAAACTGATTACATTTTAATATAGTAAAGGATTTTTAATGTGATTATTATTATTAAGGGGAATAATTTTAAAAATGTAACTGATTGAAGAAAGGGAGGATTCAAACTTAATATTATTTTTAATATTAAATGTTTACTTTTATCATTCTAAATTTTTTCTCATTTCTTTATAACTAATTAATCTATTTATAATTTATAAAATTTAACATTGGTTAAAGTAGATTTAGACCAATAATTTTTAATTTTAAGACACTCCTTTAAGAGTTTTTCAAATCTTCAAGAATTTAATATTTATTTACAGAGGATATTTATAATAAGTTTTTCCTCATAATCAGGCATATTATTTTTTAATAATTATGAGAAAGAGATACAAATTTAAGAATTTGCATGAATTTTGTATAATAATATTTTATTTCTTGAATTTCATTAAAAGCTTCAAAAATTCAAATTTAAATAGTGGAAGATTCCCGCCGCATCTATGCCGCGTCTGCGCGCCGAGGATTCTCACGCGTTTGTGGTTTCGATAAGTGGCATAGGGCGCGCGTCGGTCTGCCTTTCTCACGATCGAGTTTCTTCAGCTCTTTTATATAAGACCTGATCTTGTACCTCTGAAAATACATTTCTTATGTGTCTACCTTTCAAATCTTTCTTGCCAAATATTGGCTGGAGATTTAAGCAACAATAATTAAATAATTAATTCCGTTAATGCCCCAATCGTTAGTTTCCCATTGGGCAATAATAACATATAGAGGAACATTTATGAGAATCTCTATACGGGAACATATATTGGAACTTTCATCGTAATGGTAACATATGCAAGAACCTCTAGATGAACCTGCAAAGGAACATTAATTAACCTTCTCTAACACGCAAGAACCTATAAAAGAAATTGTATAAGTTCATGTACGGGTTCTCATTTTTAAATTAAAAACTACATCGGAAACTATACATGATCCTGTGAAGGAACCTGTACGAGAAACTTAATAAAAACTATTGTCTCAAAGCTACATATGTTCTTGTGCATGTTCCTTCTCATGATCCTTCAACGGATCCTTAGCACGATCTTAATAATGTGCAGGAACATGTGTAGGTACCTCTGCAGGAAAATTTATTATAAACATTTTGAGAAAAGGATCCCACGTGGGATCCCATACAGGATCCTGTACAGTAAATGTTCCTGTACAAGAACCTGTACAAGTACTCGGTTTCAATTTCCTTCAGGGGTTAATATACAAGATCCTTCAACGAACCTTCAAGGATCCTTCAAGGATCGTTAAAGGATCTTGCACAAGAACACTTTAGGATCCTTTAACGTTCCTTTAAGGTTCCTGTACAGGAATTTTTAACTGGGTGGACCGTTTAGAGAATGTTATTTATATTACATTTAAAACAAAATTTTCCACTATGCAGAATATACGTTATTACGTTTATTTAAACGTTAAGAACTTCAACTATATTTAGTTAGAATCACTATAAAGTGACAAATAAAAGGTAAAAATTTTTATCACACGAGATAGACCCGCGCGCCGCGGCGCGCCTGTTATTTTTTTCTTAATGAATGTTTATAATGTAAACTGGTTAAGAAAATTAATAAAGTGTAATTATTTATATAAATTGTTTAGAATAATTTTTAAGCGCAAAAACTTCTTTTTTACTATTAACACACCCCCAAACATCAAATGCATACATTATTGAGTATGCAAAAAAAATTTTGTGCAAAAGAAATCAAAAATTGTAAAAAATCAATTTTTTCATACTTTTTGCATTAACATTAAAACTTTATAGAACAACAATTAAAAAATCGTCTCTTGACAGATCTCTTTAGAATTTAGTTCTGCGTTAGAGGAAAGAAGAATTTTTTAATTTGGTTTAAAATTGCGGTGTAAAAGTCAATTTGAACCAAATTTTGTCATTTTATCCTACTGTTCTACCTAACCAGAGAATAACAACAAAAAATATAACCTTAAACATGAAAGTATAATATTTTTATTTTACAGAAACTTAATATGTTAATAAATTCTAAACATACAATAAAACAAAATAAAGAACTAAAAATTATTATTACTTACCAGTTTCACCATTTCCACTTGGCTGAAAAGAAATCCGATGACAATTACCACGTGCATTCCAATAAAAAGAAATATCAAAATCTTAAATGACATAAATAATTACGATACTTTCAGAAAAAAAATATTTAAATAATAGAACTAAAAAACAGATTAATAGGTTACAAATAAAATAAAAATAAATAAAAGATTATTAATATTATTATCATTACTCACCCGTCAGAAACAAATGCCAATGTAAACGAAAAATAATTTCACTTAAAGCACTATAACCTTAACAACTTCACTAAAATCACTGTCAGTTCTTAAACTATCACTCCTTAATTATTACAATTTAATTTATTTCAGGGACCGATACCGAACTTATGTTTCGTTTCAGTTTCGGGTTTGATACAAAACCAAATTTCAAAACATAATTTAGTTTTGGGTCAAACTGAAACCGAAGTCCAAAACGTAATTTAGTTTCGGGTCAAACTGAAACCGAAGTCAAAAACCTAGTTTAGTTTCGGGTCAAACTGAAACCGAAGTCAAGAACCTAATTTAGTTTCGGGTCAAACTGAAACCAAAGTCAAAAACCTAATTCAGTTTCGGGTCAAACTGAAACCGAAGTCAAAAACCTAATATAGTTTCGGGTCAACCCGAAACAAAAGTCCCAAAAACCTAATTATTTGGTTTCAAAAACTTAACTGTTACAAAAAACAAAATAATATAGACTTATCACACATGCGCAGTACTTAACTATGATAGTTACACATACGCAGAAGCTTCTAATGACATATACACATGCGCAGTAGTTTCCTATGGCACTTACACATGCGCAGCAGTTTTGTATGGCACTTACACATGCGCAGTAGTTTCCTATGTCACTCACATATGCGCAGTAGTTTTCTATGACATATACACATGCGCAGTAGTTTCCCATATCACTTACACATGCGCAGTAGTTTTCTATGGCACTTACATATGCGCAGTAGTTTCCTATAGCACTCACACATGCGCAGTAGTTTCCTATGACACTTACACATGCGCAGTAGTATCCTATGGCACTTACACATGCGCAGTAGTTCTCTATGACATATACACATACGCAGTAGTTTTCTACAGCACTTACACATGCGCAGTAGTCTCCTATGGCATTTACGCATACGCAGTAGTTTTCTATGACACACTTATGCGCAGTAGTTTTCTATGACATTTACACATGCGTAGTAGTTTCCTATGGCATTTACACATAAGCAGTACTGTTCTATGGCATTTACATAATCGCAGTAGTCTTCTATGATAATTACACATGCTTAATATTTATCTATGATAGATATACATGCGCAGTGGTGTTTTATAGTATTTAAACATGTGTAGTAATATTACAAAAAAATCTTTTAATTAGAAAATGTTATGTAGGGGAGAGTCGCTAGTTGTGAGGCGGCTCTAGTTGTGAGACAGTCGATTTTTTTTAACACGCAATATAAAAAAGCCGATTGGTTTACAGAAAAAAATTTCTTTTCATACGAACCAACTTTTGCGTGTACAACGAAGAGGATATATGTATTGTTTGTGTTAGATGCCAACACTGTGTGTGAGCATCGACTAAAAAGCTTTTTTTCAATATGTGCAAACTACTTTTAATTTAGTATTTTCCTTATATTTTGTGATGCAATATTGCATTGTTCCAAACTACGGTTGAAAATATTTTTTTTCCTTTTTCAAAATAGCGCCAATTTCTGGTTGTGAGACACAGCAAGTCACCAGTTGTGAGACGGTGGCTTTACCCATCTGGGATAGTTTCCAACGGCACTTACACATGCGCAGTAGTGTCCTATTTGAAGCGTGCGAACATGCGCACAAGTTATTTCACTTGCCTACATTGCGACAGCGATTTCGATGAAGAAAACTGATTGTCATATTTTAATGAATAAATATTATTATATAGCATATAATAATATATATTATCAATATATTTAGTTATTTATACAAAAAATTGTTTTGTATAAATTTATGCAAAAAAATTTTTAATTTTAGCATTTTTTTGTAAGCGTCTCACAACTGGACACTTTTTTTTTTTTTTTAACTAAAAAGATGTGCTCAGAAAATTGATCATAAAATTTTTGGAGTTCATCTGAACACTACACTTTCTATGAATAAAAGTTGCGTATTACAGTTACTTTTCGAACGGTGTATTTTATTTACAATTTCGTTTAGGTACCTATTTACAATTTATAGGTCAAAAATAAAACTCGTCTCACAACTGACGACTCTCCCTTACATTTTGAAAGAAATAGAGGAAAAGTGCAAATAAAAAAATGAAAAAAATAATAGGCATAAAGAAGTAGAAGTTCTTTTAAAATATGAATGTTTCCGGGCATTCTTTTTAAATAACAAAATTTTTGACCTTCAAAAATGAAGGTTAAAAATAAATTTTGAGTTTTTTGGTTCAAAGACCGGGTTTTTTTTATTTTTGTTTTTTTCAAACGAAGGCTGAGACTTTTTTTTTAACGCTCTCTGCATTTTACAGGTTTAAGGTTGTCATTGGTGGAATGACTATTTAAAAATGTTGACAAAAAATTTGAGTTTAATAAACAAAATTATTTATAAGAATTAAAATATTTAAACTATTAAATCATTGAGAACTTTCGAGTAGATTTGAAATGTAAGGTAAACGATCCAGTCGATGCACAGCTAAGGATATTCGATAGTATTTTATATTTTTAAAAATAGAAAATGAATAGTATAATTGCAATAACTATGTTACTTTGCAAGACTAAACATTGAAATTTCATGTAAAATGATTAAAAACCTTTTTTATCTATTCAATAATTTAGAAAACTGTTTTAAAAAAGAAAAGTCATTTGTACTAATGGTTGCACACAAAATTTTTCATTGTCCTAGTCGTGCAGTCCCAATCGCTGCACAAGGCTTAGGTTATAAATCACTTATTTCTAAATGAAATAAATGACAATTTTGTTCAAAATTTTTCATTTTCTTATAATAAATAATAATTATATGAGTATTTAATTAGGTTTTTATTTTTATGTTCAGTGAAAATAATATAATTTTTGAAATATTGTTCATAATTTTTAAACTGAAAATTTGTTTATTTTTAAGCTATGAAACACACTATGGGTCTAATTCTGTGAATAAGTCTTCATTTACAATAACACAGGTTTACAAATTTCAAACTTTTTTTTGCCAATTGCAAGTTTTCTGTTTACTTCGATTAATTTGAGTATTCTAAGAGAGAAAAAATGGTTTATATTGTTTTCCCCTCGTGCAGTTTTGCTGAAACAGAAAATTTCTGTTTTTTGTAGTGAAAATGACACGTAGGAAGAACAAGTAGTTTAATTCTAACAGGTAGAAGATCGTTAAAAAGGCAATTTGATTGAAATTTGAACTTTGATTGACTATAACTTGGCCGTTTTTTATTTGATTTAAACGGGTAACAGATGGTTTGAAAGCTAATTTAATTTCCTTTTTAACGATCTTCTACCCGTTGGAATTAAACTACTTGTTCTCCCTACGTGTCCTTTTAAATATAAAAAACAGTAATTTTCTATTTCAGCAAAATTGCACGAGGGGAAAACAATATAAACCATTTTTTCTCTTTTAGAACACTCAAAATTATCGAAGTAAACAAGAAATTTCCTATTGGCAATTTCACTGTAAACCTGTGTAATATACTTGTTTTTTCTAACGTCAAAATTGTTGTTTTGCTTTAGAAACCAAAACTTTCATTTCACAAAACAATAATAAAAAATCGACACTTTTTTGGGTTATATTATGTTTATTACAAATTTTAAAACGAAAATTACCATATATATTATTATTATTATTATTACTCATTTTACAAAATTTTTAAGAGTGAAGAATAAATTTAATTTCAAATAAAATAAAAACTCACGTTTTTTATAATCAGACAGGTTATTTGTATTTTCAAAACATCTTGAAACGTCAGTCAGATTCACTATTTTAGCCATGTTCAGGCACTAGTATACTTACTGTTTTCATGTACCAGTTGATAAACTTTAAATTTTATATTAAAACACAAAATAAAATCCACTTATCTTTTATAATATGTATTTTATATATAGTCCTCGTAAATATAAAGTTAAAAAAAACACGAATTTCAGTAAGGTAGTAAATATTTCATTACTTAAAACTTCAGCAATGTCTTGCGAAAAACATAAGAAGTTGTCACTTAAAGCACTCTAAAAACAAGTGTCTTATTTTGTCCTCACTTTTAAGACATTTTAGGGTATGCTTATTTTAAACCATTGAGAAAGTGTCTTAAAAATACCTGTAAGACGCTTTCTAAACGTTTTATGTCTTAAAATAAGACACTTGAAAGACACCTATTTTTACAGTGCGCGTGATTTCAGAAAAGTGTGCAAGTAAATAATTTTTTGTACCAAAACTAAATCTTGTTACTCAAAATATTAATATTCATTTCAATCTTTAAACTTCCACGTTTCAATAAAAAATAATTCTCTAATAGAAAATTCATTAGGTTACTTATTTTTGTTTAATTTATTAAGTAACGTGCAGCCATTGGTACGTGTGCAGCGACTGGGTCTTTTACCTTATGTATATTTTTATATGTGGGTGATTTTTCTAAAAGTGCCTTTTTTAAACATTTTCTTATTTCGATTAATTTTGTACAATGTGTTCATTACTAATTGTTGTCGATTTTTATAGTCAAAAGTTACCCTTTACTAAGTACTTTTAGAATTACTTAATGCATTTTGGTTTATCCGAATTTATATCAGAGCTGTGTAAAGTGAAAAAAGCTTCGGAGATGAAGTGTCTCCAAAAAGGCTTCGGAGATGAATGCAATTTAGCTCGTACGCAGGTACGGCTTAATGAAATTGCTTATGGATTTTTAATAATACTAAGAAGAGGCTAAATTTTGACTGAGGAAGTTGACAATAAATAATATTGTGTAGATTTTTCCTAATTTATAAAACACGTAAAACCGGCCAAAAGAGGCACTTTCAGAAAAATCACCCATGTATATTATACATCTTGTATTTTAAAAATCGGAAAATACTAATGGAATGATATGTTAATAACGAGGTTGATAATTATAGTTTAAAATTGATATCATAACTCTTTATTTTCTATTTTCGTAAATCTGACATGGAATTATCACAAACAATTCTTATAGGCCTTAACTCAATCATTTCTGAACAATTATTTGTAAAAATCTTTAAATTTATTAAATTAATTATTGGTATTAACAATTTTTTATATAGTAGCGAAAAACCACCATAAAACTAGAAAAATTACAAAAAAATTTAATATTACCTCCCAGTTATTTGTTTATGAGGTTTTACACTAAAATCGTATACTTTTAAAAAGTAAAAATTTTACTAATATTCAGTAGAAAACTAATAATTATTGGTAGAATTATTAGAGAAATTATTACTTTTTGATACTATCCGCACTGTAAACGTTTAGAAAGCGTCTTATACACAAGTTTTTAGAAAATCCCCCGGCTTTGAATGTATTCTTATCTACTTTACCCCGTTCAGCATCGAAAACCACCCTTCAAAATCATCCCCTAATGTGAAATCTAAAATTGACAATTTTTATTAAACAAATAAACTAAAACAATCCCGAGTCGAACTATTCGACCTGATTTCCTTCTGCTTAGTAAAATTTAATTCTAATCTACCACTTCTAAATACTTTTCCTCCTGCCTAAAAACTTCATAACTCTAATCACTTCTTCTTTAGTTCTAACTAACTCTTCGGATAGATTCGAGAATTTTCGTTGACTCTCGTCTCATAGACAATCATGGCTGCCAGACTTTGCCAAACACTTGGCGTCATTAAAATATTATCTCAAGTTTTGTAGTTCCGTGCTTAAAATTGTGATTACTAAAGATTTAAAACAAAATAATTGATTTCGCATCTTAAGTTTCAAGTGAATTATGAGAAATATAGATATAAAAAAGTGTTAGGATTGTCGTAAACATTGAGAAACGTGTGTTGTGTTATTTTATTACATAATTATATTTCGTGTATTACAATTAAATTGTGTTGTTAAAATATATTAATACCAAACAAAGTGATGTTGAGTGTTCAGTTTTAAATATATACAAACATAATACATAATAAAAATATATGAAATTTACAGTGATATACTTTTATTACTTAAATAGTTCAGTAAAATAATATGTTACTTGCTAACATTTCTAAACTTTCTTACAAAAATACATGATGATTGTATTTAAACAGTAGAATGAATAAATTTCTAACGATTAAAATCATTGACTTTTTGAAAAGCAATATTTCAATTCTCCTTTTTAATTTACAAAATCTTAAGCAGGCGAAAACACGTTTAGAAGTTAGTATTAAGCAGAATGTAATCAGGTTTTAGTTCCTCCTGTTTTCCTTCTATTACCATCTGATTTGGACAATAACTCGAGATTTAAGGGTTAAATCAGGGTTTACTCATAATGCAAATAAAACCTTAGTTAATACTTTTACCGCCTTCATAGAAAGTGTTTTTTAGGAGGAAACCAGGTTTCAATGTATGACTCGGGTGACTCGGGAATTTTGATAGAACTCCTCGGCTTAGGAAATCGCTTAGAATGTATTCCTTTTTACCTCGAAATTGTTTTACATAGTTTATTTGTTTAATAAAAATTGTAAATTCTTTGAATTGAAGATTAATGGACGATTTTCCCTTACGATAGATTTTTATAGGAAACAAATGATAAGCTTAAAATATTTTTTCTATAATAGGTTTTGTATAATATTTTCGCGACTGTAGGAAAGTTATTATAAGAAAAACTATAAGTTTGTCATTATAAGAGCATAATTATAAGCAGTCATTGTAAAAATAAAATTATAAGAATATTTTCATGATAACAACATTACAAAACATTTATTAAAATAAAATAATTATAAGATTCGTGTTATTAGTAGTCAAAAATAGAAACGTTCACGACTTCACTTCGATAACCTTAAATCTAATACTTTTTTTAAACATGTTAATATTCTAAACCGATTTAATACAATATGTATCAAAACTTACTAGAAATATAAATCATTTTATTCTAAACGTAGAGAAGATGGATTTATTATAAAATTTCATTATTTTAAGTTAATACTTTAATTTGAAAAATTTATATTTGTAAAAAAATTTCCCTACTTTTTGGAGCTTATATCTTTTTTGTATGGAACCTCCTAATATCTTGAGGTTTTGAATATTATTTAATATGAATATAATCTACTTGCCTTTAAAGTTTGAAAAACGTGTTTTGCTTCGTTTAGGGAATATTAGATTTTAAAATGTTCTACTCAAAAAGGTTAATTTTGAAAATTAAAGTAAACACAGCAATTTTACATGGCTCCATTTAAATTATATTTGTATTAAAATAATGACACTGTTAAGCATGGTATGCTAACTTCAAGTTTCAAAATTAACCTTTTTGAGTAAGAAATTTTAAAACGTAATATTCTCGAAACGAAGTAAAATACGTTAGTTAAATTTTAAAGGCAAGTAGATTTTATTAATATTACATTATATTTCAAACCTCAAAATTATAGGAGGTTCCACAAAAAAAAATTAGAAGCTCCTAAAATCAATGAATCTTTTTACAAATATAAATTTTTCAAATTAGAGTACTATCTTAAAATAATGAAATTTTATAATAAATCCGACTTTGTTAGATTTAAAATAAAATGATTTACATTTCTAATAAGTTTTGATATTCTCAATAATTATATTCGTAAAATTAATGTATTAAATACGTAATTGTATGCTTATAATTAGTTTATTGTAATAAATATTTTGTAATGATGTTATCATAAAAATATACTTATAATTTTATTTTTACAATGACTGCTTATAATTATGCTCTTATAATGTCATCCTTATAGTTCTTATAATAACTTTCCTATAGTCGCGAAAATATTATACAAAACCTAATGTAGAAAAAACATTTCAAGCTTATCATTTGTTTCCTATAAAAATCTTTCGTAAGGGTTAAAAGGTGATTTTCGATGCTGAAAGGTGTAAGGTAGATAAGAAAACATTTTAAGCAATTTTTAAAGCCGGGGAATTCTCTCAAAATTCTTTTAGTTCATTGAGAAAAAAGAATAGTTAGCTAAACTAAATATCCAGTTCAACTAACTAGTTGGCATAGTGAAATATGTATTAGTTAATTAAGGTGTTGTTTAATTAATAAATATGTTATTATATAAACTTTTGTATACCACGAATATTCTAAAATGATTCTAATACGATTTCTGGAACATTCTAGCAATTTTCAATAACTTGAAACTTCGTTTTTTGCAAAACTTTGATTTTTTCATACTTTGTTATTAAAAATTAATTATAAATAAACTAAAATTTTAAAATCTGGCTCGAGGGATCTACAAGGAATTTAATAATGAAGATTTAAAAAGAAAATTATTTAATTTGAATGAAAACTTCAATTTTTAGACTTCCTTTTACCTTCTTTTTATTTTTAGAAAATTAGAGACGAGTGCACGGCGTAGTTATTAAAATTTAACACTTTATCAGACTTCCTCAACGGTTCAGTTGGAAATACTAAGATCCTCTTATACAATAATGTTTAGTATGGCGAACTATCTGCTTAGTAAGAAGTACTGTAAAAATGAGAACTAAACAGCATGGTCTATCTCACTAGTTGGCGTAGTAACCCGTGTGGAAAAGCCAAGTGGGCCCCAACTGGCGCCCACTTGGCCCACCTGGCCCAGGTGGGCTCCAACTAGCGCCCACTTACAAACTGGGAAATACTGGGAACTTCTCTACACGGGAACTCTGATTATTCTTTTAGTTATGCTAACTGGCTATTTACTTAGTCCGACTATTTGTTTTTAACTACACTCAAACCTCCGCATAACGATCTATATAACGAGAACCCCCGTTAACGAGCCCTCATATTCTCCGCTTAACGAGAAAAATGTCCCCTCCGTCATCCCCACTACCCACAATAAAACGCGCGAAAATTGGAAAAAATAATATTGAATTTAAATTTAGTTTTGTAATAAACTTTAATTTTTCATATATAAAGAACTTGATTCTTGTAAATTGTGTATTTTGAGTTTTATAGTAAAAAAACTTTGAATAATGTAAAACTTAATAAATAACAAAAATATATAAAAATTTGAAAATTTATTTAGATTAAGGTAAATAGAGAAAAGTCAAAAAATGCTTCTTTTTAATATATAAAGAACATGATTCTTGTAAATTGTGTATTTTGATTTTTATAGTAAAAAATAACTTTGAATAATATAAAACTTTACAAATAACAAAAATATATAATAATTTGAAAATATATTTGGATGAATAATTTTTAATGAAGATTTTGTTAAATATTTTTTTAGTTATTCAAAAATTGTAATTAAAGGCGACAGAGTAAGGTTAAAATGGCGTCTTTAGTCCGTATTTTAAACTTTTTATAATTAATAAATATAGGCTAAAAATTTTGCTAAAAAGGAATGGTAATATATATTCTAAAGATTTTCTTTTAACAATTTATTTTGTGTATAAAGCTTATTTATAGTAAGAAAAATCGATTTAAAATTAATCTAAAAACTGTACATATTCGTCATATTTAACAGCATATTTTTTATAAAAATATTTAATAGAAAACTTGGATACTTACGTGGATTAAAAGTCAAAACATTACCTTTTCTTATCCAGGAAGAAGAACTTGAAAAAATTATTTTAATTATTACAAAATTGAATTTCATAATTGTAAGTTCATCAAAAATACCATATATTTTCAACACATCATATCTTTTTTCTGAAACTTTTTAAAAGATTTAAAGTTTACATATATTTAAGTTTGTACCAAATATACTCTATATTTAAATTTCACGAGAACATTTTGCTTAATTTCTGAAAAATTTAAGTTTAAAATTTATTGCAAAAGGGGTTAAATTAAAGAAATTTTTTAAATCTCTGAAGTTGGTTGATTTGGCGATAATTAATTTTAAATCGATTTTATTTAAATTACTAGCAAAATATAACGCGCGCAAGCGCGCGAGTAGTTTTCCGTACATTTTAGAAATTAAACTATAATAATAAATAAAACAAATCGATGAATAATATTAATCCAATAAGGAGGACTGCCAGTGGACTTGCAGATTGAAAATAGTAAAAAAAGACTTTTTAATTTAAAAAAGTGAGTAAATAATGAGTTTTTAAGAGAAAAAAGTGGGTAAATAGTGAGCTTTTAAATAAAAAAAGTGAATATATAGTAAGTTTTTAAATAAAAAAAGTGAATAAGCAATATAGATTTTGATACTACTGATATTAAATTGGGGGGCGCCAGCAGGAAAATTCATTCAAATTTGAAAAAAAAACAATTCGAAAATCGCGAAAATAATTGAAATATTTAGAAAATAATTAAATAATGACAAAAATAATTCAATTTAAAAAAAAAAGGTGTAAATGACAAAACTAATTGAAAAATTGATTAAAAATCAAAAAATTATGACAAAAATTGAAACGAAATAATTGGAATTTGAAGTAAATAATTAAAAAGTTTCAAAAATAATTGAAGTTACAAAAAAATAATTAAAGAATGACAAAAATTATTAAAATTTGAAACAAAAGTTTGAGACTGATGTAAAAAATTTAAATTTTCGCACAATAATTGAGATATTGAAGAAATAAGTAAAATATAAAGAAACTAATTGAATAATGACAAAAAGAACTGAAATTTAGAAAAAAAATTAATGAAAAATAAGAAATATATGTGACGCGTTCTGAAGAAAGGGACCTAAGAAGCAAAAAATCGTTTTTCGGTTTATGGATGTTTTAATTTTATTAAAGGTTCATCTTTCATTATCTAAAGTCAGAAAAGGGTTTTATTAAATATTTTCTAAGTTATAACAATTTAAAACTCACGATTTGTACAGATAACCATGCTCGCTCGACTTTTGTTTTCGCTCTCCTGTAAAATAACCAATTTGCTGCTTAGGTCCCTTTCTTCAGAACGCGTCACATATTCAAAAATGAAGTAAAAAAATAAAAAATGTAAAACATTAATTTAAAAATTGTGTACAATAATTAAAAAATTTACGACATAATTAAAATGTGAAGAAACTAATTGAATAATGACATAAATAATTGAAAACTGATCTTTAAAAGTTAATAAATTCATGAGAATAATACAAAGATTGAAGAAAATGACATTTAAAGAAATTAATTCCAAAATGTCAAAAATATTTGAATATTGACAAAAATAGTTGTAATTTAAAAAAATAATTGAGAAATGACAAAGATAATTGATAACTTTAAAAAACTTAAAAATTTAAAGAAAATACTTAAAAACTTGAAGAAACAATTAAAATATGGAATGAATAATTCAAAACTAGTTAAAAATTAAAAAATTATAGACAATAATATGTCCAAGATGTTGAAAACGCCATTTTGTTTTTTCAAAAAAACAAAACTTGTTCCAAATTGTGCTAGATTTGTGCTCTATTGTGCCGTAAAACTTTTTTAAAAAAAATCAAAATTTGACCCAAAAAATTAAAAAAATATATTGTTGACCTAGAAACGCCATTGTGTTAAAACCACAAAATAAAATCTGTGCTGGGTACCTCAAAACCTCCACAAAATTGTGCCGCAAAAAGAATTTAAAAATATTCAAAAATTTTTTTAAAAATCAAATTTAAAAAAAAAAATAGAAATGCCATTTTTAAATTTCAAAAAACAAAATAACGTAACAACTTGTGCTAAGAACGTACAAAATTGTGCCGTAAGACATTTTTTAAAAAAAGTCAAAAATCGAAGAATTTTTGAAAAAAACTTAGAAATATTTTTGGGTCGGAAATTTTCAAAACACAAAATTTCGAATAAACAAAAGTTGTGCTGAATTGTGCTAGCCGAGCACAATAGAAAAGTCTCATAACACTTTTCGATAAAATCAATATTTTGTCCAAAAAAGTCGATTTTAGGGAAATAGAAACTTTTTTGGGTTGGAAATTTTCAAAACTCAAAATTTCGAAAAAACAAAGTTGTGCTGAATTGTGCTAGCCGAGGACAATAGAAAAGTCTCATAACACTTTTCGATAAAAAAATTTATAAGGCTTTTTTATTGTGCTCGGCTAGCACAATTCAGCACAACTTTTGTTTATTCGAAATTTTGTGTTTTGAAAATTTCCGACCCAAAAATATTTCTAAGTTTTTTTCAAAAATTCTTCGATTTTTGACTTTTTTTAAAAAATGTCTAACGGCACAATTTTGTACGTTCTTAGCACAAGTTGTTACGTTATTTTGTTTTTTGAAATTTAAAAATGTCATTTCTATTTTTTTTTTAAATTTGATTTTTGAAAAAAATTTTGAATGTTTTTAAATTCTTTTTGCGGCACAATTTTGAGGAGGTTTTGAGGTACCCAGCACAGATTTCATTTTGTGGTTTTAACAAAATGGCGTTTCTAGGTCAAAAATATGTTTTTTTAATTTTTTGGGTCAAATTTTGATTTTTTTGAAAAAAGTTTTACGGCACAATAGAGCACAAATCTGGCACAATTTGGCACAACTTTTGTTTTTTTGAAAAAACAAAATGGCGTTTTCATCATCTTGGACATACAATAATTGTAAAGTTAAAAAAGAAATTATAAGTTTGAGGAAAACAATTGAAAGTTGAAGAAATTAATTGAAGTTTGAAAACAATAATTGCAATTTGAAGAGAATAATTCAAAAATGGCAAAAAAATTCAAATATGAAAAAAATAATTAAAGTTTGAAGAGAATAATTGAAGAAGGTGTAAAAAAATTAATAAATTCGTAACAATAATAAAAATAATGAAGAAAATAATTGAAAACAGGTGTAAGAAATTTAAAGATTATGACAATAAAAAAAAAAAATAATTGCAATTTGTTAATAATAATTCTAAAATGGCAAAAATAACAAAAATATGAAATAAATAATTGGAAAATAACAAAAATAATTGTAATTTAAAAAAATTAATTGTAATTTAAAAAAAATAATTGATAACTGGTGCATAAAATTAAAAATTCAAAGACAATACTTGAAAAATTGACCAAACAATTGAAATCTTAAGAAACTGATTGAATAATGACATAAATAATTAAAAGCTGGTGTATAAATAAAAAATTTGTAGAGAATAATTGAAGTTTGAAGAAAATTATTGAAATTTGTTGAAATTAATTGAAAAACAATGTACAAATTTAATAAACTCATGACAATATTAAAAATAATAAAGAAAGTGATTGAAATTTGTAGAAAATAATTAAAAACCAATATAATAAATTTAAAAATTCGTGGCAATAAAAAATATTAAATTTATTTATTTATTTATTTACGGGCAAAAGCCCATTACAATATAAAATTCAAAAATTTATTTCAAGTAACAATACAATTAAAATTTGATATAACAATAATAATAATTACTATATTAAATATTAATAGGTCGCATTCAATAATTTGAATAAAATAATAATTAAAATTTGTAGAAAATAATTCTAAAATTGCAAAAATAAAAGAAATATGAAAAAAATAATCGTAAAATGACAAAAATACTTGAATAATGACAAAAGTAATTGAAATTTGAAGAAATTATTCAAAATTAACAAAAGTAGAAAAGAAACTGGTGTTGAAAATATAAATATTCCTGGCACTAATTTAAAGACAGAAAAAAATAATTTAAATGATGAGAAAATAAATGAAAAATGACAGAAGTAAATGAAAACTTGTGTAATAAATTGAAATATTAATGACAATAATTTAAAGACTAAAAAGAATAATTGATATTTGAAAAAATTAAATTCAGAATCGCAACCTTTCTGGAAGTTTTCAAATTTGCAGCAAACTTGATGAAAGTTTCGGAACTTCAAAAATGGTTAAAAAAAAAGTTACAGAATAATTTAAACTGTATTTAATTTTTTAATTTTAATTTTTTCCAATAAAGTAATAAAATAACGTCATTGAAATTTTTAATAAATACGACTATTCGACACTTTAAATTAATCTAAATTATTATTGAAATTCATATAAGTGTGTAATATATAAATTATTGTTGGTCATAATCAATATCTCGTCATTAAGGCTACCTCATGTGCAAATTTTGTCTGTAAACTAATACAATTTTAAAATTTGCTGATAATGAGAATCAAAATTAATGAAAAAAAGCAGGGACTAACTTCACTTTGGATTTTAAAACATGGACAGAAAAAGATGAATAAATATAAAAACTAACCAACTTCACTTCAAGTTTTAAAACGTGGACAGAAAAAAATGAATAAATATAAATAGTAACTAACTTCAGGAGATTACAGAGATTATTATTATTTAATAATTAATAATTAACATTTATGAGCAGGTAGTTATAAAATAAATATAATTTTTACTAATCTTTATAATATTTGCATAGAAATATTTATTCAATATATGTATAAGTAAGTGCAATAAATTTCAAATTTAAATATTTTAGAAATTAAGCAAAATCCCCGAGTGCAGGAAATTTCCCAAAAACTCAAAAGGTCGAATATCCAAATGGTCGAATTTCAAAAAGTCGAATCTCCAATCGGTCGAATATCTATTTTGTCGAATGTCCAAATGATCGAATATCCAAATTGTCGATTTTCCAAATTGTCGAACATACATTTTGTCGAATATCCATTTTGTCGAATTTCTACATTGTCGAATATTCAAATTTTCGAATTTCCAAATGGTCGAATTTCAATTTTGTCGAATGTCCAAACAGTCGAATTTCCCAATTGTCTAATATCCATTTTGTCGAATATCTATTTTGTCGAATTTCCAAATTGTCGAATATCCACTTTGTCCAATCTACTATACCAACGCATTTCATAGATAGGAAACTCACATAAAAAAAAAGTTCGAACATTTGGACATACGAACATTTGGAGATTCGAACATTTGGAGATTCGACAATTTGGAAATTCGACAAAATAGATAATCGACAATTTGGATATTCGATCATTTGGAAATTCGACAATTTTGAAATTCGACAAAGTGGATATTCGACAATTTGGAAATTCGACAAAATGGACGTTCGACAATTTAGAGATTCGACAAAATGGATATTCGACAATTTGGAAATTCGACAATTTGGACATTCGACAATTTGGAAATTTGACAATTTGAATATTCAATCATTTGGAAATTCGACAAAATAGATATTCGACAATTAATATAGAATGATTTATAAATTAATAATGTATCTTAAATTTAACCTTCTGCAAAATGTATGAAAAATACTTAAGTGGTTTTTCGAGCGAACGGCTCATATTTTGTACAAACTTAATGCGCTAAGTTTGAATCTTTTGAAAGCTTCCAGAAAAAAGATATAATGTGTTAAAAAATGATGATTTTGATAAATTTACAATTTTGAAATTGAATTTTGTAATAATTAAAATAATTTTTTTAAGTCATTCTTCCTGGATAAAAAAAGTTAATATATTGATTTTCAATCCACGTAAGTATCCAAGCTTTCTATTAACTATTTTTATAAAAAATATGCTGTTAAATATGACGAAAATTGTAATTTTTTAGGTCAATTTTAAATCGATTTTTCTTGTTATAATTAAGCTTTATACACACAATAAATTAACAAAAACAAATTTTTAAAATGAGACGCATGAATATGTTCTAATTCCGATTAATTCGAAATTTCATTTGGCCGAATTCCATTATTCAGAAATTTCTTGTAGCCGAATTCACATTTCATCGAAATAATGTTTGACAGAATTCAAATATAACCGACCTTTCATATATTAGAATTCATATATACCCGAAGTTTCATTTGAGAGAATTCATATTTCATCGAATTTTCATTTAACAGAATTCACAGTTGATCGAAATTCTATTTTATAGAATGTCTGTTTAAAAGAATTTTTAAATGAGTGAATGTATCTTTAACAGAAATTCTACATGTTCGAATCTTTATCAAGACGAAATAGTATTTTATAGAACTCATTTTTCATCGAATATTTATATAATAGAATTTACAGATGAGTGAAGTTTCATTTAATAGATAAATAAATAAATCTTTCTGACAAATGTTTATTCGGACATTTGCTGATTCGGCCAAATGAAACTTCGTTTAAGTGTTAATCAAATATGAATTCTATTAAATGAAACTTCACTCATCTGTACATTCTATTATATAAATATTCGAAGAAAAATGAGTTCTATCAAATACTATTTCGGCTTAATAAAGATTCGAAAATGTAGAATTTCTGTTAAAGATACATTCACTCATTTAAAACTTCTTTTAAACAGACGTTCTATAAAATAGAATTTCGATCACTGTGAATTCTGTTACCTAAATGAAATTTCGATCAAATATGAATTCTATTAAATGAATCTTCCCTCATCTGTACATTCTACTAAATAAATATTCGATGAAAAATGAGTTCTATCAAATACTATTTCGTCTTGATAAAGATTCGAACATCTAGAATTTCTGTTAAAGATACATTCACTCATTTAAAAGTTCTTTTAAACAGACATTCTATAAAATAGAATTTCGATCAACAGTGAATTCTGTTAAATGAAAATTCGATGAAATATGAATTCTCTCAAATGAAACTTCGGGTAAAGGGGAGACCGAGGAGGAAAGTAACAGAGGTGGAAAGTAACAACGCTTATAACTTCTAAACCAATCAGCGAAGAGACATGGTCCCATGGTAATTTTTTGTTCAGTTTTACCCCCTCTACCTTCCCCATATCATACGCGAGCTGGTTCAGGAACCGTATGTCTGATATTGACATGTTGTGCAAAAATTACGACAAAAGTAAGTTTTTGTCTAAATTTTCAAAATATCATATTTCTTTGATTTTATAGATATTTCAAAAATGCTTTTCGTAATTTTAAAGCTTAATTATCTACCTTTAGGTCGTACTTGTGTATAATTAAAAAATATAAAATACTTTTGTGTAATTTAAACTTATTTTTTGAAATCCAAGGAAAAGAGGGGTGAGGTGGAAAGTAACACGTTGTTACTTTTCTCCTCACACATCCTCCTTTTTTATAACTATGTGATTTTATATGTTTATTTCATATTTTAATCATGAGAAATTGAACTCTTGATTGGAATTTTTTTTAAAAACGATGCTTTTTAACGTCATAGCTGTGGAACGAATATTAAATAGATAAAAAAAGCTTGATTACAAAAAAGTACATAATGTGCCAATTATGTACAAAATGTAGTTAATATTATATTTTTTTATATGTTCATAATAAAAATAATTTTAATTAATAGCAGTTTTATATTTGAAATGTTAGTCTTCATTTTTAAGTGTTACTTTCCTCCTTCGTGCTGTTACTTTCCACCTCAGGGGTGAGGAGGAAAGTAACAAACAAAGAGCTGATTAAAAAGTCCTGCTGTTGACTATCTAATTATTATTTATGTTTAATTCCAATTTTATTTAATAGGTGAAGGTCCAAGCTTTCGATTAGTATGTTTACAGAACTTATCCGACAAATAGTTTTGATGCTATCATCAAAAAACTGATTTTTGTTACTTTCCTCCTCGGTCTCCCCTATATGAATTCTAATATATGAAAGGTCGGTTATATTTGAATTCTGTCAAACATTATTTCGATGAAATGTGAATTTGGCTACAAGAAATTTCTGAATAACGGAATTCGGCCAAATGAAATTTCGAACTAAAATCGGAATTAGAACATATTCATGCGTGTCCTTTAAAATATATATTACCATTCCTTTTTAAACTGCAATTTTAAAATATAGTCACAATTAATTATTAAAATTTTGTTTTAGATCTCAAGAAATATTGAAACTTGATCATATTAACATTTATTACATGTTAAATGTAGTTTGGTTAAGTGCATTTCTTTTACATTAATATTTATAAAATATACATATATTTTTGTTAATTCTCTTTTAAATTCAGAGTTATAAACTCATTTTTTTATAACCTATAATGTTTTATAAGAGTTTTAAACATCTTAAAAAGCGTAGTTTTTAAATATTAAATTAATAAAATATATATAAAATAAATGCTTTATAGCTTTAGCTTAACAATTTTGCACAAAATATGAAAATATTTTAAGTTTTCTGTTGCACACAACGTGCGCGAACGACCTACGTATCGAAAAGTGGGGATATCCCTCTAGCCATGTTTCGCTCGGTATAGGGAGAATTGAGAGTCCCAAGTTTCTCGTTATGCGGAGGTTTGAGTGTATTTCTGTCTAGTAAGACTCACTATGCCTTTTTTCTCAGTGTTCGTTTAATAAAAAATTGTCTATTTTTTAGACTAAAGATTAAGGGAAGACCGAAATATCAGGGAATGAGAGTGCCACTGTTAGTGTCACCCCAACCCCCCGGTATTTCGGTCATCGGTCCCTTGACGTCAGGTGATGATCACTGCCCAACCTTAGCAAATACGGCCAATTTT
Source organism: Ganaspis brasiliensis (assembly GCA_037103525.1). Taxonomy (NCBI): domain Eukaryota; kingdom Metazoa; phylum Arthropoda; class Insecta; order Hymenoptera; family Figitidae; genus Ganaspis; species Ganaspis brasiliensis. Next base: position 1,320,837 of record JAZKLR010000045.1, on the reverse strand, counting down.
AGATTGATAGGGGAGGTGGGGGCAAGACGGGGTACTTAAGGTTTGAAGCTCAATAAAACTAACATTATCGTTTCAAAAATATATTATTTATTATAATAATGATCTTTGGTAATCAGTCTTCCATGACTAAGTCTTATTTGGAACATTTGTTACTTAATTAAATATAAAATTAGGAATAAGTAAGAAAACTCAAATTTTTCATTTTACCAAACGTGGGGACAAGATGGGGTAGTATAAAAATCAACCTATTTTTGCTTGCAAAGTTCGCAAGCACATTTATTGAACTTATAAAATAAACTAAAAAACCAGTTTAATGCGTAATTTTAATTCTGTCATGTAAAATTAAATTACAAAACTAACCTCAAAAAACAATAACTTTTATAACAGAAATAAACAAGTGGTTACCTGCTCCTGTATTTGAAATATATTATTTACGTAACAAAACGTTATAAAAAGTGTGTAAAATCACCAAAAACAGTTTTTTTTCAAAAAATAAAAAAATTATTGGTTTTCATTACCTTATCCTGCCCTCACTTCCTGTACCCCGCATTGTCCCCACATGCGGAATTTCATTAAAAATATAAATAATAAATAAACAATAGTGATTAACTACAAGTGTAATCATTGTTGAACATGAATAAAATTACATAGTATATCAAATATTGTTATTAACATAACAAACACGTTCTAAATAAAAAGCAAAAATGACAAAAAAATCGTCAAAAACAGTTTTTTTTTTCATGTAACAAATAAAAAACTCGGTTTCATCAATAAATGAAATAATAAGTGACTTGGCCAATCAAAAACTATTGTAACGGTGCTATGTTATACAAAAAATGATCATGATTGGTTAATTAGTTTCTTAATTAAGGCAGCTACCCCGTCTTGCCACCACCTCCCCTATGTAACTACCCACCTCTGTGTGTCATCATGACAATATTAACAGGTGTCAAAAGATGCGTTACTATATAAAGTTTTATTAAATTAATAAGTTTAAAATTCATAATATATTATTTTAAAGTGATTTTCTCTGAAAAGGTAAAAAAATATGCTTTTTTCCTATAATTAAAAAAATGAAGTTTTTTAAAAAGCACAAATTTTTAACTTAACTTTTTCAACTTCCCCCACCGGAATATTTATTTTGGTGTTAAAATACACCACTTAGGCTTAGTCCAAGTTAAAAAACTTAAAAATTCGGAAAAGCCGCTTAACTGGAGCCAGTATCATTTTGACACAAAACTTATTTTGAAGATTGTTATATTGTACATAATGAGAATGTTATCTTGTACAACTGCTAAATGATATTTTGTACAATTTTAAGAAATGAATTTGTTATTTTGTACAATTTTTTAAAAAAGCAAAAACCTTTGGGATTACAATTAAGTCCATTTTTTAAATAATTGTACAAAATAACAAATTACTTTTGAAAATTGTACCAAATATAATTTAGTAGTTGTACAAAATAACATTTTCATTCTGTACAATATAACAATCTTCAAAATAAGTTTTGTGTCAAAATGATACTGGCTCAAAAAGTTTTGTGTCAAAATGGTACTTGCTCCTTAACTGCAGCTTTACCAAACAGTTTAACAAATGCAATTTCGCCAATTTAAATGTTTTGACAAATGCAATTTTGGTGATTTTAAAGTTATGACAAATGTAAATTACGGAAGTAAAAAGTTCGAACAGATGAAAGTCAGGAAAAACAAAAATTCTTACAAATGCAAGTTCAATGAATTACAAATTCGGACAATTCAATTTTCAGTTTCAATTTCAATTCAAATTCAGTCCATTGGGTTTTAGAGGAAATGCATTCGACCCAAATATTCCATTATTTTATTTCTCTAATCATTCTATGTTTAATAGTAAATCATTTTTTTCGAAAACTAAAATTTAATTTAATCAGTACTGCGCAAATGTGAATGTCATAGTAAGCTACTGCGCATGTGTAACTATTACTATACATCACTCCGCGTATGTAACGATCATTAATCGTTAAAGCTAATGTGTAAATACACTAGAACACTACAACGCATGTGTAAATATAAAAAACAACTGCGCATGTAAAAATATCATAAAACACTACTGAGCATGTGTAAGTTAAATAGAACACTATTGCGCATGCGTAAATGCCAGAGAAAACTACTGTGCATGGGTAAATGCCTTAGGAAGCTACTGCACATGTGTAACTATTGTAGAAAACTACTGCGCATGTGTGAGTGCTATAGGAAACTACTGCCCATGTGTAAGTGCCATAGGAAACTACTGCGCATGTGTGAGTGCTATAGGAAACTACTGCGCATGTGTATATGTCATAGAAATCTACTGCGCATGTGTAAGTGCCACAGGAAACTACTGCGCATGTGTGAGTGCTATAGGAAACTACTGTCCATGTGTAAGTGCCATAGAAAACTACTGCGCATGTGTAAATGTCATAGGAAACTACTGCGCATGTGTATATGTCATAGAAAACTACTGCGCATGTGTGAGTGCCATAGGAAACTACTGCGCATGTGTATATGGCATAGAAAGCTACTGCGCATGTGTAAGTACCATAGGAAACTACTGCGCATGTGTATATGTCATAGGAAACTACTGCGCATGTGTATATGTCAGAGAAAACTACTGCGCATATGTAAGTGCTTTAGGAAACTACTGCGCATGTGTAATTGCCATAGAAAACTACTGCGCATGTGTGAGTGATATGGGAAACTACTGCGCATGTGTATATGTCATAGAAAACTACTGCGCATGTGTGAGTGCCATAGGAAACTACTGCGCATGTGTAATTGCCATAGAAAACTACTGCGCATGTGTGAGTGATATGGGAAACTACTGCGCATGTGTATATGTCATAGAAAACTACTGCGCATGTGTGAGTGCCATAGGAAACTACTGCGCATATGTTTATGTCATAAGAAGCTTCTGCGTATGTGTAACTATCATAGTTAAATACTGCGCATGTGTGTTAAGTCTTTATATTATTTTCATTTTTATAACAAATAATTAGGTTTTTGACTTTGGTTTCAGTTTGACCCGAAACTAAATTAGGTTTTTGACTTCGGTTTCAGTTTGACCCGAAACTAAACTATGTTTTGACTTCGGTTTCAGTTTGACCCGAAACTTAATTAGGTTTTGGACTTCGGTTTTAGTTTGACCCGAAACTGAATTAGGTTTTTGACTTCGGTTTCAGTTTCCTTCTGAAACTGAAACATAAGTAATTTTTACTTTAGTTTTGTTTCAGTATCGGTCCCTGATTTATTTTCAATTTATTATTATTTCATAAAATGCAATTATTTATTAAACGAAGATTTTAAATAAATTGAAAAATAGTACAAATAAACGTCTAAATTGTGATGTTATTGTTGACAAAAAATATCGAAAATCTGCTAGCTAATCAGAATCTTGATAAAACGCGTTACACCTCTGAAGTTGGTCGAAAGGGTTCTCGTATAGGGAAGTCAAGGTCATTGCTAATTTCTATGTATTAATTATTTTAATAAAATTTTTTGTTATTTTAGATTGCTAACATTATAAGAAATTTTATAAAATAAACTTGAAGTTACAATATTTTAATTAAAAGATTTTAATTCGTCTGCAAAACAAAAAATCGAAACTGATAATTATCGATAGTGAGGTTTGTTATCTACTGACCAACGGGAGACTCGGAAATGGAGTTACACGTCTGAAGTTAGCCACAACGTCCGTTCTTTTTAGAAAAGAATTTTTTTGTGTTGAATTAACACAAAGTTTTGAGTGGACCGTTTGGGACATGTGAAACATGTTAAATTTTACACAAAATGTTTAACTGTGTACTGATTTTCTTATGATTTGTTGAAATTTCTTACGACGTCTTACAAGGTCAAGAAATTGTTTTGCGTCACTTTGGTAATAATAACTCAGAATTTCGATTTAGTTATTGATACTTTTCTAAAATTATAAGAAAAAAAAACTTAAAAAGGAAAATAAAAACAGAGTTTTAATAGAGCCCAGGATTAAAGATAATAAAATTAGTAATTAAAAAGAGCATCACATAGTTTAGAAATGTCAGTTTGCTTTTCTGATCATTGCATTCAATGTATATATATGTTTTTGAATCTGTACATTCATAAATTTATAACCTTATTAAATACCATGGCAAAACTAACCATATTAGGATAATGCTGGACAAAACAAAAAAAACTTACCCCTATTAAAATAATAATTGCTTAAACTAATTAATAAAAATTTTTATTTCTTAAAAACTATTCATGGAAATCGATTCTGTCAGAAAATTGATAACAATTTTGAATGTAACAGTTCTTTCTATCAGATGTACTTTTTTCATTAAATCGTTCTAAATAAATAACTGTTAATTATTTATAACCATTTTATTAACAAAGTATAACTGGTACAAAAAAGTTATGCGTAAAAATCTTCTTAGTTTTTCTCACAGAATCAATTGCCATAATTAGTTTTTAAAAAATTAAAATTCAAAATAATTTGTTTAAACAATGATTGTTTACACAATTGGAGATTCTAACCAAATAAATAGGTATAAATTTTTTCTTATATTTTCATGTAAAAAAAAATTAGAAAACCATAATTTAAAAATCAGAACAAACCTGATTTAATTTATTTTACAGTTTTCAATTTTTGCGCAAAAACTAATTCTCTTCGTATTAATAAAAACATTGTTGTAGAATAGTAAAAGAGAAGAAAAAAGCTTGCGTTAAAATGCACCCTAAGAAAAATCACATAGTCGCTGGCTTTTAATGTCGCAGACTCTTTGGTCTTTCGGAGCAATTGTTATCATTATGAGCCAACCACCAAAGGGACGAAGGATGCTATCTAAATAGGGGACAGATAACGAGTTCCACACCCTGGTCAAGGCACGATTATGTTTCTTCGTGTTTACACGCACCCCTGAGAATTGCTGAATCAAAAACTTCATTACCAAGTCCACCACTTTCATCACGAGTACTTTAAAAGACGTTCAGGTTCAATCCAACTTGTCCCTTCTTTTTCATTTTCTACTCCTGATAATTTGAGCTCCGACAAATATAAAACGGACATTTTTACATTTTTATCACGTATAAGAACCGGCTGTTTCAAAATAATAAAATGAGCCACTAAAGGTGATATTCTTTTAAAAACTGCAATGACTTTCCTCTTTTGAATAAAAGAAAATCAATTTTAGGGTTTCGTGTCCCAGGGATGAAACTCCTCTAACTAGAATTGATGTCCGTCCGTCCGTCTATTGTTCCGAGCCAATAGCAGCGCTTTGCGGTTTGGGTGCTACCCAAGAATAATTTCTGGAAAATTCCAGGAAATCCGGGGAAATACCTAAGAATTTCTGTAAAAGCACTGAGAAATTCGTGAAAAATCACTGGAAAACTTCTGGGAATTCCTGGGAAACTCCTATAAGAATCCCTTTGACATTCCTGGAAACGCTTGCGAAACCTCTAACCATTCCTGAGTAATTCCTGGGAATCTCTTGGAAAAAACTGGAAAATCTTTCGCATTCCTGGGAATTCCTTGGATATTCTTGAGAACTCCTGGTGATCCCTTGGAAATTCCTAGGAACTGTTGGAAGATTTCTGGGAATTCTGTGGACATACCTGTCAATTCCTGGTAAACGCCTAAAAGTTCCTTGGAAATTCCTAGAAACGCTTGGGAAACCTTAGAAATTTCTGGGTAATTTCTCAGAATCCCTTATTGTCCGCTTGGGAATTCTTTGGCATTTCTGGTGATTCTTTAGGAATTCCTGGCAATCCATTGGAAATTTTTGTGTAGTCTTGGAAAATACCTGAGCATTCTAGAAATCATTAGGAAATTTGTGGGAAATCCCAGGGAAACTCTTGGGAAATTACTGGGACAATTTAAAGAAATCCTTGATAAGGGAACTATGGGAAAGTTAATAGGAAATCCTTAGGCATTCCTTAAAATTCCCGAAAAACTCCTAGAAATTCTTGGAAATTTCCTAGTTAATTCCTGGGCAGTTCTGGGAATTCCGTCCGTCCATCGTTCCCAGCCAATAGCAGTGCTTTGCGATTGGGGTGTTCACCAAGGATAATTCCTGGAAAATTCTGGGGAAATCCTGGGAAATACCTGAGATTTCCTAAAAAATCCCTGAGAAATTCGTGGAAAATCACTGCGACAATCCTGGGAATCCAGTTGAAATTCTTGGGATCTCTTGAGAGATTTCTAGGAATTCCCTGGACATAACTAACAATTCCTGGGAATCTCTTAAGAGTCCTTTAAAAATCCTGGGAACGCTTGAAAAACCTCTAGCCATACCTAGGTAATTCCTAGGAATCCCTTGGAAATCACAGGAAAATCTCTTGGCATTCCTGGGAATTCCTAGAAAACTCCTGGGAATCCGTTGAATTTTCTTGGGAACTTATGGGATTCCATTGTAAAAGTCCTGGGAACTCTAGGGAAATTACTATGAATTCTTTGGACAAACAAAGAAATTCATGGGAAACTGGAAACGCTTGGGAAACCTCTAGCGATTCCTGAATAATTCCTGGGAATCCCTTAGAAATCACTGGAAAATCTTTTCGCATTCCTGGAAATTCCTTGGAAATTCGTGGGAAATTCCTCGGAACTCTTGTGAGATTTCTGATAATTCCCTTGACATACCTGGCAATTCCTTGTGAAACCCCTAAGAATCCCTTAGAAATTCCTAGTAACGCTAGGGAAACCTTTATTTATTCCTGGGTAATTTCTGTGAATTCCTTGGAAATCACTGGAAAGTTTTTTGGCATTTCTGGGAATTTCTGGAAAATTCCTGGTAATCCCTTCGAATTCTTGGGAAACTCCTGAGAATAACTCGAACATTCCTGGGAAATATGGGAAAATTAATATGAAATGCTTGGCCATTTCTTGTAATTTCCGCAAAACTCCTAGGAATTCTTGGAAAATTCCTGGGCATTTCTGGGAATCCCTTTAAAATTCTGAAGAACTCTTCGAAAATTTCTGGGAAATTTCTGGGTAATCCTGTAAATCCGTTTAGAATCCTGGAAATTTTTGGGAAATTTCTGCTTAATCTCTAGGAATTCCTTGACAACTCCTGAGTATTACTTGGAAATTCCTAAGAACTCTTGAAAAATTTCAGGGAAATCCCATGGAATTTTTTTGCATTTCTGGTGTTTCTTTAGGAACTCCTGGCAATCCATTGGAAATTCTTGGGAAGTCCTGGAAAATACCTGAGCATTCTAGAAATCATTAGGAAATTTGTGGGAAATCCCAGGGAAACTCTTGGGAAATTACCGGGAAAATTTTAAGAAATCCTTGGTAATTTCCTCAAAGCTTTTACAAATCCCTTGGAAATTCCAAGGAGCTGTTGACAAATAACTAGAAAATCTCTTGTCATTTCTGTCAATTCCTGGAAAACTCCTAGGAATGCCTTGGAATTCTTGGGAAACTCCTGAGAATACCGGGAAAATTCCTTAGAACTATAGAAAAGTTAATAGGAAATCCTTAGGCATTTCTTGGAATTCCCGAAAAACTCCTAGGAATTCTTGGAAATTTCCTAGTTAATTCCTGGGCAGTTCTGGGAATTCCGTCCGTCCATCGTTCCCAGCCAATAGCAGTGCTTTGAGGTTGGGGTGTTTACCAAGGATAATTCCTGAAAAATTCTAGGGAAATACTGGGAAATACCTAAGATTTCCTGAAAAACTCCTGAGAAATTCGTGGAAAATCACTGCGAAAATTCTGGGAGATTTCTAGGAATTCCCTGGACATAACTAACAATTCCCGGGAATCTCTTAAGAATCCTTTAAAAATCCTGGGAACGCTTTAAAAACCTCTAGCCATTCCCAGGTAATTCCTAGGAATCCCTTGGAAATCACAGGAAAATCTCTTGGCATTCCTGGGAATTCCTGGAAAACTCCTGGGAATCCGTTGAATATTTTTGGGAACTTATGGGATTCCATTGTAAAAGTCCTGGGAACTCTAGGGAGATTACTAAGAATTCTTTGGACATACAAAGAAATTCTTGGAAAATCTCTTGGCATCCCTGGAAATTCCTTGGAAATACGTGGGAACTCTTGTGAGATTTCTGAGAATTCCCTGGACATACCTGGCAATTCCTGGGAAACTCCTAAGAATCCCTTAGAAATTCCTGAAAACGCTTGCGAAACCTCTAAGCATTCCTAGGTAATTCCTAGGAAACCTTTAGAAATCACTGAAAAATCTCTTGGCATCCCTGTAAATTCCTTGGAAATTCGTGGTAATCCCTTAGAATTCTTGTCAAACTCATAGGAATACCGAAAAAATTCCTGGGAACTATGGGAAAATTAATTGGAAACGCTTGGCTATTTCTTGGAATTTCCGCTAAACTCCTAGGAATTCTTGAGGAATTCCTAGTTAATTCCTGTGCATTTTTGGGAATCCCTGGAAAATTTTAGGTAATCTCTTGGAATGCTTGAGAAATTCTTGGGAATACCTCGAAAATTCCTGGAAACTATGGAAAAATTAATAGGAAATGCTTGGCCATTTCTTGGAATTTCCGCAAAACTCCTTGGAATTCCTGGGAAATTCTTAGTTAATTCCTGGGCATTTCTGGGAATCCCTTTAAAATTCTGGGAAGCCCTTGAAATTGTTAAGAACTCTTCGTAATTTTTGAAGAAATTTCTGGGTAATCCTGTAAATCCCTTTAGAATCCTGGATATTTTTGGGAAATTCCAGCTTAATCTCTAGGAATTCCTTGACAACTCCTGAGTATTACTTGGAAATTCCTAGGAACTCTTGAAAAATTTCAGGGAAATCCCTTGGAATTCTTCGGCATTTCTGGTGTTTCTTTAGGAATTCCTGGCAATCCATTGGAAATTTTTGGGAAGTCCTGGGAAGTTCCTGAGCATTTTGGTAATCACTAGGAAATTTGTGGGAAATTACTGGAAAATTTTTAAGAAATCATAGGTTCTGGAAAACTTACGTGGTTCCCTTGGAGATTGCAAGAAAATTTTGGGAAATCACTGGGGATTTCAGAAGAATCCTTGGTTATTTCCGCACATCTTACGTGAGTTCTTTGGAAATTCCAAGGAACTCTTGGGATATTACTAGTTAATCCCTCGGCATAACCAGGGATAATTTAATTCATGTAACAGCTACAAAACCTTTAATTGTAAACGTTGTCCTTCTACCATTCGTACTGATTTTTAACGTTCCATAAACTGGTAGTATTATTTATTACTTAAATTTTAATTACCTTTTTCAAACCAAAACTACCCATCTTACTACTATCTTTTATAAACCGCTTTTACAATTGAGGAAATTAAATGACATTGATCGCACATCGGGTGCATTATTTCTGTCTCATAAATCCTGCTAAAACTACAAAAAAAAAATTAACGAAATGCAGTAATTGATTTCTCGAGACCTATTTGTTCACAAATTAGTTTAATTATCGGGATTTGAGAAAGAAATGAGAATAGAGACGGGAAAATCCTGGAGTAAAAACAAGAAAATCTGTTTATTTGAAGAGATCGATGAATGAAAAAAGAAAAGAAGAGACGCTACAGAAAGATGAGTGTCGGCTGCTTGTGAATCCATCTCACGAACTATCTTCAAAGCGGGTGGAACTAGCTTCGTCTCAGGTGCCTCCTGATGCGCAACGAAGATAGAACACGTCACGAAACGAATGAGGAAAAAGCGGCAACGTGAAGGGTCATAATTAAATTCAGATTTCACGGCAGACCGGAGGAAAATAAATGAAAATCTGATTAAAGTTCAGCATTGCTTGATATTACAATTTCAATGGTTATTTCCACGTTGATTTATATGTATATAATTGAATTACTAAAATTTTAGAAAATTAGGTTTTTTTTAGATTTCATTTCTTAAATTAAAATCGCATTCTTCATATACATCTATATTGAATTTAAGGATTTCAAATTTTTTAGTTTCGCGTCTCAGGTTCAATTAAAATTTAATAAATTTACTATCCTGATTTGTGATAAATAATAATTGAAAAGAAACTTCAACGTTATAGAGTATAAAACTTATATATAATAATCTTTCAATTTCATTGAATTCTTTTATTCTGACAATCTGACCTACCCTAAATTTTTTCACTAGATGTTCTTTTTTATTTTAAATTATAAATAATTTTTCATGTATTTAAAATTTTGTCAATTTTTAAATTTATAACAATTCTCATGTCTTGAAACTTTAATTAATTTAAACTTGCTTGGATTGAAAATTCAATTAATACACGCTTTAAGTATATCTATAATATATTATGGTTTATTAATTTTTTCAATTTTTAATGATTCTTTTCCATTACGTTTTCAATTGTTTTCTCCAATTTTAAACTATTTTTATCATTTTTCAATTATTTTCTTTAATTTTTAAAACTACTTTTATTATTTTTCAATTTTTCTTTTAAATTTACTTCCCTCAAATTTCAATTTTTTTTTTTTTAAATTTTCAATTACTTTTCCAGTTTCAATTATTCTGTTTAACTTGCAATTTGTTTAATTATAATATTTAATTATTGTATTTATTTCCAACTTCTTTCATCATTTTAGAATTATTTTTACAAATTACAGTTATTTTTCAAATTATAATTATTCTCTTCAAATTGCTTATCTTACTTGTTTATCTCAAATTTCAATTATATTTTTTAATTTACAATCATTTCTATGTTTTAAATATTTTGTTCAATTTTTAGTTTTTTAAATCATATTAAAATTATTCTCTTTAATTTTCAATCCTCCTCCTTCTTTTCCAAATAATTTTCTGCAATTATTTATATCAAATTTCATTATTTTGTTAAATTTACTATTATTTTATCATTTAACTCAGTTACATTGCATTGGTTAATTTGTGACATAATTTAAATTTAATAAGGACTTTTTGTTATAAGCCCGTTTATACTGTAAGTAATAAAATAAATAAATAAACAATCTTTTCCATTTTTTAATTATTTTTATCAGTTTTCAATTAATTTTCTTAATTTCCAATTATCTGTATAGAAATAATAAAAAATTACAAAAATTTGCAATTTTTTCAATTTAAATTTTCTTTTGAATAGTTTCTTTAATTTGCAATTATTTTGATCATTTCGTAAATACATTCATTTACTTTAATTACATTCTGTAATTTATCCAATAATTTTTTAAACTTTTCAATTACTTTTATTGTATTCCAATTAATTTCTTCACTTCTAAATTATTTTCATTGATATTCAATTAATTTTCAATACGTTTAATTATTCATATTAAATTCTAATTATTTTCTCCCATTTGTCATTATTCCTAAAATGTTTTAATTATTTTCTTTAATTTAAATTTTTTACAACTATCTTTTATGTATTATTTCTGCAATTTTGAATATTTTTAATGATTCTTCAAAGAAATTATTTATATCAAATTTAATTTATTTCTTAAAAATTACCATTATTTTCAGGAGCGTAGCCAGAAAAAAATTTCGAGGGGGTTTTGAAATTTTTTTACGTTTTAGAGGGGTTTTGAAAAAAAATTTGCGTCCAAAGACCTTTTCTTCAATAGAATTTTTTGATTTCGGAGGGGGGTTGACCCCCCCTCCTGGCTACGCCCCTGATTATTTTGATCACTTTCTAATTATTTTCACAAACTATAAATCAATTTCTTTATTTTTAGTTAATTTTCCTAATTTAAAAAAAATGTTCATAAAATTTATTTATTGTTTTTAATTTATCACTCTGCATTTATTTTTTTGTATTTCTAATATATATTTTGTCTTGTTTTAACTATTTTCTTCAAATTTCGATTTTCAAACAAATTTTTAATTATTTTCTTTAATTTAAAAATATTTCTATGACTTTTTCAAATGCTATTATTATATTTTAATTAGTTTTCAAAATTTACAATTATTTATTTAAATTTCAATTACTTTTTTCAATAACTTTTTAATTCTGAATATTGTCTAAATTTTGTCCTATGTAAGTAAAACTTGTTTTATTTATATTTAAAAATTATATTGAAAATATTTATAATTGTTGACAACACAAGCATTAGAAACAAATCGCTCGTTAGAGCGCGATTTAAAATTTTGTGATTTAATAAAAATGAGTTAAAAATTTAAGAAATCTTTACTCTCAAATAAATATTGAAAATATGTATGAGTTGACAAAAGGATTAAAAGAAAGGCAAAAAGCAAAGAAGAGAAAAAGCAGTAAAACGTAGCGGCTGTGTCCGAGCACGTCGTTAAAACCCAACCCGAGGCTACAAAATCTATGCCTTCTCTTGGTTCGGACTCTTCCCCCATTAAACTTCTTACCGGAGTCCTTAACACCCTTTAAGCCCTTAGCCTGGTCTATCGCTGGTACTCGTTCGACTATTGTTTTCTGGAGTGCGACATAAAAGACTTGGAGACCATCATCCCTTCTCCTAACACCATTGTTATTACGGCAACTATTAAGTCTGTTGTCTTGACGCTGCACTCTTTTAAAAGAAAAACGTGGTTTGCACAAATTCAAATTTAGCCCCGGGGTCAGCTGCTAACCAAACACTCCAAGAAACACACTCAATGTCATTAGTCTTCCAGAACATGAGTCCTTTCTAATGTTTATTTTCTTCTTAAAAAAGCGTAAGCATTCTCTTTTACGTTGTAATCGAATTAAATTTAATTAATCTATAAATAAAACTTAACCAATTTACGATTACAAGTTGGAAAGTAAGATTAACAAACATGTAGAAAGCTTAGGGGAAAGTCGGGCAGCCCCGGCCCCTTAAGGAATTTCAGTTATTATTTCTAAAATAAACACAAAAATGTATGTTTTCACTGAGAAAATAAGTTGACTAAATACAACCAATTTTTGATTAAATTTAGCAGAGAGAGGCTGTTGATATAGCACCTGCAAAGCACTTTATTGATTTTAGCAGAGCATATGCTCCGGTATCCTAGAAGTTTGATTGTCATCGCCGGTGTTTTGTTTGTTTCGTCCCGAGGAACCCTAACCTAGAAATAAAGCTGCTTGGCTAGAGGCTTATTTTCTCAGTGTTGAATTGTAAATATAATTTTCAATCCTTAATCTACACTTAGAATTTAATTATTTTTGAAAAAAGCTCTTAATATTTGAAATATAAGAAAATTAAAATATAGTGTAATATTGGTTATTCAAAAAAGTGTCGGGTACCTCCGGCCATAATTAAAAACCAATTAAAACCTAATTATTTAGTACACAAAATTGTATTAGGTACTCTATAATAATAATATAAATATTTTCATATTTGCAATAAAAGAAAAGAAACTTACCCATATCGTGAAAATCCGAAAATTAAATAACGTCAAATTTGGTTAGATTAACTGTTTACATTTCAAAATAAATGGAAAACAAATGAAGATTACATAGAAATATTAAACTGGCCGGCGCTGGACGATAAGTTCTTTTTTAGAAAAAGTTAATTTATACACAAATTATTAGAAAATTAAATAAGTAAATTGTAATTATGTATAAAATGATAGTTCAGCTTTATGAAACAGTAAAATATTTAATTCAAAAGCTTGGAAAACATAAAAATATTAGATAATTAAGTTGGTCTATTTTCTAGAAAATGACACTCATCTTACTGACGAAATTTTTATTCAAGCATATTTCTTATGTAAATTTATCAATTGAGCATATATTTTTGAATTTATATCACGAATCCATACACAATCAAAACCTTCAATCCAAATTTTTATAAGTGACGTAGTTTTTTAAATATTACGTGTGGTCGTGGCTACCCCATGGCCATGGCTACCCGACTTTCCCCTAATCCTATGAATTCCTTCAATTGTTGGTATCTAAGTGTATAAAAATAATCAAAAAAAGTCACAGGAAGTATAAGAAATAAAAAACTTCACAACATTGAAGTAACCTTTGTGACTTTATTGGAAAAAACATAAAGCTGCGTTTAAATAAAATCCGTTACGCTAAAATTGACAATAGTTACAATAAACAAAGCAAAGAATTGTATCTTCGAATTCCAAAAAAAAAATTTTCCATTCAACCAAAATTTTCAGAAAATTTATAAAATTTAAAAAAAAAACACAATATTGCTACTGTGTTTAAGATTAAAAAGGTCTTGATTCTATTATAAAATTAGCTAAAGATAAAATAGGAAAATAGGACCAGAACAATGAAGTGTACAAATTTAATGGTAAAAACTACCTTGCGTCTTATATTGAAGAGCGCTTAAGGCTCGTTTGAATGAACACATTGAGAGATATAAAAAGAATTCTGTCATCCAAGAACATAAAAATAAATACAATCATTAATTTGACTGGGAAAATATAAAAATTTTAGATTTCGAATCCTATAAAAGGAAAAGAATCACTTCTGAAATGATCCATATAAAATCAGATAACCATAAAATTAATTAAAGAAGATACTTTGTTATTAAATAGAACTTTTAATCCTTTATTAAACAAAATTAATTCATGATTGGTTTTTTGACTCTTAGACCGTTTCACTTTAGTTTGATTTTATTCCTAACTATGTGAGGTATTACTTGTAATTGTCTTATTTTAAGGCTACTGACTTGTAATAAGTTCATTAACTCCTATTCACTTATTATTTATATTACTAGCAAAATAAATCGCGCGATTAGTTTTCCATATGTTTTAGAAATTAAACTATAATAATAAATAAAACAAATTGATGAATAATATTTATCTAATAAGGAAGGCTGCCAGTGGACTTGAAAATTCAAAATAGTGAAAAAAATACTTTTTAATTTAAAAAAGTGAGTAAATAATGAGTTTTTAAGTGAGAAAAGTGAGTTTTTAAATAAAAAAAGTGATTAAATAGTAAGTTTTTGAATAAAAAAAAATGAATAAGCAATATAGAGTTTGATATTACTAATATTAAATTGGGGGGCGCCAGCAGGAAAAGCCATTCAAATTTGAAACAAACAATTTGAGAATCACAAAAATAATTGAAAATTGAAACAAAAGTTTGAGACTGGTTAAAAAAATTTAAATTTTCAGACAATAATTGAGATATTGAAAAAATAAATAAAATGTACAGAAACTAATTGAATAATGACACAAATAATTATAAAAGCTGGTGTAAAAATTACACTTTTTAGACAAATAGTTGAAAAATTGAAAAAAAATAATAGAATTTTCAAGAAAATAATTGAAGTTTCAAAAAAATAATTTAAAAATATCAAAAAATATATATGTGTAGAAAATGGTTGAATAATAACAAAAATAACTAAAATATAGAAAAAAAAATTAATGAAAAAGGAGAAATATATTAAAAAATGAAGTCAAAAAATAAAAAATTTAATACATTATTTGAAAAATTGTATAAAAGAATTGAAAAATTAACGATATAATTAAAATGTGAAGAAACTAATTGAATAATGACATAAATAATTGAAAACAGATCTTCAAACGTTAATAAAGTCTTAATAATAATATAATAAGAAGATTGAAGAAAATGACATTTAAAGAAAATAATTCCAAAATGTCAAAAATATTTCAATATTGACAAAAATAGTTGTTACTTAAAAAAATAATTTAGAGATAACAAAAATAATAATTTATAATTTTAAAAAAATTAAAAATTTAAAAAAAATACTTGTAAATTTGCGAAAATAATTAAAATATTGAAATAAATAATTCAAAACTCGTGTAAAAATTAAAAAATTATAGACAATAATTGTAAAGTTAAAAAAAAATAAGTTTGAGGGAAATAATTGAAAGTTGAAGAAATTAATTGAAGTTTGAAGACAATAATTGCAATATGAAGAGAATAATTCAAAAATGGCAAAATAATTCAAATATGGAAAAAATAATTAAAGTTTGAAGAAAATAATTAAAAGGAGTGTTAAAAAATTAAAAATAATTCGTAACAGTAATAAAAATAATGATGAAAATAATTGAAAACAGGTGTAAGAAATTTAGAAGTTTATGACAATAAAAAAAATTGAATATAAATAATTGCAATTTGTAAAAAATAATTTTAAAATGTCAAAAATAACAAAAATATGAGAAAAATAATTGGAAAATAACAAAAATAATTGAAATTTGAAGAAAATAATCGAAAAATAATGAAAGTGAATTAAACTTGTGTAGAATTACATCGAAGAAATTATTAAATGGTTACGAAATTCTCATGATTTAATCAAATGTAATTTCAATTTTCATTAATTGATTTAATAAACATTAATATTCATGTTATTTGAAAAACTTGTGTTCTTTGAAAAAATGAAAAAATTGTTCTTAAACAAAAATTATTTGTTATTTAATTTAAGCGTTATCAAATTTCTTCAATACTTGTTATTTTATTAATTTATAATTATTTGAGCCTAAATATGTTTATGTAATTAATAATTAAAAATAAATATTAATAACTAATCAATTTACTATTAACAATTACCTAACTGTCAATTACAAAAATATTTGTATAAATTTTTTTTTTCTTAATTTTGACTTTTCTTTAAGGGCATGTGATGGATTATGACGCGTCACTGGTATAGGCAAAATTTGTCCGCAACTTTTCTCTTAAAATATTAAATATTTTTTCATGAAACTTGGTAGAATTTCTTAAAATGTCATTAGGAAGGTCTCTCAGACCAGAGTTTGTTTGAATTTTGTCTCAAAATTGATTTTTAAAAAGGTTTGCAATTTTTTGAAAATTTACCAAAATTAATTTTGGGCCAAAATTTAAACAATTTCGGGTCTGAGAGACCTTCCTAATGACATTTTAAGTAATTCTACTAAGTTTCGTGAAAAAGTATTTAATATTTTAAGAGAAGAGTTACGGACAAATTTTGCCTATAACAGTGACGTCATAATCCATCACATGCCCTTAAGTTTTCAACATTTAAATTTCTTTCCTCTTGATTTTTGTATCATGTCATTCTAAAAATCTTTTTAAAATTATTATAATAAATAACTTTTAAGAATTATTATAATATAAATAATGACGTATTTAAATTAAAGAAACCAACAACATTCTTTTATAAACTTTCCTGAATTATAAACTTTAAAAAATAGAAAATCTATTTAAGCATATGCCCGAACCCTATCGGGCACATTTTCTGTTACATTAGAAAATTTTTCTAAATGATCATGAAAATTATATTTATATAAATTTGTTCGCGAAACAACACTTCAAAAAAACTTTAACCAAGAAGTAAACAAAAAGACTCTTGTTTGTAAAAAAAACATTCAGGCAGTAAACTAACCAATTACAAACCGTACCAAATTAAACTTACATCCCAATCGTACTTTAACATTAGTCTTTTTTACACTGTATACCTCATCTGCATATTTTATCTGTAAACTGAAATAATTTAAAATTTTCCTGATAGAGAAACAAGGACTAACTTCACTATGGATTTTAAAACGCGGACAGAAAAAGATGAATAAATATAAAAACTAACGACCAACTTCACTTCAAGTTTTAAAGCATGGACAGAAAAAAATGAATGAATACAAATAGTAACTAACTTCAGGAGTTTACGGAGATTAATATTATTTAATAATGCTTGTCGTATATTTATTTAATTTTTTTTTATTTAATTATAATTTGAATTATTATTATATTCGCCGTCGGTAAGTCAGAAACTATATTGTCTCCTTAGTAAATACAATTATTATTTTATTAAAAATAAAATTAGCATTTGCTACATATTTCTAGCTCTTCTGCAATTTATTTATCAATCCTTATACGTTCCTGTGTTTTTCACTTTTATTTACCAGAGAAAAATATGAGTTTTAAAAATATTTTCAAATAAGCCCGCCATCACTTGCTGCTTATGAGAAAGATCTTTTTTGCTTTCATTAGGTCTCATAGGTCAATTGGTTAAGCGTTAGGGTTTGTTAGGTAGTTAGGTTGCGTGCGTAAAACGCAGGTTTGAATCTTTTCCCCCCAAATTTGTTTTCAAAAGTTAACTAATTGAATTTTGAATGCAATTATGTAGTTATTTGACAAATTTTGTTCTGTTTATTTATTCATAAAACATGAGTTATTTCCAAAACCCATTATTGCGGAAAGGCTAGTCAAATCTTTACTGATTGATGTGATGTTAATTAAATTACATTAATTGAGAATAAATTTACAATTTATTTCATGATCAAATTGTGCGATGGTGAAGTCGGTTTTAAGTGATTAATTAAAAAATTTGTTTAGCGGAATATTTTCCTGATTATTGGTTTGTTAATTCGTTAAATGACTTTGATGAGGTCTGGTGGACAACAGTTATGGTTAAATTAAAATTTCTTTTATTTTAAAACATCGTTGGAGTTCGTTAAATATATAATATCGAATAATTTGATCTTGGCGCTTAAAAATTGTTTTCTGAGTTTTGACGTTGTTCTGACCTCAAGTGGCTGGGGAAACGATATAGTGGACATTCTCTAAAATTGCAGCTATTGTTATTTAAAAATAATTTTGTCTAGAATTTTTTTTGGCAAAGAACTTTTACTCATCACAAAATGCAGTGTTTTTAATTTAGAGCCTTGAATTCAAATTTTATAAATTTAAAATTTGTGTAAATATTAACGATGTATAAAATAACTTACAAAATAAAGTCTAAATGATTATACTAGACTTTAGGGATGCAACCACCTTCTTGAAAATGTGCATTACTACATACTCAAATTAACATTTTACATTTGTAAAAGGTGGCTTTTGGATTTAAAATCTGCCACTTTAAAAGAACGGATGAACTAAGTTTTGCTGTAATTAAAAATTGATTTTTATTGATAATGTCATTTACAATAAATAATTAGTGCCAATCGGAAATCAGAGCAACATGTAAATTAGGATATCAAAGAAATCATAATTGATTAAGCGCAATATAAATAAAATAAAGAAAATAATTAAGCTTTTGAATGTAGCTACCAAAATCAACTTAAACTTTAATAATATTTTTCTATTGGAAAACAATTTTTTTAATTTATTATTCTTTAAAGAACATGAAATGTAAAATATGGAATATAGATTCTGTGAAGTAAAATCCAGAATTTAGAATGTGGGATTCTAAATCTGGAATGTGGCCATGTTGAATGTTGAATCTGGAATCTCGAATGTAGAAAGATAGAATCTGGTAAGTTAGATTTAGAAGCTGTGGAATTTTCAATCTTTTATACAAAATCTGGAATAAGGTATTTGTATTGTTGAATTAGAAATGTAGAAACTAAAATGTTAAATAAGAAATCTGCAATATGAATCATACATTCTAGTATTCTAATTAAATACTAAAACTAAAATGTTGAATCTGAAATATGGAATTCTAAATCTAAAATGTGGGATGTGCATTATTAAATCAAGAATATAGAATCTAGAATCCTAAATATGGAGTTTGTAATGTATAAATGTAATAGTGAATTTGGAATGTAAAATTTGGAATGTTGAATGTTGAATGTTGAATGTTGAATGTAGGAACTAAAAAGCAGAATCGAGAATGTAGAATGCAAAATCTTGAAGCAAAATGCTTGATTACAAATAAAAATTAATTCATGAAAAAAAATGGAAATAATTTTATTTAAGTTTTTGGTCACTGTTAATGCGGAAATAATGTCTAAACTTGAACTTTGTAAAAGTGACAATACAGGAAAACTCTTTCAACATAACACTTATATCTTCTCGCTGATAATGGCATATCATTATTTTTAGTAACTACAAAGCTCTCAATTATCAACCGTAAAAACAATAGTTTTTCTCGCAAGTGCAGAAAATTCCTCACGTATCTTGAGTCCCCTATTTTTTGCGCCCTTGCCACACAAATGACTATTATAGATATATTTCCGATTTTAATTCTTAAATCTGTGTAGAAATTGACCAAAATTTTTTATTTATGCAAATAAAAATAAAAATTACCTATAATTAATTTAAATAACAATTTTTTCGAATACACTCAAAACTATTTTTTATTTCATGAAGATTTTCAATTTAATGATTTGAAATATTATTTAATAAGATATGTTATTTAATAATTTTGATTAACAATCAAAACCACCCACTTTTCCTCTGAGTGATGAAGACATCAATAATGGAGTTTTCGTAGGATCTGTTGGATTATTCCTAAAAATGTTGACATTTGCGATAACTGGTCCACAGTCTTTTGTGTTGACAAAGTAGATATCATTTATTGGTAGAGAAATGGTATTTTTCGAACCCTGAACATAAAAATATGTTTAATCTCTTACATTACATACTTACGTATACGATTTTTTAGACTGATTTTCTTTTAATTGTACCTTCTTTATAGGACAACTTTCAGTGTTGGCCAGTTTCTTTAGCGTAAAATGTTGAACAGACTTTTGCACCGTGTTTTTTGTGTAATTTGCACACAAGTTATCAAGCTCAATTATTTCACGCAGACCACTTTTTTCAAAAAAGTAATTAAAATAAACCTAAAAATCAAGTACAGTGTGTGAAGAACAATAAACTTATCAGTACATTTCGAGTAAAATTTTCTACAATTAATTCAATTATGTAACTGTCGATGAAGAGTTGGTGTTTATAATTTTTAAAAATAATTACTTTAGTTAGTGTTTTACTTGACTTATTTAAATAAAATTACCAAATTGTTTGTTTTTGTTCAAGTACTAGTTTCATAAGAAGAATTCTATTCATACTCACTTTTAGCGAATTTGTTGCATTAAATTCTTCATTCCATTCCAGTTGAAATTTATTATCTTTTGCTATTAGAGTAACACCGCTGGACTTTACACCTAGGACTATATCTCCAGTAGGAAAAGTTGAATAGCGGATTCGTGCCTAGAATGTAAAATTAATTAGATGACAAAAGTATCTGTTTATGTGTTTTTAATTATTTCATGGGAAAATGATTTAATTCGGTATTAACTGCTTAGCATAACGTATGCTCAAAATGTACAGGAATTTTAGCAGAAATATAATAAACTTACTTCGGACAGAAGGACGATTGTAAAAAGGAAAGAAATCAATTTTATCATTGTCGAAATTGGTTTCATTACAGTGAAACAATTTTTAAAAAATTAAAGGAATTTTTTTTGTAAATTATAGATATGATGGTTCTGATGCGTTATTTATTATTATCAAGCAACAGTTCTGGACAAACAACTTGTTTTTACACTAACTGCAAACTAAGTAGTCATTTTCGTAAAAGGTATCAAATAAAAAACACGTTACTTGTTTCTTGAATTGATAACATAAATGTTTGTAGCGTATAGTTTGTGTAGAATATTCACGTCAATCAATAGAATAACTCTATAATAATAATACGTACATATACCTTATTTAATAAAAGAAAATTAGAATTTTGTTTTAAGAATTACAGTTATTAAAAGTAGTAAATTAAAGAACATTTTTCTTCTAATTATTACTGTTCTTTAAATTTATACATAAGGAAAAAATTGGTCGTTTTTTCTTTTAAGAAATTTAGAATTAAAAAATGAAGCCCATAAGTCTAGAAAGTGTGTAAATTTTCAAAAAGTCAAGGTTGATTCAGGTGGTCTAGATTGGGACACTTTTACAATCATTTAATTAAATTAAAATTTTTTTAAACTTACGAAATGAAACTTTTCGGCAATCGCAGATTGTCTCTAGCGGGATTTAAATATTCAATAGTTTTTAACAGTTATCAAAATTTAAATTGTACAAAAAAGAATGACACTCACAAAAAAGAAGGTGATACTTATTAGTTTTGCGGGGTGACTCGATCATAAGCAAAAAATAACGTGTTGAAACTTATTGTCAAGTTTTCAAAAGTTTAAAATTGTTCATTTATCGAATGAAAAAGAATTCATTTAATTTAACAAAAACCATCAGATTACAATGTATTGATTAATATTGAAAAGCATTTAAGAGGATGAAAGATCGGTACGTGGTTCGGAGAAGGGGTGACACAACAGTCCAGTGGCTCGATATCGTTCGGTTTTACGGATTATGTTCAGGGCGATCAACTCGGACTTTCAATTGTCTTTCCCAGATCGTTCGTCTCAATTGTAAAACAATTTCGAGCGATCAGACAATAATTTCAGAGTCATCAGCTGTCAAATGTAAATATAAAAACACGGTGGGTGATTCCACTGACTTTCGTCTAAGGGGTCATGCTGACATATTGTTATTTTTTAAGAGCACATTTTTTGTAAATTTTTTTAATAAATTCGTATAGTCACTTCAATTGAACATCATTGTATTTTCTTTGCTTTTCCAAAAAGAATAACTTAAAAACATTAAAGTAATTATTATAAAATAGAATGTCAGAATTTGAAATTCTTTAAAACTGCCACATTTTAACACTACACGTAAAAAAAAAGTTATTGAAAATTTAATAAACTAGTCAATCACTTTTGGATAGCACACATAATTATTAAATCTGTAGTTGACGTTACTTAAATAATGTAGAACGTTGTTGAAATTTTAGAAAAAGTTATAGAATTTTTAAAATATTCGTAAATTACTGAATGTTTTTTTATTTATTGTGTAACGAGTTTATTAAAGGTTCCTCGACTGTGTTCTAGTAATTCGACAACTGGAATGCGCAGTGACGTTTGCGCAGATATCGATTTTCTGTCATATGTTTGCTTGTGACGCAAGATTTACATATTTAATCTTATATATGTTACGTACCAAGCCCGATTCTAAACTACTTAATCAAAAACGTGTTGATAAAATTTTGAACCACTTTGTTTCTAGCACTTTCTGGACTGAGCGAGCTCGGTACAACGGTTTTTGTACAGAGCTGTAGAAATTTATTCCTAGTCTTTTTTATTCGAAGAATTTAACAAACAACTAATTTATATTAATATATTTAATATAAAATTAGTAATTTTTTTTATTATTCTTATTATTTTTGTATTATAATAATTATTATAATAAAATATTTTGAATTTTCGAAATTATTAACTTTTGGAAAAATGGTAGGGAATCGGAGAAATCATTCTTCGTGTACACAAACGATTAAAATTTTGTTTATTATTGACGCTTGATTAGTACTGTAGAAGCTTTACTCGAAGGTACATTATTTGCCAATTCAAATTCATCATGGATTACACTAGAATGAAAAACGATTTTGAAAATAAATTAAATAAACTGCCTTTTATGGAAAACTCGGTTGCAATAAATAATAAAAAAGTTTATAATGAAGTGATAGAAAAAGTGCTGGAATTAAAAACAAAAAAAAAACAAAAATTCAAGTGATTATCGCCGTTTAAAAAAGTATGACGTGTTAACAATTGGTGAAGAAAAAAAATTGATAGTTCCGTTAACTAAAAATGACAATGAAAGTGTGAAATATTTTGTTCATTACGATGAAATTTTCGAATTACTGAAATTTTCACACATTTCTACTGGTCATGGTGGTCTTCACAAAATGCATAACAATTTAAGGGACAAATATGCTAATATTACTCGCCAAATTATTTTATTGTTTTTAAGTGAGTGTGAAACGTGCGTCAAAAAGAGAGCACATCCAAAAAAAGGTGTTGTTGTTAAACCGATTTTGACAAAAGAAGCCTATGCCTGCGGTCAAGTAGACTTAGTCGATCTTCAATCAAACAAAGACGGAGAATACCAATTCATTTTCAATTACCAAGATTATTTGACGAAATATACCGTATTAAAGTCTCTTAAAACAAAAACAGCTGTAGAGGTCTGCTATAATTTGATTGACGTATTTTGTATCTTCGACGCTCCAGCAATACTGCAAGCGGATAATGGACGGGAATTTGTACACAGTGTGCCTCAACCAGTCGCAGGTGGTCTGAAAATGTAACAACAAACGGATAATGTGGAATTGTCCTAAATGGCTCCCACATTCTAAATTTTCAAGATTTGAAATCCTAGCTGCTCCACTTTTTGATATTTTTACCTAAGAGTTCCATATTAACCATGAAAACGCGTAAGAGGCTATCTTATCAAGAGAATACCGAAATATGACGTGTTATTACGTATTATAACTGTAAATGTCGCTATACCCGACTTTGTTGAAGGCGATATATTCTTTAGCAATGGACACCGCCCTCCAAAACCCTTCACCCCCAAGAAACACAGAATTGTTTATTGAAATGAAACGAAATTGTATCCACGATAATTGAAAATGTTATTGATACTTATCGTTGTAAGATCTTTGACTACCCCCCACCCTCATTGACCATCTTTCATCTCTATGTAGCCCTGTATGTAGCCACTCCAACCGGCCCCCTAATTATCACAGAATTGTTTATTGAAACAAAACGAAATTTTATCCACGATAGTCGAAAATGTTGTTGATACTCATCGTTGTAGGATCTTTGACTACCCCCCACCCTCATTGACCATATTTCACCTCTATGTAGCCCTCTATGTAGCCACTCCACCCCGACCCCTAATTATCACAGAATTGTTTATTGAAATAAAACGAAATTTTATCCACGATAATTAAAAATGTTATTGATACTTATTTTTATAGGATATTTGTCTACCACCCCACCCTCATTAAACTCCGTTTCTCCCTCTCTTTTGTCCTCTATGTAACCACCCCGACCCCCTCCAAGGAGGACAAAATTGCTTATTGAATTGAATCGAAATTTTATCCACGATAATTGAAAATGTTATTGATACTCATCGTTGTAGAATCTTTGACTACCACCCCTCTCACCCTCATTGACCATCATTTACCTTTCTGTAGCCTCCTACACGGAGAGAAAATTTGACAGGATTTACGTCAACTGAAACGAGGTAAATAGCTTCGATATACCATCGAGGCAATACCAGCTGAAGAACGACGAAAAGAAGGTTGATATTCGAGGCCCGCTATGTCGATAGTCTATCGGGGCGTATGGCCTCAACGATCAACTTGTATTGCCTCGACGATCAGGGGAAAATCCGCGAAATTTCGAAGCATGGGAACTTGTGAGCTCCTCAGAAGGGAGGGGATACGGAAAGGGCGACGGGGAGAGAGAGATTCTCTCTTTCTTTCCGTATCCCCTCCCTTCTGAGGCGCTCACAAGTTCCCATGCTTCGAAATTTGGCGGATTTTCCCCTGATCGTCGAGGCAATAGAAGTTGAGCGTTGACGCCGTACGCCCCAATAGACTATCGACATAACGGGCCTCGAATATCAACCTTCTTTTCGTCGTTCTTCAACTGGTATTGCCTCGATGGTATATCGAGGTTATTACCCTGAATATAATCGACGTAAATCCTGTCAAATTTTCTCTCCGTGTATAAAGCCACCCCTCGCCGCCGCAATTATGACAGAATTGCTTATTAAAATGAAACGAAATTTTATCCACAATAATTGAAAATGTTATTGAAACTTATCGTTGTAGGATCTTTGCCTAACCACTGTCATTGACGACTTTTTCCCCTCTCCTTTAGCCCTCTATGTAACTGCCCCTCAACCCCTCCCCAAGGATGACAGAATTGCTTATTGAATTGAATCGAAATTTTATCTATGATAATTAAAAATGTTATTGATACTCATTGTTGTAGGATCTTTGCCTAACCACTTTCATTGACAACCTTTCCCCTTTATGTACCCTCCCAATAGTTATAGGATGACTTTTTAAAAGTCTTATTTTGTGGCAGAAAAGCAGTCTTAATTTATACTAATTAATATGGCAAGGTAAATTTGTAATTATTTTAAATTCCTCTTGATTATGATAATATTTTTCACAGATGTGTAAGTACATCTATGAAAAATACTATCTTAATCAGAATGAATCATAGAGGAAAATCACTGATGCTCCACGAGTGCGAAGGGGGGGGGGGTAGTTAAAGATCCTTTAACGATGAGTATCAATATCATTTTCAATTATCCCGGATTAAATTTCGTTTCATTACAATAAGCAATTCTGTAATCCTTAAGGGTGAGGGGTTGAGGTGGCTACATAGAGGGCCACAGAATGGTAAATAGTGTCCCATAAGAGTGGGGGGGGGGGGTGGTGGTCAAAGATCCTTTAACGATGAGTATCAATATCATTTTCAATTATCGTGGATTAAATTTCGTTTCATTTCATTAAGCAATTCCGTAATCCTTGGGGGTGAGGGATTGGGGGGGTGGGGTTCTCTATTTCTAAGAAGTATTTCGCCTTTAACATATTCGGGTCTACCGACATTTACAGTTATAATACGTAATGACAGGTCTTATTCCGATATTTTCTTGAGTTGATAGCCTCTTAGGCGTTTTCATGGTAATTATGAAACTCCTACGTAGAAATATCAAAAAGTGGAGCAGCTAGGATTTCAACTCTTGAAATTTTGAAATCTGGGAGCCATTTAGGACAATTCCACATAAGCCGTTTGTTGTTACATTTTTAGACCACCTGCGACTGGTACATGGCAAACCTCGCCATTTACAAAGCCAGGGTAGTATAGAAAGATGTAATCGAGATATTCAAGACATGGTCCGTGCTGGGATGATCGATAACAATTCTTCTAAGTGGAGCGAAGGTTTGCGATTTTGTCAATTTCAAAAAAATAACAGTTTCCATTCCGGAATCAAAGAAACACCATTTGAAGCTTTGTTTGGGAGAAAAGCTAAAATAGGATTGGCAAGCTGTAATTTACCAACTTCAGTTATCCAGACGTTGAATTCCGAGGAGGATTTAGAACAGGTGACAACTTCTCTTTTTGAAAATGAGGATGATAGTGAAGAAATTTTGGAGTCTAATACTGGAAGCGAACCAAACGTTGATTAAGTAAAATACATAAAAATATAAACGAAAATGAACAATTGGCTATTGAAAGCCTTGAACAACAAGCGAAACGGATGAAGATGGCAAGTGATGCTCAGTTTTTACCTTTGGAGATGGGGCAAAATGTCACTATCCCGATACCCGATGCTGACAAAAGTAAAACTGATCTTCGAAATCTCATTAGTAAGTTTTACAATTTTTGTAAACTGCAAAAAAATTAATAATTATTATTATCTTGACCGGAGAGAATAGTCTGTCTGACAACCAATTTGGATTCCGCAAAGGCCTGTCCACAGTAGACGCCATTTAGAAGGCGGTGGACCTAGCCAGAGAAGGAAAAAACAAATTGGGACCAGGGAAGAAAAAGGTATTCTGCGCCTTGGTAGCCATTGATATAGGCAACGCGTTTAATACCGCGCGATGGGAAGATCTCATCAAGTCGATGAGAAACAAAGGAATACCGCCCTACCTGTTGCGGATAATGGATAATTATCTTAGCGACAGGTGGGTAATATACGAGGGTGACACCTGCACTCTGAAAGAGGAGATACAGAGAGGTGCCCCCCAAGGCTCGAGGATAGGACCATTCGTATGGAATGTCTCGTATGACGACTTCTTGCGAATGGGTCTACCTAAAGGCGCGGTGATCATCGGCTTCGCGGACGACGCGTTGATCGTATGCACTGCCGAAACAGTAGAAGCTCTGGGCGTATTGGTAAACGAATGTCTGAGACGAGCAAAGCGCTGGCTGGAGGCCAGAGGCCTCCAAATGGCTCTGGAAAAGACCGAAGCGCTGCTAGTCACAGACAGACGTGGTTATACAGCCCCTGGTATTCAGATAGACGGATTCGAGGTCCAATGGAGGAATCATATTAAATATTTAGGTGTCGAACTCGACAAATTTTTAAATTTGAAACACCATATAACCGTAGCATGTCGGAAGGCTGAACAGTGTTCGGCAAGTTTAGCTCGTCTAATGCCGAACATTGGTGGGTCTTCTGAAGCAAAGAGGAGACTGGTGACGAGTGTTGCCCTTTCAAAGCTGCTATACGCAGCACCTGTATGGGCTCCGACCCTGCGAAATGACAGAAGCAAGACCATCTGTAGAAGGGTGCTGTCCGCGCAGAGAACTATTACGAAACGTATTATTTCGGCCTATTGGACAGTACCGACGTGTGCTGCTCAGGTCCTTGCCAGCGTCCCGCCGGCAGATCTTTTGGCACAAGAAAGGGAGGAAGTTTTTTTCCTTTTCAAGAAGAGAAACTCTTCCGCATATACGGAAGATAATAGACCCAGCAAGGACCAAATTCGCCGAGATGCGAGAAGTATACTCGTCGAGAGATGGCAAGAACGATGGAGCGGGGAGGAGACAGGCCGATGGACGTATCGGCTGATACCTACACTCGCCACCTGGAGAAGTAGAAAGCACGGAGTGGTTTCCTACTATTTAACCCAAGCTCTCACAGGGCACGGGTGTTTCGGCTCCTATCTGGAGCGATTAAAAAAAGTCGTTAGCTCGGAGTGTGTGTACTGCAAGTTCCCAGTGGACGACCCAGAGCACACACTCTTCAGCTGTAAGCGTTGGGACTACAGGGGCTACAGGGTACCTGAAGGGAGGTTTTCACATCCTACGCAAAAAAAAAAAATAATTATTATTATTATAATAACAATAATAAAAAAATAATAATTATTATTATTATAAAAACAATAATGAAAAAATAATAATTATTATTATTATTATAAAAACAATAATAAAAAAAATAATTATTAATATTCTATTTGAGGCATTTTACGTGTAATGTCCCAAGCTCAAAATTAATTTCTTTCAAAAAAATTGAAACGCAGCAAA
Organism: Ganaspis brasiliensis; assembly: GCA_037103525.1. Lineage (NCBI taxonomy): Eukaryota > Metazoa > Arthropoda > Insecta > Hymenoptera > Figitidae > Ganaspis > Ganaspis brasiliensis. Next base: position 1,292,412 of record JAZKLR010000045.1, on the reverse strand, counting down.
TTTATTGCCCTATCTAGTGGTAATAAAACCCAAAAGAAAATTTTTACTTTTTTGAAAAATTATAGGAGGTAGAGGTGGGTCAATTTTGTCAAGTTTGCTTAATACCGTCTTCTTACTTAATTTTCTCTGTCTTGGCGGGTAATGAAAAAAATTTCTTAGAGTATGATTTTTAAAGGTTTTTTAATGCTCTTTTCATTGGTAAATTTTATTTTTTAATATTTTAAAAATTTGACCCTAATTTTTTATAATTAATATTTAATTTGCTATTTTCATTAAAATCGATTCGTTTAATTTTAAAATAAAGTAATGCAAACGAAAGCTGAGGTTTTTTCCTATTGATATAGAAATTTTTAGAATGCCCTTTTTTTTGTTTTTAAGATATTAATCCTCAAAGAACGGATTGTGGCGCGCGGCGCGCTGCGACGCGGTCGCCTTGCATCAGGCCGCGTCAGCTACTCACTCTTACCAAAAGCACTATTTTTGGACAAAAATCTGCTGACAACTCAAAAATGATCCGATTTTAACTTTCTTTTTTTAAAATACTCGAGAATGTTTGTCCTACAACTCTGAACTGCTAAAAAATTAAGATTTTTTTATTAACTGAAATAAATGTTAATAACATTTAAAAATTGAAAAAAATTATTTTTGAAAAAGTGACTTCAAGGCCCTTGATGTCAAAAACTTTATATACTTATATAATTACACACAAAACGTATCAAAAATATTTTTAAATGGTTCTTAGTTAATAATAATCAACAATTTTCAAATTGATTAAACAATCTTAGTTAACAAATTAATAACTTTAAAAATATTCAGTCCTCAGATTCCGTTTCTTTTGTCAAATTAATAAATTACTATTTACTTTACTAACGTTTCGTGTCTTTTGTATAATTAATAACTGTTGGCCTAGAATAATGAAAGAGTTAAAGAACGTTCACAAACATTTTTCGAATTGTTTAAACAGTTTTAGTTAACAAATTAATAACTTTAAAAATATTCATTCCTCAGATTCCGGTTGTGTTGTGAAATTAATTAATTACTATTGGCCGAGTATTGTATAGCAGTTTAGGATGTTTACCAACAACTATTAAATCGACTCGACTATTAACTCGAGTATTTTAAAAAAAGAAAGTTAAAATCGGATCATTTTTGAGTTGTCAGCAGATTTTTGTCCAAAAATAGTGCTTTTGGTAAGAGTGAGTAGCTGACGCGGCCTGATGCGAGGCGACCGCGTCGCAGCGCGCCGCGCGCCACAGTCCGTTCTTTGAGGATTAATATCTTAAAAACAAAAAAAAGGGCATTCTAAAAATTTCTATATCAATAGGAAAAAACCTCAGCTTTCGTTTGCAATACTTTATTTTAAAATTAAACGAATCGATTTTGATGAAAATAGAAAATTAAATATTAATTATAAAAAATTAGGGTCAAATTTTTAAAATATTAAAAAATAAAATTTATCAATGAAAAGAGCATTAAAAAACCTTTAAAAATCATACTCTAAGAAATTTTTTTCATTACCCGCCAAGACAGAGAAAATTAAGTAAGAAGACGGTATTAAGCAAACTTGACAAAATTGACCCCCCTCTGCCCCCTTCAATTTTTCAAAAAAGTCAAAATTTTTTTTTGGGTTTTATTACTACTAGATAGGACAATAAATTTCCTAAGTTTTAATTTTTTTGAAAGTAATTAATTTTGAGCTTGGGTTATTACACGTAAAATGCCTCATTTATAGGTGTTATAATTGTTGTGACTGATGACAAAAATTATAAAATTGGAACGAAGGATTGAGTTCTTGCCCAATTGTACAGCAGGAACTAGTTGGCACCAACCAATAATGATTTTTTAAAAATTGAAGACGTGTCAGATCTTAAAATTTCCTTAAGATCTGCGAATAATAAGACATCATTAACTGGGGGACAAGGTTTTGTCAAGTGTTCTTGTCTTACAAAATGCCTGTCTAAAAAATGTGCTTGTAAAAGGAAAAATCTTTCATGTAATTCCAGGTGCCATAACTTACTCAGTTTTAAAAATAAATATATTATTATAAAATATAAAATTTAAAATAATAATATTCATTGTTAATGTGTGGACGGGAAATATGTAAAATTTCACTTTAAAAAATTTCTAGTCAACTTGAGTTCTTTTTAACTAATCTGAGTAATTCAATTGGATCTCTATTATAAGTAATAAATTTATGGCTTATATATTTCAAATATTTGTCTTTTTTCCTTTCATTTAAAAAGTTAAGAAAGTTATTTCTAAATCGATCAAGAGTTAATAATTCCGAAAATTCAAAATATTTTATTATAATAATTATTATAATACAAAGATAATAAGAATAATAAAAAAAATTACTAATTTTATATTAAATATATTAATATAAATTAGTTGTTTGTTAAATTCTTCGAATTATAAGGACAGTTCGAATCTTAACGTTCAATGTGTACGCGCGCGTGTATATTTAAGTGTATGTGAAAGTGATATTATATGTGTTTAAAATAAAATCTATATTACTTAAAGTTAAAGCGTAAAATGATGTAAGTTTAAAATTACACTGGATCTATAACAGATACAAGAAATAACTGTCTAAATTTGGATAAAAATTAATTTTTTTCCCATTTCTTTGCAGTCATGGAAAGAATGCTTGACAGTTAATGAAAGGATAGTTAACTGGTATCTCATAGTTCTTGAAAGTTTTCTAAATTTTAAATAACTGTTTGCTAAAGTTTTCTAAAGTTTTTTAAATCTTAAATAACTGTTTTCTAAAGTTTTCTAAAGTTGTCTAAATTTTAAATAATTTCTAAAATATTAAAGTTTGAAATCTCCCGTGTGGAAAAGCCAAGTGGGGCCAAACTGGCGCCCACTTGGCCCACCTGCCCCAGGTGGGCTCCAACTGGCGCCCACTTAGAAACTGGAAAATACTGGGAACTTTTCTACACGGGCTATTACAAAAGGGGTTATTTTTATAGAATTTAGCTTTACTCTAAAGTTGGTTAGTTTAGCAAAAATAATCAATTAAAAACGATTTCATGTTAATTAAAAATCTTAATTATGATTAATTGCTAAGTAATTATAAAAGTAATACATTATTTATTTAAGTAATATTTTTATTTTTTTATAATTCCTTAGAAAGTAATGTTAATTAAGATTTTGAATTTAAATAAAATCATTTTTAGTCGATTACTGCTAAACTAATGAACTTCAGAATATATTTCGACGCCCCCCGTTGATAAAGTGTTTATTAAAAAGCCAGGTTAATAAAATGTTAATTTGAAAAACAGTGGAATGTCACTTTTATAATTAATTTTTTTGGATATGATTTCTATTAAACTGTTTGTTTAATCAAATGTCTTTTGAAGTTTTGTCATAAAATGTTAATTGAACCGAACGATGGATACATTTGTTTATTAATTCAAATATGCAATAACATTCTGTATAACATTCTTTATAACCTTGCTTTAACATTATTCTACTGTTTTTCAAATTAACATTTTATTACACTGGCTTTTTAATAAACACTTTATCAACGGGGGGCGTCGATTTTATCTAAATTTAAAAAAATAACCCCTTTTGTAATAAATTTCAAACTTGAATATTTCAGAAATTAAAAAAATTACTCACCTGAAATGTGAATATAATGTCTATTTTGTACAAACTTAAATATGTGCCAAGTTTGATCTTAAGAGCTTTCAGAAAAAGTAATAGTGTTGAAATATGGCAGTTTTAATGAATTTTAAGTTTTGGATTTGTATTTTATAATAATTAAATTAATATTTTTAAGTTATTCTTTTTGGAAAAGCAAAGAAAATCCACTGATGTTCAATTGAAGTGAGTATACGAGTTATTTATTAAAAAAATTTACAAAAAATGTGCTCTTAAAAATGATGAAAACTGACAGTTTTTGGATCAATTTCAAATCAAATTTTCTTCTTCTTTTCTTATTATTATTATTATTATTATTATTATTATTATTATTATTTTTAATAAGAGAGAATTAATCCAGATGAATCGATAAAACACATTAACATTTTATTTAGGGAAATATTATTTAAGCCTATATTTATTAATTTAAATTAAAAGTTTGAAATATGGTTTGAACACTGCAAAAAGTAGGTACCTTAATTTAAGATACATTTGTAGTCACTTTTAAGATGTTTCCGAAAATTGTAAAATAAACAATTTACTATTTTAATATAACTATTAATTTACATAGATTTTTAATTTCTTGAACTTAAATTAATTGCGTGTTACTTCAAAGTAAAAAATCGAAAAAATATATTTTTTTATTAAATAGAAAAATAATTTTTAAGATTAAAGAAATGATATGCAAAATTTTTAAAAATTCAGTTACATACACCTAAATGTTTACTAAATTTTAATAGATATTGCAAAGAAAGAAATTAAATCATTATATAATAATAAATAAATAATTTTTTTAATACAAAAAGGGATGTCTTGTTTGTTTTCATTTCAATTCAGACAGGCTATGTATCCTGAAGTCAGGGAATCATTTCCCATTGAAATATGTTATTTTTCTGAAACATTTATATTATGTATAGCAAATTTTAAAACAACAATTAATAAATATGCAAAGTAATTGCAATTTGTCTTGAAAAATAAAAAAAAACACTGTATAATTTAAAATTTTTAAGAAATTATTATTTATTAAATTAATTTTATATAGAATTCGTCAGTTTTTACACATTTAACATTTCTTGCATTTCAGGGATATATTAAAACTTTATTCTACTTGCAAAAACGCAAATTTTATGTATTTTTTCGTGTTATAATTAATAATTCTAAAGATTCGCAAGTTAGAGATAAAAGCTATTAGACTCTTTTACTCCACTTTTTAAGAGGAACATTTTTTCTATTTCGACTTTTGTTGTATCTAATACAGGGTTCAAAAAGCTTTGAATTTTTTTTTCTTATAAAGAAATTTTTTGTTTTCTAAGAAGCAGGACATCAATAAATTCTTAAGAGAAATAAGCTTTATACCTCCAGAAAGTAGTAAAAAAATCAAAAGAAAAAACAACAGTGTCGATTTTCAGAAAATTTGATTTTTATTTTTTTCAAAAAAAATGTCGCAGATTTGTAAAATTTGAAAATATTTTAAATTTCCTTCTAAAATTTCAAAAAGAAAATAAAAGCCCTAATTAGACATAAAAAGGATCATTTTAATATATACAATAGTAAAAAAGATATAAAAACTTTTAAAAAATTTAACGTTAGTTTCTTGTAATCTCACTTTCCAACTTAAAAAATTCAAATTCCCATAACTTCGTAAAAAATTTGTTTTCACCAAAAAGAGAGAATAAGTGTCGTCTAAAATTGTCTGAAAAATAACATATATTTCAACAGGCAATTTTTTTTTGACTTCAATATACATAGCCTTTCAGAATTGAAATGGAAACAATCTCTTTCATTTCTGCATTTCGGAAAGTTTTAAAAGTTTCATAAAAATCTTGAATTTTTTATTTAAATGTCATTATTTTATAACTGACTACAACTTCATGCATAATATTTTGTTAAAAACAAGGTGCTCAAAATGATCGTTCGACTATCCGAGATGTTCGCTTTACCGAGATTAAATAAATTGACAGCTCGCCTGTCAATTTAATGAAAAACAAAAAATGTCGCTCGCTTCTCGGATCGTGTTGCTCAAATGCATCACTAAGCCTAACCAAATTAGCAGATCCGTTGAAACTGCAGTTGAAAGTTAACAGAAGCCAGCAGCAACAGATCGAGGAGCTGCAAGCTAGTTTAGCTGAAGCCTTAGCAAACTCGTCAAAAGCCTCCACGACAAGCCACACTTACGCGACAGGAGCACAATCAGTGCCGGGAAACTTGCAAGCCGGATGTAGGGTACAGTTTAGTCAGTCTGGTTGGACTGGGGGCCCGCAATTTGTGCCAAACTCGACAAGGGGCACGGCCCCCCCCCACAACAACAACCTCTCCTCTAGTGGTGTCAACAGCCTTGACGTAGAACCAGTGCTCTTATTATAATGGGCTGAGCTGGAGCCAAGAAAGTCACAGACGAGAGCAGAGACACCAAGCGGAACAGTGGGATGCACAATGGAGACCAAACGTGTACACTCAGGCACAAAATGATACATGGCCAAAACCAACTTTACCGACAACGATACACTCACAACTAGGGTATCCAACTAACCAATTTAGTTGGAGAGGCTCGGGAGTTGGTCGAAATTTCCAATTCCACATGTTTCCGACTGTCAACCCGATTGGGGAGGCAAGGGACAGTTGGAGAAGGGATACCGAAAGTAGGGGGTAGGGCTGTGCAAAAAGCTCGAAACTCGAAGTCCGACCGTCAGGAATTTAAGCATAAATATAAACTGAGATTGAATTTCAATTCAATTGTTATTAATATTATTATTATTATGGCCTTTTTTCTATTATTATTTCTATTATTATTAAGTATCTTTTATTTTAAATTTAATTGTTTAATTATTGTCTTTATTTTTTATTTTTATTCTTCAATTTTTAAGTATATTCCACAAATTTAAATTAAATTCTTTAATTTTCAGTTGCTTTTTTTAATTTTAACTATTTTTTTCGATCTTTAATCCAGTTGTTAAATGTGCAATTATTTCCAATAATCATTCCTTCAATTTTCTTAATTTTTCATTTTGCAATTAGTTTCTTTAAATTTAATATTTCTTGTTTAAATTTTTCAATTATTTTTATCAGTTGTTTATCTAGTCATTTTTCGAATTTTTTTTAATTGACAGTTATTTTCGTTATTTTTCAAATATTTTCATCAAGTTTTTAAAAATTTTTTAAATTAATAATCAATTAATTTAATTAATTCTTTGATTTTTTAAATTATTTTGTTAGGTTGTGTATCAATCTAGACATTTTTTTGTTTTTTTTTTGTTTTCAATTATTTTTTTTTATTTCCAATCCAGTTGTTCAATTTGCAATTATTTTAAACATTATATTAAACCTATAATATTTTAACTATTTTGTTTAAATTTAATATTCATTGTTTAATTTTTCAAACTATTCCTTTCAATTGAGTAACTATATAGTAATTTTTTGAATTTTCTTGCATTTGTCAATTATTTTCGTCATTTTTCAGATATATACTTCAATTTCGTAATTTCCATTATTTGACTTTGCTAAAATTTATAGTCTTAAATGACCAACAACAATGGAAAGTTTGTCGCGCGCTTGGGCGCGCGTTTATGTTGCTAGCAATATAATAAACTTACTTCGGAAAAAAGGACGATTGTAAAAAGGAAAAAAATCAATTTTATCATTGTTGAAATTGGTTTCATTACAGTGAAAAAAATTTTAAAAAATTAGAGGAAATTTTTTTTTAAATTATAGATAGGGTGGTTCTGATGCGTTATTTATTATTATATAGAAACAGTTTTTGACAAACAACTTGCTTTTACACTAATTGAAAAATAACTGGTCATTTTCGTAAAATTTATCAAATAAATAACACGTTACTTGTTTCTTAAATTGATAACATAAATGTTTGTAACGTAAAGTTTGTGTAGAATATTCACTTCAATAAATAGAATAATTATATATAATAATAATACGCACATATACCTCATTTAATAAAGGAAAATTAGAATTTTGTTTTAAGAATTACAAGTAATAAATTAAAGAACATTTTTCTTCTAATTCTTATTGTTCTTTAAATTTATACATAAGGAAAAAATTGGTCGTTTTTTCTTTTAAGAAATTTAGAATTGAAAAAAAGTCGCAAACAACTACTAACGAAATAATTGCTAATATTTTTTTATTTATTTAAATAAAGCTCAGAAGTCTAGAAAGTATGTACATTTTCAAAAAGTCAAGGTTGAATCAGGCGGTCTAGGTTGGGACAGTTTTAGAATTTTTACCTCTATCGATGTTTAAATATTCAATATTTTTTTAACAGTTATCAAAATTTAAATTGTACAAAAAAAGGTGACACTCACAAAAAGGAAGGTGATACTTATTAGTTTTGTGGGTGACTGGATCATAAGCAAAAAATAACGTATTGAAGATTATTGGCAATTTGTCAAAAGTTAAAAAGTGTTCATTTATGTAATGAAAAAGAATTCATTTAAATAAACAAAAACCTTCAGATTACAATGTATTGATTAATATTGAAAAGCATTTAAGAGGATGCAACTGTAGATACAGAAAAGGATAGAGAAGGATAGAAAAGGATAGAAAGAAATAAAACAGGATATAACTCAAGAGAAAACAATAGAAAAGGAATAAAAAAAGATACAAAAGGATACAAAATGATTTATTGAAAAACACAAGAAGTTAATAATTGAAATGAATTGACGAATATTTAAATGTAATCAAAAGGATACAGTTAACGTATAGAAAAGGATGTATAAGAATAGACCAATAAAGGGTTAAAGTGTATCGGAAGATGTTGAAAACCAAAATATAATTTCCTTTACTTAATTCAGAAATATTTCACTGTAAAAAGGTCTTATTTTAAGACAGAAAACCTGTCTTATTTTAAAACGCAACATTTTTTAGACAGCTCTTGTTGTATTTAAAATACAATTTTCGTATCTTAATTTAAGATGCAAAGAATGTGATTATCAGCAGGTAAATTTGCTGATTAAAAGAGCATCCTTAGTTTCACAGAAGCCTCAGTTTAAATTAAGGACAGCATTATTTTCAAGATTGATTTAATTTCAGACTTCTCTGAAATTAGGACTTACTTTTTCCAGTGTTATATAGAAACATAGGCAAGGGTTATATAAGGATAAAAAATGATAGAAAAAGATAGAAAGGAATAAAACAGGATATAGAAAAAAAAGAATTAGAAAAGGGATAAAAAGGATGGAAAGAGACACAAAAGTATTTGTAGGAACACACTGAAAGTTAATAACTGAAACATATTGTCGAGTATTCAAATGTAGTCAAAAGAATTCATCCAAACGTATAAAAACGCTTTATTAGAATAGACAAATGCTGCACAGAAAAAAATATTTCCGTGGTACTGCGATAATTATGGGCAGATTTGCAATATTTTATTGCTGTTTTGGGAACTGCCATACGTATTTGTGTCTTAGCCATACGACTGTGTGAAACCGCGAGTGACATTGTAAGGTTAGGTAAAATCGACAGTGGCGCACCGATGCATTATGTCAAACTCCTACATAACCTGTCAACCATAGTCAAATGTCTAATCTGATAACAGTATTTTTTTCAGTTTGCATGTTAAAGTGTTTCGATAAGTGTTAAAGAGTATAATATAATTTCTTTTTATTTTCTCAGAAATATTTAGGCATTGCAGAAGCAAGGACAAGAGGTAAAAAAGTATAGAAAAGGGTTGAAAAATATAGAAAAGATACATAGTATAAGGATATAGAGAACTATAGAAAGATATGGACAACGTTTAAACAAGGATAAAATATAATAGAAAAAGATTACAAGGTGGACAATATAAGGATGGGATAGGATAGGAAAAATAATACAGGATAGAAAATAACAGTAAAAGGATAAAAAAGGACATAAAAGGATGCAAACAAATATATAAAAAGATTTATAGAAACAGAAAGAAAGATAAGAATTGAAACGTATTGTCGAATATTCAAATGTAATTAACAATGTAATAAACCTAATTATTTGTGTTCAGAAATTCTGAAATATTTCAAATAAATAACCATAAATATTAGTGCATTTTTCATCAATATATTTTGCATTATTAAGAAAAGAAATCTTATTTCATTATGTTACAAAAACAAAAAGAATGGTAACAATATAATACAGTATTTTTTTGTTCCACCAATTATCTAAAATGTTAATTTATGTTTCAGCTCTTTCTTGCATTCAACACCAGTCCAATTCAAGTTTCCAATCGTTTCTGTCAGGTTTCCCTGATTAAAATTTAGGTTTGTCGAGAAATGAGCTGACGACTAGTTCATTACACAGGCACACAAAAAAAAGTACACTGGCCGAGACATAACACTAGTTGTCTAAAGGTTTTGAGATAAACTCAAAACACTGCTAAAAAACACGAATTAGAGTCAAATGACAAAAAAAATTCGATGAGACACTAGATTAGTGTAGTCCTATGTAATTTTTCAAGCTAAATTTAAATCTGAAATCAGAAGTGTCGGATTGGTGAACATTTTTTAGATAACCTTGAAAACCTGCTCAAAAACACGAATTAGAGACAAATTACAAAAAAAATTCGCAGAGACACTGTATTAGTGGATTCCTATGTGATTTTTAGCACTAAATCGAAATCCAAAGTGAAAAGTGTCTGATTAGCTAAGGTTTTTGAGATAAACTTAAAAAAAAAATACCGGAACAGTTGTCGGGCATAACGTCGTCACTAGGGCCATCGAGGCACAGAGCTGAGTCAAGTTTTTTCCCAAGCAGTGGTCAAGAGTACTTCGAGCCAGACTTGAGATAGGCTGAAGGCTCAAACCCACAACAGGCTGGGTATAATAATTTCGGACAATACCAGCAGTCGGACCACCCTGGAACCAGAGAACTCCTTATTAGAGTTCATACCGTGCGACCAATCAGACAGCGGAAGCGAGTTGGGGGCAAATGTCCTACAGACCAGAAGGTCAGCGTTGGGACGTTGCGAAGGTCGTAAGCGGGTAGAACATCAGGTTCGGAAGAGAAAGGGGCGAGAACATAGACCAGTTTCTATGGAGAGTCGAGAAAGGTAAGGCTGGGGCCTACCTTTCCAACGAAGAGCTTTTACTCGCTTTTCCCTTTCTCCTAGACGGAATGGCGTATCACTGGTTCTGTCAGAATAAGAATCGATTGTCTAGTTGAAACCAACTCAAAGGTAATTACACGAACACGCAGCGCCGCCACCCCCCGAAAAGTCGTTAATTCCGGACTTTGCATATAGAAAAAAGACACCTCCTGCCAAAAAGGCTCCGATGTTAGCAGCGGTGTCAAATAAAATGAAGAAAGTAACAGGAGGACTCAAATCCGAAGAGTTGACCAAGATAATTGAGTCTGTTCTAGCGGCAGTAAGTAATCTCATGGTCCTAAAGGGTCGGGGGGGGGGGGGGTAACAAAGCGAAGCAAAAGAAGGGACCCTCACTTTAAAAAAAGCCCGCGAGTCGCAAAGATGCAGATGAATCGGGAGCATCGACCTCAGGCTCTAACGAAAGTCCGGAAGTAGTTTGCTTGAACTTTAAAGCTGAAGGTCACTACCATCAAGGTTGTCCGCGACCACGCCGCAATGACTACTGCATGCGTTGCGGTAAAGATAGCGTATCGACTAAAGAGTTTAATCCGTGTTCGTGAAACAAGGGGCGGGGAAAAAAGTGAGTGGCGCATCTCTTCCCCAGCAACCAGACCCGAATTCCTCAAACGTGGCCCAAGCGATTCCAGCTATCCCAGACACGAGTCAAGAGACTTTACGAGGACTTGAGGGATCGCTAGAAGAAACTCAAGTACAGAACTCGTGTGTAACGCGAGCAGTAGTTGAGGAAACGGTAAAGAATCAGATAGACCCAGACACCATTAGGGACAACAACGCTTCCCAAACCGAGGTTGCTTAACCATCCACGTCATGTCAAACTAGGGCTGAGAAGCCAAGAGGAGTTAATGACACTATTGTGATCAATTACAGGATCTGCAGCAAAGACGGTAAAGATTCATGGAAAACGAACCAAGTTATTCTGGCAATTCTGCGATCAAGTGGTGCGCCAGAAGTGATTGTTACTCCAGAACAAGAGCCGCCATTACGATTAAGGGTCCTGGAACCACCGGACGAAGACGGTACCAAGCAACGATACAGAAGACTCAGGTAAAATCGGTCGTCTCCGCCGATGGTACCATACGCTCAGTGCAAGGTAGTTGTTTGGTTCCCATTTGAGATAGATCGTGTATTCCGTTTAATAAGAGTCTACATCATCCCAGAAATGAGAGAGCAGGTATTCTTCGGAATAGACTTCATCCATACATTCGGGATAGTACACGATGGCCGGGATAGGATTTGGTATATGTCGGAATACGCAGAGGTGGTCCACCGCTATACCGAAGCAGGGGTGGAGGCAGAGGTTAAGGAAAACAGCGGTGAAACGCTTAACTCCAATTTCCTCTGCGGGTTTAAACAAATTACAGAAGCGAACGAGCTGAACTCGATGAACTCGTGTCGTGTGTAATTAATCCACCTCTACCATCACTTTCGGCCACGGATCGAATTGTCCACAGTATTGATGTCCAAGAACACCCGCCGATTAAGCAAAGATACTATCGGGGATCGCCTAAGGTCCTGGCCGCAGTGCAAGAGGATACAGCACGATTGTTGTATATAATAGAACCATACAAAAGCGGATGGTCCAGCCCAGTAGTTATGGTCAGGAAGTCCGACACGACCTACCGATTCTGCGTACACTACCGGAAGCTGAGCAAAGTGTCCAAAAAGGACGCCTACCCCCTTCCCAAGATGGACATGATCTTCGAAAAATTGAGAGCCGCGAAATATATAACAACGCTTGACTTAAAATGGGGCTATCACCAGATCCCCATGGCCACGTTATAGAGACTCGTTGACTCTTTTATAGGTCCCGAGATGGAGCCGAATGTTTACATGTATCTTGACAATATCGTAATCGTAAACGAGACATTCCAGGGGCATAATTCTACAGGAATGTCTAGTGTCTCTCTCAATCTTTAACTTACCTAATGCATTTGCCTCTCTCTCCTGCACAGTGTCTACAGAAAACAGCTAAGTAATTTCTTATATAGGGCTCTACAAAGTTTCATTAAAAAATAATCAATAATAGTTTAAGAGAAAAAACGCTGAGAAATTGGTCCTTATTGGAATTTTTGGTTAGTTTAATTAGATGTCCAGTTAATTTAAACAGAATTTCAAGTTCAAAATATTTTTCTAGAGATTTGCCATCCTTCTTTCTACTTCTTTTAATTTTTTCAATTTTGAAAATCAACGTACATTTAGATTCCTACTTTTACATATTTAATATTCTTACCAACAACATTAAAAAAAAATATAAATTTTTATGATTCGCAAACTTTTATCTAGAATTTCTCTACTCACCAATCCTAGTTTTGGTTATATCTTATTGAATTCCACACTCTTTGTTAGATATTTTATTATTAAATGAATTTATTTGATTGTCTGTAATTTAGTTGCGTCTAAGCGTCTTCTGCGTAGAAAAATTTTGAATGTTTAAACGGTATTAAAATTTGTAATATTCTTGATGGAATTAATTGTGCCAAAATATGAAAAGGATTTTTTAAATTGATTGACCTTACTTATCTTTATTCTTATATTTTTTTTTTTCAATTTACCATTTTGCAAAGTTAATTTGTTAAATGTTGCAATTTATCAACTAAATAGAGTTAGAGAGATTCACTATAGAATAAAAGAATAATTACGTTACGAAGTGTACGTTTTACGCATGGAATCCGTCTTTAATTAATTTAGAAAATATTCAAATAAATGACAGGGAAAATTATAGAAAAGCATTAAAAAAGATAGAAAAGATTAGTCAAGGATAGAACAGGATAGAAAGTAATAGAAAAGGATAGAGAAAATAGAATCAGAAAGAATATAATAGAAAAGAGGTAGAACAGTATAAAAATAATAGAAAAGGGATAGAAAAAGACACAGAAGGATACAAAGGGATTTATAGAAACGTACAAAAAGTTAAGAATTGAAACGTATTGTCGAGTATCCACATCTATAATCAAAAGAATACATCTAACTATTAAAAAAGAATTTATAGGAATGATCTATTTAAAAGTTAAAGTGTATCGGAAAGTGGCGAAAAAAATAACATAATATCCTTTAATTAATTCAAGAATACATATCCTAAAAGTATTAAAAAGATTGTAAGTTATAGAAATAGTTACCATATCAATTTAAGAAACAACTGACGTTCATTTTTATTTTATCAATATTTTTTATGATAATTGCATACAAGTTAGAAGACATTTAGTGTACAAACAAGTTGTTAGTTAAACTCATACTGTCTTATTATAAACTTTAATAGAAGGCATAAAAAATCCACTTCCAAAATATTTACATAATACTATCATTTCAACAATGATAAATATGGTTTATTTTCTTCTTACTATAGTCGTTGTTGCCGAGGTATTATTTATTCATAGAAAATTCTATTACAAAATTACAGAATAACAGTTTTCTGATAATACATGAGATCATAATGATAATTCCGCACTTTTAAACACGTACTTCTGTGTCTAATTAAATTTTAGGCCGGACTTCGATTTGCGACTTTTCCCGATGGCAATTTAATACTTGGCATAAATTCTACTGGCGTTAGTCTAAAACAAAAGAAAAAAGAGTATCAAATTTTATGGACAGAAGAATTTAATTCGACAAATTCTCTAAAAGTGAGTATGGAATATTGATTTATTTCTGTACAACATATGTTTAGTTGATATACGCTAAGTGTGTTTGATTTTGTAGATTTACTTTAATTACTTTTTTGAAAAAAGTGATCTGCGAGAAGTTATTGAACTTGATAATTTATGCAAGAAATATAAAAGGAACACGGTGAAGCATTCTGTTCAACAATTTGTGTTAAGGCAGCTTGCCAATACAGGAATGTGTCCAATAAAGAAGGTAAAATATTATAAAAAATCAGTTTTAATAACCGCATACATTTATGAAATTTGAAAGTAATAATGTAAAATTAAAAAATATATTTTTTGTACAGGGTACAAAATTCAGTATCTACTTACCAATTAATGATATCTACAGTGTTGAAACAATAGATTGTAGACCTGCTATCGCAATTATAAAATAAAATATGAGTCTGGGCATTAAAATGTGTTTTATTGCGGTTTTGTATATAATTCATAGGTTAAAGTAAATGACTGCTTATGTAGAAATAGGAAAAAATATTTGGGTATTGCTTTTACAATTTCTTCCACATAGAGGAAGTACTTTTTTTATTCAGTACTTTTAAAGTTTAAAATTAAATTCGTATTCAGAGACCCAAAAAACTCCGGAGCATTAAGTTACAGGTGAATCGAATGACTCTTTTTAAAATGGAGGCATTATTACGCAATTTTGAACTTTTAAAATTGAAGATCATATTCATTTTTAGAGACTTCAAAAACTTTGAAAAATCAAGTTTCTGGTAAATCGGTGTTTTTTGAAAGAAAAGACAAGAAGAGAAAATTTAATATGGAAATCGAATAAATATGAATGAGTCATAAGAATTATTTATATAGAAATCGACATTTTCACGTGGAAAAACTGTTTGTATTGTAATCTGTTTACTTATCTCTTTAAAAAATTTCATGGATTTATACATTGTTTTTGCATTAAACGATGTTTTAAATTTCCAAAAATAATATAATTATTACTTAATTTATGTATATATACTAGCTGTCGTACCCGTCTTCGACGGGTTTTAGTTCCTACTGATACATCTCAACTTTTGTCTTTACATTGCTCAAAATGTTTTTTACATTTACTATTAAGCAACTCTAAAATATTTAAATCTGACATTTTGAATTTGTAATTCTGAAATATATCCTTCCGACATAAAAATCTTAATCAAAGACTTCAACAATACCACTTAATTATGCCTCAAAATAATTCGTTACAACTATAATTATTTATATTTTTTTAATCCCAATAACAATTTTATGTTTTATCTCTGTTATGGGTCAAACACCATACCTACGATATCAAAGATGTCTCTTACATCTTCGATTTTGATAAAACTTGGTAAAAGTGCATAAAAATACATGCAGAAGAAAATTCGAAAAACGATTTTTAAAATTTTTGAAAATTTTTGGATTTACATGCGTTTTAAAATTTTTTTCAAAATTTTTAAAACGTCATAACTCTGCCAATAATTTTTCGATTTTATTGATTTTTCAAGGATTACTTATTGTTTAGCAACATTTAAAAAAAAATGGTGACCCAAAAAAATTTTTTAATTTAACAGTAAAAAAATAAAAAAAAAATTTAAATACATTTTTTGTTCAAAAGCTTAATTTTTTTTCTTTCTAAAATCGATTTTTCGATTCCTTATGATTTCACGATTATTAAAAAAAAAAAAGAAATTGATGGGCTCTCTGTAACTTTCGGAGATATTGCATTTTTTGTCCTTGCGCACAGCTGCGCTGAATGTAACTTACCGCGTAGATGCAGTTGCGCCATACGTGCATACAGGTATTAACATTCACCTACAGGCTGTAAATTTTAATTGAATTGAAATCTTCTTTTTGACAAATATTCAGCGACAACCGATAGACAATTTTCTACCCTAATTTTGTAATTATTAATTAATTAAAGTTTTATAAATAAACAAATAACCTACCAAAATCTGAAGTTTTTTAAACATATATATTTTTGAATACATTAATATCGAACGTGAGTGAATAACCTATAGATTAACTTAAACTCAACATTTCCAGGAAAAAAAATCTTCAATTGCATGAATAATAATTATTATTAATAATTACTTTTAGCAAATTCTTGATAATATTAGTTTTTTCAGAAATTTTATTTTCTTTTCTAGAAATCTTTAAAAATTATTAATTATTAAATCTATTAGAGGATATAAAAACAAGTTATTTGTAATAGGAATATTATCATCAAAAATCCATACTGGATCCGCCATTTTGAATTTTCAAAATTAAATGTCAGATTCAAATTTAACAATCCCAAAACCCCCAAGTAACTAGTCTCAAGTCGATTTAAACAATTTTTGGAAAATTCTTCCGCCATATCGGATCTGCAATTTTCAATTTTCAAAATCTAACGTCAGATTCAAATTCAACTACCTCGAAAACCTCTAAGTAACAAGTCTTGAGTCTATTTAAACGATTTTTGGCAAATTTGTTCGCCATATTGGATCTGCCATTTTAAAATTTTTAATGCTTATCTCCAAATAGTATTCAACGAAAAGTCTCAAACTATTACAATTAAGGGGAATCACTTTCCAAATCAGCGACCCCAAAAACCCTCTAAGGACATGTCTCTAGCCGATTTGAATGATTTTTAAAAATTCTTCCGCCATATTTGATCCGCCATTTTGGGATTTTTAAAATCTAATTTCCTATTCAAATTAGTGATGCATGTCGAGCAAACGATCTGATCGACTTCACATCTGATCGTCTGCTGTTTGCTCGATTATGATTGAATTTAACAAATTACTTTTTATTTATTTATCTTTTAATAATTAGCATACTTTTTTAAAATATCTTTAAGTAAGAATCATGTTGACATTTTTTATCTGTCACGTGGGTAATTTCATTGACTTTTGTCTAAGGGATGTTGCTGCCATAAGTGTTTCAAAATTAAATTTGTTTTATAAGTCATTATTAAATGTTGCTGAAACATCCGGCGCTGTGGCATTTAAAAAATGTTAATTAAAGACGTGAAAGTATAGCGTTTTCAGTTCATATTTCAAACTTTTTTAAATTACTAAATATAGGTTTAAATAAAATTTCGATAAAAAAGAATGTCAATATATATTTTAAAGATTTGTGTGTGCTAATGTATTTTTTATATAAAGCATAATTATAATAAGAAAAATGGATTTAAGATTGATCTATAAAGACTGTCAATTTCTGTGATATTTAGAAGCATATTTTTTATAAAATTATTTAATAAAAAATTTGGATACTTACGAGGTTTGAAATTAATACATTAACTTTTCTTATTCAGAACAATAACTTAAAAAAAAATTTTGTTTATTATAAAATTAAATTTCGAATTCATGAAAAATGACATCTTTCAACACATCGTATCTTTCTTCTGTAAGCTTTTAAAAGATTCAAACTTAACACATATTTAAGTTTGTACAAAATAAACTCTATATTCAAATTTTACGAGGTTATTTTGCTTAATTTATAAAATGTTTAAGTTTGCAATTAATCACAAAAGAGGTTACTTTTTTAAAATTTTGGATTCTTACTTAACGATATTCTCAAAAGTTATGCTAATTATTGAAAGGTAAATAAAAAGTAATTTGTTCAATTCAATCATAATCGAGCAAACAGCAGACAATCAAATGTGAAGTCGATCAGATCGTTTGCTCGACATGCATCACTAATTCAAATTCATCATTCCCAAAAATCCCCGAGTAACAAGTCTCGAGACGATTTGAACGATTTTCGGAAAATGCGTCAGCCATATTGGATCCGCCATTTTGAAATTTTTTGATCTATTCTTCAATTAGTAATCAGTGATACCAAAAACATACATACAGAAAGTTTCAAACTATTACGATTAAAGGAATCCTTTCCGAAATTAGGAATTCTCCTCCGTGATATTGACTAAAATTTCGATGATGAGTGAGAAGGTTCACAGAAAATACAGCTTCCACGCAATTGTTCCATGACTTTTCGGTATTGGATCTTAAAGTTGAAGGTTTATGCTTTCTTTTAATTTACATTAAAGCTTTTTATGGCATCTCGTATTCTTTTGACAGTACTGCAAAAAGTACCGAAAAAGCCATTTTTTGAAACTTTAACCCCCCTTTTTAGGGAACTGAATGAATTGAAAATTTTTTTTTATATATTTTCTTGTTCTTTGGTACCTAGAGATTCAATAAACACAGGAATTTCGAAATAAACAAAACATGACAATTTTTTTGTTACACAGTGTAATTATTAGTTAATTTAAGATTTATAAATAGACAAGTAACCGGACTACATCTGAAGTTTAATAATATGTTTCTTATTGAGGATATAACACCAAAAAAGACTGGTTAACTAACAAATTTATTTAATCTTAACATTTCTAGGGCAACATAATCTTAATTACATGAAAAATAATTATTAATAATAATTACACAGTCCCCTTTTTTCATGTTTCTCATCAGTTTCTAAGATTATTTAAAAAGAATTCTTTAGCTGTAATTAATTTTTTACGACAAATAATTATTTGATAATTTTTACGAAATGCATTCAAGTAAATAAAATACATTAAGTGGGCATAGGCAGTCACAAAATTTAAAAAATCAATTTTTGGAAATTTTTTTGTATTAAAGTACAGTATCTTAAAAACGTTTCGTTGTCTCAAAATTGCAAGTCGATACGAGCAAAATTGGAAAAGAGAGAGCGCGTTTTGCGCGCGGCTTATCAGAAATGTTACTATCGTGTCGTTTCTTGCAGCACACAGTGGTTTGAAATCAGAATTTAATGTTTAAATCAACCTCAAAAATCTTCTAAGAATTAATTACTGAATGTTTTAAAAAAAGAAAATTGAAAATCCATGCGGCCGTTCTTTCTAAAAGTTGAATTAAACATCAGATTCTGATTTCAAGCCCCTGCGATAACGAGAAGGTTAAACGCGTAATTCTCAAAACTACATTTTCAGAGTCGGTGGACACTATATCTCAAAAGATTACGTACCGATAATTTTGCAATTTTTTACACATCTTTTATAAATATTTAACTTGTGAGCGGAAGACTTTTTTTTATAACGTTTACAATTTGTTTAAAAAAATAAAAATGATTCATTTTTTTAGCAAAAAACACGATTTTCACTTCAAAGTGCTATAAAAAATAAAAAATTTTTTTTTTCAAACGTGCTTAACTTAAGTAGTAAAGAAGCTAATCTACTAACGAAAACTTTTTTGTTTTTGGTTTTAGTTGATCCTGTCGGGACTTATGATGTCCACCACAAAAAAACTTTTTCTTAGGAGCCCGAATAAATTTTTTATAACTTTTATAATTTTTATTATTTTTTAATAAATAAATTCAGAAATATTCTTTAAAAATAGGTTAATTTAATGCAATAATTTAAAATAAAATACCGTCATTCGTTTTTCTTAAAAAAGTCGAGAAAAACTGTATATTTAAGCGTCCCTGACTGCCTATGCCCCTTTATCTCGACTTTTTACTCTAATTCTAATCTAACTGATAATTTTTATTTAATACACTAAAATAAATAAAACTAAGTAAAAATTATGTCCATTTCATGATCATTTTGATTTCACGTAAACGAAGCAATAAATTAAAAATATAAAAGTTAATCAATTATTAGAAAAAAAGAATTTTAAATCCAAAAAAAGAAAATCAAAAAGCATGAATTATTTTACGAATTTTTATCAATTCTGTACTTTATAAATGTAAATCGATTCGTTTTGAGACGAAAAGTTTAGTTTTTGTATTGATTAGTTGTATTTTTATCATGGAAAAAAAGTTTAACAAAAAAAAGATTTTTCTCGATGAAAAAATGTGATCAAAAATTTTGGATTAGGTATTTTCAAAATGTCACTGATGTAGGCAAAATTAGTCCGTAATCTGTCTCTTAAAATAATAAATATTTTGACACCAAACTTTGTAGAATTACATAAAATATCATAAAGAAGGTCTTTTTGACCCAAGTTTGTTCAAATTTTGCCTTAAAGTTAATTTTTTAAAAAATAAGCTGATTGGCGGAAAATTAAAAAAATTAATGTAACCGCAAAATTTGAACAAACTTGGGTCAGAGAGACCTTCTTAATGATATTTTAAGTAATTCAACAAAATTTGGTGTCATAATATTTATTATTTTAAGAGAAAGTTTACGGACAATTTTGCCTATACCAGGGACGTCATTCTTCATCACATGCCCTCAATAAGCCATCCAAATATTATTGAAATCCGTTGGAACGTTCTCGAGAAAGTCTCTTCTATTTTTGATTTTCTTTTTAAGACTGTTTCAGAACCATTTTGCAAGAGAAATTAAAATAGAAGAGTGAGCACTTTTTTTAATTGTAATTTTTTGATTTTTTTATAACTAAAAAATTTTTTGTATTTACTCTCGACTTATTCACTCTGTTATTATAATTGTTTTTTTAGAAGTAGATATTACGCAAAACAGAAAACAATTATGAAAACTTAATTTTAAAAGCATTATATTTATTAATTAAAAATAATTTAATTACAGTGAGTATATCGTTTTAAACTATACTTTAAGGGTACTTATGTAAAATCCTATGTAGGCAACTACAAAAAACATATAGGTGTTACATATATATGAAATGACACACGAATTTTTATAGGTAACTATATATAATCCTATAAACAATCTTACGTAAGTGATTTAAAATTGCTCAACAAATTTCTTATTCTTAAAATTAAAGTTGAATTTAAAATTAATTAAGTTTCCACCTGAAATCCCGATTCTAGGGTTTTAAAGAGATCCTCGGTGAAAACATTGAGATGTAACGAGCCCTTACCATTATTTTGCAAGGAAATAATTGATGGATAAAGAGATTATTGAAATGTACATTTATCGGTTGTTTTATTGCACAAATAAAAACAAATACCGGGGTGAACAAATCACATACCATAGCCTATGGATTGCATAAGATATTACTTTGTTATAATTATTGAGACTGTTATTCCATTGTTTATAATTAAGGTATAATATTATAATACATATAAAAGAAAAATGCATAACGGCATCTCATATGTCATCATGTGATAACTACGGATACGATATAGTAATAAATTAACAAATGGAATTAGAGTTAATTTTATAAGAGAAGATTCGAAAAATCATTTTGAGACTCCCTAAGACGCAATCCAACGGCCTTGCAACAAGGCATCAAATTCTTTGCTGATGAATGATAGCAACATCCGGTGTGTTTCAGAATCGCTCTGCATGGGGACGGCAATTTTTATATCTTGAAAATCAAAAAATATTATTGAAAGTAATCAGGATTAAAAATATGGAATGAAAGGCCTGGAATCATAACGCCCTAACTAATATTTATAAAAAGAAAAACCACTCTAGAACACAAATAAAAATTGTGTAAGACAATTTTGTCAATTGACGAATAAAGCTATGTAGAAAACAAAACAAAAAGATAACAGAAGAATGAAGTTTTAAGAAAGGCGAAAGAAGGAAATGACCCTAGGACCGAGAATGGAAGAGTTATTTGAAATGAAACTGCACGAACAGAAAATTAAATCACAACTTTAACGCAGTTCTTAATATCCAGATTCCAACCTCCTACTTCACCCCCTCTATTCGACACAAAGCACGTGCTACCGGCTTCTACACGGAGCACGTGCTCTTTGTCAGCCTAAACCCAAACAAAATAATATGCCCTAATTATCTAAATGAACTTTCAGTAAAAACTGTTACGATATAATTATGGTGTAGACACTAAAGGCTCCTACAGATAGATTTCCGTACATGCAGCCAACAAGCCTCAGTGTAGGCAACAAATATACAAGAGACCGTGTGACGTCGAATTCAGCGACGAAGATTTTCGCTCTCGCATCGCGACCAAACCTCTCGTCTTTATATAAGCAGGCGTCGCGACTCACGAAATAAGATATCTTTCTATCGAGCTAAGATGAGCCTATGTCTGATCTCAGAAAGTATTTTAACTAACAAATATAATTGCGTAGGTACTCTTCGATTCTCGACAATGAGCTGCGGTGATCTGTCGAGACATAGTATTAAGCTTTATATTTTTATCTTTTTTCCTTTAGAATTAATAATTCAGTTTGTACGAGTTATGAATTTAAATAAATGATATCCTTATCCTTAAATCATGTTTAAAAGTCTATGATGACAAATACTGCAAATTATCATTAATAATAGCAGCAATCTGCGACTTAATAAAAATAAAATATAATTTTTGGATAACAAGATAGACATTTTACAATTGATATACAATTGTATTGCACGTTTGTGTATGCAGTGAGTTATATTGTATATTGGATGTAAAACAATTATAATGTGATTACATTGTATGTTTAAATGTGTAATGTAGTTAAACTGCGCTCGCATATACACAGGTGTAAACAAAAAAACAAAATATGACAAATATTTCCTTGGGTCCATTTCATCTGTTCAAGGAAACATATAATTTTGTCAATTATATATTATTAACTATTTGTAGGTATAGTATTCTAAACAGTTTAAGTAATCAAAAGTATCTGTCACTAAAAAATATTTTTTATGCATAACCAGTGAGACCCAAATGCAAGTACAGGATGGTTAGTCCGCATGATCAGAATTCCATTTAGCATTTTCGAGTTTTCGTGTTATTTGTGTTAAAAACGATTTTAAATTTTATAAATGTTCTATATTTATTACAGCACAAAGTGCGTCACAAACAAATTACTCTGAATCTAATCTAAATGTTAATTTTTAGAAAATACATTCAAATAAATAAAACACATTAATTCTGGGTAATTAACTTTTAACTTCAACTCTTATATAATTGATAATTTTTAAAAAATGCATTTAAATAAATAAAAATACATTAGTTCCGTGTAATTTATTTTTTTTTAAACTTTAATTTGACTAATTACACAGTATTACACAATTTAAACAAGTAAAAAAACTTCTTATCAGACCTAATTGAAGTTGTAGGTAATAAAAACTGAAAATAATAGTATATATTAAATCTTTAATAAACCCTCAAAATCTTGATTTATAGAGTCAAAAACCAGTTTTTACATAAATTAACGTACAAAAACTGTCCAACATATCCAAAAATTAGTTTTTTAATTGATTTTTCAACTTTGAGGCAAATTAATATTTCCTATCCGATTTAAATTAAATTTCTTCTTAACTTACATCGAAAGCTTAGTCAGTAACCCCGGGTTAAATAAAATTCCATTAAAATTGTTCAAACTACGCCGCTTTCAACTTTGTAGTCACATCAAGAAATTTTGACTTGATGATGAGTTTTTCTTTATTTTTTCTTTGAAAGGTTTATTTTAACTGTTTTTCAATTTTTATGTTTTTCTGCAAGCTAAGAAACAGTTTTTAGAGTTTGAGATTCACGTAATAAATACATGTATAATTATTTAATAAAATTATCATAATTTAATTCTTAAACTTTAAAGAAGTTTGTTTATTTTAGTTTTTTATTATTAAGAATTTTTACAAGATTTTGAATAAATAGCAACATATTTTAATAATAAAAAGAATAAATTTGTTAAACATTAAATGTGTTATTATATTTATTTTTTTGGGCCCATGGATTCGAACAAAAGAATTGTAACAATTTATTTTTTAACAATAAACACTGCAAATTGATAGTGAAAACTACTAATTCACATACCTATTAATAACTCTTACAAAAGTGAAATAATAATTTTTGACTGTCAAATTGTAGTTTTGAATTAAAATTAGTAATATTTCACTAGTCCTTAGTAAAAATTTTTACTTATTAATTTTGTGAAAGACTTTTTGTCACTTTAATAGTAGCTTTTCAATAATTCAGATTCATTTGAGATCAGTTTTTCGACATTTTCAAAAATCTGTTAATTTTTAAAAAAATTAAATTTAAAGCAAAGTTTTACTAATTTAAGTCAGGCAGAACTCTATTTAATAGTTAAAAAAAAATTTAAACCTGTATTTTATTATTAAAAAAATATATATATATGTAGACTGAAAACGCAATTTTAACCTTACTCTCACGTCTTTAACTATAATTTCTAAATAAATAAGAAAATATTTATCAGAATGTTTATTAAAAAATAATTCTACGGAGTTTAGTAATGACTTATATAAAAAAATGTTTTTTTTACACATGACAAAAACACCCTTCAAACAAAAGTCAGTGGAATTACCAATAAAATAATAAAAACAGATTTATACGTTAAGTTTGTTAAACTGAGTTAAAATAGAAATTGGTTAATTCGCTAATATCAAACAAATAATTAAAAGTTGATTCCAAATAAACGTTTTTAATTTTAGACCATGTGCAAATAAAAAAAGTGAAAAATAACATTTTTATTGCACAGGACTCTGAAATCGTATAGCCTTTACTCTTGAAAAGTGTCTTCTTTAGGAAAATTTTTCACATATTTTTGAATAGGATTTCTTAATTTTCTCAGAATTTCTGTACACTATTCCGTTATAAAAATGAATTTTCAACCAACAAAAATACAAATTGCGACATTTTGCAAAAAGAACCGAAAGATAGACAATATCTCTATTTATCAATATTTCTAACCAAAGACGCTAATTTGGTATAGAATAATTAGCGTCAATAAATGGCACCAACCGTGAAATCTTTAAAAATATGCTTGAGTTATAACCTCAAATTCAAAATGGCTAAACTAAAATATCAGATAACAGATATTATAAAAGAATTACAAAATTTAATAAATGTGACTTGGAAAGTTAAAAGGGACCTTACGTCTAAAAAATCGATTTTTTGATGTTTAGTTCATTCAAAGAAGTAAACTTTTCTCTTCCAGAATCACCTATCAGTAAAAAAAAATCAATTTTTTGATGTAAGGTCCCTTTTAACTTTCCAAGTCAAAGAATGTTGAAACAAACATTCTCCTTTTGTTTATAAATAATAAAATTCTGTTCAATGGGTTTTTTGGTTAACGATTATAATCCGATAATTATTTTTTAAAATTAAAAATACTAAATGAAACATGAGAAACAGAAATTAATTTTATTTTCAAAATTAATGAAACTCATTATTTATATTTTTTGTAATTGCGCTGATAACAAATCTTATTATAGTTTTTAAAATTCAAAATGGCAAACCTAATATGGCTGTCCAAAATTAAAATTTTTTAACAAAATTAATTTTAAATAAAATCTGTGTATGGAAGCTTGTGCTTGCCTCCTGGTTCGATTCTCCTTAAAATAATGCTCTAGATATATCTCTGTTCAATTCTTCAGCTGATGTTCTATCAACATTAACTTCAAACTTAGAAGTTGAAGATTATGTTAATGAATTTTATGGTGACGTTTCGCGACCTAATTCATATTCAAATAATACATCCGAGCAGTATCCAATAAATTTTTCATTATCAACAGAAGAGTCAATTTCCTTGAATGTTGATGAATATATTGCTGATATAGAAGATAATGACACCGTTTTATGGCTCAAAAAACCTATCTATGAGGATTCTAGCGTAAGTGGAGGTGATGCGTTATACCGAATTTTGAAACTTTATGTAGAAAATAGGTTAACAAAAAAGGCTTTATCCGACATTCTAGATACATTAAATTTCTTTATACCACATCCAAATTCACTCCCAAAATCAAAATATATGTTTTTAAAATTAATTGACAAAGTACTTCCACATTCAAATGCAGATGTAATAAAAAAACATCGAGTTTGTGATCAATGTTTTGAATATTTAGAAAATTGCAATGAAACAACCCAAATTACGAGCTGTCCTGTTTGTAATAGTAATCAATTCAATGGGATATTCTTTGAATATTCTATTGAATCGGTTTTACAAAATGTTTTTAATTTTCGAATCTTCATAAATTAATTGATGAATTCAATCTTGAATGCGCTAAAAAAGATTCTGGAAAATTGAATGACCTAGTGTCGGGTTCCGAATTTAAATGTTTAAAGGCTTCTGTAATTCCCGGAAAATATGATATAATTCTTTTATGGAGTGTAGATGGTATTCTAACGGCTGAAGGTGCTACTAGTCAATTATGGCCAATACACGCACAAATTATGAATATATCGCCAAATCATCGCAGATCTTTTTAATTTGTGTGTGGATTGTATAACTGCAATAGAAATATTAAAAAACCCTGCATCAATTCATACTTACAACCATTCGCACATGCTTTGAAAAATATTTATACCAACGGCATTAAATGGATTCACCCTACACTAGGCCATTCAGTTTGCACTAAGGTAATTGCTCCTGCTGCATCTTTGGAAGCTCCAGTGAGAGCATGTACGCAAAATATAATGCAATATAATGGTGAATGTGGATGTTTTGGGCGTGAACATCCAGGTGAAAGTTGTAAAATAGGATCTGGGTCTAATTGGATATTTCCAATGTTGTCGGAAGATCCACCTATCAGAACCGCGGATCGCATGGAAAAACAAACAGATATAATTGAAATGTATTCTTAATTGAATCATTTTAAAGGCGTGAATGGTCCATCTATTCTTACAAAAATTCCTCATTTTAATAGAGCAAAAGGATGTGTGCCAGTCTACCTGCACGCTCTTCTCCTTGGGGCTATGGCAAAACTCATAGAATTTTGGTGCAGCACAAAAAATCACGATGAGGAATATTATTAAAATTCAGCTCTTCGAGAAGAAATTGATGCTTTGTTAGACAAAATTTTACCACCAGACATTGTTTCCAGAACACCCAGGAAATTAATGTATTTAAAATGGTGAATGGCTTCTGAGTTTTGAGCGTTCTTGTTATTTTATGGAGCTGTTGTTTTAAAAGATAGATTAAAACACAAGTATTATCAACATTTTCGGCTGCTTGTTCGAGCAATTCATATACTTTTACAAGAAGAAATAGAACTAGAAGAACTGGATTTATCAGAAACTTTGTTACATATATGAGCCAGTATCATTTTGACACATGACTTAATTTTAGATTGTTATATTGTACAGAATGGAAATGTTATTTTGTACAACTGCTAAATGTTATTTTGTACAGTTTTGAAAAATGAATTTGTTATTTTGTACAATTTTTTAAAAAAGCAATAAAACATTGGAAGTACAATATTTTAGCTTTTTTAAAGAATTGTACAAAATAACAAATTCATTTTTAAAAATTGTACAAAATATCATTTAGCAGTTGTACAAAATAACATTTCTATTCTGTACAATATAACAATCTAAAATTAAGTCATGTGTCAAAATGATACTGGCTCACATATATTTGTCAGCGATATCGAACATCTTTACGGTCTGAATAAATGCTCTTATAATTTTCATCAGTTATTACACTTGGTCGAATACGCGAAAAATTGGGGACCACTTTGGGTGTGGTCAACATTCTCACCAGAGGATAGAAACGGGGAATTGTTGAAAATTGCTCATGGTTCCAAGAACATGGATGCAGAAATTTTAAACACGATCAAAATACATCAAGCATATAAGGCAATTAAATATCTTATAAACATTGAAAGGCCTGATAATAGAGGAGTCCATCCAGTAGGTTTTTTAAAAAACTGTATATTCAGAAATTAAATTAAAGTTAAAAATCTAAATTCATTAAATTTAATTAATTAAAGTTAATTATAATTAAATTTAAAAATAGAAGATGGAAAAATCTTTTTTTAAATTTAATTTTTAGAAATTTATCAAAATGTCTGAAAAAAATATTTAAAAAAATTATTAATAATAAGATCATTCATAACCATTCATAATAGTTTGACGCACTTTTATTTTTTGTTAGAGGAAAGACATCTTGTGTCTTATCCTTTTAAAATGCTTATTTCTTGATCCATATATAATACCTAAAGGTTCGGTCTCATTTGTGAGGCAGAATGATGGCAGCCCTCTGGCGGCGAACCGAAGAAACAATGTCGCGGGATTACATAATAAATTTTTTTAATCTTTTCGACAGTAAAATTTTTTGAAAAATTCCAAATTACAAAATTTTTTTGCCCATTATCTAATTTTTTCATTTAAAAAAATTACTAATTAATCATTTTTGTCTCTTAGAAATACATAACTCATATTTTTAAATAATAAAATTAAGAAGAAAGATATCTCACATCCCAATTTGAAAAATATAACTGCACAGAAAGCATGTTTATTATGTTATTTTATAATGTTATTTATTGTAATAAACAATAAGATCATCTATAATTTAAAAATAAATTGAAGAACTATTAAGTACATTATGTTTTTTAATTATAGATTTGATTAAATTTAAAAATTAAAATAAAAATTTAATAAAGATAGTATTAAATTCACTAAATATTTTATTTTATATTTATTTTTTTATTTTATATTTAAATTTAAATTTAGCCTAATGCTTAAAGTAATGGTGATGATATTTTATGAATTTTATTTTAAAATTATATAGTTTAAATAAAGAAAAATTTAAATTATACAAAACATTTTTAAAAATATATCATTTAATTCGTTATTTAATTATATTAATAAAAATTTTATAACAAAATATTTAAACACATATATTTAAACATTTATATTTAAAATTGTTATTTAATAAAAAAGCTTGTTATAAATTTTAGTTTTACTTTGACAAAAGTAGTTAAACTAATATTAAAATAGATATTTCGAAATTATATTAATAAATTAACAATTAATTATAAACAATATGTAATTTGAACAAATTAGTATTATTATTTAAATGGAATATAATAAATTTCAAAACAATAACCCTACTTTTATTAAAATGTTTAAAGACAATTATCTTATAAAAACTTACCAATATTATAACTGTCACGTACATATTCACTAATTTCTTGTCCTCCTCACATCTTATAATTATTAATGCGCCACACTTTATTTCAAAAATTTTAATTTAACCAATTTTTAATCTTTTACTTGAAGCACTGCACAATGTAAACAAACTATCGTGATTTATACATTTTACAGGTGAAACGGTTTGAAACTGAGTAATCCCGCGACATTGTTTCTTCGGTTCGCCGCCAGAGGGCTGCCATCATTCTGCCTCACAAATGAGACCGAACTCTTGGGTATTATATACACGGAGAGAAAATTTGACAGGATATACGTCGATTAGGTTCAGGGTAATAGCCTCGATATACCATCGAGGCAATACCAGTTGAAGAACGACGAAAAGAAGGTTGATATTCGAGGCCCGCTATGTCGATAGTCTATCGGGGCTTACGGCCTCAACGATCAACTTCTATTGCCTCGATGATCAGGGGAAAATCCGCCAAATTACGAAGCATGGGAACTTGTGAGCGCCTCAGAAGGGAGGGGATACGAAAAGAAAGAGAGATTCTAGTGCCTCAGAAGGGA
This sequence comes from Ganaspis brasiliensis, assembly GCA_037103525.1. Taxonomy (NCBI): domain Eukaryota; kingdom Metazoa; phylum Arthropoda; class Insecta; order Hymenoptera; family Figitidae; genus Ganaspis; species Ganaspis brasiliensis. The sequence goes on along the minus strand of JAZKLR010000045.1, from coordinate 1,262,767 downwards.
GGGGATACGGAAAGGGCGACGGGGAGAGAGAGAATCTCTCTTTCTTTTCGTATCCCCTCCCTTCTGAGGCGCTCACAAGTTCCCATGCTTTGAAATTTGGCGGATTTTCCCCTGATCGTCGAGGCAATACAAGTTGATCGTTGAGGCCATACGCCCTGACAGACTATCGACATAGCGGGCCTCGAATATGAACCTTCTTTTCGTCGTTCTTCAACTGGTATTGCCTCGATAGTATATGGAAGCTTTTTACCCCGTTTCAGTTGACGTACATCCTGTCAAATTTTCTCTCCGTGTATGGATCAAGAAATAAGCATTTTAAAAGGATAAGACACAAGATGTCTTTCCTCTAGGGACCTTCCCAAAATGAATCTGAACACAACACATTTTACCACATGCTTAACGTGTTGTGTTCTGGACACAACTCATTTCAATCAATAAACGTGTCGTGTTCTGAACATGACACATTTCACCACATGCTTAACGTGTTGTGTCCTGGACACAACACATTTCAATCGATAAATGTGTTGTGTTCAGAACACAACGTACTTTCACATTGGCTAGCGTGTTGAGTTCTAGACACAATACAGTTTCGATTAATAAACGTGTCGTGCCCCCAAAAAAACTTATTATTTAAACGTGTTGCATTGTTTAAAAAAAAGGGCATCAAATGAATAACACTGGCCGATTTGAATGCGCATTAGTGTAATATAGTAGTCACGCATACGCAGTCACGTACACCCCCTGGAGAAATTCTAGTTGGGCAAGTATCCACCTGTAAAATTTCGGGTTGATAATAATAGGATCGACCTTGTACGAATCGTATCGTAGAGAACCACAGCACGCGTTACTATCTCGTCTTGAATCGTATGGCGGAGCATCGTTCAATTCAGAAGTCAATATAAACATATAAGATATATATTTACTTTCTCATACAGAAGAAATGATGAGCTCTTAATTCCTTTTATTAGCATTTCCTAGAAATACAAGCATTTCTTATTATTTTATTTGGCTCCTTCATATTAGAATAAATAAATTAATAAATAATAAATTGAAACAATAATACGCTACATCAGCTCATGCCTAAGTAGATAACGATACCAAAAAAGTGTCGATTCTGAAAAATGGAAAATGCTTTAAATGACTATTTTAAGCTTTATAAATTGTTTAAAAGATTAATTATTTAAACAAATTGTTACAAACAAATGGACAAATAATACATCTTTCATCAGAAAAAAAGATTCTAAAGCTGAGAATGTTTTAAATAATTATTTTTAACCTTTTAAATGGTTTGAAAAATTATTTGTTTAAAGAAATTGTTATAAAAAAATGGACAAATATTACAACTTTTGTCAGAAAAAAATTCTGAGAATGTTGAAAATAATTAATTTTAACATTATAAATTGTTTAAAAAATTTATTATTTAAACAATTGTTTTAAACAAATTGACAAATATTAATACTTTTATCAGAAAAAAAATTCTGAAAAGTGAAGAATGTTTTAAATAATTAAATTTAAAGTTATAAATTGTTAAAAAAAATTGATTAAGAGGACCCGGTGGTCTAGAGCTCTAAAATTTAAGGTGTTTTTAGAAATTTGTTTAGAGCTTAAAATAATAAACAACGGTATTAAAACTTTTCAGATATTTTTAAGAATTCATACTGTACACAAAAACAATTTTTTTTATTTCTAAAAAAATGTTTAATTAATTAAAAAATGGCATTAATAATAATCCTTAAAAAAATTGACCTAGTTGGTGTGATGGATTTCTTCTCTTCTATTTGTCTGAAAATTAAAATCCAAGAAAATTCTTAATCAGTGTGAGTATAGTTATGGCCGGAACTAGAACCAATATTTTATTTTAAAAACTTCGTATTTTTTACATATGAAAATTAATAAAAAAGGCAGCCTGTTTTTAGAGTTTGATTGTCAAAAGCGCGCCACTTTGTCAATTTTCAATATTTTTCGTTCATTCCATTTCCGGCCATAGCTGTACTCATACTGATTAAGAATTTTCTTGGTTTCTATTTTTCAGATAAATAAAAGAGAAGAAATCCATCTCATCACTTAGGTCCATTTTTTTAAAAGAATTTTAATTAATTCAATTTCTTAATTAATTAACATTTTTTTTTAGAAATGAAAAACATTGTTTTTGTGTACAGTATAAGTTCTTAAAAATATCTGAAAAGTTTTAATATCGTTGTTTATTATTTTAACATTTAAACAAATTCCTAAAAATACCTTAACCTTAATATAACAAATTGTTTTAAACAAATGGACAAATGTGGAAATTGTTATCATAAAAAAGGATTTTGAAAAGTGGAGAATGTTTTATAAAATTATTTTTAACATTATAAATTGTTTAAAAAATTTTTTTTTTTAAATATTAAATAGGTATATTAAATTAAATATTAAAATATTAAATATTACCAAAATTACAATTTATATGAGAAATCAATGGTGTCACTTGTATGTAATATTTTCAAAAGTTTCAATTTTTCTTGTCATAAATAAAAAATAAACAAAAATTAAGTTTCTCCACTAGTGTGGTCCAAAAATACCTGGGAAAAACAAAAAGTTGAAAGAAATTTTTATTTTTAGAATTGATAGAAAATCCATGAAAAATAATATTTTTTGATCGGATAACGCTGTTACTCTTGAGAAGAGTTTAAAGAATCACATTCAATAATTCATTTAACAATTTTTGATTACTAACTATTTTTGAAAAAGCCCCCTAAAACCCCCATAAAATTTAATAAGCAAGGGAAAGATCGTTAAAACAAATTTAAACAACTTATATTGTTAAAAATTATTTTTTAATACATTCTTTACTTTTCAAAATCTTTTTTTCTGATAAAATATTTAATATTTGTCCATTTGTTTATATCAATATGTTTTATTAATTAATTTTTAAACAATTTATAATGTTCAAAATAATAATTTAAAACATTCTTAGCTTTTGAGAATTTTGTTTCTGATAAAAATTTAATAATTGTCTATTTGTTTATAACAATTATTTGAACAATTAATTGTTAAACAATTTATAACGTTAAATTTAATTATTTAATACATTCTTAGCTTATCAGAATTTTGTTTCTGATAAAAAATTAATGTGTCCACTTTTTGTAATAATTTGTTTAAACAATTAAGTTTTTAAACAATTTATAAGGTTAAAAATAATTATTTAAAACATGCTCAACTTTTTAGAATTTTTTTCTATTAAAATTTTTAATATTTGTCTATTTGTTTAGAATAATTTGTTTTTTAATATATTATTTTTTAAACAATTTATAATGTTAAATTTAAATATTTAATATATTCTTAGCTTTTCAAAATTTTGTTTCTGATAAAAAAATAATGGGTCCGTTTTTTTGTAACAATTTCTTTAAACAATTAACTTTTTAAACAATTTATAAGGTTAAAAATTATTATTTAAAACATTCTCAACTTTTCAGAAGTTTTTTCTATTAAAATTTTTAATATTTGTTTACTTTTTTATATCAATTTGTTTAAATAAATTTTTTTTAAAACAATTTATAATGTTAAAAATAATTATTTAAAACATTCTTAGCTTTTCAGAATTTTTTTCTGATAAAAATTTTAATATTTGTCAATTTGTTTTTAACAATTTGTTTAAATAATAAATTTTTTAAACAATTTATAATGTTAAATTTAATTATTTTTAACATTCTCAGAATTTTTTTCTGACAAAAGTTGTAATATTTGTCCATTTGTTTATAACAATTTGTTTAAACAAATAATTTTTCAAACAATTTAAAAGGGTAAAAATAATTATTTAAAACATTCTCAGCTTTAGAATCTTTTTTTCTGATGAAAGATGTATTATTTGTCCATTTGTTTGTAACAATTTGTTTAAACAATTAATCTTTTAAACAATTTATAAAGCTTAAAATAGTCATTTAAAGCATTCTCCATTTTTCAGAATCGACACTTTTTTGGTATCGTTATCTACTTAGGCATGAGCTGATGTAGCGTATTATTGTTTCAATTTATTATTTATTAATTTATTTATTATAATATAAAGGAGCCAAATAAAATAATAAGAAATGCTTGTATTTCTAGGAAATGCTAATAAAAGGAATTAAGAGCTGATCATTTCTTCTCTGTAAGAAAGTAAACAGCTCTTGTTTGTTTATATTGACTTCCGAATTAAACGGCGCTCCGCTATACCATTTAAAACGAGATGAGAGTAACGTATCACACTAATACGTATGCGAGACTACGATATTATACTATTGTGCATGTATGGCTACTATCACAAGTACATAACAGCGCACATTTGTTCTGATTGGTTGATTGCAGTCTGTTCGACACGATGGTGGAAACGTGTCCTGACACAAACTCGTTGATTATTTCTTCTGTGTCATGTTTGAAGACGAACACATTTTATCGTTGCTACTGTTTTCGAGTCTGGACACGAACACGTTTCTCGGTTCCTAACGTGTCGTGTTTGAACACGAACACATTTCATTATTGCTAACGTGTTTCGTGTCCGAACACGACACAACACGATAGCTGTTTAATGGGTCGTGTCGTTTCCGGGACGGTCCCTGCTTTCCTCTAACAAAAAATAAAAGTGCGTCAAACTATTATGAATGGTTATGAATGATCTTATTATTAATAATTTTTTTAAATATTTTTTGTCAGACATTTTCAAAAATGTCTAAAAATTAAATTTAAAAAAAGATTTTTCTATCTTCTATTTTTAAATTTAATTATAATTAACTTTAATTAATTAAATTTAATGAATTTAGATTTTTAACTTTAATTTAATTTCTGAATATACAGTTTTTTAAAATTAAAAATATGAAAATTAAATTTTTTTATTTTTGGCAGAACCTATGAACTTACATAAGAACTTACCTAAGAAATTACATAAGAACTTGCGTAAGATCTTTTGCCAAATGCACACGTAAGATCTTATGTCATTTTTTACATAAGAAATCACATAAGAACTTACCTAAGATCTTACCTAAGATCTTACCTAAGATCCAACATCAGATCCTACGTAAGGTTTTTAAATAGGGATGCACATTGACTGGAACAATTGTACGTTGTTTGGAATAATATGGTGTTTTGTGGTGATTAATACTAATGTATTCGCAATCGTAAGGCAATTCACGTTATCCCAACTCAGAAGAAGAGAAATAATACAAACGGAAACTAGGAGAAACTGCCCTATGGTGGGTAGCCATTCCAACAGTGGATAACTTTAAATAATTACGAAATAAACTATAAATTTTAATCATAATAAAAATTGAAACATTAGGCGATTAATATTTATTATAGTTTTCTAAAATTTATTTCGGTATAATGATTAATTTTTAAAATATTTGAAGTTATCCACTGTTGGAATGGATATCCGCCATAGGGCAGTTTCCCCTACTGTAAATATTAGTAAAATTAAGAAACCTATCAACGAGTCAAAGCTTCTTCATTTAATTCCAGCTGATGCAATTAAAGGCAAATGCTTACATGTTTTAGATTACATCTGCATTTTTCCAAATTATGTAGAAAAAAAGTAAAATTTTTATTTGCATATCTTAATCTCAATGTTATATTGCTTTAAATGACTCTTAGATTACATATATTATGATTACCCCAATCGACACTTACAAAGAAACGCATTGCTTAATATTTAAAATGCAAAATAATTCTTGCCTTAAAGTGTAATAACATGATCTGCGAAGCAAAACTTGCTTTTACGTATTTTAAAACACCTTAAAATATTTAGTATGTAACTGATTATTTATGCAAACAAAAACGTTATCTTAATGCATACTCTTATTTCTCACTTTGTTCATAGAATTCATGTTTAGTGTTAAATACACTTTTTATTATTGTTACAAATTACAAAATAAATCTACAAAATACAAATAAGTAAGACGTTATATTAATAAACTTAATTTAATTATGTAAATAGAATACATTTATTAAAATCTACTTAGAAATAAAAACTGTATATTTCACTAATGTAATTAAAATTATTAAAACAATAATAATAACAAGAATCATCAAAATGCTAGCAATTGACAATCATTTTTCTCATAAATAATAATAAGAACAATTTAAAATGTAAATTACAGAAAAATGGGTATACAAACGACCTAGATGTCAGTTAAATACTTGGGTTTTCTTAGCAGTCGATAATCTTAATTTCACGTTAACTTCCCTGCAGAAGTTGACAAACAGTCACCTAGACATCGGTTCTGCACTTAGTGATTTCCTAGTTATTGATTTTCAAAATTTAAGATTAACTTCCCTGAAGAAGGTACCCAAAGGTCACCTGGACATCGGTTCTGTAATTGGTGCTTTCCTAGTACTTGATTTTTAGAATTTGAAGTCATGTTTCCCGAAGAAAAACCTGAACATCAGTTTGGCACTTAATGTTTTCCTAGTAGTTGCTTTTCACAATTTGAGGTTAATTTCCCCGGAAAAGTTAAGGGAAAGTTACCTGGACATCGGTTCTTTACTTGCTGTTTTACCAGCTGTTGATTTTTACAATTTGAGGTTAACTTCCCAGAAGAAGTTGGCATAAAGTCACCTGGACATCAGTTCGTCAATTAATGTTTTCCTAGTAGTTAATTTTCCTAATTTGAGGTTAACTTGAAGAAATTGAGGGAAAGTCACTTGGACATCGGTTTAACAATTAGTGACTTCCTACTTGTTGATTTTCACAATTTGAGGCGAAATTCCCTAAAGAAGTTGGACAAAAGTCACGTGGATATCAGTTCGGCACTTGGTGTTTTCCTAATTGTTGATTTGCACAATTTGAGGGTAACTTCTCCGAAGAAGTTGGCCAAAACTCACGTAGACATCGGTTCAACACTTGTTGGCTTCTTAGGTATCCTTTTTTATCGGATTCGGAAAGTCCGATATTATTTGAAAACATACATTAAAATTTTTATCGGAATTAAATTGTAAAGAAGATTTTGAGCAATGTAAAGACAAAAGTTGGAATGCATTAGTAGGAACTAAAACCCGTCGAAGACGGGTACGACAGCTAGTAATTAATAATAGTTAAAAAATAACCTTAAATTTAATTTAAAACGTTGCAAATTTTGTCTCTCAATTTATCACGATAAAAATTTTAACAATTTTTTTTCTAAACGAAAATGGATTTCGCGGAAAAAATGTCTTTTTCTTTTGAAAAAGACAATTCTGAATTAATTTCGGATTTAAATGTTTGTATGGATAATTCTAAGATGTATACGAAATATGAATACGATAAGAATACGAACATGAATACAAAAAATTAAAATTTTTTATATTCGGAATATATCGAAATGCTGGAGGCATTAAAACCTGAAGGTGCTGTTTTTGAAAGTAATCGTAGTTAAATGCCAATAAAATTAACAAAAAAGAAAAAAAATTAATTTGATCAAATTTCAAACGTCGTGGTTAAAGGAAGACCAGTTTAAGGAATAGTTTTAGCCGCATAAGAAATTTACAAAAAAGGCATATTGTGCCATTTGTAAAGTAAATTTAATTGCTCATAAAAATAAATTATTATTGTATTGTCAACGTGGTAAACATATAGCGAATTCTCTTGCTGATAAGACATATTTAAACGTTGTATTAAAGCCAGGATATCAAACATAGCGGAAGAATTCGATGAATTAAAGAAAGTATTAAAATAGCGTAACTGACTTTAGCATCATTATTTGCTGCTCATCATATTTCTATTCAGTTAATTGGAACCATCGTTGGTGTGTTAAAATTTTTTTTAAAGATTCGAAAATTTCTAAAGGAATATAAATGGAAAGAACTGAATGTTGTGAAATAGTAAAAAATGTTTTGGTGTAAAGAGAAGATGAAAAAATAGTAGTCCTTAAAAAATACAAACTTTTCAATTTTGGTAGATGAAACAACAAATACTAATGAGAAACTCTTATGCGCTCTTGTTCAATATTTTTCACAATCAAAAAACACACTTGTTACAGAATTGTGTGATTTAAGGGCATGTGATGGATTATGACGTCACTGGTATAGGCAAAATTTGTCCGTAACTTTTCTCGTAAAATATTAAATATTTTCTCATGAAACTTAGTAGAATTGCTTAAAATGACATTAGGAAAGTCTCTCAGACCCAAGTTTGTTTGAATTTTGGCCCAAAATTAATTTTGGAAACTTTTCAAAAAAATGTAATATTTTTTAAAAATCACTTTTGAGCCAAAATTCAAACAAACTAGGGTCTAAGAGACCTTCCTAATGACATTTTAAGTAATTCTACCAAGTTTTATGACAAAATATTCAATATTTTAAGAGAAAAGTTACGGACAAATTTTGCCTATACAAGTGACGTCATACTCCATCACATGCCCTTAATTAATTTGGATGCTAAAGACTGTTCAGGAGAAATGATTTATAAATCTTTTAAAGAAAATTTGGTCCAGAAGGGATTTTTTTTTTTAGGTATTTTCTATCGACAGGGAATGGCTCGTATTATCAAAACATTGAACAGATAAAGAAATTTTTTTTTTGATCAACAAGATGTCACTAAATTCTGGTCAAACATAATTAATCAAAAATTGCAAAATGGTGACATTATGTTTTCTAATTTATCATCATTTGTTAAAAAAGCTCTGCGTTTACCACATTCCAATGCAGCCGCAGAACGTTTATTTTCGATTGTAGGTGATGTGAGAACAAAGAAACGAAATAAACTATCAAGTAAATTACTTAATGCGATGTGTTTTCGCAGTTTTGCAATCACGAGGTCTCAACTGCGAATCATTTGAATTTGATGAACGACACTTAGAACTCATGGAATCAATGAAATTGTATTTAAATTAAAGTTTGAAACGATTTAGATAACTGAAAGTGTTTGATTAATGATTTAATGAATTCTTTCAAAAATTTTTTTTTAAATATTTAATAAATTTCTAGAATAAATCTTTATTATACAATATATTTGTTTCTTTGAAAGCTCACATAAATGATTACTGTTTTTAATTTAAATTGTTATTTTAATTAAAAAGTATTTATTTTTAAGGAAATAAAGCTGCTACCTAAAACTTTCTTTAATTTAAAAAAATTTACTTATTTTATTATATTTCTAAAAATGTCTAATGAAACTATATAATATAATTAAAAATCTATGAAATGTTTATTCTGTATGTTAAAATTAAAAAAAAAATTATAAATATAAAGTTAAATATCTATTAATTCAGACATTTTAAAACAAAAATAATAATAAATAATAAATTGTAATAAATTGTAAATTAAAAACCTGAGAATTTTAAATTAGTTATTTTATAATATTTTCTTCAATTATTATATTAATATTATGATATCGTAAACACAAGTCAAAAGTTTGTTTTTTAATTTTGAATTTACTATTTCAGTAAGTATGAATTTAAAAGTAATATCTCGAGAAATATCCCTCTGAAAATTTACTTATAATTTTAATTTTTTAATAAATATGTAAACAACTTTTTAAAAAATTACAATCTTCTTATTTTTAAGTTCAATAACATTTTATACAATAATAATCAATGTAATTATCAGGATTGCTATGACTTTCTTAGAACAAAATTCCATGACTTTTCCAGGTTTTCCAGACCTTTAATGTGCATTTTTTGGTCCGAGTCTTTACCCTAGTGTATTCCTACGTATATTTTTTTACACTAAATCCGCATTCAAAGTTAAAAAGATTAGATTAACTAAAATTTTTTAGATAATCTTAAAAAAGCGATTTTTTCGTGTTTTCGTCAATTTTTTCAAGATTGTTTAAAAAATTTTAACCAATCTGATTATTCAGTGAAAAAAAGTAAGTAGAAATACACTACTGCAGTGTCTGAGACAAACTTTTGTTTGTGGGACTGCGTTATCGTTCTTCGAGACTGTTTTTAATCAAATTTTAATAAGTCTGGATTTGTACTTAACAGAATTTGAAGGTTAGCGAATTTATATTTAACATAATTTTTGTTTTACAAAATTTTTTTAACACAAACTTCTTATTTAAAGAATTTTCATTTAACCAAATTTTAATTCAGCAGAATTTTCTTTCAATAAAAGTTTGAGTAAGACGAAATATTAAATAGTTCACACTGAAAAAAAAATTATTTGGATCAAATAAAAATTATTTGATCCAATTAAATAACACAGGCCCACAAAAAAAAAGTTTCGTGTACAGCAGACCAGACTAGTTATTCCCTATGTATTTTGACGCGCTGAACACGAATCCGAAGTCAGTTTTGCTCCATCACGTCAGGATTTTTTCCTAACCTCAAAATCAATAAAATGACACTTTTTATTCATTAGCATGTGAACCCGACTTAACATTAATACATGTCTAGGGACAATAGAAAGCTTGAATTATGACTTTTAAAACGCTTTTTTAGAAATTGTTCTACGATAATTTTTAACGAAGTTATGATGATTTATTTAAAATCATTTTTTTCCATTACACCATACCACATCAATAATTGAAGTGTTTTTTACATTTAGAAAAAATTTATATTTTAAGTAAAACATCATAACTTCGTTAAAAATCATCGTGCAACAATTTTAAAAAAAGCGTTTTAAAGGTCACAATCGAAGCTTCCTATTCGCCCTAGGCATGTATTAATGTTAAGTCGGGTTCACATGCTAATGAACAAAAAGTGTAATTTTATTGATTTTGAGATTAGGAAAAAATCCTGACGTGATGGAGCAAAACTGACTTTGGATTCGTGTTCAGCGCGTCAAAATACATAGGGAATGACTAGTCTGGTCTGCTGTACACAAAACTTTTTTTTTGTGGGCCTGTGTTATTTACTTGTCTATTATCCAATAACCCTGTATTTAAACCAAATAACTATTTATTGAAAAGATATTATCGATTTCACTGAGTCAAATAAAGATAAAGACTCAGTGAAATCGATAATATCTTTTCAATAATTATTAACTGAGTGATAAATTCATAATATTATGGAAATAAATTCATAATATTACAACAAATAACTATTTATTAGACCTAAATATTTTATTTGATTGTATTAAGTAAAGACTAATTTGTATCAAATACAAATTACTTGAGTCAAACAAATGGAATAATTGGAGCTAGTACATAATGTTTTAAATCAATTATGAAAATTATTTCATTCAAATAATATTTTATTCAACCTAAGTATTTTATTTTATTGCATTAAATAAACAGTAATTTGTGTCAAATAAATTAAATATTTGGAGCTAGTAACTAATGTTTTAAATCAATTATGAAAATTATTCCATTCAAATAATATTTTATTCGACCTGAGTATTTTATTTTATCGCATTAAATAAACAATAATTTGTGTCAGATAAATTAAATATTTGGAGCTAATAACTGATAATTTAAATCAATTATAAAAATTATTTCATTTATATTTTTAGCAAATAAATATTAGTTTGCATGAATAAAATGTAATCCCTCTTTTGTTGTTGAGTTTACTCTTATTTAATGTTATTATGAGTATGGTGATTTTCATTCATAACATTCTTAATATTTATTATTTATTTAAATACTGATTATTTTACACTTGTTTACTTATATTTAGTTAACACTTATTATAACCTAACATATAAACTATGAAATAAAATTTCGCACGGATGGTGGGATTGAGCCCGCGACGCACGCAATGCGAGACTTTTACGCTACCCACGAAGCCACGCTGACTTGACTTCAAAATTACAAAAACACCTATTTAGCCTCACACATTAGTTACAATAAATTATTTACTTGATCCAAATACTTTTTATTTGTTTTTAAAAAAGAAAATATTAGCATTAAATAATTTGATTTACTATGACTCATAACATAATTTAATTGTGTTCAATAATTTTTATTAACGTTAAAAACTCAAATATTTGAGTGAAATAAATAAATAAATAGTTTTAAATAACTCACAAATTTCGTTACAATATATTATTTATTTGACGGAAATACTTTTTATTTGTTTTTATAAAATAATATATTAGCATTAAACAATATATTATTTATATTAAATAATTCGGTTAATTTTAATCCATAAAATAAATTAATTATGTCAAATAATTTTTATTTGTGTCCAAAAACCCAAATACTTTAGTGAAATAAATAAATGAATAGTTTCAAATAATTTAGCATTTGTATTAAATATATTCGTTTATTAGATTAAATTAATTATTTACTTGATCCAAAGCAGATTTATTTGGTTTAAACAAACGTGATTCAAATAATTCAAGTGATTTGAATCAAATACATAGTTTTTAGATCCACCTAAAAAATATTTGAACTTAGTAAATATTTGTCAAATAATTTGAATTAATTGAGTCAAATAATTTTTTTTTTCAGTGCAGGGTATCCGACAAAAATGAAAATTTAGCGTTTTATTAATTATATTAAATAACAATTAATGCAACTAAAATACCGGATAAATAATGAAAATTTGATGAAATGGATATTCTAAAATTAAAAAATTCGACTTATTAAAAATTTTACTCAATAACAATTCTGTTAAATAAAAATTTGGTTTAATTTCACCGCTAACAAAAGCTATCCAAAAAGTAGCTAACTCATTTTTCTCAGTGTAAGACAGTGAAGAAACGCTAAGATATAGTAATTTACGAAAAAGTGGATAATTTTTTATAAAGAAATACTATTAACCAGGATTATTTTGTGCATAAAACATGCTTCATTCAATTTCAAAATTTTTAAAAGTAAGCATTTTTAATAGTAATTCCAGAAAGCGTAGCAACCCTGATTATGTATATATATATTTGTTATATATGTATGTCTGTGTACGTATATATATGTATATATGCATTGCCCCCCCCCTAGAAAAAATACCTTCCGCCGGCCCTGTATAACCCAGAGTTTTAATAAAAATTTTCTAATTGAATTTTTTTAATATTATAAAATAAATTATTAATGATGTTATATAGTTTAAATAAAATAAACCATAAATTTTAATAAAACAGGAACAGGATTTTCAAATTCCCGGTTTTCCCGGATCTAAAATCACATTTTTCCCGGATTTCTTTAATGTATGATTAATAGCTATAATATTAAAATAGTGAAAAAGTTAGTGCGTAATACATAAGTTTTTAAGGTTAAATTGATATTTGCAGAAAATAATTGGAAAATTACAAAAATAATTGAAATTTGAAGAAACAAAATGAAAGATGATAAAACTAATTAAAAATTAAGTAAATAATTGAAAATTTGAAGAAATGACTTGGAAAATGACAAAAATAATTGAAAAATGGAAGCACAAAATAAAAATTTGATGTTAATACATAATTAAAAAATTGGAGAAGAATTGACCATTAAAGAAAATAATTAACTAATTGAAAAATCATAAAATTGATAGAAATATGAAAAAATAATTTAAAAATGATAAAAATAATTGAAATTAAAAAAAACAATTGAGAAATAACAAAAATAATTGAAAATTACAAAAATATTCAAAAAATGGAACAAATAGTCGAGAAATGACAAAAATAATCGAACCTTGGAAAATATGAAAGATGATAAAACTAATTTAAAATTATGTAAAAAATGTATGATTTGAAAAAAGACGTAAAAAACGACATAAATAATTGAAAAATGGAGAAACAAAATAAAAATTAGAAATCAGTAATTAAAAAATTGGAGATAAAAATTGACGCTTAAAGAAAATAATTAAATAATGACAAAATAATTGCAAAATCCCAAAAATTTGAAATTTGAAGAAAATACTTGAAAAATGATAAAAATAATTGAAAAATAAAAAAATTAAATGTAAATTAAACTAAGAAATTAAAGAATCCATGACAATAATTAAAAGATATAAAAAAATAAGTAAAATTTGGAGAAAGTAATAAAAAAATGTCGAAAATATTGACAATACTTGAGAAATGACTAAATTAATTGAAATTTTTAAAAGCAATTAATAATAGGAAAAAATAATCGAGAAATAACAAAAATAACAGAAATTTGAAGAAAATAATTAAGGAAACACAACAAATTTAAATTTGAAGGTAATATGTGAAAAATAACAAACATAATAAAAATTTGAGACAAATAATTGAAAGATGACAAAACTAATTAAAAATTGAGAAAAATAATTAAAAATAGGAAAAAATAGTCGGATAAATGACAAAAATAATTGAAATTTGAAGAAAATAAATTGAGAAATCACAAAAAATTTAAATTTGAAGGTAATACATAAAAAATAACAAAAATAATAAAAATTTGAGATAAATAATTGAATAATGACATGAATAATTGATAACCGGTGTAAATAATTAAAAGAATGTAAGATTGAAAAAAAAATAATTGAAATTTGAAAAAAATGAAACTTGTAAAAAATAATTGGCTATTGGTGTAAAGTATTTAAAAATTATTAATACATAATAATAAAATTATTGAAAAACATTGCTGAAATTTAAAGAAAAAAATTAAAAACTGTGTAATAAATTGAGAAATTGATGATCATAAAAAAAAGATTAAAAAAAATTATTGAAATTTGATGAAAATAATTTTTAAATGTTAAAACTAATAGAAATATGCAAAAAATAATTGAAAAATGATAAAAATAATTGAAATTTGATGGAAAAATTGAAAGACGACGAAAATAATTGACAATACTGGTTTAAGAATTAAAAATTTATAGAAATTAATTAAAAAATTGAAAAAGTAATTAAATTTAGAGGAAACTAATTAAACAATGTCAAAATTTATTGAAATTTGAAGAACATAATTGTATATAATAATAATAATTATTATTATTATTATAATTTTACTAAGAAAGTGAGAAGAGTGATTTTTTTTTAAAGTGAGTAATAGTGAGTGATTTTAAAAAAAAGTGAATAAAAATGAGAAAAGTAAGTCACTGGCAGCCCTGAAAATGCTCAAATTCGCTTGAAACTTGTTACACTTTTACTATTTTGAAAATCTAACTTCAGATTAGTAACCAGGAACATGGATTACCACCGACTAACAAGTTTGAAGTGAATTTGAGCAATTTTGTAAAATATGTCTGCCATATTGGATCCGCCATTTTGAATTTTGAAAAATTGGCCAATCTGACATCATTTTCACAATCAGAGACTTCGAAAACGTGTAATAATTTACAAGCGAATTTGAAGAATTATGAAAACGAATTAGCTGAAATTTTAAGAAATTCCCGGATATAATTTTTTTTCCCGGCAATTTTATTTGTTTTATTGAAATTGAGTAGTAGAAAATTCGAAAATTTTATTTAAATTTGGACATTTACTTCTACTTCAAATAGTGAGAATGTTATGAGAAACTAATTTTCCAGAACGCAGAAATTTTTACCATCACTCTTTTTTAATTAACCGAAAAATTAGTATTTAATTCGATTATGGCTAATTCGACAACATTGTAAATATTATAAACTGATATTACTACCAAACACAAGGAGAAAGCCTAAGTGAAGCCTATTTGTTTGTAATGTTTGATTTCGAAATAATTTATTCTTTTAATTTCGTTTGCAGAACATGATTAAAACAAAGTTAATTTTTAGAATAGGTGTTTTTGAAATTCTTTAAAGTCCGCTTTACATTATTTCTCACGTTTTTAACAATCTGAGCCAGTTATTTTTCCTCTAGCATTGAAAGAGATCATTAATGGAGTACTATTTGGATCCTTTTTATTATTTCTGAAAATGTTAATCATAGCTATAATTGGTCCACATTCTTTTGTATCGGATTTATAGTTTCTGGTTAATGGTGCAGAGACTGTGCTTTTCGTACCCTAAAAATAACACATATTATTTTTCATTTATCTTGAAACTAGATACTTATTGGTATTCCATTTTTTCTTAGTTTACCTTTGTTATGGGGCATTTCCAACTATTTACAATCTTATAAAATATAAATGTCCTAATGATCTCTTCAAAAGATCCTTTCTTTTTTGGTTCACATAGATTGTCAAGTTTAACAATTTGTTGAACTCCAGTTTCTTCATAAAAATGGGTAAAATACACCTACAAATAAAAATTTAAATCAAAAATGATACTTTAGAAATTAATTAATCTTTCTATGTGTTAATAAATATCATACCTTTTTTAAATCTTTTTTAACAAATGTTTTTTAACAAAGGAGTTTACAAACTTGGCATTTTCTATACGCCACTTAGGATAAGCTTCCGAAAACGACATGCCTCGGATTTTAATAAAACTTAATATACTTACGAGAAAAATGCTTCCGAGAAAAATGCAATAAAGTAATAATTTGTCTATAGGGTTTTTCTATGGTGGTTGACACTTGTTTTTATTTTTTCTGAAAACTATTGACTTTTAGTAAAAAATATATACAAATCAAAATGTGTATTTTTATAAGATCTACAACTTTTATCTAAAATATTTTTTTAGATTTTGAATACTTTATGAGATAGTAACAAAAAGCCGTGAATTATTGTGATAAATTTTTATGGGTTTTATCGTTATAATTAAGTTTGCTAAAATTTCCACTATTATTTTCGTAATCAGCGCATTAAATTACATAAGTATACAAAGTTTGATTTAAATCCGAGGCATGTAGTTTTGGAAAGTACACCCTAATTTTAAATTTCTAATGGTTTTACTTATAAAAATTTCTCTTGCCCTTACCTTCAAAGAATTTTGTTTAGTGAACGTTTCTTCAATTGAAATTTCAAAATTTTTTCCCTTTTTTGTTACAGATACACCAGAAGCGTTTTTGCCTTTAATTACACTCAACGCATCAAATTTGACTTCTCGATCGTATGCCTGAAATATTCAAGAATAATTAACATTGAATAAAAATACATAATATTTTTCAGGTTTCTTTATGTATACAAACTGTAGATAAATAAAAAAAATATCTTCGTGTTTTGTCTTAAATTTAACAAAAGACGATTCAAAAAAATTTTCTTCAATTTGTCGAATTTCTTTATAAACTTTTGTCTATTTTTTTTACTAATGTTTTATTTAAATCAAACAGAAAACTTACATTTGTTACAACGACGAAAATATAAAGAAGACAAATGTACTTCAGCATTTTTAACGTATATGTGCAATTCTCACTTAAGAAATTTGAGCTCTTGGAACTGTTATTTATATTAGCAAAGTAGACGTTCTTGAAAAACAACTTGTTTTTATACTAATTACAAATGAACTACCAATTCTGATAAAATTAATATAGTTAAACGACACGTGTGTTTCTTCCAACACATATCTTGAGAAATTTAATGTATAAATGTATAGTTTGTCTACAATGTGTACCAAATTTTAATTGTGCATAAAATATTTTAAACATTAGACCATTTTTTATTTATTACTCTTTCTTAATTCTGGTAAAAGTTTTCTTTTTAAAATATGTTTGAAAGATTAAAAATTTGTATGTTTTTAAAAAAAATTAAGTTATCCTGAAAATTCAGGAAGTTTTTTGTGTGGAGTTAAAACTATCTCAATTCTTCTTGCTGTTTGGAAAATAATTAATTTTTTAAATTAAATTATAGTACTTTTTCAATTCAATTTTAGAAAATTTACTAAAGCTAATATTATTATAAGCTTGAAAATTTTTTCTTGAATTTATTAACAGTAACCGCTTCACTTTTTAAAGGAAAAATTTCAAGCTATTATTCGAGGTTGTTTTATTAGCTTAATCATCGATGTAATCATAAAGTTTAAAGACCATAGATAAAAATTGTTTTACCTCGGACTTGCATATTCAGTTTACTATATTTTTATTAAAATATAATTTAGAAAATAAAAAATTTTAATTTTAATTAAATTCGATTTTAAAACTGTTTAAAACTGTTTTAAATTTGCTTAAAAATTTTTGAAACAAGTATTAAATTAGTTGGAAAGTATTCCAAAAGTTAATTCGACCAAAAAACACATTTATGGGATAAACGTACAAAAAATTAAAATTTGTTAATTTATTCAATACCTGTTTATGAAGGAAAAAAATAGTTTCATCAACTAGAATGTGAAATAAATGACCGATAGTAGGAAAATTATATCATCATAACCTCAAAAAGTCTGAAATTAAATGTTGATAAGACTGACCAATTAGAAGTGTTAATTTCTGTTACCTATAATATTGTCAGTGAATTGATTGCGAGAAAGTTTAAGCTTTTACAATTGCTGCAAAATTCTATCTACTCACATATATTCCAAACACTGAAAACTATTATCTATTAAAATAATCTGCAGCGCTTTTTAAAAAATAAAAATGATAGCAAAAATGGGTTAAAAGTCAGTTAGAACTAGAAATAAATAAAGAAATATTTTTGTAAAGAATCCCTAAAAATTCATGTCATACAACAAACATAATAGATTTTGTTATTAGAGGAGTATCCAACATAAAAATAAAAGTCTATTAAAAGACTAATATTATGAATATAATTTTATTTTTATTTCTCATTGGACAAACAAAAAGTTACAACTGTAAATTTTGGTTTTAAAGTACGCTATGAAACTATGAACAACATTTTTTCGAAACCACTGACATTGAAAACTATTTTTTAATATTTATTAGATAAAATTTATGCACTTTTAATATAAGGTTCTTAAATGAAAGTAGGAAAATTGAAATGTATGATATGTTGTGATCGAGAAAGAGAAAAATACATATTACCCTTTGAAGTTACCATGGTGTTTGTTTTAAAACATTCTTAACAATCTGAGCCTTTAATTTCTCCTCTTATGGTTAAGAAAAGCAGTAGTGTAGAAGTTTTTTTTATCTTTTAGATCGTTTTTAAAAATGTTAAACATTCCAATAAATAATTGGTCCACAACTTTCAACCTCAGTTTAAAACTTGTAATTTTTCATTTTGGAAAAAAGAAACCTACAAGATAATGTGAGGTTATACAATTATTAATTTTAATTACCAGTAAATAGAAAAGTAGAAAGTTTCCTTTACTTAACGAGATTCTTCCGAATGATGTAAAAATCTCTTGAAGAGTCACATTTACAAATTTGAGGCCATTTTACGGAAAATCGAATATTATATTTTTATGCTTTTTTCAATTTTAATGATTGTTTTCTTATATTGTTTATTTGTGATACTGAAGTTACTTTTATTGTAAATTGAGAAATATTTTAAAACGAGATACCTACTTACTTTCAAAGAATTTTTTTTGTTAAATGCTTCATCGAATGTAATTTCAAACCACACAAAATTAAAATAAAATTTTCTAGGTCGGATTAATTCATCTTAATGTAAACTTTGAATTTTCGGAAACTTTTAGATGTTAATGATTCTTTTATAATCTAAATATCGTAATGTCGTAAGAAAATGTAGAAAAATAAGACTTTGTAAGTAGGCTTTACTCTTATATGAACTTAGGAAAGTTTTTCATAGAATTCTACGTTCTTCTGTTACGTAAAGAATGTAATTTTATATTTATATAATTATTGCTTTGAATTTACTTTTCAAAAACTTACAGTTGTTACGACAATGAAAAAGTAAAGAAAGCAGATGTATTTCAGCATTGTAAAAGTTTAATTGCAACTTCCAATTTTAAGAGTAAATTGTTAATAGAACGCTTTCACAATTTTCAATTGTTATTTATATTATCAGAGTAGACGTTCTTGAGTATAAACTTGTTTTTGCATACAGAGAGACAGCTTGTGTCATTAAATAATATGACTGTGTCAAAGTTTAGAATCGTTTGGAAATCGCTTAAAGATAGTAATAGAATGACAAATTTTTATGTACTAGGTACATTGGTATCGAAATTTGAAACAAGAAGTTTGGAATTTGATATGTGTTCCTTAATTATTTAAGAACTACTTTTAAACTGAGTTTCAAAACGGCAGACACAATCAATAACGTAATCCTTTAAAAAGCCTTTAAAATTGTTTATCTTCCGGTATTGTTTTGAAAGGAAAAATATTTATTCGTGTAAGAAATTGTCCAAAAAAAAAGAGCAAATAGAAATAATAAAAACAATTTGCGCCAAAATATCTAAGACGCGGGAGATAATTTTACTTTTGAAGAATTACTAGCAAACATTATTACCATTCAAACGTTCAAACAGAAATATATTATTGGATCTCACTGTCTCTCGACAATGAGTTCTTATATTTATTGAATATTAATTTTTATTAATATTTAAAAAAAATTAAAGATCCCGTGTTTTAGAGCTTTGAATAATAAATAAAGTTGTCAATATATAAAGAAATAAAATATACAATAAAAGCTTAGGGCATTGAAATATCCCGAAATTAGGGCATATAGGCATGCTAAAATTTGAATATTTAGATAATTGAATCTAATATCAATCTAAATTCAATCATGAGTTTGATTGGAATAAAGTGGTGATTCTCAATAGGGTTCACTCAATGAAAGTGATTATAAAAAACGAGTATTATCAGAAATGTTGCATATAAAAGTAATAATTTTACGTTTAATAAAAAATCTGATATCTTATACCTTAATAAAATTTATTTCTTTCTCATTGATCGATTGAACTTATAATCGAATTTCTCTTTCTATTCGTTTGTGCCTCTCATCTGTTTATATAAAAGTTCATTGACGTCTATTTATCAAAATATTATCTAATTACTTCTATTAGTTTTAAAGTTAGTCATGACAAGATGCTTTTACTATCATGACGATTTTATATTTTATTTTAAAAAAAATAATTTTAATTTTTGATTTATAACTATGTAACGTCGAATTTTAATTTAGGTAACTTTTTAGTTTTTATGAATTTGTTTTTAATGTGGTGTGGTTTTTTTGTTTTATGTGGCAAAATTAGCCTGATGAGAAAATAATTGATAAAATTAATAATTAATAATAATTAATAATTGATAAATAATAAATAATTTTAGTAATTCAAATTTTCCCAGAATTTTGATGTAGAACCAAATTCGCCAATCATAATCGACTCTTAGTTCGTAAATTCAGGAAGATTTTTTCGATATTTAAATCACATTGAGAGCGAAAATTCAAAGAATTTTTCACTATTTTCAAGAATTAATTATTGAAACTAAGAAATTCTGTGAAAAAATATCGGACATGTAGCTCCACCGGGATTCGAACTCGGGTCTTTCAATTGGCGCTTGAATGCTCTAACCACAGAATTTCTTAGTTTCAATAATTAATTCTTGAAAATAGTGAAAAGTTTTTGAATTTTCGCTCTCAATGTGATTTAAATATCGAAAAAATCTTCCTGAATTTACGAACTAAGAGTCGATATAGTAGGTTTCTTGAAGGCACGAATTGTGCAAGAGCTTACTTATGATTGGCGAATTTGGTTCTACATCAAAATTCTGGGAAAATTTGAATTACTAAAATTAAATTCTCTAAAATATATATGTGTCTATATATATATCATGGCCGAATGAGGCGATAAATCTGTGAAATTGTATCTGACATGGGCCTCTGTAGCTTAGTGGTTAGAGCATTCAAGCGCCAATTGAAAGACCCGAGTTCGAATCCCGGTGGAGCTACATGTCCGATATTTTTTCACAGAATTTCTTAGTTTCAATAATAAATAATTGTCAAAGTTTAAGGTCGTTTTTCTTGACACATGTTTTTATATAATTGGAAATGTATAGAGCTGATAGCAGAAACGAGTTAAAAGACAGTTAAAACTAAAAATAAATAAATATCTTGATGAAAACAGAAACAAGTTACTCACAGTGAGGGAAAATACGGTTCAATCATATGAAAAATTACATGTAGTTTTAAATATCAAATTTGTTACTGCATCTTTTTTTTGTTATAAAAATGCAACACGCCATACAACAAACATTATACATTTTGTTATTAAAGGACTCCCAGCCTAAAAGTATGCAGTCTTCGCAAAATAATATTATATACACGAATAGCATTTTATTCATATTTCTCGTTTCACAATGGAATTTTAGTTACAATTATAAATTCTTGTTTTGAATAGCATTATCTACTAAATGTTTTCAAAACCTCTCGCGCGAAAACGTATACTTTAATATCTATTAGATAATTTAAATTTTTTTAATAGAATGTAATTTTAATAAATGTAATAATAGAAATTCGTAAACAAAAATAAATAAAAAATAGTAAGCAAAAAAAAGAAAAATATCTTTAACCATTTAAAGTTACCATATTAAATATTTTAAGATATTCTTAACAATCTGAGCCTTTTATTTCTCCTCTAAAGGAAAACGAAAACAGTAGTGGAGATATTTTTTTATTTTTTGGATCGTTTTTAAAAATGTTAAACATTTCAATGATAGGTCCACAATTTTCAAAATCATCAGCACTAAATTTGTGACTTAACGGCGCCTTTAAAGTACTTTTTGTTCCCTAAAAATAATACATCTAATCAATTTCTAAACATATTTAACAAAATTTAAAGGTTAAAAATTGTAGTTTAATTATTTATATTGTAATCATTTATTTATATATAAAAGTTAATCTTTACAATTTACCTTTACTATAGGGCATTTCCAAATATTTGTAATTTTTTTTAGTATAAAAGATTTAACAGCGCTTTTAAACGATCCTCTTTTAAAGCTACTACCACATAAGTTGTCAATCTCGACGACATCTTTTTTTCCAGAGTTTTCGTAAAATTCAAAAAAAGAAACCTTCAAAAAAATGCACACATATATAATGATTATGTTTAAGAAGTTAGTTTGAAATTAGTAACAACAGATCTTCGAGATTAAAGTGAAAATTTTAAATTTCACTTTTACTATTAAATCGTTTCTGAGTTCTCAAACTATACATCAAAATTTCGTAAAATTCCTTTAAAGTCGCCTTACGTCTACTTTAAATAATACCCTTTAAGATTTAAAATTTCGTAATCTTTGTGCAGTTTTTAATTTCAATGAATATATTCTTATATTACTTTATCAGTTTTATCGAAGTTGTTTCTATTGTTCTTTGTAAAATATTTAAAAATTCGATACTTACTTTTAAAGAATTTGTCTTGTTGAATGTTTCATCGAATGTGATTTCAAACTTTTTGCCATTTTCTTTAAAAGATATACCTGAAGCTTGTTTGCCTTTAACTACATTTACATACGAGAGTTCAACTTCTCGGGTTTTTGCCTAAAACATATGGAACCCTTTTTATTTAGATTATGTTATTTATTTAAAGATTATTTTAGCAAAAAATTTTTGTCTAAATATACGAAATTAAAATAAGTGTTTCTAGGTCAGAATAATTTTTATCAACGTAAATTTTGAATTATTGTAAATTTGAAGATGTTAAAATACATTTTTATTCATCTCAATATCATAAAATCGTATTATTGTAGTATCGTAAAAAAATCAAAAAGAATAAGATTGTTTAACTAGATTTTATTCTTGCATGATGATAAGAAAGATTTTCATAAATTTATAATACTATGTCCTTCTTTTAATTTTAAGAATATAATTTTATATTTATGTTAATACTGTTTTGAATAATATTTCAAAAACTAACGATTGTTACGACAACGAAAACAGAAAGAAGGAAGATGTATTTAAGCATTGTCAAAGTTTTATTACAACTTTCAATCTTGAAAGTGAATTGCTAATAGAACACTTTCACAATTTTTAATTGTTATTTGTATTATCAGAGTAGACGTTCTTGAGTATAAACTTGTTTTTGAATACTTGTGAACAAACTGATAATAATTTCTATATAATTGTAAAAGTAAGAGAAAACTTCACTTTTGTTGTCGATTAAAAATCTAAAATGCATTTCAAAAATGTCACTGTAAAAAAGGAATTTTTGAGAACGCAGTTTGGATGATTGAGCAAGAGGGTGGTCCAAAAATGAATGGGAATGATGGATCTCATTCACCCAACTCTGTTTGTCCTCAGCAGACCTCAAATAATCATGCCAAATTGTTTATTTAACCATTTTTAAATATTAACTCTTTCTGCATATTTAAAAAATCACGAAATTTTTAGCAAATTTCATTTAGCACATTATTTTTAATTTCTTGTGACCTACGGGTTAAATTATGCAAAAACTACTTTGTTTAATTTTACCCCTCTTTGGGAACAAACAGCAAAAGTAAATTAAAGATTTACTGAATTTATTAAGTTTATTATATTTGTGGGTTGATTTCTCTAACTGGTAGAAAGTATGTTTGATGAGTATCTTCATTTGTATTTTAGGAGTTTTTAGGAAAATTGAATAAACAATTAAACAATATAATTACATCAGACAATTGCTCATTTATTGAATCAACCAGGTTTGAAACATTCATATTTTTTAAGAAGTTTTGAGAACGAAATGTATGAATTGGAACGATACAATACTTAGAATAATTCAATCCTTATTTATTACCGCACTAAATGGAGTGAGGAAAGACTCAGCCTATCATCCTTCCTTTTAGGGCGTGCTAACGTTTTGTTGATCAGAAATTCTTGAAATAAGTGCTTCCTAAATGTTTTTAATAAGGGCAGTTTGGTAATTTTTCTATTTTGTAGAGTCATAATGTATCGTCGCAGTGGAGTACTACCGAACAGTCAGAAAAGGAATATTGTTTAAATTTTTCCGCACCGTTGAGTTCGTGTCGTGTTTTAACGTAACAGTACAGGAATTTACCTGTCTGATCCAGGAATACCTCATCTGGTTACGTCTCAACGACTTTCTTGTGTTTCTCACAAATTCACGCCTCCGGCACTAAACCAACAATACTCCTTGCCCGTTGTGTCCGTATTGGATTTTGAATATAAGTGTAGGACTTATCGATTTAATCGCACCCCTCAGTTAACATACACCTCATCGACTTTCTAGTTTTTTACAACTTTACGTCACCGGTCTCAAAACAAAATAGTATCGCGGCTCTGCCGGAGGGACCTTTCTCGTTGAGATGACACTACGATGCTTCAATATGAACCAACGAAGCTTCGAATTAAAACCTCAGCTCTTATAATTTCAAAATAGATTAATGAATTTAATCTCTGATCAATCAACAATCAATTTATACCTGTTGTTAATTATGAGATTACAAAATAAATAGAAATTGAGGTACTTGTGGATTAGGTCCGTAGATTAGTTTCTATCACTAGAAGACTATGACCTGTTTCCACTATTGTTTTCATTCTTTTGATGCTATTTATTTTATTACTTGTTACAAGCACGTGGCTTGATAAAAGCTTCAAGTAAGATATTAATGGATGACATGAAATAAGAAATCTATAAGAAGAGACTATTGTGAAGGAAATATAAATACTTCTCATGTAACAAAACCGTGCATCAAAAAAAAAACACTTACTATAGAAAAATACGATTAAGAGAATATGAAGCACCAGATTCCTTTACAAGATTATCAATAACCTTAGTTGATTTCCTCACTCCATAACGCTGCACTGTTTATTTTCATTGTTCTAAATAATGTGCACAAATCTTAAAAAAACTAAATACCTCTTGCACATACATATTTCTTTTCTTCTCTGTCTATATTTTAAATTTTAAAGTTACAAAGCCGACCTTCTGTAGCAAGGATCATCAATTGTTTTTAAAAGATATTAACTGTACCAATCGGTACGTTACATTCTAATTATTAACGGAGAAAAATGCGTTTAAAAAATACCCTCTTGTTAAAAATATCAAATTTTAGTCATTTAAACCCTCTATAATCTTCATCAAATCACAAAATACAAAAACATGTATGTATTATTTTACAGTATAGATTTCAAAGACGTTATTTTAGGCAAATCTAATTTTTGAATATAAGGGCCTTTTCACGTCAGAAATATCAGAGTTGTCAAAGGTTTAATCGATTTTCTTGAAAATTCGTAGTATTATACTGCTATATAAGAAACTTTTTCTCTCCAAATGATTTTAAAAAAAAATTCAAAATTTTAGAAGATACGGCACTTTAAATATCAACATTAATTTAACAAAATTGTTTATATCGCAAAATATTATAAAGACATTTTGATAAAACTTACACATGTTTTAGTTAAAAATATGTACTTTTAAATGAAAATAAAGTCAATGAAAAAAAAATTTTTTCATGTAAAAAAATTAAAGAAACAATTTTTTATTTAATTTTTTATTCACTTACTCCTCTCTGACAGAAATTTTATTTCTATTTTTGAATTCCTTATGAATTTACCTTTAATGTAAAAAAAAATTGATGGAGACTTTATTAGGTCCCGAGATAATAGTATATTATGCATCAAGGGAGGGAAATCCGTGTTTTTTTGTCAAGCACAAATGTTCGGAGAACATTGTGCGAGACAAAAAATCGGCCTCCCGAGGTGCATATGCTATTTTCTATCACATATGTACGAAAATCTCGTGTTTCGTTCGCGTTAGCGGGTCAGCACTCGCAGTCTTTAGGTTAGTGCCGTTAGAGATAAAAAAACTTCCGAACAGTGAAAAAAACTCTCATCGCGCAGGCGCATTGCGGCGCGCCGCAATGCGCTTGCGCGATGAGAGTTTTTTTACCTCTAACGTTCACTGACCTAAAAACTGTGAGTTCTGCCCCGCTTAAGGCGAACGAAAACACGAGGTTTTCATGCATGTGTGGTAGAATAGACTTTTTATACAATTTTTCATGTAAAAAATTAAAAAACAATTTTTAATTCAATTTTTTATTCACTTACTCTATTCTGACAGAAATTTTATTAATATTTTTAAATTCCTTATGAATTTACCTTCCCTCCTACAAGAAATCGATTGGATTTAATTAAAAACAATAGAAAAAAAACTTCAATTGGCTTTAATCGTGTTTCTTAATCGTGTATTCCCGATTGAACACGATTAAATCAAATCAGTCCCGCAATCGTTCCGAATTGTTTTCTATCGATAATGGTTTAATGCAGTGGCAGCACTATCTAGGCGGTAATTTTTAAATTTTGAAGCCTGATCTCTGTAAATGCAGAATCAATTTTGTTGTTTTTAAATTGTAATAAATAAAATAAATTGTAAAACTTCAATTGATTAAAACTAGAAGAGCAAAACAGATAGTTTACTCATAATGGTTTTTGTAAAAGACAACCGACAAAATAATTTAAAAAATCAAATAATAGGTAATTATAAAATCTCATAATAATAGATAAAAATTGGAAAATTTGTAGAAAATAATTGAAAATTGCTGAAAAAAATTAATAGTTGAAGGAAATAGTTGAAAAATTATGAGAATAATTAAAAAATTAAAGAAAATATATGAAAAATGACGAAAATATTTGACAATTGAAAAAAATAATAAAAAATTGAGGCAAGAAATTGAAAATTTAAGAAGTAAATTGAAAATTGAAAAATTAAATTAAATTTGGAGAAAATAATGGATAATTAAAAAAAAAATTGCAAAAGGACGAAAGTAATTGACAATTGAAAACAAAATTCAATAACTGGGTAATTACTTAATTAAACAAAATAGTTCTAAAAATTAAACAATCAATATTAAATTCAAACAAAATTGTTAAAAATTATAGGAATAAATGTTGAAAATAATTCCAAATTAAATAACTGGATTGAAAATCGAAAAAAAAATTGACATTCAAGAGAAAAATAATAATTGAAAATTGAAAAATTTGTAGGAAATAGTTGAAAATTGCTGAAAAAATTAATAGTTGAAGGAAATGGTTAAAAAATTATGAGAATAATTGTAAAATTGAAGAAAATATATAAAAAAGAACGAAAGTAATTAAGAATTAAAACCAAAATTTAAAAATGGCTACTTAATTATACAATTAAATAGAATAGTTTAAAAAATTAAACTTTAAATATTACATTTACACAATTGTTGAAAATTGTAGGAATAAATGTTGGAAATAATTGCAAATTGAACAACTGGATTGAAAATAAAAAAAATAATTGACATTGAAGAGAAAAATAAAAAAATGATGAAATAAATTTAATATTTAAGAATTTAATTAATATTTGAAAAAATAATTGATAATTGAAAAGAAATTACAAAATGACGAAAATAATTGATAATTGAAAACAAAATTCAAGAAATGACTAGATTTCAGTAGAAAAATATAAATTTCCTTCCAAATTAATATAGGAAAAGCCGAAGCAATAAATTTGATCCAAGGAAGGTAAAGACGATAACATAAAAACATTTTTTATGTCATATTATGCTTTTTTTTAAGCAACGTTTCGATAACATTATTCGTTATCCTCTTCAGGCTGATAGAAAAAATATGAAAACACCAATTAAAACACTAATAAACACAAAAAAATTACAAAATCTTTTTTACATTTTTTAAAGAATTGTTAACAAAAAATTACCTAATTTTTAAAATCATAAAATGACTAGATTGACTTTATTTTTACTTAAAAGTACATATTCTTAACTAAAACATGTGTAAGTTTTATCAAAATGTCTTTATAATATTTTGAGATATTAACAATTTTGTTAAATTAATGTTGATATTCAAAATGGCGTATCTTCTAAAATTTTGAATTTTTTTAAAAATCACTTGGAGGGAAAAAGTTTCTCATAGAGCAGTATAATACCACAAAGTTTGAAGAAAATCGATGAACCCTTTGACAACTCTGATATTTCTGACGTGAAAAGGCCCATAAATAATCCAAGGACTGTCCTGAAAGTAAAAAATAAGTCTGCTCACAAGACGAGACGAGATTTCAAGGAGTGTCGTCTCGGTCTTGGTCTCGAAGTTTCGAAAAATTTGAGAAAGTGAAAGAAAGGTTTTTCTTGAACAAAAATGAATTTCTTTAAGTACAAAACAGTATATTAAGCGACAAGAAGTTAAAGGCAGCCATTTGTTTACGCTGATGTTTGTGTACGAGTTACAGCCCGAGACTAAATGCATTCACTTGTTTGACCGAATGGAAATGGCGGCCATTTTTGCCCTGTGGTGAAAAAAATGCATGGATCAGCTGTTCATTTTTTCCCTAGGGAAAAAATGGAAGCCATTTTCAACTGGTCGAACAAATGAATGCGTTCAGACCCTGCCTACAGGCATCTATAAGCGCCGTGTTTGTGCCTGTAGGATAAAAAATCTATTTAAAACAGAATTTGGAAAGTCATATAAATTTAAACTTATATATAATAATAAAAGAAAAGCTTAAATAATTTTCAATTTGGAAAAGCATAAAAGTGAAGTAATAGGTTTATTTTTCAGCGAATTTCGGAGGCTAGTTACTACAAGGACTACTAACGAAAATAACCTCTCAACAGGAACTGATGTTGCAGTAATAGAAAATATATCTCTGGCCACTTTTGCCAATGTTAAGAACATTTTTACATGGTCTATTCTAAAATATTTTGACTTTTGTCGGCCCTTTTTAAATCTAAATATGATTGCCATTCATCTCTAAGTTATTTTTTTACAGAAACTTCGTGAAGTGAATCTATATCAAGAAAATTATTTTTTTGTTTTGATTGTTTAGAAACCTCTTAATCATTTTCGTTATTTTCGCTATTTGCGATTTAATTTTCAATAACCTTGTTAACAAGGTTTTTATTTTTTAAATAAGTCTAGTGATTCATTCGGACGATACGAACAGAGAAACGATCAAAATTCTTTTTTGTTTTCGTTTTGACAGCCGAACTGTCATTTCGAATTGTATGACAAAACGAACTTCTCGCTAAATCGAACGAACCGATCGAACAAACGAGAAGCTCGTTTTTAACATTCAATACTTATGTCTGAAGTTATATGCAATCAAATCGAACATTGATATATGGTTGTAATTTAAATATATTGTTCAAAATATTTTGAAATTCACGAAATTTTTGTTACAATACATTCAGAACATAATTTTCTTAATAAGCGATACAGAAATGACAGAAATTTATAACACAATCAACTAAGCGCATACATGGTTTGTTGAATTTCTGAAACGTTAATAGAATATTTTAAATATAAACCTGCTATTATTAAATTGATTGGTTACTTTAAAAATACACCAATCTTATTAAAAAATATCTATTACAAAAAAATTAAATTAAAATAATTTTGTCAAATTCTCATTGCTTAACAGTTTAAATTTTAAGAATTTATTAAGCTTCTGCATACATTTTTCACTAACTAGTTAATTCAACTTTATTCATTGCAAAAACAGGGTGACTTGAATGAAAGAAAAATGTTTTTATAGTATATTCGCAGAATTGTTGGTAAAATATTTGATTTAACGTTATTAATCATTTATTTGATAACTTTATTATTTCTTATTTTGGTTTTGCCATATTCATTTTTAAGCCATTTAAAACTATTAACAAAATAAATCTGTATTATACTTTATAACTCGCAAATTAATATTCTACGTAAAAGATTCAAAATAACATTGGGCCCGGCCCAAGTTTGTTTAAATTTTTCCTTAAAATTTATTGTTTGAAAAATTTCCTAATTTTCCGAAATTAAAATAAACATGAATCAGAAATACCTTCCTAATGATATTTTGAGCAACTTGAAAAAGTTTGTTGCAAAAATATTTTGTATATTAGGAGAAAGTTTATGGTAGAATTTTATCTATTCCAGTAAAATAACGTCACACTCTATCACATATCCTTATGTGTGGATTTTTTTTCACAATATTAATAATAAAAAGGAAAATACACAATCTATTATTTGTTTATTTAAAATACATTTTGATTTTTAAAAATAAAAACAATAAAAAACAATACTCATTTAGTAATACACTTGAAAACAACGCAAAAATGATTAAAATTAAACGTATTTCATTTTTTAGCGTTGTCTTTTTTGTTTTCTGAAATATAAAATTTAATTTAAACAATTAAAATCAAATTTTCAATTCAATATATACGCATAACACCTCTGGAAAGCAAAGGTCTTTGAACAAATAATATAAATTTCTACATTTATAATCCATTTTAGTTAGTCGATAGAACTTAAATATTTAACTGTAATAAGTATAAAATTATTATCATGAAGTAAACATTTAATCAAATCGGGATGAAACTAAACAGTTTTAAGTAGATGATGATTGAATGCATTTGAAAATTGAATATTTTTGTCTGTTGGTCCAGTCGTTAATGCATAATAATTCTCTAGCAATATCTTTTCCTAAACGATTTCGATGCTTTCGAATAATTAAGGAGGAGCGGGAAAAGAGACGTTCTACTGGAACAGATGTCGCCTGAATGCTAAGAAGATCGCGAGCCATACGTGATAAATTTTGATAGATATTTTGATGATTTTTCCACCAAAGAAGAATATCCGCGGTTTCATGTACCCGATCTGAGTTAACGTATTCGTCGATTTCTTTTCTCCAGCTTTTGCTATTTTGATCTTTGCGTGTCTTCTTTTTCTTTTTTAAAGTACCTTTTCTATACACTTGAAAAAGATCAATTTCATCATCACTTGAATCATTTTTTTCAATTTGTTCATCAGAAACTTCCACTTGCACATTTTCTTCAGGAGGTGAAACATAATAATTTTGTTGGTACATTTTTTCAAAAGTTTTAATTGATTCCTTCTTCATAACCTTTCCCCACTCGCTGTTTTCGAATACTTCAATTTTGTGTCTGGGATCAAGGATTAAAATTGAGCAATAGATCCAGTTAAATTTTCTGTAGTGTTTCAGTAATTTTGTTTGAGATGCATAAAGAGCTTTTCGAATTTTTAAAATCGACGTCAGACGCTTTTTCTTTATTATCAATTTCTTTAACTCCTTCATCAATTTTGTCCAACAATAAATTAAATGCAATTATAACTAAAGGTAAAGTTGAATACTTCTCTCCTGAAAGAGCTTTCGAAACATACTTGAAATGCTTTAGGTGTTTATGAGCTGCATCAAGAAGAGTCCAATCACATTCGTTTAAGCAGTAATTTTGTAGGTTGGAATTCAAAATGCACAAATGATTTAATGCTATTTTCATTTTTAGTGCTTTTCCAATCATTTCATCAGTAGAATGCCACCTTGTTTTTACATCGATACTGGGTGCTAACAATTTTGTATTGGTTGAAAGACAGCAACACTCTAATTTCTGTCGCAATTGTTCACTATATTTAATTTTAATAAATAGTTTGTTTAATTTTTTAATTGGAGAATAATTAGTAACCACATCTTCTGTTATTTCATTATCATCAGCATCATCATCTTCTACTTCAGTTTCATAAACTGAATCGCAAGCATCCTTCTCTTTTAATAATTGCAAGGCCTTTAGAAAATCTTGAGCACCTAAATTTTCAACATGTGCGACACACTGAAAATGTTGATTTTCCGAATCAAATTCAATATTTTCATTGTCCATCAATAATTTTAGTTCCGTTATAAATTTCGTATTGCTTGCTGCATTATCTAGTGTTATTCCTTCAACTTTTTTTTCAAGTTTGTATTCTTTTAAAAAATTGAAAAATATTTTTGCCATGTCATTTCCTGTATGACAGCCATTTGCGGGAATAAAATCCAAGGTCAAAGATTGTAATTTCCAATCAGCATCGATGTAATGACCTAACCATAAAGTTAAAAAATATAATATCAAATATGTTAAAAGCGACGCTCTATATAACTGTATTTTAATAATAATCTTTAAGGACGTTCTCTCCGTTTAAATAACCTCGAACTAGAAAGTCGTTTTTCACCAAAAATACAAATTTTATTCAAATTAATTTCAAAATATTTTGTAAGATCCAGTTATACATTTTTCAGAAAAAATTAGGTTGAGCTAAAACTATTGTCAAATACTAATGATTTAACATTTTATGTTTTTTCTTTAAATTTAATTAACAACAGCAATTTTTATTCAATTCTGACAAATAACAGCTCATTTTTCTCGTTAAAACATTCTCTATAATTTTATTTGTTGAGTTTTTTAAAATATTATTTTGTTTAAAAGTTATTAAACAAATAAAATTTGTTCTCTACGTATTTTTTAAACAGAATATTATTTAACAAAATCTAACAATAAAATTGTAGAGAATGGTTTTACGAAATAAATGAGCTATTATTTGTCAAAATTGCTGGATAAAAATTGCAGTTGTTCATTAAATTTAAAGAAAAAACATAAAATGTTAAATAATTAATATTCAACAAAAAATTTCAGCTAATCTTAATTTATTCTGGAAAATGAATAACTAGATCTTTTAAAATTTGGTGAAATTAATTTTAATAATAGTTTTATTTGATGAGAGCGCTCATGTTTAAGTTTGAGGTTATGTCAACGGAGAGAACCTTCTTAACTCTGTAAATCTAATTTAGTATAAATTTTGACTAATTAGAATCAGTGAATAACTTCTTGCCTTAAATTAAAGAAATTTGATTTTTGAATCTGAATTAGAGATGCCATACTTAGCGTATATCTCTCGGTTGAATACAAACTATAGGAAGAAAAAAGTCTAGTGTCCTTAAAAGAATTCAAAACTATTCAGAAACTTTAATTTTAGGAAGAAAAGGCGTCATACTTTTTTAGGAAACAAATTTTTATTGTTAAAAATTGTTTATTTAAACATATTTTTAAGCAATCAAAACTTTCTCTCACATCGCTAGTTTAAAATTTTTTAAAATTGATACGATTTTGATTTATAATAGCT
Source organism: Ganaspis brasiliensis (assembly GCA_037103525.1). Lineage (NCBI taxonomy): Eukaryota > Metazoa > Arthropoda > Insecta > Hymenoptera > Figitidae > Ganaspis > Ganaspis brasiliensis. The sequence goes on along the minus strand of JAZKLR010000045.1, from coordinate 1,229,415 downwards.
TATTTTCTTCAGAAACAGATTAACTACGAATTTACAGACATGAATTTTCAAAAAACTGTACCGTTTTTTAAATTCGATTATTTGTTTATATCTGAAGAAAATCAAAATTGGATCAATTTAAAAAATTTATAAAGAAGCGATGTAAGAGAAAAGTTTTATTGCCTAAAAGACTATCTCCCTACCCATAAATTTAGTTTTCAAAAAAATTTCAATCCTTCAAAGAACACTGGAAAATTTTTACTAACCGCCTGTATTTAACCGAGAGATATACCTTAAATTGCGTAACAGGGGGGAGGTGGGGTACTTAATGGTTGTTTGTTCGTGCTTGTTTTAATTTTGACTAACGAAACTTAATATACTCGTTTACTGACATAAGTTGTTGAAATCATACGCCAAGAGACACGAATTAAATTTAAAATTAATTTAAAGAAATACTGAAGAAAGATAAAAATAAATAAACAATGCGTCTGAACATAGACAAATTTAGTCAAAAGTGACTAAAATTCAGTAGAGTTGTTTTCACTTATGTTTAGTAAAAGTTATCTGTTTAAATTAGTAAATTAAAAATATTTTACTTTAATATTAGTGAAAAGAGAATCACAAAATATGATAAAATTGTTTACTAATTTGAATCAGTGACCGATTTTTTTGGGATAAGGATAATGACAAATTTAATTAACAATTTACCCCCCAACCTCCTCCACCCTTTCTATCTTTCTCCTCCCTTCCGCTTTGTATCTGTCTGTCTCTCCCTCTATGTCCATCTTCAACCATCCTTTCCCCTTATTGTTGCCCTTTGTCTGTTTGTCTGTCTATCTGTTTCTGTCTTTCTTTTTCTCTTTCTCACTATTTCTTCTCTCGTTTCTTTTTCTCCCTCCCCCTTTCTTTCTTTCTTTCTTTCTTTCTTTCTTCCCTTCTCTTCCCCCTTTTGACTTTCTCTTTTAATTTGTGCTAAATATATAATTTCTTTGGGTATTAATAAGAAGACTGTTATTAATTTGTTGTTATAAATGACCAATTAGAATAACAAATTAGTTTTTATTAACTATAATCTTGACTGATTATATTTAAAATATAACACGAGCAATTAAAGGGTTAAATTAAAAAACAATCTACTACTTTGCTAACATTTTGATTTTAATATTGAAATAAGATAGGTACCTGTGATTTCATAAAAGCAAGTTGCAGCTATGGATGTCCAACTGTCTACTGTGAACGAAATTTTAGACGAGTTATCTAAAAGTGTTTTAATAACAACAGCAAGCATTTCCTTAAAAGTGGATGAAATCATTGATCGCAAAGCATTTCTCTGAGGAAATGTCGCAATTGGATTTAAATAATTGAAAAATTCTTGAGTTGCCTCATCATCAAAGAAATTTATCGGCAGATTTTTTTTTGAAATCCATTCCACTATCATTCGGTTTAACAAGTTTTGATCAAATTTCTAGAATTTTTATAAAGGTTCTTTATTTCTTTTTAAATTCTCAAAAACAGGATATTAATTTTTATAAAAATAACTACTTGTTTTGATTGATCTGAGCTTTCAGGAAAAATTTTTTTTGATTCGTCAATATGGAATTTTTTTAAATGCCGAGTAGTTCCTGTAGTGTTACCGTCTACCATTTTTATAACAACTTCTTTATTGTTAAGGGCACAAACTTTACAAGTAGCAAACTTTTCCTTTCCAGTAGTGTAGTGATATTCGAAAACACTCTGCATTACTTCTTTTTTCATTTTTTTCATTGCGGAGGTGGAACTAGTAGAATTGCCTCTTTCATTATCATTTGGCAGATAATCACTACATTGCAAAATAATAAATTATAAAACAAAAAATCCGAAGATTATGTTCATTTTATAAACATTTTACAAACAGTTTTTATAAACTGTTTTTTTATAAACAGTTTAAACATTTTACTTTCACGTCAGCAAAATGATTTTCTTCTTCCATGAGGAAGCAATAAGTTAATTTTTAAAAATTTTAATTTTTAAGAAATTGAAAAATTTGTTCTTAAATATTTGAACAAAATATAAACTTTATACAGGTTAATTAATTTATTTTAAAGCAAGGTATATAATTTTTTATATTTTAAGCAAAATTTATAGGTTAAAAAAATTACGTTGAAAAAAACCAAATTTTTCAAAAAATTAATTAATGAACATTTTTTTAATGGTTATGTTTTAAAACCCTTGCGTCAAATTCCAGATGTTAGTAGTACAAAATGAAATACAATAATAAATATTTAAGCTTTTTAATAAAACACGTTTTGCGTTATTATTATTATAGAAAACAATAAATATATTTATAAATATTTATAACATTTTATTATTATTATTATTATATTTACTCTGCTAAACTCCTTTTATTAGTGTTGTCCATCTTGTATGCTTTTCTGCAATTCCAAAAATATCGTTTTATTTATCAAAACAGTTAATTGTCAAATTTGACATTTTCGAAAGTTTCGATCGAATTCGTTTGAAAACAGAAACGATACGATCCAAAATAAAACAAAAGATTGAGCGATATGTTCGTTTGACGAACAAACTCGAGAGCGATCATGAACCGAACGAAAATCTAAACATCTCGTATCGTCGTGAATCACTAAATAAGTCCGACCAAAAGGAAAGAGAAAAAACCGCTAAGAATAAATTAGTAGAGAAAGCGTTCCGATCCTGCGAAGAGGATCGCGAAATTTGAGCGGAAAAAGGGTAGAAATAGAAAAAAAAGGAGTTTCCGATCCTACAAAGAGGATCGAGAAAATTAGAAAAGGGTTAAGTAAAGGAGACAGGAATCCGATCCTGCGAAGAAGATTGTGAACTTAAGTAGGAAAAAGTAAAAATAGGAAAGGAGTAGTTTCCGATTCTACAAAGAGGATCGAGAAAATTAGAGAAGGATTAAGTAGAAGAAAAAGGGTTTCGATCCTGCGAAGTGTATTGTGAACTTAAGTGGGAAAAGGTAAAAATAGAAAAAGAGTAGTTTCCAATCCTACAAAGAGGATCAAAAAAATTAGAGAAGGATTTAGTAGAAGAGAAAGGGTTCCAATTCTGCGAAGAATATCGTGAACTTAAGTAGGAAAAGTAAAAATAAGAAAGAGTAGTTTCCGATCCTACAAAGAGAATCGAGAAAACTAGAGAAGAATTAAGTAGAAGAGAAAGGGTTCCGATCCTGCGAAGAGGATCGTGAAACTTGAGCAAAAAAGAAGAAACAATAAAAGAGAAGTAGTTTCCGATCCTTCAGAGAGGATCGTAAAACAAGAGTAGATAAGGTAGAAATAAGGAAAAATAAGTTTTCGACCCTGCCAAGAGGATCGTGAAACGAAAGTAGAAAAGTAAGAAAAGATGAATAAGTAACTTCCTGTGAGAACTGGTTCACATCTTGCTGAAGACTGTTGACGGTTTTCTTAAGAGGCAGATCTAGATTCTTGATCTCCGATGAAAAAAGAACACAACCACAATTTAAAAATTAGAAAAAGACAACTACCTATTATTTAATTTTTATTTATTTATTTATTAACCCGTCAGTCAATGTGGGGCAGAAATTATTTGCTACACGCAGTTGAAAAATATTTTAAAAAAGGATTGCATAGGATGGCGATCTGTTAAAAAACTGAAGAACTCTTTTTTAAAAATTTCATTTGTTACAAATTTGTTGCCTTGACAACATTAAAAAAAAGAATGAACCAAACTGAGTTTAATTTTGTCGCTCTTCCTTTGTCAAGGCTCCTTTTTTCTTTTCTTAAAATTAATAGAAAAATTAAATCTATTCTAATAATGAAATTTATAGTGTAACAATTCCACGGGGTCTATGATGTTAGGAAAGAAAATGGGAACCTTTGATGCTGGAATTACAAAGGAGTAATTGGTTATTTACTTTATCAGAAAATATAAATTAAACACTAGAGGATAAACTATAAATCTAAACAATGTATCAAGCAAGGTTTTAACAATGAATTAAATCGAAAGATCTAATTTAAAATTAATAAGAGAAAAGATACAAAATTAGAAAAGTTGTCGACATACAGGTGGTTTGCATATTACCGACTTCAGCAGTTTTGGTTTTTCAGTTGGTAAAGATGAATTTGAGGACTTCCTAGTAGATTTATGGAATGATTTTGATTTCTTTACATGTCTTGATGAAGATGGAGATCGTTTCCATAGTTGATTGAATCCAGTTGACTTCGGTTTGTTTGTTTTTCTTGAGTTTCTTGAAACAGTAGTTTCAAGGAATCAGTCGGTTTAGAAAAATTACTGAAGGGAAGTTTTACTATGAGTTTTGGAATTTTTTAAATATTTTGTGATTTAGTTGAGGGAAGAACTAAGTTTTTGCCAGTAGTAGGAGGTGAGCTCTTATTAGTACAATCATGATCCTTGTTTCGCGATTGCTTTGGTTTTTTTGCAAGAAAGTAGTTAACACGAGGTGTACAAAGAACTATAGGCGAAGTTTTTAATTCAAAAAAGTCTGGATCATGATCTGTCGTCAACTTTGGTGAAGAAACAAGCAATTTTAAAGGTGTACCCAGCTGTTTACAAGCTTCTTTTAACATGTCAATTTCTTTTCCCAACGTGTTATTTAAAACTTTATTTTTAATTGTTGCAGATATTTGTTCGTCCATTGCTTCTGAATCTGAACATAGGACAACAAGTATATATTTCGAGGAAGTCGGTGTTCTGATAACAGAAAGGTTAAGTGACTTCTTTGTCTTCTTTTTTCTTTTTATGGGTATGGGCACAAAGCACTCAGGATTTTTGAGTTGTCCTTCAAAAGTTTTTCTTCGACGTTCAGTTAGTGATGCATGTCGAGCAAACGATCTGATCGACTTCACATCAAATTGTCTGCTGTTTGCTCAATTATGATTGAATTGAACAAATTACTTTTTATTTACCTTTTAATAATTAGCATAACTTTTGAGAATATCGTTAAGTAAGAATCCTTTCTGTTTGTTGATATATACTGACATACCGAAATTTTAAAAAAGTAACCTCTTTTATGATTAATTGCAAACTTAAAAATTTTGCAAATTAAGCAAAATAACCTCGTAAAATTTGAATATAGAATTTATTTTGTACAAACTTACATATGTGTTAAGTTTGAATCTTTTAAAAGCTTACAGAAGAAAGATACGATGTGTTGAAGGATGTCATTTTTGATGAATTTGAAATTTAATTTTATAATAAACAAAATTTTTTTTTAAGTTATTGTTCTGAATAAGAAAAGTTAATGTATTAATTTCAAACCTCGTAAGTATCCAAATTTTTTATTAAATAATTTTATAAAAAATATGCTTCTAAATATCACAAAAATTGACAGTCTTTATAGATCAATCTTAAATCCATTTTTCTTATTATAATTATGCTTTATATAAAAAAAATTACCACACACAAATCTTTAAAATATATATTGACATTCTTTTTTAGCGAAATTTAATTTAAACCTATATTTAGTAATTTAAAAAAGTTTGAAATATGAACTGAAAACGCTATACTTTCACGTCTTTAATTAACATTTTGTAAATGCTCGAACAGCACCGGATGTTTCAGCAACATCCCTTGCTGTTTGGGCGAAAAAGAAAATATTATCAAAATCTTTATTAGAAATGAATTATATGGAGTTTAATAATGACTTATAAAACAAATTTATTTTTGAAACACTTATGGCAGCAACATCCCATAGACGAAAGTCAATGAAATTACCCACGTGACAGATAAAAAATGTCAACAAAAAGAAATGATTTTTACTTAAAGATATTTTCAAAAATTATGCTAATTATTAAAAGATAAATAAAAAGTAATTTGTTCAATTCAATCATAATCGAGCAAACAGCAGACGATCAGATGTGAAGTCGATCAGATCGTTTGCTCGACATGCATCACTACGTTCAGTCCTTCGTTTATTTTAGCTTAGCTTCTTTATTTTTGTTTGTGAAATCAAAGGTTTGCTAGCTGAATCCATTATTTTTTGTCAACGAAAATAAGAAATAAAAACTAGTTTTTTCATGCACGAGAAGGCGAAATTAAGCCCTAAGCAAAATTAAAATTTTAGTGTTAATAATAGCGGTAAAAATTAAAATGGAATGTTTTCGGTGCCTTGTTATATGGTTTTTGAATCATATTTTCATTTATAACTTTGTTTATTTTTTCAGATGAGATTGTTGTACGGTTTTTACGAGGTCGACCAGGTTTTCTATGTGTTGACGTTGAAGTTCCTGTGGATTTTATTTCCTGATCATGAATTTCGTTATATTTTGGTTAAGGGTTTTCTTGATTATTTGTTCCTATATTTTTTTTAGCAAGCCTGATTTCTGGCTACATAATTTTATAAAGAGGGATTTTTTTAAGTAGATGGGCATAACGAAGATCTTTAGTATGAATTTTAACCAAACGATTTTTTACTTGAACTTCAAAAACTTCACCACCGCAGTCATGTTTAATTTCATAAGGTCCTCCTCCACGGGGTGCTAGACCTGTATTAAAACCTTTATCCTTATTAAATAAGTGATGGGTTCGAACGTATGCAGAATCGCCCACTTGAAATCTTTTCGTAGATTTAGAATTTTTTGCGTATTTTTTAAGATAACGTTCTTGATGATGATCAATTTTCAGCTTCCGCTCTGATAGTTGTGGTATAGGTCTTTTTTCTGTTGACAAAACCTATGCTCTAGGTCTTTTCAATGATGTTCCTAACTGGATCTGACTCGGCGTCCGTCCAGTTTCCGCGTTGCGTCGATATCTTATATTAAATAGAATTTCGGCAAGTTCAGAATCCCATTGCTTGTGTGAAGAGTTGACTAGACAGAATGTCATTCCTTTCTTCAGCTCCTGGTTTCTGAGCTCAGTTGGATTGGCCTGTAGATGGTAGTTAGGCGTAAACCATGCCATACACTTCCATTTTTTGCAGGATTTTTTCCAGAAGTTACTGTTGAATTGAGATCCGTTTTCCGAGATTATAAATTTTGGATAACCAAAACGATGAAAACTTCTCTTTCCAGTAGAGAAGTTATCTGATGAGTTTTAGAAGAAGCTAAAGAAAAAGCTTCAATCCACCTTAAATAGAAATCTGTTACCACTAATAGGAATCGTTTACCTCGCAAGAAGCGAGGGTAAGGTCCCATGAGGTCTACAGGAATGGTTTTCCACGGGGTTATAGGTTGACGTGGACGTACCTCGTTGCTGCCTTGAGACCTGAACGATTTCCAGCAGGAACAGAGCTTACAACTTTTAACATAACCTTGGATTTGTTTATTCATTTTTGGCCAATAAAAATGTTCTTAAATTGCACGTAGAGTTACTTCTTCTCCAGGATGACCTGCTAAACCAGCGTCGTGATACCCAAACAAGAGTCTTTGACAACAAATCTCAAGCACAACAATGAGCCAAGATTCATGTAAGTTTAACTTGGGCTTAGTTTCTTTAGAATCTTTTAATCATCTTAAGGCTTGAGTGTTGATGTGTAAATGGAAATGTGCAGCTCCAATTGAGGACGAAACGTTTAATAGCTTATTCTATCGCATGACATTCTTGCTCAACCAGAGTGTAACGGCTTTCCACTGGACTAAACTTTGCAATTGCATAACAGATAACATTTCGTGAATTTTCGACTAGTTGATAAAGGACTGCGCCCATACCATTGGGACTGACACTTGTTTGTAGATGCATAGGGAAATTTAGAATGGGACGGCCTAAGCTTAAATCCTTTTCAAAAGCTTTTTTAATTTCTAGGAAACCTTGATTAGCTTCTTTGGTCCAAGTCTATTTACCTGACGTTTTTCCAAGTAAGTTAGTTAGAGGTATTGATAGAATAGAGAAATCAGGAACATATTCCCTTATCCAACCACAAATTCCCAAAAATTTTTAAAGTTCCTTTTTATTTGCAGGTGGAGCAGCTTGGAAAATTGCTTGCACATGGTGCTCTTGAGGTTCATTGCGATCTGAAAGAACATTATGACCATTATGATAAATAAGTTATTTTTGACCGAAAAAACTTTTATTCAATGAGCAACTTAATCCACGTATTTCTAATCTTTCCAAGACTAAGGTTAGATGACGGAGATGTTCAGCCCAATTTTTGGAATAAATAATTATATCATCTAAATATGATATACAAAATTTATTTATATAGTCACGTAAAACCGTTTGACTCATCAGAGTTTGGAAGGTGTTGGGTGCACACCTTAATCCAAAGACAGGACCTTAAATTGGTACGTACCACCATTCGGAATTGAAAAAGCAGTGAATTTCCTACTATTTTCCTTCATTGGTATCTGCCAATAACTCCAGCGCAAGTCGAGTGTCGTAAAAATGGTTGATTTTTTCTCAATTCTTTCAGTGAACCCTGGATTCTAGGCAATGTATGTGTAACTTCTTTAGTGATAGCATTGAGCCTTCGATAATCAACACAGAAACGAGACTTTCCATTTTTATTCTTGCTTAAAACCACGGGGGAGCAGTAAAGTGAGGTACTTGGTTCTATAACATCGTTGGACAATATTTCTTGAACTTGTTTTAACATTTTCCGACGTTTTTCTTGCGAAACAGTATAAGGTCTCTGTCGAATAGGCTTTGTATCAGTCAGTTGTATTTTATGTTGTATTGAACAAGTTTGAGTTAGGCTAGGACCTAGAATAAGAGTTTTGAAAAACTGACAAACTATATTAAAGAATTCGTCTGCAAATTCTGGAGAAAAACCTTCTTCCCTTTCTGGAGAAACTGTTGCTATTTGACTAGATTTGTGAAAGTAGATAATGAATCTATGCTTTCTTCCAGCATAAATTCTTTTTCCTGGAATGTCGATGATTGCTTGTTGCTCATTAATCCAATGTAAGCCTAAAATATTTTGTTCTCGAAGTTGTTTGCAGACTAAAAATTTTGTCTCCATAGAATGTTTGTTGATTTTGATCGGAAGACATATTTGACATAAAACTTTCATTGTTGTTTCAGATTATGACGAACTGTTTGAAAATCAAAAATCAGTCTTATTTTATCAACTTCGCTTAGATCTGGTTTCACATATAACCTTAAAAATCATTTTGTCAATTTTAGTTACTAGAAGACAGGGATGGAAAAAAGACCCAAAAAGACTTTCGTCTTCGATTTTTCCTATTTTACAATGGTAAAAATAAAAAGTTGATTTTCGACTTTTCATGAGTAGTTAATGTCGATTGTGACAAGTCGACTTTCAGCGGGTATAAGTCGACTTCAGACTAAAGTAAACTAGATTTTGACATTCCTACAAGAAGATTAAACGCGACAATTACCAGAGGAAGAGTAACGTATTGGCACCCCTAAGGAGAGTGGATATTTTTTTAAAATCAACTAAAACGTGGCAAATTTAAATCAAAACGGACCATTCGCCATGACTTAATTTTAAATTAGCAACTCCATCACAATTTTTCCAGAAAATATCCAATGCTGGTATCAATTTTATTGCAACTTCCATCATATTGTCAGTGCCAGCTGTTCTAGCGTGTACTAACGTCAGGAATAGATTTAATGTTCTTAATTTTTTTAGCAATTAATTAATTAATTAATTAATTTTTTTTGCAAAAGCCATTCAAAATTTGTTGCAGATCTTCGGATCGACGAAGTGCTACAAACGTCTTTCTCAATTTACAAATAGCTGTTGCAGGATAAGACTCGTCTGACAAATCTATAATTGTTACGTCGTTTGATAAGTCGTCATTATTTGTTTCCAATATTTTCTCTTCATTCTTATCTTGTATTTTATCTTCAACTTCATTTTCAGTCACAACCACACTAAGCATTTTTAAAATATTCTGTACGCCAAGGTTTAAAACAAACGCAAAATACCTAAAATATTTGTTGATCAGATCAAATTCGTACCCTGCAATTTTCATTAATTTACACAGTTCAGTTATGAAAGTTGAATTTGCTGATAGGTTGTTCAAAGTTATTCCTTGGATTTTTTCTATTAACGTCTGTGATGCATTTAAAAAACATGAGAGGCCTTGTTATTCCTGTATGTGAACCTTTGTCTAGAATAAAATCTAAAGCCAGTGAATCCAGCTTCCAATCAGATCCAACGAAATGAATTGTTGAACCATATTATGATTTGGAATTTATATTGGTAAAAGTATTCATGGTAAAAAATACTTTTGAAGTATTATTATCTAAGAAAGCTTTAAGATTGTCTTTTATCCTTTTAAATCGTTTACTGTTTTTAGCTGCCTGTAAAGTCATCTTAACATTTTTGTTGAATTTAACTTACTGTTAAAAAACGTCATCAAGAGTGTTTTCTTTTGGTCTTATTTGGGTAGTATCAGGAAACACTTTTTAATAACAACTCAAATGAAAACATTTTTAATGTTTTTTAATCATTATTCCCTCCTGTTCTCTTAATAATTTTTGTTATTTTTTTTGTACTCAAGGCAAATTACAGAAAGTCCAGATTTGTCAGATGATTCAAAACTAAAGAAATCTTTAAAATTTGAACTAGTGGTCTTATTATTACTAATAGAGACGATTGAATCTTGCGAATCAGTTTTTGATGTAGAAAGGTTAGATAATGTCCCTGAATCTTCCGCATCGATTCGCCTCTTCTTCGAAGATGTATCAACATTTTAGGTATATCCTATCGGCAGGGGCCGCACATTAACTTGACGACGACATATTTTCGCTGTCATCGTATTTCAGAACTAGGTTGTTCGACCTTCTGGTCTTTTTCTTTCATTAAAGGAGTTTAAAAACTTTATAAAAATATAAATATATTGGTGACGGGGCTCTATTCGTGGCCATTGTGCCCTCTAAGGTGAGCTCAAAAATTAACTATTGTTCTATATGATGGAGTCGATCTCCAAAGATAAACATTAAAATTTAGAGTCAGTGTTCAGTGCGCGTCTCTTTGAAAAGGCAGTGCCATGCGGCCGACTATTTCTAAATTCTTGTAACCTTTCCTTGAAATTGTGTAAATTTAATAAATACGTCATATTATAGTCCAAATTAAAACCTTAGTTTGCTGCTGCTCCTTATCCCACACTCTCCGGAAAACTGATTATTCGTTGCTTTGTTTTTAAGAATTGTTATATAATTAAATGAATTAGAGTAATTTGATTAGATTATTTCGTCTATTATATAATTATTGTTTTTGTTTAGTTATTACTTATTAAAATAACTTGGCGCTAGGGCTTATTTTTGTATTGTTTATTTGATAAACTTAAACATTAAACGTAAGACTTTGTAGAATTAAACATAAACTAAAAAAATACTTCATAGTACTTACCAAATATTATTAAATTTTATCAAACAGCAACAAAGTAATTGCGAATTTATTAAAAGAGTGCTAAAAAGATTAATTGATTATTTATAATATTTAATTAGAAAATAAATTTCTTAATAAACGTGTATCGAAACTCTTTTTAAGTCGCATTCTTGCAAAAAATTATGCAAAGGAGATTTACAATTCGAAAAATCATTTTTAGGTGGTTCACTTGAGAAGTTTTAGTGCTGACAGAAATAAGTAGATATTTTGATAAAAAACAAATTTAGTTACGCACTGGGAGAGTAAAAATTTGGAATTATCCAATGTGAAATTAAATCAAATTAAATTATTAAATTTGTTCTGAAATATATTTTTATTATTAGATTTTAACATGACATACAACACACATTATACATTTTGTTATTAAAGGACTCTCCCTCTCCAGCATCAAAGTATAAGGTTTTGAAAAGAATATTATATTCGGATAGCATTTTATTTCTTTTTTTCGTTTTACATTGGACTTTTACTTACAATTATAAATTTTTGTTTTAAAAGGCATTATCTATTAAGTGTTTTTAGAACCACTCACAAGGAAAAATACTTCTTAATATTCATTAAATAAATTTAATTTTTTAAATTAAACTTGTGAATAGAAATACGTAAACAGAAATGAAAGTAGTAAGCAAAAAGGAGAAAAATCTGGGTGATCATTTAAAGTTACCATATTAAATATTTTAAGATGTTCTTAACAATCTGAGCCTTCAACTTTTCCTCTAAAGGCAAAAGTAAGCAGTAGTGGAGATACTTTTTTATTTTTTGGATCATTTTTAAAAATGTTAATCATTCCAAGGATTGATCCACAAGTTTCAACGTCAGTTTTAAATTTGTGATTTAATGGTGCTGCTAAATTACTTTTTGTTCCCTGAAAATAATACATTTAATTACACAGTTTAAAGGTTAAAAATTATTGTTCAATTATTTATATTATAATTTTTTTTTATAGAAGTATACTTTTGTAATTAACCTTTTTTAAGGGGCATTTCCAACTATTCGAAATGTTTGTTATTACAAAAGATCTAATAGCATTTTTTAACGTTTCCTTTTTGAAGCTACTACCACATAGGTTATCAATCTCGACGACTTCCTTACCTCCAGTTTTTTCATAAATTTGGAAAAAAGAAACCTGCAAAATTATGAGAAGTTATATAATGATCATATTATAAAGTTTTTTTTCTAAATTAGTAACAAATAAAAGAAGCATATCCATAAGATTTCGGGAGTAGGTTTTCGAGATTAAAGTGGAAATTGAAAATAAAAAAGTTTCTGAATCGTCAAATGAAACAATTGTAACTTTTGTGCGTCTTTCAATTTCCATAATTATTTCTTTACATTGTTTTATCAGTTTTATAGAAGTTGTTTTCATTGTTATTTCTAAAATATATAAAAAGGCAATACTTACTTTCAAAGAATTTTTTTTGTCGAATGTTTCATCGAATGTAATTTCAAACTTTTCGCCATTTTTTTTAACAGATACACCAGAAGCTTCTGCGCCTTTAATTACATTTATATAAGAGAATTTAACTTCACGGTCTTTTGCCTGGAACATATGGAACGCTTTTTATTCAATTTGTATGTTATTTATTTAAAAATTAGTTTAGCAAAAGTGTTTTCCATAAATATACGAAATTAAAATAAATGTTTCTAGGTCGGAATAATTTTTCTGAATATAAATTTTGAGTTATTGGAAGTTTAAAGATATTAAAATACACTTTTATTTATCTAAATATTATAATACTGTAATATAGTAATAACGCTTTATCGTAAAGAAATCTAATAGAATGAGACTCTTTAAGTAGATTTCTCTCTTATAGGATGACAAGAAATTTTTTCATAGATTTATAATTCTACATTCTTCTTTTACAATAAGAATATAATTTTATACTTACATTCATACTGGTTTGAATAATATTTCAAAAACTTACATTTGCTATGATAACGAAAATAGAAAGAAAGCAGATGTACTTCAGCATTGTCAAAATTTAATTACAACTTTCAATCGTAAGAGTGATTTGCTAATAGAGCGCTTTTACAGTTTGCAATTTCTACTTATATTATCAAAGTAGACGTTCTTGAATATAAACTTGTTTTTGAACTAATTGTAGACACACTGATAATAAATTTTATAAAATTATAAAAATGAAAAAAATGCCACATTTGTTGTCGAATAAAATTCAGTAATTTGCTCTTATTTTTCTCAATTTTTTTTATGGAAATTGAAAAGAATTTAACAAGTATTTGGAAACATTAATATTAATGAAGACGATATACTTAAAAAAAAAGTATACTTTCTTTGTGGATTATATAAACTTGTTTAAATAATTCAATGAAATACATATATGTCATAATTAGCTAAAGATAGCTGTCTACACTGAAAGAAATGGCATAAATCATTCCTTAATTGTTTTTGGTTTGTTATTCTATACATCGGACAAAAATGCTAAAATTTTTGCCAAAATTTATGAAACTTAGTACATAGAGGTTTTTTGACTTGTATATTACGAATCTGTTCATAATGTTTAAGAATTCAAAATGGCGGATCTAATATGGCTAAAGATTTTTAAAAAAGTAATTGGATTCGTTTGATACTCTATACTATGTGGCTTTTGGCATTGATGATTACAAATCTCTTGTTTGATTTTTAAAATTCAAAACGCTGGATACTACATATTGTTGCTTTTATAGGTTAGCAAATGCAAACAGGAAAATACTATAAACTAATCTAATGGTACAAAAGCAATATTTTTCTTTCTGTGTATTATTACAATATTTTATTTATTTACTGAAGGAGACGCCAGCTAATTTAAGAATTAAAGGTGTTTTTAATACAAACTACAATTTTTATAAATTTTCGTTACAGTTTTTAATACTTGGTTAAAAAATATTTTTATCTTATATATTTTTTTTTCATAAAATTACTGCATTAATAATATTCGCATTTGATATAGATAATAACTTTACCTTATGCAAATACGCTCGAAAATAAATATGGATAAGCAGTTCTGTTTATTTAAAATTTTACTTAATTATTTTAAAATCTGTAAATAAAAATATGTTTAATTCTTTAAACAAAGAAAAAATTAAAAAAATAGGTATATTATTATAACAGAATTTTTTTTATGTAGCAATGGTTTGAAAGATTTGAAAATTAACATCCCAGATTTTTTCAGATAATTGAAATAAAATAATAATTCTGGCTTATTCTGGAAAAACTTTATTCTGATTTATATTTCATTGCATTGTAAAATCTAATTTGTATTCTTTTTAGGAGTTACAAAATTTCTGAAAATTAGACAAATTATTTTATTTACCTGGTTTTTCCCTATGGTAAATAATTTGCCCCTTCTTTTCGAGAAAATATGTTTTTGTTTTCTAAAATCTTTAAACATGTTAAATAAAAAAAAATTAAAAGATCGTAGAACGCTGTAAAATATAGATTGTGTCAACACAAGATTTTTTAAAAACAAATTCAAATTGTTTTATTTTTATTTTAAATGTTCTATAAAAAATACTTTAAAATTGTTTGAGGTTTGTTAGAATTATTTTTTTCCATCGTAATCTATTATCGCATTAGGTCAACAGTGTGCTAGTTCATAAATTATTATTATCGCACTAAATTTTGTCCCTAACCTTATTTCACAATAAACATTTTATAATTTGTAATGTGACTTTTATATGTCTGATATGAATACACTCTTAAGTATAGATTTTAAATACTTAAATAAATTCAAGAATATTTAATAATTATAATTAAACAAAAAATTAAACAGAAAAAAAAACAAAAAAGTTCTTGCTAAATATTTAAGAAACATATGAATCTTATGTATTTCTTTTTTCTTAAGTAATTATAGCCACTTGCCGGATGTACAATAGCTATACGAAAAGTTTTACATTTACATTGTTTTCGTTACTGAATTGTAAGCTAATTGAAAACATACTGAACGATATTAAAAAAAATCGAAAATTTTTCTTTTTAACTTATCAACTAATATAATCACTGCAAAATGAAAAAATTTAATTATTAGGTTATTTAAAGCATCATTTTATAAGCTTCTACAGTACTTCTACAGTAGAGATTTTGTTACCACGTAAAAGGATCACCTTCCCGCAACAGATCGTTGATGATATGGAACTTCAGGGACACATTGGATTTAACGAAGCCGATTGGCTTCGTTCAATTGACGAAATACATGGATATTTGGAGCTTGATCAAACTTTATCTTTACATTTAGAATGGATTTCTGTGATAGCACACAAAAAGGACTGCTTTCTAGAAGAGAGATAGCTATTAGTATACAAATTTACCAGGTTGTACTTATGCATTTTAGAATTTTGATTTTGACTTAAATAATTATTCTTTTGATGATAGTTTCCTACTGTACAACTGCGACTACTTGTTTATTGCAAAGAAATATTACATTTATTGTATCAGGTACTCTTGATTGTTTTTTACTAAAAGGTCAATCTTAAAGAGTTCTAAGACCTTTTGAAATTTTATTAGTTCTAAACTGTAACAATATACTCCTAGTGTTCTGTTTTCTAAAATTAAATTTGCTGACAACAGTAAAGATATTGACGATTTACTTACTAAACATTTTAATTTTGTTTTTGACGCCTCATCAAGTTTGAAAATTTTTGGTGACAATTCCTGTCCTTTTAAAGACTCTGTCAATGCTCAGGTATTGGTTACGTTGAAAACGCAAAACAAATATGGCAAAGTTATTGTTAAAGTCTTCAACTCTCATGAATTTTGTTGCATTTCTGATTTCTGTAAAGTCATTAGTTTAATTAAATTTCTGAGACTACCTTGCTGTTTTTTATTTCTGCCATTTGCGTTTTGTTTTTGAAATAGTAATTTTAAAAACAAACTTTCTTTATTTTTAACAATTACACTACCTGTGGCGGTTTTAATTTGAGCTAAGAAAATATAAAAAAAACTAAGTGGTTCTCAAGATTCGACTAAAAATATTTAAGATGTTCTTTTTTAATAATCGTCATATCTCGCGGTTACATTTGTCACCTTATTCGTCAACATCAACTCAAGTAAATTTTAATAGTCAAGTTTTAAAATGCAATTCGAGACCTTATTTTTGAAGAGAATTTGTTTTTAAAAAAAAAAAAAACAAGAATTGACTGGAATAGAATTGCCTTTTAAAAAATGAAAAAGTACATAAGAAGCTCCAGGAATTAGGTACCTTCTAGAAAATTAAAATTACTAACTGTTTACCATTATCTACTGTTGGGTGGTATCCCCCTTTATGGAAATACTTGAAACAAAACTATCATAATTGGGGACAATTTGATATTTTTAGTAAAAATTGTAAAAAAAAACTATAACATTTTTTTTTGTATGATGTGCCTGAGTAAATTTGCAAGATTTTAAACAATTTTTTAGATAGTAGTTGTAGATCTAATAAAAATGTTTTAAAATTTATTTTTAAGATAAAATTTGAACAAACTCAAGTCACATACACTGTTAAAATAATTCGGACGGGTTAACACAAACACAAGGCGGCAATTCTGTCATGTAAAAATAAGTTTATTCAAAGTTTATACTTGAACTAAGTCACTTTACATGACCATTACAAAATAAAATTACATTACTGCCAGGAGTAGGTTCGCACGCGTCCGACTTGATATTTTGGCCTCTGACCCACACTTATAACAAATTCAGACCCTTAGACCCTATCCTTCGTTAAATCTATCTAACTATTGCCACAACATCCTCTCCCTTTTTGTAAAACAATTATTACGTTTTTCTTTGTTTTACATCTGTATGCAGAAACATAAAGAAAGAATCTGTTCTAAACATATAAAAATTCGTCTTCTTTTTACAATAAAATAAAACAACTAACATTCAACACTAACAATTAAAGCGCATAGGCTTTTTACTAATACCACCCGATCTCGTAATCACATTACTATTCTTTTCAACTTTATCTTGAAAGCATTCATTCATCAAACATTCGTCTTCCCTTTTTCAATATGTTTCATTACAAATTCTTTTTCTCTGTTTTTCCGGAAAATTGTTTACCGTTTCTATTTCGATATTTGACATTTCCGAAGGATATATTCTTTTGAATGAGTCTTTTTAACCCGGCGAGCGTAAGGTAGGGTAAAATTTACCCTGTGAAATACTTATTCCTCAATAATTTGAATTTGACATGATGACTTTCTCTGTAATTTTTAATAGCTGCACGTGTCACGGTAACAAAGCAATAACGATAAAAAAAAATTTTTTTTTTACATTTCTTATTGTTTATTTATAATAATTGTGAACTCATATACGCTGACTATAAAACACACCAAGAGTTTTTTTCTTTGTATATTGTAAAAGAAAGTTTAAATCATTAGGTTTAAACATTGTAATTGTTTACTAAAGGCTAATAATGTATTTTACTATCATTACAATTAATTTTTCAATTGTTTAAACAAATTTATAGAAATTCACTTTTCTCTATATTAGTTTTGTCATTGTTACAATCCCGCAATAATAAATTGTTTAAGCAAATGAATGATTTATTATAACATTAATGAATGACATTGATAGGCAATATAAAACAAATATGTTAAAAAATTTCCAAGATTTCAAGCTTTTTTTTAATATACAAATAGAAAATCTTTACAGGGTAAAAAATACCCTACCTTACGCTCCGTGTTACGAAGTTTCACCTTACGCTCGCCGGGTTAAGATACCCTTCTTTGTTTTTAAAGCAAACAGTTTATTTTCCCCATCGTTACCCGCTATAGCTTCTACTACAAGTGCAAGAGACCAGTCAATCCGCTTTAAATTGTCATCCCTAATTAAGACAACATCCCCAATCTCTATTTTATGTTTCTCTTTTTGAAAATTTTTCAGCTCTAGCTGACACAGATATTCGGACCGAAATCTTGCTCTAAGATCATGAAAAATCTGTTTTCTGTGTCTTAGCTTCTTATTCAATTTTACGTTAGATAACATGTCCAAATCTGGTTTACCGATTTCTCGAATTTCTTGCACAAACATTGAGGGTGTCAAAAGTATGACATCGCCTGGGTCTTCCGAAATCAGTGGCGTAACTACACCTCCGCGAGACCCCGCGGTGCGGGGGGGCCCGCTGACTTAACCTAAAGCAATGTTATTTTGTACTCCTACTAAAGTCAAAAGTTTTTAGGCTTTAAGGGGTAAAGCCACTTTAGGATTTTCAAAAAATCGATTTTTTTTTTCTTAAAGGGTGCTTTAGGGTCCTAAGAATAATATCCAATAGGTTTTAAAGTGGAAACAATTTTTTAAATAGCTTCATTTTTTATTTTGCTGCAGCCCCTCAGAGCGCGCGTCGAGTACAGTGTGACGTTCAGGCGGCACGCTCACGTTTGTTCTGCTGTTACCTGTTTGAACAATAAGAAACGCTATTATTTACAGAGCAGAGGGACTGTTGGGTTCCTTAGACGTCCGCAAGGTGTCAGCATTGTCAAATAAAGTTGTATGCGTGCGCAACTCGCGTCAGTATAGCGGCGAACGCTGCAAAGTCGACAATTCACTGCTTCTAAACTTTCAAACGCGTTTTTCTCGAAACCACATTTTTCAAACTGGGAGGAAAGTTTTCTCGGATCCTATTGCATCGATTTATCTGAAATTTTGATGGTAGCTTCTCAGATACATTCTTCAGAGAAGTACGTAGGGGTTTTTCGATAAAATGTAAACTTTTTTTTTAATAAATTATTTAGAGCGTTTTTTTTGGTCAAAAATCGATTTTTTTCGAAAAATGTGCACCATTTTCACAAAAATTGATTTAAACAAAAACCCCTAGGTACCTCCAAGGGCAATCTTATGTAGATCATGGAACTATTTCATTTTTTGTTATAGGTCACATACACGAAGAGAAATCTTTCCTCCCGTGGAGCCCTTTAAAAAAACGGAGTTGTGAAACTCACTCTCTCGCCGCCATTTTGTAAGAAAAAAATAAATATACAATATTTTTTCATACTTCAATATATGGTCAATGAACTGGTTAAATATGGATTCCATCCTTCTTCCCATATTCCCACAATAAATTCTCAAAAATGAGCCCATTTTTCGACTTCTAGACTGGCTTTACCCCTTAATTATAAAATATTTTATTTTAATGAATTAATTGAATCTTTTGTTATTTTTTTTATTTATTAAAATTAAATATTTATAATTAGAACCTAAAATCTTTTGATGTTAGTAGCTGTACAAAATAACAGTGTCTCAGGTTGAACAATATAACATGGGCTAGAAATGTAGAATTCTTAATTCGTGAGAATGAGATAGAAAACGGCATATATTTGTGTTATTTTATATATCAAAGTTGTATGAATTAAATTCAAAATAAATTATGCTTTTAATTAATATATGAGTGTATCTCAGAAACCTTAAACTTTTCAATTAAAAAAGGCTGGAATTTTGTTCAAGCCCTCTATTCAAAATTGATTCAAGTAAAGTTTATATTCCAAACTGTGCGATTCCAAGTGAAATTTAAGTTATTTTCCGGCAGGTTAACCAAAAGCAATGAAACTTTAGAATTTTATTATATTCAGTATTACTAATGTTTTACATAAATTTTTAGGTGAAAATATTAATTAGTTTACAAGAATTGAGATTTACAAAAAAATTTTGAAATAGCAATATCTTCCGTTCTATCAGTCGTATCAAGTTTTTCTTTTTTTTAAAATGTTCAGAAAAATATAAAGAATAATTCTATTTCAGGACAATTTTTTATAATTTTAAAATTAAAAATGTTATTAAATAAAAATGTTATCATTTTTAAGCGACGTCTGAAAATTCAATAACCCAAACGCTGAAACGATCTTACCTAAGTTGTAAGTTCTTTTGAAGATTCCAAAAGAAACGAACTTTACATTTAGCCCCTTTAATATTTAATTTTAATAAATTATAAATGTGAACATTGGAATTTGAAACTAGTAAACCATGCTAATACGTTGCGCGCGCATCTCCGGCTGAGAAGTGCAAAGCCCATGTTACACGACGTGAATTCAGTATAATTAGTGCCTGAACAAAGAAACTTTGTACCTCTTTGTAGAATTAAAAACTATTTTTAACTATTTTTGTCAAACATTCTTTTCTAGAATGATTTTAAGCTACTGGACATTCGGTGGCATAACACACACATGAGAAAGTCGTAAATACTGTGTTTGGTAACATGGGCTTTGCACTTCTCAGCCGGAGATGCGCGCGCAACGTATTAGCAATGTTTACTAGTTTCAAATTCCAATGTTTACATTTATAATTTATTAAAATTAAATATTAAGGAGCTAACTGTAAAGTTCGTTTCTTTTGGAATCTTCAAAAGAACTTAGGTAAGATCGTTTCAGCGTTTGGGTTATTGAATTTTCAGACGTCGCTTAAAAATGATAAAATTTTTAATTAATAACATTTTTAATTTTAAAATTATAAAAAATTGTCCTAAAATATAATTATTCTTTATATTTTTCTGAAGATTTAAAAAAAAAGAAAAACTTGATACGACTGATAGAACGGAAAATATTGCTATTTCAAAATTTTTTTGTAAATTTCAATTCTCGTAAACTAATTAATATTTTGACCTAAAAATTTATGTGAAACATTAGTAATACTGAATATAATAAAATTCTAAAGTTTCATTGCTTTTGGTTAACCTGCCGGAAAATAACTTAAATTTCACTTGGAATCGCACAACTTCTAAATTTTATTCATGGACAGATAAACAATTTTATCTACACTTAGTTATTATTAATTTACAACTGAAAACATCTTTAACATATAATAAAGAAAAAATCAACAAGTGGTTGTTTATTAAGGTGAGAAACAATTATCAATTTCGCGCACATTATAAAATTTGTATGTATTTCTTTTTTTCTCTAATTTTTTGAAAATGATTATTTTTTATTTTCTTTTTAACACTTATTTCTTCTCTCTTTAGTTTTTGTATAGGGGAGAGGGCCACAAGATGAACATTTCGTATAATATTTCTGTTCAAGGCGATAGCGCCTTATGAAGTTTTTGATGCACATTTGATAAAAAAAACCAGTATGTTTTTCTTCTATACACATATCACGTTATTTTGTGTCTAAAAAAGTTTCGTTACAGTTTTTTCTTAAGTTGGTAAAGTTATTTAAATTTGTAATTTAGAATAATGCCTTAACGTTATAATATTATTTATTTATCGTATAATAATATTTTAAAATAATTTTACTAATATTGTGTTTGTATACAAATTTTTACAGGGGCTCAAAAAATGGTGTCATGTACCCTAAGATGGACAGACACCAATTTTCGTTGTATTTATTTTTATATTATCGATTATACACTTTCTTCAATTATTTTTGGAGACACCTAATTGAAATTTTTTATTTTCCTCAATGAAAAATGATGTTATCGTTTGAGATTTTGATCACTGAAAAAAATGGTATTGGTAATTTTCCTAAAAATATATTGCTGATTAAATCTAGGTACAATTGCAATACGTTATTGGTATAATGCTGAAACTGTATTGCCGAGATACAAAAACAATTTTGCTCGTAAAGACAGAAAATTTAGGAAAAATATTTACTACCTCCTGCTATACGATCTAGCAGTCTTACCAATACAGTTTTACGTAGACAGTTCTGTTAGAAAGTTTAGGTGCCATGGCTATACTGTATAGGCGTACTGCGCATAATCGAATCCAGCGGTATTACCTTCCCGCGTAAACCGGTGTTGACCAGCGTGCCATGTGGCTTGTTTTATTTTTAAAGTTTAAAGTGTTCTAAAAAAAAGCTATTATTCATAATGTCAAATGAAGATACGATCGAAGTCGACATAACACTGAAAAACGTACTATCAGCCTGGAACCTGGAGGAGTATTTCGAAAGTTTTTACGGCAAGTATATATACGAATTTCATCAAAAGATTTATGCTGTTGCAGTGTGAAAAAAGTACAAAATTTCATTTTTTTATTTAGATTGTATAAAAATTATATTAACATAAGAATTTCCTATAATAATATTTATGATTTTTTCCTTCAACGTTCGTAAAATAAATAAGCAATCATGAAATAAGCAAATCATGTACCTAACCTATAAAATAGTACATTGTCGACGATTACGCTTGCCCCACTTGTCTATTAATATAGGAAACAATTTTGTATAGTTTTATATCCAAACAGTAAAATTTATGTTTACTTACAAACATTATAAATTTACAATAAAACCAAAAGTTATTAACATAGACCAAAATTTTCTAATTGCAAGAACTAAATTAGGTTATATGTGTTATTTGAAATTTATTTATTTATGTAGCAATTAAAAAATATTTGCTATATAAAATATTTGCAAATATAAAATATTAGGGTAAGTCCGGGGGAGATGGCCATATGGGAGAGATGGCCAATTCAAATATTTTACTGAATTTGTTATTAAATATCAGTTATTATTGGTTATTTTGCTTCATTTGTGTGCGTGAAAGCAAACAACAACAAAAACTTGAAAATTAAAAATGAAAAAGTACTTGAAATCCTGGTGTATTTTTTTGACTAGTGCTCGAAAACATCAATGGGTTGACTTTACTGATTGTTAAAGTGTTCTTTTTTTTAGAATAATGCTTACTTTCGTATTTTTTGGAACTATACATGAGGCAAGCTTTGTAATAACGTCAGAATTATACATGAAAAATTTTTATTTATTTAAATATTAGGGGAAATCTGGGGGGATGTCATAAGGGATAGATGGCCAATTCAAATATTTTTACAGAAATTGACTCAAAAGGTCACTTATTCTGAACTAAATTTCTTCGTTTTGCATTTAAACATAAAGAAAAGCAAAATTTTGGCGAAAAATAATAAAAAATTAAATATAATACTTCCTTTTTATTTTGTCTATTACTCCAGTACTGCAAAATTTCAACTTGTTTAAATATCTATTTATTGTGGTGATATTCTTCAAGATAAGACTTATTTTTGTGTTTTGTTTATTCTTTCTTGTAATAAACTCAAAATGATATATTAATTATATTTATTTACTTAAATAATAGGTGTGGCCAACTCTCCCTTATACCTGTGGCCATCTCACACTACGATTGGCCATCTCTCCCTGAATGTCACTTTTTACAAAACATTAATTTTATGATTGTTAACATTAAAATATTTTATATTATTTATGGTTGTTTTAAAGTTAAATAGTCAATGTTTAATTAACAATAAACATCAATATATAAATGTTGTTTTTTTTTATTTTTATGGACCTTTATAGAAAGTATGGACATCTCCCCCGGACTTACCCTATGCTTTCTTAAATTTTCCTACTTTAAAAATAATACTTTAATCTAATACTGTTATTTATTTAATTTATCTCACTTAAATGTTTTTTAGCTGAAAAAATTGATTTCGAAGAATTAAGTCAATTGCTTTTACCGGAATGGTCAGAAGTTTTAGAAAGTTTAATACCCGTTGCAGGTCATAGAATGAGGTTTTTAAAAAAAACTGGAGAATTGTTCGCGGGTAATAATTCGTTTAGGGTATGTTTTTATATTGAATTACGTAAATAAGAAATAAATGTTAATTCGTTTAGAACAGTACAAATAATTTATCAATAAGTGTATAGGAAATTAATGTCGATTCTAAAGAAAAAGAGAATATTTGTATATTAAAATAATATAATATTTAATTTTACATATTTTGCAGAGTCCAAGTAATGTTTCATTCCAAAAAGATCCTGAATGTAAATCTCGAGAGAATTCCCTGCTAAGTGATAGTTCTTCGGTACATATTAAAAGCGACGAAATTCCCAACTTATTAGAGGAAACGAAAGATAAGATTGATAATGTTAAAGATCTCCTTGTATTCGCATCAGTTAGTATTTTTTGTCTTATTATTTTTTAGTAATTTATTATCATTTAACAAGAAAATATTTTCTTTCAGAACGATTCATCTCGAAAAAGACCTGACGATTCTCCAGGAAATTCTAATGAAAAGAGGCAGAGAGTATTACAACCATCTATTTCTGAAAATTTAACGAGAAAATGGGTAAATATTATAAAAAAAATATATAAATTTCACTATGTTTTTTATAAAATATTTTTGCAAAACAGTGCAATTACATTGTTTTAAAAAGCTTTTGAATTCTTTTCCATTTTTCTCATTGCAGGACTTACGCAGTCTTTTAAGTAAAACTGGTACTGGACGCTGTCTTTTGATGCAATCCGAGAAATCTAGATCTTTAAAGTTGGATAGTGATAGATATATTTATATGCGAATAAAAAATTTATTTATTTTTTTTTTTTAATCAAAATACATTTATAACAGGGTGTCTACTCACCTGGAATTCCGGGAAAACTGGGAATTTGCCGGGATTTTAGTTCGACCGGGAAAAAACCCGGGAAATTGTCGGGAAAAAAAATTATATCCGGGAATTTCTAAAAATTTCAGCTAATTCGTTTTCATAATTCTTTATATTCGCTTGAATCTTATTACTCGTTTTCGAAGTCTGTGATTGTGAAAACCATGTCAGAATTACCAATTTTTCAAAATTCAAAATGGCAGATCCAATATAGCAGACATATTTTGAATCTTGTTACTCGTTTTCGAAGTTTCTGATTGTGAAAACCATGTCAGAATTACCAACTTTTCAAAATTCAAAATGGCAGATCCAATATAGCAGACATATTTTGCAAAATTGCTCAAATTCACTTTAAACTTGTTGCTCGGCGGTAATCCATGTTCCTGGTTACTAATCTGAAGTTAGATTTTCAAAATAGTAAAAGTGTAACAAATTTCAAGCGAATTTGAGCATTTTCAGAGCTGACAGTGACTTAATTTTCTCATTTTTACTCATATTTTTTTTAAATCGCTCATTATTACTCACTTTGAAAAAAAAATCACTTTTCTAACTTTCTTAGTGAAATAATAATAATAATTATTATATACAATTATATTCTTCAAATATCAATAATATTGAAATTATTAATGAAATCTTTTTCAATTTTTTGAATGATGTCTCCAAGTTTTTAATTTTTAAACCAGTATTGTCAATTACTTTCGTCATCTTGCAATTTTTCCATCAAATTTCAATTATTTTTATCATTTTTCAAGTATTTTCTGCATATTTCTATTAGTTTTAACATTTAAAAATTATATTTATCAAATTTCAATAATTTTTTTCAACATTTTTTTATTGTGATCAATTTCTCAATTTTTACAGTTTTCAATTTTTTTCTTCAAATTTCAGCAATTTTCTTTAATAATTTTATTATTGTGTATCAATAATTTTTAAATACCTTACACCAATTGACAATTATTTTTTACAAGTTTCATTTTTTTTCAATCTTATATTCTTTTAATTATTTACACCAGTTTTCAATTATTCATGTTATTATTCAATTATTTATCTCAAAATTTTATTATTTTTGGTATTTTTCATGTATTACCTTCAAACTAAAATTTTTTGTGATTTGTCAATTTTTTTCTTCAAATTTCAATTATTTTTGTCATTTCTTGACTATTTTTTCCTATTTTTAATTATTTTTGTCATTTTTTAATTGTTTTTTAAATTTTTCTATTAATTTAGTAATTTCTCAATTATTGTCAATATTTTCGACGTTGTTTTATTACTTTCTCTGAATTTTGTACATATTTTCATGTATCTTTAAATTATTGTCATGAATTTTTTAATTTCTTACTTCAATTTTCATTTATTATTGTCAATTCTCAATGATTTTTGTCATTTGTCAATGCTTTTTATTTTTAATTTTAATTATTTTTATCGTTTTTCAAGTATTTTCTTCAAATTTCAAATTTTTTGGCATTTTGCATTCATTTTGTCATAATTTAATAATTTTTTTTAAGCGTGAATTTTTATCTCCAGTTTTTTAATTATTGATTTCTAATTTTTATTTTGCTTCTCCATTTTTCAATTATTTACGTCATTTTTTACGTCTTTTTTTGAATCATACATTTTTTACATAATTTTAAATTAGTTTTATCATCTTTTTTTTTCAAGGTACAATTATTTTTGTCATTTCTCAGTTGCTTTTTTTTCTTAATTTTAATTATTTTTATCAATTTTCAAGTATTTTTTCAAATTTCTATCAATTTTATGATTTTTCAATTATTTAATTATTTTCTTTAATGATCAATTTTTTTCTCCAATTTTTTAATTATGTATTGACAGGAAATTTTTAGTTTGTTCTTCCATTTTTCAATTATTTTTGGCATTTTCCAAGTCTTTTCTTCAAATTTTTAATTATTTACTTAATTTTTAATTAGTTTTGTCATCTTTGATTTTGTTTCTTCAAATTTCAATTACTTTTGTTATTTTCCAATTATTTCCTTCAAATTTCTATTAGTTTTGCCATTTTGGAATTATTTTCTCCAAAGATCAATTTTACCTTAAAAACTTATTTATTACGCACTTACTTTTTTCACTATTTTAATAATGTAGCTATTAATCATACTTAAAGGAAATCCAGGAAAAATGTGATTTTAGATTCGGGAAACCCGAGCATTTGCAGGGAATTTGAAAATCATGTTTCGGTAGACACCCTGATTATTATTATTATTCATTTCCAGAATAGATGGCGAAGTATTTTCGCAAATGGTCGAAGCCATAAAAGATTTATTTCCTGATGAACAAGGTGTAAGTTACTTAATATGTACTTTATACAATTATGATGTCAGCTGTTTTTGTAATTCTATGAATTCATAAATTTTCTATCGTATTAGGAAACTTATTATATTCCTTACTGCAAAGAGGGTAATTTTAAATGCCTGGCAAAAGGAAAACTAATTTCAAAATACTACTCACTACGTAAAGACTTTAGGAATGTTGGTTTGATTGGTAACAAAGACCATACAGATTCTGAATCTGATAATGAAAATGACGAAGGTAAAAATTTTATAAGCAATTAAAACGAATTTTCTTTATTACTTTGAATTTAATTGCAAATATTTATTTCCCTAGAATTAAAGTCCATTGAAGAGAAATTAAATTTCTTAAAGGATAATGTGGAACCAATTGAGATTGTTTTCGATTATTGGAAAGACACTTCTAAATTCAGAATCCGAAAACTGCAAACCTCCTCAGAATTATCAAAAAGAAAAAAACCTAGTACTTCCAAAGGAAAATCAAATTCAACCAATCTTGAAAAAGCTAAGGCACCTACTGAAGACTCTTCCAATAGTGTTTTATCGTATATATCAGAATACCCAATTTTACGGCAAAAGGAAGGTTATACTTTGGTAAGTATATTAGCTTAGTGGGAGAATCAGGCAGATAATTGAACCAAAAGTAATTTTAAAGTAAAATTTGTTTATTTAAGTAGATAAATCAAATGTTAGTGTCTTGCTTTTATTGAAAATTTAAGAAATTTTGGTTTAATAATTAATTTGAAACTTTTTAGAGTATTAAAATATCTTTATTTTTATACTAAAATAACTTATATTTCTTTATTTTGTTAAAAACAGAGTTCATCATGTTTTCATTAAAAAAATCTAGTAAAATTTTGTTTTCATTTTTCAAAAACCAACATAATGAACTTAAAATACATTTTACTTTAACTGTCTATGATATTCCTTCTCAATTAATTAAAATTTTAATCTCTTCTTTTTCAGCTTGAAGCTGATTTTAACATTTTATATCCAGATCAGAAACTAAAAGTTTATAGCAATTGGACAAAATTTTCAATGCAAGTTATAGCTGCTCTTGATACTGAACAAAGCAAAAGACTTATTCTACAAGATAATTTAGCTTTACTCAAAGACGAAAAAACTGACAAAGGTTTGTTTTTTAAATCAGAAATATTAAACTGTTAAAGTCTTAATACATTTGACCTTTGTAATTATCTTGATAAATATATTACTTTTTAGATACCAAAATATTGATCACTATTCTGTCACTCTGCTACCTAGATTCAGTTGTTACTGTGTCACGTATCAAGTCAGATAAAAAGATCATTTCTTGGAGACCACCAATTACAGAATTACAGGAAGGAGTTATATCTTTGATTGAAGTAAATTAATACAGATGTCGTTCCCTATTTTTTCTATTAAATTAAAAATTGTTAGTATACTTAAACAATATAATATTTTTGGAGTTCTGGGAAACTTGACACATTCATATCAGCACGTTATGAAAAGTTTTTACACTGGAAGTTAACTGTTCATCCGTTTTGTGTTGTGTTCCCAATAAATTAATCAGATTTGAGAAACACTTTACACTTGTGAGTTGTCTATCAATATTTTATTTTCGTATTTGGAATAACGAAAACACACTTCACTGATTCTTTTATTAAACATCCGGCTCGAAGGACCATGAAAAATGCCTCGTGTTTTGACGCGATAGTTACTACTGTAATATTGTTAAATTAAAGAGTTAACCCTTCTTCAGAGTGTAAATCTGGATATACTATTAGCGTACGTCAAATTGTCCCGAGAACTATTGTGAACGATCAATTTCGTACAAAACTCAATCTACTAGTTTAAGGAACGGAATAAACAAATGCACAATTCACTTAAACCTTAATTTATTTTAAATTCAAATATTGGATGTATTGATAAAAAAACGGTAATAATATAAAAGTTCAAAAAAGTGTGACTCGAGGAGAGCTTACAATTAGCGACTTGCTCTCTCAGGAGTAGATAGGTAACTGCTGGCAAAAAGTTTTGTCAAAAGGTTTCTAAAAGGTTTGAGAGGAAATCTGTCAACACTGTTAAAAATTTGAACATTTGGCAACCTCGCATAAATTTTGAAAACGGGAGAAAAATTTAAAGATGGTCATTTTTTGAAGACAGATTTAATTTCGTTGGACTCATCTGCTAGCCTCTCGATAAGGAGTCATAAAGGGCTTAAGACCCGGGCTCGATTACTGAATGAAACTAGAGGCTACCTGGGTTCATTCTCGGCCGTGACTTGAACATAATTTTTTCTTGCCTTTTACATTTTTTGCACCAAATGTTTAAACTAAAAACGCAGCAGATGTGTCCTTTCTACAAGCAAATTTAAAAAGAGTAGAAAAATTTCCTTCTTAAAAACGCTTTGAAATTATTCTCTTCAAAATGTAAAAAATAAGAAAATAAAGGATTAATTTGACATGATTAATTTATAAATAGATTTAAATGTAACACTGAACACATTCCCCTCTTTGAGAGATTTTAATAACAATTGATCAAAATAAAAAGAAGACAAAAGGTATTACAATATATTGTTAAACTTAAGTTAAAGTGATTTTGAAATGGTAAACAATTTTCTATTATTTTAGAAAATAAAAATTTCTTATAGTCTCTAAATATTGTCCTTTTTTACTGAATTGTCACAAAGAAGTGGTGAGAGTTTTCTGATATTTCTATCAAACTCTCCCTTCGCTGTTTTCACTCTCACAACACGAATGTCACCATCACTTCCTGGATAAGTTTGAATAACTCGTCCTAAGACCCATTGACGAGGTGTCAAATTGTCTTCACGAAGGATAACTAGTGTGTCCTTCTTGATGTCGTGACTTCCCTTGTTCCATTTAGAGTCCAAGTGGACAGCCTACCATTTGGTGTTTCCCCGAAATCAGGTTCAGGTAAGCTCGTCAATGAATTGCCCGCAAGGAAGTGACCAGGGATGAGTGCAATTAAACCATTGGGATCTGTGGAAATAGGAGTAAGAAGACGGGAGTTTAAAATTGCCTCGATCTCGATTATTAAAGTATTGAATTGTTCGAACGTGATCAATTCATTACAGATTCTTTTAAGATGGTGTTTGAATGATTTTACGCCGGCTTCCCATAGTCCCCCGAAATGTGGGGAAAGTGGCGGAATCAAGTGCCAATTGATACTTTTTTTGCGTAAATGTTGAAAAACACTATCATTGTGTTTTGTTGATTGTAAAAAGGAGTATAATTCCTTAATCTCGTTGTTTGCGCCTATGAAGTTAGTTCCGTTGTCCGAATAGATATTTTTAGGTTTGCCTCTTCTTGATATAAATCTTTTGATTTATATAGACAAACAAAGACACATACCCACACTTTAATTTGAGTCCTATTGCGATGTTTTTTCTCCTTGATGAAAAAGGGTCCACAGTAATCAATTCCTACGTTGTAAAAAGGTTTTGGTTCTGTAATTCTTACTCTTGGAATATTGCCCATAATATATTCACTTTTTGGAGGATTAGTTCTAACACAAATTACACAAGTTTTGATATTTTTTCAAACTTGTTGTCGACCGTCTACAATCCAATAATTTTTTAGTAGAGCATATAATGTAGTTTGTGATCCAGAATAGCAGTTAGTAATGTGTTCATTCCTGATAAGCAATGAGGTGATGTGATGATCCTTTGGTATTAAAAAGGGGGTGCTTTTCAGAGTAAGGAATATCACAATTTTTCAATCGTCCACCAACACGTATGGTACCATTTTCATCGAGAAACGGGTTAAATCCTTTCCATTTATGGTTCGGTGATAAACATTGTTTTCTTTTCAGCTCCTTCATTTCATCAGCAAAGGCAGTCTCTTGCACCAATTTGATAATTCTTTCGTTTGCAGATAATAACTCACTGGCAGAAAGTGAACCTTTAATTTTGTTCTTGAATCGCAGACCAAAAGCGAATAATTTCCTTAAAAAACCAATCGATGAAAATTTTAAAATCCAAGGGGTATTTCAAGATTATGCGAATCATTTAAATTGAGAAGACTCTCAGTTTCAGATTTGCCTTTCCAGTTGGAGACGAGACATTGAGTCTTTCGCAACTCTGGAATTTCAGGTAAGAAAGTTAATTCACTGATTGGCCAGGTGGATTCTTCTTGGCTGAGCCAATTTGGTCCGGTTTTCCAATTTAAATCTTCTGTGAATTCGTTGGGATATAGTCCTCGTGAAAGATGATCAGCAGGGTTGTCTTTTGACCTTACATGTCTCCATTCTTCATATTCAGTTTTTTGCTGTATGTTTGAGACTCTATTTCCGACAAACACTAATAGTTTATGCTGTGAAGTTTGAATCCAGTGTAACGCGATCATTGAATCTGACCAAAAAACTGTTGGATGAATCTGATGGTTGATGGCTTTTTTAACTGTTGAAAATAAATCAGATAACAAAGATGCTGAACATAATTCTAAACGAGACAAAGAGACAGTTTTAATTGGTGCTACACGGGCCTTTGAACAAAGTAACCGTGTTTAAATTTTTCCTTGAGCATTCGTAGAGCGTAAATAAATGCTTGCACCATATCCCTTTTCACTTGGATCACAGAAGCCGTGAAGTTGAATGTCATTCACTTCTGAGATAATTACCTTCCTATCGAATGAAATATTATTTAATTCCGTTAGTTCAGTAGAATATTTTTTCCAGTCTGTAAAAATACTCAGTGGCACAGCATCATCCCAATCCAGCTTTTCCAACCATAAGCGATGAAGAATCATTCGTTCTTTTATTATTACAGGACCTCAAAATCCAAGAGGGTCAAAAATTTTCGCCACTTCTGACAACATGATTCGCTTAGTCATTTTCACATTTGCTGAAATGGGAAGGACAGAATAAGCAATTTCGTCTGTGTTTGATTTCCAATACAAACCTAGAGTTTTGATGGTTGAGTCTTCGGAAGATTTTAAATTGACATTGACACTGCCTTCTGATAAACCATCTAAGAGTCTAGGGTCGTTGGAACCCCATTGACGCATATTTAATTTTCCTTTTTTCAATAATTTTGAGATATCGTTTCCTCATTTAATTGCTAATTCGAAATCATCAGTTCCAGTTTGCAAATCGTCAACATATATGTCTTCTTTAATAACTCTTGCGGCTTCAGAAAATTCATCACTATAATCGTCGGCTAGTTGGTGTAAACAACGAATAGCTAGAAAAGGAGCAGCTGACAAGCCAAATGTGACAGTATTCAATTGAAAAATTTGTTCTTTTCCGTTGATGTCTTTCCACCAGATTTTTTGATATTTTCTGTCGTCTTCTCTGACCCAAAATTGACTGTACATTTTTTCGATATCACCAGTCAAAACATACTGATGTGCGAGGAAGTGAGTCAGTAATGAAAATATATTCTGCTGAATGGTAGGTTCGATCATCAGAGTGTCGTGGAGAGAGAGAGAATTTTCATCCTTTGCCGATCCGTCAAATACAACTCTCACCTTTGTGGTGAGGCTAGAATTTTTTATAGCTGCGTGATGTGGCAAGTAGAAACCATCTCCCTCTTGAAAATCTTCTTGAATTGCTGTCATGTGGCCAAGGTCAATATATTCTTGCATTACAGCTGAGTATTGTTCTTCAATTGTTGGATTACGCTTAAATTTCTGGAGAAGTGTTTTGAAACGATATAGAGCTGATTGCTTTGATTCTCCTAAATTAACTTCTTTTCCGTTGAAAGGTAAAGCAACTACGTACTCATTATTCACATTTCGCTTGAAATTGTTGAGAAAATGTTTTTCACATGCCTGCTTTCCTTGGACCACATTTTATTCGAAGATATGTCATCCATTTCCCAAAAATTTTTTAATTTCCTTTCTATACCTGTTAATTGATTTTGAATTAAAGATTTCGGATTGTGTGTTGCATCAGATAATATGCTTCCACCGATTATCCACCCAAGACGAGTTTCTTGTAATATAAGATCATACCTATTAGAATCATTCAACTTGATTTGACCTTGTCAAATTAATGCGAGAGTCGTACCTACACTTAAAAGCATATCGACTGGAGCAGGTTGATCAAATTTCGGGTCTGCTAATTGTAAACCTTTAGGAATATCAAGTTGGTCACGATTGACTTGTTCATTGGGAAACAAATTTCCAATTTTAGGAACCGTCAAAAAATTCAGTGTTTTTGAATATCTGTTAAGCCTAGAGTTAACGGTTGCAGTGATTAAATAGTTTGTCTTGGATTGAGAGTTAGCCATTCCTTCAATACAGAGTTCTAGTTTTTTGAGGGGCATATTTAATTTTCTGGCTAGATTTTCTGTAATAAAGTTTGAACTCGATCCAGTGTCTAAAATCGTACGGCAACGGATAGGTTTCAGATTTTTATCAAAGACAGTGATAACCGCAGTAATGATAATATCTCTAGATGTCAGATTAGCAACGAGAGCTGTAACTACAGGTACAATGGAGAGTGGATTTGATAATAGTCAAGATGAAGATTGCCTAGATTGTAGTTGTTCTTCAGTTAAATGCACAAGATCATTATGTCTCTTCTTACAAATAGAACAATAAGAAGTTTTACAAAAACGGGTTCGATGGTCATTTTTAAAGCAATTTAAACAAAGACGAACATTTCTTGCTGCTTGAATCCGATCTGGCGCGTTCATTGTGAGAAATTTATCACACTTATCTACTGAATGATTTTCATTACAAATAAAACACTTATTTTCTTCGGTTGAGGTAAGAAATAAATGGACTTTCTCATAACCTTTACTCTTATTATTTGTACCCTTTTGTTTGACATTCGGATTGTTTGATAAATTGATATTTTGACTTCCAGATGCCGGTCTAATAAATGTGAGATCAGCTTGAAGCTGATTTTAACATTTTATATCCAGATCAGAAACTAAAAGTTTATAGCAATTAATATATTACTTTTTAGATACCAAAATATTGATCACTATTCTGTCACTCTGCTACCTAGATTCAGTTGTTACTGTGTCACGTATCAAGTCAGATAAAAAGATCATTTCTTGGAGACCACCAATTACAGAATTACAGGAAGGAGTTATATCTTTGATTGAAGTAAATTAATACAGATGTCGTTCCCTATTTTTTCTATTAAATTAAAAATTGTTAGTATACTTAAACAATATAATATTTTTGGAGTTCTGGGAAACTTGACACATTCATATCAGCACGTTATGAAAAGTTTTTACACTGGAAGTTAACTGTTCATCCGTTTTGTGTTGTGTTCCCAATAAATTAATCAGATTTGAGAAACACTTTACACTTGTGAGTTGTCTATCAATATTTTATTTTCGTATTTGGAATAACGAAAACACACTTCACTGATTCTTTTATTAAACATCCGGCTCGAAGGACCA
This sequence comes from Ganaspis brasiliensis, assembly GCA_037103525.1. Taxonomy (NCBI): domain Eukaryota; kingdom Metazoa; phylum Arthropoda; class Insecta; order Hymenoptera; family Figitidae; genus Ganaspis; species Ganaspis brasiliensis. The sequence goes on along the minus strand of JAZKLR010000045.1, from coordinate 1,195,169 downwards.
TGAAAAATGCCTCGTGTTTTGACGCGATAGTTACTACTGTAATATTGTTAAATTAAAGAGTTAACCCTTCTTCAGAGTGTAAATCTGGATATACTATTAGCGTACGTCAAATTGTCCCGAGAACTATTGTGAACGATCAATTTCGTACAAAACTCAATCTACTAGTTTAAGGAACGGAATAAACAAATGCACAATTCACTTAAACCTTAATTTATTTTAAATTCAAATATTGGATGTATTGATAAAAAAACGGTAATAATATAAAAGTTCAAAAAAGTGTGACTCGAGGAGAGCTTACAATTAGCGACTTGCTCTCTCAGGAGTAGATAGGTAACTGCTGGCAAAAAGTTTTGTCAAAAGGTTTCTAAAAGGTTTGAGAGGAAATCTGTCAACACTGTTAAAAATTTGAACATTTGGCAACCTCGCATAAATTTTGAAAACGGGAGAAAAATTTAAAGATGGTCATTTTTTGAAGACAGATTTAATTTCGTTGGACTCATCTGCTAGCCTCTCGATAAGGAGTCATAAAGGGCTTAAGACCCGGGCTCGATTACTGAATGAAACTAGAGGCTACCTGGGTTCATTCTCGGCCGTGACTTGAACATAATTTTTTCTTGCCTTTTACATTTTTTGCACCAAATGTTTAAACTAAAAGCGCAGCAGATGTGTCCTTTCTACAAGCAAATTTAAAAAGAGTAGAAAAATTTCCTTCTTAAAAACCCTTTGAAATTATTCTCTTCAAAATGTAAAAAATATGAAAATAAGGGATTAATTTGACATGATTAATTTATAAATAGATTTAAATGTAACACTGAACATGCCGATTTGCTTTAAATGTAGAAAAGTCTTTATTAGCATAAATTATATTCAAAGACATTTTAAATTCTTTCACAAATTGGATGAGTATACAACTATATATAAGTGCGCTGAATCCAATTGCTATACAACATGTTCTTCTTGGGGAAATTTAAGAAGACACTTTAATCTTTCTCATAATTTTCTAATTAATAGCAATGCCTCAGTTTCCTCTTCATCTGAGCCTTTACAAGGAAATAGTTCTTCTTTAAAGGAATATCCTCAATTGATAATACCTCAAAGTAGTAATTTAATAGACTGTGACAGTCCAATTTTAAGTGTGCCTGAGTCTAATGACATTGATAGCTTAGATTTCAAAGAAATTGTTGAAAATTCTGCTTCTAAACTAGTTGCTAGATTGTATTCCAAGCCTGTTAGGCCTTGTTCACTTGTTCAAGAATTTGTTGATGAAACAACAGAATTTTTATCTTCACATTGTCTGCAGCTGATGAGATTATCAAATCTAAATTAAAGTCTGAAAACATTCAACAAAATGTTACTGAAAAGATTTCTGAAATCCTAAACAAATTAAAATCTCCTTTTGAAAACCTAAGTACAGATTATTTAAGATTAAAGCACTTAACACGAGAAGGGTATTATATGTATTGAACCTGAAAATTATAACATAGGTAGCGATTTTTTTTCAAAAACCGTAAATAACCGAGTTATTTTGGAGCTTGATTACGTCAAAGGAAAATTTATATCTTTAAGAAAAGTTTTAAAAGCTTTTTTAGAATTACCAAATGTTTTTCCCATTGTCAGGGATTTCCTCTTAAGTACTGCTCCTGCTGGCATAATTTCTTATTTTATTCATGAATATCATTGGCAAGCTAAACTAAGACATTTTGAAAATAAAATAGTTATTCCATTGATAGTGTATTATGATGACTATAAAGTTGATAAAGAACTTAGTTCGTACAGCAATAAAGTGGAAGCAGTTTATGTTAAGATTGCAAGTTTGCCTTGGGAATTTCAGGGATCTCTTGATAACATATTTTTAGCACTTCTTTTCCAAACCTGCGATAGAGAAGTATTTGGCAATTTACCGATTTTTCAAAAATTTATTGCAGAAATGAATTATTTACAGTCTACCGGGATTCAAATTACGCTTAATGGACAAATTAAAACAGTGTAATTTACAGTTGGACTTATTGTTGGCAATAATTCAGCCATACATACGTTGTTAGGTTTTCTGGAGGGCTTTTCTGCTAACTATAGTTGCCGATTATGTAAAGTTCATAAAAGTGTCATGCATTCTCAATGTGAGGAGAATCCACTTCTTTTTAGAAATAAAGAACAGCACAAGGATGATTGCATTCCAATGGATCCCTCAAATAGTGCAGTGAGTTGTTCATCAGTTTTCGAAAAAATTGAATTTTTTGTAACGACAGAAAACCCATCATTAGATATGATGCATGACTTGTTTGAAGGTGTTTGTATTTATGATATGGGTCATATATTACACTACCTAATTTTTAAAAAAGAATATTTTACAGTTGATAATCTAAATTTCCGAATCGTTGCGTTTAATTATGGATCTAATATTTCCAACAAGCCCATTCAATTAAAAGAAAATTGGATACGTAGTAAAACTGTTAAAATGACGGCAAGCGAAATGCGAACATTTGTTCGTGTATTTGCTCTTTTGGTTGGCGATCTCATTAAAGATGAAAATGATCTGGTGTGTCAATTCTACTTAGTTTAACGGGATATAATTGACATTTTATTAAGTCGACAAATTCAGACAGAGGTTTTAACTTTACTTCGTCGGAAAATATCAGAACATCATCGCCTTTATCTCGAACTGTTTTCAGACAATCTCAAACCTAAACATCACCATATGCTGCATTACCCTACGATAATAGAAATGTCTGGTGTTCCAGTCAATTATTCTTGTGATAGGTTTGAAGGAAAGCATCAGCCTTCAATTCAAAATGCCAAAGCAACCACTTCGCGTAAAAATATTGTTTACACGTTGGCTGTTAAAGAGCAATTAAAATTAGCTGATAGATTAATATGCCAACGGGGTCTTATTTCGGTATTGGAATTAGGTCCAGAAAATAGTTATTTTTGTAATCCGCTTCCTTCTTTACCTCAGGGTTTTTCGGAAAATTCTTTTGTGCAGTATAAGTATGTAAATTTTAAAGGCACTATATATAAAGAAAATTCTTGTATTGTAATAGAACTGAATGCAGATATAAGGCAGCCTAAATTCGGTTTAGTCAAATCTGTTGTAACGGGGATTTTGATTAAATCAACCGTGATGTAAACGGCTTACCTGAGCATCGACGAAGCCAAACCGAAATAGTGTTAAATTCCCAGTCGCGACTCCAGACATACCCAGCTTTCGACACACACTCCACCACGACGTAAAATAGAAAGATTATTGTAAACAAACTTTGAGGTTAGTTTAAAATACACCCAAAACACAGCTCTGCAGGGGGGGGACAAGAGGATGAGGAACCACGACAATCCTAGTCAACCTGGCACGGTTGACACCTGGTGAAATCGCACTGGTATACGAAAGGCGTAGAAATTCTGAGTCCAGAAGTTGGCATGGGCTCACCGGCAACTCGGAGAAGGCTCGTACTCGGAACATGACCAAGGACCCGAGGAACCAACAGCCAGGTTGTTGGAAAACTGGCAAAGTGGCGAAATTGTCAACAATTACGGCACCAGGATTGTTGACATATCGAGGCAGACGACACTGATACTTTGGGCAAAGGGCGCTAGGCGATAGCACCTCCCGGCAAGCGGAACAGCGACAGCGGGAAGGCGACGAACCACCAATCAGAGCAGCCCACGCGCGATCAGGTAGCCAATGACGTCGCGCGTATTAGCTCTGGGAGAAATTCAGGCGCTAGGGGAATTTCTCCAGTCCCAGTTTCAGTGTGTGTTGACAACCGAGGTAGAAGGTGGTTAGAACACTTTTGGGAAATTTTCTCGTCGACTTGTGAAGCCCCAGGTCAAGTCGAAGGTGTCCGGACGTGCCACAACTTCGAGAGATAAACTTAAATTCACGATGGACGATTGGAGCGATTTGATGGAGAAATTAAGAGGTTAGATTCCGACGATATTCCTGAGTGTGGGTCCAGCGGAAGCAGCCATGCTCGACACGTCCTCCGGTAGAGCTGTGCCGAGGGAAAACAAATTGTAATAGGAATCCTATAATACCTTTTCTTACATTAATTAAAGTTAAATATTTCATCTAATTTGTTTCTTTTTTTTTACTTTAATTAGTTTAGTGAAACACTCTCTCTCTCAGCTCGTTCTCCCTCTGAGAATCGAGTTTTAATAAATTCACGCGGGTCAGGCGGGCAACCGCCATAGTTCGTTTTACTTTTCAGCTCGCGGAGTCCGGGTGAAGAAAGCTTCACCTGGCGCCTTAATTAATATATATATATATATATATATATATATAATTAATATATATATATATATATATTAATATATATATATTATTAATTATATATATTATATATTATATATATATTATATATATATATTAATATACATATTATATATATGCTGTTATAAACGATACTATATATTAAATTGTTTTATCATTGTATATAATTATTGTATTGCTCACATTCGTATCAATCAATAAAATTACTTATCAAAATAAGTTTCTTTGTTTTTATTGTTAACTTTTTTAGACATTACGCTATTTTCTAAGCAACAAATGAATAAATACGTTATCTAGAAATTCCAGCTACTGCAGCTAGAAATTCTATTAATAGTAGCTAGACGTATTACCTAAAAAATGTTGCTAAAAAGATTTAGGCTCTACACCTATATAACCTTGCTGTAATTCAGCTAAAAATATAAAAGATTTGGTTAAATTTTCTAGGTAGAATAGCTATAATTTTCCTGCAATATAATTTAGGTACCACAGCTAGACGTTTAGGTCGACGATATGGAGCAATATTATTTAGCTGTAACAGCCAGAATTCTTTGTAGCGTACCTAAACATTTTTTTCAGTGATATATCGATATTTTTCGATATCTTATTACTTTGTGACTGTTAAGCTATTAAATTGAAGTTTTTGGAAATGTTAGTTTCTGATAAATACAGTAAAATGATTAAAAATTAGTTTAAGAATTGTTACTGTTTTAAGAAGGTGTCCATCTTGGAGACACTTCATTATAAAAACCTAAAGATTTAATTTCATTAAGGGTTTTCGATGTGCCACAAGTTTCTTTCAAAATAGATAAATAAACAAAATGGTTATAGTCAAAATGGTTAAAATAGAGGGACAAGGTTTGAGAGTTCATAATTTCTAAAATAATTAAAATTTTCTATTTTCTTTAGTTTAATATTGATCCTTATTTCATTAACTTTAAATTCATCTGATACAGAGTCATTAATTTTTATTCTTATTTTTATTTTTCATCACTTAAAACATTCAAAACTAGGGTTAGGGACAAGTAGACTCGTAAAAGTAAAGTCGAACATTGAAAATTTAACAGACCCTTCTTTAAGCTACAAATTTATATAATATCAATTGAGAGAAGTAACTCATATTATAATTAATATTTTAAAATAAAAATGAATAAAAAGTATATCAAAATCATCTAGATATATCCAAGGGACATGAAAGTTAAATGTTCCTGAGATATGTCTATATATTTTAACAAATAATAAACGAAATTAACAGTTTTTCATACAAATAAAAAATTGAATTAATTAAAAGTGGGATAGTTTAAAATTTCGTTTGAAATTTCCGAAGGGGGCCCAATTTTACTTTCTGCGGGGGGCCCTCAAAACCAAGTTACGCCACTGTCCAAAATATACTGTATCGTATAATGTCGTCATTATGCTTTCGTATGTTAAACAAGCCTTTCCTATATTTCCTTAAAATTGACTTCAACACACATATTAACCTTTCCGACCATCCCCCCTCCCTCCAGGGACCTAACGGTGGGTTATATACCCAATCAATTTCACGTACTGAACTGTATTTTGCTTTTTTCTCCCCAGTTCAGTTCTCTTAATGCATTGGCTGTTCCCTTGAAATTAATCCCATTATCGATGTCCATGAATTTGGGACGACCATGTCTGGCAATAAATTTTCGAAAGCATTTTATAAATTCCTCTGTTGATAATGCCGACGCTAACTTAAAATGTACCGCTCTGTACACCGCACACGTGAAAATTACAATCCAAGCCTTCTTCCCACCACGCAAGAAAGTGGACCCGTAAAATCAACTCCTGTGACCTCAAACACTGCAGCATCACGCACACTATTCTCGGACAGAGGATGGATTTTACATTCCATGTGCTTAGCTTTCTGCCTCTGTCAAATGACACATTGTGTTATGACATATCTCACGCTCATTCGAGCTGAAATAATCAAAAATTTTTCGCATAGATTACTTCGGACAATAAGGTTCCCTGCATGACCTAATCTAGAACGATTAGACTAAGAAAATGAACGCTATCCTTGCGATTGAAAATCTTTGTTTTGACGACATTTAAACCGTTCTTATTTAAATCCGTTTTGAATGATGTTAATTTCTTTTCTGATTGCAAATCAAACATAACTCTTAGCAAATTTTGTAACAATCGTACCTCGCCAGCTTCTGCTTCGTTTTGTGTTAATCTATAATTTCTAATCGCTGACTGTTTATTGTCTGAATATCATCTAGTGTTTTTTGCAATTGAATTCGCGCCTTCTAATTTTTAACGAATCTCAAAGTCCAGGCAGCAAAACGTACAGGACCATTATCGCTACGATTGTAGAACTAACATGAGCCAGACCACCACTTCGACTCTAACAACTGCGCGGGGGTACACGGAAAGAAGGTTTCACCTAGAAAACCGGTGTACGCATAGATTTACATGGTGACAGTCACGAGTTTATAAGATGCAAAGATGGCATCTGGATTTTCGGTGTAGTGATGCCATCTAGACGGTGCGTTGCACACATATTTTCGATGCGTGCACCGACTTTTCCAGTGACTGCCGGTGACGCATCGAAAAATCTTGTACTTACACTGCGCTTCAACGTGCATGGCACCATAAAATCCCGTGCCACACTGTGCACACGTTTTATCGCTGAAACCTTCTTTCCGTGTACATTCACGTGACGGAAGATCAGATGGATTCAGCTCTTCGGGTACATGCTTCCAATCTTCTATTTTTAAAAGCGTTCTAATCTTTTTAACTCTATTGGAACAAAAGTACCCTACTGAATATCCCGTGTATCCAGGCCAAATCTGTTAATAAGTCAGACCAATATATGAGTCGATTAATTTCGCAAGTTAAAGATTTTATAGTCGTATCCTCCAGTCTAGCGCCAATAGTGTCAGCCATTAATTCTAACTATGGAATAGTTGCATCCTTAGGCGCTATACGTGATCTAGCGCCGAGCAATTGCATACTAAACCCCCAAGATATTTTACTTTTGCAAAAACGGTTGCCGTGTATGCTGAATAGGGTGGTCCAAAAATACATGGGAATGCAAAAAAGTCGTTTTTTTTATGCTCTCACCCCCTAGGATTTTTCTATGTCGCAAAAAAAAATACCCCTATTTTTTTTTTTTTTTTTTTTTAATATTTAGGGGTGCCTCAACGGGGTTGAAGTTTCCCATGTAAAATGCATGGGGAAAAAAGACTTTTTCGGAGAATTGGTATAGAATCCATGAAAATGAATATTTTTCAATCGGCCAACTATGTTTCTCTTCAGGAGACTTCAAAGAATGGTGCTACATTGTTTATTTAACAATTTTTTAATATTAACTATTTTTTATAGGGTCCCCAAAAAACCCCATAAATCACAAAATTACGAAAAAATCGTTAAAAAATATTTTTTATTACTTTTATCAAAGTTTTTCTAATGATTTTGAATAAATAACATAAATAATGATTTTTAATCATTATTCCATGTAAATCCTAATTTGTTTAAACAAATTACATTGTTTATAAGTTGTTTATTCTCAAGATTTGCAAAAATTGAGCTACAGAGCTGCAACTTTTTCTTAATTTTACAACTTTTTCAGGCCATTGGAGCTAAACACGAACAAAAAAGTTAAAATAATTATTTTAACAATTGTTTAAACAAATTATATTGTTTATTATCAACTTTTTATTAAATAAAGCTACAGAGTTGTGACTTTTTCTCAATTTTGCAACTTCTCAAGCCCAGTGAAGCCATGTACTAACAACAAACTAAAAATAATTATTTTAACAATTGTTTAAACAAATTATATTGTTTATTATCAACTTTTTATTAAATAAAGCTACAGAGATGCGACTTTTTCTCAATTTTGCAACTTCTCAAGCCCAGTGAAGCCATGTACTAACAACAAACTAAAAATAATTATTTTAACAATTGTTTAAACAAATTATATTGTTTATTATCAACTTTTTATTAAATAAAGCTACAAAGTTGTGACTTTTTCTCAATTTTGCAACTTCTCGAGCCCAGTGAAGCTATGTACTAACAACAAACTAAAAATAATTATTTTAACAATTGTTTAAACAAATTATATTGTTTATTATCAACTTTTTATTAAATAAAGCTACAAAGTTGCGACTTTTTCTCATTTTTGCAATTTTTTTGTTGTTGAGAGGTTGGAATGACTATAAGACATAGTAATTGTGTATAAAACTTTAGAATATTTATTTTTTGAAGATGATAAATACAAGCGTTGGCAATCACGTCATTTTTTCGGATAATATGTTTTTGTTGCAGTTTGGAAATTGTTTTCGATATTCTGTAACAACTTTAATTAAGTACTGCTTTTGATCTTCATCTCTTGTTATCAATTTGTTAAAATCTGATATTAATTTTACGTTGCGCTCTGCAATGTCATTAATCACTTTTAGACTATTTACAATTTTTTTACAAGCGTTATAATCATCATTTTGATGCCATAAGGAGGGATGTTCCTCAAGAAAAGACGTTTGCATTTTGAAACGTAAAAAGAAGTTCATTGAATCTTCATTTATAAATTGATTAACATTTTTTGATCTTATATCTTTCACCGAAGTTGCAGGTAGACGCTTTATGTCGTTTGATGATTTATTTTTTTTAGTAAGAGCTTTTATCATTTTGTTTTTCTCTTGAAATGACAAATCTTCATCGAAAAAAGCCAGTGCCGCAACTTCTGGTGTCAGATACCATAAATGATTCTGAATCTTTTTTAATGCTGCTTCTGAAATCGCAGAATCTATTTTAGAATATTTTTGCAACTCTTTTATTAGCAAAAGATCTTGGTTCGGTGCTTTTTCAGCATTTGCAGCGTTGAACCAATATGTTACATAAATAGATACGATAAAAATGCAAACTTCTTTGCATGATTTTTCATCCTCAGGGTCCATTGAATATTCTTCTCGTAACAAAAACATTTTTAAACAATAAATTGCTTTTGCCATCCATCTTGCTTGGTGCATTGCTCCAGGTCTCCGAAGAAATATTCCTCGTTTTGGAGATACACCAAGAAAGATGGTAGTCAGCTCCAGCAATTCTCTGTAGTCTTCTCGAAAGTGAGATTCTTCTAGGAGTTCTAAAGAAAATGCCAAGGTGCTTGAAATTTTGTTTTTGAGTGCTTTCAAAATTTCTGGATCATTAATTCCAGGCTGAAAATTAGTTTTGTTTAAATCATTCCAAGCATCTTGAAATTTTTTAAAGAAAGGCACACCAGGACCTGATGTACCACCGAATTTAATTTCAAAAACAGCTTTTAAAATAACCTCAGCAATATGATGCCTGCACAGAAAATGTAATAATGATTTATTTAATTTTTGTTCTAGTAATACACAAGCACCGTTCCTAGGTCCGGTATTAACGGCTTCAGTGTCGCAACACACTGCCTCTATATTGCCCTCTATTCCCCATTCACTAAGGCATTCATATATTGCTTCGGCTTCCTGAATCCCTGTGCCACAATCAAGGTAGGGAATTCCAAGAAGAATCTCAGTATCTTTGGACGTAATTATAACTGGCAACCTATCTACCCTTTCATTTGATGTTAGCGCGGGAAGTAATTTTCCATCCCAGTGGACAGTGAAAATTTCATCTTTAATATTTTTATATTTTTCCTGAATTTTTTTAGCGTATTCAGCTCGCGAATCTTCACGAAACCTGTGAACAGAGGATCGACTCAATGTTACGTTATTCACATCCACATCTAGAGCCTCACATGTAGCAAAAAGAATGTGAACAGCTTGTCTGTCGCTCACTTTAGCGACATCTAAAGCAGAAGCAAGTTTTGTAGTCATAATTTTCTTTCTTTTACTTAAATTTTCTTCTGGTGGATTGGACTGTTCCATTAAACATTGATGGCCTCTTGGAACTGCATATTCGGATCCCGACTGACTGTTTAATGTGCTATTGCTAGTAATAGAAGTAGATATGTCATTTGTATCCAAAACCTGACCTGACATTAACTGACTGTTTAATGTGCTATTGCTAGTAATAAAAGTAGATATGTCATTTGTATCCAAAACCTGACTCTGCGACTCCAATGTTTCGTCAACTGAAGCTGCAATTACAAAAAAAATTTCAAATTTTATAATTTGCATTACATTCGATTACATCAAGATATTTTTGATATAGAAAGCGAGACTTAATTTTGTAACATTCAGAAATCGCATTTGTAAAAATTAAAAAATTTGTTTTTCTCTTGTTCTACCTTTTATTTAAAAAAATTTGGAATTTAATTTAAATATTTTTCAGTACTAATTTACATAAGGGATTGTGTAACTTTTTTTTTATCAATTCAAAATTTGAAAAAAAATTTTTTTTTCATTTTTCCGTATAAAATTATATCAAGAATATGTAGTTAAAATATTAGACCGTTATTTGTGCACAAACATAAATTATTTAACTAAATCAAAACTCTTAACTCGTTTTTCTCTAAACACTATTTTTGGTTACCATCATAACCTGAAAACCGTTTGACCAATTTCAAATTTTTTTTTGCATACGATTCTTTGGAAGTGTTTGCTGGTCTTAAACCTCTAATATACTAATATTTAATTTTTTGGAAAGATTTAAGGTAGAAAAATAGTGTTTTTTCGGATATTTGGATTCAAAAGCTTGCCATTTCTTGTACTTTAGATTTTTTTGTATGTAACTAGAGGTTTAGAACCTGTATTAAATCGATTAATTTGAAATACAATTTGATTTTTTTATTTTACATGTAGAAACGGTTTATAAATTATATTTTAAAACTTATAAGCAAAAGTCGTCTTAAAAAGCTCCATTTTAGGCCTAATAATGTTACAAAACCCCTTAAGCTAATAAACATGAAAAAAAGAAATATTTGAATAATCTCATACATCTGTTTCTTCAGTCAATTAGTTTAGAATAAAATAATTATACTTACAATTTTTAACTTCTGCATTACTTGTTGATTTCTCTGGCATCTCTGCAATCATATAACCCGTGAGTCCTTCTCTTTGTAAAATTAAAAACTGTTTATCTTCATCCAAGACGTATTTTAAAGATAAAACATTCGCGTGAGCTATGTCAAATAACATTGAGAAGCTTTTTTTGAACTCCAATTCTTTATTTATCTGGGTTGTTGTCCTACGTTTTCTGTTCTTCTGGAGTAACTTCCACGTTTTATATAAATCTTCAAGTTTTTTAATACAATGTTGATTGTCTCGTGTTGGTAAGCGCGCTTTTTCCCAAAACAAATTTGCTTCTCGTACAGCTAGGGAAGCACTTTCACGAATTTCAAGTTTTACAACACTATGGTTGTAAAAGAAAACTCGAAGAACTTGCAAATTCGTTGGTAATTTGTTGGTAATAATTTGGTTATCGCACTGATCAATCAAATAAAACTGCTGTCTTAAATCATAATTTTTTTCCATTTTTACCAAATTGTGGTAAACTCAGAAAGTTTTATAACTTAGCACTACACAAGATCAACGTGAAGTTATTTAAATAACAAAAACTAATTTTTTTAAAGATATATAAAGTCTGGAGTAAAATAAACTTTGTGTACATGAACCTAAACTTTACTTGCATGTGTTTTGAGGTTATAAAGCATGGCAGTTACTACAGTGCCATCTACATGGGACGAGTATCATTAATTTGAACTCCAGTATCAGACACGAAATTTTTGAATTTCCTGCTGTGGTAGTTTCAACTTTTACATTATTTTTCTGTGCAAATTAAAAATTTTTAAGAAGCTACGTCCTTATGCCACAAAAACTAAATCCAAAATGAGCTCGTTCAATATATCTGTACAAAACGTAAGACCCTAGGAGGGCAGGTAACAAAAAAAAATTGCAAAAATGAGAAAAAGTTACAACTCTATAGCTCTATATAATAAAAAGTTGATAATAAATAATATAATTTGTTTAAACAATTGTTAAAATAATTATTTTTAGTTTGTTGTTAGTACATGGCTTCACTGGGCTTGAGAAGTTGCAAAATTGAGAAAAAGTCACAACTTTGTAGCTTTATTTAATAAAAAGTTGATAATAAACAATATAATTTGTTTAAACAATTGTTAAAATAATTATTTTTAGTTTGTTGTTAGTACATGGCTTCACTGGGCTTGAGAAGTTGCAAAATTGAGAAAAAGTCGCATCTCTGTAGCTTTATTTAATAAAAAGTTGATAATAAACAATATAATTTGTTTAAACAATTGTTAAAATAATTATTTTTAGTTTGTTGTTAGTACATGGCTTCACTGGGCTTGAGAAGTTGCAAAATTGAGAAAAAGTCACAACTCTGTAGCTTTATTTAATAAAAAGTTGATAATAAACAATATAATTTGTTTAAACAATTGTTAAAATAATTATTTTAACTTTTTTGTTCGTGTTTAGCTCCAATGGCCTGAAAAAGTTGTAAAATTAAGAAAAAGTTGCAGCTCTGTAGCTCAATTTTTGCAAATCTTGAGAATAAACAACTTATAAACAATGTAATTTGTTTAAACAAATTAGGATTTACATGGAATAATGATTAAAAATCATTATTTATGTTATTTATTCAAAATCATTAGAAAAACTTTGATAAAAGTAATAAAAAATATTTTTTAACGATTTTTTCGTAATTTTGTGATTTATGGGGTTTTTTGGGGACCCTATAAAAAATAGTTAATATTAAAAAATTGTTAAATAAACAATGTAGCACCATTCTTTGAAGTCTCCTGAAGAGAAACATAGTTGGCCGATTGAAAAATATTCATTTTCATGGATTCTATACCAATTCTCCGAAAAAGTCTTTTTTCCCCATGCATTTTACATGGGAAACTTCAACCCCGTTGAGGCACCCCTAAATATTAAAAAAAAAAAAAAAAAAAAATAGGGGTATTTTTTTTTGCGACATAGAAAAATCCTAGGGGGTGAGAGCATTAAAAAAACGACTTTTTTGTTTTGGACCACCCTAATGCTGAACCACTCGCATCACAAAACATGTGAATATTTAAAAATCCTTTGCCAATTTTTCTCGATATTTCTAACCTTTTTAATAACGACAAATTTTCAAGCCATAAGGTAAACATCTCTCTACGCTTATCTTTAATTCAAGTGTCCCAATCGACCTTTTCTGACTATGACTCTTGTTACAACAATTTAGGTAACAAAGTGACCGGGGACTACATGTCAAGTTAAAAACTACTCATCAATGACAAGACGTTATTAATTGCCCTTCTTGTATCCATAAAAAACGAAGATAATCCCGATCCAATTCATTGATTCCTATCTGTAAAAAGGCCTGTTTCATATCCGATACCAAACCGATTTCGTATTCGCGAAACCGATTTATCGATGAAGGAACTAATTCAATTAAATTCGGGACCTTTTCTAAGCACTGATTCAAGGAAGGATTTCCTAGTCTACACGGAGATGCTTAAAAAACTGGCCTTATCCTAGGTGTACCATATGATTTAATCACAGGTCTTTGCGGTAAATCATGACAATAATTCCTTCTGACAACCACTCTTCAAAAATGTTATTGTAAACTTGAAACAAATTTTGAACTTCAAGCTTTTCAACCATTTTCATTAACTGACTTCGCGAAATTAATTTGTCAGTTTTTTCAATTGGATCCGTAATTTTAATTACATCTAAATCCCTTAATTTGGTTACACTGTCGTCTTGCACGAACAACGTATTTACCAAAATTGTTGCATCTTCTCGAGACGATTAATGAGGAAGCTTTGCCATTACCGTCCACCCTAGACTAGTTTCAAATACAACAAACCCATTTGCAAGTTTGTTCTTATTTCCGGTAATCAATTTTCCGGTTACATCTGCGCTGATAAGTACATCTGTAGGGCTATTTTCCCCTCCAATATCTGACAAACATATGCCTTTATCTCGTAAACATTTGACCCACTCAATGTTATCTAAAACAAGGATAGAATAGCAAATAATATTTTTATTTAAAACTAAAAATGCTTACCTATAGACACGTAGTCCAGCTCTTTCGCGACAGACGAACGAGTATAAGATTGATGAGAAGCAGAATCAATCAAGACCCGGACAATCTTTTCCTTTAACCCTCTGCCTACTTAAATGACAGTTATCGTCTAAAATCGTCTATTTGGACGTCCGGTGGTGACTATAGGAAACACATAGTGAGGCGCTAGAGTAGGGAGAAGTTAGCGTAGGCAGAGGGTTAAATTCGAATACAATTTCACTCTTAGAGTTTGCAAACAAACAGACAAAACTTTGATAAAAGTAGTCAAATTATTCTCTCTAATAACTTTTTCATTATAATTTAAATTTAACTTATTAAAATTCTTGGCATTAACATTTGGACACATCAACAATACATGACGTCTAGTACACAAATCACACTTAATTTTAATTTTACATGACCTTGCGATGTGCCCTTTTTTCAAGCAATAAAAACAAGAATTTTATTTTTTAATTTTTTCTTTTCTTTCTTCTAAATCTAATTTGCGAGCTGAATCACAATAACGACTGTCATGAGACAATTTACAAAATATACAAATTACCGGCTTCTGTTAATTTTTAGCTACAAAAAGTGTACTAGTTGTCGAAACATCATGAGTATTTTCTACTTTACCTTTACCCCTTCTCGTACGTTCCTGATGAGCTACTGAAGTTCCAGATCCCGGTAACGCCATTTCTATCCGTTTATCGTTCTCTACTTCCACGATGAAACTATTCTCTTATAAAATATATAATAACTTATGTGAAAATAATCTTTTTTAATTTTATTAAATTCTAAGTTTTATAATAGTTGAAAAAGCATTTGTTGTTAAAACCCACATATTACAAAAAATTATTTAATAATTATTATTTCATTTAAAGTGCTTTCTGAGAGCAGCCATGTCAAACCATACTTTTTTTAAATTTTGAATACTTGAAGTAAAATTTATTTTATCAAAATTTGTAAGCAATTAAAGTTTTTTAAGCTCTCAGGTAATAAAATTAGAACGTAGATAGTACATTTTAAACAAGCAATTATTAGAATTGTTTCTTTTTTAACATCATATAAATATATTTTATGACAATTGTCAGTTACAAGACAATTATTATCAATGTGATTACAGTCAAAGTATAAAAACAAGCTTTAAGCCAAGAAAGCCTACTATTTTTCTGCCGAGTTTAATTTATTTGTAACATTCAAAGAAGTAACAATATTTAGTCAACGATGAAACTAATTGGTTTCCTGTCTGCTCTCATCGTTATTTCAGAAGTAAGCTTATTATTTAAGAGAAAATATCAGTAGAATATAAATCGAATTTTTATATAATACAATAAAATAAACCATAATGCCTCGATTATTGATGATCTTCTTTTGGTTTTAAAAAAATATTTTTTTATTTTAAAAGAATTTTTTGTTTTTATATAACAAAAATGTTTTAAACCTTTGATCACAAATGATGTCAAAAATACAAAAATAAAAATTTGGACATGATTAGAATTTTTATTTTCGAAAAAATAAAAAATTTTAAAAATCTAACTCCTTGCACAATTTTTACTATTTTCCATCGACAATTTTTTACAGATTTTATTAAAAATTCTAAACAACATTACGCATTTTAAACAATGTTTGATAAAAAAAAATTAAAAATTCTAAAACTCTTGAAAAGAAATTTTCTATTTTATCACTGTAGGATAACTCTTATCCAAAATGTTGCTACAAAAGAATTTGGCACAGCTGTGAATAGCGCGATTTATGAAATGTTGAAATTTCACTAATGCCTAGCCTCCTCTTAACAGAAATTATTTTGTTTACATTAAATTGATTCCATTATGTGACACTTTAATACCTTGGAATAAATATTTCTGTCTGCTGTAATTGATTCTATGTTTTAGGCACGACTTCGGACCTCAAAAGTAACTGATGGAACAATGGTACAAGGAAAAAACTCTACCGGTGTAACCCTAAAATTCGATGGTAAAACAATAAAGCTTTCATGGGATGAAGAATTCAATTATGAAAATTCTCTAAAAGTGAGTACTAACGTATTTATATTAAAAAAAAAAACAAGGTAAACTGAACTATGAAAATCAAGGAGTCAACTGACCAGACTTTTCACTATTTATTCATTAAGCTCTTGCCGAAAATGCAGATATTTTAAAAATATATGTAGGTCCTCATGAAAATAGCCCTTTTTGCAGTATGTTCTCTTAAGGAATTTTAAAAACATGCTAATATCATATAATTTATATTTTAAGTATATTTATATTCAGTAAGTGTAATTCACATTTTAGGTCTATTTCAATTACTTTTGTGGCGGTCACATACAACGCCCCTGGAACTCTCAGCTCCAGATGGATCAAGTAGCTCAGGGCCGACGCGACAGTCCGAACCGGTGCCCCGAGGCACCAAAAAGGGTTGCTTGATCACTCGAGAGAGCGCGTGGTACCCAACGGGCGGAACTTACTCACAGTAAGGTTGGGCGATTAACCTTATAATTGCCACGACCTTTTCAAAACACGGGGCAGTCGTTGGAGAGATTCTCAGTGACCTAGTGGGTAGAGACTAAACTCCAGAGAACTCAGCCTAGAGGACCAGTTCTGCTGATCACGACTCGACAAATCACGCCGATGGAGACCAAGACGTTACCCTCTACAGAAGTTCCAGCGGGGAAAGAAACCGTGAGTAAACTGGTGTAGTTTCGTTCGCCGGAAGGCAGAAATTACACCAAGTAACTAGTTTATTCCCAGTGTACGCCGGAAGGCTGCTGGGAAATAATCATCGTGACGTATTCCCCCTCCCCTCTTAATCGGGCGTGTCTAGCGAGTAATCCGAGCGGCTGTTTTCGCATTTTCCTGGGAAATAATGAATAAGGGTCATTCCGCGTCGCGCTCTACCTAAAAAAGAAGACAATGTTTATTTTATTAATTAAAGGTGAAAGATTTGTTTGATGCTTTACCTGTAAGTTGATTGGGGCATTCCGCGTCGTGCCGCCCCCAAAAAGGAGTTAGTTTGCCAAAGATTCTCAATCGAAGTTGTATTTTGAGAATACTTACCTATTAAGCAATGCATAAGGGTCATTCCGCGTCGCGCTCTGCCTAAAAAAGAAGACAATGTTTATTTTATTAATTAAAGGTGAAAGATTTGTTTGATGCTTTACCTGTAAGTTGATTGGGGCATTCCGCGTCGTGCCGCCCCCAAAAAGGAGTTAGTTTACCGAAGATTCTCAATCGAAGTTGTATTTGAGGATACTACCTATTAAGCAATGCATAAGGGTCATTCCGCGTCGCGCTCTACCTAAAAAAGAAGACAATGTTTATTTTATTAATTAAAGGTGAAAGATTTGTTTGATGCTTTACCTGTAAGTTGATTGGGGCATTCCGCGTCGTGCCGCCCCCAAAAAGGAGTTAGTTTACCGAAGATTCTCATTTGATTCTGTATTTGAGGATACTACCTATTAAGCAATGCATAAGGGTCATTCCGCGTCGCGCTCTACCTAAAAAAGAAGACAATGTTTATTTTATTAATTAAAGGTGAAAGATTTGTTTGATGCTTTACCTGTAAGTTGATTGGGGCATTCCGCGTCGTGCCGCCCCCAAAAAGGAGTTAGTTTGCCAAAGATTCTCAATCGAAGTTGTATTTTGAGAATACTTACCTATTAAGCAATGCATAAGGGTCATTCCGCGTCGCGCTCTGCCTAAAAAAGAAGACAATGTTTATTTTATTAATTAAAGGTGAAAGATTTGTTTGATGCTTTACCTGTAAGTTGATTGGGGCATTCCGCGTCGTGCCGCCCCCAAAAAGGAGTTAGTTTACCGAAGATTCTCAATCGAAGTTGTATTTGAGGATACTACCTATTAAGCAATGCATAAGGGTCATTCCGCGTCGCGCTCTACCTAAAAAAGAAGACAATGTTTATTTTATTAATTAAAGGTGAAAGATTTGTTTGATGCTTTACCTGTAAGTTGATTGGGGCGTTCCGCGTCGTGCCGCCCCCAAAAGGGAGTTAGTTTGCCGGAGATTCTCAATCGAAGTTGTATTTGAGGATACTTACCTATTAAGCAATGTATAAGGGTCATTCCACGCCGCGCTCTACCTAAAAAAGAAGACAATATTTATTTTATTAATTGAAGACTGAAAGTTTTGTTAATACGTTACCAGTGAGATTATTGGGGAATTCCGTGTCGTACCACCCCAAAAAAGAGATAATTCTAGTTGTGGAAGATTACAAATTAAAATTGTACTTCGAGAATACGTATTACTTAGATAGGATATAAGGATCATTCTACGTTGAGCTGTGCCTGTAAAAAAGGAAAAAACATGTATTAAATTTGTTGATTAAGAACTGATAGTTTTATTTCGCCAATGTTATTAATGATTTATATTTTTACGTACCTAGATAAATAAAGGAATCATTAATCTTGTTAAAAAATATTAATTATTGCGAAAGTTCATGGAAAATCCTTCATTTACTAGGTGATTACACTATTAGTCAACCAAAGTGTCAAGAAACCAAGTAGGACCTACACTCTACTGACAATTGTTTAGACATAACCGAAAGTTATACGTTTCCAATAAAAGCTAATAAAAATTAAAAAGACTCTTTCAAATTTTGTACCACTCCTCAGGTCTTTTCCTTGAAAGAAATCCTCATAGGTAAGAAAACGAACCGTAACAACTGGCGCCCGAACAGGGACCTGAGGACAGGTAATTAATTATTGAACACAAAAATAAAATAAATAAATAAAGTATCAACAATGGCTGAGGGAGAGGGACATACTAGGACTAGAGGGAGAAAAAAGAAAGGAAGTACCCCATCTGAATCGACATTGGACGACCGTCGAGAAGAAAGCAGTCAAAGAGGCAGGCCAGAGGCGAATGTTTTCGAGGACTACGATTTGCCAAGGAACCCTGGTGCAATACCTCGTGGGCAAGAACAAACATCAAGACCAAGCCTTGCAGACGAGTTAGCTACGGCCGAAAATAATATGGAAGAAGGAAGACGTCAATATGATCACCAAGGAATTCATGCTGAGATACAGAATCTAAGGACGGAATTGGCGAGATTTCGCCAGGAATTCCGGGAGATGCACGTGAGAATAAATACAGTCGATGAGCGGGTCACTCGGACAAATACGAGAATCCAAGATGACATAGAAGATGCGGAAGCTCGACTCAACGTGCAAATATCGAGACAAATCCAAAATGCAAGAGAGCACAATGACGAGCGAATATCCACCATCGCCTCGCAACTAGACAGCACATGCTCGAGAATCCTAGAACTAAATGAAACAGTTATGAGAACCAATGACCAAGATCGGAGAGCCATGAATGACCGACAAAATACAATCGAACAACGAGTACGAGGTCTAGAGAGAAACGCTCAAGCTCCCTCGATAGATACTGCTCAGAGGTCTAATCTCAACGCCAAGTATCCCGTATTTTCGGAAGGAAGCTCCCCTACAAAATTTCTGGATGAACTGAGAGATTATTGGAATGCACTCAACCCAGGAAGGGACCAAGTTCAACATATATTAAACATGTGCCTTAAAGGCGCAGCCCGAGATTGGTGGGAACTGGTGAAAATGGATGATGACGATTTAGAAGCTTTTTGTAGAAAATTCAAAAATCGATTTTGGAACAAAACCGTTCAACACGATATCAGGACTAAGCTCGAATTCGGACAGTACCAACCCCTCGAAAATAGTCAAATGACAACGTACGTGTTGAAAATCTTCCGGGATGCAAAATGCCTGAATTTACCATTAACAAATAAGGACATCATCTACAAATTATCCAGACACTTTAATGAAGAAATACGAACCGCAGTGTTATGTCGTCAAATACAAGAACTCGAAGAATTCCTTGAGCTCCTGGAGAAGTTCGATAAAGCCGGACCGGTAAATCAAAGAAGACAAGATAATTCCGAATTCCGGGGCGGTCACGCAAACTGGAGGAATAGAAAACCAGAATTCGATCGGAATGCGGGAGAGAAAAAGGATCTGAGAGAAAATTGGAGGAACCAAGACCGACAAAAACCAATCATTCAAAGAGACGTAAGAAATTTGAACCTACAAGATGTCAAGACCGAAGAGAATCTCGAGAATACCGACGAAGTAACTGATAACTCGGAAAACTAGAAGAATCCGTGTCATCGATTGTTCTAGATGACACGGAATATTTACCAATAATTATATGTATATTTGAATGGAGGGACGAATTCTTTGAAGAAAACCAGTCCATTCTCAACGAGGTTACGAGATGCCCAACTACCAATATATTATTGGAAGGTACAATGGTTGAAGCCTTAATCGATAGCGGCAGCCAAATCTCGGGAATATCAGAGACGTTCTTCTTAAAGCATCTAACCAATTGCCCGGTGTTACCACTTACGGGCATCATTGCGGTAGGAGCCACTGGTGGACGCCCGGTAAAATTGAAAAAACAAGTATATGTCAAAATTTCCTTGCACGAATATGTAAGCCGACATGTTTTTATTGTAATTCCAAAACTGACGAAAACATGTATTATAGGAGTAGACATAATAAGACCGTTGAAGGGAACAATCGATCTGGACCAAAACATACTGAGGTTGAATAAAAATGGAAAAATATACAATGTTCCTCTGAATTCTGAAGGCCTAAGCGTCAGTGCAAGAAAAATAAGTGCAGTTCAGATCAACCACTCATGCACTGGATTAACGCGTGAAGAAATATCCAAGAAATTGGAAACGAATCCTCATATCTCCCCGGAAGTGAAACCGAAATACGAGGAATTAATCTGGGAATTTAGAGAAGTTTTTGATACTCAGCCTGGAAGAATCAACTGTTACAGACATAAATTGATCATCAAGGATGAAACGCTGCTCAAACCCACCACCTACCCAACACCACTAAAATATGAAAAAGAAATTGACAAAGAAATAAAAAAAATGTTGGATTGGAACATAATTAGCAGAGCAAATAGTCCCTACGTGAACCCCCTCGTGATAGTACCAAAAGCAAACGGGAAAATACGGTTGTGTCTCGACGCGAGAAATCTGAATCGCGCACTGGAGGATGATCATGAGGGTACGGAAAAAATGGAGGACTTGTTTGGGAAATGTCACGGAAAAAGGGTATTCTCAAAATTAGATCTGAATTTAAGTTTCTGGCAAATCCCGTTGGACGAAGAATCCAAGAAATACACTGCTTTTCTATATAAAGGGCGGTGTTACGTATATAACGTAACCCCGTTCGGATTGAAAACGAGCACAGCTGCCCTGGTGCGTGGTTTAGATAAAGCATTTCAAGGGATCATAAATCGTATGGTTCAATACGTTGATGACATGTTAGTGGCTTCCCCTCATGAACTGGAACATCTACACGACTTAGAAAAAATCCTACGGAGACTAAAGGAGCAAAACATTACCCTGAATTTCGACAAATGTGAATTTAAAAAAGAGGAAACTAAGTTTTTGGGTTTCATAGTCTCTGAGAAGGGGATAAGGCCAGATCCAGAAAAAATCCAAGCCATTAAAGATTTTCCCACACCCAAAAATAAGAAACAGTTGCAAGGGTTCTTAGGAATTATCAACTTTAACGCTAAATTTAGTGAAAAGGTAGCTAACGAAGTGATACCTTTACTGGAACTGCTGAAAAAGGGTAAGAAATGGGACTGGAATAATCACCATGATGCTGCCATCGCCGAGGTAAAAAACCTTTTTCAAGAGGAAATATTGTTGAATTATCCTAATCTGAATAAACCATTCCTAATAAATACCGACGCTAGCAATCTCGCCTTAGGAGCCATTATTTATCAAATGGATGAAGAAGATGGGAAGCAAATTATCAGTTGTGGAAGTCGAACTTTACGTCCCGCCGAAATCTCCTATACCACCACGGAAAAGGAACTGCTGGCACTGGTTTGGACCCTGCGAAAATTCCAAACTATGCTCCTAGGAGGAAAAATCATTCTCTTGACTGACCACGCTCCTTTATCTTTTCTAAAGTCCTGCAAATGGCTAAATGGACGGCTCATGCGCTGGACGTTGGCCATTCAAGACTACAATATCACAGTCGAATACCGTCCAGGGACAGAAAATGGAGCTGCAGACGCTTTAAGTAGGTACGTAGGCGATGAGAACGAATCGCAACCCTCGAACAAAATCAAGCTCTACCTGCTGGCTAAAGAGAGAATAAGAAACTTAAGAGAAAAAATAACGAGCTTAAGCGCGGAACAGGAGAGAGATCCCACCATCAAAAAACTTAAGGAATTAATCATACCTGATGGAAAATACAAAGTTCAAGATCAGCTAGTGTACAAGAGGATCAACAATAACTGGAGGATTTTTCTACCCAACACCCTAACCGATACAATGATCAAGGATTGTCACGAATCATACGCCCATGTAGGTACACAAAGATGTCTAGCGATATTGAACGAAGATTTCTACATACCCAATGCATTGAGGAAGATCAAGAGACAACTAAGAACTTGTGAGATATGTCAAAGACAAAAAAGTATTAACAGAGGAACAACCGCTAGTCTTCAATACATTAGGATCGAAGAGCCCAAGGAAGTGGTTTTTTTGGATTATTACGGACCACTTCCAACAGCACGACTAGGATTTAAATACATCCTAGTGGTCCTCGATGGATTCTCGAAATATATCAGGCTATTCCCGGTAAAGAAACAGACCACAAGGATTACCATTTCAAAAATATTCCTCGAGTATATACCTGAAGTTGGGAAACCAAAATTCATGGTAACTGACCATGGGACCCAATTTACTATTCTGGGATGGAAGGAAAAGCTAAAACAAGAAAACATCACTCATATACTCACTTCCATCCGACACCCCCAAAGCAACATGGTAAAAAGATCTAATCGGGAGATATCGAAGTTTCTGCGAATCCTATTAGCGGGAAAAAGACACTCAAATTGGTATGAGTTGATCCCGGTGGTGGAAAAATTGTTAAACGAGGTCGAACACGATTCTACTGGATTTACGCCGCTGGAACTAATGATGAACAAAAAACCTAGCCGTTTTTGGAAAAATTGGATCCCTAAAAGAGACGAAGAGGAGGAGCACGGCCTAGAACAAAAACTGCTGTGGGCCCGCGAGCGTTTTCATAAAAGGGGACTCGATCGTGAGAAGAAATTCGGAAGAAAAACGGAACCAACGAAATATGAGGTGGGAGATTTAGTACTGGTGAAAACATGCAATTTATCCGATAAATCGATTAAGAGATGCGCTAAATTCATGGCCATCTACGAAGGTCCATTTAGGGTAGGACAAATTAAGGGAAACCATAGTTACCTTTTAACCCAACCCACCTCCGGAAAAGAAAGGGGCCTTTTCAACGGAAAAGACCTAAGGAAATATATCTACAACCAAGAAGAAAAATAAGAAAGGGTTTAGAAATGTAATGTATTCATTTGTTACAGATGGAGAAGGCAACGATGACACGCAGTATCCACTTTCGAGCCCGGAGAGAAGTGGGAATCCAAGCTTCTAGAAGGAAACCATTGTTTGACAGCACCATTGACCCTGTGTTTAAAATCTTAGAAGGCACACCGAGAATTTTATCAGAAAAAAAAAAAAGGCCACAAAAAAAAGGTATGATAGTCCACGAGGTCGAAACCAATGATCAACACATCATACCGGAAGTTAAGAGCAGGGGTACTATTGCCCAAAGCCACCGAGGATTTAAAACAGCCCTAACCGAAGCTAGGTTATTGATAAAGGGAATGGAACCAAGAAGAACGACGGCACCCCCACGAGCTACAAGGGAAATCAGGATAAGACCCATGGATCCGAGCGTAGTTAGGGCCATGGAAGAGGAGAGAAAAAGGGTTAAGGGCCTACAGACGAACAAGAAGGATGAAGAGATACAATGTGACATTTTAGATATTATGATATCATATCAAGAAAAAGAAGAAATCGAAATGTTCGATGAAAACAATAATACGGAAATTAAGGATTTTGAAGACCTTCAGATGTGGCCTCGTTCTGTCAAAATCGGAGGGGCAATGTGGCGGTCACATACAACGCCCCTGGAACTCTCAGCTCCAGATGGATCAAGTAGCTCAGGGCCGACGCGACAGTCCGAACCAGTGCCCCGAGGCACCAAAAAGGGTTGCTTGATCACTCGAGAGAGCGCGCGGTACCCAACGGGCGGAACTTACTCACAGTAAGGTTGGGCGATTAACCTTATAATTGCCACGACCTTTTCGAAACACGGGGCAGTCGTTGGAGAGATTCTCAGTGACCTAGTGGGTAGAGACTAAACTCCAGAGAACTCAGCCTAGAGGACCAGTTCTGCTGATCACGACTCGACAAATCACGCCGATGGAGACCAAGACGTTACCCTCTACAGAAGTTCCAGCGGGGAAAGAAACCGTGAGTAAACTGGTGTAGTTTCGTTCGCCGGAAGGCAGAAATTACACCAAGTAACTAGTTTATTCCCAGTGTACGCCGGAAGGCTGCTGGGAAATAATCATTGTGACGTATTCCCCCTCCCCTCTTAATCGGGCGTGTCTAGCGAGTAATCCGAGCGGCTGTTTTCGCATTTTCCTGGGAAATAATGAATAAGGGTCATTCCGCGTCGCGCTCTACCTAAAAAAGAAGACAATGTTTATTTTATTAATTAAAGGTGAAAGATTTGTTTGATGCTTTACCTGTAAGTTGATTGGGGCATTCCGCGTCGTGCCGCCCCCAAAAAGGAGTTAGTTTGCCAAAGATTCTCAATCGAAGTTGTATTTTGAGAATACTTACCTATTAAGCAATGCATAAGGGTCATTCCGCGTCGCGCTCTGCCTAAAAAAGAAGACAATGTTTATTTTATTAATTAAAGGTGAAAGATTTGTTTGATGCTTTACCTGTAAGTTGATTGGGGCATTCCGCGTCGTGCCGCCCCCAAAAAGGAGTTAGTTTACCGAAGATTCTCAATCGAAGTTGTATTTGAGGATACTACCTATTAAGCAATGCATAAGGGTCATTCCGCGTCGCGCTCTACCTAAAAAAGAAGACAATGTTTATTTTATTAATTAAAGGTGAAAGATTTGTTTGATGCTTTACCTGTAAGTTGATTGGGGCATTCCGCGTCGTGCCGCCCCCAAAAGGGAGTTAGTTTGCCGGAGATTCTCAATCGAAGTTGTATTTGAGGATACTTACCTATTAAGCAATGTATAAGGGTCATTCCACGCCGCGCTCTACCTAAAAAAGAAGACAATATTTATTTTATTAATTGAAGACTGAAAGTTTTGTTAATACGTTACCAGTGAGATTATTGGGGAATTCCGTGTCGTACCACCCCAAAAAAGAGATAATTCTAGTTGTGGAAGATTACAAATTGAAATTGTACTTCGAGAATACGTATTACTTAGATAGGATATAATGATCATTCTACGTTGAGCTGTGCCTGTAAAAAAGGAAAAAACATGTATTAAATTTGTTGATTAAGAACTGATAGTTTTATTTCGCCAATGTTATTAATGATTTATATTTTTACGTACCTAGATAAATAAAGGAATCATTAATCTTGTTAAAAAATATTAATTATTGCGAAAGTTCATGGAAAATCCTTCATTTACTAGGTGATTACACTATTAGTCAACCAAAGTGTCAAGAAACCAAGTAGGACCTACACTCCACTGACAATTGTTTAGACATAACCGAAAGTTATACGTTTCCAATAAAAGCTAATAAAAATTAAAAAGACTCTTTCAAATTTTGTACCACTCCTCAGGTCTTTTCCTTGAAAGAAATCCTCATAGGTAAGAAAACGAACCGTAACACTTTTTTGAGGAAACAGGTCTGCGTAAAGTTGTTGAAATTTCTAACTTGTGTGAGAAATTTAAAGAAGGAACTATAGAACGTTCTGTTCAGCTTTATCTTTTGAAAAATCTTGCCAACACTGACCATTGTCCAATAAAGAAGGTAATTTATGAAATGAATTAAACAATAAATACATTAAAACTATATATGATAACTTCTAAGGACATGTCATCAAAAGTTACGTCACTAGTATAGAAAAAATTTGTTCGTAAACTTTCTCTTAAAATACTTAATATTTTGACATCAAACTTTGTGGAATTACTCCAAGTATCATTAAGAAAAGCTGTATTACTCATATTTGTTTCAATTTAACTACAAATTAATTTTTAAAAATTTTTCAATATATTAGAGAATCTTTAAAAAAAATTCATTTTAAGGCAAAATTAAAAAAAAACTGGGACCAGACAGACATTCTTAATAATATTATAAGTATAATTCTACAAATTGTGGTGTTCAAGTATTTGTTATTTTTAAAGAAATACTACGGACGGATTTGGCTTATTCCAGTGACGTCATCTCTATTACATGAACTGAAATATTGAATTTAAAAAATGCATTTCTTTTAGGGAACACAAATAACTATAACCCTACCACTAATTAGCAGCTACTATATTAATACAAAGGATTGTGGACCAACTGTATATTTGACGAACATTTTTAGAAATAATCCAAAAGATCCTATGAATACTCCACTACTAATCTCGGGATCATTTAGAGGAACAGTAACTGGAGATGATTGTTAATATCCATATAAAAAACAGTTTTTATAACTTTGTATGAATGTTTTCATTTAATTTTTAATGATTTTAATAAAATTCTTTACATACAAAAAAATTAACCTTAATAAAAGATATTAAATTATCAGATATTTTTGATTTATGATATAGACAAATTATTGTATTTTTCCTCAAATTTTAGAGTTCACAGTTTTCCTTTTTTTCTGTTTTTTTAAAAGTTTGAGTCGAGGAATAATCGGTAATAATATGCTATTATTATTTATCAAGCGAAAAATTGTGTTTTGTTAAAACGATTTTTCTGTTTTATGTTATCACTTTAACAACGTACTTCGCATGCAATAATGTTCTGCTTTTTTCATAAAATGATATATGTAATTATTAATTTATTAAACTTTTTATTTATAAGGATGTAGTCTGGCGTCCTGGTCTGTTTTGAAAGCCTATTTTAGGATTTTTAGTATGTAGGGGAGAGTGGCCATCAATGTACCAGTTTTTTCAATGAACCATTTCAATTTTCTCAGAAACAATTAAATAAAAATTCTCCTAATTTTAAATATAAATGAAGTTTGCGTAAACACACTACGTCCATAAATTTGAGACGTGTGGATTTATTCTTTACACAGAAAACTGGAAAAAACTGTTTTTGATGTACTGAAGAAAAAATTTACCTAAAATACGAACACGTTTTTTAATTGAAATAAGGCCATTTAAAAATAAATGTACTTACGATTTATTTTGTTTTGGGCCTTAACTACAATATTCTAATGAGATAAAGATTTTGAAATATTGGATTAAGTTATAAAAAACCATTTTTGTTGCAAATGTCATGTTGATTCAATGTACCGGGGAACAATGAACCACCTGGAATTTCAGTGTATTTTCGATTTCCAGAGTGGTATGCTTGATTATAAAACTAGGCATGCATACAGCATGTTACAGCGATTGTTATCAGTACTTTTCTCAACATAGCAAAACTAAAATGCCATTTTAGCTAGTTAACTTAAATTTGAGGTATATTTATGTTATACATTATCAATTAAAAAGTGTTAAGTAACAATTTTTTATAGTATTTGATAGAAAACAAGTTTTTTTACAAAGTGAAAATTGCAATATTATTATTGTTGAACATTTTTAGTATTTTTATAGAGGTGGTTCATTGTGTACCCAGTTTGTTGAAAATTAAAATAGCTTGTTACTTTAGAAAAATCCTAAATTTTATTATTTAATCAAAATAAATCGTGTAAAATATGTGTGCATTACCTAGATAAGTGTTGTAGTTTTATATTGATGCAAAGAAGTGCTTGAAATTGGTGAAATTCAATAAGTACTATGACCTTGAAAAAAACCCGGTACATTGATAGCCACTCTCCCCTAATCCAAAATAAAATTTCAATAATTTTATTTTTAAAAATAAAATTATCTCTAATAAATTTATCTCTAATCTAATTGAGATTAATAGGCTATTATTTGTCAGTATTGGATGAAAATTACATATTTCCACAAATGTAAAGAAAAAACATAAAATGTTAAATAATTATTATTTGACACCAAATTTTGGTCCAAACTATTTTTTTCTGAAAAATGTGAAACTTGTCATTTCAAAATTTGATGAAATTGATTTTAATATTGATAAATCAGAATTTATTCCTTCCATATTGTTAATATTAAAACCACATAAATGATCCAGGGAAGGTAGTACGAAAAAAAAGTCACCACTTTTTTATCCATCCAACAATTGCGACGTTTTGTTGGCCAGGGTTTGCCAATCCCGTCAGGATAAAAATTTAATTTTCGATTAAAACATTAAATTTGTTAACACGTCGAAAATAAAAAAATTAAAATTTAAAAGTCAAATAATAAAATTATTTAATGTCTTTTCCCTGAAAATGTATTTCTAATTGTCCGAGAAATTCCACGTCTAATATTCAAACAAGGTTCAAGCAATGGTTAAAAAAAAAGTTGGAAATTTTTTGGATCTGATAAGTGATCAGTATTTTGTGTCATATATGTGGCTTTAGTATAGTAATTCCTTATATACTATGTATATAGTTGATAATTGAAGCATGCACAATTAGACGGACTTAAACATCCAAAGTTGATAACGACAAGATAATGCTTTTTCAGTATTTAACTTAATTTTTATTTAGAAAAACAAACTAAAATATACTAATCACATAGACTGTAAAACATTTTCTAAATATTTTGGTAAATTTATGTACCAAATCAATTTTACTTAAAAATGTTTGTCGTGATAATTGTTTACAATTAGATTTATGCTTTCTTGAAGTTTTAACAATCCAAACCAGATACTCTTCCCCTATAGAAGAATTTTTTAAAAAGATAAAATTTAGCTTTGACAATTTGTCACAAATGAGTTCCTAGGCAATTAACGGTTTTAATACTAATTGCAAATAAACTGGTACTTTTTATCAACAGTTTAGGTAAAATAAATACCACATGTGATTGTTAGTCACATATTATGGATATTCTAATCTAAGTTTCTCTGCACTGTAAAGTTTAAAAAATAAAATTGAGGGTAGATAAATTTAATTTAATTTAATTTATTATAAAATAATAGAAAAATAAAATATATTTCAATTTCAGACGCTCGTCCTGTAAAATTAATTTCTTGCAGGTAAGGTCCCTTTCATCCTAGAGCGTCACATATAAAACAGAATTATGGGACATTTAATATTCTCTTTAAAAGTTAAAATTTCATTTTTTAATTCTTTTAATAGTTTACTGCTAACCTTACTTCTGAAATAACTGTGAAAGCAGATAGAAAACAAATTAATGACATCATTTTCTAAATAATGTTGCAACTGTAATTATTGGAAGTTAGGTATTCTTTGCTAATGAATAAAACAGATGTACGCATTTTTAAACAGCTCTGTGTTTAATCATAAACATTAATGAGTTAAAGTAAGTATAAAAACAGAATGATAATAAAGAGAATATTAGTTTTGCAAAAATCTACTGGAAATATTTTCTCTTTACTTGAGAATATTTTACTTTCAATATTGTAAATTACAACACTATTTCAACAACTATGATAATTTTTTCTCTTTTTGCTTTCATCGCTATTTCAAAAGTAAGTTTACCTGTTATTTATAAGCGTGTAACTAAATATCCCGACAACAAAAAAGTTATTACACACCCACATAAACATACATTTTTCTAAGAATAATAATAATTAAAACTATGGTTTTGGTTCACTTAAATTCTGTGACAAAATGTTATGTTAAAAAAACAATTTACTGGATGGATTAATACTTTAATGAAATTCATTTGAATCGCCGCGTGCAGAAACAGCATTTCGAGAGCAGCAATGGTTTTTGCACGAGGTGGGCCAATTTTATTTTGCCCTGTGACAATTGAATACTATTAAATCGATATTACTGTACAAATAGATTTTGTTCTAGGCGAATACTTTGACTTCAAATATAACAAGCATAAATATTATACAAGGCACAAACTCTAACGGTGTGACAGTTAAAATTTTTGAAAATAAAACTGTTGAAATTTTATGGAGAGAAAAATTCAATTACACAAATTCTCTGAAAGTAAGTACAACCTTTTTTACATACCTGCGTCAGAAGGTTAAGATATTTATCGAAAAATATTGGTTTTTACGAAAAAGTGTATTCTATATAAAACATGTAGGTATGATGATAAAACCTACAACTATATCCCAAATATCCCAAGCGGGAAATTTCTGTACTGGGCCAGTACGGGCAACATTTCTACGCATCTACTTAGTGCTTGTAACATTAATGTGAATAAATTTGTTATTTAGGAGATTAATATGTATGTATTTTTTATTTGAACATTACTGCGCATATATTTATTGCTTAGATGACTTCTGCGCATGCATTTCTGATGTAGAAAAATATTACACAATAACCTGCTAAATGTTGGTTAAAAATTTTTTGTGCACGTTTTTCACAACTTTTACGGGCATGCCCGTATCTTGCCCGGATTGCCCGTACTGGGCCCGTACATTGCCAGATGTAAATTTCCCATTGGGTCCATATATAATCAGTTACAAATTTCTTGAGTCTAATTTCTATTTTAGGTTTACTCAAATTACTTTTTTGAAAACACTGGTGAACGGAAAATTAATGTAATTGATAACTTGTGTCATAAATATAAAAAAGGATCTCATGAATATGCTGTGCAGCATTATATTTTAGAGAAATTAGGCAACACTAAAGATTGTCCAATTAAAAAGGTAATGTTCGAAAATATGACACAGGCACAGAAATAAAAGTAGAATAATTTTAAAATTAAGAAATGTATTTTTTTATAGGGTACTCGTTTCACTTTGACCCCACCAATAATAAATTCCTACTCAATCAACTCAAAGCACTGTGGACCTGCCCTTTGGATGATCAACATTTTTAGAAATAATCCAAAAAATCCTAAGGTTACTCCGTTAATAATCTCTGCACTGTTACGAGGAACAGTAACTGGTTCTCATTGTTAAAAATGTAATAAATAAAAAGTTTAATAAAGACTCTTTAAACTGTATTGCTAACTATACAATACATGTAAGTTTTTTAATTAAAAAAATTTGAAAAAAATCATGATGCAGAAGAAACAAATGTTTGTAAAATTTCCAACATTAGACATTTTTTTAATTTTTACTAATGAGTATAATTGAATCAGAAGCATGGAAACCGGACTGTCGAATGAAGAATGTTGAAACCAGAACGTGATATCGAGAATATAAAGTAGGTATGTCGAATGTTAAATGTTAAATTTTCAGAAATCTTAAAAATTAATTTTAAACCAAAATCCAAACAAGCTCGGGTCCAAAACACCTTCATCATGAAAATTTAACTAATTTCTTTCGAATTTAGTAACAAAAAATGCAGTATTTTAAATACTTATATTTTAATCTGGATAATTATTATTATTGGTCTTTTTTATGGTGCTTTGGATTTTTTTGCAAATTTCTCTAAAACTAATTGATTTTAGTCATAAGCGTAACTAGAACATTTTTGTAGAGTGGGCCTTTAGTCTAAAAGTATATATATTTTGGTGCTTCATTAATTTTTTAAAACATTTTTAAAGTTCGCGCTAATTAATTTTTCACAAAATTTCTCTCATTTTTAAGAATTTACAAATTTGCGATTTGGGACATAAAATTTCTTTCAACTTAGGGAAATGTTTTTCTACCTCATTGAATTCTATCCATCAGTTTCAACATGGAAACTATAATTTTCAATTACTATTTGTCATTTTCTAACGAATTTCTTCAACTTTCAGTTTCCTTCTTCGATTTTCAATTATTTTTGACATTTTCAACGAATTGATTCAATTGGTTTCTTCAATTTTGAAATATTATTGCCCAGTAGCGTATCTAAAGGGGGCAGAGGGGACAGTCTTCCGGGCGCCAAAAATGCTCGGTACGCCACTGTTATTGCCGTTTTAATTTTTTTTCCCAATCTTTAATTCAATACAAAATTTTTTAAAGATTTTCTCAAATTTAATTTGCAATCAACAATCTTGAATTATATTTATCATTTTCTAGTAAATTTCCTCAATTAATTTTCAATTTTTTTCTTACATTTTGTTTTCAATTTCATTTTTTTTTGTTATTACTTAATTACCTTCTTTTTAAAATTATTTTCTCATTTTCGCATATTTTATTTTATAGTCTTTAATTTTCAATTATTTTCTTTATTTCTCATATTTTTCTTTACTTTAAATCTGCTTTGTCTACAATTCCAATTACTTTTTCTATTTTTAAATGAGTTTCTTCAATTATTTTCTACAAATTTAACTCGTAACTTATATTTTTTAATTATATTGACCATTTTCTACTGAATTTCTTTAAATAAAAATTTCTTTTACAATTCTAAATTATTGCCTTCAATTGGAATTATTTTTCTTATTTTCCATGTTAATTTTCAATTTTCGATTATTCTTCTTCTTTCAATTATTTTTGGAATTTTTATTTAATGCGTTCAATTCTTAATTATTTTTCAGATTTTGTAAACTTTTGTCTTCAATTAAAATTTTTTCCTAATTTTTAAATTAATTGTGATGTTTTTTATTTTCTTTCATCGATTTTCATTTACTTTGTTTAATTTAAGAAAATTACCTTTTTCTTCAATTACACTTTTAACTTTTAAACTAATTTTCTTCAATTTTTGGTGATTTTCTTCTGCTTTCAATTATTTATTTTTTGGATTTTTAATTAAAATTAAAATTTTGAAATTATGTTTGTTAATAATTAATTATAGTCTTCAATTCGAATTGTTTTCTCCATTTTGAAATAATTTCCTTTAATTCTCGGGTTTTACTTCAATTTTCTACTTGTAGCCTATAATTTTGAATTATTTTTGATACTTTTTGTCAAACGGAATTCTTCAATTTTACATAATTCTTTTCAATTTCAATTATTTTTTTTTTAATGAATTTCTTGAATTTAAACTTTTCTTGGCATTTCAAAATGAATGTTTTCCTTTTTCAATTATTCTCTTAAATTTTCATTTTTTCTTTCTTCAGTTATAAACTGTTGCCATCAATTTTAATTACTTTTATCATTTTTAGTATATATCTTCTTCTTTCAATTATTTTCTTCAATTTTAAATTGAAACCTACAATTTTTAATTATGTTTGATATTTTTTAACGAGTTTCTTCAACTTTCAGTTTCTGTCTTCAATTTTCACGCATTGTCTTAAATATTCAATTATTTAATTCAATTTCAGATTATTTTTTAATTTTTTAAATTTAAAACATGTTATTTTCAGCGATTTAAAAGTATTGTTTGAACAATTTAAATTGTTGTCTAGGTGATTCTAGAATTTCAATTACATTCTTAATGTATTTTAAAATATTTTTCTTTAATTTTCAATTATTTTTTTTTAAGATTTTCTTAATTTTGTAGCTTTTTAGTTCGTGACTTCAATTTGTATTATATTTCTTTATATTAAAATTATTATTTCCATTTTAATTAATTTTCTAATTTTTAAATTCAAAAATAATTTGTTTTAAAGATTTTTTATCATTGTTTGTTATTTTCTTAAATTTGACTTGTAATCAATAATTTTTTATTTTATTTGTTATTTTCAAATTTTTCAATACTTTATTTTTTCTTCTCTTTTGAATTTTTTTTTACTTTTATTTTTTTTTGTCATTACTTAATTACCTTCTTTTTAAATTTATTTTTTTAAATTTTCAGTTAGTTTAGTCATAATGCAATTGTTTTCTTCAAATTTCAATTACAATTTTTTATTTTTAATCTTGTCCTTAATTTTTTCCGGAATTTTGGTTCCTTTTTCAAATTTAAAGTATTGTCTTCAAGTTCAAACATTTTTCTTATTTTCAAATTAATTTTCCCAAATTTCGTCTATTTCTCATCTATTAATTATTATTTTTGTATATTTTAACTTATAAACTTTAATTTTTCATTATTGTCTAAGGAATTTCTTCAATTTTTAATTTAAATTCTTGTTATTTTAAAATTAATTTTTTTGTTTCTCAATTATTTTCTTTCAGTTTTACTTTTATTTTCTTCAATTTAAAATTGTTGCCTTAAATTTCAACTATAAGATCGCTTAAAATTTTATTTGAAATTTTCCAAAAAAGGGGAGGCCCTTAAATCCAAGTTACGCCTGTGTTTTGAAGATTACTATTGACATCAAAAGATGAGATTTCGAAATTTAAGTATATATAAAGAGTTCCAAAAAGTCAGTTAATCTTTTTTTTAACTGAGTAAAGTTGATAAGATTTTATTGTTCGCAAAAAGTTTGATTGCACAGATTCAAGAAAAAATTTTTGATTTTTAAATATTATGATTAATTGTAGTGAAATTAAACCTAAGGGAGCATTTTGAGACACTCATTACAGATTTGATGTCAAACATTAAATAATCCGTACCAAAAATAAGGAAATTTTTTATTTTAAATCAAAAATGTTTAAAAATATTTTTTTGAACTAAATTTGTGATAAGCGATTCCAAACACAGTCTTATATTAAATTTCACTTGTTTATGAAAAGTTCAAAAAATTGTAAGTTATCCATTTTGGAGCGAAAATTTTGAATATTGATAATAATTTGACCCTTAATTAGTAATTTCACTTTGATTAATCAAAATTTTAAAGAGTCAATTTTGAGTTCTCTATTTTTAATCTTAAACAAAAAATGTTTACACTAAGTTCGTAATATAAGCTGTTAATAATAATAATAATTCTTAAATTAAATTTTAAAATGAATCAATAAAACTTTGAGGTTTTTCAATTTCTAATTTCAGATGGATCGTTTTTTAAATTTTTTTCTAACGTTAAGCATGTGCATTTAGTTAAATTTAAAAAAGGTCCATAACTTTTTTAAAATTTGTTTTATTAAACATTTTGTTTCAATAATTTTATTGTATACGAACATTTAAATAAAATGTGTTTCCTGAAAAAAGTATAATTTTAAATCTTTAAAGAATGAAATGTCGTAATCTTCAGACAAAGTCAGTCCTTTATTTCAACGCATCAAACGTGTCGTCAATAATAAAAAACGTCGACGTTTCGCCATACATATATGTAGGCCTCCTCAGGACAATATAAACTAAAATAAACAAGATAACTGTATAAATACAATGAAGATTATACACAAATTTGAGGTTATTCCAACAAAACAATATTTTACATTACAATCATAAACTTAAAATAAATTATAAAACTTACATCATAGTCAAATATAAAAGAATATAATCCATTGTCAAAAAATTAAAATATTTCACAACAGAAGTCACACACTGATAATAAATAATATAAATAAAAACAATACAAAAACAAAACAATATATTATCAGTCACATGTTTAAATCAGTAAGTTTGTGAGGTTAAAAACTAACATACACAATTCAATCATCCAGAGATATGTTAGAAAACTGTATTATCATCATTTCATACATGTATAATCTCAAGTAACTTATGTTTCATCAAATTATTCAACATTTATCCAAAATACCATTATATAAACAATTATAATTTTTTAAATCAGTAATTAAATTTAAACTGTTATCTTTTTCTTTTTTTATAAAAAACATTTCACCCACTTTTCGTTTAAATTCACTATTTTCTTTATGAACAACTTTAATGTTATTAAAATCAAATTCATGAGTAAAATCATCATCTTTTTTATGTTCTAATTTATGTTGTGAGATAACATTATGATATTTCGCGTTCAAATTAATATTTTTTCTATGTTCGTCACATCTTAAAAACAAATATCTTTCTGTTTGTCCAATATAAGTTTTTGAACAATTCATACACGGTAACTTATATATAACATTCGTTTGCTCTTTATAACTAATGGGATCTTTTCCTAGTTTTATCATATTATTAAAAGTGGCATAAGACCTAAATACTGTGTTTACGTTATAATTTTTTAATAATCTTTTTATCGTCCAGGAATAATTTTCCAAAAAAGGTATAGAAATAATAGGAGAGTCAAAAATAGCTTTTTTTGTTGTCAAAATCAAATCATTCTTATTATTATTGTCCTTCAAAAATTCTAACCTATTTTTTAAATGTTTATCAATAAAATCACTACGATACCCATTTAATAACAGAAAATAATAATAATAATAATAATATCAAATAACAGATTTTTCTCACATGCCAAAGTAGGCGTAATCCCTCAAATAGGAAAAAAATACATAAACTTAAACATTACTATTTGTAAAGAAGATAATCACCTTTTTTATAATGCACAGGAAAATAGTTTTAACAATAATACTATTATTTAGTTGACAGTGGTATATGTATAATTATCAGATATAAAACAACAAAAACATATTAGTCGTAATGACAACAGTGTAATTATAAATAATCTTGGAGAAATATTAAAATTTATAAATTTGTAATTAAACACTAAACGTTAAATATGTAAAATAAGTCAAATTGATAAAAAAGTATTTTATTTTTAAAAAAACAAAGTATGTATTTATTTCTATATTGCACCAATAAAAGAAACAATAACATTTAAAAATTAAGGTAAAACCTATTTGTTGATTACACTTATTGTATGAAAACAAGTTGTTATTCAAAAAATTCTAACATGTTAAAAAGAAGGACGTAAATCGATTATTTTTCAGTTACGAATTAACTGTCACGATTAAAAGTAACAAAACTATTTAAAAAACTATGAAGTTAATTTATTTTCTATTTGCTCTCTTCGCAACTTCACAAGTAAGTTTAACAATTATTTCAAGAAATAACATCTTTTTCAGGGAGTTTAATTTTTTATATATCTATAATCACCCAAAACAACATTTTTTTGTAACATTGTATTATGTTACAAAAAATGTTGTTTTTGATTAGTAATTCTAACCAAACAGTTTTTTAAATTTAAATTGTTTGTACTTTAGCAAGTATACCTAATGAATATTGATTATATTTCATCTTTTCTTTACATGTCAAACTAATACGTTTAGATAGATTTTTTACATTATCATTGACCTTACTTATCTAGGCAGCAATTCGGACTGTGAATATAACTGAAGGAAACATGATAACAGGTACAAACTCTAGTGGTGTAAGCTTAAAATTTAAAGGCAATAAAATTAAAATTACATGGGAAGAAGAATTTAATAACGAAAATTCTCTGAAAGTGAGTACAATATGTTTTGCATGTATATTACATTAAATAAAGTTTCGGTAAAGAATAACATTTTTGAAAAATACAGATTGAATATTATTTGACATTATTGCACAAGAAAAAATTTGTTTAGAAGTCATATTACTTTTCAAAGCTATCCTTTAAAAATTCTCTCTTTTGATTATTGTCATCGTCCATTCTGACAGTTTAGTCCTAAAGTTTCATTTCCTAAGTGTTAATTTAGTTTTTAGATTTACTTTGACTACTTTTATGAAGAAACTGGTCTGGGTGATGTTATTAAATTTCACAACTTATGTGGAAAATATAAAAGAGGAACTGTACAACACTCTGTTCAAAATTTTGTTCTGGACAAACTTGCCAACACTAAGCACTGTCCAATAAAAAAGGTAATTTATGGAAAAGAGAAATAGTAATAAATACAGGAAAAGTAGATAGGAAAATTTTAAAGAAAGTTTTAAATTGAAAAAAAATATTTATATATGATTTTTAGGGCACGCATTCCACTATAACAATACCGCTGAAACATACCTACTTAATTAATACAAAGGACTGTGGATCTGTTTTTATAATGATGAACATTTTTAGAAATAATCCACAAGATCCTAAGATTACCCCATTACTAATTTCGGGAATATTAAGAGGATCAATAACTGGTTCTGATTGTTAGAAATGTAGTGGAGAATTGCCTAATAAAGAATTTACAAAATTTATTGCTATTTGAATAATTATTTAATTATGGGTAATTATGGGTGTGATTTTTCTGTGTTTGGTAATTAATTTTTTTCTTTTGTTAAAGTCTTGTCTATAGTTATCAAAATATTTATAAAAATCTGTCATTACTTTCGACTTAAAGGATTACTTTGCTAAATAAAAATGAAACCCTAGCAGATAATATATACTTATAAATCTGATGACACTGCTGTTTAACTTATAAAAATATTTTTAATAAATTTAGTTTGTAAAGCGTCATTTTGCATCTCATCAGATTAGTAAGTAGTTAAGGGAATCTCTTACATGAGGTGTAGCTTCCACAAACATAAGGGATTACAAGCACGTATGCCGTTAAAATCTCTTTCCTCTCACTCCCTCTATCTGTATATTACCTCGAACATAAACCAACAACGCTCTCAATCCCTAACTCCAAATTTTCATATTTAGCTGAATATAGTTCTTAGGAGGAGAAAAATTGTAATAAGCATTTGAAAACTGTTTAAAACACATTTTTTTCTCGACAAAGTCTCGGTGAAAAAATATGGCAACAAAAATAGTAACAACAAATTAATCGGAATACAATCTCAAACTTTATTTCGTTTTTTGAAAGAGAATATGTAATCGTTTTGAAATTCGTTGCTCTGATTATGATCCCTTCCATTTTGTAAATAAAGAATACTCTGGTAGCGAATACGTACAAAGCGCGACGCTATAAAAATTACACACATTTCCAACTGCGAATGATACCATCAATCCACAAACCGCGGAATAAAAGAAAGTCGGAATGAGTCCCGCTGTGAATCGTCCGCTGATTCACGACATGCATCGTACTCGCACCTAGAGCTTTTTTTCAAACGAGTTTTTTCGTCTCAGCACCCTACTCGTTCTTTCTTTTTCTTCTTGTCTTTCTTCTGAAACAAGAGAAAGGGAGATTGAAATTGCGGATTAGACCGTCTCGCGTAAAAAAGAGTGTATAGACGGTGTAGTCACAAGCGACGGTTGCTACCCTTGAAAAACAGGAAATACGAGGCTCAGTATCATTCATTTATTTTATTTTCCGAGAATTTATTTTATTTAATAGATGTCAATTTTATTAGAGGCAGAAATAACAATTTCACCGAAAATTCCAGAATTATTTTTGGAATTTGTAAATATAAATTAATAAATTTAAGTGCAAGAAATTAAAAAGAAAAAGACTAAATAGTGCAGACTGTAAAAGTGAAATGTCTGATGAAATAAAAAAAGATTAAATTAAAAATTATAAATGAAAGTTATTAAATTAGTAGATAAAAAAATTACTAATTGTTATGTAAACATTGTAAAACGATTAATAATATCAGAGCCGTAACTTAGGTTTTTCGCGCCCGGTGCGAGACATATATTTTAGCGCTTCCCTCCCTATATTCCTTACAAACAGGGGCGGCGACTTGTGTATGGAATGTCGGCAAATTCCATATGGCGAAAAATTCGCCCTATGGAATTCCATATGGCAAAATTACATATAGACAAAAAATCGATTTCCTAATAAGAATGTGATTTTAGTTTAGCATCGACTAGAACTCAAGTTTTAGTGTTTATTCATCCCTGTTTCCTGTAAAATTACTAAAAAATACTTGATAAAATAAAAGTAGAGTCAGAATTTCTGAAATGTGCCACATAAAATTTAATAATTTTCTTTTTCGTTAAAGTATTGTTTTTCTTATAATATTTTATGCTAAAAATTACTGCGTAAAAAGATTTTGCAGAAAAAAAATTTTGATCATGTTTTTAACAATTGAATATTATTACAATTTTTTTCAAAAATTAATACATATCTCAAAAATTTATTGACCAATTTTGATAATATAAATAGCATTCTTTTTATTTTGAATCAAAATTTATTTGGAATTTTTTGCTATGTAAAAAATTGGCCTTTTACTTGCTTAAAAAGTTGTTTATTTATAAAAATTAAATTTGGTCCATGGAAGAAATGTTAAAAATCATAAACAAAGTTAGTTTTTTTCGTATTTTAAGGGGAGGTTACCGTTCTTAATGGTGAAAAATGCATGAAATTTGGGAATTATTTTTTTCAAAGACGGAAATATTTTTGGAATTGCGGTTTTTTTATTTAAATAGTACATAATTGTATAACATTTTTAAACATTTATATTAAAAAAAATTAAAAATGTCGGCTGTATAGCTTGACTTATTATAGAAGACCCTGCGCGCCGTATTTTTCTTATGCGCCGTACGTTCCATAGCCTCGCCAGGTTATCAGAAACAAAAATTTCTGATAGATTATTGAACTAGAATACTACTTAACAAAAATTTTGAAATAAATTTTGATGCAAGACAAAAAGAATGCCATTTGGATCATCAAAATCGGTCAATAAGTTTTTGACATATTAATTTTTGAAAAAAAGTGGTAATAAGTCAGAAATTTTGACTCAGTATATAAAATTCTAAATGAATTTATTATTCGAAATTAATTAAAAATGTTAACTTTTGCATTAATGAGAAACTTTTTAAATCTATTTTTGTTTTATATTATCCCCCCCCCCCCCCCCCCCCCGGGTCAACAGTAAGTGTGCAGATGGCAAAAATTTAGAAGTCGCCGCCCCTGCTTACAAAAATAGAAGTTAAAAAAAATGTTTATTCTGGGGCAGAGACTTGTAAATTTTTATCATCTGCACACTTAATATTGACCGGTGGAGGGAGGGAGGAGAAGAGAAATAAAACAATATTAAATTAAAGAGTTTCTTAATTATCGTAATTATTGTAACGCAAAAGTTGACAATTTATTTCATTTCGAGTAAATTTTCGGAATTAATAAACAAATAATCAAAATAATATAAAATTTGTGAAAATCATTGCAAATTAAAAACAAAAATTGACGAACTTGATTGAAATTTGAGAAAAATAATTGAATGGTATACAATAACTTAGATTTGACATAATAAATGAAAATTTAGGATATAAATTAAAAAAAAAATCATATATCTAATTCAAAGGTGACCATAATAAATGCAAAAAGATAAAAGAAAATTAAAATTAAAAAAACTAATTGAAAAAGCTGATAAATAATTAAAAATTTAGGAATACAATTGAAGAATAAAATTTGAGAATAACTAAAATTTGAAGAAAATGATTGCAAAATAATAATTGAAAATTAAAGAAAATTATTAAAACTTGAGAAAAAAATTTTAAAATCTAGGAAATTAATTGAAGAATAATGAAAGTAATAAAAACTCCAAGAAAATATTTACAAAGTAATAAAAATTAATGAAAAATTGAAGACAATAATTTTAGTTTGTTAAAAATAATTAAAAAAATTATAACATATAGTTATAATAAAAGAAAACTATTGCAGAATAATAAAAATAAATGTAAATTGAAAAAATAACTGAGATTAGAGATAAATAATATAAAAAAAGTTGTAGAATTTATTAAAAAATAATTGAAAATGCAAAAACTAATTTAAAAATGATAAAAATTATTGGAAACTAAATTATGGAAATTTAAGCATACAATTTGAAAAAATTACAAAATTTATTTGATGTAAAAGAAAGTGATTTAAAATCCAAGAACTTTATTGAAGTACTTCTTAAAAAATACAAAAAACAAAACTAATATTTTGTAAATATAATTGAAAAATGACAAAAGAAATTAAAAGTTAATTAATAAATATTGAAACTAATTCGATATTGAAGGAAATAATTTAAACTTTTTCCCGAATTAGAAAATAATAAATCATTGAAGAAAATTTTTGAAAAAGGATAAAAATAGTTGAAATTTGTAGATATTAATTGCAATCATAAAAAAATAATTTTAAAAATGCAGAATATTTGTAAAGTAAAAGTATTATAAAACGGTTTCAAGAATTTTAAATTCAGGAATATATATTTACAACATTATAGAAATAATCGAAAATTTTTTTAAGAAACTGAAAATTTCAGACATATTATTAAAATTTTCGGAATTAATCAACACAGATTCAAAATAATATAAAAATTGTGAAAATAATTCAAATGAAAAAAAATAATTAAAAATTGACGAAGTATTTGTAATTTGAGAAAAAAAATTAAAGAATGATTAAAACATTAAAAACTGGATGCAATAATTTAAATTTAAGATACTAAGTGGAAATTTGAGAAATTTTATGAAAGAAAATTAATATATCTAATTAAAAGATGGAGAAAATAGTTGCAAAAATATAAAAGAAAATATTAATATTAATTGCAGAATGAAATTAGAGAATGACTAAAATTTGAAGAAATTGATTGCAAAATGATAACAATAATAGTTCAGAATTGAAGAAAATTATTAAAATTTGAGAAAAATATTTTAAAATCTAAAAAATTAATTGAAGAATAATGAAAGTAATAAAAAATCCGAGAAAATATTTGCAAAGTTATAAAAATAATGAAAAATTGAAGACAATAATTTTAGTTTGTTAAAAATAATTGAAAAAATTGCAATATATAGTTATAAATAATAAAAAAAAAAATAATTGCAGAATGATGAAAATAATTGTAAATTGAAAAAAGAACTAGAATTTGAGATGAATAATAAAAAAAATTGGAAAATAAATTAAAAAATAATTTAAAAAGACAAAAATTAATTATAAATAACTTTAATAATTAATTATTAATTAATATTAATATTATTAAAATTTTTTTTTCAATTTTTAACAATTCTTTTTTACTATGATTTCAAGTATTTGCTACGATTTTAATCTGTTTTTATCATTATTCAAATTTTTTCTTTTAATTCTAATTATTTTCATTATTTTTTAATTTTTCCCCTAAATTATAAATTCAATTTCCGCAATTTCAAGTATTTTCTTTAATTATTTCAAATAAATCGATTGATGAGATTTTTACTTAAAAACTAAATTTTACTAAATGAACGAATTATTTCCTTTCTATTAATAAATTTTATATTTATTGATTTAAAAAGTTTCATTAAAATGAGGTTTTAAATAGGTACAGTAAATAAACACTTTTTGTCTAATAAAGTGCTTACAACTAATAACATTTATAATAATCAACTTCGAACTGCCTAAAAAAAGTAATCTATTTTTTTTGGTTTTATAATTTTTTTTATTAAAAAAAATATATATACATATATATAAATGTTGCGTCCTTCCATGTTTGCGCCCCCGCACCCGATTCTAGTTACGGCACTGTAATAATATTTTTGATTGAAATAAATAGTGATAATACTAGAGTGTTTAAAAAAAGGATGTTTACATTTTTCTTTTGATTAGTCTAATTATATTAAGTTAATAAATATTATGTATTTTGCATAAAGAAGATAGAAAAATATAATATATGGAGTATAAATTTTTTGTTTCTTTAGTTGAATAAACCGCGATTTTCAAATTAATTTTGAAACTCTCTTTTTTTAATACTAAATCTCAAAAGTCAAATATTTTATAATAAAAAAAGATTAAATTAATTTACATTACTATTATTATTAGTACTTATTTTAAGCTATCCTTCAACTTTAATATTTTTATTATTTATTTGACTTTCGACTTTTTTCCAGTATGAAAATAGATTAAAATATACATTTAAGAAAATTAACTTTTAGAGTAGAAATTAAAATAATATGAGTTTTTTTTTTAATTTTCATAGTACTTTTATTTTAATCGATGTTGGCATATTCTTTAAAACGGCTTAATTTTGTACTAAAAATATTTGTTTGAATTTATTAATATTGTTAATTTTGAGAAAATTTTAAAAAATAACAAATATTTATTCATATTTATTTATATTGTTAATTTTAATAAAATTAACTTTTAGAGTAGAAAATAAAATAATTTGAGTTTTTTTTTAATTTTCA
This sequence comes from Ganaspis brasiliensis, assembly GCA_037103525.1. Lineage (NCBI taxonomy): Eukaryota > Metazoa > Arthropoda > Insecta > Hymenoptera > Figitidae > Ganaspis > Ganaspis brasiliensis. The sequence goes on along the minus strand of JAZKLR010000045.1, from coordinate 1,151,230 downwards.
TAGAACTTTCATTTTAATTGTTGTTGGCATATTTTTTAAAGCAGGTTAATTTTGTAATTGTAAATTTTCGAAATTTTAGCTTTGTAAAATAATCTAGTTTAGATGGCGCATTTTTGTTAAAAGATTGAATTAAAATTTTTTTTCAATTTAAAAAGTAAATTTTGTAGATTTGAAGTGAATAAAGATTGATGCAGTCACTACACTTCACTGTTTAGTAATTTTTCTCAGTTTTTTGCACATTAATTTGTTTATATTTTTCTCACTTTATTATTTATACATTTATTACTTTTTTAAAATCTTACTAACCCTAACACTATCTCGATGATTTAATAATATAAACAATTATTGCAATGTTCACAGAGACAATTTGACATTTAATAAATTTAAAAATCGAACTTTTGTTTTTGTTTTCGTTTTCAAAGTCACATGCAATCTGCAAAGTAGATTCAGGAATACAGAATATGAAATGTGGAATATAAATTCTAGATTAAGGAATTCAGCATCTCTAGGACGCGTAATCTTAAATCTGAAATATATGAAATCTAAAATGTAATATTCCGAAGCTGGAATATGGAATTTGAAATCTAGGATTCGGAATTTCGAAAGTGGATTCTGGAATGTAGATTCAAGAATATTGATTTAAGAATTTAAGATGAATATAGAACCTGAAATGTGAAATTCTGTACAAGGGATATGGAATCTGGAACCTGAATTCCTTAAAGTTGGATACATACCATTTTAAAAAAAAAGTACTGACTTTCAGAGAATTTTTATAATTGAATTCTCTGACCATGAAATTTTAATTTTTCAACTTTAAAATTTTAGAGCTATGTCGCTATAGTTTCTACATTGAACAATATTTTTATCGGATATAATAAAAGTTCGAATTTTTGACAAGAATGTAAATATTCTGTAATACTGATATTCTCTTTTAAATAACTGCTATCTATGTTTCCGTTTTGTATTATTCTAAAAAAATAATAAATTTTTGCTTTTATTGCATAGCTGAATTAAAATTCATGGTTGGAATTTTCAAATTAAATTGTATTTTTTCAAACATCAAACAATAAACTAAATTAATAAAAGTAGTTGTAAATCAAAAAACAGTGAAGCAGATACTAATAATACATTTTTCCATCAGTAACTTGTCTCATTAAAACGATATATTTTACTTTAACAATCTATTATTTAATGAAACCATTTCTAGTATAATAAACCCACACAACTCCGTTTTCATCAAAGTTTCGTGATTTCGTCGACTCAGTTTCTGAAGCTTTCAAAGAAACCCCTTCTCTCAAAAGAAAATAATTACTCTCTCATCCGTACATTTCTCCGATTTTTATTTCATTTCTACTTTGTAATTCTGTCATCAAAATTTAACTTCAAAAGTAAAATGTAAAGGAAAACAGCTACTAAATTTTTTTGTAACATTCAGTGTTGACATTTCTACTTTTTGATTTATAGAATTCATCTGGAAAAAAATTGAATAAGTTCAAAATCAGATTTGAGGAAATTTTTTTCTTCCTGTTACGCGCTACAGTGTCAGCTTTGGTAATTTAAGTTTAGAGAAAACTGACCATTTATCTTTTTCACAGTCGCATATGGCAATAATAGTAATTTAATAACAGAGAGTCACTTTAAAAAGTAGTTGCAATGGTCATTAAAAGTTCCATTTCGTAACAAGTGCCAGTCCCAAGACATCTTCTCTCTCTCTCTCTCTCTCTGACCGTTTATCACTAAAAATCTGAGAAAGTGAGCGTAGTACAATCTCGACAAATGAAACCAAGTGGGATTCAGGAGGACGACTAGCGTGGTCGACCGCGTTGTAAACGTCGCTAGGGAACAGCAATTACATGTCTGCTCTTCTACACCGGCTGCACAGACGTAACCGATCCAGATTTGGTGCAACGTGCACCTAATTGGTACGATTTCTAAAGGTCCTTCTATAGTAAAACTACATAATTATTAAATTTACAAATTTTTAAATATTTATTTATTTGTATACGGGACAAGCCCTTTAATTAATTCTAAGAGTTGCAAATAGCAACTGAACTTAATGTATTATACAATAGATGCTAGGGTTACATTATTATATTTGAGATCAATGAAATCTGACTTTAAGTAAAAAAAAAATTATACTATGAATTAGTCGGGATATAAATGTATCAACCAATATATAAAATACTTGCAACCTTCAATTTAACAAAAATATGCTCATCTGATAACGAATAATAATATTAATAATAATAATCCCACATAAGAAATCAGCCAGCTATAGGCCTGTTACGCTTCTAGCTGTTACATTGTTTTTCCGTTACGGTATAGAGAGACAAAGATTGTAGGTAGCTTAAGATAGAAAGATTAGAAAGGTATAGTAGGTATACTGGGATATCAGGTATACAAGCTTTTTGTACAATTGTTAAACAGTCTATTGCTAAATGAGTAAATTAAAAAACGGATTATTGGATATAAATAAAACTTTCTGTAACATGGAGAAAGAACAAAAATATTATTAAAATCTTTTTTAAACGTGTCATCCTTAGAAATGCAGAAAGTGATTTGACGCGCGTAGCGCGCTTTGGAAGTTCTAGTAATAATAACAATAACTGGATTATTTTAACATTGCTTGAAAGACAATAAAACTCCACAACCTCTAAGCCCATCATATGCTTCGTTATATTTAACAAAACGATATACAACATAATCATAATAACTAAGTTCTACTAATTTAAAGCTTTGATTTTACTGAGAATACGTTTAACTTGAATGGGCAGAGAGCATCGAGAGTAGGGGATACTACATACTAGATCTACACAGTGAAGCAAGTCTTCGTTTGTGTTATCACCACTCACACACAGAAAGAGAAAATATAGTCACTGTTTATCGTCTGACACGTTTTTTGCAGATATTTGGAATTCTTTGATGAAACACCACACTGTTAAAAATATTTTGAAATTCATGATACTTTTATGTTACAATTGTAACAGAATTTTCCAAACAGCCGTGACACAAAGAAATTTCTGCTACGTTACATAAAATTATGCCTCGGTGACAAAAATTTTTGTTACGTTACTTCAAATTTCTGTAACTGTGACAGAAATTTATAATAAAAGTGGAAAGCATCCATATGGCGCCTGCGCAGTAGACGTCTGACGAATTCGAATGTCGAAGCGTGCTTTCTAACCTACAATATTATCTATGATGGCAGCATGTTTAGCGCATGGCGCAAGAACCGGTGTACATAAACCTAAATATTAGATATTCTGAATCTGAAGTGAAACGATTCTTATAAAAATTCAAATAAAAGTTGACTCAATAAATATTTTTCGTGTAAGATAATAAAAATCTATCATGGCAGCGCATGTACAGCGCTTGGCGCAAATATATGTGAACCGGTATATGTAAACCTAATATTGAATATTCTGAATTTGAAGTGAAACGATTATTATAAAAATTCCTATAAAAATTGACTGGCAACATATTTTTCGGGCAAGATAATTACAAATTATAAGGTAAGTAGAAAATCTGTTACGTTAAACTTGCGTTAAATCTTGTTTATTTTCCCCTTTCTTACAAAGCTATTTGCAGGTTTTGTTTATGTTTTGTAGGTTGCTGCTTATTATATAACGTGCTTAAATAATTCATTTTCATTATTATTTTGAACCCTCTTTAAATCATGCATACAAGTCCGATGATTATAATATTTAAGAGTAAACTTGACATCCTTATATTTTCTAAAGAAAAAAGTTGAATATCTGTTGCCTTTAGAATCATTAACGCGTTGCAAAAAATGTTGTCTTGATAGATTAAATTCAAATTTGTTAAACAATTTTGTTTTTTATGTAGAAATTTAAGACATTAATATTTATTTATTTATTAGTTTATTAGTTTCCCAGTTTTTAAAGAAAAAGAAGTCTTTTTTTAAGACCAACACTTTTTTATTTTTTAAAACAAGTTTATTATTAATGCCATTAACACAATGTTCAAAGCACCTGAAGAGAATGTACTAGAAGACCTATCAATTTGTAAAACATTCGAAAATTAGTAAAATAAACTCGAGAATTTTAATCTTATACTTGTATTTTTCACTACATTTTTCTATTTCTTGGAAATTTATACTCTTTCTTGAATCTAGCAGGTTTTTTTTTTAAAAAAAATGTTTTCTTTTGCTTTTTATTTTTTGCATTTTTATTATAAATTTTCTTAATTTTGTTTACAAAATATTTTAGTGCATATAACGGGAATTTTTGTTTCCATAATATTTTCGAAAAGTTTCTTATTTTTTCGTTAAATTTCTTATTTATTTTTACAGTGTCTGGAAATCGATTTTGTAAACGTCGCCTTTTAGATTTGAATTACCTCAATTTAAATCATGTTATAATTGAAAATGAAAAATACTCTAATTGAATATTACAGAGAATTTAGCACACTATCTTGCTAGATTGTGAAAGAAAAATCGCGAATTTAAAAAAACATACCAGAAATTCGAAAATATATCTTGAAAATTTTAATTTTAGTATTGTATTCATTACAAAATTTGTAAAATTGTACTTATACAGATGATTTTCCAAAAATGTATTATTTGTTTTGTATTTTTAAAATATTTAATTCGTTTTTCTAGTTTTTAAATTACTGTTAGTTTTTTTTATTTTTTGTTATCAATTTTTAGGGAATTTTTTTTTTTGTAAATCTTTTTATTTCTTTAAATATTTTCTTATTTTAAAAAAGTTTTTTATTTTTCTCTTTTAAATCATTTTTTATTCTTGAATAATTTTAATTCTTTATTTATCATTTTTTACTGAACCATTTTTCGTATATTATAACATATTTTTGATTTTTTTTTCCTGAGAGGAGAGGAGTGTTAATTTTTTTTCAATTTTCTGATTTCTTTTAGATTTGCTAAATTCTTTTTATAAATTTATACAATTTTCTTTTCATATTTTGTCTATTTTTTTTTAAAACTTACTTTTTTTTATAACAGTATTAGATTTCCTTGATTTTTGAAGGATATCTAAATTATTTTCTAGACTTATTAAGTATTTATCTTTTTTACATTTATTATTTGATTTTTCACTTTGTTTATAGATTGTTAGATTTTTTAAAAAAAAATTCACAATTTTCTTCATTTAATTTAATTTTTTGTTCCATCATAATTTTTTCATCATTCATTGAATTTTAATTAATTTTTAAATTTCTATTATCCTGAAAATTTCTAATTTTAGGCAATAACTTTATCTATATTTTGTTATAATTTATTTACTTTCCTAATTTGCTTAAGATCTTTCTTCTTTCATGTTCTCATTATTTCAAGCTTTTGAAAAATATAGGTATTTATTATTTTTTTCTTCAATTTCTAAAATAATTCCTAAATTTTTGTAAAGTAATTGTTTTATTTTTCTTTGTAATATTTTAATTTTTTTTAAATTTATTTTCTTATTTACTTTTTAATTTAAAGCAGAATGTCCTTAAGTATTTTAATCTTTTAAGAATAATTTTCCATTTTTAAGTTATTTTTTGTTCTGCTTCTCATTCTTGTGTAATTTAAATTTTTTTTCTATTTTTTAATAATATTCATAGCTTTTTTTATTTAGAGGAATTTTTTCTTTTGTAGACTGTTTTGTTATTTTATTAGATTTATATATTTTGTTTTTATTTTCTTGTTTTTCTATAGCTTGTCACCAATTTTCTTATTATTGCTTTTACAATAATTTTAAAATATTTGTAATTTTCTCGTTTATACATAGTTTTTTTGATGTTGGTTAAGTACTTTCGAACAAAACATTTTTCGTTAAGATTTTAACATTTTTCATTTAACATTTAAAATTTTTTTCAATTTAAGGCTATGTGCACCGAAGTGATTTCTTTTCACAGGATTTTTGTGGATAAATTTAACTCCACAGCACATACTCTTAAGTTTAAATTTTTATCATTTTCTAAATAAAAGTTTATTTTTAATTCAATAAATTATTAATATTAATTATTATTAAAAATTAATCATTTTCATCGTTAATAATACCTATTATTTAATTAAAGAATCCATTATTAATTATTAATTTATTATTAATTAAATTATAGAAAAATATCTCTTTCTCAATTTTTGGAACAGAAAGTCGTGCTTTATTCTGAATTTGATTCTTAATTCATACATATTATACACTATCGGGCTGTCTGCATGGTTTAAAATCGTTATCATTTATTAATTAAAACATTTTTTTCAGAATCGAAATGTTTTTCTGTCAGTTTTGTGATGATTTTAAAACAACTGAATTAAAAGTTCATTTAGAACATCGAGTTAACCACCACAATTTATCAAATAAATTCTCTTGCGGTTATAATAAATGTTTAGAATTATTTGATATTGAAGTATCATTAAGATCACATTTAATAAGAGTTCACAATTTAAAATTGAAACAGCCAACTGAAACTGTCATTTTTCAAAATGTCGTTAATGAGGATGCCAAATACATTTGTAGTCTTGATATATGCAGAAAAGAAATGTCTAATTATAATTCGTTAATTAAACACTTAAAGACACATTTAAATGAGAGAATAAAAGTTAAGTGTCCATTTAAAAATTGTGAGAAAACTTATGAAAATGTAAGTTCTTTTACTGCTCATTTATCCAAACAACATAAAAGTGTTAAACAAGAATCTTGGAATCTAGACGCAAGAAGTGACAAACTTGGCAGTGTTAATAATATAGAAAGTCAAAAAAAAGTTGTTAAAGGATCTGTAGATTCAGTTAATGTAAATTGTAGTAAGTCCGTTTGCGTTAAGGATTCTCATCAAAATTCTACCGACTTGTTTTTATCAAATGTAGCTCAGTTCTATTTGAAATTAGAATGTGAATTTCATGTACCTGTCAGTACGATTCAATATATTGTATCTGGAGTATATACCACTCATGAACAAAGTCAGGATCAAATAAAAATAAATCTACGTGAAGGTTTATTAGATCAAGGATTAGAATCAAATGTCGTAGAAAAAATTTTGTTTAAGACTTTCGAAAGCGATATGTTCTCAAAAAGTTATGATACTTTTAAGACCGATTATAAGCGCAAAAAATTCTATAAAGATCGTTTTAATTACGTTGAACCAAAGCAGTGCTTTCTTGATCGAGTAAACGGTAAAGATATCTATTTTCATTATGTTCCTATTGAAGAGACGATTAAGGCAACATATAAAGACAAATCTGTCGCACATGAATTGTCTCATCATGTTCAACAAAATAATCTTCTAAAAGACTTTACTGATGGAACTATAGTGAAAAACAATAAAATATTAAATGAAAATCCAGATGCTGCAATGATTATTTTATATCAAGATAGTTTTGAGGTTGTTAACCCAATCGGTCCAGCTAGGAAGAGGCATAAACTCTTAGCTGTTTATTTAAGTATTGGTAATCTACCTGATCACCTTCGATCACATATTAATAACATAAAATTAGTTGCATTATGCAAAGAAAAATATTTTAACCATAAAAAAGTATATGGCCGAATAGTTCAGTGCCTAAAAGTAATTGAAACTGACGGCATACAAATAGAAATAGGTAAATCTATAAAAGGAACATTAGTATTTATTGTAGGAGACAACTTGGGTAGCCATTCCTTGGGTGGCTTTCTTGAAAATTTTAGTAAATCAACATACTTTTGCAGATATTGTTTAATAACTAGGACAGAGTTTTATGAAAAAGATGGTGCTTTAAAAGTGTACCCAACAAGAACAGTAAATTCTTATAACGAATCAATAGAAAAAATAAAAAAAAATAAAAGTCTTGTTAGCCATGAAGGAATTAAGAACGATTCCGTATTTAATGAATTACTGAGCTTCCATGTATGTAACCCTGGATTACCGCCTTGCTTAGGACACGATTTATTCGAAGGAGTAGTTGCGTATGATCTAAAATTATACGTAGATTATTTCGTAAAAAATAAATGGTTTTCAATTTCGGGTTTAAACAATTTAATAGAATTATTTCCTTATTCTTCAGAAGATTTAAAAGATAAACCATGTCCTATAGATGTAAACTCTTACAGAATTCAAGGCGGCGCATGTCAAGTTTGGCAATTTTTAAGACTCTTTCCAATAATCATCGAAAATAAGATTAAAGACCCTTATGATGAAGTTTGGTATTTAGTTTTATTGTTAACAGAAATTGTGGAAATTACCTGTGCACCGATCATTGACAAATCGTGCTTGCCTTATTTTCAAAATTTAATTAATGAATATCTTGCATTTCGATCAATTTTATTTGAAGAAAAATTGAGACCAAAACATCATTATATGCACCATTATCCGTCTTTAATTGAAGTTTTTGGACCCTTAATGAAAGTGTGGAGTTTGCGGTTTGAAAGCAAACATACGTTTTTTAAAGAGATCATCAGAAACATTCGTAACTTCATTAATTTAACAAAAAGTTTATCAGAGAAACACGAGCTTTTTCAAAGTTTGATCCGATTAGGAGCGGACTGGAGAACCCTAATTGAAGTACATGATTTATCTCGATTAAACCTTCCAATTTACACAGAAAAGATACAGAAAGTTATACGAAAAATAAACGTAAAATTGAATTTTCAAGAGTGCAACGAAGTGATTTTCAAAGGTACTTTGTATAAGAAAGGAGATGCAGTAGTTTTTAATCAAACAGCGTATCAATATAACATAGAGATTGGAATTATTTGTTTATTACTGTGCGATGATGAGAAAAACGTCTATTTTGTTTTACAAATTGTAAAATCCTCATTTCGAGCATATTGTCGACTTTATGAGCTTGGACACACTTTAAAATATGAATGCTTATCATTAAACCAGATGATAAGTCATGAACCATTACATATTTATAACATTGCTAATATTAATTGTATTAAACCAAAATTTGGATTTGTATCGAAGAATTTATAAAATGTATCTTAATGATCATCTTTTTTATGTAAGATTTTTTAAAAAATTATAGGATTCTATTTTTATTCTTTTAATGAAATTTATTATTATACGTTATACGTTCATTTCAGGTTTTTACTACTTTTCTATCTCATCAAAAAACACCCTAATCACTTAAAGATTATGCATGAATTCAAAATCATTACTAAAAAATTAACGTTCATTCTAAAAATTTATTCTGTTCACTCATATATCTATGAAACGTAAAGTATATGTGGTTCTAAGGTATTATTATTTGCTGAGAAGATAATAATCATCATTTTCTGGTTTTAATGCTATTTAAAAATAAAATTATTTTTAAATTTACAGGTTACTAAGATGCACATTTTTAAAGTAGCTTTTGAGAAAGCCGGTAGAATAGTTTCTGTAAAGGCAGAAACGATTGACGAAATAATTGCTACAGCTGTGAAAAAACTGAATCTTCCTTCATCAGAATATCAGGTAGATAAAATATTTTTTTAAATTAGATTCGTCAGTTTAATCGGTAATATTTTTAAAATGTTGTTAGGTTACTCTACAAGATGGTCTAGAAATTGATGACAATGAGATACTTATGGAAATGGCTGAGAATGCTAAGTCTCGTGGAGAGTATATTCAGTTGAAACTCATAACACCAGAAAGATCGCCCTCTGTCTCTCAAGAACAAGTTTTACTGGATGAAAGACTACGTGTTATAGATCCAAGTAAGACTATAAATTAAAAGTTATTTTAATTTATTGTGTTTAAAATTAGAGATCAGAATATAGTTCAAATTCCAAATTAAAAAAAAAAAATTCTAATCCAATTGATTAGAAATAGATTCAAATTCGAATTGTGTTTCATACGATTCTGTTTGATACTGATTTAGATTAGGTCCTATTATTCGACATGGAATAACGAAATTAGAAGAGAGTTTTATTCTAAAGAAAATAAACTTTGGTTAATTTCAATCTGTTAACTCGTTTCTTGTTATCTTTCCCGTCAATTTTAAAAATCTTCAAAATGAAAATTAGAGAAAACGCACTTCAAAGATTACAATAGGAGAAATTATTAATCGCTTACTTACACTCAAGATCTACTAATCAGCTATTCCCGGTCGATTTTTTCAAATTTAGAATAACTTTGCATGGTTATTTTCAAATTATATATGTATAGTTTAATAAACCTTCATTTAATATCAACAAAACAATACTACTAACAAGTCTAAACAATGTTTTGACCGATCGCCAGTACACCTTTTTGACTTTTCCTTGCTTTTAACCTTCTAACTTAAATTTTTTTTAGAATTGGCTTGTACAACACTGTAAATACATTCTTCGATAGTTTATTTATCAATTTAAGAAACTAACAAAATTGCTTTTTTTTGACATTCTAAAGTAGGGTACGATATTTTGTAAACAATTATCCAAGAATCTTATAATAAAAATGACCAAGAAAATATTAAAAATTATGAAAGAGGTTTAATTTTTAAAATTAAAGTTTTTCAAGAATACACATTTGAAAATCCATAAAATTGTTGTTTTTTATTTTTGCTATTGCTATCTACTTTTAGAATTAAAATTATATTGGAAAAAAGTGACACTCCTAAACATCGTAAATTTTGATGGTTTACAATTTCACTGATGGTGAATGTTTAATGAATTATAATTACCGTTAAACATAATTTATAAATATAGCATTTTGTATCTGTTTAAATTTTCGTAATGTCTAATTTCTCTCAATCACAGTTATTAATTATTCTAATGTTTATTCTGTTTAATTTCTTTTTATGCTTAAACTGACGGGAAGTTTTTTTTAGAACTAATAGAATTTTTCAAAAATTAAAAAGTTAGAAGAAACAAAATAGTATAAAGGAAATCTTGAAAAAATAAAAACACAGTCAAGTGATATTCTATATTTTAAAAATCATTATAAACATTGAATTTAAACATTAAAGAATACTAAATATAAGATAAAATAATAATTTTGTTTAATAAAAATTTAGACTAATAAGAGTTTGTAAACTGAATAGAAATTAAACGGAATAATAAAAAAAATAATTTATTATCAAGATAAAAAAATTATAAAATATACAAATGAGAACAAATGGAAATTGAATTCTTAGAAATTAGTTGAGTGGTAAACATAAAGTCCAGAACAAATACTTCTATTTTCATAAAATAATATTCTTTTTTTTTAGATGATATTAATGATGTCTTGGAGATTCAAGAAAAACTACCACCACTTCCAGTAGATTGGAGAGAAAAAGTTTTATCATGTATTAACCACAGCTTGTCTCTCGCTTGTAATAGTGGTTTAATCGCAGATCCTAGAGATAGACGGTATATGGTGGCGGGAATAGCAGATTACATGAAATCTATCAACAATTTTCATCGAAAGACTGCAGAGATATTTGCCACTTTTATTGTACAACAATTCCCTGACACTTTTCGTGATAAAATAGGCGAAAAGATTGTAGGCCATGGCATGGAAAGCCTTCGTTCTTCAATTTACAGCGCATTAACCCATCGAAAGGATACGAAAGACAAGAATATGAAACGTAAATCTGATAACTCGTTAAATGACGATGAAAATTCCAATTCATCAAGATTCCATGATGAATTTGGATGCGTTGAATATTCTCCAGCATTACCACCAGAAGAGACAGCTGAAACCCAAGAGTTGAAACGAAATAGACTGAAAGAATTTTATGATGTATCCAATTTTAAGGACGTTTTAATCCCCGTTTTAATTAGAGACACTTATGCTACACAAAGAAGTGCAATAAATGTTGATAAGGACAGAAATATTGAAAAGATCTTTGAGGATTGGCCATTTCTTAATTTTCCTGAAAAACTGGTGGACCACGCGTCACGTTTATTGGGAATTGAAATACAAACCGAATGGCAGGAATCCTTATCGAATGCTAAATTTGCAAGAAAATATTTTAAACAATTCTGTTTGGACCGTAATGGAAAGAGTAAAGGGACTAAACAAACAGAAAAAATAAACAAAATTATAAAGCTACTTCAAGAATCTAAGAAAATCTCAAGCGAAGGTCAATCAAACACAGCTAAAACTATAGTAGTATTTCGATTATTATTAGCTTATTTCAACGAAAAAGAAGATCTTTTCCTGAAAGTGATAGCAGTAAGTTACTATTAGTATAAAATCTTTTCTAATTTTTTCTAAATTTTATTATTTTTTGTCGAAAATATTAACATAATTAACTAACTATTTGAACATAGGAGGATGCAGATGAAAAGTGTGCCAAAACCGAAGCTGCTCCTCATCCCACTTTAATTATAAGAGGTAACAATTAAACACTTATATTTATTGTAATATATAAAAAAATATATATATATTTTTTTAAAATAATTATAAACAGTGTCGAATCCAGGGGGTGGGTCATGACCCTATGATCCCCTGGAGCCTTAAATTTGCTTGAGAGAGAAAGAGGTAACACTAAAGTGCTGTCTCTTTCTCTCTTATGTATAACTAATTAACCGACTCCAAAAACCAAGTCTGGATCCGCCACTGATTATAAAATAGGTAAGTGGCTTAAACCACTTACAAATTAAATATTATTTTGATGAAACCTAGTAAATTAATCACAAAAATATTCAAACAAAATTTGTTCAGTGATTTCTTAAACTTCTTTTTTGTATACTAATTTATTTAAATGTATATAAATAAGAAGATTTATTCGCTTGTAATTCCTTGTTAGCCAGTAATAAATATAAGAAAATTTTGAAGAATATCAAATTTCTTTGTATAAAATGATTTTAAAGATCTAAACCATCATTTGAAAGGAATTTTTTTATCAACAATATTTTCATTAATATTTTTTCAAACCATAAATATAAATTAAAGTCAATTCTTTATAATCTTTAAATTAATTTGTTGGTATTGAGAGCGATATTTGTTCTTAAATTTGAATAACGGCATTATTATTTAACTAAGAATTAATTAGCATAGAACTGATTTTCCAAAAAAATGGATATAAAAAGTACAAAAAATTTTACTTCCTTAAGACATTTTCTAAAGTTATTTAATTTTTTAACAATGTAGAATCCTATCAATCTGCTAAAATATTAGCACGATTATTTTACATAAAAAAAATTAATTACCTTTAGGTATAGAATTGTACTTTTTAGCAAATTTTAAAACAACTTTTGTCATAGTAGCCTTCTTTTTTATATTCTGTGAAGAATAATGAAAAAAGTTTTAAATTCTGATTTACCAAAGAATTTGATAGTTCTTTTCTTATCAAACAGTCCTAAAACAATAAGCAATCAAAATAGCAATATTTAAAAATTTAATCAATTAAGAACATGTTTAAAAAAATTAAATATATATAATATATTTTTTTTCTGTAAAATCAATTAAATCCATTATATCTTTCCGTACATATCTTGTTCTCAAAATTAATAAATCAAAATTTTGATCGCCCTGTGAATCTAAAAAATTGTAAAATTTTTAAAAACCGATTTTCATTTTTTCATTCGCAAATATTTTTCCATTACTTTACAAAGTTTCATCAAAATTAAAAAGTACCTGTGAGAGTAACTTTGCTTTTTTTGTATTTTTTTCACTCTTTGTCAGGTTTATTAAATTTTTCTACGTTCATTATAGGGAAATCGATTTATGACGAGAATTCAAAATTTTATGTTATTTTGGAGAAAAAAGTATTAATTAACGTATCCAATGTTCTTCAAGGAATACTAATTACTTTTATATCTTATTACATTTTTGGATATGCTTACCCTCCTGAAATAGAGAAGACTCTCGAGTATATTCAAAGGTAAGAATATATAAACAATAAATCTTTAGTTTAGAAAATTTTTTTATTCAAACAACTTTAATTTAAAATTTTTTTTAGGGATATGTTACACATAAATCCTCAAGACAATGAAGAGGCAGATAACAGGAAAAAACCACATGACAAGCGAGGTAAAGGTGCAAAACGTCGACGAACAACATTTGATTCATGTGTTTTAACACTGTCAAAAAATATAACAAACTTTGCCAATACGAGCTTAATATAAAAATTGTTTTATGTTTTGTTTGAATCACTTTAAAAATGTTCAAGATCTTATCAAAATCGTTCTTTTATTTAATAATTTACTTTTGTTTCAAAATATTACATAATTTGGTATAAATCCAAACAAAATTTCCACTCTAAATTAAATATTACATAATTTGGTTCAACAATTATCAAAATAAGGAGGCGTCTCGTATTACATATAAAAGTTTATAGTTATTATATGTTTTCTTTAAATTATAATCTTACAGAAGATTTTACAGAATTGTTCGTATAGCATTTCTTAATATGCTATTTTTCATAAGTTTGATTGTTCAAAGATTTTCAAAATATTTGTTTATTTAATGTTATATTTGTAAGATAAAAATGTTCTTATGAGTTTTAAAATAATTTATTCATATGTATAAAATAACTAAATCTATGTTACCATAGATATGTGATGTAAACATATGTAGTGCTTCTGAAATTTTTAAATATTTATCAAAAATAAATTTTATTAATTAAATCTGTCAGATTATTTAACACAAGATCTTCATAATTGTCTCTATTTAGTATGCTGGGTAAGGCTTAACGAACCTGAGTATAAAAAGTACTTGATTTCAGTTTTCTCGTTTTTCTGACAAGAGTGCTTCTCTTGTAATCTTTTTCTTTAAAAAAGAATTAAATTTCTAAATGGGTTTATTAAATGAGGAAAATAACATTTAGTTCCTGTATTGAATAATATAGAATAAGAAGTATATCGGGTGGTTTATATTCCTACTTGCTGCGGTATTTAAAAAAAGTATTAATTTCTTTTGAAGAACATACATATAATTCTTTCAAAATAATTTTTTTGATGTTTATATTTGGAGATACAACAAACAAAATGAATAGCCAAATGTCAAACCTGAAAAATAATTTTGAGGTTATGCTACTCTAAATCACAAAATCAATCTTATATAGTATTATTAAAGCTTTTAATAATATTGAAATTATTCTGCCAAAAAAATAAAAACTCATATTTAATTTTTAATATACTTTTTTACAACTCCTTTTACTCATACGATGCCTGAAAATTTTTTTTAAAAAATTCGACACAGCAGTTTGTTAATTCATCTACTTACTTATCAAACTAAATTTACTATCACATTTCATTTATAAATAACTATCAGAATGTAAAAAACTACTTATTTTTACTTCTAAATTTTAATATATTAAAAATTGACATAAATTTTATTGAGAAGATTTCCGATAACGTATATTTTTTTATTTCAGCAGGTTCATCAGTTAATTGAATTATAAATATACGTATATTATAGTCAGAGTATAGCAATAGTATAGTGTAGTGTGTACGTATATATAGTATTCGTAACAGAAATTTCTCAATTATATCAGAATTTTCTGTCACATGTGACAGGAGACTTTTCTGGTAACCTGTAACAGAATTTTTTGTTACCCTTGACCAGAAAAAACTGCTGTCACAGGTGACAGCAGTTTGTATTGGATATTTTTAACAGTGCAGGGCAAGATCCAATTCTCCTTCTCGTCGACGATCCTCTATTTGTTTTCTTATTAAATTAATTTTTTCCTGTTGTTTTTAGTTTTGTCGATGACCAACCAAAGACCCTTCAAATCTGAGTCTGAAGCTCTGTTCCTCTTGACATCAACAAAACATTTGAGTATTGTTTGTGCCTTATCCTCCGTTGAACAGTATATAGTTTCACAGGACGTAAACTTGACTGTCGCACCTGTGTAATAGAACCCATTCTATTTGCACACATATTCTCAAAGATATTAGGCAAAAGATGTTTTTTTAGTTTGTTAGTAACAAATGAACACAGATTATCTTGCTCACTAACAGAATTGCACCAACACTATCAAGAGAATCCTGTTTAGGAAAATAATGTCGTAACTTGTGTTTAAAAACTTATTATAAGTTTCTCGAATAAGAAAATCTGTATTCTGTATCACACTCTTTTTATACTTTTAAATTTTAGTTTTAATTTAGAGTTTACTTTTATTTCCAACTTTTATGTTTAAGTTAAGGTCTGAACAACTTTGAAAAACATAACTCTTACAAATGAAATCTTCAAAGAAGTTTGCTGTAACAAATAAATTTAAAATTCAAAAACCTCGTGGTTGTTTTGAACAAAAGATAAAAAAAAATTGAGCCAAAAATCCTTGTGGAAATTCTCAAAGGAATTACCAAAAAAATATAATTAAAATTCTCTTGGTAAATTGCAATGTTTTTAAAATATATTTCTAATTCCAAAATTCTCGCAATAATCGTCGAGGGGATCTTTGAGAAAATGTAAATAATATAAACGAGGATTTCCTCGCGAGTTTATTGATAGTAAAGGATCAATATCTAACCCGAACTTTAATAATTAGTTAATTAATAAAATCTTATCACGAGATTTCACACTTGATAATTTAAAAAAGAAGCACTGATTGCGAATATTAATATAGAGTTTAGTGGGAGAACCAACTCCAGTCGTATTTTTTTTTATTGACAAAGTACGTAAAGGATGAATAACTAAAAGAGAATTTTAATAATTAATTAAATTTAAACATGAGGTTATATGGTCTCACTCTTGGTAGTTTAATGAAGCGGCGCTGATTGCAAATATAACTATAGTGCAGTGAGAGACGACCAACTCGACATGCAATTTTTTTATATATAGTAAGTAATGGATGAATAACTAGTTTATAATTAATACAATTTTAACATAAGCTATTCAAGCTTAGTTTTAGGAATTCAACGGAAGAGCACTAATTGCAACACTGACTGTAGTTTAATTGGAAGAACCAACTCCACTCACAGTTAATATTTATTTGACAAAGTGCGTAATGGATAAATAACTAAACCAGAATTTTAATAATTAATCAAATTTGATTATGAGGCTCTATATCTCACTCTTGGTGGTTTAATGAAGAAGCACTGGCTACAATATGACTATAGTTCAGTAAAAGACAACCAACTCCACTTGCAATTTTTTTTTTTTTTTATAGAACGTTTGGCCTGTTGTGTCAGTAGCGTCTTGCGGCACTATTGTACTAAGAACAATCGATCTACGTCTCTGTTGATCGTCCCTTGACCAGCGTAAGCTATAAATGGGTTTAGATGATATCATAAGCTTGGTAAAATGCACAATAAAAAGCTTCCAAAGTTTCTGACTCCTAAAACGTTCTTCTTCAATTTTGACATTCTACCTTTCACTGCAATGTTCCTTTCCTTAGTTTTTCGTTTCTAGAGTAAATATGTACTCAAACTTATACAGTAAACATAATAAGAATTAAAAAGAAAATCACTTGTCAACATTTTAGGAATTTTTATTAAATATTTTTTTCAGATTCGTGCTTTACGAAATTTGATAGATTCGGATCATCGGATTTCACGACAATGTCGCTTTGTCGACAATTCTGTAGTGAATTATCATACACATACAGTAACACCTTGTTTACACCATGCCGTTCAGGGGAAAAGGGAATTCGTGTTAACTAATATTCCGTATTAACTGGGCAATAATGTAATTCAGTTAGGGACAAATTTTTGTTTCTATTTGAGCTAGTGTTATCTTAACTGAATTTATATTAACAAGATTTTAGTGCAATGATGACTTATGAATTGATTCCAAAATAACAAACGCACTTTTCTTCTGTGGGCGTGATCAACAAAAGGATTTTAGCCTACACTTTTTCTCACCACTAGTGCCACCTATGTACCAAACTTATACCCTCTATTATTACTCCAATGGGATAACCACGCCTTTTAAAACAAGTCTGTATAAATTTCCTGTTCTTAGACATAAAAATGTTCTATATCTAAATAATAAAAATGTTAGTTATCTAAAATCTCTGGTATAAAAAAGATACAAATATTTTCAACACGTATAGTCTGAAGGGAAAACAGTCATATCCATATGTCGAAAGAAAGTGACTCCTTGATGAGTCAAATCTAATTACTCCATAATTAGGAGCAATTAGAAATACATTACTACACTCCAAGTAATGTAGAATTACCCTAATTGACGGCAGACCGTCAGGTCGATTAACACCGACTGGCAGAAGTGGGGATAAACGTAACACCCAGTTTTGCTGGGGGCAGAAGGGAGGTGATATCACGCAGCACAGATGTATTTGAAACATCGAGTTGCGCCCCCTGGTCGCCTCAAATTTATATGCGATCTCGTACTCCCACCCTATCTCTGTAGATTCAGCGTGTTTCTCTGTTCCACACTGTACTCAACCTCTCTCCATCCAAATCGTTCATTTCGCACACTCTAGCGCGTATTTCGTAATCCGCACTAATTTAATTGCTCGTCGTCATCGATGGCTGTTAGCCGGAATAGAATTGTAGGAAATATCCGTTCCAACGGTTTTGCGTGCCATACAAACAGATTATAACTGTCTGTGTATGAGGGAGCGTCAGTAAAGCTGTATAAATGTGTCTCTGCACTTCAACTACTATCACATATCGACACTCTACCATCCACTTTGACGTAATTAGACATGTGTTGATTTAAAGTGGTTCGAGGTAGCCACTGCGGTTGGAAAATATGTTACACTGTCACCCTTGTTATGAAAATTAACCCTCGGCCTGCTTTTAACGCAGGCGTTTTCTCATAGTTAAATACTCATTACTTTGACACACGTTCATTATTATTCAATTATTTAATTATAAATTAACCTAATTCTACTTTCATGTTACAGTTTATAATTTTATTTAACAGCACATTTACATTTTACAAGGAAATTATTTATAACGCATTTGTGAAAACCGAGCACAATGAAATGTCTCCTCAACAATAGTTGACGTACACATTACGAAATCTTGTTGAAAACTTCTAATACTCTTTACACACCTCCTCGCGCATGCGCAGAATCAATATGGTTATGTTAAATTTCTGACAAGGTACCAGAATTTTCTGTCGCATGTAACCAGAAAAAACTGCTGTTACAGATAACAGAAATTTTTAGTTGAAATTTTTAACAATGTATATTATATTACTAGGAAAAAAGCACAAGCCAAATTGTATTATTTCTTAAAATAATGTTTCATTTATGTATAAGTATGTGAAATGAAAGAAATACATAATATAATAAAAATAAGAAAATTAATGATAAGAAGACATTGGAATAAACTTAAATTGATGTGATCTTAAAATTAAGAATATGAAGATTAATTATAAAAAATTAGGATATACCTAATACCATTTAGAGGACGGTATAATTTGTCAAAATTCCTGTTAAGATTCTCTACGTCTCACGATCTAACTCCACATACATATACACTACCGTCGGAAATTGTTGGTCCGATCGATTGGAGCGGATCAAAAAAATACAGCTCAAATAAGACCACGATATCTTGGTTAAAAATTAAGATAGAAACTTAACGTTTAAAAATTTGAAAAGATTATTAAATTCTGCGTTAGAATACCTATTAGTTAAAATATTTTAAAAATCCAAAGTGATTATATTACTTGATGTGTTAGAAAAAAAAATTCTCAAATTTTTCAATTATCGTTCCATATGTTCAGTTCCTTGCCTGATTTAGAAAAATTGAATAAAAAAATTGAATTTTATATTGTTCTCTTCGTTAAATTGCTAGCTTTAATTTGAGCTAAGGGAACTTGAAAAATATTGAATGGTTCACGAGATATGACTAAAAACGTCCGAGCATATTTTTCTCAAAAACCTTCATTTTTAGGGAAAAACCACGTTTTTGATTGAACATGCTAATATAATCACTTTGGAATTTTAAAAAAT
This sequence comes from Ganaspis brasiliensis, assembly GCA_037103525.1. Lineage (NCBI taxonomy): Eukaryota > Metazoa > Arthropoda > Insecta > Hymenoptera > Figitidae > Ganaspis > Ganaspis brasiliensis. Next base: position 1,131,540 of record JAZKLR010000045.1, on the reverse strand, counting down.
TTTAACTAATAGGTATTCTAAGGCAGAATTTAATAAGCTTTCCAAATTTTTAAATGTCAAGTTTCTATCTTAATTTTTAACCAAGATATCGTGGTCTTATTTGAGCTGTATTTTTTTGATCAGCTCCAATCGATCGGACCAACAATTTCCGACGGTAGTGTATGTGTCAATAATACTTGAAATTAATTTACCCCTTTATCCTATGTCATCAAAATATCTATTTATTTCAACTCTTAATGTTTTTTGTTTCTGTATCTCATCTGTTTTTCTCATCTCATTGTCCCATGTTATTGTCTCATATCTTTACTTTATGTCTTTTATTGTTTCATTTGTCTCATGTTTTTCTCATCTTATTATTTTATCTCTTTATCTCAAACACTTTGAGCACTTCATAACACTTCATAACTAAACACTTTTTGTTCACTTATTCGTATGTAACAATATAAACACGTATTCAAAACTATTCAGTACAAACTTTGAATAAACAAAACACATTAATAGACACTACACGTAGAGAAAATTTGACAGGATTTACGTCGATTATATTTAAGGGTAATAGATTCGATATACCATCGAGGCAATACCAGTTGAAGAACGACGAAAAGAAGGTTGATATTCGAGGTCCGCTATGTCGATAGTCTATCGGGGCGTACGGCCTAAGCGATCAACTTCTATTGCCTCGACGATCAGGGGAAATCCGCCAAATTTTGAAGCATGGGAACTTGTGAGCGCCTCAGAAGGAAGGGGATACGGAAAAGGTAACGGGAAACATTTTAGCAAAGTTTGAATAAATTTTATTTTTTGACCTGGACAGTTCAGGAATTTTGCCCCACATTTGTGACTGACTCCATTTTTACAATTTCTTGTATTTTCTGAAATTTTTATTTATTTTTTGATATTACACTTGAACATTTATTAATATAACATTTTCTTCTTACTAATTGGAAATTACATTAAATAGTTTCTAATAATCTACATTTATGATAATTATTCAAAATTTGCCTAAATATTAACAAAAAAATAGAGATAAATATTTTTTAAATTGTTAAATTTTGTTTCGGATTATGCTAATGGGTAGCCGTGTAACGTCTTCGCGCGCAGAGCATCAAAAGAAAAATAGTTATAACTTTTGACCTAATGAAGAATACTAACTTTTTTTAAATTACTCGTAACAAAACAGAGAATCTAAATTGCTAAGAAAAAATGCGGAATTCTGACGAGAAAGTTAATTTATTTTTAATTGTTTATAATAATTGTTGCCATTTAACACAAATTTGGCACGACATCAAATTATTTTTTTTTATGCTAAAGCATGGTTATTCTGTACTACTGATACCAAATTTGATCAAAATCGATCGAATAGAAGGGCCAAACTAATGTATTAATAACTTAATACTTTAAAATTGTTTAAACAATAACTCATGAAACAATTTAAAATTTGCAAAACAACTTCAGGACAGTATTTCGGTTTGAAAATACTACAAAAATTTTTATAAGACAAAAAAATATCACCATAAAAAAAGTGGCCCACTTCAGAAATTTTGAGCCTAGAATCTATCATATCCGAATTTATCATAACTGTCAGCCCACCACCTAATTTTTTTTATTGGCTTAGCAATTACTAATAATGTAAAATTATTAATTTTTTAATTATAAACGTAAGATATATATTTATTTATATGTTTAAACATATTCTGTGTAATCTGTTATTTACTGGAATCTGATTGCTAAGAGTCAAACTAACCTTTGATTCTATATTTACAACTTTGTAATTTCTATAATTATTTTTCATCTGTTATGTTTTATTTTCTTCCATAATTGCAATAAACAACATATTAAATAATTAATTAAAACTAATTTTACTGACCGTCTACAACTTTAAAAATAAAATGTCAAATTAGCGTAATAGTGATGTGAACTTCGCAACATATTTTAATTTTCAATATTTGTTTATAACAAAAGGTAGTACTAACTTCATATCACATTAATATTAATTTTTTAATAAACAAAGGGCCCTTGTTATTCTGGTCTTGACACTTTCCCTATCACGTGACTCATGACGTATTTACCTTTGATTGGTTACCTATCATATCCGAATAGTCTCCCATATAATTCGGATAAAATAGGTTCTACTTGGTTCCACTGTATTTAACAATCAGCCGAACGTTCGACTAGGCGACCCACATTGCCGAGTATTAATTCCACCTATACCCATAAATCTCTTAGGCCAGCATCAGATCTCGATTACCCGACAAATCGATGAGAGTAAGTACCCCCACTGATCATCGACGGACTTCGAAGTGATGCCAGGTGGAGAATTCTATACGATTTTCTCCCCTACTTGTGCTCCATGCCCGCGAGTCATGTCGCTTCCCGACGATTGCGCCTTCGCGCTTCTTCCATTTTTGACTGTTCCAGAACTTTCCTGGAACAGGCGAATTTTCCAGAGTCCGCTATATGAGACGTAGTATCTGCTGTGCTATTCTGTAGCACATAAAGGAAACAGTACGCCTCGTTCCTGTAATGTACAGGAGTGTAGCTAGACTTTTTTCATTTAAAGCACAGGGTGTGGACACTTCTGTGTATTGACGTGTCGTATCATACACGTGTCGCCATCTAGCGTGATAAAATCAAAATAAAAAAAAATTGGTAGCGGGAGGAATTGAACTCACGCTTCTTTCTTCCACAGTCTCGTGGAATATCCACGAGGCTATTGGCGCACCTAAGGACTTTTGAATACGCGTTTATGAAGAATGATTAAGAGGAAATATGTCAGCGCCATCTAGAGTACCTGCATTCAGGACCAAACTTTAACACGGTACTCCCACCATCGAAGTGACCACAGCCTGTTACAGCATGCGGTGGATCTCTTCACTCCTTTGCACACACTCTTTTTATGGGAATAATCCAGACAGGTATGGCACCTGGTGACCATTAAAAGCTTTCTTATTGGGCAACTGAGAAAACTAACTTTAACCCTACCCACTTCCTCTAGCCTTGCTGTTTCACCGCGGTCTAAGTCTACTATGGCCATCTTAACGTCTCTTCTGTTCGGTCCTAACACCACAACCTACCTGCTTTTTCCAGTAGTCTGCAAAACCTCCTTGAGAGTAGCTACGACTTCCTTTTTATCCGTCAAACCGTCAAGGTCTCTGGGTTCCAGAGTCAACCTCTGGTCGTCCGTCGCCCTAACGGTTCCTAACCCTTCCACGGCCTCTGAAACCTTCGCCGAGAAAGCTCTCCCCTCTGAACCTCCCCCCAGTTCAGGAGGATGTTCCCGTCTTTCGTCGGCCTTGCATCGACCATTGTCGCCTGATGAGAGCCAGGATCTACTTTGTTTCTGTGCTTGCCCAGGACAAAAGCATATGTCTGTTCTTGACAAACTGGGACCAAGACCGTTGTATTTCTGGCTTTGCCAGATTCAACGGCAATTCTCGGCACCACTTCCTTAGCCTGATTTGACTTCTTGATCTTTAGGACCTTCTTTCTCTCGGCCAAGGTCTCCACCGGCTTTCTTTTCTTGGGCTCCTGTTGCGAAGGAGATCGCTTCTCTGCAGCCCGTTTTTGTCTCTCACATTCCAGGACGAAGTTTCTCGCAGCCATGGCCTGGAAGCGTTCCCTAACATTTCACTTATACTGCCGTCCGTCCTCCGTATCTTGCAAATCTTTATAAAACTGTTTATCTGACTTATCGGCTTCCGCGTGCTCTGCTATTAGTACCGGCAACCAGAACTTAAATCTCTTCGAGCCACTCTGAATGTCGGCCGCGACGTTCTTCTGAACCGTCAGCCTTGCGAGCATCTGGTTCAGCTCCGTCTCCATTTCAAGAAAGATAACATTCTCTTCCTCGCGCAACTTAAAGCACTCTGCCTTATCCGAGCGTGTCACTGAGAACGACAGAGCATCAACCGCCGAGGCCCCCAGCATCAGCAATCGATGCCTACACATTACAGATGCCAAATTGAAAAGCACGTAGGTTGGGTGACGTTCTCACCATCTCCGGTAGCTTTACGGAGGATTTTTTACCCTGATGCCATCCATCAATCGGCACGGTATAAGAACCTTAGATTTAAAGTGTCGTTAGTCAGATGAGACAGACAACCGGTCTATCAGCCGTCATCACTAGATCGAGACTACTCTACACAACTTGGTATACCAAGCCGGCCGGAGTGTTCTATTCCTCCCAGAACTCAAGTCGTCCACAGCTGTCGAGGATAGTTAGCCCCCATTTAAAATCCGAATAAACATCATCTGCACAGGCAGCTGGTGCACCAAGTACAGGTTCTGGGAAAAGCCAAACAGGATAGTTCACTGATGGCGACCGTAGAAAAGTGAAAGTTAAAATAAACTGTAACCAGAATAGACTCAACTTAATAATAATTACAATCATACATTGAAATATTTCTCTAATTACATTTCAAATTTTTATAAATAAGAAAATTGATACAAACAAAGCCAAGATTCGTTTTAAATTAATTTAATTTTTTTTTTGGTAATGACATTATGATATTTTTAATTCTTTAAATTTAGATTTAGATTCATGCTCAGACCGTCTAGTTCATAAACGTCTACCAGTCTGTCTTATATAAGTTCTGTCACAATCTAAACAATCCAATTTATAAACTTCACCTTTGTTGTCTAATTTTTCTAAGGAATCTGTACCTAGTTTAATAAAACAATTAAAAAAAATCATATCTATAAGAGATTATTATGAAAAGGAATCGAAATAATATTTTTTGGAATCTCGTCTTCTAAAAGAGACTTATTATTGTTAAAACATTATTAATCTGAAAAACTCTATTTTTTATCTTTTTGATAATAAATTCCAAAGGATAATTATTTAATAATAAATTTTCTTTAATAATATTTAAATTCTCAACATAAAAATCTTTATTTTGGCTATGTCGCCATCTTTTTTTCTCAAACTCGGTGGAAGGCTTCTCGACCTAAAGTTTTTGAGTTGCTTTTTTAGCTTCTTAATTTTCCGTTTGTATTTGTACGGCGAGCGCTTTCTATGTTGATGCCAATTATCTCGGGATGAATCAGAGTCGTTTAAGCTCATAATTGTGAATTATTAACTCACTTACACTTAACAACAACTAATTTTCGTTAAAAATGCAAATTTGTTTCATGCGAGCGTGTGTAGCAGAACGCACAAAACAAACATAATGACAATAAGGGGGAGAGTGACTTGGACGACACTTAACAATGGCGCCAAAAACTCTAGTCTTTAAAGTTACTGCGCGGAACGAGCAGTACACTGAGAGAATAAGCCTCTGACCAATATCTGGGTTAAGGGGCTCTGAAGAAAACATACAAGATACCGGCGATCACAACCAAACTTCAAGGTTTATTTATATTATTTTATATAAAGACGCTTTAAAATCTAAAAAAAATTACTCTGCACCTCGTACAAATTATATTTTTATATATGAGAGATTCCATACGAAGTGATCAAGGTAAAAAAAATTGTTTGCCAATTATGCTTAAATTCGAAGTATTTATGGTGCATATAGATGGTAATTTTTGGACATTTTTTTTGTCCAATATTTTTTAAGTGGGAGGGGGGGAATGTTTTTAGGTTTTACGGTACAATGCAAATTTTAGTTTTTTTTTCTAGTTAACAATTAGATAAAAAAAATTTGCTACTATCAGTTTCGATAGAGTTTTTCATGGCCTTTCGATTGATGATATGTATTAAAAAAAAAATTCGTTTTGACCAAAAAAAATGTAAATGAAAATTAAATTTGAGTTTTTTTTTATAAAGGACACGATTTTTTTTTTTAAATCGAAGGTGAGGTTTCTTTCAATCAGGATATGTAGATAAAAAGTTAGGCCTTGAATGTTTAAGCCATGAAAATTAGATTTTTGATCGCTGATGCCTCTAGGTCGCGTTGAGTCTGCATCGCTCCTCTCTAAAACTCTAATTTTTATGGCTTAAACATTCAAGGCCTAACTTTTCATCTACATATCCTTATAGAAAAGAACCTCAGCTTTCGATTAAAAAAAAATCGTGTCCTTCATAAAAAAAAAATCAAATTTATTTTGGACTTTCATTTTTTTTGGTAAAAAAAATTTTTTTTAAATACATATCATCAATCGAAAGGTCATGAAAAACTTTATCGAAACTGATAGTAGCAAAATTTTTTTATGTAATTGTTAATTAGAAAAAAAAAAAATACTAAAATTTGCGTTGTACCGTAAAACCCAAAAAAATTCCCTCCTCCCAGTCGGAAAATATTGGACAAAAAAAAATTCCAAAAATTACCATCTATCTATCACTTCATATGGAATCTCTCATATAAAGACGCCTGCTTTAAATCCAAAAGAATCTCTTTATACCACATAAAAATTATATTATTATTATATGTAAAGACAATTTAAATTTTAAAAGATTCTTTTAGTACCTCTAACAATTTTAACAGTTGACTTATATTATTATTATTTTTAATATAAAATTAATTTTAATATTATTAATAATAATATTACTAACACAGAAAAAAATCTTAATATAAAATTATAATCTTTATATTTAAATTTCAAAGGATTTAAGGTATTTCTCCGATGGGCAGTCCCTGGCAAAAGTTAGTATTTCAGTTAATAGCGATTATTAATTAATATAATTTATTTCTTAACTTATTATTGACTATGAATAGTTGATCAGATATCGGCCAATCGTTTTTTAATAAGAATGTTTCAAAAATTAACCAAAGTTGCTAAATTTTTAACGTTTTTTAAAGATACCTCTTTCCGAAGTCTGTATCTTTTCTTACCATTTTTTAAAAAATGGTACAATTTAGGTCAATAATAGCTTATTTTCTTAAGAAAAACAAACTCCACAACTTCACCTCGTCAGATTTTTTAAAAAGTGGATAATTTTTTAAATACATCAATTTGTTTATAAATATATTTCTAAATTTTTCTAAATATTTATAAACAAATCGCTTTATTTAAAAAATGATCCACTTTTTAAAAAAACTGACGAGGTGAAGTTGTAGAGTTTGTTTTTCTCAAGAAAATAAGCTATTATTGACCTAAATTCTGTGGCTGAAAGGCATAACATCATAACTAACATTTTATCGAATTTGAGATAACATCAAATTTGAGTTTATTTAGTAATGTTTTTTAAAGTTCCATAACAGAACAATGATTTAAATGTTTATTTACGCAGAAAATAATTAATAACACAACAGCATAACTGCATTCAAATCGAAAAAAAGAATTGATATTCTTCTTTGAAGCGTTCATATTTTATTAAAATTTATAAACAGATGTAAAATCTACACTAGAAAATAGGATACAATGCCAAATACCAAAAATATTGGTTGGTTTTTCGAATTTTACAAAACCAAGAAAATAAACAAAAACAGGTTTTTCTCAAAACTATGAAAATGCAGTTATGTTATTCTGCCTTTCAGCCACAGAATTGTGCCATTTTTTAAAAAATGGTAAGAAAAGATATAGACTTGTGAAAAAGGTATCTTTAAAAAACGGTGAAAATTTAGCACCTTTTGTTTATTTTTGAAACATTCTTATTAAAAAACTATTGGCCGATATCTGATCAACTATTCATAGTCAATAATAAGTTAAGAAATAAATTATATTAATTAATAATCGTTATTAACTGAAATACTAACTTTTGGCAGGGACTGCCCATCGGAGAAATACCTTAAAAAAAAACAATAATAAAATAAATGATAAACTGATGATCATTTTTAATATTTCAACTTAGATAAGCATTTATTTTATTAATTAATCTAAATTAAGCGAGCATTAGCAAGCGAATTAACATCGCTAGTAAATAATAACGCAAAATACCTTAACCTTAAACTTTACCATTGAAAGTGCAAAATTACTATCTTAATTTTATGTTTCAATATCATATTAGGAGTTAAATATAATTAAAATAATTAAATAAAAAGGAAGCAATGAAATTTAATACATTTTTATTATTACTAAGATATTCGTATTCCATTCGTATTCTATTCGTACAGAAAATCTCGACCAATCAGAAATTCGTAATGGAATTCACGAACAATAAGAAAATTGCTTGTATAGGTAGGAATATCTCAACAGAAAATCTGTACGAATAGCCAAACCTCAATGGAGCGGCTATCCGTACATAAAATTGTTAAAGTCTTTCTTTTTGTGAAAATGACTGTTATACGGGTATCTTTTGGTAAACAACCTCTGTATATGACACAAGAGCCGATTTTCTGTACAAATAAAACACTTTTCTCCGAAAGTAAACTAAAATTTTAATTAAATATTATAAAATTACAAAATTACAAAATAAAAAGTAAAGTAAATATCAAAGATATTATTGACCAATAAGAGGTCACAAAAGGGTCAGAAGTTAATCACAACGGCTGTTCTTTTTTAGGATAGGATTTTATATTCTACATTGATTTGTATCTCGTTGTATTTTATTGTTTAAATAAAAGTTTTATTCACTTCTATTTTTAGCCTTTTATTCCAGTCTTATTCCTTCTCCAATTAATTAACTAAATAAATTTTTCTTTAACTACAACAATGTAAAGACAGCTGTAGTAGAGCTGTACTTGCGGATAGAGATGAATTGTAGTTGAGATGAATTTTGGTCCGTTGGTTTGGAAGCTGAGACATCCTTCTTGAGAAATAAGATTTGATCCGGTGATTGAGTTGAAATTTTCAATGCATTGATTGAGTGTTCTTTGCGCAAGAAACTTAGAATTGGTCCAATGTCGGCCTGGTGATGTGAGTCTGGGTCCAGTATTGGTTGAATGTTGGCTCAGTACTGAGAAGTGTGACTTGAGAACTTTAGTTACAGAGTCGTAAATTCTGTATTGGTTCTTAATCAGATGAGTCTCCGTCCGAATTTGTGGCATCATTTGGAATTGGCAGCGCAGCCAATTTATGAATTGGTCTCTTCAATGTTGAAGTGGCTGTCTTGATGGTAACAACTCTGGTGAGTCCGTCCTGACCGGGGTGAAGTTGTTGAATGCGAGCGAGAGGCCATTTTGTGGGTGGTAGCCTTTCATCAGTGAGCAATACCATTGATCCGATTTGAATCTGATTTGACGGGTGATGCCACTTTGAGATTGATTGTTGCCGTTGCAGGTAGCTTGCAGACCACTTTGTCCAAAAATATTGAGTTCGTTCTTGAATCATTTTCCATCTAGCTGAGCTTGGAATTATTGAGTCTATGAGAGATGGCTCTGGAATTGCTGTGAGTGGTTCCCCGATGAGAAAGTGGCCGGGTGTGAGTGCTGAGAAGTCATCCGGGTCATCTGAGAGCTGTTCCATTGGCCGAGAATTGAGTACGGCTTCGATTTGTACTAGAAGAGTTGTAAATTCTTCAAAGCTTAAAATCATCTCGCCTATCGTTCGCCGAAGATGAAATTTAACCAATTTGACTCCTGCTTCCCACTTTCCACCCATGTGTGGTGCAGCCGGAGGATTGAATTTCCAAGTAGTGCCATCATTGGTTAAGAGGTGAGCTAATTCATTGAATGATTGAGTCCCTGAACGAAAAAGGTTTTTGAGTTCGTTATCTGTTCCTTCAAAATTTTTACCACAATCACTAAATAGAGTTTGGCAGATACCGCGTCTTCCTGTGAATCGTCTAAATGCTGCTATGAATGAGTCCGTTGAGTAGTTCGACACTGCTTTGAGATGAACTGCCGATGTTGAAAAGCAAACGAAGATGCAAATCCATCCCTTTCCTGATCTTACTCCTCTTCCAGTCCAAGCCTTGATTGAAATTGGTCCAGCATAGTCAACTCCTGCGGTGAGTAACGGTCTGGAGGGGGTAAATCTTGATGGTGGCAGTTGTCCCATGAGTTGATGTGCACGCAATCCACGTTGTCGAGCACATTTAACACATTTGAGTATGTATGATTTGACGGATTGTCGCCCACCGATAATCCAAAACCGCTTCCTGATGTGGGACAAGGTAAGTTGAGTGCCACCATGTAGGGTCCTGTTATGAGCTTCTGTGATGATGAGATTCGTAAGTGTTGATTTTCTTTGTAGAATCATTGAATTTTTGTAATCTTCATCAAAATTTGAGCGTTTGAGTCGTCCGCCAACCCTGAGAAGACCTTGATTATCTATATAAGCAGTTAGACGAGTGAGAGGATGAGTAGTAGGAAGTATCCGATCATTGGACATGTTATTCAATTCCATTGAAAAATATGCAGTTTGAGTAGCCCGAACCCAGTAGATGAGTGCTGAATCAAGGTCCCTAGGTGTGATTGGAATAGCCAGGGATGATTGTGGTATATGCTTGAAAGTGTTGATGACCCTGATGCAAATTGAGGTGATCCTTAACAATTTTTTAATAGATGAGTACCACTCAATTAAATTCCAGATTTGAGTGTGAGTGTCTGTTAAGGCAAGTAGTGAGAGCCCTGGCCGTTCTTCATTTTGAGTAGAGTTATCTTCCTTAACTTGAGGAGATGGCCACTTTTCCGATGAGTCTTTTAACCATGGTGGGCCATTCCACCAAAGCTTATGATCCTTCAGTTGAGAGATTGTTAAGCCTCTGGAAGCACAGTCTGCTGGATTTTCTTTACCTTTAATGAATCTCCATTGAGCATGTGGAAGGTGATCTTGAATGAACGAAACTCGGTTTCGTACATAATCTTTCCAGCGTGATGGGTGACTTTGAATCCAGTTTAAAGTCACCTGTGAATCAGTCCACATGATCACTGGTGCATGAATCAAATCCAGAGTAGTTTGAGTGTATTTCATGAGTCGAGTTAACAATTGTGCTGCTGAGAGTTCCAATCTGGGAATAGTGATCCTTTTGAGGGGTGCCACCTTTGTTTTGCTGCAGATAAGTGAAACCTTGGGTTCAGAAGTTGAGTCAACTGTTTTGATGAAGATGACTGCTGCCATTGCGAATTGAGAGGCATCCGCAAAACCATGTAACTCCACTGTTGATGATGGAGTAAGATACAACCAACGTGGAATTGAAATGGTTGATAATTGAGACAATTCTCTCTTGAATTTGAGCCACTTTTGTTTGATTGGTTCCGAAATTGAAGCGTCCCATCCGGTTTTATCGAGCCAGAGTTCCTGTAATAACATTTTGGCACGAATTGTAAAAGGTGAGAGGAATCCGAGTGGGTCAAAGAGTTGAGCAACTTCTGAGAGTATAATCCTTTTAGAAAGTTGATCCGTTTCTTGAGTTAAAGGTTGAGTAACAAATTTGAAGCAGTCATCATGAGTTAACCATGAAAGGCCAAGTACTTTTGTTATATTTTCCTCAAAAGTATGAGCCTTTTGTGATATATTTTCTGGTGAAATGGTTTTGAGCAAATCAGGATTATTGCTCTGCCATTTCGCCAATGGGAAACCCCCACGATTGAGAAGACCAATGAGTTGTTGAGTGATGAGTATTAGTTGATCCAGTTGATCAGATCCACCATAAATATCGTCGACGTACCTTCCATGAGTGAGTGCTGGTATCGCAAGGGGAAAGTCGTGGCCTTCGTCTTCGATTAATTGCAGAATTACTCGAACAGACAAAAATGGTGCCGACTTGGTACCATAACTAACCGTGGTGAGTTGGAATGGAACCTCATTTTGATCCTTATCTATCCACAAGATCCGTTGTAGGTCCCAGTCAAGTGGATGAACCTTGATTTGACGAAACATTTTGGTGATATCAGTTGAGAAGATGTATCTAAACCTCCGGGTCCAAAGTAAAACATCTGAGATATCCTTCTGTAGTTTGGCTCCAGTATGCAAGATGTCGTTGAGAGAATACCCTGAGTTTGTTGAGCAAGATCCATTGAAAACAACTTTTAATTTTGTTGTTGTGCTTTGTTCTCTGAGTACTCCGTGATGTGGTAAATAATAGACTGGTGATGAGTTGTAAGATACTGGTGCACGAATCATATGAGTATCGTTTTCATACTCTTGCAAGAATGAGTGGTATAAGTCTTCATAAATTTTATCCTTTGATATTCTTCTGAGTAAAGATTGAAGACATCGTTGAGCAGTAACATATGAGTCACCAAGATGAGTTGGTGGTGATTTGAGAGGTAGTCGAATTATATACCTTCCTGTTGAGTCTCGTTGGTGAGTAGTTTTAAAATGAGTTTCACACTCCAATTCTTCCGATGTAAGTGAGTCACTGTTGGTGAGTGGTACCTCTTCTTGAATCCAAAATTTTGTGAGTAAATCTTGAAGATCATTAAATTGTGAATTAACTGAAGTGTGAAGAGAATGACTGGGATTGGTCGAGGAGGAATTTGCAGGTCCAATTATCACCCAACCAAAAAATGTATTTTGAGCAGTCAATGATGTGCTCTTTCCTTGAATAAGTCCATGCCTCAGCAATCTTCCATAATACTCAGCTCTAACGAGAATATCAACATTTGAACTGCGAAAATAGTGAGGATCAGCCAGTTGTAATTTTTGAAACTCGGGAATCGGATGAGTAGAAATGGAAATTGAGGGAAGCTTAGAGGATACTTTTGGGAGGATATATGTATTGATTGAAATCGTATTTGCGGAGTGGATTGATTTGAGTTTGAGAGAAACAATTCCTTTAGTGCAGCCTGATGGTATATCTCCAATGCCAATAAGTGGAACGGTTGAGTATTGAGTTGTGAGATTTAATTGAGTAACAATCCGTTCGGAAATGAAGGACAATTCTGAAGCAGAATCCAAGAGAATCCTCACTTGGTGTAAAAGTCCAAAATTGAGTTGTAATAAAGCTTGAGCTGTGGCAAAGAGAACCATGGGTCGAGTATTTAAGGTGTCAGTGCCTTGAGCTGTCAAAACCTTTTGTCAATTCGAGCTGTCCTGCTGATGAGACTGGTCATTAGTTGATTGAGAGGAATCCTTTTGTTGTTGAGAAGTACCTGGAGATTGAGTGTGAATCATTGTATGGTGTTTTCCAGTGCACTCTCTACACCGTTTTGAACTTTGACATGCATTTGCTGAATGATTTCCGAGACAGTTGAAACATAACCTTTGATTGACAACTAATTCTCTTCTTGCTGCTGGTGAGAGATTTCGATATTTTTCACAAACCACGATGAAATGAGAACCGTTGCAACAAGCACATCCAAATCCAAAATTTTTGTGAGACACTGTGAAAACTTTTGCTGGTTTAGATTGAGTTGGTGTTGATTTTGAAGCTGAGTTTCCAGCTGATGATGTCCCTGGTGATGACTTGACAGCTTGTGAGTATTGAGTAGTGTTGAGTTGTATATTTTCCAGTGCTCTGGCTCGACCTGTGAGAAATTTCTTCAAAAATTAATAGGTGGGAGGAGTAGCTTGTGATCCGAGTTTAACCTCCCACGCTTCTCTTGTTTGTGGATCCAATCTACGAGTAAGAAAATGCACCAAAACTAAGTCCCAGTGCTCAGTGGGAGCATCTAGAGAAGCGAGTGTATTCAAAGCTTCTGTTGTTGACGTGAGTAATGAATTGAGATCACTTGCCGACTTGGATGAGATGACAGTTGTGTTGAATAATTTCTCCATTTGCGAAGAAATGAGTAAACGTTTATTTTCATAACGAGAAGTAAGTAATTCCCAAGCCGAAACAAATGAGTCTTCCGAGAGTGGGAGATTTGAGATCAATTGAGCAGCTTCGCCCGTGAGGCTCAACTTCAAATAATGAATTTTTTCGACGCCAGAAATCTCATTATTTTGAGAAATGAGAGAGGAAAATAGATTTCTGAAAGAAATCCAGGATGAGTAGTCACCAGAGAATTTCGGTAACTCAATTTCCGGTAGATGTCTTCGGTTTTGATGAGAAAGTTCCGCTGAGTTGGTTGCTGTTGATTGTGGTGAGTTTGACTGGACTTCAATCTTCTTATTCATTAGCATTTTGGTGTCATTAACCAAAGTGAGTGTCTTCTCAAAATAGTTGTTGACCATGTACTGGTGATCAAAAAAATCTACTGGACAATTATCTCCAATTTGTTGATGATCTCTTGCGAAATCCTGCCAAATGTCATTGAATATTGAGACCGTTGACTTAGCTTCGTTGATGGTGAACTGATTAAATTTTTTCTTTGCTTCGTTGTACATTTTATGTAATAAGTTGTACCGATTATATTGAGTTGATATTTTAAAATTGAATCGCACTTGAGCTTCGCTTTTTGAAAGTTGTTCGTGTTGAGTTTTTTCATGTTTTAACTTCCTCGATGAGTTTTTTGTTGAGTTCCCCTTTGAGTTATCACTAGAAGCATGAACTTGAGCTTTTGTAGGCACCTCTTTTGATTTGGAATTTTCTTTGGTTTGAGTATCACCCTCGCTGTCAGTGTTATCCTCGCTTGTAGGTTCCGATTTGATTGCATCTGGATCGAATGGGCTTGCGTTCGGGTCTAGTTGAGTTTTATCCTTGTGTTCAACGTCTGAATCAGATGGGCTGTCAGAATCGTTGCTCATCTTGACGGGTGGGTGAGAACTGAAGAGAATCGGGGGGCGTGTCGAAATTCTGGCTCGGCGATGTTCGGAAAAGATCGGTGAGTTGACGAAGAGAGCGAGACAAGATGGTCGACACTGAGTTAACGCGCGATTTTCTCTCAGCTAAACTGCGCGCGCACTGAGTCCGCACCACTAACACCGATGCTTTTCACTACCTGTTGTGGCTTGCAAATTTTCTTAATTTTCACTTCACTGACACAATAACTTTATCCGGGTTCGAAGGACCAAATGTTGAGTAATTTTCCTGATGATCAAAGAATTATTGTGGTCAGGAAAGTGAAGAAGAACAATTCTTTTGCCCTTACAAATTTATTCACACACACAGATAAATTTTTACACTGAACACGGCGTGAGACGCCAAAAATTAAATTGAGTAATCCAGATTTATTCTTGGATTCTTAGCCACTTGAACTTAATTTCAAATTATGATTGAGCACACCGTGGTTCGCGATAGTTAAATTGAAGAACAAAATGTTTAACTACTGAATTTGAAAAATGAATAAATTGAGAACTCATGAGTTTAGCGTTACACTACTCGTTCGTACCTCTCAAGCGAGACTCCTTTGGAATTCCGACGCGTAACAGTATCAGTGAGTGTTCGCGCTATAAAAGTGTATATGTGTTGGTAGCGTCTTTCGTGAATTGAGTGTGTATTAGTGTAAATTTGCGCGCCTTTCCGAAATATTAAATGATTTACATATTTATGAATCTGGTATCGAGATTAATAATGGCGCGCGGAATTTTAAAGTGATAATTGTCCAATTAAAGAATTAACAAAAGAAAAAATACTAAACACCCACAGTTAAAAAATAAACTGAGCTTAACCCCTTCATGCCCATGGGACATATATGTCCCACCTACAAAAACCTCAATATCTTCGAAGAAAATGAATATTTTTCATTTAATCTTGGTGCGTTTTCTTCAGAAAGGATGAAGCTTTAAAAATATGTAAACTGGATTAGGCATTAGTTTTCCTATTGTTTAAAAAAAATATAAATAATTGTTAAAATTGACGAATTTTTAAAACATTTTAGATTCGCCTGAAATTTGTTACTTGGGGTTTTTTGGGTTTGTTGATTACGAATCTAAAGTCCGATTTTTGAAATTCAAAATGGCGGACGAATTTTTTGAAATTCCTTGAATTCGCTTGAAACTTGTTACTCAAGGGTTTTAGGGGTCGCTGATTACGCATCCAGTGTTAGTTTTTTAAAAAGAAGTGTTTAAAATCGACTAAAATTGATTACTTGGGGGTTTTGGGGGTCGCTAATTACAAATTTAATATTAGTGTTCTAAAATTCAAAATGGCAGATCCAATATGGAAAAAGTATTTTTCAAAAACTGCTTAGATTCGCTTGAAATTTGGTTGTCGGGGTTTTTTAAAATTGCTGATTACGAATCCGGTGTTAGCTCTTGAAAATTCATGTGTAACTGACTAAAGCCATCAAATCTTTAAAAGGCAGTTGTTTTATTTAAAACTCAAATATTTAGTTACCACAGCCAGGATTTCAAGCAAATCTGAACAGTTTTTAAAAAATTCTTTTTTCATATTGGATCCGACATTTTGAATCTTGGAAAACTGATAATAGATTCGTAATAAGCGCCCCCAAAAATCCCCGATTAACCAATTTTAAGCGATTTTAAACACTTTTTCAAAATTTGTCCGCCATATTGGATCCTCCATTTTGTTGTTAATTTTATTATTAATTTTGCAAATGAACTTTTTCCAGAAAAAAAGTAATTTTAACAGGTATTTTTTCCTGATAGTTTTGATTTTCTTCTAAAAATTCTATATTGTTTAACGTTTTAATGATACTTACATTAATTTTAACACTGTCCATATTGATTAAAAAATAAATCTTTAGTTAGAATAGAAAAGAATTGCAATATAAAAGAAATTATAAATTAAGTTGTTCCGTTTACAAAATTCATATTTTATGCTATCGTCAAGTGGGGCTATTTTGTGCACAAAACCGCTCTTTTTCCACTCTATGCTTTATTAAAATTCAGAATCTGAAAAAATAATGAATTTATGTATTCAGTTTTGTTGTAGACATCCTTCTAAAGGTGTCCTATGAGTTAGCCGACAAGAAAAAATTTTTTGTCTGAGTTATAGAAACTCAAAGCTGTGCACAAAATTAACCCCATGGTGTGGGGCTATTTTGTGCATCAAAGTTTGCTTATTTATAAAGTTGTGTGAAAATTTTTTTTAACGTTTTTGCTGTATGATGTATTATTTCCAGATATTTTAGAATACAATAAAGAAAAACAAAGCCAGAAATATTTTTTTCCTAGGAATTGTTAAACTAATTTGAAACTAAAACTTTAAAATTTCACAAAAAAGTAGATTTACAAGAAAAGGTATTTCTTTAAGAAAATTTTACTTAAAATAACTTCTATTACACTTCTTCAGTTATTTTAAGAGAAAAAGTTTCAAAATTAACTTGAAAAGCATGTAATTATTAATGTTACTTTTTTGAGGTTCTTAAGGCACCTTATGTAAAACTTAAATTTTAAGCTTATTTCTTGTCTTTTATAACAAAAATAAGAAAAAAATGTTTCGGAACGAAATTTTAAAGTAATGTTTACTAACTGCAAAACAAATTATTGAAGAAATCTTGATTTTAAAGAATGCAAAAAATAACCCACCACATCCTGGTTTTTCAGTTTTTTACCATTTTTTTCTTAAAATTGTTACGGTTCCGTTTGGTTATCGATGGTGAGTGGTATTCCTCAACACCATCGATGGGAGCAGGAGAAGGGCTTGTTAATTAAAGATACAGTCGGTTAAGGGAAAATACTGAATAATTTATTTAACTCTAAAAGGAATACATTTAGTTTGGACCTAATAGTTCTTCCAAACTTCTTCGTAGTTTCGGCCCGACATGGGCCATCGGGGATGCTGAGATTATCGGGATAGCAACGTTCTTATCGTTCTCTGTACGTTTTGGTGACGGGGTTGTTTGGAGTGGGGATAATAATTCTATCCCTCCGTTGATCACCGAATCCAGTAGGTCATGGATTCCTTGATCCGTAAGACATTGAATTCCGCGCTCTAATTCGGATAAAGAGCTTGCTGGTCCCGTGTTTTCTTGGGCTATCGGAGATGCTTGCCAATATTCTTTGGAGGCTCGTGGACACTCGTAAACGGGGGGTTTTATACCCGGGCGGAGTGGTTGGACATGTAACGTGGAAAATTTCACCTTCTGGAATATCCGGTGTTAGCTTTACTCTTCTGACTGCCTGAGACGTGGACGAAACCGGTGTTGGGGCCGGAAGGGTGTTGTTGCGAGTACGGGAGTACGGCTGGACTCGTGACACATAGGAGAACTTAGGTTGGGAAATTTTAGAGTGTGAGGGAACAGATGGAGGATATTTTGGTAAGACGACGGGACGTAAAGGACGAACACGGGGTACGTCGAAATTTATCTCCTTCTTGGGCGGAGTGTTGACTGGAGAGGTATTTTCGGGCTCAGAAGAAGGGGATAACGGAATTTGGTTATGAAAGTGGAACGGGAGGGCTACCCAATCACGATGAGGTGGCGAGAGCGGTGGTCCCAAGCGCAGGATCCGATGATTTTCATGAGGAGACAGCGAGTTCGGTATCAACAAGAGATCTTCATGTCCCCGCAGCTTTTTGGAATCCCGTTGTAAGTGGTCGTAATACTTGGGTACCCGGTGGATAATGGTCGATAAGCCACGGAGTCCAAAATCCCCCGTAAGTCGGGAGCACGGTCCTTTAAATCCGGGGCGTATCGGCTGTGTTGCGTATCCAGGTTCGGTCAACACAGGTCGTTGAGCGTACTTTGTAGCACGGACCCTACTCCGGGCGAGATCTCGTTTTTTACCTTGTAGAAAATTAGCAGACGTTGATTAATGGTGGCCTCGGAGGTTTCCTCAGTTATAAGTAAGGAACATGACCTTTCCCGGGGCGAGAAAGACGGCGGACCATTCTCCGGCTGGAGAATACTCCAGCCTCGGTCAGGGAAAAAACACTATGTTCCACGACGAGTGGTATTCGAGGGTAGGTGTCGAGACTGACCGACGAGGAGAATACTCCAGCCCCGGTCAGTGGAAAACGCGAGTTTCGACGGCGAGTGGTGTTCCTCAGCACCGTCGAGGGTAGGGGTCGAGACTGACCGACGAGAATACTCCAGCCCCGGTCAGTGGAAAACACGAGTTTCGACGGTGAGTGGTATTCCTCAGCACCGTCGAGGGTAGGAGACACGACTGGCCGACGAGGAGAATGCTCCAACCTCGGTCAGTGGGAAAGCGAAATGTCAACGGTGAGTGGTATTCCTCAACACCGTTGGCTAGAAGGATTCAGAAAGGTAAAATGAAACTCATCATATAGGCTTGGTTTTAACCTTTATTCCCTTAGGGGGACTTGCCAGCAGATTAGTTCCTTTCGGAAGGGAGTCTGAGGCGCAGACTAAGGATTCTCTTCGAAGGGCCGACTTTTATAGGCGGAAGGGCCTCGGGAGAGAGATCTCGGAGCATGGGGGTAACAGGACGCAGTGGAGAGAGAAAAGTTGCGCTGTTGAATGCGCGTGCGGTTCACGCGTTTCAGTGAGAGCCGTGAGCGGCAGTAGAATAAGGCGTGCGTCAGAGCAGTCAGACTTCGCGGAGTCTGACAGTGAACGCTAGTAGAAAAACCGCTATCGTGGCGTCTTTCCCTCTCCACCGCCTCTCTGGACTTATGCCTCGAGAATTCTCAAAGCGAGCCTTCAACCTGTAAACTGGTCCCTACAAGAAAATGTTCAATAATACAATAATAATAATAATGATAAAAAATAACAATAATTAATAATACTAATAATTCATAGCAGATATAAGCAAGGTTACTAGAGCATAAGTACTAGTATATAAATACTAGAGCCTAAGCATAAGTTTGCAATAGTGTGCGTAACAAAATATGCAATAAAAAGTTAGCGCATCACGTATTTATCATCACAACTAAATGGTCAACAAGTATTATTAATACCTTTAGAAACACTTTTAAACTTTCGGAGATCTGAACAGAATTTCGAGAACTTTGAAATTTTTCTGCTTGATTTTCACGATTTTACGATTTTTTTCTGATTTCTGATAAAGAATTGAGTTAATTCATTTAGTACTCTCTGTAGTCTAGATATCAGTAAATATTTATACCAAGTAGCAAACTTAAACAACTGAATATAAAGATTTTATTCATTAAAAACCTCGCGTGCACAAAATAGCCCCACTTGACGGTATGTCTAAAATGTTTCAGAAAAACTAAGCAATTTTTATCTAAAGCATTATTTATAATTTTCTAATAATACCGGAGAAAAACGTGTGTAAAAAATGATCTGTTTCTGAAAACAGATCCAAATAAGGAAAGAAATAATACAATAAGGGAAAAAATCAATTTAGAATAATTGATACTCCGGTATCTATATAATTGAATCTTTCAACATTTAGAATCTTGTTTCTTTTTTTAAGTAGTATAAATTCTTTTGAAACTATTTCGACAGTTTTTTTTAACTATGTATATTTGTTTACATTAATTTTGGTTACTCAATTAATTGTCATTGTTTTAATACTTCACGATGCCAATCACTGTAGTAGACAGAGAAGCTTTTTGGTAGGTATTTTATATGGGTGTCAGCGAAATAACACTACAGTGTTATCTAAATTTAAATATATATTAAAAAATCAAGTTGTGTAAAATGATAAATATTTTTTATTTAACTGCATACCATTTAAAGCGTAAAAATATATTGTTATAAGATCAGGTAGACAATAGTTAAGATTTACAAAGATTATTTCCTACATTCGTTAACAAAATATCCTTCCAAAATAGCTTTAAAAAATTTAAGACAGGAGCGTGTAGGGTTCATAAAAAAATTCCTATTTTATTGTTTTTTTTCTGTAGACAAAACGCCTAGAAGTCCTTCAATTGTTTGCAATCTGTTAAAGAAACAAATAAATAACATAAAGCTTCTGAATTCAAATGCAACAATGACAATTTTTTTACCTGCTCAGAAGTAGAAGCTAAAACGAAGATGTTTTACATAATCTTTGGTTTCCTAAAAGTAATTGTCGAACCTTTCTGAAGTAGCTCTTAATGTCTGCTTCTTTCAAACAATTATGCTCTATACGAAGTACTCGAAGACTTATTAATGATTCCGAAATAGATGTTGGGAAATATTTGAGATTATTGTTACTTAGATTCATTTCGTCTAGGTTTACTAAGTTATTGAACATGTACTTTGAAATTGATGACAACAAGTTATTACTAACATCCAGAGACCTTAGATTAAACAGTCCCTTAAATAAATAGATTCTTAATGTTTGTAATTTATTATTTGATAGGTTTAGCGTTCTCAAATTTGTTAAATCTTCAAATAAAAACCATGTTAGTTCTTCTATTTGATTTTTTGACAGATCCAGTGAATTTAAATTGACTAATTCTGTAAACATAGAGTTTGGTATTGTCTTTATTTTGTTATTCGATAAGTTTATGAATTCCAGGTTAACTAATCCATTAAATATGCTTTCTTCGAATATTAGGTTTTCGTTACCCTTTATAATGAACTTTTTTAAAAGTAGAGCACACGATGGGTTGCTAGTGTATCCCACAAACAAATGTTCTCCTAGGGATAAATTTTTGTTGTTAGTAATTGAAATTGTTCCTATCTTGCAGGAATAAGCGAATGTGTGTCCCTTTAAAATTACATTAGTGTTGTTAAATACATTCAATACATGCGTATTATATAAAATATTAAAATTCTTATTTGACAGGATAATATCAGAACTGTCAGTAAAGCTCAAACTTGGACTATTTCCAACTTGTGATAATCTATCAATTTTTGCCAAGAGATTGTTATCTTGAATATTGCATTTTGAAAATGTGAAGGATTCTAAAATTATGTTCGGATTTTCGATGGAACGAAGATTGTAGTTAAAATTTGATAAATCCTGATTATCACTGCATTGTAGTAAGAACATGTTGGACATCGGATTAAAAGAAATGTAATAGTTGCCACATATTACGTTTAAATATTCGAATTCTAGGTCCTCGTATGTGTCTTCATAATCTTTTTCAACAGAACATGTGCAATTCGTCAAGTCTGTTGGGCAAGATAATTGCGCCATAACTTGTAAAGTTAAAATTAATACCACATAACATCGAAAGACGATAGACATTTTTGTATTGTTTATTCAGTAGATAATTGCTCGATCTGAAAATATAGAAAGTGAAAACGTTTATTTAGAAATTTACGAATGTTTTTATCCTCCTATCCTATATAAGAAACGAGTACTGAAGGTAAGCATTTAAAGTTCACGGAAAAGCGTTAACAGTTAATGAAAAAGGATACTTTCATTCCTGGTTCCTTGGTTAGAGAGAGAAGGTATTTGTCAAAAGTTTACAAAAAAGAAACTCTCAGCTAATTATACAAATTACCTTAAAATTTACATTTTATTTCTTAAATACAAACAATAGACTACCTGCAGTGTGTCATTATCGTTCGATCAAATCCTTGTATAATGAGGGCTAATGGCTTTAGGAAAAGAGAAAAAAATTTTGAGTTTTAATGAAAAGAGAGAAATTAAATTAAATTCTGAAATTTTACCTCATTATTCAAATATTTTTCAAATTTAAATTTTTCTTTCTAAATACGAACAATAGATTAAATAAGCCCATCGTTTTTCAAGCCAACCCTTGCATAATGAGTGTTATAATTGGTTTTGGAAAAGAGAAAAATTTTTCGAGCTTCAACGAAAAGAGAGATAAATACATTAGTGCGTGGTATAGAAGTGCATGGTAGTGAAAATTATTAAGGGGTCAGTATGGGTTTTTTGTACAAATTTTCAAAGATTTATTTTTTATATTAGAATATATTTTTATAACCCAGTCTTTTTATACATGAAAATTGACATTTAAAAGTCACAAAAAATATTTTTCATTGTTATTTTTGATTGTTTATTTCTGCGAAATAGCTGCTTGAAGTTAAACTTAAATTTTACTGGCCGATACGACATCTCGAGTTTGGATTATCTAAAAACAAAGAATCAAGTATTTTCTTAAAATTTGGATCTGCAGTTATCGCATGAACTAGGATCTTTTAATTCCGATGAAAGAAAACAAAATGTCGGAAGTTTAAATTTTTTAACCCTTTTTTACAACTTACTTTGTTTAAAAAAAAGGTTAAATATCAATTGATTTTTATTATCCTAGTTCATGCTAAAGCAGCACGTGCATACAAGAACCCCTAAAAATTTAAGCTTAATCGGTTCAATAGTTTTTCTTAAATCGTGTCGGCCAGGTCGAAAAACGTTGTTATGAGAAAAACTCGTTAAACATTAGCGCAACCAAGGGCTGCTCGCGCTGTTCACGCAATATAAATATTCTATTGTACTTTTAATTTTTAAGTTAAAAGGACTTAAATACATAAATACTTTTCTCTAACATTGCTGTCTATTATTAAATAATGCATTTTACTAATAATGCTGTAATGAAATTTGTTTAAATAATTTTTTACTGCTATGCTATGCGACTTATGCTTCTGCACTATCGCGTTTTTTAGCATGTTTTTTAACTCTACTACCTATATATTAGTTTTTATCTTATTTCTATAAGTATATGAAATTTATGTTTATGAAAAATAAATTTTTTTAAAAAATAAATCCATACTTAATGGATAGAATGAATTAATGAATAGAACTTGAGTGTGTATAATGTCGAAGCGAATAATGCTAATTATTGTTTATTTTTTATTATGTGTTTAATGTGAAAGTGTATAGTATTAATATGCTTATTGTTTATTGAGAGTTTGTGTTGAATAGTTCTTAATACGGCGAACAAAAAGTGTTTATTAAAGAAATGAACTGAAAGTGATAAATAATAAAGTGACTCTAGTAGTAAATATACAGTAAAAATTAAATGTGAAAAGTGACAGTGATTAAAATAAAAGTGTGCAAAATGTGTTGACTAAAGTACAAATATTTAGAAAGTGTTTAAACTTTTTATTTCCTTCTTATTTTCAATAAAGTTAGTGTTATGAAATGCTAAAAGTGTCCATAAAATGCGATTGTGCATCCATTAAACAAGTGCACTGAGAAAATTATATCTGTAACGATTACAGAACTGCTATGGTACTGCTCGGACAAAAGCCACCTTCAGTAAATAGTAAATAAAATGATCTTATAAAAAAAAGGATTGTCTCATACTATTTAATGTTACAGAAACAAAGAAATTAACGTACGCGTACGTAGTGATAAAATTACAGGACAAAATATACTTAACGAGTATTAAAGAGTCTAAGAAAGACTTATGCTATAACTTTGAAAAAGATATAAACTCACCGTGAAACGTTACAAAACAGTTCTGTAATTTAACCTGTTCACATATCAAAAATTCCTCTTCCAGTTTTTCAGTTGTTCTCTTTCAGTCAATTTATGTACGCAACTTGCACGTAACCTACAATTATTTACTGATACACCCTCCCTCCTGTTGCTTACAAATATATTTTTTTTAACTATTTGAAAACAAATTCGCATGGTGAAAGATTCGAACTTGCGCGACCCGACCCTATCACGAACGCCTTAACGACCACAGCCATCACAGCACATGTCAGTTAGTTTTGACCCGTCTATATGAACTACAACGTCGTGTGTAGCGTCGTCTGTTGCCGAGTGAAGCCGTAAGATGCCAGAAGAAGAAAGTTGCCGAATGTTACCTTCTTTAATGTTGCGTATGTAATGCTTACAAAGCAGTTCTGTAAAATTATCTTGCCTATACTGCACTCTGTGCCTAAAGGAACCTTACAGCTTTATATAATGAGTTTTGTAATAATTTAACTTTCCTTTATGACAGATCACTGTATTTAAAAGTTAATTTTTCCTCTTAATCCTGTAATAATAACAGAACAAAAATTTGATGCGAAGTATAGTACAGCTTATGACAGATTACAGAACGTTTTGTAAAATTAGCAGACATATTCTTAAGAACAACAAGGTTAATAAGTAAATAAAACAGAAATGGTCATTTCGTCCGAGCAGTACAGGTTAGTTCTGTAATCATTACAGATAGAATTTTCTCAGTGTGATTGATAACTGTTTAATAAATAATTTAATTTTGAATGTTTTATAAGTAATAAAGTGATTATAATATTTCTAAAGAGTCGTTACAATGTAAAAAAAGTGTTAATAATATAATTATATACAAGAGGTGATATCAAGATATAAGACAATAACATGAGTCAATAACATGAGACAATGATATGAAATAAACAGATGAGACAATGAGAGAAATGTGGTGAAAATATGAGATAATAGCATGAGACAATGTGATGAGATAAACATGCAAAAGCAGTGAGAGAGATCAAGTAAAGAGATGAGATAATGAGATGAGATAAATAGATATGAGATAAACATATGGGATACAGAAACAAAAAAACATTAGGACTTGAAATATAAAGATACTTTGATGACATGTAGGATAAAGAGGTCATTCTGGAGTTAGATCGTGAGTCATAAAAAATAAGATTCATTTTTGGTTAAGTTTTTTTTGAAATTTGTTTTTGAAAATTGAGTTCCCAGTTGAAGAAGAGATCTTTCAATTTAAATGAGAAAGATTAGGATATTATTCGTAATTCGGAAATGCTAAATGACAATCACATGCATAAGTTTCAGGAATTATTGCAACTTGCATCAGGTGGTAGTTTTCAAAAACAAATTACAGGATATTTAGAAATGTTAGATGAAATAAAAGCAATTATTAAGAATAAATCACATAGTCCAATATTGTTTAGTGGAAATCGACTTTTGGATCACTGGATTTGCACTTACTATGATGGAAATGAACTTTTTGTTTATGATAGTCTTAATAAAGGTTGTTTAAATGAAGATCAAACAGAATATTTATGGAGGTTATATCCATTTAAACCTAATGTAGTTTCTTTAAGAGTACAACAACAACCAAATTTTGTTGATTGTGGTGTATACGCCATTGCGTTTGCTTTTTCTTTATATTTTAATATTAAACTTGAAAATGTTGTATATAATCATGCGTTAATGAGATCTCATTTGTATATGATGTTTGAAAAAAATGTGTCATCTCATTTTCGGATAATTTTACAAAATTGTATAAACTTAGAATTGGCAATATCGAATAAATAAACAATAATTTACATGTAAGGAGTGTAAAAGATGCGACACAGAGGAGCAAATTAGATTATTAAACTAATGACGGCTTTACAGAAATGAAACGAAATAGTAGTAGTCCTTCATTACATACAAAAATAGGACAGAAAAAAGTTGTTAATATTCCTGACGAAGAAACTAAAAAAAGCAGTACTAAATATGAAAAAATGTGTTGTAAAAGACCTAAGTTAAAAGGAGAGATGGGAAAGAGAGACAAATAACAAATATGGAAAGTGTAAATAGTGACAGAATATAAATGTTTGTAAGAAAAAACATGTCGAAAATGCGTCAAATTCTATTGAAGTTGTAAAAGAAGGTAATAATTATAAAATATTAGAAACAATAGTATTAAGAAGATATTTTTCAGCAATTCTAATGAGAAAAGAAGAAAAACGAGAGCAGAATATCAGAAAGAATATAGTGAAATGATGAAATTAAAACGAAAAAAATTAATAACAAAGAAACAGAAATATTAGTTATGGAAGATGTATGTTTAAGTAGTGAAACAGATTTAAATTTTTCTAAAAATAACACATAGATAGTGCTGTTAAAGAAGAAAAGAGAGATAATAATTCTGACAATATAATAATTTCTAGCGATTGTAATGAGACAAGTAAAAAAAGTCGTGCAGAATATCAAAAAATGTTGAAAGTCAGTTAATAAAGTATCTTAAACAAGTAGGAGATAATAAAAATAAGAAATTACAAAGAATAGTGAACCAGACAAAAATTGTTAGCACCTCTAATCAGAAAATTAAAAAAAAGATTTAAGATTGCTGCTAGGATTGCATTCCTAGAGTGTGAGCTACCACACTCGCCTTCGGCTCGTGTTGTAAACCTCGCACTCTACGAATCGCCAAATTACCGCACTTGTATCATAATGTACTATTGTGTGAAGATGTTTAAAAAGTGTTTACGTTTAAAAAGTGCTGTATTAAATGACAGTGGTTGGAAATAATATAAGTTCTTAATTTGTTTGCAATACGTAAAAGTGCTGAATAAAGTTACAATTTATAAGAAGTGTTTGAAACTGAAATTTTTTGTTCGGGAAGTGTAAAAGTGTTAAGTGTATGGGGAAACTGTTTGTGTGAAGATATTTATACGTTTGAAAAGTGGTTCACTATGTAACAGTGATTGAGAAGTGTTTAGAATAAAAATGATTCTGTTCAGTTTTTAATGTGTTTGAAATACGTAAAAGTGCTTAATAAAATTAAAATTCATAAGAAATGTTTGAAAATGAATAATAATGTGGTTGTTGTAGTGCAAAAAATGTTTAAATTAAAAGGTTAATAGTGAAAAGTGAAAAAACTATAGAAAAATAAAGAGTTAAATATAATACAAAGACAAAAAGAGATACAGAGATGAGATAAAGAGATTCAGAGATAAATAAATTAAGAGTTTAAGAGATTATAAGTTAAAGAGATAGAAAGGTAAAAAGATAAAGAAATAAAAAGATAAAGAGAGATATAAAGACAATACCGGGCAAGTGTGAATCGGACTCACGCACAGAGGGTTCAGTACACGAACTTAAAATGGATTGGAAATTTTTTTAACTATGGATTTTTAATGAATTATTTCAATTATTTATTAGATAATTATTATTTGTGCTAAATATAAATGGGAATTATTTAATATATATAATGTTACCCCCACACCTTTCTAATTTTTAAAATTATTTTCGAGAAGTAAAAAACAGCTGATTAAATTTAATTATAATTAAAAAAACCATTTTAAATTGTTAATGTGAAAATTAAGCAATTTTCGTTGATAATCTACATTATTATTCATGCATCCAGCTGTTTATTCAAATGGACATATTCTTGCGGTAACTCAAAAACGATTAAAAAACGATCAACGAAGCGCAAATCATTTTCAAGTTAGTAAAGCCCATTAAAAAGTGATAAAAATAAAAAATAAAAATTTTAATTATCTAAAAACGCCGCGCCGCGCCTTTTTATAGAAAATAAAAATACGCAACTTTTTTTGTTACTTGCACTGTTAAAAATT
Organism: Ganaspis brasiliensis; assembly: GCA_037103525.1. Taxonomy (NCBI): domain Eukaryota; kingdom Metazoa; phylum Arthropoda; class Insecta; order Hymenoptera; family Figitidae; genus Ganaspis; species Ganaspis brasiliensis. Next base: position 1,103,935 of record JAZKLR010000045.1, on the reverse strand, counting down.
TTTCTATTGAACTCCACATACATGTATATGAAATACAATTTAACACACAATTATATTAAATTTAATATACATGTATATTAGAATTCATTCAACGTTATGAGTTCTTAGATACATGAATAGCAAACTTAATACCTATACAGTATATTAAATTTAGAATAATTTATATTAGATTTAATATAATTCTATTTTAAATTGAATTTCATATACATGCATGTGAAGCACAATATATAAATTTTTAACAGTGTTCGTCCTAAAATTTTAAATAACAATTTATAAAATATTTGATCCACTTTTAAAGTGAGATACCGCAAATACATAATGAATAATGTACATTCATTCCTACCTCATCGATCTACAAAACACATCTATGATTTGGTTATGAATACGAAACACCAATATTGAATCTCGGATTATTTTTATAAAAGCAAATCATTTTCCACCACTATTCAACCTTTGCAACACTTAAGTTCTGACTTCTGAGAAGTGAAGATCATTTTGAAGATAAATCCCATCAACTAATGCCGTAGTACTATAACTTGAATCGGTATTGTAGACTTTTAATACTTTAAAGTTTCAAATTTTAAGCTCAAGTCGAATTAGCCGAATTCCTCAATTTTTAACAACAGGAATTGATGTAAGACACGAATGAAACCGCGATAAATAATTTGTAAAAATTTAGATTCTGATAGCTACGATTATATTCGCAACGATTAAAACCCCACAGAATTTAGATTTTAAATACAACTGAAGATATTGTGAAACCAAATAACAGATGTACCAAAATCGGTAAGGAAGATCAATTATAACTATTATTAATTTTCTGCTTCTGTGAGTACGAGATCGAGCGCGCACAGGTGTGCGCGTGCTTACGTCTTACTTAGTAAATTGTTAATCATAAAATATTTGTTTTATTTAGTGATATAATAAAGTAAATGATTTTTGGTGCATAAAGAAATAAGTATTTTTAAATGTGAAATAAAATAAGGATTTTTTTATAAATACTAACAGAAATGTTTGTATGATCCGAACATGTAGATTTGTTTGTTTCAATAGATAAGGTGATTTAGAACCTCAAAACACTTGTACAAAAAGTGTATGTTTTTGTTTGTATTTATTGCATTAAGGTAAAAGTCCCAATTATGGGACGCCCTTTCAGGTACTTTTTGATATTTAGTTCATTTCAACAATTATTTTAAGAAAATAATACCTCTTTTTTATTCGAAGGAGGTATATTTCTAGTTGTAAAAACAGTAACTAAAAACTTATTTTAAACTATAGAAAAGCAAATATTGATAAAACAGTGTACTAAAAATTTATACCTTTTATGAGACATTATTTTTAAGATGCACCTGTGTCCCATGATTTTTTACCCTGTTTATGGGACAAAGATTAAATTGTTATAAAAATAAATTGTAAAATATAATTATCATGGTATTTGGTTAATATCAATAAAATAAGATACCAATAATTATTATATTTTGTGTAAAATTTCGTTAATTTCCAGATTACAAATTACTTAAATAGTTTATAGAATGAAGAATGAACTAGTGTACATAACTAGTGTTATAACCAGAAATAAAAAGTAAACAAAATTATGAAAATCCAACAAAATTCTGGAATTTTTAAGTTCTTTTTCTTTAAGCAAGAAAAAATTCTTTTTAAACCTCTTATTAAAGCCTGTGATTTAGTAATAAATTAAACCCTAACTTAACATTTGTAGGTCCTATGTTATCAAACAGAATTGTTTTATTTTTAACTTTTAAAGAATTTAAAGGTGATTTCTTTTATAAACAAAAAGATTCAAAGACAAAAAATGTGATTAATTTTTATAAACAAATATAAAAAATATAGTAAATGTCATGTGAGAATAAAACTTTTACGTTTCATATGTTAGATTAAGTTGATTATTTTCATTTTTTATAACGTATAATAACTTATTTATTATGTTTCTTGATTTAGAATAGTAAATATAAGTTCTGTTCAATGATGATTTGTATACAAATTTTTAATAATATTATACAAATAATCCATAAAGAGCGTGTCTCATAAATTATTGGCACAAATTTTAAAAGGTGAACTTTGTTACGGGACAAGGCAATTGACTGTCCCATAAATACGTGCACTTTGGAATTTATGAACCTATTAAGAGACATAGATTTATTATAAAAATGTATTGATTTTATGTATTACAAGTTTTTAAACCAAATCTAGAGTAAAAAATTGATCGTTGGATGATTTATACATATAAAAATAATTTTTTTATTTTTTCAAAAAGTATAACTTATTTTTCAAATTCTGGAATGGGGTCAGAATTTCTCAAACGGATCACCTAAACAAAAAAAAACAATTTTTATTTCCCACCGAAAAATACTTTTTTTACTTCTTATAGGGTCAAAAAAAGGGTCTTAAATTTTTAGGCCAAAAAATTTTTTTTCTTATTGTTATTAACAATTTAATTTTTTTGGTACACTGCAAAAACAAGGTGTCTTAAAGTGGACAAAAATGTCTTAAATTAAGATACTTTTGGTGTCTAAGACACGAAAAATGTCTTAATTTAAGTCATTTTTGAACAATTTAAGACACCTGTTTTTGCAGTGTAGTCTTTAATAAAAAAATGTTTTTCTCAAGATCTAATTGACTGATTTGAAAATTAAAAAAAGTGTTTTCTTTGTCATGAAATGCAGGATTTAAAAATATTGAGGAATTTTATTTTTAATAGTTTTTTATATTATTTATTTATAAAATGTTAATAACAAATGGTGTTCTCCATGTCCTGGAGAAAAAGGAAAAATTGTCTTTTATTACTTACACATCTCTGAGTTTAAAACAGTTAAGAAAAAAATGTACATCAATTATAAAAAAAGATATTAAATAATAACTGTAGCAAAATTATACACGACGTTGAACGTTAGTAGCCACGCTTTCGCAACAGGAGTTGAACGTTGTGACTCGTCTTGCCACAGTTATTATTTAATATCTTTTTTCGTAATTAAAACACATTTTTTTCTCAATAGTTTTAAACTCAGGGATGTGTGAGTAATAAAAGAAAATTTTTTCTTTTTTTCTTTGACATGAAGAACACTATTTGTTATTGACATTTTATAAATTAATAATATTAAAAACTTCTAAAAAATAAAATTATTAATAAAATTAGGAAAAAAAACATTCTGGCCTAAAAATTTTACACTCTTTTTTCGACCCTATGAAGAGTGAAAAAAGTCATTTTTTCACAAAAATTTTTTTGTCCAGGTGATCCGTTTGAGAAATTCTGACCCTATGAGGATTTGAAAACAAAGATGATTAGAAAACAAAAAGAAACTTTATCATTAAAAAAAAATTTAAATAAAAAATGTTTCTCCTTTTTCAGATTCGAACGTTAAGACACATCAAGCCGTAACTAATAGAAGTGTAATTAATGTCACAAATTATCTCTATTCGTACAAATTGAACGTCGGGTTAAGAATATCAATCTTTCTCTTTTTTGTAGGTTCGGAGACATGCAGACACAGTAAATCACAGGAAATGCGGCACGTAACTCTACAATCTTATTATTTTTGTTTACGTAAGACTACAGTTTATCGCTCGCGAATGAAATAATCACTAAAATGACTCAGTTTTGTGGAGTAGAAGTTTGTTTGTTTGTTTTTTTTTTTTTGGTCCAGATATACTACTGTGAAGGAATTGCGAAAATTTTCGTTGGTTTAATACATCTAACTTTTTCAAAATTTAAATAAGACGGGCTAGATTAGTAATAAATTTAGTTTTCCGAAAGCTCAGTTTTAATTTTTTTTTATTTTTTAAAAGCTTGGGATTTTTGAAAAATGTCACAATAAAGAAACACTGATTGTGGAATGTTAACTCTAAAATGTGGAATCTGGGAAGTGGAACCTAAGTCGTAGAATGCGGAACATAGAATCCAGAAAGTGGAATCTAGAACATTAAATCCGAGATGTGAAATCTAGTAAGTGAAATCTTAAATCTGAAGTCTATAATTCGGGAAGCAGAAAACGGAATGTAGAATCCGAAAAGTAGAATCTGGAATTTTTAATCTAATATTTGGAAACTATAACGTGAAATCCAGGTCTTGTATGTTCTCTGTATTTTGTTTCATGTAATCAATTTAATGTGATTAAATCAATTTAAGCTAATTTAATTAATTTATTTTTTATTAAATTAATATTTTAATATTTAATTTTAATATTTTTCTAGATTTATTTTTTAAAAATATTAAATTCAAATAAAAGAAACTTATAAGGTTTGCCTCGAATAAAAAATCAGCTGCACTCTTAATTATTTTTCTCATTTGTTATTTCTGACACAATTGCATAATTTGATGTACCTAATGTCCAAGACCGTATTTTACGTAATTACCGTAATAACTAATTAACAAAAGTTGTTACTAAAAGTAGTTTTCTCACTGGCGGATAAGTGAACTTTCACGAAAAGATATTTCTGCTGCGCATTTCCGGCAAAAATATATTCCTGCTAATTCATAAAAGTCGAGTTCGCGGACAATAATTTATTATTTGGCACACTTCCCAGGTAACAGAAATGAAAATGTAAAAAAAAAATTTAAAAGATGTCGGAAAAATCAGAAAACCTTTTCTGGTTGCAGAAAAAGCGTTGCGATAAAAATGTCAAATGACTGACGCTCTTTATAACAAAAAATTTCTTCAACATTAATTCACAACTCACAATTATTAATATAAAAAATAAATGTATTTTTATTTTTATATTCAAATTTATTTAGTTTTTTTACGTTTATATTCTTAGTTATATATTTTCATATTTACGTTTTGAAATGTATATATATATATCATTAAAAAATAATGATTTGCAATTTTAATCTACTACAATAACAGTATATCAAAGTTATTTATACGCTGTCAGTATTAATTGAATAATAAAATGCTTTTTCTGCTTGGAAATTCGATTTCAGGAAGATTTTTTACAAAATTTGAATTTCCCTTTAGTGGTAAATTCCTGTTATACTAAAACAACGCTTATCAGATTGTATCCCAACGTTTTTGGTATCTGACATGTATGATTCATCAGTTTTCGATCCTAATTGGAAAATAGTTATCTCTGACTCTTGTTCTTTATTTTCAGCAATCGCTATAGTGACAGGAAATTCATTTTTGATCACTGACTATAAAATATGAAGTTGACGTTAAAATGAAAATCAATTTGTTATTTAGGACACTGAAATAATTTTGATTAAAAAAATGAAAAAAAAAAAATTGTTTTATCATTAGACTTTATAGAACTTCAAAATGGCGACTTTTGTATACAAAATTGAAAAATTTATTATATCTTGGGACTAACTTTATCTTTTCGATTAAAATAATTGATCTGTGTACTGGGAATCTTGAAGTCGCTGCTTACGGATTCGTTAATGATTTTTTGAAATTCAAAATGGCGGATCCAATATGGCGAACTGAGTTACAAAATGTTCTTTATATTTCTCTAAAAGACGATGGATATTTATAATAAAATTCTGAAGCTCTTTTGAAGGTATTTTTGAGAATATACTAAAAATTATTTTTTAAAATTCTAAAAAAAATTATAAATATTTAAGTGATTACCTAATAATTTTACGAAATATTTCACTTTGTCATCGTAATAACGTTATTATTATTTATTTATTATCTATAAGTTTCTGTTTTAATGATTTTGTTTTTTTCTAGTCGTTTTTATTTATTTATTGTATTTCAATCGATTAGATCACTGATTATTATTAATTCTGTAATAGCTAATTACTAAATCTATTGTTAGTTTTATTCTGCACTTTTCAGTTAAGAAGAAAAATTTTATAGTTTTTGACCTATATATACCTATTTGTTATTTTTTTTAGTTTCTAGTTATTTATTACTTTTTGAATTGTTCTTATGTAATGTTTATATTTATTCTAATTATTTCTTGTTTACTTTTCAGTTTCATTGTTCAGTTAATACTGTTTTTAGATTGCTAGTTATTTTTTAACTATGTCTAGTTAATTATCTTCTTTCATTGATTTTTCTAATTTCGATATTTTTTTCTTTAATTTATATTTCAAAATTGACAAAACTCGATAAAACTCATTACGAATTTATCTAAACTTTACTTTGTGTTAGTGTTAGTCAATACAATCCATGTTCAATCGTCCAAGTTTAATAGACACAAATTACAATTCAGTGTATTTAGAATCAATTCAGAATGTAATTAATCCTCTACTCGTAATTAAACTCAAACTTTAACGTATTCAAAATTTGTTAATTACTAATTTATTTCTATTGTTTCCATCTTTCATTGATTCAAACTTCTAATAAAATTTATAAATCGTCCGAAAAACATCCATTAATCGCTACTTTTTTTTTATTTCAATTTTGGCTACACGAATTTAAGAATGTTTATACCTTCAAGCGGTTCTCATTCTATTGGACCATAATAGTCAATATTTTTTTAATTTCATTTCTTCTTATAATTTATTGTCTAAATAGTATTTTGTAGTTAAAATCATTACACAAACGAATTTTATTAAAAAAAAAAAAATTTTCCGTTGAAAATTTCAAGCTATTAAAATTTCTTCTTCCTGATTATTTCAAAAAAGTGAAGAATTACTAAACTTAATAACATTTTCTTTGCAACGGTACGGTAAATTAATTTAATATTGTTGTAAAAGTTGTATTATATTACAGTTTACAATATATTAATTAGTTTTTATAAAAAATTTGTAGAACCGTGTTTTTTTAATTAATTAAAATATTGTCATTTTGCGTGTTTTGTTACTGTTTCCATGTAAAAGTCCCAACTTTATAAATTTATATCTTAAAAACAGAACGGTAAAATTCAATAAAATTGTAACAGTATATGTAAAGTAATGCATTTAATGTGTCATTAAAATTTTATAAGAATTTGCAGAAATTGGTTTTTTGGATAAACCTCCTTAATTCGATCAAAATTCTAATTAATTTAAGTATAAATTTATATTTTTATTTTATTTCCACCAATCTAAAGAATTATTATTTACTACAATTTACTACAATTGTCATTACTATTATTGTTTTTATAATCGTCGTTGTTTATATTTTCATTTGTAAATTTTGAAAGAAAACACTTATTATTATTATTATTATTACCTTTATTAAATGCAAATTGTAAACTGCACACATTTCACTTAAAGAGTAAATTAAGTTTGTTACTTGTTTCGGAACTGAAGAAGAGGAAATTATAAAAACATAGCGGACACTGTGATTTCACTTTTAGTCTTTTCACCTGGTTAAAAATGAACAAGGTTTAGTGTGGCAAATCTATGTCTTTTTAGTTGCTAACTTGCTGGGTGTGGGTTCATCGACAGACATGAATCTCAAGAAGCCAGTCATTAATGCAAAGCGTGATTCTAAAGAGCCCAATTAGTATCGAAGGCCCTTCAGCCATTCTCACCATTCACTCAAGCCAGCTCAAATTGGCTGGCCTCTGAAAACAAATCTCATTCAGATTTCAGACTCTCTTTACATAAATGACCCTTATTCACGTAAATCTACCTTTTTCATTTTATTAATGAAAAAAGCCGGCATATTCTTATTGAATATGCCGGCTTTTTTAGATGTGGAAAATAATGCTATATATAGCTGAAATTACGCTTCGTTTAAATCTATACGCAGTTTATTCTTATTACGTACAAACACTTTTTTTCATTACCTTTTCCTTTTTTCAAAACAGCAAGACGGTGAAAAATATAAGAGCAGTTTAAATGAAAAATCGAAGTCTGGAATTTTGTTGAAAGAGGTAAAAGGTTTTGTTTGGAATTTATATTAAAGTGATGAAAAAAAATTTTGCAATTTTAGACAATTTCGATTTTATTGATAATAAATTGATTTAATATTTTTAGGGCTTAATGATACAGTTTTAGTTGTGGAAAAGAATGTTTAAATTAAAAAATTTTTAATAAAAAAATTGTTAAGATTAGTTTATTTTTCTGGTCAAGAATTTTTTTTTTAGTTATTTACCATGCAGGAGATTACCGATATTTAATATTTAAATTTTCGCGCACAAATAAGAGTGCCATCTATTTTACAATATTTTATAATATTTTACAGCGACTAGATCAGAGAAACAATTTGATTAAAATTTTTCTTTTTTCATTACTTCTACTATTTGTTGCTAATTTAACAATTTAATTTATTTGTTAATTTAATTTAATTTAATTAATTTAACAATTTTCTTCGTTATGTTTAATTTTAATTAATTATTCTGCATGTAAAATTGACCCCCACATTCAAAGAATTTGAGTATTTTTGAAAGTCCTGATACATTATAAAAATAGTATACGTAGCTCCCCACTTCTGAAAAATCAAAATATTTCTAGATTTGTGAGTGGTTTTAAAAGAGCTCTAAAATTACTCGTAGTTTTTACAAATGTGTTTTTGCTCAATTCAGGATAAAAAATTTGCTAAAAAAAATTTTTATCTCCCCTTTTCTTCTCTTGTGGAAAATTAAAAACAATATAATTAGTTCTAAAGGTCTTTAAGCCTGAAACGTAAAAGAAAATAAACTTCGCAGAATAAGAAAGTTTTTATTACCCCCCCCCCCCCGCAAAAAATTATTAACACAAACCAATGTTCAAATAACCTTCAAAAATTTTAAAGAAGTAGAAAAAGCAAATTTCAAAGTCCCGCAGTTATTTTATTTTTAACTTTAAACTTGAAAGTGCAGAATTTGTTTTTTATATATTACTTTTGTCATTTTGCAATTATTATTTTCAATTTGTTATCATTTTTATAATTTCTAAATTAATTTCTTACATTTTCAAATATATGTCTCAATTCTTAATTATTATGTTAAATTTCCATTTCTTCTTATTATTTTGTAATTATTTTCTCAATCTTTTAATATTTTCATTATTTTTCAATTAATTTCCTAAATTTTCTGTTAATATCTTAAATTTACATTATTGACATCAGTTTTCCATGTTTTAAACAATTTTTCAATTATTTTCATTTGCTTAAAAATAAATTCTGCAAATTTTCTGTTATTTTCAATTTCTATTAAACTTCTATTATTTTTTAAATTCTAATTATTTTCATTATTTTGGCATAATTTTTAAAAATTTCAACTATTTTCATCAATTTTCCATTATTTCTGCAATTTTTTAAATACTCTTTTTAATTAAACATTTTTAAGTAATTATGTAATTATTTTATTTTTTAAACATATATTCTATGATTTTTTCAATTATTTGTCTCAAATTTTATTTGCTGTTTTCAATTTTAAATTTTCAAATTAATTTCATCATATTTAAATTTTTTTACTCAATCTTACATTATTTTATGCTAATTTAATTTTTTTTTTTTAATTTTCAATTAATTTAACCATTTTTTCAATTATTTCCCTTGATGCTGAATTATTCTCATTTTCTAAAATTATTTTCCAAGATTTTTAATTATTTTTCTAAAATTTCAATTATTTTCTACTATATTTAATTATTTTCATTTGTTTTTATAATTTCCAAAATTTTTTATTAATTATCGCAAATTTTAATTGTTTTTAGCTTTCTTTAATTTTTTCCTCTTAATTTTAGTTTTTTCAATTCGGTAATGTTTTCAATTATTTCACTAAATGTCATTTTTTTTACAACTCATGTACCAACTTATGTTTGTATCACATTTCAATTATTTTTTTTTAAGTTTAAAAATTAAAATCATTTTTCATTTTTTTTAATTATTTTATAATTTTTAAAAGTTTAAACTAGCTTATCTGACATTTCAATTATTTTATTCAATTTTGAATTATTTATATTATTTTCTTTAATTTTCAATTACTTTCGTTCTTTTTCATAATTTCCAAAAAGTTTTGAATTATTTTTCTTTAATTAAAACTTATTCTTTTCAATTTTAAATTATGCTTATCTTTTTTACTTAATTTTTTTAAATTTTTAATTATTTTCTTTTTTTTAATGAACTTCTAAAAAATTATAAGTAATTTTTTTATATTTTCTATAACTTTCCTTTATGTAAAATATATTGTGTAATTTTTTCAATTATTTTCTCTAATTTTTCATTATTCAATTTTTTTCAAGTTATTTGGAAGACCTTCAAGTAATTAATCTCAAATTTAAATTATTTTCTTTATTATGAGAAACAGTTCTATGATATTTTAAATTACTTTTCCAATTTATAATTGACTTCATTATTTTTGTTCCATTAACTAGCAAAATTTGCAATTATTTTGTTTAATTTCAATTATTTTTTGCAATTCTTTTTTAATTTTAAAATTTTGTTAATTTTGTCCTAAATAAATATTTATTTTATTTATTTATTTATATAAATTTATTTTTAAATATTATTATTATATTTATTTTATTTTTTTTAAAGGTCCATTAGGATTGACCAAGGGAATTGCCCCACTTTGCCCCTTAGCAATTACGCCACTGTGGTTGGAAGGATCTGGATCGAAAACGAAAGTTACAGTTTGCGTCTTTTTAGGGTTTCGTGGTTCGGGACCAAAATCCTTATAGTGAGACTTTGTCGTCCGTCCGTCCATCCTCCACAGCCAAAAGCTGTCAATTTTAGGTTGAGAGAGAGAGAAAGAGAGAGAGAGAGAGAGAGAGAGAGAGAGAGAGAGAGAGAGAGAGAGAGAGAGAGAGAGAGAGAGAGAGAGAGAGGGAGATAGGGAGAGACAGAGATATGTGAGTTACCGGAGGTTACTGCGAGTTACGTAAGTAACCATATAAGTTACCGTGAGTCACGTAAGTTACCGTTGAAGGTACCGCAAATTACGCAAGTTACTGAGAGCTACCTAGGTTACCGTGAGTTACTCAAGTTACCGCGAGTTACGTAAGTTACGTAAGTTGCCGAGAGTTACGTAATTCCGTGAGTTACGTAAGTTATTGTGAGTTACGTAAGTTATCGTTAAAGTTACCGCGAGTTACGTAAGTTGTTGGCGTTACCGCAAGTCACGTAAGTCACCGTAAGATACGTAAGTTATCGTAAAAGTTACATTGAGATACGTAACTTACCGCGAGATACTTAAGTTGTTTGAGTTGTGGTAAGCTACATAAGTTACGGAGATTACCGCAAGTTAGGTAAGTTAAGGTAAGTTTACGATATTGAGACTTTTATCGTACGTCTGTCTGTCCGTTCGTCGTTCACAACCAATAGCAGTCAATTTGCTGTTGTGTGTGAGAGAGAGGTTGATAGTGAAAGACAGAGGCAGAGATTATCGATTATCGATAAAAAAGTTTTTCTAGTAGTGTATGAGAGAGAAATAGAGATTAAGAGAAAGCAACGAAACCCTCGATTGTAGGCGCATTGCGCTTGCTTTCTGTGCTATTTATTTACTCTTGTTAACATTATTATTTTCAACTTTTTTTTCAGTTTCGTTTGATTAATAATTTTATAACTTTTCTTAAATATTGTTTTTTAAAAAGCTCACTAAATTGTTACTTAAGAATAAAAATTCATTTGTATTTGGCAAGAAATATTTTAACTAATGGATTTTTTTGATTTTTCTATTATAACAATATAACCTCATCTCCTGAAATTATCTGCGTAAAAAAGTGAAAAGTAGATTAAATTTAATGCCGTGTATTAATAAATACAATTATTTAATTCCACTGACAAATTTTGTTTTTAAGTAAATTATTATAAATTGAATTTCTTGTTTCTAAACATTTAGAATATTTTCAACTGTTAGCTGCGATTTAAAGATACTAAATTTGGGTATTAATAATTTTGCTATCCCGGAAATTGAAGCAATTTATTTTTTAATTTTGATCATTTGTTAAATAATAGTCTCGGAATTTTTTTTGAAAAAGATCTGAACAAAATAAATTAATTATTACAGTCAAGAAAACACTAGGATTTATGAACACGAGTAATAATTCTTTTTAAATATTTGTTTATTCGACGCAAAATTGAAAAAGATGGAAAAAATAACATATTTCCCTTCCATTTCAGATGATTAATCACAGGAAAATTCTAGAAACGATTAAGATTCCTCGCTCTGCCGAAAGTTACATCCGCGAAATACTTTAAGATCCCGGAAAAGTTTCGGAATCACTTCCTGGTTGTGGATCGAAAGTCGTTCGGAAGTCGTTGTCGTTTCTCGAGGCGAACTTGGAATCGCTGGAACTTTTGAAGGGGCGTAGGTTTTCTTAGAAATTTTCAGTGCTAAGTCTTGAACAGAAGGAGAAATTGGCTTCCAGTCAGGAAACAAAAGAAGAAAAGGAAAAGAGCAAGAGTCAGAGAAGAAAGGAGAAGAAATAGCCGTTTATGGTGTTGTGCCTCTATGCAAAAGTTTTTATTAGGTGAAATATACAAAGTGACGCAGCTGCACATAACTGAATCTCATTTTTTTCTTTTCCTTTTTTTTGGTCTGCCTCGCATTTCTTCGTGTCATTTTATAAACAAATAAAACGGGAAAGCCTGCATTTCGAGGCTCTTTTTATCGGGGGAGTATTATTTTCCTCATTAGTGATGCGTGAAGATGAAAAATTTTAATCCTTGGACGAAAGGGGAGCTCTATCTTACCACCAACCTGTAAAAGATAAATTGACAAAATTTAATAAACTTGAAGCATAAAATAGCAGGAAATTAAGTACCTAAACATAATAGAGTATTTAACAAAATAAAGAAAGAGCAGAAAAAATAATTACTACCTTTGCGAAACGTAATAGAAAATGTTAAAGAAAATTTTAATCCGGTTAAAAACAGCATTATCGAGAGTTTCAGTTTCGTCATGGAATCACGAACCAAATGTCGGTTTTAACGGGATTACATTGGATTTTTATTTTTTAATCGCACCAGTGCTGAATTATCTGCAGTGACTTGACACGATCGTAAACCAATTTCCCGAGTGCGCGTTCATTACACTTTATCCATCAAAATGGCAACATTTTCAATAAATATCTCTCGGCGCTTTTCACAGAAAAGTGTGAACAGAAGCGAAAGTGTAACTCTGTTACAAAATGCTGATACAAAAATTTTCGGCAATGTCGCACAATAAATTTTAGGGATATGTTTCCGAAAATTTTGTACCTTTTATATTTGATTTACTGATTAGGAAAATCGATTTGAACTTATCACTTTTAGATTAAAAATTCCATTAAAATTTATATTTTTGGATTTTTTTTTTAAATAAAAAAAATATGCGATAACGCTTTAAACAAAAGTTGTTGGTCTCATTGAAATACACATTTTATGTCCTATTCATTGTTTATAATAACCGATTAGTTTACGAGAAATATGTCATCATAGAAATATTTTAAAATGTGGGAAAGTCAGAAGATGATTGTATAGAATAGTTACCGAACGGCCTTTAGCCGCTTAGTAACGTCATACTACTATTAGAGCGTAGGCACTACCCAGCATTATTATGATTTCGTTTTTGTCACTTTTCTCGAAAACTAATCACTTCTAGCAAAAAATGGAAAACACTTAAAATGTGCATTGAAACAAGATCTAAAACTTTTTCCTTAAGCATTTTTTGATATTTTTTATATCTAACGAGATAAAAGCGAAATAAATAAATATTTCCGAAATTTTTTAAATTTTTAACAGAGTTGAGGGTGAAATTTAATGTTTGCGTTAAAACAAGTATCTTACCACTGCCACCTCCGGATTTCCATCCGCCTCCGCCGCCGCCAGACCAACCGCCGCCACCACCAGACCAGCCTCCACTGCCTCCACCTAATTTCCAGCCGCCACCTCCGCCGCTAGGCCAGCCGCCGCCACCGCCGGACCATCCACCGCCTCCGGATTTCCAGCCGCCACCTCCGCCGCCGCCGGACCATCCACCCCCTCCAGATTTCCAGCCGCCCCCACCTCCACTTGGCCATCCGCCGCCACCTCCACTTACTGTTATCACTTTAATAATTTTACCACCCCCATTGTTCCAGCCTCCCCCGCCGCCGCTCCAACCTCCCCCTCCCCCACCTCCATTCCATCCGCTACCGCCTCCGCCGCCGCTCCAACCTGATTTCCATCCACTGCCGCCGCCGCCACCTCCCGACCATCCACTGCTTATGTAACCTCCTGCAATAAATTGAAATTTTTAATCTCCTCGTTTATGGGCTTTTGCGTAAAACCAGTATGTCTAAAATCACTTAGCACTTGTCTGTCAGTCTATCACTCCAGTCCATAATTGTCTAATAAATATTACTGATTACAGAAATGTTTAGAGTTTCATTATTTAGCAATTTGTGGCTTTTCGTCATTTAAAATTATTCTGCAGTAGTTGTAAAAACTTTAATGTGAATTTTTATTATAATTGCAAATCACTTAGTTTAATGGAAATAAGGAGAATGCAAATTTACTTTTGTCAACGTTTTTTCATTAATAATAATTAATAATAATAATCGCAAACTTCATTCTTTCATTCTTTCATTCTGTCCACACCTGAAGTTTGGCACAATAGATGTTTTTTGTTTTAAATCAATAACTTTTGAAAAAATGTATTTTTATATTAATTATACGATTTCTAATTTTATTTATTTAATTATTAATTCTCCTGAATCTAAAATTTAAATGAATTGACAAATTTATATATTTTATTTTTAATAATAATAATGTATTACAATACAAACGTGTCTTATTTAAATCTAATTTACATGAATATTTTTCATAATAATATTTTATTCTGTTAATTACTTATACAATATAAATAAGAATGAAGAATGAAATATCATGATGTAATTGGAAGAAAGCGGGCACAGTTTTCAAATATTTTTTATGACTTTTAAATACTTTTTTTATAATTTATTCCTCTTTTAATCATTTTATTTTTTTTTTAATTTAAAACTTTCTTCCCTATTTTAAATAAAAATAAGTACCAAATTAAATTTCACCAAATAAATGTTGTATTTTTTATCTCAAAATGTTTATTTTTTTATTGGTAAATTATTAAACTTATTTAATTTCTAATTTTATTATAGGTCTGAAATTGGGATCAATTATAATTTTAATCAGTTCAATTGGAAGAACAAAAAAAAAAGATTGACTGAAATATAGTCCAAGCCTGTCAGGCTAAAAATTTATTAAAATCTTAATCAAGGATCCCAAAACTTTTATACAAAAAACACTAATACTCGTTTTAATAAAATCAAGTTTAGAATTTTTAATTTAATTTAATTTGTAAAGGTAGAAGATTGGAATAATTGTTCCCACCATTAAGGATTGAAATAAAAATGAGTTATAAATCTTAAAACTTTGGTTATATTTCAATTTTGATCAATTGAAATTTGAAATAAATTCAATTTGAATCGATAGAAGTTGGGAATTTTTAAATTTGGAAAAATAAAAAATATTGATGGAAATTTTGAAGAATGGTTTGTTATTTATTGAATTTCGTAAAGAAATTTTAAGAATAAGGAATTCTTATTATCAAAAGATGCTTGGAATAAATCAAGTTTGCATAGAAGTTTAAATATATTTTGTTAAAAAAACTATTAAAAAAGAAATATTCTTACTTTTTGAAACATACTCTAAAATTTTTTTTTTTTAACTGGGGGAAGAAAATCTTATTTATTTTTCTTAAATTTCATTCTATTTATTAATTTGTAACAAATTTTAATAAATCAAAATTCATTCACACATATAGATGTTTTTTTTGTTTTAAATCAATAGTTTTTGAAAAAATGTCTTTTTATATATGATTTCCAATTTTACTTATTTATTTATTACATCTCCGGAATTTAAAATTTAAAAATTAAGTAATAAATTTATATTTTATTTTTAACAATTGTGTATTAAAATATAAATGCGTGTTTTACTTAAATCTACTTTACAGTTTTGAATAAAGATTGACAACACTTTAAACATAATATGTAAATTAATGAAAAAATATGTATAAATAATTTGAAATAATTTATTGTTTCCAATATATTCGACGATTTAATTATAATTTTATGGAATACAACATAAATAAGAATAAGAATTAGATATCATGAAATTAAATTGAAGAAAGCGAGCACAGTTTTCTAATATTTTTTAAGGCTTTTTAAATATCGTCTTTATAATTTATTCCTATTTTTTGGTAGACTTATATTTGTTAAACTAAATATATTTAATTCGGTTGATATAAAAATTTCTTAAAATTATAAGCGTAGAAGTTTAAATTGAATGATATTTATATTTTTAAACATTAAGATTTTAAATTGTTTCAAATAATTCTTAGAAAAAGAAGTCTGCTTCAATAAAAATATTTAGAATCGATAAATTCAAGTAATAGTTGATTAAAGTTTGAATTAAATATAAGTTCGAATCGATTTGAAATTTTCAAATTTCTATAAGTTGAAATTAATAGTTTTTAAATTTACAAATGATTTCAGGTTCCCTTGTTTCCAATTTTTTAAAATATTTTTAGACTTCAATAGTGGAAATTGTAATCATAAAGTTTGGATTGATTTAAGTTTTGATACTGTAATACACATTTTTTATAATTTGAAGATTTTAATATTGGTTGCAGTTTGAAATTCGTAATTTAAATATGCATTGTTAAATTAAAAAATATTCATAAGTTTATAATAATTTCAATATGAATTGATTAAAACTTTAACTATTCAATGTTTTAAATAATAATTGAAGTTTATTATTATTCAAATTTGAATAATTGATAATCATTCCTATATATCTCATTTTAAGACACTTTTTGCGCCTCAGATACAATAAATATACCATATTATCATAGTTTAAAATACTTCCAAGACACTTGTTTTTAGAGTGTACTAATTAAAATTTGAAACAATTGAAATACGTATTAATTAAATCAAGTTTAAAAATTTTAATTTAATTTAATTTGTAAAAGTAAAAGATTGAAATAAAATAAAATGAACTTATTTTTATTTTAATTCCTAATGGTGGGAACAAAAATTATTTCAATCTTTCAATTTCACAAATTACTTTGGTTATATTGCAATTTTGATTATAATTGAAGTTTGAAATAATTTAAATTTAAATTATTAGAAATTGGGAATTTTTTAGTATGGGAAAATTAAAATTTATATTAACGGAAATTTTTGAGAATGGTTCGTTACTAATCAAATTTCGTATTGTTTAAAGAAAATTTTAAAATAAAGATTTCATATCAATAGAAGTTTAAAATAAATGAAATTTATATAGAAAATTGTAATAACTGTATTAATAAAAAATATTTTGTTCGAAAGCTATTTAAAAAAATATTCTTACTTTTTGTAACGCACTATACTTAAAAACTTTTTATTTTAACTTAGCAACAAATCGGAGTTATTCTCTAAAATTTCTTTGTATTTATTAGTTTATAACACATTTTAATAAATAAAAATTAGTTCATAAAATTTAATTTAATAGTATAATTAATTTAATCTAAATAAGTTTAGTTTGTTTTTTGTATTAAAACTATACTAGTCAATGAAGAATGTAATTCTCGCGCGCTTGAGCGCGCGTATTTTTGGCTAGTAATAATTAATAATAATAATCGCAAACTTCATTCTTTCATTCTTTCATTCTGTCCACACCTGAAGTTTGGCACCATAGATGTTTTTTGTTTTAAATCAATAACTTTTGAAAAAATGTATTTTTATATTAATTATAAGATTTCTAATTTTATTTATTTAATTATTGATTCTCCTGAATCTAAATTGTAAATCATTTGACAAATATTTATAGTTTATTTTCAATAATATAATAATAATGTATTGCAATACAAACGTGTTTTATTTAAAGCTACTTTACAGATTTTAATAAAGATTCAAAAAATTTTAAACTTAATATGAAAATTAATGAATATTTAATGTTATAATTTATAATAATATACCTATGAATAATTTTCATAATAATATTTCGTTTTTTAATTACTTCTAAAAAAGACAATATAAATAAGAATAAAGAATGAAATATCATGATATAATTAGCAAAAAGCGAGCACTGTTTTCAAATATTTTTTAAGATTTTTAAATACCTTCTTCATAATTTGTTCCTCTTTTAATCATTTTTTTTTAATTTGAAATCTTCTTCTCTATTTTAAATAAAAATAAGTACCAAATTAAATTTCTCCAAATAAATGTTGTATTTTTATCTCAAAATGCTTATTTTTTATTGATGAATTATTAAACTTATTTAATTTCTAATTTTATTATAGGTTTCAAATTAGGATCAATTATAATTTTAATCAGTTCAATTGTAAAAACAAAAAATAAGATTGACTGAAATATAGTTTTCACTATATTATAGATTTGCCAAGCCCGTCAGGCTAAAAATTCATTAAAATTAAGATCAAGATCCCAAAATTTTCACAAAAAAAGCGCTGATCACAAAAATCAAGTACTTAAAATAATTTCATAAAATTAAAGAAAAGTAACTATTTATTAATAGAAGTTTGAATTAATAAAAGAATTTAGAATCGATAAATTGAAATATCAATTGATTTGAATTATATTAAAGTTTGGATCGATTTAAAATTTCCTAATTTCTTTAAATTCTTATAATTATATGGGTTTAAGTTTGAACATCTAAAATATAAATTGTGAGAATTTGCAAATATTTAAAGTTCATAATAATTCTAGCATGAATTAATCAAATTCGAACAATTAAAAGTTTTAAGTAATTTAAGTTTAATATTACTAAAATTTTAAAAATTCATACTTCTTATACTAATTATTAAAGTTTGAAGCAATTAAAATTCGTATTGATAAAATCAAGTTTAAAATTTTTAATTTAATTTAATTTGTAAAGGTGAAAGATTGGAAAAATTGTTACCTTGGATTAAATTAAAAATGAGTTATAAATTTTAAAACATTAGTTATATTTCAATTTTGATTAATTCAAGTTTGAAATATTTTCAATTTGAATTGATAGAAGTTGGGAATTTTTTAATTTAGAAGAATGAAAAAATATTGATAAAAATTTTAAAGAATAGTTTGTTATTAATTGAATTGTGTAAAAAAATTAAAAATAAGGAATTCTTATTATCAAAAGATGTTTGGAATAAATTAAGTTTGCATAAAAGTTTAAATATATTTTGTTCACAACACTATTAAAAGAGAAATATTATTACCTTTTGTAACATACAATAAATTTTTTTATTTTTAACTGGGGAAGAAAATTTAATTTATTTTTTAAAATTTCTTTCTATTTATTAATTTGTAACAAATTTTAATAAATCAAAATTAATTCACAAAATTAAATCTGATAATATATAATTATTTTATCTAAATAAGTTTATAGTTTATTTTTTGCATTTAAACTATATACTAGCCAATAAAATACGCGCGTTTTTTTTTTTGCTAAGTAATAATAATAATGGCAAACTTTATTCATTTTAAATTAAGTAATAAATTTATATTTCATTTTTAACAATAGTGTATTAAAATATAAATGCGTGTTTTACTTTAATATACTTTACAGTTTTTAATAAAGATTGAAAACACTTTAAACATAATATGAAAATTAATGAAAAAATATGTAGATATAAATAATTTAAAATAATTTAATGTTTCCAATATATTCGACGATTTAATTATAATTTTATTGAATACAACATAAATAAGAATAGAAATGAATATTATAAAATTAAATTGAAGAAAGCGAGCACAGTTTTTCAATATTTTTTAAGGCTTTTAAATGCCGTCTTTATAATTTACTGCTTTTTTTGGTAGACTTAGGTACATTTGTTAAACTAAATATATTTTCGGTTGATATAAAAATTCCTGAAAATTTTAAGCGTAGAAGTTTAAATTGAATGATATTTAAATTTTTGGAAATTAAGATTTTAAATTGTTTCAAATAATTCTTAGGAAAAGAAGTCTGCATCAATAAAAAATTTAGAATCGGTAAATTCAAGTATTAATTTATTAAAGTTTGGATTAAATATAAGTTTGAATCTATTTGAAATTTCCAAATTTTTATAAGTTGAAATTAATAGTTTTTATATTTGCAAATGATTTCAGGCTCCATTGTTTCGAATTTTTTAAAATATTTTTAGACTTGAATAGTAGAAATTGTAATCATAAAGTTTTGATTAATTTAAGTTTTAATATTATAATACACATTTTTTATAATTTGAAGATTTTAATATTGGCTAAAGTTTGAAATTCCTAATTTAAATATGCATTGTTAAAATTAAAAAAATATTTATAGGTTTATAATAATTTTAACATGAATTGATTGAAGCTTGAACCATTAAAAGTTTGAAATAATAATTGAAGTTTATTATTATTCAAATTTGAATAATTTATAATTCTTACATATCTTATTTTAATACACTTTTTGAACCTCAGATACAATAAAGATACCATAATATCATAGTTTAAGACACTTTCGAGACACTTGTTTTTAGAGTAAACTAATTAAAATTTGAAACAATTTGCATTCATATTAATAAAATCAAGTTTAAAATGTTTAATATAATTTAATTTGTAAAAGTTAAAGATGTAAATAAAATAAAATGAACTCATTTTTATTTTAATTTCTAAAAAACACTAATTATTTCAATCTTTCACTTTTACAAATTGAATTAAATTAAAAATCTTAAACTTGATTTATAAATCTTAAAACTTTGGTTACCTATATCACAATGAATTTTGATTATAATTGAAGTTTGAAATAATTTTAATTAATAGAAGTTGAGAATTTTTTAATTTGGAAAAATTAAAATTTATATCGATAGAAATTTTTGAGAATGGTTTGTTACTAATCGAATTTCGTATTGTTTAAAGAAACTTAAAAAATAAAGATTTCATATCAATAGAAGTTTGGAATAAAATAAATTTGCATAGAAAATTGTATTAATAAAAAATATTTTGTTCAAAAAACTATTTAAAAAAATATTCTAATTTTTTGTAACGTACTATGGAAACTTTTTAATTTTAACTTAGGAAGAAAATCGGAGTTATTCTCTAAAATTTCTTTGTGTTTGTTAATTTATAGCACATTTTAATAAATAAAAATAATTGACAAAATTTAATTTGATAGTATAATTAATTTAATCTAAATAAGTTCAGTTTATTTTTGTATTGAAACCATTGAAAAACGTAATTCTCGCGCGCTTTAGCGCGCGTATTTTTGGCTAGTTAAATAATAATAATCTCCGTAAACTCCTGAAGTTAGTTAGTATGTATTTATATTTATTCATCTTTTTCTGTCCATGTCTTAAAGTCTGAAGTGAAGTTAGTTAGTATTAATATTTATTCATCTTTTTCTGTCCACGTTTTAAAATCCAGAGTGAAGTTAGTCCCTGTTATTTTATTTTGTTGTCCTGGTTTTTAATTGTCATTTGTGTGTAAAAAAAAGTTTCAAAAAATGCTTTAAAAATTTATTATGGTTTGTGAAGAAGTTTAAAATATATCCTACACATGCAATTAATTTTCTTAATTTTCAGTTATAATCTCAAATTTAGATTATTGTCATCAATTTTACATTACATAACGATTTTTTAATTACTTTCTTTTGCTAAAAAATAAATTTTGCAATTTTTCTTGATTTTAACCAATTTATAATTATATTCATTATTTTGTCATTACTTTTAAAAATTTCAATTATTTATCCAATATTGCAATTATTTTCATCAACTTTCGTTATTTCTGTGATTTTTTAATTATTCTCTTTAAATTAATTTTTTTAAGTAATTTTGTAATTATTTTTTTTTTTAAACATATACTCTATTTTTTCAGTTATTTCTCTCAACTTTTATTGAATGTTTTCAAATTTTCATATAATTTTTTCATAAGATTTTTAAGTATTTTTCTGAAAATTCAAATATTTTCTCAATTTCTAATTATTTTCATTTGTTAGAATTTCAATTTTTTTTATTAATTATCCTAAACAATTATTTTTATCTTCCTTCCAAACTTTTCTTCAATTTTTAGTTTTTCTCATTTTATAAGATTAATTTCTAAAATTTTTTCAAGTAATTTTCTCAAATTTCTATTATTTTCTTCAATTTATAATTATTTTTATTTGTTTTCATAATTTCCAAAAATTTTAATTGTAAATTTCAATTATTTTTAGCATTCTTCCAGTCTTTTCTCCAATTTTTAGTTATATTCATTTTCTAAAATTATTTTCTAAGATTTTTAAGAATTTTTCTAAAATTTCAATTGTTTTCTTCAATTTTTAATTATTTTTATTTGTTTTCATAATTTCAAAATTTGTTTATTAATTATCATAAATTTCAATTACTTTTAGCTTATTTCTTCAATTCTTTTCTCCAATTTTTAGTTATTTTCTTTTTTTTAATTAATTTATAAGATCTTCATGTATTTTTTCCAATTTCAATTATTTTTTCTTTATTTAAAAAAAATTCTGTAGTTTTTTCCAATATCACACTTAAATGTCATTTATTTTTTACAACTTATCATTGTTTGTATCATATTTTAATTATTTTCGTCAAGTTTCAAAATTTAAAAACATTTTTCAATTATTTTCCAAAATTTATTTCCTTCAATTTTCAATTATTTCATTATTTATATTATTTTTTTATATTACTTTCTTCAATTTTCAATTACTTTCGTTCTTCGTCTCGTTCTTTTTCAAAATTGCCAAAAAGTTTTTACTTATTTCTCTTTAATTAAAACTTGCTCTGTTCAATTTTAAATTATTTTTATCTTTTTTTATTTATTTTCTCTAATTTTTAATTATTTTCTTTTAATTCAATGAACTTCTGAAAGTTTTTAGTATTTTTTTCAAATTTTGTTTAACTTTCCTTTATTTAAAATATTTTATGTAATTTGTTTAATTATTTTCTCAAATTTTAATTATTTTTTTTAATTTTAATTTATTTATCTCAATTTTTAACCATGTTTTTCCAATTTTCAATTATTTTCTTTAATTTTGTATTATTCATTTTTTTTCGCAAGTATTTTTTTCAACTTTAAATTATTTTCTTTATGTTTAAAATATTTTTATGGTTGTTTAAATTACTTTCCCCAATTTTTAATTGATTTCAGTTTTTTTTCAATTAATTTGCATAATTTGCAATTATTTTGTTTAATTTCAATTTTTTTTTGCAATTCTTTTTAATTCTAAAAAATTATAAATGTCCTAAGTGAATATTTATTTTATTTATATTAATTGATTTTAAATATTATATTTAAAATATTTTTTTTCTTATTAGATAAATAGTATTTACCGGTTTTTTATATTTATTATTGTATTTTATAATTTATAAAACGTATGAAAAACTAATCGCGCGCTTGCGCGCGTTTTTTTTTTGCTAGTAACAATAATAATGAGCGAATTAAAAAAAATGAGCGTATTTTGTATATTGTATGACAAACATCTTGAGTTCTTTTTTGGAAAATGACTAATTGAAAATTTATTGGGCTTTGAACCGCTGATTATGCGGATTGAAAATTTTGATATTTTTTACTATTTTTCGATAAACAGTCTACAAATTTAATTTATTTTAATATTTATGGAGATGTTGTTTAAAAAAGCTTAAAAATTTAGAAATTTCACTCGGTTCATAAAATCCTAAATTCTCTAAAATTGTAAACTTACTTTGGAATAGTACAGGTTGTAGAGATTTTTTTTTTTTTTGTGAATACTATTTCCTTATGTTTTTAAGATCGCTTTAAAAGGTTCAGTGCTCTAAATATTCTTCAACCACCAGAAATTCAAATGTGGCAACTTTTTTGATTTCAAAACATTGACAATTTTTGTTGACAAACTTTTTAAACCAAGACGTTATTTAAGTAATAAATAAAATGGTACAAAATGGCACAAACAGTTTGGATATTAAAAATGTGCATTAATTATTACATCAAATTCAAGAGGCAAATTTTGAATTTTCAATTCTTTTGATCCGAAATCAGCTTTTATGAAATTACTAATAACAAATAATAATTGAATTGAAAAACAAATTGTAAAAGATTATTCATTAAAATAGTGAATATTATTCAGAAATAAATTAAATAACTTAAAAATACTAATATCAATATACTAATATCTGGTAAAATTGATAAATAATTAAAAAACTATACTTGAGAAGGAATGATTGTATTAAAAAAAAAACCTACAAATTATGAAATCAATCTAAAATTTCAAAAAAATATCTAAAAAAAAGTTAAAAGCTTGCTACATCATTATTTACTACATTTTACATTGTATTAAAAAAAAACCTACAAAATATGAAATCATTCTATAAAATGACATAATAGAAAATTTAAAAAAAATATCTAAAAAAAGTTATGAAATAGTTAAAAGTAGAAAAAATATCATAAAATGAGTCGAAAAACTAAAAAATTATGAAAATTACTTTAAATTGAAAAAAATTACATGATAATAGGAAAATAGTAACTAGAATTAAGAAGACAAGAAGAAAATGACAAAAGTAGCTAAAAAGGCATTAATAAAGAAAAAATTTACAAAAATTCGAAGGAAATACAAAAAAAATTTAAATTTAGAAAATAGCTTGAAACTGTCTATATAAACTTGTAAAAACAACTTGAAAATAAAAGATTAATAATAATCTTTACATGATTTATAATATTTTGGAATATTAAATACTTCAAAATAAGGAACGGAAACTGATAATTAAAATAAAAAGTCTTGTGTGTCAATTTTACAATGTCATAAGTGCAAAATTTTGGGTTTTCCAACCTCAACTATTTGTAGTGATCCAACCTAGACAACTATCACATAATATTGAATATACAGGTGCTTACCCAATATAACAATATTAATAATATTATTAACATTAATGGTAATAATAATAATAACAATATTATTAATAATGATATGAAAAATTATAATAATAGTAAAAATGTAAATAAATATAAATAAGTGTAAATAATAACAAAATTTTAAAAAGTGAATTTATTGTAAACTGTTTACAATAAATAATTAAGGTAAACTAAAATTTTTTATATTCTAAAAAAATCCAGAAACAATAAAAAAATGTTTGAAACTTGTGACAATTTTGTTAAAAATAAAGAAATTTTCCGAGAACTAGACAAAAAATAAAGGGAGTTATGAAATTTATTAAAATTGTAAATTAAGGAAAAATGTCAAAAAATAGTATTAAAAAAAGCTAAAAACTTAATAAGTTTGAAATGCGGGAAAATTAGCAAAATATCTGGAAATTGTAGAAATGCCTAGCGGTGATTAAAATTATAAAAATTAAGAAATTATTTAAAATAAAGTAAAAAGTGCTGAAAAACAAGAAAAGAGGAATAAGATTTAAGAAAACTTTTGAAAAGTTAACTTGTTGATTAAAAATGGTGGTAATAACACAGCACCACAAAAAGAAAAAATTTTTTTTGTTAGAAAAACAAAAACACACTAGTCTATTCATACATATTTTTTTAGCTGAATCCGAGTCTAAAGTCAGAATTGTTAGATTGATTCTACGTTTTGACATAATCTGAAAAAAAATTTAAAAACACAAATCAAAACGAAAAAAAAAATTGTTTTGGCCAAGACACTACGCTAGAGTATTCCAACGTATTTCTCTTTGCTGAATCTGAATCCAAAGTCAGAATAATCAAATTGCCTAAATTTTTTTTGGTATTTTCAAAAAACTGCGTAAAACTTCAAAAAATTAAAAAAAAATGTTTTCTTTGACGGAACAATATCCTAGTGTTTTTCTAAGTATTTTTCTCCTCTGAATCAGAATCCAAAGTTAAAATTGTCAGATTGGTTTAACTTTTTGAGATAATCTCAAAAAACTGATCAAAAACACGAAATAATCGCTTCTTTTAGATTATCTAAAAATTGTACCTAATTTGATCATTTTGACTTTAGATTCGGGTTCAGCGTAAAAACAAACGTAAAAATACACTAGCATATTGTTCTGGACAAAAAAATTTTGTTTTTGTTTTGATTTGTGTTTTTACATTTTTTTTTTGTGAATATCTCAAAAAGGAGAACCAATCTAGCATTTCTGACTTTAGATTCGGATTCAGCGAATAAAAATACATAGAAAAAGACTAGTGTAGTGTCTCGGACAAAAAAAAAATTTTTTTTGTGAGACTGGTAATTGTAACATACGAAAATTATTGAAGAAATGTATTATGAGAAACAAAAGAGAAATTTTAAGTTATTGCTATGTAAACTAAAGAACTGAAAATTATCATAATAATTTAAAATAAAGAAATTATTCTTAATGGTAAAATGCAACTAACAAGAAGGTAAAAAAACATCTTAAGTTATATTTATTATAATAACTGAAAAATGTTTTAAAAAAAGTAAAAAACTAAAATCGTGGAATGTAGCCAAAAAAATTTTAAAAATTAAAAAATTTAAATAAAAGTGTAAAACTCAAATTATGAAGATAATCTAAAAACTGTAAATCGCAGTTCATTATAAACAAAATCACCAAAGAATTTGAGAAAAATTACGAAATAGTAGGTAAGATAAAAAAACAAAGAATTAAATTATGTAAATATTAATTTAAATAAATTAAAAACAAATAATAAATTAATTTATTATTTGTTGTAGTACAAAATTATTAAAATAAACAAAAGAAATGGTTTTTTACGTTTAGGCAACGTATCACAAAAGTGGTTAATTTTGTAGCCAGATACGAGTTAGATTATGTCACGCAAAATTATAGTAATAATTACCATATGTAGATGCGGCAGTTGCCAGTAGAATCGTGAGCACGAACACCTAAAACGAGAAATTCACTGATAAACCAATTCCAAAAATGAACTTGTTTACGACGAACTTTAAATTAAAAATGATCAATTGAACGAAAGGTAAATAAAAACAGAATATTAAAAAAGTCACTATGGTAACCGGGCACAATGTTTACGTACCTTCATGATGAAGTGTTTGATGCCCCACAACCAAGCCTGATCGTCTTTTATAGCTACTGCCTTTCTTTTTAAATCCCCGCCTTTCTTCTTTGATATGAAACAAGCTCCTGCAGCCGAACCACCACCTTCTTTTAAACCCCGATTTATGAAAAGCCTTGTAATCTACTTCTAAACTTCGATTATTATTTCTTTATTATAATCAAAGTGTAAACTTTTAACCTTTTACTTACTTTTCCATTTCACATTATACATTCTTTATGTTATGGACATGTGGTAATGGCAATATATTAAAGTCATAATTTCCTCAATTACTTCAATATTTGCTAAAATCGAGACGTTTATGTTGAATTAAGCGAAACTTTATCTCAATTAGAACTATTTTCTGGTATAGAAAATGTTGAGGAATTATTTTACGATTTAGAAATTTCAAAATTATTTTCACGGATTTGTATTTAATGGAAGATAAATAAAGTTTCTTTCAACAGTAATATTGCAAGTGGAATTAAAAAAAAGTTAATTATGAGTATGAATATAATTTAACCCATAACACCCATGCTTAGGGAAAACTTGATATCAAAAAAGTGAAAACGGAAAAGATGACCGTGTACCAAAAGTTTGGTTTTTGACATTAAAAATTGTTTAAGAAATAATTTGTTGAAACAACTTGTTACAAACTAACAGAAAAAACTAAAAATTATTAAAAATAAACAGTGCCGTTCGATTGTATGCGAAAAATTACTCTAGTAAAACATGTTTGACATTTTTAAATTCTTTACTCTATTTGTTATAGTTAATCAATAAACAATAACAATGATCTTGAATTTATATTTGTTTATAGTATTAAATTTGTATACTTAATAATCATACTGAAAATTATAACATCTCTAAATCCGAATTAGTTAAAAATTACTAATTTGAAAACAAAAAGTCAGTTAATAATTCAAATAGTTATATTTCTCTCCAAAAATTTTTAAAATCAGAAATCAAAACAAAACAAAAATTTTTTGTCCAGAACAATATGCTAGTGTATTCTCACGTGTTTTCTCCGATGAATCCAAATCCGAGCTCAAGATAACCAGATTGGCTAAAATTTTTGAGATATTATCAAAAAAGCAATTTTTTCGTGTTTTCACTGTAAAAACAAGTGCTTATTTTAAGACATTTTTGTCCTCACTTTTAAGATGTTTTAAGGTATCTTAATTTTTAACCAATGAGAAAGGATCTTTCAAAATTATTAACCAATGAAATAGCTTGAAATAACCGTAAGACGCTTTCTTAATGTCTTGTGTCTTAAAATAAGACACTTAGAAGACAGCAGTTTTTGCAGTGTTTGAGCAGTTTTTTGAGATTTTCTAAAAAGTTTTAACCAATCGAATCGATTGGTTAAAAATAGGTAAGAATACATAGTGTAGTGTTCCGAAAGAAAAGAAAAAAACTTTTTTTTGTTATGATTTGTGTTTTTTAATTTTTCCTGACATCTCAAAATACTAGTGTAGTGTTTCGGATAAAAGAATTTTTTTTTGGGGTTGTATAATTATAGTTATTTTTAACTAATTTATATTTAGAGATACAAGAATTTTATGATAATCTATTAGTAATAATGAATATAATCATAATTCATAAATACATATATATGTATAATAGAATGATTTAAGAATCGTTTTACGTATTAATTAGTTAAATGCGAATCATGTTTTACAAATAAAGCGTGCAGGATGACACCTCTCTGTTATACATAATGCAGAAAAGGGGTCATGAACTAATGAAATTACATTCGATTGTAATCTAATCGAAAATCAAATCACAGTAAGTGTCTGATTAGCATGTATAGCCAATCGAACCTCGTTATTTAGAGTGCCCGCCCAATTAAGTTGGGGTTGTTTTAAAAATTAAATTACACTGATTTTTATTTCTCCCTAACAGAGTTTTCAATATTTTTAATTTTTTAATTTATTTTTAATTTTTGTGAAATTTTTAGTGCAAATAATATTTTTTCACATTTTTATTAAAGCTTTTTCATGTATGGAATTATTTTTCTGGTCTTACTAAATAACAGTTATAAACTTACATTTATTTTTGAAATAAAAATAAACCGAGACTCAGGAAAAATTTGTCAATTTGTTATTTTGATTGATTTACTGACTGCTGTTTGTTGATATTCCATAAAAAAGTAAATAATAATTTTTTTTTTTTAATATTATTCTTTTTTTATAAATAATTTGCATACACTTTTTTACACTGAATTCGAACTTTTTATTTAAATTTATTATTCCGAAAGCTATTTTTCAAATAACTGTACGTACTTTGCAAGCATTTAAGTTGAAAATTTAGAAAATATTTTGTTCTTGCGTCTTTTGTGTGAATTAAAAAGCGAAAAATCTAAACAATTTTGAACTACTTTCAAATAATTTTGAATTTGTTCCAAATGTAGTTTCCAACTTGTTTCAAACAGTTCGAAACTAGTTTTAAATAGTTTTCAACCAGTTTCAGACAATTAAAAACTAGTCCCAAACTAGTTTAAAACTGATTCAAATGTGTTTCAAACGGTTTCGAACTAGCTTCAATTAATTGTAAACTAGTTCTAAAGAGATCTGGAATATTTTCAAATTATTCTGAACTAGTTCTAAAAACTTGAAAACAGTTTTGAATTAGTTCCAAAAAGTTCCAAACTTGTTTTAAACAGATCGAAACAAGTTTTAGATACTCAAACTAGTTTTAAACAAATTTAAACTGGTTTTAGCCAGTTATGAACTAATTTAAAATGGTTTCGAACCAGTTACAAACTATTAACTAAATAGTTTCAACCAGTTTTGAACTAGTTTAACGCAATTTGGAACTAGCGGTAGACGGTTAATAACTAGTTCTAATTAGCTCAGAACTAGTTCCAAACTGTTCAGAAATGGTTCCAGTCAGTTTCGAACTAGGTTTAAACAATTTGAAACTAGGTCAAAATGGTTTAAAGCTAGCTCTACTATTTCTATGCAGTTTCGAAATAACTTCAATTAGTTTTTCATTACTCCCAAGAGTTATATTTAATTGGTTTAAAGTATTTTCAAACTAGATTCAAATTGTTGTAAATTAATTTTAAATATCTTTGAACTAGTCAGAAACAGTTTCAAACTATATGTGAGAGAAAAAATTCAATCCATGGAAGGTCGTAAAATACATAAAACACGTAGAATAGGTTTTTAATGT
Organism: Ganaspis brasiliensis; assembly: GCA_037103525.1. Classification (NCBI taxonomy): domain Eukaryota; kingdom Metazoa; phylum Arthropoda; class Insecta; order Hymenoptera; family Figitidae; genus Ganaspis; species Ganaspis brasiliensis. The sequence goes on along the minus strand of JAZKLR010000045.1, from coordinate 1,074,030 downwards.
ATTTATTAGGTCAATTGCGACGTTTCGATGACTATTTGCGTCATCCTCATCATGACAAGATGCTTTTACCATCATGACGATTTTAAATTTATTTAAATAATAAGAATAATAAAAATTTATTTTTAATTTTATTTTTGAACCATGTAACGTTGAACTTTTAATCAGCCTGATGAGGATGACGCAAATAGTCATCGAAACGTCGCAATTGACCTAATAAATACATTAAAACCTATTCTACGTGTTTTATGTATTTTACGACCTTCCATGGATTGAATTTTTTCTCTCACATATATACTTATACGGAAGGGAATTTTCTTCTTACTAGTTTTAAACTAGTTTCACTTTGTGTCATTATAGAAATTTCCTATTTCTTTTACATAATTTTTAATCATCTGTTTATATTTTTTTATAATTCGTTGAAATTTCTTTTAGGTATAAGCATTTTTATAAACTTTATTGATTTTTTCACACAATTATCCTTTTTTAGGGTTTTCTGGCCCAGACCCCAAACTCTTTTAAAGAGACTTTAACATTCATCTGTCTGTCATTCATAGCCAAAGCTGTGCATTTGACGTTCAAGTGAAAGACTTGGGCTGGAGTCAAACTGAAAATGAAATTGAATTGAAATAGACGTGAAAGTGAAGTGAAAATGAAGTGAAAGTAAAGTGAAAGTGAAGTGAAAGTGAAGTGAAAGTGAAGTGAAAGTGAAGTGAAAGTGATGTGGAAGTGAAATGGAAGTGAAGTGAAAGTATAGTAGAAGTTAAGTAAAATTAAACTGAAAATGAAGTGGATTTGAAATGAAAGTGAAGTGAAGTAAAGTGGATGTAAAGTGAATTCGTAATGAAAGTGAAATAGATTTGAAGTGAAAGTGAAGTGTACTTTAAGTGAAAGTGAGGTAAAAATGAGGTGAAATTAAAATGGACTTCAAGTGAAAGTAAAGTAGACATGAAGTGGAAATGAAGTGGAAATGAAGTGGAATTGTAGTGAACTTACCTTGAAATGGAATCGAAATTGAAGTGTGAATGAAGTAGACATGAAGTGAAAATGAAGGGGAAGTTTAGTGGAATTAAAATGATAATGAAGTGGATTTGAAATGAAGGTGAAATAGATTTCAAGTGGAATTGAAGAGGAAGCGAAGTGAACTTCAAGTGAAAGTGAGATAAATGAAGGTGGAATTGAAATGGACTTGAAGTGGAAATAAAATGGATATGAAGTGATATCGTAGTGAACTTAAATTGTAATAGAAATGGAATCGAAATTAAAGTGTAAATGAAGTAGACGTGAAATGCAAGTGAAGAGGATATGAAGTGGTTGTGAAGTGGATGTGAAGTGAAAATGAAGTGGATATGAAATGAAAGTGAAACAGATTTGAAGTGGACTTAAAGTGAAAGTGAGGTAAAAATGAGATAGAATTTGAAGTGGAATTGAAGTAAAAATAAAGTGTAAATGAAGTGGAATTGAAATAAAATGAAATGGTTTTGAAGTGAAAGTAGTGAGGAAGTGAACTGTAAATAAAGTGGAATTGTAGTGAACTTACATTGAAATGGAATCGAAATAAAAGTGTGAATTAATTAGACGTTTACTGGAAGTGAAGTGGAAGTTAAGTGGAATTAAAATAATAATGAAGTGGATTTGAAATGAAAGTGAAATACATTTCAAGTGGAAGTTAAGAGAAAGCGAAGTGGACTTTAAGTGAAAGTGAGGTAAATTAAGGTGAAGTTGAAAGAGACTTGAAGTATAAGTAAAATGTAAATGAAGTGGAATTGTAGTGAACTTAAATTGTAATTGAAGTAGAATCGAAATTGAAGTGTAAATTAAGTATACGTGAAGTGGAAGTAAAGAGGATGTCAGATGGAAATAAAAAGAAACCGAAGTGGCCTTAAGGGGAAAGTGAGGTGTAAATTAAGGTGAAATTGAAATGGACTTTAAGTGAAAATAAAATGTAAATGAAGTGGTATCGTAGTGAACTTAAATTTGTAATTGGACATGATGTTGAAGTGAAGTGGAAGTGGAAGTGAAGTGGAAGTGAAGTGGAATTAAAGTGGAATTAAAGTGGAATTAAAGTGAAAATGAAGTGGATTTGAACTGAAAGTGAAATAGATTTGAAGTGTAAGTGAATTGAAATGAACATGAAATTGACATATGAAACCGGGGATGAATAAGTCGATATCACAAACCCCATATGTAACCCCCGATTTTAGGCCCTGTGTGCTTGCTTTGCGTACTGGTTTTTGTTAGTTAATTTTAAAATTTTGTACTAGTTTATTTTTTAAAAACATTTTCAAGCTTTTTTTTAATTTTTCTCAAAAATTAATTTATTTAAATTTTTTAATTCTGACTGATTCAATTTTCTGAAAGAAAAAAAGCATTATTTTACATTCTAATTTGTTTTCTGTAAATTTTTCCATTTCTGAGTAGACTTTTTCAATTAATCATTAACTTTTATGTTAAAAAAAAAAATAAAATAACCCAAAAAATATTAATTCCTCGTTAAATAAATTTTTATAACTTAATGTGCAATAATTAAGTAAATTGCCCTTCGAATCGTTTGTAGCTCTTTGGGAAACACGCCTATGGGGTCACACGCAGAATAATGCAACCATTAGATATCATCAAGAAATAGAGAAGACGAGGCCGTAATACTTATGCGAAGATACATTGCGAAAATCATGTCACTCGTCTCAGAAGAGGAACAAAGTGTTTACACCAAGGTCATTTCAAAAGCAGAAAAGTAATTCTGATTATCTTAAGTGTTTGTACTCCACGAGAAAATGAAAGATGATTCATTATAACTCTTACAATTTCGAGTAATTAAACACTTATTGCATTCCTACCGACAGAGAGTGAATTTGCAATCAATTAATTACAACCCTTTACATTAAAACGTACATTAATAATAAATAGACAATAAAAATTTTTTCTTAAAATAAAATGTTTCGAATATCTGGAAAATCAAAGAAACTTTGATACAAAAAATTTAATACTATATGTCACTTTTATTTGCTTTTCCAAGAAAATCTCCTGTTAAAATTACTATCAGAATATATTGTTCGTAAATATCTAAAGATAGAAGAAAAGCAATAAAATAAAAAAAATATGAGGTGGATTATTTTTTAGTGAAAAGAATGAAAAAGAATTTTCCATGTCGTTTGCATTTCACGGAAAGTTTTCGAGGAGTGGCTGGATTTGAATCCGTTTCCACTTGGGCTGACCGAACGTGCTTGTACTACTGTGCGATTTGTCGTATAAATAACGACCCATTAAAGAAAGCAATCGGCCTAGTAATATCTCCATTTCGCTGCATTTGACGTTACTTTGAAATATTGTTCACATTTGTATACTAGACTGTTTGCGTATCGAATAATTATCGGTTTCCGATTTTTCCCACACTCTATTGATTCAATTTTTCGTTCATTTTTTCTCCTACGCTGAGAACTAAATGGAAAGCTATCAACTACCATGTTAAAAATTGTACGGAACATTTTGTAAACAATCACTTTTTTCGTTTAAGGGCATGTGATAAAGAATGACGTCACTAGTATATGCAAAATTTTGTCCGTAAACTTTCTTTTAAATTAATAAAGATTTTCATACAAAACTTTGTAGAATTACTGAAAATACCATTAAGAAGGACTGCCTGACGCAAACTTGATCAAATTTTACCGAAAAATTAAATTTTTAAAGTTATCAAAAATCGAGAATTTTTTTTTTTAAAAACTAATTTTAAGGCAAAATTTAGTAAATTTTGGGTAAAACAGACCAGTTTAATGGTATTTTAAGTAATTCTACAAAGTTTGGTGTCAAAATATTAATCACTTTAAAAGGAAGTTTACGAACAAATTTTGTCTATAATAGTGACGTGATTCTTCATCACATGCCCTTAAGAAGAACAAAATTATTTCTAAATTTAAAAATTAATTTGCTCTTTGATAATAGAAATTTCATAGTGAAATAAAATTTTGTGGAATAAAAATGAAATATTTTATAATAAGGCGTAGTTTAAGTGAATAATTGCAGCAATTATTGTAATTAATGAGTGTGCATTATTACTATGGGTGATTTAGAAGTTCAATAATACAAATGCGAGTCTTAAAATTACTTAAATTCTGATGCGTGCAAATCTAAATTATTCTAGTTTTCTGTTGTATTAAAATATTTAAGCGATCTAGAAAAATGCAGGGGCCTTAATTTATTATGAAAAAAAAACGGGAATTTGTAAAAAGATTTGAGAATTTTTAAGAAATTCCGAAAATTTGTAGATAAATCCTAAAAATTTCAATTTCCAACTTGTTTTCTTGAATAATTTTAAAAATTGAAAAATCTTTAAGTCACAAAAAGCAATCTAAAACTTTTGGGTAGAGAGAAAGTTAAAAAAATAATATTGAATTTTTCATAATTCCAAGTCATTCTATTTAAAATAAATCTCAAGCGCCAACAAACTTTAATTTACTCAAACTTTTGAAATTCATAAAATTTAAATTACAATAGTTCAAAGTTTCTTGCACTTCATTTTGTCTTACTTTAAATATTTTTAACTTTTTCTACTTCTGTAACGTTATAGATAATAATTTTTTTCCATTTTTATATAATTTCGTTTTCTGTGTTACAGATTTTCTTTCATTTTCTTTTTCCTAAGCAAATTCTTTTAGTTTATTTTCTACAATTTTGTTTTGAAGACATTTAGGATGGGTAAGATCGTGTAGGAAACGGTAAGGTCTGATGTAAAAACGGGACGGGTAAAGAAGGGCACGAATATTTCTTCACCCCTTGAAAATTTATTCAATTTATATAAAACTTGGTACTCGTGGGTTTTTCGGGTCGCAGAGTACGATTTTGAAGTCGAATTTCCAAAATTCAAAATGGCGCATCCAATATGGTCGCCAAAATTTTTGAAAATCTTAAGATGCCAATAAAATTTTGAGATACTTGTTACTAAGGGGTTTTCGATGTCACTGAATACGAATCAGATATCAAAGTTTAAAAATTGTTTGACAGAAATTTTAAAAATCCTAAAATGTTGGAATTTAAATTTTTTTAAAATTTCTGGCAGCCATATTGGATCCACTATTTTTAATTTTGGAAATATGACTTCAAATTCGTACTCAGCGACCCAAAAAACCCCTTAGTACCAAGTTTTATAAAAATTCGTTAAGCCATTCTCTTGTTTTCATCATGACGTGTATATACGTCATCAACAGTCAAAGAGTTAAATCCCATTTAGCCAAAATCCCATTCAACCTAAAATCATATAGCTTAAAATGCACTTAACCTAGAATGTAGTTAGTCTAAAAGTTATTTAACCAAACACGCATTCAGCATTTCACGCATTTAGCCTAAAACTCATTTAACCTAAAAGTTATTTAACATAAACCCATTTAACCTAAAATACATTCAATCTAAGACTCATTCAACCTACTACCCATTTAACCTAAATTGCATTCAGCCTAAAACTCATTCAGCCTAAAATGCATGTACCCTAAAACCCATTTAACCTAAAATACATGATGCCTTAAACCCATTTAAGGGGCACACCTAGTGTGAGTGACTGAAAAAAACGTCGATTTTTAGGAATTTTTTTCAGGGAAATTATTGCATCTAATTTTTTTAAAGTTTTGTACATATATATTTGTATAAATAGTGAACATTTTGTAATTTTTGCAAAGAAAAATATCTTTTTTTTAAAGAGTTATTCGCTATATCCAAAAAAAAACCAGTTTCTCTACTGCTGCAGTTATTGCGGCCTTCTGAGTGACTGAAATCAAAAAAACCAAAAAGATTATTAAACTAGAAGATATTTGTCGTACTATGAGGCTCCAGTTTTTTTTTTGGATGAAAAATAAAATTTTGGGATGCCAAAAACTATCGAATTTTTTAGTCGAAATTTATAATTTTTTTTCAAAACTCCGCCATTTTTTTGAAATTCAATATTTTTTTCCATCCGAGGGTCATAGTACGGCAAATGTCTTCTAGTTTAATAATCTTTTTGGTTTTTTTGATTTCAGTCACTCAGAAGGCCGCAATCACTGCAGCAGTGGGACAACTTTTTTTTTACACTTGCGAGATGGGACATAACTTTTAAAAAAATATGTATTTTTCTTTACAAAAATAAAAAATTAATAACTGATTTATAGACAAATAAAGGTAAAAAAAATTCAAAACATTTGACGCAATACATTCTTCAAACAAAATTCCTAAAAATCACCGTTTTTTTAGGCGCTCACACTAGGTGTGCCCCTTAACCTAAAATGCATGTAACTTAAATCCCATTGAATCTAAAATCCATTAAGCCTAAAAATCATTCAGCCTAAAATGCTTGTGGCCAAAACCCAATTAACCCAAAATGCATCTAGCCTAAAAATCAGTTAACCTAAAAGTTATTAGGCCTTGAATTCATTTAACATAAAATGCATTCAACCTAACACTCATACAGCCTAAAATGCATGTAGCCTAAAACCCATTTTACCTTAAATTGCATATAACCTAAAACTCATTTCGCCTAAAATGCATGTAATCTAAAAGTTTCTTACATTCCTGAAAACTTTTTGACTTTGGCTTAAGTTTAGTTAATGTTTTTTCAATTTATTCATTCTTTTATAATTTTGTTAATTAGTTTTTAAACTTTTAATATTTTTAATTTATTTTATTTAATAATTTCCAATTTTGCTTCCTCATGAAGAAAACTTTGTATTTGTTCACATTTACAAACTTTTTAAAATACTTTAAATTAACTTTCCTCTATCTAGAAATGTGTTATATGAGTTCCTGATCAAATTTCCGGATGCATGTGTGTGTATGTATGTGTGTGTACGTGTTTGGATGTCATTTTTTGTAAACACGATAACTCGAGAATGGTTTGACGAATTTAAATAAAATTTGGTATGGTTCTTTTTACCTCCAAAATCTGGAATCAGGCACAAGGGTTTTTTAAAATAACAAATACAAAATTTTTTATTATATTTCGATTTTTCGAAAAATTGGTAAAAAAAAAATTTGTAACTTGAAAAATTCAACTTAATATTCAAAAAATCATATTCCTTGCTTAAGAAGAAAATCGATTGACCTATATAAAGTTTATTTTTGTCAAAATTTTAAATAAAACATCAACATTTTCAAATTTTTTAAAAATTGAAATTTTTAATTTTAAAACATTACTTTACTGCTTCCTCCATAAAGAACAAATATTTTTTCTGGCGTGAAAGCAAAATATTCATAAAATGAACATAAACCTCAGCTGTTTTTCATAATATTTATGTGCAACTATTTTTTTTATTTTTTATAATTTATTAATTTTTGTAATTCCTTGAAGACTCTTCTTCCTTTTTTTTATGTAAATTTAATCTGATAATAAATTTTACGTTTTCTTACAATTTTTCTATGAGCCAGTTTACACCACGGAAGAATTATACTCAAAAGAGTAAAAATACATTCGGTTATTCGTTCAGATGGTGAGTATTATATTCTTTCCACTTTTTCGCTTGAAAGAAAAAGAACAAATAAGCGCGAGTCTTTTAATTTCCTGCGTATAATTCTCTGATGCTGTAAACAGGCTCTTTATCATAAAAATAATTTCCTTTGCTCAGAAATATTTTTCTTTTTATACAATTTTTCATTAAAAAAAAAAAAAAAAAGCTTGTTTTTTCCTTAGTTTCTAACATAATTTCTTCATACTGTTTGCTCATAACGTCTTTCCATATATATATTTAGGGCATTCTTTGTCAGATTTAACTTCCTCCCTCCCTGTCTATTTTTGGTTTGAAAGAAAAAATTCCTAAGAGGGGTTAAATGAAAGCTTGAAACCTCTATTTTTATTTGCACCGTGACTTCTTTTAAAAATCCAAGATGGCGGACTCGTACAATATTTCAAAGCAGTCGTGGTGCATAAAAAAATCTATTCGTTGCTAAATAAATATAAAAAAATAATAAAAATATTTCCAATTTTCCGAAAACATACTTTCCTATAAGTACTTTGTATAAACTAAATGAGATTTGAGAAATTCCAAAATAGCCGATCCAATATGGCCGACGAAATATAAATGTTTGTCAATCTTTGCGAAACTCAGTATTCAAAAGTTATTTGAGTCGCTGATTACGAATCTGAAGTCAGTTTTGAAAAAAACAAAATGGCGGATTCAATATGGCTGAGACATTTTTCAAAAATCGTACTATTTTACTTGAAAGTTGTTACTCGGGGGTTTTTGGGGTCTCTGATTACGAGTCTGCCGTCAGATTTGTAATCAGCGACCCCAAAAACCTTCGAGCAATGAGTTTCAAGCAAGTCCGATCACTTTTTAAAAATTGAACCGACATATTGGATCCGTTATTTTGCATTTTACAAATCTGACTTCAGATTCGTAATCAGCGATCCCAATAACCTCCAAGTAACAAGTTTCTAGCGAATCTAATCACTTTTAAAAAATTCATCCGCCATATTGGATCCGCCATTTTGAATGTTACAAATCTGACTTCAGATTCGTAATCAGTTACTTAGTTTGTTTTTAAACTTATCCTAATATTTTATTCAAACCATTTATTATTTAACTAGTATTGTAATTAATTATTAAGCGAAGAAACCCGAGAACATTGTAGTTTATAATATGAGAAATCAGAAAATTTGCGTAAAGTAGTCGGAAAATCGGCAGAAATTTTGTAAAATATTGCAAAATTTTCGTACATAAATTTATATATTAATTTATTGATATAATTTATTTTGTAAAAATTTCTATAGTTTATAAAAAATATTACATTACCAATTTAAAGAATTAATTAATTATGAAATTTTATATGAAATTATTATTTATTTATTTATTTAATCTTTTCTTCTTCGCAGTCACTAGGACCATAAATGGGGTACATGATTACAAAGTTATAACATATTTGAATAACAATATTATAATAAAACAAAACAAAAATTATAAAGTACATATATAAAATGGCATATCAAAAGCGACGTTATTTGTTACAATTTAGTTTGATCCACGCAGCGACAAAATAAACTTCAAAAGGAATGCTTTAAATTTAAAATAGTTAGATTATTCATATAAAATTATTGTTATAAAATTTTTGATGTAAAATAATTGATATAACATATATTACAAAATTATTCATATAAAATTATTACTATAAAATTGGTATATAACCGCATAAATCTTTTTAATTATATTAATTAGTTTTGTTTAAAATATTTCATTTTCATTTATTGAATTAAGGTCCTTTTGTACAATTATTTAAAAATTATTTAAAGACTTAACATCAGACCTTTAATAAAATAAAGATTTTACAAAAATTTGTTGACAAAATTCCCCAAATCAATTAAGAATTAAATATTGTGAGAAATTTACAATTTTTTCATTTTTATTACAAAATAATTGTTTTCTCATTATAATATCCCATTAATGGAATAAAAGAAAAACAATGCTTCTTATAGTTTTTTATTTAAAAAATGAGCCATTAATAGGTGTTAAAATAGGTCAAGACCAATGAGAGAGTAAATTGAAAAGAAATGTCGACAAATAGGATTCGATTGTTTGACAAGATTAAAGATATTCTAACAGGTGTAATTGCAATTGAAGAGAATCTCTCTTTGATGATTCAAACTCAGCATTCTCTTTGTGTGTAGTATATATATATTTTAATTTAATAGTTTCGTAAAGCAACACTTGAGTTCAGAGGATAATGTATAACAACATTTATAGAGGATGTGTTATTGAGGGGCAAGGAGGAGCATAATAAAGCGAGAATTGAAGTGACCAGAAAAGTGAACTGCATAGTGAAAGGCCAGTTTGAACTCACTTTCCTATCCACACAATTTATCTCACTCTCAAGGATCCCAAATTTTCTCGTAAACAAGGCAAACTAACTTATTTCTTTGTTATTTTTGTTTTCAAATTTGATAAAGTGACACAATAAGTATTTATTAATCATTTCTTAACCCTCTTTTAACCTTCTTTTAATTTCACTTAACCTTCATTGAAGGTTACAAACTTTTATGTTTGTCTTTTTTATTGATACTTTTTAATAAATTTTCAGAAATTTTGACAGAATTACAATTATTATTTTAATAGTTTCATATTATTTTCAATGACGTGTTTTTGTTCAACATTTTCTGACTAATAATTTACTTTTAACACCTTACACAAGTCACAAAATGTGTCTGTGATTTGACATGTCGATTATTGATTTGATATATCAATTATTATTGGTTCGTTATATCGATTATAGTTTAAATATAACGATTTTTGGATTCGATATGTTGATTACATATTTTCGATTCGATATATCGATTATCTGTGTCTCTCTTATCTCCCTCTCTCGCACACAACCACAAATACACAGTTGTGAACGACAGACGGACGGACATACGGACAAGTATGAAATCCGCAAAATGGAATTAGTATAGTGACTATTGAATTGTTAAATTTAATGTGAAATCATAAATATTGAATTAGGAATGAAGAATCTGTGAAATCCAGGATGCAAAATCCAGAACATGAAAACTGGGAAATTAAAATTATATCTAAGTATTAAACTTCAGAATGTAACACTTGTGATATAAAACTAAAAAAGTGGAGTCCGGAAAATGATTAACTAAAATATGAAATACGAGATGCAGAATTTGGAATGTTCAATTTTAGATGTGAAATTCTGGATGAGGAATGCAGGATGTGAAACATAAAATGAAAAGTTCTTTTTTTGTTTGAGAAATAAAATTTTTTTAATATCCAAATTAATACGCCCAAATTAAGCTAGACAAAAGTTGGCGTCTCTAGGCATCATAAATTTGGATCGGTTACAATTTCGGGACGCATGATTAAGTTCTAAAATTTATTATCTTGAAATTCCATTTTATAGAATTTCATAAGGTAGAATTTTTTGTAGCCAAAATTTCAAATTTTCGAACTTGTTTTCAATCGAATTTAAATGAATTCGAATTTTTACCTAACAGAAGTTTTAGGCCATAGAATTTATATCTAAAAGAATTTTCATTTAAAACAAATTCAATTTAAGCGAATCTTAATTTAGAAGAATTTTTATTTTATAGAATTTTAAGTTAATCGAATTTTTAAATGACAGAATATTCATCTGTCCGAATCTTCATTGGTCCGAAATTGTATTAGTACGAATTCACATTTGATAGAAAACTTAAAATGCAGAATGTTCATTTGTCCGAAATTGCAAATGGCCGAAAGACGATCCGACAGAAATATTTTGGCGCTAATTTTGAAATTGACCAATGGGAATTTTTTCCATATTTTCTGATTGGTCAATTTCAAAATTCGCGCCAAAATATTTCTGTCGGATCGTCTTTCGGCCATTTGCAATTTCGGACAAATGAACATTCTGCATTTTAAGTTTTCTATCAAATGTCAATTCGTTCTATTAAAATTTCGCACAAATGAAGATTCGGTCAAATGAATATTCTGGCATTTAAAAATTCGATTAATTTAAAATTCTGTAAAACGAAAATTTTTCTGAATTAAAATCCGTTTAAATTGTAATTCTTTTTAATAAAAATTCTGTTAAATATGAATTTGGTGACCTAAACATTCTGTTAGGTAAAAATTCGAGTTCATTTAAATTCGATTGAAAACAAGTTCGAAAATTTGAAATTTCGGCTACAAAAAAATTCTACCTTATGAAATTCTATAAAATGGAATTTCTAGATAATAAATTTTAGAACTTAATCATGCGTCCCATAATTTCACCGGTACTTCCCCTTAATAGTATATTCTGAAAAGTATTAAAATTATAGAATTTCTAAGATTCATAAAATATATATATTTTTAACGATTGTTCAGAAAAGCAGCCTTCAATTTTAATTTCTTCAATTTTTTGCACAATATTTTTGCACGTTTTCTTACAAAGGTTTCTTCTTATAGGTGAAGCGTGACAAATTGTTCACGCAAGGATACGCGATATCATATAAGATTGGAGATAGATAGGAAGATAAATAGACACAGGACAAGACGTAGACTTGAGTTGAAAAGTGATTGATAAACTCAATTTCATGTAAGAATGAATGTACCCATCATAATGCGAGAGTATATTGAGTATATGTATGTATACAATGTATATAAATTATACATGTACTTGCATCAAAGAAACTTTATGTTGCAAGAAGCTCTTATATAACAGAATGATATTCTCTATTAATATATAAAATATTTGATAAATATTCAATATCATAATAAGACTTGCTTGGAGCATAAATTCGAGAAAATTATATCGGAGAAAGAGAGAGGGAGAAAGGTAGAGAAAGGAAATATCTGCCAGATATCGTGGGATGTATCGACAGCCACTTTGAAAAGATTACTGCCTTTATAAGGCCAACGGCTATAGTAGTAATTAGCTATTATCGTTTATCTTACTGTAATTCAATGCGAACTACAGTTTCCATCATGGGAAATTTGACATGCAATGAAACGATTATTGGAAATTACCTCTTGGTGCCAGACTCAACAATCTTTTCTCCTCACGTGCTATTTAACTTTAAAATTCATTATAAATGTCAATTATTCTTTGTTGCGGAGAATTATTAATGTAATATGGCATATTATATTATACATAGTAACAATAAACTGTAAAGCGTGTGAAACATTGATTGTTTCAGAGATATACATATTTGATCGTTTCATAGACAGTAGGGCAAACTTCAATATTCAGAATTTATTCATACTTAGCAAATTTGACATTTTTCGGGTGCATTTCAAAGAAATGGAAAAAAATTGATAAAGTAGAATTAACTTGCAAGATATTGTGAATTATATTTTATGGTCACTTTTGCAGGAATTTTTATCTCACAATATAAAAAATCAAAATTGAATATGAAATACATAATTTGTGCAGAAATACGTCTATTAATATCATTTATTTAAATAAAAATTAAAAGAAGTATTTCATTAATTTAATTATTAAAATCTGAAATGAAAGATATTATTTTTTTTTAATTCTAAGGCTTAAACTGTACATTTTAAAGAAATTGTTACTTTTCCCGCAAGGATATGTATAGAATACTTGATTTGCATTTAGGAAAGCTAGGGCAGAAAATTCAGACTTTAATCTCAGGGTCGGAATTAGGTCCCTTAGCACAGTCAATATCGCAAGTACCAGTTTGCTTATGGCTCGTTGACTCTAGTAACAAGGGCTAAGTGCCTTCTGTAAACGGTAATGGCTAGCATTATACTTCAGGCAGCAACAGAGATTTTCACTTTCATTCATGTACTTGCCATAATGTTAATTTTGTAACCACGAGAAATTTCCACTTACACATTTGCACACTTTTTCTAAAGTTTTCTTCGAATTCAACATCATTCATTTAAAAAGTGTCATAATTTAACACTTTAAGGTGTTAATTGGATAACAATATCAACAAAAAGTTAACAGTAAATTAAATTCTAATTTAGGCAAAACAACACGTAGTTTGTATTGGTGTTCATTTATAGGTTTGCAAATATAAATTAATTTTTTACAAAAAGAGAATCTTTTTAAACTATTATCTATATTGCGAGAATTCCGAATGTTGCTTAGCAACATTTGTTTATCGAACAACGGTTACTTATTAACCGTTACATGGCCAGAGTTAGCTAATAACCGTTGTCTAGCAACTGCAATCTAACAACCATAACCATAACTTAACAACCCTTAACTAACAACTATAACTAAGCAGTCGTTACCTGGCTACTGTTAAACAAAGACTGTAACCTAGCAACTGTTATAGAACAACTGTTTCTTGGAACCATTACCTAACTACAGTTACTAAACAACTGTATCCTAGCAACCATTAGATATCAGCCGTTACTTAGTAACCATTACCTAAAAACTGTTACATAGCAACAGTTACATAGCAACCGTTACTTAGCAACTGGTATTCAAAGGCTGTAACTTAGCAACAATTACTTAGCAACCATAGCATAGCAAACATTACGTAACAACCATTCCTTTGCAAACGTTACTTACGACTATAACCTAGAAACTTTTATCTACCAACCGTAACTCAGCAACCGTTACCTTGCAATAATTCCTTAACAACTCTAACATAGTGAAGCATATATCGTTCTCTCTCTTAAATTCCTTAACCGGGGAATCGGCAATCTGTACTTAAACAGAAGAAAGACAAGGCATCTTAGAGAGAAAAGGACATAAGTTCAAATAATGGACATTTAAATCCATAAATCATATAAGAAATTAAACGTGAAATTAGCCACCTGTTTTCTTTTATTCTGATTTCTCAAATTTTATTTTAATTTTATTCTGATTTTAATATTTCTAATTCTCACAATTTCTTTTATCGTTCAAATAATTTGATTTTATTAGGAATCTCAGATTTGATTTTATTAATAATTTATAATTTACTATCAAGCTTCATCATTGATTCCTCAACCTACCTGAACAATAAACATTTAAAAATTAAACAAATAAAATAATAATTTTATAAAATTTTTAATTTTAAATCTTTTTGAATAAATAAATAATACATTTTTAATAATTAATGAATTTAAATATTTTATTCCAAATTAATAATTTAAGAAATCAGAAATTCTCTCTTTATTTAAAATTAGAAAATTTAAATGTCTTTCAAAAATAAACAAAATCATTTAAACTGTATCTATTTATATTTAACTTACTTTATTAAAATAAAAATAATGATTAGCCAGACAAACAGAAGTTACTCTAAGCAATCTATACTTTTTCCAATCTAAAACAAATTATTTTCATTAATCAATTTCTTATATTCAATCTCAAATTCTTATTTTTTAAATTTAATCCTACCTACAGACCCTTATTTTGGGGATAAATCTATGCCCTACGCTATTTTCTTTATATATATATTTTTTATATGGTTTATTGACAACCTAAATTTTATTATTTTAGCTCAGAATGTTGGTTGTCGCCAAACCTACAGCAAATCCTAACATTACACGGAGGACTGGGAATCATTAATTTAACAAACTTTTGGTACATGTCATGAGCATGGCTCGGCCATTCCCCACAACACTCCACTTTTTGTTAAATCGTTTATTGAAACTTTATCATTCAACAAGGAATCTTTTAAAATTAAACAATCCTGGATGGTTACCCGGTATGTTAACTAAGAACATACAAAGCTCCAAAACAGGGGATATTTAATTTGTGTCTTTATTAAATATTAATCGAAATTAATATTTAATAAATATAAAAGATACACATTGTCAAGAGACAGTGAGATCCAATAATTTCGACGAATGTTTGAAATACGTTGAATGTTTGAAAATGTTGAATAGTAATTCTTCCGTAATTTGAAAAATATTTCTTATCGAAATATTTTTCGTCAGCACCTCACCTTCGGATAATATCAGAAGAGGAAGAGAGACCCCCCTTGTAAATTCACCTGTTTATATACTATTGACCCCGGAAATGCTAAAAGTCAAATATCTCCCGCGTCTTAGATATTTTTGGCGCAAACTGTTTCTATTACTTTAATTTCCTCTTATTTATTTTGGACAATCCCTTTTACCAATAATTATTCTTCCCTCCAAAATGAAACCGGGAAGTAAACAATTTTAAAAGCTTCTAGAACTTTCTAGTACATTCTGTAACGAATTTTTACTTATTTATTTATTTTCTCAAAGAATAATTAATTTATTAAATTTCTGATTTTAGATTATTTTACTTTATTTTATTTCCCATCATTTGACTATATTTTTATTAAAATTCAAACAATATTTCTAGTCTTTATTTACAATTTTTAAATAAACAATTTAATATTTGTTGTTTATTGTTAAATTTTCACAATTCTTATTTAACTAGTTATTTTTTTGGATTTTATTATTTTTATTTTATTAAAAACAACTTATTTTCTAATTTATTATTAATTTTCTAATAATTTAGACGAAACTCTTATTATTTAGACTTAAACTAACTTAAATTATTCTTATAATTCTTTCTATTTAACAATTTTACTATAATTTCACATTTTCCTTTCTATAACTTTATTATTTATTTTATTTACATTATTAATTTTTCATCATTTACTCATTTTTCTCTTAATTCTTCTTTAAAATCGACCCATTCAATCTCCCGCGGCTCCGCGATCAAAAGCAACAACCACAAACCCACACGTCGAGAGATCGATCCCCATCACATGTCACATTTTTTTATTTCTATATTTATATTTTATTATTTATTTTACATCAAATTCTTTATTTTTATTGATTTTATTTATTAATTTATATTTATTTCAACGGTAATATGAATTGAAATGGTTTTGACCATTGAATACCATTTCAATAGTAACCATTATTAGCAACCCTTACCTAGCAACAATTACCTAGCAACCGCTACTTACTAACTGTTATATTCCCATTTTTATCTTACAACTCTTACTTAGCAATCTAATTAGCAATTGTTACTTACCAACTGTAACCTAGCAAATGTTATAAAACAGCCGTTTCTTAGCAACCATTACCTAACAACCGTTACATACCAACCGTTACTTAGCTAAAACTACTTAAAAACTGTATTTTAGCAAGCATTATATATCAACCGTTACTTAGCAACCAATACTTAGTAACTGTTTTCAAAGACTGTAACTTAGTAACCATTACTTAGCAACAGTTACTTAGCAACCATAACATAGCAAACATTACGTAACAACCATTACCTAGCTAACATTACCTAACAACCGTTACATAGCAATAATTTCTTAACAACTCTAACCTAGTATTTTTGACTGACTCGGAGAAATCGATAAATTCAGTTATACATGTGCATTATTATCAACCGTTACCCATCAACCAATACCTAGCAACCTCTACTTACAAACTGTAACCTTGCAATTTTTATCTTACAACTGTTACTTAGCAACCGTAACTTAGCAACTGTTAGTTACCAACTGTAGCCTAGCAAATGTTAAGCAAAAATGTTAGTACCTATCAAAAAAATAACTGTTTCTTAGCAATCATTACCTGGCTACAGTTACTTATAACTGTATCTTAGCAACCATTACATAGAAACCGTTACTTAGCAATCATTACATAACAACCGTTACATGGCAACCATTACTTAGCTACAGTTACTTAATTAATAACTGTATCCTAGCAACCATTACATATTAACCGTTTCTTAGCAACGATAAACTAACAACCGTTACTTAGCAACCATAACTTAGCAGTCGTTACCTGGCTACTATTAATCAAAGACTGTAACCTAGCAACCATTACTTAGCAACTGTTAATCAAAGACTGCAACTTAGTTTACAGTTGCTAGGCAACTGTTCCTACTATACAGTTGCTAGGTTATAGATATTATCCGATGGTTGCTAGCTGACTATTGCCAAGTAAAGGTTGCTAAATTATGGTTGCTAAGCAACAGTTGTTAACCGTTTTCTAGGTAACAGTTGTTTAGAAACGGTAGATAGATAGCAGTTGCTAAGTTACGGTTGTTACATAACAGTTGTTAGATAAAAGTTGCTAGGGGACAGTTGGTTAGTACCGGTTACTGCTTAACGGTTGCTAGTTAACAATTTTTAAGAAATAGTTGCTAGGTAAAACGGTTGCTAATTAACAGTGGCTAACTTACGGTTGTTAATTGACTTTTGTCAGATAAAAATTGCTAGGTTGCAGTTGGTAAGTAATTGTTGCTACCTAATGTTTGCTAGGTTACATTTGGTAAGTAACGGTTGCTATGTTACGGTTGGTATGTAACGGTTGTTAAGTTATAGTTGTAAATAACGTTTGCTACATAATGTTTGCTAGATAATAGTTGTTACGTTATGTTTGCTATGCTATGGTTGCTAAGTAAAGGTTGCTAAGTAACGGTTGCTAAGTAACGGTTGCTAAGTAACGGTTGCTAAGTAACGGTTGCTAAGTAATGACTGAACCTTTATTTAGCAACCGTTACCTAGCAACTGTACTTAGAAACGGTAACTCTGTCACATAGCAACCATTACTTAGCAACATTAACTTTGCAATTATTACTTACCAACTTATCATCACAACTGCTATCTAACAATCGTTACTTAAGAACTGTTACTTAGAAAATAGTTTCTAACAACCGTTGCTTTGTAACCATAATTTAGCAACTGTTACTTGGCAACGGTTAGCTAGCAACCGTCACATAACAACTATCACCTAGCAACTGTAATTTAACAACCTTTATTTAGCAACTGTTACCTCGCAACAGTCACTTAGAAACCGTAACTTAGTAACCGTTACCTAAAGGTACCGTTACTCAACAACTGTAACCTAGCAACCATTACTTTGCAACCGTTACATTACACCCGTTACCTTGCCACTGTTACCTAGCAACTGTTTTGTAACAACCGTTCCTTATACACCGTTACCTCTATAGGTAACATTAACAATAAGGAAATTAACAATAATGAAAAAAAGTAGCTTTTTGCAATAATTTTAAAATTTACAAAAAAAATGCTAAACACTGCTTTATGTTTAATTTTTTATTTTTAAAATTCTACTGAATTAGGTCGAACTCAATTTTTGCCAGACAGTTCGACAACATTTTGCATTCATTACCCGAACTTTTTATCAAAAAGTAATTAATACTTCTCTACTAATTAAGAAGCAGTGAACTTTTTCAGTAAATTTATTGTGAACAATTCTTATTTGCTGATGCAGGAAAAAAATTATTGTCACAGTATTTGCGAGAGACGAAAAATTTCATTTCATATTTTCGTCTTTAATTATATTCATGGGTTACTTCAGTCTTTTCACGACACGGGATTCAAAAGAGTTATGTCACTATACAGAATACATTGCTTTTCTCGGTGTCGGAATCATGATACCCTGGAGCCAAAAACGAAAATAAAATCCTTCGTGCAATTTCCAAAGTTTTATTAAAGTTTAATATCAAAGGAATTTTCATTATTATTTCTGTTTTTGAATCACTCTCATTTGTCAACAAAATTTGTTGACTCGACTTTTGCGTTATATGTCGAGTTCAAATTCTCAACATTTATTAAAAGAACTTTTATTATTTCATATATTTTTTTATTACTCTACATTTTTAACTTTCATATTTCATATTCCGCTTTTTATTTAACCGGAATTTTTTTTAATACATTGTATTCTAGCTGTTGTTAAATATTCAATATTAGTTTCGAAATAGCTCGAAATTTTTTTAAAAAAGAATATTTATAGATTATTATTTTTTTACACGAAAGAATTATAAAAAACAATAAAAGGTTGTTAAAAATTTTATTAATATACACGTTACTTAAATTAACTATTTTATTATATATAAACCCTAATATTAATGTTCCGAAAGCAAACATGTTTACACGTTTCCTTCTCTCACTTATTATTTACTAACTAGCAAAATAAAACGCGCGCAAGCGCGGGATTAATTTTCCATACATTTTAGAAATTATAAAATACAATAATAAATATAAGAAATCGGTAAATAATATTTATCTAATAAAAGGAAATAAATATTTTAAATATAATATTTAAAAATCAATTAATATAAATAAAATAAATATTTATTTAAGACAAAATTTATAATATTTTAGAATTAAAAAGAATTGCAAAAAATAATTGAAATTAAACAAAACAATTGCAAATTTTGCCAAATAATTTAA
The DNA here is from genome assembly GCA_037103525.1 of Ganaspis brasiliensis. Lineage (NCBI taxonomy): Eukaryota > Metazoa > Arthropoda > Insecta > Hymenoptera > Figitidae > Ganaspis > Ganaspis brasiliensis. The sequence goes on along the minus strand of JAZKLR010000045.1, from coordinate 1,054,460 downwards.
AAAAAAATGAATTCAAGTAAAAATTGGGGAAAGTAATTTAAACAATCATAAAAATGTTTTAAACATAAAGAAAATAATTTAAATTTTATAAAAATATTTGGGAATCTTCAAAGTAAATTAAAACAAAATTGAATAATGAAAAATTAGGGAAAAGAATTGAAAATTGAAAAAACATGATTAAAAATTGAGATAAATAAATAAAAATTTAAAAAATAATTTAAATTTTAGAAAATAATTTAACAAATTACATAAAATATTTTAAATAAAGGAAAGTTAAACAAAGTTTGAAAAAATACTTCAAACTTTCAGAAGTTCATTGAAATAAAAGAAAATAATTAAAAATTAGAGAAAATAAATGACAACAGATAAACATAATTTAAAATTGAACAGAACAAGTTTTAATTAAAGAGAAATAAGTAAAAAGTAATTTATAATTGGCAATTATGAAAAGGAACGAGAAAAAGAACGAAAGTAATTGAAAATTGAAGAAAATAATATAAATAATGAAATAATTGAAAAGTCAGATAAATAGTTAAAAATGTTTGAAATTATGAAACAAATGTAAAGAATTGAAAATTGAAGGAAATAAATTCTGGAAAATAATTGAAAAATGTTTTTAAATTTCAAAACTTGACGAAAATAAGTAAAATATGATACAAACAATGATAAGTCGTAAAAAATCAATGACATTTAAGTGTAATAAATAAAAAAACAACAGAATTTTTTTTAAATGAAGAATAATTGAAATTTGAAAAAAATACATGAAGATCTTATTAGAAATCAATTTAAACAAAAAAGAAAATAACTAAAAATTGGAGAAAAGAATTGAAGAAATAAGTTAAAAGTAATTGAAATTTTAGATAATTAATAAAAAAATTTGAAATTATGAAAACAAATGAAAATAATTTAAAATTGAAGAAAACAATTGAAATTTTAGAAAAATTCTTAAAAATCTTAGAAAATAATTTTATAAAATGAGAATAATAATTAACAATCGAGGAAAATGATTGAAAAATGATAAAATTAATTCAAAATTGAAAAAAATAATTGAAATATGCTGAAAATAATTTAAGATTAAGAAAGAAAATTGAATTGTGATAAAAATAATTTAAATATGAAAAATTGAAAACATTCCATAAAATTTGAAATAAATAACTGAAAAAATCATAGAATATATGTAAAAAAAAAAATAAAAATTACAAAATTACTTAAAAAATTTTAATTAAAGAGAATAATTAAAAAGTCGCAGAAATAACGAAAATTGATGAAAATAATTGCAATATCGGAAAAATAATTGAATAATGAATATAATTATAAATTGATGAAATGAAGAAAAATTGTAGAATTTATTTTTATGCAAAAGAAAATAACTAAAAAATCCTTATATAATGGAAAATTGATGATAAAACGTGGACAAAAAAAGATGAAAAAATATAAATGCTAACTAACTTCAGGAGTTTAAGGAGATTATTATTATTTCATGTTTAATATTCATAACCTCGTAATTTCCAGACAAAAATATAATATTCCAGTATTTAAATTTTCGCTCACAAATTGGAGCGACATCTATTCTGCTTTACCGGCTGGATCATGGTGTATGAGATATCTAAAAATTGTGTTAAAAGAAGTTTCTGATAAATAGATTTTCTGACAAATAAAATTCCTTTTAATTGAAATTTTTCGTAAATGATACTAATATGATACTTACGTTACATGATATTTATGTTGAATGACATTTTTACCAAAGAAAATATTCATTTAGAGCTTTAGATAAAGAATATTTCTACATTACCAACATTAAGCAAATAAGCTTTCTACCTTATCTTATTTGATCAAATAAAATTTTTATAGAAGAAAATTTTTAAATTTATTTTTAAGTATTTTGTTTTTTTAACGGTTAAAGTGGAAATAGAAAAAAAATAAGAAGGTAATGTTTTGTCGCTCTCCACTGTTAATAATAAAGAAAAGAGATTATTCGATCCGGAGGAGCAAAATTGTGTAGGTAACTAACACTAACACATTAAATAAATCCAGATATTAATTTATTAGCAACGTTTCGTCTACAATTCGTAGACATCTTCAGGCTGTAACAATAACAAGTGTGAACACTTAGTAAAATTTTTTTTAACACGAACCAAACACAGAATGTACATTTTAAGAAAAGGATTTTTACCTCATACGGAAATTAAAAATATTTTAAGACATCACAGAGAGTGACTTGTCAGTGTGTTCACTAGTCCTAGGTCATGGACAAACTAACAGAAAAGTGTGATAATGACGATTAAACGTCTAGACGACGAAAACAAATACAGAATAACATTGAGAAATCAAAACAAATCAAAAATAAAATAAATTAGACAGTTAAAATTACGATTAAAATAAATCAAGAAATCGGAAAAGTTTTTTGTAAAAGCTGTTTGTAAGTTTTGTTTAAACCATCGAAATTTTCTTTAACATTTATGCTATTCGGGTCATAATAAACTACCTTGTCAATTATCGTCTTCTGTCTTTGATTTTAAGAAATTTTCATTGTTCGATAAGCATTTTAAAGCATGCCTAGGAGAGCGCGACCAGTAACCACGTCATTTGACGATTGTCGCTATAAATTGAACAGCAATTTGCTGTACACTATATTCTCTTCCACATTGGTTTATCCCATGAGTCTCGTAATAGTCGCTAGCCACACTTTCTGTCTAAAAAAAAAAGAGAGAAAAAAATACGTAACGACCCATTGTTACATGACCTGCGCAATTTGCGCGTGCTCCAAAAATAATTCTGTACAATATACGTGCCTCTGACTCCGATCGAAGTTCTTGTTTATATTCCTCAAAGTACAAATAACGGAAGCATTGATTATTTTCTAAAAAAAAATGCTGTTAAATGAGAGAGAAAGAGAGCTTTTTGAATTTCCGGTTTTAGAAAATTGTAAGGTTTTACATTTCTGATAATGATTAATTTCATTTAATGATTTTATTCATAGTTCAGGAAAAGATAGGGATAAGAGCTTTTTATTTTTCTGGTTCTGGGCGATAGAGAGAAAGAGAGAGAGAGAGAGAGAGAGAGAGAGAGAGAGAGAGAGAGAGAAATTCATTTTTCCCATGAAATAGTCTTTAAAGTATTCATGAGAATTTATCCAGAGAAGAAATTATGCAAAAAAAATGTAAAAACAAATGTCATGAAGTATTTTCTTTTCCTTAGCCCTAAGCAATTTTGTCATGTGTGAAATTCAAGGCAAAAGCGATTTTTCACGTAGAACCAAATCTAACCCCATTATGACGAATAGGACTTTGAGATGGGATTCGCTGATTCAATTTTAGCAAACTTCACATCAAACCGTATATCAGCAAAACTTTTGAAAACCACCTGAATCCTCATGAAATAACTTTTTCTCGAATTTACAATAAAATTCTCCAAATCTTTGAAACTCACAGATTGTCGTTTCCAATCCAAAAATTCTCGATGCAGGTTAAACTAAAATATGAATTTAACATTTACTTTTTCCCTAATAGAAGCTTGATTTAAAAACAAAAAACATTGTGTCTTTTTCTTGGATTTTTGAAACTATTTTTCGAAATATAATAAAACATAAATAGTATTAAACAATTGCAAAAATGTTTTGGATTATTTGGTTCTTTTTATTATCAAAATTTGATAAATGATTTACTATCGTCAAATGAAAAATAAGAGATTTTTTCTGTTATAGACAGATTTAGGAAGAAGATAAAATTTGGCCTAAAACTATGCATGTGGTTAGAACGCTATTAAATATAATTTTTTTTAAATAATTACAAAATCCGCTGTGAGCGAAACATTCAATTGTGCTTAAAATTTTAACACACTTTTGACATATAAAACGAAGAAATTAAGTTGTTTCTTTCAATCAATTTACTGGAAATTGTTGTTTCTCAAGTAATTACACTTTTAATTAAATTAATTATCAAAGAAGTCATAAACTTTTATTTCAAGATGCAACATAGCGCGCGCACAATTTCTACATACTTAATTATGAATAGTGTTAATTTGAAAGTATAATATACATAGATGTAATCGAAAAATATCTTCCTTTAGAGATCTTCAGGTCACGGTAAAATTATAAAAAGAATATTGATAAACACGATAGCCAAAAAGGGACAATGACTGTGAAGATTTTAAGTCTAATTGCAGTTTGGTCCTTGACAAACTGCAAGCAGCACATTCATGCACGATCAAACTGCTTTCCACGCTGAGATTCGTGTCATATCCGGATTTTATCTTGATCGCAATGTCTCAACTGAAACACAAAAACTTGGAAAAAACTGCTTCCCACACAATTGATCTTTTAGCTCTCAAAGCTATTAATTTTTTATTGTAATGGACTATGTTAACATTATTCATTTAAACGCTGAAACATTCTATAACATTTTACTTTAAATTTTTTGTAGTTGCAAAATTCAATTTCCTAAATTGGAATTTGTTATTATTTAAACATAACGTAAATCGTGGTAAATTTTCAATAGTGCTTTTAGGATTATTGATTCAAATTATTTTAAGAACGGATATTTGTTCTGTATGATAGACCAAAAATAAATTACACTGTGTTACAAAATAAAAAAAAGTAAAAAAACTTCTTATCGGTTCTAGTGGAGGTTATAGGTCATAAAAAACTAAAAAGAATGGTATATATTAAATCTTTGATACACGCTGAAAATCTTGTTTTAGAGCCAAAAAACCATTTTTAGGTAAATTCATGTACATAATTCTTTGAAACTTCGCCATTTTTTACCCGAATCAAAAAGTTTTTTTTTTAATTTAAAGCTTAAAATATACCCTTTAAAGCTGCATAAGACTTTTTTTATTATCATTTATATTCATGAAGATATAGACCAAAAATGATCAAAAATTTTCATTTTTTGATTGATTTTTCAACTTTGAAGCCAATTTAAATGTCTTATCTTATTAAAATTATATTTTTTCTTGATGCATATCAAAAGCTTAACAATTGCAGTTTAAAAATGACCCCAGATTGAATAAAATTCAATTAAAATTATCAAAGTTATTCCACTTTTAACTTTTTAGTAACATCATTAAATTTTGACCCTATGAACAGTTTTTCATTATTTCCTTCCTCGGATTCATAATTTTGACTAATTTTTAATTTTTATGTCTTTTTGCAATGCTTAGATACAATTTTTAGAGTTTAAGAATCATTTAATAAATACTGGTAACAATGTTTAATAAAATTAATATTAGGTACTATCAGGTAATTCTTAACCTTTAAAGAGTGTTTCTTATATTGGAAAAATACATAAAAATTAAAAATTAGTCAAAATTATGAATCCGAGGAAGGAAATAATGAAAAACTGTTCATAGGGTCAAAATTTAATGATGTTACTAAAAAGTTAAAAGTGGAATAACTTTGATAATTTTAATTGAATTTTATTCAATCTGGGGTCATTTGAAACTGCAATTGTTAAGCTTTTGATATGCATCAAGAAAAAATATAATTTTAATAAGATAAGACATTTAAATTGGCTTCAAAGTTGAAAAATCAATCAAAAAATGAAAATTTTTGATCATTTTTGGTCTATATCTTCATGAATTTAAATGATAATAAAAGAAGTCTTATGCAGCTTCAAAAGGTATATTTTAAGCTTTAAATTAAAAGAAAAACTTTTTGATTCGGGTAAAAAATGGCGAAGTTTCAAAGTATTATGTACATGAATTTACCTAAAAATGGTTTTTTGGCTCTAAAACAAGATTTTCAGGGTGTATCAAAGATTTAATATATACCATTCTTTTTAGTTTTTTATGACCTATAACCTCCACTAGGTCCGATAAGAAGTTTTTTTTCACTGTCACACAGTGTTATCAAATGTAGATCTAGTCACTTTAACAATAATATTTTTGTTCCATTTTCTTTTCATTATTAACACTTTTAAAATCATGGCCTCTAAAAGGCGAGGGACCGATAAAATTTTAACCCATCAAAATTTATGTTGCTCAGAGGTGAAAATTTTTTATCTCACATAATTTAAGGTCTAGAATTATGTTATAATGTCAAAATTAAATAAAAGCATTTTTTGGCCAATTTCTAATATTTTCAGAAAATAGATATTTTTTAAAATCCATACGCTTGATTGTAGAGAATTATTATTAAAAAATCGTTTAAAAAAATTGGCGTTAGCAAATACCTCATAAAAGATAAAAGGATTAAAATATTTATGGGTAGAGACTAATAAATTTTTAATTTAAAAATACAGTTATTTTTCACATTCTGTTGATATTATTTTTCAGTACCTACCTTTTGTAATCAACAATATAATACTGTAAAATGGGGTAAAGTCTGCTTTGTAGGTAAGTCGGCCAGTACTTTTAAACACCTTAAAGATTGGATATTACTTTTTCCTAGTGAGGAATGGAAGTGGAATTAAAGTTGAATTGAAGTGTAATTAAACTGGAAATGAAGTGGACTTAAAGTGCAAGTAAAGTGTCTGTGAAGTGGAATTAAAATAGAACTAAAGTGGAAGTGAAGTAGACTTAAAGTGGAAGCGAAGTGTAAGTGAAGTAAAAGTGAAGTGTACTTAAAGTGGAAGTTAAATGGAATTGAAGTGGACTTAAAGTGGAAGTAAAGTGGAATAGAAGTGGAATTAAAATGGAAGCAAAGTGGAATAATGTGTAAGGAAAATCTATAAGTGAAGTGAAATTAAAGTATAATTATAGGGGACGTGAAGTGGAACTGAAATGGAATTGAAGTGTAAGTGAAGTGAAATTAAAGTAAAAGTGAAGTGGAAGTGACGTGGAATTGAAGTGGACTTAAAGTGATAATGAAGTGGACTTAATGTGCAAGGAAAGTTTAAGTGAAGTGGAATTAAAATAGAACTAAAGTGGAAGTGAAGTAGACTTAAAGTGGAAGCGAAGTGTAAGTGAAGTAAAAGTGAAGTGTACTTAAAGTGGAAGTTAAATGGAATTGAAGTGGACTTAAAGTGGAAGTAAAGTGGAATAGAAGTGGAATTAAAATGGAAGCAAAGTGGAATAATGTGTAAGGAAAATCTATAAGTGAAGTGAAATTAAAGTATAATTATAGGGGACGTGAAGTGGAACTGAAATGGAATTAAAGTGTAAGTGAAGTGAAATTAAAGTAAAAGTGAAGTGGAAGTGACGTGGAATTGAAGTGGACTTAAAGTGATAATGAAGTGGACTTAATGTGCAAGGAAAGTTTAAGTGAAGTGAAATTGATGTAAAATTGTAGGGGAAGTGAAGTGGAAGTCAAGTGGAATTGAAGTTGACTTTAAGTGAATTTAAAATAGAATCGACGTGTAAGTAAAGTGTAAATGATGTAAAAGTGAAGTGGACTTAAAAGTGGAAGTAAAGTGGAATTAAAATGAAAATGAAGTGGATTAATGTGCAAGAAAAGTGTATAAGTGAAGTAAAATTGAAGTATAATTGTAGGAGGCGTGAAGTGGAACTGAAATGGAGTTAAAGTGTAAGTGAAGTGGAATTAAATTAAAAGTGAAGTGGAAGTGACGTTGAATTGAATTAGACTTAAAGTGGTAATGAAGTGGACTTAATGTGCAAGGAAAGTGTGATTGAAATAAAATTGTAGGAGAAGTGAAGTGAAAGTGAAATGGAATTAAAGTGGAAGTAAAGCGAAGTAGAGAGAAAGTAAAGTTGAATATAAGTGGAATTTAAGTGGTAATAAAGTAGAATTAATGTGCAAAGAAAGTGTAAGTGAAGTAAAATTGAAGTATAATTGTAGGGGAAGTGAAGTGAAACTGAAATGTAATTGAAGTGGAAGTAAAGTGGAATATAAGAGAAATTTAAGTAAAAATGAGGTTAACTTAATGTACAAGGAAAATGTAAGTAAAGTGAAATTAAAGTAGAATTGTAGGGAAAGTGAAGTGAAACTGAAATGGAATTGAAGTGGAATTAAAGTAAAAGTAAAGTTGTCTTAAAATGAAAGCGAATTGATAGTGAAGTGTAAGTGATGTGAAAGTGAAGTGGTTTTAAAGTGAAAGTTAAGTAAACTTAACGTGGAAGTAAAATGTAAGTAAAGTATAAGTGAGGTGGAATTGAAGTCGAACTGAAGTTGATGTCAAGTGAACTTAAAGTGGAAGTAAAGTGAAAGTAAAGTGGAATTAAACTGGACATGTAGTGAACTAAAAGTGTAAGTAATGTTTCTGTGAAGTGGAATTGAAGTAGAACTAAAGTTAAAGTGAAGAGTACTTGAAGTGGAAGTGAAGTGGAATTGAAGTAGATTTAAAGTGAAATCGATGTGTAAGTGAAGTGTAAGTAATGTGAAAGTGAAGTGGAAATAATGTGAAAGTGAAATTGAAGTTAAGTGGAAGTAAAGTAAAATATAAGTGGAATTTAAGTGGAAATGAATTTAACTTCATGTGCAAGGAATGTGTAAGTGAAGTTAAATTGTAGATTAATTAATTAATTGTAGGGGAACTGAAGTGGAACTGAAATGGAATTGAAGTGGAAGTGAAGTGAAATTGAAAAGAAAGTTATTTGATTTTGTAATTACTTTTTTTTGCCTTGTAATAATTTTTATCAAATTCTTGTTTTTTTTTAAATAAGCTATTTTCCTTTCTAGATATTTTTCTTGAATTTAAAAACATCGTTTACTTTCTAACAGTTTTTCATTGTTTTTTTAGTTTAATCTTTCTAGAAGTTTTTTTAGCGCCACTTAAATATTGATTTCCAAATTTAGTTACTTTCTTATAATCTATTCATATTTCTTTATTTCCAGTAGTCCTTGTTTAATATGTCGATATTTTAAATTTAATCCATAATAAGGTATCAAATTAATCAATTTTTTTGTCTTTCTAAATATTATGCTTTTTTTATAGTTATTGATCTTTATCCCTAGTTACTTATTTAAATGCTAGTAGTTTTTCTTTATTTTGTTAAGTAATTCATTTTTATATTTTTTAATAAACTTATATTTATATTCTTAACTTTCTAGATATTGTTTTTCACATTTTATAATATTTCTTCAGTTGTATCTTTTAACTTCAAGTCTGTATTTAACTTTAATTATCTATTATTTTCCAAGATTTTTTGTTTATTTCCAAATTATTTTAAAAATTTTTCTGTTATTTTTCAGAAATGAAATTTACTATTTTTTTTAGAAAATTAATTTTTTACCCTGAAACAAGAAGTTCAGAAAATGTTTATCTTTATAATTTTTATAATAAATTCTTTTAAATTTTATAAAGAATGTTTAACAAAAGTATTTTTATTGTAATTTAAATAAAAAAAATGTTTAAATAAAAAGATTACTACATTTTTTGTCAAATTAAATTTATGACGTTTAGTAGAAAATTAAATTTAATAGATAAAATTTGGTTAAAAAATATTTTTAAATGGTTTAAAAAATGTAATTTGTATAGAAAAAGTTTTTCGCGAAATTTGCATTTTGATGAAATTAAAACTTTTCTTTGAAAGTAGAACTTCGTTTCTTTTAAAACAATGTTTACAATTCTATTTTAAGGTCACCTTTTGTTTTAAATTTACTAAATAAAAAAATTAGTGATTAAAGAAAAAAAGTAAAAACTTTTTTACCATTTTTAACTGATTTAATTTTGTTTTAAAATTAGATATTTCAAAACTCGAATGAGTTTTACAATTTGGATATTTTGACCAAAAATAAACGTTTATTTAACTAAAATTAAAATTAGATTAAAAACATTTTTTTATCATTATGGTTGATTTTTTTCTCAAATATCATAAAAATAATCATTTTTTTTAAAAACTTTTTAGTAGAATTATTCAACATAGTTAAAAACAAAGTTGTACTCCCTTATACAAAAAACCATCAAAATAAATTTTTCCAAATTTTTCGAAATTTGACTTTACAAAGAAAGGGGAACTTTGAAGAAAGACGATTAAATTGTTACGTAACTGGAATATGCTCCCACCAAGAAATTTCTGAGTGACACCGTCTCAGTGTTATTATTTTGAAAGTCTGCCGAAAGGTGAGTTTAATTATCATTCTTCTTATTAATATTTCTATATCCATTTTCTTTAGTTTCATTTATAATTACTTTCTGTATCTTTAAATAATTTTAAGAATTATTGTTAAATAACAAAAATGTACAATAATTGATAATTCAGTTATAAAATATCAAAAGCTAATTAAATCTTTCAGCAATTTCGCTCTATGTATTTTATCTCCTGTTAAAACCAATTTTAGTCACTGCTATTTCAAATTACAAAGTACTACATTATTCATAAAATTTTCATTATCATTTAATTATACAGTATACAATAAAATTATTATTCAGTACACAATTATTAATTTGCTTCTCATTTTCTCAGAATTGAATAAAAGTCGTTTATTTAACAATGTAAATATTGATTTAGTGATGAACTGTCCTAATATCCTATTTTAAATATCATTTTATTTTTAATATTTAAATTTCTTTTATTCCATTTCATACTAAAATGAATACAATTCTTACTTTTCGTAATTATTATTTTTCATAATCTTTTTCACTGCAATTTATTAATAATTTTTAACTTTCCACATTTTCCCAGAATTTTTATCCGTTGAAATAATAAATTATATTAATTTTACAATTGTCATACTTGATTTAAAAGCAACAAATTTTTTCTTTGAATAAAATGTTTCAAAATTTATAAAATTTGTAATTTTTTTATAAACTTTTTTTCTATTATGTTTTTCAAACATGTTTTAACAACTGAAATATTTATTTTTTACCAAGAGTTTTAAAGTGATTAAAAAAAATTTACACATTTTATTTTATAACCGCATATTTTAATATTTCGCTTAAAAAGTGTAAATAATAATTTTATTTGTATTTCAGATTTGTATAAAAATGAGCGGCTATTCGTACAGTAAGGATAGAATTTTTTTTCTAAGAAATAATAAATTGTGTCAAGATGGAGAAAAAATTGATATAATTAGTGAACTACCAATGGAAGTTGGGCAATTTATTTTTCAAAAACTGGACAGCAGATCGCTTTCGAATGCAGCTCAAGTTTCTTCTCGGTGGTTTACTATTTGTAAATCGAATTCTCTTTTAAGAAGAAGAATGAGACACCACCTAAGCAGAAAAATGAAAATGTTGCGTGAATTTCACGCAAACTTCAAGTTACAAATTTAGACTTTCAAAAATCGGCAAAGAAGTACTGAGGGACTGACTGTGGTACTTCTTTTGAATTACCGAAAATACGACTCGATTGTGAGGATACACAATCAACATTGGAAATATTATTTGTGAGTGTTGTCTCTCAATTTGAACTCTATAATTTTATAGCTTAAATATATAACTTATTTAGCGCTGAGAATTATCTATTATGTACGCAATTATTAGAATAAACTTATTTTCAAAAAATCACGTGAAACAAAATATTTGTGATGACCATTTTTTTCAAATTAAAACTGTAATCAAATTACTTCAAAATTATAAATTATTTTGCAAGAAATTTAAATTAAAATTATTTTAAAATTATCAATTATTTTGCAGGAAATTTAAATTAAATTTATTTTAAAATTACAATTAATTTCGCAAAAAATTAAAATTGAGTTGGAATTAGATTAAACGAGAATTTATTTAATGGTATTTAATTTAAATTAAAGTACCTGTAATTGAATAAATTAAAGTGTTCATTTCAATTAAATTCAATCAAAAATTTTCTGTTTTATCTTATCATAGTTAAATTTGTTAATAATGAAGAAAACCATTTTCAAAATCGAAAAAGCAGACAGAAGAAATTTTCTTTCAAAATATTACCCAGCGTAAGTAAATTTTTTCATTTCTAAGCTTGGATTTTTCGGGCATGTTATTTTAAGATTTAAAAGTTTTTTTTTGCTTTTGATTGTATGAAAAAAAAAATTTCCTGAAATAAAATTGTCAAAAATATACAAATCCTCCCTAAACAATAAATTGTACCGTATAGATAAAGAGGTCAATGACTTATTTAAAATTAATTTAGTCTAGTTTTAAATTTGCAATGATTTTAATTTCGTCAAATTTTAATTTATTTGAACTTGCATTAATTAAGAGTTTAATTAATCCAAGCTTCAAATATTCTAAGTTTGGAGTAATTAAAAAAATTTCTTCAATTTTTAATAATTATTTATTTAATGTGTTTTCAATTTTTTACATCAATTATTACTTATTTTTACTAGTTTTCAATTATTCTCTTCAATTTTGAGTTAATATAATTAATTTTTTCTTTCTAAATCTTAAATTTTACTTTCGCAAATTTCAATTTTTATTTTCTTCAACATTAAATCAAATTGATTACTTATTAATGATTGTAAGTAAACACTTTTAATTTCTTTTATCCTTTTTTTGATTACAAATTATAATTATATTCTTCAAATTTCAATTAATTTCTTTAGAATCGAATTATAAATGCAAATTTAAATATTCTTCAACATTACAAAAACTATTTTGTTCTTTCAATTTTTATAAAAATTTTATTTATTATCTCGAAACCTTAATTGTATTATTCAATATTTGAATAATGTTCTTTAATCAATTATTATTTTTCACACTTTTATAATACTTTCATTATTTTCCAATTAATTTCCTAAAATTTTAATTATTTATCGCAACTTTAATTTTTTCTTAAATTGTCCATTATAATATTATCGTTCTGCGATTATTTTCTTGCAATTTATATTATTTTCACTATTTTTAACTAAATTTCCTGAATTTCCAGTTATTATTTATCTCAATTTTCAATTATTTTTTTTTAATTTTCATTTATTTTTATCAATTTGCAATTTTTTTCATGTGTTACTTATTTTTATTATTTTTCAATTTATTTCCTAAAGTTTCAATTGTTATCTCAAATTGTTATTCTTTTCATCAATCTTCAATTTTTTATTATTTAATAATTATTTTTAGTATTTTTCAATTATTCTCTTCCATTTGGAGTTAATATAATTGCTTTTTTTTTTAAATCTTCGATTTACTGTGTCAAATTTCAATCTTTTTTCTTCAACATTAAATCAAATTGATTATTTATTGATGATTGTAAGTAAATACTTTTAATTTCTATTATAATTTTTCGATTCCAAATTATAATTATTTTCTTCTAATTCCAATTAATTTCTTTAGTATCAAATTATAAAAGCAAATTTAAATACTCTTTAACATTACAAAAACTGTTTTCTTCTTTCAATTTTTGTAAAAATTTTATTTATTATCTTGAAACGTTAAATGTATTTTTCAATATTTGAATGATGTTCTTTAATTAATAATTATTTTTCACACTTTTATAATATTTACATTATTTTCTTATTAATTTCCTAAATTGTTAATTATTTATCGCAACTTTAAATTTTTTTAAATTTACCACTAATATTATTGTTTTGCGATTATTTTCATGCATTTTAAATCATTTTTACTACCGTCGAACGGGGCTATTCTGGTACACCGGGGGCTATTATGGTACAAGGTGGTTTTTTATTTCTAAAATATTTATTTTGAAATTTATAAATATGATTTTTATTTGTAAATATAGTGTAATATTTTGCAAACAAAATAACAGTATTGTTTCTAATAAATTCTTTGTCAAAAATCCGGAAAAAATTCATATATACATACAAATTTCATTAAAAAATTGGAAGTTCTCTAAAAATCTGCTTCGCTCTTAATATTGACAAATTCAATGTAAAAGATACATAAGGTACGTGTTGAGAATTTAGTTGGGACTTTATTCACGTAATGGGCTAACTTTTTATTAAGAATTTAAGAAAAAAATTATTAAAAACTAAAAGTTCAGCACATAGCGGGGCTATTCTGGTACAAAACTATTTTAATTATTTTATGAAAATTGGTTCTATTAAAAAAGTGAAAAAGGTTTCTGGGCTTTGGTTTAATTGTTTTTATTAAGTAAATGTTTTATTTTATGTTAGAAAATTGAAAATAACTCACATTTGTCAAACTTGACAACGAGTGCATCATAACCTCAAAAACCACTTATATTAATATCATATTATTTACAAGGGTTAAGTTAATTTCAATATTGCTTGACATAAAATAGCTCAAAACGTTATTATGGACCATATTAAGTCGTTTAATTATTAAAATAATATAAAATACAAATGTTGACAAATTTCATTATTTAACTGCGAAATTATTATAATACAAACTTTAAGTTTTTATAACTCGAAGAAAAAATGTTTTTTTAAAGTAAAACTTACAGTAGACTTTCAGAAGGATGTAAACAACGTGACAGTTAGTTTAAAAAAATTTTGTATAAAATTTTGATTTTTGGTGAAGCATAGAATACAAAAAAATGCAGTTTTTTTACCATAATAGCCCCGTTTGACGGTATTTCAGAATTAATTTTCTGAATTTTCAATTATTTATCTCAGTTTTCAATTATTTGTATTAATTTTAATTTCTTTTTATCAATTAAATTTTTTTTATTTATTAATTATTTTTATTATGTTTCAATTAATCTCCTAAATTTTCAATTGTTATCTCTAATTTACAAAATTATTTTTTATGTATTTTTTTTTAATTTTAAGTATTTCAATTACTTTCCTAAAATTTACTTTATCTATAGGTAGGTATACCATAGGTTTTATCATTTATTAACAATTTTTTTTCTAGTTTTAATTATTCTAATTTGTTTTAATTAATTTCTGAGATTTTCAAGTATTTCTCAAATTCCAATTACTATTTTTAAATTATCATTGTTTTTATCATGTTTCAATTTTTTTCTTCAATTTTCAGATATTTTTAGCATTTAATTATTTTTTATTTCTCCCAATTCTAAATTATTCTCATTTTTTAAAATTATTTTCTAAGGTCTTTTAGTAGTTGTGTCAAATTAGAATTATTTTTCAAATTAAACCAATCCATTATTTTCCAATTATTTTCTTAAATTAAAAATTATTTCAATAACTTTCCAATTATTTTGTTTCAATTAAAATATATTTTGGCATTTTTTCAATTATTTCTCTTATATTTCATTTTTTTTAACTTATCATTGATTGTTTTTATCATATTTCAATAGTTTTCCCTTCTTTCATATTTACTTTCTGATTTTTGAATTATTTCTCTAAGATTTAAATTATTTTCTACAATATTTTTAATTATAATCTCAATGTTCTTTAAATATTTTTCTTAGATTTTCAAATATTTTTCTATAATTTCAATAACTTTCCTTTATTTAAAATATCTTTTGTAATTTTAGAATTTATTTCTCGAAAATTTCATTTATTTGCTTCAAATTTATATTATATATGTGTATGCTATTTTAAAATTATTTTCTTAAAGTAAATATTTGTTTAATAATTTTTTAATTATTTTGTTCTACTTAAAATATATTGTGTCATTTTTTCAATTATTTCTCTCAAATTTTAATTATTTGCTTCTTTTTCAAAATACTTCTATGATTTTGCTTCCTCATAGAAGCAGCTTTATGATCGTTAAGATTTTCGATTTTTCAAAAATAGTATAAATCGATTCATTTTCATCTAAAAAGCGTAAATTCTCATTTTTAAGTAATGTCTGGATGTATCTATGTATATGTAGGTTTGTGTGTATATATATGCGTTTATAGCTTCTTTTGTCGCCAGGATATCTGAAGAACTCTTCAACGGATTTCAAAAAAATTTAGATGGCTTATTAGATTCATCAATATCTAAATTTCTGTGGCTGAAAGGTAAAACAGCACAACTCCCATTTTATCAAATTTGAGATAACATTAGATTTCTATATATGTAAATATACTTTTTAAAGTTTCATAATTGTAAATTGATTTAAATGTTTATTTGCGTAGAAAATATTAAAAAACGTAATCGCATAAATACATTAAAATCGAGAAAAATAATTGATGTTATTCTCTGGGACCTTTAAATTTCATTAAATTTGTTAAACAGATCTAAAAACTACATTAGAAAACAGGATTCAAGATCAAACACCCAAAATATTTGTTCTTATTTCGATTTTACAGAAATCAGGAGAAAAGCAAAAACACGTTTTACTCGAAACCATGAATATGGCGCTTGTGCTGTTTTACCTTTCAGCCACAGATTTGGACGCAGGGATTTTTAAAAATACCCATTCAAATGTTTAAACACCTTTTGTCACATTCCTCATTTCGAATGAACGAATCTATTTACCTTCTTATAAAATTCATAATTGATCAAAAATTCGTAAAATAATTTGTTTTTTCATTTTTTTGCATTTAAAATGCTTTTTTAAACTTCTCCAAATAACTTTTATATTATCAATTTATTGCTTCCTTTATAAGGAAAAAAATTTGATTGCTTACTCGATCGCGAAATAGACATAATTTTCGCCTAGTTTTAATTCATAAATTTCATACATTTTTTCAATTAAAAAAATCTACAATCTAGTTTATTTATAATAATTTCTAAAAAAAAAATTGTTTTATTTCTTTTCACCACCAACAACACATAAATCAAATTTATTAAACTTTTGTCTGTCCATAATTATGTGCCTGTTGGACGTTATTCTGACTAGATATTATTTTAATACAATTTATGTAATTTTGCAAGCAACCAGACACGTTTGCGCCAATTTCCCTGTAACGTTAAATCTACTCATTTACGAAACTCATAATCTATTATGTCAAAGTGATCTACTCGAATATGAAATCTATTAACTATCCTGTCTGCTATCTACGATAATCTTCCTCTCAACATGAGTATATATCTCGCCCCAGTACACGTCTCTAATCTCATGCACATGTTTAATTATACGCAACAGATATGACGGAAAACGCATCCGAGGCATCAGAGAGTGCTCCATCCGCTTTAACTCCTAATTACTGAGACTAACGCCGCAAACGCTGCTGATTTGAACTCGAGTCGATTGCACGCAACTCCATTGTATGCTAAACCGCTAATTGCCCCGTGGACCCTGTTCAGGCCCGTTAAGCACCAAGTCGCAATTTTCAGTTTTATACGAGCACCCTCTCAGTCACTCAATATAATCGCCACAGCTTCTCGAGCCAAGCAGCAAATTAATGTTTCAAAGTATCCGAAATTCGCAATTATTGACGCACGACTTGATTCCAGCATGATTTTCTTGTAGCCGCAGTCTCCCTCGTAGAGTAATTAAATCGATAAGTCAACCGGTCTCGAACAGTGCACGCTCAAACCTAGCGCACAAAACCATTTCGAAAGATGTTCGATCGTGAAGCTTTGTTTTCAATCAATTAGCGACCAAGGACTATAATTATGACCCTTTTAAGCATTTCGCTCCGGTTGACTGAATTCAACGATTTTGTAATAGACATTATAAAACATTTTCTCTTAAAGGAGAAATTTTCAAAACAATTGCAGGACCGAGATTCTAATTATAGTGTTTGTATATACAGGAAAACTAAATTATTATTTGTGCCCAGATTTTGTTGACTTTATTCAACTTAAAAAATGGCTAACTTATCTTATTAGTGGTAGTCAGATGTTAATGTGAACTGTTTAAGAAAATTCATCAAGTGTAATTATTTATATAAATTGTTTATAACAATTTTTAAGCGCAAAAACTTTTTTTTTAATATTGACACACCCCTAAACATCAAATGCATACATTATTAAGAAAAAAAAAAAAAAATTTGTGCAAAAGAAATCAAAAATTGTAAAAAAATCATTTTTTTCATGCTTCTTGCATTAACATTAAAAATTTATAAAACAATAATTAAAAAATCGACTCTCACAGATCTCTTTAGAATTTAGTTCTGCGTTAGAGGAAAGAAGAATTTTTTAATTTTGTTTAAAACTGCGGTCTAAAAGGCAATTTGAACCAAATTTTGTCATTTTATCCTACTGTTCTACCTACCTAACCAGAGAATAACAACAAAAAATATAACCTTGAACATGAAAGTATAATATTTTTATTTTACAGAAACTTAATATGTTAATGAATTATAAACATACAAAAAAACAAAATAAAGAACTAAAAATTATTATTACTTACCAGTTTCACCATTTCCACTCGGCCGAAAAGAAATCCGATGACAATCACCACGTGCATTCCAATAAAAAGAAATATCAAAACCTTCAGTGACATAAATAATTATGATACTTTTAGAAAAAAAATAACATTTAAATAATAAAACTAAAAAACAGATAAATAAGTTAGAAATAAAACAAAAATAAATAAAACATTATTAATATTATTATCATTACTCACCCGTCAGAAACGAATGCCAATGTAAACGAAACATAATTTCACTTAAAACACTATATAACCTTAACAACTTTATTAAAATCACTGTCACTTCTTAAACTATCACTCCTTAATTATTACAATTTAATTTATTTTCAATTTATTATTATTTCATAAAATGCAATTATTCAATAAACGAAGATTTTAAATAACTTGAAAAATAGTACAAATAAACGTCTAAACTGTGATGTTATTGTTGACAAAAAATATCGAAAATCTGCTAGCTAATTAGAATCTTGATAAAACGCGTTACACCTCTGAAGTTGGTTGAAAAGGTTGCTGACATTATAAGAAATTTTATAAAATAAACTTGAAGCTACAATATTTAATTAAAAGATTTTAATTCGCCTGGAAAACAAAAAATCGGAACTGAAAACTATCGATAGTGAGGTTTGATATCTACTGACCAATGGGAGACTCGGAAATGGAGTTACACGTCTGAAGTTAACCACAACGTCCATTCTTTTTAGAATAGGATAGAAGAGACTGTAAAAAAGACGATAGAAAAACCGCTCTAGTAAATAGGCATTTTAATGCATTTTTTGAAAAAAATCTTGTTATTTGCTTGACAACGCTATGAACATCACGTTCAATCATGTTCGCTATATTTTTCCTGTAATCTACACGTGAAAATACATAAGTGTACCAAATTTCAACTTTCTATCTCAAATAGTTTGGCCGCTAGGGGGGGGGGGGGTAATGGTTTTGGGCGACGGACAAACGAGTGAAAACATAAGGTTTCCGTTTGGACACTTTGTGTACGAAACCCTAAAAATATAGGGTTGCCAGATTTATACCTGCCGCAACCTCGGGTTGCCAAGTGTTTTTTGTGTAGTTTTTTGTTGATCACCTACGCCCATAATATTTTTTAATAATTTTTATACCAAATTAAAGACCACGTTTTTCTCTATTGAATAGATTAGGGTTGCCTGGTGAAAAACAGCCGCTATTAGGGGTTGCCAGCGTTTAAAAATATATTAATTTTTTTGTATTAGCAGGAGATGAAACACCATTTGGCAACTTCACATATGCAAAAATAAAAGAAACAAAACAAATACGTTGCATGTTTGTGGAAGTTGATATATTTCATAATCATTTAACCTAAATGTAGCAAAAATAAAGACTTGTTTTTTGTGTAGGGGAAGGTGGGGCAAAACCACTAGGTTCAAATTTACTGATGCACAAATTTTTAACTATACATTCAATTGGAGTCATTTTTGTTTGTTACACGACTAAAACTAACCAGTAACAGATTTTAATAGTCGTTATTACATTTATCATAATCATAATTACGTTATTTAATTGTATTTAAAAAGATTCAAATTAGCGGCTTTGCCCCAACTGTTGGGGCAAAGACGTTTTTCCTAATATTATTATTGCAAATATAATAAATGATCTAAAATATACTCTAAATAACATTTATTAGTGCAATAATTATAAAACATAAATATTTTACAGATTTTTAAAGAGATTTAATCGATTTTATTGAAAATAATGACGACTTGTATTTTTAACCTCATATTTTTAATTTAATTGTTTTTTATTTTGTTTCAAAATCTACTTTATCGACTTTTCAAAGATAGAATGTTTTTTAAATAACCATGTGAAAATATGATTAAATAATAATGCTTATTTAATATTCAAAATTCATAATTTTTTTTCAAATTAGTAGTAAACGCTAATAAATAATTTAATAATTAAATAATAATAATAATAACAATAAATTTAATAAACAAAAATGCTTATTTATTTTGATGAAAAAATGCAGGTTAACAGTTGATTAGCATGAAGTTTGCATCATTTAAAATTACATGCTAAATATTGTTCGATTTCAAAATAAAAAAATAGGGGTAAGATTTTTTTCAATTTGGAACAAATTTGGAGGGTAGACCATAACATTTCTGACTTTTGTTTTTTTTACCACACTAATAAAAATAAATGTAAAAACTAAAAAATATTGTTTATTTACAGGTAGAACATTAAGATATTTCTAATGTTGAGAAATCTAACGATTTAACGGAGAAACATTCAAATATTTTACCAATAGAAGATATGAATTCGGTATTGATTCTTTATTTTTATAATTAAATTCAGATGCCAGAAACTATACACAAGCTCTTAAAATTATGGAATTATTTTATGCAGTATTTTTCTGATACTGTACTATTATACGTTAAGTTAAAATCCTTTTTCTGTTTATAAAAAATAATATTAATAGCTAGGTTACCCTCTTTTAAAAGTCTACACTTTAATTTTTTTTATACTTTTAATTTAATTTTAAATAAATTCTTTCCGAAACGACATCTCATTTTTCTTAAGCGTTAATTTAAATTATTAAATAAAGGTATCTACTATCTACTGCTTCAATATTATCAATTTTAAATAAGTTTGTCATCTTTTCATATGCGGATAATTAGATTGATTAGGAATTGACATGTCTTTCTTTATTTGGTTTAGGAGCCGCTACTTATATCAAACCCAAGAAAAGAAGTTGATTCTTCTCGTATAATATATTTCTTATTTAAATCGTTAAATTTCTCAACATTGAGAGTATTTGAATACACATTAGTAGAAAAGAGTTATGTCCTGCCTGTAAACAAACAATATTCTCAAGTTTTTAAATTAATTTATTCCCGATGTACAAGAAACTAGATTAAGACATTTAAAAATTTTTTTATAACTCTAAGAATCGAAAGTAAAGTAAACTTTTTGAACAGATTCATTATTAAATTCTAATATTTTATTATCAGTTTTACACAAAAAACAAATCTTTATTTTTTATAAACTTGGGTTAAATGTTTATGCAAATATATCAACTTCTACAAACATGCAAATTATTTGTTTTGTTTCTTTTATTTTTGCATAATATTTTAAGTTACCCATGATTTTTTTTCTTCTGCTAATACAAAAAAATGAATATATTTTTAAACGCTGGCAACCCCTAATAGCGGCTGTTTTTCACCAGGCAACCCTAATCTATTCAATAGAGAAAAACATGGTCTTTAATTTGGTATAAAAATTATTAAAAATATTATGGGCGTAGGTGATCAACAAAAAACTACACAAAAAACACTTGGCAACCCGAGGTTGCGGCAGGTATAAATCTGGCAACCCTATATTTTTAGGGTTTCGTACACAAAGTGTCCAAACGGAAACCTTATGTTTTCACTCGTTTGTCCGTCGCCCAAAACCATTACCCCCCCCCCCCCCCTCCCCTAGCGGCCAAACTATTTGAGATAGAAAGTTGAAATTTGGTACACTTATGTATTTTCACGTGTAGATTACAGGAAAAATATAGCGAACATGATTGAACGTGATGTTCATAGCGTTGTCAAGGAAATAACAAGATTTTTTTCAAAAAATGCATTAAAATGCCTATTTACCCCCCCCCCCCCTTATCTCCTAAACTATTTGGCCTAGAGTATTGAAATTTGGTACACATATGTATTTTCGCGAGTAGAGTTCAGGAAAAATATAGAGAACATGATTTGAGGTGATGGTCATAGCGTTGTCAAGGAAAAACTTTTTTTTTAAAAAAAAAACGTGTCCCCCCCCCCCCTTATCTTCCAAACCATTTGACCTAGAGGTTTGAAATTTGGTATACCTAGGTATTTTTACGTGTAGTTTACAGGAAAAATATAGCGAACGTTGCTGGACTTAATTTTCAAAAGTTATTAATGAAAAGTTGAAAAATGACAAAAAACCCCTATGCTAGCGCTCAGCGTATTTATCCTGAAAGGTTGGGAATTGGTTAAAAATGTGTAATTTTATGCAGAATTTTTTATAAAACCATAAAAATTGTGGTTTAAATTTATTATTATAACATTTTTTCCAAAAAACTGAAATTTTACCAAAAAAAATTTTTTTCTTCTAAACAGCTACAATATTTTATATTTTCAGATTATTTTTTTTGTACAAAATGTTTATGTTTATGTTTAAATTACTTTAATAGTTAAAAAATTAAAAAAAATTCTTTTGGCTTTAAAATTTAAAATTATATAAAAAAGTTTAGTCTATTTAATTGGAAATTTTTAATCTTATAAAAATCATTAAGTTTATACTTAAATTTCTTTAAAAATAAAAAAAATTATTTTAATTTACCATTATTTAAATTATTATTCAAATAATCTCTGACTCATATAATTGAAAAAAATTAGAGCGGTACGGAACCCTTCGACTTGGTACGAGTGTAACTCGTACTTGCCCGATATTTTTTGATTCAGTATTCAATACTCTTTCATATTATATTGTTAATTTTTCGCAAATATATGGGGGTAAATATTAACCAAAAGCCAGTTGAAACACCCACACTTTTAGGCATATGCGGCCAGATTTTCATAGGCAACCTGGTTGTTATGCGTTATTCTGACTATGATCTTTCATTTTAAACACATTTTATTAAAAAATCAGATGGGGGTAGATATCTTGCAGTGGGATCTTAGACTAAAACCAGGGTGCGTGCAGTCTCGTGTGTTATTGTATATCAAAAACAAGTTACTGTGAACACAGACAGATGACAGTAGTCGGTTCTGTTCAATATTGAAATGTAGATCAGAAATCTAAGGTGTTCCATCAACCCATGTTCCACATAACCCCACAACCCCCTATATACCGTGGATGTCCCAGTACCCGTCCACGTCCCAGTAGCCGTCCACTTTTCCATAATTTTGAGTATTTTAGCGTGCATAGGTTTTTTTTATTGCATTTAAGTATTGTTACCATAATCTATGATACCTTGAGCTTGCTTTACACAAATATTTTTAAAATTTCAACACTAAAATTCTACCTCAATAAATGCAAAAAGTTCCTGTATGCCGTCGAACGCCTTCACATGTGTAAAAATAGTGATTTGACACAAGTGAATATCTGTGAGGTTTTTGGTCATAAATCGATCATATGCTTTTTAAATAAATTTACAATCGTATTTATCGCTAAAGCAGATATTAAATAATGTATTCACGTCAAAAAATGTAACCAAAAAATGTATTTAATAAAATAATTAGCTGGACCAATACTGGGACAGCTCAACTCAGCACTGTCCTGGTCTCCGTCCACACTATTCTACAAACTTATAACCTAAACGCGATAAGCATAAAAATGATTAAGATTCAAATAAACTGAGTGAAAACTTAATTAAGTCATCAAATTATTTTAGATTTATCAAAAATATTAGCATAGCTTAGTAATTTAGCAACTTAAGCAAGTAGTTTTGGTATTATTTTAGGTTAGAATGTATTAACACTGCAATGTTTTCAAATAAATTCACAATAGCACATATTTAGGTTTCATATAAAGCACTTATTATGTATTCTTCTTCTTCAATAATTTTAATACGTTCTGTTTTTAATTATAACGAGGGGAAAACGAAGATAGTTAAGAGCAAAAATTAAACTCACGAAGATGCAACTTATTATTTGAATAATGTTCCTGAGAGGCTTATTTAGAAAAAATAAAAGCTCGAAAGTCACTTTGTACACTATATTCTACACATTTAAAGTAATTAATGTTGTTCGAATACATTTAACATTTCTTTTAAATTTTGAGGTTGTAATGTAAGTATGTATAGAAAAAGTGGACGGATACTGGGACAATATAGTGGACGGGTACTAGGACATAGTGGACGGAATCCGGTACATAAAAACACTAATTTTATTATTTAAATAAAAATTCTTTATCCACACATTTAAGGAAACAAATTATTTTAAATATTAAAAAAGGGTTTAAATTACTCTTCACAAAAAGAATATTTCGAATTGTAAAGAAAAAAATATTGTTTTTTGCTTTTCTGTGTGCTTTAAACGCTTAAGTGGACGGATACTGGGACATCCACGGTAATCGTAAGAAAATGAAAAAATAACAAATAAAATATAATAATAAAGTCCTTATGTCCAGGACTTTGTATCCAAAAGAAAATGGGAATAGGTGTTACTAACGAATTCATAATGTCATCTTTACTATTAATAGAATTTTCTTGCAATTTTATGTATATCATTTATAAAATCAAGCTTTTATTTTTATCGGTTCTCTGTCTAAAATAAAAAAGTTGTCACAATCAAAATCACGATTGTTTTAAGACAATTTCAGATTATTTAAATTCAATTTGGTAGAAAAAAAAGAGCGTTGCAGATTTATTTAATCCAAACTAATTTTCTGTGATTGCTATGAAATTTTGCTGTGCAATTTTCTTAAGCAATGTTACTATGTAATGTTATCTCAAAGTTAGTTGCTGTTTGGGTGTAAAAATATTATTAATGATCATAGGAAGGTAAGTTGAATAAAAAACAATATCACATATATATGCAGAATGTAGTCGATTTCATCGACTATTTTTATATCCAGCGTGCATAAGATTTCTGAGATCAGGTACTTGCAAAGCACATTTTTCTGTCTGTTACTTTTCCAATCGGACCGTGGATCGTGCGCTATCGGTCGTGAGACTCGATAAACTTGTCACGCTCAATTTGCTGCATCGATCAGCCGCGTCGTAAAGCTGAAGAGCAATTCTTACGATGCAGCTCAACTGTCTCTCAGACAAGCAATAAAATTGTCTCTAATACACTATAAAACTTGTGTTTAGTGTCAGTGATAGCAAAAACTCACAATACTTCCAAAAAAACATCATATTTCCTTATTTACGAGAAAGGCCAAATTACAAAGGTAAACATTATTTGCATTTAAGGGCATGTGATGGAGTATGACATCACTGGTGCAGGAAAAAAAAATTTCTGTGTAATTCACAGCAACTTTCGTGCCATCTACAAATAGAGATTATAGTTTCCACAAATAAAAATGTCGGATTGATTTTTAAAGAATTTTTTCAATTTTAGAAAACTTGGTGCTATAGAAGTTTTTGGGGTATAGGATCACGCACTCAATATAATGTTAGATTCTCGAAATTCCAAATGGCGCAAAAATGTCATTTGTAGCATTCACAAATAAGTTTGAGAAAACGCGTTGCATTTTAAAATATTGTTCAACTATACCTAAGAAACCGTCTAATTCGATTCACAACGAAAGTTTTGTGCAAAAGTTAAAACCTGGCCCAACCTTGACTACTTTCTTCTACAAAAATAAGTAAAAATTAGTCTAAAAAAATGACAATACCAAAAGTTGTTAACGCAGCGGTCGTTTTATTTTTTATTTCTCGATTACTTTGTCAAAGTAAATTTAAATAATTAAAACAGATTGTTAAGCTGTAAGGTCGCTGTTGTATACTGATAAAGTAATGGTTCAATTTGTACAAGTGGTAAAGGTCGAGGCTTAAAGTTTACTTATATATATTTAACTGTAAGCTGCAATCTTATCCTTCGTAACCACGTGTTTAGAATAGAGTACATTTTCTCGTAAATTTACGAAATTAACTCTGTTTCCACTATGTTGTTAAGTCTTCTACAAATTTTCAAACTTACAGGTCTGTTAATCTCTAAGGCTATAATGTTCTCCCAGGTTGCATTCGGTACCAAAGGCGGTAATTTTCTAACGAAATTTCAAATTACGATTTGGGAAATTGTTTTTAGTTTTTATCGAAATTTAATGTTACTACATTGTTACTTACTTGATAAGTACCTCCATGGGTACACATTGAGTGTGTTTTGATACATAAAAATGTCAAAACGTTTAATAATGTGTAACCGCAAAATAATTGTACATTTAAATAATTATAAATCTTCTACCAAAAATAATTGGAAGCTCAATCCCATAAGAATAAAAGATAATTAAATAAATTGCGAATAAAAACAAAACAGAATTTTCTATAATTACCTTGGCTAGTTAGTCCCAAAACTGGATAATGGTAGAGGGGGTGGCTCGAATTTAAATTAATTTATAATCAAAGTTAGTTTCAAAAGAATAAGTTAAATTATGCAAAACAAGCTAAACTTTGTAAAGTTGTATTAAATTTTGTTTAATAAATTAAATACCACAAAATAAATCAATTTTCGTGAAACAGAACTAAATCCTGCTAAATAAGATCTATTTAGACGAATTTCAACAAATCAAGACAAATTTTAAGAAATTAAAACACATCCATTAAACAACAACGTTTATTAATTACCGTAAAACAGGGTAATTTCGCTCAAATTTTCATGTTTTTTTAAAAAAGTATACGAAAAAGTTAATAATAAATTTTGGTACTGAAAATATATAATCTCTGACTCTTCCTCTTTAATTTCACAAAATAAAAAAATTACTATATATTGCATAAACCTTTTTAATATACCTTTTTATTGTGAGCGAAATTACACCTCAATGTAGGGTAATTTCGCTCATTTTTGATGACTTTAATTTTTAACAACAAAAATATGTTAGTTTACAAGCTATAATCACTTTATAAAATCATTATAAATAAAATAATGTTATTTAATTAATATTTACAGTCATTAGAATAAATATTTAACCACGTTTTGTGTTTTATAATTTCGTAAAATTTTTGAATTTTGTCATGAGAAATAACCTTAGATACTTGATAAACAATTGAATGATACATTGTATTCATGAACGAAATTACCCAACAAATATGAAATATTTTTTTTAAATTGCCTTTCTTCAAAATCTATTCAACTTTTCAGTAATTTTATTTTTTCTAAATCATGTCAGGGATACTCTCTAAATTTCTTAGAGTGAATATTTCACTCTAATTTAGGAGTGAGATGTACATTCACTCCAGATAGAGTGAAAGTTCACTCTAAAAGAGTGAAATCGCTCACTCTAATGGAAAGAGTGCAGAAATCCACTCCAGTGGTTGGAGTGAATATTCACTCTAAGACTTAGAGTGAAACTTTCACTCTGTTTTGAGTGAACGTAAGCACGTATAACTTATAACGGCAGTTCGTAAGTTTTGTACCAACGAGCGTATAGCATAGTGGTTAGAGCGTTGGGCTTTAGGCCTGGGGGTCGCACGTTCGAGACCCCTCAGCGTCAAATATTTTAATTATATAAGTTTAGCGTTAGTATTAAGTTGTATGTTTTATTTGTAAATATAATATAATAAAGTGTTATAAAATAATATAAATAACAAATATCCTTGAGACTAAATAAATACGAAAATACCACTGTACTGACAGAAAGTTATTCAAGAGATTCAATATTTATTTTTATTTATTATTTTTATTTTTCAAAAATAAGATATTATTCCTTTAAAGTTATGTTATGCAAATTTCCAAAAGCTTTAATTTACCCAATCTAAAATTGGAGTGGGAAATTTGATCTAAGAGGAATGAGCCGCCATTTTAAATCAGCTGAAAAATTCACTCTAATTAGAGTGAACTCGTCACTCTATCTATAGAGTGAATAAATTCGCTCTTTCAATGAGTGAACATTCACTCCATATGGAGTGGCTCAATTTTCACTCTAAGAAATTTAGAGAGTATAGGAAATAAGATTATTAGATGATTTTAACATAAAATATTTTAAATATAGGTTTCACAAGCGACTTTTACACACTACTTGTTCAATGAGCAAAATAGACATCTTTAAATAAATATTATTTTTATTAAAACTTGACTATAATTCTACTTTAAAATACCCTTGAGACACAGTTTGATAGTTTTCTTAACATTAGCAATTGCAAATTTTATATTTTTTTTCCTAGAAATAACAATAAATAATTTTTGAAAAAAAAAGTTTCCACTGAGCGAAGTTACACTACATGAGCGAAGTTAGCCTGTTTTACGGTAACAATTAATAAAAAAAGTAATTAGCATTTGAGATTTTGAACGCAATTATATTTTTGAGGTTAAGGAACTTTTAAGCAATTTGGCATCCTTAAAGCTAGATTAATTTCCAAAAATAATAATTTAGGAATTTCAGATAAGTTATATAAAAGAAACAAACATTCGTGTTAAATTATTAATATAAATAATATTCTTAATCGAAGTTTCAATTAATAGAATTAATATCCCATCAAGGAAATTCAAATTTATAAATAATATTGTTCCGAAAGAAATTTAAAAGGTTGACATTTGAGGTCAGTACTCTTGATTATTAAATCAAGATTTCTTAATATTTCAAAAGGATTAAAACGGTATTTTCGACTATATATTAAGTCAAATTATATTTAAGCTTAAAGTTCAAATAATTAATAGTGCGAATAGAAAGAAAATTTTA
Source organism: Ganaspis brasiliensis (assembly GCA_037103525.1). Taxonomy (NCBI): domain Eukaryota; kingdom Metazoa; phylum Arthropoda; class Insecta; order Hymenoptera; family Figitidae; genus Ganaspis; species Ganaspis brasiliensis. Next base: position 1,026,183 of record JAZKLR010000045.1, on the reverse strand, counting down.
GATTTTTGAAAATTCAACAATTTCGATATTACTATTTAAATTGACAAAACTAAATAAAATTGGAGTCAGAATTCTTGAATTCCGAATGAAGGATATTTTCTTCTTCAAGACATGGTCATTAGATTTTATCAATAATAATTATAAATATTGATATCTTTTGGTTATTCGTTATCGAGAGAGAAAGAGAGAGAGAGAGAGTCAAGATAAAGTTATAATCAAAATTTTAAGTTGAAACAATTCAATCCGAAAGATAAGGTTATTTACTTTAATAATTTAAAAGAATGGTATAAAAATTAATATTAACTAAAAGGTTTCCAATCTGAAAAAATCAGAAACGAAAATGCTTCGAGCAATACAAATTTTATTTTTAATGAAATTAATTAATAATGCAATCTTACCGAAATTTTGAATAAACGGTAAACACCAAAAAAAAAAAGGTTAAAGGACAGCAAAGTAGCAGAATCGTCAAATAGAAAAAATTAACAAGAATCCAGAGAATTAGAATCTTGACGTCTGGTCTCAACGGCTGATGAAAAGATAATGGAAATGGACGTTTGTCTTTTTCTATAGTTACCAATCGTTACCATGAAAATTAAGGGGCACTAAGTTAATCAAGAAAACAACTGAATAAATTTAAAATAAAAATAACGCATCCGGTAAGTCTTGAATCCTTTTGGTCGATGAGATGGCGTCTAAATTTAAATCTTTTTAACACATTTTTACAAAATTAAATTAATCTTTAGAATTAATTAACAATATTAATTCGATCTATGAGATAACAAATCATTATTGAACTCCTTACAAATTATTCTTGACCAGTAAATCCGACAATGTGAATCCAGAATCCCAAGAAAATAACACAACAATGGGACATACAAATTTCTTGAATTCAAATAGATTTTTGTCCTGACCACATGCATCTATTGAATAAAAAAATGTTTTGGCAAATCCGCAACAATAAGAGATCCAAATAAATCAGATCTAATAATGAAGCCTTCCAAAATATGAATTTTGCAAGTACCACTCCAGCGATAATTAAAAACTTTAAAATCAATATCGGCAACAATAAAATTTTTCATAAGTTTCGTAGTTCAATTTTTAGGTTAGGCGGCAAAATTCAAATAAACAGAAATTTGATTTTAGTCAATTTTATATAAATCTTCTTAATTAAAACTCCATTAGTTAATCAGGTAATTATTGATAATAACCGAAAAGTCAGGAAAAATTGTGGTTAAATAAATCTTCAATAATTTAAATTTTCAGATGTCGGTAAGGAAGATTTTAGTCGAATTTCAGAAATCAGGAAAGTCGTTTTTATCATGGAAAATAAATAAATTTATGGACTTGCAGGAAATCTTCTCAAACCAGGAATACTTGGATAGGATAAGTTGACTCGAAGCGGGATGACATAAAAAAACGAGAAAAATGTACGGAATTAATTTTTAATCTAAATTTTATAAATTATGGACCAAGTCTTGGAATTTTACACAGCCATGGAGATTAGTTGAATTGAATTGAAAGTTAAAATTTAAAATTACATTATTTCTGGGTTTTCTTTATTTGATTAATTTTTAAGAATACATAAAAAAATAAATTTGTGAATTGAAAAACTAAAAAATCTTACAATGTCACAAATGATACCATTTTTCAGATCATTTCTCATCATTAGTAAAAAAACGGTATCATTATGCAACGATTTAATGCTTGCTAGTTTCGTGTGAAATTCTATTATACTTGATTTTAAAAACATATGTAATCGGCTAAATAATTTACGATCTTCATTTAGTAAAAACCAGGGGAAAAACGATGAAAAACTTGCCTAATTTACGGGCCACTGTTTGCTAGATTTTAAACATGGTTTAAAACTTTAAGCCCAAAGTGTTAAAAAATTATGTTAATTTTGATTAAAAGAATAAATATTGTCGGATAAATAATTTACTAACTATAATAAGTGAGAAACCCGAGAAAACACGATAAAAAGCTTGCCTATGTTACTGGCCATTGTTTGAGAGAAATTTACTTTAATTTTTAAAGTTGAAAAGTTTTAACGTGTATACTCTCTCTGTCGTATATACTTAATTATTATCGAATTTAATTTATGATTTCCGATTTCTAAGAATTTGTCAATTGTTTATAATGATTTATTGCTTTTTAAGTTTTGTTTATTAAAAATTATTTTTAGTCGTGAGAAACAACAAGAATTTAATATAAGTCTAATTAGAACAAATATATTGGCTCTCAATCGTACAGTTTGAATTGTGTTGCGCAATCGTGTTTATGAATTCCGGACCTAATAACATGATAAAATTCCATTGAAGGACTGTTTTGACTATCTTCCATATGAATTTAATTCTTATAGTGCATTCGAGAGCAGATTTATAAGACAGTTTTAAAAATCATGCATTTAATTTAATAATTTATTAGAACCAAAAAATTTAAGTTTTTTTAATTATAGAATACAATTATAGAACAAATAATAAAGATATAAGATATAAAGAACTAATTGTTTCATATTTTTTCATCGGCGCATAACATAGAAATAATAAATTGTTTAAACAACTGTAATCATATTTCGTAAATCATATTATTTGATCATACACCACAATGCGATAGAACTAACTGTTCATAATTGCCTATAGCCTACAATTTTTGATAGGCTTTGACATTTTTTTTAAATCTTCAGCGATAAATTCCCCAGACCATTATTAAGCCGGATTTTTTATTTTCATTTTGCAATATTTTTTATTTAAACAAATAAGTTGAAAAATGAACCAACGGTAACAGTATTTGTTGTATATTTAAAAAAAGTGTTTAAATTAACTATGTAAGTGTTAAAACTATTCAATGAAAATAAAATGTTAAAATGTTGTCAATATTTTGTTTTAGTTCTATGAGTCATTTTCTGGATTTCCCAACTTTTATATTGCTTTGAGTTTGAGTTGGGTCAAGGAAATTAGGCCCATTTGTTCTCCCAATTCTCCTCCCTTTATAGACGAGGCGCTGGGTGGACTTGAGTATGCAAAATATGAGATTGGAATACGTAGAGGACCTTCCCCCGAATCAGAAAAGCCATGTTGCCCCTAAAAATGTTGGTCGAGTTAGCCACCATTTTGATTTAAAGTTTGAAATTTGTTTTTAAAAATATTTCAGTAATTAACAATATAACAAAATTTTTGTACAGACTTTTTTTGGAAAATAATGTGATCTACAACTTTTATAACAAACTTTTTCCCATAACTCGAACAATAAAAAAGTTATTAACAAAAAACAGGTTAAAAAAAAGGGATGAAATTGTTTAAACTTATTTTACGCTTTTATTAATAATTTTAATAGAAAAATAGTTCAGATAAGTTTTAAAGAGTTATTTCTAACGATTCATTTGAGTGGTATAGTTTTTAAGTATCTTTATTTTTGTAGATTTTACAGGCTCACGAACATATAGTGAAAACCGGCCTTTGAAAACCCTTATTTTTCAAACTTAACTGCCTTTGTGGCTCTGTAAAAAAAAAATTCATGTAACTGTGTAAATATATATGCTTTCCAAACAACCTCCCTTAATCTCCTAAATCTTAATCCGTATTGCTTTTCTAGCACATTAAGTTATTGAAAAAAAAACATTAAAAATCCCCAAAAGCGCGATTTTTTGGGGTATAGGTATTTGTTAATAACAATTGGAATAAAATATTTCATTATGGATTTTTGTTTCTTGGGCATATATGTAATTGTAAACATACTTACATAGTTTAATTTAAGCACTTTTTCTTAAATAGGGATCATTCACATATTACGTGATACAAATTTTGGCTAACTTGAACCCCCTCCCCCTCGTGATATTTTTTCGATATTGTTAAAAAATTTAATTTCCATGGACCGTAATATTTTGCCCCCCCCTTCCCTCCCCCCAAAGATATCACGTGATATGTGAATGACGCCATACACAACAAATACTGTTACCGTTGGTTCATTTTTCAACTTATTTGTTTAAATAAAAAAATATTGCAAAATGAAAATAAAAAATTCGGCTCAATGGTGGTCTGGAGAATTTATGGCTAAAGATTTAAAAAATAACGTCGAAATCCATACAAAATTGTAGGCTGTAGGCGATTATGAACAGTAAATTGCAATTTTGGACCACTGCGCAACGCAGCACTTGCATTTCTGTTTAGATCTTCAAACAAGATAGCCACTACGAGTTCTTGGTCTACAATATCGAACCGTATTGCTTCTTCTAAAAAAGAAATAATTCTCATAATAAATTAGATTCATAAAATTAAAAGTAATGTAACATTCCTTTTTTTGAATACGTAAATATTTCATTAATATGAACCTGAGGGAAGGTTAGTGAAGTAAGTCAATTTGAAAATAACTATATTTATTTTTAAACAGTGTTGTAAAGTCCATAAAATTTCGTAGAGCTCATTCACAGGTGCGAAAGTGCGAAGTGACGACCTCCAATTTTTATTGAAACTACGTATACTTACGTATTTTGATGCGCTGATTACGAAAATCATAGTGACAATACCCGCAAATTTGAATTTCATAATAAAAAATAGGTATAAAAAATTATTAAAATTTCGGTTTTTTGCATTTATCTCTTTAAATATTGTAAATATAAAAAAAAATTTATACAAAAATTGTAGATCTCATTAAAATACATTTTTTATGTATGATGCATTTTTTACTGAAACCAATTAGTTTACGAAATAAATGCAAAAAACGTAAATCACTATAAATGTGACCAAATACCCACATTATATCAATCTTAAGTTACCTACAGCCGTAATTACGTTATTGCATTACGTAACATTATGCTCATTACGTATCATTACATTCATACGTACTATTACGTAATAACGTAAAATTGCGTATTTACGTATAATTACGTACACTTATGTAATAACGTAAATTACGTAATTTGCGTAATTTCTGACACTACTTAAGATTATCATCTTTAAAAAATTGTCCACTTGATAATTTCTATAATAAATACTATAAAAAACAACAGAACTATAGGTTCTCCCACCGTTGCACAGTGGGAAGAAATGCAGTGTTTTGGACAAAATTCTGCTGACAACGCAAATCTTAACCGATTTTATTTTTTTTATCTTGAAATTCTTAGGAAGGTTTGCGCTATAAGCCTTCACTGCTACAAATTTGAAATTTTTGCAACATAACCTTAAAAAATGAAATTATTCGCAAATAAATGCTTTTTTATTACTTGATCTTAACTGTTAATGCATACTGGGTGATTTTTTGTGTCACTCTAGTCAAATTTAATGTCTGATTGTTGAAATTCAAAATCGCAAATTCAAAATGGCAGCTAAAATTAGAAAAAACATATTTTTACTCTGCAATCAATAAGTATAAGTGTTTAGAGTCATCAATTGCTTTGGAGGTTTTGTAACAAACATTTTAATTTATATGTATAATAACAATATCGTAACATAACCTAAAAAAATTGTTTTAATCATACTTCAATGCATTTCTTTGAGCTTAGGTCCTTCTGTAAATGCATATTGATAAATTTTGTATTACTTTCTTCATGAATCTGATGTTACAAGATTACAATTAAAAATAACAAATATAAAATGTTGATTAAAATTTTGAAAAATGGTTTCGTTTTCTCGATATGAGTTTCTAGACATGTTCTGAGTTATTAAATACTCAAAAAACTACTGATAGTCATAATTTAGATTTAAACATTTTTTTAATGTATTTTTTTCTTTCCTGCTTTAACATGTTATTTGTAGGTGTAGTCGCTGAAGATTGTTTAAAATTCATGTTGTTGTATCCATGTAATTATCGGATCAAATCCATTAATTAGCTCCATGAGAATAAAGGAGAAGAAAACTCATTAAGCATTATCTAAAGAAATTCAAAAACTTTTAAATTAACAGCTAGTTCCAAAACTTTATTGACGTATTTTTTCAAATATCAATTCCATTCAATTTTTTATAACAGATTGTTTTTCTTTGTTTATTAGTTTATTATAATCATATCCTAATTGGTAGATTCATATTGAAAAGCTGCCTTGCATGAGCTTAGACGGCTGCAGAATGTTGCTTAGTTTGTACATGGTTGAAGATCATTCAGAACTGTTTTGTTTTATTGTCGATTACAATAAATTGATTCAAAATATGAAAATTAATAATTCAAAACTCATAGCGTTTGAAAACATGTTTTTTGAGTATTTAATAACTCAGAACATGTTTAGAAACTCATATCGAGAAAACGAAACCATTTTTCAAAATTTTAATCAACATTTTATATTTGTTATTTTTAATTGTAATCTTGTAACATCAGATTCATGAAGAAAGTAATACAGATTTTATCAATATGCATTTACAGAAGGACCTAAGCTCAAAGAAATGCATTGAAGTATGATTAAAACAATTTTTTTAGGTTATGTTACGATATTGTTATTATACATATAAATTAAAATGTTTGTTACAAAACCTCCAAAGCAATTGATGACTCTAAACACTTATACTTATTGATTGCAGAGTAAAAATATGTTTTTTCTAATTTTAGCTGCCATTTTGAATTTTCGATTTTGAATTTCAACAATCAGACATTAAATTTGACTAGAGTGACACAAAAAATCACCCAGTATGCATTAACAGTTAAGATCAAGTAATAAAAAAGCATTTATTTGCGAATAATTTCATTTTTTAAGGTTATGTTGCAAAAATTTCAAATTTATAGCAGTGAAGGCTTATAGCCCAAACCTTCCTAAGAATTTCAAGATAAAAAAAATAAAATCGGTTAAGATTTGCGTTGTCAGCAGAATTTTGTCCAAAACACTGCATTTCTTCCCACTGTGGCGTTGTCTACATTCCACTTCAGTATGGCACCCCAATCCCCCGGTACTTTGTATATTGAAACAACAAACTAACTCAAAAGATTACGCAAAATACGTAAATTATGTTACAAATAACGTATTTCGTATTAATGTAAGTATCTATAGACTGTGTTTATGGTGGTTGACAGTTTTTCGCATTTTTCTCGAAAATTATTCATTTTTTGAAAAAAAGTAAGAAACGTAAAATGTGTATTTTAATCAGACTAACAACTTTTGTTGGAACTGTTTTTCGAAATTTTGCGTATTTCTTGAGATATATGTCAAAAACCATTATTTTTTTAGGTTTTTTATGCTTTTTACCATGAAATTCAAATTTGCGGGTATTTTCACTATGATTTTTGTAATCAGCGCATCGAAATACGTAAGTATACGTAGTTTCTAAAAAATTCAAGGTCGGCACTTTTCGGAACTTTATCCGTAAGATAAATGTTTAGGCAAAAAACTCTGGGATGTGTCGTCTTGCTGAAGATCACGGTGAGTATAGCCAGCCTAGAACTAAGTCCCTGCAACCCTATGGCGTACACAATGAGAAGACAATTAGGTTCCGGTAGCCTTATGGAGTACACTGGAAATAACAAATCAAATTTCAAAATGTTCCAGGTTAAACTGCCTCGAATTTGAAAAGATGAGGACAGTTATAGCCTCATTTCGCGTACTTGACCGCAAGTGAGACTGCCTGCGGTGAGAATAGAGTTCTCTAGCAGCAAATCCAAAACCATTTCTGAGGCCTCAAGGCTCTCTACTTCACAAACGTCCCTGCGCTACCCATATAGCACGAGTTTACATCGCTTCCTGCTTTCATGTTGTTTAAAATGTTTAAAGTTTTAAAAAGGGTTTCTTGCAAGATTTAAACGGCTGTTTTATGGCTTTCTGTAGGCATTGCGAAACAATGCCTAATCTATCTTAAAATCATAATAGTATATTTCGTAACATGCGTGACAAGCAGTCGTTTCTGAAACGAGAGCAATGTTTTTGCAACGAGTGAAACGAGTTGCAAAAATTGCGTGAGTTTCAAAACGACTGCTTTGTTCACGCAGTTACGAACGATACTTTTCATAACAAAGTCATAAAAGGCGTGATTCGGTTCTCTGTATAGATAACCAGAAAATTGCAGAATTAAGAACGATTCACTATGTCACGTCAGAGTGTACACAAATACAATCCAAATTGAATGTCTCACACTTTTTTACTTGTCAACACGCCGCGCTAGTGATACGGTCAGGTTAGATTTTGAAGCTGTACTACTCACGCTAAAGACATCGACTCTGTTCTGTTGGTCAAACAGTGCGTGCAAGAAAAGTAGAAAAGTGGGAGACATGCAATTTGGACTGTACTTGTTTGCACTCTGACGTCACATAGTGAATCGTTCTTAAATCTGCAACTTTCTGGTTATCTACAGAGAACCGAATCACGCCATTTTTAAGACTGCGATATGAAAACAGAGTTTAAGCTTCCTATTCAAGTGGTCCCTGTTCTGTGACCATGTCTGTTCTTTTCTCTCTACAGGATGGAGCCTGGATCGTTGGTGGGGGCTCTCCCTCTCTTTTGGTCAGTCAGCGAGGACCTGATGTGATGATGCAGTTCAGTTTCGTTTTGGTTTTATACATTCCATATCGGGCTCGTTTTCCCATGCATTTCTCGACGAATTGTTAACTGTTTCTCTATTTTGTGATTATAACATCATAACGGGTGTACAAATGTGACGTATTATATAATTGTAATGAGAATAAACTTTATTACGTGAAACTAAAAGTGTTGTGACATTTTGTGAAATCCCAGCAAATAATTTTCAACATATGTAACACGTTGTTTTGAGACGTACTGTTACAATATTTCAAAACAAGTCTAGTAGGCTGGATGTGTTTCATCTCAGACTAACATATTTTAGGATATATGGCAAAATTAAATTTAATTGTCCAATAATGGCTTGTCTGCAGTTTAATGTTGTTGTAATATTGCTTTAATGTACCTAGAGCACTAAAAAATTAAAAATAAATTAGATATAATTTTACAAACTGCCCGTTGTCTAGGGATTATCTATAAATGACTCATTATTACGATATTTATTATTATAAGCATTGGATAATGCTTGGAACTTCAAGAAAAAATTATCTGAGATTGTTGCAACTTCATCTAATTTAAAGTTCGGACACGAGTAGTCAAACACTTCATCGATTTTATCAAAAGGAATAGCACATATTGGATTTAATATGCTATTCTCCTTTTGAACAAGGAGAGAACCTTTAAAGTTTTTGCAAGATATTTCAGAAACATCTGAGATGTTTTTAACAGAATTCTGTAAATGCTTGAAATCAGAATTGCAGATGAAAGGGTTTCCATTTATTGTAAAAGTTTGTAAATTTTTCCCTGACGTTATTTGTTGTACTACTTTGGAATTTATACTACTAATGAGGTTATCATTGAGCTCCAAAACCTAAAAAAGTGTTGTATATTTTTAATGACAAAATTCCGTATGAAAATTATATAACATATTTTGTCAAGATAGTTTATTTACCTTAACATTTGTTGATACAATTCTGCTATCAAATTTTGTGATATTATTTTGAGACAGTAATAATCTTGTTACATGTTCATAGTCAGGACTTTTGAAAATTGGTATTTTTGTCAGAAAGTTATTTCTTAAGTTTAATTCTATATTGTGTCCTGGAATAGAACATAAATTCTTTGGAGCTTTTCTTAAATTTCTATTAGCACAATTGACCATCAACATTTTTCTTTTCATATTTATTTTACGAGGACATTTCAATTTACATTTTGCATCATTAGCGGAATCCAAATTACATGTAAATTCGTCAATATTTATATTGGATATCAACATTTTCTTGTATTCTTTTGGAGTACTACATTTCAATTTGTCTGCTTCTATAATTAAATTTCCTGTAATAATCCCATATTGTCTATTATTTATGTACTTTAAAAGAGGGTACACAGTGCAATCGCAATTAATGGGATTGTTTTTTATATTTACTGATACTGGATATTCCGTCTTGTAATGCTTAGCTTGGTAAAAGTCCAGATTAAATGTTTCTAAATTGTTATGAGATATATCAATCTCAATAGGTCCTTTGTTTTTGAACTCAAAGTTGGATGGATACTGAAAAAAATGCAAAATCAATTAAGAGGAAATTTTTTTATTTATTTCATTGGTCTGGTTCACTTGATCATCTAATCTTTATTCAAAATATGTATGTAAAAAATATACGTAAAGTTTGCAGAAGACTTGCAGAAACTCTGCAAGTTTAATGTACTGACTATTATTATGCATGTTATTATAGTTTATATTAAAGTAACTTACTTCTAAAAATGAAATATTATTATGGGAGAGTTTCAACACTTGAAACTGTTCTTTAAATAATGAAAACCACTCTGGTAAGAATTTGGTGATTTTGTTAAAAGAGAGATTCAATTTTTGTAAATTAGTGCACTTAGAGAAAACTGAATATATTTTGTTTCGATGGAATGTGATATTGTTATGTGACAAATCAATAATTTTTAATTTGTTTGCGAAGTGAAAAGCTTTTCCAGGACTATCTCTAATTAAGTTGTGATCTGCTTCAAATTTCATCAAATTCTTTAAAGGATACAATAATCTGAAATTGGTCAAAAATAGTTTTTAATCAAAAATAGTGTAAATAAAGGAAACTAATTTTCCTAAAACTGATAGTGCATTTTGATAATCCTATAATTATACATACAATAAAGAATAATTTTGATACATACTTTGAAATTTTTTTAATCTTATTGTGACCAAGATTAAGCTTCCTTAGATAAGTCGAATTTTCCAGAATGTTGTCGGAGAGATAATTTAACTGATTTTTGCTGATGTCGAGGAAAATAAGATTCCCTAAACTTACAAAGACATTATCTGGAAGAGTTCTTAAATCATTTGTACTAATGTCTAGTCTTCTTAGTACCCTTAATGTACTAAAAATTTGACCTGGTAAGGTTTGAATTGAATTTTCACTGAGGTCAAGTTCATTTAATGAAACCAAATCTACGAATAAATCAGAAGAAAGAATTCTTAATTTGTTGCATGACAAACTAAGTTTTCTCAATTGTTTCAGATTTCTAAACGTGTTGAGCTTAAAAAATTCAATAGAATTTTGATGCATTGACAATAAGCGTAGATTTGATACATATTGGAAAAGGTTTTCAGGAATCTCTCTTATATTGTTATTGTTCATGAAGAGAACAGAAAGGTTTGGCAAATATTCAAATGTATCTTTTTCAATGTTCGTCAAGTTAAAATGGTTTATTACATTTAATACCGTAACATTCGAAAATCCTCGAAAGTGATTTCTATACAGAAATGTATTTTGCCTCACGTGATTGTCTATATTAATCACAGTCGCATTTCCTGCTCCTATAAGTTTTGCATGTTCACTTAGCACAGTATCTAATTGAAAAATACAGTTCTTGATAATAAACATTTTTGATTGCTCGAGATTGAAAACTACATTAAAAGAGGTTAAATTCAAATCATGTAATCGAAAGCACTCTATTTCTCTGTTATCCTTTCTTTTTGTAATCACAATTGCAGGATGTATATCAATTTTCGAGTTTGATTGCAAAATTTGAGAATTATTAACTACATGCGAAGAATCAATTAAGCTTTCCTGCAATTTGTTAAGATTTAAAAATTTTAAAGCTAGAACGCCTTTTATTAGAAAAAATGATATCATCAACTTCCTGAGATTCTTCATTTCCGATTATTTCTCCTTTACTTATATTGTTTTACAACTGAAATAAAAAACCAAAATTAGTTCATTATGTCGATTGTAAAAAATGGTAACAAATTAAGGTAATTTTAAATAAAAGGTGACATTTTATCTGATTTAAAAAATTGTTAATAAACTTTGCAAAACTAAACAAAATTAATGTTAAGCTGTAATGTTTTAGCTAGTACGGTTCACAAAGAGAGTGGGGTGTCGCTTCTCTCGCGCGTCGCTCTCTTCCCCTTCTTCGCAGCGGCGAGTAGAGGCAGACTATATAAACGGCTGGCGCACCCTAGTTCGTCAGTCTTTTGTCAGACGGGACTCGAGATGGACCTTAGGGTCGGTCGACTTTTATAAGCCTAACGCACAATGAACCTTTAATCGTTAATCCTTAATCGTAGAAATTAGAGGAAGTGGGACAGAGATATATGTCTGTCCTACTTTCTCTCATTCCTACGATTAGCGATTTTTCATTGTGCTTAGGGCTATAGGAAAAAATGTCTGGATTGAGGGGAACAGCGAACTGCCTATTAGTTTCAATGCTTCGAAATTTGGTAGAGTTTTCCCTGATCGTCGAGGCCAGACGCCTCGACACACAATCGACATAGCGCGCCTTGAATATCAACCTTCTTTTCGTCGTTCATCAACTGATATTGTTTCGATAGTACATTGACTGCTTCTACGTCAATAATGGACCAAAAATTACACGATCCTTAACAGAAATAGCGTCACAAAAGATTAACGTTATTTACCCTGTTCCAGTTGACGTAAATCCTGTCAAATTTTCTCTCCTTTAACAAATTACTAAAAGCACCTTTCTGTAGTTTAAAGAATGAGAAGTAAACTATGCATCGTCTACAGAAGCACTTGTAGCAATGCAAAGCTTGTTCTTCTGGAATCTCAAAAAATCTCTTGTTGGGAAACAATATAAACGCACCTGTCTTGTCTTACAGAGTTTCATAGCGAATGGCAAATGTATTTATTTTTTTAGTCCTACACGTTGAGTTTTTGTTTTGAAAGATAAGAAATCAAGTTAGAGGCAGTAATGTAAGAAAAATTTAGTTCTCGATAAACCCCGCATGTTTATGAATCAATTCACGGGTTAAATTGTTTCTTCCTCTAGTCTAGAAAATAATATTTTATTCTTTTATGTTTTTAATCTGTGGTTTACTTTATTAATTTTATGTATTGCCTATTTTTTGTTTGTTAAAATATACTTTATTGTTAAATCGTAATCACTAAGTCATCTCTGACTACACCTGTCTCACACTAGCACTAAGAATACCCAACTAATCGAGTCCTTGACTCAAATAAATTTTGTAATAAGGTAGAAATCCGGTGAACAAATTCGCGAGCACAAAAAGTTAAATCATTGCATGATAAATGATTATAATTGTTGAAAAAATAATTCATATATTAAATTAGAATCATTGAAATTAATTGTTCAATTTTTTTTTAATTTTTCAAACATTTCTTACCTGAGAATCAACGTGTGGAAACAGTTTTATGGAATAAGTATCACAAGGGCAATTTCTAGACTATGGTGATGTTAGATTATTTAAGTTTTATATTATTTCGTGATTAAACAAACTCGCACTTGTGCTTATAGATAATTTTATAACTATGGTAATTAAAGTAGATTATTGACACAAATGGACCGAACCTACAAAAAGTACATATGTAGTTATTTTACGTTCTTTAAACGAAAAAAAGTTATTTGTTTTTTAAATGTCTTTACACTTAAAATTAAAATATTGGAAAGTATCTACTAATATTACGTAACAAATTTTATTAATCTTTATAAACAAATAAAAAAAAAATTTCTAAATTTTAAAAAATGCTTTTATATTTAAGACTGGATCAAAGTAAGGTACAAAATTATGTTTGTGACCTACAGTTATCTATAAACAATATTCATTAAAACTATAAAATAATCTTTAAACATATAAATTTGTTTTTATTTTTAAAACGAAAAAAATTATTTTCTCTTTAAGGGAATTATAAGATGAATGTTTAGGCAAAATTTGTTAATCATCTCTTTTTTTTAATACTTAATATTTTCACAGAAAACTTTGTGGAATTATATATTAGTTTTTAAATTAAAAACTTTGGAATTCTTTAATTTGTTTATTCCTTGTTCTGGCTTAATATAACTTAAAAATATTTGTTTTTAATCGTGAAAACTAAATTTTTTTACTTTGTTCAGTAGAAGAATTTAAAAAATTGTTTCTGCAAAAGTTGCGTAGATACTTTGTAGTAATTTAATTGCTAATGTAAAAAAATATGTCAAAAATGTTCAGGACCAGTTAATTGGTATATTTTTAATATTAAATAAATTTCAGGTTTAGTTATTGGTTTTTTGATTAATTATTTATGGTTAATGCCAATTATTTATTTATTATTTATAATTATGTTAATCCTGAGCTAACTGCAGCTTTCTATGAAGAAAACGTTTCCTCAATTAGGACTTAAACTGCATTATGAAATGAAAGTATTTTTTTGCATTAGTTTTTATTTTCTGTTTTCATAGAATATAAGGAGTACATTTCTGATTCGCAAATCGCTCTTCGTTCAAAGTGACAAGAATGCACTTACCCAAGAGGAAGGAGAGTAACACTCTTATCCGTCCATTATCGTTCAGAGCTTGAGAGACATTTTCTTTGCTTGCGTCATTTCTCATTCCAGAATATCAAATGGGTAAAAGTACAAGAAGAAAAATTCAAATACCCCTTTTTGATTCTGAAAGAAATCCATCTTCAACAATATTTTAAGAGAGGTAATTTAATATCACTAAAAATGGTAATATTTTAAAGGAAATGACTTCTGAAAGAATACTGAGAAAGAATATATTAAAGAATACTCTAAAGTATAAGAGGGTTATTATTACTTGAGGAACATAATTTAATCAATTATTATTAAAGCAGGGGCTTATTAGAAACTATTATTATTTTAAGAGAAAGTTTACGGGCAAATTTTACTTATACTCGTTACGTCATTCTCCATCAAATGCCCTTATTTTTAATTTTTAATAGAACAATTTTATTCTGTATAAGAAATATTTATTGTTTTTAAGTTTGAATTAATAGGTTTTTCTAGGTTATTCTAATATGGAATTATGGAAAAATTTCCATCTTTTATAGTTTCTTTAAAATCTTCACGTTTTTCGAACAGACCTCAATTTAGGGAACAGATGGTTACGAAAGGTTAATTATTATTATTATCAATGAGGAATATTATGCAAATGACGTTTAATTTGAGAGTTCCAACCCCCGAACTATCAGCCTTTGATCTAATGCACTTTAGTACTTTTATTATGTGCAAATTACTTTGATTTAAGTAAACCGACAAAGTTTTTTAGACTTGGGTAGTAAAATTTTAGAAGTCTATTAATCATTGCGAATGCAACCACTTTATATATTAGACAAGAAAAGTGAATTTCAACGTCAAATATTCTTTGATTAATGAAACGCGATTTCAACATTTAATAGTTTATTTCTCTTAATGTATCTAGACAGGATTTCAAAGTTTATTCTTTTTTAATAAAAATTTCTTTCTCACACTACAAGATTACGAGAATTCAAACTATTTAAAATGTTAAAGACTTGGATATTTCTTGTTTTACTGTGCATTCAACGCATATTCTCTAGTTTTTTATATTATGCAAGCGCCTAAGAAATTCCTGCTTCGATATGAAAAAATATTTATGGTAAAATTATGAAAAGGAGATGATTTTTTAAAAAATGCAGTAGAATTTGTAAACTTGCAACCAAGTCTAATTTAATTTGTTCCTATTGAATTTAACTCTACATTCCTAATTTCAAATCCCAGATTTCATGATTAAATTTCCAGATTCTACATTTCAGATTTGAAATTTCGGATTTCACATTTCAGATACCGGATTACTTTTTTCAAAGTACACACCACTGGTTCTACATTCTAGATTTTAATTTCCAGATACAATTCTAACGAATTTCTTCAATTTTCACTTTCCTTCTATCGATTTTCAATTATTTTTGATATTTTCAACGAATTGTTTCAATTGGTTTCTTCAATTTTGAAATATTATTGCCGTTTTAATTATTTTTCCCAATCTTTAATTCAATACAAATTTTTTTAAACATTTTCTCAAATTTAATTTGCAATCAACAATCTTGAATTATATTTATCATTTTCTAGTAAATTTCCTCAATAAATTTTTTATTTTTTTCTTCCATTTTGTTTTCAATTACATTTTTTTTTTGTTATTACTTAATTACATTGTTTTTAAAATTATTTTCTTCAATTTTCAATTATTTTAATCATAGTCAAATTATTTTCTTGAAATTTCTTTTCTTTTCTTTAAATTTTAATTACAATTTTTGATTTTTATTCTTGCCTCAAATTACATCAGGAATTTTGGCTCCTTTAAAAAACTATTGTCTTCAATTTCAATTATTTTTCTCATTTTCGCATACTTTATCTTACAGTATTTAATTTTCAATTATTTTGTCAGGAATCTCATCAATTTATAATTTTATATATTTAAATACTTTAAATTCAATTTTTCTTGTAACTTTTAAGCACTTTTTTCAAATTTTAATTTTTTAGAAGCAGGTTTAATTGCAATTTTTTCGTTTTTTAATTATTTTCTTTATTTCTTATATTTTTCTTTACTTTTAATTTGCTTTGTCTACAATTCCAATTACTTTTATATTTTTAAGTGAGTTTCTTCAATTATTTTCTGCAAATTTAACTCGCAACTTATATTTTTTAATTATATTAGTCATTTTATACTGAATTTCTTCAAATAAAAATTTCTTTTATAATTCTAAATTATTGTCTTCAACTGGAATTATTTTTTTTATTTTTTAATGTTACTTTTCAATTTTCGATTATTCTTTTTCTTTCTAATTCGGCATTTTAATTGAATTCCTTCCATTTTTAATTATTTTTCACATTTTATAAATTTTTGCCTTCAATTAAAATTTTTTCCTAATTTTTAAATTAATTGTGATGTTTTTTATTTTCTTTCATCGATTTTCATTTACTTTGTTTAATTTAAGAAAATTACCTTTTGTTTCAATTACATTTTCAATTTTTAAACTAACCTTCTTCAATTTTCTGTGATTTTCTTCTGCTTTCATTTATTTATTTTTTAAATTTTTAATTAAAATTTAAATTTTGCAATTATGTTTGTTAATAATTAATTATAGTCTTCAATTCCAATTGTTTTTTCCATTTTAAAATAATTTCCTTTAATTCTCGGTTTTTCCTTTAATTTTCTACTTGTAGCCTTTAATTTTCAATTATTTTTAATATTTTTTGTCAAACGGAATTCTATAATTTTACATAATTGTCTTCAATTTCAATTATTTTTTTGTTTTCAAAGAAATTTCTTGAATTGAAATTTGTCTTGTCATTTCAAAATTAATGTTTTCCTTTTTCAATTATTCCCGTAAATTTTCACCTTTTCATTCTTTAGTTATAAACTGTTGGAAGCAATTTCAATTACTTTTGTCATTTTAAGTATATTTCTTCTTCTTTCAATTATGTTCTTTAATTTAAAATCGAAACGTACAATTTTCAATTATGTTTGATATTTTTTAACGAGTTTCTTTAACTTTCAGTTTCTGTCTTTACTTTTTACGCATTGTCTTAAATATTCAATTATTTTATTCAGTTTCAGATTATTTTTTAATTTTTCAAATTTAAAACATGTTATATTCAGCGATTTAAAAGTATTGCTTGAACAATTTAAATTGTTTTTTAGTTGATTCTAAAATTTCAATTACATTCTTAATGTATTTTAAAATAATTTTCTTTAATTTTCAATTATTATTTTTTTAAGATTTTCTTAATTTTGGAGCTTTTTAGTTAATGACTTTAATTTGTATGATATTTCTTGAAATCACAATGAAATTGTTTTCTTCAAATTTTATTTATTTTCTTCAAATTTTAATTACAATTTACAATTCTAAATTATTGTCTTCAATTGGATTTATTTTTCGTATTTTTCAATGTTACTTTTCAATTTTTGATATTTTTCCTCTTTCAATTATTTTCGATATTTTTATTGAATGCCTTCAATTCTTAACTATTATTCACATTTTATAAATATTTGTCTTCAATTAACATTTTTTCATAATTTTTAAATTAATTTAGATGTTTTTTATTTTCTTTCATCGATTTTCATTTACTCTGTTAAATTTAAGAAAATTACATTTTGTTTCAATTACACTTTTTTTAATTTTTAAACAACTTTCTTCAATTTTCGGCGATTTTCTTCTGCTTTTAATTATTTATTTTTTTAATTTTTAATTAAAATTTTAATTTTGCAATTATGTTTGTTAATAATAAATTATAGTTTTCAATTCGAATCGTTTTCTCCATTTTGAAATAATTTCCTTTAATTCTCGGTCTTTCCTTCAATTTTTTACTTGTAGCCTATAATTTTGATTTTTTCTTATTTTTTTGACAAACGGAATTCTTTAATTTTACTTAATTGTCTTTAATTTTAATTATTTTTTTGTTCAAACGAATTTCTTGAATTTAAACTTTTCCTGTTATTTCAAAATTAATGTTTTCCTTTTTCAATTCTTCTCTTAAATTTTCACTTTTTCTGTCTTCAGTTATAAACTGTTGCAATCAATTTAAATTACTTTTGTCATTTTTAGTATATTTCTTCTTATTTCAATTATTTTCTTCAATTATAAGTTGAAACGTCCAATTTTCAATTATGTTTGATATTTTTTAACGAGTTTCTTCAACTTTCAATTTGTGTCTTCAATTTTTACGCATTGTCTTAAATATTCAATTATTTTATTCAATTTTAGATTATTTTTGAATTTTTGATATTTAAAACATGTTATTTTCAGCGATTTAAAAGTATTCTTTGGACCAATTTAAATTATTTTCTAGGTGATTCTAGAATTTTAATTTTGCAGCTTTTTAGATAATGACTTCAATTTATGATATTTCTTTAAATTTAAATTATTACTTTCATTTTAATTTTTTTTCTAATTTTTAAATTCAAAAATAGTTTGTTTTAAAGATTGTCTTTCATTTTTCGTTATTTTTTTAAATTTAACTTGCAATCAATAATTTTTTATTGATTTTTATTGTTTAAATCAGGTTCCACACCCCTCATTTTGTATTCCACATTATTTTTATTCTTTTACCTGAAATGCGGAATGTGGAATATGCGATGTGAAATCATAAATTTTTGGATGCGATATCTACAATAAGGAATCCAAAATCTATAATGTGGTACGTAGTCTAAATCTGTCATGGAGATCTGAATTCTGAAATGAGAAAACTTGAAAGTGTAATATTACATGTAGAATCTACAATCCAGAATGTAAAATTTGGAATTAGGAATCTGTAATTTGGGTTTTTGAATTTAAGTATGGAATTTGCAATCTAGAATTTATTGGAATTTGGAATCTGGAATCTAAGATATGAAATCTAGATTGTGGTTACTTAAATGTGGAATATGAAATGTGGAATTTTGAATTCAGAATTTGGGCTGTAGAACCTAAAATCTGGAATTTGGAATCTGTAATTTGGAATCTGGAATATGGAACCTGGAATCTGAAATGTGAATACTTGAATTTGTAATTTGGAATCTAGAACGAGGAATCCAAAAACTAGATTGTAGAAATTTAAAATTGAAATGCTGAATAAAGGATGAAAAATCTGGAATGTAAATCAGGGGTGTATCTAGGATCTGGAGTGAATGTAGGATGTAGAATCTTAGATCAAGTCATCAATTCCGTGTCCATATAGTAGTCCTTCAGCAGATGAAGCTGCTTCTAAAATCCCTCCCTTTTAGCTTGTATATCATTCTTTCCACAAAAGTATAAATTTTTTTTTATTGTAATAAATTAACAATATTAATATCCAAGTACAAAGTGTAGCGCTAGAACCTGAATCTTATTTTTGCAGAAGTTTTCCTACAAAGAAATATTTACTAAATTAATAATGAATGTTCGATTGATTTCAAAATAGTAAATGATTCTCGCGCACTGCAATTTCCAATTGTATACAACTCTAGTGATTTGTCCATCTCTTATTTTTCACTTAGGATTACAATTACACCGTCAACCGATAGAATCGCGTGGTAATGGTGCAAAAATGAAAGGCATAATTGCATAGCAATACGAATAGTGAGGCCACAATCGTTAACCTTTGACCCTAAATAGAGTTGTTTCGAGCATGCCGATTCGATCATCCACAAAGTTGACCGAATTCTCTGGAAAGTACATATATATATATTTGTAGCTCTCGTAACCGAGACGTGAGCGGGCAAGTTTTATTTCATCATTACGTAACATTGCGTATATGCAATTATTTCTCACACTTGGATTCTCTACTGTCCAGAACGATCGTCTGACACTGCTGAAAATCCACTCCCTTTCTCTCATTGTGGGAACTTACTTTCCTACTCTTATTTCTTCTCCCTCTCTTGCTCGACGATGCTTCTCCCTCCACTAACTGTTTCACTGTTAGTCCTCTTCAATCACCTATCCCATTGAGAGAACATCGAACCCTTTCCTACGACCCTTGTGGGCTCTAGAGTGCACTGTGTCAAGGCTACGAGAAGCCAATGACACTGTCTCGTTTCGTGTCAGTGCATATATTAATAGAGTACCGATATTGTAGACAAAACAGTGTTTTAAATAGATATGCGTTACATCATTTTGTTTACTAATATAGTCGTTCAAGTATTCATGCTTATTAAACAGTTTAATAAATTTGTCAAAGATGCCATAAAAAATATGAGCGAACTAATGTTGTTTATAAATTTAATTGCAAAAACTGTCGAGCAATATATGTGGAAAAAACAAAATCAGCTTTATAAGCACTATGACGCATCTTTCCTGGTTTATGTTTAATATTTAATATATTAATGTTTAATGTATAAATTCATAAAAATTAATATATGTGACTGTCCATGACAAAACGTGCCTTAGCTCCAAAAAATAAATTTTTTTTTTACCGAACAATTGTTTTTCATGTTTATATTAATTGTCAAAGTTACGAATTGTTTGAACACTTGAAAGTGCTTTTAAGAGTAATCGCAGTGAGTAATTTTTAAAATGAATTTTATGAATTAAAATCGTTAAATTGAGAAAATATATCAATGGAGCAGGATCTAAGCAGTAAGTAACTTTTGTTCAGTATGATTAATATTAAATTTTTTTGTGCCTTTAAGATATAAACATATGATTTTTGACATAACCCAAAAAACATAAACATTGTCAATACCTAATTTTGTAATAGACTTATAAAACTTTTGGTGCTTCTTATTGCTTTGATTCTTTTACTAATAGTTAGTGTGTTTTATTGTACATTTACTGTTCTTTACCGTTTTGCGATTTATGAGATATTTACATTTTTTCAGAAACTGTCACCGTTGAAAATTCACTCTTGTTTGAAACTTGGTTAAAAGCGAAAACGAAAGAGGAAAAAAATGAAAATATTTTGAAATGCTTTCTTCAAAGTTTTTCTGAAGACGCAGTTGATGACTAATTTTTGCAGATTTTAGAGAAGAAATCTTATTTTGTTTGTCACGATTTAGAAGGACGTTGGCAAAAATGCTACAGGAGAGTCGACGTTTTCAAAAAAAAAACATAACGTCTATCTTTTAAATACGACAAAAATAGAAATATCAGACGTAATTTCCAAACCGTCTACATCCACGGTAGGTCGTAAAAGAAAATCATTTGCAGAAAAGTCTGAACGAGCAAAACGAAGGCATGCCAGCGAGGTTTCAACAGCAACTAAGGATGACACTGAGCTTTTGGTTCGTGCTGCTTGCAGTTCTGCCAAAAAAGGCTGAAATTTTACCTTAGCTCGTGTATTGAAAACTACGTTTGAAAGTCCAGAAAAAATGTTAAATTTAAGCACCCATGAAAAAGCAGAAGTCAAGGCATTATCACCGGATGAGGCTTTAGCTTTTTTGCTATAAAATAATTTTAGTAAAGCTCAGTATTGCAATATTCAAAGTGAAAGCAAAAACCGAAATTGTAACATATACCCACATTATAAAAATGTAAGTGCTGTTAAAGCTAAATGTAGGCCTAAAGATATTGAAGTATTAGAAACCATAGCAAAAGTATCTTTGAAATCTCTTTTACAGCATACTGCTTCGAGAATTGTTGAATTACAAACAGATGTTTAATTGCCGTTTTGGACAAAACTGAATCAAATTCAATAGATGCTGAACTGATAGTTAGTTACGGATTCGATAGCAGCACTGGTCAGTCAAATTTTAAACAACAGTACGCTGAAGAAAACAAAAATTCTTCAGATTCATCTCTTTTAGCGACAACATTAATTCCTCTGCAGTTGATTGATTCAAATAAAAATAGCATATGGCAAAATCGTACGCCACAATCGATTCGATTTTGTCGACCAATAAAGCTTGAATTTGTTAAAGAAACCAAGGAAGTCACGTTAAAAGAACGTGATGAAATCGAAGATCAGATTAAAAATTTGGGAATATTTCAAGTTCAAATTAACGATAAAAGCTGCATAAATATAAAATTTAAATTGTTTTTAACAATAATAGACGACAAAGTTCTGAATGCCCTAACAGAAACTGCTTCATATCAGACCTGTCATATGTGGTTCATATGTGGTTCTACGCCAAATGATTTTCTTGCAACACACGATCTTACTTCAGAAAAGTTTAAACCAAAAGAAGGTAATTTAAGGTATGGAATAAGTCCGGTACATTGTTGCTTAAGAAGTTTTGAATTTCTTGTTCATCTTGGGTATAAAATGCAAGTACAAAAATGGCAAATAAGGAATCCAAAAGATAAGAAAACAGTTGAAAAGAGCAAAAAAAGAATACAAAATGAGTTTTGGGAAAAGCTAGGGTTGCGAGTTGATAAACCAAAAACTGGAGGCTTTGGTAGCAGTAATGACGGAAATACTGCCAGACGTGCATTTAATAACTATGAAGTATATACAGAAATACTAGGTGCAGATAAAGATATAGTTTTTCGATTCAAAGTGATATTAACTACTTTATCCTGTCAATTGCCAGTCGACTCAGAAAAATTTCAAAAGTATTGTTTCGATACAGCCCACAGGTATTTTGAAAAATATCGTTGGTTACCCATGACCCCTACAGTACACAAGATGCTTCTTCATTCACGACAAATAATGGAAAATTCTGCCCTACCTCTTGGATACTTTGCAGAAGACGCACCAGAATGCAGGCACAAAATATATAAGTCGGACAGATAAGATCATTCTAGAAAAAATAGCCGTATAAATAATTTAACTGATGTTTTCAACCGCGCTATGGACAGCTCTGATCCTTTGATTTCTTCAATATATTTGGCAAGGCGTATTAAACAACAGAAAAGAGCAGATCTTCCTCGAGAAGTAATTGAATTGCTGTCCTACACTGACTTTAATAACGAAGATGATGGTAATGTTGATTACCCTGATTACCTCACAGACAGGGGCGGCTTTAGGCAAAGTGTTCGGGAGGGGCGTTATATGGGATAGAAAGAGATAGCACCATAGTGCTATCCTTCTCTCTCTTATACAAATATAAGATTCTCGGGGGGGGGGGGGGCGGTCGTCCCATTCGCCCCCCTGTAAAACCGCCACTGCTCACAGATTCTGATGCTGATGATAACTACACTTATCAATGAGATGTTTTAAAATACTAATTTTTGGTTTAAAAGTTTATGCATATCAAATTTTTATTAATGTTAATGTTATATATTTTTTTAATATATTGCTTTTAATTGATTATTTAAAATGTTTCTTTAAGCGCGTCTACCATATTATTACCAGTTTTCTAACGTAAATGAACAAAGTGTATCATACTTAAATCACAATTTTGTTTTTTATATTTTTTTGGCAGCATTTTCAAAAATTGAAACCTTAAGAACCTCAGAATAAAAATATTCATTAAAAAAAAGTAACTTCTTGACTTAAAAGATAGTCGAGTATTGTATCCGCAATTTTGTTTTTTTGTTTTTTTATAACAGATTAATATTACCAACTTTGATAAAGCCAGTATAAGAAGAACTATTGTAATTTAGCGTTCGCCATATATTAGTTATGTTTGCCATATTAAATCCGCCATTTTGTTTTTTGTTTTTTTACACAATTAGTAACAAGCTGTCTCCAAAACTTAAGTGTTTGCAATTTAATAAAATTTTACAGTTATTTTGAAATGCAAATCCGCCATATTATTGACGCCATTTTGTTTTTAGAATTTTTAACATCAGATTCGTGATTAGCGACCTCAAAAACCTCTGTAAACGAAAACCTAATGCAATTGATAACTGTTTATTAATTTTGGCCGCAATTTCCGTCAAATTACCCATAGTGGCATATAATAAAACAAAATCCTAGCGCCAAGTTATTTTATTAATAAATAACTAAACAAAAATAACAAAACAATAGACTAATGAAATTACTAAATTTACTCTGTTTTTTAAAATAAAATCAAAACTAACAAGTTACGAATACCTAACCAGTTTTCCGGAGAGTGGGGGATGAAGAATAGCAACAAAACACGATTTTATTTTTAACCACAAAATAACATTTTTATTAAATTATATCAATTTCAAGAGGTTTAAAAAGGTTTAAAATAGCCGGCTACATGGCAAGGTCTTTTACAAGGAGTACGCGCACTGAACACTGACTCCAATTTTAATGTTTATTTTTGAGATCGAGTCCATCAAATAAAAACAAAAGTCAATTATTGGAGCTCACCTAGGGAGGCATAATCAATGGCCATGAATAATTTCTTATGCAAGCAGCATA
Source organism: Ganaspis brasiliensis (assembly GCA_037103525.1). NCBI lineage: Eukaryota > Metazoa > Arthropoda > Insecta > Hymenoptera > Figitidae > Ganaspis > Ganaspis brasiliensis. The sequence continues at coordinate 1,001,808 of JAZKLR010000045.1, read as the reverse complement.
TAGGTGTTGAAGCATTAAAAATGACAAATGTATACATTAATTATTATAAAAAAGAATAAATTTTAACAAGAAAATATAATAAATTTAAGAAATTATTAATTTTTATAAAAAGATAGCAAAATTTTTGTTACTGACTGTACTAAACTCTAACCTAAGAAAACGAAATAAATAACAATTTCATAAAAAATATTTTCTTATAAATAAAAAATTTAAATTTAAATATTAAAAAAAGTATTGCATAACTAAAAGTGTGACAAAATATCTTAAAATTTTAAATAATTGAAAGTTTTTTAATGATTAAATAACAATTCATAATAAGCTAATGATCGCGGCAACATCGGAATGCAGCGCGAGTAATTTTCCAACGTTGGCAGCAATTACATTTTTTGTCTCTCTCTCTCTCTCTCTCTCTGTTTTCTGTCGTCAGCTGCATGATACAAGTGTCTGCTAGTCTGCTACATGTACACGTATAATATTTTTATAAAGTTTTATAACAAAATGTATCGGTGGAAAGGTTAAAATCGTGCCAAAGAGTATATGATAATCGGAAACAAATGCATGTCTGCATTATTTAAAAAATAATTAAAAAAATAATCACAAAAATTAATTATAAAAAAAATTGCAATTGATATTAATAATAATTTTAAGTATATAAAAAAAGATTATTAATATTTTGAATAATATAAGAATTAATATAAAATAGTTATTTTTAACAATATAGAAATGAAATACTGTTTCATAGATTCAAATTTTACGCGCGCTAACAAATGTTCCTGCTGACATCACGTGGGATCAGTGGCGTACCGAGCATTTTTGGCGCCAGGGCCAAAAGGTAGTTTTTGCCGCCTCTTATTGAAAATATTTCATCGATTTGCCGCCCCCAAATACATTGGTCTCGAGGTTGGCGCCCGGGGCGACTTCCCCCTCTGCCCTCCTCTAGATACGCTACTGCGTGGGATATATGCTTCGTTCAATGCAGCGTTGCCACTATTTAACTATTCCCATATTGAAAAACTATGTTTTTTTTGACTAATTATATTAATATCTTTAAAACCACTTAGTAAGTTCAGAAAAATTGAAGTGATTATTGAAATTAATAACTCACCTTTCTTACATATTTTTTTAAAGAACATTTCTACAACAAAAATAATATTTATTTATTTTAAACATGTGACCGTCCATGAGAAAACGTGCCTTAGCTCCCAAACGTCAACTTTACGGGGTGAGCGTTTAAAGTTGCAGCAATGCATTGAAACCAATGTAACGTGCATACGCTTCTTGTTTAATAACACAAACATTTTTTTAAAATAACAATTTTTTATTTTTGAAAATGAAAGAGCACATAAAAATCTGTCGGTTGGCATTAAAAAATCAAAATTTATTTTTTGGAGCTAAGGCACGTTTTGTCATGGACAGTCACACATGTAAAATTGGAGCCAGTATCATTTTGACACATGACTTAATTTTAGATTGTTATATTGTACAGAATGGAAATGTTATTTTGTACAACTGCTAAATGTTATTTTGTACAGTTTTGAAAAATGAATTTGTTATTTTGTACAATTTTTTAAAAAAGCAATAAAACATTGGAAGTACAATATTTTAGCTTTTTTAAAGAATTGTACAAAATAACAAATTCATTTTTCAAAATTGTACAAAATATCATTTAGCAGTTGTACAAAATAACATTTCCATTCTGTACAATATAACAATCTAAAATTAAGTCATGTGTCAAAATGATACTGGCTCTAAAATTGTGGTTTTTCTATAAAAAAACGTATTAAAGTTTAATCTTACCAACTTTCTATACTTGAACAAAAAAATGAAAAAAATAGTATAACATTGTTTTTCTATAACAAAAAGAACGATTTGTAAGGTGTACTGTAGCACACATTCACACATAGCTTCTACGAATCTTGCTCCCCCAAAATGGAATTTAGGAGGGTAAAAATCTTATAAAATCTGGATCATTTTTAGGTAGTTTTGGAAAAATTCGTAGGGGTCAGTATTGGTAAAAAATTTAGAAAAAACTAGTGAGTAATTTTATTTGAAAGGTTAGGAATTTCTGCACCAATTTGGCGTGCGCTTTTTTCCTAGTTAAATATTAGTTCACTATAGCTTTAAATAAGTCGTTTATTAAAATTATTATTTGCACATAAAGATACGTCAAAATACATGTTTAGGCCTCTTGCAAATTTTTAATGTTGAATGAAATACAATTTATGGTCACATTTTTTGTTTGAATGTTGTCGAATAATAAGCAATCCCTGAAAATATTAGTAGGATCCAATAATTATTGTCAGAGCTATGACGGTTTGGAAATTTCAAAAAACAGTTATTCATTATGATAAAAGGCTTCTAAACGGCACTTTACGGTACGAGTGCAATTTATCAGAACGAAGCTGCTGTAATGTGGTAAAAAGTTACCGCGTACAATATTTTTAAATTAATTTAAAAATAAATAATTACACAGCAGTCTGGAATCAATTCCAGGCTATTGTTCAGCCTTAATAAAAACTTGTCGATTTGTGCCTGTTATTATTTTGAATTTACATTATTTAATTTTATTAAATATTTAAAATTTACTTTAATTTATATTTATTTTGATTTTTGTCGAATTTAAGATTTAGTTAAATTAAGATTTATTTCTATTTTGATTTTGTATTTAATTAGTTAAATTGATAAGATGATATTATTATTTGAACTTCCGGTTTTTATACCTGCCAACTTGTCTGACCGGACAAATGTTGTTTTGTGCGATAAACCTTAAAGGTTCACACTTTCATTTTACACGCACGAATACTGCTTGCTCCGGTGTGGAGTTCTCCACATCATAATGAATCGTCGAGGAGGTGGTCCTGGTGGTTGTCATCGTTGTGGTTCACTGAAAACTTTTATGTCTAAAAATAATGTGCAGCGCGATTGTTTTAAGCCAATTTCAGATTATTTAAACTCCATTTGGTATAAAAAAAGAGCGTTGCAGATTAATTTAATCTAAAACAATTTTCTGTGTTGGCATTCCTCATCGTCGTGGGATTGTCTTGGCACATGGGTTCGGATGTGAGTCCCGTTCCCTCAAAAGTGCCAGGACAGAATATGACACCTGATTTACGTTTCTCGGTCGATTGCCGTTCGATTTTGAAATGTGATTCGTGAGAGCGGCACCGCGGCGCATGTGTCGCTGCACACTGACTTGACGACGAGGCGTTCTCGCTATCATGTCATTCTGAACTGGTGTGTTCGACCGTACGGTCATGTATTAATAAAGTGTAAAACTTTCTCTGTAAAGATGTAATTAATACTACTGACGGGGCTCCTTTTGTGGCCATTGTGCCCGCCCAGGTGAGATCCTATATTAAAAGTTTAGTTGTTTTTCTGTGATAGAGCCGATCTTAAATAATAATAGACATTAAATTTAGAGTCAGTGTTCAGTGCGCGAATTTTTGTAAATGTCAGTGTCATGCGGCCGGCTATTTTTGATTTCTTGTAACCTTTTGAAATATTTTCCATTTAATAAATTTTTTATGTTGTAGTTTAATTTAAATTTTTAGTTTGTTGCTGCTCCTTACTCCCCACTCTCCGGGTTATGAGTTAATCGTGGCTTTATTATATTTCAATTAAAGATTAGAATCATTTGATTAGTTTAATTAGTCTTTTATTTTACTATTAATTTTTTTTAAAATAACTTGGCGTCCGGGTTTTGTTTTTATATTGTTTACTTGGTTTTTTTTAAATATTAAAAATTGAATTAAGAAACATTAAACTTCAAACATAAAGCTGGAAAACGGAGTTACACTACATTAAAGAAAGGGCTGAGTTCTGCTAAATTACATGAATTTTTTGCTTAATGCTTTAGATGTAGGTCCGCCAGCCAATCAGTTTGGCCAGATGTTTGGGAAATAAAGGTTATCTTTAGTTTTTATCATTAATGTTTCAGAGGTTAGCATTTCCCTGAACAAGTTACTGTAAATGCATGAACCGCGAAGAATTCCGGATTTATTTTCCAAGAAACAAACTTTTGACATTTAGTATTAGCTCTTGTGACAAATAAATCAATCTCTGAGTTTCCAAATTTTTTATTAATGTTAACGAGGGCTTTGTCCGACAATTCAATGTCTGCTGCTGATTCTTTACGACGTGACTGAAAATCAGCCTTTTCGTTTCTTCTTGAGACTATATAAGAAGCAAAGACCCACATATTTCTTTGTTAGCAACACATCCAGATTGCTTTTGAAATTGTATTTAATTTTTTAAATTAATTTACCCTCAACCGCTTACTATAAAAGATTGCTGTGGTGTTGTTTATGCGAAGTAAAATCTGACAGTCTCTTAAATTTTCATCAAAGCTTATTAGCTCCAGACAAGCAGCTTAAAGTTTCAGATAATTGATACGTTAGGATTTCTCTTTAATTTTCTAATACCCGTGTACTTTTTTCCTACCACAAAAGGCTCCCCCACCTGGTTAAAGACGCACCTATGAAAATTTCTGGATTATAAGTAGAAGATCTGATTAGGTGATTTAATTTATTACGGTTGGAAATCCACCATGTTGCTTGCTTTAAGGGATAGAAATTTGTGTCTTTCGCTTACTTTTGAATACACCCATCAATAATTTACTGCCGGACAACATGATACCAAAAAGCCAATAATATTTTAAAATCGTCTTATTTTAATTCTTTGGTCTACCTCGAGTTTCTGAAGATGATTGTAAGTAAATTCTTTTTAACTTTCCAGGAATTCTACTTTCATATGTTTACTGTCAAAATTAAAGCCAAAATAGCAACATTTCTGACTAGGGCTTAACTGAATATTTTGCTCATTAATTATAAACCCTAACTTCCGTACCAAAAATGTGTCCTAAATGACATTTTGTAAACATTTTGAATATAAGAATCAGCTAAATTAATATATTGTCTAGTTAGACAACTATATAAAAGCCCATTTTGCGTAAATAAATAACCACTAGTTTCATGGCTTCATAAACACAAAAGGAGTAGGGTTAACCCAAATGGCAAACATGTGAACTCATACAAGAAACCACAAACTTTAAATCTTAAATATTTTCGAAAATGTTCCTGAACAGACACTAGATAATAAGCATCCTGAAGATTAATTTTGTCCATAAACCAATCTTTCTGTAGACGTTTTATTACCATTCTATTGTCTTCTAACTTAAAGTATTAAGTAACTACAAATGAATTTAAGTTTCCAAATTATGTATGAGTTAATATTTGCTATCCGGTTTTGGAACCAAAAAGACGTCTAATATGAATTGATATTTATCATATTTACATTTTTGAATTGCTCCTTTCTTTTCTAGTTCAGAAAAAAGTTTAAAATTGTGGATGTGTCCTTTGCTGACCATTCTTTCGTAGATGGTACAGAATATTGAGCCGGATTAGAATAAAAGGGGATCGTATACCCCTTAATCCATGATAATATAGTTTCATCAGACGCAATTTTGGTCAACTTAGACAAAAATTCTTTAAGCTTTCCAGGCGGTCGACTTACCAAATTCATTGACAGTGTCTCTGTTGAAAGTATTACTGATTCTTCCTCGCATATTTTTGGTTCTAATGTTGTGAAGATCGATGCTCATACTGTGATGATCGATTCTGGTAGTGTGATGATCGGTTCTGATATTGAAATGTTCTCTTCAGACTCTGATTCTTTTTCTGCCCGCCCTGTGCTGCTGAATATTTCTACTGTTTATGAAGCGGAGTTTTGAAGTTTTTGTCTGATGTTTCTCCTTATTGATGTTTATGGGACGGATATCTTTAGAAACAGCTGCCAAAGACTTAGCAGATTTTAACACTTCATCCAGTATGTCAATAACTAGAAGATTGTCCGTCGTTGTTACCGATAAGGTTTCCTTTGAGTTAATATTCGCTAAGATAAGGCTCCTCCTAATAATTGATTCGTCTTGCTGCAGATCTGCTAACTGGCTACCAGCGTCTCCTAAGCATTCCAAAATCGCCATATTTTTTTCAAGGTCAAATTTTTCCAGAATGAGAGTCATCGCCTTCTCAATAGCTGATAAACCTGAGGTAATTTTTATCTGTTTCGAAACAATCCAAACATCTCTGTTTTGTACTCTGTGCAGATTCTGGAATAATTGCTTTGATTTCCGGATTCAATTTAGGACGTTCGCTTAGAGGGCAATTTTTTGGAACTGAATATTTTTTTAAAACTTTATCTTTTTCTTCTTCTGGGAAGCCCTTTTTTACAATCTCTTCCCAACAAACAGCCACCTCAGGTTAAATAGGATCTAACCAGGATTTGTCTTCATAAACCTTCTTTCCAATAACATTTATTAAATCTCCACTTAAACTCTTTTCTTCATCGACCTTCTTTTCAGCTGTTTGGGTCTCCAGACGATGTACTATTTCCTGGGAACCGGAAAATTGAGACAAAAGTGAATAGGATCTTTCACGATGAGATGATGTACTTCTGTCAGCTTTAAAATCCAAATTCCTTTACCTATAGTTTAAAAGTTATATGTTTATTTCTTAAATTTGTTTAATATAATGAAGAGCAGAGTCAAGTTAGAGCTTGTTAAAAATTTGTTTAATGGGTTAGAACTCTAATATATTATAATTTAAAATATATTCTGAATATATTTATTTTAGAGATAATTTGCCGAAATGTTTGTAACAAGAATTATAATTAAATTCACAAAAAATATCATGACATGCTGTCAGGTTTAGAGTCCTACAGCAAAGGACTCTAACAGGATTATTTTTTCTTAAAGAAAAAATAATCTTTGTTATATGTAGATGGTAATTTTTTCCACTTGTTCAGTTTTCTTAATTATAAGCGATAGTTTATACTAGTACAGGTTAGGACCTGCGCAATATGCTCTTCTCTATGAGGGTTAGGGCCCAAGACATCACTGCCATATTCCAAACTTCTATTAGAGTTAGTAGAACTCTTGGCGTCTCTTTGTTTTTTATGACTATTTTTTCCTTTTTTCGATCTTTTTATGTAGCTTTTTTTCTTTTTCTTCATATGCTTTATGCTCCATCTCAGACGACGATGATTCATCTGACAAATACTTTCTTTTTCGACCAATTTCAATATCCACAACTAAATTAATTAATTAGAATAAACATGGCAATTTTAAGCTCGCAGTCGTTAAAAATTTGTAGCGACTTCAGAGGCAAGTAGAAGTACTACAATTTGATCATGAGAAAGAGGCGCGAAATACAATTGCTTTCATTATTTTTTTTTAATTAATTTGCAAAATTTGCAATTTTTTTCAATTATTTTATGCAATTTTGTTGTTTAATTCTAAAATTTTATAATGCTTGTCCTATATAAATATAACATGTTTTCTTTATTTTTAAATATTTCATTTGAAAAAAGTATTTACAATTGTTGATACCACAAACATCTAGTATGTTCAATAAAAAAGTAAGTGTTTAGATACAACTTAATTCCAATAAAAATTCGTTTTTAATAACCAATATACAACCTATTTGCTGAAATAATGAATTTCAGATCAATTAACATGATAAGCATTCCTTGATTTGAATAAAATCTTCGCCAATTATGAACCACTTGCTATTGATTTTAATAAAAAGAACTTTCGACCCATGAAAAGAAGTACCTTTAGAGAGTCGCTTGTTTGTACACAGATCAATTCGAAAATACTTTTTTTTAGATTATGTAACACTTACCTGCATACAGAATAATTTCCCAACTATGGCCCAATTATTTTGCACATCGTATGTTAACATTATGGATTGATGAAGCCCTCATTTAAGACGCAATATCTTTAATGGGTAATTAGAAAAGTTTTACACGAACAGTTCGAAATTTCAAACCTCTAACACATCTACCGACAATTTTTTTAAAAATTTAGTAAATTTTTTTTATAAAATTGTACTTAAAATGTATTATTTTTAATGTAGTTTTTATTTTATTTTAAAAGTCTATCGTTACCCTGCTCTAATTTAAAAAAACGACTTCCTACTCTCTAAATTTCTTAGAGTGAATATTTCACTCTAATTTAGGAGTGAGATGTACATTCACTCCAGATAGAGTGAAAGTTCACTCTAAAAGAGTGAAATCGCTCACTCTAATGGAAAGAGTGCAGAAATTCACTCCAGTGGTTGGAGTGAATATTCACTCCAAGACTTAGAGTGAAACTTTCACTCTGTTTTGAGTGAACGTAAGCACGTATAACTTATAACGGCAGTTCGTAAGTTTTGTACCAACGAGCGTATAGCATAGTGGTTAGAGCGTTGGGCTTTAGGCCTGGGGGTCGCACGTTCGAGACCCCTCAGCGTCAAATATTTTAATTATATAAGTTTAGCGTTAGTATTAAGTTGTATGTTTTATTTGTAAATATAATATAATAAAATGTTATAAAATAATATAAATAACAAATATCCTTGAGACTAAATAAATACGAAAATACCACAGTACTGACAGAAAGTTATTCAAGAGATTCAATATTTATTTTTATTTATTATTTTTATTTTTCAAAAATAAGATATTATTCCTTTAAAGTTATGTTATGCAAATTTCCAAAAGCTTTAATTTACCCAATCTAAAATTGGAGTGGGAAATTTGATCTAAGAGGAATGAGCCGCCATTTTAAATCAGCTGAAAAATTCACTCTAATTAGAGTGAACTCGTCACTCTATCTATAGAGTGAATAAATTCGCTCTTTCAATGAGTGAACATTCACTCCATATGGAGTGGCTCAATTTTCACTCTTGCCTGGAGTGAAATCTCACTCTTTAAGAGTGAGGTTTCACTCTAAGAAATTTAGAGAGTATTACCAATTTTAATTAAAAAGAATCAAAAATACTATTTGCAGAAGAGGTGGAAATTTGCTCGTGTTAATAAAAACAGTGTATATTTAATTAAATAATGACTGAAACATAAAAATTACAAAAGTAGTCTTAGACACTTTTGTCTTAAGAAAACCCGCACCTTTATTTTAAACCCATCTTTTATATTGCTTTGTGGTAACAATTTTTTTCTAGCATAATTTAGGATCTAAAATTATAGTATAATGCTAACAATAAAAAAATAAAAATATAATTTGACTAGGTAGTCTACAATTTGAACTATTTTCCATCACAATTTTTTTTCTTAGCTCCTTTCATTACTCGGCACAATCTAGGGTTTGAATTTTAAAAATTTTAATTTTTGGAAAAAAGAAATATTTAATGGTAAAAAAGTTTTCTTTTATTTTTTAAACTAAAAAATAATTTTTTAACCAAAATTATGCTTAAAAAAAATTGGCACCATTCACTTATTTGTTAATAAATCAAAATTCTAAAAAAAAAATTATGTTAGAAAAACAATCGGGATCCCAAAACAACGTATATTTTGATGGGTTTAAAATTAAGGTGATGGTCCTCTTAGTTTATTATTAAAATTAAAAACAAGTACGGACCCAAATTTGTTAGAATTTTGAGTTACAATTAATTTCTTTAAATTTCCGAAAATCAGCAAATTTTTAAAAAAATTATTTTTAAGGCAAGATTCAAACAAAATTGGGTTAGGCAGATCTTCCTAACAATATTTCAAGTATTTCTATTGAATTTAGGGTCAAAATATTTATTATTTTAGAGAAAGTTTACGGACAAATTTTTCTTATACCAGTGATGTCATCCTCGATCAAATGCTTTTAAGGCGATGATCGGATTGAAAAATATTGCACAGGTGATTGATAGGAAATTAAATTACTTTCAGTTAAAAAAAAAGATAAAGTTCCGAATAAGGTCTTTCTCCGATTTTAATCAAACTTGGTATACTTATATATTTTGTTACGCTGTGTGCGATTTTTTGCTAGTAATAACAGAATTATAGACTTTTTTCACAGTGTTTGACACCTTTTTTTTTTTTTTTTTTAAGAAAACTATTGACTTTTGGTAAAAAAGACTAATCTTTGCACAAACTCTAGTGCTATGGGTAAGTACTTTAACCTCCAAATATTATGCAATTTTATTTAAAATTATAGAGGGTAGGGGGTTGAAGATTTGGGTAAAGTAAGAACATTAGTGTTGCACGTCGAGCAAACGATCTGATCGACTTCACATCTGATCGTCTGTTGTTTGCTCGATTATGATTGATTTGAACAAATTACTTTTTATTTATCTTTTAATAAATAGCATAATTTTTGAAAATATCTTCAAGTAAGTATCCTTTCTTTTTGTTGACTTTTTTTATCTGTCACGTGGGTTATTCCATTGACTTTTGTCTGAGGGATGTTGCTTGCATATCTCAAAAATACACTTGTTTTATATATAAGTCATTATTAAACTCTATAGAGTTTATTTTAAATAAAGATTTTTATAAATATTTTTTTATTCATTTAAAAATTCAATTTTTAAATGATAATTTAAATTAAAGTAAAATATTTTTAGCAAACATCCCTCCGACGAAAGCCAATGGAATTACCCACGTAAAAAATAAAAAGTGTCAACAAAAAGAAAGGATACTTACTTAAAGATATTTTAAAAAATTATGCTATTTATTAAAAGATAAATAAAAAGTAATTTGTTCAAATCAATCATAATCGAGCAAACAACAGACGATCAGATGTGAAATCGATCAGATCGTTTGCTCGACGTGCATCACTAAAGAACATTGAATTTTTCAAAAATCGTAGCCGCTAAATAACGAAATGAAAAAAATTTTCACTTATATGTTTTCCAAAGGTTTTTTTTTGCTCTTTCACATGGTGAAAAAGTTTTTTTTAAAAAAACTCAAAATTTAATCCTTTTTTTTTAAATTAAAAATTTTTTTGATTTTTTTTTCAAAATGGACTCTTTTTTTCCTTTTTTTTTTTGTCTTAAAAGAAAGCTCAAGTTGTGTACTTTATACATACCAAAAAAAACATAATGACGTTTTTTGTTGTTTTCGAATTATTAATTAATTAATTAATAACATTTTCAAAAATTGAAATATTTTACAAACAAATTAAGTTACGGCAATTCTGAATACACCACTTTGAATCTTATCAAAATCCGCATCCAACGAGCTCTATATAAATTATTTTGGATAATTTTATGATTTATAAATAAATTTTGACGTTGAACACTTGAGAAAATTTGCTCCATTTTTAAAAGATCTGTAACTTGTCTAAAATATTTTTTAATATTTTAAATATTTTATGAGATAATAGGAAAATACCGAGAATTATGATAGTAGTTTTTGATGATTTTTACCATAAGAATCAAATTTGCGCCAATTTTCACTATTATTTTCCTAATCAGAGCATCGGAATACGTTAGTATACTTTGTTGTTTCAAAATAGGAAGAGAGCCTTAATCGGAACTGCACCTATATTTTGTAACTATTCTACTTTCTGAACTGTGGATTAAATTTTTGGTTCTAGCGTATCAACTTACGTGAAAAATGATAGTTAAATTTTGTGAATTAAAAAGTTTTTTTAAATTTTTAAATTAATGATTATCATTTCTATAGAATTTGCATCCGTCCATCTTGTCCTTCCAGACATGACATTGATCTGATAGTCTAGGGTTTCCCTATATATCTTTAGCTCGATCTTGTTCCTAATGAAGGTAATTGTCACTCTCACCCCTGACTCTCTCAAAGCCCTTTCTAATTTCTCTCATTTCACCCTAAAGTTCTTGCAAGCCTAACATGATTATTAAACAAAAGGTATTTCCATTTAAGAAAAAATGCTTAAAAAATCTTATAGATCTTAATAAAATACATCTTTTATAGTCTGTATATTTTTTACCAAGAATTGATAGTTTTCGAAAAAAAAAATGCAAAAAACTGTCAATCATCATGAAAACGGTCTTTTGCAATATTATTAGGTTTACTTAACGAGAGTGTAACACATAGTAACCACTGCTATTTACATAATTTGAAGTTCTGGCTACGAAAATGATATTGAAAATTTGCGATTTTTAATGGAACCATAACACTAGGGTCTTTCAAAAAAAAGAACATTTTTTAAAATCGTTTAAAGTCGCACGGGAATCGACTACAAATGGAAAAAAATTACCCTTTCTTTTTTATCTGACAGTATTAAGGGGTGATACTTGCACCGCCTATATTCCCATTAGAAATACATATATGGAAAAAGTGTACTTTTTTTAAAAATGTACAAAAATTTGTTCATAATTTTATCAAAAAAGACTCAGAAGAATAGAGAAGAGAAAAATAAATAAAATGATATAATTAAATTTACTTAATTGAATTGATTGGATCTGACATTTTATTTTTCAAAACTGAATACCGATTAGCTATCAATGACCCAAATAACCCTTTAAAAGTGAGTTTTGCAAAGATTGAAAAAAATGTATATTTTGACGGCCATATTGGATCGTCCAATTTCGCTTGAGACTCGTTACTCGGGGGTTTTTGGGTTACTAATTACGAATTTGAAGTTAGATTTGTAAAATTCAAATTGTCGGATCCAATATGGCGGACGAATTTTAAAAAGTGATCGAATTTGTTTGAAACTTGTTACCCGGAGGTTTTTTGGGGTTTTTAATTACAAATCTTATGTCAGAATCGTAATCAGAGACCCCAAAAACCCCTGAGTAACAACTTTCAAGTAAAATTGTACGATTTTTGAAAAATGTCTCCGCCATACTGGATCCGCTATTTTTTTTTTTTTTTTTTTAATTGACTTCAGATTCGTAATCATCGACCCAAATAACCTTTAAATACTGAGTTTTGCAAAGATTGACAAACATTTATATTTTGTCGGACATATTAGATCGGACATTTTGAAATTTATCAAATCTCATCAAGTTTATATAAAATACTCATAAGAAGGTATGTTTTCGGAAAATTGGAAATATTTTTATTATTTTTTCATGATTATTTAGCAACAAATAGATCTATCTTTAAAAAAGGCCACGGTGCAAATAAAAATAGAGGTTTCAAGCTTTCATTAGACCCCTAATTGGAATTTTTTCGTTGAAAAAAATGGACAGGGGGGGGGGGTAAATCTGACAAAGAATGCCCCATGTGTATATTTATATTTAAAATTTGTTTAATATATAGAAACATATTTATAATTAAAAAATATCCAAATTATATGAAATTATAATAATAAAATTAAGTTTCCTTGAATAAAAAGCATATAAAGTTAGAAAAAGATTTATGTCAGACAGTATTATTATTTAGAACAGACATTAATGTTTAATTGTTACATAAATAAATATATTATACGCAATATAGTACATGATATAGGTCTATTAATGAAAAAAAAACAAATCTAGTAAATATAATATAATATAAGGAAAAGATATATCCTTAATAAAGAAAACAAATAAAGAAATACTTTTAGGAGAATTTAAATAAAAATTGTTTTTAACAATTTAAATTGTTTAAACAAATATACAAAATATTTCGTGTAAAAATTTTCTGTCAATTGTTACTAAAGAATCGACGGCTATTAAAAAATGATTTAAATTTAAAAATATAAAAAAATGAAATTGTTCAAACTAAATAAAATCGTTTAAACAATCAAATGTATTTTGTGAATTATAAATAAATAAGTTTTTTATAGTTTTTCTTTAAAGAAAATTGCAAAAAACCACAGGATTCTAACTAAATTTAATGATAAGTTAATTTTAAATGGGCATAAGTACTTCATTTCTGTCTATGTAAAATTTTTTGTGAATTTTGTACAAATTTTACCATAGATAGTAGCCAAATTTGGTTGTTTCCATAGTAATTTAAAGCTTTTTGCGCTTTTCTCGCAAAATAATTATTTTTACAAAAATTTGTTTAGTATATAAAATTTGTATCTCAATAAGATCATAAACTTTTATTTAAATCATTTTTCGTATATTTTTCATTCCAGAGGTAAATACAAAAAGCCATCACTTTTATGGTTTTTTATAGTTTTTGCTATGAAAATGAGCTAATCGCAAATTTTTACTATGATGTTGGTAATCAGCGCATGAAATTACGTAAGTATAAATAGTTTTAAAAAAATTGGAAGTGGGTTCTTTTCGGAAATATATACCAAAAGTAAAACAAGAGTTCGATATAATTGTTTATATTTTTTCTTTTTTTAAAAGCCTGCTTAGTTTTGCGAAAGGTGTTGTATTCGAAGTGCAAAATTGGAGATAAATAAATGATGTTACCTGCTAATGGATTCCACGATATCTAGACAAATTTCGTAATTGCACTATGAAACAGAGTGTATACGCAATTATAGTCATTAATAAGTCCGGTCGACTGCAATAATTACAACACTGAAAAACAAATTTGTTAATTTAATATATGATTTGGGTGAAAATTTCATTGCAGCAGAAAGTCAACCATAAGTGTAAATTTAACATCAAAATAGAGAGACATTTAACAATGATCTAGAGTTAATCTTAAGAATTTCATTCACCTGAAAATTACATGCAGCAAAAATCGCAGATAGTTTTTTCTGTGAAAGTGTACCATAAACTCAGCATTCTTTCGTTTATTCGTACCCAATTTTCAAACTTCTAAATTGTGTACTAATTTATAAACAAAATTTGTATTAAAACTTTTTACTTAAAGAATAGAAACGAATATCTTAAGTAATATAATGTAACGAACATGTAACAGTAAATTTACAGATCATTGTTTAAATAATAACCAATATGAATTATTATTCTAATATCATCAAATTTGTTTAATTTTTAGTCTTAAGCCGATATTTTTAACGGTGCTTGAACCTGGAAGTCGAGTATCCAAGAAGATTAGATTATTTAAATTCTTGTTTTTAGTCAGAAACAAAGTTATATGATATTGCAAAGACGTTTAAAGAAGTTTAAATTTATTATATTTTTTTAAAAAGTCTATAAAAAAATTAGATCCGTCTTCTGAGGTTTCTTTGCCGTTTGGCTTTTCACACTTACCTTGCGTAATCAGCGTGTCATGTGAGCCAGGCTGGCTACCTGACAGTTCATTGCTGATTATATGTTTTCAAAATTAAGAAGCATACGATGAAAAATAAAACAGTAGATAATATAAATTAAATCTCGCAACAATTGACTTGTATACATCATACAAGAGTACAAAAGATGAAACAATGTTGACAGATATTAATGGTATAATTGTTCATCATTTCACTACTTAATTATATATTAATTAAATTCATTTATAATCAAGTTTATTTCAATATAAGAACTAAAAGACATTGTGAATAGATATTTCACCATCGAAACCACTACCAAAACGTCTACTGTGTTAAGTTTAACCATAGCAAATGTTATCATACGGATAAAAGAAAAACAATAAACTCAGTGAAAGGACTCAGTAAGAATAAAAATCAGACACAGTTCTGGCTCATCCTAAACGCAGAGGATTTGAGGAACACGACCTTTTTCCACAATATCTAGTGTGGTAGTTCAAGTTTTATTAAGATTAAATGTCCACTAAACGTTAGTTTAATAATATATCGTTCTTATTCCTTACTATTGTTATTTCTTAGAAAGCAGGATTAATAAATTTTAAAAACTGGTATAACAAAGGTTTTTTATTTTAGCTACCTTTTTAATATTCAAAAATAGATTAATACAAAACATATCCTTTGGTAGAGGGACAACATCCCTTTAAATTAGACGGGTACACTGTAAAAACAAGTGTCTTATTTTAAGACATTTTTGTCCTCACTTTTAAGACGTTTTAGGGTGTCTTAATTTTAAACCAATGAGAATGCGTCTTTCAAAATTATTGACCAATGAAATTGCTTGAAATAACCATAAGACGCTTTCTTAATGTCTTGTGTCTTAAAATAAGACACTTAGAAGACAGCAGTTTTTGCAGTGTACTTAGTAATTATTCGTATTTAAATTTACAAACGATTAAACATTTTTAACGTCATTTTTTCACACAATTATGGAAAAACACTTGAGTAAATTCCTTTCTGAAAAATCCTTCAATGCATTCGAATGAAGAGAATAGAGCTGAAAGGTCGTTATTTGCAAAAAGTTGGGTCAGTGATAAAATCAAGGACTTCAGTTCTCTAATTAAAATCTACCACTATCCGCTTTCCGTCTGTCAGGAGATAACCATTTCAAGAGGATTATTCACGTGATCCTGGAATTATAACATACAATATAGCTGTATTCGTGTGTGGAAAATTGATAAACTATAGAGCTCTCTTCTTTACGCGAAAAAAGTTGGATCAAAGTTTCCACAATGTGACAAGAGAAAACAAAAAAGTGAATTCCTGTAAAAAATTTAATTTACCACTGTCTTTTATCTAAGATCTCATTATGTAAATTGAAAAAAATGTAACTTCCAAACTCATTACAAATATTATGTCATAAGTTTAGTGGGGAGTTTCTTTTAAAATTATCCTCTGGCAACTTGTATTTTTACCGACTTTTCTCAACAAACGTCGCTCTTGATTGCAAGAGTATGAAGTAAACTAATCAAAGTCCTTGTTCAAACTTGCTTGACCAAACAAAAAGTTTCCTCAACTTACGAAGATTAGTTAAGTTCTAGAGAGCTTTTCCCGAACGCGTACATCAAAGTGGGTGTATTGATTTGTCAGTTTCGAAACAGGCAGCAGTGTCAAAATTTAAAATATACATTTTCATGATTAAAAACATTCAATTAGACTCATTTTTAATTCTAGAAATTAATATTTATTTAATTTAACTAATTTTTCGGTAATTATATTTTCATCGTTTAATTTAAATTGTGTGATATTGCCTCTCCTGGTAGAATCAAATCCATTTACGAAGAATATCAATAAAATTTTCGTCTTTTTTAAAAGGCTATCAATATCGATAAGAAAGATTTTGACTTAAGGTAAGATCGACGATGTGCGCTCTCGAGGGATTCTACATTTCGTTAAACGAGAATCTAGAAAATTCGTCGTGACGGTTTTATCTCTTCTATACACTTACACGTGGATCTGAAATTGGATTAGCGTCTAGAAGTTACGTGATCTCCGTTTACGATCGAATCGTCGAAGCTAAAGACATTTAAAAGATTCCTCCAAGATCGGTAATCGACGCCATAACCCACGAGTGAACGCCGACAGGCTATTTTCAAATGCTTTTTCAACCGTAAGCTTTACAAACCTCATGAAGCTTTCTTCTCTTTTTATTTTATTACTAAAATATACGTTTCGTAATAGAACTCTTGACGAGTCGTTATAGGAAATGGGATTCATCAACAAGATCATAAACAATGAAACGTATTTTAGAGAAAATAAAAAAAATCTATTTCTATTCACTGTTTGAAAATTTGAACTATTTTATTATTTTCATTCTATATTATTATTATTTTATTTCATTTATTTTAACCACTAGAACTAGTAGTTGAAAGTATAAAAAATAGATGGGAACACATAAATAATAAAACAAGTTTACTAAAGAAAAATTTTTAATAGGTATTAAATTTCTAATGAAATCGACATTTTTTCAATTCAATAAAATATTTTACAAATAAAATTATGGAACAACAATAGGTTCACCCAACTTCCATGTTCTAGTTGACATAGTTTTACAAGATTTAGAATCATCTATTTCACTAGTTTACAGCCAAAATGTACATTTAATGCCACTATTTTTTTTATGTACTATGGTTCTCTAAACTTAAAAATGACATTAAGAAATTTTTCTATGGATAGGTTTTCGAAATATGAATTTTTAAAATTTTTTTACGTTTTTTTCGGAGGTGACTTCACATTTTAGGCCGTATCTCGAGTTACAGAAATCCGATTAAGTTTTTCTAGGTGTCAAATTAAAGGTAATCAAATTCCAAACAATCGCTTTTAACATTATTTTTCAATCGATTAAATATTTTAAGTGATATAGTCCAAAAAGAATTTCAAATTTGAGTTTTTAGCCCAAAATCTGAAAAACAAATTCATTCTACCGCCATGCAAAAATAGAAAACGTCAAATTATGTCCAGTTTTAAATTTTTTACATATATGGCTCACTTTTAAGAAGAAAAAAATGTATGAATGAAAACAATCTATAGGTAATTATTGAAGTTATAAGCCAGGGTACTGAAATTCTCGTTTTACGCCATTTCGGTATTTTACCTCCTTTTATAGTGATTATGTTGATTAATTTAATGAATACAATATCTAATTAGAAAATGGACTTTTTTCACAGATTTCAAATAATTTTCAGTGCTTTACTAATTCAAATTTGACTGATAAATTTTTTGGAGTTTTTGACAAAAATTTCTGAAGAGACATAAATTGATTAAAATCTGCTTTTTTGACAAGTTGAATCAGATGCGCAGAGGTTCAATTTTTGTTAAATTTTGTTCGTTAATAGATGAAAAAGTTTGAAATTAGATATAGAAATATAAAAAATAAATTATATTTGACTGAAAAATTTTTTGGAGTTTTTGACAAAAATTTCTGGAGAGGCATAAATTGATTAAAATCTGCTTCTTTGACAAGTTGAATTAGATGCGCAGCAGTTCAATTCTTTTTTAATTTTGTTCGTTATTAGATGAAAAAGTTTGAAATTAGATATAGAAATATAAAAAATAATTCATATTTGACTGAAAAATTTTTTGGAATTTTTGACAAAAATTTATGGAGAGGCATAAATTGATTAAAAGCTGCTTCTTTGACAAGTTGAATCAGATGCGCAATGGTTAAATTTTTTTTTAATTTTGTTCGTTATTAGATGAAAAAGTTTGAAATGAGATATAGAAATATGAAAAGTAAATGATATTTGACTGAAAATTTTTTTGGAGTTTTTGACAAAAATTTCTGGAGAGGCATAAATTGATAAAAATCTGCTTCTTTGACAAGCTAAATCAGATGCGCAGAGGTTTAATTCTTTTTTAATTTATAAGGAGAAAAACCATTGACTTTCGTCTGAGGGCTGCTGCGGACATATTTTAAAAAAAAAAAATTTATTTTATATTTTTATATCTAATTTCAAGCTTTTTCATCTATTAACGAACAAAATTTAACAAAAATTGAACCTCTGCGCATCTGATTCAACTTGTCAAAAAAGCAGATTTTAATCAATTTATGTCTCTTCAGAAATTTTTGTCAAAAACTCCAAAAAATTTATCAGTCAAATTTGAATTAGTAAAGCACTGAAAATTATTTGAAATCTGTGAAAAAAGTCCATTTTCTAATTAGATATTGTATTCATTAAATTAATCAACATAATCACTATAAAAGGAGATAAAATACCGAAATGGCGTAAAACGAGAATTTCAGTACCCTGGCTTATAACTTCAATAATTACCTATAGATTGTTTTCATTCATACATTTTTTTCTTCTTAAAAGTGAGCCATATATGTAAAAAATTTAAAACTGGACATAATTTGACATTTTCTATTTTTGCATGGAGGTAGAATGAATTTGTTTTTCAGATTTTGGGCCAAAAACTCAAATTTTCAATTTTTTTTTTTTTTGACTATATCACTTAAAATATTTAACCGATTAAAAAATAATGTTAAAAGCGATTGTTTGGAATTTGATTACCTTTAATTTGACACTTAGAAAAATTCAATCGGACTTCTGTAACTCGAGATACGGCCTAAAACGTGAAGTCACCTCCGAAAAAAACGTAAAAAAATTTTAAAAATTCATATTTCGAAAACCTATCCATAGAAAAATTTCTTAATGTCATTTTTAAGTAACGAGAAGCTTAGTACATAAGAAAAAAATAGTGAAATTGAATGTACATAAAACTTTTTTTTTTTTGTAAACTAGTGTTTTTAATGTTATATACATTGATATAAAACACTACTCAAATATACGTATATGACACATTTATAATTGTAAAAAGAAATAATTTACCTTATTTACAAGAAAAATTCAATTCGTACCACTCACATTTAAAATTCACCTATGAAATCAAAAAAGACAATAAATTAGAATTCATAAATATATTTTTAATTAGATTACCTGATGGAAAAATAACTACAGATTGGTAACAAAATGTAATTTGTATTCCGTTTGATTTGGTAATTATTCTTTTACATTTAAATGGATTCTTAAAAAACGTAACATATATAAACAATATTTATGTCAGAAGTTAAATTAGATGATCTAATTAAACTAGAAAAAGATCATTTAGAGAAAAACGAAATAACTAACACTAGATATAAAAGTAAATTGTTTAAAATGCTCCAAAAAATATGTTGGTCAGACAGGAAGATATTTATCCAAAAGATGTAAGGAACAAAGATAACGTGTAAATTTAAATCCAAAATACCAAAATGTTATTTTAACGCATAAAATGCAAAATAAAATAAATGACTGTTTCACACGTGACTTTGATTTTAAAAATATTCAAACATTACATAGAGAAAATAACCAGGCTATTTTAAATTTTTAAATTTAAAAACTGAATTATTAAATTACCATGAAATATATAATTCAATTTTATAACTGTCAATTTCAAGAAGTTCAGATGAAGTATATTTTAGATTAGCCCGTAATTCAAAGATATTACACGTCACGGTGATACGATATTATAAAGAATCTCTGTATATAACCTTTAGAGAGAAAAAAAGTTGTCTATATTAAAGATAAGTAATTTAAATATAATCTTTTGATGATATTAAAAATAACTTTTATAAACAAAATCCATTATTTAATTTCAATTCCAATTTTAACATGACCTTTAGAAGAAAAAAAATTTTTTCTCCAAAAAAGGAGTACAAAAAATCTAAGCTTTAAAAAAAGCTGTTTTTTAGGAATTTTTGTGTTCACACATTAAAATAAATAATAACAAATCTTTTTACACATGAAATATATATATTTTAAAAATTTATTCTGAAATTATAAGAAATAAATATAAAGAAACAGGTGAATGACACAACATTTGCGTAAGCTTCTTAAAAAATGGTTTCGAGGTGATCACGCTATCTTTTGACTGGATCATCTGAAATAAAATCAAAAAGAAGGAATCGTTAGTTAGTGAAATAATGCTGTACTTGAAAGAAAGAATTTAAGGAATTTTGATTTTTCGCAAAATGGCGGAAGTTGAAAGTCAAAAATTGTTTTTCGACCAAAATTCTACTCACATTTTCCCCTAGAAAAAAAGTAATTGTCAAAAAAAAAATCTTTCGTCCATATACCGGACGATATAAAATATATCGGATATAAATGTATATACCGGATATTCAAAATAAGCGGTATAAATTACAAACCGATCGCTTTAGTAGCTGCCTATCACGGAAAACTGACAGCAAAAGTATCTACTATTATGGTCCTTCAGGTAGCTGAGTGCACAGCTGCCGCTATCTGCTCACAGAGACGGATCCATTCAAAATTCTATATCTCCATAAATAATGGTCTGATTTGTCTAAAATATTCCGAGAGTACTTTTGAAATGTTATATTTTTAGAAAACACAATAAAACATAAATCGATTTTTTTAAAATTCTATTTGTATGTAACCCTTTTAACGATAAAAATATTGTAAACGAAATCAACATCAAGTTCCGTTTTTCTAGATTGTCACTGTTCGGCTGAGGTAACAAAAGTTGTTGCAAAACGTTGACAACATATTCCTGTAATAATAATAAATTTTTAACTTTGTATGGAGAATGCGTATTTTATTTTTAAAAAATGTAATCTCTTTTTTAGTGAAAATCCAAAAAAGAGGACTGATATAATTTTGCCACTCTAATTTATTTGTTCCTTGGAGATCAATGACGGAACAGATACTCCACCATACTTTCCAAGTATGATATTGACACAACCTGAATATGGCAACAAAGCGGGGTTTTGTTCTTTAAATACATAAAAGAACAGGGAATCTTAGGTTACATTTTTCCTTTAATCGAGGAAAAGATATTCAAAAATGAGAAACAACAAGGCACTTAATATTGTTGAACCAGAAAATTTATATGATTCGGGAAGGTAAATGTTAACACAATTTTAATTATGTTATTCAGCGACATTTCACCAACAAAGGTTCGTTGGCCTCATCAAGCTGTTTTTATTATAAAAAATATACAAAAAAAAATAATCACTTTAGAAATTTTTTTAAATAATAATTAAACACATAACATATAAACTGGTTAAATAGCGTATAAAAAAAAACAAAATTACCTAAATTCGTTAAAATTTAAACATTTTTTAACTTGTCAAACAATTAGAATATATAAAATAAAATTGTGTACGACGTCAAATAAATTAAAAACATTTTGAAACGACCAGCCAGGCAACCGACTTAAATCAAACTAACTACTTATTTAGAAATATAATTTTTTATAAATAACAAGAAGTTATTGAACTCGATGACAGAAGAATTACAAATATAAACAAGCGGTTGCAAATAAATAACAAGACAAACAGTAAATATTGAGGAAAATATATTCATGAATTCATTTTGTTGATTAAGGAAAAAAAGTTCTTATTTAAAAATACAATATCTTCTTTTTTATTTAAAGTAAATATGTTAGACTTAATGTGTATCATTTCCGAGATGTTACGTTTAAAAAAATGTGACTCTTGGTCTAAAAGTTGGGCATTTTGCCAGTCGAATTCATGATTAAATTCTTCTCGGTGTTGATAGAAGACAGAATCAGGATTTTTTTTACTTTGAGTAATGTGTTCACCTCGTCTTTTTTTTAAAGTACGTTTGGTTTGTCCGACATATGTTGCTGGACATTCGAGACAGTCAATTTTGTACACCACATTTGTACGATCACAATTCTGAGTCTCATCTTTCCCTAATTTTATAATGGAATTTAGCGACTTATTAACAATTGGGATTGTTGAAATGTTAAATGTTTTTAGAATTTTTGACAACTTAAAAAAATATAAAGAATTAAATGGAATACAAATTTTAGGAATTTGTTTATAAATGTTTGATCTAGCATTATTTAATTCTTTATTTGATTTTAAGAATTTAATTTTTTGAAGTCGAATTTTAATATGTCTTTCAATGAAATCCAATGGGTAATCATTGTTAATAAGAATCTTTTTTATTGTCTTTAAATTGTCAGAATGGAAAGATTTGTCAGAAAGAGAAATGGATCTGTCCACTAAATTATAAATAATATTTTTCTTCTTTTGGATTGGATGATTTGAGAAAAAATTGATAAGTCTACCGGAAGAAGATGGTTTCTTATACCAATCAGTGATGATACAATTATCTTTTTTAATCAAAGTTAGATCAAGAAAATTAATCCGGTTATTATTTTCAAGTTCAAAAGTAAAATTTAAATTTGACTCATAAGAATTAAAAATATCAATAATGATGTTTAACATGTCTTTGCTTATACAAAAAATTGTATCAACAACATATCTAAAATAAAATAGTGGAGTATAATTATATTTATCTTTTAAAATTTTTAAACAATCTTTTTCCAAATCTTCCATTACAATATCTGCGAACAGAGGTGAGATTGGTGAACCCATCGGAGTACCTCTAATTTGTTAATAAAACTTTCCATTAAAAACAAAAAAGGTATTGTCATATAAAAATTTTGGGCAATCAATAATATCATTAAAAGGAATTTTACATTTATTGTTGATTTGTGAATAACGACGATCTAAACTTCGTCTAACCAGGTCGTAAGATACATTAGTAAACAAAGAACTAACATCTAAGGAAAGAAAAACATGATCATCATCAATAACAAAATTCTTTAATTTTTCTTTTAGTTCAAAACTGTTACTAATATGTGATTCGGGAATTTTAATACACTTTTTTAGTTCATCATAGACAGTTTTAGATAAAAAGTATGTCGGAGAATTAATAAGAGAGACAATAGGTCTTAGAGAAACGCCCTCCTTGTGGATTTTAGGTAAACCATAAGCGTTTGCTAATTCAGTATCTGAACAAGTAAACTGATCTTTATGAAATTTTTTATATAAAAATTCTTCATCATTAGGATATCTAAGAATTTTTGAAGAATCATCCTGTAATTTTTTTAAAGGATTTCTAGAAAGACGTTTATAAGTTGAACTGTCAGAAAGTAAATTTAAAAGACGAGGTGAACACATTACTCAAAGTAAAAAAAATCCTGATTCTGTCTTCTATCAACACCGAGAAGAATTTAATCATGAATTCGACTGGCAAAATGCCCAACTTTTAGACCAAGTGTCACATTTTTTTAAACGTAACATCTCGGAAATGATACACATTAAGTCTAACATATTTACTTTAAATAAAAAAGAAGATATCGTATTTTTTAATTAGAACTTTTTTTCCTTAATCAACAAAATGAATTCATAAATATATTTTCCTCAATATTTACTGTTTGTCTTGTTATTTATTTGTAACCGTTTGTTTATATTTGTAATTCTTCTGTCATCGAGTTCAATAACTTCTTGTTATTTATAAAAGTTTATATTTCTAAATAAGTAGTTAGTTTGATTTAAGTCGGTTGCCTGGCTGGTCGTTTCAAAATGTTTTTAATTTATTTGACGTAGTACACAATTTTATTTAATATATTCTAATTGTTTGACAAGTTAAAAAATGTTTAAATTTTAACGAATTTAGGTAATTTTTTTTATACGCTATTTAACCAGTTTATATGTTATGTGTTTAATTATTATTTAAAAAAATTTCTAAAGTGATTATTAATTTTTTGTATATTTTTTATAATAAAAACAGCCTGATGAGGACAATGAACCTTTGTTGGTAAAACGGCGCTGAATGACATAATTAAAATTGTGTTAACATTTACCTTCCCGAATCATATAAATTTTCTGGTTCAACTTTAAAAAAAAGGAAGGATTTACATCTCTCTCATCTAAGGCACTTAATATATTGCAGGTTATTGTTGCATAGCATTATAAAAAGCTTGCCCGCCCTCCTAGGTTCTGTCAAAGCTGTACATGACACATTGTAATAAGCTATTACTACTTTAGAAAAGAGTGGGGAGTTCCTGCTCTCGATCGTCGCTTGCTTCTCCCTCTTCGTGGCGTCGAGTAAAGGTCCGTTATATATACAGCTCTCGCTCACCCAATTTTTAGTTTCTTGTTTGACGGGACTCATGCTAGGTTGCTCGAGGAAGGCAAACCTCTCTCAAGTTTACTTAAATAACGCTGCTGTAAGTAGTGGGTTGTATTCGAGAATATCCAACACAACATACCGAGCTGCTTAACAAAAGGCTAGAATAAACGACGAGAGCATCTGAATGCTCTAAGGAGGCTCACCTCTCTCATATTTCAGATGTTTCATCTGGAAGTCATGGAGGTGAAGGATGACCTAGCCCTTCTCCAAATTACTTGAGGCACCCCTCTGTAATTTGGAAAATGGAGAAGGAGCTATGCGTTGTCTACGTATACACCTGTTACGATGCGTAGCGCGTTCTTCTGGGATCTGGAAAATGTGTTGGTGATGACCAATATAAGCGTACCTATTTCGCTACTACCACAGATTATTTAGACTACATTTGTCCCTCGGAGGGATTTATTGATCGTATGGTAAAAGTGTGAAGCGTACTTTATTATCTAAAGTAGTAAATTCTTAGTTGTGAAATACTAATTATTTTTTTAAGCAAAAGTATTTTGCAAAAAATCTAGTTGGTTGTGAGTAAAAACGTTCTGTCCAACTGCCGTGCCGTGGCAAAACGTCTATGTTTGTGATACACTCGGACAAATTTTATCATCCTATGTATAAGAAATCAGCCAGCTATAGGCCTGTTACGCTTTTACCTGTTACGCTGTTCGTCCGTTACGGTATAGAGAGACAAAGATTGTAGGTAGCTTAAGATAGAGTGATAAGAAAAGGTAGGTATACTGGGATAGCAGGTAGCTTGAGATACAATACAAGCATAAGGACCTCACTAATTACACTCAAATTCAAAAATAATTTTTAAGAATTTAAATATTTAAGAGCCTAAATATACTTTTAAAAATTTTAAACTTTACAGTTAGGAAATAAAAACGTAATTGTAAAGTGGAATTATTTATTTTTAAAATATAATTTTTAATAAAGACATGACAAATATTGTTTCGAGTTAAACACAATACAGAGGTAACTTGAGATAAAATGGAAATTTAGATTTATGAGAGAGAGACGAAGATAGGTATAGTGGGAAGGCAATTAATTTAAGATTGTGAAAGACAAAAATGTATATTTTATTTGCAGATAGTCTTTATTCTATTGGTTATTGGAACATTTGGAGAAGTGGTTAATTGGCTACTGGAACATTTGGAAAAGTGTCAATCTTGAAATTGCTAAATTGACTATTGGAACATTTAAAAATTAGTTATTGAATTTGTCAAATTAGTGGAAAATTGATAAATTGGTTATTAGAAAATTGGTAAAGTGCTTATCCAAACTTCCAAAAGTCTAAACATAAGAATTTTTTTCTGCTTTCTGATAAATAATAGTTTATTGCTAAATAAGAAAACTAAAAAGCTGACTACTGCATATAAATAAAACAGTCAGTAACATGGAGAAGAAAGAAAGTTCAGTAGATAAATCAAAATCGTCTAATTCTTGTAATTGTTCTATATACGGAATCTGGACTATAGGCCTGTTACGCTTTTAGCTGTTACGCTGTTCGTCCGTTACGGCATAAAGAGACAAAGATTGTAGATACTTTAACATAGAGACATAAGAATGATAGGTATACTGGGAGAGCAGGTAGCTGGAAATACAATACAATCTTTTTGTAAAATACACAGTAAAACGCTGAGAGTTGTTTTTACCCCTTTTGGGAGCGTTGAAAGAAGGAGCAACAAAAACGACCCCTCAAATACTTTACTCCTAAAAAATTCTTTTTTTGACCCTTTTGGAAAGGGTAATTGACTTTTTGACAGACGATGTAACTGACGTTGGCTACTTAACATATCGCCAGCAAATGGTTAATTCCTAGTGATAAGTTGGTCGTTTTGAGTAACTTCGAACTTTTAACTTATGATGACATTCATAACAGGGTTAAGAATAATATAGATTCGCGTCCAGGAACGTGAAGCGCGAAAGAGAAGAGCTCAATGATGTGTTTTGCTAAGAGTCTAAATAAGGCATTTGAAAATGAAAGTTGACAATGGCGCTGGATAATGCATCTTTGATAAATAAAGATTCTCAAAATAATGTATTTTCTCAAATTTGTTGTTTTTTCGATTGACAAAAAGTCATGAACCGAAAGGAACTTGCAGGTTGGTCGTTACACATTTCATTCCCACCATCTGAGACGTTCCACTTTTAGGAAGACTTTTCGCAAAACCAAGTACTTTTTTCAAAGCAAGGTGCTGGAACATGTCATCTTTAAAAAAAACATTCTGAAAATAGTTTATTTTTAAGGATTTATTGGTTTCTTGTGTCATACAGCGTCAAGAGAAATCCGAAAAGTTGAAATATGTATTGACAGAAATTGCAAAAATCTAAAGTGTGAGAGTAGGGGAGAAAAATGCAAGCATGTGGTTGAAAACAATCAGACGATATTTCTATCTTGTTTTATCAATAACATGAAAAACTGAAAATATCTTGATTTATCACATAATTGCGTTTGCGTTCTGTATTCAAGGTTAAGTGTTTTTCGAGGGAGTGAACATCGAGTTTCTATAAAAACGCATTATCCCAAAAATCCTTATTTCCTCACAATGTCTTCTCGTGCGACTATTTTTCATAAACAACTTAAAAGTTCCTCCACCATTCTTAATGTGAGAACCTTTGGGTACGAACATTTGTCGGTTTAAAAGGAGCAAAGAATTTTGACATTTGTTTCTTCTTGTTAATCACAACAAATGTCGTCATTGTCGTCTGCCGGTCACAGGGTTGCGTTCGTAATATATTATGTAAATTACACAGGGTTCGGAACGTATATCACTTTTGGTATTATATATATCCGTCACAATAAAGATACGCTCCCAGCTTGGCGTCTGCCTGCCTGCGCGTGCAACCGACACGAGAGAGAAGAAGACGGAACTAGTTCCGGAACTAGTTCCGTCTTCTTCTCTCTCGTGTCGGTTGCACGCGCAGGCAGGCAGACATCGAGCTGGGAGCGTACCTTAAGGATATTCAAGTTGGGTAGGGAGAGATTCAAAATGGCGGCTACCTGGATGACAGGTTTGCATTGCAGTCAATGGGACAAAATTAGTTTTTGTACAATAACTTTTAAAAAACAAATTTTCGAACCTATGTTTGTTAACAAATTATTTTTCATTTATAGAAAGCTATTTTTGAAATAATAAAATTGTGTAAAATTTTTATTTAAGTTTTTATTATTTTAAAAAATTGCTTTCGATAAATGAAAAATAATTTGTTAATAAAGATAGGTTTGAAAATTTGTTTTTTAAAAGTTATTGTACAAAAACTGATTTCGTCCCATTGACTGCAATGCAAACCTGTCATCCAGGTAGCCGCCATTTTGAATTTCTCCCCACCCAACTTGAATATCCTTATACGTCATGACATATGTAGTACAGTCTTGGCCATAAGGATATTCAAGTTGGTTGGGTCGTTAAAATATTCAAGTCACAGGTGTCTTCTTTAGTCAACTTTCCTGGCCGAATTTTTAAACAGCTCTGTATATGTATAGCTGTAAAACCAATTTCAGGAAATAAGTACCATTTTTATTTATTCATTTATTTTAATTTTGTCATGGCACTATCACTGCAACGTTGCAGTGCAATGTTGCCGCAACGTTGCAGAAACATTGTGGCAACATGGACAACGTTGAGGCAACGTTGCAGCAATATTGCATGGCAATATTGCCAACATTGCCGTGCAATGTTGCTGCAACGTTGCTGCAATATTACGTGCTATTTGGGCTGCATGTCATAAGTCAAGATGTATAATAAACGAAGTGTGTAGAAAACTGTCAATGTATAAAACATAGTATTATACGTGTAGAAAACATATACATTCACATCACTGGCGGAAGAGTTATCCAGTGTTCAACCTCAATGCATTGCAGCTTGGAGACCCTGGAGACCATCCGTATGCACAGGTTTGGACGAATTGAAATTTGGACGAATCGACATTTTGACGAAACGACATTTGGACGAATCGGCATTTTGACGAATCGAAATTCGGAGGAAATGACATTTGAACGATTCGACATTTTGACGAAACGACATTTGGAGGAAATGACATTTAGACGAATCGACATTTTGACGAAACGACATTTGGACGAATCGACATTTTGACAAAACGAAACTTTGACGAAACGACATTTCGACGAATTGACATTTGAACGAATCGACATTTTTACGAAATGACATTTGAACGAAACGACTTTTGGAGGAAATGACATTTGGACGATTCGACATTTTTACGATATGATATTTGGACGAATCGACATTTTATCGAAACGACATTTGGACGAATCGACATTTTGACGAAACGACATTTGGAGGAATCGACATTTGAACGAATCGACATTTTGACGAAATGACATTAGGAGGAAATGACATTTGGACGATTCGACATTTTGACGAAACGACATTTGGACGAATCGACATTTTGACGAAATGACATTAGAAGGAAATGACATTTGGACGAAATGACATTAGAAGGAAATGACATTTGGACGATTCGACATTTTGACGAAACGACATTTGACGAATCGACATTTTGACAAAACGAAACTTTGACGAAACGACATTTCGACGAAACGACATTTGGACGAATCGACATTTTGACAAAACGAAACTTTGACGAAACGACATTTCGACGAATTGACATTTGAACGAATCGACATTTTTACGAAATGACATTTGAACGAAACGACTTTTGGAGGAAATGACATTTGGACGATTCGACATTTTTACGATATGATATTTGGACGAATCGACATTTTATCGAAACGACATTTGGACGAATCGACATTTTGACGAAACGACATTTGGAGGAATCGACATTTGAACGAATCGACATTTTGACGAAATGACATTAGGAGGAAATGACATTTGGACGATTCGACATTTTGACGAAACGACATTTGGACGAATCGACATTTTGACAAAACGAAACTTTGACGAAACGACATTTCGACGAATTGACATTTGAACGAATCGACATTTTTACGAAATGACATTTGAACGAAACGACTTTTGGAGGAAATGACATTTGGACGATTCGACATTTTTACGATATGATATTTGGACGAATCGACATTTTATCGAAACGACATTTGGACGAATTGACATTTTGACGAAACGACATTTGGACGAATCGACATTTAGACGAATAGACATTTTTACGAAATGACATTTGGACAAATCGACAATTTATCGAAACGACATTTGGACGAATCGACATTTTAACGAAACGACATTTGGACGAATCGACATTTGAACGAATCAACATTTTGACGAAACGACATTTCGACGAATTGACATTTGAACGAATCGACATTTTTACGAAATGACATTTGAACGAAACGACATTTGGAGGAAATGTCATTTGGACGATTCGACATTTTGACGAAACCATATTTGGACGAATGGACATTTTGACGAAACGACATTTGGAGGAATCGACATTTGAACGAATCGACATTTTGACGAAATGACATTAGGAGGAAATGACATTTGGACGATTCGACATTTTGACGAAACGACATTTGACGAATCGACATTTTGACAAATCGAAATTTTGACGAAACGACATTTCGACGAATTGACCTTTGAACGAATCGACATTTTTACGAAATGACATTTGAACGAAACGACATTTGGAGGAAATGACATTTGGACGATTCGACATTTTGACGAAACCATATTTGGACGAATGGACATTTTGACGAAACGACATTTGGAAGTATTGACACTTGGACGAATCATTTTTGCATATGAGGGTAAAATCCCATGTGAACAGAAAGCGCAAAACCGAAATCAGAAAGTTATGAGAGTGAGAGAGATAGTGATATCTACCTACCTCTCTCACTCTCATTATTCCTAAACCAGGCAGGTTTTTAGAACTCGCAAAAATAATAGATACATATTTTTTTATATCTGCAATGGTGAAGGTTTAAAGGTTGAAACTATCCCCTGTATTTTTCTGAAATACATGGGGTTAAACAAGGGTAGAAACTACCCCTGTATTTTTTTGAAATAGAGGGGCTAGTTTCAAGCCTTAAACCTTGACCATTGCAGATATAAAAAAATATGTATCTATTATTTTTGCGAGTTCTAAAAACCTGCCAAGTTTCATCCCAATCGGAGTAAAACAGTTGGGTAGGTTCACCTCCATCTCTCGGATAAACACTGTACCCTTTCATCAAATGGAATTGCATGGAACTTTTGATATTTAGAAACCATGAACAAGTACAACATAGAGAGTCAATTCATATGCCAAAAGAGATTCGTCCAAGTGTCGATTCGTCCAAATGTCAATTCGTCCAAACGCCCTTCGTCCAAATGTCCAGTCGATCAAATGTCAATCGGTATAAATTTATGCGTCCCCAGTAAAAGTCATATATGCCTTCTCTCGTCTAATTCTAATAATTCTAGCCAGTTGTTCTGTCCTACTTCATCAAAATCGTCATTAGGCATTATACCTTTTGACGTCAGAGGTTGATGACGTCGATTGTTGGGGGGAACAACAAACAACATCATTGGTGAAGCAGCTGTCAAACACAAGTTTTTGAGGTTAGCTTGAAATCGTTCTCGTCGTTTATTGGTTAAAGTGGTTTATTGTAATCTCCACTTTAAATGAATTTCCATTTTATTTTAACTTTTCCGAACATTTTAAATGAACAAAATTATCCCTGCCACAAGGTGACCGGAAATGAAGTGATTTAGGTAATTAAATTCGTTATCTAATGTTATTTCTGTTTATTTTTAAAACATCATGACACTTTTTCATGTTTCAATTTTCCATAGAAACTGTAAGCGAATTTAACTTGACACACCTTTAAATTTACTTAAAATTACTTGATACATAACCTAGAAAAGTGACATTTCCCCTAACGCACAAAGTGTCTTTGATATGAAAACGTAATATCTTCTTGATACGTAGTATCACGTATAAAACTATGGAGGTAATGTATTGTGTACACCTAGGTGCATAAATGCCTTACCCCGGACCTCTCTCTCTTACTACGGAAGCATCTATGCGCAAGCCCTTGCATATGTGCCCACCTTTGCCGTTCCGAGCAAAGCCCAAAGCACAACGAATACGGTTACGGAGCAGGGCATGAGATAATAAAGGACAGAGACTGTTTCTGTCCTTTTCTGTCTCATGCTCTGGTCCCGTAACCGTATTTCTATCTGCTTAGGCCTCAACTCGAAGCACCTTTGCACAGAGTTGTCAGCAGGGTTGTGCTAGTAAAATACCTTAGGTAAATTACGTGGTACTTTACGATAAAATACCTAGTAAATTACCTCAATAATATTTTACATAATGTATTTTTTGGGAGTGGGGGGTAATATACGGTATTTTACTTATGTAAAATACCTGTAAATTACGTAAAAAACCTCGAGTGACGCGTCACTGCACAACCCTGGTTGCCAGGGAGCGAGACCAAACACATTTGCGCATGTCTGCGAAAAGTTCAGCCATTAGTCAAATTGAGCGGCCTCGTTTAAAATTGTTTTATTAAAGCCTTTTCAAACTATCCCGCTCAGCTTGGCCAATGTCAGAACTTTCCGCAGGAATGCTCAGCTTGTCATTGGCCAAGCTGAGCGGGATAGTTTGAAAAGGCTTTAATAAACAATTTTAAACGAGGCCGCTCAATTTGACCAATGGCTGAACTTTTCGCAGACATGCGCAAATGTGTTTGGTCTCGCTCCCTGGCAACTCTGTGCAGAGGTGCTTCGAGTTGAGGCCTAAAGGCCTAAGCAGATAGAAATACGGTTACGGGACCAGAGCATGAGACAGAAAAGGACAGAAACAATCTCTGTCTTTTATTATCTCATGCCCTGCTCCGTAACCGTATTCGTTGTGCTTTGGGCTTTGCTCGGAACGGCAAAGGTAGGCACACATGCAAAAGCTTGAGCATAGGCGCTTCCGTAATTCAACGCAAAAACGCAGCGTTCGACGCAGACATGTAATTGCGCCCTAAGGGTAAAATCCTATGTGAGCAGAAAGCGCAAAACCGAAAGCAGAAATAATGAGAATGAGAGAGGTAGGTAGATATCACTGTCTCTCTCACTCTCATGATTTTCTGTTTTCGGTTTTACGCTTTCTGCTCACATGAGATTTCACCCTAAGAGAAAAGTAAAGTGTGCAGCAGCAGGAAGAATAATAAAAGCGCTTTAAAGTAGGGCGTCACTTCCCATCCGTGACGCATATAATTTTGCAGACGACTTTCCAACCCCGATAGGGAGTGAATTTGGCTATTTAGTTATTGTTTTTCCGAGTGACTCAGAATCACAAACAAATGAAACCAGTGGCAACTGGTAAGCATTCATTTCTATTTTATGTATTTAAAAAATCGCTTCAACTTTTCATCGGATTTACCTACATTGAATTTTCAAGGTAAGAATTTTTATTTTCTACTATGTATTTTCCATCTGTTTTTGGAATTTTTTCTTGGTATTATTTTTAACCTGCTGAGTTTAAAAAAAATTCTTTTTCACTGTTAACAAATTTGTTGAAATTTCAGGTGATGATTTTTGGTTATGATTTTCGGCCATGCTGTTTCTCCGGGGGCCACACAACTATAACCAAATCAAATTGAATGAGCAATTTTTTAACGCAAATTTAATTAGCAAATATTGACGAATGCCGAAAGAAAGAAAAGGGCGTATTTTTGATTTCAGCGTAACACTTAATATTTTCGAAAAAGAATTTGAATTTTAGAATTATACAGGTAAGAATTTTAATTATATCATTTATAATTTATATTTTCAAATACATGATTTTAATTTTTTTTGCTGTGTTGTAAAGATGTTTCTAAACTGTTTAGATCCGTTTGCAAATCTTATGGCTTTATTTAAATAAAAATAATCGGTTTTTATATTATTGTCCTCACCGCAAACGTTTGTTTTTTAACATGTCGTGTAATTTTACTCATTGACCAAATAGTTATTTTTAAAGACATTTCTTTTAGATAACATTATTACAAATGATTTTTAATGTTTTTATTTACAAATCTGTTGCAGGGCTGCCAGTGACTCACTTTTCTCACTTACGTGTTTTTTTAAAAACTATTTTCTCACTTTTTTAAGTAAAATGTCAATTCTAACTGCGGGGCGGGATCTTGTGATATTGCATGCCTATGATGAATAATTTACCTCGTCATTTACCTTATAAATCAATTAGTTTGTTTATATTTGCAATTACATCGTCAATTTTTTAATGGCATTCTACAAATACTTAGTTTCTATACCTCTTTCACATTATTTTTTTCTTCTTTAAAGTACTTTTGTCAAATTTAAAGTATTTTTGTCAATTTTTAATTATTTTTGAGATTTTTAATTTAATTTTTTCAAATATGAATTTTATTTCCTTCAGTCTTTAAATTATTGTCATTGATATTCAAATTTAGTACCAACACAAGTTTCCATTTATTTTTTTCTTTTCTCAATTATTTTCCTAAAATTTCAATTTTGTTCTTTAATCTTTACATTATTGTCAGGAATATTTAAATTCTATACACAAGTTTCAATTAACTTTTCTTATTTTTCAAATATTTTCTTTAAATTTGCATAACTTTTCTCATTAATCAAGTATCTTTGTAATTTTTCAATTACTTTCATCATATGTCTATTAGTTTTGCCATTTTAGAATTATTTTTTACAAATTTCAATTATTTGGTTTCAAAATTTCCATTTTTGTCTTTATTTTTTTATTTCTGATCAAATATTCAATTCTTGTTACATCATTTAAAATTTTTTTTTAAATTTAAATTTTTTTTCCTTTTTGAATTATTTTATTCGAAACGCTTTTCCTGCTGGCGGGCCCCAAATTGATATCAATAATATCAAACTTATTATTTCTCACCCACTTTTTTAATTTAAAAACTCACTGTTTACTCACTGTTAACTCACTTTTTAAATTAAAAAGTCACCTTTTTTACTATTTTCAAACTGCAAGTCTGCTGGCAGCCCTGATGTAACCAAGCATTCTAAATATAAAATGGAAAAAGTATAACTTCAAAATTGTCTAATGTTTGCTGTGATTAGTTACTTTTTTGACAGAAAGATACTTTATTGGTATACTCAAAAATACTTCAAATATATAATTTTTAGTATAATCACTGCTTTCAATAGACTTATTTAATATAAGAAAAAATTACATAAAATTTTTATACTTTAAGAGATACTAAAACAATGTGATTGCCCAAATAAAGAAAATGATTTTTCTAAGTTATTCTTATAACAAAATAATTCTACTTTCGACCAGGGTGTTAAGAAAAAAATTATTGTCTATACAAAAGAGAGGTTTAAAAAAAATTGTCGAATATTGTTTAAATACGCTCGGAAATAGACTATAAATGAAAATAAAATTTACCCCGGTTTTTTGTTTTCTGATTTGCCAATATTTAGGCCTCGGATAATGCGACTTTTCGAATTTTTCACTAAAAAATGCGACTTTTCGACTTTTTCACTGAAAAAATGAGACTTTTTCGACTTTTTTAGTATATAATACATTTTTTTTAAATACTAATATCGTAAAAATCAAACTGAAAATTTTCAAAGTTCTGAAAATTTTGTTTAGATCTATGGAAGTTTAAAACTGTTTCTAAAAATATTAATAATACTTGTTGACAATTTACTTGTGATGGTGTAAACGTGATGCGTTAACTTTTTAACGCATATTTAAAGAAAAAAGTGTAAAAAACTGAAAAACAAGGATTTGGTGGGTTATTTTGTGCATTATTTAAAATCAATTATCTTTTAAAAAATTGTTCTTTATCCCAGAGGCACAAACATGGCGCTTTTAGATGCCAGTAGATGCTCGTTTACGTCTCGGGCTTTGCCCTCGACTATCACTCGTACAGGGTTGCCACAGGTCAGGGAAATCAGGGAAAAGTCAGGGAAACTGAAATGGGTCAGGGAAGTCAGAGAAATG
Source organism: Ganaspis brasiliensis (assembly GCA_037103525.1). Lineage (NCBI taxonomy): Eukaryota > Metazoa > Arthropoda > Insecta > Hymenoptera > Figitidae > Ganaspis > Ganaspis brasiliensis. Next base: position 965,994 of record JAZKLR010000045.1, on the reverse strand, counting down.
TCAGGGATTTTCATAAAAAATACTGGAAATATACAAAGAATCTCTAAATAAGATGAAAAATTATATTTTTCTGAAATTTACTAAGTAGAGAAATTTACTGAACAAATTTTTGGAAGTCATATTTTAAACATACTAAAAATAAATAATGTTTGCAATCTGAAAAATAATTATATTATATATTTCACAATTTATCCATTTTTTCAATTTTTAACAATTCTTTTCTATTATGATTCCCACTAAAATTTTCAACATTTTCATTACTTTTCAATTATTAACTTCAATTTTCAATTATTTTAATTATTTTTCAATTTCTTCGTAAAGTCTTAAATTTACTTTACGAAAATTTCAATTATCTTTTTTTTAAATTTATCATTATTTTCATCATAATGCAATTATTTTATTCCACTGCACTTCAAATATATTTTATATTTTTTCCAATTATTTTTTTTTAATTAAAATTATTTTCTTCGTTTTCAAATTATGTATATCATCTTAAAATTATTTGTCTCAATTTTTAATTATTTTCATTACACTTTTATTAATTTTTTCAAATTTGAATTTTTAATTAATTACCTGAACTTTGAATTGCTTTCTTCAATTTTTAATAATTATTCAAGGATTTAATTTTGCAAGTATTTATTCAAAATTTTCAACATTTTTATTATTTTTTGATTAATTTTCTAAAATTTCAGTTGCCTATTGATTCTAATTTTAAGATCATTTTTCAATTATTTTTTGTTTTTTAAATGATTTTTGTAATTTTTTTAATTTTTTCACTCAAACTTTAATTACTTTTAAATGATTTTTCATTCATTTTCTTCTTATGCAATATTATTTTCTTCAACTTTTAATTAATTTTATTCAGTTCCAATTATTTTCCCATTTTATCGGTAGTGAAAACATTTTCTCTAAATTTTCAATTTTTTTTTTCATTTATCATAATTTCTAAAATTGTGGTCCAAAATTTCAATTTATTTCTATTATTCAATATATATTCTGGAATTATTTTTAATTAAATTCTGAGATTTTTAATAATTTTATTGAAAACTCAATTATTTTCTTCTATTTCATAGATATTTTGTAATTTTTACATTCTCATCCTAAATGAGAAGGTCTTCAAATTGTGCGATTTTGGACTTTTGCTAAAACCATCATTTCTCGACGTTTTGAGACCTCTAGATGCCAAAAAAATGGGTTTTACGCAAATGTCTGTCTGTATGTCTGTCTGTCTGTCTGTATACGCAAAATTTCGGGATCGGATAACTTGAGTAAAAATTCATCTATCAATTTGAAATTTGGTATGCGTTTTAAGTGACCAAAAATACAGATCGAGTTCGTTAGCCAGCTATTTTGGACCAAAAATGTCAAAAATAGAACATTTTCAAAATTCAAAAAAAAAAATTTTTCAAAACAAAATTTTTTTTAATTTTTTTCTTAAACTACAAATAAAATCAAACAAATTTTGTTTATAAAAGTTTCCGATATAATGCAACCCCACAAAGATATGAATTTTTTAAGTTTACACGTGCAAAAAGGGGTACTGAAAGTGGATAAATCCTATACAAAAACTCTATTATTTCTAAAAAAAATATAAAAACTGCTCGTTTTTTCTTCTTGTTTACTTCAATTGATCACAACTAATAAAACTGCATAAAAAAATATTGACTTTTCTAAAAATTTTTGGAAATTTTGAATAAATTCATTTTTACATTCTCATCCTAAATGAGAAGGTCTTCAAATTGTGCGATTTTGGACTTTTGCTAAAACCATCATTTCTCGACGTTTTGAGACCTCTAGATGCCAAAAAAATGGGTTTTACGCAAATGTCTGTCTGTATGTCTGTCTGTCTGTCTGTCTGTCTGTCTGTCTGTCTGTCTGTCTGTCTGTATACGCAAAATTTCGGGATCGGATAACTTGAGTAAAAATTCATCTATCAATTTGAAATTTGGTATGCGTTTTAAGTGACCAAAAATACAGATCGAGTTCGTTAGCCAGCTATTTTGGACCAAAAATGTCAAAAATAGAACATTTTCAAAATTCAAAAAAAAAAATTTTTCAAAACAAAATTTTTTTTAATTTTTTTCTTAAACTACAAATAAAATCAAACAAATTTTGTTTATAAAAGTTTCCGATATAATGCAACCCCACAAAGATATGAATTTTTTAAGTTTACACGTGCAAAAAGGGGTACTGAAAGTGGATAAATCCTATACAAAAACTCTATTATTTCTAAAAAAAATATAAAAACTGCTCGTTTTTTCTTCTTGTTTACTTCAATTGATCACAACTAATAAAACTGCATAAAAAAATATTGACTTTTCTAAAAATTTTTGGAAATTTTGAATAAATTCATTTTTACATTCTCATCCTAAATGAGAAGGTCTTCAAATTGTGCGATTTTGGACTTTTGCTAAAACCATCATTTCTCGACGTTTTGAGACCTCTAGATGCCAAAAAAATGGGTTTTACGCAAATTTCTGTCTGTATGTCTGTCTGTCTGTCTGTCTGTCTGTCTGTCTGTATACGCAAAATTTCGGGATCGGATAACTTGAGTAAAAATTCATCTATCAATTTGAAATTTGGTATGCGTTTTAAGTGACCAAAAATACAGATCGAGTTCGTTAGCTAGCTATTTTGGACCAAAAATGTCAAAAATAGAACATTTTCAAAATTCAAAAAAAAAAAAAATTTTCAAAAAAAATTTTTTTTTAATTTTTTTCTTAAACTACAAATAAAATCAAACAAATTTTGTTTATAAAAGTTTCCGATATAATGCAACCCCACAAAGATATGAATTTTTTAAGTTTACACGTGCAAAAAGGGGTACTGAAAGTGGATAAATCCTATACAAAAACTCTATTATTTCTAAAAAAAATATAAAAACTGCTCGTTTTTTCTTCTTGTTTACTTCAATTGATCACAACTAATAAAACTGCATAAAAAAATATTGACTTTTCTAAAAATTTTTGGAAATTTTGAATAAATTCATTTTTACATTCTCATCCTAAATGAGAAGGTCTTCAAATTGTGCGATTTTGGACTTTTGCTAAAACCATCATTTCTCGACGTTTTGAGACCTCTAGATGCCAAAAAAATGGGTTTTACGCAAATGTCTGTCTGTATGTCTGTCTGTCTGTCTGTCTGTCTGTCTGTCTGTCTGTCTGTCTGTCTGTCTGTCTGTATACGCAAAATTTCGGGATCGGATAACTTGAGTAAAAATTCATCTATCAATTTGAAATTTGGTATGCGTTTTAAGTGACCAAAAATACAGATCGAGTTCGTTAGCTAGCTATTTTGGACCAAAAATGTCAAAAATAGAACATTTTCAAAATTCAAAAAAAAAAAAAATTTTTCAAAACAAAATTTTTTTTAATTTTTTTCTTAAACTACAAATAAAATCAAACAAATTTTGTTTATAAAAGTTTCCGATATAATGCAACCCCACAAAGATATGAATTTTTTAAGTTTACACGTGCAAAAAGGGGTACTGAAAGTGGATAAATCCTATACAAAAACTCTATTATTTCTAAAAAAAATATAAAAACTGCTCGTTTTTTCTTCTTGTTTACTTCAATTGATCACAACTAATAAAACTGCATAAAAAAATATTGACTTTTCTAAAAAATTTTGGAAATTTTGAATAAATTCATTTTTACATTCTCATCCTAAATGAGAAGGTCTTCAAATTGTGCGATTTTGGACTTTTGCTAAAACCATCATTTCTCGACGTTTTGAGACCTCTAGATGCCAAAAAAATGGGTTTTACGCAAATGTCTGTCTGTATGTCTGTCTGTCTGTCTGTCTGTCTGTCTGTCTGTCTGTATACGCAAAATTTCGGGATCGGATAACTTGAGTAAAAATTCATCTATCAATTTGAAATTTGGTATGCGTTTTAAGTGACCAAAAATACAGATCGAGTTCGTTAGCTAGCTATTTTGGACCAAAAATGTCAAAAATAGAACATTTTCAAAATTCAAAAAAAAAAAAAATTTTCAAAAAAAATTTTTTTTTAATTTTTTTCTTAAACTACAAATAAAATCAAACAAATTTTGTTTATAAAAGTTTCCGATATAATGCAACCCCACAAAGATATGAATTTTTTAAGTTTACACGTGCAAAAAGGGGTACTGAAAGTGGATAAATCCTATACAAAAACTCTATTATTTCTAAAAAAAATATAAAAACTGCTCGTTTTTTCTTCTTGTTTACTTCAATTGATCACAACTAATAAAACTGCATAAAAAAATATTGACTTTTCTAAAAATTTTTGGAAATTTTGAATAAATTCATTTTTACATTCTCATCCTAAATGAGAAGGTCTTCAAATTGTGCGATTTTGGACTTTTGCTAAAACCATCATTTCTCGACGTTTTGAGACCTCTAGATGCCAAAAAAATGGGTGTTACGCAAATGTCTGTCTGTATGTCTGTCTGTCTGTCTGTCTGTCTGTCTGTCTGTCTGTCTGTCTGTCTGTCTGTATACGCAAAATTTCGGGATCGGATAACTTGAGTAAAAATTCATCTATCAATTTGAAATTTGGTATGCGTTTTAAGTGACCAAAAATACAGATCGAGTTCGTTAGCTAGCTATTTTGGACCAAAAATGTCAAAAATAGAACATTTTCAAAATTCAAAAAAAAAAAAAATTTTCAAAAAAAATTTTTTTTTAATTTTTTTCTTAAACTACAAGTATAATCAAACAAATTTTGTTTATAAAAGTTTCCGATATAATGCAACCCCACAAAGATATGAATTTTTTAAGTTTACACGTGCAAAAAGGGGTACTGAAAGTGGATAAATCCTATACAAAAACTCTATTATTTCTAAAAAAAATATAAAAACTGCTCGTTTTTTCTTCTTGTTTACTTCAATTGATCACAACTAATAAAACTGCATAAAAAAATATTGACTTTTCTAAAAAATTTTGGAAATTTTGAATAAATTCATTTTTACATTCTCATCCTAAATGAGAAGGTCTTCAAATTGTGCGATTTTGGACTTTTGCTAAAACCATCATTTCTCGACGTTTTGAGACCTCTAGATGCCAAAAAAATGGGTTTTACGCAAATGTCTGTCTGTATGTCTGTCTGTCTGTCTGTCTGTCTGTCTGTCTGTCTGTATACGCAAAATTTCGGGATCGGATAACTTGAGTAAAAATTCATCTATCAATTTGAAATTTGGTATGCGTTTTAAGTGACCAAAAATACAGATCGAGTTCGTTAGCTAGCTATTTTGGACCAAAAATGTCAAAAATAGAACATTTTCAAAATTCAAAAAAAAAAAAAATTTTCAAAAAAAATTTTTTTTTAATTTTTTTCTTAAACTACAAATAAAATCAAACAAATTTTGTTTATAAAAGTTTCCGATATAATGCAACCCCACAAAGATATGAATTTTTTAAGTTTACACGTGCAAAAAGGGGTACTGAAAGTGGATAAATCCTATACAAAAACTCTATTATTTCTAAAAAAAATATAAAAACTGCTCGTTTTTTCTTCTTGTTTACTTCAATTGATCACAACTAATAAAACTGCATAAAAAAATATTGACTTTTCTAAAAATTTTTGGAAATTTTGAATAAATTCATTTTTACATTCTCATCCTAAATGAGAAGGTCTTCAAATTGTGCGATTTTGGACTTTTGCTAAAACCATCATTTCTCGACGTTTTGAGACCTCTAGATGCCAAAAAAATGGGTGTTACGCAAATGTCTGTCTGTATGTCTGTCTGTCTGTCTGTCTGTCTGTCTGTCTGTCTGTCTGTCTGTCTGTCTGTCTGTATACGCAAAATTTCGGGATCGGATAACTTGAGTAAAAATTCATCTATCAATTTGAAATTTGGTATGCGTTTTAAGTGACCAAAAATACAGATCGAGTTCGTTAGCTAGCTATTTTGGACCAAAAATGTCAAAAATAGAACATTTTCAAAATTCAAAAAAAAAAAAAATTTTTCAAAACAAAATTTTTTTTAATTTTTTTCTTAAACTACAAATAAAATCAAACAAATTTTGTTTATAAAAGTTTCCGATATAATGCAACCCCACAAAGATATGAATTTTTTAAGTTTACACGTGCAAAAAGGGGTACTGAAAGTGGATAAATCCTATACAAAAACTCTATTATTTCTAAAAAAAATATAAAAACTGCTCGTTTTTTCTTCTTGTTTACTTCAATTGATCACAACTAATAAAACTGCATAAAAAAATATTGACTTTTCTAAAAAATTTTGGAAATTTTGAATAAATTCATTTTTACATTCTCATCCTAAATGAGAAGGTCTTCAAATTGTGCGATTTTGGACTTTTGCTAAAACCATCATTTCTCGACGTTTTGAGACCTCTAGATGCCAAAAAAATGGGTTTTACGCAAATGTCTGTCTGTATGTCTGTCTGTCTGTCTGTCTGTCTGTCTGTCTGTCTGTATACGCAAAATTTCGGGATCGGATAACTTGAGTAAAAATTCATCTATCAATTTGAAATTTGGTATGCGTTTTAAGTGACCAAAAATACAGATCGAGTTCGTTAGCTAGCTATTTTGGACCAAAAATGTCAAAAATAGAACATTTTCAAAATTCAAAAAAAAAAAAATTTTTCAAAAAAAATTTTTTTTTAATTTTTTTCTTAAACTACAAATAAAATCAAACAAATTTTGTTTATAAAAGTTTCCGATATAATGCAACCCCACAAAGATATGAATTTTTTAAGTTTACACGTGCAAAAAGGGGTACTGAAAGTGGATAAATCCTATACAAAAACTCTATTATTTCTAAAAAAAATATAAAAACTGCTCGTTTTTTCTTCTTGTTTACTTCAATTGATCACAACTAATAAAACTGCATAAAAAAATATTGACTTTTCTAAAAATTTTTGGAAATTTTGAATAAATTCATTTTTACATTCTCATCCTAAATGAGAAGGTCTTCAAATTGTGCGATTTTGGACTTTTGCTAAAACCATCATTTCTCGACGTTTTGAGACCTCTAGATGCCAAAAAAATGGGTGTTACGCAAATGTCTGTATGTCTGTCTGTCTGTCTGTCTGTCTGTCTGTCTGTCTGTCTGTCTGTCTGTCTGTCTGTCTGTCTGTCTGTATACGCAAAATTTCGGGATCGGATAACTTGAGTAAAAATTCATCTATCAATTTGAAATTTGGTATGCGTTTTAAGTGACCAAAAATACAGATCGAGTTCGTTAGCTAGCTATTTTGGACCAAAAATGTCAAAAATAGAACATTTTCAAAATTCAAAAAAAAAAAAAATTTTCAAAAAAAATTTTTTTTTAATTTTTTTCTTAAACTACAAGTATAATCAAACAAATTTTGTTTATAAAAGTTTCCGATATAATGCAACCCCACAAAAATATGAATTTTTTAAGTTTACACGTACAAAAAGGGGTACTGAAAGTGGATAAATCCTATACAAAAACTCTATTATTTCTAAAAAAAATATAAAAACTGCTCGTTTTTTCTTCTTGTTTACTTCAATTGATCACAACTAATAAAACTGCATAAAAAAATATTGACTTTTCTAAAAAATTTTGGAAATTTTGAATAAATTCATTTTTACATTCTCATCCTAAATGAGAAGGTCTTCAAATTGTGCGATTTTGGACTTTTGCTAAAACCATCATTTCTCGACGTTTTGAGACCTCTAGATGCCAAAAAAATGGGTTTTACGCAAATGTCTGTCTGTATGTCTGTCTGTCTGTCTGTCTGTCTGTCTGTCTGTCTGTATACGCAAAATTTCGGGATCGGATAACTTGAGTAAAAATTCATCTATCAATTTGAAATTTGGTATGCGTTTTAAGTGACCAAAAATACAGATCGAGTTCGTTAGCTAGCTATTTTGGACCAAAAATGTCAAAAATAGAACATTTTCAAAATTCAAAAAAAAAAAAAATTTTCAAAAAAAATTTTTTTTTAATTTTTTTCTTAAACTACAAATAAAATCAAACAAATTTTGTTTATAAAAGTTTCCGATATAATGCAACCCCACAAAGATATGAATTTTTTAAGTTTACACGTGCAAAAAGGGGTACTGAAAGTGGATAAATCCTATACAAAAACTCTATTATTTCTAAAAAAAATATAAAAACTGCTCGTTTTTTCTTCTTGTTTACTTCAATTGATCACAACTAATAAAACTGCATAAAAAAATATTGACTTTTCTAAAAATTTTGGAAATTTTGAATAAATTCATTTTTACATTCTCATCCTAAATGAGAAGGTCTTCAAATTGTGCGATTTTGGACTTTTGCTAAAACCATCATTTCTCGACGTTTTGAGACCTCTAGATGCCAAAAAAATGGGTGTTACGCAAATGTCTGTCTGTATGTCTGTCTGTCTGTCTGTCTGTCTGTCTGTCTGTCTGTCTGTCTGTCTGTCTGTCTGTATACGCAAAATTTCGGGATCGGATAACTTGAGTAAAAATTCATCTATCAATTTGAAATTTGGTATGCGTTTTAAGTGACCAAAAATACAGATCGAGTTCGTTAGCTAGCTATTTTGGACCAAAAATGTCAAAAATAGAACATTTTCAAAATTCAAAAAAAAAAAAAATTTTTCAAAACAAAATTTTTTTTAATTTTTTTCTTAAACTACAAATAAAATCAAACAAATTTTGTTTATAAAAGTTTCCGATATAATGCAACCCCACAAAGATATGAATTTTTTAAGTTTACACGTGCAAAAAGGGGTACTGAAAGTGGATAAATCCTATACAAAAACTCTATTATTTCTAAAAAAAATATAAAAACTGCTCGTTTTTTCTTCTTGTTTACTTCAATTGATCACAACTAATAAAACTGCATAAAAAAATATTGACTTTTCTAAAAAATTTTGGAAATTTTGAATAAATTCATTTTTACATTCTCATCCTAAATGAGAAGGTCTTCAAATTGTGCGATTTTGGACTTTTGCTAAAACCATCATTTCTCGACGTTTTGAGACCTCTAGATGCCAAAAAAATGGGTTTTACGCAAATGTCTGTCTGTATGTCTGTCTGTCTGTCTGTCTGTCTGTCTGTCTGACTGTATACGCAAAATTTCGGGATCGGATAACTTGAGTAAAAATTCATCTATCAATTTGAAATTTGGTATGCGTTTTAAGTGACCAAAAATACAGATCGAGTTCGTTAGCTAGCTATTTTGGACCAAAAATGTCAAAAATAGAACATTTTCAAAATTCAAAAAAAAAAAAAATTTTCAAAAAAAATTTTTTTTTAATTTTTTTCTTAAACTACAAATAAAATCAAACAAATTTTGTTTATAAAAGTTTCCGATATAATGCAACCCCACAAAGATATGAATTTTTTAAGTTTACACGTGCAAAAAGGGGTACTGAAAGTGGATAAATCCTATACAAAAACTCTATTATTTCTAAAAAAAAATATAAAAACTGCTCGTTTTTTCTTCTTGTTTACTTCAATTGATCACAACTAATAAAACTGCATAAAAAAATATTGACTTTTCTAAAAAATTTTGGAAATTTTGAATAAATTCATTTTTACATTCTCATCCTAAATGAGAAGGTCTTCAAATTGTGCGATTTTGGACTTTTGCTAAAACCATCATTTCTCGACGTTTTGAGACCTCTAGATGCCAAAAAAATGGGTTTTACGCAAATGTCTGTCTGTATGTCTGTCTGTCTGTCTGTCTGTCTGTCTGTCTGTCTGTATACGCAAAATTTCGGGATCGGATAACTTGAGTAAAAATTCATCTATCAATTTGAAATTTGGTATGCGTTTTAAGTGACCAAAAATACAGATCGAGTTCGTTAGCTAGCTATTTTGGACCAAAAATGTCAAAAATAGAACATTTTCAAAATTCAAAAAAAAAAAAAATTTTCAAAAAAAATTTTTTTTTAATTTTTTTCTTAAACTACAAATAAAATCAAACAAATTTTGTTTATAAAAGTTTCCGATATAATGCAACCCCACAAAGATATGAATTTTTTAAGTTTACACGTGCAAAAAGGGGTACTGAAAGTGGATAAATCCTATACAAAAACTCTATTATTTCTAAAAAAAATATAAAAACTGCTCGTTTTTTCTTCTTGTTTACTTCAATTGATCACAACTAATAAAACTGCATAAAAAAATATTGACTTTTCTAAAAATTTTTGGAAATTTTGAATAAATTCATTTTTACATTCTCATCCTAAATGAGAAGGTCTTCAAATTGTGCGATTTTGGACTTTTGCTAAAACCATCATTTCTCGACGTTTTGAGACCTCTAGATGCCAAAAAAATGGGTGTTACGCAAATGTCTGTCTGTATGTCTGTCTGTCTGTCTGTCTGTCTGTCTGTCTGTCTGTCTGTCTGTCTGTCTGTCTGTATACGCAAAATTTCGGGATCGGATAACTTGAGTAAAAATTCATCTATCAATTTGAAATTTGGTATGCGTTTTAAGTGACCAAAAATACAGATCGAGTTCGTTAGCTAGCTATTTTGGACCAAAAATGTCAAAAATAGAACATTTTCAAAATTCAAAAAAAAAAAAAATTTTCAAAAAAAATTTTTTTTTAATTTTTTTCTTAAACTACAAGTATAATCAAACAAATTTTGTTTATAAAAGTTTCCGATATAATGCAACCCCACAAAAATATGAATTTTTTAAGTTTACACGTACAAAAAGGGGTACTGAAAGTGGATAAATCCTATACAAAAACTCTATTATTTCTAAAAAAAATATAAAAACTGCTCGTTTTTTCTTCTTGTTTACTTCAATTGATCACAACTAATAAAACTGCATAAAAAAATATTGACTTTTCTAAAAATTTTTGGAAATTTTGAATAAATTCATTTTTACATTCTCATCCTAAATGAGAAGGTCTTCAAATTGTGCGATTTTGGACTTTTGCTAAAACCATCATTTCTCGACGTTTTGAGACCTCTAGATGCCAAAAAAATGGGTTTTACGCAAATGTCTGTCTGTATGTCTGTCTGTCTGTCTGTCTGTCTGTCTGTCTGTCTGTATACGCAAAATTTCGGGATCGGATAACTTGAGTAAAAATTCATCTATCAATTTGAAATTTGGTATGCGTTTTAAGTGACCAAAAATACAGATCGAGTTCGTTAGCTAGCTATTTTGGACCAAAAATGTCAAAAATAGAACATTTTCAAAATTCAAAAAAAAAAAAAATTTTCAAAAAAAATTTTTTTTTAATTTTTTTCTTAAACTACAAATAAAATCAAACAAATTTTGTTTATAAAAGTTTCCGATATAATGCAACCCCACAAAGATATGAATTTTTTAAGTTTACACGTGCAAAAAGGGGTACTGAAAGTGGATAAATCCTATACAAAAACTCTATTATTTCTAAAAAAAATATAAAAACTGCTCGTTTTTTCTTCTTGTTTACTTCAATTGATCACAACTAATAAAACTGCATAAAAAAATATTGACTTTTCTAAAAATTTTTGGAAATTTTGAATAAATTCATTTTTACATTCTCATCCTAAATGAGAAGGTCTTCAAATTGTGCGATTTTGGACTTTTGCTAAAACCATCATTTCTCGACGTTTTGAGACCTCTAGATGCCAAAAAAATGGGTGTTACGCAAATGTCTGTCTGTATGTCTGTCTGTCTGTCTGTCTGTCTGTCTGTCTGTCTGTCTGTCTGTCTGTCTGTCTGTATACGCAAAATTTCGGGATCGGATAACTTGAGTAAAAATTCATCTATCAATTTGAAATTTGGTATGCGTTTTAAGTGACCAAAAATACAGATCGAGTTCGTTAGCTAGCTATTTTGGACCAAAAATGTCAAAAATAGAACATTTTCAAAATTCAAAAAAAAAAAAAATTTTCAAAAAAAATTTTTTTTTAATTTTTTTCTTAAACTACAAGTATAATCAAACAAATTTTGTTTATAAAAGTTTCCGATATAATGCAACCCCACAAAAATATGAATTTTTTAAGTTTACACGTACAAAAAGGGGTACTGAAAGTGGATAAATCCTATACAAAAACTCTATTATTTCTAAAAAAAATATAAAAACTGCTCGTTTTTTCTTCTTGTTTGTTTTTTTTTTTTTTAAGTGCCACATGCGTCTTGGTTTAATAGAAAATTTGGAATTCGCCTCTCAGCCTTTACAAACATTATTAATATTTTCAAATTTAAATCTTCGAGAAAATTGATATTCTATGAATTTTTAAACATTTGTGAATAAATATTATTATATTGTTATTAGTAATATAATAAGAAGAAATTTTATCTAATGAATATGTGAAATTAACAATTTTCGCATAAAAGGCATAAAAACCACAGTTTCAAGTATTTTTGTCGAATTTAGATTATGATATTTAATTTTCTATTATTAGTATATTTTTCAATTATTTTCCCAAACTTTTAATTTTTTTCAATTAATCTCTAACATTTCCAATTATTTTCCCCAATTTTTAATTATTCTCATTTTTTCAAATAATAATTTATAATATTATCAAGTATTTTTCTCAACTTTCAATTAGTATCTTCAATTTGAGAATATTATTGTGATTTTTAAATAATTTTACCCAATTTTTAAGTGTTTTCATTATTTTTCAATGAATTTGCAAAATTTGTAATTATTTTAATTTTTCCCAGTATTTGAAGTCCAACTACATATTTTCAAATATGCAATTTTTTAAATTTTAATTATATTATCTTTAATTTCTTTTTCCAATTCTAAAATGCTTTCATTAATAAAACTTGTTTTACTCATATTTAAATATTATATTAAAAATATTTATAATTGACGCTAACACAAGCCTCAGAAACTAATCGCGCGCTAGCGCGCGTTATATAATCTAGTTTTATAGTAAATATATGAAAAATTGGTTTTACAAACTCAATAAAGGTCAGGGAAAAAGAAAAAAATTGGTCTGGAAATCAGGGAAAAGTAAAGGAAAATTATAATAAAATATTTGTTGCAACCCTGCTCGTACACAAACATCAGCGTAAACAAATTGCTGCCTTTAATCCCTTGTTGTTTAATATACTATTGTAGTTAGTACAAAATACTTTAGCATTTAGTTTTAAAACATTTTTGTCCTACTTTTGTTATAAAAAACAAGCAATAAGCATAAAATATCAATTTTACACGCGGTACCATAAAAAACTCAAAAAAACAATTTTAATAATTACATGCTTTTCAAGTATATTCTGATTTTTTTTTTTTTATAAACCAAAAAATGTAGTAGAAGTTTTTATTAAGTAAGATTTACTTGAAAAAAAACTTTTTATGTAAATCTACATTTTTGTAAAATTTCAGCGTTTTACTTTCAAATTAGGTAAACAATTACTACAAAAAAAAATATTTCTGGTTTTCTATTTATTTATTGCACTCTAGAATATCTAGAAAAAATACTTTATGCAGTAAAAACGATAAAAAAATTTACTACCCATCTTTATAAATAAACAAACTTTGATGCTAAAAATAGCCCCGGTTAATGGTAATTTATTTCCTTTGTATATACACGTTTATGATTTGTTAGTTTAACATTTCAGGAAAATTTTACTGTAAACTAAATCATTTTATAAATACTTCTCATTATAGTTATTTTTATAAATAAATTAATAATTGATATTAAAATTTCTCTCTTATAATTATTATCAATATTAGTTTTGTTATTATGACTGCTAAAGTAAATACTACGTTTCATCACAGAATTATTTCATTTTCTAATTAAAATTTTTCAAATTTTTTTATCGACTTTTCGACTTTTTTTAAGCCTAAAAGACGATCCGAGGCCTGTAATTTCCATTTCATATTTAAAGATCTTATGATTTAAAATGGTTGGTTACATCGCTGAACGTTTACTCAATAATAGTATTTTAACGAACCTCTTTACCGCGGAAAAATCTAATTGATTTCCGTCGTATGGAACTTTGCCTGTAATCGACAGATTCCTCAATTTTGAACATTTTTATCGAGGTCTCAAACTTCTGAGTCTTTTTCGATCAAATGAAGAAAAATTTTTCGCAATTTTTTTTTTTAATTACACTGTTCCCATGTATTTTTAATGGAGAAATAGGAGGTGCAAGTGGCACTCCTTATTTACATGAAACCTTTTGCTTTTACGTAAACAAAGTTTACATTATGAGAGAAATATACTCCTGAAAATAAGAAAAGGGTTTTGTCTCAACTTTCAATTTTGTTGCTTGAAACGATAATTCTTACTTTCTAAGCAAGTAGGGCAAGTCTGGCAAGTAGAAGAAGCTGCCCTACAGTAGATGATTAGTATAGATAATTTAAGTTTTCTAAAAAATAGTCTTTAAATTTTAATTCAGGATTATTGTAAATTTTTATTGTAAATTTTTTTTCTTTTCTTTTTTATTTCTACAGTTTTGTACCAAAGATTTTAGAAGTAATGTCAGGTTGCCTGAAAATGTTTTTTCCTTAAATATGAATAATTACTGTTTAGAAATACAGAAAATCGTCACTGAATGTTGAAAAAAAATTAACCTAAAACAAATTCATGGTTTTCAGAAAAAATACATGTTCTGAGGGCTCGTCAATGCGTTATTATCAAAAGTCAATGCTTAAGGAGTAACCCGGTGTAACGGGATCAAAAAATTGAATTTTTTCCCCATATTTCGAAAGTATAATACATTTATAATGTACTAGAAAAATTTCACACTAAAATTACAAAATTTTACAAAATTTAAAAGCGGTTTTTCTCGAAACATCATTTTCTGAACCGTTCATGGGTCTATCAAAAAATTTATTCAACCGATTGCTTTCAAACTCGGATATGTTATTATTTACATCAATGGTTATAGTCCCTAGCAGAATCAATTTATTTTTATAATATTTTCTTATTTATTTAAATAATTTCTAAAAAAAATGCCCTTTTTTAACTTTGTTTTTAAAGTTCGCTACTTTGTTTTTAAGGGGTTATACACACTTAAAATTTCCAAACAATCTATTTCTTTAAATTTTATTTTTGTTATATACATGTATTTTTAAGAGTATACACAGAAAATTTAAGGTCAATCCGGTCAATATTTTGTAAGATACACTTATATTTCTAAATAGCGCCAGGTAGCCACCTAAAACTCAGACTTTTTTTCTATTGGCCTTTTTAAAATAACCTTTCTAATGTGCTTATAAGCATGAAGTGAAACTGTAGCACTGTTATTTTCATATATAATAGCTACATTTCACATTTTTCGTTCCCAAACCTAACAATATTGAAAATGTTTCTCAAACTTTAAACACGTTTTTTTCAAAACTGTGTTTTTAAAGTCGGTGAGCAACATTTATCTTAAACGACTGAACCGTTCAGTTCACTTCATAAATATATTTTTTAGTAATTAATCGCCGATGAATATTTTTTTTATTTACAAAATGTAAGACCAACATTTTTGTCAAAAATCGATTTATTTTTTTTTTTTTTACAAGCCGTCATTTTGTCAAAAATTATTATTTTTTTTATTCCTTTCATTAATTACTAAAAAATGTATTTAAGAAGCTTGTGTCAAAATTGCAGACTGATCAGTTCAACCGTTTTCGAGATATCCTGCTCACCGCATGACGCCTTTTTTAGAACAGCTCTGAGAATTAACCCATAGCACCGTTAAAAATGATTTTTTTTATAAATAAAAAATTGTGAAATACAACTTAAACATGCCATTATATGTGGAAAAAGTGTTATGATTAAAAATATAAAAAGTCTTCTCAGGAAAAATTATTGAAAAATAGATTTTTTCGGGCCTCCGAAATGTACATTTCCATGAAAAAAAGGGATTATCAGGGATTTTTCAATAATATACATTAATCTGGTAATATAGCGCCCCGAATTACCGACATTATAAATTGCACACAATATAGTATTAGAATGTAAATCATACAATGTCATACAGTTGAGACGTGATGATGAATAAAATCATGCATGTATAAAAAAATTTTTTAATTGATTTATTTTATAATTTTTAATATTAAAAAAAAAAAAAAAAGAATGAAAAGCTGAAAATCAGGGAAAAATCAGGGGTTTTTCAAAAAAATTTAAAAGTCAGTTACATTTTCCTTAAAGAAACCACATCTAAAAATTCAAAAATTTTATAATTTTAAATAATTGTAAACAATATATGTAAATTAAACATTTTAACGACCACATTTTTTAATGTTGAGGAATAAATTAATTGTAAATTAGTTAATTTATTAAATTATTTGTAGCCCTGAAGATGAACTGGTACCAGTTCGAAACGTTGGCAATAAAAGTTTTTGAGAACTAATCCGACCAATTAAGCCATTTTATTCCTCAACAATATATGTAAAGTAACAAATGTGCAAACAATTAAAAATAATACAGAATTCTTATCATTGGTTAAATTTACTTTTACAACTCTATAAACATAGAGTTGTTTAAAAATCTTCTGCCAATATTTGGCTCAGGAGATTTCAAATTGTGTAGACACATTTACTTTGTATTTTCAACGAAAAAAAAGGGGGTAGGGGCCCCAACCATCGTCCCCTCCAGTGAGACCCAAGACAAGATCAGGACATCAAATAAAAGAAAATGGATATAATAATACCAAATTTATAAACATTCTTGAATTAGTATCGTTTTCTGAATATTAATAAAAAGTAATATGCTTCATTTTGAACAAACAATTGTAATAAATACCTTCGATAAATAAGTATTCAATTCTTCAAGATTCTAAAAAACTCTTATAGTAGTATCTTAAATTTATAAATTATTGTTCAAAATTTATTGTGACTGATTGTTATTTTTTAGAATTTTTAAAAAAATTGAGTTCTTCTAAAAAAATCAAAAAAACTTTAAATGATAAAAATAAATGACATACAAAAATTAAAATTTGTTTTAATTTGTTTGTTAAAAAATTTTTTAAATTACGTTTAAATGTTTAAAATCAATGGCAAACTTTAAGTACGATTTTTGTACATCTGGTCTTTAAAAACGTTTTTCTCAAAAACACTTTTTAAAAGTCGGTGTTCACTGCCATTGTGCCATTGTGTTCACTTACAAAATGGCGGAATTTTTCGTGCAAAATAACAATTTTCACTTCAAATGATCACCAAAAATTTAAAAATGAAAAAAATTATAATCAGGGAACGTTGGGGGGAAGATTTGATGAATGTTCTTGAAAAGATACTTAATAACGTATAGAAGGTTTTAATAAATTTGTTTTATCCATATTTCTAAAAAAAATTGTCAAAAAAGGTGTTCTTTTAAACTCTAAAACCATTACCCCCCCCCCCTCCCTTAATTTAAAAGCAGACATAATTTTTTCCTTTGCTTATATTTCTTGTTTTGAATTATTTTTCTTTAGAAAAAAATTATTTTCTTTCGTGAGCTAAATTTAAGGGGTTACATGGGTTTCAAAGGCCAAAATAAAGCATTTTTTTAATAACTTTTTTATGCAACTAACGAATTAATTTATTGTGCCCTTTTATCACATAAAAGTACAATATTTACACTGAGAAAAATGTTTAGTCATAGCAACGAAAATTTGGTTGAGACAACTAAATTATTTGGTTCAGTATTGTTTGTTGGCATAACAAAAACTTTTGGTTGTCACAACTATATTTTTTTTATTCGGAATAACAAAAATTTTGGTTGTCATAAAAAAAAATTTTATTTGGGATCTAACTAACCCAGGTGCGAATTTTCGGTCGGCCAACACATATACAGTCAAAGTCCGATAAGTCGTACAGTTTGGGGCTGTAGGGGTAGAAAATTGCATACTTAACGAATGCCCCCACCAAGAGGTATATTCATTTGCGCACGTGCTTTCATATCGGCGCGAAATTATTATTAGTTCAAATGAAATTTAAGTTATATATGGTGCTGTTGCGTCTATTAAATTAACATTTTTGTCTGTATCATTTAAAAATATTTATTTATTTCCAAACAATTTAAACATTTTCTTGTTTAGGAATTGAGCTATTTTAACATAATAATTTATAATTTATGTTTTAAACAAGATATTAAATTTTCTTTTTATATAGGTATATATGCCTCTTATCGATTCGTATGTGAAATGTGCGAGTATAAAAGTTATACAATTTTGTAAATACAAAATATGTCATTAAAATAATTAATCTTATTAACATATTTTATTTTTACAATTGAAATCAGTTTGAGGTTAATTTTTGGTTATAATTTTAATGATTCTTTTTTAAATGCAGTTAAATTTTATTACTATTTTTTGTATTTAAATTATTTTTAATATCAGAAGTACAAATTTAATGCTAAAATAACTCTAAAGATTTTTTTCTTTTGTGTGCTTGAGCACATTTTCTAGACAAAAACCATCGTCTGCTTGGCAGAAATAAAATATAATCGTGTCGAGTTAAGGACTCAATATTATTTAATTATAGTATTGAACTTTGCCTTTTGATTACTAAAATCAATTTTCAAAATGAAATTTACGTTTTACAACAAACAATTAAATGTAAATTACAGTGTTATTAGTATTATTATTAAGAAATCAGAGGTTATGTTCAAGAATCGGATGACAGTTATTAAATCAACACGCGAAGAATGTTAAATTTTTACACAAAAAATTTAACAAGAACCGATTGTTACACAAATTTTCAACAGTGTTCAATAACAGTTTTGATATTTAAAAACAATTTGAAGTTGGTTCACGCTGCCGCAACAATATTATAAAAATTCAGAGAGGGGGTATTGATTCCGTGTGAGTGAAAATGTATGTGATCAAAGAAAGAGGAGAAGTACGACTTATCGGACGGACACTTAACGGACTTTGACTGTAATTAGATTATTCACATGTTATAAATTTAATTACACAAATATAATCAGATGAAAATGTAGAAATTTAATATTAATGAAAACCTGTAACAGAAAAATTTCATTAGTCATGAAGATTCGAACCCGGGTTTTCCAGCTGCCAGTCCAGTAGGCTAACCACCAGCCCATGAGAGATATGAATGACCAATATGGAATAAACCTTATAGATAGACAGTTCAGTAACAGACACCGTTGGCTCAACTATCAGACCCAGGTTCGGCCGACCGTCTGGTATTGGTTTTTATTTAGATTTTATTTATATTATTATCGGCAGCTTACTTACAAACTAATCACCAATTCTTTTTAATAATTGTTTGGTTGTCACAACCAAATTATGTTCGGATGTCACAATCGATTTCTGTTTGGTTGTCACAACCAAATTATGTTCGGATGTCACAATCGATTTCTGTTTGGTTGTCACAACCAAATTATGTTTGGTTCTCACAACTAAATTATGTTTGGTTCAACCAAATAAGAGCAACAAAATAATATGGTTGTCCCAAACAACTTGATGTGTTACGCCAACCAAATCTTTTTGTTATACCAATCAAAATATTGTTGTTACAACCAACAATGGTCAACTAAAAAATATTGTTGCTAAAACTAAACCTTTTTTCTCAGTGTAAAGAATAAACTTTATAAATTTCATTAAAAAATTATAAAAATTCAGCCATTGATGACTGAGGTTTTAACACCACTGAAAAAAAATGTTTTTGCGGTGGACATGATAATTCCATATAGCATCATCCGAAATCAAAAAACGAAAATTTTTCTGTTAGTAGGTGAGTCTGTCTGGTGCCTGAACGAAGGGCTTAAAAAATTTTTGAATTTTGATTTTTTGGCAGAGTTTTCTGCAAAAAGTACCACTTATTACACATTTTTTGACTATATATATCTTTATAAAATTGGTTCTGATTAAAAAGAAAAAAATCCTTCGTTTAGGCACAAGTCAATACTATTGACAAGAAGTGTAATAAATTTAAAAAAGATCGGTGCATCAGTTTTCAAGAAATCTTGTCCACCGTCTTAAAAAATCGAGTTTTAAGAAAAAAGCAATTAAAGTTAGAGGTTCAAAAAGTCGGACTTTTCAGGATATTGGCGTAATTTTTGTAATCCATGAAAAATAATCAATTGATACTTGCTGATTGGAAATATGAAATTATTAATTTTGTACATTTAGACTGAAAGGCACGATATTTTTCGATTTTAAATCATTGTGTGCCAGTCAAATATAATGAGTGAAAATTCTAAATTCTCTTTCTTTCTCGCTCTCTCACCTAGAGTTTTAATCAGATTAACTTGAAACTTGAGGAAGATATTCTTGACATGTTGTACTATTAAAAAAAAAATTTGTTAAAGATTGATTTTTGGAAGCTTTAAAACCCATGTAACCCCTTAAATAAATTAATATTTCACTTCATGATTCAAAATTTATATTATTTTTAATACAATAAAAAAAATTAATTTATTTAGTAATTATGTTAATTAAAACAAATTCTTTAATTACAAAAAAAATTTTAACTTTTTTTTGTACATATATTATTAATGTTCTGAATAATTAGTTCCTAAAACAATAGCTTTAAAAAAGAGATGAAATAAATGATTATATAATTAGAATCCAAGTTTAAGGTTATTTTAAATATAATTGATTTTATTTATTCTGAAAAGTTCTATTGTTTATTTTTAAAATAATTTAAAATAATTTAAATTAACAATTTTTCCATACTTTTTTTTTAATTTAAAAATAAACTTTTATATTTTTTTGTTCATATTTTTATTTGTTTAAATGATTCTTTTTACAGATAGCCGCTGTTTAATAAAAATAAATTTTAAAAACAACATTTCGTCGCTGCACCATTCTAATTAACATTTGAAGAAAGTGCCGCTTCGGAATTGTAAGTTTGTTTTTAAATTTAGGTTGGCAACTCGAATGACTTTTATTAGGTTAAGCATGTCTGTATTAAAAAAAGAAGCTCATGTGATTTCAAAAATTCAAGAATTAAAATAAATGTACAATTATGTTTTAGTATTGGCCACCTTAGTTTGTTTTTAGGGTTCCGTACACAAAGTGTCCAAACGGAACTCTTATGTTTTCACTCGTTTGTCCGTCGCCCAAAACCATTACCCCCCCCCCCCCTAGCGGCCAAACTATTTGAGATAGAGAGTTGAAATTTGGTACACTTATGTATTTTCACGCGTAGATTACAGGAAAAATATAGCGAACATGATTGAACGTGAGGTTCATAGCGTTGTCAAGGAAATAACAAGATTTTTTTCAAAAAATGCATTAAAATGCCTATTTACCCCCCCCCCCCCACCTTATCTTCCAAACCATTTGACCTAGAGATTTGAAATTTGGTATACCCAGGTATTTTTACGTGTAGATTACAGGAAAAATATTGCGAACGTTGCTGGACTTAATTTTCAAAAATTATTAATGAAAAGTTGAAAAATGACGAAAAACCCCTATGCTAGAGCTCAGCGTATTTATCCTGAAAGGTTGGGAATTGGTTAAAAATGTGTAATTTTATGCAAAATTTTTTATAAAACCATAAAAATTGTGGTTTAAATTTATTATCATAACATTTTTTCCAAAAAACTGAAATTTCACCAAAAAAAATTTTTTTTCTTCTAAACAGCTACAATATTTTATAGTTTCAGATTATTTTTTTGTACAAAATGTTTATGTTTCTGTTTAAATTACTTTAAAAGTTAAAAAAAAAAAAAAAAAAAAAAAAATTTTGGCTTTAAAATTTAAAATTATACAAAAAAGCTTAGTCTATTTAATTGGAAATTTTTAATCTCATAAAAATCATTAAGTTTATACTTAAATTTCTTTAAAAATAAAAAAAATTATTTTAATTTATCATTATTTAAATTATTATTCAAATAATCTCGGACTCATATAATTGAAAAAAATTAGAGCAATACGGAACCCTTCGACTTGGTACGAGTGTAACTCGTACTTGCCCGATATTTTTTTATACAGACATTCTTAACCTAATAAAAATCTTTCGCGTTTCCAATCTAAATTTAAAAACTAAATCTGTCCATTCCGAAATGTCACTTTCTTCAAATGTTAATTAGAATGGAGCATTTTTCAACACTTTTTCGAAATGGCGTAGTTTTTAGAGCTCTTGCAAGTTGGTTTTGTTTTCAGAG
The DNA here is from genome assembly GCA_037103525.1 of Ganaspis brasiliensis. Taxonomy (NCBI): domain Eukaryota; kingdom Metazoa; phylum Arthropoda; class Insecta; order Hymenoptera; family Figitidae; genus Ganaspis; species Ganaspis brasiliensis. Next base: position 944,081 of record JAZKLR010000045.1, on the reverse strand, counting down.
CTTTATTGAAATGTCAGAGTTCTCCTCCCAAGCGACGATTTTTTAAAGTTATGATTCAAATTTAATATTATCTTGAACGTAATCAAATGTTTTTTAATTTCTGTAAACTAAAAAAGTTTTTAATTCAACTTCAAAATTAAAAAATTGTTGTTTTCAAAAACAAAATGTAATTTTTTTTCTTTGAATATTTTAATTCTTGTAATTAATTATTTTAAACAATTTTCTTCTATAAAACTTTTTAATTAAGTTTCAATATTTCTACATAATAGAACAGAAATCTAATCTTTAGCATTTAAAAAATTTGGGAAACATTTCTGTATGTAAATGAGTGCATACATAATAAGTATAAGGATTTATTTCATTTCCACAATTTATATATAATGTATTCTTTAAACAGAAAAATACTATTTACTTTTGGTAGAAGCGGTCATTTTTGAGAAAAAATTGATGGTATTGTAAAAATCCTCATAATAAATAAGTGGTTAATTTTACAGGGTGATGTAGCTGATTCCATTATAGTTAATTGAATAAATTGACTTTATTTTAATGTTAAACATTGTATTAATTACGTCAGTCAGAAATAATTACACCTGTTAAAAATTTTTGCTATTTACTGTTGGGTGGTCTCCCCCATTTACTCTTGTGAGTATATTTCTCTCATTATGTTAACTAGGTTTATAATGGTCCTTAATAGAAAATAATCGTGATAGACAAATATTTTTTAAAATGATAGTATATTTACAATGCATAAATAGAAAGTTTTATTAAAAAAAATGTCAATATGTTTATCGTTTATTGGTGATTTACTGTCTTCACTGTAAAAAGAGAATCTTAAAAAGTCAGTATGGATTTATTTTTTTAAAAAATTTATTTTTCATAAACATAAATTTCGTATACTATATACCTATAGAAATAAGATAAAAACTAATATATGGGTAGTAGAGTTCAAAAACATGCTAAAAAACGCGATACTGCAGAAGCATAAGACGCATATCATAGCAATAAAAAATTGTTTAAACAAATGTCATTATAGCATTATTGGTCAAATTTTTTATTTGATAATACATAGCAATGTTAGAGAAAAGTATTTATGTATTTAAGTCCTTTTTACCTTAAAAATTAAAAGTACAATAGAATATTTATATTGCGTGATCAGCGCGAGCAGCCCTTGGTTGCGCGAATGTTTATCGCCTTTTTCTCAAAATTACGTTTTTCGACCTGGCCGACACGATTTAAAAAAAAACTATTTAACCGATTAAGCTCAAATTTTCAGGGGTTCTTCTGTGCACGTGCCGCTTTGGCATGAACTAGGATAATAAAAATCCATTGATATTTAACCGTTTTTTTAAACACATTAAGTAGTAAAAAAAGGGTTAAAAAATTTAAACTTCCGCCATTTTATTTTCTTTCATCGGAATTAAAATATCCTAGTTCATGCGATAACTACAGATCCAAATTTTAAGAAAATACTTGATTTTTTGATTTTAGATAATCCAAACTCCAGATATCATGTCGGCCAGTAAAATTTAAGGTTAACTTCAATGAGCTCTTACGCAGAAATAAACAATCAAAAATAAAAATAAAAAATATTTTTTGTCACTTTTAAATGTCAATTTTCATGTATAAAAAGACTAGGTTAGAAAAATTTATTCTAATATAAAAAATAAATCCTTGAAAATTTGTACAATAAACCCATACTGACCCCTTAATTTAAGACGTGTCTTTTAATTTATTAATTTAATTAATTTTTTAATTAATTTAATTTAGTATACTTCACGTTTTTATGCAAATTTGAAGCTTTTACTTTTTTTGGCGCAGTTTGAAGAAAAAAAAATCTGTAAAAGCAGCAAAAGCTGTCTTAAAAATATTGAGTCTTAAAATAAGACAGCTTTTCTGCCTTAAAATAAGACTTTTTTTTACAGTGTGTCCAAAAAATAATTTTGCTGTGACATAAGTATACCAAATTTCGAGGCTTTGTCGTGCGTATGGTACCTGGTAGTATATCGTTTTGAAAATATTTCTTAATATTTTATTTTAAATAGGATTAGAAAACCCGAAGATGGATCATAGACAAAACAATTGTAAATTTTGTTTACTTCAATGTAACACTGTTGAGGATTTAAATAAGCATCTGATTCGAATACACAAGGATGAATCAGATTTAGATTTATCTTGCCCTATCCCTATTTGTGAATCACGTTTTCGTACTTCCGGATCACTACGGTCACATTTGTCAAGGTCACATAAGCCAAGATCACGCATGTTAAGGCATTCTCAAGAGGAAAATAATTTTGAGGATGAAGAAATTTCCGAAGAACAAAGTACAGAATCACTGGAAAGATGTTTAGATGATTTAGAAAATGAAGAAATCCTGAGTGGTAGCAATAATTCAAGTTTGCAGGAAACAGGTTCATATCATTCTGAAAATGTAGAACAAGAAGGAATGGATGTAGAAATATTGAATGAAGTCAATAGAGCACATTTGCAGGCAACCAGTTTTGAAAATTATGAACATGCTGAAGAAGAGAACAATGAGGATTATGATTATGAAAGTAATTCGGATATTGAAGATGAAGAGGATGCTGAGAGTGACATTGAAAATGAGAATATTGATGATGAAGATATGAATAATAGTGAGAGAAAAAGAGTTTTTGCTAAATTTTTGCTACAATTAAAAGCACTGGGTAAAATACCTGAGAAGGATTTCAAGTCTATCATTCTACAATTGAAAGAAGTTGTGAAAATAAACGTGCGCGATGTTTTAATTGAAATTGAAACCGTCTTGGCAAATCAAAGTGGCATACAGTTATCAACTTTTGTAAATATTGATGAAAAAGTAGGATCAGTTGACTGTACTTATGGATTTGACAGTAAACGAAAACGGGATAAATATTTTGAAGCCGAATTCAATGTTATAAGGCCGACTAAGTTTGTTTTAGGAACTAAATTTGCAAAATTAGGAGCCACTGCTTGTGGTGAAAGTCGTGATATAAAAAAGAAACAGGAGGATATGATACTGGTTCCTATAGCTCAAGTTATTAGAAGTTGGGTTACCAATGATTCATTCCCCGAATTATTGTACACTCACGTACCTGAACATCATGTTAATAAATCGTATGAAGATGGACAATACTTTGTAAATCACGAATACTTTGCACATAAGCCCAACGCTTTACGTATTAATCTTTATTACGATGAAGTGCAAATGTGCGACGGCTTAGGATCAAAAGCTTCAGATAATAATAAATTGGGTATGTTTTACTTTGGAATTGGAAACATTCATCCTAAATACCGATCTGAATTAAAATTTATTAATCTAGCAGCTATCGTAAAGTATAAATATATTAAACACTATGGAATGCAAAAAATTCTAGAACCTTTAATACAACAGTTTCAGCAACTCGAAAATGGAATTGACGGACCTAATGGAGAACAAATTTTTGGAGCCTTATATGCACTTCAAGGTGATAATTTAGCGGTGCATATGGTATGTGGTCTTAAAGAAGGTTTTACTGCAAATCATCCTTGTCGAGACTGCATGGCCAGTTTAGAAGATGTACGCAAAATGACACGAGAGGATATTAATCTTTTAAGAACTCCAGAGCAATATGACAGACAAGCCTTAGAAATAGAGCAAGCAGAAGGAGCAGTCAAAGAAGGATTAAGCAAAGATTACGGCATAAATAGAAGGTGTGAATTAAATGAACTTACTGGATTTCACGTTATCCTTAGTACTCCGCATGATACAGTTCATGATTTTTTGCTTGGTATACTCCCGTTGCATTTGCAGCATTTTATGCAGAAAATAATTTTAAAAAAGTTATCATTGAGTATAGTTAACGAAAGAATATCCAACTTTGACTTTGGATTCAACGAACTATTATCAAAACCTTCCACTATAAAAAGCCAACATCTTGTACCTGGTGCTAACATTCACCAAAATGCAAGCCAAATGTTTTTGCTCGGCTTTATAATTCCTTTCGTTATTCAGGATGTCATTGACAAAGATTGTCCTTTTCTTGAAAATTATATTCAATTATTGGAAATAATTTCTGTAATTTTTGGGGTATCTGTCAGTGACAATATGCTAGACTATTTGCAAGAGATGATTGAAGAGTATTTACAATCTTTCAAGCATCTATACAAAGGTGAAGAAGAAATAAATCTCACTCCAAAACAACATTATGCCACGCATTATGTAAATCACATAAAAAGGTTTGGTCCCATGAATACTTTCTGGTGCATGCGAATGGAGGCTAAACACCAGTTTTTCAAGAGAATCGTCCAGGCAATGCGAAATTTTAAGAATCTTCCTTTAACACTCACAGAGTGTCATCAGCTGCATCAAGCATGGGTATTACTTGACTCTCCCGTTAAAAAAGTCTTTTGTGGTCCCACTAAATTAGTTTCAACGGAAGAACTACCATTTAGAGATATGTTTCCTAACGATGCAGCATTGTGTTTAATCCCATGGATAGATTATGAAGGCACTAAGTATGTTGCAAAAAAGTGTTATCTTCCTGTCAACTACAGCTCTGAACATTTACCAATATTCGCGGAATTACACTCGATAGTGCTCACGGATGAGTCTCAAATTTTTGTGTGCAAAGAAGTTTTGACCGTCGAACATAATATGCGATTAATGTCCTACGAAATAGAAAGATCCAACAATTTCGTTCTTTATACTCCACAAAGCCTTGTATCTCATCATGTTTATCATAGCCATAAATTTCAAAACAAAGATTTTATTTTTATAAAGCAATGTTTTGGCGATTTGCATTAATTGCAGTTCAAATCCAGTTGCAGTTTAGTACGTATCTTATCCATTGTCAACGGCAGAATTTAAAAATGAGGTGGAATCTTGATTCAAGAGGTGTTCCAAGAGGGAAATGTGACTGCGGCAAATGCGATTTTTATGAAATGAAGGATAATTCTTCGCCAACCTGCGGGTACTGTGGATGTTCTCCAATTAATCACGAAGCAATTGGTAAGATAATTTATTTAATTATAATCGCAATTTCCATTTTCAGTTTTTTATAACTATTCTCAATTTAACCTTATACTTTCATGTATGATATTTATTTGGTAAAGAAAATTTTGGAAATGTTTTTCTCTGTCCCTCAAATTAAAGAAACCCTTATTTTTTATAATTGGACAATAATTAGAGGTCGCTCAAAGACCATACAATTTCGCATTGTTTCCTCATGTGAAAAATGTTCTTGTTTGTAAATTTGCAATAAAATAGTCATAAGTCAGTGAAATCAGTAATCTATCACACCAGTTCATAAAATATGTGACCGCGTCTGAGAAAACGGGTCTTATAACAAAAAAAATCGATTTCTTGTTTTTGACGGTTTCTTGCAATTTAAGCTCCTGAAAATGTAATACAAACAGTCCCGGTGAAAAAAAAATTTTTTTCTTTGTTTGAGCAAATTAAAAAAAAAAATTTTTACTTTGCCAAAATTTTTTTATGAAAATAATGTTTTTTTTAAACAAAAATGACGATTTATGACGGTTTCTTAAAATTTTAAGGTCCTAAAAGTTTGATGTGGTCAGTTTCCTGTTTAAATAAATGATCTTTGCAATTGTTTAAACAAAATAAAAAAAGAAATTCTTTTTACTCCGCCAATTTTTTTTTATGAAATTATAGGTCTTTTTAAGAAAAAAGTGTAAGGCAGTGCAAGAAGCTCGAAATGTCGGGTCGGTCCCAGTCAAGACATATCGGCCCAAATGTTTCGCGTATTCGAAAAATTTCGAGCCCCCAATCCGAAAAAAGCTAAAAAATTAAAATAGGTAAGGCTGTGCGAAAATCTCAAAACCCTAATGATAGAACGTCCAAGGCTGCGTACCCTGGTAGAAAAATTTCGTGGCGCTAGCTAGCAGCGCTAGACTGCATGCAAATTTACATTGTATCTAGCACTGCTAGCTAGCGCCACGAAATTTTTCTACTAGGGTACTGCCGGTAGGACGCGGTTTCACACAGTAAACGTCCTTCCGGAAGGACAATTCATTTTTGTGAAAAATTATTTTAATTTCATATAGTCATCATCATCATCATCATCACCATCGACATTATCATCATAATTCATCATCTTCATCATCAAATAAATTGAGTTTATTATTACTTTTGTAAATATTGTTATAACTAACGTAATGGCGGCCGGTGGTAAATGGCTCAGGCGCGAGTCCCTCGGAAATCGCTCTATAAAATGAATATGGAAGCAGATAAGTATAAAAATGAATATATGGTTTTTTAGGAAATGAATCAAGCTTTCAGATGACGTAAATATCGATTTTTTAAATTTATGTACAAGAGCTAGGTAGTCTTTTTAAAAAAACGAAAACGTCCTGCCGGCAGTACCGCGCGTCGTCTTTTTGTGACTAAAAATTATGTGAATTTTTGGAAAATTTAACTTCTTTTAGCTACCAAGCTTCAGGGTTTGAATTTACAAGTTCTATGTTTACATGCACTGAAAGCTTGATTCTTTACCTTTCCAACAATATATACTACTTGTTGTTTATCTGAATCCATGTTAATTTTATAACGCGATTTCGTACGTACTCGAGGAAGGCTTTTTTGTCCTGCCGGAAGGACGTTGGACGTTCTATCACTAAGCTTGATCGGGCCAAACTGAGCCCCAACGGGCTTCGGGTATTTTGAACTTTTTGCACAGCCGTAGAAAAATGATTCTTGGTACTTTCGATTAAAATCAATCATTAGAAAGTTATAAAAAATAATAAAAATTTTCTAAAATAGAAAAATGGCGGACGTTTTATTAAAAAAATTAAAATTGCAATTACTCTAAAACCCCAAAGTTTTTTCTTTGGTTAAATATTTTTTGCAAATTGTCGTGATAGTAATGACTATTTTCCACAAAACTAAATTATAAAACTAAATGTAACTTTTGCCCGATTTTCATAAAAGAGAAAAAATTATCTTTTATTTTCTTAAAGAAAAATTTCATTTTTCTCAAAAAATACACTAGATATCAAATATTTTCCTTTGTAGAAGTTGTTCTTAAAAAAAAAAAAAAAAAAAGAAGTTTCTCTTGATATTTTTCTCTATTTCTCGTTTTTTAACAAATTTTGTCAAAATTCGGTAAAAAGCTAATTTTTAGAAAAAACTTGTAGTATTTTTGGATGCAAATAAGCAAATAATTATTAGAAAACGTATAATTTGTCAGAAGCGTTTATATCACAGACATATCTCATTTTTAGTGTTTTTTTTTATTGAAAATATTCTTTATTTATCAGAAAAATAAAAATTTTTACACAGATGCAACAAATTTATAAAATGTTAAACTATGCGATTTCTATTTTAATAATATCTATCCTATGTATTTATCTATTTATAAAATTTATAATTTATAAAATGGAATTTGTGAACGTACATTTAATTGGAATTCTTATATATACAGTGTAACCTCTCTATAGCGAACACCGACGGTGCAAGAGGAAGTTGTTCGTTAACGGAGGTGTCCGCTATTAGGAGGTTTCTCTATATATGTACACATTTATATAATATTTTGTCTGATTTCATTTTTTTTCTTATTAAAACACAGAAGCTAGACAATCACGATCTTTTGTATATAAATAAATATTTAATTGCATTTTTTATAACACAGTGGAACCTCGATTAACGGATCGAATCGAAAATTTGGATAGTACGAATTAAAAGTATTTTTATATAACTGTAAAGAAATACGATTGAAGAGATAAACTTTACATTTCTTAAATTTAATATGTTTAGTTTAAAAGCATATTTAATTAATTAATATATTTATAAAACATAGCATTTAAAATTTTGAAAACTTTTTTTGACAGTGGGACGTATGGCGACTTTGAAAATGTGTTACGAAAATATGAATGATGAATTAAATATATAAAATCAATTTTAAAATTTGAGAAAGTGGAATATTTAGGATAATAAAAGATTGGATAAATTGTTTTATTATTCGGATAATCGGTCAAGTGTACGTTATTCTGTGCATTTGTCAAAGCATTTGTGTGTCCGCTTTTGAGAGGGTCCGCTATTAAGAGGTTTTCATCTCATATAAAACAATATAATTTTTCCAGGACTTTTCAATTTCGTCCGTTATAGGAGGTGTCCGCTATTGGGTGGTGTCCCAATAATTATTTAATTAAAATAATGTAGTTTATTAATGTAGTATAAGTATATAGTAGATTCTTCATGCATTTAGGCGACCCAACTAAAGCGGGTCAAAAAGACCATACTGACCCCACCTGTGTTTTTCAAATATTTGATTTTTGCTATCGATACTACTGCAAATATAAATTAAAATCTCTTCATTGCTTTTGAAAAAGAACTTTTTATAGATGAAAATTTGATAATTAAACTTTTAATAAGACTATTACTCAGGAAGATATAACAAAAAACCAAGTTTGTAAAAATTTACTTTTGAGTATCAAAATTAGTTTTTCTTACATTTACTCCACATAATATAATAATAAAACTTGGCACAAACTTGCATCTCACTATGCAAAATCATTTTTTTTGTAGAGAGGAATTAATTCGACCAATAACACTTGAGTAAACTGCAATGACTTAATCTACCCCTGACCCAACTAGCCCCGGCCTCCCTCCCAAATTAACTGAAAAAATAGAAAAAAATGAGATTTAAGTTATATTTTTTCATGAACAGATTTTATTGGCAAAAGACTTGTAAAAATAGATGAGATATATATGTGTCCCGTGGGTGTGAAAGGGTTAAAGTTAATGAGTTTTCAACTCAAGGAGGATTTCGAGATACAAAGGTTTTATTGATCACAACTTCGATTTACAGAGACATAATGATAATGTACATTTTTTGACTTGTAGAGTAATATGAAATATAAATTCTACTTAAATGTCTGAAAGGAATAATTATAAGATACAAAAAGTTAATAATAATTTAAGTTAAAAAACTGAAAAAAATTTAAGTTACAAAAATAAATTTAATAAGAATATAATAATAAAATATACAAAGTTACAGAAAATTTGTTATTTATTTATTTATTTTTTTTGAGTCACAGAATTAAGAAATTCTTTATCAATAGCCTTGTATATATCAAACTTTATGATGGTGCTTCTTAATTACCCAAAGAAATGCCCAAGTCATCTGTAATTAATTTTCATATCGACAAAATATATTTTGCTAAATATTATTTAATTTTTAATTTATCACAACTAATAACTCGACGCCCCCCGTTGATAAAGTGTTTATTAAAAAGCCAGGTTAATAAAATGTTAATTTGAAAAACAGTGGAATGTCACTTTTATAATTAACTTTTTTGGATATGATTTCTATTAAACTGTTTGTTTAATCAAATGTCTTTTAAAGTTTTGTCATAAAATGTTAATTGCACCGAACGATGGATACATTTGTTTATTAATTCAAATATGCAATAACATTTGTATAACATTCTTTATAACCTTGCTTTAACATTATTCTACTGTTTTTCAAATTAACATTTTATTACACTGGCTTTTTAATAAACACTTTATCAACGGAGGGCGTCGAACTAAATTTTGTGTATTACGTGTTTACAAAATTAGAAAGTCTAATTAATACTAACTATTGCTTTGAGTTTAAAGACGTACTGAGGAATTCGACTTAAGGAGTTTCGAGTTATCGAGGTTCCACTGTATTAAGAGTGCTGCGTTTACATGTTCCTTAGTTCTCGAACTTTCTTCAAACTAAAAATCTTAGAAATGCTGGTGAGAAAATGGTCAAACAAGATACAATCTGATATACATTGCTTTCTGATCTAGATCACGTGATCAAATAATTTCTCAACTTCTCCGCTAGTTGCGCACGATTACTAGTTTCAAGGAAATCGGAGAAGTAAGGAACACGATGGCGGGGCCAGTTTCATTAAAAAAAACTATGGGCGCTACGTCTCCTTATTCTACTTTGTGAATTCATCAACCACTATTATTAATATTATATAATCATTAATTTTGCGATGTACTTTATAGAGGTTGAAAAAACTCAGCCAAAGACTTTATCATCATTAAGAAGAGAAGAATTAGCATTTCATTCCACCTCTACAACTTCTATTTCTACTTCCATAAAACAAGGACCCATATCCTCAAAAGAATCTCCTATATACTCCGAAGAAGCTACAATGTCCTCAAGAGAAGGTACCATAACCTCAAAAGAACCTACTATATCCTCAAAAGCATCTACAGTATCCTCGACAGCACCTCCTCCAAAATCATCACAATCCTCTGTGAAATCCTTGACAAACTTGCCAACAAGCATGAGAAACGAAGTTGTAAGATTTGTTCATTTTAATGCTATTCTTTACTCTCTAATGAAGACATACTGTTGCTAAAGTTATTTAAAATAATGTGCATATTACTAAAATGCTTTCATTTAAGCCTCGACAGCAACCTATTTGTCACCTTGTTAAAATATTCTTGTTACTCGATTTTTAAAGATACTTTATTGTCAAAGATAATAGGACAGGGCACATTTCGTGTTTAGTAATCATTTTGTTCTAAAAAAGAAATAAATTATTTTTTCCCTTGAAGAAATTAATTCAACATAAATAGTATGATACACCAACGTTAATGCAATCTCCATATTTTATAAAATTATCTGATTGAAATTCTCAATTCTTTGACATTTTCTCTCATGGAACTAAATTTACATCTAATTACTTATTTTATTTTTTAGAATTCAATAACAAGATGTAACTCCAATAAAATTTAGGTTACTGTTGTTGATCTAAATGAAAGCATCTTTGTTCTATAGCTTGATCAGCATTAACTATATTGGAAAGATTTAAAAATGCAATAATATTTAACAAATATGGCCGCAGCCAGTACAATACGGCGATGAAGACATTATAAACTTAGTAATGCTCTTACTCCCTGATCTCGTTGAAGCAAAGATCGAGTTTCGCATGACCTTGGATGATGGCATCGATGTACTGTCATTATTTTTCAAGTTTTTCTATCTAGTACCTTCAACTCATTCACAATCCACTTAACTGGAATACAAAATGTACAAAGTAGTAAAGGAATGGTTTAGGATAATTGTGGGAGTGTTGGAACACCGGGAGAGATGGTATCTCGAAAAATTAATCATCAAATAAAATTTCCATAACATACGTAAGAGTCAAACAGTCCATAAACAAAATATAAAATGGTAATTTTTTGCTAGAAAAATTATAAATAAAATTATGTTTCATTGTTTGTAAAACCAAGGTTCACGAGAATATCTAAATATGAATGATTATAGGTTGAAAAGATTCGAAGATTTTTGAAAAAAAATGTTTTAAAATGACATAATAAAAGTGTATTTTATTTATTATTATTTATTATTTGTTGAAGTATTTTATAAGAATTAGAATTTTCTGCTAAATTCCTTAGATTTTGCAGTGGTTTAAAAAAAGGTGTTCCATCTCTCCCCGACTTACCCTATGTATTCGTGGTCTGTATCTTATTCCTTCCAGATAATTCGGATGACCAAATTTTTCTGAGAAGACCACGGTATTTTATATGCAAATAATCTTTAAGCCCACACAAATCTTGACTTTCCGATTGTGGAATTCCAAGATATGTGTAAGTCTCCCCACCACTAAGATGATGAATGGTTTCGCCACCAATGAGTTGAATATTCTCAAATTCGCTTGACACTGCAGCTGCTTCTCATATTCCTTTAATCAAATGGATAACAGGACATTTATCTAATACAAAATCCATTTCTACAGCTCTGGAATACTCGTCTACTGCAAACATCAGAATTAACAATGCTTCCTTACTGGATCCATAGAGTTTAAGATCGTCTATGTAAAACAGATGGTTGATCCTATGAACTCTATTTCTGGGTTTGCTACACATGTATCCAGAGTGTTTTTCCCGGAGTACTACACACAGAAGCAAGAGGGAGATACAAAAAAGTAAAGGACTGAGGAAGTTTCCTTGGAAGACGCCTCTCTTGCATAAAATGATGTTAGTCATACCCTGTTTCTTGGATGTTATAACAAACCTTGTCCTCTACCTGAGCATTAGCTCCTTTAAGTATCTCACGATGTTCGGATGTACCTCTAAGCATTCTAGGAGCTTGATGATTAGCTCATGATTGGTAGAGTCAAATGCCTTTCGGTTATCATTTCAAGCCATTGACAGGTAATGTTGATAAAATATCTAGTCTTAGGTAATAAACCTATCAATCAATAGGTTCTCTCTACAACCTGACAGGCTTCTCTTCCACCCTCGCTGTTCGCTTATTGCAAACTGGCTCTATGGATATCAAAATCCTCTCTTTGAAGATGCCAGTGAATAGGTATTAAGAGAAGCTATTGTAGGCCTGTGCGGTTAACCGGTTAACCGGTTATAAATCCAGTTATTTTCATAACAGGTTAACCGGTTATGAAAATTTTAAACATACAGTTAACCGTGTTTCAGTTAACCGGTTTTGTTGATCGAAAATTCAGTTACAATCGGTTATTTTCTTTAACCGGTTATTTGGTTAAAACCGGTTTTTCGCTTATTTAACTGTAACCGCTTAACCGGTTATTTGGGCCTAACCTGTTATTTAGACCTAACCAGTTATTTGGAATTAACCGGTTATCCAGTTATTTGCCCGGGGAAAAAAAACCTATTGCCAAATTTCTTGGTGAATCGGAGATTTTAAGAATGCAGGTTCAAGATTGAAAATTTAAATGGTGTTGAATCGGAGTTGTCTTTAATCAGTAATTTTCTATGGCTATCCAATTCATAAGAAATTTTCTGAATCTTTGTCGACAATTGTGAATCGGATCAAAAATTTGCAGGTTAGTAGATAATCGGAGATTTCCTATTAAGAATTTGTAATGTCACTTTCTTAAAAGGAAATCTCCGATTAACTACTAACCTGCAAATTTTTGATCCGATTCACAATTGTCGACAAAGATTCAGAAAATTTCTTATGAATTGGATAGCCATAGAAAATTACTGATTAAAGTCAACTCCGATTCAACATCATTCAAAATTTCAATCTTGAACCCGCATTCTTAAAATCTCCGATTCACCAACAAAATCAGTAATAGGTGTTTTTTCCAGGGTGGAATTACCGGTTAACCGGGTTTATAACCGGTTATTTTAATAATCGGAAACCGGTTATAGAATTCAATAACCGCACAAGCCTAAGCTATTGGTCTATAATTTTTTTGGATTAGACATACTCCCAGATTTTTGTAAAAATACCGTTCGTCCGTTCACCAACCACTGTGGTATTGGAGGTTCGCCGTTGAGAAAGGTAGAGAATATACGAGCCAAATGTTGGTGAGTTGAAGTAAACTTCTTCCACCAAAGATTATTAATCTCATCTGGCCCAAACGCTGAAAAGTTCTTCGTTTTAGCAACTACATTCCTCACCTTCTCCTCCTTAGTAATTGGCATCAGCTTGGCGCTCGCAGCCTGAAATCTTCTTTAATTGGGCTTACAAATGAAGCTTTAATCCCCCCAAACAACCGATTAAAAGAACATTCAATCGGACCTTATAGCCTGAATCCATACGACTCAATTCGAACATGAGCTCTTGATACTTGGTCCGCTTCTCATCCTCCTTATTATTATTATTTTTTTTTATTTTCTTTTTTTTACAAAACAAGTTTAGGAGAGGAAAAAATGCATTTACGCACTTGTTCGTGTGGGACTTGACCACATCCTGTAGCAATACCGCACAAAAACAACCTCTCCCAATTTTTGCTTTACATACTCTTATTATTATTATTATTATTATTATTGTTATTACTGTATACATATAATTATTGATGTTATGTTTGTCAGATTTCCTTTCAGAAGCATATTCCACATTTGTTTGAACCCCACGTAATGAAGGCTTTGAAGGAGAAAAAATTAGAAATTTGTCATAAGCGTTCTATAGCTCGAGATATCGCACGCTCAATGATTAGACACAAAGAAACTAACATTAAATGTAGAAGAGCAGTGGCTCTCTTAACAGTTCAGAAATTCCCACTAGTAGGACCATGTGTGAGTATATCATCACGACACTAACATCGACGTTAAGGTAGTTCTCTTGGATCACTGCTGGTTCTCATCTCAAATGTAGTCATTTGTTTAATGAACAGCGCCAACTTCAAGGTCTAGAGTCTCTGTCTTTTGCATTTATTTTAAAAAATGAATAAAACGTCAAAACGTGGATTTAAAATTACTATTTTTTGAAATTTAGTACCGCAAGTACTAAATTTTTCATAAAGGGATCTAATTCCTTATACTTTAAAATATAATTTAGTAGTTTTTATTTTCAAACCTACAGAAAATTCATTATATGGTTAGCAAATTTCTATTTTTTAACCATGTCTTCTATATTTCTTCACATTAAAAGGTTGAACTTCATTTTTAAATAACGTAAAAGTAGCACCGCTTCTTATCTTTAAGAATATATCAATGTAATCATTGAATGCTCTATTTTGTGATATTTCAATTAGAAAAATATTTAAAGAACATTTTTTTTCAAAAGAACTACCTTAAGAAGTATCTGCTTTTTTTGTTGCATAATATGCTGTATTTTTTAACACTTATTTATAAATTCTGTGTAAGAAATATTAAAAAAAATTATTTCGTTTCTAAATATGCTCAAAGAAATTTTTTTTTGTGTACACTTTCTTTGGGATCCAATGAAAACTTTAAACAATATTGCTATTTTTTTTAATTGTCATTACACATCAAGCAAATTTCATTTATGGCTGCTTTTTAATTCTTGCATTAAAATTCCATTATTGTTTTGGTAACTAAAATTGTATTACTATTGCAAAACTATTGTAATTAATAAAAAAAAATAAAAAACAGTTAATAACTAATCAGCTAGATTACATACCTATATAAAAGAAAATTGACATTTAACGAAATTTTATTTTATTAATTTATTAAAAAATTGCATTTTTACGCAATTCAATGGTGCCAATTTTTTTGTAGTACAGTTCAGAATCTAAAATGGAACAATGTTGAAAATAAAAAAGTTTAAAAATTGGAATTTTCTTAAGAGAAGGTAACCGTTCGCGATGGTGAGAAATTCCTGATTTCTTGAAACTTTTCACATAAGAAAATACTTTTGGAACAGGGTTTTTTGTATTTGTCTATAAATCTATACAAAGTTTTTATGTTTCTCGGAAATTGGTATTAAATTTAAAATGTCATTAAAAATGGCTTGTGTTCTTTTCGATATGTAGGGTAAATGCGGGGGTAGTCGGACACTTAAGGATTCGATCTTAAATAAAGATATTTTTCTTAAATAGAAAAGTATTTTAACATATTGCTTTGTATGAACTGTTAAAGGACTCATTCTGGATTAATTTTTATATAAATTTGCTGCAAACAATTCAATATTTGTGTGCGTCCATATGAAAAGGGTATTAGATTTATCTATATGACCATATTCGTTATTAAATTTTGAACATTTCGAGAGGTCTTGGACTTCTTTAGATGAAAAATTCACAAAGTTATAAGCATTCAAAGTTAAAAGTATCAAAATCCTAGTTTTGAGAAAAACGAGTTTAAAGTTCAAGATTTCCATTAGCGCCCATGCATTTTTAAAATTAAAAATAAGATTTCTTTGTGTTTTTAATTACTATAAAGTTATTGTAAATGCATGATTCGAAGAAGGACATTACGTAGTTTGTTTTTCAGCAATAAAAAAAATTTCGAAAATCTGAATCTTCTTTAGAAAAATGCGGATATCTCGATAAATAAAATCGACAATCTGGGCCCTTTTTATATGGACGTACACTTTTAATAAAATATAGCAATTTTAATAAAAAATCAGGATATTAGTAGTAGTCGGACACTTGCTTGTAAAGTAGGACACAACTGCATCAGTAGTCGGACATTTTTCTATTGTAAGATAATAAAACATTTCATGTTTTCATGCTATAAAACCAATCAAATTAAGTTACAGAAATAATGCTCAGGAAGCATGATTATAATTTGTAAACCCATGTAGTGAATCCTAAATAAAAAAAGAAAGTTTTTTAGTTTAAAAATTTTATACCTCACTATGGCATTTTTAAGGTAGTTCTTTCGAAAACAAGTTTTCCTTAAATATTTTTCTAATTGGAATATCGTATAATAGAACATTCAACGAATACAATGATATTTTTTTAAAAGTAGGAAGCGGTGCTACTTTTTAAGATATTTGAGAATGAAGTTGAACTTTTTAACATGGAAGAAAGTAGAAGCCATGGTTAAAAAATACAATTTTGCTAACCACGCAATGAATTTTCTTTAGGTTTAAAAATAAAAACTACTAAATTGTTTTTTAAAGTATAAGAAATAAGATCCCGTTATTCCCGTTTTAAAAAATGTGGCTTGCGGTACTAAATTTCAGAAAATAGTATTTTGAAAAATACGTTTTGACGTTTTATTCATTTTTTTTTTTAATAAATAGAAAAGAGAGAGACTCTCCACCTTGAAGTTGGCGCTATTCATTAAACATCACAAAATAAGTAAAAAATGACAAAATTTGAGTTGAGAACCACTGAACCAAGAGAACTACCTTAAGACAATCTGTCAAATTCTGTTGTGATCCTTCAGTGAAAAGGAGGAATTCGTATAAAATCAAATTTTAGGTTATTTTTCTGTTAATACAGAAAATGCTAGGAAGTTGACAGATTTATAGGCTATAAATAAATATAGCATCTAAAATAATACGAGATATAATACAAGTAATATATGTGTCCGACTTCACATTCACAAACACTCTAAAATCTGACATGTTAGGTCGGAAACGTCAATTATTTGTAAATTTTAAGTTATTTTAAGGTTATTTTCACTTTTAAACATAAAATTAGAGTTTTTATAAACAGTTTGTAATATTTTTAAACATAAATACGACCTACAAAACCTTATTTCATACTAATAAAAATCTCACTCTCCTTGACGATCGGAACAAGAAATCAAACAAAATGTCAAAACAACGCGATTGAGTAAATTACTGTTGCATTTTAAGGACGATCGAAGGACAAATCCGACAGTGTTTGTCAAAGACTTTCCTCTCCTTTGGTAAAAATTTGCACTTTGACAATTTATTTAAAATAAACCAAACAATTTTTTCACGAAATCGCTCTGGTTGACAAAATCGTAGGTAATAAGAAATTTAAAAATTGTAACGTTTCCACAATTGGATGTTTGCAAGAGCAAAAAAAAACAAAAACGGGAATAAAACTGACAGACTTCCTACAGAAAATGGCCGCGACACGTCACATGTGTCTCTTGAGATATACGTGTGACGTATAGCGGCCATTTTCTGTAGGAAGTCTGTCAGTTTTATTCCCGTTTTCGTTTTTTCTGCTCTTGGAAACATCCAATCGTGGAAAAGTTATAATTTTTAAATTCCTTATAACCTACGATTTTGTCAACCAGAGCGATTTCGTGAAAAAAGCATTTGGTTTTTTTTTAAATAAATTGTCAAAGTGCAAATTTTCACCAAAGGAGAGGAAAGTCTTTGCCAAACACTGTCGGATTTGTCCATCGATCGTTCTTTACTAATTTAAAAATCATCAGAGGGTGCTGCAGGTAACTTTTAAATTCTATAATTTTGACAAATTTGATAAAATAATTTTGTGAGAAGATTTCAACAGTAAATAATTATTTATTTAACTTTAAAACTGAAAGTTTCCGACTGTCGGTACTGTCCGAACTTACCCGCATTTACCCTACGACGTGTTTTATTTTACATTAGAATTCTATCCAGTCTCGGCAGGTCAGGTCATCTCAGTAAAAAAAAAGCTGGGAAAATAATTCATTAGAATAAATGTAGGCAACCTTATCGATTTCCGTTTTTTAAAAAGTGATTTTTAAACAAAATGTTGACTCTTTAAACAAGAAAATCATATAGATCTTGCTTTTTTAATTCAACCGACAATTGAAATATTTTAAAATTAATATTTAAAATATGGAAGCTTGTTAAGACTCTTGAAAATTAATCACCTTTTATTAAAGCACTCCAAGCAGCACGTATTATTGCATGTATATTACGGTAATGCTAAGGGATAATTTTGTTTCTCATATGTATAATAGTAATTTCCTTTTTTTTTTGTATTGATGTATATATGGGGCAAAATTCCCGAACTGTCCAGGTCAAAAAATAATATTTATTTAAACTTTGCTAAAATGTTTCCATTGTTAGTGGAAGTGCAAATACCAAATATTTTCAAATTCCATGAAATTGTTTTTGAGTTACACAGTTTTAAAATTTTGAATTTTTTTAAAATGTAGTTTTTTATATTTACTATATTTCTAATTAGATTGCATAAAAGTTAACATATATATAGTGATTTTTAAACATTTTTTTACAGGCTATTCGATGGTAATAAATATTTTTTTGTAAAAAAAAAAATTTGACTTTTAAATTCAAGGTCAAAGTGTTAATTTGATTGTATCTCGAAATCGGAGATTTAAAAAAAAATTTAACCTATCTCAATGGAAAGCTTGACTTTTTCCGTATAAGATATGTAAAAATTAGAGTAGAACTCTAAATACTTCTGTCAAAAATACATCTCAAATACCCGCGCGCGCTCGAATAGCGCGACCGCCTCGTGCGAGTAACCACTGGTTAATCGAGCACGCGCGGGTATTTGAGATGTATTTTTGACAGAAGTATTTAGAGTTCTTCTCTAATTTTTACATATCTTATAGGGAAAAAGTCAAGCTTTCCATTGAGATAAGTTAAATTTTTTTTTAAATCTCCGATTTCGAGATACAATCAAATTAACACTTTGACCTTGAATTTAAAAGTCAAATTTTTTTTTACAAAAATATATTTATTACCATCGAATAGCCTGTAAAAAATGTTTAAAAATCACTTTATATATGTTAACTTTTATGCAATCTACTTAGAAATATAGTAAATATAAAAAACTACATTTTAAAAAAATGCAAAATTTTAAAACTGTGTAACTCAAAAACAATTTCATGGAATTTGAAAATATTTGGTATTTGCACTTCCACTAACAATGGAAACATTTTAGCAAAGTTTGAATAAATTTTATTTTTTGACCTGGACAGTTCAAGAATTTTGCCCCATATGTATATTCCACCTAATTTTTTATAGGCTCTTGTGGAAAAGCGCATTCACAATCACATAAAAAACCAAAATAAGAAAGTATACTCTTCAAGGAAGTCAAAATCTTCTGCAAAGTCAAACTCTTCAACAAAGTCAAACTCTTCAACAAAGTCAAAAGCGAGAGAAGTTTCTGGTAATTATATTCTTAAAGGTTTATTTTTCAGTTAAAAGTACAAGGTTTTACTTAGCTTAACATACAAAATTTTCTATATTTTCTGTAGAAAATCCAGTCTGTTAACATCAACAATAAATATTCAATAAAAAAAAAAATTTACACTGAGAAAATAACCCTCTAGCATATTTCTTTGTTAAAGTACTCGGAACAAAACAAACAAGATACCGGCGATCATGCTTAAATCTTTTTTTGTAAAAAAATTAAACATTGGGGACTGAACATATTGAAGTCAATTTTCAAAATTGAGATTTTTTAAAAAACAAAAGTTGTACTGAATTGTGGTATCCTGGCACAACTAAACCTTTTTTTTTTTCGAAATTTTGAGTTTTAAAACTTGACAAAAAAAAATCCAAACTCTCTAATTTGGACTTAATTGCACAATATATTGAATTTAGCGATAAAAAGTTATTAGACTTTTTTCTTGAGCTAGGCTAGCAGAATTCAACACGAATTTTGCTTTTTTTTGAAATTATGAGTTTTGAAAATTTACTTATCAAAAAAATGTCAGTCCCTAATGTAGACTTGTTTGTGAAAAATATAATAGCTAAAATTAAAAAAAAGTTTAATAGCAACCCTTTTTAAAAAAAAGGTTTTTTAATTTGTTTAAAAAAGCAGATTTTTTTGGCATTTCTTTTATTTAAGGTAGTGTAACGTTTGAAATTTCGATGCTTCTAAACGAATTTTTTTTAAGCGAGTAAATAAAATGCGATCGTTACGAAATTTGTATACGTTTTTATTGACGCCTTGAACTATATAAAAAAAATGTCTTGTGCAATAATTTATGTTAATTTCTTAATAATTTTTAACGTCAAAGTCGATTTCTTCGGAAAAAAATCGAAATTTCTCGGTAAACTCCAGAGCCTTTGCCAGTCACCTGAAATAAAAAAAGTCAAACACATTATTTTTCTACAGACATAAATCTAAGTCTGGAAAAATAAAATTCACATTTTTAAATAAAAAAAAAAAATGACGGACTTGTGAAAAAAAAATTTTGAAACCCGTCTTTTTTCTTATCATAAATTGTTTTAAAAACAGAATTTATTATAAAAAAATTTAATGTTTTATTGGTTTCAGACTTAGATTTATGTCTGTAGAAAAATAATGTCTTTGACTTTTTTATTTTAAATGACTGAAAAATACCCTGGAGTGTACCAAAAAGTTTCTGTATTTCTCCGAGGAAGTCAACTTCGACGTTAAAAATTATTAACAAATTAAGGTAAATTATTGTAAAAGAAGTTTTTTTATTTAGTTCAAGGCGTCAATAAAAACATATTATATTCAAATTTCGTAACGATCGCATTTTATTTACCAGCTTAAAAACAATTCGTGAAGAAGCATCGAAATTTTGAGCGTTATACTGTGCTACTACCTTAATTTCGCAAAACTTACTTAAACGATTGAAAGAATTAGAAATTATTAACACAAGTTATGACTCTTTACAATACGCTCTTAAGGAAGTTCTATCGTATGACGATACTAGTCAAAACGGAGACCATTATTTTGAGGTTAGGTTTAAATTTAATTTTACTAATGTACAATTAAACAATTGTATTTATTAACTTTATTTACTTTTTACATATGACTATTTTTCATGTGCGATCAAAATCAACATTTTAAAATGTCAGAACGCTTATGGCGCTTTTATAATGAACAGCATAGAAATTTTTACCAACATTTTTTCTCAGTGCATGAGTATTAAATTTCCGAAGATCTGATCAAAAGTTTGAGAGATAATTAATAGTTTATTATTTATAATTTTAAAAAGTAGTTATATTGGCAACAAATTAAATATGGGTGATAAGATAGAATGCTATATTTTAGATTCATATGCTTGAATACGACCTTAATGGATTTAAACAGTTATATTATAAAAATTATATTTATTTATACAGAGTCAATAGGATTAAGTCCTTTGGAAGAAATGGAAATGGAAATGAGAAAAGAAGAAATAAACAAAACTTTAGTAAAAGATCTACTAAATGTAACGAGGGAACAAAGAATTGAAGATGCAGCCACAATTAGTGCTCCTAATTTAATGTTAAAGTATAGAGGTTTACTTAACGAAGATTTGGTATGATTAATTCACAATGTAAAACTATCCAAGCAACAAGTAATGTTACATAAATATCACAGTGATACCGTATTGCAATATTAGACACACAGTCGGGTGCCGAAAAAGTAACATCCACTAAAGTAACATTCTTGACAAAATAACGATTTGAGACTCGCTATAATAACGACAGATATTCACAGCGAAACGCATCAATAAACACACATGTGTATTTAAGCATATTACTATATCAGATTCTTTCGGTCCAGACTGTCCATCACGGCAAAAATGTCTACTTTAAGTGTATACTACTGGTTGATTTTAAAATAATACTACAGTGATATTGACGTTTTATTGCAGTGTTATAGTGGTAATATTACAATTAAATATAATATTTCAAAAAGCTGGGCTGATGTCCTGTTTTGAACCTGCTTAAGTGGACCAAACGACCGCGAAGGTGAACGCCTTAAACCTCTCAGTCGAGAGGCTTGAGACGTTTACCATTGTACTAATTTGGTTTATTTAAATAGGTTCGAAATTCGAGTACCCACATTTTCTACATATTGTATAATATTATAATGTGATATCATTGTCATATTCACGTACTATTACATACTGTTTGGACAAAGTTAGGCTGGAGTCCTATGATTGCATTTTAACGTGCGTTTTAAAACTGCATCATAAATAACAAAAGTGACAATATCCATATAACACGCAATCTTGCTGCAAGATTTAAATGTACCATTTTGCAAAATTGCATTATATGTTCATATTATAATTTTTTATTGCAAGAGATTTATTTTTCAATATATACTGAGCGCATCTTAGACAGGTCAAAAACATTTAGTGCGCAGCCGTAGATGCTGTAGTTTTCAACTTTTAAGTACTGCGCATCGTGTTAAATTCCTAATCCTGCGGTGTAAGATTATTGTAATATTGCACAAGTGGGACATATAAACCTTTAAGCAAGATTGACGCAAGCTTGCACGGTAAGCTTGCTGAAAGATCACGTGCTATCTGGGTAGTATATTTATCTCATAATCTAATAGTCTAGTTAAATAACGCTCATTAAAATATAATCATGAGATGCCAGCTTTAAAATAGTTTTTTTCTTTTGAATTTTTTCGTTATGAGTCGATATAACCTATTCTTCATATCAGAGGATATTTCATGATATCCTAGGGATGTCCTAGAGATATTCGAACCGCCGCGACAATTTGGAAATCCTGAAGACATCCCAAGGATAGGCCTGTGCGGTTAACCGGTTATAAATCCGGTTATTTTCATAACAGGTTAACCGGTTAGGGTTCGTCCATAAATCACGTGACCCAACAAGGGGGGGGGGGGTGGGGGGTCATGAAAATTATCACGGTTCATCACCTGGGGGGTATAGGGGGTTTCCCCTCTGATCACGTGATATTTTAACTGCAAATTTTTATTAAAAACAGACTTTCTTAGTTCTACATTCCCGGGAATGATAAAAATTACGAAAGTTATAAACTATTGAACTCCTTTTTCTCCGTTAATAACAAAAAAATAAGTAATAGTATGCTAAAAACGAAAGTTATTGAAAATTTCTCGAACTTTCGATATGTGCAATAAAAAATAATTAATATGAAGAGAAAATACCTCAAAAATTAATATTAAACTTAAAAAGTGTTTTTTCTCAAAGAAAGACGTTATAGATTTTTTTTTTTTTTCTTTCGAAATAATCTTCTATAAGTAAGGAAGTTTTTCCGTATAATATTGGGCATTCTTTCTCGATTCAACCACCCCCCTGCGCATTTTAATTAATTAGTAAAATTAGTTAATAAAATCTAATAATATTTTAATTTTCAAGATAAAAGGCGTTACTATAGTTTAAAATTTTCGTCAAAACATCAATTTTTTTATGTCGTATAGAGTTTTTTATTTCCAGCTAAGGGCTGCAAAATATGCTTAAACGCTTAAAACCTCCAACAAATATAAAAATTTTGCGAAAAATAAAAGAAAAACTAAAAATTATAGGACTAAATAACTACGAGATTTACATAAATTATTTAATCGCATTAAAAAAAAACCTGAACAAGCATTATAATAAGAAAGAATATCCTGAAAATCATCCACTAAACATGAATTTTCAAAAATTAATAAACATTCTGAAACAAGTTGACAAAAACATTCTTTAGAGAATTCACAAACTTTAAATATTACTAAGAATAAGAGTTCTATGAAACTTGCCCCTTCAGCATTGAAAACCACCCTTAAAAATGTTCTCTTAATCTTTAATCCAAAAAATTGACAATTTTTTATTGAACATATGAACTAAAACAATTTTGAGAGTATTCTTCGCCTTTAAAAATTGCTCAGAATGTATTTCTATGTAAGGTAAAAAAGAATAAATTTTCAGCGGTTTTTTTTGTCAATTTCTTTATTTAAGATTAAGGGATGATTTTCAAGTGTGTTTTTCGATGCTAATAGAGGTAAATTTTATAGGCTTTTATTCTTATTGAATTTCAAAGTTTGTGAAGCCTGTAAAGATTGTTTTTTTGTTTACTTGTTTAAGAATATTTGCTATTTTTTTAATTCGTGTTTAGGGGACGACTACACAGCCACTCAAGAAAAAGTTCCCTGGCCTGGGTATGAGACCCATATTTTCCTATGTATTTTGATGTGCTAAAACCAAATCCGCCATCAGAATTGGTCCAGCGGGTCTAATTTTCGACCTAACCTCAAAATTAATAAAATGACACTTTCTGTTCTTCAAAATCTGAACCAGATTTAACTTTAATATATTACTAGGGCCAATAAATATGCCAATATACCATTGGCCAATATACCAATATGCGTGAATATAGTAACTTATGAAAAAAATTTTTTTATGTAAAACATCAAATCTTCGTTAAAAATCATCGTAGAACAATCTTTAAAAAACGTTTTAAAGGTCATAAATGAAGCTTTCTATTGGCTTAAGTCATGTATTAAAGTTAAATCTGGTTCAGTAGATTCTAAAGAACAAAAAGTGGCATTTTATTAATTTTGAGGTTATGTCCAAAATATAAAACGGATTTCTAATTTAAATGAAAGAGGATTTTGCATTAAAGAGTCTGTAAACTTATTGTTTAAATGCCTTCAGTATTTTAAGTAATTTTTTAATATAGTTATTCAAAGTCACGTGTGATAATCGAGGGGGGTGGGGGTCACAGAGAACATCACGATTCATCACATGGGGGGTGGGGGGGGGGGGGGTCTAAAATTGGCATAAAACCTATCACGTGATTTATGGACGACCCCTTATGAAAATTTTGAACATACGGTTAACCGTGTTTCAGTTAACCGGTTTTGCTGATCGAAAATTCAGTTACAATCGGCTATTTTCTTTAACCGGTTATTTGGATAAAACCGGTTTTTCGCTTATTTAACTGTAACCGCTTAACCGGTTATTTGGGCCTAACCTGTTATTTAGACCTAACCAGTTATTTGGAATTAACCGGTTATCCGGTTATTTGCCCGGGGAAAAAAAACCTATTGCCAAATTTCTTGGTGAATCGGAGATTTTAAGAATGCAGGTTCAAGATTGAAATTTTAAATGGTGTTGAATCGGAGTTGTCTTTAATCAGTAATTTTCTATGGCTATCCAATTCATAAGAAATTTTCTGAATCTTTGTCGACAATTGTGAATCGGATCAAAAATTTGCAGGTTAGTAGATAATCGGAGATTTCCTATTAAGAATTTGTAATGTCACTTTCTTAAAAGGAAATCTCCGATTAACTACTAACCTGCAAAGTTTTGATCCGATTCACAATTGTCGACAAAGATTCAGAAAATTTCTTATGAATTGGATAGCCATAGAAAATTACTGTTTAAAGTCAACTCTTATTCAAAATCATTCAAAATTTCTATCTTGAACCCGCATTCTTAAAATCTCCGGTTCACCAACAAAATCAGTAATAGGTTTCTTTTTCCAGGGTGGAATTAACTGTAACCGGTTAACTGGGTTTATAACCGGTTATTTTAATAATCGGAAACCGGTTATAGAATTCAATAACCGCACAAGCCTACCCAGGGATACTGTTGGATTGATTATCGGATATCTCTGGAACGGCCTAGGATATTCTGAATATCCACCAACTTAATAGAAAAAGTAATTTCAGCTGATATTTAAATACTCTATCCTAATTAAAAAGCATGTCTGTAGTTGAAGTTGAATTTAACAATTTTTAAAAATGGAAAAATTACTTAATGTTTCTCTCTTGTTAATTAAAATGATTATAAAAGTTAATGTTCTGGAATACCCATAACCTTTTTAGAAATTTTGTAAGCTTTCCGAGCCTGTTTTGAAAAAATCAAATTTTTAACAAATATTTTTACTTTACACGTCAGATTTGTATGGTTTTGGGTTTTTTTTAAATTTCAATAAATTTCAAAATATTGAATTATATAAAAGCAACAGATCCCTACTATGTTAACTCAATCCAAAAATGTAAACTTCTACAGGCACACATTCTAAATGGGATAGCGAGTTTAAATATAAGTTAAAAATGTTTATTTCTTTCTTTTTTATTAAATGGGAGGGGGGAAAATGAAGCAACTCGAATTATCGAATGACTATTTCAACCGACACCTTAATAAAAAAGCAAAAATAATTATTAATTAATTAAATTAATTGTATTATTTGAATGGTTTTAAAATTATTATTCTTGAATTAATTATTTAAATTTATTTAAATTATTTGTACATTACTTTTTTATTTCAATAATTATAGTTTCTATGGGAATTCACGCAGATTGTGAATGTTGGTCTGCAAAGATTAACAAACAATTGGAGGAATGCTAAGCCTAAGCTCATTTCACTTCTACCATGCCTTCCTGCCGATGGGGAAGATGAAGTCATTCACTTGCTTTTAAATATGTCTTCTCTTTTCGAAGGAAATAAAAAGAAAGAACAATTTCAACTAGTGAAGTTATATCCCGTACGTATTTAATTTGTAACTTAAATTATTAAAGTGCTTATACGTCTCACCGCTTCCAGGACAAATCAAGTAAATAAACGTGATTAACCCAAGGGGTCGTCAACTCCTGTATTCCTCGTACACCCTCCAGATATTCTCATATATTCTTTGATATTCCCATGTATTCCAACATCTAATCAATATTCTCGATTTTCACTGATATTCCCATATATTCCAAAATATTCTTTGGTAGTCCGAAATAATCTTCAATATTCTGATAAATGTTATAGTTTTTTCGGTACTTCTTTAAATACTAACAGTTTATAGAGAGTATTACAACATATTTTTATATTCATGGATTTGAATGTAGCGCATACTATTGTATTATTTGTTTTAGAAAGTTACATGTTGTATAACTAATATATATGTTTAAAATTTAATTTATTTTAAATATTAATTAAATTGAAACTGCAGCTCGTTTTCTTTTTTTTAAACAGGATTTAAGCTATTCACTAAACGAAAAATTATTTAAATAAGTAAAAGTACCTATATTTTAAAATAATAATACAATTATTGTAATTAAAATTTAAAAATTCGCAAAATAAAATTTAAAATTTCATACTATTATACGGAATTAGTGTTTCTGGCTCAGACCAGTGTAGCCGCATGTCAAGGAGAAACTGGAAATTAGGAAAATGTCAGGGAAATTGGGTAGTTAGGAAAAAGTTTTAAAATTTTTTATTTTATCATTTTAAATAATCTAAGGAAATATATATGACGTAAATATATAAAAAAAAATTAAAAAAAAACTTTTTATCATTGAAAGTCAGATTTTAAAGTAATTGAAAAACTTGTTAATCAAGAAAAAAAATTAGGCAGGGAAAAGTCATGAAAAAATCAGGGATTTTTGAAAATGAAATTTTGCTGCCACCCTATGCTTCCAATTTTTGCAATTAACTACCAATTTTTCATATACCGTCGAACACGGCTATTCTGGTACACCGGAGGCCATTATATGGTACAAGCTGGTATTTTATTTCTAAAATATTTATTTTGAAATTTATAATATGATTTTTATTCGTAAATATAGTGTGATATTTCGCAAACAAAATAACAGTATTGTTTCTAATAAATTCTTTGTCAAAAATACGGAAAAAATTCATATATACATACAAATTTGATTAAAAAATTGGAAGTTCTCTAAAAATCTGCTTGATCTTAATATTGACAAATTCAATGTAAAAGATATTTAGGGTACGTGTTGAGAATTTAGTTGGGACTATATTCACGTGATGAGCTAATTTTTTATCAAGAATTTAAGAAAAAATGGTTAAAAACTAAAAGTTCAGCACATAGCGGGGCTATTCTGGTACAAAACTATTTTAATTATATTATGAAAATTCGTTTTATTAAAAAATTGAAAAATGTTTCTGGGCTTTGGTTTAATTGTTTTTATTACGTAAATGTTTTATTTTTTTTCTTTTTGTCAGAAAATTAGAAATAACTCAAGTTTGTCAAACTTGACAACGAGTTCATCATAACCCCAAAAACCACTTATATTAATATCATATTATTAACAAGGGTTTTAAGTTAATTTCAATATTGCTTGACATAAAATAGCTCAAAACGTTATAATGGACCTTATTAAGTCGTTTAGTTATTAAAATAACATAAAATACAAATTTTGACAAATTTGATTATTTAACTTTATGTTTTCATAAATAATTTCCATAATAATAATTACTATTTGGCGATTTATAAAAAATTTGTCTCTGGGATATCTATTAAAAGGTTCCCATATAGTTTAATGCAAAAAATAAAATGTTTTTTTTTTATTTTATAAACAAAAATAAATTTTGTACCATAATAGTCGTGATTGCGAAATTATTATAATACAAACTTTGAGTTCTTATAACTCGAAGAAAAAATGGTTTTTTATGGTAAAACTTACAGTAAACTTTCAGAAGGATGTAAACAACGTGACTAGTTAGTTAAAAAAAATTTTGTATAAAATTCTGATTTTTGGTAAAGCATAGAATACAAAAAAAGGCAGTTTTTGTACCATAATAGCCCCGTTTGACGGTAGGCTTTTAATTTATTTACGTCCTTATTCAATATATTTTTTAAGTATCATTAAGAAATATTAAAAAAAAGAAGAATCTTCGAGAAAATTAAAGAATTCTTCTAAATATTAGCTAATATTCTTAGATATTCAAACATATTCTCATATATTCAGTCATATTCTTCTTAATATTCCCTTGCATTCAAGAATATTCTTATATTGCAACTATTCTGAATACATCCTATTCCCAAGTATTCCTAAATATTCCGATGTATTCCCAAGTGTTCTCAAGTATTCCTAAGTATTCTCAACTATTCTTTTAAGAATATATTCTTCGTAAGCGCAAAACTGCAGTTGACGACCTCTCGGATTGGCCTTATTAATCAAAACCTTTAAATCTTTTGTAAATTCTCTAACAGGAAAATCAATCAAATTTAATTGAAGCCGCGCGTGGAAGAGGGACCTATCTCAATTTTTATCACTTTGTAACTAAATATAAAAATAGAAACTATTTAATATACTTCTTAAATTTTTACAATGAAATTTGTAGAATTATAATGTTATAATACCTAAAATAATTTTTAAAAATTCAATATCGTGGAAGAGAGATCTATCCGACTTCAAGTGTCAACATTTAATGTAGAGGTTAAAATGAATCCGTTTAACAAAATTAAAAAAACAATTTAGAAAAAGAAAACGAAACCCTTTATCATGGAAGGATAATAGTAGAAAAAAGCTTTAAGATTCAGAAAAAGTCTATAAAATTCGAAAGGGAAACCTAAAAGAAGAGAAATTAAGCTTTAATTGTGTAAATAACCCATTGTGGAAGAGAGATCTATTTGCATTTCATAATGTGTCATTTATTTTATTTTTTGAAAACGTTAAATTTCAACAAAATATTTATGTAATATACCAAATAAATAAAGTTAGATTAGGTTTATTAATTTTTTCTATTTATTAATTACTTAATAAAGAACATGTCTGTGACTAATAATATAATTAATTTTACAATTTGGTTACAAAAAATACTGCAATAATCTAAAGTGATAATTTTACTAATTTTTTTATAAAGTCCGTTTCTTTGTTGTTATCACAAATTATTATTTTAAAACTTAGATTTTGTATTATATGAATTCATATTATTACGAAAAGTTGATATCAAACAAGGCAGAATAAATTTATCGAAGAAAAATATTTTAGGTTAATTCCGCAATAAAAATGTATAGTTTTGAAATAATTCGTTCTTTAAGATACATTTGTTAAGTAAATAGTTTTCGTAATATCTGAAAAATGGGTAGATATTTTAATAATAAAATAAGAGCTTTAAAATGCAAATTTGATCATTTAAATTAGATGATAATTTAAATTTAAATTATTTGACAATTTAGTATTTTATATAAAATTATATTTCATGAAATGCTTTCAAAAAGTATTTTTTATGCGTTTCGATAAATATTGTATTAATCAAAAATATTTACAACTAAATATTTTACTAAAACCATGTCTATTAAACAGGAAAATTGAGTATCGTGGAAGAGGAATCTAAGCGCAATCGACACTAAGATTCCTCTTCCACTGTAAGAAATAATTTTGCAATTTTTTATTATAAATTAAAGAAAATATCAAAGAAAGATGTTATAGAACTGTTTTTTAAACTTCTTTAAAACATTTTAAATAATAATTATTTTAAAATATTGCAATTTCAGTTTTTTTCATTTTTCTCGAAATTGACATTTTGGCGGTTAGGCCCCTCTTCCACGCGCGGCTTCAATTATTTGTTTTGTTCTTCCAGTTGAGAATGGTGTAACATGGTGGGATTGAATTCTGTCACATTTCAAACATACTTTGGTATTTGTAATAAATCATCAAAATGATGATGAATTACACTTTCCAACTAATAAATTGTGAAAATTGTGATTCTAGAGTAAATTTTAATCCAAGATTGTCAGTTTAATAATCAAATTCATTTGTAATCTGACTATATTTCGAACTTATCTAAGTAAACGAAGGTGAGTAAGCTTTACCTTACTGTAAAAACGTGCGTGAGATCTGTCGTAAGAAAGTAGGTATGTACTTTAGGGTGGTCCAAAAACAAAAAAGTCGATTTTTTAATGCTCTCACCCCCTAGGATTTTTCTATATCGCAAAAAAAATACCCCTATTTTTTTTTTTTTTTTTTAAATATTTAGGGGTGCCTTAACGGGGTTGAAGTTTCCCATGTAAAATGCATGGGGAAAAAAGACTTTTTCGGAGAATTGGTATAGAATCCATGAAAATGAATATTTTTCAATCGGCCAACTATGTTCCTTTTCAGGAGACTTCAAAGAATGGTGCTACATTGTTTATTTAACAATTTTTTAATATTAACTATTTTTTAAAGGGCTCCAAAAAACCCCATAAATTACAAAATTGGGTTTTATTGGGTTTTTTTGGGGCCTTTTAAAAAATAGTTAATATTTAAAAATCGTTAAATAAACAATGTAGCACCATTCTTTGAAGTCTTCTGAAGAGAAACATTGTTGGCTGATTGCAAAATATTCATTTTCATGGATTCTATACCAATTCTCCGAAAAAGTCTTTTTTCCCCATGCATTTTACATGGGAAACTTCAACCCCGTTAAGGCACCCCTAAATATTAAAAAAATAAATAAAAAAAAAATAGGGGTATTTTTTTTTGCGATATAGAAAAATCCTAGGGGGTGAGAGCATTAAAAAAACGACTTTTTTGCATTCCCATGTATTTTTTGGACCACCCTAATGTACTTACATGTGTACGCATATAGGATCTCAGGTGACGAACGCATGTAAGTTCTTATATTAAGTTCCGTCATGCTCCGCGTATAACGTTACTCAATATGAAATTGAAAAAGCGTTCTTATACGAGTTCTCATCGAACACATGTGCGAACACACCTAAGTATTAAATTAAATATATTATTTAAAAAAAATCCAGCTCTTGGAATAAATTTTAGAAAGTGTTTTTAATATATTACCTGAAAATACATGGCAAAATATGAAGAACATTTTCTGAAATTTATTATAGGAGCTGGA
The DNA here is from genome assembly GCA_037103525.1 of Ganaspis brasiliensis. NCBI lineage: Eukaryota > Metazoa > Arthropoda > Insecta > Hymenoptera > Figitidae > Ganaspis > Ganaspis brasiliensis. The sequence goes on along the minus strand of JAZKLR010000045.1, from coordinate 912,738 downwards.
TGTCTGAGAGGTTTAAGATATACTTAAATACTTCGTTCACTTAGATAGGTTCAGAACTCGTCACACTAAAGATTCTTTTAACCTATATTTAATGTAAAATAATCTTGTAATATTACCTTAATATCACGGTAATATTATCTCAATATAAGTGTAATATTACCGTACTGTATATTATCTTAAGGCGGAAATTTCAATATTACGTCAATAATACTGTACACGGAAAAAATTATTTCAGTATATTTTACACAACTAATTGCGGAACAGCCGATACAGAGAAGAAGTTAGTATTATTTAAATCACTCATTTATAAAACCTGAAGGGGAGTTTCAGGAAAATGTAAAGAAAATATCCGTATAATTTAAAAATATAGGTAATTTAAATTTTCCTTTATCTGGTCAGACGTATTACTACAAGAGTTCTGTAATATGTGCTGCTTAAAGCATCCTTAACCGTGCGGCTCTACCTATACGTCAAATCAATTTCTTTTAAATAAAATCAATTGTTTAAAGTTTTGATATTAAAATTTCAATAATTATACCTATAGGTTAAGTATTGTTAATAATTGTGTTTTTTTAAATAAAAATTCAATTAAATGCTTTATTCCGTGCGACCACGCGGCCTACAAGTATCACGTGACATTATACAATATTGAATAGTACAGAACTCTTATGGAACGGTTACGGCAGAAATCATAGTGCAAATTCAAACAGTCTCAAACATAGTTTGTACTAAATATTTTCAACATTTTGTCATAAATTGTTCTGTAAGAAATACAAAACGCTTTAACACTAACGTCTATTTAAAAAATTACAGAACTATTTACACTTACTCCTAAAATGTTCCGCTTTAAATAATGAAAGTTTCTGAGATTTTAAAAAACTTCGTTCTGGAATCTTCTATATCCGCAACTCCTATATTAGTTCTGCAAAATATACTGAAATAATTTTTTCCGTGTAATATTACTCCGTAATATTGTTAATACATATTACAATACGATATAACGGTGATATTCGCGTAATGTTACGTGCTGCTTGGAAAAAGTCGCCTGCATTTCATGCAAAACCTAATTGTCCAAACTTGCAATTGACGGAAAATTTATTGTCCGAATTTATAATTCTCTGAACTCGCATTTGTCAGAATTTGTAATCCCCCACCTTGTATTTGTCCGAACTTTTAACATTCCGAATTTGGATTTGTACTAACTTTAGAATCACCGAACTCGCATTTGCCAAAACATTCAAATTGACGAAATTACATTTGTTAAATGGTTCTACTTCCTGAACTCGTACTTGTCCAAACTTCTAAATCCCTCTACTTGTATATTTGTCCGAACTTGGAAATCACCGATTTTGCATTTGCTGAAACTTTGAAATCACCATACCCACATTTGGCCGAACTCTTAAGGACGTTTATACCTTCAAGCGGTTCTCATTCTATTAGACCATGATAGTCAATATTTTTTTAATTTTATTTCTTCTTTTTATTTTGTTTCTAAATAGTATTTTGTAGTTAAAAACATTACACAAACGAATTAAAAGCTGTTAAAATTTCTTCTTCCTGATTAATAATTCAAAAAAGTGAAGAATTACTAACCTTGAATAACATTTTCTTAACAACGGTACGGTAAATTAATTAAATATTGTTGTAAAAGTTGTATTATATTTCCGTTTAAAATATATTAGTTTTTATAAAAAAATTGAAGAACCGTGTTTTTTTTAATTAATTAAAATATAGTCATTTTGCGCGTTTTGTTACTGTTTACATGTAAAAGTCCCAACTTTATAAATTTATATCTTAAAAACAGAATGATAAAATTCAATAAAATTGAAACAGTACATGTAAAGTAATGCATTTAATATGTCATTAAAATTTTATGAGAATCTGTAGAAATTGTTTTTTTGGATAAACCTCCTTAAATCATCGTATTCACATTTGCCCGAACTTAAATCTCCGAACTTGAATTTGGCCGAACTTTTAAATCACCAAACACGCATTTCTCAAAACATTTAACTCTTCGTACTATCATACTCGCGAAAAGTAGACTTTCTAATTGAGTAATCTAGGTAATCGGTGAGTTGAAGGGTATAACAAATGATAATTCAGAGACTTGAATTTTTGGTAAATGCGGGTTCGGTGATTTAAAAGTTCTGTTAAATGCAAGTTCGAGAATTGAAGAGTTCGTCTAAATGTGAGTTTCGTGATTTCAAAGTTAGAACAATTTCAAGTTCAGGAATTTCAAAATTAGGTCAAATGTAAGTTTGGTGATTTCAGTGTTTGAACAAATGCAAATTAGGGGCTTTAGAAGTTCGAAGAGTTGCGAATTTTAAGAAATGCAATTTCGTAAATTTAAATTTTTTTGCAAATGTAAGTTCAGGGATTCTAAAGTTACGACAAATGCAAGGTCGAGGGATTACAAATTCTGACAAATGTAAGTTCGGAGAATTACATATTGGAGTAATTGGATTTTGGGCAATTGCAAGCTCAGTCAATTGGGTTTTGGAGGATATACAAGCGGTTCTTTGGAAACAGTTCTCAAGGTGTATTTAATTTATTACGATGTTCAGATTTTCTGTATGGTTAAGATTTAAGAAAACAGAAAAAGAATAATATACACTCTGAACTCTCGTTTCTTTTTGTTTTTTAACCTTATAGTTTTTAGTTTTCCTGTAAATTTATGCAAATTATTTTTGATTTTTGGACAGCCTAGTTACTCCTACTTCTTTTATAATTTGTTTTAAGTAGATAAATTCTTATCAAAACCATAAACTGAATATTTTTTTTTTTTAGGACAATGAAACCCTGGAATCAACTGTTCCCAGCAAATCAAAAGCACCATTTCTAATTGGGGTGGGTGCGAAACCAAAACAACTCTTGTGCTATGCAGACTCAGAAGCTTTATTCACTGCAAAACCGGATGAAGCTGTAATTTTATTACTGGCAGCTTATTGGATATTCCAAATCTCATTCGAAAAAGAATTGCGACAGCAATTAATTTTACTTGCTATTTCAGTATTCTCTACTGACTCAAAAGACATTTTGCCTCCTAAAGACCAAACTGTAATAACAGTGTTAGACGTAGTGCAGAAAGCCAATTTGCCATTTTAAGTTATTTGCTCAAAAATACGTTCTGATAGTTGTTTCTGCATTTAGTTTTTAAATGTGTGCCTTTAGTAGTTTTAAAACTTATTACGTCCTTTAAAGTGACTTAATTTTATGAAGTAAAAAATAAGAAATATATTGGGCAAAATTCCTGAACAGTCCAGGTAAAAAAAAAAATTATTTAAACTTTGCTAAAGTGTTTCCATTGTTAGTGGAAGTGTAAATACTAAATATTTTTAAATTCCATGAAATAGTTTTTGAGTTACACAGTTTTAAAATTTTGAATTTTTTTAAAATGTAGTTTTTTAAATTTATTATATTTCTAAGTAGATTGCATAAAAGTTAACATATATATATATAAAGATTTTTAAAGCTTTCTTTACAGGCTATTCCATTATAATAAATGTGTTTTTTGTAAAAAGAAAATTTGACCTTGAAATTCAAGGTCAAAGTGTTAATTTGATTGTATCTCGAAATCGGATTTTTTAACAAAATTTTAACCTATCTCAATGAAAAGCTTGACTTTTTTCCTATAAGATATGTGAAAATTAGAGTGGAACTCTAAATAATTTTGTCAAAAATACATCTCAAATACCCGCGCGTGCTCGAATAACGCGACCTCGCGCGAGTATTTGAGATGTATTTTTGCCAAAATTATTTAGAGTTCCACCCAGATTTTTACATATCTCATAGGAAAAAAGTCAAGCTTTTCATTTAGATAGGTTAAAATTTTTTTAAAAAATCCAATTTCGAGATACAATCAAATTAACACTTTGACCTTGAATTTCAAGGTCAAATTTTCTTTTTACAAAAAACACATTTATTATAATGGAATAGCCTGTAAAGAAAGCTTTAAAAATCTTTATATATATATATGTTAACTTTTATGCAATCTACTTAGAAATATAATAAATTTAAAAAACTACATTTTAAAAAAATTCAAAATTTTAAAACTGTGTAACTCAAAGACTATTTCATGGAATTTAAAAATATTTGGTATTTACACTTCCACTAACAATGGAAACACTTTAGCAAAGTTTAAATAATTTTTTTTTACCTGGACAGTTCAGGAATTTCGCTCCATATATTGCTTAGTGTAAAATTAGATGGTGTTATTTGTAATTTTCGTTAAAAAAAATTGTGATTATTTAACTTGTTTCTATTACTAGAGATGTTTTTTATTGCAAAATATTTAAGTTAATACTAAGCAGAAAAAAGTTTTGTCTTATTATTTAAATATTTGAAGGTATGAGGGAGTATGAGAGCTAAATCTGGAGCTTATTTGCGTTGTGTTTTAATAAACTGGAAAAGAACAAAACATCAGTGTTTCCAAATAACAGAAATAAAGTTGTCTTAAAATAAAGTCTTTACGTCCATTGACCAAACATTTTTCCTTACAAATTCAGATTTAATTTTTTCTGTAAGTAACTATGTAATTTGATCTTTTAAACTATTTTAAATAGATTTTATTTTATTTACTTATCTACTTTCCTGCCCAATGAAAAGGTGTAGTTTAAAATCGATTAAAATGGTTTCAAATCTATGCTGAAGCAGTACTTATAATTACGTGAATATCACAGTAATATTACGGGATGATATTAAGGTGATAGTAACTTGCCATTAAAATGTCCACCTTAAGGTAATATTTCAGGGCAATAATTAGTCAATAATGATTACTTGGTATTAACTTAATATTACTGTGGTAATATTACAATTGAATATAATATTTTAAAAAATTTTGTCTTTTGAGTTTCAAACCTATGTAAGTCAGCTAAGTGATTAAAAAGGTGAACGTCTTAAGCCTCCAGGCTATCCAACTGTTAGAAGTGTCCCAGCTGAAAATGGTCTGAACGTGTCGTAACACCGTAATAGTTGTGTCATTTTGGAACAAATCACGCCTGCGAACTCGTATTTATACAAGTGACATCTCAATATAACTGCATTATCTCTGTAATATTGTCTCTTACCCTGTAATATTTTACCTCCAGACGAACATAAGAAAACCAAAAGGATATTTATCAAAATTCTATTTTGATAGAAATGTGAATTACCACAAAATTCATTAATCCAAAAGTGCATTTATAATAAATTTTATTAACCCAAGCAAAAATTCTTCTATCAGAAATCTCATGAACCTAAGATTCCATTTATCAGAAATCTCATTATTAAAAAATTCCCTTTATCAGAAACCTAATTTGGTGCCGTTCAAAAAATACGTAACGATTATAGGGGAAGGGGGGTCAGAAAAAAATTAAGTTTGCATGTATCATCCCATTTCGAAGGGAGGGAGGGGATCAGAATAGATCCAAAAAATTAAGACGTACCTAGGAAAAAAAATGTGGAGGGGGTATATACTCGCGTATTAGAGTGTACACCTCACGCGTAATAGCAGCGTAATAGCGCGTAATACCTTCGATTTTTACATGTAAATACACGTTATTACGCGTAATAATCCGTATTAAATGTGCGCATAGTGTATATATATTACAGTGCGTAATAGCTTATTGGAGTTTACACCTTCTCAACCAGTAAATACCCCCTCGAAAAACCTATTGCTAAAATTCTTGCATGAATCAGAAATTTTAAGAATGCGGTTTGAAGATTGAAATTTTGAATGATGTTGTTTTGAATCAGTGATTTCCTGTGGATGCCCTATTCATGAGAAATTTTTTGAATCTTTTTTAACAATTATGAATAGGATCAAAAATTTGTCGGTTTGTAATTGAAAAAAGTTAATCGGAAATTTCCTTTTATATTACAAATTCTTAAAAGGAAATATCCGATTCCATTTACAAACCGACAAAATTTTGATCCCATTCATAATTGTTAAAAAAGATTAAAAAAAATTTCTCATGAATAGGACAGCTATAGAAAATCACTGATTCAAAACAACTCCGATTCAACACCATTCAAAATTTCAATCTTGAAACCGCATTCTTGAAATCTCTGATTCACGCAAGAATTTTAGCAATAAGTTTTTTTCCTGGGTATTTTTTTAACAGCCCCTTTCCACAAAATCACATTTAAAAAAATCTCATTTGTCCGAAATATTATTTATCAGAAATCTTAATTGTCAGAAATTGCATTTATCAGAAAGACTCCCGGCAAGAAGAGGTTGATTGAAATGAATTTAAACGGTCCCAAATGTCATGGAATTTTGGCCGTTTTTAATCCAATCTAATGTCATTTTTGAACTTCCACGTTTTAATTCTTTACGAGAGATAGAAATGAAAGTAATTTAATCCCGCTTTTTTTTAATTCTGATAAGGTATAATTAGAAAAGAAATTAATTTAATTCCATTTTATTCCTAGAAAATGTGGATCCAATTACATGAGAACAGTAACAAAACGCGCAAAATGACTATATTTTAATTAATTAAAAAAAAAACGGTTCTGAAAATTTAAAAAAAAAATTAATATATTTTAAACAATAATATAATGCAACGTTTACAGCAATATTTAATTAATTTACCGTACGGTTGTTAAAATAATGTTATTCAAGGCTAGTAATTCTTTTTTTTTTTAAACAATCAGGAAGGAGAAATTTTAATACAGTCAAACTTCCATTCCGTGGACAGCAATTTGACGTGTCCGCGAAAGAGAAGGTCATTAAAATGCTCTTAGTGGCCCTGAATTCAATGGTGCGCACACACACGCACGCAGTCATAACTCTCACCGATATAGACCGTTCAAAGCTTCCCTGCTGAGTTACCGCCGATTAGAAGTTCGCGAAATGGAAGGTTGACTGTAGCTTAAAGTTCATGACGGGAATTTTTTTTTCAACAAAATTCGTTTGTATAATGATGTTAACTATAAATTACTATTTAAGAACCAAATTCTAGAAATAAATGAATTTAAAAGATATTGAATATCATGGTCCGATATAATGAGAACCGCTTGAGCATATAAGCATCTTTAAAATACATTTAGTTTCGTCTTTTCATAAGGGTTGATGACAAATCTCTTGACCTGTAAATATTCTAGAAAAAAAGAAAGGAAAAATTCTAAAACATTTATAAATTTTAAATAATAGTTTCAAATTATTTGCCATTTAAATTAAATATTTCAATCATCTATGACAGTAATGGCTTATTTTGCATAATTTTTTTATGTTTGCAAATATTTAGAAATATTTTTAAAGAAATAATCAAAATGCAATTAATTTCACCTTTAAAAAATATGTCTTTTACTTTTTTTTTTTTCCTACAAATAAGTAAAAATAGAATCACTTCATTCTATGTTCCAATAAATTTAAATCATCTTAATTCAAGTCATAATGTAATTGAAAAAGGCTTCAAAATTGTCCGGGAATTTAGAATAGAATAAAAAGACGGGGAATTTGTAAAAAAATACCAGAAATTCGTAGATAAATCTTGAAAATTTCAATTTTATTATTGTCTTTTTTATAAAATTTGAAAAAGTAGACAAATCAAACTACTATCTACAAATGTCGGGAAGGAAAAAAGTAAATAATAGCATTTTTTTCATTATTATTATATATTATCTATATATTATCTTAAATTACTTGTAATTTAAATAAATTCCAAACATCGATTGACTCATATTTTAATGTATTGAAAGCTTTAGATTTCGAAGTAAAAATATGATTTTAATGTTGATGTTTTTCACTCTTGAAAGACAAAATTAATTATGTAATGTTGATTTATTAGAAATAATAGAGTGCGGCAAAAGTGGTGGAACTTTAATTTTATTGGTTTTAAAACAGTGCTAAATATTATTTTTGAAATTTGGGAAAATGATCAAAAAGTAATATTTAGCTCTTCTTTATATCATCAAAATTAAAGTCCACCACTCTGTTATTTCTAATAAATAAACATTAACTAATTTATTTTGTCATTTATAAGCTAAAAATGTAAACGTTACAGGTGACAGCAGTTTTGTTCAGACTTCAAAAAACGTTTTTTTTCTTCTTTTGCTATTCATTTTTTTTGTGGTTTATGAGTTTTTATTTTATTAGGATGTTCTTAAATATTCTTCTTTAAAAATAAATTATTAACACAATTATGTTTTTATTATATTAAATGTTATTTTTGCTAGGTTAACTGAATTAATTTTTTATTTTTATAGAAACCTTTCGGTGAATATTTTTATTTGTTAAAAGTTTTTTTATTGTTAGGCATATTTTTTTTTATAGTTTTTGTAATTCGTACGTAATTTAAAATTGATTATTAATTTCATTATTCCAACTGTCAACAACTGTCATGACACCGTAGTAGTAGTGAACCATAGAGAAATCGACAAAGATAGTAAAAATTAACCTATACTATTGCACATGCGCTTACGTATGGTGGCAAGCAGGCAACTAGGCACTAGGCCCTGTGACGGGCTTATGAAGCCGTCTAAAATAAATTCCCCGAATTAAAACCATTTTCACATCCTAGGGATTTTAACTCGTTCTCAGTGATGCCGTTAATTTGAACGTAACTGCTATCTATTTATACCCAAAATAATAATACATAATAAGAATGAATTTAATTTGGATTTTGCGTTTGGATGAATCTAACGAACGGTCGATCTCATTAATTGTTAATAATCATTGGAATGTTGATTTGTTAATTATATACCTTCCAATGTAAAGTGTTAATAAACTGATATCGACTATTAGTTAATACTGACGTTCTCTTGTATTATTTAAAGGCTTATAGTTTAATTTTTATTTCATTAAAAAATTATTATTTCTTAACCTTAAATCTATTATTATTTTCCATTTGATAATTATGGTTTCTGAAATTTCAAGGAAACTCTCTCTTTATCCTACATCAAAAGAAATACCGCTTGTAAATATAAATTGTATTATCTCAAAAGGGTTGGAAGAATGAAATTGTCAAATTGATTTAAAATAAAAGAAGACCGACGAAATAACGAAAATAAGAGGTACAATTTAGATTTTAAATGAAATTTCTTATGAAAAATCATAGAAAAGATGCGTAGAATCATGTACTGTTCTAAATTATGTTGACAGAAAACACATAAATAAGGCGAGCTGTCCGGCCGCCCCTCAGAAAATATCACTCGTCGGTTAAGCAATCCTTTTTCCTAGAATAAAGTAGTCTGAAAATTGGAAATTATTTGATTGGTGAAATCACTATAAAACAATGATTTCACCTATTTTTCTATTGGTCAATTTATGAACTTAGTCATACGAATCTTAAGAGGGGAAAATCATTGCTTAATCCGAAAAAAGGAAATGAGGCAGATTATAATTGACTTTCGAGGTATAAACCCGTGTCGCTCTCATTAACAAAATTTCGGAACGGACTTATATAATTCCTTAGAATATTCAAGTGTTAAAATTTTGATCTGCTCCATTTCTGAGCTAATCGACATTGTTTATTAAATTTTATTAAAACCAATTAATGATTTATTGAACTAAACTTATAAGATGACAATCAACAGTCACTAGCGTTGTTAAATAAATAATTATTAACAATTTGTGATTTCAGTGTTTTAATGATTTAAAGTGAAAATAGTGAATAAACTGATAATTTGAATCATTCGTTCTTGATGACGATAATAATCAAATCTCTCTCTAATTTGGTTATTAATATTACGTTATGAGATTTAAGAACTTAATAATTAACTGAATTCGATCAAGACTGGTATTAAAAACTTTGTTCAAATGACTAAATTTATCTGTGAGAAAATGTGAAATTGTTGCAACAAGGACAAATATAGAAGTTGGTTTTTCAATTATTTTCCAACTATAAAAAAAACCTATAGTGTTTTCATTGAATTCACCCTAAAATAAGATATTCCTATACCACGAGTTCCTTTTCTAACAAACTAATTCGAGTGGTTCATTTTAATGAACATCATGACAAATAAACCCTTTCTCGGTTCATTATAGAGGAAATTAAAATTCCTCTTACCAGCAGTTCATTATAAGGAAAGTGGAAGTTCATCTTAATGAAACTTCTATTAAGGTAAGAACCTGGGACATAACAGGCCCTCCAAGCCACAATATATTTTGTCTACACGCTCTGTTTCACAGATCTGTCTATCGCAGCGCTAGTGTCGCTACGTAGGTGAATAGCCTAAAGCACAACGAATCGTAATCGCTAATCCTTAATCGTAAGAATGAGAGGAAGCAGGACAGAGATATATGTCTGTCCTGCTTCCTCTCATTCTTACGATTAAGGATTAGCGATTACGATTCATTGTGCGTTAGGCTAGTGTGTGCGTTAACATTCATTAGGCCTAAGCAGATAGAAATACGGTTACGGGACCAGAGCATGAGACAGAAAAGGACAGAAATAGTCTCTGTCCTTTATTATCTCATGCCCTGCCAGTGATGGGTACGTAGAAAACCTCATGTATTTTACATATGTATTATACGTATAATACATGGGTATTATACATGAAAAATTGGAAATTAAGAGGGAGTGGGGGGTTTTCTACGTATAATACGTATTTTACATTATGTATAATACCATGTATTATACGTAGAAAACCTCGAAGTTTCTACTTTTACCCATCCCTGTGCCCTGCTCCCGTAACCGTAGTCGTTGTGCTTTGGGCTATTCTCATTTTAACAGACACAAACATTCTGCCATTCACCTACGTAGCGACACTAGCGCTGCGATAGACAGATCTGTGAAACAGAGCGTGTAGACAAAATACCACGAAGGAATAATAAGGAGACCGAACTGTAGTGTTAATCCCTGTAGAAACTGTGCCAAAATTCTGTCTTGGTTCACTTGTTGGAAATTAACTCTATTATCAGTACGCGTGCGCGGCGCACTGTTGCTGTTTTCATTGCTCCCAAAAATAGAATGAGAGAGAAAATTATTATGGCGCGAACCGAAACGTCAATTGATATTTAAGGTTATGTTTATTAATGTACAGTACGCTTCCATTTAATTGACCTCCATTTTAAATGAACTTCCATTTTATTTGAACTTTTTCGTACATTTTAAATGAACAAAATTATCCCCACCACACATGTGCACGTAAGGGGAAATGTTACATTTCCCCTTTGTTTTTGGTATTTGCGTAAAGAGTGGGAAGGGTCAATTAAAATGTTTCATCCGGTCCCGACGAGTTCAATTAAATGGAAGCGTACTGTAAACAACTATCGATATATCGATAGTAATCGCGTACTGCGCATGCGTACTTATATCAGAGTTAATTCCAACACGTGAACCAAGACAGAATTTTGGCACGTAAAAATCAGCGAGTGCAGTCTCCTTATTATTTCTTCGTGCAAAATACATTGTGGCTTGGAGGGCCTGACTAGGCACACATATGTACTACAGTCTGGGACATTGATGCCTTCCCATTTTCCATTAGATTTTTTCATGTGTTTCCACTAGATTTTTTATGGAAATTGGAAACACATGAAAAAATCTAGTGGAAAATGGGAAGGCTTCAATGTTCCAGACTGTACAGTCGGGGACAAGAAGACTATAATAAGGAGGTAGAACTTAGGTGGTGGGGGAACAGTTCCGAGTACGTCAGAAATCCTTTGATTCAATAGGTATACCTAAAGTTAGACACTGTGCGCGGTAGCTTTCTGCGCACAAAAATACAACGTGAGACCAAATTAAAAAAATAGTTTAAAATATTGAAAATGCGAAGAAACATAATTACTTTTATTAAAATAACTGACAAAATTTGAAAAATTTCGTAACCTGAAAGAAAATATAGTTATATATTGTCATCTTCATATTTTTCAGTTAATCATAATTTTCCAGTGATTGCCCATTTCAAATTAAAAAAAATTTAAGAAAAACTAACAATAATCATATGATTATTGAAGAAATATGGCTTTAAAATAATAATATTTTTGTTAAAAGTTGTATAAATTAATCAAAATGCAACAAAACAAAATGTATACAGAGTTGCATAAACGTCAAAATTTGAGGTTAAGTTGAGGTTATGAACACACTGCCCAGCAAGAAGAGTGGAATAACCTAGAATTAATTTTATTAATTCTACTTAATACTTAAATTTCCCTCCATTTTATGATTCTGCATTATGAATTAAAAATAACAAAATTCTATTCCTTATAATTCAGTTTTTGAAAAATTTTTAATAAATATAAGAATCGAACCCCAATTTTTATGTTACAAGTCCACGAAAAAACAAATACTGTTTCTGTCCTTTTCTGTTTTTTGTTCTGGTCCCGTAACCGTATTTCTATCTGGTTTGGTCTTATGCCTTCCAAAAGGTAACTAGAAAAATTTACACTTTTTGCATTATTTCTATGTTGTTTCATTTCATGCCTTAACATTTTTCTCATAGGCATAAACTGAAAAGATATAGAAATTATGCGAAAAGTGTCAATTTTTCTGGTAACTTTTTGAAAAGCATATATGGAGTTGACTGTACAGCAGTGTTGGGCAAATATTGTAACGGTTACACCTTGCTGGCACCGGTAGTTGCTTATGGCAACCGTGTAAGAGTAAGAAAGAAGGGAGATTCTCTGACTTTCTTACTCTTTATAGAGTATCAGGGGAATAAAATAGACCAATCAGAAAATACTTTCCAGTGTGACCAATTATCTGATTGGTCTATTCTAATCCACACGAGTAGAAAGCGCAAACCCGAAAGCAGAAAATCATAAGTGCTAGAGAGATAGACAGATATCAGTGTCTCTCTCACTCTCATATTTTTTGCTTTCGGTTTTGCGCATTTTGCTGACATAGGATTTCAGGGTAAAATCACATGGATCCGTCAAACATTGCGTTGCATAAGAGAGAAAAAGACGCAGATATGTTTACATCTCTGTCTATCCTACTACGACTTTACGACACAACGTTTGACTGATCCATATGATTTCACCCGCGTCCTTAGGGTGAAGTTTTATTCGAAGGACTAGGGTATTAGTGAATTAGAAATAGTTTTCTAATCCACTGATACCCTAGTCCTTCACAAGAGTCTTCACCCTTAGGGTGAAATCAGATGGTTGCGTCAAACGTTGCGTCGTAATGAGAGAGAGGAAGACATTAATATATTTACATCTTCCTCTGTCTCATTACGACGCCAGGGGCAGGAAATTTCCCACAAACCCAAAAGGTTAAATATCCAAATGGTCGAATTTCAAAAAGTCGAATCTCAAAACGGTCGAATATCTATTTTGTCGAATTTCCAAATGATCGAATATCTAAATTGTCGTATTTCCAAACTGTCGAACATCCATTTGGTGGAATATCCATTTTGTCGAATTTCTAAATTGTCAAATTTTCAAATTGTCGAATATCTACTTTGTCGAATTTCCACATTATCGAATATTCAAATTTTCGAATTTCTAAACTGTCGAATTTCAATTTTTTCGAATTTCCAAATTGTCGAATTTCCCAATTGTCGAATATAAATTTTGTCGAATTTCCAAATGATCGAATATTAAATTTTTCGAATGGCCAAACTGTCGAATTTCCAAATTGTAGAATATCTTTTTTGTCGAATCTCCAAACTGGCGAATGTCCATTCTGTCGAATTTCCAAATTGTCAAGTATCCACTTTGTTGAATTTCTAAATTGTCGAATTTTTAAATTGTCGAATATCTACTTTGTCGAATTTCCAAATTGTCGAATTTCACTTTTGCCGAATGTCCATTTTATCGAATTTCCAATTTGTCGAGCTTCCAAATTGTCGAATTTTCAAATTGTCGAATATCTATTTCGTCCAATTTCCAAATGATCGAATAATCAAATTGTCGAATTTCCAAATTGTCGAATATCCAAATTGTCAAATATCTATTTTGTCGAATTTCCAAATGATCGAATATCCAAATAGTCGAATTTCCAAATTGTCGAATTTCCAAATTGTCGAATCTCCAAATGTTCGAATGTCCAAATGTTCGAACTTTTTTTATGTGAGTTTCCTATCTATGAAATGCGTTGGTATAGTAGATTGGACAAGTGCGCAAAATTTAAAATTTCCATAACGATTTTAAATTTCGCGCACTTGTTAACTCTACTATACCTACATATTTTATAGATAGGAAACTTACATGAAAAAAAAAGTTCGAACATTTGGACATTCGAACATTTGGAGATTCAAACATTTGTAGATTCGACTATTTGGATTTTCGAACATTTGGAAATTCGACAAAATAGATATTCGATAATTTGGATATTCGCCAATTTGGAAATTCGACTATTTGGAAACTCGATCATTTGGTAATTCGACAAAATAGATATTCGACAATTTTGATATTCGACAATTTGGAAATTCTACAATTTGGATATTCGATCATTTGGAAATTCGACAATTTGGAAATTCGACAATTTGTACATTCGATAAAATGGACGTTCGACAATTTGGATATTCGACTATTTGGAAATTCGACAATTTGGATATTCGATCATTCGGAAATTCGATAAAATAGATATTCGTCAATTTGGAAATTCGACAATTTGTAAATTCGATAAAATGGTAATTCGAGAATTTGGAAATTCGACAGTTTGGACATTCGTTGGGTTTTTGGGAAATTTTCTGCACCCGTACGACGCAACGTTTGCCGCGTCCATATGATTTCACGCGTAGGGTTTAAGCAGATATAATACCATTACAGGACCAGAGCATGAGACAGAAAAGGACAGAAACAGTCTTTGTCGTTTATTATCTCATGTCCTCCCGTAACCGTATTCATTGTGCGTTGGGCTTTACTCAAGAACGTTGAATAGCCCATCACTGTTTATACGTACTGGAGTTGTGCATAACCGCCCAACCCTGTTTAGATGTCGTGTGATGGACACCTAAGATTATTCAAGTTTGTTTACTTTTTGCAATATTTTGAAAAGTTTAGTATTTACATTCCTCTCTATCTGTCTTTTAGACATAAAAAAGAAAAATAAAGTAAATCTAATTACACATTCCCAGTCAGTTGTCTTCTGGCATAATGTCAATTAATAGAAGAAATAAAAAAAAGTTAAATATTAACATCTTAGTCATGGTGATCTGTTTTGCGAAAGGTCAGTAGTAAAAAAAGTATATACATACATACATGTCATAAAAATTACATGTACATGCACATTAAAATATGTACTTTAATAATTTTTTTACGCGAGCCACACTTATATGTATTTCAGATACCATTGGGATACCTTTAATGATTTTTCTAATTTCAATTTTTTATATTTGTAGAAATTCAGTAAATAAGTTGGTGTAAACATGGTAATGAAAATATTTGATTATTTTTCCAAAGATTCCAAGTATTGACAGATGGTCCTGAAAATAGTTTCACACATTTATGATGTTTTTTTGTTTTTGGAGGGTAAAAACGACCCCGCAACAGAAACTACTTCTCATGTTTTACTGTGTAGTTTAATAGTCTATTGCTAAATGAGCAAATTAAAAAACAAAGCGTTTCGTTATTTAAGCTTTTTAGTATTATTTGTCGAGAGAAGGTTTATTATAGGGAAATTATTAGCCCTGCATCCTCACCAGGGTTCGACTTTTTATAAGCCGTTCCTGATTGACGTTTTTCTGCAAACAAGTTAATTTCCCTCGTTAATTAAGTGTGATTTCATGGTCGTTGATTTTCTGAGTTCGGCAGTTATCTCTCCTCTTTTCCATCTACGCTAGTCGTCAGTTTACACGTTACAGGTTCAACTTCGCGGTCAGCGTGATAGCCAATCCTAGACGAAAGACTAATAAGAAAGCGGAGGGTGGATAGGATATCGAAGAAGAGGAAGAAATTTTCGGCGGGCACCGCAACGCTAGGACGTCAGGAGCAGCAATACGTGCTAATGACTTGCAATTGGGCTATTGTAGTTAATCGTGATTTTGGAAATCACTTGTAATCGGGCGGTCATTCGCACTAGTCGTATTACAAAGATTGTCGTGAGTTGATATTAACCCTTTAACACCCGAGCAAAATTGAGAGTAGGTATGAAAAAATGAAACACCATTCTAGGGGTTTTCGGGGTCGCTGATTACGAATTTGATGTCAAATTGACAATTTGACAATTGACAGCTGTCTATTCAGTTGTCAACTTTTCTAAAACGTGATTATTGTTGATGAAAACTTCCTCTCGCGGGTTTTTGGGGTCGCTGATTAAGAATATGATGTCAAATTGACAATTTGACAATTGACAGCTGTCGATTCAGATGTCAACTTTTTTAAAAAGTGATTATTTTTGACGAAAATGACCGTATAAGGGTTTTTGGTGTCCCTGATTATGAATATGATGTATAATTGACAATTTGACAATTGACAGCTGTCAATCCAGTTGTCAACTTTTCTAAAAAGTGATTGTTTTTGACGAAACTGACAGTGTAAGGGATTTCGGGGTTGCTGATTACGAATATAATGTCAAATTGACAATTTGACAATTAACAGCTGTCAATTCAATTGTCAACTTTTCTAAAAAGTGACAAAAATGACAGTATAAGGGTATTTGGGGTCGCTGATTACGAAAATAATGTGAATTTGTCAGCTAACAGCTGTCACATAATCAAAATCAGCCCAGATAGTAAAAAGCAAAAAAAAAAAGTTTACGCATTGTACAACCTGTCTTTTTGTCTGTCGCTGAGTGATTTGTCGCTCGCAGATTTTTTGAATTTTTGACGAAAGTTGATAAATCCAGTCTTAACAAAATTTTTAAATACATACAAGTATTATAAATACATTTCACAAAAAGTTTCTATTAAAGTTACATATCTTTCATACAGATAACTTGTTTTGTTGCATTTTTCTACGATTTGATAAATACCTATATATAACATGAAATGTTCTTTTCTAAGTTGCTATTCAATTTCGTTCATGAAAAGAAGAAAAAAATAATCATTAAAAATGTTTTTATATGCTCTTATCCTACATTTGCTTTGACAGCTGTCAAATTGTCAAATTGACATCATGTTTGTAGTCAGCGTCCCCGAAACCGATATTCCTGTCATTTTCTTCAAAAATAATTACTTTTTAGAAAAGTTGACAACTGAATTGACAGCTGTCAATTGGAAAATTGACAATTTGACATCATATTTGTAATCAGCGACCCCGAAATCCCTTACATTGTCAGTTTCGTAAAAAACAATCACTTTTTAGAAAAGTTGACAACTGAATTGACAGCTGTCAATTGTCAAATTGTCAATTTGACATCATATTCGTAATCAGCGACCCCAAAAACCCTTATAATATCATTTTCGTCAAAAATAATCACTTTTTAGAAAAGTTGACATCTGAATTGACAGCTGACAATTGTCAAATTGTCAATTTGACATCATATTCGTAATCAGCGACCCTAAAAACCCTTATACTGTCATTTTCGTAAAAAATATTCACTTTTTAGAAAAGTTGACATCTGAATTGACAGCTGTCAATTGTCAAATTGTCAATTTGACATTATATTCGTAATCAGCGACCCCAAAAACCCTTATAAACATGTGTCACTTATTTATAATTATTTTTACTACTTGGGAAACACAAGTTATTTTTTTTATGTTTGAGGCGCCATCTAGTATACGCCATTTTGAATTTTTTAATTTTGGTACCAGATTTGTATTAAGTAGTTCAAAAACTTTTAAATTCTGTGTCCCAAAATTTTTTTTTGACTTTGATGTCCTTCTGGGAGCTAACTGATTTTTTTTCACGATTTCTAAGATTTGCATAAACATTTGGTTATTTATTTATAATAAAATAAATTCCTGTTCATTTTATGTATAGATTATATTTTATCTTTAAAGTACATTGTACGAAAGGGCTATTACGAGCCCGTTTATGTAAATAAATAAATAAATAAATAAAAAATAATTTTTTTTTTATTACTTGTATTTTTTTCTAGATACTAGCATTCATACTGAAGAAAATAAGCTAAACCGCATTGAAAAATATTGATATTCAAGAAAGTTACAGGCGTTTTTGCAAGTGGGACATATACGTCCTGCAGGCGTTAAAGGGTTAAAGAATATATTGAACATTTTAATAGTGAATTAGATTTTGTTAAAACTTTGTGTAGAAGAACGTTTGCGTTATTAACGAGTTATTGGTTTGATAAACTTAAGGTATTGTTGACTGGGTCAATTAGAAAAATTATTATTTATTTCATCCTTAAGGAGCAGTTCCTTTGGAGCCAATTTGTAGAGGATTCGACGTTAGTGTCCGGAGGATTGTCATTGAAAATTCTTGAAAGTTTGAATCATCGTTGGTGAATTTGTCGAGTTCGTTGCGTGAGTCGTTAGTCTTACACCTTTGTGGCCAACGAGGGCAGAATTTCCGCAGAATCTCCCCTGAGGTTCTTGAGGTTTATTTTCTGTATTGAGTTCGTATGTGACTGGAGGTAAAATTTAAGTAATTTATTAATTTGATAATTAATATTCTTACTTTACTACAAAAGATAAACTTAAAGAAAAGCAACTCATTAAAAATTAAATCATTCCTATTTATTAATACTTTTTCTCTAGAAAAAATATTTGGCTGATTCCAGAAAAAAATCGAAATTGATGTCGGGGAGGGTGGGGCAAAACCGCTAAGCGGGGCAAAGACGTTTTTCAAAATATCTCTCTTATTTCTAGACCGTTTTAACTTATGTTTAATGTTTATCATAATTATAACTGGAGCTATTGTTTTTAAGAAAAAAATTTTGAAAATACAAAATGTATTAAGAAATATACGAAAAAAATTGTTCTTACAAGTCTGAGATGAAATTTATACTGATCAAAACTAGTAAATTTTGAATTTAAATTATGAGCATTACAAATTTAAATTTTCACTTTCTAGTAGAGTAATCATTTATCTACACAATCTCTTTGAAATCTAGGTTTAATTTTTAATCTAAATATATAAAAATTTAAATTAAAGAAAGGTTTGTCGTTTGGGGCAAAGAGGCTTGAAAAATATTTCATAAAAAACAATTGAATATTAAAAACTGCATTATCATGTTATTTTAAATGATGGAAACTTCATGTTAATCAACTATCAACCTGCATTTTTTCATCAAAACAAATAAGTATTTTTCTCTATCTTTATTGTTAGTATTATTATTATTTAATTTTTAAATTATTTATTAGCATTTACTACTAATTTAAAAAAAAATTATGCATTTCGAATATTAAATAAGCATTATTATTTTATCATATTTTCGCGCGGTTATTTAAATCACATTCTATTTTTGTAGAGTTGATAAAGTAGATTTTGAAACAAAATAAAAAACAATTAAATTGAAAATATGAGGTTAAAAATACAAGTCGTTATTATTTTTAATAAAATGGATTAAATCTCTTTAAAAATCTGTAAAATGTTTATGTTTTATAATTATTGCATCAATAAATGTTATTTAGTATATATTTTAGACCATTTATTATATTTGGAATAATAATATTATCAAAAACGTCTTTGCCCCAACAGTTGGAGCAAAGCCGCTATTTGAATCTTTTTAAAAAACAACTAAATAATGTAATTATGATTTGATAAATGTAACAACGACTATTAACATCTGTTACTGGTTAGTTTTAGTCGTGTAACAAACAAAAATGACTCCAATTGAATGTATAGTTAAAAATTTGTGCATCAGTAAATTTAAACCTAGCGGTTTTGCCCCACTCTCCCCTCCTTAATGATTTCTGAAAATCAGGATTGTTGGTTATGAAAAGTTATTTTTTTTAATAATACAACTATACTAGATGTACGAATTTATGAAACAAATTTATTTCTTATATGATAAACAAAGAAGATATGTCCAAGAGAGTACCCTGAAAATCATTCCCTCACTATGCCCCAACTGTTGAATTCGAAGAGAATCATTAACTCAAAACGTAAAATTCCTTACTAATTGTTTGTTATTTTATTTTTTATTTATATAAGATAGTATTAACTGTATCTACAGGAGTTTATAATTTAAAAACAGCGAATGGAAGTATTTTTAAATATACTTCAAAATTTGTCCTTGAAAAACTTATCATTCCCTCACCGCTTTGAAACAGTGTGATTGCAGCAAAGTTTTAATGCCTACCAAGTTCCACCTTAAGTTTTTTGAAAAATGGCAACATTGTTATTGACAACCTATACTGCAGCGAACGTTTGTAGAAAGGATATTTTGTTAAAACTAATTTATCAATGAGATTTTAAAAAAATACATTTCTTCACGTCATTCCCTCATATTGATTTATAAATACACTGTAAGAAATTTTGGAATTTTTCCCTTACAAAAAAAGGGAATATTCCCAAATCTCATAGGAAAAATTCATTTACCGAAAATAATGGGGTTATTACCTAACTTTTTAGAAAAAGTTCGAAAAAGATTAGCAATAGAGTAATTCTGTTCTAAAGTACAGAAAAATTCCCAAAATATTAGGAAAACAGTATTTGTCCCTCATTATAGATGTATAGATTACCTGAGTTTGAAAAAAGCCATAAATATATTGAATGAATTTCTGAGAAAGTTTCGATTATTATATTGCTCACTCTACTTGAACAGTAGATCCTTTGGTCTATTGTTCCAATGGATTAAAATTTTATGACTTAAAAAATTTGCAATTTCAACAATTCAAGTATTTAAATAGTGTATTTATAATCTGTGATGTTTCACGATTACAAATATCTAAAATTTATAATAAATTATTATATCTTTAAAAGTTATAAATTATCTCGCAAACCCTTAATGTGAAGAAAAAATGGATAGCATTTTCGAATTTAGATGCCAAAAGATGTGTTATATACATAAAACATAAAAATAAATAAGTTTATAAAAAATAAGTCGACCCTTTTGCAGGTAAAAATTTTTTCCGAATGTTTCGGGAACTTTGCTTCCCGAACTTTTAGAAAATTTTACCCAAAAAATTTCTTACAGTGTAGGTAAACACATATTAATTTACTAATCATAGTGTATTTGCATATGTTTCCAGTATTTATATCGCATTGTTCACAGTGCATAGGGAAGTAAAAGGTTATGTTTCTGAGGTTATGGTCATTTTGTTTCGATTCGTCATTCCCTCATCATCATTCCCTCACTAAATTTTACCTTTATATTCCATTGAAAAATATCAAACTCAAAACAGTTGGGGACCATTATAATATTTTAATCAAATAAGCCATAAAATACGGCTTGAGAAAAAAAAATTCAATAATGAGTAAAAAAAAATTGATGAACTCGGTGAAGCCATTTTCGACTTTTTTCTGGAATCAGCCATTTTCATTTATTAGAATACATTAACTATTTTTATGTTAAAGTCTCTGTTATTTTTAAATTTTTAAATTTTCAAAAATGGATATTTTTCAGGAGAGAATACTTGTAGTACGGATATAAGTACTCTTCATTCGTTGAAAACATGACTAGAGTTTACGAAATATTCGTTCTAGTGATTCTGAACAATTGTCCGCCTTGAAACTTGAAGGAAATGGAAGATGAGGAGTTCCTGAGAGGAAAAGAAACTAGATGGTTCCTTTCGTACTTTTCATTCAGGGTGCGAGATAACATAACTCTTTTCTTTATGCGTTAATGAGGCTCTTCTTCTCTTGCTTTAAAACATGGCGTTCACCCAAGCGCATGGAAAGCAGCAAAATAATAGAAAGCTCTGTAGGTGAAAAAAAACCAGCACAAAGGATGCACAAAAAATTGCTATTACTGTAGCAGTGCACAATGAAAGGTGCGCTAGGTAAAGTCTTGAGTGTATCATCCAAGTAACGAATTTTATTTTTATTTGTCAAAATTAATGTTGATATTATTTACTCTTTTGGAAAATATTCAAGAATGTGAGTGTTAAGTTATAAATTAAGGTTTTGATGGTACTTATTTGAACTCTAGACGAAGTCTGATCTGAGAGTGTTCTTTAAACTGTATTTATGACAAAACAATGACATGATTACATAATCACATAATTATTCGGTATTAAAGAAATTAAACTTCACATGCATCTAACAATAAAGTCGAGAAAATCCTTTTGGATTTTTCAATTTTAATCTTATTAATGTTGCGTATGTGACAAATCTGTTGTGTTTTCCTTTTTAAAATATATACATGTAGTGAAATCCTCCAGCAGAGTTTTTTGAGTTGGTGTGACATTTTCCATTTAAATACAGACAGATTCACTGAAGAAGGGTTCGTAGTTTTTAATCCTCAAGAGTATTCCAGCTTTTCAGTTGTGTTATTTGTTGTCACGTAAAGTATACGTTCTTTTAATGAGAATCTTGTCTATTATAGCTGAGAAGTATTTATTGAATTGTTTCGTTATTTTTTTTCCTTTATCAATATTAATATATCACAAATTTAAAAAATTCCTATTTACTTAAGTTATTTAAAGAAATATTTAAATTTAATGATTTTTGATCACATGTTCTGTTGAAGGCTATTCGATACAATTTTCGTGAAACACAAGCCTCTTTGACAAATATTGAGTACATGCAGCATGCACTTGATTATAGATTACCCCAGCACTTTCGGACAGGAACTAATAAATTAGGTTTAAAAGACAGCGAAATTATATTTTTAAATTATGGTTAAATTTTGGGGAAAAAGTTATTTTGGAGAAATTATGTATTTATGTACCTTTTACTTCTAGATAATTGTTCTCATTACAGACAATATGGATTGAAGAAAAAAAAGGTGTCCATTGAAATAAAATTTGTATTGAAAACAATATAACGGGAAATTTCTAGGTGTAGATTCGGTTGAAACTTTGAACATCGAAAAGGCATCATCATTGATGTCTTTTTTTACTATATGTTATTTTTACTATATGTGAAATCTAAATTATCACACTCGATGATATTTTAGAATTCGTGATTGAAGCTTCAAATTATGTTTCTTGCAAAATTCTATACTGAATAAACAAATTTTTATACAATTTGTTCTGAGCTGCGTTCTTTGTCCGTTATAACTACGAATTAAAGAACCATTAAATTAACACTTGGAAAGTGTACTTAGAAACCCCATTCATGATTTTATGACATATTAGGAAAGGCCATAAACCACTAATTTAAATATTGCCCGGAATTTTCTTTATAACTTCAAATATGTTAAACAAGATTGAACATCCCCAATTTCATGCAAATTTCCGGATCTTGACATTAATATTTCGACGCTCCCTGTTCATATAATTTTTATTGAAAAACAAATGCAAGACAATTCTTATTAACTTCATGGTGTATTCAAATTCTTATTCGTTTCTCAGTGCAATATAATTCTTATTCAAAGTTGCATGCAAAACAATACTTACTGAAGCTATCATTTCATATAATTTTTATATTCAAAAATGCGTACAAAATAATTTTTAATATTACGTACAAGATAAATCATTTTAAAATTTAAGTTAAATTTTAAATTATAATAAAGGTAATTAAATAAAGAATTGGATATTAAATGCAAATTACTTGGAAATAATTTATCAACGAAATTTATTAACTTTTTCTACCAAGCCATTTTTTGGTCTTGGGGATCACATGAATATAAATAATTATAATTTCAAATTTAAATATATAATGTTAGTAAATATTTGAAATTTCATAAAATTGATTTCCACAAAATTATTTGTTCTCTTTTGATAAAAATGTTTATTGTTGTGACTGTTTAAATACATCCGTTGCAATAAACAGTGTATTCTGTGTTAATTATAATAAAAGATGTATTTTGTTATTATTGATGTAATTATAATTCTTTTTATAAAAGAAAAATACAAATTGTAATTGTTATATTTAATATTAAAACTGAATTGCATATTTTTTTGATTTACATTAAATTATTTTTAAAATATTTCTGATAAATACTTTTGTTGTAAAGGATGAATATTTTATAAGATTTACATTACTTGTTGTTGAAACTAATAAAAAGCTATTTAATTTTGTAATGATAAAATAAACTCTCTTTAATGAAAATTAGTAACAGAAAACCTTTTTGGAACATTTTTTGCAGTAAGTAATAAAATATTTTATTTTTCTAGTAAAGTGACTAAAGATTCTTATATGTGTATGGAATTTTAAATATTTACTAACTTATATATTTAACTCTAAAATTATAATTTTTTATATTCATTTAATAGACAAGACCAATCAATGGTCTTGTTAGAAAAAGTTAATAAACTTAGTTGATAAATTTTTCTCAAGTAATTTACATTTAATATTTAATTTTTTACTCAACCTTAATTATAATTTTCAATTTAACTTAAACTTTGAAATGATTTATCTTGTCCGTAATATTAAAAATTATTTTTTACCCATTTTTGAATATTGACCGCTTGCTTCTGTAAGTATAGTTTTGTACGCAACTTTGAATAAGAATTAATATTGCACTGAGAAACGAATAAAAATTTTAATGCACCATGAAGTCAATAAAAATTGCCTTGCATTCGCTTTTCAATAAAAATTATATAAACGGAAGCGTCGATTTTATCTAAAGTAATTGCAGCCTTCTTCAAAATATCTGAAAAATTGTGGAAATTACTTTTAATGTTTAGCTCTAAAAGTAAAATATAAAAGTACAGAAATAATGTTGATAGTGTGAATTTCTTAATAGGAAGTTGTTAAAAAAAGTGAAGTGGTTTTTTCATTAACTGGTTATTAGCAGTGAAGAAGTTAAATCTATTAAACAAACGGAACGTGCCTTTCTTCCTGTACATAATAACAAAATTTAATTTTTTAAAATTAATTATCTTCAAATGTTTTAAATATTCATAAATTAAATATTTTAATATTAAGTTCTTTCCTAATATTTTCATTTGATAATGTGTACTTGATATTAAGCGAATTAAATTAAAAAGTTAATTTTATTATGGTTTACAATAATTATTTAAATAAAAGTCGGTTATAAATATATATATGTGTTATTAAAAAATTACCAAAAATGGCAATACAGTTAAATTATTAACTTGTTTATTTTTATTTAAAATAGCTGCTTTAATTATATTAGACGAATGTTTTTATATAAAAAAAATTATAAGACAATAAATAACTTCTTATCTAAAAAAAAAATTGATTAAATCTTTTCACACGTATTTATAATCCATTTTTGATAGCATAATTATTTAGCACATTTTTAACGTTGTATCACCAGCAGGTGTTAGCTGCAACTACTCTCAACATCGGAATTAGTTAAAAATTAATAATTATAAGTAAAATCGTGGCTGACTTTTTATTTCAGCAATTAGTGAAAAGTAACTATAATGATTGTTAAAATATGAATAATTAGTAGTAAAAAAATAACTAAAAGATAGCTAAAATTTGATAAGCTGATTAAGTCAACAGAATTCTACTAAAATATTAATTATTTTGACATAACCTAAAAATTAATTTAACTACTAATTAGTTAGTTTTTCTAAACGATTAGTAGAAATATAACGATTTGAATTAAAAATATGAACTTGTATGAATAGACTTGTAGCTTTCAAATTTATTTATTTTTAATTAATTCAAATTTGTAGACTACTTGTGGATTATACCTAATAGGGATACCAGAGTAAAAGAAATAACATCCCCTTTACGTTGGCTGCAATCTTGTTGTTGCTGCAAAGGCGTCCAAACGGTTGCCTATGGATAGGCGTTATAAAAGTCAACACAGATGCTTCGAAACAGAAAAAATTAGAATGCAAAACATATTATGTGGATTAAGATTGATAATTGTATTTACCGAGTCACAAAACTGCAATAAAAAATCTAAAACCGAAATTCGTTTAATGTTGATAAAACTTCAATAAATACGAACTTTTATTCTAGTTATGAGTATTAAGCACGGAAATGACAACAGGTTAACGAGGAAATTGCAATATGTATTGTGGGAAATGTTCAAGAATTCCTTAGGTCTCTACTCTGTATATTTATTTATTTGGAAGAGACAACTTGACTGCTTCTTCATTTTTGCTTATGGCAGGAAAATACCGTTTTCCTGTCTCTTCTTCGCGCTACTTTGAATGTGACTAATAAGTATAGCTACACATTCACTACTGCTGTGTCATAAGCAAACAAGTATATTCCATGCAAATGTGCAGAGTCGTCGTTATTATTTTAATTTTTGCAAGTTTCTAGTTCTACTTCTTTTCACCATCAAGGATGTTGTTTTAAATAAAGTAGCTGGATGCTATGGAGTTGAAATTTAGGAATTTTGTTTATCCAACTTCGTGTCTAGACTCCAGTCATTGTAGTTTGGCGATTTTGCTAAAAATATTTTTTTAAGAGATTCCAAAGACGCAATTTAAAACTTTATAGGGGTTTGTTCATTCGATGGAAAATTAACTGCTTGGTATACCAAACCACTAACCTGTATGGCAGTTAACGAATTGTACCTGACGTCATATCACAAGGCCCACAAAAAAGTTGGTGATAAGCTGGAAGAATCTAGATCCAATATTGCAGTCTACTCTTTTTCATTGTTTCAAATTTGCGGGTGAAATTTTCGGTTTATGTTACAGATCCATATTTTCTAAAAATTCTCTTCCGTTTAATTTTTAACTTCAAATGATCAGTTTTTTTTTAAATTACACTGTGTGACAAAAAAGAATCTGCAGGTACTTTTATGGATACCTTGTAGAATTTGTAGGTCTAGAAATACTAAGAAAAATGGTATATGAGAAATTTCTAAAAAAACCTCAAAATCTCAGTTTATGACATAAAACCGTTGTTGATATGTTCATGTAAACAACGACCACTCATAACTTTGCTAATTTTTATACGATTTGAAACTTTTATTAATTGGAAAGGGGAAAAACAGACCTTCTCAACCGTCTAATAATCATTTTAATTTTTTTAACTTGACAAAGTTTTTGCGCATTTATTTAATATTAAAGATTTTTTTCAATACAATATTTAAAATGTAACTTTAATTCCACGTCCAAAGAGCTATTTTTGATTCAGATTGGATCAGGGGCGTACCCAGAAAAGTTTCTTGGTGGTGGTTTTATGTGGGAGTGAGAGAGACAACAATATATTGATATCTCTTTCTCTCTTATATGAACTGGCTTTCTAGGGGGGGGGGGGGGGGTCAGCGGCCCTCCTGCCCCTGCCCAATTCATGGGTACGCCCATGAATTCGATAAAAATTGACGGATTTGTGTGGATTTTAAAAGTTTAGGATTTGTATCTAAATTTGCATGTACGTGGCTCACGTGGAGTTTGCATGAAGGCGCGTCGTGAAGGATGACAATAATAACAAACGTCATTATGACAGTTGATGTACTTAAAAAGCTAAGTTTAGTAATAATTGATTATTTGAAATTATGATTCAAGTTTAATATTATTTTTAATACAACCAAAATTTTTTAATGATTGACATGTTGCACTTCATTTTCTCGTATGCATTTAAAATTTCGTTTGCGTCTTTAACATAACCAGAACTCTTATTATTTTTAAGCAACGTCTGATACAACGCTATGAAACTAATCCAGGCTCATTTTTCCACTATGCATTTAACTGACTCGCGACGCATAAGTGTTCGAATTTGAGGGCTGACAAGAATCCCTGAAATTAACGACAACTGTTTAATAATAAGTAGGAAAGTAATGGAATGCCAATGAATAAGAATCACATGTTACCACCTGTAACGTTGCAGATTTTATCTGCACATTCTGTAAACAACTTTTCTCTTTTTCGAAGGAGCCTTCCGCATTAAATAAACTTAAACAGGAAGCGCTAGGATAGACCATGTCTATTCACCCATCGTCGACCAGAAGTTTTACGCCTCTGTCAAAAATTAAATATTTATAAGAGTCGCTTATTTACCATTCTGTATTTTTAAGTTTTTAATTACGCTCTGATTCGCTCGGCTTCTTCGTCTGAGGGTTCAAAGAAGGATGCCAGGGCGCAGCCAAGTTTCTGCCATGGGCACAGCCGAGGGTTGTACAACGAGGGAAAAAGGGTGGATGTGATTCCCACCCTCTCATGGTGGAACCTGTCTGCCTAGGAGCCGAATTAGGACATCAAGGGACATCTCACGGCACAGCGAGCGAATTACAACATGGATCTCATTATCGATAAATGAGATCCGACAATCAAGGAGAGAGACGGAAGATTTTCGGAAGAGCGTCCGAATTTCTACGAACGTCGCTCCTTCTTCCTGGTTGAGCCTTTGCGGGTAACAGTTGGTTCCGCAACCAAAAGTTTTAATCAGACTTTCTTGCTTAAGTTAGAGTCAGAGAAGACTCCTTTTTTTTAATAATAATTTCATACGAAATTAAATTCTGTGTTGGCCAGAATTGGCCCTATGTCGTCGGATTTGTAACAAATGGGTAAGCGACTCACATTATTAAAATTATAATGATTCGCCATGTGCTCATGGCCACTGGCGGCTCGACCGTCCATATGAAAATTTAGTAATTATTACTTGAATTGTCCGTCCCTAGAATGGCCATATATTTACGAATATCTTGCACAGCCTCAGTTTCGATTTTAGTAATCTTATTATTTTGTGGATTTCTGGTCGGCATAATTTCCTCCTCGAGGACTATATTTTGTAAAATATTGGGACAAGAGTCCCCTTTTTTCTAATAGTTGATGTTTATTGAATAAATTTATATTTATTTTTATTACTTTAACTAGTGTTCTATTTATTTAAAATGAGGGAAAGACTTCAAGGGAAGTTCCTTTCGTTGTTACTTTTCAGCACTGGGCCAGCGTTGGATGCTCGTCGGCTCACGCCCCTCTCCTCCTAACAGAGCTGGCCGGCGGATTTTTAAGTCGAAGGAGGTTTGTTCTAAATAGAAGGACGGCAGTGATTTATTTACTAAATCGCTGGCTGGCGCATCCCGGACGGGATAAAGTTCAGCTATTTTGACTTAAATTTCAAATGATTAATTTGACATAAAATTCCTTTGACTTCCTTTCGTACTTGCTATACTATAACCACTCAAATTACAGTAAATTTTGTCTTTATAAAACTCATCTCAAAACAACATTTATTAATTTACAAAATCAAGTAAAAAAAACAAACAGTTATATACCTATTAGCTTTGCACCACTCAATTTAGGGAACGCAACTTTTTTAAGGTAACGGAATGCTTCGCCTTCGGCTATCAATTTTTTAGAAACTGGTTCGCGTATCCATTCTTCAAATGTAGAGGCAGTAGAATGACATTTCCTGGTCGTACTGGTGAAGGGTTCACAACATTTCTTTAAATAATCTTGAAGAATTTACTTGAAGGCCTTATTTATAACTTATTATTACTTATTATTAAATAGTTGTCGTTAATTTTAAGGATCCTTCTCGGGCCTTAGATTCGGAAACTTAAGCGAGATGAGAAATTTACGAGCAAGGTAAATGCTGCCGTACATTTGAAGAAAGTCACTATCTGCATTTTTTTCGAAAAATGAGTTTTTTATGTCGTTGGATTCGTAATAAAAAAGTAAATTTATCTGTGCAATCCACGATTAAAAATATTAATTAGTTTCAAAGATAATTAGATCCTAATTGGCCTATCTACAGCGATTTTGGTGAAATACATTTGAAGAAAGTCACTATCTGCAGAATGGCGGGCCTATCCAACAGGGAAAAATGTGAAGTGGGTGTCGGCAAGGTATACAAATACATTTTTCTGGGCCTATGTACATAGTACTAAATGTAAATTCGCTAGAAATGACCGAAGGAAGAAAACCTATGTACATAGTGACTTTCTTCGAATGTATTTGAACCCAGTTGAAGTCTAAAATTAGGTCCTATCCAACAAATAAGTATTAACCACACAGTGGTTGTTGGATAGTGACTTTCTTTAAATGTATCTCAGCGCTTTCACGACTCTAGAGCGAGGTCCTATGTACATAGGACCCCGGCCAAATGTATTTCGAGTAATTTTACGCATGCAAAATGGGCCTATCTGCAGTTTTGCATATAAACAATTAAAATTTATAATTTTTTTTTGCACCAATCGACAGATCGAGTCCATTTTACTAAGAAATGATAGTTGTCTTTTCAAAAAGTATTATATATTAAAGGATTCTCATGCAAACGCGTTTCCTTAAATATCTCCGTTCGACTTCAAATGCAGATAGTGACTTTCTTCAAATGTACGGCAGAATGCATAGTGGAAAATCCAGCCTGGAATAGTTTCACATCGTTGTATGAGAAGTTCCTTGGAAATAATAAAAGCCCTGATTAAGTTCAAGTCGTGCACGAACTTTTGAATGCGTACGAGAAAATAAAGTGCAACATGTCAATAAAAATCAATGTCCTTTTCTTACTTCTAGATTTATTTCCGGAAAATCTGGACAAGATAAGTGATGAACAAGGCGAACTGTTACACGCTAAATTACATGGTTAAATGATTATAATGACGATTGCTATTATTGTCACCAATTGCGACGATCCTTCATACAAACTCCACGTGAGCGACGTAAGAGCAAATTAAAAATCCTAAAATTTTAAAATCGACACAACTCTGTCAATTTTTATCAAACAAAAATACCTCATTTGACGTGGCATTTAATTTAGATTCTAAATATTGTATTTGAAGAATCTTTATTATTAAATAATATAGCAAAAACTTTGTCAAAATTAAAGAAATGATGAAAAATCAAAAAATTGCAATTATTTTCAACTACAATCTCGTCAGTTTTCATGTCGGGAAAATGATCATTAGACGGTTAGAAAGGTCTGTTTTTCCTCTTTTTAACTAAATAAAAAAGTTTTAAATTGGTTAAAAATAAGCAAACTTTTGAGTTATAAACAAGTACGGTTTGAAGTACCTGTATATACAAATTTCACGATTGCTCTGCTGTTTGTTGATCAAATTGAGTAATATTTGGTGAAGACATAAAAAAATAGTCCCTCTACACTGAAAAAAATACTGTGATGAGATTATACATTTGAGTATGGTTGACAGGTTATGTAGAAGTTTGACAACTATACGTTCGAATTTCCCATAATGCACCGGTGCGCCACTGTCCATTTTACCTAACCTTACAATATGACTCGCGGTTTCACACAGCCGTATGGCTAAAACACCAATACGTATGGTCAAAAGATTTTTCGGTCGGGAGCTTCGAAACAGAATCGACCTGTTAGGAGATAACAGAACCGAAAACCTTCCGATAGACAAATAAAGTCTTTTAAGGGCCACAGGGATATTTCTTTCTCAGAAGGTGATAAGGTTCTCATCAGAAATTACAAAAAACCTATTAAGCCTACTTGGTCTCCAGATATAATTCAAAGGGTAGGGTCCTAGAAGCAGCGTCCTCGTGCTTGTCCTTTAGGTCGGAGATTCATTGACAAAATTTCTTCAGACCGCTCTGGATCTCCGCCGCAATGTTCCTCTGGACCTTAAGCTTGTCCAGTATGACCTCAAGTTCTGTCTTCATTAACGAGAAGATCTGACTTTCCTCTGAGCGCACCTTCACGGACCCTCTCCCTCAAATTGAGGTCTTTAGTTGTAGCGTGGCTAAATACACTGCCACATCTGCTGACACTCGCTGCGCTTCCACGCCTAGATCTAAGGCCTTCGTCCTTTCTTTACCATGAATGACCTGGAGTTTGACCTTCCTGGCTAGCAGCATTCGATGCCGTCGAAGCTTCTTCACCCCCACCTGGGCGCCTATTGCCTTTTTGGTTTTTATCAGAATTAAAATCATCTAACTGGTTTTCCACGAGATTAGGAGAACCCACAAAGAGCTTCGATATGTAGGCATGGCAATAAATCACTAGGAGGATGTCTGGTATCCTAGGACCACCGCACCGCTTGCGACACCTACGAGTGTGTCACTGACGACGACAGCGCGTCCGCCGCCAAGGCCTGACTTCAACAACCGACGCCTGCACTTTACAGATGCTAAATTGAAGAGCAGGTAGGTTGGGCGACGTTCGCACCATCCCCGGCAGCTTCATTGCGGATTTGGTCACCTGATACCATTCATCCATGGGCACGGTGTAAGAACCTTAAATTGGGTCGATGTCGTTGGTTAGACCCGACAGACAACCGGTCCATCGGGCGCCAACCTTAGATCGAGACTACTTCACACAAATTTGGGATCCCAAGCAGGCAGGAGTGTCCTATTCCTCCGAGAATCAATGGCGTCCACCGATGACAAGGATTGTTAGCACCCCATTCTGAAATCCGAATTAACATCATCCTCACAGTTAGCTAGTGCAACAAGTACAAGAACAGCAATTACCCAAATTAACGGGGTCCCGTTCGTTCCTCAGTGTCCAAACTCGCCAGACAACGGGAGTCAATGAGTTCTGGGAAGATCCGAACAACTCGTCTACACTGCAAAAACAAATGCAAACAAATGTCTCAACAATATGTCTCATTTTTAGACATATTGTCTTAGTAATTTTTACAGTGTAGTGATGACGACCGAAGGACAAGCGCCTGGCGGGTCCCGCCCCCTCTCCACGACAAGGTGACACCACGAGGGGGAAGTGACCATCGTTTTATTTTAAAGTTACAATGTTTTTTATTTTATATTAACCTTTCTTGTATTTAGTTACCAGTTTTTATGTGAAAATTATTCAAATAAATTTTCCATGATATTCTTGCACCTGAGCTAATAGTCGTTACTATTAAATCTTTTCCTCATTTTATTAATATACATATATTAAATCTAATTTTCATTTACAAAGAAATAATACTGTTATTGAATATTCTGTAATATATTTCAGCATTTTAATTTAAATAAGTTTAGCCAATAAGTTTACTAAAAACAAAATTTCTGTATTGTTCTCTAAAAAATTATTTCTTTTCTGACGTAAAAGGTATCTAATAAATAGTGATTTTAAAGAAATTATATTATAAGCTGATAAGCATACAATTGAAGTTTATTACGCACACGTTTAATTTTTGTGAACCAAATATGGAGATATTGTAAGCAAATAGAATTTGCGATTACGAAATGTTCAAATATAATCAATCTTATTGTATCTATTTATTATTGAAAGATTGCATTATAAATCTTATTTATAATATTCCGAAACCAGTAATATAAAAGTGTGAATTTGTGTTTAAATAGCACTTTCTTTCAGTTAAGATTCTAGGATATCAAAATGTATAGAACAATATCATTTTTCTTTTTGTTCTGCATTTTTCTGTTTTTAATCGATGAATCTCAGTCATGCCTTACGACCGCGAAGCAGTGTGAAACAGACTCTGACTGTTGTTCCAAAAAGTGTACTGGGGTTTTAACCTATTGGAAGACTCTACGATGTGAGTATATTATATTCATACTTTAATATTCAATTATTTCTTTATTCTCACAATTAATGAAAAAATGATTTGCAGTAAGTTATTTCTAGCTGTCCTATATTTCATTTTTAATAATTGAAAATTTTTTTTGTTTTTTTTTGTTTTCCTTAATAGATTAAAATTACATTTTGTACATTATGTAGGTGTAGAGATAAATTCACATCAAGTCCATGTTTAGAAAATATACTTATTTAATCGTTTCGACTTTAATTTCAATCCTTTTTGGAATCAATTGTTTAAACAATTAAAAAAGTTGATATACAAATACATTATTATTATATTTAAACTGATGTCAGTTTCTAATCTGTAATTATTTCTTTTTAATAGTTATGTGTTTTCCCTAAACAAAACAAGATGAAGCAGAAACTTTTCTACAGAACTCGAAACAGCAACAATAATTTAAAAATAAAGTGAGACGATTAAAAATGTAACGGAAATAATGTCCGAAATAATGATTTATTCATTAGTATAATCACTATTGATTAAGGATTAATAAATTTGTTCAGAACCTTATAAACAACCTAAACTCAAAAAGATATAATTGATTTTGTCAAATTCATCTTTGTTAACTTATTATAAATGATTGATATTTAAATATATGTTATTATTTAAAATGAAGTGTTTCCCTGTTTTTTCATGATTTAATGAATTCTCTGCATTTTCCTGGATCTACCGGGTCGCCAATTTACCGGATATGTGCAAAGCTAAAAAAAATTTTTGAAAATTTAAATTACACATGTATGTGTGATTGTCCAAAGAAAACGTGTCTTAGCTCTCAAACGTCAACTTTACAGGTTACGCTTCTTGCTTAATAACACAAAAAGTTTTTTAAAACAACAATTTTTGTACATTTGGAAATGAAGGAGCAAATGAAAATAAGTCGGTTGGCATTAAAATATCAAAATACACATATTAAATTCAAAAATATATGTTTTCTTCATTACCTTACATATTGAAAATGCATGGTAAAATTAAGTAAAAGTTTTGAGTATTATATAAAAATAAAAACATTTAACTAATAATTTTAAAACTTAAGGTAGATTTATAATAATATTAGGCTTATTCATTTTAAAATATAATCATAAGAAGTTTAATTTTGTATTAATTCATTATACACTTTTGTTTTGTTATGTATTTTTTTTTTTTTTTTTTTTTTAATTAACCAGTATCAATTTCGCAAGTAATTTAAATATATGATACAAATGTTTATTCTTTTATTTCTAATTTTTCTTTCAATTCCTTTATCAGTTTTTCATACAACTCTTTTTGATCATCGTTACCCTTCGCATTAACTTCTGTCGATGCACAGAGGCAAAAATCATATATAGCTCTGAAAACGAAATCAGAAATCATTCTATAAACATTAAAATATGCAGAAATTTTATGATTAAGGGAATTGAATTAATCATTCTAAAATAGAATTTTTTTTAAATTTTAATTAAAACTTATTTTTTAAAAGTACCTTGATACTGTATGAGAAATTGTTAATCCCTTATAAACGAATTCATCAAAGTTTTGTAATTCCTTAAACCTACAATTTTTTTTTAAATTTAATATTTTATTCACTTTCTTTAAGTAGTGCATTTTAAAGATTATTAATGTGTTCTATCTTTATTGAAATTAGCCAAAACTGTAATAGAAAGCAAGAATTCCCAGTCGGAAAAGTTCTATAGAATCCTTAGGGAACTATTCTATAGAATTTCTATATTATAATTTTATAGAATTTCTACATTAATTCTACAAAATATTCTTTAGAACATTCTGTAAAAAAAAATTGCTTGACATTTTACAAACCTTACATTTTTTCTATAGAATGTTCTGTACAATATTCTATAAAATTCATGTAGAAATTCTGTAGAATCTTTCCACAAAGATTATATAGAATTTTTTTTACTAGAAACTGAATTTTTTCTTTTTGCTTTAAGATAAGCAAATATTATCTTAATATTAGATTTTTG
Source organism: Ganaspis brasiliensis (assembly GCA_037103525.1). NCBI lineage: Eukaryota > Metazoa > Arthropoda > Insecta > Hymenoptera > Figitidae > Ganaspis > Ganaspis brasiliensis. Next base: position 877,631 of record JAZKLR010000045.1, on the reverse strand, counting down.
TAAATTTACTAATTCTAGCAATAGCACAAAATTGCTCATGACTTTTGTTAACAAATTGTTTAATATCATTGTTAGATAAAGTAATTGGATGATAAACTAATGTATAAAATCAGGCTTTATATCATTTCAGAAGCAGTTAAATAAAACTTCCAACTATTAAAAGGATGTTTTAAATTTTATACTTTATTTTACTTTTCGAAAATTCAATTTAAAATTATTGTGGGTAACTTAAGCATGCATATATAATATTCCTGTTATATGAACTAAGTTTTTCAATTAAATTAATAATCAGCAGGAAACATTTAAGTACAATTTGTATTAATTTTAATAAAAATATAAAAAATAATTATAATTAAACTATACTTACCGGAAAATATTGCAAGGAATAATGATGTTTCAAAAAAAAAATATCCTCAATTTTGTTAATTAATTTTTTTCGCAGCTTTTCTTCTCACCAATGTGGTGAATGCAATAATGGTTCTTTGTTCATAACCAATAAAAAAATAAATATAAAATTTTAGTATGAAATTTTTTTAGAGAAAAAAAAAAGATATTTTTGAAAGGTGTAAACACTTTTAATAACCAGAGCGCCATTTATCAGAAGAAATGTTATCAACTTTCTGAGGTTCGTCATTTTATATTATTTTTTCTTTACTATGATATTGTTCTACAACTACAAAATTTTCGAGGAAAAGAATTTAGTAATTTAGTAATTAAATTATAATTCGTTACATTATTTTCTAAATAATATTTATTCCCGAACTTTGAATAATAGAACGGAAACCTCGTTTTGATAAGTGTTTGTGTCTCAAATTCTAAATTTTAAAAAAGTTTTTAAAGTTAATAAAATAAATATTAAGTTTTTTATTAATTTTTCGTTTTACTGAGAACATGTTCTTTTTATAAATATTTTATTACAATTATAGAAAATATTTAAAAATAAACATTAGAATTTTAGAAATAAATGTTTCTTAATATTTTTTAAAACTTTTAAAAATTTTTACCTAAATAGCAATGTGAGAAAATAACTTTAGGGAATGAGCATAACTCAAGCCTAATTTCTAATTTGTTTTTTTAGATTCATATAATTTCATATTATTTGTCGAGTAAATAGAACCGCACTTGTGTAACACGCATAAAACAACTGTACACGTGCGTGAAAAAATATAAGTTATTGACCCAATTAAGGTATTAGTCGCGTATCTGACAGCCGAAAATTGATTACTTTCAAGAATATTTTTTATTAATTAAGAATACAATAATTATTTAGTATGTCTATTACTTAGAGTTCCTTAGTATGTTCTCTAAACAATAAGCTTAGTTTCGAGTATTATTTGTTGATATAAATAAGAAATTAAGTAACAATCAACTTTCATTAGTTTTTCTAACACTCTCGCTTGTGAGTTTTTTTAAATGTTGCAGTTTTAGTTAATAATAGCTTACTTTATCAATAAAAGTGTTCTCTACAACTTTACAATTTTTAATTTTTAAAAATGTTTACTTCCCTTGTAACTTTAGTTGAATCAGAGATACCTTCACTATTTCTAATAGAAACATTTTGCATTTTTATACAAATCCATAAGAATTTTTGTTACTTTATCACCCATGCTTAAATTGTATAGCTGCCTCCAAAGAAGTTCATGATTAACCTACGGAAAAGCCCCTCTTAAAAATCGACAAACAAGACAAAAAGTTTTCCCCGCTTAGCAATGAGTTTTAGTTGTATAATAGAATTTAAAGTGATTCAATTAAAATCTTGTAATTAGCCTACAAAACAAAAAATGGAAACTGAAAACTATCGATAGTAAGGTTTGGTATGTACTGACCAATGGGAGACTCGGGAAAGGACATAATTAAAATTTTACATTGAGATACCACAATTAAAATGGAGGAATAGAAATCAGAAATTTAAAATGGTACAAAGTAGTAGGTATCCCGTTGTTATACTTATATTAATGTTTCGCGAGTATGTGTGTATTTTCATACTTTTTGTAGTCGGACATTTTGAATCCGTCTTTTTGAATGTATGATTTCTATGCCTCTATTTTGATTACAGTATCCCAATGTTATACTTATATTAATTTTTAGCGAGTATGAGTGAATTTTCATACTTTTGATACGCCATTTTGGATCCACCATTTTATATTCTGACAATTTTATTTTTAAATGTTTTAATTTCTTTCAAAATTACTTAAACAAAAGAAACCAGAAATAAAAACCAAGAAATAGAGTCTATAAGATTAACCATCTTTTCTATATGGACGATCTTATACTCGATGCATCCAGTAAGGATTCACTTAAAATTTTGGTCTTTGGAGTGGTTGAGTAAAGAGCTATAGGAATGAATTTTGGATTAGATAAATGTAAGGTCTTTGCTTTGATTAAAGGAAAACATGAAACTTTTAAAATTCCGAGGGACTCTAAGAACATTTAACTCATTGCTGGCAACATCATTCATCATCTTGGTGGAGGAGAGACTTACACATTTCATGTAATTAGCCACTCCTTTGCTTCTCTACCCTATCGATACAAAATCATTGGAGAAGCATTGTAAGCTCATTGTTTGAATGAGCTACCAACGCATTGGAGTTTATAGCTATTCAGGTACTGAAGGGTCGCTATTGATATTCATTAAGGATCGTAAATAAAAAAATGTGATTCCAATGTTTTTTGAATGAGCATATGTTCCAAATACTCGTTAAAAGCGCTTTAAAACGGCTTCAGCGATCAGTGGTTTTGCTAATAAGTTTTCCACTGATTCTGTATCAGGGATATACCTTTAAAGCTGTTAAGTGGAATGTGAATAAGTTGTTAATACTTAATAGAGAAACTCGCAAGATGATGTCAATCCATCGTAGTCTTCATCCAAGGTCTTCTGTGCAAAGAATTTACCTTCTACGAGATCGGAGAGGGAAAAGTCTATTTAATTTAGAATGTCTTCATCGAAGAATTGTACTGGCTGCATGATGTTCAGTGATGAATAATATAGATCCTATTTTGCAATTTGTCCTCCATCATGAAATTGCAAATGATGGAGCGTTTTTATATCGTTGCGTCAGAAAGAGATGCAAATGAACATAGTCTCCCATTTGAAACCAATGAATGGAATACGGGTTAGCATCGTTAACAACATTAATGCTTAAGAAGTGTGCCAAGAAAGCAGAACAAGCGCTTCTGTTACAGAAACATAAAGGCAAACTTGTTCAAGGACAATTTTATAATCTCTTAAGTGAAATGGATTGTCTCAAGGCTTGTCCTTTGCTTTCCTTAAATATGCTGATTTGAGATCGGGGACTGAAGGATTTTTATTCGCTTTTTAAGATGAGGTAATTAATAGTGTCGTGTATAGCAGTTGCGTGTTGCATATACCTGTCTACAATACCAACTGTCGTGCATGTAAACAATACCCGGAGACACTTGGTCATATTCTCAGTGCGTGTCCTGCTGCTCTGAGGGTGTCGTATTAACACTTTCGAAACCAGGGTGCAATAGGATAAGAAACCCATCTTGCCGTATGCCCAAGGAGATCAGGAGTCCGTTGTGGAAAATGAACAGTGTAAGATCTACTGAATTTTTTTATCCTACAACTCTTCGTATCAGTACTTCTAAGCTTGATATTGTACTCCAGGATCATAAAAGTTAGATCATTTGTATAATAGAGTATTTAGCCCCCGCTGAGGGCAACATCGTTTAAAAGAAAGATGAGTATCGGATTAAGTATCAAGAGATCCTGTTCGAACTGAGTCAAATGTATCCAGGTTATGAGATCTGAACAATTGTTTTCATACTAGACTGTTTGGGAAAGATTAAAGCTTAATTTGTAAACCAATTGAAGAAGATACCTAATTGTGAACGCCCAGCTGAAGCATTGATATGACGGTTCGTATGCAAAAAGCTGATCTTCTAAACTCACTCAATCTGGTCCGACAGCACTGTTCTTTATAATATAAAACTCCGATGGTAACTCTGAAAAAGCATCTAACAACGTTCCCGACCACCGCGTAAGAACAACAGAGGCAATGGACAGAAAAACCTACAGCACAATCAGCAGAAAAGACCTCGAGCAAAAGAATCGCGCTCTTCTTAACCTTTCAGGACGGAAGGAGCAGAAACAGATAAGAGTAAGAAAAGCAAGAATGGGGGTGGTTGTTTTAGTGAGGTATTACTACAGCACGCGGTCGAGTCTAACACGAACAAGTGCATAAATGCATTTTTTTTCCTAAACTTGTTTTGTAAAAAAAAATTAAACCAATAATAAAATATTTACCATTGATGCTTTTCTTTTATTCGTCAGTATCTTGAAACTAAAAAAAAAACGCTATTTTCAGGAACACCTAATGTAACTTGGGGATACAAAAAAAATTATTTGATCTCAGCATAACAAAAGTTCAAAATATTTTATGGTTAAAGAATAAAGCCTGAAAAAACAAAAAAAATTAATAGAGTTAAAAAAAAATTAAGAAACATTAGTAGATCTCACTAAAAGGCCCAAGCTCGAATTTGTATGTTGAAAGCTCAATCGAGTAGTGTACAAGAAAAAATTCAAGCTGTAAAAAAAGAAACTCTAGAGAAACTTCTGAATAAGGAAACTAATATCAGTGCAAATGAAGCTTCAGCAGTTAAATAAATTTTTACATTTCGTCAAACTACCTATGTAGGTATTCTTTACCAATATTTTAATTGTGTAGAGCTTTTTTCATTTATGATATTAGTATTTCAGGTAACTTTCTAATATAAATTTCCCTTGTGGTTTTGATCCTCAGTTTTTTAATCTTTTGGAAGAACATTTTACACGAAAAACAGAAATACAGCTCCGCGGACTTTTATACTGGATGAAATTAAAATAAAGGAGAATTTGTTATTAGCCAAAACGTCAATGACTTATAAAAATCTTGAAGATTTTGGTGACAATATACCGAAAGATGTTGATAAAGAAATAGCTACTTCTGGCCTTGTATTTATGCTTCAACCTCTTTATGATAATTTCTCCCAGCCCATAGCAGTATTTCCAACTAAAGGACAAACAACTGGTGACATGTTGGCAATATTGGTAATTAAAGCAAATGATTTACTAGAAAAGGCAGGTGCAAAAGTCCATGGAATTATAGTGGATGGTAGAAAACTAAATCGACAGATGTGGAGCGAACTCGGATGTAATGGGAAAAAAAATGCATTTAAAATTTTTGTTGAACACCCTATGAATAATTCCAATGAATGATAGTGCCAACTGTACCCCGAGAGTATTTTTTCCGATGCACCACATTTGATAAAGACTATTAGAAATCAGTTTGCGAACGTTAAAAAACTGCAAGTAAGAATTTCGTTTTATTTATAAATAACTTACGAAATATATTATAACAATGTTAATTTAAAAGTGTCTCCTAGCTGTATCCCTTGCTGTATCCAAATGAAAATTTTATTGAATGGGAACATTTTGAAATTTTGTATGAAGTTGATTCTATACAGCCAAAAGGAAGAAAATTGTGTCCAAAAATAACTAATGCTTATGTGGCTCTTGAAAATGACAATTTACTAAAAATACGAATATCCCTTTCACTTCTGGTAATTTATTTTCGAGAGGTACAATAAAGTTAACATTTTTATTAAATTTAAAAATTCATTTCAATTTTAATATTTGTCTATGGAATTAAAATTAAATTTTAAAAGCTTTTCAGCAAATCTGCTGCTAGAGATTTGCGTTTTTATAAAGATTATGAAAAGCGATTATCAACATGTGAGCCTACTGCAGAATCTTCCATCGTTTTAAATATGTTTGATAAATTGAACAGAACAACTGTGGCAACAGGTATTTGGTCTGAGAAGCATTCGGCTTAGTACTTGCGAGGCCGACCAGCGTAAGTGCAAAAGTTTGAGAGAGGAAAAAGCCGCCATTTTGGAAGAAATGGAAAATGAATGCTGGCGAATCTAAATGTGCAAAGGAACGTTGCTGCAGAGATTCAAGCTGGCTCGAAGAAATTCGGCCACTGCATCCCTGCATTGAAGAGCAATCATAAGCAGGCCGACGATGCCGATTATTATCTTGAAAGAGGTCTCGAGCAGATAGAGAAAGGTCGGTTAGACTGAAAAAAAGTTCGGAAAAGAAAGTTCCAGGCCATAGCGTTGAGAGCCCTTGCCTTGTAATGCAAAAGGAAAAGGGAGGACGGAGGAGAGTTATTTCTAAAATCGAAGCCGAAAAAGCCGTCGGTGAACTTACCCAATAAAGTTAAGACTCCGAAGAAAAGCTGGATGAAGGAGGTGGCCCAGGTGTTACCTACCAAAATTGCAGTGGAGGCGATTAAGCCCCCCTTAAAAACCGACGCTAGGTGCAGATCGGCCAAGGTCAAGCGTACGCTTCTGTCCTTGGCAAGCTAAGAAAATACGTTGACCCTGGCGCATGCGAGACAACGGTGATAAGCGCAATGCCTACAAAAGAGGGAAACCTGCTCCTACGTTTAGGATCAGGTTCAGACGAAAGTTCCGAAGGCGTTACAGGACTGGGTACCATCAGGGCGCCGGACGATCATAGGATAACTCTGGAAATTCAAGACCTTGACGGTCTCACAGAAAAGGAAGAGGTTGTTGCTGTTCTCGAGGACATTCTACAAACTCCTCGGACGAGCTAAGATGGGTTTTTTAAGCTGCCACATCAGGAGGAGGTTGATGGTCACCAGGTGCCTGGGCTATGGCCCCAGAAAGGCTGAGTGCAAGGGAGTGGATAGATCCTCTGCATGTTATAAGTGCGGAGAATCTGGCCATACTCTAACAGTATGCCAGAAAAAAGCATCTTGTTTCTTGTGCATGGGCGAACCCAGAACAAGAGCGGATATGGCCAATGTGTCAGGATGAGGGAAATGCGCCTGTTTAATGAGAGTCCTGGAACAGACGAAGAAAGAAGAGGCTATTAGGTGCTCTCGGAACAGGGTCACCTAGGTGGTACAAAAAGGAGACGTGGATAGAGGAAGTTCAAGGAAGTCTTGAAGCGTCCTAAAGGTAATGACGGTTAGAAAGGTAAACAGACTGATCAGTTAGCGTAAGACTAACTTTTAAATTTTTGATTGAATCCATGCAGTTCTATTAAGTCTACGGGACTTATGTTGAATGAATAATGCAATATATCCCTTTATAAGTTTATTATAACAGTGTAATTTATAGGGATACAAAAAAATAGTTTACATTTGACAGATTTAAGATAAAACGTGAATTTAATATTGAATGATCCAAAAATAATATGTTTAATCAAACTTAAGATGAGAATAAATGCTAGTTCTTACAAATACTGCTTGTGTTGTAGCATCGTTGTTAGTGATTATTTAACAATTTTTTTTAGCCAGTACTGGGCTAAAGCACAACGCGACGTTCCGCTCTTGCTCATATCTCATATTACAGCTCTCCCTTTTACATTAATATTATAATTCTTTATTACCCTGTATTTATAAATAATTAATCAAAAAACATGCAATTCATTATAAATTAGTTGTATTTATTATAATTATTAATTACAAAATAGTATTATTGTAATAAGATTATTATTTTATAAAATTGATAAAAATTAATTATAATCTATTATTAATAACTTTAAGTCCCGTTATAGCAACTTTGAATTTTAGGAGGGCTCCAGTTAAACAAATCTATAAGTTACCAAATTTAATTATTTATTTAACAAATTTTTAAGATAAATGCTTTTAATCACATGAAACTAATTTTCCGGGAATAGGAGAAAAACCTCTAAATTTTACACATTAATCCTAATCCCGAGCGAGAAAGAGTACTATTAAATATTCGACTTTAAGTTATTCCCGGGATCCTAACCTCAAAATGTCAAATTTATTACACAAAGAAAATTTACTCTACATGGTCACTAATGAAAAGCCAAAAAGACTCACCTCTTTTCCGGAATTGCCGAAAGGGCTTTTGCCACTTTTAAATAATCTAATCTTTTAATATACGTAAAAAAAACTTTTAATATTAAGACACTCAATTTCATGTCGAGCTGAGGGAAACTTCGAAACAAGAGTGAGGAAGAACCGCCAGTATTTCTTGACTTCGATTCTTTCAGCCAATCACATAATTTCAGCTTCAGTCACGTGACCGTACGTCAGCCGAGTCGAAAAACCATTGAAGAGACTAGTTGTTGAGGAGCCCCGGCAGCTGCCATTCCGTGCACCGGAATAATACATTTTAACTTGGGAAGAGATGCTCAAAATAACAAATTCTCATAAGAAAAACCATCTCTCCCAAATCCTGAGGTTAGAGTCAACAAATGGTACTAAACAACAAAAAATCCAAAATTCCAGAAGCATTGTGGCACTCTGAATACTAGGCACCCACTGTCGATCCAGGTGCTCCAAAAGCTGTCTCCCTCTGGCGATTGGCGCGAAGTTTAATTTAAAATACTGACCAAATATTCCCTCTTGTCCATTAAATAATTTAGTCGCTCATAAAACAAAGAAATAAATAAAGTATATTAATAAAACAATAAGTCAATAATTTCAGTGCTCTTTCCCAGGTATTTTTGACCCTTGTTCTAAAGTAAAAATCTTGCCGTTAAAGGCGAATCTTGGGACGTGATAAATACCACGTCACATTATTAATATAAATAACTTTTTTTTTATTTCTTATAACTTACACATCATCAATGTATTCTGAATAAAAGTTATTAGTTGACTTAAGTCAAGTCTGCACCATCTCGCGGCCGGAAAAATCTGTGCCACATTAATTTAGGCATTTTCTATGAGGCAGGTTACACTATCTAACTTATGATACGCTACTTTCACAAAAGCACCTTATGATAAGCAAGCTCATATTACTGCGACTGCGCATTACTTCATCGTCATGACAACTAACCACTGCGCAGAAGCCAACATAGGGAAAGAGAGTATCATAAGGTGAATTTTCGAAAGTAGTGTATCTTACGGTAGATGGTGTAACCAGCCTCCATGAAAGTACCATACCCCTGAGCTAAAGTGTATGCGCGCATGTACCTATGCTTTGCTGATTGCGCAAAAGCGAACTACATGTTCACTGTTTCTTCAATGGACGTCGCTGATTCTCAGTGTAAATTTAAATTACTGCCCAATCCGCGAAAATTTCATTGATTCAGATTTTAAGAGATGCCGGTAGTAAATTTTTAACAGTAAATTTTCATTTTGGCTTGTGAAATTGAGTTTACTGTTTAAATCATTAATACAATTTGATTTAGAGTTTAAGCTGTGTCTGTATCGTTTAGAACGGAGATGCCAACAATGTGTGCATGACGTTTGATGAGACGAGTGCAAGGCACAGCTTTCGGTTCAGCTCTTATGCGAATTAATGCTCACGAAATCGGATTATGCTGTGACCTGAATGCAAGTTTGTCTACTAATTCTCCTGTTTAGTTATCTACCAAATTACCTTTACCTATTTATTTAAACTGAAAATCACTCTAAGGTCGGAAAATACAATTTTCAAGTATCTTGACGCTGGTTTTAATTTAAAATATCGAAAAAAATTTATTTTGTAATATATTGAAATATATTTCTACACAATAAACATAAAAAGTTCTGTGGTTCATGATAAAGACCTCATTCTATTTAATGAGTTTTCAAGTTTCACTGGAATATTATGATAATTTTAGTATAAATTGTTATAGATAGTTTTCAATGTAGAACACGGTTTGCTTAAAACTGATGTTATTTAACTCTAACAAATAGTATTATTATCTTCTGTGAGTATTCATGGACGGAACAATATCATATTTAATGAGGAAATTTACACATAAGTTAGGATGCTCTAATATCCCCATATTGCACATATATATTGAAATCTCTTATTTGTAACTGTCAATTAAATAATCTCAAGTTAAAACAATAAGCGTGATTTGAGTACAAAAACAATATTTCTGAATGGAATAAATTTTTTAAAAATTAATTAAGCAAAGCGTAACAAAATACTCTTTCTGAGTAAATCTCATTATCTCTACTTTCATAGAAATTATCTGAACTAAAATGTGAACTTTATCTTTTTCTTTGAAAGATTCAATTAAGAAACATTTCTAATTACAGGAACCTGAACATATAACAGCTCGTTGTCTCGAACTCGGTGAATTCTTCGTTAACAACTTTTCTCAAGATTTATTAATTATTAGAAAATCTCATTTATTATATTACTTGACGAAGAAAAATGAAAAAAGATTTTTCAAAAAGTAACAAAAGAGAAAAGGTGTTTATCACTTTACATGTATCAAGAACTGGATTAACTTAAAAAGAACAAAGACGAGAGAATAATGGAAAATGAAAAAGATATGAAAAATAAGTTAAAATGTGGGGATGTGGAAAGAAGGATAGGGAAAGAGAGAGAAACAAGAGAAGAAAAAAGAAATGAGAATAGATTTTAATGAATGTGTGCAAGTGCCTATGATATCCCTTGCATTCATATGTTCTGTAAGGACTCTTTAGAGAAGAGTTCTGCAGAAGTGGATCATTTTATCCGCCGACGAACAGGACGATTCCAATAATTACCGAGTCGAAAATATCAGTGGTAAACTCTCGACCCTTTAATAGAGTCCGAAGTACAAAGCATATTGGTTTTTCAGTAGATAAGCTTCATAAAATTGAACATACCTATATATGATCTATAAATCGTAAAACGCTCCAATAAATCGCACATATATTTTTTCTATAAATAATAATTAAAGATTGGAAACAATGATCATTAAAAGAGTTAAAAGAATTATTTGACATTGTAGGTAAACTTTTTGTAGCAGATGGTTATTATATTGTCAACCATGTTAAATGTGGGTCGCGACTAAACAATTCTAAAGGAAGAAAATTTTGTAATTGTTTACAAATTTTTTTTAAATTTACCATTTTATAAGTAATAAGTTTCTAAAACGTTCTACGTCTGATTATTTAACGTTCTTAAAACATCATTTGACATTTACTGGACATCCAGCAATGTACTTCAAAATGTGAAATTTTTCAAAGTTCGTCATAAAAAAACTATTATAGAATAAATTTGGTATAAAATTCATAATTTTTTTTTGTTGAAAATTTATAAGTTAAATGTTTGAAAGAAATTTCTAAGTCATTTTTTAAACAAATTTGTAATTTATAGTAAAGGCATTTAAAATGTTTTATTCGGACTTTAAGGCTAAGGGTCTCAAGTTCAAATTCTGGCGAGGGTAAATATTTTTATTTGTAAATTTAATAAGAATTTAACTTTAACATAAGATTTTGGTTAGCAAAATTTCTAGTGGAAGGTTTTTTCAAATCATATTGATTTTGGTACCTGATTTATTGACTATTCATTTTTATAGACTGTAGACGAATGTAAATTAAAGTGAAACTAAATAAAAAAAAAGTTCAACTCTCTATCTTATTTTTTTACCAAGTTCTCGTGACTTTATTTGAGTTGTATTTTTTTTATTCTCTCCGGTGGTCGTTGGTCGAACCGAAAAGTTCCGACGATAGTGTATTTTGCATTCACGAATAAAAGTGTTTTATTATCAGTGGCGTAGCTACGTGTGGGCAAAGTGGGTGACTGCCCAATAGGGTGGTCCAAAACAAAATTTTTTTTTTTAATGCTCTCACCCCCTAGGATTGTTCTATATAAAAAAACACCCCTAATTTTTTTTTATTTTTTTTTATTTAGATGGGGCTAAAAGCGCTCAAAGTTTCCCATGCAAAATCCCAATGGGAAATTTCTGTACTGCGCCAGTATTGACAAATGTCGTAGTACGGGGTCCGTACTGGCATGCCCGCACTGGTCACCCGTACAGGACCAATACTGGGCCCGCACTGTTAATAAAATATAATAGATTTGTTGATAATTAAGGTCATTTTATGAGGATTAAAATATATTTCAAGATTTCTTTGAGAAAATAAGTATTTACACCCCTAATGCTTAAACACATGCGCACTAGTGTTCTAGCGCACGAATCGATGCGCAGTAATGTTCTTATGCTCAAATACATGCGCACTAGTGTTCTAGCACACGAATACATGCGTAGTAGTGTTCTAATGCTGAAGTACATGCGCACTAGTGTTTTAATGCTTAAATAAATGCGCACTAGTGTTCTAGTGCACAAATACATGCGCAGTAGTGTTTTAATGATTAAATGTATGCACACTAGTGTTCTAGTTCACAAATAGAAGCGCAGTAGTGTCCTAATGCTTAAAAACATGCTCACTAGTGTTCTAGTGCACAAATACATGCGCAGTAGTGTTGTAGCGCACAAAAACATGCGCACTATTGTTCAGCTCACACATATATGCGCAGTAGTGATCTGAGCATTATATTCATTCGCACTAGTGTTCCAGCGTACAAATATATGCACAGTAAAATTGTAATGCACAAACTATGCGCAGTAGTGTTTTGCGCATTACATAAATGCGCAGTGCTGTTCTAAGCATCAAATAAATGCGCAGTAGTGTTCTAGGCCACAAATACTTGCGCAATAGTGTTCTAGTGCACAAATACATGCGCAGTAGTGTTTTAATGATTAAATGTATGCGCATTAGTGTTCTAGTTCACAAATAGAAGCGCAGTAGTGTCCTAATGCTTAAAAACATGCTCACTAGTGTTCTAGTGCACAAATACATGCGCAGTAGTGTTGTAGCGCACAAAAACATGCGCACTATTGTTCAGCTCACACATATATGCGCAGTAGTGATCTGAGCATTATATTCATTCGCACTAGTGTTCCAGCGTACAAATATATGCACAGTAAAATTGTAATGGACAAACTATGCGCAGTAGTGTTTTGCGCATTACATAAATGCGCAGTGCTGTTCTAAGCATCAAATAAATGCGCAGTAGTGTTCTAGGCCACAAATACTTGCGCAATAGTGTTCTAGTGCACAAATACATGCGCAGTAGTGTTGTAGCGCACAAAAACATGCGCACTATTGTTCAGCTCACACATATATGCGCAGTAGTGATCTGAGCATTATATTCATTCGCACTAGTGTTCCAGCGTACAAATATATGCACAGTAAAATTGTAATGGACAAACTATGCGCAGTAGTGTTTTGCGCATTACATAAATGCGCAGTGCTGTTCTAAGCATCAAATAAATGCGCAGTAGTGTTCTAGGCCACAAATACTTGCGCAATAGTGTTCTAGTGCACAAATACATGCGCACTAGTGTTCTAGCACACAAATACATGCGCAGTAGTGTTCTAGCGCACAAATATATGCGCAGTAGTAATGTGAGCATCAAATACATGCGCATTAGTCTTGAAATCATCTATAATAAACGCAACAGGGTTTTAAACACTAAATACATGCGCAGTAGTGTTCGAGATAACAAATAATGCACAGTAGATTTCTAATCAACAGAAATATTTACAGTAGTATTCTAAGCACTAAATGCATGCTCAGTAGTGTCTTAATCAACATAAATATGTGCAGTGATATAAGAAGCAGTAATTTCAGACGCACTATTATTCTATTGAAGAAAATGCACATTATTTTACTATTTAACAAATAACTTTTCGAATATATATGTGTCTCTGTCTAAGAAAAAAAATCTAGATTAAACTAATAATAATATAAAATTTGGGATATACTTCCGAATAGAGCGTACATCCGATTTTGATAAAACTGAGTATACTTACGTATTTCGATACGCTGATTCCGAAAATAATAGTGAAAATTGGCGCAAATTCGATTATCATGGTGAAAACCATAAGAAACCTTGAAAATATGAGTTTTTTACATATAATTCTTTAAATATTAGAAATATCGAAAAATGTTTTGTACAAAAGTTGTAGGTCTCGTTAAAATACATATTTTATGTACATAACAGTTTTTTCTAAACCTGATTAATTTACGAGAAAAACGCAAAAAACCAGAATTCCCCATAGAAGTGACCAAATTTTTTCGAAATGTGCATAGTTTTCAAGAAAAATGCAAAAAACTAGAAATCACCATAAATACGTTATTTATAACGTAATTTACCTATTTTTATGTAATCTTTTAAGTTGGCTTGTTATTATATATATTATGCTACTCCCTAACCCCCCATGTCTTGAACAGTCTAGGGGGGGGGGGTTGGGGTGCCATACTGAAAGTGGAATGTAGACAGCGGTGGGAAAACCTATAGTTGTGTTGGTTTTTAAAGTATTCATTATAAAAATGATCAAGTTTACAATTTTTTAAATATGATTTTCGTAATTACTGCATGGACATTAAGTAAATTACGTAATTTTACGTTATTACATAAGTGTACGTAATGTTACGTAGTAAACGTAATGTTACGTAATGTAATAACGTAATTACGACTGTAGATAATTTAATATTGATATAGCGTGGGAATTTGGTCACATTTATGGTGATTTATGTTTTTTGCAATTATTTCCTAAACTAATTTGTTTTAGTAAATAATGCATTAAACATAAAATGTGTATTTTAATGAGATCTACATCTTTTATATAAATTTGTTTTTTATACACTACCGTCGGAAATTGTTGGTCCGATCGATTGGAGCGGATCGAAAAAATACAACTCAAATAAAATCACGATATCTTGGTTAAAAATTAAGATAGAAACTTGACGTTTAAAAATTTGGAAAGCTTATTAAATTCTGCCTTAGAATATCTATTAGTTAAAATTTTTTTAAATTCCAAAGTGATTATATTAGTTGATGTGTTAGAAAAAAAAATTCTCGAAGTTTTCAATTATCGTTCCATATGTTCAGTTCGTTGCCTGATGTAGAAAAATTGACTAAAAAAATTGAAATTTATATTGTTCTCTTCGTTGATTTGACAGCTTTAATTTGAGCTTAGAGAACTTGAAAAATATTGAGTGGTTCACGAGATATGACTAAAAATGTCCGAGCATATTTTTCACAAAAACCTTCATTTTTAGGCAAAAACCACGGTTTTGATTGATTTTTGAGAAAAACATGCGCGGACATATTTAGTCATATCTCGTGAACCATTCAATATTTTTTAAGTTCCCTTAGCTCAAATTAAAGCCGGCAATTCAACGAAGAGAACAGTGTAAATTTTAATTTTTTTATTCAATTTTTCTACATCAGGCAACGAACTGAACATATGGAACGATAATTGAAAAATTCGAAATTTTCTTTTTCTAACACATCAAGTAATATAATCACTTTGGAATTTTAAAAAATGTTAAATAATAGGTATTCTAAGGTAGAATTTAATAAGCTTTCCAAATTTTTAAACGTCAAGTTTCTATCTTAATTTTTAACCAAGATATCGTGATTTTATTTGAGTTGTATTTTTTCGATCCGCTCCAATCGATCGGACCAACAATTTCCGACGGTAGTGTATTTGCAATATTTAAAGAGATAAATGCAAAAAACCAAAATTTTCATGATTCTTTATACATCTTTTTTACCATGAAAATCAATTTGCGCCAATTTTCACTATGATTTTCGTAATCAGCGCATCGAAATACGTAAGTATACCAAGTTTCATCAAAATCGGAGGTACGCTCTATTCGGAAGTACACACAAAATTTGTCCACTGAATTTGAATTACTACCTTGGAATACTGAATAGCACATATTTAACGCTAAGAACACTACTGTGGATGGATTTGTGCTCTAGAACACTAGTGTGCATGTTTTTTAGCATTAGGACACTACTCTGCATGTATTTGTACACTAGAACGCTACTGTGCATGTATTTGTGCACTAGAACACTACTGCGCATGTATTTGTGACCTAGAACACTCGTGCGCATGTATTTGTACATAAGAACACCACTGCGCATGTATTTGTGCGCTTGAACACTAGTGCGCATGCTTTTGAGCATTAGGACACTACTACGCATGTATTTGTGCACTAGAACACTAGTGCGCATGTATTTGAGTATTATAACACTACTGCGCATGTTTTTAATCATTAGGATAATACTGCGCATGTATTTGTGGACTAGAATACTAGTGCGCATACATTTAATCATTAAGACACTACTGCGCATGCATTTGTTCACTGGAACACTAGTACGCATGTATTTGAGTATTAGAACACTACTACGCATGTATTTGAGTATTATAACACTACTGCGCATGTTTTTAAGCATTAGGACACTACTGCGCATGTTTTTAAGCATTAGGATACTACTGCGCATGTATTTGAGTATTAGAACACTACTACGCATGTATTTGAGTATTATGACACTACTGCGCATGTTTTTAAGCATTAGGACACTACTGCGCATGTTTTTAAGCATTAGGATACTACTGCGCGTGTATTTGTGGTCTAGAACACTAGTGCGCATACATTTAATTATTAAGACACTACTGCGCATGTTTTTGAGTATTAGAACACTACGGCACATGTATTTGAGTATTAGAACGCTACTGCGCATGTATTTGAGCGCTTGAACACTAGTGCGCATGTACTTTATCATTGGGACACTACTGCGCATGTATTTATGTATAAAATACTACTTGCGCTTGATATAATGACGATTGAATGACGATATTATCTGTGTTCGAACTAATGTACTTGCTTGTCAGTGCAGAAGAGCAGTATATGCCAGACATATCCCAGTACGGGCACCGTACTGACTGCCAGTACCGGGCCCGTACTGCCCGTACTGGGCCCGTACTACGCCGTATGTAAATTTCCCATTGGGATGCATGGGAAAAAAAGGCTTTTTTGTAGAAATGGTCTAGAATCGTTGAAAATCAATATTTTTCATTCGTCCAACTCTATTTCTCTTCAGAAGACTTCAAAAAATAATGCCAAATTATTTATTTGAAGATTTTTAATATTAACTATTTTTTAAAGGGCCCAAAAAAAACCCCATAAATTACAAAATTACAAAAAAATCGTTAAAAAATATTTTTTACTATTTTTATGCAAGTTTTTTCCTAGATTCTGAATAAATAACATAAATATTGATTTTTATTCATCATTCCATGTAATTGCTAATTTGTTTAAACAAATTATAATTGTTTATTTACAACTTTTTATCAAATTAAGGTAGAGAGTAGAAACTGTTTTCTAATTTTGCAACTTATCGAGGCCATTGAAGCCAAACACGAACAAAAAAGTTAAAATAATAATTTAAAAAATTGTTTAAACAAATTAAATTGTTTATTATCAACTTTTTGTTAAAAAGAGGTACAGAGATGCAACTTTTTCTCAATTTTGCAACTTTTTGAGGTCCGTCAAGCCATGCTCTAACAACACTGTAAAAACAAGTGTCTTATTTTAAGACATTTTTGTCCTCACTTTTAAGACGTTTTAGGGTGTCTTAATTTTAAACCAATGAGAATGCGTCTTTCAAAATTATTGACCAATGAAATTGCTTGAAATAACCATAAGACGCTTTCTTAATGTCTTGTGTCTTAAAATAAGACACTTAGAAGACAGCAGTTTTTGCAGTGAACAAACTAAAATAAAATTTTTTACTATTGTTTAAATAAATTAATAATTAGTTTTAACCTTTTATATGAATAAAGCAAGAGAATTGCAACTTTTTATAAATTTATCCATTTCTACCTTCAGAAGCTCATTCTATATTCAGTTTTAGTAGCATTTCGACGTTGCTTCCTTTTTTTTTTAGTTTATAATAACCAACCCATGTATTTATCATATTAAAAAAATAAATATTCTAGAATTTGTCTATTGAGGAAATATTAAAATAATTTATATTATTATTATTGTATATTGTAATTTATTCGAGCAAATAAAGAAAATTGAAATTGTCTTACTCAAATTTTTTTTTCTTTTATAGATTTCTCCTAAAATAGTCCGGCAGTAAATAATAATCCGGCATTTGTCCGAAATGAACCGTAATTTGAACAAAATAATCCGAAATCAGTCCGGAGTGATCGGAAATCGATGAAAAAAGTCATATCTAAGAAAAAATGGAAAATTGGCAGAAGTAAAATTCCTTTGCGTAACACATGAAAACTGAAAGAAAATGGTAACAATACTATCAAATAGTTGTTACAGTAATATAATAGTAATGACATGGAACTGGAAGCTTTTTTTGTACACATGCGATTATCACAAAAATAATTTTTTTAAGTAAATTTTTTTTTTTTAATTTTTTCCAAATGTGATTTAGTAATAATGAATCAAACTTGAGATTAAAATTATTAGAAGGCGTTGTAACTAAACACATGACACCTTAATTATAAGTCTACAGATTGCGTTCAAAAATTGGAAAAATTGAGGGACAGATTTTACAGATTTTTTTTACAGATTTTTACAGATTCTAAGTATGAAAAAGGTATTTTGAAGTGTTGTGAAGTATTGTGAAATCTAAATTGTTCATAAATAAAGACAATTTATGCATAAAAATGTCTGAGTTATAATTATGATATTTTCACCAAAAATTATTGAATTAAAGTTAACATTATAAAAAAGGCACATACCACGGAGCTCTAATTTCAGCAGTTATAGTGCAATATAGTAGAAGTTATAATATATATGGGTGATTCTCCACGAAACCGACAATTCCAGGTCCCTTGCGTTTTTTAAAAAACAAATTGCACATATGGTAATGAATCCAACGTAAAAAAGTAACTCTAGTGATCACAAACAAACGCCTGTAGCCACTTTTATTTATAAGATTAAATTTTTTTTTAAATGCAAATTTAAAGGCCAAATCGTCATGGTGAAGCCTGTCCCCAGGGTCAGTTACGACACAAAAATAAATATTTTTAGTAAACTTTAATAATAAAACTAATTAATAGTTATATTTTTTTATTGTCTAAGTGTGTAAAATTCAGAAAAAAATTGGTTGTTAAAAAAATAATTATTTTTTTTATTTTTTTCTAGATGTTATTACTTGTCCCCAGTTTTGTGCGTCATGGTGAAGCCTTTTTAAAAAATTGAAATATTTCATAAAAATCAAATCAGAATTTAGTTATACTTTAGTATAAGCAACAATTGACTTCCCTCAAGAGAGTAACTACGATAGAAACAAATTTTATAATTGATTTTTTGCTATTTTTTCGTTTGAAGCGCCAAATTTGTGTAGGGAATCACAGAATCGTCATGGTGAAGCCTTTACATATTTCGCAATAAATCAAAAAAAAAAATTTTTTTTTTCAATTAATGATGTATAGTAGTATTATTTCCGTGAATATAGATGACAGGAATGCGAAACCGATTGAAAATTGCTTATAATTTGTTTAAAAAAACAGTATTCATTAAGCGTCATGGTGAAGCCTCAGCGTCATGGTGAAGCCTTTTGCATCATGGTGAAGCCTTTTGGCTGTCTTTCATTGAATTTGTGGTTTAACAAGTGTACAATTTAAAAAATTTTAGTGAGTGTGTTCAAATAAAATTAAACAAATAAAAGTTACTTAAAGTGTCATAATTTTAATAAAAGTTTAACACTAATTACTTTATAAATTTTCATAAATTACCGTATAAATTTCTATAAATTGCTGGCAACTGATTTCCAAATTTTAAATTATTTGTTAATAAATTACAGTAAATGTTTTTAAAATAATTTATAAAATTACAACATATATTTCTATAAATTTTAACATAATTTCCATAAATTACAACATAAATTTCCATAAATTACGTAATAAATTTCCTGCATTAGTTTTTTGAATCATGAATTTTATTTTGTATTAATATTATAAATTACCTCAAATTTTTATAAATTACAGCATAAATTACCATAAATTTCCATAAACTACTACATAAATTTCCTGCATCAGTTTTTTAAATCCTGAATTTCGTTTTCATTATTATTATAAATAACCTCAATGTTTTCATACATTACCGCATAAATTACTACCATGGATTTATTTATTTGTTTAAAGCGATTTTATCAACAAATTAAGATTTTAAATAAAATATGATCATAACAAAATCTTTCTAATTTTTCTTGTAGAATCGATTGTGATCGATAATTTTAATTAAATGTGACTTTTTTTATTATTTGTTTAAACAAATATTGTTTAACAAATAGAAAATTTAAACGTTAGAATGCAAATGATTTTCATTTAACTTTCCTATAAATTCAACTATCAATTCTATTATACTGCAACCGATTATGGTACATGGATGCGGTAACAGCTAATTTGTTTAAAAAATACAAAAATTATAAACAATTTGTCCGGCCCATCACAGATATTTCATTTTTGATTATCATACTTAAAAGTTATGTTACGATTTTTATTTTAATTGAACAATTTTTTTTCCAAAATCACAGTAACCAAATTGTCGGTTTCGTGGAGAATCACCCATATATATATATATATATATATATTTATGTATATTTTGTTTTCAGTTACTCTCATATATACCTTAAAAATTCACTAGTACCCTTCAGAATATTTTTTTAAATTATGTGTATTTTTTTAACGCCGCCAAGTAGCCCAGTTACGAGAGAATCGACCATTTATATATCTTTCAACATTTCGATTTTTTTTTTTTTTTAATTATAACAAATTGTTTTGGAATTATTTTAACAGTTTTTTTTTTAAAATATATTTGTTTACATTAATTTTGGTTACTAATTTAATTGTCATTGTTTTAACTCTTCACGATGCTAATCACTGCAGTACTCACAGGAGGTTTTTGATGGGTATGTTATATGGGTGTGAGCGAAATAACACTACAGTGTTATCTAAATTTAAATATATTTTTAAAAATCAAGTTGTGTAAAATAATAAATATTTTTTAATTAACTGCATACAATTTAAAGCGTAAGAAAGTAGTGTTATAAAAACAGGTTGACAACAGTTAAGATTTACAAAGATTATTTCCTACATTCGTTAACAAAATATCCTTATTCTAAAACAGCTTTAAAGCATTTTGGACAGGATCGTGTAGGGTTCATAAAAAAATTCATATTTTATTGTTTGTTTTCTGTAGACAAAACGCGTATAAGTCCTTTAATTGTTTGTAATCTGTTGAAGAAAGAAATAAATAACATAAAGTTTCTAAATTCAAATGCAAAAATGACAATTTTTTACCTGCTCAGAAGTAGAAGCTAAAACAAAGATGCTTCACATAATCTTTGGTTTCCTAAAAGTAATCGTCGAACCTGTCTAAAGTAGCTGTTAATGTTAGCGTCTTTCAAACAATTATGCTCTACACGAAGTACTCGAAGACTTATTAATGATTCCGAAATAGATGTTGGGAAATATTTGAGATTATTGTTACTTAGATTCATTTCGACTAGGTTTACTAAGTTCTTGAACAAGTACTTTGAAATTGATGACAACAAGTTATTACTAACATCCAGAGACCTTAAATTAAACAATCCCTTAAATAAATAGATTTTTAATTTTTGTAATTTATTATTTGATATGTTAAGCGTTCTCAAATTTGTTAAATCTTCAAATAAGAACCATGTTAGTTCTTCTATTTGATTTTTTGACAAATCCAGTGAATTTAAATTTACCAATTCTGTAAACGTAGAGTTTGGTATTGTCTTTATTTTGTTATTCGATAAGTTTATTAATTCCAGGTTAACTAATCCATTAAATATGCTTTCTTCGAATATTAGGTTTTCGTTACCCTTT
Source organism: Ganaspis brasiliensis (assembly GCA_037103525.1). Taxonomy (NCBI): domain Eukaryota; kingdom Metazoa; phylum Arthropoda; class Insecta; order Hymenoptera; family Figitidae; genus Ganaspis; species Ganaspis brasiliensis. Next base: position 856,170 of record JAZKLR010000045.1, on the reverse strand, counting down.
ATAATGAACTTTTTCAAAAGTAGAGCACACGATGGGTTACTGGTGTATCCCTTAAATAAATGTTCTCCTAGGGATACATTTTTGTTGTTAATAATTGAAATTGTTCCTATCTTGCAGGAATAAGCGAATGTGCGTCCCTTTAAAATTACATTAGTGTTGTTATATATATTTAATTCATACGTATTATATAAAATATAAAAGTTGTTATTTGAGAGGATAATATCAGAACTGTCAGTAAAGCTTAAACTTGGACTATTTCCAACTTGTGATAATCTATCAATTTTTGCCAAGATATTGTTATCTTGAATATTGCATTTTGAAAATGTAAACAAATCTAAAATTATGTTTGGATTTCTGATGGAACGAAGATTGTAGTTAAAATTTGAGAAATCCTGATTATCACTGCATTGTAGTAAAAACATGTTGAACATCGGGTCAAATTGAATGTAATAGTTGCCACATGTTACGTTTAAATATTCGAATTCGAGGTTCACGTCTGTGTCTTCATAATTTTTTTCAATAGAACATGTACAATTCGTCAAGTCTGTTGGGCAAGATAATTGTGCCATAACTTGTAAAGTTAAAATTAATACCAGATAACATAGAAAAGCGATGTACATTTTTGTGTTGTTTATGCAGCCGATAATTTCTCAACCTGAAAATACAAAAAGTTTATACATTTATTTAGTAGAAGTTTACTCATGTTTGTATAAAGTTATTGAATCTATGTAATTTACAAATCTTGTTGAATGATTCAAATTGGAAAAAAAATTAGAAAAACTCTGTATTTCAATTTTGGAAAGGGAGATGAATGGAAATTAGGAACCTCCTTAATTCACGAACACACTGCCTAATACTTTTCTTCTGCCTTAATCGAAAAATAAAAATATTTAGTAAACATAAAACGCCGTTTCGACATTCATCCTGCCATCCTCATCAGGGTCTGAACAATAATAAACAAGTTAGTTCTGGCCAGCTACTTAGAAAAAAAATTAAAAATTTTAATTTACCCAAGTAGAAACGAAACATAGAATCCATCTATGGCCCATGTATGAAAGCCATGTTCCATGTATGGGCCATACATGGAAGCCATCGATGGGCCATCCGAGTTTTGTAACATTGCGCCGCACTTTTGCCCGACATTCCAATTTTATACAGATACTCATCCTGGTAGTTTCTTACGTTGTTCTAACGTTTATAATCCATCCTGCGTTGTCCAGGAACTAAGAAAAACATCTTTTACCAAAATATAGAAAATTATGATCAGGGTGTCTGCAGCAGGTACTAAATTAATACCTTCTTCTGGTATTTCTTGTTCAAAATCGAAGAGAAGACAACATTCAAGGGGTACAAGATGACGCCGTCATCCTGATAAATATTTCCAATGATCCAGGTGTGAAATTAACATCTTCTTCTAGAATTTTTTAAAGAAATTAGAATTTTATATCTTGTCTAATGTATTTAAATGGATGTCGTCATCCTGATTCATTATCTTACTGCTCTAGGTGTCAAGTCAACATCTTCTTCAAGGAAATTTTAGGGAAACTAAAATTTTACATCCTTACTTGTATTTTCAAATGGATGTTGTTATCCTAACACACAATTTTATTAATCTAGGTCATAAAAAAATAAGTTCTCCTAGAAATTTTTGCTGAAAAATAAAAAATATAAAGCATCCATTGTGTGCAAAAGGTTGACGCCGTTCTTACAAATGAGTTTAGTGATCTAGGTGTCAAATTAGTATTTTCTCCGAGAAATGTTTTTGGAAACATAAAGTTCATATCTCTTCCGAAGTATTTGTACAGAAGACATCATCCTGGCACTAAAAGTTCAATATTCTAGGTAAAGATTGTTATGAGTGTCCGTTTTTGCTTCTTGGTGCATAGGAGTTAAATATTTTATTTTCGATTAAGGTAAATAAAAGGCTTTTAAATATTTTGCTTGTGTTATCCTTAAAAGAAATAGTTTTAAATAACATGAAGAAAGTAAAATTAATATAACCCTAATGATAGAGATTATTGTAAACATCGAGTTGTCAAATAGGTTAAAGGGTTATGTTAATTTATATTTCTTGTTTCCTAGTTTATACAACAAAATTTGATAAAAATATAGTTAAAATACTATTTTTTTATTTTATTTGGCATTAAATTTATTAAAATTATTTCAGATATATACGTCAAAAAGGATAAAATAAAATTGGAAAAATAATTTCTTCCAGGATTTCTGTAAAATATTAACATTTATAAATGATCAACTATTTTAAAAAGGTAATTTTCACAGTTTATTCTGAAGATCTAAATATGAAATAAATAAGTTCTGCATGAGAATATAAAAAATATTATCGGTATAATGCTGTAACTACAAAATAGGAATGTTCTTCTAAGAAAAGGTATGAATGTTATGTTAACAGGCGCAGATATCTTAAATCAATTTATTGAAATTGATGTAGAACAAAATAAGTAATAGTATTTTAACCGTATTTTTATCAAAATTTGTTGCACATGCTAGAAAAGGGAAAATATAAATTAACTTAACCCTTTAACCTATTTGACAACTCAATGTTTACAAATCTCTATCTTTAGGGTTATATTAATTTTACTTTCTTGATATAATTTTAAATTATAAATTTCAAGGATAACACCAGCAAAAATGTTTAATTGCTTTTATTTATCTTAAACAAAAATAAAAATGTTTAAATCCTGTGCACCAAGAAGCAAAAACGGACACTCATAACAACCTTTACCTAGATTATTGAACTTTTAGTGCTAGGATGATGTCTTCTGCACAAATACTTCGGAAGAGATATGAACTTTATGTTTCCAAAAACATTTCTCGGAGAAAATACTAATTTGACACCTAGATCACTAAATTCATTTGTAAGGACGGCGTCAACCTTTTGCACACAATGGATGCTTTATATTTTTTATTTTTCCGCAAAAATTTCCAGGAGAACTTATTTGTTTATGACCTAGATTAATAAAATTGTGTGTTAGGATAACAACATCCATTTGAAAACACAAGTAAGGACGTAAAATTTTAGTTTCCCTAAAATTTTCTTGAAGAAGATGTTGACTTGACACCTAGAGCAGTAAGATAATGAATCAGGATGACGACATCCATTTAAATACATTAGACAAGATATAAAATTCTAATTTCTTTAAAAAATTCTAGGAGAAGATGTTAATTTCACACCTGGATCATTGGAATTATTTATCAGGATGACGGCGTCATCTTGTACCCCATAAATGTTGTCTTCTCTTTGATTTTGAACAAGAACTACCAGAAGAAGGTGTTAATTTAGTACCTGGTGCAGACACCCTGATCAGAATTTTCTATATTTTGGTAAAAGATGTTTTTCTTAGTTCCTGGACAACGCAGGATGGATTATAAACGTTAGAACAACGTAAGAAACTACCAGGATGAGTATCTCCATAAAATTGGAATGTCGGGCAAAAGTGCGGAGCAATGTTACAAAACTCGGATGGCCCATCGATGGCTTCCATGTATGGGCCCTGTTTGTAAGTATGGAAAAACTGTGGCGATATCTACTTGGGTTGTTGAATTACTTTATTATTATTTGTATGTGTTATTCTATAAGCAACACGACACTGTACACTTCTTACACTATACCGGACAAAATTGAAAGACCACTTAGAAAAATTGGATTAAAAACATGACCGTCTTTAAACGCTTATAACTCTGTTGGAAATAAATGACATAAAACTTTTTATAGACCATTGGAAAGCTTATAAAATTTGCCGTTGAATATTATTATTTTAAAGCTCTCTTCACTAATAAAAACAAAGTTTTTCGCGAAACTTGATTCGGGAAAACTGACGGGAATCCCTAGTACCATGTTTCTACTGAATTAGGACAATTAAAAAAATATATTAATCACCCTATTAAAGCAGAGAATACTTGTTGAACACAGAAAATAATTTATAAGGTGATTTTAATGTTGTGACCTTAGATTTGTATTCAGTGCTACAAATTACGGAAAAATTAAATGTGACCAAATTTTTAGTGAACATATAAATTAATTTTAATTATAACTGTATGTTGGATATTTTATTTTGAAAAAGGCAAATTCAACTGTTTTTTTCAGTAAACGAGTATGCTTTATAAAAATAATAAATAATTAGTTTACTGCTAGTGTAAAAACAAGTTGCAAGACCAGTAAGCTTACTGTTTTAATGCAACCGGCGACAAGAAACGATTACGTTTTAGTTGTGAATATTTCACTCACAATATTAAAAAAAGCAAAAGCAGAAAGACCAAAATGAAATTTATTTTGATTCTCTCTGCTCTCTTCGTTATTTCAGAAGTAAGTGCCCTTAATTAAAATTAATCTTTTTACATTTACTTAAATTTGTTCAACTCTTTTAATTTTAGTAATTTTATTCTTTTTTACTGCTCTCATACTTTTATAAATAATTATATTTAGACAATTCGATGTATATAATTAGTTTATTAAATTTAATACTTTGAAAGAAATTATTAACTTTGTTCCAATATATAATAATGTACTATATTTATATGATAATAGTGTTGTTAATTATTGCTATGACTACTTTTTATTTGTCATGACTCTTCAAATCGGAGTCAAAATTTATTTAAAAATATAATTAAATAAATAAATATTCGAAAACTAATATTAAGTTAATAAATTGATACTAATACTGTATGTATTAGGTGTTCAATATTAAAAATTTGATTTTTTTTTATCATATTCTTCATTGAAATACACATATATATATATATATATGATTGTTAGGTTTTATTAAATTTATTTACTGATAATAGCAGCACTTGAGACGCAGCAGACTTTAAAAATAAGATCGTTATTAGCTTTATTCAAAAGTGTTTAAAAATGTTATACAATTTATTATTAAATTTAATAATTAATATTAATATTTAATTATGTATTTTTAAAATTTCCTGATTTAATTTTTTTTTTTTATAAATATCATTTGTTATTAATTGAAGGGAATTATAGGTATTCTTTTTTTTTTAAAAATGAAGCGCCTTTGCTTTGGTAACCTGAGATTGCCCGGAGAAATATAAAATTTTCGATTCATTTCGATTAATGTCGTGAGACCTCGTACAAACGAACGGGCTAAAAGGGCCAGAAAGGGGAGAGATTTTTGGGGACAGAGTGGGAATTGATAATCTTATAAGTGAAATCGCTTCCGTGTCTCGTTCTTATCAATCGAAATTTTATGGAGAGAAGTTCCTTGCCATATTTCTACGTGTGTCGCCGACACTACAAAGGTAAATTGTGTTTTAAAATAAAAATTCGTGTTTAATTGGAATTTCTCGGTTTTAAAAATTTTATTTGAGTTCGTAAAAATTAATTAAATTCTTGTTTTTCTTCTTTTTGTTATTTTTCAAAGAGTGTGGCGCAAAATTTAAATTGGAATTGAATCCACGTGGTTCACATTAAAGACGGACGGTTGGAACGAGACGCTGAAGTGATTTTCAAATTTTGGATTTAAATTATTGGAGGATCTGGGGCCCTGGTCCTCGCCTAAATCTAATCTGTGCTGTGTGCTGGATTACATTTTCTAAAAAAAAAAAAACCAAAAATAAAAATCTTCACTTACGGATTGGGAGGCTTTGCTGCTTTTAAAGAAAAGTGTTTTTGGCAACGTTTCTGAGTCTCCAACAATCTCCGTCCTCGAACCGGAACTTCGATTGATAAGTTTTTATATATTTTATTGTTCTTGTCTTATTTATTTAACTAAATTCAATTAGAATGTGTCTTGGACATTTTTTTTGTTATATTTGTTGAATGAGTGAATGTGAAATTCGTTTACTTTATTTAAAGATCTGTAAATCTATACATATTTTTTTGTGTTTTCGAAAAGAGGCGCCTCTCTATAATTTATTTTATTTATATGAAAAATTTAATTTTGGACGAAATTTGATAAATAAATTATGTTAAGCGTATTTTGTGTGTGTTAACTTGGAACCGATCTCATTTTATTCACTTTTTTTCATCACTTATTAATATATATCATAAATTCTTTTTATTTAATTTAATTTAATATTATTTTGTATTTAAATGTAATCAATTTCTTTTTGTAAATTTTAAACTCAAAGTAATTTTGTTACATAAAAATGGTGCCCGAACAGGGACTGAATGTGTGCCCGAATGAGTGAAAATATTATATTTAATAATTATTTATTTTACAGTAATTGCTTTATTTATGACGAAAATATTTTGTGACTTATTCTCTTTTATATGTATGTTTTTGTAATTTAATGACACAACCAACGACGTCGAGAAAAACAAGGTCGAAACAGGGCGAATTATTACCGGGTTTAGAAAAGAAAAAAAATACTATTAGAACAAAAATGCCGCAGGAACAACCTGTAATTAATTTAACTGACGATAATAATGAGGGGGGTAATCAAGCTTCGAATGAAGAGTTAATTAACGAGATCTCACGACTTAGACGTTTAAATGACGCACAAAATATTCAAATAGAACAGTTGCAAAATAGTTAAGCTGAAGCCGCGAACAATTCAAGTGATCGATTGGTTAGAGCGTTCGTCGAGGGTTTTAAAAATTTGAATATCGATGCAAGAGTTCCGAAATTTGACGGATCTGAAAATCCCAATCGGTTCATCGAGAAATTGGAGAAATATTACACGGTAAAACAAGTGGCGGAAGCAAATTATATAAGTGTGCTAGACGGAGCTTTCGAAAATCGGGCTCGCTCGTGGTTTGAAACGCAACGTAATTCTCTGACTAATTATCGCGATTTTAAAAATAAATTTTTGGCCGAATTTTATTCAATCCCAATTCGAGTAAAGATAAAATCCAACTGGTTGTCTAGACGATTTGAAGGGGATAAAAATAATCTTCAATCATATTTTTTGAATCAATTAAAAGAAGCTCAATATTTTAGTCTAAAAATCGAAACGTACGAATTACATTTTACAATTATCCAACAAATGCTAATTCGTGTAAGGGAGATATTGTCGACAGTTGATTTTAATAACTTCGATAAGATCTCTCAGGCATTGTCACAATTGGATTTGGCCTTCGGTGAAAAAGTAAATATTCGATCCCGAAATAATACATCGTCCCGTGATATGACTAATGACAGAAATTATAAATTCAAGAGAGACCAACAGTCTCAGGGAAATTATAAAGAGGTACAGAATAACGCGATAAGAGGGGATAGTGCGGCTAGTGTGACGAGTTCTCAAATGCCTTTACAATTTTCTGGTGAGGGGGAAACGAATCGGATTGTACTATCTTCAGGAATAGGTCCTCGAATTCCTCTGCCTGACACTCGCATGCCCCCACCACCGTTGTCTATTAATGCTAGAGAGTTCTCTTTTCCGGAAAATGGTCATTTAAACTGATAGGTGGCGCGATGCGTGGGATAAATGCACCGCGCCCTCAAACATACCAAGATTTTAACGATTTATTTGAAGATATCGATAATAATAATAATCAGAGTCAGAAGTTTTCTAAATTTCCATCATGTCCACGTGTTATTGTTTGTATTCGATCAGTTCCGATTTCAGCCTTGCTAGATACTGGGAGTCAAGTCACCGCGATTTCTGAAGAATTCTTTAATTATTTAAAACAATATCATAAGATAATGGAATTACCGGTTTCAAATGTAGCCTTGATAACAGCGATTGGAAAGAAACCAACTCTTATAAAAAAACAAATTATGTGCGAAATGGAAATCGGTAAATTGAAACTTCAGAATTCATTTTTAGTTGTCCCACATTTGTCGAATTCAATAATTTTTGGTAACGACTGGCTTTTAAATAATGGGGCTATTATTGATTATAAACATCGTAGGTTGACAATTGATGATGTTCTAATTGATTCCTCACTTGTTGCTTTTGGTGAATTTTTGTCTCAAAAGTTAATCTGTGAAGTAAAGGATAATATTAAATATATTCAAATTATTGAGATTATTGAGGTCACTAATCAGTATAATGTCAATGAGGGGGAATATTTATTGTCGAAGAATCATTTTGAGAAAAATTCCGGGTCTTTTGAAAATTCGGACGATTTTAACATCAATTCGTTGTTTAACTCGATAAGTGTGTCGACTTCATTTTCCAATGAAAAATTTTAGTAATCAAAGTAGTTGCATTGTAGAAGACTATAGTAGTGTGATATTTGAAGATGATTTTAATGATATTTATAGTGGTCAATTTTTGAATGAAATCGGGTTTCTGCACTCGGTATCTGGCACTGAAAATAACAATGACTCGTTTCTTAATGACATAAGGGCACTTGGTTCGGAATTGATCGAGGTTAACGATTTTGAACGAAATTATTTTATAAAAAAATTATCGAGTTTCAGGCATTTGTTCACTCTAAAAGTTGTCAGCGCGGATACGCCTCCCTATCAGTTTAAAATTAAGCCTCATCGAACTCTTATTCATAAAACGTATCCTGTTCCCTTAGTTTATCGTGATCTAGTGAGAATTGTAATTCAGGAGATGCTTGATACCGGAATAATCGAAAGATCGGACAGTGCGTACTGTAATCCACTCAGAATCGTAGTAAAAACTGATAACAGTGTTAGAGTGTGTTTAGACGCACGCTACATAAATGAGATTATCGAGTCGGACCACGAGGCACCCCCTCTTATTTCCGAGCTCATGCAAAAATTCTATGGTGTCAATTATATGTCGTCTGTGGATCTTGCATCGGGATACTGGCAAATACCATTGCACGAAAATTGTCGTAAATACACCGCCTTTCTATTTGATCATAAACTTTATCAGTTTCGAAGAATCCCATTTGGTATTAAAACTGCGGGATCCGCGTTTATTCGATCGATTAATGTTGCTCTTGGGAGTAAATTTATAAAGTTTTTAACCACTTATGTTGATGATTTCTTATTTGCTACCCCTGGATCAATTATCTATCACATTGATTGTATGTGTGAAGTTTTTGAGGAATTGGAAAGAAAGAATTTTACGCTTAAACTAAAAAAATCGAAATTTGGTCAAAAGAAAATAGAGTTTCTAGGGTACGAACTGTCGACTAGTGGCATAAAACCTTTAAGTGGAAAATTAGATATCATCCTTAGTTTTCAGTCACCTCAAAGTCAAAAGGAATTACGTCAATTTATCGGTGTATGCACGTATTATCGACAATTTACCGTGCGCCATGCTGAGCTTTTAGATCCGTTTCGAGAGCTTCTTCAAGGAAAGAATTCGTAGAAGTGGACTGAGTTTCATGAAAGTGCATTTAAGAAAATGAAACAAGCTTTTGTTGACACGGTTCAATTGTCCCATTATATACCGGGTGTTCCATATCGCCTTCAAACTGACGCATCTGACGCTGGTATCAGCGGTATCCTTTATTAAATTGATCAGAGTGAGAATCATCGTGTAATTTCACTAGTAAGCCGGTGTTTAAATTGTGCTGAGTTAAATTATACGACGACGGAAAAGGAGTTGCTCGCGATTATCTATTCTATTATAAAACTGAGAGTTTATTTGCTCGGAGTGAAATTTGATGTCATCACGGATCACAAAGCGTTAACTTTCCTTAACTCTAGTCCTTTTTTAAATTCGAGATTAATTCGCTGGATGATCGTTCTTTAGCAGTTTGATTTTAATGTGTATCATTGCCAAGGCAAGGATAATTTAATTGCCGATTTTTTTAGTCGGAATCCTCTTGGAGAATTTGAGTCAATGAACTCTCAGAATTTGTCTATTGATGTCATTGAAAGATCGGATTGCAAGAGAGACGTTTATTGCTCGGTTGATGTCCTTGACTTGGAAGAAAGTTTAGTGGATTCATTGAAAGATCTCGCGAATTTACAAGAGCAGGATTTTTTCTGTCAAAAGATTTTTAATAAGGTTCTTCAAGGTTCAACATCCGATTATTATGAGATTGTCAATAAAATATTATTTAGGAGAGATAAATGCAAGGATTATTGGCAAGTTGTCATTCCATCTAGTTTAACCAAATCAATCATAGATAGTGTTCACTCTAAGTTAGGGCACCCCGGGGTATTTAAGACGTTAACTTATATTCAAAGGTATTATTTTTGGCCATCGATGAGAAAGGAAACAAAGTTTTTCGTTTTGTCCTGTGACCTATGTCAGAGGGTTAAACCGGTCAATATTCAGATGGAGTGTCCTCATAAATTGGTTTATTCGTCTGGTCCCAGTGATCTCGTTTGCGTTGATTTCTATGGACCGTTGCCACGCTCTATTGGTGGAATGGAGTATATATTTGTCGTTCTGGATTTATTCACAAAGTTCGTAAAATTGTACCCTATTAAAAAAGAAAATACCCAAACGGTCCTAAGAAAGATTTTCGATCATTATATTCCGGAAGTGGGAAAGCCACGTAGAATTCTTGCGGATCATGGAACTCAGTTCACTTCATCGAAGTGGAGTGCGCGTTTACAGGAAGAAAATATACAGGTTGTTTATTCTTCAATTCGTCATCCTAAGAGTAACCCTGTAGAGCGCGGCATGAGAGAATTGGGTCGCTTATTTTGAACGTTATGCTCAGACCGACACACTAAATGGGCCAAATGCATCCCTGACATTGAATTTTTCCTTAACGCAACTACGCACTGTAATACTGGTTTTTCTCCGCATGAATTGCAATTCGGTGTGCAACCCGCGAGTCAGATTCGAGACTTAATTCAGTTTCCGGGTTCAACTGAGCGCAGTAAAGATGTCAAGATATTGTTAGCCAGGGAAAATATTAATGAAAGCTATAAACAACGGCTAGGCTCTCAGAAGGCCTCGTCTAGTATTCGATTCAAGGAAGGTGACTTAGTTTTACTTCGAATTCCAAGAATTTCGGATGCTCTTAAGAAGGTAACGCGCAAGTTCTTCCACTTGTACTACGGACCGTATAAGATCTCCAAGGATCTCGGTAATAATTCATATGAGCTGATTGGGACTGATGCTGATCGTGTGAGTCAGGGTATTCATAATCAGGTAAATCTGAAGAGATATGTTTCGAGAAATGACGATTGACTGATTGATCTGCCACTTGAGTAGTTCCGGTGAAATATATTTCAAACTTTTTAAGCGCATTTGATTGTATAAAAAAAAATGTAAATATATTGATTGTAAATTTGTATGTATTGTATGTTTATTTATGACTATCTTTCTGAATTGACTTTGTATGTATACTGACTATTTATTGATGCATATTATTACTTTGTCGACGCATTATAGGAATTGTTTGATTAAAATTTGTTAATTTATATTTTTCTAATGTGCTAGTTGCTTCCGATGAATTAAAAGCTCATCGGAGGCAAGGGGGGTAATGAAGGGAATTATAGGTATTCTTTTTTTTAAAAAAATGAAGCGCCTTTGCTTTGGTAACCTGAGATTGCCCGGAGAAATATAAAATTTTCGATTCATTTCGATTAATGTCGTGAGACCTCGTCCAAACGAACGGGCTAAAAGGGCCAGAAAGGGGAGAGATTGTTGGGGACAGAGTGGGAATTGATAATCTTATAAGTGAAATCGCTTCCGTGTCTCGTTCTTATCAATCGAAATTTTATGGAGAGAAGTTCCTTGCCATATTTCTACGTGTGTCGCCGACAGCACAAAGGTAAATTGTGTTTTAAAATAAAAATTCGTGTTTAATTGGAATTTCTCGGTTTTAAAAATTTTATTTGAGTTCGTAAAAATTAATTAAATTCTTGTTTTTCTTCTTTTTGTTATTTTTCAAAGAGTGTGGCGCAAAATTTAAATTGGAATTGAATCCACGTGGTTCACATTAAAGACGGACGGTTGGAACGAGACGCTGAAGTGATTTTCAAATTTTGGATTTAAATTATTGGAGGATCTGGGGCCCTGGTCCTCGCCTAAATCTAATCTGTGCTGTGTGCTGGATTACATTTTCTAAAAAAAAAAAAACCAAAAATAAAAATCTTCACTTACGGATTGGGACGCTTTGCTGCTTTTAAATTATGTTAAGCGTATTTTGTGTGTGTTAACTTGGAACCGATCTCATTTTATTCACTTTTTTCATCACTTATTAATATATATCATAAATTCTTTTTATTTAATTTAATTTAATATTATTTTGTATTTAAATGTAATCAATTTCTTTTTGTACATTTTAAACTCAAAGTAATTTTGTTACATACTATTTAATTTTGTTTTGTTTTGTGGCGAGTTTAAAAAAGCCTCTTATATAATGCTGACTCTAAAATAGCTTAAAGTACTTACTAGTATTGACTCCTGTCCGAGTTCAAAAAAGATAGTGAGGTCATAAACAGTGGCGTAACAATAGGTGATGCAGGGGATCTAAAACATCAGGGCCCCTGGGGGCTAGGGGCAGGGACGTAACTACAAATGTTGAGGCCTCCCTGCAAATTTTTGCAGGAGGCCCCCTCCCCCCTAATATTTTTTTAAATAGTGTATAAATAATATCGGTCAATATTTTTTATTTTTAATTATTTTTTTTTAAAAATTTTTTTGCATTAGGGTTATTGGGCTCGAGGCCCCCCAGCAAGCCGAGGCCCCCCCGCAATGCGGGGTTTCGCTGTATGGTAGTTACGTCCCTGGCTAGGGGACCCCAAAAATGAAACAGATTAAGTATTTTTTTGTTTTTTTTAGTATTGAACATCGCTTTAGATTCCGAGAGGCCCCAAATTTTTTTTCCCATCAGGGCCCCGAGTTTTCTAGTTACGCCACTGGTCATAAAGCAAACTACAAATTCATAAAGCCTTTAATTTTTTACTATTTTTCTTTCTTTCTATTTTTAGTCATAAGAAGGAAAGATTTTCATATTAGCAAATTTATGGGGGTAGCAAAATTTTAAAAAGGCTTGATTTTGGAATAATGATCGACACTGAGAAAACTGGATGTTCAAAATTCGATGTTTAAGAATAGATCTAAATATTGAAGTTTAACATCTAAGATATTAAATTTTATCATGCGGGTATTAAAACTTAATATCTAGATGTTAACCTTGAACATCTATGTTAAATGATAAATATGTTAAGCGTTAACATCCATTTTTCTCAGTGTATATACCATTAACGGGAAAAAAATAGCAAAAAAATATCCTTTGAGAACATAATTGTATCAAATTCGATTTAGAAATAGGCATTACGGTGGGTTCTTATTTTCTGTGGAACGAACGTAAAAAAATTTTTTTTTTGTAGTTTTGTTTTTGTGACTCTGTGGTTACTTTTCTGACCTAACAGTGCAACATTTTATCAAATTAGTCTAGAGTGCATATCTTTCTTACGTTACCTGAAATTGACTTTATGTTGTAGGCGAGAATTCGAACATCAAATATTACAGAGGGAAGTATTATACAAGGCGCAAAAGCTAAAGGTGTAACAATAAAGACTAAGGGTGAAAAAATAGAAGTATCGTGGCAGGAAGAGTTCAATTATAAAAATTCTTTGAAAGTGAGTAATTTTTTAACGTGTATGTTAAGTAAACACCATAAATGACCAATATACTTACATTATATCAACATTATGAGTACTCATCTTATTAATAAATCTAAAATCATCACGTGGCCTACGGCCGCATTATGGGATGACAAAATACCGGGGGTGTTGGGGTGCCCTACTGACAGTGCAATGTAGACAATGGTGAAAAATATTAGGACTGTGGGTAATTTAATATTGATATAATGTCGGAATTTGGTCACATTTAAGATGATTAATATTTTTTGCAATTATTTCGTAAACTAATTAGTTTTAGTAAAAAATGCATCAATCATAACTTATGTATTTTTGTTGGAGCTACAACTTTTGTATAAATACATTTTTGATATTTGTAATATTTAACAAGATAAATGCAAAAAAACCTAAATTTTTATGACGGTAGTGTATATGTTTGTGGTTCTTATTATTTTTTAGGTTTATTTGATTACTCACTCTTGCAAAGTGATACCTGCAGTTAACTTCTGTAGTTACATTTCTTAAGTTTGATTTATATTTTAGGTTTATTTTGATTATTTTTTTGAAGAAACCGGCCTGCGAGATATTATAAAAATTGATAACTTATGTCAAAAATATGAAAAAGGATCTCCAGAACACTCTGTGCAGCATTACGTTATAGAGAAACTTGGTAACACTAAACATTGTCCAATAAAAAAGGTAACGCACTAGGAAATAATTTTGTAAATGTACATAATATAAAAAGGATTAACGCAGCTTGAAATTGAAAAATGTATTATTTTTAGGGCACACGATTTTCTATGAGTTTACCAGTAGTTCATACCTACTTAGTACCACAGAAGGATTGTGGACCTATTGTCGTAATGCTCAACATTTTTAGAAACAACCCTAAGAATCCAAAAGTTACTCCACTATTAATTTCTGGAATGCTTAGAGGAACAGTTACTGGTTCTGACTGTTAAAGATACAACGAGAAAAAGCTTAATAAACCATTTGTTAAATATTTACTTCTTTCAGATTAGGGTATGTGGATCACTTTGACTCTATCGAATGTAATTCATACCTAGTAAGTTAACCCATTTAGTCCCAAATGTCAGTTTTTTCTTGTCTACTTTAAAGCTTATCGTTTTACATGTTTGAGCTGTAGCTGTTAGTTTTTTTTTTGACAGATTATTTTGTTTCATCATGACAGAGCTCTCAAAGCTACAGACTTCCATCCGTCATTGTTTAACAATGGTTTACAATGTAATGAACTATTCTTATAAACAATTAAAAGGGTAGAGATTTTTAATGGTACAAAAAAATAGTTCTTTTTGCAGATTATTTTGTTTTAACAGAGAAGAGCTTTCAGAGCTACATTTCATCATCCGTCATTGTTTAACAATGTTTTAAAATGTTACAAACAATTCTTATAAACAATTAGCAAGGTAGCAATTTATGAAGGTACGAAAAATAGTTTTTTTTGGCAGATTATTTTGTTTTAACATGGGAGAGCTCTCAAAGCTATAGACTTTCATCCGTCATTGTTTCACAATGATTAACAATGAAAGTCTGCAGCTTTGAGAGCGCTTTCATGTTGAAACAAAATAATCTCCTAAGAAAAAACTATTTTTTTGTACCTTCCGTCATCGCTACCTTGCTAATTGTTTATAAGAATTGTTTATAACATTGTTAAACATTATTAAATAACGACGGATGAAAGTCTGCAGCTTTGAGAGCTCTTCCAGGTTGAAACAAAATTATCTGACAAAAAAACTATTTTTTTGTACCTTCAGAAATCGCTACCTTGCTAATTGTTTATAAAAATTGTTTATAACATTGTCAAATAACATCGACAAACCAAAATCCAAAATCCTAATCTAAAATTTTTCTACATCGGTTTCGATTAGAAAATTTTATTTAAAGCAAAAAAAATTATAAAACTCACGCTCTTTTTTTGTTTAAACAATCGTAACTTTTTTTCCTTAAGTTCGATGTCAAATTTTCTCACAGATTCTGAAAGAAGACACTGAAATCTTTAAAAAATACCCTATGATTATTTTTTTCTACAGCTCAAACATGTAAAACGATAAGCTGGAATGTAGACAAGAAAAAACCGACATTTGAGAATAAATGGGTTAAGAGAAATTTTTGAGAATCTGTTGTCATAGTGATTAATATTTTAAAAAGTAATCCTAAAATTTAAAACAATAACTACATTCTAAATCATGTAAAATTTATTGGTTCTTACTGTTAAAAATAAATCAGGGAAATTTTAATAAACAGTTTACAAAATATTAATTGAAATTTTTGATCCTTTATTGTTTCGCAAAAAAAAAAAATTCAAAACCTTTCATTGTTTAATCATTTACAGTAACACAACTGGATATGTTTCCGAATAACATAAAAAATTTGTAGAAATATTTTAGGTAAAAGTTGTAGGCCTCGTCCAAAATCATATTTTATGCTTTATACATTTTTTCATGAAAATAACTAGTTTCTGAAAAAATTGCCTTCACCAGTAACGCCACTTTTTACCACATGTTTTTAAGGTAAAAAATTTTAAAAAAATTACATTTACTCACTTTTTTGCTCTTTACTGATACCAACAGAATATTGAAGAAAAAAATTCTTTTTCTTTAAAAAATTATTTATTTAAAAAAGAATGCGAAGTACTTCAATAGCTCCTTGCAGATAGCACCAATTTCTGTCAGATTTAATAGATATTTTTCATTATACATATAATGATACCCCCACATCTTCTCAATTTCAGATACTCTTCTAGATAAGTACAAAACACCTGATTAAACGTAGATTTAAATTTAAAAAAAAATCAGATTATTGATAGGAAAATTAGGCAGTTATGGTTTACTATCCACATTGTTGATCGTGATTTAGACAGCTGTTTATTCATATGCAGATTTTCTTGGTACAACTACAATTGATATTTTTTTGTAGTATTACAAATTTATCAAAATTGTATTATTTGCAAAGCTTTCTTCATTACCATTTTACGTCATTAGCATACATTATTTTTGCTAAAATGTTAAATATTGGTTAAATAAATCTTTTTTTAAACAATTTACAATCCGATTATAGAGGGTATAGACTCATATATAGTTTCATTTATTTTATTTAAATTAATTTTTCAGTAATTTACAGTGCAATATAATATAACATTTTTTAATTCCTTCAATCTGTTACGTCACATTAAAGATTACCGCAAATAAATAAATTCGTCTTGACGCAAAAAATGTATTTTCAAATTGTAGAACTTTTTTTTTATTTAGCTCCACTTCAATTTCAATCGTCTACATTCTTTTTACTTCAGCGGACAAAGGCCATCTTACTGTTTGCATCAAAAAATCTGACTACAATGAAAAAATGACAAATTTACTTTCTGACAGTTCAACTTACAAACTTATTTCTAGGAATCCTTTGAAAAAACTAAAAGATAATTCTTCAAAAATTCTTAGATATCTCAATGATGAAGAATTTTTATATAAAAAGTTCTATAAAGATCAGTTTACTTGTTCAAATACTGAATTAGCAAAAGCTAATGGCTTACCTATAATTCATAAAGAAAACGTTCCTCTAAAACCAATTGTCTCGCTCATTAATTCTCTGACATATTTTTTTATCCAAAACTATCTATGATGAACTAAAAAAGTGTATTAAAATTTCCGAATCACATATCAATAACAGTAGTTTTGAAATAAAAGAAATATTAAAGAATTTTATTATTGAGGATGATCTTGTTTTTCTTTTCTTAGATGTTAGTTCTTTGTTTATCAATATATCTTACGACCCGGTTGGACAAAGCTTCGATCGCTGTTATTCATAAATCAACAATAAATGTAAAATTCCTTTTTACGATATTATTGACTGCTAAAAATTTTTATATGACAATACCTATTTTTTAAATGGAAAATTTTATCAACAAATGAGAGGATCTCACCACTGCTCACAGATATTGTAATGGAAAATGTGGAAAAGTTTGCTAAAAAATTTTAAAGGATAAATACAATTATATTCCACTATTTTATTTTAGATATCTTGATGATACAATTTTTTGTATAAAAAGACATGATAAACATCATTATCGACATTTTTAATTCTTATGACGAAAATTTAAATTTTTTTTTTAAACTAGAAGAGAATAACCGGATTAATTTTCTTGCTTTAACTTTGATTATAAAAGATAAGTCTATCATTACTGATTGGTATCAAAAACCTTCTTCTTTCTGTAGACTTATCATTTTTTTCTTAAACCATCCAATCCAACAGAATTTTTTTTTATACGCTATCCAAATTAGTTTATGTGTTAACTTATTATTAACAACAAAAAAAAAATATTCTGAAGTTGATTATTAATTTTTGTATATTTTTTATAATAAAAACAGCCTGATGAGGCCAACGAACCCTTGTTGGCGAAACGTTGCTTCTGACATAAGATAAAATTGTTTTAATTCTACCTTCCTGGATCATATATAATTTTTTAATAATAACGGAGAAAAACGCGTGTCAAAAATGATCTGTTTCTGAGAACATTAAATTTCATAAATTCATAACTTCTGTATTTCCCATTCAGTACTGTTTGAAACATTAATTGTGCCAAAAATTCTTTCTAAATATTACTACTTTAAAATTGCAAAAACCCACATAGCACTGAAAATTTTTGTGAATTTAGAAAGTCTTAGGTATATGACACACTACATACTTGTGTAATATAGCGTTTCTAACATGTTCCAATATTTGTTCCAAGATAAAATTTAGTGAACTCAGTGGCGTAGCTACGGGTAGGCGACTGCCCAGGGCCTCGCGTCTGCTAGAGTTCAGTGACAAAAACAAAAGCTGCCCCTGCTTAAATTTTCCGGATTACTGTCCGATATTTGTCATCCAAAATAAATCCGATTTTGTCCTATAATACAGTCCTTATTTCGTACGAAATTTATCGGGTAAAAACGAAAATTTGGCTATCGAGAAAATATTAAAATAATTGACATTAATATTATTGTGTATTGTAATTTATTCGAGCAAATAAAAAAAAATTAAGATTGTCTTACTCAATTTTTTGTTCTTTTTTACTGATAGAAGAACATTCTGTTTTAATTATTATTTACACATTATTATTGTTCAATGTAATTAATTGTTTATAATATTTTTAATTATTTTATTCTTGACTTGTAAGATTATATTAACCTAAGATACGCTACACCTAAACAATTAAAACAACTAAATGCATTAAAAATCGCATGACCGTGGAATTCAATTCGGAGTCCCTTGGGTCACACGTTAGACGCTCTAACCTCGCATACGCGAGA
Organism: Ganaspis brasiliensis; assembly: GCA_037103525.1. NCBI lineage: Eukaryota > Metazoa > Arthropoda > Insecta > Hymenoptera > Figitidae > Ganaspis > Ganaspis brasiliensis. Next base: position 837,470 of record JAZKLR010000045.1, on the reverse strand, counting down.
CGCTTGGTACTAAGTGTACAAAAAAAAAATTTAATTAGAAAGGACATTTGTCCCCTGGATTATAATCGATCGTAAAAGAGAAAATTAATTATTTAATATTGATTTATTAGAAATAATATATTGGCACAAGTGGTGCAACTTTAAATTTTGTCGCTATAAAAAAGTGCTAAATATTATTTTTTATTAGTGTTTTCAAATATCAAAAATACTTTAAAAAAAATATTTAACTCTTTTTTTTTTAGATCAATAAAATTAAAGTTCCACCACTCGTGACTTTATTTTTTCTAATAAATTAACATTTACTAATTTGTTTTGTCTTTTAAGAGCGAGAAACGTCAACATTGAAATTAGGTGAGAGCATTTTCGTTCATAGGTTTGATCAGCCTTAATCTGACTGATTTCGAATTATTTTTGACAAATTTCAGACTTCAAATCGATCGAATTTAACTTTTTTTTTTAAATAATCAGAACAAAATTTTGAATAAATCTGTGATTTCCGATTTTTTTTTAATATTTAAGGGCATGTGATGGACTAAGACGTCACTGGTATAGGCAATATTTGTCCGTAACTTTTCTCTTAAAATATTGAATATTTTTTTATAAAACTTGGTAGAATTACTTAAAATGTTATTAGGAAGGTCTCTCAGACCCAAGTTACACCTGACTCTCTTTATATGCAACTCTTCGGGCTGGCTCTTTCATATAGCGAATTGTAAACAAACGCTCGAAACGCATTGTCCTTTGCTACCCCCCTTACGTCTTTGTCCCTACATGCTCAACGCTTAACTCTAATTCCCCTTTCTTCTTATTCGCAGAATGTCATATTTCAAACCTTCATATAAAGAGAGTGCGGTGTAGTTTGAATTTTGTCTCAAAATTGATTTTTATAAAAGTTTGAATTTTTTTGAAAATTTACCAAAATTAAATTTGGGCCAAAATTTAAATAAATTCGGGTCTGAGAGACCTTTCTAATGACATTTTAAGTAATTCTACCAAGTTTCATAAAAAAATATTCAATATTTGAAGAGAAAAGTTACGGACAAAATGCCTATATCAGTGACGTCATAATGCATCACATGCGCTTAAATAACAATAAATTGATTAACCTGCACTGACTTACATATAAAAATTGATAAATTGCAAAATAAAAGAAAATTCTTTTTCTTTTAGGTGCATTAGAAACAAATTGTAATAATTAACAACAAATATTTGTTTAAAAAACTATTAAAATATCAATTTTCTTGTAGTTTTGATTAAATTTTATTGATCTTAAGAAACTGGCAGATTAAACTAAACTTCCTTTTGCCGATCCTTATTGTTTAATAATTAATACTTAACAACAATTATTTGTTTAAACAACTAACAATGCTATTATTAACAAATTTAATAATGTATTATAATGTTAAATGTAAAAAATGTTGATAAATTTAGAAAGATATAAAACTTTATTGCATATTTTTTAGATGTTGTAAATAAGCAATAAATATTAGTTAAAAAAAAAAAATCGAAAATCACAGATTATTTCAGAATTTTGTTTTGATTATTTAAAGAAAAAGTTGAAAACCGATCAACAATTGGAGACTGTGGAATGTTTTGAACAGTAAATTCCACTTTTTTCCCACTGTGCGTTCTGTCTTTGCTTCGGATTTCTTCGGACAATCTCTGGTTATGTCGCCCACCCCTATATTTCGCCTAGGTACGCCACTGAGTGAACTTGACACGTGAACAAGTAAATTTTTAAATACATATTAATCCTCAATTAACTATATTCGCAAATTACTCTCTGAGTTATGAATGTGGGGCTTGTCTGTACTGCCCTACAACGGCGGAAAACACGTAAACGCCATTGAGAACAAAGGCACTTGCGTGTTTTCTTCCGTTGCAGGGCAGTATACCTGTGACGTCAAACTTTATGACATGACCTTCTATAAAGACACTCGGATTAAAATAAACAAAAATTACCTGCTCTCACAATCGGACTGAAATATTAAAAGTAGGCTTTCCAATAATTATTCGCTTACAAAAACAAAATGTTATTAGCAAGTGCTATATTAACTTATTAACAAGCTTTCGCGGTTACTATTAATTAAAAAATGGTTATATTGAGTCATCTTATTGTTTCAGTTCACAAAATAAATAAACAAAACAAATAATAAAGCAGTGTAATTCCAAATTTCGATATTTTTCTTCTGTGACAAGTTGTAATTTGTCATGGTTTGAGTTAGACTGTAAACCGAAAAAAATTATCCTGATATTTAAAATATAATATCCTAGATTATTTTATTTAGAATATCTCGAGCTTTTGTATATAACAATAGACAGGTTTCTTAAAAGAACTTATATATATAAACTTACTTTTTAAGAATATATTCTAAAATTTAGGATATTTACTTTACCTCCATCTACGCAAGAACGCATGTGCTAAGAGATGTGTTCATTGGCAGTACAAGTCACGCAGCCACACTGAGAAAATAAGTTGACTAAATATAACCAATTTTTGATTAAATTTTGCAGAGAGATGTATTTAGTATAGCACCTGCAAAGCTTTTTGTTTATTATTAGCAGATTAAATGCTACTGTTAACCTTAAAGTTTAGTTGTGATCGCCGTTATCTTGTAAGTTTTGTTCAGAGTCCCTTAAGGCAGTAGTCTGCTTTAGAAGCCGGAATAAAAGAGTTTTTTCAGCAATTTTTTTGAAAGGGATAGAATTTATTGTAGAAAATGAAATTTTTAGGGGATAATGTACTATATTTGAGGTTTAAAAAACAATTATTACTATTAAAAAATATTGCAATTTTTCGAAGTTGCATTGATTTTTCTGGAGCGCTTGGAGTCTGCAGTTGTAAATCGGTGCCGGTGATGGGGGTCGCGCATTCTATCTGAAACAGTTGAACCAAATTTTTTTTTAATTTTTATAAGTTTCTTTTCTATATGAACTAAAAAAATACCAAAGAAGTTATAAAAGTCTAAATTTTTTCTAAGATTGAAAAAAAAATTCACTTTAAGTTGGAAAAAAAGTAGTTCAAATAATACTTTTCTCCAAAATTTTTAGTTCAAATAGAAGATAATTTAATACTGAAGCTAGATCACTTTGATTTTTTTCGATCCGACATATATTCTTTTTGCTATCGCCGGCACCGTTTACTAAGACTTGTGAAAATGAAAACTCGAGAAAACGCGCTTAAAGTTTTCGGTCCAAAAAAATATAAGTTTTGGATACTTACACTAATTAAAATGATGTTAATCAGCTATCCCCGGGCAATACGATAATTACTCAACACAGACCTTCTAGAAACTACAAATAATATTTCAAAGGACGGTTGGACCTTTTTAGGTGTATACGAGTATAGTTAAACAATAGAATACATGAAAGGGCGGAGCGTGCGCCTTCGGCCACTAAAACTGCTCTAGCTTCGAAAATATGTCCAATTGGCTTCTAAAATTTTCAAGACATATTCTTGGATAGTTTTGTAATAGATTTAAGACAAAACCAAAAAATTGATTTTTTGAAGCTTCTAAAGCAGACTACTGCCTTAACCTAGTAATTGGCTAAAGGCTTATTTTCTCAGTGCAGCGACGCAATTGTGTTTGTTTTCATAGAATCATCAGATTAAAATATGTTTTGTTGAAAAACCTCGAGATCTTTCTTCATCTTCCTTGTGCATAAATTAGTTTAGTGAATTTAATGCAATTAAAAAATTATAAAGCCAGTTGACATTCGTCGTTTATCCCTGTGCCTGTCTAAAATAATAAATTTTCTTAACTGTCACTACAGGAAAATTTTCAACGTACCTGATAAATTTTCATTTTTTTTTTCGTTCATGTTAAAATTCTTAACCCCTCTTGTACAGCTATCGCCAGATATGCTTTAACATTTTAACACGTAGGTCCAATGGAAATATGTTAAAGCATATCTGGTGATCAGTGTACATGAAGATTTTTTGAGTTTGCGTAAAAACGTAGAAGCAGTCCATGAGAGAAAATATGATACTTCAGAAATATAATACTCTATTCTTATGAAAGTAGAATAATTTATTCTTAAATAAAGTATAATGTCAGTATAATATTTAAAATACAATATTATTCACTTTTTGAACTCATTTTGTAAAGTTGAATAAAATAATTATACAGTCGACCATCCCAGTAAACCCCATCCCAGTAACGCCGCTTCCCCAACTTGACGCGGGACTCGGACCCCCACTTTGCCCTACACATGTGCTGAAAAACTTGAGCAAAGTTCAACTACGCTTGATAGCGAGCGAGCGTGCGTATAGTGGGGGAACCTGAGTTCCGCGAAAAGTAATAATTAATTAAAACATGCATTTGAACCGTCCGCGATCAAAAGGGCACATGAACGAGTGCGCAGGTCCCCTGGCGCAGCCGTAGACTCGCTGTACGAGAGGCCAACGAAAGTCACGCGTAAGCCCTTTTGATCGCGGTGGGTTCATTTGTTTATGAAATGTCAAAATTTTGAAAAAAGATGCAAATCATTATATCTTCTGTTCTATGTAAAATATTAAGTTAATTTTTTTAAAATGATCGTTAAAAAAAGACAATTTTTTTATAAATTACATTTTTTAATTAATAATATTTCCACTTTTTGATTCCCCGAACCGATTTTGATGTTTCGAAGAGAGAATTAATCTACAGTATCTCCTGATTAATATTACACAAAAAAATGCGTGCAAGGATTGTAAGATATGTAAATTTTTAATAATTTCTGAATCTAAAAAATGACGCGTGAAACATAAAATTTTAGGTTGTGGGCGAGAGAGAGAGGGTGATAGTGAGAGACAGAGGCAGAAACACACAAACCAATAGCTCTCCATTTTACCCAAGCAGCACGTAATATTACATGAGTATCAAAGTGATATTATATTGTAATATTGGTAATATTATGGGGTGATATTAAAGTGATATTGACGTGATATTAAAATGTCCGCCTCAAGGTAATATTACAAGTAATATTACAGTGATAATGAGGTACTATTACAAATTTATTTTACATCAAATAAATTAGTTTAAAAAATATTGGGCTCACACGGGGTTCGACACGCAAGGTTCGACACGGCGTTAATACGCCTTGTACCACTCGGCCATCCAGCTCTTGGAATCTATTTCAGAAAGCGATCTTCATGTATTACCTTTAAATCCCTTTGGTAAAATATGAAGAACAATTTCTGAAATAGATCCCAAGAGCTGGATGGCCGAGAGGTACAAGGCGTATTCATGCCGAGTCGAACCTTGCGTGTTCGAACCCCGTGTGAGCCCAATATTTTTTAAAATAATTTATTTGATGTAAAATAAATTTGTAATATTACCTCAATATCACTGTAATATTACTTGTAATATTACCTTGAGACGGACATTTCAATATCACGTCAATATCACGTCAATATCACAGTGATATCATATTGTAATATTACCAATATTACAATATGATATCATATAATATATGATATCATAATATGATATCATATTGTAATATTACCAATATTACAATATGATATCACTGTGGTATTCGCGTAATATTACGTGCTGCTTGGGTAGGTTGTTTGCGAGAGAGAGGGTGATAGTGATAGAAACAGAAACACACGAACCAATAGCTGTCAATTTTAGGTTGTGTGCGAGAGAGAGGGTGATAGTGAGAGAAAGAGATGGAAACACAAAAACCATTAGCTGTAAATTTTAGGTTGTGTGTGTGTGTGAGAGAGAGAGAGAGAGAGAGAGAGAGAGAGAGAGAGGGATAGTGATACGCAAAGACGGACACACGCTAACCAATAACTGTCAATTTTAGGCGGTGTGCGATAGAGAGGGAGATAGTGAGAGACCGGAAACACCTGAATGGTTACGGAAACAACCAAATGGTCCTGGAAACACCCGATCGGTTACGGAAACAACCAAATTGTTAGGGAATCACCCGAATGGTTCCGGAAACACCCGAATGGCTCCGAATACACTTAATTGGTTTCTAAAACACCCGAATGGTTGCGGAAACGCCCGAATGGTCACTCTAACGTGTCATATGCGTTATATCTGTTAGAATCGTAACATGCTACATTTTTTTTGTATGTTACTCTGAAAACATCCAAAATCAGGCGGAAACACTCCACGAGGGAAAAAGAATTACCAATAGGGACGAAATGTGACTGAATATTTAATACATTAATACCTAAGATTTTTTTCATTAATTTTAAGACAAAAATTACTTTGAATCCGTTAAAATTTCTTTCTTTAATTATTGACACTTTGAGACGTATTTAAAATTGAATTGATAGTTTGACACATTGATATTTCAGTTTGGTCATGGTCAATATCAGATGATATGAGGCTTCGGATCAAAGAACCAGCTCTAGGCGTTAGAAGAGAGTCCTCTCGTATGGTGCGTGCGCGCTGATCCTGGGGACTTCGGATTGAGCGGAGAGCTGGTTTTTTGATCCGAAACCTCATATACTATGATAATATATTGCATTTAAATAATCATATACTACACAAAATGAGAATTTTTGAGATGCAAAATTGCCTACCTCCAGGTAGTGCATGTTAGAAACAATATGATTGTTATTATTTAAATAAGTAACAATACAAATATAACAATGATATTTGCTAAAACCAAATGTATTCATAATATATTATAGAAGAGAAACAGAAATAGGGAAAAAGAGGAGATGGGTTTTTTTCACCATTTTCCGGTTGTGTGTAAGAATTGTGTGTGATCAAGAATCAGCCACGAAACCCTCAATTGTAGGCGCATCGCGCCTGCTTTTTGTACTGTTTATTAATTATTACAAATTGTTTTGGAACCATTTTGACAGTTTTCTTTTAAAAGATATTTGTTTACATTAATTTTGGTTACTCAATTAATTGTCATTGTTTTTAACACTTCACGTTGCTAATCACTGTAGTACTTACAGGATGTTTTTGGTGGGTATTTTATATGGGTGTGAGCGAAATAACACTACAGTGTTATCTTAATTTAAATATATTTTAAAAAATCATGTTGTGTAAAATAATAAATATTTTTTATTTAACTGCATACATTTTAAAGCGTGCAAAACTGATGTTATAAGAACAGGTAGACAACAGTTAAGATTTACAAAGATTAATTTCTACATTCGTTAACAAAATATCTTTCTTAAATAGCTTTAAAGAATCTTGGACAGGAGCGTGTAGAGTTCATAAAAAAATTCATATTTTATTGCTTGTTTTCTGTAGACAAAACGCGTATAAGTCCTTTAATTGTTTAGAATCTGTTGAAGAAACAAATAAATAACATAAAGCTTCTGAATTCAAATTTAAAAATGACAATTTTTTTACCTGCTCAGAAGTAGAAGCTAAGACAAAGATGTTTCACATAATCTTTGGTTTCCTAAAAATAATTGTTTAACCTGTCTAAAGTAGCTGTTAATTTTAGCGTCTTTCAAACAATTATGATCTACACGAAGTACTCGAAGACTTATTAATGATTCAGAAATAGATGTTGGAAAAGGTTTGAGATTATTCTTACTTAGATTCATTTTGACTAGGTTTACTAAGTTCTTGAACAAGTACTCTGAAATTGATGACAACAAGTTATTACTAACATCCAGAAACCTTAGATTAAACAATCCCTTAAATAAATTGCTTTCTAATGTTTGTAATTTATTATTTGATATGTTTAGCCTTCTCAAACTTGTTAAATCTTCAAATAAATTCCATGTTAGTTCTTCTATTTGATTTTTTGACAGATCCAATGATTTTAAATTTACCAATTCTGTAAACATAGATTTTGGTATTGTCTTTATTGTGTTATTCGATAAGTTTATTAATTGCAGGTTAACTAATCCATTAAATATGCTGCCTTCAAATATTAGGTTTCCGTTACTCTTTATAATGAACTTTTTCAACAGTAGAGCACACGCTGGGTTACTATTGTTTCTTTTAAACAAATGTTCTCCTAGGGATACATTTTTGTTGTTAGTAATTAAAATTGTATCTATCTTGCAGGTATAAGCGAATGCACGTCCCTTTAAAATTACATTAGTGTTGTTAAATATATTCAATTCATGCGTATTATATAAACTATTAAAGTTAATATTTGACAGGATAATATCAGAACTGTCAGTAAAGCTTAACCTTGGACTATTTCCAACTTGTGATAATCTTTCAATTTTTGCCAAGAGATTGTTATCTTGAATATTGCATTTTGAAAATTTGAAAAATTCAAAAATTATGTTTGGATTTCTGATGGAACGAAGATTGTAGTTAAAATTTGATAAATCCTGATTATCACTGCATTGTAGTAAAAATATGTTGATCATCGGCTCAAATTGAATGTAATAGTTGCCACATGTTGCGTTTAAATATTCGGGTTCAAGGTCCTCGTCTGTGTTTTCATAATTTTTTTCAATAGAACATGTACAATTCGTCAAATCTGTTGGGCAAGATAATTGTGCCATAACTTGTAAAGTTAAAATTAATACCAGATAACATAGAAAAGCGATGTACATTTTTGTATTGTTTATGCAGCCGATAATTTCTCAACCTGAAAATACAAAAAGTTTATACATTTATTTAGTAGAAGTTTACTCATGTTTTTATAAAGTTATTGAATCTAAGTAATTTACAAATCTTATGAAATGATTCAATTTGGAAAAAAAATTAGAAAACTCTGCATTTCAAATTTGGAAAGGGAGATGAATGGAAATTTGGAACCTCCTCAATTCACGAACACACTGCCTCATACTTTTTTCTGTCCTTATCGAAAAATACAAATATTTAGTAAACATAAAACGCCGTTTCGACATTCATCCTGCCATCCTCATCAGGATCTGAACAATAATAAACAAGTTAGTTCCGGTCAGCTACTTAGAAAAAAAATTAAAAATTTAAATTTTGTTGTATTACTTTATTATTATTTGTATGTGTTATTCTATAAGCAATGCGACACTGTACACTTCTTACACTAACGAACAAAATTGAGAGACCATTTAGAAAAATTGGATTATTAAATTAAATTTACATATTAAAGATACGTACTTTCCAACCTATTCTTAAAAGATACGCGTCTTCCAAATGTTTCAAAACAGTTAAGTATACGTTCACTTTTGGGGTGAACGATTTATGTATATATGATCGTTAGGTTTTATTAAATTTATTTACTGATAATAGCAGCACTCGAAACGCAGTAGACTTTAAAAATAAGATCATTATTAGCTTAATTTAAAAGTATTTAAAAATGTTATACTATTTATTATTAAATTTAATAATTAATATTAATATTTAATTAAACATTTTTAAAATTTTTGGATTTAATTTCTTTTTATAAATATCATTTGTTATTAATATTTAATTTTGTTTTGTTTTGTGGTGAGTTCAAAAAGCCTCTTATATAATGCTGACTCTAAAATAGCTTAAAGTACTTACTAGTATTGACTCCTGACGGAGTTCAAAAAAGTTAGCGAGTTCATAAAGCAAACTACAATTTCATAAAGCCTTTAATTTTTTACTATTTTTCTTTCTTCCTATTTTTAGCCGCAGGAAGAAAAGATTTCCATATTATCAAATTTATGGGGGTAGCAAAATTTTAAATATTAAACTTTAACATCTAGATGTTACCCATGAACATCTAGATTGCTGTCCCTATGTTAAATGATAAATATTTTAAGCGTTAACATCCAGATGTTAAGGATTAACATCCATTTTTCTCAGTGTATATACCGTTAACGAGAAAAAAATAGCAAAAGAATATACTGTGAGAACATAATTGTATCAAGTTCGATTCAGGAGTAGGCTTTAGAGTGGGTTTTTATTTTCTGTGGAACTAACGTAAAAAATTTTGTTTTTGTAGTTTGTTTTTGTGACTCTGTGGTAACTTTTCTGACCTTCTGACAGTACAGCATTTCATCAAATTAGTCTAGAGTGCATATCTTTCTTACGTTGCCTGAAATTGACTTTATAATATAGGCGAGAATTCGAACATCAAATATTACAGAGGGAAGTATTATACAAGGCGCAAAAGCTAAAGGTGTAACAATAAAGACTAAGGGTGAAAAAATAGAAATATCAGGGCAGGAAGAGTTCAATTATAAAAATTCTTTGAAAGTGAGTAATTTTTAACGTCTATGTTAAATAAACACCATAAACGACCAATATACTTACATTATATCCACACAAAACCTGAAGTGCTCAAAACGTTTCATATTACCCGCGTAATAAGAGAAGTATGGGCAATGGATGGCAAAATCTGGCAAAGTGTGGGATAAGGCTGGCCAATAATGGCACTAGGCTTAGCGAATTCTAGCAAACTATGGCTAAAATCTTTCGTCAAGTTAACTGCAATGCTAAGTCAGACAACTACCAAACTCTCTAAGCTGACAAACAATGGCTAAAGAGCGAATCCCATGGTTTAACTATGGCATCCATTTATACACAATTTTTATAGAAATGCTCTTGGAAAACATATTTGCTTAACGTCTTGGCTGGAATTGCACTTGTGCAATAGGCATATCTGACCATAGCTGTACTTTATTCCTCCACTGATAAACTGCCAAGTAGATGCACACATGCGCACTTGTATTTTATGATACTTACACATGCGCACTAGTGTTTTATCACACTTACAGATGCGCACTACTGTTTTTTGGCACTTACACATGCGCACTACTGATTTCTGATACTTACACCTGCGCACTAGTGTTTTATGATACTTATACATGCGCACTAGTGTTTTATGATATTTACACATGCGCAATAGTGTTTTATGATACTCACACATGCGCACTTGTTTTTTATGATACTTACACATGCGCACTTGTTTTTTATGATACTTATACATGCGCAATAATGCTTTTTGATACTTACTGATGCTCAAAAATGTTGTATGATCAAGGACATACAATAAAGTGCATAAGTAAATAAAAAAATAAATAAGAAAGCACATAAATAAATAAGAAATAATACAATTTTTACTTAATAATAAAAATAAGGAACTTATAAATAAAGTACATAAGTATATAAACAAATAAGTAATATATCACTGAAATAAATAAGGAAGAAAACCATTTTTATTTAATACATAATTTAATTGTACGAACGAAACGTATTTTTACCCTTAACTAAAAAACCAAACATTCTTGTTATGCTAACAAAAACACACAACAAAATAACTGGTTAAGCGCAATCAAATAGTTTGGTTGATTAAATAACTTGACAAATATTTTGTTTTTGAGACTAAATATTTTGTTAGTGGGCGCTATTCTAGAACAGTTAAGCTAAATCCACTATGTTGTATATTCAATAACGCACTTTTACAAGAGGTAAAACTTCATTTAAATATCAAACGAAATAAAGAGGTTTAGGTTGCCAATCCCGTAATATACAAATTGAATAATTTCAATCATTTCAATTTCGAAAAATTATTTATAATATTTGTATATTATTCCTGTTCAACTGTATTCACTAGTTCTACAGCATACTTTAAATTAGTATCTTTAATAGACACGAAAAAGCAGAGCGATTTTAAACAAGTTACATGAAAAATTTGAAAATCATTTTGGATTTCTAGACTATGAATAAACTCTAGTCGAGGTCCAGGAATACACAAATTGGGAAATGTGATTTTATCCGTACATTTTCTCACAACGGCATAATGTTCTGCTTGACACTGACAAATTTTTTTACAGTTACAGTTTGTGACTCTCACAAACATGTGGATGATACCAAATGATAGTTCATTATTTTTTAAAAACTTAGCGCAAGTAGAATTGGTAACTTTAGCTCGAAGGTATATTTCTGACATGTACAAAAAACTATTATAAAATAATTTTTGGAACACAAAAAAATTTGTTCCAATGATTCTGTCAGTTTCAAATATTTCCATTATATTACCAGGCACGAGCATTTTGGATAAACCGCCAACAATAAAAAAGCCATCTCCGATATCACGTAGTTTCATTTGCTTAGTTGGACTTAGTTGCTTCTTACAAAATTCATAAACTTTTGTTCCCTCGTTAAGAAAATCTTTGTTTAATGTGAATGTATTTAGGTACAAAAAAGTACCGTTATAAATTTGCAGCTCTGCATTTTTACTACCATGTACCAATTTCTTGAGTTTTCCATTGATATCCTCAAATGTAAAGCAAGAATATTGCCAAAGTGGACCCAACTTTTCTACCACATCAGGTAAGTGCAGGAGTGAATGCACGTTGCATGACATATTGCGAAGACCATATAAAGTCTGGAACGTCGATACAAATTCTCGTAACATTCTATTAGCTTCTTGAATCATCTGTAATGAAATACTTTGTTGGCAAAGAAGATGTATAGCTCCAATTAACAGTTGAAAGTTAAGAAAGTATTTTTTCTCTATTACATCTTCTAAAATAATGAGAGAGAAGTAAAAAAAGAAATTTTTCATTTCAGACGCTTTCCAATACTTTAAATGTTTTTTAATTGAGCGCGGACGTCTTTGAACAAAACCAGGAGGATGAATGTTTTGAAGTCGTTCATCAATAAGATCTACGAAATGGTAAAGAGAAAAAGGCATGTCTGCAAATTCTGGAAAAAACCATAATTTTAAAAGCGCCTTCATGACTCCCTCAAACACACAGTGCATCGCATCTATTGCAGTAGTTTGGATCCATTTAAATGCAATTAATGCTATAACGGATGGTCCTTTAACACCGCAAATAGGTTTTCTGACAACTCTTGCTGCTTGCTGTAAAGTTTCATTTTCAGTACGCATAACCATGTTTCTTTTGTACGGGTAAACTTGAGTTTTATTAATTCTCTGACCTTCCTGTTTGCACTTGTGACACCCACACTTTCCATTATATTGGTTCATATTCAAAAATGTCGCCTTTGCTGGGAGATCACAAGTGCCACAAATAATCAAACCTTTCACATTAATTGGAACTTCCTGTCCAAATATTTCAAAATTAACACCAATTTTCAACTGCAGCAACTCTTCATGCAGAGGCAAAAGGAACATATTGGCATTAGGCTTCTCTTCTCCAAACCACATGGCAGCTAAAATAAGATTTTCTTTTTCGAACCGCTCTCCATAAGGAAGTTCATTAACCACCAGATAAAAAGGCCAAAAAGAGAATTTTGATTTGTTGAAAACTTGCACACCATCAGTATACCAAGTAAACGATATATTATTTGGTTCAAATAACAATTCACCAGGTTCACTCAGCTGACGGTAAATAGAGCCATCATATATGTCTTCAATGTTGTCCGGATTTAATTTTATTCTATTATATCGATAATTTAGTTTTTCTCGAAAGCCTTCCCTTGCATAAAGAGAACGTAATTGAGATATAATCGACATTGTCATAAAATAGCTTGATTTTGCTGTCTGTCCACAGATCAAACACTGCGAATTTTTATCCTGTAGATTGTTCAAACAATTGGTACAATAAAAATGTTTATTTACAGGATTTTTAAGGTGTTCAAAATAACTTTTGAACACATATAAAGATTGTACACAATGATTTGGCTCAGGACAGTGTAAATGAATCAACTGCAGAATTGCAGCCAAAAGTACACCCCTAATTGTATGCCGCAACGTAAGTGACAGGATACTTAAAAGGCTTTCTGAAAACGTTAGAGGACATCCTTCAAAAAGAGGTGGATCATCATTCATTCCTTCATCATTCCCATCTCCAGAATTATCACTGTCACTTGAACTCGAAAAATCTGATAAGGCATCTGTAAATTCTAAATTTAAAATAATGATAAGTCAGTTTATTGCATAAAAATAATTCAAAAAGTTAGTTATTCTATTTATTAAACCAACGTCATAATACATCAACAAATGTTTAAGCAAAAACGGTAACGCACACAAAGAGAAAGTTAAGAAAAAAAACATATTAATTTCTGAACGCCAGAATGACAGACAAAGGTAACCCATATTTTCCCATATTTTCAAGCTTACTTCCAAATCTTGATCAAAGCTTTCTCCACCCTCTCAAGCACTCTAAATTTGAAATAGAAATGTGTTCTATAGATTCCGAAATTCGCTTAAAGCTCGGAGATGCAAAAAAAGCTCAAAATAAATATTAGATTAACCCCCTGATTTGTCAGATTTTGCAAGCTTACATATATTTTCTGAGCTAAATTATTATTTTCGTACTCAACAAAAATTCGAAAATAAAGGTAGAAATCCTTTCTGAATTTATGCAAATGTATAAAAAGCCAAGGAAGCAAAAAAAAAACTTTCAATTCAATTTAGGATAGCCCCCATACTTTGCTAGATTTTCCCATATGTTCAAGCTTACTTCCAAATCTTGATGAAAGTTTTCTCCACCCTCTCAAGGACTCTAAGTTTGAGATAGAAATGTGTGCTGTAGATTCCGAAATTCGCTTAAAACTCGGAGATGCAAAAAAAGCTCAAAATAAATATTAGATTAACCCCCTGATTTGTCAGATTTTGCAAGCTTACATCTATTTTCTGAGCTAAATTATTAATTTCGTACTGATCAAAAATTCGAAAATAAAGGTAGAAACCCTTTTTGAATTTATGAATATATATAAAAAGCAAAAGAAGCAAAAAAAACTATTTATTTAATTTAGCATAGCCCCCATACTTTGCTAGATTTTCCCATATATTCAAGCTTACTTCCAAATCTTGACCAAAGTTTTCTCCTCCCTCTAAAGCACACTAAATTTGAAATAGAAACGTGTTCTCTCGATTGCAAAATTAGCTTAAAGCTCAGAGATGCAAAAGAAAGATGAAAAAGCATTATAGAGTAACCCCATGATTTGTCAGATTTTGCAAGCTTACATATATTTTCAGAGCTAAATTATTATTTTCGTACTCAACAAAAATTCGAAAATAAAGGTAAAAATCCTTTTTAAATTTATGCAAATGTATAAAAAGCCAGGGAAGGAAAAAAAAAACTTTCAATTCAATTTAGGATAGCCCCCATACTTTGCTAGATTTTCCCATATATTCAAGCTTACTTCCAAACCTTGATCAAAGTTTTCTCCACCCTCTCCAGCACTCAAAATATGAAATAGAAATGTGTTCTATCAATTGCGAAAGTAGCTTAAAGCTCGGAGATGAAAAAAAAGCTTAAAAAAAATTATAGGTTAACCCCATGATTTGTCAGATTTTGCAAGCTTACATATATTTAATGAGCTAAATTATTTTTTTCGTACTTATGAAAAATTCGAAAATAAAGGTAGAAATGTAAAAAAGTAATGTATAATGCAAATAAAGCAAATATCTTTGCAAATGTATAAAAAGCCAAGAAAGCAAAAACGAACTTTTTATTTAATTTAGGATAGCCCCCATACTTTGCTAGATCTTCCCATATATTCAAGCTTACTTCCAAATCTTGATCAAAGTTTTCTCCACCCTCTCAAGGACTCTAAGTTGGAGATAGAAATGTGTGCTATAGATTCCGAAAATAGCTTAAAGCTCGGAGATGAAAAAAAAGCTTAAAAAAATTATAGGTTAACCCCATGATTTGTCAGATTTTGCAAGCTTACATATATTTTATGAGCTAAATTATTTTTTTCGTACTTATGAAAAATTCGAAAATAAAAATAAAAATGCTTTAAAATTTATGTAAATGTATAAAAAGCCAAGGAAGCAAAATCAAACTTTTTATTTAATTTAGGATAGCCCCCATACTTTGCTAGATTTTCCCATATATTCAAGCTTACTTCCAAATCTTGATCAAAGTTTTCTCCACCCTCTCAAGCACTCTAAATTTGAAATAGAAATGTGTTCTATCGATTGCGAAATTAGCTTAAAGCTCGGAAATGCAAAAGGAGCTCATTTGCCAATTTGCCATTGTTATGCTTCAACGACTTCTGTCTTTTAAATGTTTTATTTAAATTTGCGTCTTAAGTACAATATAGACACCAATGTGTCTTAAAATAAGACACTTTCGAGACACTTGTTTTTAGAGTGTTTTTATTTTCTTCTTTGTGTGCCTTAACTTTTGTGTGAAACATTTTTGAATTACCTTCATTACTTGAAGTGTTAGAAGACTCAGATTCTGATACAGAGGAATCAGAAGAAATTTCATTTACAGATAAATGGGAATTGTGCGAAAGGTTATCACTGGATAAGTTTATCGAAGAAGGGTTGGAATCATTTCTAATAATTTCATTGACATTAATTTCTTCATCGTTATAATCATCATTATAATCATCAGTACTTTCTTCGTTAGTATCATCAGTATCATCATTTTCAATTTCATTTTCAGTTTCATTATCATCATTCTCATTATTAACATTGTCACCATCACTACGATTTTCGTCATCAACGTGGTAACCATCATCATCACTGCTTTCGTCATCCTCATCAGAATTAACATCATCATCATCACTATTGTAGTCGCTAAGAGTATCGGTATCAATCGTAGAGTTATTACTTTCTGCATCGTTATTATGACTACTCTCAAGGTCTTCTTCACTAGTATTACGGATCTAATACATTTAAATAAGCATATATTAAAATAAAGTTTAGACACGCAAATGACACGAAATATTAACTGTACTCTCTAAATCTGAATTAGTTAAAAATAACTAATTTGAAAGCAAAAACTCAGTCACTAATTGAAATAGTTATATTTCTACTAATCATTTAGTAAAAAATAACTTATTATTAGTCAAATTCATTTTTAGGTTATGCCAAAATAATTAATATTTTATTAAATTTTTTTTACTAACTGAATTAGTCGAATTTTAACTATTTCTTAGTTATGTTTTTACTAACAATTAGTCATTTTTTTACTAATAATTAGTTATTTTTAACTAATTGCTGAAATAAAAACTTAAGCACGATTTTACTAATTATTATTAGTTATTTTTAACTAATTCAGATTTAGAGAGTATTGTGTCATGTAATTTTATTGTTATTGTCACGAATTCTAAAAAAAAATTAAGAAACTTCTTTATAATGTTCGACACGATCAAGAAGACCAAGAAATTTTATTTTAATTTGTAATAATCGTTTGTGAGTTTTATAGGTCTTTAGAACAATTTATTAATCGAGTAAATAGGAACTACTTTTTACAAAGCTTTTGGTAGGCAATTGGAGTATAATTGTATGAATCTTGAGATTAGGCATTTTTAAGGTTTTGGCCATGTCATGATTGACAAGACATGCCCATGGTTCAAATTGTATTATCTGATTCATACTTATAAACTTTGAAAGAATAAGGTTAACTATTTCGTAAATTTTTAACCAATTATTACAAAAAAAAGCAAATTAAATTATGTATTCGTAACAAATAGAAAATTCTGGCTAAGTAGATCTTGTTAAAATGCAGGGCAAATTATATTATATAATAACAAATGTCTATGATTTGCAACAGATGTTTGTTAAATCACTTATTTGATTTTTAATTTTTTCGATTATTTTTTACTAAGAGAAAAACCTTATTTTAGATGTTAAAAATTACATTAATTTAAATACTTAGAAAATTTTGAAAATGTAAAATATAAGTACTAAGAGAAAAGTAAGATTAAAAAAGAATAAAGAAGAAGAAATTTTTAAAATGATTTTTAAAATTTTAAAGTGCAAAAAAGAAACCTTAAAAGAAGCGGAAGAAAAAGTAAGTATATGTATATAAGATATCAGGGATGCGGTATAAAATAAGTTTAATTGATAAACGATGTTATCATTCAATTCACTAACATAACCAGAAACTAAAAAAATAAATTTAATTTTAATGTTAATTTACAGTTGTCATTTCTGAAGCTCACCGAATTGACAGATTGTTCAGAATCACTTAACTTTACTTTTTGCAAATCGGCTATTATTCTTCTTTGATGACTTGACGAGTATTCTTCTAAATTTCGATAACGACGCCGCATTATTATTAAAATACAATAAGTCTATAATAATAATAATTTATAAAAAAGTAATTTCACAATTTTAATTTTTTCTGAACTTAGTCAGAAAATAAATAAATTCGAAATAGAATCTTTATTCTTTTATCTCCTGTTGCAAATTTCGTGTTATTTATTAAGACACTTTAATTAATTTGTTGACATTAAGTTCCTTATTAAACGAAAATGTTTCTTCTCGTAAAATGGCTAAAACATAATTCAGTAACGGTTTTGGAGGAAGTAGAAGAATATGCTTCTAAAGAAGTTGGTGAAAAAATTAATGTACTTTATGGAAAAGAATATCACGAAGGTGTAATACTATCTCGAAGTGGTAAGTATAATGACAGAAATATAATAATTTTTCTCTGTTAACCTTACTTTCTAAATCTGAATCAGTGAATTTTCACTGATATTTAGTAACTTCTTTTTCACGGTTTTAGTCAGTAAAATTTGACCATAGTAAGAAAGCAATTGACAATTTCAGTAACAGGTGAAATTTCACTGATTCAGATTTTTAGAGCGTGTAATGTTATTTTTCCAATTTATTAAAGAATGTGTCGACTTTTAAATTAACATTTCACAAAGTTGCATAAAAAGAAAAGTCGTTAACAAAAATAATTAACTGTAAATTAAGTTTCAAGATTTTAAAAATATTTTAAGTCTAAAATAAATGAATAAGTATTAAAAAATTTTATACTTTTTAGAAAATAAAGCCTTCTTAGATAGTTTAACCGTAAGCAAACAAGGAGAAATTTTAATGAAAGAAAGAAAGGAAGTTAAGGGTTCCTTGAGATTAAAACAAAAAGCTTGTAAGTCATCGAAAGCAAAAAATAACAAGCTGAAAAAAGCCAATAATGAAGCAATAGCTTCAAATATTAAAGCTATAGCCCCCATTTTTCAAGACAAAGACGTAGACGACAATGCAGGTATTGAATTTTTTTTGGATTCATTACTAAATTTTTTTTATTGTTTACAATTTTTTATAGTTTACAATAATTTACAACAAGTTCAGGTTAAAGTGTTATATCTATAGAGAAAAAAGAATAATAATAAAAATATAGGATTAAAATTACTTTTCAAAAAATTTTTTGACTTCTAAAAAAAATAAAAACCCTTATTGAGTTGGTGTAAATCAATATCATTACTCAATTATTACTTATTTATTGAAAACTAAAGATTTAGAAAATGCAACGAGTTCGAGTAAAGAAAGAGAAATTGACATGCAGAAGAAGAATAAAATTAAAGAAATGACGCAAGAAAAACAAAAATCTTGTAAATCGGACGAGGTACTGAAGAGGCAACTGAGAAGAGTGCCAAATAAAGCGATTTCTTCTAAAGTTAAAGAATTGTCCCCCATTCGTTACGAAAAGGGTTTAAAAGGTATTGAAGCAAGTCTCCTCCATCAATTTTTGTAAAAAAATGAGACAAAATTATTATTAATAATTTATTTTATAAAGCTATTACTATTCTTTCATTTTCTATTTTTTTTAATTCTACATCATTAACTTTTAAATAAGTTTTCAAATATTCAAAAAATCAACTGGTGTATCATATAGGTAAAACCTGAACTTAACTCCTTTTGTCATATTTTGAGGTACAGCTGAAATGAGAATGCCTTGATATGTTTTAAGTATTAGTTCAAAAAGTCTCAGAAGGACATTTTTAGTCTCCAAAAGTAATTTTGAATTTTTTTAGACTAAAACTTAATATAATTCAAGACATTCTTATTTTCGCACACCATAAAATGAGACAATAGAGGCTCAATTATGAATTCAAGTTTTTTCTGTGATGCTTAACCTAACCGCAGGTCTCATGCTTGACTAAACGCAAAATTTCTCTCAACTTATCTAACAAACCTAATTTTGTTTGTTTTGAACAGCAGATGTGACATCCGAACTGGCAGCGCAAAACATTAGAAAAAAAACCAAAATCAGAAAAACACAAGAAAAAATAATTCACCAAGAACAAGAGTCTACTGAAGGTAATAGAAAGAAAAACTGAATTATAATTGATACATTTTATTTTAACAAAGTCGTGCCTGGAAAAGGCTAGACGGATGTTGGGGAAAATCCCAGTCGGGCGATGGCTTCATAATAATTCAATATAATTATATACATATATATATAATAGGGCTGCTTTGAGCATGATTTTCTAACTGCTTTTATTCTCAATCCAGCTCTAAATAAAATAGAAATAAATGTCACAATTATATTTTTATTTATAACCAAATAAAGATGTTGCAAATCCTTTGAATGCGAGAGAAAAGGAGGAAATTGAAAGGGAGAAGGACAAAGTTGAGAAATTGATGAAAATAAAAGAAAAATCTTGTAAATCTGATGATGCAGAAAAAAAGAAGCAACAAAAGAAACTTAGAAAACTATCCAATAAATCAATTTCTTTAAAAATGAAAAAATTGGCACCTATCTGTCAAGAAAAAAATTTAAAAGATACTGAAGGTATTGCATTTTTTAAAAATATTTCTAAAATTTTCGCGTTAAACATCCTTCTTTCATCTACACTGAAAAAAAATTGATGAAACCATTAATAACTTACATTACAAAATTTTTATTCATTTCTTTTTTGGTATTTTTTCATTTTTATTTTTAATAAAAAAAAATATAAATATTAGTTTCCAGACAATGCCATTAATTTTTTAAGTAGTTTTTAAATATTTAAAAATCCTGCACGCAAAGAAAGTTAGATATATATTTTATTAAAATGTTGTATAAACATAAAAAAGCGATGATTAAGTCTAATTTACACTTTAACCTAATACCAAGTGTAAAAGCCTAACCACTTGCTTAACTTAACCGACTTTTGTAGCCTAAATTTAATTTTAATCTAATTCAGTAAAGCTCTATATCCCTGGAATTAATTGAGACAGTGGCTGTTGAATTTTCTCATGATATTATTTATTTTATTATTTTATATTGACCAATATGTATAACATCCTTATTAGCAGCGGATAAAACTCAAGGATTATCAAAAGTCACTAATGCGCAAATAGAAACAGTTTGTGAAAATCAGGACTCTGCTGAAGGTAAAACAAGAAAACTTTGAATCAAAAATGCTACATTTTTTCAATAAATTGGAAATAGATGACATAACTCTATTTTTATTTATAACAAAATAAAGGTTTTGAAAGTACTTTGGTTCCAAGAAATGAAGAAGAGATTGAAATGCCCGTAAAGGATAATAATAAAGAATTGACACAAGAAAAACTACCACCTTGTAAGTCGAATAATACACAGAAAAAGAAACTGAGAATACTGTCTAATGAACCGATCTCTACTCAAATTAAAATATTGCCACCCATCAGTAACGAACTGGATTTAAACGGTATATTAAAAGTATTACAGTTTTTAATCACATTTATAAAATTTAAAAAGACCACGAGTAATATTTTTTACGGTATCCCCCTCACCTCACTTACGTTTTGAAATAAATCCGAAAAACAGTACTTAATAACTTTTTTTATAAAATGTTTATTGATTTTTTTATTCTATTATTTTAAAGTCGCAGTTTTTCTAAAATACCTCAACATCACTTCGATGTCAGTTCATTGCCAAAATAATGATTTTTCAAGTTAATTATTAAATATTCAAAAAAACTTACCGACATATACATATAAACTATACTTTATTCCCTATGCTTGGCAATCTAATCAAATCCTTCCCAGATAAAAATTCAGTAGCGGATCCACGGGGGGAGGGGGTCATGGAGGTCATGACCCCCACCTGGAGCTAACTTAGATTTGCATGACAGAGACAGAGACAACACTATGGTATTATCTCTTTCTCTCTCATGTATGGCTCCCTCCAGAAACCAAGTCTGGATCCGCCACTGTAAGGTACTGTCCTTGTAGGATCATTCGTGATTTTTCTGATGGGTTCTTGTCGCTGATTTTTTATTTTTACTAACTCTAAGGGTATGGGATCTCACGTGGTTTGCTTGACAGGATTCTACACCTTATTTTTTTCAACTGTGAGACCACTGGAATCTTAATGTGTTTCTGTAAACGACATAGGTCTCACAGATAAGGAGAATGGGTGACGATTATGAGATCCTTGATGTGTTTCTATGTAAGATCCAACATATCTTGCACTCTTTAAATCTGAATTAGTTAAAAATAACTAATGTGGAAGCAAAAATTCAGTCACAAATTCAAACATTTATATTTCTAGTAATCATTTCGTAAAAAATAACTATAATTAGTAGTCAAATTCATTTTTAGGTTATGTCAAAATAACTAATATTTTAGTAAAATTCTGTTTACTAATTGAATTAATCAAATTTTATCTATGTATTTTTTAATACTTTTTTCTACTAATATTTAGTCATAATTACCAAGGAAATTATGTCAATTAACCTAACCTTGAACTGCCGTAACCTAAAATGAAAAGAATCTAATAGGGTTGTTGATGAACAATTTGTTCTTTAAAAATTATTTACTTTATGTACGTTTTATTTTATTTTGCTTTGGGCAACAGATATAACAGCAAGAATGTCAGCTTATAATAATATTACGACATCAAAAGTCGAAAGCACGCAAAAGAAAACGGTTCATGAAAAAAATCTAGAGCTTAGTGAAGGTAATACCAAGAAAAATTAGAATTAAAAAATTTTCACTTTATTTTAACAAAGTAAAAAATCCTGTTGAAACTCTCATGCTATTTATTTCTATATACAATTTTTTAAATTACAGAAATGGTAGGCGAGATGGAAAACTATGACAGACCAGAACGAACATTAAATATGGAAAACACTAAGAAAAGACCAGCGACTGACAAAGTTGCAGATCAAGTGACAGGTATAACCATGAAAATCGGATGCATTCAGTCTTTGAATAAATTAAAATTGGTTTTCAAATTTGACAATTATTTTAACAATTCAACAAATAACTTCTTGATGATGGAAAATTAGACAGCCAAATAAAAAAATGTTTTAGTTTAAATTTTCCCAGTTGAAAAATTAATGAAGCTGTCCCATCTAAAATGTTTCTTGCGTTATAAAATTGTTGAAATAAAATTGGGATATTTGTAAGCTTACACAAAAAATAAAATAACAAATAAATAAAAGAGTTAAAAATAATGTTTCTGAAATTTTCTTGTCAGTTCATTTTAATATTAAAATTGTTTGGAATTAATTTAAACTTTTTTTTGTAACTGCAAATAAAATATTCTAGATAAACGATAAAAACTAAATGATAATATGTATACTTTAATTTTTCCGTTAACAGTAACATGAATATAAACATTGTTACTTTAAAGATTTTATGGAATAAATTTTACTTTTCATAGCTAAGAAGATAAGAGTTATAAATAACCAAGTAGAAGAGACTTCATCCACTAATTCAGGTAAATTTACAAACATGATTTAATAATAGATAAATTTGAGTTTGTTTAAAAATTTACAGTTCTATTTTGGAACAGTATATTTTTAAATTTTTTGTTAAATTTTGACGGCGAAATTTTTTTATAACCTACAGGATATTCGGAAAATATATTTTAGAACTTTGAAAAATTACTTCTGAAATAACAAAATTATTTATATTTATAGGCCAAGAAGGTGAAAAAATTCTTTCTGATGAACCTATTACAGAATCTGAGAATCGTATTATAAAATTTCTTTTTAAAGATATAGGTAAAATTAATTCATGACATTTTCAATATTTTATTTATATTTATTATGTACATCAGGGTGTCTCTTATGGGCTATGTTTTCAAATCTTCTGTCTCCTCCCGGAAAATTGATCAAGGTACAAAAAAACTCTTTCTGTAAGTTCGAGCTAAATCAAGCAATATTAACACGTGCCTCTAGACAATCAAAATTTCCATATTTTTTACATGTAAAAAAAATCGCTTTTCGTAAGTTTGTTATAAAATTGATAAAAGATAATATTTTTAATGGACGAATGATTTTGCTCTTCAGAAATTATCAAAAAATATAACTTTATCGTGTAATTATAGTTTAAATTTTTTTTTTTTTTTATTTTGACGCCTGGTAACAACTTTTTTGCAGATTTGGGGATTTTTTGAGGTCCTGAAAAAAATAATTTATACGATTTCTGTAATAAATAAGTATCAGAATTTCATCTTTTGAACATTTATGAAGAGAAATATCGTTGAGGCATCGAAAGATAATCATCTTTAACGATTTGGCAGCAAATTTACGAAAAAGCAATTTTTTTCATGTAAAAATACACTGGAAAATTCAGTTGCCTATGTATTTAATACTCCTTGATTTGGCTCAAACTAACAAGAATTTTTTTTGTACCTTGATTCATTTTCCGGGTGGAGACACGAGATTTGAGAACATGGACAATATAAGGGCCATCCTAATATATATAAATATTAATTTTATTGATTCCTTTCAGCTATAACATCTGAAACGGTGACCCTTTTTGAGAGGATAACGAAGCTTCTCAGGAGCCAGGCTGATGTAAGCTATTAATATATATATTTTATTTATTTTATTATAATCTGTAGCTTTGATAACAATAGTGTTTTCGACGTATGTATGGGCATCAAAAAGCATACACAGAATTTTTTTTTTTTAATTTTATATAACTTTGTACTCTAAAATATATAAATTCCCAAAATCCAGTTTCATATGATTTGCATAGCAGTTTTATAAAATCTTCAAAACTTTCAAGGCCAATTACAAAATTATTTATATAATGTTTTAAATAATGTTTATGTTGGTCTTTATGCAGGCATACAAAAAGTTTTGTAAAACCCAATAAACTATTTTTTTCTTGTATTTACTCAGCACTTGATGTAAATCTTACTTATTTGTAGTAATATGTGTAGAATTTGCAAACACTTATAAAAGTGTTTTTAAAAATGTTTATCAGGGCAAAGAATTTCCAGTTGATGACACACCAGCTACGAAGCCAAAAACCCAATTGAAAAAAGGATTGCCTGTGTATATGGATAAATCTAAACTGATTTCGCTGCAAAGATACAGAAGCAAACCTAATGACTTGGCGCGTGCTCTCTTGTACGAATTAGTGGGCGCAGAAGCTTTAAAAACTATGTGTGCTTTTGGAAGAAGTAAGGGAAAAACTGCAGTTCCAGAAGATATTCGGGAAGCTATTATTTGTAAGTAAAAAAATATTGCACAAAAAATCAGTCTGTTATCAGAAAATTGACTAAAATGTACAGAGAAAAAGAAATAGTTAGATTTATAAATCGGATTGTTAAAATATAAAAAACAAATACCACTTGTTGTTGTAAATAAATTTTGTTGTCTTAACAATTTATGATTGTTGCAGTAACAATACGATTTTAGATGTTGTTTATTAAAACAATCATAAACTGTTGAAGTGACAAACCTTTGCTACAACAACAAATGGAATTTGTTTTTTCTATTTTAACATTCCGATTTGCAAATCCAACTATTCTTTTTTTCTCCATGGATATTTCTTATCTGGCTGACCACTATATTTATTTTATAGGTTATGTGCAAAGAAAAAAGACGGTTCCCCAAGAATTCGGGATTAAAGAGATGGTAAAATTAATCAACAATACGTGCGGAACATTAAGGCATCCAAAAGATGGATCAAAAAAGGATGGTAGAGAGAGTACAAAAAAGAGCAATGGAGAGGAAAAAAGCAAAAATAAAAGTAATAGAGAAGAGATTGAAAGAAAAGGAAAGGATGAAAATGAAATAGATAAAGATGAAGGCGACAAAGATGAAAGAGAGGCAGAGAAGAGTGATGAAGATGAGAGCGACGAGGAAGAGAAAGATATAGACGAGAATTATACAGAACAGAGTAATTCAGAAGAAAGCGATGAAGCAAATAGCGATGAAGCAAATAGCGATGAAGCAAATAGCGATGAAGATGAGAGCGTATGAAAGAACATAAAAAAAGATAGATAGAAAAAAATAGAAAGCAGAAATGCCTTTGAGATATTATCTTTACGTTTGATTATTGTATTTTTATTGTTCCTTACTTCCTATCTCTCTAAATCTGAATTGGTCATTTTCTACTAATAAATTAGAGAAAAATCGATTACTATTAACTGCTAATTGCAAGTAAAAAACTTCTATTTAGTAGTTTTCTACAAACTATTAGTGAAAATTTTACTATTTAATAGTAACCGATTTTTTTTTTTATTCATTAGTGTAGAAAATCACTAATTCACATTTAGAGAGATTATTACTAGTGTTCATTAATCATATTTTTTTATTTTCTCCATGCCGAATCATTAAAACTGTAATCATCTTAAAATATTCTTCGAATTATTTAATCTGATTATAATCTATATTGGAATTTTATTTATTAAATTTCTGTTTAAAATAATTATATAATAAAGTGACAATTTTTTAACAATTTTTGATAAAGTTATTTGACTAATGGTGGTAGAAAAATTTGGTCCACTTTGTCAATAATACTCTTGCTATATATTTGAGGACATCAATGGGAATCAAGAAATTGGTACATGGTTGTCAGAATGCAGAGCTTTAAAATTATAATGCAGTTTTTTTGTACTTAATACATTTACATTGAACAAATATTTTCTTAACGAGATGTATGAATTTTGTAAGAAGCAATTTAGTCCAACCAAAAATTATTTTACAATAGTTTTGTGTGTATGACAGAAGTGTGTACATTTGTATTCATACATAAGTATGATGAAACACAAGTATGCAGGTGTAAGTATCGTAAAACACAAGAGCGCATGTCTGAGTATTATTTAAAACTAGTGCGCATGTATAAGTATCAGAAAACATAAGTGCGTATGTGTAAGTACGTTAAAATACTATTGCGCGTGTATAAATATCATGAAACACTATTGCGCATGTATAAGTATCATAAAACACAAGTGCGCATGTGTAAGCATCATAAAACACTAATGTGTTTGTGTAAGTATCATAAAACACTACTGCGCATGTGTAAGGACAGTAAGACACTAGTGCGCAGGTGTAAGTATCAGAAATCAGTAGTGCGCATGTGTAAGTGCCAAAAAACAGTAGTGCGCATCTGTAAGTGTGATAAAACACTAGTGCGCATGTGTAAGTATCATAAAATACAAGTGCGCATGTGTGCATCTACTTGGCAGTTTATCAGTGGAGGAATAAAGTACAGCTATGGTCAGATATGCCTATTGCACAAGTGCAATTCCAGCCAAGACGTTAAGCAAATATGTTTTCCAAGAGCATTTCTATAAAAATTGTGTATAAATGGATGCCATAGTTAAACCATGGGATTCGCTCTTTAGCCATTGTTTGTCAGCTTAGAGAGTTTGGTAGTTGTCTGACTTAGCATTGCAGTTAACTTGACGAAAGATTTTAGCCATAGTTTGCTAGAATTCGCTAAGCCTAGTGCCATTATTGGCCAGCCTTATCCCACACTTTGCCAGATTTTGCCATCCATTGCCCATACTTCTCTTATTACGCGGGTTTTTAAACTATTCGTTGTCTATGTCCAATTGGTGGGATCGCCGGTGCTTGACCCCCCCCCCCTCCCCCCAAAAAAAGCATATATTTTCGTGAGAGAAAAAGATAACACTATATCTCTTTCTCTCTCATGCCATACCCCTCCAAAAACCTTCTCTGAATCGTCTACCGTGTACAACTATGATTGGTGAAAACTTGGGATAAAAACTGAAAAAAATAATTACAACCAATGACGAAAAACACCTACTTTTAAAGCAAAATATAATAAGGCTTTTGTTTTTAGTCCACCACTTGACAAAATTATGGATGCCAAATGAATCATATTAAATTAAAGATATAATACAATGTACATAGAGTTGTTGCATGAATTTTTATTATTACAAAAGTTTAAATTTATACATTCTTTAAAATACAGTTTTTTTAATAAATTTTTATACTTAAAAAAAAATCATTTTTTTTAATTTCTCGAAACTTTCGGGATTTATAATTCACACAGTGTCTGAACGAAAAAAAAGTTTGACATAATAAATGAATCGAAAATCTGATTGTTGGGGATGTTTCTGCATCATATAAGTAAAAACCCGTTGAGATCAAAATCCTAGCTTTTTTCGAGATATCAGAATTCTATTGTTTATTGAAACTTTCGGGGTAATTTTTAAAAATTTAAGTGGTAAATTATGGTAACTTATGGTAAAATTACCTGTACCTGTACTTTGGTGGAAACGCGAATTAAGTTGAACGCTGGAAGCAAAACTGAATTAATAAATATATTTCGTTTTTGCCATAACTCATTTTTCAATTCGCTTTCGTTTATAAAGCAATTTACGTTTATTTTCTTTTTTTGCATCTTAGGTTATCATATGAACAGCAAAAAAAACAGAATGAATTATAAAGATCACCAAATTAAATATTCGAAAACATTTTTCAAAAACTGTGCTATAATAATTATTAAACACTTTCGTATAAAAAACATTAATTTTATGAATTGAAAAGTACAAAATAGTTGATAAAATTTAAAAAAGTAATGCCCTACGAAACAATACATAAAAATATACCTATAATAAAAGTTTTGAAAAAAGTGCCTATAAAAAATATAAGATAAAAATTAAATGATTAAAAAAAATATATAAAAAACAGTAGTAATAATAAAAGAAAATATAAAAAGAAACTCATGTAAAAAAATTATATTTCGATCCAAGGTATATAAACTTAAAAAAAATTTGTGAATTATAGATATAGATACAGAATAGAATAAAATAAACTGAAATAGTTTAAGTGAAGAGATGAAAATTAAAAAATATATACTATAATGAAACAGAAAATTATAAGTCTGAAACTTTTAAAAGATGAAAATTAAAAAAATTGTATAAGTTTCTTTAAATGACTTCGACTCCCGAAGAGTCTGATAATTTTAGTGCTAATTAAAGTAAAGTTGGCAGAAAATAATTTTTAGAAGTTTTTACGAATTATAAATTATAAATTAATAATTATTATTAATTATTGTAAATTATAATTAGGTATAAATTTTTAAGAAATATGCACTATTATCTACTAACTTATAAAATTTCCTAATATTCATCTCGTTTTAAAAATTTCATACATTTAGTTTATTGTTTTATTATATATTTTCTTTAATTTTCTTCTCCTTACTCAAAATATTTTATTTTATGGTATTCTATTCTGTATTTATATCTAAAAATACAAAATTTTTTAAATTTCTATATATACTCTGGATCAAAATACAATTTTTTTACGATCTAATATGAGTTTCTTTTTATCTTCATTAGTTTTTTGTAAATTGATGCAATATTATTTAATGATTTAAAAAAGATTATTGTTAAAATTATTTTTCAAATGTACCCGATATTTAATGTATTAAAATTTGTTTGTGCATAAAATTTTTTCCATGGTGGGATTCTGACTGCGACAGAGTAAAAAGATTAAGGAGAGCAGCGTTCAGAAAGTGGGAACACACAAACAATTTAGAAGACCTTATTAACTACAATAAAGCAGCTGCTAATGCCACTAAATTTTTCAAAACAAAAAAAAAGGAAATTTAAAAAAATTCGCTGAAACTATAAATTTTAGAACAAACCCTTCTTACGTCTGAAATAAATGCAAAACATTCAAAAACAACTGGACCAAAACTCGACCTCAACACTTTACCGAAAACTTACAGAACCACAACAAACTAGAAAACGCTCTCAATAAAATCAACCCTCCTTGGGTTCCAACCGACTTTGACTGGTTCCCTCCATGCCATTCTGACGACTTTTTGGAATCCCGATTTTCCTTTACCGAATTCAACCTTGCCCTAAATCCAAAAAATATCAAGTCTTTCCCAGGTTTGGATAGTATTGATTTCGAAATTTTGAAAAAACTACCTAATAACTACAAACTTATACTGTTAGATATTTATAACGAAATGTATGCCAAAAATGACTATCCCGAAACTTGGAAACACTCTTATATTCATTTTATCGAAAAATCTGACAAAAGCAGCCTCCGACCAATATCTTTGACATTTTGTTTGTATAAACTTTTTAAAACCCTTATCAAAAATAGGCTGCAGTGGTGGGCAGAATCAAAAAATTTAATACCAAGTAATCAACAGGGTTTCAGAGTTGGCAGATCTTGCGCCAATAATCTAGTTAATTTAAAGTTAAAGGTTGACGAAGCTTTTATGGAAAACAAGGAAGTTTTAGCTGCCTTTTTAGACGTACAAGGTGCCTTTGACAATGTCAACAGTAGTACTCTCATATCTGGGCTCTCCTCTATTGGATGCTCCTTCAATGTTTTAAAGTTTGTGAAATTTTTAACTTACGAAAGACGCATTTTTCAAGCCATACAGGAGATGATTGTAGATTGGTTTACAAAGGCTTCCCACAAGGAGTTGTACTAAGCCCCCTTCTTTATATATTATATACATCTAATGTAACTAAAAATCTTTCTAAAACAGTTCGGATTTCACTTTTTGTGGACGACATAGCCTCCTATCTAAAGTTCTCTTCATTAAAAAGAGAACAAAAATTGTTAACAAACGCTATCTCAACCATAAAGAAAAACCTCTTAGAACTTGATCTAGAACTTTCTCCTAGTAAAACCGTACTTATACATTTTAATAACAAACGCATTAAACCCGGACAAGCGCAAATTCAAATCGATGATTTTACTATTAAAGCTAGTGACATCAAATTTCTAGGAATTACTTTCGATTACCAAATGTCTTTTTCTAAACACGTTAGTCTAATTAAAAAAAAATGTATGAACGCGTTGAATATTATAAAATTTCTCCGTGTCACATGGTGGGGAGTTGATCCCGAAACTCTCTTGCAATTATACATATAAAAGCTTCGTTCGACCCATTATTGACTACGGATGCTTCATTTATTATCAAAAAAAAAAGAATTTACATGAAAAACTTGAAAAAATTCCATTTGCTGCGGTACGAGCCGCCCTAGGCTACCGAATAAGCACCCCCCCCCCCCCTCAAATATCCTACTGGCTGAATCTAAACTTCTTTTAATAGAAGACCGGACTGCATTTCTTTCAAACTGCTTTGTAGCAAAAACACTTTCTAACACAAATTCTCTCACATATAAAGCCTTCCGGAATTTCTATAGTGCAATAAAAAAAATAAAAAATCGACGAAAACAAAAAAAATCCTCTGTCAGAGTATCATAGATATTTTTGAGAATAATTGTCAAATAAAATCCAACAGGAATTTTAATAAATATTCCTACGACTATGAAACTCTGTTAACATCAATTCCATTTGACAAAGATCTTGGAAATCAACTCAAGGACATGCGCAACCCTAACCTCCTTCTAGACAAAACGATAAATAGAAATCCAGCCTTTGCTATTTACACCGATGGAACCAAAATTCCAAGATCGAAATATGTGGGTTCGGCCTGCGTATGCCCTGGGCTTGACATTATCAAAACAAAATCAATTGTAAAAAGCTCCTCTGTATATACAGCTGAATGTATTGCTCTAAATGATGCTATAAATATTATCATGGACCACAAGAGTTTCAGCTTTCACGTTTTCTCGAATTCCTTGAGCTCTCTCCAAAGTCTAAATTCATCGTATACGAATGTTAAAACCAATCCTTATATACTGGAAATTAAAAGAAAAAACCAGCAACTTATAAGTAATAATCCCGAATTTATAAAGTTTTACTGGATACCCGCTCACAGGGGAATTCGAGGAAACGAGACGGCCGATGAACTAGCTAAAGTAGCAACGATGGCAGAAACCATGGATATAGGACCAATCCCATTTACTGACCTTTATGAAGGCTTTAAAATCAATTCCTATTCTAATACAAAAAAAGAATTAAAAAAACAAGGTTTGCATAAAGGAATAACATATTTTGAATTTTTTTACAATGAAAATCTAAATCCATGGTTTTACCAAAAAAATTTGCGAAGAAAATGTATAACCACAATAAACCGCTGCAGAGCTAACGACTATCATCTATCGGCTTCCCTTTTTCAAATCGGATTTGTCAACGATTCCAATTGTGAGTGTGGTTACGAAAGTGAGAACCTAAACCATGTACTGTGGCAATGCCCACTATATGACTCACGAAGAACTACTTTCATTAACAATCTGTTAAAATATAAATTCCAACTCCCTCTTAACGCCGAATCACTAATTGCGAAACCAAATATTACAGCTTGTAAGTGTATTGTAGATTATTTTCAAAATTGTAACATTAATATATCAGATTATAATGAATATTGTAATCAAAACCATGTAAAGCTGAAATAAACCTCTCTGAGGTTTCACATGCTTAATAGAAAAAAAAAACTAAATAAAATTTAGATTTACACAATTAGAAATAGAAATATAAGTAGAGAAATATCGGAGTCAAGAATCTCAAATTACAATCAAAACAGCACAACAACGTACACACAAACACAAAGTCAACTGTGATCAAAAGGTATGATCTATAGGTAAATGGTCCTATATTCCTATTCCTATATAAGAAATCAGCTAGCTATGGGCCTGTAACGCAAAAATGTTACGCAGGACGGTTATGTAGAGAGAAACGAAGATTGAAAATATTTTAAGATTAAAAGAGATAAGAAAGGTAGGTATAATTTGAAAATTATCGTATAATTAAGACTTAAACCTAATTATCCTAATTTGGTATGCCAGGTAGCCACGGTAGCTGCGAATCAAGTTCAACCCAAAGGTTGAGACACTTCAAATTTTCTTGTGAATTTTTATTCTATTATGTCTCCTGAGTGATTCAAGATCAAAAAGAAAAAAATAGTTACAAGCATTTTTAAAAAATCGAGTTTTTGTATTTTTTATGTTAAAAACACTGATACTCAGCAATAACTATAACACAAACATCTGAACTCTTAAAATTTTCTTGTAAATTTAATTATTATTATTTTTTGCGTAATTGCAAACTAAAAGCGAAAAAGGTTAATTAAATAAATTTGTGAAAAGTTGATTTTTTATATAATAAGTAAATATAAGTAAATATAAGTAAATAATCGAATTAAAATTGTTTGAGTAATAATTATTAATCTGTTTGTTAAATTATAGACATTAACGGAAAATTGAAAACAGTAATTAAAATAAACGCTGATTAAATTATTGTTTTTTAGACATAGTTAGGGGAGAATGGGGTAGCCTCGGACAGCGGGTAGACCCGAAGACTCGTGAAATACAATACACTGTATACTTTTTAAACTTAAAATCACGTTTGTGTCGTTCCACATGTTCTTAAAATATAATTTAGAAAGTCTAATTATCATCATTAATTAGAATAGTAAAAAATCGAATTTAAATGTTCTCTGTTTTCAAATTAATGGCCTTCTAAGAGTTTAAGATCATATTTAACGTCAATTTTCTATGTAACAACATCAAATATATTTTTCTTAATTTGCAGAAATACATACATACACTTACGGACTATGAAATTGGTTAATATTGTTTTTGTTAATTAAAAGTTTTTTACTTTTTATAGCAAATTTACCGAAATATATCACCGTCGGGTATCCATGGACATTTTTTGTCGTGTACTACCAGACACATTTTGCGTGTACAAATCATTTGTTTCTGTCAAAATAAGAAGTGTGTTGTTTACGTTTGGTTAATTGTGATTTATACAAAATTAAGAATCAATGTTTAATTTATAGCAAAAGGACAACAATTGATTAAAAAATAGCTGTACAACAGGCAGTTTATTTTAACAGCACTTTTCTTAGCGTTTATTTCACCATTTTCTTCTTACACATTTCTTTCATAATATCATATCATTTTGGTAATGATACTCTAACTATAAAAAACCTCAAGCACTAAAATTAAGATAGTTATTTTAACATTTATGATTTAGAAAGCGTAAGTGTCCGGGGCTATTCGATACTCCGCTAAATACTTTCTCAACTTCGTCTTTCAACTTATTTTTTATGGGAAATATCTTCTTCGTTTTGCCATAACAAAGCAAACAACTTAAAAGTATGACTTTTTTTATAATTAATGACAACAAAAAATTAGAGAAAAAATTCCGCCCCCCCCCCTCTTTACCCTTATTACCTGCTAGGAGGTGGTTGGCATTTCAAATTTCATAGAAAGTCGTGTTAAACAAATAAAGAAATAGTTACATTTAAATCGTTTTCGGATCTGTTTTTAAGATTTGTTTATAAGACTAATTATATAATGAACAGCACCATCTTATGCTCAGATAACAATATTTTTTAAGAAAGTTGAAATTGAACATAACAAAATTAGTTAAATATGGTTAATTATTTTATAATTAATTATTATTAATTATTTTAAAAACAATAAATGGATTTTTAAAAACTAAACTTTGAAACCTTAAATAAATAATTGCAATTTTGTCAATCTAGGATCAAAACAATTTTAGAAACATTGCCGAAAACGACTTAAAAGTAACTTTTTATTTATTTGTTAATAACAATATCAAAAAAAAATTTCAAATGAACGCTGTTGCTTAAAACTGTTTTTTAATAGTTGCTTAAGTAGTACAAATCATTTTTAAATACAATTTTGTAAATTTAAGAAAATAGTACTCTTTAAAAGTGGAAAAAAAATTTTTGTTTAATTTGTTAATTAAATATTTATTAAACAAAATTTTTCTTTTAAAATTCCGAGAAGAAAATTCGATGTCAAATTTATCTACCTTTAATTAAAAAACAAAATTTAGACAAAATTATTTAAATATGGTTAATTATTTTATGATTAATTATTATTAATTATTTTAAAAACATTAAATGGATTTTTAAAAACTAAACTTTAAAACACTGTTGCTTAAAACTATTTTTTAATAGTTTTAAACCTTAAATAATTGCAATTATGTTAATCTAGGATTAAAACTATTAAAAAATTAATTTCTATTTCCACTTGTCAAAATATTTATTTACTGACAGTAAAAAGCAAAGATATTCGTTTGATTTTGTATTGTAAGAAGAAAGTTAGTGCGATCATAATACACAATTTACATTTGTCACTTTTGTAAAATTTTTGTATTCCAAGAAGGAAGTTAGTGCAATCATAACACACACTTTATATTTCTTACATTTGAAAATTATTTCATTTTTAAGCATTATTTTTATTTAAAAATTGTGGAGTTTCTTTCTTAAGAACAGTATGATAATAGCTTCCAACAAAGTTCTCTACAATTTTTCTGCAATTTATTTGTCAAATTACAAAAGTCTAGCAAATTTCAGATATCGCATTACAAGAATTTGATGGATAGGGTGCAGGAATGGTACAAATTAAAAGCATTTTTCCCAAAAAAAAATAACCATATCCCCATACTGCTATACTATCTCAGTAACGCTGATAGAGACAGAGACAACAAAGATAGGTATAATATAATAGCAGGTAGCTCATTATCTTAATTTAGTTAAAATGTCTTTTATGGAAGTAGAAAAGGAAGTATTACAAGATATGAAAAAAAGGAATTTCTATTAAGAAATTTGTTAAAATATAAACATTGATAAAATCGAGAATTGGAAAATTTTGTGAAATAATAAATAGAGAAAAATCGGAGCCTTAGTTATTGGAAAATTGGCATATAAGGCAATTGGAAATTTGTTTACTACAAAATTGTAGAAGTAAATAAATTTTCAATTAAGAAAATTGGCACAATAGAGAATTTGGTAAACTGGTAAATGGAGACATTGCAGAATTGATTATTTGGAAATTAGCAATTATCGGAAATTAGTAAAATATTAAATTGGCCAATTGAAAAGTAAAGAAAATTAAAGTATAACAGAATTGCGCGCGCGTAGCGCGCTTTTGGAGTTCTAGTATGTTTAAAATCAGACAGAAAGAAGTCAAAATATAAATTTTATTTTCTATTTAATTTTTAAGTATTTTTCAGGAACTAGTTCATTATTTACTTAGAATATTTAGGTTTGAATTAGTACTAAATTTTCTCCCTTGCCCTAAACTCAAGTACAAAGTTCAGTAATATTCAAGAAATTATTTTTTTCCGTGTATAGATCATTTTAGATAAAGGGGCAGACTTTACAATCAAACTTATACACCACATTAGTACGTTTAAATTTTGGAGTTATGTCTTTTTTTTTATTCATTTTTTCAAATTAATCAAATAAAACTTTTTATGGGCCAAATCAATCGCCCTGTCTACCAAATTAAAAACAATATTCTTTTTTTGATGAATTAGATAATCTGAAAAGAAATTTATCAATCTATCTGAGGAAATAGGTTTTTTATACCAATTTGTGATAATACGATTATTTTCTTTAATCTATGTTAAATTAAAGAAATTTATTTGATTGTTCTCTTCCAATTCAATTTCAAAAGTGAACTTTACCTTTTTATCATTGGCATTGAATACATCATGACCTGTTAAACATGTTCTTTTTTCAAGCCTGAAATGGTATCGTCCACATATCTGAAGTAATAGAGAGGAATAATGTTTTATTTTTTTTTAGAATATGCAAACAATCTCTTTCCAGATCATCCGTTACAATATCCGCAAATAAGGGAGAAATGGAACCTATGGGGGTTCCATAAATTTGTCTATAATATTTGCCATCAAACGTGAAAAAAGTATTATTGAACAAAAATTCAGTACAAAACATAACCTCTTAAAATGGAAGTTTACATTTTTGAGAAATTAGATTATAACGCCGATCTAAACTCTCTTGAACTGATTAAAAAGAAATATTAGTAAATAAAGAAACAACATCAAGTGATATGAACGTTAAATCATCATTAATAGTAAAATCATTTAATTTATTCTTTAAATCCAAACTATTATTAATATGAGATGCTGGTAATGAAAAACAAGATTTTAATTCTTGATATAATGATTTAAATGATTAAATGATTTAAAGAATAAATGAAGCGTCTGAATATTTTAGTACTAATTAAATGCAAGTTGTCAGAAAATAATAATTTTTATAAATTTTTACAAAATAAAATAAATAATAATAAATAAAATAATAATAATTAATAATTCATTGTAAATTATAATTATACATTTTAAAGAAATTTGCACTTTTCTAACAACTTATACAATTTCTTAATTTTCATCTTTTAAAAGTTTCAGACTTATAATTTTCTGTTTCATTATAGTATATATTTTTTATTTTTCATCTCTTCACTTAAACTATTTCAGTTTATTTTATTTTACTCTGTATCTATATCTATAATTCACAAATTTTTTTTTAGTTTATGTACCTTGGATCGAAATATAATTTTTTTACAATTTTATATGTGTTTCTTTTTATTTTCTTTTGTTTTTTGTAAATTTATTCAATATTATTTAATGATTAAAAAAAATTTCTCATTAAAATTATTTTTAAAATGTACCCGATATTTAATGTTTAAAAATTTGTAAACGTTTAACTTTTTTTTCATATTTTTTTTTATTTTCATTTTAAATAAGTTTTGAAACTTTTCTATAAAAGGAATGACACATTTTCTTTACAGTTATTTAGCTCGTATATGTTTATCTTTCTACATTTGATTTTTTTATTTTTACTGGTTTTTATAAAACTGAGTTTCTTTTCATAATATTTATATTTTTGATTAGTTTAAAATTTTTTTGCATTTCTGCAAAGTTTGTCACATTTTCTTTAATGATTATTCAACAATAATAATAATATAAATATAAATACATTTTTATTTTATTTATTTATTTATCTTAATTTTATGATATTTTTAATTTTTTTATAGGCAGTAATAACAACAGAATTAGAAAATAATGATGCAAATTGAAGTGTTGAATTTTATGACTGTCGAAGAAAAGGAATTTCACAGTTCTACACTGAGAAAATAAGTTGACTAAATACAACCAATTTTTGATTAAATTTAGCAGAGAGAGGTTGTTGATATAGCACCTGCAAAGCACTTAATTGATTTTAGCAGAGCATATGCTCCGGTATCCTAGAAGTTTGATTGTCATCGCCGGTGTTTTGTTTGTTTTTTCCCGAGGAACCCTAACCTAGAAATAAAGCTGCTTGGCTAGAGGCTTATTTTCTCAGTGTATAAATATAAAAAGAAACGTAAACCCCAGTCAGCAAGTAAGCTGCATAAAAATAATGATACTAATTTTTTATTTACTTTATATTCAAATTTCTATTTTTATATTCAATTTTTTTATTGTGTAGGTGTTATTCATCTTACAATCGGATATAGAAAACAATTCACCAAATCGAAGTCCTCAAGAACACGAAACTGGA
The DNA here is from genome assembly GCA_037103525.1 of Ganaspis brasiliensis. Taxonomy (NCBI): domain Eukaryota; kingdom Metazoa; phylum Arthropoda; class Insecta; order Hymenoptera; family Figitidae; genus Ganaspis; species Ganaspis brasiliensis. The sequence continues at coordinate 799,529 of JAZKLR010000045.1, read as the reverse complement.
AAGAAAGAGGAAATTTAGAGTTTTTAAAATACTAAAAGACAAAAATTAAAACCTGGTCATCAAATAAGTTACACAATAAAAATCATATTTTTTTATGTACTTAACTTAAAAGTTTGTATTTTTCAAACAATAAAATAATCATAAAATTACGAAATGTAAAATCTGTGTACATTAACTTTTTACTTTACTTATTTTATTTAATTAATTAAATTGATTAAAAATTAGCTTAAAAATGTTAAAGAATGATCTGTAAGTTTCTTCAAACAATTTTTTGGTTTTCATTTTAATTATTTTCATAAATTTACTTTTAAATAAATTTAAATTTATTTTTTACTTTTTGCAACAGATAACTAAAAATAAATTTATGTTATTCTTTTTAATATTTAAATATTATCTACATATGTATAATCTATATTTCTTGAAATTGTCTAATTGTTCTTTTAGAATTTCTTTTTTTGCAAAAAATATTATTCAGTGTTTTTGTTTTTAAAAATTGCATTCATTTGTTTTCTTTTTATGACATTTAAAAAAATTTCATTGTTTTCTTAACCTATATTTGGGGCATTCTATTTCTAAACGACCCCCTTCAGAAACAATTGCTAATTTTGTCCGATTTGAGACATTTTTTAAATAAATATTTCTTCTACCTACTAAGGCCAAATTACTTTTTTAACTAGCAATTTCAAAAGAAAAATTCCTGAATTTTATAATAATAAAAAGAATTTTGTTCAAATATATTTACTTTATATACAAAATGTAGTTTGAAAGTTAACCTTTGGAATATATCAAAACACGTTGTTTTAGATTTATTAAAAATATATCTTAAGGGCATGTGATGGAGAATGACGTCACTAGTACAGTCAAAATTTGTCCGTAAACTTTCTCTTAAAATATGAAATATTTTTACATCAAACTTTGCGTAATTACTTACAATATTATTAAGAAGGTCTCTCTGACCCAATTTTGTTCAAAATTTTCCAAAAATCAGCTAATTTTTTAAAAAGTTAACTTTAAGGCAAATTTTAAACAAACTTGGGTCAGAGAGACCTTCTTAATAATATTTTAAGTAATTGCACAAAGTTTGGTGTCAAAATATTTATTATTTTAAGAGAAAGTTTACGGACAAATTTTTCCTATCCAAGTGACGTTATTCTCCATCACATGCCCTTAAAAGAAAGCTTAAATATTCTTGTTCTTATTTCCGTAAAGTAAATAATGGACATTTCAGGAGATTTTGAGGAATTTAATAAAATTTACAGTCATATCGGAGGTTAAAATATGTATGAATTGAGAGAAACATGTTTTGAACGGAGTGGCATTTGTTTCCTTTTAAATTTTGTATTTTTTTTAACTTTCAATTGATATATAATTTTATTTATACACTGAAAAAAATATTAATGTGAAAAACAACAATTTGGCTATAGTTGAGTCCATTTTTGTTAAAATAACAAGGATTCCTTGTTCAGTTAGCAACCGAAGATAAGTTAATTCTAATAAATCAAACTTGTTCGACTTCTAATTTTTAAAAACAGAAATAAATGTATAAATCAGCTGAAATATTACAATTTCCCAGTGCAAATAAGTTACTTTGTGTCAATTAATCTTTAAAATAATACCAAAGTTTACTAAAGTTTTAATAGTTTTTTCTGAAAATGTCAAATCGACATAACCTTAAAATATATGGCGAACAAAACTGGTATCATTTACCTTAACCACTAATGTTTGAAAGAGAGAAAGTATTGACAAATGTATTTTAGATAATAAAGAACTTATTGCAGTAATAAAAGCAGTCGATCGCACAATTTTTGGTGTTAATATAATATAATTCCTAATTACTTAGAGTACAAATTATCCTTGTCATTTTAGCTAATTTCAACTAGCTGGCTCCTTAACTAACAAGGAAAAATGGTTGATTCCTAGTAGACGGGTGCAAGGGATTTTTTTCAGTGTATATAAATAAATATATTATTTATGTATCATTTCATTTTTATTTATTATATAAATACCATTTCTTGTTAATTTTTTATTCTATTAGTCTTCAAATTAATACATAATTTAAAAGCTAATAAAATACAAAATTTAAAAAAAGACAAATGCCGCTCTGCAAAAAAGTGTTTTTCAATTCATACATATTTTAACCCCTGAAATAACTGTAAATTTTAATTAATTCCTCAAAATCCCCTGAAATGTCCATCATTTACTTTACAGAAATAAAAACTAGAATATTTAAGCTTTCTTTTAAGATATATTTTTAATAAATCTGAAACAACGTGTTTTGAGATATTCGAAAGGTTAAATTTCAAACTACATTTTGTATATAAATTAAATATATTTGAACAACATTTTTTTTATTATTGTAAAATTTAGGAATTTTTCTTTTAAAACTGCAAATTAAAAAAGTAATTTGGCCTTAGTAGGTATAAGAAATATTTATTTAAAAAATGTCTCAAATCGGACAAAATTGGCAATTGTTTCTGAAGGGGGTCGGTTTAGAAATAGAATGCCCCATTTATAAACTACGTCACACAATTACATAGGCAAATTTGTGTCTACATCTTTTTCCCTGTTGTAACACTTTATATATGGTACAAGAATTTCTTTAATTTTTTTTTAGGATTTCTTTTTTTTATGCATTTTCTTTTCTTTCCCGTGTAGAAAAGTTCCCAGTATTTCCCAGTTTGTAAGTGGGCGCCAGTTAGGGCCCACCTGGGCTTCCCAGTTTTTCCAATATGTAAATTGTTACTAAATAATAGTTTCAATGCTGAGCTTATCGTCAACCTGGTTTTATTTATTGCATTTTTACTTCATTATAATTGAACAATTCATTAAATTCGGTCTAAAAGTTTACATTCTTGAATCTACGTATACTATAATTTAATAGAACCATCTTTTTTAGTAAAACAATTACACAGAATCTATTTCTTGTTACTAAATAATCTCCTGAAGGAGGTTTTCAATGTTTCAATAGAAAACATGTTTGATTTGAATATTTTTTTATTTAAATTTGCATTTTTGTTTGTGAAATATATTTAAAATTATCTGTCTTTCGCGGGTCAAACTCAGACCTATCAGAAGGAGAGTGCGTATGCGCAATGCGCACTGCAAATACTTTAACTTGTAACCCTTTTGACCATTTTTGACGTTTATATTGAGGTTATGTATGAAATCAGTATAAAATTTATGTTTACATCGTTTACATTCCTCAAATATATGCTGATGGTGTTTAATTTCTTTCCGTCTTTTATATTATAATAAATATAATAATATAGCTTCGAATTTCATGGATCGAAAACGTTTGTCCGATGAAAAAAACCTGTTAAGGGTAAAAAAACATCGGGCTGTAGAAAAAGTTAAAAAGTTTGTAAGTAATCAAAATCAATGTGCGGTTGATTTAGAAGCATCAAATTGCGTTGACAGTAATGGTAAGTAACAAATTTGATTAGTAAATCAAAGAAATACATAGTATACATGAAAACAGATTTTATGGAAATAAATTATTTTTACAGAAATTGAAGAAACTGCTCCTGAAGCTCAAACCTTCAATAAAATAATGGACATTAATAATTTAGGTAAATTGTTGAAATATATATGTAATATATAATAATAAAAATACAAATAGTATTTGCCATATATGTACATGTGTCGAATTATAAAGAAAGGTATCTATAAGAAGTAAACAATTTTAGGTTAGATTTGTTATTTTTCGAATAAAAATAAACAAAGAGAATCAACTTTCAATATAAACCATTGGTGTTAAGTTCACACTTCACGCAAAATATTTAAGGGCATGTGATGATAATGCTAAACTTGTCCGTAAACTTTCTCCTAAAATACTAAATATTTTGAGACCAAACTTTGTAGAATTACTTGAAATACCATAAGAATGGTCTCTCTGACCCCATTTTGTTTCATTTTTGTGATTAAACTAATTTTTTTTCGATTTTAAGAATTTTTGAAAATTTTGAAAAATCAGGATATTTTAAAATAATTTAGTTTCAAGACAACAATGAAACAAAATTGGGTCAGAGAGACCATTCTAATGGTATTTGAAGTAATTCTACAAAATTTGGTTTGAAAATATTCAGTATTTTAGGAGAAAGTTTACGGACAAATTTAGCATTATCATCACATGCCCTTAATGAAAATTGATTTTGATTTTACAGAATTGATATTTAATTTTTAATTAATATAAAACTATTACTGAACGAAATGTAAATTTTTTTTCTTCTTAGGTACTTTTCTTTGTAGCGTGTTACAATGTCACATATATAAATTCCAAATGTTTCTGTTCTTTGCATAAATAATTTATAATTTATTTTTAAAAATATATAGTGGAACCCCGATTTTAAAAGTGTAAACATGATATGCCTTGAATTCAACATATAATATATATATATATACTGACAGTTATTTCATTAGTATGACCCTCAGATAATGCACGGGTTTTTTAATAAGAAGCAAAATCTTGGTCTGCAAGACCACTGTTGCATGTTAAAACGTTGAAAATTTTTGAAAGTTTTTTTTTATCAACTATTACTATTAGATTATAAATAGATATTAACTTTTTAGGCAAAATAATTCATGAAAAAGTTTTTAAAAAATATTATTAAAAATATTTCAGTTTTCAACATTAAAAAATTAATATTTCAGTAATTTTTCAAATGTTTACTAAAATTATTAGAAACCTTAAAAAGTAACTTTTTACATATGTTATTTATTATTTAATTCTTGACAATATTATTGATTCCTCGAACTGTAAAAATTCTAAGTTGAAAATTATCAAGATATCAGATCATAAAGTACTTTAAAAAATCTAATTAAGGAAAAGATAGTTTTAAGATTTAAAGGCTTGTTATGACTCACCAGCATAATAACTATAAAGTAACATACCCCGGAAATAAAAACGTATTCACTTTTTCGGAATCGGTTCTGAGCTAAATTAAATCTGCTTTCTTAAAAAAAATCTTTCCGATTAACTCCGATTCAAATCATTTTAATTTTCCAAGTGTTTTTTACTTTTTATAAATATGTTCAACAATGAGAGTCATGCTACGACGGGTTAATAAACATTTTTTACTTTTTTGTGTGTGTGTTTACGCAAGACTTTATATTAAAAAAAAGTAAATGATTTGGGTTCTACTATATTTATATAAGAGTATTAATAATAAATTTTTTTATTCTATTTAAAAAATTGAAGATGATGAATTACTTGGAAATAAATGCGAGGATCAAGATATTTTACCAAGTGAAAGAGATGAAGAAGATGGGCAGGAAGAATTATCCGAGAATGAGGAAGGTAGAAACTTTATATCGGAAGACGAGGCTAATATATAGGAAAAGTAACCAACAGTAATTCGGCTGCGGATTCTGGTTCAGATTCGGATTCTAATTCAGATTCGGGTTCTAATTCAGATTCGGATTCGGGTTCAGATACGGATTCGGGTTCGGATTCAGGTTCGAATTTAGATCTGGATTCTGATTCTGGTACAAATGACCACGTTTGTGAAGAAGATGAAGAAGAAAAAACAGAAGAGGAAGAAGAAGATCAACATACAGTGAATAAATTAAGAGAATGGGCAGTAAACAGTAAAATTCAATTAATTCATTTAGATGGACTTTTAGGTATTTTGAAAAAAAAATTTCCGACTTTGCCAAAATGTGGAAAAACTTTTCTACAAACAACTAAAGCTCGTTATAATATTATTCCGATGCCTGATAGTAATGGTTCTAATGGTGAATTTGTTTATTTTGGAATGGCAGCTGGATTACTTGGATGTATAAATACAGAATTGCATAAGAATCTTATGATTGAACTACAAATTAATGTAGACGAAATACCACTTGTAAAATCAGCCGATCGGAAGTTCTGTGTGATGAGTTGCAAAGTTCATTGCAATGTTGATATTTATAAACCATATCCAGTAGCGATTTACTCTGGAGAATCGAAACCAGCGGATGTAGATTTATTTTTGGATGCCTTTGTTCAGGAAATTAATGATTTACAGAGAGATGGGATCGATATATCTGATGACCATTTTGCTGTAATTTTAAAGTGTATTATAAGCGATACTCTTGCCAGGACGTTTATAAAGTGTACAGTTGGTCATAAAGGTTTTAATGCATGCGAACGTTGTACAGTCACTGGTTATACATTTGAAAATAGAACAGTTTTTCCTGACATGAATGCGAAAGAAAGGACAGATGCATCTTTCAGAGATAGAACACAGATTGGCCACCACAACGGAATTACCCCTTTAACTCGAATAGTACCTTCTTTAAATATGATAACCGTATTTATCTTGGACTCAATGCATTTATGTTTCGAAGGTATAATGAAAAAATTATTGCATTACTGGGTTATAAAAGGCTACAATAAACTGAAAAAACATGACAGGAATGAACTTTCACGACGAATGGAAATGATAAGAAAACAAATACCATGTGAGTTTCAGCGTAAACCAAGATTTACGAGAAAAGTGGCAAAATGGAAAGCCACAGAATTTAGGTTTTTTTTACTATACTGTGGTCCCATAGTTTTGAAAAACGTTTTACTTTCAAAACTATATCGTCATTTTTTGCTGCTACATGCAGCTTGTTACATTTTGTACTCAGATAAGTTATGTATTCAATACACAGAAACCGCTAAAACTTATCTCCAAGTATTTTTTAAATATCTACGGGAGTATTATGGACCTTCGTCTCAAACTGTTAATTCGCACCATCTAATTCATCTTGCAGATGATGTAACATCCATGAAATGCAGTTTAAGCAAAATATCAGCTTTTCCTTTCGAAAACTTGTTAGGAAAATTAAAAAAGCAATTACGTACTCCAAATCGTTCACTCGCGCAAATATGTCGGCGTTTGTACGAACAACGCGTTGTTAATGTTGAAAAACCTGCTGTACCACTACTGCTAGAAATTTTGGAAGAAAATGGCAACAATATTGTCAAAATAAGATATAAACAATTCTTTATATCAGTTGCGTGACCTGACAATGTTGTTCTTTTGAAAAATAAGTCAGTACTTGTAATTTCAAGAATAGTTGCAGACGACGATAAAATTAATATTATAGGCCAAGTTTGGGGAAAAAAAGAATCTGTTTTTAGATATCCGTTTGATTCGGCAAAATTAAAGATGTATCAATTGAACGATCAACCTCTAAATGATGTTGATACTTTTCGCCTAACAGATGTAGATTGTAAAATGGTGTGCTTATCTTTAAATTTAAGCCAAAAAACTCCTTTAAAAACATATGTTATTCCATTACTCCATAACTAACCACATCTGTGGTATTCTAATTCAAGAAGCTTTAAATCAATTATGAAAAAAAGATAATATACTTTTCAGTAATTATTTTGCAAAATAATTTAAACCCGGTTTAATAAAGTAAATTTTTTTACCATTTGCAATTATGAGATACAAATAAACTAAATTTCGCGTTGTGATTATAAATTAAAAAATGTTTTATTTATTAATATAAGTTGTATATTAACTTAAACTGTTTTATTTGTTATTTAAAAAAGGATTGTTAACAAAACTAAAGCATACAGATATGTTCTACATTTGATTATAACACAGAAAATGCCGTAAGAATAAATATGAGTTTAGTTTTAGTACTTTCAAATATAAAAATTGTATCAAGTAAATTAATTTTTGAAGATCATCTAAAAAAATTTTGGCAATATGGTTATTTTAACTTTGGATTTTGATTCATGGAAGAAAAATACATAGGAATACACTAGCATAGTGTCCTGGACAAAAAGTACTATTTTTCGTGTTTTTTAACATTTTTTTCAGATTTTCTCGGAAATATTAGCCAATTTGTCTATTATGTTTTCGTATTTGGATTCAGCAGAGAAAAATATATAGAAATCGCGTAGCGATCTGAAATAAAAATTTTTTGTTTTCAATTTGTGTTTTCACAAATTTTTTTAGATTATCTCAAAAAGTAGAACGAATATAAGAATTGTGTCTAGGTTATGTCTAAATCTAAGGCTTTTAATTATCTAAAAAGTAATTGATATTAGAGCACCTAACATTAGGAATATCATAAAGACTGTGATAACATTTGTTAACGATTTCGTTTTTTTACTTTAATATTATTCAATGTATCTGAAAAAATTCGTTTTCTTTAAATTAAATTCGATTATTTTTAGAAGTTTTATGAAAGATTTTTTTTAATATAAATTTTCTAAAATTAAGATTTTGTAATTATTAACTCAATTATGATTAATTTTAAAAATCTAAGATCAAATTCGTTTTCAGAAATTCCCACAACCCCGAGCATAAATTTTTGTGTGAATCAGAAGATTTAAAAAAAATTATGAATTCTTACAAATTCATCTGCAATATTGAATTCAACTTTGAGAATTTTTAAATTCTGAAATTACATTCGTATTCAGAGTCGCTAAGAACATAAAAATACGGATTATGAAGAAAATACGCTCACTAGAAAAATATACTGCTTAAAGGTTCCAAAACCTTTCAGACTCAAAACTGCAGACTTCTCGAGTTTATTAAATATAGCAAACTTTTAATTCTTCTCTAGTTTTGTTCTCATTTTTCAGTAATAAAGATAAAACCGATTTTTTTTTAATTTTTTTATTAGTACTTTCAATTAATTACTAATAACAGAAATATAAAGTTACATACTGGTTAGGTCTGAAAGTACTACCAAGTATAAATACAATTTGAAAAGCGCGCTTTTAAGAAGGAGCATTTTTGATTGGTGATGACTGTGCTTCTATTTTATGTCGGCAGATGGCATTTACTTTGTCCGGTTGTTAACCTCGTTGTCCACTTTTGTGCTTGAAATTTCTAAAATCTCCGCGTTGTTAAAACTTTATTTGTTTTTATTGTGATGTAAGTGTAAAAATCCAAAGTATATTGAACAATTTTTGCTAAAGAAAATGAGTGAAGCAAATTACTCTAAAGAAGTGATATATCCCTTCCAAATAATTGAATTTATCACACGTGGTCCAAAAGTTTCACGAAAAACTGATAATGTACCTTCTTCTTGGGTTCAGTTTAATAAATCAAAAGGAAAATTGGAGGCACAATTTTTACCTCCACCATACGATGAAGAAAGGTGTGAAGTTTTGGAAAATTTAATTAAAAATCAACTGCCTCCTGAAGCAGACTGGCCGTTTTACACTATCAGATTAATTGCTCAAGCTCGTATGTAAACTTTTTCAATTCATATGTTAATGTTTATAAAAATAATCTTTTTACATGCTATTGTAGTAGTATAATTCTTAACAGTGTGCCTAACGTCCGGGTATCCGGAATCCGGGCGAATTCAGTACAAAATAATTCTTCCAGATAGCCGGTTGTCTTAATGCCTGAATTTTCCTCGAATTTCATGGTCACGAAATAGAACTCGAAATTTAGCGACGTGAATTTTTCATTATTCCGAAGCGTATATCCTATACCGTAAAGCGGGATTCATTTCAGTCATTTTCAACTCCGAAATGTTCCGTCAGATCAGCTGTAAGCTGGCAAAAACGAGTTCCCCTAGGTAGAATTCATTCAGTATATTTTGACTCTCTTTGAAATCCGTTGAGAACAATTTTGTGAACCGAATATTTTCAATTCTTTTTAATCCAATTATTCACTAAGTTGATAAATATAACTATACTTATTGACTCCCCTCCTTACTCCGCTCGTAACCGGTTTTGAGAGTGTCACATTCCTAACTGAAAATGTGAAGAAAAGCATATGGCTCTAAATTTCCAACGAAATGACTTATACTTTTTCTTTGTGTTATGTCGCTAACGGTCGCAGTTTCTTTTGGACTTTCAAACAGTTAAGTTCGCGAAAGTTTTGAACGTGTTTTCACAAAGAGCTTAAATTTTAATCAAAATTAAGTTTTATTAAAGGTACTCTTCTATTTAGTTAATAATATTCATTTCCTTAATTACTTTAAAAAGTGCTCATGTAGGTCTTAAGTTATAATAAGTTTATTGATATGTATATCCTAACAATACCAATAATATGTTCCCTGTAATAAGAGGGTTATTGAGCAAGCGTTTTGGCTAGTTGAGCAAGCCCTCTGCTCAATTGTCCTAACGAAATATGGACAATTGGGCTGGTTGCTCATTCACCCAGTGCATTGAGTCCAATAATCCACAAGGTATTTCGAGCTTAAAGCTGGAAAGAAAGCGACTTAATATTGATAAAACACTAAGAAACGTTAAATTAAGCATAAATTCACAAAATTAGATAATAAAAATACGTATATTAAGAATAAATAACATTTTCGAAAAGACGTGATTTATTGACACTCAGAGAGCAGAACACCTGACTAGCAGAATAGACGTAGCCAATCAAAATCTTTCTACCGCGAGAGACTAAATTGTGATTGGCTACGTCTATTTTGCTAGTCAGGTGTTCTGCTCCCTGTGTGTCAATAACCCCGGTTTTGAGAAAAATGTTGTGAACCGAATATTTTCAATTCTTTTTGATCCAATTATTCACTAAGGGCAGTTGATAAATAACTACTTGCATGACTCCCCTCCTCAATCCGCTCGAAACCGGTTATGAGAGTGTCAAATTCCTAACCGAAAATGTGAAGGAAGACATGTGGCTCTAAATTTCCAACAAAAGGACCTACTTTTTCTTTGTATTCTGTCGCTAACGGTCAGTTTCTTTTTGACTTTCGAACAGTTAAGTTCGCGTGAATTTTAAACTTGTTTTTACAAAGTGCTTAAACTTTAATTAAAATTAAGTTTTGATAGTAAAGTTTAATAGTTGTAATATTTTCTATATGCAGTTAATTATATTCATATTCTTAATTATACTTTTAAAAGTGCTTATGTGGGTTTTAAGTTATAAGTTTATTGATATAAACTAAACAATAGCAATAATATGTTGTTTATTATTATTACTCTCTTATTATTATGATAATTATTATTGTGTATTATTATCATTATTATGAATATTATATCATCATTATTATTATTATTATTATTATTATTATTATTAATAAATCCTATATTTTATATTTCATAATAGCTACACATGTTTTAAAAGCTACACGTTCAAATTGATTATTGTCAAAATGAAGTTTTTTAAATAACTTATTTTATTTCTAATTATTAGTAATATACTATTGTCATATTGTGTCAAACTATTATTATTATTATTATTATTATTATTATTGTATAAACAAGCATTTTATAACATAAATATTCATTAAGAAATGGAAAAAACAGATATACTTTTTAGTATGCTAAAAAAATTATTTATTACTGAGAATTTTTAATTATCATTCAATTCCGCTTTAAAAAAGTTCTTACTGTATATATGACCTTAAAAGAATTCAGCTTGAACCACTTCTTTTTCTTTGTTAGGAATTAAAATGTCACCGAAAGTTTGATGAATTCCTCTAAATACCGTTTTAGGTTACTCCTAAAATTGACTAAAAGGAATAAAAGTTTAGTATCATTTACTCCGCTACGCGAGTCGCAAAAAAGAGGGAAATTCAGGCACTAAGTGGAATTCATTTTTTCAATTCTTTACTGTTCCAGCCTTCTTGCCGGGAAATCACGTCCTTTCGAAAATGTTATTTATTCTTAATATACGTATTTTTATTATCTAATTTTGTGTATTTATACTTAATTTAACGTTTCTTAGTGTTTTATCAATATTAAGTCGCTTTTTCTCCAGTTTTCAGCTCGAAATACCTTGTGGATTATTGGACTCAATGCATTGGGTGAATGAGCAACCAGCCCAATTGTCCATATTTCGTTAGGACAATTGAGCAGAGGGCTTGCTCAACTAGCCAAAACGCTTGCTCAATAACCCTCTTATTACAGAGTTGTTTATTATTTCTCCGTTATTAGTATTATTAATATTATTATTGTTTTTGTGTATTATTATTGTATTATGAATATTATTATATCATTATGATTATTATTATTATTGTTATTATGAATATTATTACATTATTATTATTTTTTTTTATTTACAAAACAAGTTTAGGAGAGGAAAAAATGCATTTACGCACTTGTTCGTGTGGGACTCGACCACGTGCTGTGGTAATACCTCACTAAAACAACCTCTCCCATTATTGCTTTACATATTCTAATCCACTATTGCTCCATCCGTCCTGGAGGGTAAGCAAAAGCGTGATTCATTTACTAGAGTTGTTATTTTCGTTTCTTACACTGTTGTTCTCACCCATTGCCGCCGATATTCTTAAGCGGTGGTCAAGAACGTGGTTGGATGCTTTTTTAGAGCTACCGAATAGGATCTTATAAGGAACAGTGCTGCCGAACCAGATTTAGAGAGTTCAGAAGAACAGCCTTCTGCATGCGAACCGCCAACGCATTAGCCTTGTGCTCGCAGCTAGGAATTTTTTGTAATTGGCTCACAAATGAAGCTCGCATCCCTCCTAAACAACCGAGTACAAGAACAATTTATCTGACCCTGTAGCCTGGATATATTTTACTCAATTCAAACAGAAGGTCTTGATACTTTGTCCGCTTCTCATCCTCCATTTTGACTGATATTGCTCTCAGCAGGTGCCGAAAACTCTATCACACAAATGACCTTACTTTTATGATCCTGGAGCACTATATCAGGTTTATTGGCGCTGATACGATGAGTGGTGGAAAAAGAAAAATTCCAGTAGATCTTACACTGATCATTTTCCACAACGGACTCCTGATCCCCCTGGGCATACGGCAAGATGGGTTCTTAATCTATACCATATTGGTGTCGAAGGTGATAATACAACACCTTAAGCGCAGCATTGTGTCATTCTACATATCTGTAACATGCATACTTCGGGCACGCACTTAGAATGTGACTAAGTGTCTCCGGGTATTGCCTGCACGCTCGACAGTTGGTATTGTCGACAGATATATGCATCACTCGACTACGATACACCAAAGTATTTATCACTCCATCCTGGCAAGCAAATACAAATCCTTCAGTCTCCGATTTCAAACCAGCAGACTTGAGGAAAGCAAATGACAAAACCCCAGACAGTCCCAACTCTTTTATGAGACTGGAAAACCGTCCATGCACAGGCTTGTCAATATGCTCCTGTAAAAGAAGCGCATGTTCTGCTTCCTTAACACGTTTTTTAAGCATTAATGGTGTTAAAGATGCTAAACCGTGTTCCATATCCCTGGTTTCAAATGGGAGACTAAGTTCACTTGCAGCTCTTTCTGCCGCTCGATATAAAAACGCCCCAACATTTGCAATTTCATGATGGTGAACAAATTGCATAAGAGGATCTCTACTGTTTATGACTGAGCATGCTGCAGATAAAACAATTCTACGATGAAGACACTCTAAATTTAAAAGACCTCTTCCTCCCCGATCGCGTGGAAGGTAAATGCGAGGTACGTAAGACCTAGGATGATGACTTCGATGTATAGTCATCATCTTGCTAGTTTCTCTATCTAGTTCCTTCAACTCATTCACATTCCACTTAACTGCTCCAAATGTATAGAGTAGTAAAGGAATGGCTAATGTGTTTGTGGCTTGTATCTTATTCTTCCCAGATAGTTCAGAAGCCCAAATTTTTCTGAGAAGACCATGGTATTTCATATGGAGATCTTTAAGCCCATGATCTTTAAGCCCACACAAATCTTGCCTTTCCGATTGAGGAATTCCAAGATATGTGTAAGGTTCCCCAACACCAAGGTGATGAATGGTATTGCCACCAATGAGCTGAATATTCTTAGAGTCGCTCGACATTTCAGCTGTTTCTCGTCTCCCTTTAATTAAATGGATAACAGCACATTTATCTAATCCAAAATCCATACCAATAGCTCTGGAGTACTCGGCTACTGCAAACACCAGAATTTTTAATTCGTCCTTGCTGGATCCATATAGCTTAAGATCGTCCATATAAAACAGATGGTTGATCTTATGGACTCTATTTCTGGGTTTTCCACACATGTATCCAGAGTATTTTTCTCGGAGTACTACAGACAGAGGCAAGAGGGAGATGCAAAAAAGTAGAGGACTTAGGGAGTCTCCTTGGAAAACTCCTCTTCCAAACGAGATGATGTTAGTCATCACCTGCTGTTTGTTGGATGTTATAACAAACCTTGTCCTCCACATGAGCATTAGCTCCTTTAAGCATCTCACAATGTTCTGATGTACCTCTAAGCATTCAAGGAGCTTGATGATCAGCTCATGACTTGTAGAGTCAAATGCCTTTCGGTAATCAATCCAAGCCATTGACAGGTTACGTCGATAAAATATTGCGTCTTGGGTAATACACCTATCAATCAATAGGTTCTCCCTACAACCTGCCAGACCTCTCTTGCACCCTCGCTGTTCGCTTATTGCACTCCAAACTGGCTCGATGGATGTCAAAATCCTCTCTTTGAGGATGCCAGTGAATAGCTTGTAGCAGGTGTTAAGACAAGCTATGGGTCTATAATTTTTTGGAATAGATAAATCACCAGATTTTGGTAAGAGTACCGTTCGTCCTTCCACCAATCACTGTGGTATTGGATGTTGACCGTTGAGAAAGGTAGAGAATATTCGAGCCAAATGTTGGTGAGTTGAAGAGAACTTCTTCCACCAAAAGTTATTAATCTTATCTGGCCCGGGTGCTGAAAAGTTCTTCGTTTTAGCAACTATGTTTCTCACCTCCTCCTTAGTAATTGGTGGACTTACCTCTGCTGGATGGTCAAGCCCCTGTCTAAAACAGAAGCTACGAAAGAGTATTAAGGATGACTCTTCATCGTTCACTGAATGGGCTTTCCCATAGATGTTACTCCAGAAGTTTTCAATCTCTTCACGACATGGGGGTCTTTCGACAGTTGGCGATGGTGGACTGAACAGGCGAGAAGGATTAGTAGCATAGGTATTATTTTGCTTTATCCAGTTAACCCGCCGTTCTAAACGCTCTCTTATAACAACAAGAGAACGTATCTTCTCAATCCAATGTTGCTTGATGGTCTGCAACTTCGATTTTTTCAGAGTGTGATGCAATCTTTTTAGAGTCTGGGCTATTTCCAAAACCCTGGATGTAAATTTTCTTTTCGATTCAAGATATACAATCACACTCTGCAATTGAGAAGCATGCCTTCGAGCCACCCCAATCTTAAACTGTACTTGTCTGATTCGTTTAAAGGTCCTATCGACGCGGTCTGAAACAGATTTTCTGTTACTTTCACGAAGCAGGACCTTTGCTTTTTCGTACACAGCACAATTTAATGTCCAGAGATCTACATCCTCTGGGAGCAATGAGAGCTCGTTATTCCCTTCAGCGATTTTGTCCATTTTAATGGAAACCTTTAGATGTACTTTGGTTTCCCTAGACCTCATGTTCCCTTCCTCGGTCGTTGGTGTAGGTGTTACTGTTACTTTTTTTTTTTTTTTTTTTTTTTTTTTTTTTTACAAAACAAGTTTAGGAGAGGAAAAAATGCATTTACGCACTTGTTCGTGTGGGACTCGACCACATGCTGTGGTAATACCTCACTAAAACAACCTCTCCCATTCTTGCCTTACGTATTCTTATCCGCTTTTGCTCCTTCCGTCCTGAAAGGTAAGCAATAGCGCGATTCCTTTGCTCGAGGTGTTTTCAGTTCACTGTTCTGTAGGTGTTCCTGTCCGTTGCCGCTGTTGTTCTTACGCGGTGGCCAGGAACGCTATTGGATGCTTTTTTAGAGCTACCTTCGTGATGTTATATTATGAAGAACAGTGCTGCCTGACCAGATGAAGAGAGCTCAGCAGAACTGCCTTCTGCATTCGACCTGCCAATGCGTCAGCTTGACGCTCGCAGGTTGGAATTCTTTAAAGCTGGCTAACAAATGAAGCTCTCATCCCCCCTAGACAGCCGAGAATAAGGACAACTAAATGGACTTTATAGCCTCTGTGTATTCTCCTTAATTCGAACAGCAGGTCTTGATACTTTTGCCGTTTCTCATCCTCCTTCTGAGCGATATTGCCCTCGGCAGGAGCCGAAAACTCAATCACGCAGATGATCTTACCTTTATGATCCTGGAGTACTATATCAGGCTTAGTAGCACTGATACGATGAGTGGTAGAAATCGAAAAATTCCAGTAGATTCTGCAATTCTCATTCTCCACAACAGCCTCCTGATCCTCTTGGGCGTATGGCAAGACAGGTTCCTTATCTACACCATATTGGTGTCGAAGATGGTAATACAATACCTTAAGTCCAGCATTGTGTCTTTCAATATACCTGGAACATGCATACGTCGGACACGCACTTAGAATGTGAGTAAGTGTTTCTGGATATTGTTTACATGCTCGACAGTTGTAATTGTCGACAGGTATCTGCATGACCTTACTGCGATAATATAAGGTATTGATAACACCATCTTGGCAAGCAAATAAAAATCCCTCAGTCTCCGATCTTAAACCAGCAGATTTCAGAAATCTAAAAGTGTGGCTTGTATCTTATTCTTCCCAGATAATTCAGATAACCAAATTTTTCTAAGAAGACCTCGATATTTCTTTTGGAGATGATCTTTAAGCTTACAAACATCCTGAGTCTCCGATTGTGGAATCCCAAGATATGTGTAAACATCCCCTACACCAAGATGTTGTATGGTGTTGCCACCAATGAGCTGAAGGTCCTCAGAGTTACTTTGTAAATCCGATGTTTCTCGTCTTCCTCTATTTAGATGAATCACGGCACATTTGTCCAATCCAAAAGACATACCTATAGCTCTGGAATACACAGCTACTGCAAACACTAAGATATTAAGTGCCTCCTTACTGGAGGCATAGAGCTTAAGATCATCCATATAAAAAAGGTGGTTGATCTTATATACTCTATTTTTTGGTTTGCCACACATGTATCCAGAGTGCTTTTCTCGAAGAACAATAGACAGAGGCAAGAGGGAGATGCAAAAAAGTAGAGGACTGAGTGAGTCTCCTTGAAAAACTCCTCTTTTATAGGTGACGATGTTAGTATTCACCTGTTGTTTGTTCGATGTTATAACAAACCTTGTCCTCCACTTGAGCATTAGATCTTTCAAGCATCTCACAATGTTTGGATGTACCTGTAAGCATTCAAGAAGCTTGATAATCAATTCGTGACTCGTAAAGTCGAATGCTTTACGGTAATCAATCCAAGCCATTGACAGGTTGCGCCGATAAAATATCGAATCTTGGGTCACGCACCTATCTATCAGTAGGTTATCTCTACAACCTGCTAGGCCTCTCTTACACCCTCGCTGTTCACCTATTGCACTCCACACTGGCTCTATGGATGTTAATATTCTCTCTTTGAGGATACCAGTGAATAGCTTGTAACAGGTGTTAAGACAAGCTATTGGTCTATAATTCATTGGATTAGACAAATTTCCTGATTTTGGTAGAAGTACCGTTCTTCCTTCAACCAACCACTGAGGTACGTGATCTTCTCCGTTAAGAAAGCTAGAAAATATACGGGCCAAATGTTGGTGGGTAAAAGTGAACTTCTTCCACCATAGATTATTAATCTTGTCTGGACCGGGTGCTGAATAGTTCTTAGTTTTAGCAACTACATTTCTCACTTCCTCCTCAGTGATTCGTGAGCACTCTTCCATAGGGTGTTCAAGCCCCTGCCGATGACAGAAGCTACGAAAGAGTGGTATAGATGCATCTTGATCGTTTAGAGAACATGTGGTTTCGTAGATGTTCTTCCAGAAGTTTTCAACCTCTTCACGACTAGGTGGCTTTTCAACGGTTGGAGAAGGTACTGGGAACAGGCGGGACGGATTGATAGCAAAAGTGTTATTTTGCTCTATCCATTTTACACGCCGTTCTAATTGTTCTCTTATAATTACAAGAGTACGTATCTTCTCAATCCAATGCTGCTTGATATTCTGCAGCTTAGACTTCTTGAGAGTATAATGCAATCTTTTTAGAGATTGGGCTATGCCCAAAACTCTAGGAGTAAATGCTCTATTTGTTGCTAGATATGCAATCACACTCTGCAATTGAGAAGCCATCCGTCTGGCCACCCCAATCTTGAACTGTACCTGTTTAATTCGTTGTTTTGTTCTTGCAATGCGCTCAGAAACAGATTTTCTGTTGCTTTTGTTAAGCAAAGAAACCGCCTTTTCATAAACTGCACAGTTCAATGTCCAGAGGTCTACATCTTCTGAAAGGTCCGAAAGTTCTCTGTTCGCCGCTGCCAATTTGTCCATTTTAATGGAAACCTTGTGATGAATTTTGGTTTCTCTTGCGCCCACATTACTATGCTCGACCATTTGTTGTGTTGTGAGAACTGATCGTCTGTTCTCTACGGGGTCTCGATCTTCTTGAAGGAGAGCTTCATATCCCCTACCCAACAGAGAGGATATCTGATCTCTTAGATTCTGAGATGTTATTTGAGCGTATTGGGGATACATAGTGATCCATCGCTCATAACATCTCTTCATTATTCCTCTACGGTCAGGAGAAGAGTTTCGCCAACATAAGATGGCATCTCTCTTCATCTCCTCAGTCCATCGTAGACGCTCACGAGCTTGTCCACGGGCGTAGCCTGGTCGTCGCCTGGGTTCTATCCTATTGCCACTCCCAACTGAACCCAGGTCTCCATCCGAAAGAGACCTATTGTGGGTGGCACTGCGCGTTACAGTTGTCGTAACCGCAAGTTACCCTGTGGGGGTGGATAACCCATCACAGGGTTGACAATTATTTCAGGTGTCAAGCCCTATCTGGTTATGGTCCGCGTCGGGTATTTCATTTCCCCGATACCACCTATATCTAGGAGGATCCCCCTATCCGCCACCTGGGAACGCGCCCGGTTGAGGTCCAGCAACCCCACCTTAGATGCCCTTTAAACACTCGGCCTAACAAACCAAGTATTTCCACGATGTTTGGGAAAGGGCAACTAAGGACTTGACCAAATCGATCAAGCGAAAATTTAACTTTTTTCAGTTAGAAAATTAATACTATTTTACAACAAAATTTGTAACACGTGTAATATATAAAAATTAAATATAAATTATCAATTCTGTAATACATAGTCATCCGCTTTTAGATACCTATGAAGAAGGTACGATAAAGTTGACAACGATCCCAAACGATGACAGCTGTTTATATACAGCAGATTCCGATTTTGACGAACCAGCTAAAAAGGCTGCGTTTATCACAAGACATTTTAAAGATTCCAAAAAACAATCAGATCTACTAAATCTACCAAATTTCGAAAATCTCGAAACAGTAACCAGCGATTCGGACTCTTCATGGGAAGAAAAAAATTTAAAGGCTTTAATTAAATCTAATAAAATAAAGACGAAGAACACGAAAAAAGTTACTAAAAGGAAACTTAAAACATGTTGCAATAAGGCAAAAGGTAAACTTAAAACAATTAACAATAAAGTGAATTTAAAATAATTGTACATAACTCAGTAATTTTTCATTATTCATTCATCATTTTATTCAAAATTTTTATTTTCACAGGGAAGTCTACAACTTTAATTTCAATAATTCCCCTGATAAAAAGGAAGGTTCCAAAAATAATATCCCAGGTAACTACACGTTTATTACATTCATAAATTCAATTTTATATAAAATTTTTATGCAAATTATTTGATTTTTAGTTCCTCATAGAGGAAGCTTTGTATATTCTTTCAAATTTTAATTTGGAAAATCTCTACTGTTTACTAATATAATTATTTTATTTATAACATTAACTAATTTTCAGTATCTGAATACCGTCTTAATCTTCTCGAGAATTTGGATTTTCAAAATAATACTTTAGAATATCGCACTACAGGAAGTTATATTCTTTTTTACATTTGTAAATCAAGTTCTAACTTAATTCAGTACTGTGAACTTTTTTATTTTCAAAAATGTTTTTTGAAAATTGGTTAAACACTTATAATAAATTAGACTAATAATTCTGGATGTCTCGTGATTCGAGGAATCCAGGGAGTCCCAGAAAAGGACGGGAGTTTAGTACATCGTGACCGAAAACCGTCAGTATGCCGGGAAATTTTAAGCGATCCGCGAGTTCGTAGATAATGATCGAAAAATTTAAATTAAATCTTCCATTTTTCAATAATTTAAAAAATTGGATTTGAAATAATCAGAATAAGTTCTATACATTTTTGGTAGAAAGAGACAAACATAATCTGACATTTAAAAATCTCCAAGTCATTATAATTTAAATAAATTCTGAACACTAATAAAAATCATAGTTTGATCAAATGAAATTTTTAAATTTCGATTAATTCAAATTTTACCATTAAAAAATTATTATTTTGAGCTCATTTTGATTTAATTAAGCTTTTTTCGACTTTTTCTTTATTTCCTAACTTTATCAAAAGTCCCTGTTATTTATAATTTGTTAGATTTTTTAAAAATATATTTTCCTTTCTTATTAGATTATTAACTCTCCTAACATTTTCTTAATTTCCTTTTAATTTATTCGTTAATTCATAATTTTTAAATCATTTTTTGAGTTTTCACTAAACTTATTAAATTTTTTCATCTTTTTCTATTTTTTAACAATTTTTCCACTTATTGAAAACTGTTTAATTTTTATCTTATAAAACAAATCCTTATTATTTATTTATTTTTTAGAGAATAGAAATATTGTTCCTTTTTATAATTTTTTTCATGGCGCTTTGAAACGATTTTTTTATTTTTCCATCAATTTTTATCTTCAGTAAAAAATCTCCTTTTTTACGTTCCATTTATTATTTATTTTTTCAACTCGAAGAAACATGTCCGTATACCTATATTTTAATTCTTTTTTATAGTTGTCTTTTTAATCCTTTATTGTTTTAATTCTTTATTAGACTACCTTTTCGCTTTTAAATATTTTAAGACATTATTGTCATATTCTTTTATTTAACTCATTTGTTTTTAAATAATTTTATTAACCTTTTTATTTACAAAGAATTTATTTATTATTTATAAGATTTAAATGATCTTTTTACATATTCTTTTTGTTGTTAATTTTCCCATTTTCAAGAAGATTATCCTTGATACCTTTTCTTGCTTTTATATTAATTTAATTTATTTATTTTTTGAAATTTTTTTTATTGTTTTATAACATACGGATGTCAGCAACATAAATGAAAAATTTATCTGACCTAAAATCGTTTGGATTTTGTATTAAAATTAATTGTTAACAAAATATGAATATTTTCTAAAAGTCTAAACAATTTACTTTAAACCTAATCCAAACAGATTTGGAACACAGAGACCTTTTTAAGAATATTTTAGGCAAATCTGCTAAGTTTTAAAAAAAATAATGAATACTTTATGATAAAGGTTTCGGACAAAATTTGCCTATACCAGTAACATTTTACTCTATTACATGCCTTTAAATAATTTTTCTGTTCTCTTTTTATAATATATTTTCAAACTAAACTTTATCTAAATTTTTTTTTAACCCTTAATTTGAAAATTTTTATTTACTTGTCTGCATAATTACTACTTTTTAGTCATGTCTTGTTATATCTAATACCATTAATTAATTTGTAGAACCTGATCCAGATCCATTGACGCAAAACTCGTCTTTAAGAAGCGAAGATACTACAGACAAAACACTGGTTTCAGTCGTTGAACAAAAAAGTTTGACTGTTAGTAATGAAAATTCAGAATTCTCCAATTCAAGTAAGTAATATATACTTATGTTAATTTACATTTAATATATTTTAATTTAAATTTGGGTATCTGTATATTTTTTAGAACAAGAGCTTCTAGATTTAAATATTAAAGGAAAGAAACAAAAAACTAAAGATAAGGCCAAAAATAAAGAAAAAGCAAAAGTGGTTGTTGAAATTCCAACAGGTATCTAAAAAGTTTTCATTTTTGTGTCAAATGTGTAATATATACTAAAAAAAAGGATTGCCTTTACAAAAATTAAAAAATCATAAAAATGATTAATTAACATTTATTTATTGAAAGTTAAATAATTTATATATTTATTGAATTGTTTTATTGTTGTAGATAACTATTTACTTCTAAATGCAACACTAGTAGGATTTAGCGTGCAAATAAATGACATAAAAACTCAGTTAACTCATCAGGGAAGCTTGTTAGAAGCAATTGCAATTAAAGTAGGACTAACCTCTACCAAGGGATTTATCGTCGCGAATAATTTAAATCTTCCTTTTAAATCGATTTCTGAATTTAAGGAATTCAATGACAAATTAACAGATGACACCTTTCGGGAAGACTTTGTAAGTTAAAAATATGTTCTAATACACTGAAATCATAAGCACACAATTCAACTTTTTTAATTAATTTTTAATGTCATTGAATTTTGATTTCAACAATAAATTATTTTCAGACATCTTCATTACATCACCTCTTTGATAAAGAACTAAATATTACGAAAAGTATTTTAAACATATTTAAAAAATATTTTTCTCGAGATGTTGCCCTTCAGTTTACTAATATAAAAAAAAAAATAAACTTTTGCTTAAAGACTACAAAGTCCACCAATGCATCGTAGGTAAAGTTGCTTATTTTCATTATTATAGTATATAATTACTAAGCGAATTACAGGGAGTACAGACTGTCACCTTTTTTAATTTTTTCACCTATTTTGTTAATTTATTACCTATATTTTACCAATTTTTTAACTTTTCACTTTTTTAATTCGAAGTTCAATTTTTTTTTTTTTTTAACATTTATTATAATAAAAAGTTTTTATCGATTCCTAGTTTAATTCACTTAAACTTTGAACAGTCGGCAACCTTAAATTTAATAAATTAAAATTTCAATGTATTCAAATCCTACAATCGATTTAAATTTCAATTAATAAAAATTTTATTTATTTTGAATTTTAATCATTTCTTATTTCTATTGGAGAAAATTTAAATTGATTCTAAGTTTAATTTATTCAACTTTTAATCAAGCTTTAAATTCAAATCATTTTAGATTTCATCAGCTCCAGATTTCATTTATACAAATTTGAATCGTTTCTTCCTCTAATTCATTAAGAATTGAAACGATATAAATTTTTCCTTATTTTAATTTTTCATCACAAATTTAATCCTACAAAACTTTTAATGCTAAAAACTTTAAAAGGTGGAAATTTCATTCTAATTCGTGCAAATTTAAATTAATTTTAATATAATTTTTAATATAATAATATAAATTTAATATTAGTTTAATCAGAGAAAATATTGATGCATACAAACTTCAATTAACAATTCCTGTTATTATAATCATCAAATTATTTTATGTAATATTTCTGACACCTTGAGTAACATTTTTTTTATGAATAATTCGTTTAAAGGAAAAAAGGTACTGTAATCCCTGAGATTGTGATAAAGTTTTAAGATTTAATTTAGTGCTTTTTTATTCTAGATTGTTTATAGAAATATATATTTAATGTTTTAGATACTGTGACTGCAACGCACAATAAATCAACAGAAAACTCTAAAAACAACGTGGAAAAAATAGTTTTGGACGCTATTGGAAACACTTTAACTGGTGCAAGGGATTGGGAAGGAGGCCGCAGAGACAGGGAAAACAAAGATCCAGAACAATAATGCTCAACTTCTTTCCTTCCTTGAATCAGTTTTTCTGTGTGTCTTCGATTTGCATCAGTTACTTTTTAAAAACTGTATTAAATTGATTTAAATTAAAAATTATTAAAAGCATTAAATTATACTTTTATTTATCATTAATAAATAAATATACAATTCTTATTGCCAGGATATCTTGATAACGCTTCAATGTATTTCAATAAAACTTGCAAGACTTATTAAGCTCATAAGTATCTAAATTGGGACACGGGAATTTTTGCAAATACCAAAAATAATTTTTTTGAGCACCTTTTTTCACGGAAAAAATTCTTTTTTTGACAAAAAATTTTTCGATACTAAGAATTCAACTTTATAAATACAAAAATCACATTCCTTATCTCAGAACGAATCGGTTGACCTATATAACGTTTATAATTGATCAAAAATTAGTAAAATAATTCAGATTTTTTCTTTTTTTTTTGCATTTTAATTTTTTTTTAATTACTTCTCCAATTAACGCTTATATTAATAATTTATTGCTTCCTCTATGAGGAAGTAAATTATTTCTATAATATTCAATAGTTTTCAGTTTGCAATTATTTTCCATAAATTATATAATTATTTTTTAACTTTTTTAATTATTTTGTTCTGTTATCGATTATTCTCGACAGTTTTCGAATTTCTTTTTAATTGGCAATTATTCTCTACATTTCTGTATTTATATCTTAAATTTTAATTTTTTTTTTAATTTTCAAATTAATTCCAAATATTTTCTTCTATTTTCAATCTAGCTATTCAATTTAAAATTATTTCCAACAGTTTTTTTTATAATTTTTTAAATTTTTTAATTGTTTTGTTTAAATTTAATATTTAATGTTTAACTTTTTAAATTATTGTTTGCGATTACGTATTGATCTAGTCATTTTTCGAATTTTGCTTTCAATTCTCCATTGTTTTCGTTATTTTTCAAATATTTTTTTGAATTTTTTCTCGTAATTTTCATTATTTTCATTTGCAAAAATTTATAGTTTTAAATGACCTACAACAACGCAAAGTTTCTTGCGCTCCTGGGCGTGCATTTTAGTTACTAGTAATTAATCAAATCTTATATCATGCTTATATAAATATATATTGTATGGTTTAAAGTAAAAAAAAAAAAATTTAATAAAATCTTTTTTTCATTAAAAATAATTTTAATTGCTAAAATTCCTGGTCATTCCTTCACTGAAAAAAAAAGGTTTGGTGGCTTAAAAACAAATTTTTTATCGATATACGAGCAACAAAATTTTTTCGTTTAATTTATTATGTCTATATAAAGGAGAAAAAAGAGAAAACAGAGTTAAATACAGCAAGTATGGGGTATGGGGTTCGTATCGTTTTGACAGAAAAATTTTTCTAGCCCATATTAAATTGCTCAACCTAGGGTAATGTTATTTCGTGCCCCTACTATAATTAAAGGTTTTTAAGATCTTATTATTAAATAATTGATTGTAATCAATAAAAAAATAATAAAAGATCCAAGTAATTAATTAAAATCAAATATTTCATAACAAGAACATACAATTCTTTGATTTTTGTAGGAGTACAGAATAGCATTATCTCAAGGTGAACAATATAACATGAACTATAAATCAAATTTTGTGTCCAAATTATACGGGCTCCAAAAATGTATTCAAATGAAATTTTCATGTGTGACTTCTTTTTAATCATTAAATTATTTTAAATACTTTTTCTATGTGAAAGTGATAATATGCGTTTCTTTAATAATATACTGGTATTTATAGTATAAGCATTTTCAACGAAATAAATCTTATAATATTAATTCATATTTCTAGGTAAGATAAGAATATTTCTATTTAACATTTTTATTTTTTTAAAATAAATTTTATTTCATTATTATTGTTATAGTGTAAGTAATTGTCGCAAAATCTGTATTAAAAAAATAATTAGCATCATATTTAAATATTTTGAGGTTAGGTCATACAGACATTTGTTTCATTTTCTTTACTTACAAATTATAATTATTTTCTCACGATTATAATTTTATTGACAAATTTTCAAGACATTTTTAATAACAAATGTTGTCTATTTGATGAAGCTATGAACTAAATTAAAATATAAATTAACTGTTTATAAGATTCCGTTTCGTGTATATAATTTGTTCAAATTATTAATAATCATACTGAATAGCATTTATTATTAAACCACCACATATATATCTTTGACACATTTTGCTAATTTCATTTTATAGTTAATTAATTATAAGACGTGAAAAATTTTCTTGAAAAACAAGATTGTTAAAATACATTGACGAGAGTTAATCTGAATCGCACTGAGACTGACTGCGCTTGCGCTATACATATTTGAAAGTACATAATTTAGAAAATATTTTAATAAACTGAAAAAAAATTATTATTAATGCCTAATAAATTGTTTTACGATTCCGAATACTTTTATTGAAATTCTTAATGTTATTTGGTTGACAAAAATCTCTCAACAAACCTATTTTGTCACGATTATACATGGTTCATATTTTCTGTGAATTGGCACTAACCGGGTTGACCATTACAAGCCCACTAATTCCCCAACTAATTGGCCCAACTGGCGCCCACCCAACTTTTCTACACGGGATTCCTTGACATTTTTCTGATATTTGCGTAGATTGATTATTGTACTTCTTAAGTTTTACTATTTTTAGTAGATTTTCCTATGGCTTTTTATAAATTTAAAAAAGAATTCTTGTTTATACTCCAAAATTGTCTTTGATTTAGCGTTTTGAACTTGAAGTAGATAATTCATGTTTAATACAATTTTACCTATTTGAAACAACCAATACAATATTTTTATATTTAATTAAGCTAATGTTTTCTAATTATATTTACTTGCATAAGGTTAAATGCCGATTTTAAAACTGTGAAGCCTGGAAAGTATCTATTGCTGGAAGTGAGATGGCCAATAATCAGAAAAATTATAATAAATCAACTTCAAGGTTTAAGGGGACCCGCACCCGAATTTCCAACTATAACAGAATATAATTAAAAAAAAATTTTATATTTTTTTTCGGACACTATTTTGGGTCAGAAATCATGTGAAAAGGGAAAAAAAATTTTCCAAAATTTTTTCTGCAATTTTAACATTGCAACTTTTGACAAAATTAAAATTTTACAAAATCCATACCCTTAATTAAGAAATGAAGTCTAAGAAACTCGATAAAACAAAAACCATAAAAAAATAATAAAAATTGTAGAAGAAGAAGCATTTTTTGGTAAATATATAGTATAATGTCGAACATTTAGTATGCATAAATTTTTATTTTCATTAAATAAACATTTATTTTTTTAACTGAAAGCATGTCTACTCCATACGTGGGACCTTCTGCCTCAAGTAGATTTTTTACCTGTGAGTTTGAGCTAAGCTTATTATTTTACGTGCTTGCTTGGATTTTTCCATAGTTTGAATAATGTTATGTTTATAACGCTCACTGTTTCTTTTTCGGCAAATCTCTGTTGTTTATTCTCCAAGCTCTAAGCCAATTTCACGTTGAATTTCAGTTACTGTTCTCATTTTATCGCTCAATCTTTCATAGATAGGTAAAATTTTTTAGTAATACAGTAAATGTAATGAAGTACCAATATTTATGCCATGAGAACCAGGGGATTCGTTTTTTGCAATAGCAGATTGATAGAAACACCATGACAAAGAGCCAGATGGACACTTTCTATATTTTGGTTTGACATCAATAGGTTGATGTATATTGAATGGTTGTGAGAGTTTCATTTTTCATATCCTGCAAATGAAAATAACTTACATAAATACAGCAAAAGTATTATAACCTCCTAATAATTTTTCTCCTCCTCCTCCTCCCCCTGGTTATTATTTTGGTACATATATTGTACCAAACGTGTCCCCTAGGACGTAAGACTGCTGACGCTCTAAACTTTGGTAGGGCTCCCGCACAAAACTAGGACAGCTTTATTACCAAATTGTAATCACCTATTTATATAGGTCATTTCGAACGTACCGTGAACCAAACTTTTTTCGGTATAGAAGTTATCCTGCAAAATTTGTACCATTATTTTTGCATTTGTCGAAATGTCAAAGTGATTTTATTTATCGAAAACTTGGGGGATTCTTCTACCAAATAAAACCGGACAATACTTAGACATGACATGTGAGTCAATTACGTAGCCTAGCCAGTAAGCATGTTCACAACATACATTTTCGTAGAAATATAGTCATGTTCATGATCAAGGCAAACTTCTCAATACCTGTGTACCCTTGGCCTAACTGCGAAAAAACCCTGACAGTACGCATGTTGAAGTAAAATGTAGGTCTTGACGAAGAGAAGTTAGAAACTCGTTTCGAAGTATAAATTTCTGTTTTCTCATGTTCAGAACCTTCGTCTTTGCAATCCTCATACACAGTACAATGGTTGTGAAGAAAACCTTGTTTTTCATTACCAACAACAATTTCCGGGTTCGTTCTACCACAATCATGTCAATTTACATTGGAAAGGAGACGTGACAAAAGTCTTGTACCCACTAGAAGGTATTCAAAATTACTCTTTATTTTTTGAGCAGCACTAGAAACAGAAGATAGATTTTTTACTCGAACATTCAATTGTGGCGATCCTAATTAGTTAGTTTACAATCTTTCGGGCTCATTGACGTTATGAATATGTGAATAATTTGAATGCACTTGTTGGTTTTCAGCAACTTCACATTCAACAGTATTGTTCAATTGTTTGAATAACTTCAATTAGAAGGACAATTTGTCAAATCGGTAATCAAAAATAAGCGGTGACGGTTTTGTGAAAAAGTGTTTTCAAAATGCCTAAGAAAAGAAATTCCGAGTATTACAGCAATAAGGTACAAAAAAGATGGAAAAATATGAACAATACTGTTGAATGTGAAGTTGCTGAAAACCAACAAGTAGATTCAAATTATTCAGATAACGTCAATGAGCCCGAAACATTGCAAACTAACCAATTAGAATCGCCAAAATTGAGTGTTCGAGTAAAGAATCTACCTTCCGCTTCTAGTGATGCTCAAGAGCTGCAGAGTAATTTTGAATACCTTCTAGTGGATACAAGACTTTTGTCATCTCTACTTTCCAAAGTAAATTGCCAGGATTGTGGTGGAACGAACTTGAAGATTGTCGTTAGTAATGAAAAACAAGGTTTTGTTCACAAACTTTGTACTGTGTGTGAGGATTGCGAAGACGGAGGTTCTGAACATGTCAAATCAGAAATTTATACTTCAAAACGTGTTTCCAACTCCTCTTCATCAAGACCTCCATTTGATTTGAACATGCGGATTGTTATGGCTTTTTCGCAATTAGGCAAAGGATACGCGGGTATTGAGAAGTTTGCTATGATCATGAACATGACTACATTTCAACGAAAAACTTTTGATACGTGTACAGACACTTTACATACAGCGTGCAACAAAGTTTTAGACTCAATTTATAAAGAGTGTCGAGGTCATGTCAAAGAATGTAACGAAATTGTTGAAGATGATTCTGACCCAAATGATTTAGTAGATATTGGAGTGAGTTTTGATGGATCTTGGCTGACACGTGGTTACAAGTCAAAGTATGGTGTAGGGTGTGTTGTTGACATGGTAACTGGCTACGTGATTGACTCACATGTCATGTCTAAGTACTGTCCGATTTGTAAGGTGGCAATAGCCGATTTGGGAGAAGAATCTCCTGAGTTTGCAATATGGATGGAAGGACATGTTGATGAGTGTCAAGCTAACCACGAAGGCTCTTCTGGATCGATGGAGATTGCAGCTGCAACATCCATATGGTTGCGATCTGAAAAATTTGGTTTTCGATACACAACAATGTTATCAGACGGTGATTCGAAAACTTTCAACCACTTGACTTCATTGAATGTGTATGGTACCACAATAAAATTGAAAAAAGAAGAATGTTTCAATCATGTATCCAAAAGGTAAGTAAACAACAGAGAAGCTGTGTAATCAATTTTGAATTTATTTAATTTTTGCATAAATTTGCCAAAAAACTAATCTTGAGGATTATTTTGATTTTCTAAAGGGCATACACTGGAATCAAAAACGCAGTTACATTATGGAAAGCTCGTAAAGTAACACTTGGTGGAAGAAGTCACGGTTCCTTGAAGGAAACAACCATTCAAAAGTTAGCTGGATACTATAAAAATGCTTTGTACAGGAATAAAGGAAATATTCAAGTAAATAAAAATAAATAAATAAAACCACTTTGACATTTTGACAACTGTAAAAAATAATGGTACACAATTTTTAGGATTACTTCTCGAGTTATTTGTCAGTTATTCTTCTTTACAGGATATGAAAAATGCAATTCTCGCAACAATTGAACATGCATCTTCTACTGATGTGAATCCAAATCACAGTAAGTGTCCATCTGGCTCTTCGTCATGGTGTTTCTATCAAGCAGCTATTGCAAGAAACAAATCCCCTGGTTCTCATGCAGACAATGTTGGTACCCCACTAAATTCTCTGTGTTATGAAAAAATTTTACCTGTTTACGAAAGATTGACTGACGAAGATTTGTTACTTCGTTGTACTTTGGGACTAACGCAGAACAGCAATGAAAGTTTGCACAGTACAATATGGAATAAGTGTCCAAAAGAAACTTTTGTTTCTAAGGTCAGAGTTGAAATTGCTGTTGCTGAAGCTATCTGTGAGTTCAATGTTGGAGTAATGAGAACGGTAGCTGAAATTCAACGCGAACTGGGCTTAGATCTTGGAGACCGAACAGTAGAGATATGTACAAAGAGAGACAGTGAGCGTTATAAACAAAGCGTCAAACAAGCTTCAGAAAAATCCAAGCCGGCACGCAGAATAATAAGCTTAGCTCAATCGCGAAGGGACAAATCTCTACTTGAGGCAGAAGGTCCCACGTATGGAGCAGGCATGTTTTGATTTACAAAAATGAAAGGTTATTTAATTAAAATAAAGTTTTATGCGTACTAAATGTTCGACATTATACTTTATATTAACCAAAAAATGCTTCTCTTTTTACAAATTCTATTATTTTTTTATGGTTTTTGTTTTATTGAGTTTGTTAGACTTCATTTCATAATTAAGGGTATGGATTTTGTAAAATTTTAATTTTGTCAAAAGTTGCAATGTTAAAATTGCAGAAAAAATTTTGGAAAATTTTTTTTCCCTTTTCACATGATTTCTGACCCAAAATAGTGTCTGAAAAAAAATATAAAAAATTATTTTAATTATATTCTGTTATAGTTGGAAATTCGGGTGCGGGTCCCCTTAAAGAAGAAAAAGTAAAGGATGTGGACGATCTTGCATTTATAAAATTACTGCCTGCTTTAGAAAAAAGTATATATAAAATCAACATTCATAGTTTACTCATAAATAAATAAAATTTTCGAGATTTATTTTTGTTGGTAAAGGATGTGTGATGCTGATATCACTAGCTATTAATTTATAATTTTAGGTTATATGCTAGAAGTGGATTTAACATAAAATTCAACATACAATTAAATTTATTTTTAAATAGGTGATCAAAAGAGTAGGGTAATCTTATTTCTCTTAAATCTCTTAATTCCTGCAAAAAATGTTGACAGAAAGAAAAAAAATTCAACAGAAACAGTTCCTGCTGTAGAGTTCCAGTCAAAAGAAAGACGGGAATATTTTCTTATCACGTTGAGGTATAATTTATACATAATCTAATGATATTTTTGTTTTCTAAAATAATACTAATTTTAACTTTTTTCATTTTTTGATACAGGTAATTTCTGAACTTGAAAAAAGTATAATCGATGTGCAAGATCGCCTTTCCGCTTGAAAGGAAACTCTCCAACCTCTCATTGTTGCTACTGGACCTTTGGGAAAAATTTAAAAAGTATACGTTGTTGTTAACAACGTAAAATATAAAGTGGATTCATGCTTGTCACCGTTGCATTTAGCATTCAAAATTTTTTCGTATTGGATTGTGAATATCCGAAATCATCTAATGCTCTGTGGCAGTTTATTTAAAGTGCAGGCTATAGTATTAAAGTTAACGGGGAAAAAATTGAACAAGCCGTAAACTGTCTATTAGGATTAATTGAAATAGAGTTGCCTACAGTTTGCAACTATAATTAAGTTTACTGTCGCTTCGTGATTTAATGTCCATGATCAATTTGTTTTTGCGTTTCTTATTCCTTTAAAATTTGAGATACATTATTTACCGTTTTTATGCAACAATTAATATTTTTTCAGCTTTTAAAACATTTGAATTCTTAAATTCTTACGAAATATTATTATTTTCAAGTTAATAACTTTGACATTATCAAGCATTAACTATTGAATTTCCGTCCATAATTATTTAATAAACCAATCAAAATTTTTTTAATATTGACATAAGTCAGTCACGTAATAAATTATATGAATTCAAATATCAAAATTAACTTATCAAAAATATCCGCACGCTTCAGGCCTGAATAAAAATATAAATTCGCTATTGAAGGCATAAAATCAGAAGGACAATCACAATAATTTAACATAGAATAACAAAGCAATAAATCAAATCAATTACGAGCGCAGTACATAAAGATAGAGCTTTATAAATAAATAAACAATTTGACTTATCCGATCTTCCTTTGGTGACTTCGGTCCAAACTTTTCGCGTAGGCTGCAGAAACTCAGGGATCAATTGGGTATCAAATAGCCCATTCTTTTGTTCCACAATGAGATGAATTTAATCACCCTTTTTAATCAGAATCCTGCACCTCATCATGTAGCGAATTGGAAAGTGAGTCATAGGCATTTCTTGTAACAATTGAAACCCAAATATAAAGACCACACTAAAATATAAAACCACAAAATCTACTGTTAATATCAGTTTAATATTAATTATAATTATTATAAACATATACAATTTACATACCTCCAAAATACTCGACACGTTTTTAGAGTGTAGTGTAAATCAAACAATTACTGTCTGATTTGAAAGCTCGTAATTGACTAAATAATTTAATTTCAGATTTCGGACGTGAAGAGTCTCTACCCCCAATTCTTAGTTTTCCCTTTTCAACTCAATTAACAATTCGTCAATTTCTCTATTCGTACATTAATTATCTTTAGAAATACACAAGCTTTTCCGTAAATTTAAAATTACATTAATAAACGAAAATTAACACTTTAACGAAACACTTATCCTTACAAAGTTAACAGAAAAGCGTTAACAGTTAACGAAAAAGTACTTTTATACCTGGTTCCTTGGTTAGAGAGAGAAGGTATGCGTTAAAATTTAAGGAAAAATGAAACTCTCAGCTCATTATACAAGTTAGTTTCAAAATTGAATTTTATTTCTAAATACAAGCAATAGACCACCTGCAGGGTGTCACCATCGTTCGAGCAAACTCTTGTATAATGAAGGTTAATGGTTTTAGGAACAGAGATAAAATTTTCGAGTTTTAATGAAAAGAGAGAAATGAACTCTAAGTGTTTAATAATAATTAATAAAGTGACTCTAATAGTCAATATACAGTAAAAATTAAATATGAAAAGTGACAGTGATTTAAATGAAAGTGTGCAAAATGTGTTAACTAAAGTAACAATGTTTAGAAAGTGTTTAAATTTTTTATTTCCTTCTTATTTTTAATAAAGTTAGTGTTATGAAATGCTAAAAGTGTTCATAAAATGGGATTGTGGATTCATTAAACAAGTGAAAGTTAACTGTTTAGTAAATAAATAAATTGTGAATGTTTAATAAATAATTAAAGTGATTATAATGTTTCTAAACAGTCGTTACAGTGTAAAAGAAGTGTTAATAATATAATTATATAAAAGAGGTAAGATAAAGATAAGAGCCAATACCATGGGACAATAATATGAGCTAACTCCGTGGTTATTAACCTGGAATTAATAAACTTATCGAATAACAAAATAAAGACAATACCAAAATCTATGCGTTTACAGAATTGGTAAATTTGAATTCAATGTATCTGTCAAAAAATCAAATAGAAGAACTAACGTGGCTTTTATTAAAAGATTTAACGAATTTGAGAACTCTAATCATATCAAATAACAAATTACAAACATTAAAAATCTATTAACACTGTGCTACATGAAAATTCTGAACAGATTTTTGAGTATTGCCGCTGAAAGTACTTGCAAAAACTAGAAATTCTGCGTTATTACTTTTGACAATTTGGTTCGGGTTTGGATTTTTTGCTATCATCCATTTTTTTGCTCAAATTGGATTTTGACAACTTTTTTGATATTTTGATACGGCTATATCTCGTAAACCGAGAGAAATATCTTTTTTGTGTCTTGAGCAAAGTTGTAGGTAGCGAATAGGAGAAAAAAAATGCAGAACAAGCTTACCCGAAAAAATTGCGTCTGGTGCCTCAAAATCGTAAATGTGACCATTTTTAACCATTTTTTTACAATTTTCTACCATTTTTGGTCATTAGCTCGACCACACATCCACAAATATATCATTTTTTTTTTGCTTTATTTTGAATGGAACAAATGTATCAAATTTATTGTCAATAACGTCTGTTTATTGGTTAAAATAATTTTGCAGAATAATAAAAAGATAAATGCTAAAATGAAATTATAATTTATTCATTATTATATTAATCATAAATATAAATATTTTATTATTCAAAATGTTTTGCAAATATTACAAATATATATTTGAAGAAAATAAAGCATAAATGAAGGGTGTGCTCGTAATTTGAAAATTTTTATAAATGGAAATTGACTGGTTCTATGGATTTGCCCATGAATGTTAATTGCTGACATCCATTGAACTTGATGCCCCTGATGGTTCTGATGATCTCAATCTTTTCGTGGGTGGTTCATAATCATCATCTGAGTCTTCATTATCATCTGAAGATAAAGAATTCAATGGTATATCTATTTATGGGTGCACTGAGGAAAATGGAATTAATGGATATTTAAATTTAACATCGATATATTAAAACATAGTATTTAGATATTCAAACTTAATATCCAGATATTAAAATTACTATTTTTTAATATCCAGGATATAAAGTTTGAATATCTATTTCTCTCAGTGTGTCCTTTAAATCTAGTGTACCTAATTGGGATCTTCAGTGCGAATATGAAGACACTGAAAACACTGAAGACCCCAATTACACTAGATTTAAAGGATACACAGAAATAGGGCATCAAGATCAATGGATGTCAGCAATTAACCTTTATGGGCAAATCCGTACACTGCAAAAACAGGTGTCTTAAATTGTTCATAAATGTCTTAAAATAATACATTTTTCGTGTCTTAGGCACCAAAAGTATCTTAATTTAAGACATTTTTGTCCAATTTAAGACACCATGTTTTTGCAGTGTAGAACCAGTCAATTTTCATTTATAAAAATTTTCAAATTACGAGCACACTCTTCATTTAAGGTTTATTATTTCTTTAAATGTATATTTGTAATATTTGCAAAACATTTTGAATAATAAAATATTTATATTTATGACAATTAATATTTATATATTTATGATTAATATAATAATCAATAAATTATAATTTCATTTTAGCATTTATCTTTTTATTATTCTGCAAAATTATTTTAATCAATAAACAGACATTATTGACAATAAATTTGATACATTTGTTTCATTCGAAATAATGCAAAAAAAAATTATATATTTGTGGATGTGTGGTCGAGCTATTGACCAAAAATGGTAGAAAATTGTAAAAAAAATGGTTAAAAAATGACCATTTTTGTTAGTTTGAGGCACCAGATGCAATTTTTTCGGGTAAGTTTGTTCTGCATTTTTTTTCTCCCATTCGATACCTACAACTTTGCTAAAGACACAGAAAAGATATTTCTCTCGGTTTACGAGATATAGCCGTATCAAAATATCAAAAAAGTTGTCAAAATCCAATTTGAGCAAAAAAAATGGATGATAGCATAAAATCCAAACCCGAACCAAATTGGCAAAAGTAATAACGCAGAATTTCTAGTTTTCGCAAGTACTTTCAGCGGCAATTCTCAAAAATCGGTTCAGAATCGATGACCTTAAAAATGTTGCACAGTGTAATTTAAGAGATTGTTTAATCTAAGGTCTCTGGATGTTAGTAATAACTTGTTGTCATCAATTTCTAAGTACTTGCTCAAGAACTTAGTAAACCTATTCGAAATGAATCTAAGTAACAATAATCTCAAATATCTCCCAACATCTATTTCGGAATCATTAATAAGTCTTCGAGTACTTCGTGTAGAGCATAATGTTTGAAAGAAGCAGACATTAACAGCTACTTCCGACAGGTTCGACGCTTATTTTTAGGTAACCAAAGTTTATGTGAAACATCTTTGTTTTAGCTTCTATTTCTAAGCAGGTAAGAAAGTTGTCATTTTTGCATTTGAATTCAGAAGCTTTATAAAAGAGAGAAGCTTTAAATGATTTCAAGAAGGTAAGGTGAAAAAAAATAATTTACACCTCACCTTCTTGAGATCATTTAAAGCTTCTCTCTTTTATACTCATTATGGAAGGATTTAATTCTGGTTTATTTATCAAAAGCTTTATGTTATTTATTTGTTTCTTCAACAGATTACAAAGAATTGAAGGACTTCTAGGCGTTTTGTCTACAGAAAAAAAAAAAAAAAATAGGAATGTTTTTATGAACCCTACACACTCCTGTTTAAAATTCTTTAAAGCTATTTTGAAAGGATATTTTGTTAACGAATATAGGAAATAATCTTTGTGAATCTTAACTGTTATTTCGCTCACACCCATATAAAATACTCACCAAAAACCTCATTTATAGAGTTATTCAAAGAACTTTGGAAAATAAATTCTTAATAAATGGAAAAAAGCAAATGATTATTATTATAAATACCGTAGATTTTGTAAATTATTTATTAATACTTTTTTTATTATATGTTTAACAATCAAGACTAATTAATGTGCCTTTAAACAATCCCGAGAAGTTTAATGGAGTTTCCTGAAGATTTTTTTTAATGTTTCTAAAAGTGTTGAGCATTATTATAAGATGCATACTATTTATTCTACTCTTTAGCTATTCAAGCAGTTTTCTTTAACTCCCATTAGATCTCTCTCTCATTCTTAAAAATCAACGATTTTTACATTAACGACTTAAAACTTTAATGATAGAACGTCCAAGGCTGCGTACTGCCGGTAGGACGCGCTTTCACACAGTAAACGTCCTTCCGGAAGGACAATTCATTTTTGTGAAAAAATATTTTAATTTCATATAATCATCATCATCATCACCATTATCATTATCATCATAATTCATCATCTTCATCATCAAAGGAATTGAATTTATTATTACTTTTGTAAATATTGTTATAAGTAACGTAATGGCGGCCGGTGGTAAATGGCTCAGGCGCAAGTCCCTCGGAAATCGCTCTATAAAATCAATATGGAAGAGATAAGTATAAAAATGAATATATGGTTTTTTAGGTAATGAAACAAGCTTTCAGATGAAGTAAATATCGATTTTTTAAATTTATATACAAGGGCTAGGTAGTCTTTTTAAAAAAACGAAAACGTCCTGCCGGCAGGAAGTTTTAAATTTTTGGAAAATTTAACTTCTTTTAGCTACCAAGCTTAAGGGTTTGAATTTACAAGTTCCATTTTTACATGCGCTGAAAGCTTGATTCTTTACCTTTCCAACGATATATACTACTTTTTGTTTATCTGAATCCATGTTAATTTTATAACGCGATTTCGTACGTACTCGCGGAAGGCTTTTTTGTCCTGCCGGAAGGACGTTGGACGTTCTATCATTAATGTGAGTTGGGCCATTTTGAAAAAAAATCATTGGTTGTTTTTTATCATATTGACCGAACGTGTAGTAGCACCAAAGAGTTTACTTGTTATCTACTTGCCCGACACCAATTCCTCATTCAAATCATCCAAATCTTGACGTTATATTCTATAAAATGTGCGGATCATCTTTTTTTATAGAATTGTAGTTACGACTAACAACAGTAAGAGTAAATAAGTTTAAAATATGGATTTTTTGTGACATTATGTTTTTTATTTTACGTAATATTTCAGTAATGTTCCAAACACAATATTAGATAACAATTGATTGAATTTTTAAAAAAGTTAATTGGAATCATTTTAGCACAGACAGGCATGTGATGGAGAATGATGTCACTGCTGTAAACAAAATTCGTTCGTAAACTTTCTTTTAAAATAATAAATATTTTGATATGAAACTTTGTAACTAACTATATTATTACTATATACTTTCCACCAACGCACACATGATTAAATAAAAAGATTTCAAATCAACAACTTTAAGCGTAAAAAGATGATAGTTAATTAAGTAAAAGAAATTAATGTAAACAAACAAAGTTATTAGGAAAACAATTAAAATCGTTTCAAAACAATTTCTAATAATTTGAAAAGAAGAAAAATTAAATTTCTAAAGGAATTAGGTACCGCAGTATCAATTTTTGGA
This sequence comes from Ganaspis brasiliensis, assembly GCA_037103525.1. Taxonomy (NCBI): domain Eukaryota; kingdom Metazoa; phylum Arthropoda; class Insecta; order Hymenoptera; family Figitidae; genus Ganaspis; species Ganaspis brasiliensis. Next base: position 761,674 of record JAZKLR010000045.1, on the reverse strand, counting down.
ATAAGCTTATTGAAGTATTCGGTCATTTTTAAACTTTACGCGCATAACATTTTATTTTCTAGTTTACGTTACATACAATTGTTTATATTTGACCTGAAGTTATTTAAGGTTACTTAGGGAGAGAGTACTGTATTATCTTTTTAACAATCTGTGCCAGTTACTGATCCTTTAAATATTCCCGAAATTAGTAATGGAGTAATATTACGATTTTTTGAATTGTTTCTAAAAATGTTCAGCATTAACATAGCAGGTCCGCAGTCCTTGGTTTTCCAGGTGTAAGTATTAATTATTGGGAAAGCCATAGTAATTTCAGTACCCTAAAAATTATACATTTTTTAAACTATTATAATATTTTCAAATTATGTTTCCTTTCACAGTAAATATTGTACATTGTAACCTGTTAAATTGCTAGATATTTTATCGAATTTAACAAGCCAAAAACATGAGATACAAAATTACAGAGGTAAAGGATAAAAATAAACTTTACTGCCTATAATAAGAAGGCAGAGAAAAGTTGAGATTCTAACTCCGACAATGACAGATTACAACCCGAGTCAAGTATCTAGACCTTATTAATCCTGAAGACTACTGACTAGTCCTGATTTATCCTAAAGAGTCATGTCTAGTTCGATTAAGAACTAAGAAGACCTGCTTCATCCTAATAAATGCTGGCAAATGCTTCCTCTCAATCCTGATAAGTTCTTATGAATCCTTTACTCCTTTTAAGTACTGCTGGAATCCTATGTAATGATTTTAAATCCTTATAAGACCTGGTTAGTTCGATTTAAAACTAACTCTGTCCTGAATCCTTTCAAAAAATTGTCTACATCAGTCATAAAAGTTTTTAATCCAAGGTTTTCTAATTTTAAATAAATAATTTTTTTTAAATATATAAATGTGTACGTTTGCATGACAAAGGCCCACTTTGGCACTAAATAGACGTATTTCTTGTTAAATTGGTAATATTTTTAGAGATATTTAAATACTTGAACCGGAAAATCGGTCATTAATAATAATCGGTCATTAAATTAAATTAATCAAATATTTAACTAATTTTTTGTAATCTCTTAATGAAACTTCAATAAAATATATGGAGTACTGAGTCAAATGTTTACTAAAATTGAGTATAGATTTTTATTATTTTAAACTACTAACCGATGTTTCACTGATTCATGTTTAGAGAATAAATTATTTAATATTTCGAAAAAGATATATACCAATCTAACGTTACGCGTTGTTACCCGTTATTTAAGTTCAAATTTTTAAAACAATGAATATATTTATATGAAAAATATCCATATTCATTTATAAATTAAGTCACAGCTTTTTTCCTTTTTTCAACCCCCGTGGGGGAGGGGGTCGAAACCCTCCCCCTTGTCGCAACTTATCAGATATTCGTCAACCCTTCTTTAAAATCACGTCACATTTTTAGGACGCCCCCTCCCCCCTCTATTATATATCGTGTTGAAAAATTATTATTGAAGTTTTTTTATTCTACACTATAATGTATTGAAAATTTTTTATTTTAAACTCTTAAAAATGACTCCTTTTTCAAAAGACCTAAAAAAAACTTTGTGAAATAAGATATAAATTTTTTAATATATTACAAAACTGAAAAGATTAAGAATCTATGAAACAAGAGTAAATTTTACTAAATCAATAATCTTATTGAAGTTGCAATTATTTTTTATTGTCATTTCAATTATTTACAAAAATTTTCAACTTTTTAAAATATTTTAAAATTATTTTCTTAATTTTTAATAATTACTTTTATTATTTTTCCATTTTTTCCCCAATTTTAAAACTTACTTTCCATAAATTATAATTATATTCATCTTAAATTATTGTTTTTCCTATTACTTACATTATTTTTCTCAATAATGAATTAGAATCCTTATTTTATTTATTAACATTATTCTCATTTATTTTCAGTTTCTTTTTTTCACTTATCAATTATTTTCATAAATTGAAAAATAATTTTTTTAAATTACAATTATATTTTTCCTTTCATTTGATAAACGTAATCAAAACTTAATAATTAATAGTATTTTTCAACTACTTTTGTCAGATTTTAATTATTTCCTGATTTTTCAACTATTTTTATCATATTTCAATTAATAGCCTCATTTTTAAATTATTTTAAAAGTAATTCCATAAATTGTTCATTATTTTTTTAATTTTTAAATTATTTTTCCAATTTTCAATTATCTTTATCCTTTTCTTTAAATTAATTTTTCCAATTTCAAATTATTTTTATTATTTTTCAATTAATGACATAAACTTACAATTATTTATATTAAATCTCAATTATTTGCCTTCCTTTTTAATTTTGTTCATAATTTTTTCATTAAAATCATCAATTGTTGATAATTTTTTTTATTATTTAATTTTTTCTCTAATTTTTAATTATTTTGATCATTCTTCAACAAACACTGCAAAAACATGGTGTCTTAAATTGGACAAAAATGTCTTAAATTAAGATACTTTTGGTGTCTAAGACACGAAAAATGTCTTAATTTAAATGTCCAACTTTAAATTGTTTTTATTATTTTTTAATTAATTTCTTAAACTTTCAATTATTTATGACAAATATCAATTATTTACTTCAATTTTCAGTTTTTAACATAATTTTTCAATTAAATACTCCAATTTTTAATGTTTTCATTATCTTTTCATTCTTTACATAGATTTTTAATTATTTTTATCATTTTTCAAATATTTTCCACAAATTTTTATTATTCCATTAGTTAAATTTTTTTAAATTTCATTAATTGTTAATTATTTTTATCATTTTTCAATTGTTTTCTCCAATTCTCAATTATTTTAATAATTTTTTTATTAATTGCCCCATTTTTAAATTCCCTAATTATTTTCTTCAATTTTCAATCGCTTTTATCATTTTAAATTAATTCCACCAACTTCATATTATTTTTGAATTAATGTCATAAACTTCCTATAATTTACTTCGAATTTCAATTAGTTTCTTTAGTTTTTATATTTTAAAATCATTTTTCAATTATTTGCCTTCACTTTTAATTTTTTTAATAATTTTTTCAATTATTTCATCAATTCTTAATTATTTTTATCATTTTTCAATTTTTTTCTCCAATTAAAATTATTTTTTTATTTTTTAATTAATTTCATGAATTGTTAATTACATCTATCATTTTTTAATTGTTTTTTCCAATTTTTAATTATTTTTATCATTTTTTAATTAATTCCCACAATTTTCAATTATTTTTATTAGATTTCAATTATTTTCTCCAATTTTTTCCATTATTTTAATAATTTTTCAATTATTATGCTGCATTATTTAAAATTAATCTAAAATGCGTATATGTATATTGCTTTTATAAACATTTGGTTTAATTTTTCGGGTTTTATTTAGTTAAATAGCTTTTAATTTGAAAGAAAATATATTATAAAAATTTTTTTTAGTTTGAAAAAAGGCATTTGAGCAGTATTATAAAATTAAATTAAAATTCTACAAAAATTAAAAAGGATATCAATATTAACAGAAATATAATCTTGAATCTTTATTTGTATATTTAAGGATGCAAATTTTTTGATAAGAATTTTGTTTACATAGTTTTTTCAGTATTACAAATAAAAATACAAAAAGTCTTGAAAACTTAAGAAAGACCTTTAACTATAAAAAAACGAAAAATTAAGTTAGCTATCAGTGATAGAATTTTGAATTTTTTATGATAACATCAATGATATTTCAATTCAATGTCTAATTTTTATAAATAGAGCCAAAAATTGATTTTTTAAAATTATTTAGACAAATTTTATTACGGTTCAAAAGGTATTTCTAAAAAAAGTAAATGGTTCGCCCCGGACTGGAATGATATTCAAATAATAGGTTTTGTAAATCTCTAACTAAGCGAGCGGGTACGGGGGGGTGTGCGATTTTTCGTTATTTAGGATAGTTTTAATTGTTTAGGTCTATCTACTGTGTATATAAAAATGTTTTAAACAATTAACTAATTTAATTATAAAAATTGGAAAAATAAAATTAAAAAGCAAAGTTGTTCTGAACAAAGTTCTATTAATAAAAAAAAATAATTAGATTAATAAAATGTTTTTTTTTTTATTTACTTAAATCAATTATAATAATTAATAATAAAAAATTAATAACCAATTTCCCATTGGGTAAGAACACGTGATCTATTACGTCATAATTTCAGAGAAATGAAAACCTAGACTAAACCTAACAAGTCCTTCATTAGAAGGCCTTGTAAGGTTTTACTAGGATTTGTTTAAGTCCTGATTAATCCTTTTAACCTCTGGAATGGGCCACAATCAGGTCTTATTAGAATTAAATGGGTCTAAATCACAATGGAAAAATAATTCTTCAAAACCTATTTAGTCCTTCTTACTCCTTTTAATTTCTTCATCATTCCAGGTCTTATCAGGTCTTAAATTTCGACTCGGGAATTTATTACTGACGAAAAATATCGAAATCTTTACAGATTGCACTGTATTAATATTTGTTTTGTTTATTTATTTATTTATTTTATACGTAACCTTTTTAATTGGACATTGTTTAGTGTTGCCAAGTTTCTCTAAAATGTATAACTGAATTACTTGTTCTGGGGAACCATTTTTAAATTTTTGACATACATTTTTAAGTTCTATAACTTCTCGCAGGCCTGACTCTTCAAAAAAGTAATTGAAATATACCTAAAATATAAATAATTTCACTTAGAAAATGCAACTATTTGAAAACAAAAAATAATAATCAACTTCAAAAATATTTCTAAATAAAATATTGACGAAAGTATCTCATTACTTTTCACATATAATTTTTTTAGAATTTCTTATCAATAGCAACCTACGTTATTACCAAAATTTAAAAAAAAATTTGTTTTAAATTATTTCTTAATAATTTACTCAAACTATGTAAAATAGCTTTTACTCACTTTCAGAGAATTTTTATAGTTGACTTCCTCTTGCCATACAATTTTTATATTTTTCCCTTCAAATTTTAAAGTTACACCGCTAGCATATGTGCCGAGTACAATGTTTCCTTCAGTTAAAGTTGAATTCCGAATTCTTGCCTACAATATAAAGGCGCTAACATTATATAAATATTTATTTAAACAAATGGAATTAAATCAATCGTTTTATTCTTAGATGATGAAATCAATCAAATCAATAATTCAAATGATGTGTTAGTGATAATTTTTGCTATTTTGATTTCAATGATTCACAATTGTTACTAAAAATTTGCATAACACCCAAAAGAATAAAATATCCTTTTACAAAATAATAAAGCTGTTGCAATTTTTATTTTTTTATTTTTTTTTAATAATGTACACTTAGAAGATAAGATGAATAAATTTAATCAATTTTTCACTAAAAGATAACAAAGGAAAGTTGTTGATATATCATTTGCAAAACACTTTGTTCATTGGAACCGAATAATTCTTCTGAAAGGCTACTTTTATATTAAATTTCCAGTTCGATTGTTTAACCGAGCTATTACTATAATTTGATTAGAGGCTTATTTTTCCAGTGTAGATTTTATAAATTCTAATTCTAAATTCATAAATCTCATAATTTAATTTTTTATCAGAATAGAACATAATAATATGTGACGCTCCACGAGAGAAGGGACCTAACGCGGAAAAAGCAAACTTTAATGGACGGTCAAAGAGGAGGGAGAAAAATCGAGAAACTTAACATGTCCATGTTTAAAGCTTCATAACAAGAAAACTAATTGCCGGAAATCAAAATTTAATTTTTAGAACTTAAAAAGCAATTCAAAAACTACCAATTACCAAAAGAAAATGAAATCGATAAAAGCCAATTTCACGGGACGCTCGTTCAAAGAAAATCCAAAAAATACGATACATTTGACACCCCTAGGTTTGAAGCATTATAATAAAAAGTATAATTAAAAAAAAAATGTTAAACATGTAAATGAAAGAACAACTCAAAAATTATCTTTTGGCATAAAAAAATGAAAATTGTATTTTTCTGCGTTAGGTCCTCTCTCCGAACTATTTTTAAATTCAATACTAAAGATCAGGCTTAATTAAATTAAGTAACAATCTATCAAAACGTAAAAAAAATTTGTTTCTCAGAGAAGAGTAATATTTTTTATTTTATTTAACATTTTTGAATTCTGTAAAAAAAATGGAATAAGTTTCAAGTTGCACTAATTTTTAACAAATTTGAAAAATATCATTTTAATCAGCAAATGACACTGATCTTTCCTTGTTTGTCATATTTGCTTAACTTACTTCTGAAAAAACGACGAGAGCAAATAGTAAATAAATTATTTTCATTGTATTAGAAAGAGTGTTATTTTCAATACAGTTCTAATAAATTATTTAAATTTGAGAATAATCGCTTTTTTTCGTAGCTTATAAACAAAAACAACAGTAAGAGTTCTTTACTAACAACTTTTTACACTAACTCTAATCTAACTGATAGTTTTAACAGAGTACACTGAAATAAATAAAATACCTTAGTTCCGTGTAATTAACTTTGTACTCCTACTCCTATCTAAATGACAATTTTTATAAAACGCATTAAAAAAATAAAATACATTTGTTTCGAGTAACTAAATTTTTAATAATACACTTAAATAAATAAAGCACATTAGTTCTGTATAATTAACTTTTTATTTTAACTTTAATTCAACTGATATTTTTTATAAAATGCATTTTATAAAACTCGAGCAAACATTCTAACAAATAAACTACATTACTTCCGTGTAAACAATTTTTTTTTTCTATAAAAAGACGCAGGCCCCCCGACATCTGAGAAAAGTTGGGTACCGAGTTGCCTCCTAGTTATTTAATGTTTTTTTTACATATCGGAGCTCTATGTAGATGGACTATTTTTCTTTAAGACTCGTCAACTTCACATGTCAGATTTTAAATTGACTAGAAAAATGCGCAGATCTAATAGTCTAACAATACGTTGTATCTTATTTCTTGAGAAACAAATCTATCCTTTTCCATTTTAACATAATTATTCACTAATGATTGTTGAAACAACCTTCGCCCTATAAATAATAAGATACCTTAAATAATAACCAGCTCTAGTAATTCTTGTTTTCTTTAACCTTCTGTTTTTATCAATCCTCATCAGGTTCGTCTCAAAACTTTAGGACCCAAAAAGGTGAAATATACGATAGATACAAAATTTAACATTAGGATCTAACATTAGGTCTTTAAACGTAAAAAGTGTGGTAACTAATATTTTTTTCTCCTTATTTTCCTTAAGGCTAATAAAAGTCTAAGCAGAATAAGATCAATGGAAAGTTATTTAGTTAATATTTCCATTATTATCTATTATTATAGACTCGACATTAATTATAAAAAATAACGTGTGATTTTTTTCCTAAAAAATGCAAGCTGTCAAAGTTCGACAAAAAAAATGTTAAAAATGATGATTGATTTTTATGAAAGCAAAATAATTTTGTAGAATATCAAAATTCACAAATCTGTCCGGTAGTGTAATTCTTCTTCCATCTTTACAAGCTCTGACATAAACTTATATGATTTTTTCTACATCATAAATAAACATCTGACTAAATAATAGATTCTCTTCTTCTTCTAGGTATAAATTGTGAAAATAGCAATACAACAAAATAAATGCTAAATGCCACAGTAGTTATAAAATTAACAACATTTATTTAAATAATTCATCAAGCAAAATTGTATTAAGTATTACAAAAATAATCAAATAAAAAAGAAAGTTACAATATTGCTTTGTAATAGGGTGGTCCAAAAATGCATTGTAAAATTTTTTTCTGTGAAAAAAGGCATGACACCCCTGGAATTTGTTCCAATGTAAAAAAAAGTGAATACGTATTTTTGGCATTAAATACTTGCCACCTTCATTTTTGTGATTTTTCGTAGATAATAAAAATATACTCGATATTTTATGTTAAATTTTATACTTAATATTGTAAAATGCTATATTTTAGGTTTTTAGTCCTTTAAGATTAAAAATGAAATTCACTTTGTGTAATTTTCTTTAAATTAAATATAATATTATTTGCTTGTAACAATAAATAATGCATTAAAATAAAATTATATTGCGAAACTATGGGACAAAATGAGAAATATTGATAAAGTGCACAAAGTTCCGTTAAAAGGTCATTTTCTTCAACCATAACAGAAATAAATAAACACATTTACAATTTTCAAAGTATAAAATATTCGATGCAATTTGTTTGATTCATAACTTGATTCATTTTTTAACATTATATATCGAAAAAAAAAGAAATGTTGGTGAAAATATCAAAAATTTGAGCATAGACATCAGGAGCTCATAGAAAAAGAAATAGAGCTAACTTTGCAAAACCTTTTGGGGGTTTCATTACTGTTTATAACTTCTATAAGTTAAACCTGAATTCATTCAGGAAAGAAACGATGACCTGAAAATTGTTACACTGTGTAATTAGTCAGAGCAAAAAAGCTAGTGATGCATGGCAAGCAAACGATCTGATCGACTTCACATCTGATTGTCTGCCACTGATCTCTATAATAACTGGATAGCGTATGCAGTGCAAATTTTGTGGTGCCACCTGTGATAAGGTCAGCCATTTTTTTTGCACCCGAGCGCCGTTCGGATCTTCATTCGACAATCTTCGTATTTCGCGGCAAATTTGAAATATAAACGTACAACATATAATTTTTTTTCGTATGTTTTTGTTTCTTATGTTTTAGATGAAAATGTATTTTATTTAAATAGAAATAATTTATAAAAATAAATATAATTATTCTATATATTTAGAAACAAAAATTATTATTTATACAATGAGAAAGACAGAATATAATTTTTATTAACAATATAAATATATTGATGAGATAACAATTTGATAAATTAATGTTCACACTGCAAAAACATGGTGTCTTAAATTGTCCAAAAATTATTTAAATTAAGATACTTTTGGTGTCTAAGACACGAAAAATGTCTTATTTTGAGACATTTTTTAACAATTTAAGACACCTGTTTTTGCAGTGCAGAGTAACAGTTGAAAATCATATATGAAGTACATTATATATATGTACATATTTAAAATATATTTTATAAAAAAATCTCTTAAAAGTAATTCTGTTGTCAGGTATTGCATATAAATAAAAAATATTTTGTAGATTATAATGCACATTTTTAAAATTTAATATCCGTTCTTGTAAATGTAAGCAGCTATTAAGAAAAGCAAATCTAACAAGAACAATGTTTTTTTAAAAAAGCAGATACGAAACAGTGAAACAAAGTAACTGTTTAAACTCTTCACTGCAAAAAGTAGGTATCTTAATTTAAGACATATTTGTAGTCACTTTTAAGATGTTTCCGAAAAGTTAGCTAAAGTATCTTAAAATGCATTAGTTTTCTAAGAAGGAAGCTGAAATATAAGATACTTTAAACGTTTTAAAAGTGACTACAATGCATTTTAAGATGGTTCTTTTTACAGTGTTAACCTTCAAAACAGAAATCCAATCGGTACGGTATCAAAAATCGGATTCCTATTTTAGTTTTTTCCACAGTACATGCACTGGTACACCATTTTACCTACTATTATATATTTTTTGAAACTGCATACATTATCCAAAACTATAGAATAGCTAAAATGTCAACACTCGCAGGTGAAACACCCATGTGACTTTACCGACAATTGCTGACAGTCAGCTGTTTCCGAAAGTTGACGAAGAAACACGAGCGTCAGTCGGAGTCAATGAAAACGGTTTTCAATAGATCACATATTTTGCTTGCCTATGCGCTATCCAGTTATTATAGAGATCAGTGTTGTCTGCTGTTTGCTCGATTATGATTGAATTGAACAAATTACTTTTTATTTACCTTTTAATAATTAGCATAACTTTTGAGAATATCGTTAAGTAAGCATCCTTTCTGTTTGTTGATATATACTGACATACCGAAATTTTAAAAAAGTAACCTCTTTTATGATTAATTCCAAACTTAAAAAATTTACAAATTAAGCAAAATAACCTCGTAAAATTTGAATGTAGAATTTATTTTGTACAAACTTAAGTATGTGTTAAGTTTAAATCTTTTAAAAGCTTACAGAAGAAAGATACGATGTGTTGAAAGATATCATTTTTCATGAATTTGAAATTTAATTTTATAATAAACAAAATTTTTTTTTTAAGTTATTGTTCTGAATAAGAAAAGTTAATGTATTACTTTCAAACCTCGTAAGTATCCAAATTTTTTATTTAATAATTTTATAAAAAATATGCTTCTAAATATCACAAAAATTGACAGTCTTTATAGATCAATCTTAAATCCATTTTTCTTATTATAATAATGCTTTATATAAAAAATAAATTACCACACACAAATCTTTAAAATATATATTGACATTCATTTTAGCGAAATTTTATTTAAACCTATATTTAGCAATTTAAAAAAGTTTGGAATATGAACTGAAAACGCTTTACTTTCTCGTCTTTAATTAACATTTTGTAAATTCCCGAACAGCACCGGATGTTTCAGCAACATCCGTTGCTGTTTGGGTGAAAAAGAAAATATTATCAAAATCCTTATTAGAAATGAATTCTATAGAGTTTAATAATGACTTATAAAACACATTTATTTTTGAAACACTTATGGCAGCAACATCCCTTAGACGAAAGTCAATGAAATTACCCACGTGACAGATAAAAAATGTCAACAAAAAGAAATGATTCTTACTTAAAGATATTTTCAAAAATTATGCTAATTATTAAAAGATAAATAAAAAGTAATTTGTTCAATTCAATCATAATCGAGCAAACAGCAGACGATCAGATGTGAAGTCGATCAGATCGTTTGCTCGACATGCATCACTAATTAAAAAGCATTGCAAATAGATGAGAGATTAAAACAAAGAAAGGGAAGTAAGATTGCACAATTATGTGTAAAACAAGAAAAAGATTATAGCAAAGAAGGGTTACGCGTAATATTTAAAACTAAGAAAACGAACAGGATACCACTTATAGTCAGACGATGCGACTTTACTTTCGTTAAGTAAATAATCTCTATATTTTAAGGTGAAGAAGTATCGAAACAACCTGGAAATTTTAAAAATGAATGCAAGTGGAATATTGTTGAAATTCAGAATGGGAGAAAGGATGATTAATTGAAAATATTGGATAGATAAGAAAAAAAAGCTTCAAAATAATTTTTTTTTGTGATATAATGTTTTTATTGTACGAAACATTTCAATAATGTTACAAACACATTATTAGATAACAATTTTTTTCCTTATTTCAAAAAGTTGATTAGAATTGTTTAGGCACACATTTCAACTTTGAGGGTTTATTTAGAAAGAATGGAAAGTACATTGAGAATCATTCTAGAATCGTTAAAGAATTATTTAAACAATACTATATTTTGTAGATTACTGTTATATATTTTTCTTTACAATAGAATCTCACGAAGTAAGTACACACTGACAAAAATGGATATACGTGTATATTCAAATTTAGCATCCGGATATTAAAACTTTGTATTTAAATATTAAAACTTAATATCCAGATATTAAAATTAGTATTTTTTAATATACAGGATAGTAAGTCTGCATATCTATTTCTCTCAGTGCACGCTCCGTAAGTACCTGAAACCCTTAACATATATTTTTACACAGTATTTACCCCCCACCATCGTACACACAACAAAATTTAAAAAAAAAAAATTTTAATTTTCTAGTGATAGAAAAATGATAGTTAATTATATAATCCAAACTAAATATGAATAAACCTAGTTATAAAGTCAGGGTGACCAGCGTGCTTAAAACGCTTAAATAGCGGGATTTGTATGCAAACTTTGCTTAAAACCTTAAATTTTCCATACCATAAATGTTAAGAATATGACATTATGGACACAAATTTTTCTTATAAATTAAAATTTAAAAAAATTTTTTTTTGAGTAAAAAAAATTTTACTTAAAATAGAAAAATATATCCTAAAAAATGCCGGAATTTTATAAACTAAAACTGAAAATGTAGGAGAATTGAATCGCTAAACACCCTGATAAAGGATTAAAATGGTTCCAGAAAATTGGTATTAATTTTAAAATGTAAAAATATCAACATTTTAAAAGAACTAACATAGATACCAGAGTTTCTGAAATCAGCATAAAAAATTCAGTCAATTCTAAATTTTCGCAAACTATATTATTTTGCACTCGAGAGTGTGTATTAATTATTTAAATAATTACCTATTTTATTCCCCTGTAACCCCATTTATAGGTATTTACAATTAGTGAGACACTCGTATATTATAACTTTAACAATCATTAGAAGTTACTGTTCCTCGAAAATCTGCCGCGATTAGTAATGGAGTATTCTTAGGATTGTTTGGATTGTTTCTAAAAATGTTTATAATTGCCATTGCAGGTCCACAGTCCTTCCTATCCACAGTGTAAGTATTAGTTACTGGAAAGGTCACAGTTACTTGTGTACCCTACAAATTATCCTTTTTTAAAACTCTTTTACTATTTTAAAATATTATTTCGTTTACTTTTGCTGTAATAATTGTACACTGTAACCTGTCTAATTGAAGATATTTTTTGAAATTGCACAAAATAATTGCGAAAAACAACATTACACAGGTTGAGGATTGACATAAACTTTAGGGCCTTAGAATGTTGAGAAAAGTAAAGTGTATATTTTTAACAATGGCAAATTCGAACCGATCACTGACAAAAATATAAAAAGTGTGCAAATTAGGACAGATTATACTGTACTATTTTTTATTTTATTTTTTATTTATTTATTCTATATGTTACCTTTTTTATTGGACATTGTTTAGTGTTGCCAAGTTTCTCTAAAACGTATCGCTGAACGACTTGTTCTAAAGAACCTTTTTTAAATTCATTACATACATTTTGTAGTTCAACAACATCTCGGTGGCCTGTTTATTCAAAAAAGTAATTGAAATAGACCTAAAATATAAATAGTTACAGTTAGGAAATGAAAATATTTGAATATCACGAGGAGATAAGTAGTGGAGCCCCCCAAGGGTCAAAGGTAGGGCCATTCGTAAAGAACGTCATGTATGATGATTCCTTGCGGATGAAACTGCCCAAGGACATCCAATAATTCGGCTTCGCGGAAGACAAAATTATAGTATGCGGTGAGCACACTATAGAAATCCTTGGCATAAGGGTTATTGAAACTCTGCGACGAGTCAAGCGCTGGATGAACGCTAATGGTCTGGAAATGGCCATGGATAAGACCGAAGCGCTGCTTGTCACAGATCGGAGATCCTTTGTTGCCCAACCTATTGAGATTGATGGGACTAAAGTAAAATAGAGTAACACCATAAAGTACTTAGGCGTCGAGTTGGATAAGAAGCTTAGCTTCAACTAACATTTAACATCTGCGACGATCAAAGCCATCTAATGTGGAGGAAACACTTTCTGGCTTATGCCTAACATTGGTGGCCCGAGGAAAGCCAAAAGAAGATTAGTAGCGAGCGTAGTACACTCGAGACTGCTCTATGCAGCTCTAGTGTGGGGATCAGCTTTGAACTTGGGCGTCGAGTTGGATAAGAAGCTTAGCTTCAACCAACATTTGACATCTGCGACGATCAAAGCCATCTAATGTGGAGGAAACACTTTCTGGCTTATGCCTAACATTGGTGGCCCGAGGAAAGCCAAAAGAAGATTAGTAGCGAGCGTAGTACACTCGAGACTGCTCTATGCAGCTCTAGTGTGGGGATCAGCTTTGAACTTGGGCGTCGAGTTGGATAAGAAGCTTAGCTTCAACCAACATTTGACATCTGCGACGATCAAAGCCATCTAATGTGGAGGAAACACTTTCTGGCTTATGCCTAACATTGGTGGCCCGAGGAAAGCCAAAAGAAGATTAGTAGCGAGCGTAGTACACTCGAGACTGCTCTATGCAGCTCTAGTGTGGGGATCAGCTTTGAACTTGGGCGTCGAGTTGGATAAGAAGCTTAGCTTCAACCAATATTTGACATCTGCGACGATCAAAGCCATCTAATGTGGAGGAAACAGTTCCCGGCTTATGCCTAACATTGGTGGTCCCAGGGAAGCCAAAAGAAGATTAGTAGCGAGCGTAGTACACTCGAGACTGCTCTATGCAGCTCTAGTGTGGGGATCAGCTTTGAACTTGGGCGTCGAGTTGGATAAGAAGCTTAGCTTCAACCAACATTTGACATCTGCGACGATCAAAGCCATCTAATGTGGAGGAAACAGTTCCCGGCTTATGCCTAACATTGGTGGTCCCAGGGAAGCCAAAAGAAGATTAGTAGCGAGCGTAGTGCATTCAAGACTGCTCTATGCAGATCCAGTCTGGGCATCAGCTTTAAACCTGGGTGTCGTGTTGGATAAGAAGCTTAGCTTCAACCAACATTTAACATCTGCGAGGATCAAAGCCATCTTATGTGGAGGAAATAGTTCCCTGCTTATGCCTAACATTGGTGGCCCCAGGGAAACCAAAAGAAGATTAGTAGCGAGCGTAGTATACTCGAAACTTCTCTATGCAGCTCCAGTGTGTGCACCCAGCTGTAAAAAAAGACGCCATCTCTATGAGACTACTTCCAATACAAAGGATAGTACTGCTGAGAATAATCTCAGCCTACCGGACCATAACTACTAGCGCTGTGCAAGTCCTAGCAAGCGTTCCTTCGATAGATCTATTAGCTAAGGCAAGACAATATGTCTTTTCCGTCACTAAAGATCGAGCAAGCTCGCTCCCAGAGGAGGACAGACAGCGACTAAACACCCAGATTCATTAAGAAGTGTCAGGTGAGATGGACTGGGAAATCTACCGGAAGGTAGACTGACCGCCTTATTCCCCACCTCGCTAAATGGCTAGAAAGAGGACACGGTGATGTTAGCTATTACCTAACGCAAGCGCTAACAGGTCATGGTTGTTTCAACGAGTATCAGAAACGATTTAAATTAAGAAAAGTGGGATCGTGCTCCTGTTTGCAACACCCCGTAGACACCGCGGAGTACACCCTCTTTAATTGCAGATATTGGGAGGAGAAAAGTCATTTCATTGACCTTATGTTAAGAAATGTGGACTTGTGGCAGCACATTGAATCTTTTAATACCCAGGTAACGAAGACCAAGGAGATCAATAGACACAGGGAAAGGAGTCAGGGTTGATCTGAAAACACTGGAAGGTAAGGAGGTAAGGAAGAAATCCGAATAGAATCATCCACCTGATATCACTTCGAAGACCGCCGTTGATCAGTGGGGGTTTTTATCCTTACAGATTTGTCAACTGCTCGAGATCTGATGCTAAGCTGAGGGATCTTTGAGTATAGGTGGAGATAGCACTTGCCGATGTTGATTGTTTAGTCCAATCGTCCCGCTGAGTGTTAAATACTTCTATAAAGCGAGGAAGGTTTAGTGGGTATTACCCAGAGACAAACTTACGGGAAAATATTTATATTCCCATGTATACTATGCTCTCGACTTGACATTTTCCAAAGCTCTTAAAAAAAACTTATTGTCGAAAGTGGCATTACTCTTGACTGCTTGACATAGTAAATTCTTATAAATAGTGCAGCATATTATTATCAAAAACTCAACAAATTTTTGTTATTAAATTATTGTTTAAGAATTTACCACAAGTAATATTGTTCATCCCAAAATCAATAAAAAATCAAACATACGTAACTGTTCACAACGTAGAAACTAGCGGCGAGACCAAGCGGCCACAAGTTCTTTTATTTTTATACTAACATATTGACAATAACAATTTGAAAACCAACACTTCAATTGTTTTTACAATTAAACACTTCAAAAATTATATTTTAAATATATATGAGTTTAGGCTACGCCTCACCGGTGCAAATCCTGAAAATGAGATTCAAAAGGGTTTACAGCTTGCAAGTGTTAACCGAATTCAATTTATTTTTTTTATTTTAAAAAAGAATAAATTCTTACGAGATCCCTGGAGCCACTTTTTTAAATTTTTAGTTTATTAAACAACTATTTTATTTAACAAAATTAAAAAAAATTGTTTTAATACAAAGTTTTTATTTTTTTTATTCCAAGAAGTTTACTTTCATTTAAAGTTAAGAATTTGTAAATTTCTTATGGTGAAGCATGATGGTGAAGCGAAGCCTAAACTCATAAATATTTTGAAAATATTATTTTTGAAATGTTTAACTGCAAAAACAATTGAAGTTCTGGTTTTCAAATGATTATTATTTTTAATAAATGTAAGTTAAAAAACAAAAGGACTTCTTGCCGCTAAGTCTAATGGTAGACAGTTCCAGTTTCTGCATAATAACTGTTTTGGAACATTTAGATGTCGCATAACTTTTAAGAGCAGATTGGAAAGTATATATCTTTGTGACATATTTTTGTTAACTACTCATGTATTGTACAAGACCTATATAGATGCTTTGTTTCCAAGTTATTCCACAAAGATACCTACTTTCTGATTTTCGTAAAAGTTACGCGTTTTCCAAATTGTCACAAATGTTTGTCTTGGGATGAACGATATGTAAAATAGTTTTTACTTACTTTCAGAGAATTTTTATAATTAAATTCTTCTTCCCATAAAATTTTTATTTTTTTCTTCAATCTTTAATGTGACACCGCTAGAATTTCTGCCCAATACAATGTTTCCCTCAGCTACACTCGACTTTCGAATTGTTGCCTAGAACATAAAGTTGTTGACTACATAAATAGTTATTTAAACGCGATAAATTGAATTTATTGTTTTTTATTCTTAGATGCGCAAATCAGTTAAATCACTTGGTGAACCCTCAGAAACTTAAAAAAAAAATCTTACTAATAGTAGTAATTTAAAGTTTGTCTAAATTAAGCAACCCGCGCTGGCGCGCGATTAGTTTCTACACTTTGTGTAATAAAAAATTATAATTTTAAATATATTATTTAAAATGACATTTATATAAATAAATAAAAAAAATAATTATTTAGGAAAAAATTTATCAAATATAAGAATTAAAAAAAATTGCAAAAAATAATTGAATTTAAACAAAATAATTGTAAATTTTGAAAATTAATTGAAAGAAAATAATGAAATCAATTAAAAATTGGTAAAAGTATTTTAAAAAATCAAAGAAATGTTTTTAAAATAAAGAAACTAATTTAAAAAAAAAATTCTTGAAAATCTTAAAATAAATTGAAAAAAATTGAATAATGAGAAAATAATTGAAAATTGAGATAAATAATTTGAGAAAGAAAAAAATAATTGAAAACTATAGAAAATAAATGAAAAACGATAACGATTATTTCAAATTGAAAAGAACAATTTGTAATTTAAAGGAAATAATTAGAAACTTTTTGAAAATTATAAAAAAGAACGAAAGTAATTGGAAATTAAAGAAAATAATATAAAAAATATAAATAATTGAAAATTGAATGAAATAATTAAAGGTAGTATTATACTCTGTAAGTTGTCAAAGATGACTTTAAAAAACAATTTTTTTCTCGGTGATAATTTTATTTAAAGCAATGAAAGTTTTTGCAGCATATTTTGGACATTTTTGTCTGTCAAAAATAAAAAAAAAATTTTTTACTGTGGCCTGTTTCATCACTAGAGGGCGCCAAAGTCAAGATAAAAAAAACTATAAATCGCCGGACAAGCTACTGCCTCACAGAAACATCTGATCTGAAAAATTTAAATGTCGTTTTAAAGCTGATACATGTGGTAAGGCATCCCTCCTAACCCCGATAAACAATATTAAAAAATAAAAAATGGCGCCAATTTAGAAAAAAAATCACAAAAAACAAGTATTTTTTTTTGTCATTTTTGAGTTGTTGAAAAACAAAAAAAAAATAAAGTAGACAATCGAATTTAGGTGGGATGCCTAAAGGATTTCATAACGAAGAAATTGATCTACAGTTTTTTAAAATTGACTAAAAATAACTCGAGTTATGCTGTCCGCCAGGTTTAAAACATGGTTTTGAAAAAAATGCGTTTAAAGTTTTGTGTGTAATGAGCCAACGTGCATATGTATAACTTTTACATGCGTATAACTTTTTTATGTTTTCGAATTTTAATCTGTAATTTGGAAATTATATTCTTGAGGTAATGTAGACCACAAAAATAAAATAAAAAAGTCGATTTTTTGATAGATGCAAAGTATAATACTACCTGAAATCTCAGAAAAATAGTTTAAAATTTTTTAAATTATAAAACAAATAAAAAAAATTGAACATTGAAGGAAATAAATTTTGGAAAATACTTGAAAAATAATTTTCAAATTTGAAATTTGATGAAAATAATTAAAATATAATGCAAACAATGGTAAGTTGTAAAAAATAAATGACATTTGAGTGAAATAATTGAAAAAATGACAGAATTTTTGTTAAATAAAAAAAGGACCTACTAAAAATTTCAAATAAATACATAAAGATCTTAGAAATCATTTAAAAAAACTGAGAATAACTAAAAATTGAAGAAAAAAATTGAAGGAAGCTAAAAATAATGTGACGTGGTATTTTTCACGTCCCAAGATTCGCCTTTAACGGGCAAGATTTTTCTTTACTTTGGAACAAGGGTCGAAATACCTGGGAAAGAGCACTGTAATAATTTATTTTATTTTTGTTTATTAATTGCGTTTATTTTTTATTTCTTTGTTTTATGAGCAAATAAAGCACTTAATGGACAAGAGGGGAAAAACTTGGTCTTTAATTTGAATTGAACTTCGCGCCGACCGCCAGAGGGAGAAAGCTGTCGGAGTACCTGGATCGACAGTGGGTGCCTAGTTTTCAGAGTGCCACAATGGTTCTAAAAAGTTGGAATTTTGTTTGTTTGGCACCATTTGTGGACTCTAACCTCAGAATTTGGGAGAGATGGCTTTCCTTATGAGAATTGGCTGTTTTGAGCATCTCGTCCCAAGTTAAAATGTATTATTCCGGTGAACGGAATGGCAGCTGCCGGGGCTCCTCAACAACTTCAATGGTTTTTCAACTCGGCTGACGTAAGGTCACGTGACTGAAGCCAAAATTACGTGATTGGCTGAAAGAATCGAAGTCAAGAGATTCTGGCCGTTCTTCCTCACTCTTGTTCCGAAGTTTTTCTCAGCTTGACGCAAAATTGCGTGTTGTAATTATAAAGTTATTTTTATAGAAAAAAAGATAAAAATTATTTAAAAATGGCAAAAGCCCTTTCCGCAATTCCGGAAGAAGAGGTGAGTCTTTTTGGCTTTTCGTTAGTGACCGTGTAAAGTAAATTTCGTTTGTATAAATAACTTGACATTTTGAGGTTAGGATCCCGGGAATAGCTTAAAGTCGAAATTTTAATAGTGCTCTTTCTCGCTCGGAATTAAGATTAATATGTAAAATTCAGAGATTTTTCTCCGATTCTCCCTTGTATCATTGTGTCGGATTTTAAAGTGTTAAAAGTGGTAAATTAAAACTAAAGTCGTCTTCGAAAAAAACATGTGCTCGGGAAAAATCGTTGAGGTGTCGCTTCCGAATAAAATCTTTTTTTTTTTATGGAAAGATTCTCGTATAGTTCGGAATGCACTTCGAGGGAAATCTCTGTTTTAGTGATAGATCCTCTGTAGAAATTAAATTGTTATTTGTTTCTTAAAATTTCTTTTAATGTACAAGATCGAAACGTGAAATGTGCTCATAGCGTCCCTTCCGGCCAACGAGTTTCACGCCTTTAGTGTATTAAAACTTTTGTATCTCGCTTAATAAATTTTGTCTGCCGTACTTGGGGCAATTTACATTAAATATCTGATCTTACAATGGCATTTCTAACCTCGAACCTTCAACCTGATTCCCGGAAGTCTTTCATGCTCTTGAGTTATTAAAGTGATAATTAAAAATAAAATAAATTTTGTTAAATAAATAAAAATTAAATAAATAAAATATTAAACTTTATTTAGCTGGCGCCCTTGATTTTTAAAAGTCTTAAGTCTCAAAGATTTTTTAATTGTGAATTGTGAATTATTCCGGTTTAATTTATTAAAATAAGAATAATTGCTTAATCCTGATCAGAGGTTAGGCAATTACACTCTTACAATAATTAAAATTCACGATAATTGATAAAAAAAATTTGGAAATTATGGAAACAAATGAAAATAATTAAAAATTGAAAAAAATAAAATTGAAAAAAATAAAATTGAAATTTTAGAAAAATATTTAAAAATCTAAAAAAATAATTTTAGAAAATCAGAACAATAAATAATTAACAATCGAGGAAAATTATTGAAAAATAATAAAACAAATTTAAAATGTAAGAAAAATAATTAAAATATGCTGACAATAATTTAAGATTGAGAAAAAAATTGAAATATTATGAAAATAATTTAAATATGAAAAGTTGAAAACAGTAAATAAAATTTGAGGAAAATAAATGAAAAAATCATAGAATATTTGTTTAAAAAAAGAAAATAATTACAAAATTACTTAGAAAACTTGAATTAAAGAGTGTTTGCGATTGATAAATTAATTAGGTTATTTTGATTTAGTTCTATTTTCTTGAAATGGTGAGCGATTTGATTGTATTCGAACGACGTTTGTAGAAGAACAATTGTGTGAGTAATAAGACACATTCAGTATGAGTAAGAGCTCAGATGCGAACGGTCACCGAAAATTTTCCTACTTTAAATTCACTAAGTTCTAATTGTTACCATCAAGTTTGATATTAATCTATTTAAATACATTAGTTAAAAGGCAACTTGATGAAATTGTTTTTAACTCAATCCTTATCAGGGACTGACACGAAAACCGAAACAAAATATATTTTATTTTTGTTTCGTTTCGGTTTTGAAAAACTGAACAAAATATCAATTTAATTTTGTTTTGTGTTGAACCTGAAACGAAAGTCCTCTCAGAATTAAGTTTCGGTTTATGCCCGAAATGAAAAGGCTTTGAATTTTGTTTTCGTTTCATGCCCGAAACGAAAATATGCTCCTAATACCGTTTTCGTCTCTCATAAAAAAGGCTCTAAATTTCACAAAAACAATTTTAAACACAATTCTTTTCTTGCAGGAGACGAAAACGAAATTCAGGGTCTTTTCGTTTCGGGCATGAGACTGAAACAAAATTCGGAGTTGATTTTCGTTTCGGGCATGAGACAAAAACGTAATTCAGAGCCTTTTCGCTTCAGCCTCAATACAAAACAATATTGATTGTACATTTTTGTTTTGTCACAACAATTCAGAACAGAAACGAAATTCTGTTTTCGTGTCAGTCCCTGATCCTTATTCCTTTCTGCCATCCCACAACGATTTTAAACTAAGTGCACAGAAAAGAAACGATATTTTCTTTGAATTGAATCTACAACAAAGTGGTCCTTCGGGCCGGATAATGCAAAATAGTTTAATAAAGTGGATTGTGTGAAAGAAACAATAGTAAAAAAGTGATCAATAAAGTAATATAGTGTAAAATTGCTATTTTACAAATTGCTAAGAAGTGAATTAAACTAACGAATTTCGACAAAGTAAAGAGAAACTTTGTATACAAAGGTGACCGTTTGACTTCAAACTTATATGTTTCTCTATCGAGCTGTTGATTTTGAGTGTTGAGAACTGTCCTCTGTTTTCTGCATATTCTGACGATTGTAGGACATCTCTTTTTTTGGATACTTCTCACTCTTCTTCAGTCTTTGCTTTGTGCGACACTTCGTACATGGATTGAAGGATTCATACCTCGTAGTCTTAAGTGTCTGAAGTCTTTCTTTACACTTGTTCTTGTGTATCAAGTCAGTGTCTTACTTTTGTTGCAACAAACTAATGAGAAGTTTCGACAAACACACATTGAACTGGTAGCCGATGGCCAAGAAGAAGATGTTATCATCCCTTATTTTCAAAATCACGTCTTCCGAACTTTCGAGCAGATGTATGAGAATACATTGGACTACGTGTTAGAGAAGTTGCCTGCACCGAAACAAGTTTAGTACATAATACGTTCGAAATTACTGATATAGATAGATGATTATAATTTGGTAACAGAGCTGTCTCAGTATGGTACGGTAGCCGTACCAAAGTTAAGAGCAGCAGCTATCTTACGTCCTGGGGAACACGTTTGGTACAATATATGTACCAAAATAACACCAAAGTGGATTTGCTGTTATTCGGAGGTTAAAATAATTCTGCTGTAAGGAACTAAGTTTGACAAATTTTCTAATCTCTTTTCGGTGTAGTAATAGACCTACAACATCGACTACGAATGAACGTCCATCAGGTTTAAGATTGAAGAAGCCGACTATTTCACTGCCCGCCTTTTCTGGTATTTACACAGAATGGCTATATTTTCGTAAGTTATTCAAATCTTTAGTCATTCATGATATTTCTTTATCTGATATTGAGCGTCTTCAATATTTAATGACTAGTTTATCTGGTGAGGCGCAAGTAATTGTTCAAGATATGACTCTTACGGGAGAGAATTTTTAATTAGCTTGGGGAAAACTTAAAGAGCGCTATGATAATAATCGCGTTTTGATTAATAATTGTATGCGAAAATTGCGTGAACAACCTGAGATTACCTCAGATTTTCTAAATTCTTTAAAACTAATGCGTGATACTTGTATATCTGTACTTTCCGCATTAAAAACTCTAGGTCGTCCAGTTGTTTAGTGGGACGATTGGTTAGTTTCTTTATTGTCTTCTAAACTTGATAAATTATCTCGACAAGTATGGGAAGTGCAAAATAATGATTCAACTGAGCCTTTGAAATATGAGCGATTAGAAAAAATTTTACATTCGCGGATTCGAGCCCTCGAAGCTATTTCTTATTCTAATGCATCTAAAGCTAATGAAATTAAACTTAATAAAAATTAAAATAAACAATCTAAAATTACTAATGTAAATGTACATCAAACAAACAAATTCACTTGCGGAATGCACTTCTTTTATTAAGAAAAATGCTCATTGTACAAATTGTCTCGGAAAGTGTCATTTAGTATCCAACTGTTTAAGCATAGTTACTTGCAAGATCTGTGGGAACAAGCATCATTATTTATTACATCAAAATAATAAAACAAATGAAGTTTCTTTAAATAATCCGTCTACTTCAACTAGTTCAAATACCCCAACAGACTTTGCATTACCGTTGCTGGAAAATGTTTCTAATCATTTCAATCATTCTAAAGAAAATACAGGTACTGGCGTCTTATTGGCAACAGCTCGAGTACTAATTCAAGCTGAAAATGGTCGTCAGGTTTACGTTCGCGCATTAGTCGATCAAGGATCCGAAGCTTCTTTTATCACTGAATCTATAGTACAACTACTGAAAATTTCTCGGACACGTAAAACTATATCTATCTCAGGTATAGGTGGCGCGAGGACTGAAACAGTATCCTTTTCAACTAAATTCTTAATTAAATCAACTATTAAACCAGAAGTTGAAGTTAACATTAAAGCTCTAATCTTGTCTAAAATCTCAAACTATGCTCCGAAAAGATTTGCCATTAAACAAGATCTTAGACATTTACAAAACCTTAATCTAGCAGATCAATCCTTTAGGACATCGGAACACATAGACTTACTTTTGGTTTAGATTTTTATCACTCTATTCTTCTAGACGGAGTTCAATGCGGTCCTCCGGGTACGCCTATAGCGCAATCAACCATTTCCCGTTGGGTATTTTCTGGTCCTTATATCTCCGAAAGTAAACACGTACATAATATTAAAGGACATCATGTTTGTGATTCTCAAGTTAATGAAACTTTACAAAAATTTTGGTCTATCGAGGAAATTCCTAAAATTTCTCCCTTTTCTCTCAAAGAACAAAAATGTGAAGAATCATTTACCTCCACCTTTTCTCGAACCTCAGACGGTAAATATAAGATTTCCGTTTGAACAACCCCCTGATGAATTATCTGACTCTCGCTCTATTGCAATCTCGTCTCTTTTAAGACTCGAAAAAAATCTAATTCTTTGTGAATATGAATCTCTTGGGCATATGTCAAAACTATCTCAAGATCAAATTGCTGATAAATCGTGAATGTATATAACTCATCAAC
Organism: Ganaspis brasiliensis; assembly: GCA_037103525.1. NCBI lineage: Eukaryota > Metazoa > Arthropoda > Insecta > Hymenoptera > Figitidae > Ganaspis > Ganaspis brasiliensis. The sequence goes on along the minus strand of JAZKLR010000045.1, from coordinate 737,766 downwards.
CAGTATTACGTGATTCCAGTAGTACAACTAAATTGAGAGTAGTCTTTAACGCATCGTCCTTAACTGTTAACAAGAAGTCGTTAAATCAAATTCTACACATCGGTCCTAAGTTACACAATGACTTATTATCTATTTTATTACGATGGAGATTACATCGTTTTGACTTCTTAGCAGATATGGAAAAAATGTTTCGACAAATTTGGATAGCAGGACAAGATCGAAAATTTCAATGCATTGTATGGAGAGAAAATATAAATGACCCTGTTCAAAGTTATGAACTAAATACCGTTACTTACGGAACAGCTTGTGCTCCTTACCTAGCAAATGGAGTCGTTCAACAATTAGCCAAGAACGAAGACGAACGCTTTCCTTTAGCAGCTCTCATCTTATTAAATGACACTTATGTCGATGATTCATTTTTTGGCGCGGAGGATTTAATCAGTGCAAAAGAAATGAGAAATCAAGTAATGGGAATAACGTCATCTGCTAACATTGTCATGCAAAAATGGTCTAGCAATTCTCCTGATCTATTGTCTGATTTAAATGCCGAAGATCACGGTTTAGCAATTGAGCTTCCCTTTAATAAAAATGATCACCTGAATGTTCTCGGAATTAAATGGTATCCTCAAGAAGATTTCTTTAAATTTCAATTAAATCTATCGCGAAACGATAAAATTACGAAACGATTTATGCTATCAAGCATATCAAAATTATTTGATCCTTTTGGCTGGCTAGCTCCCATTATTATTCAAGCAAAAATCTTGTTGCAATCTCTTTGGTTAATTAAGGTTTATTGGCATAATAGTCTACCAATTGATGTAATCCAAAAATGGAATTCCTTTTGTGACACTGTAACTGATATCCAAAAAATTTCGATACCTAGGTGGATTCGTTCGGGAAAAGATTCACAGATAACAGAATTACATGGATTCTGTGATGCGTCTAAATCTGCCTACGCTGCAGTTATCTATCAAAATAAAAAACGTCTTCTGGCGAAATTGGTGTGAATATTTTAATTTCAGAAACAAAAGTTGCTCCTCTAAAAAAATTGAGTATAGCTAGGCTACAACTTTGTGCAGCTTTGCTGTTAACAAAATTAATTTGTCATCTCAAATCCGCGCTAATCCTTCCCAAATTAAAAAATGTGTATTGCTGGACTGATTCCGCAATAGTTTTGTGTTCGTTACAGAAGCAACCTTCAAACTGGAATGTTTTTGTAGCAAATAGAGTGTCAGACATTCAAACATCTCTACCTCAAGCAAGTTGGCGTTATGACCCGACCAAAGAAAACCCCTCAGATTTTGCATCACGAGGTAAAACACCGTCGCAATGAATTGAATTTAAACTTTGGTGAAATTGACCGAATTGGCTGTCTCTTTCTTATTAATCTTGGTCAAGTGAAAGATTTACTAACAATGCAGAAATGCCTGCGGAAATATCTTCAAAAATACCTGAAAAAAAGGAGTGACTGCTCATCATGTAACAATACCATGGAACTTAATATTTAAGCACTCTTCTTGGCAACAACTCTTAAGAGTTACTATATACATATTTCGGTTTATCAATAAGTTATGTAGAACTAACACGAATTCTCAAGACTTTATTACACCTGAAGAAATTCAACAAGCTGCGAAATTTTGGGCAAAATACTCGTAGCAACTAGAATTTACAGACGAAATTCAGTGCCTTCAATCCAATTCTGATTTAAGCAAAAACTCAAAATTAAAAAAACTAAACACATTTCAAAACTAATAATTTCTCAACTGCATGTAAACTTACTTCATGCCAGTACTCAGTTAGTTTTAGTAGTATTGAGAGAACAGTATTGGATCATACGCGCAAGGTCACAAATTAAAGCTATTATACATAAATGTGTTCAATACTTTTGACAAAAAGCTCGCACTGAGACTCAGCTAATGGCAAATCTACCTTCGGCTTGCTGTTCGCCCTCTCGTGCTTTTCAAAACACCGGCGTAGACTACGCTGGGCCATTTTTAAATTCGTGTTACTTCGGGTTGTGGAAATAAATCGCACAAGGATTATGTTGCCGTTTTTATCTGTTTCGCTACTCGTGCCATACATTTAGAGCTCGTAAATGATTATTCTTCTGCTGCATTTCTTGATGCATTCAGAAGATTTGTATCTAGACGAGGAATTCCCAGTCACCTTTACAGTGATAACGGAACTAATTTTCGCGGTGCGGATAAAGAGTTGTCTACTGCCGTTCAAAAATTAAAGCGGGACGTGAATTTGATTTCCCATATTGCTACAGACGTCACTACTTGGCACTTTATGCCTCCTTCTGCCCCTAATTTTTGAGGACTTTGGGAGGCTGGAGTGAAAAGTATAAAATTGCACTTGCGTAGGATTATGGGTAATTTAACTCCGACAAGTGAGGAATTCTTAACTATGTTATATCAAATTGAAGCGTGTTTAAACTCAAGTCCTCTAACTCCCATCAATGATGATCCTGAATGTTTTGAAGTACTAACTCCTGGACATTTTCTGATATTCTGATATTATTACTGAATGATTATAAAGTCGCTAAAGTAATCAAAAAGTGAAAAAAATAATTGAAATTTCAGATAAATAATTGAAATTTTTGAAAATTATGCAAAAATAATGATAACAATTAGGAATTTAAGAAAATAATAAACAAATTGCAGAATTTATTTTTATGCAAAAGAATATAATTAAAAAATCCTTTTAAATTTGGAAAATTGATGACAATAATCTAAAGTGATAATAAATAAAAATCTACAAAGTTAATAGAAAAATAATGAAAATATTAAAAGACGGAGAAAATAATTGCAATAATAAAAAGAAATAAAAATTTAACAAAGTAATTGAAAATTAAGATATACCTATGTTTGAAAGTTCAGGAAACGAATTCTAAAATTAAAAACGGGTTAAAAATTAATAATAATAAGTGCAAAATGACAAAAATAATTTAGCATAAAAATTTAGAAAATTAATTCAGGAATAAATAATTATATTGATTTAATGTCATGAAAAATTAATTACAATTGAAAAAGTGATTGGAAAAAAAAAACAAAATAATTGAAATTTAAAGAAGGTAAATTTAAGATTTAAAAAAACAATTTGAAGAACCGCTGCTAAGTTGTACCTTAAGTTTTTTTTTGTGTAAGTAATTTTTGGTATTCATTTTTTGAAAGCATTGCTTCCTCATTGAGATTACTACAAACGAACAAACATTACTTTTGGATTGTCTTCAAAACGAGCAAAAATTATTTTTTATAAAATGTATTGAAACGCAAAAAAACATAAAAAAAAATGTTTATAAAAATATTCAATTATTATTGAAACCTTCATAACTCTGAACAGGATTACAGTAGAAGATTCGCAAATAGCTCATTTGATGTGTTTTTTAATCACCTACATAATAATAAAAATTTATTAAGCTTATAACAATGCCTAAAAATCAAATTATCAAAAAACTAGATTTTCAAAAATTTGGATATTTAAAATGCTAATAACATTGGATTAAATTGCACTAGAATGTTTGCTAAGAGCTCAATAAATGCGTTTTCTAAAAATAAAACGAAAAAAATACTTACATTTTAAGTTTTTTAAAGAAAAATATCCAATTTTGCAAAAAAAATTTTTTCAAAATTTTTAAATGAAAAAAATTGTTAGAATTGATCGATCGGGTTCAAACCTATGTCATAATTTGTCCCCCTGACAGACCTATAATTTTGTAAAAAAAACATAGTTCTAAGTATTATAGTTTTCGAGATATTGGGTCAAACATAATGTGGACTCACACACACAAGCAAACGGACATTGTTTAAAAACTTCATTTTCGTCATCCTGAAGTTGAAATATGTCGAGATATTTAAAAAAATTGCAATCGATAATTTGAGGGTAATACTTCCTCTATGAGGAACCAATAATTAAAAACTGCAGAAAATAATTGAAAAATTATAAAAGTAGTACAAAATTGTAGTTTAAATAATAATAGAAAGTAATTACTAAAAATTAAAGAAATTTTTAAATCACTTCAAATTTAGTACGTTTGAACTTAAAATCGGTTAAGATTTGTGACCTGTAGTTGATTTTGAACAGTAATTTCGAGTTTCAGACTACTATGCTGTAAATTTAAAATTTGAGAATATTTAAAAAAGGTCATATATGATTTAAAATTTTAAAAGACAAATAAGTCAAATGTACACAATATAAAATGTGTCCCCTAGTTTTTTGAATTTCATGAAACTTGAAAAAAGTGTAAAAAATTACGTGCACAAAAATTTTTAAAATTGATTTTTAAAATTTTAAAATGTTTGGATTTACATGAGCTTAGAATTTTTTTTTTTTTATTGAAATTTTTAAACCGTCATAACTCTGCCAATAATTACTGGATTTTATTAATCTACTAGATAATTTCTCTTCTTGATTTTATAATTATTAGTTAATTTAAGTTTTGTAAATAGATAAATTTTATTGAGGTGTCACGTTCCCGTGACATACTATATAAAATCAATAATGTATTTCATAAGTATATTAACCTTATATTTAAGATTTATAATACCTCTAAAAAAAAAATTACGATTAAAGTCACCCGAGCTCGGAAATTCAAACCCTCAATTTAGGAAAGTGCATTTCTTAATCAGAAAAAATAAGGGTCACTCTCGATTGTTCTACGTTCCTTTGTATGATAGATAAAATCAAAAGACATTACATTCGAGGTTCTGATATCTCTTGAATATAGTCTAGAAATATCGAGTCATCACCTGAGCTTAGAACGAATGACTTTTTACTTAGGGCGAATGATGCCTTACTCAGAGAGAATGACGTTCTACTTCCGAAATTGTTCGATAATAATGGGTTTTTCTATTGTATGTAGCCCACGCAAGATTTTGAAACGGATGAAAATTCAGGAAACCGAGGTTTGTTTACAAATTCGACGAAAACTAAAATCAGTTCTTATCCACCATCTAAGTTGTACAGCTCAGCTCTTAGCTTCTACCTTTGAGTCATATCCAATTTCTTGTCATGTTTTTGCGTAACGCATTGTCAGCTCTCTGAATTCTTGTATTTTACATATCGCAAAAATTTTAAGGAAATAATTCTCTAATTGTTGAAGCATGCTTTAATGTATAAAATCTATTGTTAATTCTATTGCGAAATTAATTGGTAGAAATTATATCGTGGAACTGGTAACAAGTCCGATTTTAAAAGACCAAGAGAACTCCTGACGTAAAAATTGTCAGTAATCCTAATTCACCCTTTGTCCCCATTTAATCCTTTTGATCCAGTCTATTTAACCCTTCCTTTTGAATTCTTACAAATTTAGATACCATATCCATATTTGATTATATCCCTAATCAAATTTACTCCTTTTCCCTTACAAAATTTATAATCCATCAATTAACCCTTTTTTAATCCTTAATCCTTGACTTTAATCCTTTGATTATAATAAATTTTTATCGATCTGTAATGTAAATTACGAGTTGTCAAATGTATTTGGAGCCTTAAAAATCTCAAACAAGAAAAGGACCTGCCTTCATCTATACAACGAATACATAAATTATCTCTAGTATTAGAGAAGGGCATCAACCTTGAAAAGAACGTTTGAACTAGGACTTCGAGTCGTCGGTACGGTGTTAAATTACTCCACGACTGAAGGACTGCACCGGAGGCAATAAATGACTCCGACTATTCACGCATCTGCACGATATATTCGTGCGTATTCCAGAGGCCAAATCAAGGGATTCTTAAAAACCAAATACTGTAAGTCTAGTATTTTATTTAGTTTTCCTTATATCTTAAAGTAAAATCTTTCCTATCTAAAAGTCATTCATTATTTCAGTGAACGACGATTCAACTAATCAATGATTCGATTTTGTCAAGGATTCTTCCTCTTTCAACCAACCTCTCAATCAATCTCTCAATCACATGACTAAATTCTTCGATTAACTCGAAATTGTAATTTAATTAATAAATTGGATGTGTTTATATATTATAAGCTAACTGATGCATATTGTTCGGTGGACTTTCTTTTCCCTATTCCTTTAGTTCAAAGCCCGCTGACTTTGTAAATGAATCAGGGGTAAAATAATTAAAATTATAAGATTGTAGTTTGTCCCTTCCGGACATAACAGAGGATATAACACCAAAAAAGACTGGTCAACTACTAAATTTATTTAAACTTGACATTTCTTGGGCAACGTAATCTTAATTACATGAAAAATAATTATTATTAATAATTACACAATCCCTCAAAAAAATATTCTTTTTGGCCGAGAGACTATACTAATGTATTCCTGTATACTTATTTTTCTCAGCTAAATCGGAATCCGAAGTCAACATGATCGTATTAGGTAAAGTTTTTAAGATAATATCAAAGAAGCGATTTTTTCATGTTTCTCATCAGTTTCTGAGATTATCTAAAAAATTTAGCTAATCTGATTATTCTGACTTCGGATTCAAATTGAGCGGAGAAAAATACTTAACAATACACGAGTGTAGTATTCTGGTCACTAAATGTTGGCAAATAATATGTAATTCCTGAAAAAATTAATAAAATTCAATAATTATTGTCAGATTTATGACGGTTTGAAAATTTAAAAAAAAAATTTTAAACACATATAAATCCAAAAAATTTTAAAAATTTGAAAGTCGATTTTAGAATTTTCTTTTGCATGTATTTATTTACACTTTCTTCAAGTTTTATAAAATTTGAAGAACTAGGGGACAACTTTAATATTTTAGGTAGGGTCTGACACATGTGGGAGTTGTGAAAACAATTTTTGTTCTTGGTATGTAACTTTCAACTTACCTCTGAAATAACGACGAGAGCAGAGAGAAAACAAATTAATTTCATTGTTATTAAGAAAGTATTAGTTTTAATACAGTACAAGTAAATCAGTCGAAATTAAGAACACTCGCCTTTCTTCGTAGTTTTCACAAAGCAATAGTAAGCTTTTTTAACTAGTTTTCTTATATTCTAACTCTAATCTAATTGATAATTTTTACAAAATGCACTTGAATAAGTAAAGTTCTTCAGCTGTAATTAATTTTTTACGACAAATACTTATTTGGTAATTTTTATGAAATGCATTCAAGTAAATAAAATACATTAACTCGACTTTTTACTCTAATTCTAATCTAACTGATAATTTTTATTTAATACACTAAAATAAATAAAACTAAGTGAAAATTATGTCCATTTCATGATCATTTTGCGTACACGTAAGCGAAGCAATAAATTAAAAATATAAAAGTTAATAAATTAATAGAAAAAAAATTTTTAAATTCAAAGAAAATAAAATAAAAAATCATGAATTATTTTAAGAATTTTTATCAATTATATACTTTATAAAGGTCAATCGGTTCGTTTTCAGACAAAAAGTTTAGTTTTTGTATTGATTGAGTTGTATTTTCATCATGGAAAAAAAGTTTCTCGATGAAAAAATGTGATCAAAAAATTTGGATTGGGTATTTTCAAAATTCTCTGTTTCCAAATTTAGATATTTATGAGCTTAATAGGCCATCTAAATGTTATTGAAATCCGTTGGAACGTTCTCGTAAAGTGGGCAATTTTATGTCTTCGTATTATATCTTTTAAACATCTTATCATTTAATTATCAATAATGGACGAAAGTATTATTTAAACATCCCTTAACTATTACACATAAGAAAATAGTATAATTTTGTACATGATTTAATATAAAAAAAATATTTAACTACTAAACCAGCAATTCAGTATGTCCTAACTTCTGAGTACCAAACTTCAAAATGATATAACTCATAAAAACAGGACTATATTTAATTATTCAATTAATATTCTTAAAGTTTAACTCAAAAAGTTCAATTTTTATCGATGCAATTTTACATTATATCAATATAATTATTAATAATAATTAAAATATAAGTTTCTTTAAAAATCTTCATGCGAGCACGAAAAAGGATAATCGTGTATAAATAAACTATAAGACGTGCACTTTTTATCCCACAATTATCAGGAAGTCAAAGAAGAAACATAGTTATTCTCAAATCTCCAAGAGAAATTGTGAAATAAATTATATTTTTTTTATTTTAAAATAAAAACAATAGAAAAACACTGCGTATTTTTATGAGTTCCTTTGACGTGCCTTGTCATAACTTTAGTAGTTTAATATAAATATCAATAAAAAACCGATGAAAACTTAAAGATGGGAAGGACAAAACTTTGTGCCAAGACGTTTTTTATTTGCTTTTGTTTAAAATATGTACGAATTGGTAATAAAGTTAAAAGTTTTCCTTGCTTTATACATTTAATTAAATTTACTTTAAAAGACGTTAAAATAAATTATTTGACTTAATTAATAATGCATATAAGCAAGGATATAAATTTATAGTGGCCCCCTTGATGATACGACTTTGGATTGCGTTTGAGGTTGGTTCTCTTGTTTATTTGTGACACAAACTTTTTCATTTTTTTAATGTTGTTTAATTGTTTTACTTATTTATAAAATATATACAAAATGTGGTACACAATGTTATTATCTCTAATCTGAGCTACGTTTTAAAGTTTTTCATTTATTTCCATCTAATCATTAATGAAGAATTCAAAAATGGTACTAAATGTAAAAAATACGTTTTCCTATAAAAGTCTTCTCAGTGCCTTTAAAATAGTTTTGTAGCGTAATTACTTTATACATAACTTCTATTGACCTCAATAAATAGAAATTACTAAAAAAATTTAAATTTCTAATCACTTTTTAGCAAAAAAATTATTTTCTCGGAAGTGACCGGTTTCTGGAGAATCACCCATTTATGCATGTGTGTGTGTCAAGTATAATATTTTAAAAGGATTAATATTATAACACACAATTGCTTTCAATAATTAGTCCCTTAAGTTCAGAACTAACCCTTAAAAGGAAACCAAACGATTTATTAGTTTTAACAGAAACGAAATGTGCAATTACTGTCAAAATGTAAGAATAAAAAATAGTAGTAGCTTCATTCACATTTGCAGATGTTATTAAACAAAACCAGTTTATACAAATAAGGAAAATTTTTATTGTAATACAATCAGCTTCAGCAAAGTTATATTTGTATAATATGTTATTGTTATTTACATTATACGTCTAAGTAAATTCAATGAAGCAAAAATTGAATCTTAATGGTTGATAAAAGTTGTCTACTGGTAATAAAAGCATATCACATAAATGCAAATTATAAACAGAAAAACTAATACCATTAAGATCCTTAAGATTAATTATCCTTGTTTCTAAAACTATTTATCTGTCGTAAGGTTTAAGTAATCAAAAGTACCTTTTACGAAAAAAATAATATTTTTATGCATACTCAGTGAGACCCAAATGCAAGTACATAGGATGGTAAGTCCGCATGATCAGAATTCCATTTAGCATTTTCGTGTTTTCGTGTTATTTGTGTTAAAAACGATTATAAATTTTATAAATTTAGAAAATATAAATTTAGAAAATGCACTCAAATAAATAAAACACATTAATTTTGGGTAATTAGCTTTTAACTTCAACTGTTATTTAACTGGTAATTTTTAAAGAATGCATTCAAATAAATAAAAATACATTAGTTCCGTGTAATTTACTTCTTATTTAAAACTTTAATTTGACTGATTACACTGTGTTACAAAATTTAAACAATTAAAAAAACTTCTTATCGGATCTAATGGAAGTTGTAGGTAATAAAAAACTAAAAATAATGGTATATATTAAATCTTTGATACACCCTCAAAATCATGGTTTATTAGAGTCAAAAAACAGTTTTCAGGTAAATTGACGTACAAAACCCATCCAAAAATTAGATTTTTTAATTGATTTTTCAACTTTAAAGTAAATTAATATTTTTTATCCGATTCAAATTATTTTTCTTTTTAACGTACATCGAAAGCTTAGTCAATGACCCCGGGTTGAATAAAATTCCATTAAAATTGTTCAAACTACGCCGCTTTCAACTTTGTAGTCACATCATGAAATTTTTACTTGATGATGAGTTTTTCTTTACTTTTTTCTTTGAAAGGTTTATTTCTACTGTTTCTCAATTTTTATGTATTTCTACAATGCTAAGAAACGATTTTTAAAGTTTGAGATTCACCTAATAAATACATGTATAATTATTTAATTAAATTATCATAATTTACTAGAAAGTGATTCTTAAACTTTAAAGAATTATGTTTTATTTTATTTTTTATATTATTAAGAATTATTACAAGCTTTTGAATAAATACCAACATATTTCAATAATAATAAAAAAAAATTTTGTTTAACATAAAATGTGTCATTATATTCATTTTTTGAGGCCCATGAATTCTGACAAAAGAATTGTAACAATTTATTTTTTAACAATAATCTGCATTAATTGAAATAGATACTTATATTGGTTTAAATCAATTAAAAAAAACTGTATTCTAATAATTAAATTTATTTTTGTCTAAGGTATATTTTTATATAAAAATAAATGCGAATATTTTGGACTTATATCAAAAAGATAAAATTGTAAATAGATTTACCTTTATTTTGATTTAATAATACTCTGTATAGATTGGTTTTTAGACAAATTCTTTGAAAAAAATTCATATAAACTTTAACAAAAATTTTAGGTTACTTAATTTTCATAGAATTTTTTTCCAATATGCACCGCGAGAAGGTGTCATATAAGCTTTAAAGTTTATCACCAACGAATCTTACATCTCACCTAAACTAAAAATTTATTAGAAGATTTTAAATACACTGAAACTATCTTTTGAAATTGTCTTTCTTATAGACAGGAGAAAAATAAAGAAATACAACTCAATTATAATTATTACATCTTGATCTAAAAGTTAGATAGAAGCTTGACGCATGAAAATAAGATTTCTAAATTTTCCAACTTGAAGTTTCTATCTTAAATTGGGATCAAGATGTAACAATTTAAATTTAGTTGTATTTTTTCAAAATTTTCTTCTATCGATCCTTCCGTCAATTTTCAACAGTAGTTTATTATAATTAATTAAAAATAAGTTAAGTTACTACAAATTAGATTAATACAAATTTTAACTTCTCAAATAATTTTGAATACAAAAAAATAATTATTATTATTATTTTTATTATTATTATTATACTTAACACTATAAATTTCACATAAATTTAATCTGCTTTGTTTACATTTAAAATTTTACACAGTTCACAAAAAATTTTTATTCCATAAAGAATTTCACTTTTGCGCCAAATGTCGTACTGTCAAACATAAAACATGAAGTTATCTATTTGTAAATGTAAACATAATAATTTTAGATTTAATAATGTTCTATATTCTATATTTGCCACTATATTTCCACATGGAATCAAAATTCTTTTTTGAATTGCACAAAACTTTAAAGTTATTAAAAAGAGATTTAATCAATTTGAAATTTATTGTGTAAAAATTGAAAAATTATAAAAGAAAGAATACATAATCTCCAAAGTATGTAAAATCTTCTACATTTCATTTAATTTTTAATTTAATTTAATTTAATTGCTAATTAAAATGTATTTCTTCATTGAAAAACATTAATTATTTTAAATTAATTAATTTATTTTCCTTAATTCATTTTTATATTCATAAAATTTAGGTTATTTAAAAATAATAATCTTTACTCCAAAAAGATACCTGCGCTCTTGCTGACTTATAATTTCATAATTATTTTTAAAAAAATCTTCTTTTAAAACAAAAATAATTTTAAATTACTAATTTGTCAATAACATTTCTAAAATTTCTAAATTCATTTTGATTAATTTTCAAATTCCACTAACATTTCCCTAAATAACAAAAAGATTTCGTGTCTGTTGCTGTTTAAATGACTTAAGAAAATAAGAGAAAGGATAATAATAATAAAAATTCATCATCAAACAATAAAAAAATTAAACTCAATATGTTACTTCATGGAAAAAAATGAATTATTTTGAATTCCTTTTTTATTTATTATACATAATATTTCTAAAATTTATTTTTTTTAAATCATTTTTTATATTCATAAGATTTAGGTTATTTTAAAATAATCTTCCCTCCAAAATTATATTTAGAGAAAATTTTGGCCTAGACCCAAACTTGTGCCCACAACTGGCTTAAAGCTGGACTAGGCCTGGCTCTAAACTGTCCCAAGCCTTGCTAAAAACTAGCTGAGCCAGGCCTAGGCAAGTCTTGAGCTGGCTCTAGACTGTCCCAAGCCTGGCTCAAGACTGGCCCAGGCCTGTAAATTAAACGTGGAAACCCTGTAGAGGGTCAAATCTTGAAACAGCGGCGGCGACAGCGATATATTTTTATAATATAGGGAGATATAGTAAACCATCAAAATTATCTCATAGTATTAAATAGTCATCATAATAATTATGCGGAAAATATATATATATAGAATCAATTAAATACATACAAAGTTACGAACATACAAGACAAAAACGGATATCAATATAAAAATAAAAGAACGAAAATTGATTTACGGTAATGGCTTATTATTAAGACCGAAATTTCACAAATTATTTCTTTATACAATAAATTTACACACCGAGATGCATCTTCCAATCATACGACAAAATATCAATTTACAGCGATTACACAGGCACACAAAAAAAAAAAAAGGTCAAATACCAGAGGGCAGACCAACATATTCCTAGGTTTTTGGGGTCGCTGAAACCGAATATGACCATGAAAATATTATCTGCTTGCCCATTTTCCCCCTAGCCCCCCCCCTTACACCTCTCGGGGGGTAACATTTCAGTTTTTCCAAAAACGTCGAAAAGGCAGTCTATTCCTATGTTTTTTGGGGCGCTGAATCCGAAAAAGACCACCAAAAGCCAATCCCCCCCCTCCTGCACCCCCTAACACCCCCTGGGAGGGGGTTGGAATTTCGAATTTCACGAAAAGTCGAGTTCGGTGGCTATTTCTATGTTTTTTGGGGCGCTGAATCCGAAAAAGACCACGAAAAGAAAATTCCCCCTCTCCTTCACCCCCTATCACCCCCTGGGAGGGGGTTGGAATTTCGAATTTCACGAAAAGTCGAGTTCGGTGTCTATTTCTATGTTTTTTGGGGCGCTGAATCCGAAAAAGACCACGAAAAGAAAATTCCCCCTCTCCTTCACCCCCTATCACCCCCTGGGAGGGGGTTGGAATTTCGAATTTCACGAAAAGTCGAGTTCGGTGTCTATTTCTATGTTTTTTGGGGCGCTGAATCCGAAAAAGACCACCAAAAGCCAATTCCCCCTCTCCTTCACCCCCTATCACCCCCTAGGAGGGGGGTTGGAATTTCGAATTTCACAAAAAATCGAGTTCGGTGTCTATTTCTACGTTTTTTGGGGCGCTGAATCCGAAAAAGACCACCAAAAGCTAATTCCCGCCCGCTTAAGCCCCTAATATCCCCTTGAGTGGGTTGGAATTTCGAATTTTATGAAAAATCGAGTTTAGAGTCTATTCCAATATTTTTTAGGGCCATGAAACTGAAAAAAGGGATCAAAAATAAATTCGTTCCCTCATTCACCCCCTAGCACCCTCTTACCCCCTCCCATGGGATGGGTTTACAATTTCAATTTTCATGAATTACTTCCACATCTACTTTTGCAACTAGGACACCTCCACGCGGTGAAGGCGGATAACGGTTAACCGGCTAAGTTCCTAGGTAAAAAAGATGCCTTCATGGCAAAAGTAGGGAAGAAGATTACGATGCAGGGGAGGGAGACCCCAGTATCGGCGGCTGGTCAGGGTGAGCAAGCGGGCCCGCAGGCGTCGTCATCATGCAACCGCAGCTCTACACGGGGAAAATATGTATATGAAATTTTACAAAACAGTCAGACAATTCGGGGACATAGTGACATTTAGTAATCTTTAATTTTTAAGTATGTATAAAATATTTGACTTTCTGTTAAAAATCAACAAAAAATAAAGTAATTAACGTAAGTTTTGTATAAAATATTTTATTTTCTATTAAAAAGTAATAAAAAGTGAAGTAACTTTTCATAAAACGTTCTGCTTTTGTTCCGCTTTTACATGACTTTCCATTAATAATTAAATGAATGTCGCTGTGTCCCCGAATCACCGAACTTTGCTGTAAAATTTCACATACAAATTTTCTCCGTGTAGGGTGGTGGGCAACTTGGCTACTTTTGAGTTAAATGCTTCAAGAAGAAAAATTAATGGAAATAGAGCTTTGCGTTCAAATCGTGAAAATCTTCAAGGCGCTTCTGATGGTCCTACGGACAATGGTATGGATATTCAAGATAATACCATTCACACCTGTAACAAAGACAGATCCATGTTTTGTTACGTATGTGGTAAGTTTGAAATAGAAAAATATCGGAGAGACTTTTCTAAATATGAGGATAAATACAATTCTCTTTTTTCATTGCAGATTGAAAATGGTCGGGGAAATTCATGGGTACCGAGCAGTATCTGTAACAAATGCAGGGGTACATTACAGCGCGGGTCATCCAATTCAAGCGGCAAGAATTTTTTGAAGTTTCCTGCTATGTGGAAAGAGCCCAAAACTCAAGTGGAATGTTACATTTGCTCCATCAAATTTAAAGGTATGATGTCTCCTAATCACGCTATATATCCAAGTATTCCATCTTTCACCCCTCCAATTTATAATGACGATGATGATGTTTCAGATGATGATGTCAAGATGGATGTCACTGCTGATACAGTGGAAGTTGAAAGTCAAATGGACCTTAATGAGCCAACTGTGGATTCCAACAGTACTTATTCCGGAAGTGAAGTTGACTCGAATTCTGACAGTGATGAAGGAGATGTTCGCTTCAAACGAGATCGACCTATAAAACTATGGGATCAAAAAAAGCTCAATGATGTGGTAAGAAATTTGGGTTTAGCCAAAGATGCAGCTGAGTACCTTGCGTCGAGTCTCAAGGAGGACGGTCATTTGGCTAAAGGTACTAAGGTTTCTTCTTTCCGAAATCGGGAAAAAGAATTTCTTCCCTTTTTCAAAAAAGAAGAAAGTCTTGTCTACTGCACAAATATTCGGGAGCTTATAAATTCTTTGAAACCAAACATTTACAAGAGTGAAGAATGGAGGCTTTTCATCGACTCTTCCACCCGCAGTCTAAAAGCAGTACTCTTGCACAACACCAATGAATTAGCCTCGATCCCAATAGCGCATTCCGTTAATATGTCAGAAGACTATAATTCTTTGAAGCTGGTACTCGAAAAAATAAAGTACACGGAACATAACTGGCAAATTTGCGGGGATCTGAAAATAATAACAATTCTTTTGGGTCAACAAAGTGGGTTCACAAGTCATCCGTGCTTCTTATGCCTTTGGAATAGTCGAGATCGAAAGAACCATTATAATAACTTCCAATGGCCTGCTAGAACCTCTTTTGTTCCTGGCTTGGCAAATGTCCTCAAAAATCCTCTTGTATCACCGGAAAAGGTTCTTCTTCCTCCATTGCATATAAAGCTTGGGTTGATGAAGCAATTTGTAAAAGCCTTAAACAAAGAGGGAAAAGCTTTTTTATACCTCCAGGAGAAATTTCCGAAAAAGTCGGAACAGAAACTCAAAGAAGGGATTTTTGATGGGCCAGAGATTCGGAAGTTGTTGCGCGACGCTGAGTTTAAAAAATCAATGACAGTTGTGGAAAGAAATGCTTGGGTTAGCTTTGTAAATGTAGCAGAAAATTTTTTTGGCAATAAGAAAAGTCCAAATTACAAAAATGAAATAAAAAAGCTGCTGCAGAACTACAAAAAACTTGGATGCTTGATGAATCTGAAACTGCATTTCCTGGAGTCCCATGTAGACTATTTTCCGTCGAATTTAGGGGACTATAGCGAAGAGCAAGGTGAAAGGTTTCACCAGGATCTAAAAGAAATGGAACGTCGTTACCAAGGGAAGTGGGATGTGAATATGCTGGCCGATTACTGTTGGACACTAAAAAGGGATTCACCAGAAACAAAAAGGGCTCAGAAAAGAAAACCTCTCAGAAGGTCATTCGAATCCAAGCGAGTACGGTACCATAGGCAGAAATGAATGCCAAAAAACTAGTGATGCATTTCGAGAATCTGTCCTTTCATAAAAGATAAAAGAGACGAAAACAGTACATTCATTTGTTTCCAATGTAATTTTCACGAGATTCTCATTTTTTCGAGACTTTTTGAGAAGAGATCTCGCTCAAATGCATCACTATAAAAAAACTAAATGAGCGAAATTCGTTCTAAGGAAAAACACATTAAAGCAGCGCCACCAATTGTGAGAGGCAAGGGAACTCACGTTAAAAAAGCACCCCAAAGGGAACAAAAACTACCACGTCCACGCCGTTGTTCCTGGGTCGCGCTAAGTGTAGTAAAATCAAGATCCATCAAATTGTGCTGGTACATACTTGTGTAATCATCGGTGCCTACCTAGTTATTATTTATTCAAATGCGTAAAAAAAACATTGCTTATTCTTCTTAATTACACATAAAAGAGAACATATCAACCCCCCTCCCAGTGTTAGTAACTAGATGCTAAGAGGTGAATAACGGAACGAATTTACCTTTGGTGTCCTTTTCCAATTTCACCGCCCCCAAAAACATAGAAATGGACACCGAACTCGACTTTTCGTGAAATTCGAAATTCCAACCCCCTACCAGGGGGTGATAGGGGGTGAAGGGGAGGGCCAATTGGCTTTTGGTGGACTTTTTCGGATTCAGCGCCCCAAAAAACGTAGAAATAGATACCGAACTCGACTTTTCGTGAAATTCGAAATTCCAACCCCCTCCCAGGGGGTGATAGGGGGTGAAGGAGAGGGGGAATTTTCTTTTCGTGGTCTTTTTCGGATTCAGCGCCCCAAAAAACATAGAAATAGCCACCGAACTCGACTTTTCGTGAAATTCGAAATTCCAACCCCCTCCCAGGGGGTGTTAGGGGGTGCAGGAGGGGGGGGATTGGCTTTTGGTGGTCTTTTTCGGATTCAGCGCCCCAAAAAACATAGGAATAGACTGCCTTTTTGACGTTTTTGGAAAAACTGAAATGTCACCCCCCGAGGGGTGTAAGGGGGGGGCTAGGGGGAAAATGGGCAAGCAGATAATATTTTCATGGCCATATTCGGTTTCAGCGACCCCAAAAACCTAGGAATATGTTGGTCTGCCCTCTGGTATTTGACCTTTTTTTTTTTTTGTGTGCCTGTGTTATCATTCGAAAAATAATAACATAATAAAATAAGTCAAAAATTAGATATAATGTATAGTTCTAAATCGAAATCCGCAGAATAAAATACATGAAGTCTATTTAGTCATATAAAGAAAGTTGACTGAATTATCCAATCTATTCAAAATCCATTAAAGAATACGATAACACATAAAATTAGACAATCCAAAACATATATATTTTATAACTCAGAGAAATGTTAAGTTAGATTAATTAATTTAAATACAACGAATTTCAAGACAGTTGAAGTTTATCCCGTCCGGGATGCGACAGGCAGCGATTTAGTGAATAAATCACTGCCGTTCTTCCGTTTTGAATGAATTTCCTCTGACTTTAAAATCCGCCGGCCAGCTCTATTAGGCGGAGAGGGTGATGAGCCGACAAGCAACCAACGCTGGCCCAGTGCTATTACGAGAAGGGGGCTTCGCCCCAGTATTTTATAATTAACATTCTCTTACAAGTAATGTTACCCAAGTGTAAATCTAGGATCGACTTCTGCCTCGGACTATTTTGTAGAGAATCGAAAAATATTTGACACGTATATTTTCTTTTTGGCAGACATGTTGTTTTCGGGGTTGAAAATGAGGATTGAAGATTGCGATTTGTTAATATTGTGTAATAAGGTATTGCAAAAAATGAAAATTTTCAAAAAAGGATTAAAGTTGCCCGGAATCAACTACAAATGGAAAAAAATACCACCATAGTTCCAAAATAAAAAAATAGTGGTAATTTTTTTCCATTTGTAGTTGATTTCCGGACAACTTTAATCCTTTTTCGGAAATTTTCATTTTTTGCAATACCTTATTACACAATATTAACAAATCGCAATATTCAATCCTCATTTTCAACCCTGAAAACAACATGTCTGCCAAAAAGAAAATATACGTGTCAAATATTTTTCGATTCTCTACAAAATAGTCCAAGGCAGAAGTCGATCCCAGATTTACACTTGGGTAACATTACTTGTTAGGAAGGAAATTATACCGACCAGAAATCCGCACAAAAGTAAGATTATTTAAATCGATATTGAAACTGTGCACGATATTCTAAAGTACAAGGCCAATCCATAGGGCCGGACAAATTAAACGATCAATATTTTTCACTTGATTGATCGAGCCGCCATTAAGCACAAGCACATGGCGGATAATTGAAATTGCATTAAATTGTGAGTCGCTTACCAATTATTCGTAGTACGACGATACAGGGCCAACTCCGACCAGCACAGAATTTAATTATAAAATAAATAACTTTCCCTCGCGGGAGCAACCGTTAACCACGAGGGCTCAACCAGGAAGAAGGAGCGACGTTCGTGGAAATTCGGATGCCCTTCCGAGAATCTTCCGAATCTTTCCTTTATTGTCGGACCTCAATCATCGATAATAAGATCCATGTTGTAGATGCGGTCTGAGATGTCCCTTGATGTTCTATTTTGGCTCCTAGACAGACAGGTTCCATCCTGAGAGAGCTGCACCCTAGCATCCTTCTTTGGACTCTCAGATGAAGAAAGCAAGCGAATTAGAGCATGATTGGAAACATAAAATATAAAATAGTAAGTAAGCGCGACCCTTAAATATACTTAATTTGGACAGAGACTTGGAATTCCTGTTCGAAAAAGGAAAAAGTTGCTTACAGAACGTGCAGACAAAATCTGCAACTTTACAATTCATAAAAAAATCAAAAACTTTTCTCTCTGCAAAGAGAGATTTGTGGAGAAAGATCAGTGTCGACCGGAGAACGTGATCATACTCATAAAGCGGAAGTTCGGATTACGCATAGAGATTTAGGTCAGTATCTTGATAAAATAAAATCCTCAAGATTTATAGATTAATCCGATTATATGTCGTCCCATACAAGTAAAAAAAATATGGCATCAATTGAGACAGACATTCCTTCATGGCTCCCAGTCAGTTCACGATCCCAACATAACTAAATTCAAATTTAATCCATCCATTTATAATAACCATCACACCTTTGAATCATTGGTGACGCACACACGGGTGACACGAACTTTACACTATCATAGTAATAAGCGAAAAGACCGAGGAGCTCAGAGGTATTACTTTTATTGCCTTGCGGACCTATACCTCTCCATACGGACCCTCATATCACCCAATCTCGACCAATCTCTCTCCTAATCATGGAAACTCTACTCCAAAGAGTCAATTCGCTCCGATTCATAATCATTATTGTTATAATTCAAGTCGCCCGACACGATGTGTCATTCAATTTTAAAGTTAAAATTTGTCTTATTGAAAAATTAACAATTATCTCTTAAAATTCAGGTGAATAGATTCTGCTAAATGTCCATTTGAGTGGTTGGATTCAGGAAAATGTACGGGAATTGTCAGATTTGTACACAAACCGTATTGATGATCTAAAAAGACGTCCAAATTTAGACTTAGAAAACGCGAGATCAGTGGATGACCGATTCAAGTCCAGGAGAGGATACTGATCTCGCATATTGTGAGGACTAAAAGAGTCCTAGAGATGTTCCTAGAGATGAAGTCTGAACTGCAGATGATACTAAAGAAATTAAGGTGCAAAGGAACGTTGCAGCGAAGATCCAGGATGGCTTGTAGAAATTTAACTAGATGACCTTAACCCTCTGACATTTATACATTACATTTTTTCTAAAATTGAAAAGTATAAAAATTGTCTGAGGGTTAAGAAAGGATAAAAATAAGAGATCGCCTCTACATAATGACCTTGACCGTAAGGGTAAAGGTTTCAAAAAAAAAATTTGAAAAAGTGGGGGCAATGGAGCCTATCTTAAAATCGCGGTGCAACCGAGACGGCAAAAGGAATCAATAGTTTTGGTTTGAGTTGCCAGGGACAGACGTTTGCTTTTGTTCTTTGTAAGCTTGTCATATCGGAAAATTATTTGTTTTGTGAGATAAACATTAATTGTTCGCACTTTTATTTTACACGCATGAACACTGCTTAACTCCGATGTGGAGTTTTTCTCATCATAATAAATCATCGAGGAGGTGGTCCTGGTGGTCGTCATCGTCCTGGTTGGCATTCCTGGTCGTCGTGGGATTGTCCTGGCATTTAGGTCCGGATGTAAGTCCTGTTCACCCAAGAGTGCCAAGACCAGAAGTTAATGCCGCTAGTCGTGTTTATAAACTGTTAAAACACTGGTTGCAGCCATCTTGTTTTAGCTTTTGACGTCAACGCTGCCACCACTATATATGATTCACACTTCTCGGTCGATTGTCGCTTGATTTTTCCATCTGCGAGTAATGCGACGTTACGAACTTTGAAATGTGATTTGTGAGAGTGGCACCGGGGCGCATATGTCGCTGCACTTGAACTTGTCGACGACGCGTTTTTGGTGTCGTCGAATTCTGAACTGGTGTGTTCGAACTGTTGGTCGTGTATTGTTTATTAAAAGTCTTAAAAACTTATAACGTGGCAGATTATGTCTGACACGTTATTTGTTGCTTTCTTAATCCTCGAAGGAGCCCGCCGCGATTTCGCGCAACCAGGGAGCAAAATCTCCGCATTTGTATTATTTGTTTAATTTGTGCCTCTTTGGAGAGCGGTTGAGTCGTTTGAATTTCCATGCTCTTCTGGGGTCGTTTTGGTTAGAGAATTAATTATTGAACAGGTTTATTTTATTTTATTTTATGCCATCCAACGTCCGAGAATGCTGCCAGCGCTGCGCCAGCTCTCGTCGGGAGCGCAGCCGAGGGCTGTACACCGAGGGCGTTTAGCGGATGAGATTCCCGCTTTACGAAAATCTCTCGACGAGAAAGTTTGGGCCAAATTCGTGCAGCAAGGGACATCTGTAGAAGCAAATATAAGTTTGATTCGTAATTGTCGATAAGAAGGAAGGATGACTCAAGGGAAAGAGAAGGGGGAAGGCACAAGACGAGCCCCCGAATGTTCGCCACGATCTTCCTTCCTGGTTGTGCTCACGTCTTGAGTGGTTGTGAAATTAAGTTCACACAATTTTATAAATGTTTAACCGCCCTGATGGCGGACTGTTGAAAAGTATTGTTTTATTTATTATAATTCTGAGGATGAGTGGTGATTGTCACGGCGAGGCCTCGTTTTTCTGGTAAGCGGCTCGTTATTAATTTTATTGATTTATTAATCATTTGGAAATCACCACGTGCTTCTACCCGACAACAGTCGAGATTTTGTTTAAGTCGGAATTATTTAACTTGATATACTTTTTCTTTTTCGTAAACGATCACAGAATGGGCCATGGATATTCAAACATTAATATTGCCTCCCTCAGAAGATTACATATTTGAGTAAAATGTTAACTAATCTGTTTTATAATACAATCTTATGTTAAACCATCTTTTCTTTGAATAAATATTGTTTTATTTGTTAATTTTTATTCATTAAAAGCAGTGTATTAAATTATTTTGAGCCCGACTATTATCTTCCCTCAAGAGGGCAGTAAGTTTTCCAGGAAGCATGGCAGAATTTCTGAGAATTCGTTCGTTCTCCGACTCACGCCCCTCTCCGCACTAGACGAGTTAGCTGGTGACATTTTCTTCTGAGTCAATTTCAAGTTGTCGATAAATTTGGAGCGACAATAATTAAATTCATTTTAATTAATAACAATAATTAAATTCATTTTAATTATTGTCTGGCGCATCCGATATCTATTTCCCGGGTAAAGTTTTAAATTTAGAAACAATTGGCTTTTATAAAAGAAAAATGTCGGAAAGGCGTTGAGAAGCCAATTAAATTAAAATGAGGTTTTATTTTTAGAAAAAGTGTTTAAATATATTTATGTAATTATTTGTTGATTAATAAGATTAATGAAAAATCCCGTTATAAACTTTGTAAAAATGTAACAAAAAAAGTGATGGGGCTCTATTCGTGGACATTGAGCCCTATCAGGTGAGCTCCATTATTAACTTTTTTTATTTTATTTAATGAAGTCGGTTCTCGGACTACTTTGTTAAAAATAGAGTCAGTGTTCAGTGCGCGCCTTTTGTAAATGACCGTGTCATGCGGCCGACTATTTTCTTCTTGTAATATTTTGATCATTTAATAAATATGCTCGTTTGTAGTTTAAAATTTGAATTTTAGTTTGTGCTGCTCCTTATCCCCTACTCTCCGAAAAACTGGATAGTCGTGACTTGTTTTAAATTTTGTTTAATAAATAAAGTAATTTTATTAGTTTCACTAATCTATTGTTTTTTATTTTTTTGTTTAGTTATTTTTCATTAAAATAACTTAGCGCTAATGTCTTTTTTTGTTTCGTTTAATTGTTTTGATCAAAATTTTAATTCTAGATTTATTAAAATTTTGAACATAAATCATAATTTTAAAGAATGCATCATAGAACATATTTAGATAGAAATTTCCTAAGTGACAAAGTCTACAAGGTAATAAGTGTTATGGATACCGTCAGGCGACCGAAAGATTAAACTTACCGGTTTAAATGAAAATGAAAAGCCGGTTTGAACCCTAAAAAATGCCCTGCGAATTTCTCGAGAAAAAATACAACTCGCTGTCCTTGGTCTAAATAACAGAGCTATCCTATTCACAGACCGAGGGGTAGCAGATTGTTTGGAAAGATTAGGGAGAGTAAATGTGGTCTTCATAAGTTGCTTGATTAGGAAGAAGTCTATTGTTACAAGATGCCATACGTGCTTTAGTTACGACCATAAAGAAGCAGAATATAAGTGGGTGGAAAAGATTCTCCACATGTTATAAGTGTCAAGAGTCTCGCCACACTCTTGCAAAATGCCAAAGGATGTGTTCTGCTTCTTGTGTGGAAGAAAAAAGCAAAAACAAGCAAAAAGGAAAGAAGTACTAAGGTAATCATCTAAAAGATTGTGAGTCAAATCATTCGTCTCAGAGAGAATTTGGGGCTGTGGGCTTATCGATTTAGATGACCGCTAACGATGGTATGACCCTCAATGTAAAGGAAAAAGTCGCACAAGCAAAGATGTAGGGATATTAGACCTCCCTTGAAGGCGATACTTTAAATATGACTCTGCCAGGGGGGGGTCTTAAAGTCGCTTTATGAGGGTGTGTTTTTAGCGGGTCGTCAGCAGGGTTTATCACCCCCCCCCTCCATAAATCTTGCAATGTGGGGTGTAAGGTACCTGGTAGTATTTTAATTAAAAAATGTTAATTCTAGAAAAAATAAAATTTTATATGTGGCACTAATTCTTAACAAATCTGACAAATATCAAACAGTGTTGCATATCGAACAAAGAAAATATCGTTATCGCTTAATTCTGTATAACGATTGAAAGCTTTGTCGATATGAAGGTATCGAGCGTAATGTCATTTTTTAGTTATCTTATTTTTATGTCAAAAATAAACCAAACTACTCGTACTCTACATATGTGATAATTCAGTATAAATGCTTTCTGAATAAAAAATGTCAACAAAAAGAAAGAATCCTTACAGAAATATATTTTCAAAAATGTTGATAATTATTATTAATAGTAAATAAAAAGTAAAATTATAAGCTTTTAAGTTGCTAATATTAGTTTACTTATAACTGTATATAAAATATTTGAACATGAATATATGTATACATATATATATATACAACTTAATAGCAGACGATTATTTTTTGAAATTTAAAAATCGATCAGACCGTCTGCTCAATATATATCACTAGATTATTTAGTGGAATTATCGAATTTTGGAAAAAAGGTTAAAATAATACTAAAAGCATTTATCTATTCTAAAATTTTTATTAAAAAATTGCACATTTTAATTTTAATTTTGATTTTATAAAGGAAAGTTAGTTTTTGACATTTCTGGGTCATTAATGATGGAAATATAAAAGCAGTGAATAAATAAAGTATTATAAATAATAATAATAATTGATGTTTCATTTACATTAAAATAATATATTTTTTATATTTTTAATTGTCTTTTAAATAATGATGGAGACTAAATGTGCTTGCACGTGCATTTAATCCTGGTTTAATTGGTAATTTTTATAAAATGCACTTAAATAAATAAAACACATTAGTTCCGTGTAATTAACTTTTTACTTTTACTCTAACCTAAATAATGATGTTCATAAAATATTCATTCTTATTCACTTTTAATATTAAATTAATATAGGACACATAGCATTAATCAAAATAAATTAATATAGGATAAAGAAATTCCAATAGACGTTATAGAAGTAGCCTGTCTAGGTCCTAATTTTAGTTTTGAAAGTAGTATATCTAAACAAGACATTATAAACACTGTCTAGAATTTAGAGTCTACTCTTTTAATTTCTGATCTGGCTGATAATTTTAAAAATGTTTTAAGAAAAAAATTTTGCCATGTTCTATATAACAATTTGAATAATAATCATCGACCTTCATACCAACAAAACTCGTTTTTAAAACAAATAAACAGTATTTAAACTTTTTTAAAAAATAATTCAGATGTGTTTTTTACTTCAGCAGACAAGGGCAACGTAACAGTTTGTATGAAAAAAGATGATTATAAATCCAAAATGTTAGATCTTATTTCGGACCCTACCACATATGAATTTATTCAAATGAATCCTTTAAAAAAACTTTGAAAATAAACTTTTAATAATTTAAAATCACTTATTGACAATGAATTTCATGATAGAGTTTATAATCCAAAAAACTAACCTTAACTGACACAATGTTAGCAAAAGCTTACGGTCTTCCTAAGATTCATAAAGATAATATACCTCTTCGTCCAATTATTTCTTTAATAAACAGCCCGACACATTTTTTGTCAATAAAAGTCTTGTACAATGAATTAAAAAAATGTATTTCTTTACCAAGCCCACATATAAATAATAGTGTTGAACTAAAAAACAAATTAAATAATTATGTTTTGGATGATGATTACACTTTTCTTTCGCTTGATGTTAGCTCATTGTTTACTAATGTGACATGTGACCTAGTTGTACAAAACTTAGATCGACGGTTTATTTCTATAAATCAGAAATGTAAAATTCAAACCAGGACTAACACCTATAGGCATATTCCAAAAGTTTGCTTACCTTTCGATGAAAAATATTTTTTTAAATTAACTAATATTTCAAAACAATTTAACTTTACGTCAATTCCTCTGGTTAAAAAAACAGATATTCCATTGTACAACTGGGTAAGGATGTTTCTAAATAATGGACCAAACAAATATTGTATATGAAATAGATTGTAAAGACTGTTCCGCTACTTATCTAGGTAAAACTAAACGTTCTTTGGAAACACGCGTTTATGATGAACACAAAGTGGGTAAGGGAAACTATGATATAATGACACAGTATTAATCTCGATCACAACATTGATTGGGAAAATACTAGAATTTGAGGTTACGATCTAAATTATAAATCTAATTATAAAAAAAGATTAATTTTAGAAATGATTCATATAAAAACCAATATTTGCACTTTTAACAAAGAAGTAGATGATCAGTTCTTAAATAGAGTTTACTTTTCTCTTCTGATACGTCTGGATTCATAATAAAAATATTTATTTAAAAAATTGTATTTAGAAATAGTTTCAATATTTACACCACAGGACATTGACTTTATTTACAAAATCAGGTCGTTAACTCTAAAGTCATTAAGATTTTTAATTTTTAATTTTAATTTCAGTTGTCTCTTGTCTTTTGACTTGAAAATGCAAGGCCGTAGCCAGGGGGGGTGATAGAGGTGTTTGAACCCCCCCCCCCGAAATTTTTTTGACAGCTGTTCAAGTTTTCAAAAAAAAAAAAAAGGTCATCACTTTGACTGTTTGTTGACAAAACCCCTCCCGAAATTTTTTTCTGGCTACGGCCTTGTGAAAATGTCTTTTGAAATTTTCACGAAAATTTTGTTTTATTTATTAAAAAATTTTTGACATGTTTCGAAAAAAAAATTGGTTTTTCATTTTACAATTTGACATGTTAAAATAAGTTTATAATTTTAACTAATAAGGTAAATAACGAGTTTTTGCGGGTTTTTTATTGTATTAATTCTTTATATTGTTTGTGATTTTTATAAAAAAATTATGTTTGTTTTTAATAAATCTAGCCTGATGAGGTCAGCAAATATTGACTGACACAACGTTACTTGACAACTAACTTCTAAATTTTTATTCACGTCACCTTCCCAGGACCTTTTAATTTTTTACACAAATTAATATAGGATTAATCACATAGGATATGAAAATCTGCTTTCAGCTGCCCTGTAGCTCGTACTACAGTGTTTCAAAACACACCCTTATTTGAAGACCTAAAGACCACCGGCTAACATTTTCAGCACGTACCGCCCTCGGAGATGGCTTTATATTTTTTGTATCGTCACCTTCGCGACTCCCTCCCTAAGTCATGGGACCTACCTTCTTTGATGGTCATCGTGATGTTTGCTACTCGCTTCTCGGCGAATACGGTCCTTGCTATACCTATTGTCTTTCGTGTAAAAGGAATATGAAGCGATATACTTCGTGTCGATTTGTAATAATTAAATTATTCCAATTATTCTCTGAGTAACGCTATCCATTTAACGTTCATATAAATTGTCTAGATATTAAATTTGTATGTCCTTTTCCGGGTCCCTCGGTAGTTGGCCGAGAGTGGGGCGCAAATAAGAATTAGCCAAGTTTGATCGTCTCATTGAGGAAATTCGAATGAAATTTAATCATTCGATCATCGCACTTTGATAACGATCAAGCGGCTACGCTCTCACGTGCTGACCGAGGACACGGAAAGGTAAAAATTCAATACTTTTCTCGGTTTACTAATTTTTAAATATTAAATAATAATGTTCCTTATTTTTGATAAAGTGTGGCCGTTAAATTCATTTAAATTTGCAATGGAATAAACTGTTCGTTTTATTATTATTATTATTTTCCAAGGAAAAGTTCAGATCAGAAGTCTAGAGTGAGCTTAAAGGATGTCGAGCCGTCTCCTCAATATTCTCTCCGGTTATTGGATGAGTATCTGATTATATTTTATTTTATTTTGTAAAATTATTTAATGAATTAAGAGCGAATGCCATTTGTATAGAGTTGCGGGAATCGTTTATATTGTATCTTTTGACTATTTTTATTTGTAATAAATAATTGGACTTGTATGGTTTTTCTCTATACTATTGTTTATTTGTATATTGCTTTAAAGTAATATCTTGTGTGCGTAATTTGATACCGTTTCCTGCGCAGGAGAACATTTGCGTGTGTTAATTATTGAAATTTATAACTTTGTTAGCTTGGACGGAGAAGTTATTAAATAAATTGTTATTTGCACATAGTATTTAATTCAGTTATTTCATTTAAATATTTTATGGGGATATATAAATTTTATGTCTATTAGTTTATCACTAAAATCTTATTTAATTTATTTATTTATTTAATGTTGCGATTTAAAATTTAAAAATAACTAATAAATCGTTACAAATAATTTCTTTCCATGAAAATAACGAAAACTTCCTCTTTCTTACGCTAATAGATCTGATAGCGAGAAGCTGACAAAAACCCGGGTAGCACTCGTCGGAACTGTCCTTTTGGCTGAGATTATACGTAAAGTAACGTTTCTCTGTTCGGACAGTACCCTTTTGCAGATGATTTTGCTTGTGCTTACTCACAGGAAAGAAGACGACACATGTATTACATAAATCAGCTCCAAGTAGGCAATCCTTGCTACCAATCTCCTTTTTGATTCAAAAGGCCCCCCAATTTTTGGCATTAGAAGGGCTAAGCAGGTTTCACCCTCATATATCACTCACCTGACGCTAAGGTGCATCCATTATCCGCAACAGGTAGGGCGGTATTCATTTTTTTTTCATCGACTCGATGTCTCGATGAGATCCTGCCGTGGAGCGGTATTGAACTTGTTGTGTATGTCAATGGCTACTAACGCGCAAAAGCACTTTTGCTTCCCTGGTCCCAATTTGCCTTTTCCTTGCCTGGCTAGGTCCACTGCCGCCTGGATTGTGTCTACTGTGGACTGACCTTTGCGGCAACCAAACTGGTTTCCAGATTGACCATTCTCACCGGTCAATTGAGAATGCATTCTCAGCAAAACCATGTCCCCTAGAAGCTTGCTCATCGTTTTTAACTGTCAAATAGGTCTGTAGATGAAGATCCATGGGTTCTGGCTTTTAAAATCATCAACAAGAAATTGTAAAAGAGGCAAAAGATCTTCGGTCTGGACCGTCTCGATTGGACCCGCCTAATGAGGAAGTCCTTATTCCTCCGGTAGAACTATGGCCTAGGATAGACTAAAGTGCCTGTCAAGAGGTAAGAAAAAATTCTTCACTCTTTCGTACAGGATACAGGCAGAAGTTTGAAACCCTGCATTGTACCTGAAATTGATGGGAAAAGCAACGAGATCTCTAAACATATTACCGTTACTTCACTTCAGATTCTCTTAGATTGCTACAACAACTGTCTAAAGAGAGAAGAGTTCTTCTGAGATGGAAATAACCAACGGCTGGTTCTCTAAAGAAAAGAGGATAAACCACTGGATAAAGTCTTATCCTACAGGTTGTGACGTGGTTTTTGAGAAAACACACGTTAATAAACAAACCTCCGGAATTTCGCCGAAGCTAACCTTACCTGATCGCCGGGCATACGGAAAGTTAAAAGAATTAAATCCGCGAGCACTTTCAGTACGCACTCAACACAACTTACCATTTGTTTGCCGACGTTCATCTTATGTAAATTAACTGATTCTTGATATTTTGTAAAATCATCTGTTTTGTTTCTCGAAAACACGATGTAAAACTGATAGCTACTTTTAATAGTACTTGTAAATTACCGACGCGAAGCACAGTCCGCGTACCCCGCGACAATCACTACACTACCCGACACTCGAACCACGACGTTGAGGCCGATGTAGAGGATCCGGACGGTCGATGTCGTGATCGTGGGCCAGCTGATCGAACCTTGTTGACATCTGGCCAAGAAGACGGCGCGAGATGACAGCCAGTGGTCAGCAGCGGACGGGACAGAACAGAAAGCCAGGGCCAGCAACCGGCAAGCGCATGAAACAACGTTGCCTGCGCCGGGCCCTGGAGAGCTTAGTGTGTGTTGAGACGTGACGAAGGTTACAGTACCGAAATACAAGGAATGTTTTGGTCGTGTTGAGACAAGAAATCGAGGCAGAAAGTCATCGAATCACTTGGAGGTGTTGAGGCCATGACGGATCCCCGACAAGTGCTAGCAAGGCTCGAAGTTAGTTCCTCTTCTTAACCCCGAAATTGGAGGCTAGAAAATCAGTGTCGTGCGCGGTCGCGGCAGTGCTGAGCCAAGGTGCTCAGTATTATTTTCTTTTATGATTCATGTAAATCGTGTTTTTTGATTATTTAATAATTTCATTAAAGTAAAATTTAGTCAACTTGAGAGATTTTATTGTCTTTTACCCTTAATAAAGCGCGAGTGTCTCTCGCGATGTTCGTGTATCTCTTTCTCTCACTCTCTCGTACGCGAGAAGGAGCACGCCGTGAGATAAGAGCTAGCCGGCCGGTACCCAGACCATGGGATCTCAATCTCGGAAGAGCCCGGGTGGAAGCTTCCACCTGGCGTAGAAATAAATTTAAACGGGCTTCGCAGGAGTCTCGCAAGTTGAAAGCGTAAGGCTTGCGAGTCGGGATTATCTATCCGCCATTGTGGTAAGTCAGTCTGTTTCACATAACCTTTCTCTCTCGCACGCATTGGCGCTACGAGTTGAGTGTGTAAGAGAGAGAACGGATACATGGTTTATAAGACTATTAGATACAATAAGGCAAGCTTCTTGAGGATATTCCACCGGTCAAGTGCGATAAATTTTCTGCAAAATCGTGTCCTCAAGAAGCTTGCTTATCGTATTTAAGAGGCTCATAAACCTGTAGGATGAGACTTTGACTAGTGGTTTGTCCCCTTTCTTTTGAAGGACCAGCATTTGGTTATTCCAATCCCTTCGATTCCAGGTACTTTGCATGGCTTCAAACTTCTGCCTGTATGCTGTACGAAAGAGTAAAGAATTCTTTTTCACCCATTTGATAGGCATTCCAGTCTATCCTTGGCCATAGTTCTACCAGAGGAAAAAAGCCTTTACTATTAGCTGGGCCCAATCGGGATGGTCCAAACCGAGGACCTTTTGCCTTGTTTATCAATTTCTTGTTAATGATTTTAAAAGCCAGAACCCATAGATCTCAATCATCTTCTCCGATTAGGTTCTTACAGTACTTTTGCTGTGCTGCGCGTATCTGTTTTCTGAAAATTCTATTGATTTCATTCAATATTCAATTTTAATACAATTGTCTTTTTGCCTACAGGCAGTCACAAAGGTTCCCCGTGGAATTAATCTGAAGATTAAACTGAAGTGTGCGTCTACAGAATGACTTGAAATTAGGAGTACTCGCATTTGCTTAGACCACCCGTTACTGTTACTTAACACCCGTTATATACTCTCTATATAATTGTATATATAAAATTATATAAACTTGTTTTGGGTTTTTGAAATAAGCAAAAATTAAAATGAATATTGACAATGATTTTATTGATATAGGCAAAATTTTATTACAATTTTAATGTTTAACTACACAATACATTAAAAATATTTAGTAGTCTTCAGACTAAAATCACAGACAAACTTTGCCTATACATATCCTCAATTTAATCATGTTTGTTATTAAGTTATATATAATATTTATATATATATTAATATATTAATATAATATAATTAAACAGAATAAATTTTATGAGTACATCCAAAATCATTTATCTTTTTTTATTTGAAAAATTAAAGTATCTTATACAAGGTATAATTTTACAAATATAAATTGTTCATAAAATTTACATCTAAATTGTGTTCCAAATCCAAGTAAACAACAATAATTTTATAGCTTATTAGTATGATATTGTATTAAATAGATAATCTTATAACTGTAGTTGGTCTAAAGCAGTGCTTAGCTAATAAAAGAAAATTATTAAATTTGCTCGTTTGGATATAAAACATAATTTAAATTTATAATTATGTAATTATTTGAAAATGAATCAATTAATACACTGCTAAACCAATTAAGAGAATTATTAAATTTGCTTATTCAAAAATTTCTCCCCACACTTTTGAATTTTCAGTAATATCACATTCAATAAACAGCTGATTTGGGTTTGTACATCTAGATAAAGCTACATATAACTGACCACGAGAAAACAAAGGTTTATTAAAAAATATTCCTAATTTATCAAAACTTTGCACTTGCAATTTAGTAATAGTTATTGCGAAAAGGAAAACTATAGGAAATTGTTTTCGAAATAAAATAAATGGTAAACTTGAGAATACATCAGACTCGAAAGTTATCCGAGGTATATCCTTGTACTATTATATAACACATCATAAACACTTAAATATCTTATAAGCATTACTGTTGCACCAATTTTTAAATTTAATTTATGAACAAGTAATCCTGAAATCTCTCAAGAGTTTAAATATTTAACTAGATAACTGAATTGTACATTCTCGTCAGTTTGATCCATTTCCTTTTGTTTCTTACTATCTATACTATAGTAAATTTTATTTTTCCAACACAGTTTATTAAATACTTTATTATTTAATTTAATAATATCAGCATTATGACAGGTTAGGATAACATATTTTTAAACATCATCATTTTCTGTCATGTGTGATACAAATATTTCATTACAAACATCATTTTTTCTACAATTTTCAGTTATAGAAAATGAATTAATTTTACCTACTCCTATTTTTAAAAGAAATTTGGAAAAATTTATATTAGATGTTCTTATATTTTATGTCAAATAGAATATTTTAAAATTTTACCAAGGATGAGAAAATTTTATAAGGTAAAAGTCCCAGTTATAGAACAGATTTCGGATAGGGTTGGTTATTTTTATGGAATTCTAATCCTAAAAAGCATATTACTACTCAAAATCTTTTCATAGTTCATTGTCTACACTTTCTCATGAGACTAAAAATTTCAAAACTGCATTCTGTTTATAATAATTAAATAAAACTGTAAAAAATTTTTTACAGTTTTATGATTTAAATCATAGAGATCAGAATGTACGTATTGTAGAACAGTTTCTACACCTTATGTACCAGTTGTTCCGTCCTTATTGTGGAACACTAAATTAACCTTTGTTTATTCAGAGTTAAAGGAATAATATTTATTTCATTCATAACTTATGATGTCTTTTATAAAGGCAACATTTATTAGTTTAAAAAAATAACAAATCTTTCTAAATGATCTGATAATTAAAAGTCTTATTTATACACCCTCCCGTTTCATGATAAGCACATAGGTGTAAAAAGCTGTACCAGTTTTGAAACAGTTGATGTCGCTGTTTCATAATACGGACAAACAGATACGTAACCCAATGTACCGGATATGAGACATGAATTTCAATTAAAAAACATTTTCAATGTTGACTAAATATATGAAAATAAATTAGGCAACTGTATTTAAATTCTTCAATGTTAATAATTTATCATTTTATTTTACTTAATTATAAAAAATGATTTATGCCAAAATTCCGAATTCTCTAGCAAAGCGTTTTATATCAGGGCATCGTGCAACAATCAGGCCTTTTAACTTAGTTTCTTAAACAATATTTTTTCTACAACCATTTTTAATCACTGGTAAACTCCGTCAAAAATCCCCTCCTAATATTATGAGTTTCCCAACAAAAAGTTAATTTTCAATATTATCAACAACTTCTAAAATTAAATGTAACAACCCTGTACCTCAAGAATACAGGGTTAAAAAGGGTTGGTTAAAAGAGGTCTTAGTTTAAGGGGGGTTGGTTAAAAGGGGAATTGGTTACAGGTGTGTTGGATGAATGACGTAGCAACCATGTACCTAAAGAGTACAGGGTTAAAAGAGGTTAGTTAAAGGGGGCTTGGTTTAAGGGGGGGTTGGTGGAAAGAGGAATTGGTGGATGGAGGGATTGGTTAAAGGGGGGTTGGATAAAGGACGTGACAACCCCGTAAAATAAACGTGGCAACCCTGTACCTAAAGAATACAGGGTTAAAGAGGGTTAGTTGAAGGGGGGATTGTGAGAAGGACAATTGGATAAAGGACATAGCAACCCCTTACCTAAAGAGTACAGGAAAGGGGGTTAGTTGAAGAGGGCTTGGTTTAAGGGGGGAATGGTTGAAAGGGGGATTGGTTGATAGGGGGAGTGTTTTAAGGGAAGTTGGATGAAGGACGTGGCAACCCTGTACCTAAATGTTGAAGGGGGTAAATATTGAAGGAGCGATTGGTTGGAGAACTGGATAAAGGACTTAGCAACCCTGTACCTAAAGTGTACAGGGTTAAAGGGGGTTGGTTGAAGGGGGACTGGTTGAAGGGGGGTTGGATAAAGGTCGTGACAACCCCGTAAATCGAACGTGACAACCCTGTACCTAAAGAATACAGGGTTAAAGAGAGTTGGTTGAAGGGGGAATTGGTTGAAAGATAATTGGATGAAGGACGTAGCAACCCTTTACCTAAAGAGTACAGGCTTAAAAGAGGTGAGTTGAATAAGATATAATGCCTAGGGCGGCGCGCATCAGGCTATTCAGGGTGCGGCTGACGATACACCTGGCGCCTGTCGGACTCCGCCCCATTGTATTATTCTTCCTGCTACTGGAAGCAGCTTCTTCTGCAGAAGATTTTCAATATGGACCGGGTATCGATGACTTCCTGTAGGCCGGAAAAAAAAATTTCGTCTTTAGGTGAAAAAGTATGTTAAAACTTTAAACTCGTTTTTCTCGAAACAGTGTTTTGAAAATCGGTGACCAAGATTTCTCAAAAACTATTGAACCGATTTTTCCCAAATTTTGTGGGCTTCTTGTATACATAAAAATCTAGTCTTTAATCGAAGGATTTTTTTTTTCATGAAAAACTCTCTTTTTTACAGCTAAAAAACCATCGTTTTTTTTGTGAAAATCAAACGCTTGAGTTTGAGCCGTCGCCATTTTGTCAAAAATGATTTTTTTTTATTCCTTCGATTAAAGACTAGATTATCTTCCACTTTAACTAAATTAGTTTGAATTTTTTGTTTTAGATGAACCAGCTCCTTATAATAATGGTCACCGAAAACCATGTTTTTTTACAGACCTCCACAACATAGCGCACCACGCCTCCATTTTTAAATGTTTTTAAAAATTTTTAATGGGAATTTGTAGTTTTCATTGTGTATTTTTGGACAATAAATTGATTTATTGAAAAATGTTAGTGGTTTTCTTTTAATTAATTCATGAAAATGGTCAATTTTTTCCCGCTACAACTAGGGTTGCCCCCTTAAGGAGGAATTGGTTGAAAGGAGGACTGGTTGAAAGAGGGATTGGTTGATACGGGGAGTGTATAAAGGGAAGTTGGATGACGGACATGGCAACACTGTACCTAAAAGTTGAGGGGGGTAAATATTGAAAGGGCGATTCGTTGGAGAATTGGATGAAGGACTTAGCTACCCTGTACCTACAGAGTACAGGGTTAAAGGGGGTTGGTTGGAGGGGGCTTGGTTATTCGGGGGGGTTGGTTGAATGAGGGATTGGTTGAAAGGGGGTTGGATCGGGAGTGTTGGTTGAAAAAGGAATTAGTGGATGGGGGGATTGGTTGGTTGTGGGTTGGATAAAGGTCGTGACAACCCCGTAAATTGAACGTGGCAACCCTATACCTAACGAACACAGGGTTTAAGGAGGTTGGTTGAAATGGGGATTGGTTGAAGGATGTAGGACGTAGCAACCCTTTACCTAAAGAGTACAGGCTTAAAGGGGTTTAGTTGAAAGGGGGCTTGGTTTAAGGCGGGAATGGTTGAAAGGGGGATTGGTTGATAGGGGGAGTGTTTTAAGGGAAGTTGGATGAAGGACGTGGCAACCCTGTACCTAAATGTTGAAGGGGGTAAAGATTGAAGGAGCGATTGGTTGGAGAACTGGATAAAGGACTTAGCAACCCTGTACCTAAAGTGTACAGGGTTAAAGGGGGTTGGTTGAAGGGGGCTTGGTTATTCGGGGTGGTTGGTTGAAAGAGGGATTGGTTGAAAGGGGGTTTGATCGGGGGGGGGGGATTGTTTGAAAAAGGGATTGGTGGATGGGGGTTTTGGTTGAAGGGGGGTTGGATAAAGGACGACACAATCCCGTTAATTGAACGTGGCAACCCTGTACTTAAAGAATCGAGAGTTAAAGATCGTTGGTTGAAGGGGGGATTGGTAAAAGGACAATTGGATGATGGACATAGCAAACCTTTACCTAAAGAGTACAGGAAAGGGGGTTAGTTGAAGAGGGCTTGGTTTAAGGGGGGAATGGTTGACAGGGGGACTGGTACCTAAAATTCCTGAATCAGCGGCGGCGGCGGCAGCAGCAAAATTTTTTTATAATTTTTAGAGATTTTTATTAACATGGCTTTTATAGTTTAGGTTATAATGTAGGGTTTAAAACCATGTATAACTAGAACCTCCTTTACCACTGCTTAAAGTAGAATGGGAAATTTCATATAGTTTTTGGAGCCAAACTAGGGTCTAAATTGTATTGATAGTATAGTCTGCTTTACTCCTCCTAAAACCACTAAATTCTGAAAGTTATCATTCAAAGTAGGGCTTAAATTTCGACTCAGGAGTGTACTTTGGTTTTATCGACATATCAAATAATATTATAAAAAGTGCTGTTTTTTTAATTGTTTTTATTCAACATGTGCATATTTTGCACTCAATGAGAGTAAATATCTTAGGTAATCATGTTATTCTTCTATAGACCCGTTTGCGGGTAGTTCGTAAGAGACTACTACATTATTTATTATCTTTTTTACAATCAGCACCAGTTACTGTTCCTCTAAACATTCCCGTGATTAGTAATGGAGTATTCTTAGGATTTTTCGGATTATTTCTAAAAATATTCAGCATTAAAGTAGCAGCTCCGCAGTCCTTCTTTTCCGTGGTATAAGTATTAACTATTGGCAGGGCCAAAGTTAATTTTGTACCCTACAAATGATAGACGTTTTAAATTATTATACTATTTTCAAATATTATTATTTACTTTTTGTATAATTTTTTTAATAAATTTGTAGAAAATTCGTACCTTTTTTATTGGACATTGTTTAGTGTTGGCAAGTTTCTGCAAAATATATAATTGAACGGTTTGTTCTGGAGAACCTTCTTTAAATTTGTTACACAAGTTGTCAAGTTCAATAAGTTCTTGCTGGCCAGTTTCTTCAAAAACGTAATTGAAATAAACCTAAAACATAAATTACACTTAGAACACCTACTTGGGTAGGTTTATTTTGTAAGTAGAATTATTCTCGAAAGCAACATTACTCTCAACATAAATTTTTGTTTAAATACATAAATCAATTCTACAATTAATTTTATTAAGAATTACTTTAGTACTTTATACGTTTACACAATTGAGTATCAAAATATGTATTAACATTTTTATTATTAATACAAGTTTTTTAATTTTAATCTATTAACCCTTTGCGGCACACATTTTTCTCTTAACCTGACTTTTTGGGTTCATGTCCCTTTAAGGGTTTTTGGGGTCGCTGATTACGAATCCGTCATCAGATTTTGAAAATTCAAAATGGCGGATCCAATATGGCGGACGAAAATTAAATTTTTTTTCGTATTTTTATGTCTATTATTTCTAAGGGGTTTTTGGGGTCGCTAATTACGAATCCGTCATCAGATTTCAGAAATTCAAAATGGCGGATCCAAAATGGCGGAAAAAAATTGAAAATTTTTTCGGATTTTCATGTCTAATATTTCTAAGGGATTTTTAGGGTTGCTGATTACGAATCCGTCATTAGATCTCAGAAGTTCAAAATGTCCGATCCAATATGGCGGCCAAAAATTAAAAAATTTTTCGGATTTTCATGTCTATTATTTCTAAGGGGTTTTTGGGGTCGCTGATTGCGAATTCGTTATCAGATTTTAGAAATTCAAAATGGCGGATCCAATATGGCGAAAGTAAATTAAAATTTTTTTTGGATTTTCATGACAATTGTTTCTAAGGGGTTTTTGGGGTTGTTGATTACGAATTTATCATCAACTTTTAGATATTTAAAATGGCGGATCCAGTAGGACGGAAAAAATGAAAATTTATTTCAGATTTCCATAACAATCATTTCTAAAAGGTTTTTGGGATTACATATTACAAATCTGTAATAAAATTTAAATGTGTAATAAAATTTAAGATATTTAAAATGGCTGATGACTAATTTTTGTGTTTTTCTCATAATTTTTTACTTTTAGCGTTATCCGGAACTAACGACGTGGACTTGCTTTTTTCATTTTTAATTTTTTTTGTGATTTTAGTTTTAAAGTTTTAGTCTTTGGTTGATTTGTTGAGTACATCTTCACTTGTGGTAAAGGGAGAAGCAATTCCTTGTGGGTAATAAGCACAGTGGGATATTGCATATTGTACAAATCCATGATGTTCGTCGTTGGTCATTTCTTGTGCTGCAATGAGCACAACGCTTTGAAGCAGCAGTATACTCGGGTAAGTGAGCTGATTCAGATCGCCTTTTTTCAATTGATACTTTTTGGTTCTAAATAAAATTGATTAACATTTTTATCTGCAACAGTCCACTTTAGTATTGTGAAATGGAAGAAGAAATAGAGTTGGCTGAAATTCCAAGTGATAGTGAGTCCATTGCTAATCTTTGTGACTCTGATCTGGATGATGATGAAGTTGTTGATTGTGCTATAAGCAAAAAGAGTATGGGGTCAGCTCAAAAAGATGTTGTTGATGATTTCTGTTCTGATACTTCTGATGAGGATGATGCCCCCGATATTCAGGTTTCACGAGGTACTAAAATATGGGGAAAATCCTCTAAATCGAGAAGCGATGCTCCGTTTACCAGTGATTTTGGTCCTAACATTCCTAGTAATGTTAAATCCCCGTTAGATATATTCCTCTTTTTGTTTCCAGATCTGATAGACACTATACTCCGCGAAACTAATGTTTACTTAGAACAAAAAAAATATAAACAGGCATCTGCAACGAAGGAGGAATTGATTATATTTTTAGGAATCAATATTCTCATGGGTGTAAAACAATCTCCTTCCTATCGTGATTATTGGTCTGCTAATCCTCAGTTGAACGATTCGTACATCAGCTCCTTGATGTCTGTCAATCGTTTTGCTTTTTTTCTAGATAGTTTACATCTGGTAGACAATAGTAAAGAGCCAAAAAAAGGGGAAGCGAATCATGACAAATTGTACAAAGTACGACTCTTGCTGGATAAACTAAACGAAAGTTTTAAAAATTTTTGGAAACCCGGCCAATATCAAAGTGTTGATAAGTCGATGATCAAATTCAAAGGTCGCAGTAGCATGAAACAATATATGCCTGCGAAACCTGTAAAACGTGGATATAAGTGTTGGGTTCGTGCCGATAAAACCGGCTATACTTGTGAATTTCAGGTATACACTAGTAAAACCGAAAGTACTGAAAAGCAATTGGGAGCAAGAGTTGTAAAGGATCTTACCCGAGAGCTAGTAGAAAATAAATAAATAAAATAATAGTCTATTTTGATAATTTTTTTACAGGTGTAGAATTGATGATATCACTAAAAAGTGATAAAATCTTTGCTTGTGGTACTGTACGCTAGAACAGTGCAAAACTGCCAAAAAGCGATATACCAGATAAAAAATGCAACATGGGCAGAGTGATTTCCGGACATCCAACACTGGTATTCGCTGGATCAAATGGATGGACAAAAAAGCTGTCTACTTTTTGTCAAATTATCATGATCCTAGTAAAGTCGAAACTGTAAATCAGAAGCAAAAATATGGCTCCTTGAAAACCATCAATTGTCCCATCATGGTCTCTGATTATGGCACGCATGCATTCTTCCAGCAAGTCATTTGCTCGACTCGACATTTGATCGAACGGCATTCGATCGACTCGTCATTTCCTCGACTCGACATTTCCGCGACTGGTCATTTCCTCGACTGGTCATTTGCTCGACTCGACATTTGCTCGACTCGACATTTCCGCGACTGGTCATTTCCTCGACTGGTCATTTCCTCGACTCGACATTTGCTCGACTCGACATTTCTGCGACTGGTCATTTCCACGACTGGTCATTTGATCGACTCGACATATGAAAGAATGGTTTTTTTTTATGTGAGTTTCCTCTCTATTTTGCAGTAGTTTGTGGTTTCTATTTATCAAGCGTTCTTAGTGTGCATAGTGTTGAATATTTAGTCGACAGATGGAGACAGGAGTATTATATTCAATATATTCAACACTATGCACACTAAGAACGCTTGATAAATAGAAACCACAAACTACTACAAAATAGAGAGGAAACTCACATAAAAAAAACCTTTCTTTCAAATGTCGAGTCGATCAAATGACCAGTCGTGGGAATGACCAGTCGCGGAAATGTCGAGTCGAGCAAATGTCGAGTCGCGGAAATGTCGAGTCGAGCAAATGACCAGTAGCGGAAATGTCTAGTCGATCGAATGACCAGTCGCGGAAATGTCGAGTCGAGCAAATGTCGAGTCGCGGAAATGACCAGTCGAGGAAATGACCAGTCGCGGAAGTGTCGAGTCGAGCAAATGTCGAGTCGAGGAAATGACCAGTCGAGGAAATGTCGAGTCGATCGAATGACCAGTCGCGGAAATGTCGAGTCGAGCAAATGTCGAGTCGAGCAAATGACCAGTCGAGGAAATGACCAGTCGCGGAAATGTCCATTCGTTAAAATGTCGAGTCGAGGAAATGACCAGTCGAGGAAATGACCAGTCGCGGAAATGTCGAGTCGAGCAAATGTCGAGTCGAGGAAATGACCAGTCGAGGAAATGACCAGTCGATCGAATGCCGTTCGATCAAATGTCGAGTCGAGCAAATGATCAGTCGAGGAAATGACCAGTCGATCGAATGCCGTTCGATCAAATGTCGAGTCGAGCAAATGATCAGTCGAGGAAATGACCAGTCGATCGAATGCCGTTCGATCAAATGTCGAGTCGAGCAAATGATCAGTCGAGGAAATGACCAGTCGATCGAATGCCGTTCGATCAAATGTCGAGTCGAGCAAATGACTTGCGGGAAGAATGCATGCGTGCCCCGATTATACCAAGCATATGCGTTTTGTTGATAAAGCTGACCAACTATTGTCAACATACAAAATTGATAAGAAATCTAAGAAATGGTGGTCTTGAATATTTTATCATTTCTTAGACGGTCATTGTGGTCAATGCTTTGATTTTGTACAAAAAGAAAGGTTTGAATCCAATTTTGTCTTCCAAGGAATTCAGATTACGTTTGGTAGACCAACTAGTAGGACATACATTACAAACTACAAAACGCCGAAAGCGACAAGCTGCTGAAGTTTTCAGTTATCCCGAGTCGAACTATTCGACCTGATTTCCTTCTGCTCAGTAAAATTTAATTCTAATCTACAACTTCCAAATACTTTTCCTCCTGCCTAAAAACTTCATAACTCTAATCACTTCTTCTTTAGTTCTAACTGACTCTTCGGATAGATTCGAGAATTTCCGTTTATTCTCGTGTCCTAGACAATCATGGTTGCCGTCTTCGTCAAATTCTTGGCGTCATTATAACATTATCTAAAGTTTTGTTGTTTTGTTTTTAAAATTGTAATTCCAATAGATTAAAAAAATAATAATTGATTTCATGTGTTAAGTTTGAAGTGCTTTTAGGAAACATACATATAAAAAAGTGCTAGAACTGTCGTAAACATTGTGAAATGTGTGTCGCATTATTACATTATTTTTTCTCGTGTAGAACTAAATTGTGTTTTTAAAAGATATTACGAAGTGATGTTAAGTGTTCGCAGTTTTAAATGTTCTAAAATACATAATAAACATGTATTATTTTAAAATGATTTACTTTCATTATTTAAATATTTCATTTTAATAATATATTACTTGCATCATACTTAGAAAATCTTTAGCAGGCAAGAACGTGTTTAGAACTTAATACTAAGCAGAATGTAATCAGGTTTTAGTTTCTTCCGAGATTCCTCCTGCTTTCCTCCTTTTACCATCTGATTTGATCAATAACTCGAGGTTTAAGGGGCAAATCAGGGTTTACTCACAATGCAAATAAAACCTTAGTTAATATTTTTACCTCCTTCATAAGAAGAGCTTTTCAGGAGAAAACCAGGTTCAAACGTATGACTCGGGTACAAACCAAAAGTATCAATTGTATCAATTGCGATGAGAATCAGCTCACTTACCCGAGTATACTGCTGCTTCAAAGCGTTGTGCACCTTGCAGCACAAGAAATGACCAACGACGAACATCATGGATTTGTACAATATGCAATGCCCCACTGTGCTTATTACCCACAAGGAATTGCTTTACACTTTACCACAAGTGAAGATGTACTCAACAAATCAACCAAAGACTAAAACTTTAAAACTAAAATCACAAAGAAAATTAAAAATGAAAAAAAGCAAAAAACAAACAAAAAAACAAAAAAAAACAAAAGAGGAGCTAGAAGTTTACCACGTCCACGTCGTTAGTTCCGGATAACGCTAAGAGTAAAAAATTATGAAAAAAACACAAAAATTAGTCATCAGCCATTTTGAATATCTTAAATTTTATTACAGATTTGCAATATGGAAATCCCAAAAAACTTTTAGAAATGATTGTTATGGAAACCCGAAATCAATTTTCATTTTTTTCCGCCATATTGGATCCGCCATTTTGAATATCTAAAAGCTGATGATAAATTCGTAATCAGCGACCCCAAAAATGTTTAAAATAAAAGTTTTGTTACATTCTTCCTCATAGTTAGATCAAAAATGAATTTTTTTAAAAAAAAGAACGAATTTTTGAAATTGTTTATTTATAATTGTTTATAATTTTTACGTTATATATTTATTGAAATTTTTTTTACATTCCACAATGTATAACATAGCATAGAAGAAATATTTCAGTGTTATTGTATTAAAAACATTGATTCGGGAAAGAAAAGTTTAAAATTAAAAAGGTGGTAGGTATACCTACCACTATGCCGCAAAGGGTTAAAATGAATAACAAACAAATTATGTAGCAAAAAATTGTGTTAAAACATAACGACGTAATAAGTCAAAAGTATTAAAAAAAAACATTTTTTGTTTTTTGGAGTACAAATTTTTTGTTAAATAAAGAGTCAGAAGGAACTCTAAACCACTTGACGTCAGGATCAGAACTAATCAGAAATTCTGTAGCTGAAAGTTAAAAAAGCATAATTCCAATTTTTTTAATTTTGAGATAACATCAGGTTTCTTTTAAAAGTATCATAGCAGCAAAAGAATAAAAATGTTTATATACGTAGAAAATATTAAATAATTTAATGTCATAAGTCCATTTTCGTCGTCGATAGAATAGTATAGTTATTACATTTACATAGGTAATTAAATTGTAAGAAAAACACAGGACGCTTTTAAAAAGTCACAGATTCTAAAAAACATTTCGTAATAATTGATTAGATTAATTTAACATAATGTGTTTTCATAATATACAGTAATTATAATATATAATAAAAATATGTATAAACCTAAAAATCTCTTATTTAAACAAGTGTTTAAGAATTAATAAAACATAACCATTTTTTGAAAATGACATTTAAAAAGATATTGAAGTTAGTTAGATATTACAAATTAAATTGTAAAACGACATAACTTCAACAAAATATGATGTTGTAATGACAAAATATTAAATTTCTTTAAAATCTATGCGTTTTTTTAAATTTGATAAATATATTTTAAAAATCCATTAAATAAGAAGACCTAATGCAAAACAGCAAACATATTTTTTTTTTGACTTTTCGATTCCATAGAACTAAGAAAAAATTAAAACTCGTTTATCGCGAAACCATGAAAATGGAGTTATGCTCTTTTGCCTTTCAGCCACAGAACTAGGAATTTAAATATTACAATTATTAAATTATTATTATTACAATTATTCATTTTAAAAAAATTTTTAACTCCCAAAAGCAACAGAATTAATGTGTTTTTTTTAATACTTTTTGACTTGTTAACTTTTTCTCGCGTTAACCACTTTTGTGGTAAACAATCTGTTTTAATTTGTTTATATGTAAAAAAAGGTTCTTCTTACTTTCAGAAAATTTGTAGCATTGAATTCTTCATTCCATGCGATTTCTGTTTTTTCACCCTTAGTATTTATTGTTACTCCGGTAGCCCCTTGTAAAAGGCTTCCCTCAGTTAAATTTAAATTTCGAACACTGGCCTAGAACAGAAAGTTGATAATTATATAAATTTTATTTAAACGTATTGAATTAAACTCTTCGTCTTTTATTCCAAAAAGACGATGGAGTCAAGAAAATCATTAATTTACGAGAGATGTTTAAATCCATTTTAATTTTCAGATTAATCTGTTTTCGCTCATTTTTTTAAGTTTACGCAGTTTATCTCAATTTTTTATTTCTTTTATTTTTTCAATATGCATTACATTAATCTAAATGTAATAAATTTGCGAATCTTATTATTCAACTTTTGTATTAACTTTGAAACTTAAACTTTTTTTTACAAAACGTAAAATTCATTTTACTTTCATTTTAATTAACATTTTAAGACTCTGTGAAAAATTTAATATTTTAAGGACATGTGATATATTATGACGTCACTATTATAGGACAAAAACCTAAAAATGTAATTAGAAAGGTATTTTGGACCCAATTTTGTTTGCATTTTGGCCCAAAATTAATTTTTGGAAATTTTCGAAAAATAGCAAAAGTTTCCAAAAATTAATTTTAAGCAATTCTACCAAGTTTTGTGACAAGTATTACTTCACTACAAATGTTACCTTGCATTTAATTGTTACTAAACTTACTTCTGAAATCACGACGAGAGCAAATAGAAAACAAATTAGTTTCATAGTTATGGAAAAAGTGTTATTTTCAATACAGTAAGAATACTAGAAGTTAAGAATAATTGCGTCTCGTGGTAGCTTTTGACAAAACAGTAATCGTTCTAAACTAACAGCTTGTTTTTATATCAACTCTTATCTGATTTTTTTTTATTCAATGAACTAAAATCTACATTAGTTTCGCGTTAAAGCAGAACACATTAAAATTGCTTTGTTCAAAGTGGTAAATTAATGTTTGAATTTAAATTAACGTTACAGTCCCATAAAAATGTTTCTCTTAATTTTTAATTTGAATGTTAAAATAAAATTTCGCAATTTCAAAGTTAACATTTTTTATGATTAAAAACATAATTACTTTGGATACGTTTCATTGTAAAAAAAAGACAATCACTGATTTTTTAATTATACTAAAAATTTAAAATAAATTTAAAATAGAATCCATTTATTTCTTAGATTTTTTCATTAGTTTTATTAGTGAAAAGAATATGTTAAATAAATTTTAAGCAATAAGGTAAGATCAGTGATAATATATAAAAATATATAAAAAAAACTTTTTTAGCTGCGATAGCTAACTTTCAGTTGCTTCAATTCACTGTTTTTCCATGCAGAGCCATATAATGGTCCCGATACCTAGCAAAGGTCATATAGCTATCAAAGTGCTATGAAGTTTATAATTAGCATCTACCTGCTTGCAATATTGCATCATCAAGACCACTTCAAACGAACTCTACTTAGCACCAACCCTCTAGTTAAACTTTAATTAGTATTTACCAAAGGGATGCTCTTTTTCTCATAATATCCTTTTTTTTAATGAGAATATTAAATTAAAATTCTTCTATAAAAGTTGAACTATATTGTTTTGCGAATAAAAAGATATTTTATTTTAATAGCAAGCAAAATATTATTTTCTCTTTTTACGGATGTATTTTTTTTTTTTATTCAAGATT
This sequence comes from Ganaspis brasiliensis, assembly GCA_037103525.1. Lineage (NCBI taxonomy): Eukaryota > Metazoa > Arthropoda > Insecta > Hymenoptera > Figitidae > Ganaspis > Ganaspis brasiliensis. The sequence continues at coordinate 692,968 of JAZKLR010000045.1, read as the reverse complement.
CAGGTGGTTGAAATTGATGTGAAAAAAGATAAATACGTTGTTTAATTAGATAATGTGATCTTTGCAGATGGTATGTACTTAATTAAAGAGAGAAAGAAATGCAAAGCTTAATTAGAAAACGAGCTTTTTTATGATAAAATCCCCAGCACTGTCGAGAAATTGTAATTAATAGAATGATAATTAGAGAGAAGATCCAGGAGGATAGAGAAGAAAAGTTTCAGAAGAAAAAAGTGGTGTATAAATTTATATTTTGCCTCTTGTTAGAATTTATTTTACTGCATTCCCAGGCGCAAAAATCCATACGGATTTTTTAGAGGAAAATCCGCACGGCGTTTTGAAACAATTTGAAAGGAGATCCGAAAAGAATTTTTTTTAATTTTTTAAGTTTAATTATAATATTAATAAAAACATTTTATTCACAGTTTAGCTGATTCTCTAATGTAAGAAAAAAATTATGCAACACTACATTGATGTAATAATAATAATAATTATATAAATTATAATTATTCGAGTTTTGAGGTTAAGTCTTATGACTCATGAATGAACTTTTTTTAGTAAAAATAATACTTGACTTAACTTAACTTTGAGCGTCTATTCCGGTAAAAAAAATTCTTCTTAAAGTTTTTCTAGTTTGTATCGAATTATAGATTTCGTTTTATGAAAAAAAAATTCAATTTTAACAAAAAAAGTGACAAGATATGTTCTAATTAAAAAAACTAATTTTCAGCGATATAGAATCAATTGGTAATTTTCGCAAAATAAATACCCAAACTTTAATATAAAATTTACTTTATTTAACTAATAGAACTCATTAAATTAATGACAACGATGAGTATTACAAATTTATTGTAGAGATTTTGTTTCTCTGTAAAGTTAACAATATTATTGAAAAATGGCATCTAGCAATTGCTAAATTTTGTACAGGAGAGTAAATACTTTACAAAGATAAATTTCATAAGATCTTAAAAGCTAGTATTTAAAATTTAAAATATAAATTTTTAGTCTATACATCTCTTTACGGCTAAGTACATACAATTGAAAGCAACATAAGCAATCTTAGAATACACGTTTATCGTTTTTAAATAACATAATATAATTTATTATCCTTGTACAATCCAATCGTGCAAAAATAAATTACAGTTAAACAAAATTATTTAAATGCATCAGTCTATAATTTTATGTTTATGAAGAAGCATCTATTTCTTCAATTGTCAAAATTAAATTATCAATTCCATAGAGAAATCCCTCCTCGTGATTTCCTTCCTGCCAGGGAGTCCTGTGCGTTAATTTCTGACCATTTGATACCTCGTAAGTTTTTGCAAAGTCAATCAGCCAGATGCCAACCTTGTCATTGTCGTAAATCATAAAAATACTGCTTCCAATCACCTGTTAAACAAAAAAATAATTTAGACACAAGTTACAGATTAACAGCACTTCAGACTTTTTGAATAGAATGAGAAGATTATTTAGTGTTTAAGAAAGAATTTTTTTTAAACTGGCAATACTTTACAATAGACTTTCCTTTGTACTTTAAGGATCAGCTTGAATTTTTGATTTTTTAATTTATAGATGATTTTAAATTAAAATTCTACGTAAAAATTGTCAAAATTCGCCAAAGCGAAAATGCAATGCAAGAATGACTAAATTTTATATAGACAAGAAAATTTTTTTAAAAAATAAAAAAGAAAGGAAGGAAGGGCAAAAAAAAAGATAAATTCATGAAAGACTAGAAATTTTTTAATTTAATTACTAGAAAAAAAATAGAAAACTAGAAATAAAGATAAAAAACTGGAAAATTTAGAAAAAAAATGTATAAATAAGGAAATTGTAAATTACAAAAATCTTTGTATTAGAAAAGAAACAAGCTGAGAATTATGCTCATTTCATGAACACTTTGCTTCCATGTCAGCAAAAAGATTTGCTTCCTCATGAAGGAAGAAATAACTTATTTTTTAACAAATTGAAAATTCCAATTCCCTTAAAATTTGAAAATTGAGATTTATTTTTGAAAATTTTGACAAAATATAAACGTTATATAGGCCAATCGATTTGTTTTAATGCAAGGAATATGATGTTTTATATATTAAAGTAAATTTATAGGTATAAAAATTTTTTTTTTTAATCTTTGTCAAAAAATATAAATTTAATAAAAATGTTTTAATCATTATTTTTAAATCCCTTGTGTCTGTTTCTAGATTTTAGTCCTAAAAATAACTACTCCAAATTTTATTTAAATCCGTTAAAGCGTTTTCGAGTTATAGTTTTCACAAAAAAACTACATCCACACAAACATATATATATCCGGACATTTGATCAGGAACTCATATAACATATTTCTAGATAAAGGAAAGTTAATTTAAAGCATTTTAAAAATTTGTAAATTTGTAATTTGAACGAATACAAAGCTTCCTTCATGAAGAAGCAAAATAGAAATAAAATGAGAGGAATAACTAAGAAGTAAAAATTTTTTTAATAAGTAAAAATAAAAAGCAGCAGGAAGTTATCAAGTAACTAAAAAATTCAAAATAACTGGGAATTTTTTAAAATAACTTTGCCATAGATAAAATATATTAAAAATAATAGAATAACTAAATATTAAAGAAAAATAACTAAAAATGCAAATATGTAACCAGAAATAAAGAAAAGAATTGAAGAAATCGGAAAAAAGATATTAATAGCTAGATAGTGAAAAATATTTGTTTAGGGGAAAAGTATAACAAAAAAATATTAATAAAAAAAAAACAAACAACCAAAAAAATTAAGAAATTTACTTTAAGGTGGAAAAATAACTAAAAGATAAAAAAGTGATAGAAAAATAAAAAAAAAGTACCAGAATTTTAGCAAATAAAAGAAAAATTGTAAATTGTTAAAAGACTAATTAAATTTAGTAAATTTAATAAATTATTAAAAATCTACTCAAAAATTTATTAAAAATCTAAAAAAGTAGGTACAATTTTGAAAAGTAATTCTAAATTTTAATCAATATTTTATCTTTAATATTCTCTCTAAATCTGAATTAGTGGTTTTCTACTAATGAATTAGCGAAAAGTGAGCTACTATTAAAATAGTAAGAATTTTACTAATTTTTAGTAGAAAACTACTAAGAATTAGTAGAAAACTACTAATCTTGTAGTAGAAAACTACTAATTAAATTAGTAAAAAAATCTACTTTTTTGAAAAGTAAAGTTTCACTATTTCAATTAGTAGTTTTCTACTAAGAATTAGTAATTTTCTACTAAGAATTAGTAGTTTTCTACTATATGAATTAGAGAAAAATGAGCCATGAATTTGACTAATTCATAGTAGAAAACTACTAATTCTTAGTAGAAAACTACTAATTCAGATTTAGAGAGTTTAATATTCAATTTAAAAATTTAATTTTGCTTCCTTATATATCAAGCTTTGGGATCGTTAAATTTTTTAATTTTCAAAAAATATAGGGTTCTTTTTAATTCATATTCTTCTAAAATTCATAAATTATTTCTGAGTGTTCAGTAGATGTTGGAATTTAATCCATTTCCACCCCTCATTTTGTGACAAATCGAAAAAAAATTGATACGCATTTTTTTTTTAAATTGATATTTAGTGGTGCCTGTACGCTATTGAAATTTTGCATGTATTTGCATGGAGAAAAAAACTTTTTTTAGTAGTTTTCCTGTAAAATCGTTGAATATCAATATTTTTTTATCGGACTACCCTGTTTCTCTTCATAAATACTTACAGAATAACATCCAATTATTGACATATTAAACTTGTTAAGTTTACTATTTTTTACGGGACCCAAAAGTTGACCAAAAGTACACCGAAATAGGTTATAATTGACAAATATTATTAATTCTCAAAAAAACGAAAAATTAATTATTGCTATTTATGATTTCTATTGTTTTTGAGCTCTCTGATTACAAATCTGAAATCAGATTCCAAAATTCAAAATGGCGGATCCAATATGGCGGACATGAAAATTTAAAAAGTAATCAATTTTCATTAAACTTTGTATCGAAGGGTTTTTGGAGTCCCTGATTACAAATCTGAAGTCAGATTTCAAAAACTCAGAATGGCGGATCCAATATGGCGGATACAAAATTTAAAAAATTAACCAATTTTTATGAAACTTGGTGTCAAGGGGTTTTTGGGTTCTCTTATCACAAATTTACAGTCAGATTTAAAAAATTCTAAATTCTGGATCCAATATGGTTGAAGTAAAGTTTAAAAATTATTCATTTTTTATGAAACGTGATTATGTAGTGGCTTTTGCCAATACAACAAACAAAATTTTTTATTTTCATAACAAAAAGTTGATTACTTATTCAAATAGTAGTATTGCTAATAAATTAGTCATTTAGAATATACTAATAATTAATTAAGATTATTTTTAGGTTATGTAAAAGTATCTAAAATTTTTAGTAATGAAATTCAATTCGTCTAACTTTTTAAATATTATGTCCGCCATATTGAATCCGCCATTTTGAATTTTTGAAATATGACTTCAGATTTTTAATCAGGAACCCCAAAAGCCCCTTGATACAAAGTTTCATTAAAATTGATTAATTTTTAAATTTTCATGTCAGCCATATTGGATCCGACATTTTGAATTTTTGTAATCTGATTTCAGATTTGTAATCAGCGACCTCAAAAACAATAAAAATCACAATTAGCAATCATAAATTTTTCGTTTTTTTTGAGAACCTATGTCTCAAACCTATATTAGTTAAAATATCTCAAACATATTTTCATATAACCTATTTCGGTTTACTTTTGGTAAATTTAAATTTTATTCTGAGAGTATTTATAAAGAGTAACAGAGTAGTCCGATAAAAAAATATTGACTTTTAACAATTTTACAGGAAAACTACAAAAAAAAGTTTTTTTCCCATTCAAAATACATGCACAATTTCAATAGCGTACAGGCACCACCAAATATCAATTTAAAAAAAAAATATGTATCGATTTTTTTTTGATTTGTGACAAAATAAGGGGCGGACATGGTCAGAATTGTTAACGGATTAACATGTACTTTTTTTAAATTTAAAGCTTAATAATTTGCGCAATTATCTGTCGTGACCGATTTTTAAATTATTACTTGTGTCGAAAGTTATTAACAATTAGCAGTAAATAATTCAAATATTTTTTAAACTTTTTTATGAAAGCTTTTAAATCCAATGAAATTACACATTCTTCCAAATTTTAGTTTAATTTAAACATTTTTTGACATAAGTATTTGTTATAAACAATTTTTATAAACAATTAAGCAACAATGAGTCAATGACATAATTTTGAAGAGTTTAAATTTCTTTTTTAGATTAAGTGCCTGAATTTGTTCCTTATGGAGATTTCTCAGTGTGTGACTAAATGTTAATGATTTCATTTGTTACAAACAATTAAAAAATTTTATAAACAATTAAGCAACAATTCCTAATTTTGATGAACGAGAAATTATTTTTTAGACTAAGTGTCTGAATTTGTTCCTTTTGGATATTTCTCAGAGTGTGACTAAATGTTAATGATTTTATTCGTTACAAACAATTTAAATATTTATAAACAAATAAGCAACAATCCTTAATTTTGATGAATTAAACATTCTTTTTTAGACTTATAAATTGTTGCATAATTGTTTATAAAAATTGTTTATAACAAACTAAATTGATGACCTTAATTCACATTCGGGCAAATTTCCATTTATAAAAAAGAATTCAGACACTTAGTCTTAAAAAGAATTTTTAATTCATCAAAATTATGAATTGTTGCTCAATTGTTTATAAAAATTGTTTATAACAAATTAAATGTTGACATTTACTTACATTCGGGCAAATGTCCATTTAAGACGAATGAATTCAGACACTTAGTCTAAAAAAAGAATTTGTTTATTTATCAAAATTAAGAATTGTTGCTTAATTGTTTATAAAAATTGTTGATAACAAATTAAATTATTGACATTTAGTCACATTCTGGCAAATTTACATTTAAGAAGACCGAATTCCAAACACTAAGAATAAGAAACAATTTTTAATGCATTAAAATTATGCATTCTTTTTTAATTGTTTATAAAAATTGTTTAGAACAAAAGAAATTATTAACATTTGGTCACATTCTGTCAAATGCCTATTTATGAAGAACGAATTCAGGCACTTAGTCGAAAAAATAAATTTTATGCCATCAAAATTATGAATTTTATTGTTGCTTAATTGTTTATAAAAATTATTTGTAACAAATATAATATTAACATTTAGTCACATTCTTGCAAATGCCCATTAATAGACGACGAGTTCAGGCTTTTAGTCAAAAATCGAATTTTTAATTCTTTAAAATTATGAATTGTGGCTCAATTGTTTATAAAAATTGTTTAAAACAAATTAAGTTGTTCACATTTACTTACATGCAGGGAAATGTCCATTTATGATAAACGAATTCAGACACTTAGTTTTAAAAATATTTTTTAATTTATCTAAATTATGAATTGTTGCTTAATTTTTTATAAAAATTGTTTATAACAAATACTTATGTCAAAAAATGTTTAATTTAAACTTAAATTGTAAGAATGTGTAATTTCATTGGATTTAAAAGCTTTCATAAAAAATTTAAACTAATATTTCAATTATTTATTGCTTAATTGTTAATAACTTTCGACACAAGCAATAATTTAAAAATCGGCCACGACAGATCTTTGCGCAATTTATTAAGCTTTAAATTAAAAAAAAACATGTAAATCCGTCAAGAATTCTGATCTACAAGTTAATTTGTCCAGGAAAAGTCGGTTTTGTCCCACTGTGGGTCACCCTAAACTGTACATTGTGTGTGTCTGTGTGTGTAGTAACTTTTTTTGTCGAGAAGATATCTGAAGTACATTTCAGCGAATTTCAATAAAATTTTGTAGACTTTTTAAACTCATAAATACTTAAATTTGGACACAAGGATTTTTGAAAATACACAATCAAATTTTAAGGCACCTTGTTTTATCTAAAATTTCCTCTTTCGTCAAAGCATTTTTTTGCTAAAAACACAACTTGATTTGTAATGAAATTTTCTTTTGTTTTTTTAAAATGTATTTCTTCAATTGTCAATTTAGATTTTTAGTATGATTCCCGTAAAAGAAAATTTTACTATGACATGTTTTCACAGAAATTAATAGAATTATGTAACTTTTTCACCAAACTGACATTTTTTTTCCATCTCTTCATTTTTTACGTTAATAATTTTTTTTGCCCACGTGAAAGCAAAGTGCTTATGAAATGAATGTTAATTTTTCAGCTAATTTATAAATATTTAAAATTTCTTCTCTGAAAATATTGCTTATTGGTACTTTTTCTCTAAACTGTAATTACCTCATGTGTTTGAAAATACATCGAATTTTCAACCCTTGCTCGCAGGTCTTTTAAGCGTTTAAGTAATTTCTTCCGAATATCCGAAATATCTCCCAAGAAGAGTTTCATAGTTTCCAAAACTTCTTCGTGAGATTTAACTTTCTTTAAATCAGTGATAGGTGGAGATCCTGGTAATTTCATTGCCTCAATACGAAATCCATGACTGCAGGTTGAACTTTGTTCTTCCCGGAACTGCATGTATCGTAGTTTGGTGACGGCTGTTTGCTTGTGTTCTTGTTCAGTGGGTGCTTCTGGATCCACAGAAATCATCTTTTGATAAAGATCAGCTCGGGCCGTTGTCTTGGAAACTTCAGATTCTAAAAATGTCCTCGTGCCCATTTTTATGTCAATCACGTGTGGATCATTGAATCCAAAAAGCAGGTCTTGCAATTCAATAAAAGTATCATCTCTGTAATCCACTTCTCGATAATATTTTGGGATGTATTCCTTTATATCTTTATCTTTGCTCAGAGACTCGTAGACAATTCTTTCCGTATTTTCAGAACCTCCTGTTCTTCTCTTCCAAACAGTTCCTGGACCGGCTGGTGCAAAACTCGCCGGATGTCCTGATAATTGAAACCACGATTTCAGTCGGTTTTTCAAAATAATGTCACTTGCTGGCGCCGTCAGATCCAGAGCATTCTAAAAAAAAAATCAACAGTTTATTAAGTGTATTTAGATGATTTTCTGAATGGAAATTATATTTCTAGTTTTGCTTGTACACAGCAGGAGACAAAGTACACTTTATTGTCCTTGGTCAACAAAATGATATTTATTTCCCTAGAATGTTGAAGTGTAGTGAGGGGAATAAAGTTCTTTTTTATTAACCTTGGGAAATAAAAGACATTTCGATTGATCCTAAAACAATAAAGTTAATTTTTCATTAGAACAATAGAAGGTACTTTAAGTCTAGGTCAATAAAATGAAAAACAAGTATAAATAAACATTGTGTAAATTATAAAGTACATTTTCTTACTCTAGATAATTAAAGTGCAATTTATTGCCTTAGGTAAATAAAGTGGACTTTATATCCCTAGATAAACAAAGTTCACTTTATTGACCTAGAACAAAAAATGAATTTTATTTCCCCAGCGCCCTAAATAAATAAATTACACTTTCTTGTCCAAGGTAAATAAAGTACAAATTCTTGCCCTAGGTAAATAAAGTATACTTTTTTGTCCTAGGTAAATAAAGTACACTTTTTTGTCCTAGGTAAATAAAGTACACTTTATTGCACTAGGTAAATAAAACACATTTTATTGCACTAGGTGGATAAAATACACTTTATTGCACTAGGTAAATAAAACACATTTTATTGCACTAGGTGAATAAAATACACTTTATTGCACTAGGTAAATAAAGTACACTTTTTTGTACTTGTTAAGCAAAGTTAATTTTATTGTCCTGAGTAATTAAAATCAACTTATAAAATTAAGTTAAAACAAAAGGAAAAAATCTGTCGTAAATTACTAAGAAAATTTCTCTCAAAACTTTCAATATAGTGTTTCAAGTTTTGATGGTTCCAGTGTGGATTTTTTTGGGTAATATTAAATATATTTATTTTTTAAAGTAGCTTCTAAATTTAATATACACAACATATTTCCTTCTTTTTTTAAATTCAAGTTATAATAATGTATTTGAAAATTAATTAATTTTTATTTGTTGTTTAATTAAAACTTAAATTTATTCTAAAATGATAATTTTTTAGCACAAATTCTCAGATATATATTCAATTTTTTTCTTTATAATTGTTTTACATTTATTGTGATTTCCAGAGCTTTGTTAGCAGTCTGCAGTGGTTTAATTTAAATGTGTGGTTTCTAAAATTAGTTATCAATTCCATTTGGAAATTACCTATCTTAAAGTATGTACGTCATACTGATTACAGTTATCTTTGTTGCCAAGGATACAAGTGGGACACAAATCTATTTTTTCAAGAGAATGACTTTTTATTTTGACAGATTTATTCAACTTGTCTTGAGTTTTCAAGCTTGTAGGAAATTTTAAATCAAGAAGAAATGAGTAGAATTTTGTGAAATATCACAGTGCAAGAAATAAATAAAACAGAAATGCGAATTTTTTTTTTACACCTTATTGTTCTTGATAATTAAAGTACACTTTACTGGCCTAGGTAATTAATGTGCATTTTATTGCGCTAAGTAACTAAAGTGCACTTCGTTGTCCTAGTTAATTTAAGTACACTTTACCAGTGGCGTAACTGGGAGAATAAGGGCCCTTGGGCAAAAAGGAAAATGGGGCCCCAATCATAAATAATAATTTATAAGTTTAATTAATTAATTCATTCATTCATTCTATCCACTCCTAAAATTTGTCACCAGATGTTTTTTTTTAAATTTTAAATCATATTTCACCTTTTTAAAATGTCCTTAAATTTTAAATTTATAGCAATTTTAATTTCTTCAAATTTCAGTTAATGTGAACTAGCATTGATTAAAAGTTCAATTAATCCACGACTCAAATTTACTAAATTTGAAGTGATTAAAAAATGTCTTTAATTTTTAATAATTCTTTTCTATTATGATTTCAATTACTAAAAATACAATTTCGTACTAGTTTTATCATTTTTAAACTATTTCCTACAATTCTTAATTATTTTAATTATTTTTAAATTGTTTCCCTAAATCTTAAATTTACCTTCCACAAATTTCAATCATTTTTTTTAGTTTTCTCAATCACTTTTTCAATTTTAATTATTTTTTCCTTGTCATTAAATCAATTTAATTATTTATTCCTAAATTTCATATTATTCATCGCAAATTTGAATTAAATTGTTTACTTTACCATTGTTTTTGTCATTTTGCAATTATTACTTTCAATTTTTGATCATTTTCATAAGTTTTGAATTAATTTACTAAACTTTCGAATATATATCTCAATTTCCAATTATTTTGTTCAATTTTCATTTCTTTTTATAATTTTGCAATTATTTTCTCCATTTGTTAATATTTACATTATTTTTCAATTAATTTCCCAAATTTTCAGTTATTATTTCAAATTTAGATTATTGTCTTCAATTATCAATTTTTTTAGCGTTTTTTCAATTATTTTCTTTCGCTTAAAATCAAATTCTGTAATTTTATATTATTTTCTCCGATTTTGAATTATTTCCATTCTTTTGACATAATTTTCAAAAATTTCAATTAGTTATCTAGAATTTCAATATTTCTTTTCATCAATTTTCATTTATTTCTGATGTTTTTTTAATTATTTTCTTTAATTAAAATTTTTAAGATATTTTGTAGTTATTTTCTTATTTTAAACATATATTCTATGATTTTTTCAATTATTTTTCTTAAATATTATTCCCTATTTTCAAGCTTTCATATTTAAATCATTTTTATCATATTTCAATTATTTTTCTTAATCTTAAATTAGTTTCAGCACATTTCAATTCTTTTTTCCAATTTTGAATTAATTTTACCATTTTTCAATTATTTTCCTCGATTGTTGATTTTTATTCTCATTTTCTAAAATTATTAAGTATTTTTCTAAAATTTAAATTATTTTCTTTAATTTTAAATTATTTTGATTTGTTTTAATAATTTCCAAATTTTTTTATTAATAATCGTAAATTTCATTTATGTTTAGCTTTCTTCAATTCTTTTCTCCAATTTTTAGTTATTCTCAGTTTTTTCAATTGATTACTAAGATCTTCATTTATTTTTCTCAGATTTCAATTATTTTGTTTTTATTTAAAACAAAATTCTTTAATTTTTTTAATTATTTCGTTCAAATGTAATTTATTTTTTACAACTTATCATTGTTTGTCTCATAAGTATTTCAATTATTTTCTTCAAGTTTTAAATTGTAAAATTATTTTTTAATTATTTTCTAAAATTTATATTCTTTAATTTTCGATTTTTTCTATTTCTTTTATAAGTAATTTCCAAAAATTTAAAGTATTTACCTGAGATTTCAATTATTTCATTCAATTTTAAATTATTTATATGATTTTTTATATTAGTTTCTTCAATTTTCAATTACTTTCTTTCTTTTTCGTTATTTCCAAAAAGTTTTTAATTATTTCTGTTTAATAAAAAATTATTCTTTACAAATTTAAATTTTATTTATCTTGTTTCATTTATTTTCTTTAATTTTTAATTATTTTCTTTCCTTTTTTTCAATTTACTTCTGAAAGTTTTAAGTATTTTTCGGATATTTTCTTTAACTTTTCTTTATTTAAAATATATTATGTAATTTTTTCAATTGTTTTGTCAAATTTTAATTTTTTTTTAATTTTATATTTTTTATCTCAATTTTTAATAATTTTTTTTCAATTTTCAATTATTTTCCCTAATTTTTCATTATTTACTTTTTTTCAATTTATTTTGAAGTTTTTCCAGTACTTTTCTCAAATTTTTATTATTTTCTTTATTTTTAAAACATTTCTATGATTTTGTAACTTACTTTCCCCAATTTTTAATTGATTTTGATTTTTTTTTTTAATTAATTTCAAAAATTTTCAATTATTTTGTTTCATTTCAATTATTGTTTGCAATTTTTTTTAAATCCAAAAATTTTAGAAATTTTGTCCTAAAAAGAAAAAGGTTTATTAGGGTTGACTGAGGGCCCCCTGAGCTTAAGAACCCCCGGGCACTGCCCCACTTTGCCCCTTAATAGTTACGCCACTGTACTTTACTGACCTAGGTTATTAAAGTGCACTTCATTGTCCTAAGTAACTAAAGTACACTTTAGTGCCCTAGGTAATTAAAGTGGACTTCATTGTCCTGGTTAATTAAAGTACATTTAACTGACCTAGATAATTAAAGTGGGCTTCATTGGTCTAGGTAATTAAAGTGCACTTGACTGTCCTAGTTAAATAACGGACACTTCAATGACCTAGGTTATAAATGTGTACTTTATTGTCCTAAGTAATTGAAGTACACTTTATTGACCTAAGTAATTAAAGTACACTTTAACGTCCTAGGTTATTAAAGTACACTTTACTGACCTAGGTAATTAAAGTACACTTTATTGTCCTAGGTTATTAAAGTACACTTTATTGTCCTAAGTAACTAAAGTGCACTTTATTGCCCTAGGTAATTAAAGTAGTCTTCTTTGTTCTGGTTAATTAAAGTACACTTTACTGACCTAGGTAATTAAATTGCACTTTATTGACCTAAGTAACTAAAGTGCAATTCTTTGCCCTAGGTAATTCAAGGTCACTTTACTGACCTAGGTAATTAAAGTGTAGTTTATTATCCTAGTTAATGAAAGTATACTTTATTTTCCTGGGTAAGTAAAGTACACTTTATTTTCCTGGGTAAGTAAAGTACACTTTATTTTCCTGGGTAAGTAAAGTACACTTTATTTTCCTATGTAAGTAAAGTACACTTTATTATTTCCTAACCTTTCACTTTCTTATGTAAAAAAAATATTTGTAGAAGTGATTTTTGGTTGTGCAAAGCTGAAAGATAGTTACCAGAGCAAGAAACTTGAGGGAAAGATCTTCATCCGGCATGGTAGCATCGGAAAGAGCCAGAGGAAATTGCTCTAATTTTTGAATTGTGATGGGATCGTTGGACATTCGTGCGAGGGCTGATGAATTCGATCCACCTCCATTAGATTTATTTCCAGCGGAAGCACTCCGCCTCCACTGTCGGAAAGCATTGACCGCTGAATTAGTCCCAGATCCATCTTTCTGTCTACGCTGGGTCTTTGGTGATATGAACTCGTCACCTACACGTGTCTGTTCCTTCGACGGCTGAAATCAAACCAAATATGTTAGAATTTTTTTCTCGTCATAAATTGAAATTGAAAGAACGAAACTTTGTCTATTTCAATATGACAGACAAATTTTTGAAAAAAATAAGTGAATTTTTTTAAATTATATATCTCATAAATTTCGCACGCGTCCAAATTTATGACGCCTAGAGGTGCCAACTACTTAATATTTTGTTATTAATTTTTTTTAATGTCTTAAAACATCTCTATATTGAAAAAGAAAATAATAATAGAATTTTTTTCTTACTCCTTAACTTTTTAAGCACGGGACGGACATTTTTTTACACTCATTTTCAACGTAAAAATTTTCTGTTTCTGGGGATATAAAAAATTCTTGGAATCACCGTTTTTTACGTATTTTTTATCGCTTTTTCAAAATCATTTATCAAAATTAAAAAAAAAAAAAATTCTCAAAAAGTTTTAAACATTTTGGAAAGAAATATACATTTTTGACAGTTTTCTTTCTTTTTCTTTCCAAAAATTCAAGATGGCGGATCCAAAATGGCGTCGAAATTTTTTTTCCCTATTATATATTTAAACACCCAGTGGGCGCTTCTTTAAAAATTTTTTTTTATTTTTATCACACTGACTGTCTAAATATTTTTCGGCATTCTAATCACAAATCTGAAACCAGATTTCAAAAATTTAAAATGACGGATCCAATTACGAATCTGGTGTCAAAATTTAAAATGGCGGATCCAATATGGCGGACGATATTTTAAAATTTAATCGGATTTTTTTGAAAATTGTTACTCTGGGGTTTTTGGGGTCGCTGATTACGAATCTGAAGCCAGATTTCAAAAACCAAAAATTATGGATTCAATATGGCGGATGATAATACGGCTAAAAAGTTCTTTAAATCTTTTTGAAACTAGTTGTTGATTGTTTAAAAATGTTTAGGACTAGTATAAATTTATTTAAAACTTGTTAAAATTTTTTTGGTACTTGTTATATTCTCTAAAACTGAATAAAAACTGTGAAGCACTAATGAAAACTATTTGTTAAAATATGAGTTGTGAAGGATGAACAGACGGACGGGCACACAAAATTAAAAAAGAGAACTGATTGTTGATGGGAAACAAAGAACACTCGGTGCCTTATATTTTTTTTTATTTTATTTTCATGTTTCCGACAAGGACACGGTCAATTTTATTAATATTCAAAACTCTTGATAAAAGCTTTCGGATCCAGACTCTCCATTTAGCTCTCAGGTCATACGATTAATTTGGGAAATTTATTTCTCCTCCAGATAAAAAAGACTCGTTTCAGAACTCATTAAGATTCAGGATGGGGGCATAAATTTTGCTTTCGGCATGACGAAAGGTGTCAGCGTTTGACGTAATGTTCGACGTTGGACGTCACTTTTATCAATGAAGCCTAGTGGTATTAACACATATATATATAAGTATAGAAATATGAAAAAAAGCACAAACATTTTGCATTGCAAGAGACCGGCATAATTTACACACAAGAGCGTTCACCGGAAGTTAACCTGTGAGGCCAACAGGCACACGTGTACTTTAAACAGTAAGGATCATTTTAAATCGTACACCTGGAATTTTAATTTTCAATTAACTTTTCCCCAAACACTTTATCCAAGAGTATTTCAAAATTGTTGTATACTTGGCAAAATGTATATAATTAAAATTACTCTGTTATATTACTGACCCAATTTACAATAATCATGATAAAAATTTTAATCAAATCATTTAGGATTAAAAGAGACATTTTATTTATCAAGTTGAAGTTCATTGTCACAAAAATGCTCAGCCGTGTGTGAAATTCTTTCGGACAAGTTTGAAGGTCTCTGCGAGTTTTTTCGTTGATTTGACTTTGTAAAAATAATAAGACAAAGTGAGATTGAGACAATTCCGAGGTTTTGCTCTTTGTTTTCATTTAAAATTTCATTTCACTTTCCAACTAATGGAATCGACTTGGCTTATCTCTGCATCATCTTGAAAAACATGTTTCGAAGTTCGTCACTTAATCCTTCGTTTAAACAGTGAGATAACAATGATTGCTACTTGAGCGAAAACAGAAACAAATTTAAAAACCTGGAAAATATCGTATTTATAAATGACGATAAAATTTTATTAGGATTTCTGAAAAACTTGATTGAAAAATAATTTTAAAAATGTTTAATGCGGTTTGAAAGTTTAAATCTTAAGCTATAAGAATCTCGCTTTTCAATTCAAAACAGTTTAAAACTAATGATTAAAAATTGTTTAAACTGAGAAAGAAATACAATGAGAAGTACAAATATGTTAGCTTTTATCGACGGACAGGTATACGGACAGGTAGACAGACGAACGGAGAAAGGGTCAGACGGACAGACAGACGGATGGACAGACAGTCAAACGAACAAATAGGCGGATGGTCAGACATTTGGACAGGCGGACGGACAAAGGGAAGAGAAAACAGACAGTCAGACAGACGGATGGACAGAGAGACGGACAAAGGGAAGGGCGGAAAGAAGGTCAGCCAGACGGACAGAGAATCGAATAGACAGACTGACGGACAATGAGACGGATAGACAGACACACAGATGGACAAATGGAAGGGCGGATAGACACTCAGCTAGACAGAGAGACAGTCGGACAAACAGACGGGCAAAGTAAAGGTCGGACAGACAGTCAGACGAACGTAAAGACATATGGTGAGTCAGACGGACAGACGTATGGACAAAAAGACGGAAAGATTATCAGACAAAGGAAAGGATAGATGGACAGACAGACGGACAAAGCGGAGGAAGGGCAGACATTTGAACAGGCGGACGGACAGACAGACGGACAGAGGAGAGAGCAAACAGAGGGTCAGACAGACGGATGGACAGAGAGACGGACAAAGGGAAGAGCGGAAAGACAGTCAGGCAGACGGACAGAGAATCGAACAGACAGATTGACGGACAATGAGACGGATAGACAGACACACAGATGGACAAAAGGAAAGGCAGATAGACAGTCAGCTAGACAGAGAGAAAGTCGGACAAACAGACGGGCAAAGTAAAGGTCGGACAGACAGTCAGACGAACGTAAAGACATATGGTGAGTCAGACGGACAGACATATGGACAAAAAGACGGAAAGATTATCAAACAAAGAAAAGGACAGATGGACAGACAGACGGACAAAGCGGAGGAAAGGGAGGAAGGGCAGACAGTTAAACAGGCGGACAAACGGAAGTACAGACAAGTAGTTGGACAAGGGGACAGTCGGACAGGTAGACATACGGTCGGACAGACAGTGAGACTGTCGGTCAAAGGGAAATACAGATGTCCAGAAAGGCAGATGGACGTACAGACAGTCGGATTACTCTGATAAATTGTAAAAATAAAAATTATTCTTAATAAATATTCGTGAAATATTTTTTGAAAAATAATAATAAAAGATGTTTTTTGTAACTTGGAATGAAACAAATTCGCACAACTCTTTAAATAAATATGTTGTTATTTAATTTAAAAGAAAATCTGTGCTTTCTTTAAAAATTAAAAATTTCTCCGAGTAAATGATGAATAAAAAATAAAATTATAATTTGCGTATTTATACACTGAATTATTGTCAAATAATTTTTTTCAAAAGAAACGATTAATTTTTTTTCTTTTGTTTTGTCTTTTTTTTTTGAGTAAGTTGCGTTTTAGATTGAAGAGTCGTAGGTATATAGGTATTTTCAGCTAATTAAGAATGCGATAGGTTTGTCGTGACGTAAAGAATGTTAATATGCGACTAGTCATAGTGGTCTGTGTATAATGTCATTATACCGACGGGAGAATCATGTTAATCTAAACAGTTGTATTTTACTCCAAGTTTCATTATTCCTGACGAATTCAATTTCGATCTTTTCAAGGCTTTTCAATAAGGTCAAGGATATTTAATTTCAACACGTCTTGAGAAAACAAATTGAGAACATATTATAAATTATTGAAACCAATTACCTTGTACCGGCTCGTTATACTTTGTAATTGATGCCTTCTAACTGTTGATATTCCCTTATTTAAAGAAGAAACAAAATTTTATGATATTATTTTATGCCTTTATATATAAACAAAGTAAATACGGGTAAAAAGAGGGTCAATAGCCTTGTTCTTTCTGTTGTAGGACATACAGAAAACTGAATGTATTAATTGTTACGATGTAGAATTATGAAATTGAAAGTTGTGTCTACACATAATTCATTTACAATTAGCTAAAAAAAAACTCGAGGAATGCGTCACACATAAATAAAGCAGGCGTCTATTATGAACTGTTCATTAACCGATTAGAGATTTATTTTCTTTAAATTTATTAAATGTTATGCATATCTCAGCCTTTTTTTGTCACTTGTAGGTAATTTTTAATATTTTTCTTTCGTATATGATCGATTTTCGAAGACCACTAGTTTCGACCTTAGCTAACTATTTTAAATTCTCTTAAATTTATATACTATTTTGAAAATAACTTCTTTATTGATAAAGAAAAAACTTTGTCACAAGAATTTTTCTTAGAATGTAAATTTCCTCGATAATTTTTGTGTTTGAAAATTGGAAAACGGAAAATATCAATAGCAATACACTTATTTTTTTCTTTGGGTCTTATTTTATGCAAATTTTTAATAACTATTTATTTCTTAAAGAAAATAATTATTCATTGTAAATATATTTTAGCAAATGAACAATTTTTTGTTCATGAAGCTCCTAATCTTCTGCAGAACTATTATGAAAAGAAACATTTTACCATTACCCCTATAAATATTTTGTTTTCTAGCAGATTAAATTCAAATTGGGAAAAAAACTTCTTTAATAATGAAGGAAAAACTTTGTCATTGGAAGTTTTCTCAGAATGAAAATTTCCTCGATGATTTTTGAAGATTGGAAAACGGATAAGATCAATAGCAGTATACTTATTTTTTCATTTGGGTCTTATTTTATGCAAATTTTTAATAACCATTTGTTTCTTAAAGACAGTAAATGTTAATTGTAAATATATTTTAGCAAATGAACAATTTTTTGACACCAAATTTGTTATAAACGACCCAAAAATCGTTTTTTGGCACCAGCTCCGACCTTGAATATATTTTTTAAATTCTTGAAACCCCTAAGCTTCTGGTCCAATCTTTTTTCAATATCTAGTAAAAACATTGAATTTTAAAAGGTCTATCCAATAATGTGGGAGAATTACGACTGCTACAGAACTGTTTTGAAAAGTACCATTTTACTATTACACATGTAAATTTTTTCTTTTTCGGCAAATTAACTTCAAATTTGGAGAAAAACTTCTTTAATAATAAATAAAAAACTTTGTCGTGAGAAGTTTTCTCAAAATAAAAATTTCCTCGATAATTTTTGGATTTGAAAATTGAAAAACGGACAATATCAATATTTCGACAGTAGTTTATTCGGATATTTTTAATCTACCAATGCTCATAGAAATTGAAATGCAATTTTAAAATAATGTGCCTAAGGTAACAATGATGCATTGTTTGTTTAAGATTTATCACTTGAAGATGATTAGTTTAATCAAACGCCTTGAAGATTGTGAGTGAAGATTGGACGAGCAGCACTTTTACAATGAACAAGAAATTTGACCGTGAAATTTTGGCTTCACATTATAGTCACTGTTTCTTAATTATTTTCCTTGTTGAATTATTCTTACCAATCAAATTGAATTCTTCCGACAGTTTTGTAAATCGTAAATCTCGCATTTAATAACCTATTGAATTGTTTTGAATTGTTAAAATGATTATTTTCATAACTTAATGGTTTTTTAATTAATAACAATTATTGGTGGCTGATTACAAAGGATTTTATTTACATAAATATTTAGTTTCATAATGATTCAAAATAGAGAATATGTGAAAGAGAAAAAATATGTAGAAAAAGGAAAAAAAGATTAGGAATTATTTTATAAAATATGACGAATATAATAAAAAAGTTGTAGAGTTGATGTTCAAGGACAATTGAAGTACATGGATTAAATCTAAATAATCTCTTAGGAAGTTAGGATCAGTGTGCACACTGGACACGAAGAACTTAAGAATTCGTGATTAATGCAAAAACCTCTTGTTTCCTAAGACTGTGCGTCAAAGTTTTCTAAAAATAAAAATAAAAATAAATCATGACTGTATAATGTGTCCTTAATAGTAAATGAGAACAATGCGAGAAATAATGTAAAATATCTGCATCGAGTGTTTTAATGACACTGCGCTTATTTAAGACACTGTTAATCACCTTTTACAGTTTATTTTCAGAGAGAAAAGTTAAGATGCTTTGACTGCATTTGAATATATTTAAAATGCAATATTCGATTAAATTAAATGTGTTTACTGGAAAATTCTGTAAATTTAAATAACTGTACTGTTTTAACAAAATTTAAACAAAATCTAAACTTTAACTTATTCAAAATTTTAATTAATTTGAAGTTCAGTTCATCCGTAACTTTTTATTTCTCTTAACTTTTGTATGTCAAAAAAAAAATTTTAATTACAATTTTATTCAATTCTAAATTTATGTCATCTGCATTTTAAATAATTTAAATTCCGATTCATTTAGAATTTTTATGAAACACAAATTCAATCAATCGAAACTGAAAATTATCTTAATTCGAAACTATAACTCAATAATAATGGACTGAAATTTAAAATAGAATTTCATTTATTTTCTCTAATTTTTAATAATTTTCTTCTTTTTTTTAATGAAATTCTAAGAGTTTTAAGTATTTTTTGAAATTTCTTTAATTTTCCTGTATTTAAAGTATATTCTGTAAATTTTTCAATTTTTTTTCTTAAATTTTAATTATTTTTTTAGAGTTTCAATCAATTTTACTATTATTGAATTAATTTACTATTTTTTTAATTATTTACCTCAATTAGCAATCACTTTTTTCAATTTTCAATTGGAACTTTTCCCTCAATTTTTATTTATTCTTTTTTTTAATTTTTAATTTTAAAAATTATTTTTAGTTCAATTATTATTTATCTCAAATTTGAACTCTTTCTTTTTATTTTGGTTAATTTTATAATCTTTTTTAATTGTTTTTTCCCCAATTTTCAATTATGTTCATTATTTTTTAATTAATTACTTAAATTTTTAAGTCTTTTTTAATTTACCATTATCTTTAGGAAAGGAAAAGGAAAAGACATTCAAATTTGAAAAAAAAAACAATTCGAAAATCCCAAAAATAATTGAAATATGTAGAAAATAATTAAATAATGACAAAAATAATTCAATTTGAAAAAAAAGTTTTAAATGACAAAACTAATTGAAAAATTTATTAAAAATCAAAAAACGATGCCAAAAATTGAAACGAAATAATTGGAATTTGAAGAAAATAATTGTAAAGTTTTAAAAATAATTGAAGTTACAAAAACATAATTAAAGAATGACAAAAATAATTAAAATTTTAAACAAAAGTTTGAGACTGGTGTAAAAAATTTAAATTTCCACACAATTATTGAGATATTAAAGAAATAAGTAAAATAAAAATAAACTAATTGAATAATGACATAAATAATTATAAAAGATGGTGTAAAAATTATACTTTTTAGACAATAGTTGAAAATTTGAAAAAAAAATTTAAAAAATATCTAAAAATGTATATGTGTAAAAAATGGTTGAATAATAACAAAAATAACTGAAATTTAGAAAAAAAATTAATGAAAAATGAGAAATATATTCAAAAATGAGGTTAAAAAAGAAAAAAATTTATTATAATAATTTAAAAATTTAAAAATTATATAATTGAAAAATTAACGATATAATTTGAATGTGAAGAAACTAATTAAATAATGACATAAATATTTGAAAACTGATCTTCAAAAGTTAATAAATTCATGACAATAATAAAAAGATTGAAGACAATGACATTTAAAGAAAATAATTCCAAAATGTCAAAAATATTTTAATATTGACAAAAATAGTTGGAACTTGAAAAAATAATTGATAATTTTAAAAAAATTAAAAATTTGAAGAAAGCACTTGAAAACTTGACAAAACAATTGAAATATTGAAATAAATAATTCAAAACTGGTGTAAAAATTAAAAAGTTATAGTGACAAATTCTAAAGTTAAAAAAAATATAAGTTTGAGAAAAATAATTGAAAGTTGAAGAAATTAACTGAAGTTTGAAGACAATAATTGCAATTTGAAGAAAATAATTCAAAAATTGCAAAAAAATTCAAATATGAAAAAAATAATTAAAGTTTGAAGAAAATAATTGAAGGAAGTGTAAAAAAATTAATAAATTCGTAACAATAATAAAAATAATTATGAAAATAATTGAAAACAGATGTAAGAAATTAAAATGTTCATTACAATAAAAAAAATTGAATAAAATAACTGCAACTTGTAAAAAATAATCCTAAAATGGCAAAAATAACAAAAATATGAGAAAAGTAATTGGAAAATAACAGAAATAATTGATTAATGACAAAAGGAATTAAAATTTGGGAAAAATAATTGAAAAATAACGAAAGTGAATTCAACTTGTGCAGAAAATTTTGATATCCCTGACAATAATAAATTTGAAGATTGAAGAACACAATTGAAATTTAAAAAAAATAATTGAAAAGTTTCAAAAATAATTGAAATTACAAGATGATAATTGAACAATAACAAAAATAATTGTAATTTGAAAATAAAATAATTGATAACTAGTGCATAAAATAAAAAATTTAAAGACAATACTTGAAAAATTGACCAAGCAATTGAAATTTTAAGAAACTGATTGAATAATGACATAAATAATTGAAGCTGGTGTATAAATAAAAAATGTATAGAGAATAATTGAAGTTTGAAGAAAATAATTGAAATTTGTTTAAATTAATTGAAAAACAATGTACAAATTTAATAAACTCATGACAATAATAAAAATAATAAAGAAAATAATTGAAATTTGTAGAAAATAATTGGAAACTAATATAATATATTTAGAAATCCATGGCAATAAAACTTTATTTGTTCATTTATTTACCGGCAAAAGCCCATTACAATATAAAATTATAAAATTTATTTCAAGTAACAATAAAATTAAAATTTGATATAACAATAATAATTACTATATTAAATATTAATAGGTTGCACTCAATAATTTGAATAAAATAATAATTGAAATTTGTAGAAAATAATTCTAAAATTGCAAAATTAATAGAAATATGTAGAAAATAATCGTAAAATGCCAAAAATACTTGAATAATGACAAAAGTAATCATCCCTCATTTCCGTCATTAAAAGTTTAATCTCAAGAGCCTTTAAAATTTTAAATAACTGTGAGTCCCTATTTATATTTTAGAAAAAGTTGAAAAATAAGAAGAGTAATTTATTTAAACAGTTAAAAAAATTAAAATTTTATAATCTGTAATTTTCACGAAAGAATTACACATTCTCCTGAATATATGGATGAATTCCAGTGAAAGCTTTTGTTTGAAATTTTATGGGAGCTTTTCTCGAAATTGCAGCAGAAGCTTTTCTCAGAATCCGGATAAAAATTTTTTAAATTTTCGGTAAAAGTTTTCTTAGAAATTTCGGTATTAGAAGGTTTCCTTGAAATTCCGAAATAAAATTCCCTGAAGCTTTTGATTAATGCTGTCCTCGAAATTTCCATAGAAGATTTAAAAAAAGAAAATGAATTTTTTTTCTTCAGAGGTCAAAATGCGTCAAGAAAATTTTTAACTAAACAATTATGGCATATTGGTAAATGTTACTAAAATTCGATATTGTTTCATAGATTAAAATTCACCTTACAAAAACTATATAAAAAAATTAATTTTTATACTTTATATCGGGATAAATTTTTACATGTTAAAGACGCAATCAAACCTATAGTCTTGTTTTTCGAGTTTTAGATCTTTTTGCCTACCAATCTGTAATTGAACAATTTATTTTAAAAAGTATACATTTTATCTCTCACATTTAATTTTGTGGATACTTTTAAAAAAATGAATAAAAAATTAGACGCATGTAACATTAAGAAATACAGATAGTGACATTGAGAAAGATGACGAATAATAAAGCAAAATAAACGCGACTTAATCTTTTCACTGGAACTTGACGATTTTAATTATCTAGCTAGAAATAACGTTTCACGAATCGGTGTCAATGCGCTAAATTAAGCACGAAAAATAAATGTTCACGCGTCATGCGTAAAGCAAAATATGATACGAGAGTCAAACTCACTTGTTGTTACAACAATCAAGTGAAAAATGTTCAAGGGTCGTCAATCAACTTACAGGATGTGTCATTATAATGCTAAATTGAAAACTTTGTTTATAATTAAACTACATCCGATTGACAATTTCAGCAGAAAAACAATGAATTTTTCTACATTTATATTTCAATATTGTTTTCAACAAAAGAGACACTTGCAAATTGTGATAATTACAGTTGATTTGCAATTAGCGGTTTGTCCAAGTTTCTGACACCTGTAGAATAACCTTGAAAGCATTTAAGACACTTTAATTAAAAGCTCCAATCAAGCAAAAAGAAACAAGGATTTTACTAACTTTTATTATTGTTGATAATTTTTCATTAAAACGAAAGTTTATTTACATTTCAACGTATTTTCTCATTTTGAAAATGAAATTAAGTCGCATCATAAAGTTCCTGTAAATTAGTCTGTATACCACGAAAAGCTTTTGATGTTATCTTATGAATTCTATTTTTAAGTCACTATTCATTAAAAACAGAGTACTTGCTCTTTGAAATAATTTACGATATATAGTTAAACGTTTTAAACGATCACTAACTTTTCTTTAATGTTACTGGTAACTCCTCAAAACGATTAATTTTTTAAGATTCATCCTTTATTCATTATCTTCTGAACAAAACAAAACTGACAAACAAATTTAGTGGAGAATAAATTTTAAGGTAACAGTCTTTTTCGTGAAGATAATAAATCTTTACGCAGGGATTGGAGAGAATAATTTTTTTTATAATGAATATAATTAGTTTTTTTTGTCAATTTTATGCATTTTTCGATAAATCCAATACTTAATAATCAGTCAAATTTTGTTCTCATTAAAACGCGATTAATGATGGATGAGGATTTCATGCAAATTATAGTTGAAAAATGAGTAGATTTTTTTTTCAATAATTAATTTTGTTTATCGTTACTTATCGTTTGAACTTTTAATTAAGCATTTGTTCAAACATAGTCGAATATTATTAAATTTTATTATTATTGAATTTATAGGTTACAATATTTTTTTTTTTTTTTTGAAAGAAAACATTTTTCAAAAAATCAAAAAGGAAAAATTTTTGTAATGTTTTTTTTTTAAAACCCTTGTGTCCGATTTTAGATTTTATCAGTTAAAGAAGCAAAATACATTAATATTTCTCTATTTACAAACTTTTGAAAAAAATTGCAAATTGAAATATCTTATGTAATTTATTACATAAATTTTTTTCTGTCTTATTACAATTGTAATGAGAATTTTTAATCAAAGAATTTTAATAATTGGAGGTATCTTCCACTGCACAGTCAGTAATCATCTGACAATAAAATTGAATTTTTCCATTCTTGGAAAAACACATACTTAATCATACACATGTCACTTTTTCTTGTTTGAGCTATCTTTCATTTAACTTGTCTATCAATCCTTTTTTATTATCTTTAAAAAAATCTTAGTCTTTTCAAAAAAAAACAAAAAAAACAAAAAAAAATAGCAATCCTTGAATTGAATTTTTTTTTTAAATACTTTTCACTTCAGTAGAGAAATTCAGTCATTTTTCAACATTCTATTAGTTAAAACCTCAAATTTTCATTTTGAATAATAATATCATTTGGAAAATTGAAAATATCTTGAAAAAGTTTTATGTAATAATTTTTTGTCCTTTTCAATGTGAGTTAAAGTATTTTTGGCAATTTTCGGGTGTACATCCGAATGGAACCTACAACCAATATTATACTAACGTATTTTAAAGAGCTGATTACGAATATAATAGTGAAATTTGGCGACAAGGTCATGTTCAAGGTCAGAACGATAAAATAAATTTAACATCAAAAATATAAATAATTTTGAGAAATGTTCCCAATGAACGTTATAGACCTTATTAAAATACACATTTTATGTTCTTTTAGGTTTTACGATATCTTTATTAGTTTTCGAGAAAATTGAGATTGTGAAATTGATTAAGTCACTTTAGCCTCATTTCACTTTCGCATCATTTCAATAATTTTTTTTCTTCTAAAACTAGTTATACTCACGTTGTTTTATGCGTTATTTACGAATATGATATTTAAAATTGTCGACAAGGTCAACTTCAAGGTCAAAGCCATAAAAAACATAAAAATTATAGAATTCGGTTGTCTCCATGGTAATTTGAAGTTTTTTTTGCACTTTTCTCGAGAAATAATTATTTTTATGAAAAAATGAATAATACATAAAATATATATTCAACTGAGATCTACAACTTTTATTCACAACATTTTTTAAAATTATTTATATTTTTGCATATAAATGCAAAAACCTTAATTTTTATGAGTTTTTTATGGTTTTGACCTTAAATATGACCTTGTCGACAATTTTCACTATTATATTCCTAATCAGCGCATCAAAATACACAAGTAAACCAAGTTTCAGAAAAATCGGTTAGAGGTCCAATTCGTGAGTTTATCCCTGATTTCTTTTAATAAACGCGATCGCTTATGATAAATTTGCGAAGTATTTTAAAACGTACCATTTTGGTTGAGAATGAGGTTAAATTTGAGAGGCAGAATGTTTTACGCGAGTTTAGGATTTCTGTACAATGTATATCTACGTCAGAAATGAGACTTTGGCGACGCCTGTATCTATTACACGAATGAAACCTTTCACGACAAAAGAATTGTGTCATTCGCTCGTACAGTTACAATGACGTAGAAATTTCTCGAAAAAAAAAAGTCAAAAAGGAAATAAAGCACCGATCTTTTCAGCAACTGAAAAAAAATTTTTAAATCACAAAACAGAAATACTCGTTTTTTTTTACGTGAATCATTCGTTAAAAGTCAAATGATTTCTAATTTCATTCGTGAATCAGTATCAATTCCACAGAGAACAAAAGTAGTTATTTTTAAGAAATTGTATAATGCATTTATACAATTTATTATACCTATGGATTTTATTTGAAAAAAATACATTTTGTAAATACAATACAGAAATAGTTCTATAGTGAAATTTTTTTTTACCTTTGTTAGGCATTCCTCTGTCAAAGGTGTAAAAATAATATAAGATATATATTTCGTGCATTACAAAGTGTATTAATGCTATTCGAGAAACGTGTGCAGGTTCCAAAGCTTAAAATTATCACGACATGAAAATCACCAGTGTCGATTTTCGGATCTAGATATTTGACCTTGAATGGTACACCTATATCTTTGCAAGTTTGAAACATAAGGTAGTCGACCTCCCAGCACGTGAAAGAAAACAATAACAAATTGTTCTTCCTCATTGACATTTTTCATCTGAATCGCGGCAAATCATTGGAAAAACGGAACAAATGGGAGGCCGATTTTCGTTCAAGAACCGCAAAATATTTTTAATAATTTAAAAAATGTTTCTGGAAGCAAAAAACACGTATTTTTAGGGTTTCGTGGTTCGGGATCGAAACCCTTATAGAGATACTTTGTCGTCCATCCGTCCGTCGGTCCGTCCGTCGGTCACAGACAAAAACGACAAAAACCGAGCCACGACAGTTTATTTTTTGTTTCTTCCTTTTTTGTAAAACATATAATAAAATTCTTGATATAGTTTGAGGTTATATCAAGTGTCAAATTATAAACAGTACAAAACCAAAGAAAATAACATTTTTTGTTAATTACATACAAGTCGTGGAAATTTCGAATTTTGAATTGATTAAATTTGTATGAAAAATTTACCAAAAAAAAAACAAACAAAATTTTAGGTAAATTTACTTGTTCATAATAATTGCAAACACTTAAAATTTACCTGAATTTTTCAATTAAAAAAAAACACTTTCACACTTAAGCAATCACTTAAATAAAAACAAGGCTGGAATTTCAATCGTTTTCTTCCAAAACATCAATAAACATTCATAATAACTGGAAACCACGCACACATCTTCTACGGAAAAAGGGAAACAGTTGACGTTAGAAGAGTGACGCTACTGAATGCGCATAGATATGTTTAAAATAAACATACAATATTTTTCTTTCAAATATAAACGCAACTTTCAACTTTAAACGCAAGTTTTGTTTAATATTAAAATTATTTATACGTTTCGATTAAACAAATACGAAAATTTCTTTAAGTATTTAATGTATGAGCAATACAACATGAGATATTTCTCAGAAAATATTAAACTTGAAGACATTCTGTATTTAATCAAAATCATTCAATCAAATAATTACATTTACCTAAATCAAATACGTTTTTTCTCAGTCTTTCTTCTTCTAAATTGTTAAACATATAAAACAATACTTTTAGGTACGTAAACCAGAAGTTGCGTATATGTGACCTGAACAGTTAAAAAGGACCTAAAGTTTGAAACCCTATTGAAGAAAATGGTTGCAAATGTGACTTCAAAATTGAGAACAAATGAGGCCTCAAATGTGACCCTTCAATTGCATTGTAAGAAATTTTTTGGGAAAAATTCCGAAAAAGTGTGGGAAGAAAAGTTCCCAAAACATTTGGAAAAATTTCCAAACATTCAAAAACAATGTTTACCTACAAAAGAGTCGACTTATGACTACCCCTCATAAATTTGAAGGATTAGTACCTGCTGTTTTGAAATGTTTAAAATAAAAACTAAATGTTTAGTTTAACATTTTACTTATTTTTTATGAACTTATATTACTTTTATGTATTATGTATATAACATGTCTTTTCGCATCTAAATTCAAAAATGCTATCTATTTTTTTTAACATTAAGGGTTTGCGAGATAATTTATAACTTTTGCAGATATAATTATTTTATAATAAATTTTAGATAATTGTAATCGTTAAAAATCACAGATTATAAATATACTTTTTAAAAACTTAAATTATTGAAATTGCAAATTTTTTAAGTCAAAAAATTTTAATCCATTGTAACAATAGACCAAAGGATCCATTATTCGAGTAGAGTGAGCAAGGTAATAATTGAAACTTTTCAAGAAATGCATTTACTATAGTTATGGCTTATTTCAAAATTACGTAATCTATACATCTGTAGCGAGGGACAAATTTTTTAATATTTTGGGAATTTCTTTGTAGTTTAGAACAGAATTATTCTTTTCCTCATCTTTTTACGAACTTTTGGCAAAAAGTTTAGATGACTCTGTAAAGAAAAAGAGTGCTAATAGCAAAACGCTTTTTGTGAGCAGACCTTCGAAAAACCGTCTATAACACATCAAGTTTTAGTGATTTTTCAATCAAAGTTCCATATAATGATAATGAAAATGTGTCTAATGGAATGCAAAAACATTTATAAAGAAACGAATTGGTTTGAATGAAAAAAATTTAAAATGATTGATTTTTTTCGCTCTGTGACTGCGATTAACCCCTTAAATGAAAAGTTCATAGAGATTTAGAAAATTAAAAATTACTGCGCAGCCGTACCCAGGCCATAGAAACCAAGTTTGGTCAGTGCGAATCATGCGCAGTAAATAAATGAATTATATAAATATTGAAGGAATATTAGACGCGGAAATTTCCTGAAAATTATGAATTCATTTTCAGGAAATTTTTGTATATAATATTTTTTATAGATAGACATTTTCATGCTTCTGTTAAAGTTCTCTGAATTTTCTGTAAGAATATTCCCGAAATGTCGGCAAAAATTCAGGGAATATTCAGCGAATTTCTGGTGCTTTGTGAGGTTCTTGTACCTTAAAAAAAACATATTTTTTTCAAAGTCAGTTAAAAGGGTTGTTAAAAGATTAATTGTAAGGTTGCTGATGGGTTGTAGTAGTATTATATGTGAGTTGTAGTAAAGTATCCGGATTGTTGTTGGGGGTATTGAACAAGACATCTTCTATTATATTCAGGGCCGGATTTATATGTAGGCAAACTAGGCAACTGCCTAGGGGCCCCCACCAAAAAGGGCCCCCACCAGCTATAAGATTTTCCACAAAAATAACTTCGAAAAATATTTTTAGGCATTTAAAAATCTGAAAAAACCCAGTAAGAAAAAGAGAAAATTAAAAAATATTGAAATTTTATGATTTTCGAAGAAAAAGAAAAACTGTTCAATCTTTTTTAATACCTTTTTTGTTCAATCTATTCGAATCCGGTGATATCACCAACTTTTATCGAAAAGTCAATCTTTACTAATACGTTTCTTAATATTTTACAATCCAAATGAATCCCTTTATAACGAAAAAAATAAAATGTATATATTTTAATACCCACAGTTCAGATTATTGAATCCAAATGAATCTTTTTATAATGAAAATAAAATTCAAATAAAGTGAATATTTTCGAATACCCACTTTGTATAGTACATACAGTTCTTTAAATTTGTATAACATTATTTCTTCATGTTTGATTTTAATAAAATTAATCTAAAAAAATTGAGAAAGCTTAGTTACATACTTCAGAAATTGTTTTTTACCTTATATTTGATTTAGAGAAAACAAATATTTGAATATTGTTTAGTATAACATTTACTATTCTGATTATTTATATAGGTTACATGAATCTGAACTGTAGGTATTCCAGAATATACCTTTTTTCATTATAAAGGGATTTATTTGGATTAAGTAAATCTGAATTATGTGTATTAAAAAACACTCATTTTATTATTTTACTTATAGGAGAAATCATTTCGAATAAATAAATCTGAACTGTGGGTATTAGAAAACATACACTTTTTTTCATTATAAAAGGGTTCATTTGGATTAAATAAATTTTAACTGCCGGTATTAAAAAATATTAATTTTTTTTTTAATTATAAAGGGATTCATTTGGATTTAATAAATCTGTATTGCGGGTATTCTAAAATATTCGTTTTACTTTTTTCTATTTTTATTAGAAAGGGATTTACTTGGATTCAATTAATCTTAACTGTGGATATTACAAAATAATAATTTTTTTTTTAATTATAAAGGGATCCATTTGGATTTAATAAATCTGTACTGCGGGTATTCTAAAATATTCGTTTTACTTTTCTTTTATTTTCATTATAAAGGGATTTACTTGGATTCAATTAATCTTAACTGTGGATTTTACAAAATAATAACTTTATTTTTCTTATTATAAACGCATTCATTTTGATTGAAAAATATTTAGAAACGTGTATTAATAAGGATTGATTTTCGAGTAAAAGTAGATGCTATCGCCGGATACACGTGTATTGGACAAAAAAGGTATTCAAAAGTATTAACAAATTTTAATACTTTTCAATTCCTCTCTTATTACTAAGACTTTTATAAAATAATTGTAAGTTTTTAGAAATTCAAAAAGCTCGCTCATTAAAAAAGTGTCAAGTTTTGAAACTGCTTTTTCGACTTGAGTAAATTTCGGAAAAATCCATTCCTTGCATAGGCCCCCACCAGCGTCTGCCTATGGCCCCATGTTTGGTAAATCCGGGCCTGATTATATTAATGCGATACCGAGAAAACTTCGTTCATCGTCGTACACACTTCAAAGTTCACCTACTTTTTCCAATAGGCAACTTACAATAATGTTCATTTTACCGTGTTATTATAGTTTGTAACAATGC
Organism: Ganaspis brasiliensis; assembly: GCA_037103525.1. NCBI lineage: Eukaryota > Metazoa > Arthropoda > Insecta > Hymenoptera > Figitidae > Ganaspis > Ganaspis brasiliensis. The sequence continues at coordinate 662,258 of JAZKLR010000045.1, read as the reverse complement.
GCATTGGCACTATTCGTGTCAAGCATGTTAATCTGAACATTTTTTCATGCACAACATATTGTTGCACATGCGCAGTAGTGCACCACAGCTGTGTAAACGTGCGCACTACAAAACAAACATTTTAAATGCGCAGTTGTTTTGTATTGCTGTTACACATGCGCAATGATGCACAGTGATAGTCACACATGTGACTCTAATTAAATTCAAAAATTACGTATGCGCAGTGTTTTTTTTTTTTTTTTTAAGTCCAACGAAAATTAAAATTTCGTTTTTTTCTATGTGCTAAATGCTTTTTGTGCAATTTACTCTTTTAAATTATATGTTTTACGCAATATATTGAACTTTTTTGATTACACGTTTTTCTATATTTTTTTATTTTAGAATAGTTAAAATGTCATTTATACTCCATATTTTTACAACTGCGCATGTCTTTTGTTCATAGAAAACTACTGCGCATGCGTAACTGCCATAGGAACCTATTGCGCATTAGTATATGACCGAATTCATTTCAAATCAGGCAGGCTAGAGCTGTTCGGGACTAAAAGTAATTTTTGCCTTCAAAATGTCGTTTTATAAAGAATTTTAGACGTCACGTATTTTTTTATTTTGCTGAAAAATTTTTTTTTTTTGAAAGTTATGAGGATTTTAAGCTTAAAAGTGGGAAACTTCTTTTCTACAAAATTTAGGGGAAAAAATCTTTAAAGTGTTGGAACTTTATAAGTAATTAAGATAATTTATTTTTTCTTCTTGCATCTGAAAGGGCTTTTGTTCGTCTTTCCAAATCCATTGGAAAAATTAAAAAATATAAAAAAATAACAAAATGGCGGTCATTTTACTAAAAAACTTAAAATTGAATTTACTCAAAAACCCCACCTTTTTTTTGCTCAAAATTTTTTTGGGAATTGTGGTCATAGGGAGAAATATTTTCCATAAGAATTTAACTTGTGCCCGATTATGGTACAAGAGAAAAATTTTTTTTTTTATTTTTTTAAAGAAAAACATCATTTTTTTCAAGAAATACATTGGATATGAAAAAATTTCTCAAATAAAAGTTGTTTGTCTTTAAAAAATCTAAAATAATGTCTTATGTCATTTTTCTCTATTTTGCGTTTTTTCAGTCAATTATGAAAAAAATTGATTAAGCGCTCACATTTGTTGCGTTTTTAATGTCGGTATCAATATTTTTTTGATTTAAAAATGTTTTCTTCCACATTGACATACAAATAGTTAATTATCTTTGCTGTCATTAAAGTTACAATTGTTGACAATTTTTGTGTTCAATAAAGTAATAGCCAGTATAAATATTGAGACGTTAATGAGTTATATAATATTTATGAAAAAACCAAAGGTAATAGTTACATGATTTTGCATTAAAATGTCATCATTATTTTTGTTTAAAGTTCAAAAGAGTTTAACAACAGAGAGTTTTATCGATTTTTTTCAAAATTCACTAAAAAAACGCAAAATAGAGAAAAATGACACAAGACATTATTTTAGATTTTTTAAAGACAAACAACTTTTATTTTAAAAATTTTTTCATATTCAGTGTATTTCTTGAAAAAAATGATGTTTTTCATTAAAAAAATAAAAAAAAAAATTTTCTCTTGTACCATAATCGGGCACAAGTTAAATTCTTATGGAAAATATTTCTCCCTATGACCACAATTCCCAAAAAAATTTGGAGCAAAAAAAAGGTGGGGTTTTTGAGTAAATTCAATTTTAAGTTTTTTAGTAAAATGACCGCCATTTTGTTATTTTTTTATATTTTTTAATTTTTTCAATGGATTTGGAAAGACGAACAAAAGCCCTTTCAGATGCAAGAAGAAAAAATAAATTATCTTAATTACTTATAAAGTTCCAACACTTTAAAGATTTTCCCCCCTAAATTTTGTAGAAACGAAGTTTCCCACTTTTAAGCTTAAAATCCTCATAACTTTCAACAAAAAAAATTTTCAGCAAAATAAAAAAATACGTGTCATCTAAAATTCTTTATAAAACGACATTTTGAAGGCAAAAATTACTTTCAGTCCCGAACAGGTCTAGCCTGCCTGATTTGAAATGAATTCGGTCATATACTTTACGCAATGTATATAACTTTTTTGTTAACTTGTTTCTCCATTTGCTTTACCAATTAAATTTTTTTACAGTTATTTTTCTTTGTTATTGTAACAACTGCTTATGTGTATTGTTTATAGGAAAGTACTGCGCATGCGTAACTGCCTTTTGGAGCTTTTGCGCATGTATAGGTGATCAACGATGTGTCTATTAAAGTAAAAAGTTTTTCTAATAATTTCTATTGCAATAATAAATATTTTTACATACAAGATTATGAAATTAGTTAAAATATTTTTAAGTATTCCTGTCTGTGAGAAACTTGATTAAATTTGTTTAATTTAGTTTAAAATATTTAACATTATTTTAAATAATTCTATAAAATTCAAAATAAAAATTTATAACTATAATATTAATTACAAAAACAAATCAATAATTTCAAAAAATAACATAATAGATTAATTATAAATATATTAATTAATTATTTTTATAATTTATTATTAATTATTATTTAGTATTATTATCATTATTACTGGCAATTTTTTTTAAAACAATATCTTTGAGAATACTAGATGTTACTTTTAAAATAAAAAAAATAAAATTTTAAAAATTAATTTTATATTTCTAATAAAAATTTATTATTAATTATAAAAAATTTTAAAAATATATATTATTATTACATAATATATATTATAATTTACTACATTTTAAATTATTCAATTATTATATTCTTCTAAAAATAAGCCGCAACGACTTAAGGTGAAATAGAATGTATTGACCTAAAAAACAATTATACAACATTGCAGGCTTCTGTTACAAGGTTTCCTTAGAAATTTTGTGGGGTTGTTGAGGAATTGTGATCAAGTATATGGATTGTTGTTGGGGGTATTGAACAAGACCTTTTAGTTGAGTTGCAGTGGGTTTGTTTTGTGGTTGTTTTTCAAGATATTGTAGGGTTCCGTTTTAAGATTCTCGCAGGATTTTTGTGGGGTTGTAGAATTGCGATGAAGTATAAGGATTGTTGTTGGGGGTTTTGAACAAGACCTTTTAAATTAGTTGCAGTGGGTTTGCTTTGGGGTTGTTTTTATTCTTATTGTCGGATTTTGTTACAAGGTTTTCACATAACTTTTGTACAGTTGTTGTAGAATTGTGATGAAGTATATGGATTGTTGTTGTGGGTATTGAAAAAGACCTTTTAGATGAATTGCAGTGGGTCTGTTTTGTGGTTGCTTTAAAGATATTGTAGGCTTCTGTTACAAGGTTTTCGTAGGAGTTTTGTGGGGTTGTTGCATAGAATTGTGATGAAGTATATGAATTGTTGTTGGGGGGTATTAGACAAGACCTTTTCGACGAGTTGCAATGGGTTTGTTTGGTGGTGGGTTTTGAAGATATTCTAGAGTTCCGTTTGAAGGTTATCGTAGGATTTTTGTGAGGTTGTTGTAGCATTGTGATGAAGTATATCTGGAATGTTGTTGTGAACAAGACCTTTTAGATTAATAGCAGTTGGTTAGTTTTGGGGTTGTTTTTAATGTTACTGTCGGGTTCTGTTACAAGGTTTTTGATAGGATTTTTGTGGGGTTGTTGTAGATTTGTGATGAAGTATATGGATTGTTGTTAGGGGTATTGCCCAAGGCTTTTTAGATAAGTTGCAATGGTTTTTTGTTTTGTGGTTGTTTCTCAAGATATTGTGGCGTTCCGTTTTAAGCTTATAGTAGGATTTTTGTAAGGTTGCTGTATTATTGTGATAAAGTATATGGATTGTTGTTGGGGGTATTAAACAAGACCTTTAAGATTATTTGCAGTGGGTTTCCTTTGGGGTTGTTTTTAATGTTATTGCCGGATTCTGTTACAAGGTTTTCATAGAATTTTTGTGCAGTTGTTGTAGAATTGTGATGACGTATATGGATTGTTGTTAAGGGTATTTAACAAGACCTTTTAAATTAGTTGCAGTGGGTTTGCTTTGGGGTTGTTTTTATTCTTATTGTCGGATTTTGTTACAAGTACTTCTTAAGATTTTTGTGTTGTGGTTGTGGAATTGTACTTAACTTTAGTTTTTGAGGTTAGTTTTGAGGGGAATTGTGCAAGACCTTTTGAATGAGTTGCACTGGGTTTGTTTTGTGGTTGTCTTTTAAGATATTGTAGGCTTCTGTTACAAGGTTTTCACATAATTTTTGTACAGTTGTTGTAGAATTGTGATGAAGTATATGGATTGTTGTTGTGGGTATTCAACAAATCCTTTTAGATTAATTGCAGTTGGTTTGTTTTAGGGTTGTTTTTAATGTAATTGTCGGATTTTGTTATATAAGTTATTTGTAGGATTTTTGTGTGGTGGTTGTGGAATTGTAGTAAATTATTCGGTTAGTTTTTTTGGGAATTGAACAAAACCTTTTTAATGAGTTGCAGTGATTTTGTTTTGTGGTTGTTTTTAAGATATTGTAGGGATTCGTGTCAAGGTTCCCGTATGATTTTTGTGGGAATGTTATAATATTGTGATAAAATATATGGACAGTTTTTGATGGTATATTTTAAATTAGTTGCAGTGAGCTTGTTTTGGGTTTGTTTTTAAAATTATTGTAGGATTCTCTTACACGGTTTTCGTACGATTTTTGTGCGGGGTTGTTATGAAATTTTGGTGAAGTATTCGGACTGTTGTTTGGGATATTAAGCAACAGGTAATTATTAGTATAAATTCACTTGTAACAATAAACAGCATCCAAATCATAAAAATTATTTGTTAATCATATAATTAATATAATCACTTAGAACAATTGATTTTATTGAAACTTTTTTTAATCTAAAAATTACGCCTCGATTAATATAATTTTTAGAAAACACTCACCTTAGGATATCGCTCCATCTAATTTCTAACTACAAAACCGTACAGACAGAGTGTCGTCAAGTAAATAAATATCTAACTTTTGATTACTATTCAAACAGACATAGAAACTCTTTCACAACTGATTTTACATATAACAATGTGAAAATTCACCTTATAATTTCTATGATAGTCAAAATTGAGATCAATTAACACATAACATTTATATAAAATAAATAAAAAAAATATATATTTTTTTAAGTTTACCCTCATTTTTCAGCCGAAAATATATTAAAATACCGACAATAAATCATGTCTTGGCTAGCTCAGTAGAAATTAATCGCCTCCTTGTGTAAATACGCATTTGTTACAAATGATAGGTAAATATTTATGTGGGAACTTCAAAGTCTGATTTCTTATATTCACTTGTGAATTTCGCTTTTACCAAGTTATGACTAACGAGGTGCGTTTAAAAATATTCCGAATCTTAACAACATCGGGTGTACTTGAAAGCCGTCGTTTACAAATCAGTGGGATGGTCTCGAAAGTGTCGTGAAAGCGAACAAGGACTGATTATACATTTGCGTGTTTTCATTGCAAATCACAAAATTGGTTTCATTCTCAAATAATTAATCTCCGCGCAATTAATCACCAATTAAAATAACCGGTGGCAATTTAGTTTGAAGATAATAAATAAAACAAGGTCAATTGCAAATAAATATAAATTCATTAATTTACTGTAATTAAACTGAATTAAAAATCACTGTAGGCCCAGTGAGTGTATAATTTACAAGAAATTAAATAAAGATTCAATAGAGGCGAATAGGAAGCAGTGGATAATTACATTTTTCGAAAAAGTGTTTTTTTGAAAATTCTCAAAATATTAAAATAGAAACTGAGGCTTTTATATTAGATAATTAATAAACTACTGGTTTTCATTGAGAGTTTCGGGTATTATTTTCTAATCATTTATTTTGAAAAAATGGAGTGGTCCACTGTCTCCTCTTCTACCTTAATTTGAGTACCAGAAAAGTTTCTGAAAGTTTGAAACAAAATTTATATCTACATTTATAATAAAGTTTTAATTAATTTAAATTTATTGACAATATTTTATTATATTTATTTTGAATGTGTACCATTCAATACTTTTAAAAGATTATTATTGAACATTACAGTATTTCTAAATAATTGAAAATGAGAAATTTAATACGCATGCATGGTAATTTATAATTCAAGATACATTAAATTACGATATTAAATTGCATCTTGGATAAGACTTGTTTATATCATATGATATCAAACAGATAATGTATCATGATGATATGCAACAAAGAATTGTCATCTGTGATTGATTCAAACAATAATTCTTCTTTCAGTTAACGTTTTTTATCCTAAAGAGATTTATATCTTGAACGCTTACAAAAAGAGACCAAGGATTAGAATTTGTTAATAAAATAACTTATTTTCTGATAAAATGAATTGTTTACAGTTCTGGGGGAAAAAGTTTAGTTGAAAATTTTATGAGTGAAAGATACTAAAATTTAGAAAAAAAGCAGAAAATTTGACAAATTTGCATTTTTCGATTAAATTTAAATGCACAAGTTGATTAGTTAAAATAAATTATACAAAGAATGATAACTTGTGACTCAACATGTGAAATTAAGAATTGACGTCATTTTTTTCCATTACGATTATTTTATATACTCGGAAAAATTGTATTCATAAAACAACATTGCATTATTGTGAAATGTTTTATTTAGCTCGAACAATGTTGTTTGTAAAATTTATAACAAACTTTATTTTTAGAGAGTTATACAATTTGTTATTCTTTCAATAATTTTAAAAATAATATTAGATTTCAATTTATTAAACGTTTTATTAAAAATAAAGCTGCTTAAACGTAATGTTTTTTAATACTTAAAAGATACAAATTAATATTGAATAAAATAAAATTGTTAAACACATATTTACTACATTTTAAAGTTAGAACATGGATAAAAGAAAAGTTTTTCTTTAGAAGAAAAATTAAACGAATGATTCAATTCAGTTGAATGTTAGCTAAGAGCGGTTAATGTACTATTAATTAATTATTGATGATTATTAATTACTGATAATAATTTAAATTCTTCATTCATTATATACAATAATTTTTAAATTTCTTAATGTCTGACATGTAGCATTAGCTTTTACCTACAATTAATTTTATTAAGAAAATTAACCTTCTCAAATTTAGAAAACCGATCCTTAAGAAGCTGTTAATGTTATTGTAATACTTTCAATTCTATTATTATTACTATTATTATTATTATATTTATTTAAAAATCCATTAGGATGTTTCTTTTCCAATAAAATATTGAGTAATGAATATTTCATAATAATTTATGTTCTTACACTTATAATTTAATAAGCAGTTTTAGCCAGATTGGTCAAATAAAAAATTTTTTGTTCGACATTTTAAAAAAAAATTATTTATATTTTATTAATCCTTACAATTAATGTACAAATCTGTCATAGTAATCTTATATATATTCTCTAAATCTGAATTAGTGTTTTTCTACTAATGAATTAGCGAGAAATCGGTTACTATTGAATGGTGAAACATTTTATTATTTTTTATTAGAAAACTACTAATTTTAAAGTGAGATATCTATTAATTGTAATAGTGAAAGTTTACTTTTTCAATTAGTATAGATATTTTACATTCAAATTAGTAGTTTTATACTAATAATTAGTTGTTTTCTATTGAAAGATAATGAAATTTTTCACTATTTAATAGTAACCGATTTATCGCTAATTCATTAGTAGAAAATCACTAATTCAGATTTACAGAGTATGTATAATTGTATAGGTATGTATTTGTTTCTAAAAGTCATATAATTATATACATTAATTTTAATGAAAGTAATTTAATAATAATCATTTTCAATATTAAATACAGCCGAGTGATAAATTCAAATTAAATTAATAATAATAATAATAATAATAAATACAAAATTTATTACATAAATAATCATCTTTTTTTATCGCAGAGATATATCACTTACATATAATATGTAATCAATTTAATCTGATTTTTAAAAATTCAAATTTTTCTTGTGCAAACGCAGCTACAGAATGTAGAGAATTTTTTTTAAAGAGATTTAACTTTTTGAAAAAATAAATTTAAATGTAATAGACGAATGTAAAAGAGAATTGTTTGAGCTTTAAAATGTTACAAGGATTTTTGTAAACAAATTTCAATTATATGTAGCAAACAATTCGTTGATGATTGCACTGAAATAAAATTTAGATTCTTGTCCACTACCTAAAAATCATAATGGACTTTTCATGTCATTTGGAGATAGAATAAAAATAAAAAAATCATTTTATTACCTCTGCCATGTAAACATTAAAAAAGAAACAAAAACGAATTCTATCATGAGGTTTTTTAATTCTTTTACTTTACGACTTCACATTAATGTCAAATTCAATAAAACGATTTTGTATTTTAATTTTTTTCTTGAAAAACTAAATTAAATTATTAAAGTAATGCAAATTTTTACATAATAATACAAGTCTTTCTAAACAAAAAAATCTAATCGTAGCTTTTTATTTTCAAGTTAGTTACTTTATAGATTTTAGCTAAAGACCACTTATGTCATGACATTGAAGTTCTCAAACAAGTAAGATATTTTGAGAATATTAATTATTGTTTGAATGAGACGATATTTAAGACCAAAGAACTGAAAATGCAATTGGCACTAAAGGTCTTATTCAATAGGTCTCTCTTTGTACGTTTTTTCAAAATAAGACGAATTAAGTAAAATTAAAAATCCACGTCAAGACGAGAAATTCTTTTGTCTTTCTCGATGTCGCTTGATATAGAGAAATATTTAAAACTATCTATAATTTTATTAAGCACTTTTGTGATTAATATTAGTTCAATCTTATATTATCTTTCAAGCGAAATAAAGCAAATATATATTTTTATAAACTAAAGTTTTTGATTTTGAGCAATAGTCCTTTATCTTTTTTCGAAGTTATTGATTCTGGTTGTTTAACATTGTTAATGTTAGTAATGATGATGATGATATTATAATAAATAATGAAAGATCCAGCTGCATCTTTTCTCAATATCCCACAAAAAGTGCAGGTATTTTGTTATCCTTATCGATAATTTTGATATAACTTTGATTTTACCCTGAATAACCTTCAATTTGTTTTTTATCTAATTCTTTTATTTTATGTATTTATTAACAAATTTTTTGAATTTTTATAAAATCAAAATTATAAAACCAGATTATTGTTTTTAAAATTAAAAATTTAGTTTTATTTTGGAATTTTATATATCCAGCTATAATCAAATTTAGAGAAACACAATACAGATAAACTAATAATCTTGAATTGCATAAAAAACTAATTTTTTAGAAACAAATTCATTTTTTTTAAATTTGGACCCAACTAAAAAATATATTTTTTTATTTATACATGCCTCAAAATGTCAATATCATTTTACAAAAAGATTCGTAATGGCATGGTTAGTATTATGAGCTTAAGTTCAAAATCTGCTTGTTATCGCCACGTGTTGTACTGTGCCCGTTTAAACTACAAACATTTGTTTTGATTTGAATATAGTTGCATTGCTTCTTTTTTTAGAACCAAATAGGATTCAAATAACCTAAAATTTAATGGAATTATTTAATTTAACATAATTTTTAGTGACATGACTCTAAATCGCTTGATTGATGCACTTATGTCATCGAAAATAAATGAAATTTTAAGACAGTATGGTTATTTGAATTCGATTTGGTAGAAAAAAAAGCGATGCATCAATATTCAAGTCAAAACAATTTTTCGTAATTTAAACAGACACAGTACAGCACGTGGAGATAACAGGTAGAGTTTGAAAAAATAACCTAACTTTTTAGGTCACTGGTATTGACAAAATTTGTCTGTAAATTTTCTCCAAAAATATTAAATATTTTGACACCAAACTTTGTAGAATTACTTAAAATATGATTAAGAAGGTTTCTCTGTTCCCAGTTTGATTAAATTTTGCTTTAGAATTAATATTTTATCATTTCCCAATATCAGCGAATTTTTTCAAAATTAATTTAAAAATCAAACAAATTTGGGTCAGAGAGACCTTTCTAATAATATTTTAAGTAATTTCACAAAGTTTGATGTCAAAATATTTAGTATTTTAGGACAGTTTACGGACAAATTTTCCTTATACCATTGACGTCATTCTCCATCACATGCCCTTAAAAACTATGCAATGCTAATTTTTTATTTTCAAGAATACTTATCAAAGACTGTTGCGCGGTCTACCTAAAAAATTATTTATAGAAGAACTTAAACTAAATTAAAATGTTTTTGAAAACAAGAAAATGCTATCAAAACATAACCTCAACTTCTGGCAGTTCTATAATAGACAAAATTTATTGTTAGAATTCACACCGGTTCATAACATGTGCTTAGATAACTATGAATAAAGAAAATTAACACTAACTATTTTTTAAGCCTTGAATTTTGATAATAGCGCATTTACGATCCCTAAGAAATTTGTATTTTTTATGAAGACTATCAATTAATTTCAACTTAAATTTTTTCCAACGTTCAAAAACGGTTTTTTCATTTTCACACGGTAATTATTTATATTCCTTCAAAAAGACAATGTTGGGGTACCTTATTTTATTCCTAAAATCTTATTATAAGCTAAATTAAAGTTTTAAAATTAGTTTTTAGAAAATTCAAATTATCTATACTGTTGGGTGGTCTCCACACTATATACAATATCCGATGGATATATTAATATGGTGATCATCAAGGAATGAAAATTCGTCTATTATTTTTATTTTATTTTAAAAATATCCAAGTTCCTAGGGCTGACTAGCCCTTCAAGGAACAACTACAAAGTTGTCTTAATTAATAATAAACATATATATGCATAACTAAAACTAAGAAAGAAAATAAAAAGAAAAAAAAATAATAATAATATAAAATATAAGTAACCATAATAACAATGATAATACTAAATAATAACCAAATAAACAATAATGTCAAAGAAAAATGCACATAATACTATTGCCTCATATCATATCATCAATAATATAAAATAAACATTATAATCTAAAATAAAAATAAACAATTTACCAATACGTTATCTCGAACAATTTACCATTCTCATTAAGTAGAAAATTAAAAAACAGTCTTTTAAATATTTCCTGCTTTGAAACATCTCTGATCCTCTGTGACAATTTATTCCATAATCTAGCACCCCTAACCATAAAAGATCTTTGCATTTTACAGGTTCGATGTTGTGGTATAATTAAAACAAATGTTACTATAAGCTAAATTAAAATTTTAAAATTACTTTTTGGAGAATTGAAATTATCTACTGTTTGCCATTATCTAATGTTGGGTGGTCTCCCCTATATATGGATATATTCATATGGTTATCATCAAGGAGTGAAAATCGTTGATGAAACTAAATTCAGAAAGAAGAGATCAGCTGATGATGCGAGAGTGAAGAAAAGGTGAATGAAGAGATGGAATGCAAAAGATAAAAAAATGTTGCGTTCCCGGTTACGCACCTTGTTGAAATGCGTCTGCAGGAGGCGTTCGTACTGATCAACAGCTCGTAGACAGATCCTCGTGGTGAAGGCTTCCATGCGCGCAGGCAAGGGAGCATGACACACACTACTTGACATCTTCGATGCCAATGATTTATTCACAATCGAGTCACTGCCTGTGGATAAACAAAGAATCGTACACGTGAAACACTGATTGATAATAATCCACCCGGCGTCGTCGTTGACAACCAGTCGAGCCTCTACAACAGTTTGACTAGAACACGCTCAGCAGCCACAACAGAAATGAGTTCACAGGCTCATATTGTCATGCGCAGTCTGCAAGCCAAGTGGTTGCAGAATTTACCAAGGGATGGTAATTGCCAGGGGTAGTTTTCAGCCAAGGTTGGCAAGCTCCCTGAAAAAATTGTTCGGAGCGAATTTCAAATGTGGTAAAAGAAGACGCGAACAGTGTGCGGTCACTGATGCTTCTGACTATACTGAACAGAGGGGAGAGAAGAGACGTCATTTTATCGTTCCGCCACTCTCGTATCTCCCACTACTGTCTGTATCGTGTGAGTACTGTACCCTAAAGCTATTAGAACCTGATGCTGCTCATGTTTTTTTAAAGTTTATTGCTTTAGGAAAAAGATGCAGATTTTAAAGATTTCCTTTATTTTGAGCTGTCGATGCTAATGAGCCTAAAACGCCTCGGATAGTGTTTCACTTCGATAAGGTAAATGTTTCAATTATGAGACGGTCATATTTTTCGATATTTATCGCATTCAAAGAGCTAGTTTACAAATTTTCAAAAAATTTTTGATCCAAAATATTTTACACTCATTTTCCATGTAAATTGATCCGATGAATCTGAAAATAAAGCCCAGAGTTAAGAAAGTAGAAGAGTTTCTAAGATAAGGTAATAGTCCCGATTATGGAACAGATTTTGGATAGGGTTGGTCATTTTTAGGGAATTCTAATCCTGAAAAGCATATTACTACTTAAAATCTTTTCATAGTCCATTGTCTATACTTTGTGATTAATTTCACAAGTCACATTTTTGTTTTGTTTATTAAAAATATAATAAATTTTTAATTATTAATTTTTTTTATTGTAATATTTAGGTAAAATCCTGATCCTGTTTCCTGAGACAACGAAGAATAGAATTTCCTGAGTAGAAGATGTTCAAAATTAAGATCAACGTTTGAATTTACCGCCCATTTATTATCATCGTTCAATGATACAATTCGTTATTTCTGACATTCCTGCGTATGGATTCTTTTGTAATTTTCTCTACGGAAGCTCCTGATGCGAAAATGCAATTTTGTCAAAAGGAACGTATTAGAGGATAATGGAGAAGAGCATACATAAATTATGTATCCTTACCATCTGGAATGAGCAATAAAAGAAATATTATAATCTTAAATGATTTTATTAATAAATTGGATATCTGAGGTGCCCAGTTCAGAACTCTCCACTCTTGGAGTCGTTACTATGAAAATAACTAAGTTCAAAATTTTATAAAAACAATTGAAAACCTAAAAATCCATGGTTACGTTGTCAACAAAATCTCAGGCATCTTTACTTTTCGTCAGCAATCCCCAAAGAAGCAACATCTTAAAGAAATAGTTTTTTTTTATTGTGTCAAAGTTAAATTTTTATTTTCAACCATTTAATTTGTGTCCACTCCTGTTTTCTAAGAGGATATCAAACCGTTTCCTGTCCTTTTCCTGATTTTCCTTTTTATTGGTAAGAGATTTATTTGTATTAAAATTCAGCAAAAGAAAATACGTTTTGTTAGTTGATTGCCATTGAAGGCATTTTGTTCAATTAAATAAATCTTCTTATAAAGAATCCTTTTTTGAATTTTCCTTTTTAATTTTCAATTGATTTATTTGATTCTCTCATTTAGTATATTATTACTTTTTCACTAAAATTTCTTATCAATTTGGTTGCATAATTATTTAATGTGATTTTGATTCTTTCCCTATTATATTTTCATCTTTCCCTATTTAAAATTATAATTTATTTAAGATTTCAACCCCAATTTAATAAATTTTGACCCAATCAAAAATTTATGATTGTTTTAGAGAAATAATTTAAATTCAAACCTTTTAATGTAATTTTGACCCAACCCGAATATAGTAATTCTTTTAAAAAACAATTTCTTAGACAATCTTGGAAGATCATGACAAAAAGTCACTGATTTAATTTAGAAATATTATTAGAAAATTTATTAATATTTATTGTAAATTTGAATCTGATTATAATCCTTATTATCAAAATTTGAATTTTATTAAATTATTATTGATTGTTTATAAACTCAACACTTGATTATAAATCCAATATTGCTTAATTAAATATTATTTTCTAAATTCTTGGATTTTCACTTGTGATTTTGGCTTAAATTAATTAATAAACTAATTTTAAATTTAGTATTAGTCATAAAAGAATCTTATTTTATCTTAATCTTCGAGTTTCATCGAATCGCCCCTCTTTGCCGTGAGGATTACAACTTCTGAGTAGCCGAGATTTTTCCGTCGTTGTTTAATTGAATTCGTGAATTATTAGTTTATATTTTTTTTTATTCCTAATTAAAAAAGGCGCCCAACAAATAATTAATTTTCATAATTTATCTTTTCATAAGTTAATACTCTTTGAAAGCTATGAATTCTCAACGCCGAAGGTAAGCAAATAAAATTCTAAATTTGAAATTAATTTTAAAGTTACAACTTTCTCATAAGAATAAAATTTTTAAAACTGCATTTTGTTTATAATAATAATTAAATAAAACTGTAAAAAATGATAGAGATCAGAATGTACGTATTGTGGAACAGTTTCTACACCTTTAGATCGGGGTTTTTGTGGTCGCCATTTATAAATTTCATGTAAAAGTTCAGTTTTCAAAAAATCCGTTCCAATATGGTGAATTAAAAAAAAATTAATTTTTTTTTAATATCATTCTTTCATGTTTTACACTTTAATTGTTCAGTTTTTGGTCATCAATAATTAGAAAAACTGAGAAAACATAATTCATCCTTCGTTAAGATTTAAAAAATTTTGTCGAAACACAAAAACTCTATCTATTTATGAATAGGTATATTTTAATTATTCCTTCGTAATTAACTTTTAATTTATAAATGAGCAAAATGAAAATTATGAATCCACAATACTCATTTTAGGATTTAAAGACATGAACATTTAACATTGGATTTATAAATAATAGGCTCAAAAATGTCTGAAAACTGTGTTTTCCGTTGATTATTTTAATAGATTGGAAACAATTTTTTGCATCTACCATATTCGATCAGGTTTTTTAAAAAATGAATTTTTGACATTGTGAATAGCGACCCCGAAAACGCCGATAATGTTGCTTTAAGGCGACTTTTTGTAAAATGTGGAAATTCTAAATTTTGAGTCCGCCATTTTGGTTTCAAAATTGTGAAAAATTAATTTTTGACATCGTCATCTTTATTAGCAACCTTATGAACCCCCGAATAAGAATATCTATTTAATTTCCTTAAATATTTATGTGATTAAACGCTGCAAATATTGCAATGTCTTTTTTGACCCATTTTTGAACATCCGCCATTTTTAAAATTTTTAAAATTAAATTTTTCTAAAAACGCTACCTTAAAATATAGTTAAAAATAAAAAAATTTGTTACCTGGAAAATTTCTTGCAAAAAAATTTAAAAAGTTATGATTTTATTTAAAAAAATTTAGTGCACCTGTGTCCCATGATTTTTGTTCCTATTATGTGACAAAGAAAAAAATTATTTTTATCAAATTAAATTGTATAATGTAATTATCATGTTATTTGGTAAAAATCCATAAAATAAGATAACAATATAATATTTCGTGGAAAATTTCATTAATTCATGTTTTAATAAATAAAACGATATAAAACAAAAGTTTTAGCTCGGTTTTCGAAACGATCAATAAACAAAATTCTATCATTTCCCGAATCGAATCGATTGCATGAAACACTAGCTGCAGACCTTGTGTCAATGTAAGAGTTGAATTAATGATAAAATAAATTGCGCTAATTTGGTGGGAAAAGATTAATTGGGAATAGGGGATATCTTTAGGTAAATTAGATTTGAGATTTGGTAATAAAATGCGTGGCGAAATGATTAATTTGTGGATTTTAAGAAATGACTTGTTGATTGGAAGTGACAAATTACTGATCTAATTTACATTAAGATTTAGAATGGTATTTATATAAGGAGCGAGGAACGTTTTGCTTTTTTATTTGCTTGATTTGTGGAGAAACATACTTAACTTTTGCTGGTAGGATATTTTGGTATTTAGGATTTGTTCTACATTGAAAACATGTAATATACTTGCAATATAATGGAGTTGTTTATTTTTTGTTATATTTATAAAAATTGGTAAAAAGTACAATAAATTAAATTGGCCATGTAAAAAATCGCAATAGTGCCCAAATAGAATATAATTCTGGACGGACGTATAAACTGATGGATGAACAAACAGATGGGCGAACGGATGAACAGAAGGATGGACGGACGGATGGACGGACGGATGGACGGACGGATGGACGGACGGATGGACGGACGGATGGACGGACGGATGGACGGACGGATGGACGGACGGATGGACGAACGGATGGACGGACGGA
Organism: Ganaspis brasiliensis; assembly: GCA_037103525.1. Lineage (NCBI taxonomy): Eukaryota > Metazoa > Arthropoda > Insecta > Hymenoptera > Figitidae > Ganaspis > Ganaspis brasiliensis. Next base: position 646,199 of record JAZKLR010000045.1, on the reverse strand, counting down.
TGGACGGACGGATGGACGGACGGACGGATGGACGGACGGATGGACGGACGGATGGACGGACGGATTGACGGATGGACGGACGGATGGGCGGGCGGATGGACGGACGGATGGACGGACGGACGGATGGACGGACGGACGGATGGACGAACGGATGGACGGACGGATGGGCGGAAGGATGGACGGACCGATGGACGGACGGACGGATGGACGGATGGACGGACGGATGGAGGAACGGATGGACGGACGGATGGACGGACGGATGGACGGACGGACGGATGGACGGACGGATGGACGGACGGATTGACGGATGGACGGACGGATGGGCGGGCGGATGGACGGACGGATGGACGGGCGGACGGATGGACGGGCGGATGGACGGACGGATGGACGGACGGATGGACGGACGGATGGACGGACGGATGGACGGATGGACGGACGGATGGACGGACGGATGGACGGACGGATGGACGGACGGATGGACGGACGGACGGATGGACGGACGGATGGACGGACGGATTGACGGATGGACGGACGGATGGGCGGGCGGATGGACGGACGGATGGACGGACGGACGGATGGACGGGCGGATGGACGGACGGATGGACGGACGGATGGACGGACGGATGGACGGGCGGATGGACGGACGGATGGACGGACGGATGGACGGACGGATGGACGGACGGATGGACGGATGGACGGACGGATGGACGGACGGATGGACGGACGGATGGACGGACGGATGGACGGACGGATGGACGGACGGATGGACGGACGGATGGACGGACGGATGGACGGACGGATGGACGGACGGATGGACGGACGGATGGACGGACGGATGGACGGACGGATGGACGGACGGATGGACGGACGGATGGACGGACGGATGAGCGGACGGATGAGCGGATGGACAGACTAACGGACGGATGGACGGACGGATGGACGGATGGATGGACGGACGGATGAGCGGACGGATGAGCGGATGGACAGACTAACGGACGGATACACAAATGGATGGAAAGAAAAAAGGACATGCAGACAGATGGAAGAATGGATGAATGGACGATTGAACAGATAGACGGATGGACGAAGAGTTGCACGGACGGATAGATGGATGGATAGATAGATGGTCAGATAGAAGGGCAGACATACGAATGGAAGAAATGGATGGATGGGACGTATAATCGGACGGATGGACGGTCGGATGGACGGACGGACGGATGGACGGATACACAGATGAATGGAAAGATAAAGGGCAAACGGGCAGATGGACAATTGGATTGATGAATAGACGGATGGACGGATGGAAGAGCAGGTAGACGGACAGATGATTGGATGGAGGGATGGATGGACAGACAGATAGTTGGTCAGACAGAAGCACAGACAGAAGGACTGATAAAAATGTAAAATTTTCTTTAGTTACAGCCAACTTAACCAGAAACAAATTTCCCATTATAGTAATGTGCAAGGTCCTTTATTTTTTTAATTTTGAATCTCTGATCAAATATTTTAGAGACGTAACAGTTTTAAATTCGCTAAGTCCTAAAAGTGTTCAACTCATAAGATTTTGATATTCTCAGTTACAATATCGTTAACGTCTATAATTCATGTTTTGGCAAACTTAAACCTTATAATAGAAGAAAACATTTTATTAAACGTGTTTAGAATTCTATAACGAAAATATTACATATTCATTTACTTTTTTGTATCATTTTTTTCTTTTGTACTTAAAATACACTACCGTCGGAAATTGTTGGTCCGATCGATTGGAGCGGATCAAAAAAATACAGCTCAAATAAGACCACGATATCTTGGTTAAAAATTAAGATAGAAACTTAACGTTTAAAAATTTGGAAAGCTTATTAAATTCTGCCTTAGAATACCTATTAGTTAAAATATTTTAAAAATCCAAAGTGATTATATTACTTGATGTGTTAGAAAAAAAAATTCTCGATTTTTCAATTATCGTTCCATATGTTCAGTCCGTTGCCTGATGTAGAAAAATTGAATAAAAAAATTAAATTTTATATTGTTCTCTTCGTTGAATTGCTAGCTTTAATTTGAGCTAAGGAAACTTGAAAAATATTGAATGGTTCACGAGATATGACTAAAAACGTCCGAGCATATTTTTCTCAAAAACCTTCATTTTTAGGCAAAAACCACGTTTTTGATTGATTTTCGAGAAAAACATGCTCGGACATATTTAGTCATATCTCGTGAACCATTCAATATTTTTCAAGTTCCCTTAGCTCAAATTAAAGGTGGCAATTCAACGAAGAGAACAATATAAATTTCAATTTTTTTATTCAATTTTTCTAAATCAGGCAACGAACTGAACATATGGAACGATAATTGAAAAATCGAGAATTTTTTTTTCTAACACATCAACTAATATAATCACTTTGGAATTTTAAAAAATTTTAACTAATAGGTATTCTAAGGCAGAATTTAATAAGCTTTCCAAATTTTTAAATGTCAAGTTTCTATCTTAATTTTTAACCAAGATATCGTGGTCTTATTTGAGCTGTATTTTTTTGATCAGCTCCAATCGATCGGACCAACAATTTCCGACGGTAGTGTATATCTTTTTCATTTTGTCATAAACGAAAGCTTATAGACAGAATTTTTTTTATTTTTTTTTTTAAATCCATGTACCAGCTATAAAAAATGTTTGTAAGGGGTCGTCCACATATCACGTGATATCTTTAGGGGTGGGAGGGGGGTAGGCAAAATATCACGGTCCATGGAAATAAATTTTTTTACCAATAGAAAAAGTATCACGAGGAGGGGGGAGGGGGTTCAAAATAGCTAAAATTTGTATCACGTGATATGTGAATGATCCCTAAATTAACAATAAAAAATACATACTTTTTTCATTTTTACGCAACAATAACAATTTTAATAGCTTTGTAACTATTAAAAAATATTGTATCGATTTCTGTAGCATTTTCATGCATTTTTTAAACAAAAGTTTTGAATTTTTGAAAAGTATATATACAAGATATATCGTTGAATGTGTACCTTGGAACTATAAATGTTTATTTTATGACTAACTTAATTCGTACCTTATGTCGTCAAAAGAATAAATTTACATACAGAATATTTATTTTTAAAAACCTGGAATGACAAAAATGTCCAAAAAATTAATTGTTTAGAAATTAAAAAGAATTTTCAATTTTGAAATTTGTAGAAAAAAATACTTGATTGAATAGTTTTGTAACGCATTTACTCTATGCATAATAACTTTAATGAATTCAGAATAAGATAAAAAAAACAGTAAGGAGACAAGAAATTAACAAATTATAAATTAAAATCACCTCCAGGTTTTCAAATAAATTTTTTACTTATAAAAACCGCCAATTTTAAACGACTTTTTACTGCGGTTAAGTAATAATAATAAAGTAATTACAACAGTTAATAGTTGTATAACACAAATGTACTTTATACTTAATTTTTTTTTAAATGTAATTCTATTTCCCAATTTTTTAGACATTTATTAATTTTTTAATTAATTAATTTTCAATTAAACTAAGAAATAATAAATTTACTTTCTGCAAAAATGTTAAATCATTTTATATTTTAATTTATTTTTAATTTTCATTTAATATTATCTAGGATTGAAATAAACTTGTCATTTAAAATAGATAGTTTAATTTCACCGAAATAAGTAGTAACTATTGACGTAAACATTGACGTAGTTTTACACTTTCAAATACCACGTAGTGTAGTTAATCTATATTAATAATTTGTTGCAGCAAATCTAGGTTAACGACAACAATATAACGTAAGGGAGCTGAATCATTATAAAAAATAAAAAGTACAGAACAATAAAAAAGGGTGTCATTATTAAAAATGCATGTGCAGTGTATGGAAACGTTTTTTAATACATTTTTTGTACTTTGAATGAATTTAATTGTAAGTAGGTATGCCAAGTGAGGAAGTGAGTATAAAAAAGAGAGAGAAAGGATACAGGAAGACCCGTTAGATTCAATCAGAAATAAGCAATCGCGCAATTCGTATATCGTTAAAAATAAAGTAATTCTCCGTTTTTTTTTAAATTTATATTAACAAATAAAAATTTAATCATTAAGTGTTATTGAATTAAATAATATTTTTAATTAGAGTTTAGAGTGGCCCGAACAAAATTTTTTTCTTTCTTGATGATACCCCCTAATTTTGTTCTATATCGAAAAAATGAGACACGTATTTTTTATTTATTTTTTATTTAATATTTACCCGTGCCGTCGAGGCCTTGAAAATTACTATTAAATTCTTATCACTGAAAACTTTTATGTATTAAAATAATCTGAAGCGCAATTGTTTTAAGCCAATTTCAGATTATTTAAATTCAATTCGGTATAAAAAAAATCATTGCAGATTAATTTAATCAAAAACAATTTTCTATGATGGGAAAAATGCATTTTTTAGTAAATTTGATATAAAATCTGTAGAAATTGATATTATTCAATTTGCAAATCATATTTCTCTTTAAAAGTGTTCAAAAAATCAAACCCAATGTTTTATTCACTTAATAAATTATTTTAGATATTTTTTTATAATGTCCCAAAAAAACTCCAAAAATAAAAAAAAATTTATCTTTTGCAGTATTAGACATCTTGTTTTGTTTGTTTTAAATGTTTTTAATAACAAAAAAATATATATTACTGCATTTTATTCTTAAATATTTCTTAAATTATTGAAATTATTTATTGTTGTTATTTGTTAACAATTTTTAGTTCTTACTTAGAAAATTGTAGTTTTTTTCCTTAATTTGTAGCTTTGTATATTTATTGGAAAAAGAAAAAAAATTATTAGTATATTATTATATTAGATATTGTTTAAACAAATAAGAAAATTAAACGAGAAAATTCTAGTTTTTTTCTGAATTTTGCAATTTTTTTGCTACAGCATAGTCATAGGTTATAAAAAATTGTTTAATTTATATTTTAACAACTGTTTAAACAATTTCTTCTTTCTATATAATAATATTTTTTAAATCTTACATAGACAGTTATACTATTTTCTTCTTAGTCTGTAATTTGGTATATTATTAAACAAACAAAAAATTTATTAGCATATTGTTAAATTAAAAATTGTTTAACCAAACTATTGTTATTTTTTTTTCACTTTTAGTAGAAATGTATCGAAACAGTTATATAGTTTTTCTAAATTTTTGTATACAGCATGTCTGAGTATATAAAAACAATTTTTATATTAAGGGCATGTGATGGAGTATGACGTCACTTGTATAGGCAAAATTTGTCCGTAACTTTTCTCTTAAAATATTGAATATTTTGTCATGAAACTTGGTAGAATTACTTAAAATGTCATTAGGAAGGTCTCTCAGACCCAAGTTTGTTTGATTTTTGGGTCAAAAGTGATTTTTAAAAAAATTTCTTTTTTTCGAAAATTTCTCAAAAATTAATTTTGAGCTAAAATTCAAACAAATTTGGGTCAGAGAGACCTTCTTAATGATATTTTAAGTAATTTTACCAAGTTTCTTGACAAAATATTCAATACTTTAAGAGAAAAGTTACGGACAAATTTTGCCTATACCAGTGACGTCATAATCCATCACATGCCCTTAATATTTTAAAAATTGTTTTTACAGACATATTGCTTTTCACATACATTTTGAAGGACTTTTTGCAGATTTTCCGCAGACTTTCTGACTTCCATTTTTTTAGGCACTATGAAAACACATCGAAATAAGCTATCAATGAACCTTTTGGAAATAAGTTTTTTAAAAGGGAAAAATTAGTAAAAATTAAGATTTGTATTTTCTTTGTCATGTTATATCAAATTTATAAAAAATACATCATACTCATTTCGTAGATAATTCAGAAACATATCGACTGACACTTCTGAGACTTTCTTGCGACCTAGTAATCAAAACCTTAGTGATTTTTGAAATATCAAGAATATTGTTAAATTTTCTTTCTTAATTACGATTCCAAAGGGTTTTCCGCTTTTATATTATATTATTCTGGATGATAGAATAGAAAAGAACATTGTAAAATTATGAAACAAAAACGTTTATACTACAAATATTTACTTGAATTTAAATTTCTCAAATGCCAGAAATTCCATTTGTTATACGATCCGGTTATTTCATCATATTATTACATTACTAGCGGTTTAATTTCAGTTCTGTTGTTAGGTGAATCACTAAAATTCTAAGTCACGTCGATAATGATTCACGAATCCAATATTTATTAAAATTCACATTCACAAACGTATCATATGTTCAAGACAATTTTCTCAAAATTTTTACTCATAGATACCCATATCAGATAATAATTTAACATTCAATAGACGTGTAACAGATTTTATGTTTTTAATATTTTACTCACTTGGTATGATTCAAATTGAAAATTAAAAATATAAATAAATAAATATTCAATAGTGTATTAAATAAAGAAATATTTATAATTTAAGTAAATTGAAAAGCTACACGGAAGAGTGTTGGGTAAGTTTTACCATATTTATGACAGACTTCGGATCACAATCACAAATGCAGAATTGTACTCAACGTTTTAGAAAATTGTTCCCATTTTTTTGACAATTTTTAGTGAAATTACTAGAAATATCAAAGTAAATTTCTAAATTCTTAAGTACCTACAATTCTACATTTGGCACATTAATCTGAGGTCTAACATAAATATGATAATTTTTACCCAAATCATTTTCTTCGTGTATTAGTAAGAAAAAATATAGTTTTTAACTTTTGGAAACAAAATTTTTTGGAAAATGACTTTAGATTTGTAGATGGAAATTCTAAAGTCCCTTATGAAATTCCCCTTTAAATCAAATTAAAAAATGTATGTCAAAAGTTGACCATTTATTGACTCTTCTGTTGACGGTGGCGAAAGTAAACACTTTCGTCACTATTTCATATTTGTATTGAATTTAAGAAGTGACCCAAAAGAGAAAAAAGATACAATTTTGTAATACAATATACAAGTGTAATATGAATATATGATATTTAAACCTATTTTCCATACATCAAAGTTAATTTCCTCTTTTGTATATATAATAGAAATATCCAGTCACATAAATGTTTAAAATACCGATACGTGAGACTTTTAATTTTTTATTATCATTCATAATAAGAAAAAAGTAACGTAATGAAAATTGGCGCCACAGATTGCAAGAAATTCAGATAAACGAAAAATGAATGTTTGGCATTTACAAATTGTAAAATGGATTTGTCACTGGAATTTAAATATATTATTTATTTACAGAATGACAATTTACTTGATTTTTTTTTTTTTTTAATTTATCTACAAAAGAATAATTATTATATAAAACTAGCCAAATAAAACGCGCGCGAGCGCGAGATTAGTTTTTCCTTTATTTTAGAAAGTAAAATATAATAATAAATATAACAAATCGATAATTAATATTTATCCACTAATAACAAATAAATATTTAGCAGTGCTGATAAAATCATGATTTTTTAAAAAAAATCAAAAATTGATTTTTGTTGAATATAATCAGTATATAAAATCTCCAAATGTTTATTTGTAAGAAGTTTATTAAAGAAATGAAGAAAAAATGTAAAAAACAACACAAGACATTTTTTTAAATTGAAATATTAAATAAAAAGATAATTAAAAAACGTTAAAACCCAAGTAGATATCGCCACAGTTTTGCCATACTTACAAACAGGGCCCATACATGGAAGCCATCGATGGGCCATCCGAGTTTTGTAACATTGCTCCGCACTTTTGCCCGACATTCCAATTTTATGGAGATACTCATCCTGGTAGTTTCTTACGTTGTTCTAACGTTTATAATCCATCCTGCGTTGTCCAGGAACTAAGAAAAACATCTTTTACCAAAATATAGAAAATTATGATCAGGATGTCTGCACCAGGTACTAAATTAATACCTTCTTCTGGTATTTCTTGTTCAAAATCAAAGAGAAGACAACATTTAAGGGGTACAAGATGACGCCGTCATCCTGATAAATATTTCCAATGATCCAGGTGTGAAATTAACATCTTCTCCTAGAATTTTTTAAAGAAATTAGAATTTTATATCTTGTCTAATGTATTTAAATGGATGTCGTCATCCTGATTCATTATCTTACTGCTCTAGGTGTCAAGTCAACATCTTCTTCAAGGAAATTTTAGGGAAACTAAAATTTTACATCCTTACTTGTATTTTCAAATGGATGTTGTTATCCTAACACACAATTTTATTAATCTAGGTCATAAAAAAATAAGTTCTCCTGGAAATTTTTGCTGAAAAATAAAAAATATAAAGCATCCATTGTGTGCAAAAGGTTGACGCCGTCCTTACAAATGAATTTAGTGATCTAGGTGTCAAATTAGTATTTTCTCCGAGAAATGTTTTTGGAAACATAAAGTTCATATCTCTTCTGAAGTATTTGTACAGAAGACATCATCCTGGCACTAAAAGTTCAATAATCTATGTAAAGGTATTGTTATGAGTGTCCGTTTTTGCTTCTTGGTGCACAGGATTTAAATATTTTTATTTTTTTAAGATAAATAAAAGCAATTAAACATTTTGCTGGTGTTATCCTTGAAATTTATAATTTAAAATTATATCAAGAAAGTAAAATTAATATAACCCTAAAGATAGAGATTTGTAAACATTGAGTTGTCAAATAGGTTAAGGGGTTAAGTTAATTTATATTTTCCCTTTTCTAGCATGTGCAACAAATTTTGATAAAAATACGGTTAAAATACTATTACTTATTTTGTTCTACATCAATTTCAATAAATTGATTTAAGATATCTGCGCCTGTTAACATAACATTCATACCTTTTCTTAGAAGAACATTCCTATTTTGTAGTTACAGCATTATACCGATAATATTTTTTATATTCTCATGCAGAACTTACTTATTTCATATTTAGATCTTCAGAATAAACTGTGAAAATTACCTTTTTAAAATAGTTGATCATTTATAAATGTTAATATTTTACAGAAATCCTGGAAGAAATTATTTTTCCAATTTTATTTTATCCTTTTTGACGTATATATCTGAAATAATTTTAATAAATTTAATGCTAAATAAAATAAATAATAGTATTTTAACTATATTTTTATCAAATTTTGTTGTATAAACTAGAAAACAAGAAATATAAATTAACATAACCCTTTAACCTATTTGACAACTCGATGTTTACAATAATCTCTATCATTATGGTTATATATTAATTTTACTTTCTTCACGTTATTTTAAACTATTTCTTTTAAGGATAACACAAGCAAAATATTTAAAAGCCTTTTATTTACCTTAAGCGAAAATAAAATATTTCAATCCTGTGCACCAAGAATCAAAAACGGACACTCATAACAATCTTAACCTAGAATATTGAACTTTTAGTGCCAGGATGATGTCTTCTGTACAAATACTTCAGAAGAGATATGAACTTTATGTTTCCAAAAACATTTCTCGGAGAAAATACTAATTTGACACCTAGATCACTAAATTCATTTGTAAGGACGGCGTCAACCTTTTGCACACAATGGATGCTTTATATTTTTTATTTTTCAGCAAAAATTTCCAGGAGAACTTATTTTTTTATGACCTAGATTAATAAAATTGTGTGTTAGGATAACAACATCCATTTGAAAATACAAGTAAGGATGTAAAATTTTAGTTTCCCTAAAATTTCCTTGAAGAAGATGTTGACTTGACACCTAGAGCAGTAAGATAATGAATCAGGATGACGACATCCATTTAAATACATTAGACAAGATATAAAATTCTAATTTCTTTAAAAAATTCTAGGAGAAGATGTTAATTTCACACCTGGATCATTGGAAATATTTATCAGGATGACGGCGTCATCTTGTACCCCTTAAATGTTGTCTTCTCTTTGATTTTGAACAAGAAATACCAGAAGAAAGTATTAATTTAGTACCTGGTGCAGACATCCTGATCATAATTTTCTATATTTTGGTAAAAGATGTTCTTCTTAGTTCCTGGACAACGCAGGATGGATTATAAACGTTAGAACAACGTAAGAAACTACCAGGATGAGTATCTGTATAAAATTGCAATGTCGGGCAAAAGTGCGGCGCAATGTTACAAAACTCGGATGGCCCATCGATGGCTTCCATGTATGGCCCATACATGGAACATGGCTTCCATACATGGGCCATAGATGGATTCTATGTTTCGTTTCTACTTGGGAATATATTAGTACGGAGAACAAAATTTTAAAATTAGAAAAATTAGAGAATTATTTTACAAATTAAGTGAAAAAAAAAAATAAACTTTTGTAAAATTTTAAAAAAAATTTAAAAGAAAACAAAATCCTCTATGAAATAGAATAACGATGTTCAAATAAGAATATTTAGTACAAGATTAAACTCACATAATATAAAATAAAAGAATAAGAGTTTTCAAAAAAGTAGAAAATTGGTAAATTTAGTAAATATAGATAAAAACATCAAATAAATGTTTTCAAAAATTCGTAATTATAAGATAAAAAATTAAGCAATTGAAAAGAAGGAAAAATGCTTCTTAGAGATGGAAAAATGATGACAAAAATTAAAGAATTAATTAAAACCCAAGGAAGAACTAAAAAAATAGTGAAACATCAAGAAAATTAAAGGAATAGGAAAAAAAAATAGAGACACTAAAAAAATGTAAAAAGCACAAAAAAAAATTAAAAAATGTATATATAAAAAAAAAAAACAAAAAAAAAATCCACAAAAGAAACTTGAAAATCCTTTAAAAATAAAAAATTTTAAACCAAACACATTTTTATAATATTACACTTAAAATAAGTTCAACAATAAATTTAAACTAGGTGAGAATTATGTTCATTTCATGGACATTTCGCTTCCAAGTAAGCAAAATAATTTGCTTTCTCATAGAGGAAGCAAGAAATTAATAATATGTAAGTTAATTGAGGAAGTTATTTAAAAATGAAGAATTTTAAATGCAAAAAATATGAATTATTTTACGAATTCTTGATCAATTATAAAAGTTATATAGGTCAATCGATTCGTTTTGAGATAAGGAACATGATTTTCGTATTCATTAAGTTGTATTTTTAGCATAAAAAAATTTTTTGGCAAAAAACGATTTTTTTCGATGAAAAAAGGTGCTCAAAAAAATTTGGTTGGGTATTTTCAAAAATCCTTGTGTCCAAATTTAGATATTCATGATCTTAATAAGTCATCCAAATTTTATTGGAATCCGTCTAAGCGTTCTTAAAATATCTTGTACACAAAAAACGCTATACACACACACACACACATACATACATACATACACACACACATACATCTGGACATTTGCTTAGGAATGAAAATTTTCGCTTTTTAGATGTAAATGAGTCGATTTAGACTATTTTTGGAAAATCGAAAATTTTAACGATCACAAAGCTTCCTCTATGAGGAAGCAAAAAATAAAAAAAATCTAAATACTTTATGGAATAATAAGTAAGTTTGAAAAAATTCTCGCCAAAAATAGACAAGATGTAAAAAAAAGTGAAGAAACTTACAAAAAAAATGAGAGTATTTATTTATAAAAATATAGAAATAATTATGAAAATCAACGAAATAAAAAGTTTAGTGAATGTTATAATAACGAAATTGTGTAAAATAATATTCATTAATTTGCATAAAAAAAGAAAAAGTAAAAGTAGGAAAAAATTTCAGTTTTGTAAAAGTATGAAATTATAACATAAAAATTAAACAATTTCGAAAAATTAAAATCTCTTAGAAATATTGTAAGAATATTAAAAAAAGGATTATTGTGAATATGGAAAATAATTAATATTATTTAATTATTTTGCATTAATTCATATGCATTTAAATTTGAATTAATTGGAATTTAAAAGTTGAAACAAATTGGAATATGAATTAATTGACGTTTGGAATTTATATAGTTATAATGACTTAAAGATATAAAAATGTAATACTTTTTTTGCTATCTTCATACCAAAAATTTGTAAATCGTAGATATTTTGATCATTTGTATTAGCACAATTTTTTTAATTTTATAAAGATTAAAATATTAAAATTGAAAATTTTAAGATTTATCCACAAATTTTTTGTTTATCTAAACATTGAAAATTTAGTCTCTGTTAATAACAATTTATTTTAAAATATATAAATTACCCTTTACTTTGACTTTTTAAAATTAAAACTTCATTGGCTGAATTATACACTACCGACCACAATAATTGTGGGATACTTAAAAAAATCGAATTAAGATAAAATTAATTCTAAAATTAATTAAGAAAAAAATAAAAAAATATTTTCAAGATCTTAATATTCATAAAAATAAGTTTTATGATTATTAAAAAGATAAAATACTATTTTTTTTAAGTTTTGCTTCTTAAAATATTTCAAATTTTCAGTATTTTTTCAGACACTTAGTAAAATGGATTACCAAGGCCTATAAAAAACCACTAAAGTTACTGTTTATTTTTGAAAAATATAAATTTTCAAATTTTTATCCGAAATAAAATAGAATAAACTTTTAAAAATGAACAATTTGTATTTTAAACTCTTGAAATAATCATTTAAGAACAAACTCAACAGATAATTAAAAAATATAACTTCAAGGGGCTTATTTTTTTGCATAAAATATTTTATTTGTATAAGTGTTTCCTTATAATAACTTGTTTCTGACTATCTATTGAGCTTATGAATTTGTTTTTACATTCTACGCAAAAGAATATTTGATAAATAAATTTACAATAAATAAAATTTTCCTCCACAGAAAAAACTTTGTAGGGGAGAGTCGGGTGAAATGCCTAATTGGGTAAATTGGCAATGGTTAATAACTTGGCCAAAAATAAATATTAATCATAATTGTTTTTAATTATGAAGTATATTAAGGTGAAGATGATTTCTGTAAAGTTTCATGTTTATCAGTTTATTATTAAATAATTTATTAAAGAATTGTGAAAATGATGCTTTCCAACGATAATTTTTTCATTTTTAAAGATTAGAAAACATGCACTTCTGTCTCACATACGTACATAATTTTTTTTTTAAATTAATCCTTGAATATTTAGCTATCTAATCACTTTGACTTAATTTATAAAAATGAGTTCTAAAATGAAAATAATTAGTTTAATTACATCGTGTGTTTTTGGGTAAATTGCCTTGGTTAAATTGCCTATATGCTGTAAAACTTCTAAACAAGATACGTATGATACGGAAAATCTCTCGGGTTACACGTATATTTTGATATAGAAACTAAATATCAAGTTGTTACTGCTTCTGTATAAAAAATCAGTGTTTTAACAAATTAATTATATTAATTATTGCATTTATATTAATAATAATTATGCATTGAAGAATCATTTTTAATATATTTTTAAAACATGATTTTAAATAAGCGCGGGATGAATCAAAAGAAGTGCGCATGCGCAGAAAAAATACATAAGATTACGAGAGATACGTGTTGTCACGTGACTATAAAGAATCATGACGGATTAACTTGTCACATTTGGCATTGAATGCCAAAATTTTCGTTTTCTTCCTAAAACTCACGCAGTTTTCAATCGAGCAGGTATTTTTGTAAGTTATTATAGTGTTTAATTTACTTTTGTATGATTTTTTATAATTGTAGAAGCTTTATTTATTTGTTATAGACTTTATTTCCATTTTTTGTCGGTCTGCTTTGAATTAAAATTTTAGTTTTATGACAAAAGAATTATATTTTTGTATTGACAGCTAGTTCTTTTTTTAATATAAACAAGATAATTGATTATAAAAAATATATAAAAAAAAATTTTTTACTTTTATTCATATTTTTCCATATTTTTGTGCACAGGCGATTTGCCCAGTCGTGTGTCAAAATGGCGAATTTTGACATCAATATTTAAATAATTCTTTTTTCTATTTTTTCTGAAATAAACACTTAAAATGACTACCTTATTATATTCTTAAAGGATGTTTTCTAAATATTTGATGGTTTATATTTTTCAAAACTATAATTAAATACTTTTTTTTTTGCTCTAAACTTTACTATAGGCATTTTGGCCGACTCTCCCCTATACAAATTTTAAACTAGCAATCAAAACGTTTATATTCTATACAATGTAGTCGACGTGGCATTGAATAATTACGATAAGTTTTAAGTGGTTTAAATAGAATAGGTATTAAGTTGATTTTGCACTTAAGGATAAAAAGCTTATTAGAAAAGTTAGCTATTATTGATCTTTAAGTCAGTTTCAGTACAATATAAATATTCGCTCGACTCAGATTCTTTGAATTTAACCAAAAATTTAGACAAGGCAGTTTGGTAATCACAGAACTAAAATTTCTTCTGACTTCTGACAATGGCATCTTTCTACGTGAAATTTATTTTTTTATTTGCCACTTTACTCACTGCTAAAGGCGTTTTAGGGTGTAAGTAAACATTTCTACATACTAAATAAAGAAAATTTTATAAGATCACATATTTTTAGTTCTAGTTAAAATCAAATTAAATATTACTATTTACTACACAATAATTAATGTTCCAGCAATATTGTTGCAATTTAACATTGTAATAATTTTTTTTATTCGAAGTAGAAACTTAGAAATAATACTACAAGTATTATTTATTTAAAAAAAAATCCGTTAACATTACCCAAATGTTTGGTACTTTTGAAATCTTTAATCAGGCTTTTTACTGAAATTTTGAGAAAAAGGTATTTGAAAATTGAGCAATAAATAAAATAAGAATTTTTACAAATGACATAGAATCATAAATTTCATATGGGATTCCAAATAGGCTTCTATCGGAACACATATGGTGTTAAGACATTGGCAAACATAGGTTCCTTTGAAGAAAAGATGTGCAGATTTTTAAATTTTATTACACTACCGAAAATTGTGGCCGAAATTGTGGGACCACTTACAAAACAGTCTTCCCCTGAGACTGAAAACCTAATGTATACTGGTGGTCACTTTCGGTATGATCCTCAGAGACCCGCCAATCCTTTATGCGCTTGTTTAGGAGAGACGTTGTTATCGTAAGATCAATAATTGATCCGATATTATGGTATCTTCTAAATGTCCACTTTTAGCTCTTGTTGATAACCACCAGATTGTTCCTGGAGACCATTTCTGCGATTAAGATTCCTCTATTGTCGAGCCTGTCTGGATTCTCGCAGGCTCGACTCGAATGTAGCAGCTTTTCATACGTATACCTGAAATTTCAACCCACACGAACCCACTACTCGTCTCCAGGAACTTGTCTACTCTTAGATCAGGATTAAAGACCTGAATGGCTGCCTTTCCCGATGAGTCCTGGTACCAGAGGGAGCGAGATCGTTCCTTTTGTTCTGCTCACTACAGAACAGAACGTCGATCCGCTCCTGGCGAGATCGAAGTGGTCCAATGCCACATTACTCCGTACATTAGTTGACATAACCTCCTTTTTTCTGCGTATCTAGAAACAAAATAAAATAATTTTTCTATTTCACTAATGCAAAAATTATTGTTCATTTTTTAAAAACTTATTATTAGTATTTGAATATCTTTTTCAGTTTTTGGTTTCGACCCTCCAGAATATACATATTGTCACGAAGATAAGGGAGTGTGCCAATATGCAGAGTGCGGCTTTGGTGACCTTACAGATACTGAGAACAAATGTGACTTTCATGATGGAACAAAAAGAAAGTGTTGTAAAAGAACCTTTGATAAACCAGGCTGGGTGGATGAAGGCTTCTTCTTCTAATGAGGAACTCAGGAATTTCAAATCTCCCCATTATGATGGCAAGCGAAGTATCCTGATTACCTTCCGATCTTTAAGTGTGTGTTCTACATACACTGACGTTCATAAATGCCTTAAGCTTAAAAATATTTCAAGTGTTTTCTAAAACAAAGCAATAAGCATGATTCTGTCAATAATTTTACAGGAAAGACAAAAAACTAGAATCTCAAATATACAAATATAAATTCCAGCCTCCTAAATTACTAGGTACTTTTGCAGCGTGACGATTGTTGTTAAAACTGAACATTTCTGACAATATATTTAAAAAATCAGTACCCAACTACCCGATCCTATTCGACCATCCGACACTATTTGACCATCTCACCCTACCCGATCATCCAACCTGATCTGACTTTTCCAGACCCTATCCGATTATCAGACACTATTTGAGCAACCGACCCTACCCAACTGTTCGACCTCATCTGACCCTATTCGACCATCCGAACCTGTCTAACCATCCTTCCAGATTCGGTCTTATTTGACCATATGAACCGACCTTAATCGATTATCCAACCCTAACCGACATATACGACGGACGGATGGACAGACGCAAAAGTCTCGTTAAAAAGGTTTCGGCTCTGAGCTACGAAACCTAAAAAATGAAACTTACAAATCTGTATCTTTTATAATTATACACTGGAATAAACATAATTCAATTAATGATTATGATTAATTATTATTTACATTTTTTCAACGTTGAAAATAGGAAATTTAAACGTGTCAAGTTTTTACATAATATATTTGAACAATCATTGTATATTTTTGAAAAATAATTTTAGTTCCGCAATAAGAGTTCCCAAAAACCCCGTATTTCAAGTTTTATCAAAATTAATAAAAAATTTTAATTTTTGACTTCATTTTGATTTTAAAAAATAACTTCAGATTCGTAGCTGGGTCCAAATTTCTCAAAAAAGTCAAAGTTGGTCTCAGGTCTTTTAATTTTTATGAAACTTGGTCAAAATGTAGTATTATTTGCCAAAAAATATTTTTTGAAAATTTTGAAAATTGTGGTTTTTACAGGGTGTCAAAATTTTAAGTACCGTTTTTTTCAAAAACGAATATCTTTGTGGAATTTTAATAAATTATGTTCATATTTATGGTGTTTATAAATAATATACCAACACTTTGAATGTAATAGAAGACAAAAAAAAATTTTCAAACTTTGCCCCGAAAATAGCCAAAACAAATTTTGATTTCATTTTTTCGATCAAAAGTACCCCTATGATTTCTTTTAATAACGATATTTCGTTTACTTATTTTTTCCTGAGTTGATTAAAAAAAAAAGTGCTGGAGTCTTCAAAAACTCTTTGAATTCAGGCAAGCGCGACTTAATACAAATATTAATATTTGTATTAAATCATAATAAGATAAAATTAGCTATAAGCATTTCTTTTTGCTCAAGAATCGCTCCTTCAGATTCTGCAATAAAAAATTAATTATAGTTATGAATAAACAAATTACAGGCAATTTTATAATAAAAAACACGATTTTTTTTACAATCTTGAATTTTTTTGAATCTTTTATAGTAGAGCGTTATCTCTGATTGCTACAAATATCGTGTCAAAAATCTTTCATCTAAAAGGTATGATTATTGCGAAAATTAAATTTCAAGATGGGGCTCTCAAAATGGCGACTAAAGATGATTTTTTTGCAAAATCCTAACAAGATGTACGAAATTTTGAAAACTTTCTAATTATTAATGATACTTGGTACAAGAGAGTTTTTGAGGTCGCTGATTACGAATTTAAAGTCTGATTTTTAACATTCAAAGTGGCGGATCCAATAAAAAAATCCAAAAAATCCAATTTGTAAAAAATGATTAAAATCTCTTGAAACTTGTTACTCTGTGGTTTTTGAGGTCGCTGATTACGAATCTGATATCTGATTTTAAAAATTCAAAATGGCGGATCCAACATGGAGGTCGACATTTTAAAAATCAAGCTAAGTCGCTTGAATTTATTTACTCCTTGGTTTCTGGAGTCTCTGATTACGATTCTGAAGTCAAATAATATTTTAAAAATAAACATCGATATTGTTAGTCTTTCTAAAACTTGACAAATTTACTTAGGAAGATTAAGTTTCTTCCCAAATTTTTTAATTCAACGAAATTTATACAATTGCCAATAAAAACTGAAAATTAAATAATTATTTAATAATTTTAGTAACAAATTACTATTGTTAGTTATCAACTGTTTACACAGTGTAACTACTGATATTCTGTTGTTCTGAATATTACAATTTATTTAACAGTTTAGGTGCAGTATATAAATAGTATATAACATCATGTTCTTTAAAAATTGTTTAAATATCAATATACTTTTTCATCTTTATCCGTAATTCGTGTAAAGTTTAGTGCACTTCTAAATTAGGAAAGACTGCATGTTTTTTGGTCCACTTCGTCAAAGTTGATAAAAAACAATAATATTTTCTTTAAAATCTTGGAATTTAATTTTCGCAATAGTCATATCTTTTAGATGAAACATTTTTGACACGATGTTTGTAACAATTAGAAATATCGCTCTACTATAAAAGATTCAAAAAAATTCAAGATTGTAAAAAAAAATCGGGTTTTTAATATAAAACTGCCCAGTGACTAGTGACGTCATTCTTCATTTGGTTCAATAACTTTCTTTTGTATTCATATCAACTTTGTAATCTTTTATTTTTCTAGAACACTATTTATTTAAATCAGTTCAGTTTTAGGGTTTTTTCATGTATCACATATTTTTATTATTCTTAAGAAAAAAGAAAACTTAAGTTTCAAGGGCTTTTTACACTCTAAAAAAGAAGTTTTGATTTAAGCCCACTTTGGACTGGTATTGTTTACATGAGACTCAAATTCGACTGGCTTTCAGCCATAAAATGTATTGAAACTGATTTTAACCCGAAAAATTGGCTGATTTTCAATTATTTTGGGTTTCAGCTGTAAACGAAGTAAGACTTTGTTTTTCTAGTGTAGGTTCTCTAAGTATAAAAATATTAAATATAGTTAGCTCGATAATAAAAAGTCAGTTACTAAGTTACCAATAACAATCAGTTACTTTTAACAGATTCAACATTTTAGGTGTAAAACATTAAAACATATATGTTAATACTAAATCTCTACTTCTAAATTTGTGAGAAATCGGTCACTAATTTTTAGTCGAATTTTTGAATTCGCAGATTCTAAGTTTCTCTTTACTTAAGTTTTAGTGATATTTTACTTTTTAAATTAATAGACTTTAATTTTTCGCTTAAGCGAAAAAAAAATTAGTAGGAAACTATGTGCTCAAAATTCTTAAAATTTATTAAACAATTATGGTCGAGTTTAACTTGTTATTTTAAATGTTAAAACAAATTGAACCTGTTTAAAATCTCTTCAATAATATGTTATGTAAATTAATTACTATTTAAAAAACAAATTATGTCATTTATTGAGTTTGTTAAAATTGAAAATAATGATTAGATACATTTTTCATATACCTAAATAAGTTTAATAAAAAAAGAAAAAATGTGATAGATTTACTTTTTAAGATTCTAGATAGTCAAAATTTAATACTTATAAATAAACACATTGAAACAAATGTCCAGTGAAAGTAACCGGAATTCCGACTAAATTATATTTAACATTACTTTCTGGTTAAATTTACCAGAATTCCTGTTAAAATAACCAAAAAGCCATCTTAAATAAGACTTGAACGGAATTCCGGTTATTTTAACCATTCATTTTTTTATAGTTTAAGTATGGCGAGCGATTAAATATATCTACTTCTCAAAGTTTTATCATTCACTCTCTAACTTTCAGTAAGTAAAGAAAACTTTGCTAATTCAAATTAATAAGAGTTCTCCTTAATTTTTAGTTTGATGGCTTAAATTGTTGGTCAATGATGTCCCTAAAAAGTTATCATGTTAAGTTGTCAAAATTCAAAATGTCGGATCCAACATGGCGGACATATTTTAAAAAATTTAATGGATCTGCTTGAAACTTGTTACTTGGGGGTTTTTTGGGGTCGCTGATTACGAATCCGGTGTTAGTTTAGAAAAATACAAAATGGCAGATCCAATATGGCGGACATATTTTTAAAAATTTAATTGAACCACTTGAAATTTGTTACTCGGGGGTTTTTCGGGTCACTGATTACGAATCCTGTGTTAGTTTATAAAAATACAAAATGGCGGATCCAATAAGGCGGACGAAAAATTGAAAAATCCTTGAGATTCGCTTAAAATTGGTTACTTAGGGGTTTTTGGGGTCACTGATTACGAATTTAATATAAGTTTTCTAAAATTAAAAATGGCAGATCCAATATGCAAAAAAATATTATCAAAAACCGCTTAGATAAATTTTGAAATCCCGGCCCTGGTAAACAAATATTTTAATTTTAAATAAACTAACTGGTTTTTAAAGAATTGATGGCTTAAGTCAGTTGAACATGTGGATTTTCAAGAGCTAACTCCGGATTCGTAAACAGCGATTCCAAAACCCCCCCAAATAACAAATTTCAAACGAATCTTAGCAGTTTTTGAAAAATTCTTTTTCTATATGGGTGATTTTCCACAAACTGTGATTTTTGGGGTCCTAAATTTTTTTTTTCTAACTTTCAAATAATAAATTTGTATTAACGGTATTCCACTTCTATTTCTTAGCAAAATCAGTGTCAGAAGTGATTCTACTACAAACTTAAAATTTACATAGATATTCTAGAAATAGGTAATTACTGATGCCACGGTAGTGACCAAAGTTCCAAGGTAGTGATAGCACAATGTTTAGAGAAACCTCGTATAAAATCTTGCACTTATGAAATAGGGAATGTTTCAAACAATCGATAAACAGTCAATGAAAACATATATTAAGTAGAAATAATAAATTTATTTTTATTTTATAATTATTTTTATATACAACTTAAATGAGAAAATGAATACTGATATTTAACTAAATTGACGAATACTATCTTGAATTACTCATTTTTGACCTATGAAATAATGCTGAGACTTTCATTAAATGAACGAGTGAATAAATTAGTCTTTGTCAACTTAGTAAAAAACTACTAATTAGTAGTAACAAACTACTAATTCATTTGTTAAAGCTATTATTTTCATAGCTACATTTAATAATTGTTTTAGTAGTCCTAACAAATAAATTAGCAATTTTGAACTACCAATTAACTATTTTTAATTACTAATTCTTAGTCAAAACACTTATTAATTAATTTAAGTAACGAATTATCAAAGTGACTAATTCAGATTTTGAATGTAGAAATGATATTTACGACTTTTTTTGCTTTTTCTGGTAGATTCCTTTCTTCTAATTTTTGATTTTGTATTTTCTTCATTGGATAATGTGTAATGTATAATGTGTAATAATAACTAATAATATTAATTTAAAAATTATCTCGATAACAAATATAATTTAAAATAATTTCACAATAATATCAATGAATTAATACAAAAAATAACAAAGAACAAATGTAAAGTTAATTATTTATAACGAGTTATTTTTTAATAATAGGTTAAATTCAACCACCTGTACATAAAAAATATTTATTTTAACATTTTTTACATTTCTGTGTATTTATTGAAATTTTATTTACAAGAGAGACGCTACAAAGATGCAGTATCAATAAAGTGCCACGGTAGTGACATTCTGACGCATGCCACGGTAGTGACATTTTCGACTTCTTTCATGTGTTACTCATAACCACTTTATTTTCATCAAGTTTCCGAAATAATTTAACATGTTGCCAACAAGATTGACCTCAGGAAAGTACAACTTTTATTTTAAAAAATTCTTACTTCTGAAAACCGCATACCACGGTAGTGACACCATAATTTTTGACAACGATAATTTTTCACTTTACTCAAGGATATTATTTTCCTATCTCATTAAAACCTTTATTATATAATTTTTATTTGTTTATTACTATTCCCTCATGCAAAATCAGCTGCTTTTGATATATTATTTTCAATATTGTGAATGTACAAACACAAAAAAAAAGTGGTTGTAAAAATCTCAAAAGTTTGGGGACAAAGTTTGATGACGTTTTGTAAATAATTAATAAACAATAAAGCACAAAATAATACGTATAAATTTAACTAGTCTAATCGTATTTAAAAGCTCATTAGCCGATTTCTGCTTTTTCGATAACTTTTTTGTAAAATCAGACGAAAGGATAAAAAAGCTGGGTTGGGGACATGCCACGGTAGTGACATTTTAGGTATATTTCGTGTGATTACATTGATAATGGTCAAAATAAATAATTGTTTTCTGTGGGTCTACTTAGAAAAAAACGATTAAAAGATAGTTCACATAAAACTAAACATTGATTTATGAAAATATAGCTGATATTCGTCGGGGACATAAAAATCACAGTTTGTGGAAAATCACCCATATAGGATCCGCCATTTTAAAAGTAACCAATTTTAGGCGATTATTAAGGATTTTTCGTCTGCCATATTGAATCCGCCATTTTGTATTTTTATAAACTAACGCCACATTCGTAACCAGCGACCATAAAAACCCCCGAGTAACAAGTTTCAAGTGGATCAATTAAATTTTTAAAAATATGTCCGCCATATTGGATCTGCCTTTGTATTTTTATAAACTAACACCGGATTCGTAATCAGCGGCCCCAAAAACCCCCGAGTAAAAGTTTCAAGCGAATTCGATGATTTTTTAAGAATTCCGCCGCCATGTTGGATCCGCCATTTTGAATTTTAAAAAACTGTCATCATATTCGCAATCAACGACCCTAAAAACCTCCGAGTAAAAGGTTACATGCGAATTCGTTGATTTTTAGAAATTCGACCGCCATCTTGGATCCGCCATTCTGGATTTTGCCAACCTAACATGATAACTTTTTAAGGAAATCATTTACCAACAATTTGAGCCATAAACGAATTGTTTCGAAAGTCAACTTTTTTTTTAACAAGTTTTTTATTTTGATCTATTTATTTTTTCCTGTTTTCCAGCTGCCATATTGAGTCGCTATTTTGAAAAATTTAAAAACGGGCTTTTAAAGAGTGATCGATGACAAAAATTTTTAGCCCAGGGTCATGAAAATCGGTCAATACGAATTCTGGGCAGAGCTTTGTTGCGTTTGGCAAAGAACGTCCCATATATACCTATATATATATTAACAAAATATTAAGTTAAATTAATGTTCAATATTTAGTGTTTTTAGGTTAGTTAGTTTTTTTTTGTAATTCTTAAAACTTAAAAAAATTTTTTTTCGTAAATCGCTTGTAAAACCATTGAAAAATATACTCTAAAAATTCCAAACGAAAATTTCAAGCAGTTTAAAAGTTATAAACAATGAAGTTTCAAGCGACTTTGAGAGGTAGAACGTTAGTGAAAAGACGAACATAAAACAGAAGTCAATTGACCACTGCACGTTTATTAAAAAGTATACAAAAGCGAATCTCATCAATTGATAGAGTAGTGATTTCGTGAAGAAAAAGAAATAATGGAGGAATTTTGTGAGAGTGTGAATCGTGTATGTGTAAGCGACGTAAGAGTCCTCTATATAATATAAATTAGAAAGAAAGCGAATTGCAAACACCAACACTCTCCCTCAAGTCGCGCACAAAGATCACTTGTTCGATGAGACTCCAATTCCGGAAACACAATCCCTGTGTTTTGGTTCAGGTAATCCTTTGGTTAGTATGTCTGCTATCATATTCTCCGTTGAGATGTAGACCAGTTTGTAGGATACTGTTTCAAAGCGTGACGGATAAAGTGGTGTATTACATCAATGTGCATCGATTTCGAATGGTGTACCAGGTTTTCTGCGAGTTTTCCGGCTCCTTGATTATAATTGAATATGACAATATTTGCAAGTTCCGGATGTCCTACTTCCTTGAGAAAACCAACGATGTGTATGGCTTCTTTTGCAGCTTGCGCCACGGACATGTATTCCGCTTAGGTAGAGGGTAATGCTATTGTACGCTGCTTTCGTGACCCCCAAGAAATTGCGGCTTCATTTAGAACAAAAATAGAACCTGTGTAAGATCGCCTATCCACAGTACAATTGGCCCAGTGAGCATTCACAAAAGCTTCTAAATTTCCAGTACTGTTCTTGAACTGTAATCCCTGATCTGCAGTTCCTTAAAGGTATCGAAGGACTCGTTTGGCTGCTGTCCAGTGTTCCTGCTTAGGATTGGTGCTAAACTGATCAAACACGCTGACTGCGTATCTTTTTGATCACGATTTATGGGAGCTGCTGTCACAATGTTATATTGCTTTGTAGGACGACCTGGATTTCCAGTCTTAATTTTCCCAGGTCGTCCGTGTCCTCTTCTCTGTTCGTTGATTGCCATTTCGTCATTTTCATTTGCAGGAACTTCAATGACTGCACGTGGTTCGTTGACAACAGGAATATGATTGTCAGGATCATGGATGGGAAAGAATTCAATTTTTTGAGTAGGTGTCAAATCCTTTTGTTCACTAGTGTTTGACTATTCATTTGTGAAAATGACGTCATGAGTTATGTGAATATTCCTCTCAAATGGTGACCAAATTCGATAGGCTTTGGCATTCGGGGTGTGGGGACCCGCCGCGAGAAGTTCGTAATTAGTATTGGAAACAGGCCCTTAAGTGCCCGCGCACCCGTCCCTGAGTGGCGCGTAATAAGAGAGATTTAGATTCTTTCTGGGAGTGCTAGTGAGTAGACGTGCGTGTGGGGTACGTTATAAGCTGAGTAACAAACTGTGATATGTAACAATATAATAGTCAAGAATATAAGAGTAACTTATCCAATTCCTGGTGTCTTCATTCTCCTAGTTTGGTTCTGAACTTATTGGCTAAAATTAGGATAGCCTAGGATTGCAAATATATATAAATCCTTAAACTTTCTATAGTGGTGATTTACGACTAGAAGCTACGGAGCGAGGAATCAGTGAATTCTCTAAGCATCATAATAGTGAATAAAGAAAATCACAGTGAAAATTAAGTTATATAGTGTGACGTGTTAGATTTTACGAACAGTTACTTGAATTTACAATTAAAAATTTAGTAACAATACTACAAAAATTCGCCTCAACCCACACGTATCTCACGCCATATTTAATTTTCGGTGAACGCCACGTGCTCAATGTGGTGTTCACATATAAATTAATTCAAGCCGAAACTCTCAGGAACTGTTGCAGCATCTGAGAATATGAAAATTCAGTTCACAAGTAATTCATGCCAAAAAGGTTACTGTCAATTGAGTGGAAATCCTGACAGGAAAATAGTTAACTATTTTCAAGTTTTACTGGAAATAAGAGTGCATCCGGCAATTGGGGACGAGCATTCTGTAAACAGATAAGGTGCGAGCTCATTTGAGAGTGGGCTGTCAATATTTGTTTTTTTTTTTAGTAAATTTGAAATAACATTCCGTAAATACGGATTTGAAATAAATTAAAAACATATTCTGTCATGTGCAAACATAATGTGTATGAATGTTTTTGTTTATGATTGGTAAATTCATACTTGGGATAAATTAATTCTCATTGTTTTTCTCCTTTTGTGAAAATAGGTTGACAACGCTTGTTACGATTTGCATTAATACGTGAATACAAATTCAAGAAAAATTTTTAAATTGTTTTTAAATTTCGATGTTGGCATTAATGGGATTCACACGGATTGAACTGCGTCTATCATTGAGGAGCAATTTCAATAATTTTGTTCGGGTTTTCTCTTTAGTTTTTGATTGTATTGGTTTTTTCTCCTTCTTGTAATTAAATGGGGATTTTGCCGTATTGTTTCACCGGTTATCGGGATCGTGTTAAGTTATGGTAGGGACACGACAACAAGAACAACGCATTTTAAGAAACTCCGCGACAAAGTCTGGATCGGCGGATCATGTTCAGTCATCGCATTCTGCTGGTATTGGATCTGACTCTAGAAATCATTTAGTTTCTGGAAACAATTTAGCACCTAGGTCGAAAAAACACAGCGTACGCCACCGAACACTCCTTCCGGTTCTAAGGGAAATATTCGTGATAATACGTCATCAGCCGGAGAAAGCCAAGAATTTGATTCGAACTTGCAAATCGTTCATCAAGACCCGACACGTAATGAATTAACGATTGAAAAGAGTCATTCCGCGGAACAAATTCAGAGCAATAGTAAATATAAATCTACATCGACGTGTTTTCTCGTGAACATGGCGCCAAATACAAATCATAATAACGAACCGTCAATTACTTGGTTACCTCCATTTTATAAAAATGATCCTAATCTAATTCTCGGTAAAAAACCTCCAGATGATATTTACACTCAGATCAAAAAGAGCATCTTCACGAATTTTGGCATGAGTGACGAGCACCGCCTTTGCACATTAATTAAGGGAGAAGTGCTTAACGGAAAGCCTACGTATATACTCAGTCAGATGAAGAATATTGCTAATGGTCAATGCAGCGACGAGGTGTTAAACTCTCTTTTTATGAAGCATTTACCATCGTTGCACAGGCAAATTCTCGCCCCTAGCTCGACTAAAGATTTAACTGAGTTAGCTCAAATTGCAGACAAGATTACTGCAGAAATGCAAGTTCAAAGTTCTGATCTGCAAGAGGGAAATAATGTCGCCTTAGTTGATGTAAATAATGATCAGTTATATCTAAAAATCGATGCTATTATGACTAAGTTGAATACTTTATAAAGTAAAGTGCATCAGTCAAATACAGTGCGTTGTTGTGGTCGTAATCGTCGTCGAGGGAATTTTAGTGGTAGATTTCGTTCGGTTAATTGGCGCAATAAATCGCGGTGCAGATCGGAATCCAAATCAAATTCAGACATTTGTTAGTATCATAGACGATTTAAAGATAAACCCACAAGGTGCACAACTCCGTGTAAGTAGTCACAAAAACAAGAATCGGGAAACTAGAATTCCTTCATCGAATTGACGTAATCGATAACATCAAGGGCTCGAAGCGTCTGCATATTTTTGACAAGAAAACGCGGTTAACATTTCTTATTGATACCGAATCTGATATTTCCATCATTCCCGTGGACAGTAGTAAAAATTTAATCTCTTCGGAAAGATTTTTATTTGCAGCGAATAACTCTCGAATAGCAACGTATAGTAATAAACACTTGCAAGTAGACTTGAGAAAGCGTCGTGCATTTGAGTGGGAGTTTTGCATAGCCGATGTGCCATACCCAATTGTAGGGTCAGATTTTCTGTCCGATTTGAGGCTCCTTGTTGACTTGTGTGGCCGTAGGATTATTGATTCGATTACTGGATTGCACATGGCTGGCACTCTGAAAACTGTAAATTGTTATAGAATTAGTACCATCGATAAGTCATCGGAATATGTTGAATTATTAAAAGGATTTCCGGAAGTCACTAAATTGCATTCACTGGCAACATTGTCAGATTGCAGTGCGGTGCATCATATCCACACACACATGGTCCGACAGTGACGCAACGCGCTCGACTGTTAGCACCAGAAAATCTGAAGATTGCTAAAGATCAATTTAAAGAGATGGTCAAGTCTGGAGTTTGTAGACCATCAAGCAGTCCGTGGGCTTCGCCAATATTAATGAGAGCCAAAAAGATGGCAGCTGGCGAATTTGCATCGATTTTAGGCGATTAAACGCAGTCACCGAGGCGGACAGATATCCGGTTCCATACCTGCAGGATTTCACAGCAAATCTGCACGGTAAGAGTATATTCTCGAAATTGGACCTAATTAGCGCATACAATCAAATACCAGTCGCGCCCGCTAATATACCAAAAGCCGCTGTCATTACACCGTTTGGTTTATACGAATACACGGTAATGACTTTTGGTTTGCGAAATGCTGGGCGTTCCAGATAATTCAACCCAAGCAACTGTTCGTCAACTCTCTTCAGAAGTCTAATTCAAACCCCTGAATTCTGATTGTCAAATCTTCAAACCAGTCTAATTTTAACACAGACAGCTGAAGATATTTTCACTGTTTGTTTATCCAGTATAAGTTCAATCCCAGCATCTTCTTGTCAATTAACATCAAGAAGCATTCTTTAAGTAATCCAGAAGTTTACAAACTACAACAACTTATCAATCGTTGTACCTGGCCAAGCTTCCATCAACCAGCTTCCCAGTAAACAACCTACATCTCGTTAACCTACCGGTAAAGCAATCTGCTGGATCCTGACCCTGGATTAGAAGATCTTGATCTCAGGCTTCAACTAGTAGTGCACTTTTACCGCTACTTTTTATAAAGGTAAGATTTAACTATTTGGTTACCTTCCTTCATTCCTAATTTTAGTTCCCCTCTAAATCTCACCACCATGTCTTGCCGCTCTCTAAACACCTCAGGTCAAAATTAAATCGTCGAAAGCATTATGTAAACAATAAATATACTCTCTTTTCAAAGGTACAAGTGTTTCTTGGTTTTTTCCCTCACACCTTTCCATCAATGCTAACCCACTGATTGAATTTAAAATATTTTTGTATGTTATGTTTTCCATGACGTAACACATTGAAAAAATTAATATGTTAGGTCCTCAAAATGTTTCCACCAAACGAAACTTTTTTCCAAAATTTATTGCATAATAAAAATTTGAAACACTTTTTAAATACAAGCTTATATCTCTTAAATGAATTAACCGATTTTAGTATACCTTGGATAAAATCAAAATGAATAAAATATACTCCCAATTACTGTTCACAAATTGAAAAAAAAAATTTTTTCATAATTTGTTTTTTAATTGTTTATGAACAATTTTTACAATGTTCTGCGACTTTAAAAATGAGGAAAACGTATTAAAATACACTGAGAAAATTAATGAGTGATTATTTGTTTGAGTCATTCCATGAGAAATTCGGATATCATAAATAGAATTTGCATTATACTTTGGCACTTGGTAGTATTCTGGTCCCAAAAAAATAATAGTTCATTAATTTTCTCAATAGATTTCGATTCCTTAGAGTTTTAAGTAAACATTAAAAAAAATTAATTGTTTATAAACAATTACTATGAGTAAGTACTTTAACCACCAAATATTATGCAATTTTATTGAAACTTGCAGAAAGGGGAGGGGGTTAAAGATTTTGGTGAAGTATGAACATTGAGTTTTTCAAAAAATCTTAGCCGCTAAATAACAAAAAAAATTTTTACCTATACGTTTTTGAAAGGTTTTTTCCTGCTACTTCACTTGGTAAAAAAGGTTTTCTTAAAGATTCAAAATTTAACCCTTTTTTTTAAATTAAAAATATTTTTGACTTTTTTTTCAAAATGGACCTTTTTTTCTTTTTTTTTTGTCTTAAAAGAAAGTTGAAGTTGTGTACTTTAAACTTTTATTTTATATTATGTAGATTTAATCTTGTACTAAATATTCTCATTTTAACATCGTTCTTCTATTTCATAGAATTTATTTTCTTTTAAACTTTTGTTCTCTTTAGTAATTTATTCTAAAGTTTTTTTTAATTATCTCCTTATTTTTTATTTTAATTAAAAAAAATGTCCGTAAATAGTTTAATTTTTTTAAAAGAGTTTCTACTTTTCATATATTTTTATGCCACTATTCTTTAATAATTTCCATGGAATTTTTTTAAATAGACTGTTTTCTTATTTTCTTACGTTCTTGTTTTTTTATAATTTGTTTAATCTTTTGCTGCTCTTACCTAATTGTCTTAATTTTGCGATCATAAGAATTTTAAGATATTTTTTTGAAATTTTCTCATTTATTCGACATAATTTATTTGATTTTGATTAAATGTTTTATTCTTCATTATTTCTTATTATATGTTCTCAGTTTAAAAAATAGACTAATACAAATAAACATTTTGAGCTTTTATATACTGATATTAAAAAAAAAACAATTTTTTATTTAAATCAAAAAAAGTTAAATTTAAATAAATAAAATCGGATTTTTTTTAAACCATGTTTTTATCTCCCAGCATGTAATAAAAACATTTAAAAAGCTAATAAACTACTTTGGAATATATTATTTTAAAATTGTAGTCTATAATTTTCCTTTTTAAAAATCCGGGAAAATTGAGCTCTAAGATTCGGGAAATCCGGGAATTTGCCGGGAATTTAAAATTGACAGTTTGCTAGACACCCTGTTCTGGTCTTGGCACTCTTGAGAGAACGAGACTTACATCCGGACCCATATGCCAGGACAATCCCACGACGATCAAGAATGCCAACTACGACGATGACAACCACCAGAACCACCTTCTCGACGATTCATTATGATGTGGAAAACTCCACATCGGAGTCAAGCAGTGTTCGTGCGTGTAAAATAAAAGTGCGAACATTTAATGTTTATTTCACAAAACCATTTTTGTCCGGTCAGACAAGTTGGCAGGTAAAAATCGGAAGATCAAATAATAATACTATCTAATCAATTTAATTAATTAAATACTAAATTAAAATAGAAATAAATCTTAATTTAACTAAATCTTAAATTTGCCAAGAATCAAAATAAATATAAACTGAAGTGAATTTTAAATACCTAATAAAATTAAATAATGTAAACTCAAAATAATGACAGGCACAAATCGACAAGTTTACATTAAGGCTGAACAATAGCCTGAAACTGATTTCAGAGTGGTGTGTAATAATTTATTTTTAAATTAATTTAAAAATATTGTGCGCAGTAACTTTTTATCGCGTCACAACTCCCTCCTGCCAAAACTTGACCAAGGGGGTCAAGCAGATGAGCTCCTTATGATGGAGTCGTCTCTTGTCAGGCCAGAAATAATTTATCAAAAATAAGAACGAGAAAGAAAAAAATTAAGCATACTTTTATTCATTACATATTTATTTAAATGGGTTGACCAACTGCCAGTCCATTTAAAAACCGTTTGATTTGTACGACTTTGTACAGCTAATCAGTTAATTAATTACATCTTTATTTAACATTCAAGTTGCTAGAACAATTTAAATAGTTTAGTAACTCGAAATCCCCCCTCCTAAGACCGTGGAAGACGGGTTATATTCAGAAAAAGAGATTATTTTAAGTAATTGTTATCTAATTCATTAGTTAAGTAACAAATTGATTGAGTTTAGTTGAGACATTAAATTAATTTTAATATGAAAATATTTTAAGTTGGAACTCATTTAAAAAGTAGCATAAGCCATTTCAAATGTCAGATCTGATTCAAGCTTTTTATAATTTAATTTATAATTTAAGATTTATCAAACTCGTATTTTATCTGATTCAGCTATCAGGCTGCCCGCCGAACCTAAGTAAGATTTATCCATACCAGTATCAACCAATGCGTGGAATCGGTAACTCCTAAAAACACTAAGGTCTAGAAACAGGAACCAATTACACACGACTTAACAAGCTTAAATACAATTTTCTGATCACCAGAACTACACAAAGAGTCACGAAGTCAATCAGAAACAAAATTTAACTTCCAATTCAGGGTTTACAAAAGAACCACCCGACTTGAAAGTGAAGTCAACATCCTGATTGCTAGGACTAAACATCGAGTCACTAAGCAAATCAGGATTTAAAATTTTGAATCACATGATTCGAGATTAGGTTGAACCAGATTATCGGAAAAATCTAATAAATTAGGATTTAATTGGGCAGAGATTAAATTGGAATTCCAAAAAAAACGAAAGGACATTTGATTATTTAATTTGGAAGGTCATGGACCCAGTGGCGGTTTTACGGGGGGCGAATGAGGCGACCGCCCCCCCCCCCCCGAGAATCTTATATTTGTATAAGAGAGAGAGATAGCACTATGGTGCTATCTCTTTCTATCCCATATATCGCCCCTCCCGAACACTTTTCCTAAAGCCGCCCCTGCATGGACCCAATTCCTGGTCCAGACAGTATCCATGCATCATCCAGAAAAAACCACATCTTTGATTAAAAGTGATCCAGTTTAACCAGATTGATCTCAAATTCCATTATTCTAAGATAAATTATCATCATTTTGAGATAAATAATGGCCATTTTATAAAGATCGTTACAGATCAATTTTAATAATCTGTTTACAGAATCCTCTTAGAAGATTATAATGAACCAATTAATGTTCGACACTTAAGATCGAATTCAAAAATCAAATTCCAACGGATCAGAAATCCAAGAATTTCATTAAATTTATTTTACAATTTAGGTTACGAGAATTTTAATCATTTTCAGACGAATCGAGAAAAATATTTGATACTAACAATATTCCAAAATAAAATATTCCGAACAATTTTTAATTCAATTTTAATAAGAAGCGGCGATTTTTCAAGCCAAATACTCAAAAGTCAATTAAATGCAATACAAGTCGTACAATTCAACTACTCAAATTTTTAATAAGAAAAATATTCGAAATTTAATATAATTCGAATAATCAGAAGAACACAGTGATGACTCATCCTACAGTGATTCAGTCCCTTTAAATTGCAGTGCTACAGTCCCTTTAAATTGTGTGTCTCAGTTAGATTGTGCGATAGACGATGTTTCGACTTGTCATACTACTGAGCGTAATGATTCACGCTCAGCTCTTTCCTTCTATTATCAGAACGTAAGAGGTTTGCGCACAAAACTGCATTTATTACGTCAATCTGTTTTCACTGTTTTATTCCACGTGATCATCTTCACTGAAACCTGGCTCACCCCAAATATAAATTCTCAAGAACTTGGTTTAATGAACTTCGACGTTTTTCGCTTCGACAGATGTGCTCATACCAGTGTCAATCTACGAGGTGGTGGGGTACTCATCGCTGCGAGGCGTAATTTACTCTGCACACTTATCGATACATTATGTGATACTATAGAGCATATTTTTGTCAAAATTGAATGGGGAGTGCAATCATTTATTATTGGAGCTTTCTACATTCCACCAAATTCCACTGTTAATATTTATAATAATGTTTGCCAAATTATTGACAATGTGGTTACATCTTTTACGTCGAAGAATCTCCTTATTTTTGGAGATTTTAATACATCCTTCTTGTCATGGAGGGGGAATGTTGATACAGGTTTGTCTTGCTATATTAATTCTGGTTTATTGGGTAAACATCTACAAATTCTAAACCTATTTTTACATATTTTGATATATTTTAAATTGTTTCAAATTAACTCCTTCATAAACTCGCATAACTCTTTATTGGATCTCATTTTTATTAATTATAGTAATTTTCACGTATCACTTTCTGTTGATCCAATACTACCTGCTGATAACTTTCACCCTCCATTGCAACTCGAAATATTAAATCCAATCATTGGCAATAATTTTTATAATTACCCATCTGTCATCTATAATTATGATTTTAAAGCTGCAAACTTTTCAGCTATTAATTTGTTTTTGGACAACGTAGATTGGTTCAATTCTTTAAATTTTCTTAATATTAATGAAGCTGTTGATGTATTTTATAAACATATTTATGATGCTATTCAACTTTTGGTTCCACTTAAATCTTTCCGTGAGACAAAATTTCCACCATGGTTCAATAGTGAACTTAGAGCATTAATTTTCGCTAAGAAGTCAGCACATCTCAAATACAAAACAACAAACAGTTATACTGATTATAAAGTTTTTTCTAAGCTCAGGGCAGAGAGCAAAACTTTGTCAAGAACTTGTTATAATAATTTTATTAGTAAAACCGAACGTCAAATCAAAAGCAGTCCCAAATGCTTTTGGAAATACATAAATTCTAATCGAAAAGATCGTAATATTCCTAATAGCATGGTTTTCGATAATGTTACCTTTAATGATTCTAAAAGTATTGCTGACGCCTTTGCGAAGTTTTTTCAATCTGTTTTCTCTTGTGGCGTAGATAATTCAAATGATTGTTTAAATATACCAGATAATGTTGATTTGCAGACTGTTTCAATTACTAGACGTGATATTAGGAATAAAATAGTGAATCTTGATGTCAATAAAGGTTCTGGATACGACTTAATTCCACCACTTTTTGTTAAATTATGCTGTTCGTCTCTAATAGAACCTCTCTATATTCTGTTTAACAAATCTATAGCAGAATCTGTTTTTCCACTTCAATGGAAAAATGGTATTGTAGTCCCCGTTTTTAAAAGTGGTAACAAAAATGATATAAAAAACTATAGACCGATTACTTTGTTAAGCTCGATTCCAAAAATTTTTGAAAGTATATTCACTGATTACCTATACCGTGCTGTGCAGGGATCTATTATTGACGAACAGCATGGTTTTGTGCGTGGAAGATCTGTGATCACAAACTTGAGCTTATACTCTAGTGAAATACTTATAACGCTTGAATCTGGTAACCAAATTGACGCTGTATATACAGACTTTGCTAAGGCATTTGATAAGGTGGATCACTTATTACTCGTAAAAAAACTACGACTAATGGGTATTTCTAGGTCTCTAGTTGACTGGATATTCAGTTATTTAATAAATAGATCTCTTGTTGTCCGTGTTGGTAATGAGTACTCATGTGAATTTGTCGCTGCCTCTGGTGTTCCTCAGGGATCGCATCTTGGTCCGCTCTTGTTTGTCTTATTTGTTAATGACGTTAAACTGATTTTTAAACATTGCACCTTTTCTCTATTCGCTGACGACCTTAAGGTTTATAGACAAATAATGTCTGTTTCTGATAGTGAGCTTCTACAAGCTGACTTAAACCACTTTTATCACTGGTGCAAGTGTAACGGTATTATTATTAATATAAACAAATGCTCTATTATCACCTTCTCGCGTAGCTCTGACTCTTTCATCTGTGATTATTTCATTGGTGATGAGAGATTGACAAGAGTGGATAGGATTCGTGACCTTGGAATCCTTCTGTGCAGTGACTTTTCTTTCAATGAACACATATCAAATGTTTGCAATGATTCTATTAGAATGCTCGGTTTTGTGGTTAGAAACTCTACCCATTTCAAGAATTTGTCTACACTTAGAATCCTTTATCTCGCCCTTGTAAGATCGGTAATAGAATTTGGGTCTGTAATCTGGTCTCCTTATCAGGTTACTTACATTATTATGCTTGAACGCGTTCAAAATCAGTTTCTGCGATTTGCTGCAAGGCAAACTGGTACACTGTACAATTTTTTCTCACATGATTACGAACATCTGAGATCTAAGTTCAGTGTACCTCTAATCAGAAAAAGATTTATATTCGCCGACATGCTTTTTTTTATATAAAATTATGAATGGCATTATCTACTGCCCGTCGATTCTAAGTGAATTCAAATTGTACGCCCCACGCAAGAGACTAAGAGATATACCAAAAAGACTGCCTCGGTTTTATGTTGAGAAATCTGAGACTGCTTATTGTGCAAATTCCGTGTTCAGGAGACTTTGCAGAGAAGCAAATGACTTCTGTGATAACGTAAACTTTTTTGAAACTAACATGGATAAATTTATAGATGCACTTAAATCTTCGTTATATTAATTGTCATTTTTCGATCTTGAATAATTAATTCTAGTTAATTACCTAGAGTTCTACTAGGTTTAGTTTTAGTTAGATACTTTATGTATTAAAGGGCATTGCCCGTTATTCTGAAATAAAAAAATAAAAAAAAAAAATTAATAAAATTATTCAAAATTGACACTTTATTTCAAACCATATTTTATTTAGTGTCCAGTGACGCGATTTTAAAAATTGAGTTTTGAAAATACATAATTTGGCCGAACGACCTCGGCCACTTCATTGTGTAAGTCTTATTGTTAGTCACAACCATGAAGTAGTATAAGGAGTTCCCACTCTTTTGAAACCTTGAAGCAGATTTCCCCGTTTCTCTTACAAATTAGCGAAAGTGGAGAACTAAGCGAGATAATTTGGAACTTCGAAATTTCGTCTGCTAAGCTAGTCACGTGACCCACGTGATCACTCAGCTGTTTGTAGGCAGCCATTTGCAAAAAGCATTTCAAGTGTGTTAGTAATTGTATGTACACAAAAATGACGTTTTGTGGCTCATAATTCTTTGTAATTTAATCTTGAACTTTTATTCAGTATTACATAAACAGTAAAATTCTATTAGTTATATTGGTAATAATCAGATGTAATTTAAAAATTTAGAAATAAATCATTGTAACAATGATTATCAATTAATTATAATCAAATGTTTCTTTAACGAATTTCTGTAAAACAATATTTTCTTTTAACGAATATTCATACTGTCGTTGAACGAGAAAACTTTGCTCCCATTGAACCTCAGTATCAAAGCAATCACTGGTTAATTCAAAACCATGGGAAAAATTGAAGATTTAATTTTAAAATGCAGTTAGAATTAAAACTAAATTCTTGACGAATCTCAGCCTCCTAAGCAGTTATTTGTTTTCATAAATATCTTATTTATATTCCATATCTTTATAAATTTTAAAACATTGATAACTGGATATAATGCATTGTTTTACTAAAGACGGAAAACAATTAACTATAATAAATATTTTCTACTAATGAAAAGAGAGTTTTTCATAAAACATTTATGTATGTGATTTTTAATATAATTATTAGGTACAAATTATCAGACATGTTAAGTAATCTAAATGCAATGAAAAATAATCACGCTGCAAAAGGACCGAATAATTTAGGAGACTGGAATTTATATTTGTATAGTTGAGATTCTAGTTTTTTAACTTTCCTGTAAAATTATTGATAGAATGATGCTTATTGCTTTGTTTTAGAAAACACTTGAAATATTTTAAAAGGTAAGGCATTTATGAACGTCAGGGTACATAAAACACACACACACACACATACACTAAAGATCGGAAGGTAATCAGGATACTTTGCTTGACATCGTAATGGGGATATTTGAAATTCCCGTGTTCATCCTTAAAATAAGAAACCGCCCAACCAGCATTTTTAACCAAATCTAATTCTTTTACAACACTTTCTGCTTGTTCCATCATGAAAGTCGCATTTATTCTCGGTGTCCGTAAGCTCACCATTGCCGCAATGTGCTGATTGGCATACTCCCTCATCTGAGTGACAAAATGTATCTTCTGGCATGTCGAAACCAAAAACTGAAAAATACATTTAAATACTAATAATAAGTTGTTAAACAATGAACGATAATTTTACATTCAGGGTGATTATTTTTCAAACGTCCTAGCTCAAAATTAAAAGTTTTGGGATTAGCTTCATACTTCAGTACATTTTTGTTCTATACTATACGAAGGAAACATATATTTAAAATATTTTAAAAATTTGTAGAAAGTAGGGGAAGTTAGATTTTTGATTATTTATTTTACCTTATGATATTCAAATCCGTGTAATGTTTACAAAATTTATGGATTTTAATTTTCATATAGTGAATTTTAAAGCATTTTCCATGCACTTTTTTATACTTATAACAACATTTTTAACAACAGCAAATTTTCCCTGTTTTTTCAAAATTAACATTTGTTTTTCATTTTTGACCCATTTGGATGAGTTTTATTTTTTTAATTGTGTTTTCATTAAAATGCTTAGATTTTTTCCTGTAAAATACAATTAATTTCAAAATGGACCAACAATAAGTTTGTAAGAAAATTAATAAGAAACTAAGCGACGCACCAGCATCACACAGTGGGACTTTTTAGCATTTTTTTTTTTTTGTCAAAATCTAATATCTCTCGACAGAATAGATGAAAATGAGTGGTTCTTGGATCAAAATAAAGCTAGATAAATACAGAATATGAAAAAATTATAGAAAAGCTTTCTTCTAATTTTTCTGGTCCAAGAAACACTCGAGAAGTTAGCAATTTTTTCAAAAAAACGACCAATTGAAGTATACAGACCAAACAAATTTGTGAAACTTTACAAAACTCGTTATTCGTAACCTTCTGAGATCGCTATATTAAAATATGAATGAAACTTTAACTTTCAAAATGGCGAATCTAATATGGCGGACTTAAATCTAAAAAAATAATCGATTTTTACGAAACTTGGTTTTCAGATTTTTTTTGGGTTGTAGAATATAAATATAATATTCAAATTAAGAAATTCAATATGGCGGATCCAATATGAGAGACTTAATTTTCCAAAAACACTCGATTTTTACCAAACTTGGTTTTTAGATGTTTTTTGGGTCGTAGAATTTAAATATAATATTCAAATATCGACAAAAAAGTAATATTAATAATTACATGCTTTTCAAGGTAATTTTGAAACTTTTTCTCTTAAAATAACTCAAGAAGATTAGTAGAAGTTTTATTAAGTAAGATTTTCTTAAAAACATAACTTTTTTTGTAAATCTACATTTTTGTGAAATTTTAGTGTTTTACTTTCAAATTAGTTAAACAATTACTACAAAAAAAAGTATTTCTAGCTTTGGTTTTTTTTTATTGTATTCTAGAATATCTAGAAAAAGTACTTTATACAGCAAAAACGATTAAAAAAAAATTTTTTTTTGTGTCTCTATAACTCAGACAAAAATTTTTTTCTCGTCGGCTAACTCATAGGACACCTTTAGAAGGATGTCTACAACATAACTGAATAGATAAATTTTTTATTTTTTCAAATTCTGAATGTTAATAAAGCATAGAGTGGAAAAAGAGTGGTTTTGTGCACAAAATAGCCCCGTTCGACGGTTTTGACAGAACCGCATAAATTAATTCTAATATTGTAAATTTGATTTGTTACCTTCCATGTTTTGTTTTAATTTAGAAAATTATAAATGATCTAAGGAAGGTTGAAGGAATAAATATTCAATATTTATTCGTTTCAAATATATAGTAGCTAGACGAATAAATATATTTGAAACGAATAAATATTGAATATTTATTCCCTCAACCTTCCTTAGATCATTTATAATTTTCTGAATTAAAATAATTCTAATATTGACTAGTTAATATACTAATAGTTTTGACAAAA
The DNA here is from genome assembly GCA_037103525.1 of Ganaspis brasiliensis. Taxonomy (NCBI): domain Eukaryota; kingdom Metazoa; phylum Arthropoda; class Insecta; order Hymenoptera; family Figitidae; genus Ganaspis; species Ganaspis brasiliensis. The sequence goes on along the minus strand of JAZKLR010000045.1, from coordinate 607,804 downwards.
GGCATTGTCAGAACTAGTTTTGACTAGGCAATTCTAGTTTAAAGTTAAATTTAACTGATTTCGGGTTTTGACCGTAATATATATATATATAAGACTTTAACAGAATGTTTTATTTTTATTTGGAAATAATTTCAACAACAAAAAAATTTTTTTTATAGAGTGCGCTGAAACACATGTATGTTTCTTAGGGTGGTCCATAAAAGCAAAAGTCCGAAATGTTATGCTCCTACCCCCCAAATTTGTTCCGAAATGAAAAAAAAGTTACTCGTATTTTTTTATTTTGAAATCGGACAATTTTAGCAGTGGCGTAACTGGGAGAATAAGGTCCCTGGGGCAAAAAGGAAAATGGGGCCCCAATCATAAATAATAATTTAAAAGTTTAATTAATTCATTCATTCATTCTATCCACTCCTGAAATTTGTCACCAGATGTTTTTTTTTTAATTGTAAATCATATTTCACCTTTCTAAAATGCTCTTAAATATTAAATTTATAGCAATTTTAATTTCTTCAAATTTCAGTTAATGTGAACTTGCATTGATTAAAAGTTCAATTAATCCACGATTCAAATATACTAAATTTAAAGTGATTTAAAAATTTCTTCAATTTTTAATAATTCTTTTCTATTATGATTTCAATTACTAAAAATACAATTTCGTACTAGTTTTATCATTTTTCAACTATTTCCTACAATTCTTAGATTATTTTAATTATTGTTAAATTGTTTTCCTAAATCTTAAATTTACCTTCTTCAAATTTCAATTATTTTTTTGGTTTTCTCAATCACTTTTTCAATTTTAATTATTTTTTCCTTGTCATTAAATCAATTTAATTATTTATTCCTAAATTTTATATTATTCATCGCAAATTTAAATTAATTTGTTTAATTTACCATTGTTTTTGTCATTTTGCAATTATTACTTTCAATTTTTAACCATTTTCATAATTTCTGAATTAATTTACTAAACTTTAAAATATATATCTCAATTTACAATTATTTTGTTCCATTTTCATTTCTTTTTGTAATTTTGCAATTATTTTCTCCATATTTTAATATTTTCATTATTTTTCAATTAATTTCCCAAATTTTCAGTTATTATTTCAAAGTTAGATTATTGTCTTGAATTATCAATTTTTTAAGCGTTTTTTCAATTATTTTCTTTCGTTTAAAATCAAATTCTGTAATTTTATATTATTTTCTCCGATTTTGAATTATTTCCATTCTTTTGACATAATTTAAAAAAATTTCAATTAGTTATCTATAAAATTTCAATGATTCATTTCATCAATTTTCATTTATTTCTGCGATTTTTTAATTATGCTCTTAAATTAAAATTTATAAGATATTTTGTAGTTATTTTCTTATTTTAAACATATATTCTATGATTTTTTCAATTTTTTTTCTCAAATATTATTTACTATTTTCAATCTTTCATATTTAAATCATTTTTATCATATTTCAATTATTTTTCTCAATCATAAATTAGTTTCAGCACATTTCAATTATTTTTTTCAATTTTGTATTAGTTTTACCATTTTTTAATTATTTTCCTCGATTGTTAATTTTTATTCTCTTTTTCTAAAATTTTTAAGTATTTTTCTAAAATTTCAATTATTTTCTTCAATTTTGAATTACTTTGATTTGTTTTTATAATTTCCAAATTTTTTTATTAATAATTGTAAATTTCATTTATTTTTAGCTTTCTTCAATTCTTTTCTCCAATTTTTAGTTATTCTCAGTTTTTTTAATTGATTACTAAGATCTTCATTTATTTTTCTCAGATTTCAATTATTTTGTTTTTATTTAAAACAAAATTCTTTAATTTGTTTAATTATTTCGTTCAAATGTAATTTATTTTTTACAACTTATCATTGTTTGTCTCATATGTATTTCAATTATTTTCTTCAAGTTTTAAATTGTAAAAATATTTTTCAATTATTTTCCAAAATTTATAATTTTCAATTTTTTCCATTTCTTTTACAAGTAATTTCCGAAAATTTAAACTATTTACCTGAGATTTCAATTATTTCATTTAATTTTAAAGCATTTATATGATTTTCTATATTAGTTTCTTCAATTTTCAATTACTTTCTTTCTTTTTCGTTATTTCCAAAAAGTTTTTAATTATTTCTATTTAATAAAAATTATTCTCTTCAAATTTAAATTTCATTTAGCTTGTTTCATTTATTTTCTCTAATTTTTAATTATTTACTTTCTTTATTTTCAATCAACTTCTGAAAGTTTTAAGTATTTTTCGGATATTTTCTTTAACTTTTCTTTATTTAAAATATATTATGTAATTTATTCAATGGTTTTGTTAAATTTAAATTTTTTTTCAATTTCATATTTTTTATCTCAATTTTTAATAATTTTTTTCAATTTTCAATTATTTTCCCTAATTTTTCATTATTTAATTTTTTTCAATTTATTTTGAAGTACTTTTCTCAAATTTTAATTATTTTCTTTATTTTTAAAACATTTCTATGATTTTGTAAATTACTTTCCCCAATTTTTAATTGATTTGATTTTTTTTTTTTAATTAATTTGATAAATTTGCAATTATTTTGTTTCATTTCAATTATTGTTTGCAATTTTTTTTAAATCTAAAAATTTTATAAATTTTGTTCTAAAAAGAAAAAGGTTTATTAGGGTTGACTGAGGGCCCCCTGAGCTTAAGGGCCCCGGGGCACTGACCCTCTTTGCCCCTTAATAGTTACGTCACTGATATTTAGAGGTGGCGCAAAGCCCAGAAAACATTGATTAAAATCCAAAATTAAAAAAGTTATTTTACTTTCGGCTTGGACTTTTTGGATTGGATTTTTTGTCGCACTTGGTCAAAAAGTCCAATTCTTGAAGTCCAAAATCATATATTGGTAAAAAAATTATAATAGTTACATTCGGAATTTAATTTTAACTAGAGCTAAGAATAATATGTGATCTTATATAAAATTTTTTTTATTTAGTATGTAGAAATATTTACTTACACCCTAAAACGCTTTGAGCACTGAGTAAAATGGCACATAAAAAAATTAATTTCACGTTGAAAGATGCCATTGTCAGGAGTTAGAAAAAATTTTAGTTCTGTGATTTCCAAAGTGCCTTGTCTAAATTTTTAATAAAATTCAAAAAATCTGAGTCTAGCCTTTTATATTGTTCTGAAACTGACTTTAAAACCAATAATAGTTAACTTTTCTAATAGGCTTTTTATCCGTAAGTGCATAATTCACCTAATACCTGGTATATTTATACTACTTAAAACATTGTCGTAATTATTCAATGTCATGTTGTCTCAATTTCAAAAAAGATAAACGTTTTAATTATTAGTTTAAAATTTTTATAGATAAGTTCTTTCTGTGGAATAAAGTTTAGTTTATTTTAAAATTATTTTTCATAAATTTTTTTGCGCAAAATGTGAAAACAAATTGATAAGCTTAATAGATAGTTAGATAGAAGTTATTATACCAGGAAACACTTTCCAGAGTTTAAAATACAAATTGTTTATTTTTAAAATTGTATTCCTTTTAATTTAGGATAAAATTTGAAAATATATTTTTCAAAAATAAATACTTCTTTATATAATAACTGTAGTGGTTTCTTACAGGTCTTGATAATCCATAAATAACGTATAGATATTACTCAATGTAACTTAAAAGCAACATTATTTTTATTTAAAATTTAAAATATTATATTTTCATTAATTCAAAGAATTTCTAGGCTTAAAAATCAGTTTTCTTAAATAACATTTACATTTCGGTTGTCAGATATATATTTTTACATATAAATCTTCATTTATTATTATTTTAATTTTTATTGAAATTAATAATAGTGGATAGAATATGATTTTTTAATTAAAAAAAAATTCGGATTGAAGTATATACATACATATAAAAATTAAATGATTCTCTGATAAAATGTAGTAAGTATTACGAGTAATAAACATGAAAAAATTAAATTATTCTTTCCACAAAAAATGCCGAGGACAGGAAAAAGATATTAGCAAATATTTGCATTGACGTACATGGTTTCATACATTTTACAGTCATTGATTATTAAATTCAACTTCAATTAAACGTGACCAATTTATACGAATTATAAAAAATGCATTTTCAATTTATGTATAAATCAAGATGGACAATTTTGCGCTAAAAAAAAAAGAAAATTATTTAAGTTAATTGCAATTTTCTTTTCTTTAATAAATTGTTTGCCTCGCGACGAAACTTACTTTAATCCAACTAATTATTTCATTAGATTAATAATATTTTATTCATTTAAAATAATATGTATACAAATTACATCTCTGACTTTTCAGTCAGTTAAAGAGCAAGAAGACGTTACCAAATTGTCTCTCCTCATTCTGTCCGAAGTATTTTGTCCAGAAGAAATTTTTAGTTGAGTCAATAGTACCGACATGTCGCACAGTAGGTGGAACCTAATTTTTTTGGACAAATTTCTCCTTATCACTCAAATCTTAACCGATTTCAACTTTTTTTTTAAATTCTCAGAAGGATTTTTATTATAACGGATGGCTGCGAAAAATTTTAATAAAATAACCTATGTTTTTGAAGTCACTAATTTTGAATTTTAGAAATCTGATTTCAGAAATTTGTAATAATTAGCGACACCAAAAACTGATGAGCAAGAAGTGTTAACTAAATTCTTTAATATTTTAAAAACTGTTTGCTACATAATCCGTCTTTTTTTAAGGTTATGTGAAAAACACGCTAAGCTGCAGTATAATGAACTTCAAATTGAATTTCAACAAGTTGAAAAACATAAAGTAAACATACAAGTATTTTTTGTAAAATTTGGTACTAGGGGGTTTTTCGGTCGATGAATTTGAAATCAGATTTACTAATCATTTAGTAAAAAATAACTAATTATTAGTCAAATTCATTTTTAGGTTATGTCAAAATAACTAATATTTCAGTAAAATTCTGTTTACTAATTCAATTAGTCGAATATTAACTATTTTTTAGTTATGTTTTTATTAACAATTAGTCATTTCGTTACTAATAATTAGTTATTTTTAACTAATTGCTGAAATAAAAACTCAGGCATGATTTTACTAATTATTAGTTATTTTTAACGAATTCAGATTTAGAGAGTATGCAGTGGCGTAACTGTTAAGGGGCAAAGTGGGTCAGTGCCCCTGATCTCAGGGGGTCCTTGGTCAACCCAGTAGTCTTTTTTAAAAAAAAAATTCCAAGAACCTTACGAATTGTAGTAATTTAAAGTTTGAATAAATTAAACAACACGCGCTAGTGCGCGATTAGTTTCTGCATCTTGTGTTATCAACAATTATAAATATTTTAAATATAATATTTTTAAAAAGAAATTCATATTATTAAATATTTATTTAGGAAAAAATTAATAAAGTTTTAGAATTAAAAAAAATTGCAAAATATAATTGAAATTAAAAAAACAATTAAAAATTTTGAAAATTGATTGAAAAAAAATGAAACCAATTAAAAATTGGGAAAATTAATTTAAAAAACCATAGAAATGTTTTAAAAATAAAATAATTAAAATTTGATAAAAATACTTGAAAATCTCAATAATAAATTGAAAAAAAATTGAATACTGAAAAATTAGAGAAAATAATTGAAAATTGAAAAAAAAAAATGATTGAAAATTGAGAAAAATAACTTAAAATTTAAAAAAATAATTAAAATTTGAGAAAATAATTGAAAAAGATAAAAGAAAGTTAAAGAAAATATCAGAAAAATACTTTAAACTTTTAGAAGTTCATTGAAAAAAAAGAAGAAAATAATAATTTTTAATCAAAGAGAAATAATTTAAAACTTTTTGGAAATTATGAAAAAGAACGAAAGTAATTGAAAATTGAAGAAAATAATATAAAATATAACATAGATAATTGAAAACTGAACGAAATAATTGAAATGTCAGAAAAATATTTTAAAATTTTGGAAATTGTAAAGCAAGCGAAAGATCTTAGAAATTAATTGAAAAAATGAGAATAATTATAAATTGAAGAAAACAATTGAAGAAAACAAAAAATAATTAAAATTTACGATAATTAATAAAAAATTTGGGAGATTATGAAAACAATTGAAAATAATTAAAAATTGAAGGAAATAATTGAAATTTTAGAAAAATACATAAAGATCTTAAAAACTAATTTTACAATATGAAAATAATAATTAAAGATTGAAGGAAATAGTAGACAAATGATAAAAATAATTTAAATTTGGAAAGAAAACTTGAAATATGATAAAAAAAATTATATAAATTTTTTAATAATTGAAATATGATAAAAATATATAAAACTGGAGACAAATAATTAAAATTTTTGAAAATTTTGCTTAAAGAATGATATAATAACTAAAAAAATTTTGGAAATTATGAAAAAGAAAGAAAGTAATTGAAAATAAAAGAAAATAATATAAAATATAATATAAATAATTGAAAATTGAACGAAATAACTGAAATGTCAGATAAATAGTTTAAATTTTAAAAATTATAAAACAAACGAAAAAAATTAAAAATTTAAGGAAATAAATTTTGAAAAATAATTAAAAAGTGATTTTAAATTTCGAAACTTTTAGAAAAAATTTAAAATATGATACAAACAATGATAAGATGTAAAAAACAAATGAAATTTAAGTGAAAAAATTGAAAAAATTACAGAATTTTTTTAAAATAAGTTTTGAGAAATTAATTGGAAAAAAAGAGAATAACTAAAAATTGGAGAAGAGAATTAAAGAAAGCTAAAAATAATTGAAATTTACGATAATTAATTAAATGTTTTGGAAATTATGAGAACGAATGAAAATAATTTAAATTTTAGAAAATACTTAAGATTTAATAATTAATACCTAATTAAAAATTCAGGGAAATAATAGACAAATGTTAAACTAGGTGAGAATTATGTCCATTTTATGGACATTTCGCTTCCAAGTAAGCAAAATAATTTGCTTCCTCATAGAGGAAGCAAGAAATTAATAATATATAAGTTAATTGGGGAAGTTGTTAAAAAAAAAATTTTAATGCAAAAAAATGTCAAAATATGAATTATTATACGAATTCTTGACCAATTATAAAAGTTATATAGGTCAATCGATTTGTTTTGAGATAAGGAATATGATTTTTGTATTCATTAAGTTGTATTTTTAGCATAAAAATTTTTTTTGGCAAAAAACGATTTTTTTCGATGAAAAAAGGTGCTCAAAAAAATTTGGTTGGATATTTTCAAAAATCCTTGTGTCCAAATTTAGATATTCATGAGCTTAATAAATCATCCAAATTTTATTTGAATCCATTTAAGCGTTCTCAAGATATCTTGTACACAAAAAACGCTATACACACACACACACACACACACACACACACATACATACATACACACACACACATACATCTGGACATTTGCTTAGGAATGAAAATTTTCGTTTTTTAGATGAAAATGAGTCGATTTAGACTATTTTTGGAAAATCGAAAATTTTAACGATCACAAAGCTTCCTCTATGAGGAAGCAAAATAATTTAAAATCGGAAAAAAAATAATTGGAATATGCTGAAAATAATTTAAATATGAAAAATTGGAAACAGTAAATAAAATTTGAGGGAAATTATTGAAAAAACCATGGAATGTATGTTTAGAAAAAGAAAATAATTACAAAATTACTTAAAATTTTTAACTAAAGAGAATAATTAAAAAATCGCAGAAATAAACAAAAATTGATGAAAATAATTGATATTTCAGATAAATAATTGGAATTTTTTTTAAGTATGCTAAAACAATGAAAATAATAAAAAATTAAAGAAAATAATAGAAAAATTGCAGAATTTATATTTAAGCAAAAGAAAATAATTGAAAAATCGTTCAAAACATGGAAAATTGAAGTCAATATTATCTGAATATTCTAAATTTCAGATAATAACTAATAATATTCTAAATTTCAGATAATAACTTTAATTTCGGAAATTAATTGAAAAACAATAAAAATATTAAAAGATGGAGAAAATAATTGCAAAATAATAAAAAAAAATGAAAATTGAACAAAATAATTAAAAACTGAGATATTTATTTGAAAGTTCAGGAAATTAATTCAGAAATGATGAAAACGATTAAAAATTGAAGATAATAATTTCCAAATGAAAAAAATATTGGTAAATTTAAAAAGTTAATTTAAACTTGCGATGAATAATATAAAATTTAGGAATAAATAATTAAATTGATTAGTAATGTTGAAATTTGAATTATTTTGATTTTTGGCGCCATATTGGATTCACGATTTTGAATTTTTAAACTCTGACATCAGATTCGTATTTAGCGCCCCAAAATTCTTATATAGTTTATGGCATCATTTAAGCCAATAAAAAAAAATTGAAAAAAAAATTTGCTGGGTAGTATAACACCTTAATAATTAAAATTTATATATGCTTAACAATGTTATGCATATAACAATGTTATGTTATGTTATGTTTATTGTAATAATAGTAAGTTATAAATTTCTTTGATGAGAAAAAAATTGTGAATAAATATTTAAGTTAGGTTATGTTAGATTAATAAGTTTTTAAATGTATTTTAGTTAATTTACACCTGAAAAGGATACCAACGTTGGTATCGAAACTTTATGTGAGACGATTATAAAATTTTTGCTAATGTTGCAAAAATTTCAATAAAATTATCAAGACGAAATTTCCTGTGGTTTAAATTATTTGTGATATTATATAGATACATTATTTTACTTATTTTTTATCTGATTATTTATTTTTACGAATTTTTATTTTTTCTTGTAAAACAGTTGGACTACTTTGTTATTAAATTTATTTATTATTGATTATTGAATAGGGTATGGGTGGAAAAATAAACAGCAAATAAAACTATTTACAGGTTTCTTAATATTATTCAGTTTATTTTTACAACATTTGTACCTTTTAGTTTAATGTTCAAGTGAAATAAGAATATAAATTCGATCGTGGGGAATACGTAGGTTGAATCAAATGACATGCAAATAGATCTCAAGGCGTTAATTTAGCTCAATCTACTTATACTTAATCTAATTTTGTACATTCTCACCGCTCACGTTTTGTCTTCTCTATACTTGCGAGTGAAATGATTTTGTATGCATACCGCATAATACATCTGAATAAATTTACAAAAAACTTGTTTGTTTAAAGGCTAATAATCTTCTAAATTATAAGCATATATGTTTGTCGTCATTTTATTTTTCTCGAGAACTTTTTTTTTTTAACCAAAAATCCAAGAAATAATTTCTCTAGAAACTGCTTCTCCAGAAGTTTTCGGAGAAAATAAGTTTTGGTCCAATAAAAACGATTCAAGATTTTTTTGTTTTTGTTTTATACGTGAAATAATAAAAAATTCGAATCACTTTATAAGTTGTTCAAATTTTTGAAATGTGACATTAGAGTTGTTTTTAAAAATTGTTGTGTAGAATAAAAATATTGGATATTGGGAAATTGATAAGAGGGAATAATATGGATTTATTTAATGATTAGAAATGCTGATTTGAATGCAGAATCCGAAGCATCCTAGAATGTAAATATTTAAAGTTAACGTAATTTCGTGATGAAACTGTCAAATGTGTTGATTAAATTGTCTTCCCTATTTGCGTAAAATGCGAGTTAACTTCAACAACTGAAATTTTACTGCTTATTAATATGCTATTGACACAAGGTAATAAATAATACCAATAACGACTTTGCCTCATTCTAGGTGTTTCCGATGATTAACTACTAAATACATTTTCAGTTTATAAATGACCGTTGATTGTTGATCGACAGATATTGACTTCTCGTGTTTTACAAAATTATTTATCATATTTCTGAGTAATATATAATTAGATCTTTGAATAAATGTATTGCTAATTATAAATTTAATATTTAATAATTTTAATTAAGAAGATTAAATATTTTTCATAGACCATTGGAAAGCTTATAAAATCCGCCGTTAAATGGTCCTATTTTAAAGCTTTTTTCATTAATAGAAACGGAGATTCAATGTGATAAAGACACGTGAATTTTTCCTTTTTTGTAAATATTCATTGTTCAAGTTTGGTATGCTACATTTTCTAGAAAAGTAATTAGAGAATTTTTAATTTAACCTTAATTAAACTTTAAACTATTAGATTTAAAATAAGCCAAAGAAAATTAAAATATCTTGACTGGTTCTAAAGTTATAAGTAAATGTATGATACGAAAAAACGCAACGATTCTAGTGCTCGCTGGGGAGAAACAACGGAATGTTGCGTTTTGCTCATTATACAAATTTTCGTATAACTTTTTAACCATTCAAGATAATTTAATTTTCTTTAGCTTATTTTAAAGTTAATAGTTCAAGGTTTAATTTAGCTTAATTTCAAAATTTTTTAATTATTTTTTTAGAAAATGCAGCCCACCAAACTTGAACAATGAAAATTCCCAAAAAACGAAAAATTCACCTATCTTTATCACATTGAATCTCCGTTTCTATTAATCAAAAGAGCTTTAGAATAGGACCATTAAACGGAAAATTTTACAAGCTTTTCAATGGTATATGAAAATGTTTAATTTGCTAATATCTGTCAGAGTTATCAACATTTTAAGACGGTCATATTTTTAATCCGATTTTTGTAAGTGGTCCGACAATTTTAGCCGGTAGTGTATATCTTTAAATTTATTTAAAGATAACAAACTGTTACAAGGATTAATTTAAAAAAAAATCCATCGAAAAGCACAAACATTCGTTCATAAATTAAAAATTCACTTCATTCTCCCGATAATGATAATGTCCTAACTCACAGTTGCTCTTCTTTTACTAAAAATATTTTTGGAGATATTGTGCATTTATATTTTGGTTTCCACAGGAATGTATTCAATTATTCGAATGATAACATTTTTAAAATACCTGCACAAGAAAATAAAAATAATTATCCTAATTATTTTAATGATATTAAAATGTTATAAATTATAACAAGGGTGATAATTTATAACCTTTTTTATAATTTTATTTTTTACATTATTAATATAGATTTTTGAAATCTCAATGAAAGTAGTCCAGGTACTGTATATCTGCAATATTTAATTTATTTTCAATGTCATTTAGTTTTCATATTAAAACATTTATCACGTTAATTGACAATTATTAATATGATTTTGATTCTGACATTTTTACTAACATTAATCTTTTCTAAGTGATAAATCATTCATTTATTAATTATGTATAACACTCTTTTTATGTTTAGGTGAATTTTTATCCCTCATTGTGCGTGATGATATTGCATGTCATGAAAAAAACAAATAAGGATTCGTTATACATTTCAAGCTCAGCGTATGAAACATCAAGCGTAATTATTATCAATTAATTCACTAAAATTTTAACAAATATGGAATTAATTGAAAGTTGCTTTCAACCTTTACCCTCACATAAAGAAAAGCAGTTAGTGTCTCATACCTACTCAGTTTGACTTAATGGTTTTTTTTCTGATCTCTTTTCCATCAAATGAATAATTATATTTATGTTGAATTTTCATATCTTTAATTTAACTTTCTAATTACAACCTTGTTAAAGTATTCGCCAAATAAAATAATATTGACTTGAAACATCAAGGCAGATCATTGATTTTACGCATCTGAAAATGAATGTGTTAATAATTAGAAAATACATTCTCTAATTTAGCGTCTTTATACTTTATTCTTAAGGAAATATATGTGTCACTTTTTTATGTATTTGTACGATTTATGTTTTAAAATACTACTTCGATTGTTAGTATTATCTTTGGAAAACTAAAATAGTTTGGACTTAGTTTGTTTTTTTTTTCAATTTCGAAAATTCGTTCTTTTTTTTAAAAAAAATTATTTTTGATATACCTATGGGGTTTTCAATTTCAAAATTCGTTCTTTTTAAAAAAAAAAATCATTTTTGATCTATCTATGGGGAAAAATATAACATAACTTTTATTTTAAACATTTTAGGGGTCACTGATTACGCCCGTGCGGAAAATGCCCTACTTTGCCCTATTTAAAGTAGGGCGTAGACATGGGCCTTAGCAGTTTTCCTTGTTTGAAAAAAATGAAAAAAAAAAAGATTTAATTATTAATTAAGCAGCACATTACCAATATTAAGGTGTATTTTTTAGTAATTATCTTTTTGATCAGAGATGAAAATAATTAAATGATTTTGATTTATAAATTATAGTTAAAGTCTCATTACTAGAGTTTGACATGGGCGACTATTGAGAACCCTAAGTAGAAAAAAACAAGAGTTGCCTCGGTAACACAACTTTTTTAACTATGATAGTGCACGTGTTTTCTTTATCCAGAGACGAAAATACTAAATTAATTTGAATTCATAAATTATAATTTATTTCACCTTACTAGATTTTGAACCTTACTAGATCTAGAACCCTAAGTAAGGAAAACTACTAGCTTCCTCGGTAACGGCATATTTTTAAGTATGATGGCGTGCGCGTCGCGATGTTCGAAAGTGGGAGTTTTCTTTTTGGTGGTCTTGAAATTTTAAATATTAAAAATATTTTTCAATAATAAACTGAGTTAAAAAATATTTCCGTGAATTCCTGAATCTGTTATTTATTTTGTAAATATTTTGATTGACCTGCTTTAAATAATTGTAATTATATTCCAATAAAAAATGAATAATATTTATTTTACATCAACATTATTAAATTATTTGGTAACAAGATATAAATTTATCATTTTTATTTCCAATTCTCATAGATTTGTTGACGCTCTTTCACGTGGTGTAAACTAAAAAAATTTTTTTTTAACACGTAAGCACCCTTTTCACTGTCCAGGTCACATATAAATATTAAACATCGTATACATTAACTTTAAAATTTCTTTCTACATTTTACAATTTATCGATTTTAAACATTTAAACAGTAAATTGATCCTTTGAGAAATGTTTCGAACGTTCCTAACCTAAAAAATAAGTGTTTGTCTATTAATTTAAATACTTATTTTACTTTATTGTTATTCATTTAACAATTTATTTAATAATTTATAGCATTGTACTAATGAAAACTTGTAATTAACTAACAATCAAATAAAAATATCAAATAGTTTAACGAACAATATTTCCAGAAAACTTCAATGTTTTCTCGGTGTTAAAAATTTACGATTTGTCTGCCATTTCTATAATAAAATTATTCTTTTAAAAATAATTAGCAATTATTATTTATGTATTTAATACGTTTGTGTACTTAAATAAAAATAATTTATAATAATAATTTTAGAATTGGAAACTTATCTTTGCTAAATATATAAAATATTTTCAAAAAGTTATATCTTGCAAAATATTTCAAGATGAGGTTGACTTTCTGGACTAAAATTTATTTGTATTTGATAAACTATTTAAAATTTATTCTACATTTTCGTTGACGACAAAAAAAACTTTATAAACTTGTACTCCATTTTACGCTCATAATTTAAATGTAAAATAAGAAAAAAAGTTTTTTAAATTTATTGTCGTATTTTCTTAAGACCAAAAATGTTTTTTTTTAAATTATATATATTTGTGTATGAACTTTAGAATCACTCAAACTTGGTAACTTCCAAGTTGTAAGTGCTATGAAACCTTTTTTTAAATAGGGCGTTTATATAAAAAACTGGTAGGGCCCTGCCTAGTTTTCCACATCTAGGGCGTTGATGTGCAAAAGCGTTACAGCCTTGTAAGGCTCTAGCCAGTTTTCCTGACAAGGGCCTTACCAGAGATAAGGAAAACTGGTAAGGACCCCATGAGGCCCACATCGTAAATTCCGCACGGGCGAATCCGTAGACACATTTTGAAAATTCAAAATGGTGAATCCAATATGGCGGACGATATTTTGAAAAATTTGTTGAATTTCATGGTGGATCCAATATGGTAGACGATATTAAAAAAAAGCAGTAATTTTCATGAGACATGGTATCTAGAAACTTTTGGGGTCGCTTTTTAAAAATTCAAAATGGCCGAGCCAATATGACTGACGAGATTTTTTAAAAATTAGCTAATTTTCGTTAGAATTGGTATCTAAGGATTGTTGGAATCGCTGTTTAAGAATATGCGATCAGATTTTAAAAATCCAAAAAGGTGGATCCAATATGGCGGACGATATTTTTTAAAAATTGGCTAATTTTCGTGGGACTTGGTATCAAGGGGTTTTGGAGGTCGCTGATTACGAATATGCAGTTAGATTTAACAAATTTAAAATAGGGAATTCGTTATGCAAGATTCTCAATGATTGACAACTTTCTAATCTAAAAATTTAAAAATAAAATTTAAAAAAAGAATAACTAAATGTTTACCACATCAAAGTTGTTAGTTCTGGGTAATGCTAAGTGTAAACTTGGAATTGGCTGATAATATATTTTAGGATCGATATTTCCAAAACTAAAATCAATAAAAATCATATTTAATCCATCACTTTTGTAATAAACTTAACGTTTAACCTTTAAAAACACAAATTTTTTTAAATTCTTTGACCATATTAGATCCGCAATTTTGAATTTTTAAAATCCAATCGCAAATTCGTAATCAGCTGCCCCAAAAACACCTGGATTACAAGTCTCACGAAAATTAGACAATTATTAATAAATATCGTCTGCCATATTGGCTTTGCCATTTTGAATTTTTAAAATCTGATTTCAAATTCGTAATCAGCGACCCCAAAAACTTCTAAATACCAAGTCTCATGAAAATTATCTAATTTTTAAAAAATGTCGTCCGCCATTTTGGATCCGCCATTTTAAATTGGTAAAATCTGATTACAGATTCGTAATCAGCGACCCTAAAAACCCCTAGATACTAGGTCTCATGAAAATTAGCCCCGGCATTGGGAATCCGGGTCAAAGAATCTAGGATTAGGAATTGTGAATGTGGAATCTGTATTGAGAAATCTGGAATTAAACATCTTTAAAGTAAAATTCGAGATGTGGATTAAGAGACTAGAATCTGAAAATCCCGGAATAAGGAATCTGATATAAGGAATGATGAATCCGTAATGAGGAATCTGGGATCAATAAAACGGGATTAGGAAACTGGGTCAAAAAATGTGGGATTGAGAATTGTGAATGAGGAATCTGGATTAAGCAATTGTGAATAAAAAATCCAGTAAGATGAATCGGAATGATGAATCCGAAATCATCAATACAGGCTATGTAATTCGGAATATCGAAATATGAAATGACCTAATCCGGATTGTGTAGTTGTGTCAATCCAGATCTCGAAGTTAAAATGCTTAACCCAGGATGAGCATTTTTAAAAAAGTTTGGGTCCTGATTGTGGTGAATCTAGTGTTGAATTCGAAGTGTGGAAGAGATGGCGAAGATCTGGGGAATCTGGAATGAGGAATCATAAATTAGAAATCAAGGATGAAGAATCTGAAATGAGGATTACCGTATCAAGAATTAGAGTTAAGTGCCTGGCATAGGGAATCCGGGTCACAAAATCTGGAATTCTGTGAAAAATCCGGGAAGATGAATAATCTAAGATGATGATTATTCGTCCAAATTGTACTAAATCTAATGTGGAATCCGAGATAAGGAAGAAGGGACGAGTGTATGAGAAACCTGGAATAAGGAATCCGATATTAGGAATCAGGTATAAAGATTCGAAAATCATAAATCCGGTAGCAAGAATCAGGTTTATGAAATCTGGGATTTGGAATCCTGGTCAAAGAAAATGGGACTAAAAATTGTGAATGAGGAATTTGTATTGAGGAATCGGGAATTAGAAACCCAGGAAGATTAATTGTGAAGAATTAATCCGAAATGATCAATCCAGGATGTGCAAATCGAAATATAGGAATATGGAATGATCTAATCCGGATTGTGTAATTGGGTCACTCCACATATGAATTACAGAATCTTAAATCCAGGATGTGAAATTAAAAATTTTTTTCGGCTTGTGGATTATTTAATGTGGAATTCGAAATATGGATTAAGAGACTAGAATCTGAAAACCCCGCAAAAAGGAATCCGATATTAGGAATAAGGAATCCGGAATGAAAAATCCGGTATTAGGAATAAGGGATCACAAAATATCAGAATATAAAATGCTCTTATACGGATTGTGTGGTTGTGTCTACCCAGCTCTGGAACTTGATATACTTAATCCAGGATGAGAATCTTGGAATTTTGGGTCCTGAGTGTGGTGAATCTAATGTGGAATTCGACGTGTGGAAGAAAAGACGAGGATCTGCGGAATCTGGAATGACGAATTAGATATTATAGGAATAAGGTATAAAGAATCTGGAATAAGGAATCCCGTATACAGAAGTAGAGTTATAAAACCTGACATTGAGAATCTGACTCAAAGAATCTAGGATTAGGAATTTTTAATGTGGAATCTGTATTGAGAAATCGGGAATTAAAAACCTTTAAATTAGAATTCGAGATGTGGATTAAGAGACTAGAATCTGAAAATCTCGGATTAAGGAATCGGAGATTAGGAATGAGGGATCAGGGATCAGTAATACGGGACTAGGAAACTGGGTCAAGAAATCTGGGACTGCGAATTGAGAATGAGGAATCCGGATTGAAAAATCATCAATACAAAATCGAGAAACATGAATCAGGGATGAGGAATCCAAAATCATCAATACAGGATGTGCAATTTGGAATATCGAATTACCTATTCCGGATTGTGTAGGTGTGTCAATCTAGATCTCGAATTCAAAATGCCTAATCCAGGATAAGCATTTTAAAAAATTTTAGGTCATGATTGTGTTAAATCTAGTGTGGAATTCGAGGAGTGGAAGAAAAGACGAGGATCTGCGGAATCTGGAATGAGGAATCAGATATTAGAAATTAGAGATAAAGAATCTGGAATGAAGATTTCCGTATCAAGAAATAGAGTTAAAAAACCCTGCATTGGGAATCCGGGTCAAACAATCTGGGATTCGGAATTATGAATGTATAATCTTTATTGAGTAATCGGAAAGAAATTAAAAATCCGGGAAGATGAATAATCTGGGATCATGATTATTAGTCCAAATTGTGATGAATCTAATGTGGAATCCAAGATGTGAAAGGAACGAGGATATGTGGAACCTGGAATATGAAAACCAGTATTAAGAATCAGATATAAAGATTCCGAAATCAGAAACCCGATAGTAAGAGTCAGGGTTACGAAATCTGGGATTGGTAATTTAGGTCAAGGAAACTGGGATTATGATTTGTGAATTGAGGAATCGGAAATTAGGAACCCGGGAGGATTAATTGCAAAGGATTAATCCGAAATGATCAATCCAAGATGTGCAAATCGAAATATAGGAATATGGAATGATCTAATCCGGATTGTGTAATTGTGTAAATCCAGATCTGAAATACGGTATCTTAAATCCAGGATGTGGATTTCAAATTGTTTTTTTGGTTTGTGGAGAATTTAATGTGCAAATCGAGACGTGGATTAAGAAAGTAGAATCTGAAAAACCCGCAATAAGAAATCCGATGTTAGGAATGAGGAATCCGGAATGAGGATAAGGGATCACAAAAAAGGGCTTAGTAATCCGGGTCAAAACGTCTTGGATTGAGAAATGTGAATGAGGAATCTTGATTGAGGAATCATAAATAAAAAATGTAGGAAGAAAAATCGGGGACGATGAATCCTAAATGAGCTATACAGGATGTGCAATTCGGAATATCGGAATAGGGTATGACCCAATCCGGATTGTGTAATTGTGTCAATTCAGATTTCGAATACAGAATGTTTAATCCACGATGTGGATTTCGCAATTTTGCGTTCTGATTGTGGAGAATCTGGAGTGGAATCCGAGGTGTGGAACAAAAGCTGTGGATCTGAGGAATCTGGAATAAGGAATCAGATATTAGGAATCAGAGATAAAAAATCTGGAATGAGGAATCCCGTATCAAGAATTATAGAGGTAAATATCCGACATTGGAAATCCGGGAGAAATAATCTTGGATAAGGAATTGAATATGAGGAATCTGGATTGACGAATTGGGAATCTGTAATCCGGGAAGATGAATCGAGGATGATGAATCCGAAATTATCAATACAGGATTCGGAATATCGGAATATGGAATGATCTTATCCGAACTTTGTTATTGTGTTAATCCAGATCTGAAATACAAAACCATAAATCCAGAATGTGGATTTCAAAATTGTTTTTTTTAGTCTTGAGGAGAATGTAATGTAGAATTCGAGAAGTTGGTTAAGAGACGAGAATCTAAAGAACCCGGTCAAAGGAATCCAATATTAGGAATCAGGAATGAGAAATTCGGAATTTGGAATCCTGAATCAGGAATCAGAGATAAAAAATTCTGGATTGGGAATCCTGGTCAAAGAATCTAGAATTGAGTATTGTTGATACGGAATCCAGAATGAGGAACTGTAAATAAAAAATCCAGGAAGATAAATCGGGATCCAGATCTGGAATTCGGAATGCTTAATCTAGGATGAGGATTTTAGGTCCTGATTGTGGTGAATCTAGTGTGGAATTCAAGGTGTGGAAGAAAAGACGAGGATCTGCGGAATCTGAAATGAGAAATCAGATATTAGGAATCAGAGATAAAGAATCTGGAATGGGGATTTCTGTATTAACATTTATAGTTAAACAACTCGGTATTTGGAATTCGGGTCAAAGAATCTGGGATTAGGAATTGTGAGTAAGTAATGTGTATTGAGGAATCAGGAATGAGGAACCTAGGAAGATTAATTGTGAAGGATGAATCCGAAATGATCAGTCCGGGATGTGCAAATCGAAATATAGGAATGTGGAATGACCTGACCCGAATTGTGTAATAGTGTCAATCCAGATCTGAAATACGGAATCTTAAATCCAGGAGGTGGATTTCAAATTTTTTTTGGCTTGTGGAGAATTTAATGTGGAAATCGAGATGTGGATTAAGAAACTAGAATCTGAAGAACCCGGAATTAGGAATCCGATATTAGGAATGAGGAATTCGGAAGGAGGAATTAGGGATAGAAAAATTAGGGGATTAGGGATCTGGGTAAGAAAATCGGAATTGAGAATCAGGAATCCGGATTTAGGAATCGTGAATAAAAAATCCAGGAAGATGAATCCTGATGATGAATCTGAAATGATCAATACAAGATGTGCAATTCGGAATATCGTAATATGGAATGACCTAATCCGGATTATGTAATTGTATTAATCCAGATCTTGAATTCAGAATGTTTTATTCAGAATGTGGATTTCGCATTTTTCAGTTCTAGATTTAGATAGGGAAATGTGTAATTAAGGATGCGGAATTAATTTTTGAAAATATTTTCGATTTTTCGTATAATTAAACAAATTAATTTTAACTCCAAATCCAAACAAAATCGGATCCGACAAGCACTTCCCTAATGACAAAATTTTGATATAAACTATTCAATATCCGAGATGTGAAATCCGAATTGGTGAAATCTTTGATGGAAAATAAGGGATTTAGAATTCGGGTTGTCGGAATGAAATCCGGGATGTGAAATCTGATATTAGAAATCCGTAATTTGTATCTAGTACGATATATTTGATCAAAAATACTTGTAATATGTTTAGGTATTTTCAAACGTACAGGAAGAAAATTTATTTTCTAAATCTCACGAAAAGTTTCGGGAATTCAAACACAGATACATTCATCTCTGAGTTTTAATTATTTGTTAGTAATAATAATTGTATACACACCTATCATGAAATTAATATAAATTTAGTTATTAAGTATAAGTAATTTGATGTCGCACGAACGTATTCACAAATTGTGATATTCTTCCTATCTCAGTTTAATTATCTTGCCGCTTAAAAAATAATTTTTTCTCCGATATCCAAATTAACTGACACATACATTTATTCTAATTTTGCAGCACGCGACAGACCGTGCGTCACGGAGAGTGCTTATGACGTCGACATCGGTCGTTGAATTGTCTCACTTACCAGTATTCGAGTGGCGAAATGGTCCAGCAACGATGTAGAAAGTGTTAAATTGAGGAATAAATATGTGCTGATTCTCGAATACATATGAGCAAGATAAATCGTGGAATATTTTTTCATTGACAAAATCCAATGACTCGAGAATTACAAGCGGAAATTTCGAGACTGTATGACTCTTCAAATTTTTGAAAATTCATTAGCAATATTTTCGAGGCGAGAATTAATTTTATTATTTAAATTGAAGTAAACATGCCTTTTGTTTTAGATTTCCTGAAATTTGTAATACCAGTAAACACTTAATTTTTTATTAATGCTAAACGCAAAGAAAATTAATTATAAACTTTATTAATGTCCTTTATAATTTAGGGAAAAAGTGCCAGAAAGCGAAATTTTCATACAAGGAATTTTAAACTTTAGAAAAACCATTCGAATCATTGCTAAGTAATTTTAAACTTTAATATAGTCTGTAGCATATTTTATATAATTTTGTTTAAAGTTTGAAATTATCAATCTGCATTTTTCTCTTCTTTATCCTTTTTCCCTAAATTGTAAAACTATTTTATAAAATTAATAATTAATTTTCTTTCCGTGTACAATAAATTTGCTTTACTTACTAAATAAGAAACTTTCAGGTTTCCTATTGATAACATTCTTTTTTATTTTTTAACGGCTGTAACTTGAACGATTTACGTCACGAACCGATATGATAGTTGGTTGATAAAAACAAAAATTGGTTAAAGTCTGGTTCTGTTTTTAGTAATAAAAAATAAATACTTGGAAAACATATATTTATAACTCAAGACGTCTTTGCCATTCTTGTTATGACTTTCACGTCTTCAACATTATATACATATATTACAAAAAGACAGGAAAAACCTTTTAAGTTTTTGTACATTTCTGTTCCAATATTTTATATAGGAAAACGAAATAAAGTTTAACTGTTTAAGCAGACAAAAATTAATTTCGAAATCGACAAAATAATAGGAAATTAATCTTTCGAATAAATCGTGACATTTAAAAAAGTGTCTTCCGATGACAAAGATTTTTGGGACAATATAGATGAAAAAAGTCTGAAATGCAAAAAAAAGACCATGTGCACGTCATTCATTGTAATGTAGAGTAGCACTTTTACGCAAAAGCAAAAATGAAATGAATAATTTGTTACTTTTATACGGGAAAAATTGCAGAAATATGATTGCAAAAGATGTGGACAAAAATAGAAGACATCGACAAGTTCCGCGTGTACATTATGTTTTAAACAGAATCAGCAGCAAATGTTTCTTAAGGGCATGTAATTGATTATGACGTCACTGGTATAGCCAAAATTTGTCCGTAACTTTTCTCTTAAAGTATTGAATATTTTATCCCAAAATTTGGTAGAATTACTTAAAATACCATTAGGAAGGTCTCTCTGTCCCGAATTTATTTCAATTTTGACTCGAAATTAATTTTTAAAAAATTTGAGATTTTGTCAAAAAATTTTCAAAATCAATTTTGGGCAAAAATTTAAACAATCTCGGGTCTGAGAAACTTTCTTATTGCCATTTTAAGTTATTTTACCAAGTTTTGTAATAAAATATATCTGGAAATAAACCTACTAAAACAGAAGGCCGAAACCCATAATTTTGGTTTTTAAAGTTTTTAAAATTAGAAAAAATGTAAAATTCTTAAGGTTTATTTTAGATATATTAAGAAATGAATAATAATAATAATAATAAATTGTTTTAACAATTGAGAATGTAATAATTAGTGTTGCTAATTTCGACTCATAGGTTTTTAAAACAGTTATTAAATCCTTATAAAATACCTCTTTGAATAGATTTTACCCAAACTTTATAAAATGCCGAGAACATTGTTTTTTTTTTAAGCTAAACAATTAATTTTGCAATAACAATTACTAAATTTTAATATTTTTTTTTTTATAATTTATATTTAAACTGCAAACCTTTATGAGTATGTATACCAAATTTCATTAAAATTCGTTGACTCATTCCTGAGTTATGAATTTTTTAATTAAAGACTGCAAAAAAATGTAATTGTTTATAATTCAGAGAGATCCGAAAGCTTCCGAATGTAATCGAAAATTCCCGAATGGCACCGACAGTTGACGAGTAGAGCCGAGCGCATCTGATCGTAACCGAAAGTTTCTGTACAAAGCCGAGGAGGGTCAAAAGCTTCTGAGAATTTTTTATCAGTACCGAGTATGGCCGAAAAAGTACTAATTCAAACCTACATATTTTAGGTAAATGATAAACTAGTTCCTGAAAAATTCGTAAAGATTAGATAGAAAATAAAATTTATATTTTTCCAAAGCGCGCTACGCGCGTCAAATCACTTTTTACATTTCTAAGGATGATACGTTAAAAAAAGATTTCAATAATATTTTCCATCTTTCTCCATGTTACTGAAAGTTTTATTTATATCCAATAACACTAGTTTACAAAAAAAAAAAAAATTTATGTACATTCAATGTCACTATTTTTTCTTATGTACTAAGCTTCTCGTTACTTAAAAATGACATTAAGAAATTTTTCTATGGATAGGTTTTCGAAATATGAATTTTTAAAATTTTTTTACGTTTTTTTCGGAGGTGACTTCACGTTTTAGGCCGTATCTCGAGTTACAGAAGTCCGATTGAGTTTTTCTAAGTATCAAATTAAAGGTAATCAAATTCTAAACAATCGCTTTTAACATTATTTTTCAAGCGATTAAATATTTTAAGTGATAAAGTCAAAAAAAAAAAAATAGAAAATTTGAGTTTTTGGCCCAAAATCTGAAAAACAAATTCATTCTACAGCCATGCAAAAATAGAAAACGTCAAATTATGTCCAGTTTTAAATTTTTTACATATATGGCTCACTTTTAGGAAGAAAAAAATGTATGGATGAAAAAATCTATGGGTAATTATTGAAGCTATTAGCCAGGGTACTGAAATTCTCGTTTTACGCCATTTCGGTATTTTACCTCCTTTTATAGTGATTATGTTGATTAATTTAATGAATACAATATCTAATTAGAAAATGGACTTTTTTCACAGATTTCAAATAATTTTCAGTGCTTTACTAATTCAAATTTGACTGAAAAATTTTTTGGAGTTTTTGACAAAAATTTCTGAAGAGGCATAAATTGATTAAAATCTGCTTTTTTGACAAGTTGAAACAGATTTGTTGAATTTTGTTCGTTAATAGATGAAAAAGTTTGAAATTAGATATAGATACATGAAATAAATTTTTTTTTTAAAAAAATATGTCCGCAGCAGCCCTCAGACGAAAGTCAATGGTTTTTCTCCTTATAAATTAAAAAAGAATTTTTTTTCTTTGATTTCCCATTAAAGAAAAATATTCTTAACTACTTTGTGTAATATAATACAGTTTATGCTTTTCAAAACTTTGCGCATCTGATTCAACTTGTCCGAAAAGCAAATTTTAATCAATTTATGTCTCTTCAGAAATTTTTGTCAGAAACTCCAAAAAATTTTTTCCAGTCAAACATCATTTATTTTTTATATTTCTATATATAATTTCAAACTTTTTCATCTATTAACGAACAAAATTTAACAAAAATTGAACCTCTGCGCATCTGATTCAACTTGTCAAAGAAGCAGATTTTAATCAATTTATGCCTCCTCCAGAAATTTTTGTCAAAAATTCCAAAAAATTTTTCAGTCAAATATCATTTATTTTTTATATTTCTATATCTAATTTCAAACTTTTTCATCTATTAACGAACAAAATTCAACAAAAATTGAACCTCTGCGCATCTGATTCAACTTGTCAAAAAAGCAGATTTTAATCAATTTATGCCTCTTCAGAAATTTTTGTCAAAAACTCCAAAAAAAATTTCAGTCAAATATCATTTATTTTTCATATTTCTATATTTAATTTGAAACTTTTTCATCTATTAACGAACAAAATTCAACAAAAATTGAACCTCTGCGCATCTGATTCAACTTGTCAAAAAAGCTGATTTTAATCAATTTATGCCTCTTCAGAAATTTTTGTCAAAAACTCCAAAAAATTTTTCAGTCAAATTTGAATTAGTAAAGCACTGAAAATTATTTGAAATCTGTGAAAAAAGTCCATTTTCTAATTAGATATTGTATTCATTAAATTAATCAACATAATCACTATAAAAGGAGGTAAAATACCGAAATGGCGTAAAACGAGAATTTCAGTACCCTGGCTTATAACTTCAATAATTACCCATAGATTGTTTTCATCCATACATTTTTTTCTTCTTAAAAGTGAGCCATATATGTAAAAAATTTAAAACTGGACATAATTTGACGTTTTCTATTTTTGCATGGCGGTAGAATGAATTTGTTTTTCAGATTTTGGGCCAAAAACTCAAATTTAAAAATTTTTTTTAGACTATATCACTTAAAATATTTAACCGATTGAAAAATAATGTTTAAAGCGATTGTTTGGAATTTGATTACCTTTAATTTGACACCTAGAAAAACTTAATCGGACGTCTGTAACTCGAGATACGGCCTAAAACGTGAAGTCACCTCCGAAAAAAACGTAAAAAAATTTAAAAAATTCATATTTCGGAAACCTATCCATAGAAAAATTTCTTAATGTCATTTTTAAGTTTAGAGAACCATAGTACATAAAAAAAAATAGTGACATTAAATGTACATTTTGGCTGTAAACTAGTGTAATCAGTTTTGTAGTTTACTCATTTAGCAATAGACTGTTAAACAATTTTACAAAAAGCTTGTATTGTATCTCAAGCTACCTGCTATCCCAGTATACCTATACCTTTCTTATCTCTCTATCTTAAGCTACCTACAATCTTTGTCTCTCTATACCGTAACGGACGAACAGCGTAACAGCTAAGTATCTAAGGATCTTGTTTAATAACTCAAAAGTGGTAGTATAATCACATATTAATATAATAATTCTAAGATCCTAAAATAAAATTTCTGACCAATTTTCATAACAGTTGTATAAGTATCTTATAATATTAATTCTTCCACAATTTTACACATTTTATATATTTCTGATCATCTGCTGGTTGCTTCTTTCCTAAACTCTTTTAAATATATCTTATCACCAGTCTCGTCTTAAGACCTCTGCACAACTTGCACTATACAAGATTACAAAATCTGCATAAAGTAACAAACATGATGTTAAAAACACGCATTTTGAAAAAATTCGTATGCACAAGAGGTAAATTGAATCTTTAAAGTCATCTAAATTTTGAGAAACAAAACAAGTGTGTATAGATAAACTTATTCATTGCTATAAGGGTTGAGAAGGAAAAGAAAAGAGATGGAATGAAAATTAAGAAATGGAATAAAGACAAGCAAAGGGAGAGAGAGAGAGAGAGAGAGAAATTGAGAAGAAAGGAAAGAATGAGTTGAGGATGAAGAAACTTGTAAAAGCCTTTTTTAAGAAGACCTGGAAGACACGCCTCCTAGCCTCGTTAGTCTGGATTGTGGTGAACATTCGCTTGGCACGCTTAGCTCGCCCATGCAAACGGTATGCGTGGATATGCCATTCGGAGGTCACCATTGACGCAAATCCATCCGAAGTCACGTGACTCTCGTGCTCGACACAATACTGCTTGTCCAGCAATCCACCACCTTTCATTAAGTCAACTTCCATATATGTTTGTACCGTGCACAGTCCAAGCTACTTATATACTTGTATTATAAGTATTTATAGATCGGCCACCCACTAATCCTTATAAGCAATTAGCGCCTTTAGCGAACCTTAATTATGACCACCGCAATGATTCAAGAAGAAGCTAAAGAATTTATGTTTTTAAACCAGACATGGTTCAAGATTACCAAAAATACTTTATCGTGTGTCCAAACTGATGATATTAATGAGGTTTTTGTAAATATGTCCTAAAATTAAATTTGCTATTTTATACGAAGTTTCTTTATACATTGAAAAAATCTGAGATCATATTGAGTATAGAGTACGGCGCTGCTCAATTTGAATCGCATCAAATTTGAAAGCTCCTCGATTCAAATTGATTAAATTGGGTCAACCAAGTTCAAGTTGAGTTTTTGAAAAGGCCGTGACTATTCGTACAGATTTTCTGTACGAATAGCCAGACCAAGGTGGAACGGCTATTCGTACAGAAAATTGAAACACTGTCTTTGGGAGCGTAATACCTTTTGTATTGGTTGTGAAAAATCATAATAAAATGTTGGAAATGCTAAGGGGGGGTTCTTGTGTCACAAACAGTGGTCTTTTAACCAAAAGATATCCGTATTGCGTATAACATTAATTTTCACAAAAAGAAAGATTTTGACAATTTTCTGTATGAAAAAGCTACTCCATTGAGGTTTGGCTATTCGTACAGATTTTCTGTACGAATAGCCAGATCACATAGAACGAGCTATTCGTACTTATTGAAGCAATTTTCTGATTGGTCGAGATTTTCTGTACGAATAGACACTCAGTTTTGAAAAAATCGGATAATTATTGTTATTAATTAATTATTATTAAATAACTAGCAAAATATAACGATTAGTTTTCCATACATTTTAAAAATTAAACTATAATAATAAATAAAACAAATCGATTAATAATATTTATCTCATAAAGAGGGCTGCCAGTGGACTTGCAGATTGAAAATAGTAAAATAAGAGTAAATAATGAGTTTTTATGTGAAAAAAGTAAGTAAATGGTGAGCTTTTAGATAAAAAAATGACTAAATATAGTAAGTTTTTAAATAAAAAAGGAGTTTGATATTACTGATATAAAATTGGGGGCGCCAGCTGAAAAATCCATTCAAATTTTTAAAAAAAGCAATTCGAAAATCGCAAAAATAATTGAAATATGTAGAAAGTAATTAAATAATGACAAAAATAATTCAATTTGAAAAAAAAGTTGTAAATGACAAAACTAATTAAAAAATTGATTAAAAGTCAAAAAATGATGACAAAACTTGAAACGAAATAATTGTAATTTGAAGTAAATAATTGAAAAGTTTCAAAAAT
This sequence comes from Ganaspis brasiliensis, assembly GCA_037103525.1. Lineage (NCBI taxonomy): Eukaryota > Metazoa > Arthropoda > Insecta > Hymenoptera > Figitidae > Ganaspis > Ganaspis brasiliensis. The sequence continues at coordinate 580,988 of JAZKLR010000045.1, read as the reverse complement.
AATTAAAGTTACAAAAAAATAATTAAAGAATGGCAAAAATAATTAAAATTTGAAACAAAAGTTTGAGACTGGTGTAAAAAATTTTTAATTTTGCACAATAATTGAGATATTGAAGAAATAAGTAAAATGTAAAGAAACTGATTGAATAATGCCATAAATAATTATAAAAGATGGTGTAAAAATTACACTTTTTAGACAATAGTTGAAAAATCGAAAAAATTAATAGAATTTTTAAGAAAATAATTGAAACTTGTAAAAAATAATAAAAAAATATCAAAAAAATGTATATGTGTAGAAAATAGTTGAATAATGACAAAAATAACTGAAATTCTGAAAAAAAATTAATGAAGAATGAGAAATATATTCAAAAATGAAGTAAAAAATAAAAAAATGTATTACATTAATTAAAAATTGTATAAAATAATTGAAAAATTAACGATATAATTAAAAGGTGAAGAAACTAATTGAATAATGACATAAATAATTGAAAACTGATTTTTAAAAGTTAATAAATTCATGACAATAATAAAAAGATTGAAGAAAATGACATTTAAAGAAAATAATTCTTTAACCAACTTCACGTCAAATTTTAAAACGTGGACAGAAAAAAATGAATAAATATAAATAGTAACTAATAATCTCCGTAAACTCCTTAAGTTAGTTACTATTTATATTTAATCATTTTTTTTGTTCACGTTTTAAAAGTTGAAGTGAAGTTGATTAGTTTTTATATTTATTCATCTTTTTCTGTCCACGTTTTAAAATCTAAAGTGAAGTTAGTCCCTGCTTTTTTTCTTTAAATTTAAATCTCTTTATCAGAAAATTTTAAAATTGTTTTAGTTTACAGACAAAATATAATTTTTAATTAATTTAAAGTGTCGAATAGTTGAATTTATTAAAAATTCAAATGACGTTATTTTACTTTATTGGAAAAAATTAAATACAGTTATTATTATAATTATTCTACTTTTCTTAATTTTGAATAATTTTCTTCAAATTTCAATTACTTTTGTCATTATTCAAATGTTTTTGTCATTTTACAATTATTTTCTTCATATTTCTATTATTTTTGCAATTTTAGCATTATTTTCTACAAATTTCAATTGTTATTTTATTCAAATCATTGAAAGCGACCTATTAATATTTAATATATTAATTATTATTGTTATATCAAATTTTAATTTTATTGTTACTTAAAAAAAATTTTTAAATTTTATATTGTAGTGGGCTTTTGCCCGTAAATAAATAAATAAATAAATAAATAATAAACTTCAATGTTTCTTATTGACATGCATTTTTTAATTTATTATATTAGTTTTCAATTATTTTCTACAAATTTCAATTATTCTCAATAAATTGTTTATTTACACACCAGCTCTAAATTATTTATGTCATTATTCAATCAGTTTCTTAAGATTTCAATTGTTTGGTCAATTTTTCAAGTATTGTCTTTAAATTTTTAATTTTCTGCACCAGTTGTCAATTATTTTTTTCAAATTACAAATATTTTTGTTATCGTTCAATTATCTTCTTGTAATTTCAATTATTTTTAAAACTTTTCAATTATTTTTTGAAAATTTCAATTATGTTCTTCAAACTTCAAATTATTGTCAGGAATATCCAAATTTTCTACACGAGTTAAATTCACTTTCGTTATTTTTCAATTATTTTCTTCAAATTTCAATTACTTTTATCATTAATCAATTATTTTTGTCATTTTCCAATTATTTTTTTCATATTTTTGTTATTTTTGACATTTTTGAATTATTTTTTACAAATTGCAATTATTTTATTCAATTTTTTTAGTTTCATGAACTTTGAAATTTCTCACAACTGTTTTCAATCAATTTCATCAGTCTTTTTATTATTGTCGCGAATTAATTAATTTTGTTTACACCTTTTTCAATTATTTTCTTCAAACTTTAATTATTTTTTTCATATTTGAATTTTTCTCCTTTTTTGAATTAGGGGAGATATATTCTTCAATTCCACAATATTTTCTTTAATTTTCAATTATTTTTATCGATTTTTAATTAATTCCTAAATATTCAGTAATTCTCGGATTTTTTCAATTGTTTTTTCTACTCATAAAAATTGTTTTAAAATTTTAATTCAATTATTCAATTCTAGAACTATTCTATTCAATTCTCAGTTATTTTCCTCAAATTTAAATTCTACTGTTTAATTTTCAATTATTTTCTTTAATATTAAAAACCTTTTCGCCTTTTTTCTATCATTTTTTTCGATTACCATTAAGTTTTTTTAATTTTAAATACAATTGTTTAATTATTTTCTTCTATATTTATTCATTATTAGCCTTTTTCAATTATTTTTTTCAGTTGTCTATTAATTTAATCATTTATCGTATTTTGTTTTCAATTAACAATTATCTTCATCATTTTTCACATATTTTCTTCAATTTTTCAATTAATCTTGTCATTTTTCAACTATTTCCTTCAGTTATTAGTTAATTTCCGCAATTTTCAATTATTTCCTACAATTTTTTCAATTTTCAATTATTATCTCAATATTATATAATTATTCTTTTTCATTTATTTTTTACAATTTTATCCATAATTTTTTATAAGTTTTTAAATAGCAGTTTAATAATCTCCTTCAATTTTATGATTATTTATTAATTTAAAAGAAAATTTCTAATCCCGATTTTCTTTAATTTTTAGTTATTTTTATCGATATTTTCCATTAATTCCTCAATATTTAATAATTCTCAGATTTTTTCAATTACTGTTTTCACTCATCAAAATTGTTTTAAACTTCCAATTCAATTAAATTTTTGATTCCATTCTTCAATTTTTAAGTATATTCCATAAATTTTAATTCAATTCTTTAATTTTTAATTGCTTTCTTCAATTTTAAATTATTTTTTTCGATTATTAATCCAGTTGTTAAATGTGCAAATTATTTCCAACAATTATTCCTTCAGTTTTCTTAATTTTTCAATTTGAAATTATTTTCTTTAAATTTAATATTTCTTGTTTAATTTTTTCAATTACTTTTTTCAGTTGTCTATTATTCTAGTCATTTTGCGAATTTTATTTTCAATTGACAGTTATTTTTTGCATATTTTCATCAATTTTTACATTATTCTTGTCATTTTTCAACTATTTCTTTCATTATTATGAATTATTTTCCCCAATTTTCAATTATTTTCTACAATTTTTTCAATGTTCAATTATTATATTAAAATTTTATAATTATTCTTTGATTATTAAAATTATTTTTATCGGTTGTGTCTTAATCTAGATATTTTGTTAATTTTGTTTTTGTTCCAGTTATCAATTATTTTTTCAAATTTTAATTTAATTCTTGAATTTTTAATTTATTTCCTCAACTTTTTATTATTTTTTTTCAATTTCATTCATTTTTTTCCTTTTCCAATCCAGTCGTTCAATTTACAATTATTACAAACACTTATTCCTATATTTTTTCAACTATTTTGTTTAAATTTAATATTCATTGTTTAATTTTTTAAACTATTCCTTTTAATTGTGTAATTATGTAGTCATTTTTCGAATGACTTTTTTTTTGTCAATGTGTACGTTTGATTTAAATTCTTCCGTAGAGTTGCGAAAAAGTAATATTACCAGGAGAACGGTAATGAGAACGAGAATATAACCGGTAATATAACCGACCAAAATTCTCATCGAGAATTTATAAGAATTTGAGTTTTTTATTTATTTATCAAATTAAGTCAAATTTTCTCAAATTTTTCAAATTAAAATTTGAAAAAATAAAAGTTAATTGAAAAAAAAATTACAAAATGGCAAAAATAATTGACAATTGAAAACAAAATTCAAAAAATAACTAGATTAATACACAACCGTACAAAATAATTTAAAAAATCAAAAAACAGTTATAAAATTTTAAGATAATAATTAAAAATTATTAAAATTTATTTAATTATTAAATATTATTTAATTATTTATTTAATTTATTGAAAAAATTGAAGGAAATAATTGAAAATTTAAAAGTGAAATTTAAATTTGAAGAAAATAACTGAGAATTGAAGAGAATAGTAGTTCTAGAATTGAATAATTGAATTAAAATTTTTAAAACAATTTTTATCAGTGAAAAAATTAATTGAATAAATAAGAGAATTGTTGAATATTGAATATCCCGCGTTCAAAAATTGCATTTTTCATTAATTCGGAAATTAAAGAATTAAATGTAAATTTCAAGATAATAATTGATAATCAAAAGAAAAATTACAATATGACGAAAATAATTAATTAATTAATTAACAATTGAAAAAAAATTCCCCAAATGGTAAGAATAATCGTCATTCGTACAATAAAATTTATAAATAACGAATATTCATTAAATTGAAGGAGAATAATAAATTGACAATTGAAAACTGATGAAAATTATAGGAAAAAACTGTTGAAAATAAATGAAAATTAAAGAAATCAATTGGAAATTCAAGAATTGTATTGAAAGAAAATAATTGATAATTGAGAAAATGCTGGAATTAATTAATATTAAGGAATTAATTAAAAATCGGTCAAAATAATTGAAAATTAAAGAAAATTTTTGAGAATTGAATAATATAATTAAAAATTAAATAAATAAATTGGAAATTAAAAAATTAAATGTTAATTTCAAGAAAATAATTGCTAAATTACAATATGACAAAAATAATAAAATATTGACGAAAATAATTAACTAAAAAAAATAATAATAATTAACAATCGAAAAAAAAAATTCGAAAAATGATGAGAATAATCGGCATTTAAAAATAAAAAATTTAAATTAATGAATAATCATAAAATTCAAGGAGAAAAATAAATTGTCAATTAAAAACTGATGAAAATAATGGAAACAATTTTAAACTAGGTGAGAATTATGTCCATTTCATGGACATTTCGCTTCCAAGTAAGCAAAATAATTTGCTTCCTCATAGAGGAAGCAAGAAATTAATAATATATAAGTTAATTGGGAAAGTTGTAAAAAAAATTTTTAATGCAAAAAAATGTAAAAATATGAATTATTTTACGAATTATTGATCAATTATAAAAGTTATATAGGTCAATCGATTCGTTTTGAGATAAGGAATATGATTTTTGTATTCATTAAGTTGTATTTTTAGCATAAAAATTTTTTTGGCAAAAAACAATTTTTTTCGATGAAAAAAGGTGCTCAAAAAAATTTGGTTGGGTATTTTCAAAAATCCTTGTGTCCAAATTTAGATATTCATGAGCTTAATAAGTCATCCAAATTTTATTGGAATCCGTTAAAGCGTTCTCAAGATATCTTGTACACAAAAAACGCTATACACACCCACACACATACATACATACACACACACACATACATCTGGACATTTGCTTAGGAATGAAAATTTTCGCTTTTTAGATAAAAATGAGTCGATTTAGACTATTTTTGGAAAATCGAAAATTTTAACGATCACAAAGCTTCCTCTATGAGGAAGCAAAAATTAATGAAAATTAAAGAAATCATTTGTAAGTTGAAGAATTATATTAAAATTTACAGAAAAAATTTGATAATTCAGAAAATGCGAGAACAGTAGCGTATCTAGAGGGGGGCAGAGGGGGCAGTCGCCCCGGGCGCCAACCTCGAGCCCAATGCATTTGGGGGCGGCAAATCGATGAAATAATTTTCAATAAGGGGCGGCAAAAATTACCTTTTGCCCCGGGCGCCAAAAATGCTCAGTACGCCACTGTGCGAGAATGATTGAATTTTGAATAAAGTAATTGAAAAATGCAGAATGCAATTGAAAATTGAAGAAAATAATTGAAAATTTATGAAATAAATGGAAGATTAAATATTTAAATTAAAATTTTAAAAAAATAGTTGATGATTGGAGGAAAAATAACAAATTTTTTTTCAACTTTTCATTTTCTTTATCATATTTCAATTATTGTCTTCAAGTTTGAAATTTTTAAAATCATTTTCCAATTGTTTTTCACAAGTTTTAATAATTCTTATTTTTTTAAAATTATTTTCTAAAATTTTTAAATATTTTTCTCAAATTGCCTATTATTTTCTTTTTTTTTAATCATTATTAATTATTTAATTCAATTTTCAATTATTTATATTACTTGTTTATTATTTTCAATTACTTACGTTCTTTTTCATAATTTCCAAAAAGTTTTTAATTATTTATCTGAAATTTTCATTTTTCTATTCAATTTACAATTACATCTACAATTTTCTTGTATTTTATGTATCTATATTCTGTATGTTTTGCAATTATTTCTCTTAAATTAAAAAATGTTTTTCTCACTTTTTTAAATTATGTTTATCTGTTTTAATTTATTTTCTCTATTTTTAATTATTTTCTTTTTTTTTTTGTGCAATTAACTTTTAAAAGTTTCAAGTATTTTTCTGAAATTTTCTTTCAATTTCTTTTATTCAAAATATTTTATGCAATTTTTTCAATTATTTTCTTCATTTTTATATTATTTATATTATTTTTTCATAATTTTCTTAAATTTTTAATTATTTTCTGAATTAATTTTTTAAATTTTTAATTATTTATCTCAATTTGAATAATTTTTTTTCATTTTTTAAATTATTTTCTCTAATTTTTCATTATCCTTATTTTTTTCAATTTATTTCCTAGATTTTTAATTTTTTTCTGAAATTTAAATTATAGTTTCTTTCATTTTAAAATTGTTCATAATTGTTATATTTGAAAATAATTTTTACACTTCATTGACTTATAGTTAATTTGTAATGATAATTGTTTTGTTATATTTACATTTTTTTTTATAATAAATTGTTTGTGCCTGAAAATAGTGGGGCTCATTCAAACATAGAAAATTCTCATAAATTCTCCGGAAGGAGAATATTCTCGAGAATGTAACCGGATTTTAAATTACCGAGATTTTGCAACTCTAGTCTTCCGTACTGTGAACGAAATAAAAAATTTGATACTGAATTTTGGATAATTTTGAGTGAAAGTTAGATGGCGTCTGTTCGGCATTTAAAATTTAATATGTGGTTACAGATAATCCTAGGTTACAAACTAGCTTTGTGGTATCCTGTTTGGTTCTTGAAGACGTCATAGATCCGCATTCGAGCAAGTTAGATAGCATCCTTACCGTTAAGATCGCATTACGGGATTGCACTTTTTAAATTCTTATTGTGTCTTGCTACTCTTTTGACTGCAATACTTGTCCTGCGGTATGGCTTCCTTGTAAAGAAACCTTCATTCCAGAAATTAATAGAAGAATAAGAAAACGCTATTGGGAAAACTAGAAATGAACATTTTTTCTTAAGAATGTCATACTATATTTATATCTGCTTATGTAATTAGAGTTTTTATAGCTTATTGTTAAAAGGTAGATTCTTCGATTTTATCTATGTAATTTTATAAATTAATCTTAAATTGTATATTAACTTAATTAATTAATTAAAAAAAAATAGATAAAAATATTATTAAATTAAAATTAAAATTCAATAAAATATCAGGTTACCTTCGGCGTAATTTAATTAAAGGTGGAAGGAAAAATTTGATAAATTTATATTCGGTTAGACGAGAGGGAAGGAAACGAAGGAGTTGTTGCGTTTTATTTTTTATACACATTTTCTTATAACTTTTGAACCAGTCAAGATATTTAAGTTTTCTTTGGCTCATTTTGAATTTAAATGTTCAAGGTTTAATTTAGCTTAATTTCAAAATTTTCTATTTATTTCTCTAGAAAATGCAGTCCACCAAACTTGCACAGCAAAAATTCATAAAAAACGAAAAATTCGCCTGTCTTTATCACATTGAATTTCTGTTTCTGACAATCAAAAAAGCTTTAAAATATGGTCATTTTTCGGCAAATTTCATAAGTTTTCGAATGGTCTTTGAAAAATTTCAATTCGATAATATCTGACAAAGTTATCAACATTTTAAGACGGTCATGTTTTTTATTACATTTTTGTAAGTGGTCTCACAATTTTGGCCGTTAGAATAAAAATTGAGATAAAGTCTGGTATGAGAGTTTAAAATTGGTATCAAATTATTTATTAATTTAAAAGAAATTTTGAGGACAAATTTGCATATAGCAGTGATATGCCTCATTTAAAAAGCTATTTTTAAACGAATTAAATTTAATGATTTATCAAGATTTAAATAATTAAAAACATATTTTTCAATTAGATAGAATATTCTTTTCTGGACACAATTAAAAACTGAATTAAACATGGTGTTTTTATTACATATAACTTCTAGGTAATTAACATTTCATCAAAATATTTTGATTTTGCTTATTACTGACGCAATAAAGGTAACGTTTTAAAATTATAGTAGTTTATTAATAGGAAAAGATATAAATAATTATTTCCTAACTTTTTACTATCGTTGTTTAAGTGTTTATATAAAAAAAAAAAATAATTCGAATGACTCTGTGTTTTAGTAAAGTGTTTTCCTAAACATTCTGAAATCGTTTAACTATTATATTGACTCTAAAAATAGAATACGTATACCTATACATAAAATGATTTTCAATTTTTGTCATAATATATCCATATAGTGTTTTGAATCTTTGATTTTCTTATTTGCAATGTTTTGATCTTGGATTTTTTGTTTTGGAGCATTAAACTTTAAAATTACCATTTCAAGGACACAATTGGCGTAAATGGGTACAATAATTTATTAGCTTACACTTTGTTGTATGAAATTTTAATAAGGCTTACACGTGTTAAGAAACTACTTCAATGAACATTAATCAGGAAGAACTAGTCTGAAATTATTTTTCTTCTCATACATAATGCAAATTATATTCAGTAAATAAGCCGATGAGTTTTTTTCACATGCTAAGAAATTTAATAAGAACATTTTTATATTATTAGCGTGTATCAAACACTTTTACATTCTCATTCTAAATGAGAAGGTATTATTTTTCTGATAAATGAAATATGAACCGAAAAAGAATGAAATTTTTTATCTTAAAACAATAATAAAAATAATACATCGTTATTAAAAAGAATATTTTAGTAATTGATATTATTAAGTTAGAAATACAAGATTAAGTTCAATTTGTCATATAAGATTCCTAAAGTGAAAGTTTTAAAAAAATGTTTCGTATTGAATATTCTATTGCGCAGTTATCATAAAGATAAGCTCCTGAGAACAAGATTTGTTAATAGCTTTAAAAAGTAATTAAATTAATAATTCAATTTTCTTGTTTTTCTAAGGAAAATTCCTTCCACGAGATTGCAGTTAAGTACATAAAGTTAAAATATCGAGAAGTTTTTTTTTTTAAAATTATGAATAATTAAGACTAAAAATACTATTTTTATACGTACAATCTAGTTTTTTTTCCCATTTTCAAAAATATAAATATTAAAAAATAATACCATATTTTGACGGCAAATGGAAATTCGGGCAACTGAAATTTCTGTTAAAAGGGGGAATTTTTAAAAACGAAAAATGAAATACTGACTAGGAGATTACCAAATCTTGAAAACAGACTGCTAAAAAGACAGGGATAATTGTTAACTATTTTTAAAAATATAAGTAATTAGGGATATGATTTATAATATAAATAAATAAATTCTTTGAAAAAATGATAAAAAATATATTATAAAACGGAAAAAATGTAAGAAATTAAAAAGTCTGAAAGAATTAGGAAATGTGAGAATACCTATTTTTAAAAAAAATCAATGAAAGACTATATATGAAAAATGTTAATAATCTATTTACACAATCTAACAAATTATGGAAAAGAGGAGAAATTAATATTTTAAAATAAAATGTAGAAAGATTGTTTTTAAAAAACTTACAAAAAAAATTTAAAAATTATTAGAATTCAACAAAAATAACAAAAGTACCTACTTTTAAAATTGAGAAAATTTTTAAAATTTTTAAAAATTTTATAATAACTTTAAAAGAATGAGAGAGTCTTAAGGGATAATGAAATATTTGCGAAAAATCCCAGCAAATTAAATTTCAAAAGGTTTAGAACAGAAAAATAATTATGAAAGAGTAAAAAACAGATTATGGAAAAATAATAAAATGCAAAAAATGTTGAAAAAAAACTACAAAATATGATTGAAATTAGAACAATAAAGAAAATAATAATTAAACCATTTTATTAAAATTCGAAAATTTTATTAAATTTAAATTGCAGAATAAATTAAAAAATTAGAAAATTAAGAAATTGAATGACTAAATTTTAATTTTTATCCATTTTATAATGGAAATCATAAAAAGATAAAAAGCTTAAAAATGTGCAAAATAAGAAAATGTCTTAAACATAGGAAATTAATTTTGAAAATTAGGAAATTAAAAAATACAATATGAAAAGCATGAAAAAATCTAAAACTATAAAATTTAAGAAAATATTGAGAATTAGAATTTTTTAAAAATCAAAACTACTAATAGGAGTGTTATGTATGATGTAAATATATTTGGGAAACAATAAAATAAAAATTGGAGAATTTTTTCTAATTTCTCCTCCTCCCCCCCCCCCCCTCGGACCCCAAAAAAAGAGAAAAATGAATAAAACAAAGAGACAACTTAGAAAAAAATGGAAACTTAAAAATTATACTTTTTTAATAAATAAAGAATTAAAACCTTACAGAATGAAAGACTTTACAAAAAGAGAAAAATGTTACAAATCGTTTGGAACACAAGAAAATATTTAAGGAAATTCAATTATTTTAGAAAAAATTAAAAAATATATACCTATGAAATTATGAAATAATTTTCCTCTTGCATTGTAAAAGATCATTAGTCAAAAATTTAGTAAGCATAGCCGGTTTGAATTTATTAAAAAAATAAAATCTCTACGGAAAATTATTCTGAATATTTTTTACTTTTAAGAATTTTTGCGAAATAAAATTTTTTTTTAAGATATTATAAGAAAATAATTAGACAGTAACAAACTAAAGAAAATTTTAAAAAATCGTAATATTATGATTTTGATTAAAAAAATTGCTTAAATTCCTCAAATCCTAAGTGACATAATTTCCATTTGACCGAAATTCATTTGAACTAATTCTTATTTGTCTTAAATCTCACTTGACCTAACTCTTATTTGGCCAAAAGCTTGTATGACCTAATTCCTATTTGGCTTAAATCTAATTTATCCTAGTTCTTATTTAGCCAAAATCTTATTCCACCTAATTCTTATTTGGCCTAATTTTTTATTTGGCTGAAATTTTATTTAACATAATTTTATTTGGCCTAATTTTTATTTGGTCTAAATCTTATTTAACCTAATTCTTATTAGGCATGAATCTTTTATGACCTAATTCTTATTTGACCTAAATATAATTTAACCAAAGTTTTTTCTAATCTAAATCTAATTTAACCTAATTCCTATTGAGCCTAAATCTTGTTTAACTTAATTTTTATTTGGCCTTAATCTTATTTTACCTAATTCCTATTTGGTCTATTTAACAAATAAGATTTTGGTCAAATAGGAATTAGGTTCAATTAGATTAAGGCCAAATAAGATTTAGGTCAAATAGGAATTAGGCCAAATTACAATTGCATCAAATAATACATTTGTGTCAACTAAGAATAAGGTTAAATAAGAATTATGTCAAATAATATTTATGCTAAATAAAAATTATGTCAAAAAAGATTTAAAAACAAATAAGATTTCGGTCACATATATAAGATTTAGGCCAAATAAGAATTAGGTCAAATGAATTTCGGTCAAATAAGAATTATGTCACTTGGTATTTTGGGAATATTCATGCTTTATTTTACTAATTTTATTAAAATTATTTTACCCTCAGTTTCTATTAACAACTGATTTGAGGTCTATTTTTTTAAACTGTTAGCAAAAAACCAGTTTAGAATTTGTTTAAATCTGTTCAATAATAGATTTCAAGTTCTAATAAGTTTTAATCTGTACTGATTACTGTTTATTATTTCAAACTTGTTTAAAACTGTTTAGAACTTCTTTAAAACTCAACTAGTTTTAATTCTTTGGAACTACTTCGAAACTGTTTAAAACTAGTTCACAACTGTTTGTAACCAGTTTGAGAAAGTTTGTAACTAGTTCTAGACTGTTTGTAGCTAGTTTAAAAACTCTTTGAAACTTTTTCAATAATTTTAAATCAGTTCGAAACTGTTTGGAAAGTGTAGGAAAGTTATTTAAAACTAGTTCCGAACTATTTGAAACAAGTTCATAACTCCTAGTTTAAGACAGTTCAGAATCTAAACTAATTATTTTCAAACTAAATTAAATTCAAGTCAAATATATAAAATATCTCAGTTAAAAATATATTTAAAATTTGTACAAAAATGCAGATATAGTATTAATTATAAAATAGTAAAAAATAGTCAGTCCACTCTTAAAAATAAAATAATTTTACACTAATTTTGTGTTTTCTTTCGTTATAAAAGTCGATTAACATTAAGCTTAAACACACGAAAATATTAGTTGATTTATAAAGTCAATAAAATAGTAGAAAAGACGTGTGTCGTTCTCACAACGACTATAGCTGACAGTTCAATTCTTTTTTACAGTATTTTAAGTATTTTAAGCTTTTAAGGCTTTGCGGCTATTAACTTACAATTAGTGGTAAACTTAAGTACAAAATGTTCTGAGCTTATTTACAGACGATATTTCCATTGTTTTTAAAAATAATTGAAAAATACTTGTCTCATTACATTAGCTAGGATCACTTTTGTTATCGCAGGGACTTAGAATCTGTAATATGTATTGCAACATTTTTATCAAGTCTTTTTCTTGCTTCTCTTCGGGCACCGTTATTAATGTAAGTTTACCGAGTACTTCCTGAATACTCTGTGCGAAGCCGGTACTTCTAGCTATCAATTTCCCCTTCTGATTATTACTAATCAGTGACCACAGCATCGAACCAGCAACTCCGATTTCGGCTGTTGAGCCCGTTTTAAAAATTGTGTGCAGCAGATTGATGAAATCCACTGAAAAAAGAAAATATATTTTGCTGTTATTTTCTAATTTTATAGCGAATAGAACGAGACGCATTAATATTTTTTAAATTTTAATTGACATTTTGTCCATCTAACCGAATAAATATTTATTTTAACTTTTATTGAACCGAATTATTATTTAGCTAAAATATTACTTATCCCAAATATTAATAGTAGAAAATTTAAGATAGACTTGTAAAAATTTATTCTTTTTTATACAACATTCAAGAAATTTTATATGACAGGAAATAAATTTACTAAAATTTAAAAAAATGTTCAACAATAAAAATTTTATAAAATCTACAAAAAATGTACGAATCTAACAAAAAAAACAGAACATTGAAAGAACCAATTAAAGTTAAAATAAGAATCTTTTTTAAATCAATGCTATAATTTACGAAAAAGTTGTAAAATTTAAAATAATAATAAAAAATTAAACTACAAAATTTAAAATTAATAAAAATAATTTAATGACATTATTTAGGATAAAATTAAGAAATGCTTAAAAATTGTAGCAAATGCACTAAAATTTCAGTGAATTTCATCTAAAAAAAACTTTTTTAATATTTATAAAATTAAATAGAAAAATCAACGACAAAAGCGGCAAGAAAATTTCACTTGATATTATAAAAAAAATCCTATTATGAAAATAAATAAACAAATTAACGAATAAAAAACACATTTTAATAAAATTTCCATTTTTTTTCACTTATTATGTAAATAAATAAGAAAATAAATGAAATAGAAAAGGAAATTTTTCTAAATTTTACAATAACAAAATTGAATGAGATAAATTAAAATAGATTGCGTAAAAAAAGAAAATTATATTCATTGGAATGATTTTCAAGAAGTATCTGAGAATTATTAATTTTTAAAAATTACTGAAAAATTAAACAATAAGAAGAAATAGGTAAATTGAAAAAAAGTAAAATTGAGGAGATTTTTAAAAAATGAATGAAATTAAATTTTTGAAAAAATACAAAATTAAAAACAGTTTCGATGAATAGAAAACATTTTCTAAGAAACAGAATTATGATAAAAAAATTTTTAAAATATTGAACGGTCAAAGAATGATTTTAAATATTACAAAAAAAAAAAGAGTGAATCGACTATAAAATGAGAAAATTGTTGGAAATATTAAATTAATTAAAATTTTGTAGACCTAAAAATGGGAATAATTCAAATTTCAAAGAAATGAAAATTATGTAAAATAAAAATTATGCTTTAAAAAAATTCTGCTCAATCGAAATATAATGCAAAATAAATATTTTGTTATGATTAGGAAAACTATAATACTTCTGCTTATCCGATAAAATTAAATTTCAAATTTTAAAATTCATTGGAGAGAATTTTCTTTCAGACGATTTCTTATTTTACAGAATTTATTGTGAACCGAATATGAATTAATCCGAATTCTTACTTAACACAATTTGTAGGTAATCGAATTTATATTTAACATATTTTTCATTTTGCAGAATTTCCCTTTACCTGATTTTTTGTTTAAAAGAATTCCAATTTATCAGAATATTAATTTAGCAGAATCTTCATTTAACAGAATTTTAAATGAGTCGAATTTTTAAATGACAGAATATCCTTTTCACCGAATCTTCGATTGTCCGAATTTAGTAAACTAAAAATTTTGATTAACTCACATTCGACTGAATTAGTCTTTAAAAAAAAAATTGGCAAAAAGAATTTAATGATATTATTTAATGAAATTCGGTAAAATAAAAATTCTAACTAATGAAACTTAGAACATATTATTGCGTATGAACTTAATTTTTTTTTAAATTAGTACAGAAAAAATATACCTGAAGTTAAAAGTCTAGGTCGGTTAGTTGCATTAAATGACACATTTCTGAGGGTCGACAGCGCCAAAATTCGTGTCGAGGGAGTTGGACATTTTGCTAATTGTATAAGAACGTCTAATCCATCAACAGCCTGAAAATATTCATTGTAAAAATGAGTAAAAATATTTTAAAATAGAAACAAATTATTTAGAAAAATACAATTGGGCATTTTATCAAAAAACTACTCAATTGAATTATTTTCCAAACAGATTAAATAATATTATTTTATACTAGCAACATTAACATTAACATATATCTGAAAAATTACGAAAATAATTGACAGTTGGAAACCAAATTCAAAAAAAGGCTGCATAATTACATAATTGAAAAGAATAGTTTAAAAATTGAACAATAAATATCAAATTTAAACAAAATATTTCAAAAATTATAGGAATATCTGTTGCAAATAATTGCAAATTAAACAACTGGATTGAAAGTCGAAAAAAATAATTAAAAACTGAAGCAAAAAAAAATTGAATAATTGAATTGAAATTTATGAAATATACTTAGAAATTGAAAAAAGGTAATTGAAAAAAGCCAAAAATTAATTAATATAGAAGAAAACAATTGAAAACTGAAGAATGGAAATAAAAATTGAAGAATGGAATTAAAAATTCAAGAAAATAATTGAACAATTGTATTTAAAATTAAAGAAACTTAATGATAATAAAAAAAAAAAAAAAAAAAATAGAAAAAAGACGACAGTTTTTTAATATTTAAGAAAATAATTGAAAATTGAAAAGAATAGTTCTAGAATTTAATAATTGAATTGAAATATTAAAACACTTTTTATGAGTGAAATAAATAATTGAAAAAATCTGAGAATTATTAAATATTGAGGAATTAATAGAAATTAATAAAAATAATTAAAAATTAAAAAAAATATTTGAGAATTGAAGAAAATAATTAAAAATTGCAGAAATAAATTGGAAATTGAAGAATTAAATGGAAATTTCACGAAAATAATTGATAATTATAAGAAAAATTACAATATGATGAAAATAATTAACTATTAAACAAAATAATTAACAATTCAAAAAAACATTCAAAAAATCATATCTATTAAGAAATTCATTGAAAATCGATCAAAATAACTGAAAATTAAAGAAAATGTTTGAGAGTTGAAGAAAACAATTCAAAATTGAAGAAATAAATTAGAAATTAAAGAATGAAATGGAAATTTCAAGAAAATAATTGATAATTAAAAGAAAAATTACAATATGACAAAAATAATTAAATATATACGAAAACAATTTATTATTAAAAAAAATAATTAACAATTGAAAAAAAATCGAAAAATTGTGAGAATAATTGGCATTGTACCAAAAAAAATTTAAAATTGATGAATAATCATAAAATAAAAAAATAATAAATTATCAATTCAAAACTGATGAAAATAATGGAAAAAATGGTAGAAAATAAATGAAAATTAAAGACATCAATTGAAAATGGAAGAATTGTAATGAAATTTTAAGAAAATATTTGATAATTAAGAAAATGCGAGAATTATTGAATTTTTAATAAAATAATTGAAAAACGAAGAATGCAATTAAAAATTGAAGAAAATAATTAAAAATTAAAGAAATAAATTGGTGATTAAAGAATTAAATTCGAGATTAAAGATTTAAATTGAAATTTTAGAAAACTAGTTGATAATTGAAAGAAAAGTTACAAAATGACTAAAATTATTGACATTTGAAAGAAAAATCAGAAAAGTTGCGAGAATAATCGACATCAGAACAAAATAATTTTGAAAAATTAAAGAATGATTATAAATTTGAAAGAGAATAATTGTATACTGAAAACTGTTGAAAATTATAAAAAAATATAATTTATTTATTAATGAAATTAAAATTATTTGAACTTTTATAAACTATTTATAAATTTAAATGTTAACCAATTTAAATGCATTTTTTAAAAATTATCTGATTTAAAACAAAACATCTTTATGTGACAAACTTCAGGTGTAGATAGAATGAAAGATTAAATGAAAAAATAAATTAATATTGCGGATTATTATTTTAGATTACCGAAATACTTACTTTTGAAACACTTAGTTGTCCTTCTTCGTAGTATGTAAAATCAATAAGAAATTCTAAACAATATAATTCGACTAAAGGCCACGGTTTGACTCTTTTTGTACTGACGGGATGAATTTTCGTAAAAAATTGCAGAAGATTACTCTGAAAATATATATCTAGTGAATAAAACCCATAAAAACCAGGAATTTTTACTTAAAAAAAAATTAATACCAAAATTACATAAAACAATTATTAATATCGACATCAAATCAATATATTTTGTTACTAATCGAAACAAAAAATGTGTTTAATTAAGTTAACGAGTTTCAATACCTTCGAAATGGCAACTCGGCAATCGTGATTATGAACCGAATTACGCAGAGCATGAAATGCAAAGTGCAATTTCTCGTTTTCAAAAAGTTGTCCGGCCTTTTCGATTTCTTTGCAGACCAAGTGAATGATAACGTGAATTAAGGCGACAGTATTTGGAGTTTTTCGAAGTCCAGTCCCGGGTAAAGTCGTCGTCAAAAGCAAGGACTGAGCAGCTAAAAAATTACAAAAATTAATTGGCATTAAATTAACATTAATCATTGAAATATCGATCACTTGATAAGAGTACAAATTAAAATTCCTCGAGAGTAAATAGCTGACCTTCAGGACAATCTGTTGTAAAAGTAGCGATCAATTTCAGTCCAGATATCAAAACACTCTTATGTAAAGCAATCCAAGCCCATAATTTATGTAATACGTCAGCTAAACCAGCTTTTGCAAAAATCTCTCTAACTTGAATACTTCTGTACATGAAATTCATTAGCAATACGAATATAGCGTTTACTTCGTGTAACAGTGGATGGACCTGTTTAAAAAAAAAGAAAGAAATGTTAGTTTTTCGTAAACGTTAAAATAACGACAAGATAAATCTCTCGGTAAATGTTAATGTTAATGTCTTAAAGTATAGAAAAATTTTAGAAAAAAAAAAAAAAATTGCACAAGCATTAAAAAGTTTTTTGACATTTAATTAATTTTCCTGGTTTTTGACAACGTAAAAGCTATTAAAAGATGCAAACATTTTTTAAAAACTATAAAAAATATTAAAATGTTGTGGAAAATAAAGTAAAGAAATATAAGCAAAAAGAATAAAATAAGAAAATGTCAAAACATGAGTAAAAAGTCTAGAAAAAGAAAAAAAAAGAAAAAATAACAATTTCTTATTGCAAAAATTAGGAAATTTAAAAATAAAGTGAAAACAACTGTAAAAAAAAAAGAAATTTATTTATAACATTAAATATATTTTTAAAACAACTCTAACAATAATTTTGTTTTTAATTTTGAAATCAAGAAATTTTATGAAAAAGTAAATAAATTTGCGAAAAATAAACAAAACGTAAAAAAATTAAATAAATTTATTTTGTGTAGAAATCATATACGGGCTAAATTGCCAAAAAAAAGCGAGTATATCTAAAAAAAAATCAGAAAATTGAAGAAAAAATGGTGTTTTTTACGAAAGTATAGGTATGAAAATAAATCAATTTTCCTAAATGTTTAAATTACAAAATTATGTAAAATAAACTGAAATATTTTGCGCACAAAGTAGAAAATTGAAAAAAACCTATGAAAAATAAATTTGAAAAAAGGAAAAAATTAGTGATAAAGTTAACAAATTAAATAAAGTTGTAAATATTCGTAGTAAAATACAATGAAGTGCAAACAAATTAATTTTTGACATTGTTGATATTTAAATTAATTAAAATTTAACATTTTTGGTAAATTAAAGTTTGATTTGAATGCCGTTTGGGATTTATTTAAATTAGAATTTCTATCAGTTTTTAAAAAATTAATATGTGTCGGGATATGAAGAAAGAGACCTAAAAAGAACAAATTTCAGGTAAATTTTTGGAAGAAAATGCACAAAGAGGATCAATAATCAATGTAAACTATTGTTTAAGCCTTGAATCCATCCAAAATATTCATTAAAAACTGATTTTGATTGTACAAAATTAAGAGGAGCGTGAATATTCCCTGCAACCCATTTAGCCTAAATCACATTTAACCTAAAAAGAATTCAGCCTAAAACCTATTTAACTTAAATCACATTTAACCTAAGATCAATTAAACCTGAAATGCTATCTGCCCAAATCCTATTTAACCTAAATCCCATTAAACTTAAATCCTATTTAACCTAAAATGCATTCAGCCTAAATTCCATTTAACCTGAATTCTATTTAACCTAAAATGCATTCAGCCTAAATCACATTTAACCTAAAATCCATTCGGCCTAAATCCTATTTAACCTAAATCCCATTAAACTTAAATCCTATTTAACCTAAAATGCATTCAGCCTAAATTCCATTTAACCTGAATTCTATTTAACCTAAAATGCATTCAGCCTAAATCACATTTAACCTAAAAAGAATTCAGCCTAAAACCCATTTAACTTAAATCACATTTAACCTAAGATCAATTAATCCTAAAATTCTTTCTGCCTAAATGCTATTGAACCTAAAATGCATTTATTCTAAATCTTATTTAACCTAAATCCCGTTTAGCCTAATTTAATTTGGGTTAAATGGCCTAAATTCCATTTAACCTAAATTACATTTAGCCTAACACCCATTTAACCTAAAACTCATTTAGCGTAGCATGTATTCAGCCAGTATTCAGCATAAAATTTATTTAACCTAAATCTCATTTAACCTAAAATGTATTCAGCCCTAATACCATTTTACTTCGTGATTTTATCCAAAATGTATTCAACCTAAGTTTCATTTAACCTAAATTCTATATTTAACATAAAATGCCCATAGCCTAAAATCATTTTTCCTAAATTCCATTGAACCTAATTTATAATGCAAAATTTAGGCTCAATGGGATTTAGGACAAATGGTTTAACGCTGAATGCATTTTAGGTTCAATGAATTTTAGCCTGAATGCATTTCATGTTAAATGGGATTTAGGTTAAATGAGATTTAGACTGAATGCATCTTAGGTTATATGGAATTTAGGCTGAATGAGTTTTAGGTTAAATTGGTTTAGGCTGAATTTATTTAAGGTTAAATAAGATTTAGACTGTATGCATATTAGCTTAAATGGGATTTAGGTTAAATGGGATTTAGGTTGAATGAGTTTTAGGTTAAATGGGTTTTAGGCTGAATTCATTTTAGTTTAAATGGAACTTAGGTTAAATGAGATTTAGGTAAAATGAGATTTATTCTGAATGCATTTTAGGTTAACCCTTTGCGGCATGATGGGTCCCTGAGAGACCCACCTTGATTTTTAACGTTTTTATGTATAATTTACATACGTCTCATTTTATTAAAATACTAACTTATTTTCTATTCTTCCTAGTTCATTTACGATTCTAAACTTCCGTTCTGAGCCAAAAAATCTTTATTAGTTTTTGAGAAAAATAATACTAAATGTCAAAAATTTTAGATTTTCTTAGAGTGTCTGGTTTTGTTTCTTTTGAACACAAAGTTTCTAAAAGTAATGACAAAAATTATTTTCCAGTGTATAAAAAATGTAAGACTCAATGGGTTAAGGAAGTTCTACCGTAAATCGAATAATCAAACAGGTTTTGATAAGACTTGGTGTACTGCTAAATAAAGTTTCTAAAATTTTGTAGTTAAATTTTTGAGACCTGTAGGTTCTTGGGAAAAAAGATATGATCGATTTATTTTTTCACTGTTTAACATTGATTCTTATGAGAATTCATTACTCTGTCCCATATATTTTCATACTATAAATTATTAAATGACCAGATAGTGATAAAACTTTGTATAGTTAAATACAAATATGTAATGAATCGATATTGTATTAAAAAAAGTACAATAGGTTCCTGTGAGAGTTGCAATAAATTAATTTGTAAAAATATTTCACTTTTAACAGGTTACAGTTCAGACGTTCTGACATTTTAAAATGTTGATTTTGATCACACATGAAAAATAGTAATATTTAAAAAGTAAATAAAGTTAATAAATACAATTGTTTAATTATATATTAGTAAAATTAAATTTAAACATAATCTCAAAATAATTGTCTCTGTTTTGACTAGTACCGTCATACGGTAGAACCTCCTTAAATGGAATTTAGGTTAAATGAGATTTAGGCAGAATGCATTTTAGGTTAAATGTGTTTTAGGCTGAATGCATTTTAGGTTAAATGGAATTTAGGTTAATTAAGATTCAGGCTGAATGCATTTTAGGTTTGTAAGCAATGATTTGTTAATTTAATTTAAAATTAGCGCCATTACTTGTGGCGACCTCTACATATGTATTAGAGAGGCGAAGCGACCTCTACTTAATTTTGTAAAACCAATCAGTCTAAAAAACCATCTTGAATAAATTACAACTATTCTAAATATCTTGAGAGTTTTACTCTAGCTGCCTCCTGAACTCAATGCTTACAGGTTAAATGGGAGTTAGGTTGAACGCTATATTATGGTTTTAGGCTGAATTGGATTCAGGCTAAATGGGTTTTAGGGAATATTTATGCGCCTCCAAAATTAAAAAGGAAAATAAAACTATCACTGAACATAACCTAAAGCTTTTTTGCTTCTTATGTCCCTTTCTTTATATTGCATCACAATATTATTTTTGACTTTCTTTCTGCCCAAGATTTTTCGATCGTATTTTGACAATTTTAAATTCAATTTTTAAAATTATTAAAGAATACAGGACTGAAATTTTTAGGTTTTACCTACGAACGCTCAAAATTTCTTAAAATTTTTAGTCTCGTTTTAAGGATTCCCGGATCTTTTTACTAATTCACGACAAATTCCCGATTTTTTTTTTTTTTGATTTATTAAATTTGCGGTACTTTTCCGGATTCCTAGACACTTTAATTTCGGGAAATTTTCGCAACGTAATTTTGCGATCATCCTAATTCTGTAAAACTTACTATATTTCAATTAAATAAAAAAAACAATTATTTCCCTACCTTTTTTTCACGATCAGTTTGACTTCTGTACAGTTCAAAGGGTTGAAGATTGAGTTTAACGTACAATTCTTTCAACATCATTAACGAAGTCTCAAGTAAATCTTCCTCGATTGCAATATTTTTCGCCTCTTTTGAAACGCATAGTAAATTCGTGAGCGCTCCGACAATGAGATCTTTATCTTTTGATTGTTTATCAGCTTTCTTTGTTTTTGCATAACTGTGTGCTATAAAGAGATGTAGAAGAATTTTGCAAATTTCCGAGCCGACAGTGTTATTTTTACCATCACGTTGTGATTTTAGGCCATTTGATGTTTTTTGCTCTTCTCCTTCATTTGACTTTCGTACATGAAAATTCGAATTTCTAATCGAGAGTTTATTGACATTGGACAAAACCTCTCTAAGACTGCAGTCTTTGTTTTTATTAGAGAAAGACGTCAGACTCGTGTCCAGTGCAGATTTCAGTGACAAAGATTCCTTCTCTGCATTATCTTTCTGCAATTCTTGTGAAAGTAAAAATGCAAGACAGCCAATTGCACTCATTTGCAATTCAGATGCAGAATTTCTCATTGCTTCATAAATAGAATTAATCACAATTTCTGGATTGTACAGTTCCAAGGCCGTTTGTATAGCCTCATAATGTTGATTTTCTGTTAAAGAGAGAACTGCCAAAAAATTGTAGATCTCGATCCAAAATCGATTGCGCAAATAAATTAATCTTGGACTCACAGTATCTAAACAGACAATAAAAAAGAAATGAAGAGATTTTTTTTTGTATTTCTGATCAGATGCAAGTACACTGAAACTTCACTTATTTAAAATCTCGCTTATTTGAAGTCGCATTTATTTTAACAGTTCGAAGTCTCACTTATTTTAACTTGTCGAATAAACAAAAGTAACTAACATTTTCATTGGCTGCTGCGAATTAGATCAGCCAATCAGAAAAGTTCTCTATAAGTACATGGAAGTTAAAATAAGTGCGACTTTTGTCATGGATTTGCGTGGACCGGGTTAAAATAAGTGAAGCTTCAGTGTATAGTTTTCCAATTTCGCTTTAAAAAACTGCAATACTCACAATAAAGTTTCTTGTCCAGAAAACTGAATATCTGATAAATAGAATCAGGCGAAAATGAGACAACAGACGCAAATTCATTGCTGTGAGTGATGCAATTGGTCAAAACTGTACAGAGACTAGTGTACATTTCCAAAATTTCACAATAATTTTCCAAGCTTTTCTTGCACTCGATATTCTTCGGAATTTCCTTAAAGCAACTGAGGAATTTAAAAAAAAAGTACAATTGTGAAAAATTTTAAAGAAAGGTGTAAAATCGTAAAAATACATTTTTTAATGACGAAACAAATCCGTTTAAAATAAATATAATATCTTTAAAATGCTATCTTACCTGAATAAATACTTGTCTAGGGAATGTTCATAAATTTGTTGAATAACTTCATGTTCTCCCACGATTATTAGACTGTTCAGTAAATTACAAAGAGCAGACATTAAAGACGGAGTAGCTACAAACAGAAGATAGTTTTCTTCTTCTATAATTTCCGAGTCTTTCATGGAAACTGAAAAGCAAATCAATTATAATTAAATATCAATAATTACATTATTTATACGCAATAGGGTTATAGAATTAAAATTTTAGAAATTATAGAAAAAAAAAAGACTTATAAATGACAAAAAATCGTAAATTATTGTACAAATTTTCCATGAATTATATATACTTTCATTTCCAATAGGAAAAAAGCTTCTAGCAAAAAACAATATTTTTGGATGAAGAAAGATTCTTAAGAAAAATTGATTCAATATTTTGAAAAATCCCTGTGTCGATGAAACCCACTTATTTGAAAAATCACAAAATCTTTGTTTATGAAAAAGCAAAAAGTAAAAAATTTGAAAAACTACAAAGAAATGAAAAAAACGTCAAAAAATATCTAGAACAAACTAGAAAATCCTTTTAAAAATTATAATATTTACTTATACTTTCGATTAAATTAAGAAAATAAATAAGACAAAAAATAAGAAAATCAATTGAAAAAAAATTAAAATTTTACTAAACAGAAGAATTTCATTGATTGATCTTAAGACTTTTTCGACTGTATATTTTAAGCTAACCTATAAACAGAAACATGTTTAAAAAATTAGAAAAATTAAGAAATTGTTTTCAAAATTAAGGGAAAACAGAAGAATAAATTTTTGTAAACTTTGAAAAAAGCATAATTTATAAGGACCAAAAATTTAACAAAATTAAGAAACGGAACAAATTTCTAAGAAATGTAAAAATAATGAGAATATGAGAACATTTGCATTAAAAAAGTAAGAGAAAGTTTAAAAAAACATATTAAATTAAGAAATTATGACAAAATGTAGATAAAAATACCGATTAAATGTTTTTTTTTTTTAATAGGAAATTATAAAGTAAAAATAAGCAATTTCAGAGAAGGAAAATATTTTTTATAAAAATAATGATAAAATTTAAAAAATAATTAAAAGTTCAAGTGGTAGAATAAAAACATTTTTTAAATTGAAGAAAAAAAAACATAATGTGAAGACAAAGAATCTGAAAATTTAAAAAAATTAAGAACATTCAATAAAGAATAAAAAATATTTGAAAACTGGAGAAAATCTATATTAAAAATCTTAAGAAACACTAGGAAAAAATGACAAAAAATATCAAGTTTGGCAAAAATCTCTTTTAAAAATTAAAAATACAAATTTTTAAAACATTCCTAACAACAATAACTTTAGGAAAAACAAAAAATCAAAAAAATTCGTAAATATACACAAAATGTAAAAAAAAATTGGATAAATTTACAAAAAGATGAGTGAATTTAAAAGAAAACAGAAAATTTGAAAAACATTTTTTACTCCCCTTAACACCCAATAAAAATGAAAAAATATTATTAAAAGGAAAAAGTTTTAAATCTAGAAAAATGAAATGAGCAAAATTTTTTAAAAGATACAAAATACTGAATCAATATTTTTTGAAAAAATAAAAAATTACAAAAAGAAAATGAACAGTTTCAAAAAGTAAAATATGCAGACTAATTAATTTTTGTTATATTTAGATTAATTAAATTTCCAATTTCAATAAACTAAAATATGAGTTAATTAACGTTTGTGAATTATTTTTAATTATAATGGTATGGAGATATTATAACGTAATATTATTTATAACTTTTTTTCTACTCAAAACTATGTCAAATACTGATCATTTTCAATTTAATTTTTTTTTTAATTATTAAAATTCATGGATTTAATTCAATTTAATTTCTCGAATTAGGGAAATAAAGCTGATTTATTGTCCTTGGAAAGTAAAGTGGATTTTACTGGACTAGAATAATAAACTTTACTTTATTGCATAAAAAAATAAAGCATATTTAATTGGAATAAAATGAGGTAAACTTTATTGTTCTAGAGAAATAAAGTAGACTTTACTACCCTCGGTAAATAAAATGGACTTTATTGCCCTAGGGAAATAAAGTGGACTTTATTATCCTAGGAAAATAAAGTGACCTTTTTTAACCTAGGAAAATAAATTATGACTTTTTTGCCTAAAGAAACAAAACAGATTTAATGGTATTAGGGGAAAAAAAATTTCATGCGAATTCCCGGATGTTTTTAAAAATTTCATGATTTTTCTGATCTCTAGAAACCCTGTTCTAAAAGATAAAGAAAAATTGATAAAATTAGTAAATTTATGGAAAAATAAAACAAAAATGATAAAAGTAAATTATGAAAATTATTATTTCCGTGATAATTTCCTATTTAAAATTATATTATAATGTTGTTTTTCTTCAAAATATGTTTCGTTAGTTTTCAATGTCAAATTCATTTAAAATTATTATCTTCGATACTCTCCTCAGGCATTTTCAGTGAGATCAGAAATTTTAAGTGTCGTTCTTGTTATTTTCTTTTTCACTTTAAGCTTTTATGTAGTTGTTAAAGTTTCTTATTTTTCTTGTAAGTTAAAAAGAAAATTCGTCTTATTAAGTTTTTAAATGAGTTCTGAATAATCTGAATTATGAAAGAATGCAGAACAGAGATGAAAATTCTTAAAATAATTCTACAAATTTTCGTAACTTCTCGCAAATTTACGGATCCATTAAATGAATTTCCAGTTATACTCACGAGGCTGTAGATCCTCCGGACAATTATACAGATACGAAATAGCTCTGGGGACTAACGAGAGACTAGAGCTCTCAACTGATTGATTTTTTGAGCCTTCACTATGATGAGAATTTAAGGCCTCAGGATCTAATGTCGCTTGTACATAACAATTTGAGCAAAGAGCACTGATTTCATAGTAAAAATTACTTTGTTCAATATAAATTATAATAGCATTTGGCTTTAAGGAATCAACCTGGAGAAAAAAAAATAGAATTACTTTTTTAGAATTTAAATTGTCAAGTGTCATGCTAAGTGAAATACTTTGCTTTGTAATTAAAATGTAATTTTTAAAAAAGAAATAAATTTCTTATTGACACTTTTTTTCATTAATCAAGTAATTAATTTATTTATTTATAATAATAATAAAATAAAAATTACTCTACTTACATATTGATAAGCGGATGAATTACAGTTTTTAATTAAGTTACTTAAGGCAATGCACGCTTGTTCTTTAACAATACAGCATTCTTTTTGATTTGTTATGCAATAAATCAGAGAATGGCATAATTCACTTGGAGCAAGTGCAAAAGCACTCAAAAGTTGTGAAGCTGTGTGCATTCCGCTAATCAAACCGGCTAATAACTGAAAAGCTGACGCACGCACTAGAGGATCTCTATTTTTCCACAACATTGGTAACCAGCTCAAAGATCTTCCTTCTTCGTACCAGAAGCTTATCCAAGACTAGAAAAAACAAAAACAAAAAACACACACTTATTAAAAAATAAATTGACGTTTATGTGATAAAAATACATTATTTAAACGTATTTTAGTAAATTAAAAATAAAACCAGTCTCAAATGTGCTCTGTCTAGAGAAACATTTTCTAAAAATATGTTTTAACGTTTTATTAATTCTTACAATACATAAATTATTTATTGATAAAATATGTCGATTTATAAAATACACTTTACTGAACTAGGAAATTAAATATACGTAATTTACTTAGAGCAATAAAGTAAATTTTATTCAGGGTGTCTAAAGAATTATTTTTTACAAATTTCCAAATTCCTCGGATAGTAAATTACAATTTTCCATGATTTTTTCTTTTAATGATTAATAACCTTGCAATTTTTATAATAAGAGGCTTAAAAGAAACATTAAGAACAGCGGTATAGGTAGTTTGAATTTACTTATGAAAAAAAAACATATAATAATTAATTTGGAAAAGAACACCAAAAAATATACTAGAAAAAATATTGAAAGATTTTAAAACACCAGAAAGTGTGAAAAACTGAAAAAAAAAGTCAAAAAGTCTTAAGGGATAAGAAGAAGTGAAAACAAATTTTGAAAAGTGCAGAAAATATTTAACCTTTAATCTAATCTAACAAACTATAAGAAAAAATTGATAAAATTACTAAAAATATCAAAAACTTTGTTATAAATGTAAAACTAAAAAAATTGGGGATAATATACTAAAAAAATTAAAAACTTAAAATATATATTAAGAAAATGTAGATAGACATTTAATAATCTACAAAAGAAATAAATAAATTCTTCAAAAATAAAAAAGTTAAAGGAATTACTAAAAAAAAGAGGAATTTAAAAAATGCGGTATTAATAACCGACAAAAAGTTTAAGATAAATATCCTTAAGTGGCTATTTTTAATTTTCAAGAAATAGAAAAATAATGATAGAATACAAAAATTGTTATGAAGTTCAAAGAATAACATTAACAAAATTAGGATGGGGGGGGGGGGGGTAAATTGAAGAAAATAAAGTAAAAATAAAAATAAAATAAAAATAAAATTAAAAATTTGTAAATTAAGTAAAAAGTCCGGACAACAAATCAGAAATAATTTTAAAAATAAAAAAGTTTAGAAAATTATTTCGACAATAAAGGAAATTTAAAAAAAATTAGGACATTTAAAAAACGAAAATCATATGTTAACTTACAAAAAAGTACTGTAACACAAAAAAAAAAAAAATAAACAATTAAAACTGCGCAAGAATTTCAAAAGAAGGAGAATTTTTTTTCAAAAAACTTAGAAAAAGCAAGAGAAAGAATATAAGAGACTGAATCAATTTTTTGTAAAAATAAAAAAATTATAAGAAAATAAATAAAATTTACTACAATAAGTTGTTAAGAAATAGAAAAATTATTATTGAAATTATTTACTCACTAATGAGACAATTTACAAATAATTAGCAAACTTACATAACAATTAATATTTTATTATTGAAATTTATAATTCAAATATAAGTTTGATTAAATTAAAAGTTCAATTAACTGAGCCCTGAGATTTATTTAAATAATAATAAATAATTTAATAATTTAATAAAATAATAATAATAATAATAATATAATAAAATAATAATTTAATAAAATTTAAATAATAATAATCATAAATATACAAATTTTATTTTATTTTTTATTTTCTTTTTACTTAAAATTTTGAAATTTTTCAGATAATAAATTAGACATAATTTCTATAAAAAATAAAGTAGACTTTTTTATCCTAGAGAAATAAAGTTCACTTTATACTGTAATGGAGACATAAAGTGGACTTTATTGTCCTAGAGAAATGAAGGTAACTTCATTGTCATAGGGACATAAGGTGGATTTTATTATCTTAGGGAAATAAAGTAAACTTTATTGACCTATAGTAATAATGTGCTTTTTATTTCCATAGGGAAGAAAAGTAGATTTTATTGACTTAAGATAGTAAAATAAACTTTATTGACATAAAAAATAAAGCTGACTTAATTGTTCTAGAAAAATTAATAGGACTTTATCGCCCTAGGTAATTGGAATTTAAATTAATCTAGGATAATAAAACAGATTTAATTGTTCTAGAGAAATAAGGTAGACTTTATTGTCCCAGGGAAATAAAGTGGATTTTATTGCCTTTGGGAAATAAAGTAAACTTTATTAAATTAAAAAATACAGCAGATTTAATTGGTCTGAAAAATTAAAATGGACTTTATGATCCTAGGGAAGGAAAGGTGGTTTTATTGTCACAGTTAAATAAAGTCAATTTTATAGATCAACGATAATAAAGCAAACTTTATTGTCCTCAGGGAAATAAAGTAAACTTTATTGTCCTTAAGAAATAAAGTAGGATTTATTATCTCCGAGTATTTAAGTAAACTGAAATGTGGATTAAAAAGAATTTTGATTAATTAAAATTTAAATCGTTTTAAATTTAGATCAAATAAATTTGAAGTTGATTAAAGACAGAATTAATTAAAAATTAAATCACTTCAATAGAAAGTCGATAAAATTTGTTGACAATGAGTTTTTTGACAGACTAAAACTAAAGTTGATTAAATTGGTTAAATTAAAATTTTGTTAAATTGAAGTTTAGAGGGAAAAATTGGATAAATTAAGAAAACAAGTGATAAATTAACGGAATGCGTAGAAAATATGACAATTTTTAATCCAAAAAATAGTATAAAAAATAATTACTCACACTTTTAGTAAGATTAATTTGCATTTGGTGGAGCAAATGATTCAAACAAATTATAGAATTTCTGGTAATTGAGAGTCCCATAAAGCTGACAGTTCCAGCTCCATGAAAAGAGATGATTAATTCAATTAAAGCGTTTCCGAGGCTTATTAAAACTTTTTTGTGTCCGTGCCATTGACATTTTCCGATTAGATAGGTCAGACACGTCAACAGCCAATCGAGGTAAGCTGCAATATAAATAAATATTAGTAAAATAATAGATAATATTAATTAAAATTCAAAGACAAAAATAATAGCAATAGAGAATTTTCAGTTGAATTATTATTATAAGAAACATTAAATTAAAATAAAATAAGGTATAAATAACCCACCCAAATTATAGAAATGCTGTTGATCACCAAAACACAAATTGGAAACCACAAGTTCGATAAAATTAATCCAAGAATCTTTCGATTCGTCTTCTTCGATTGCGTATTCTTCGCTTGCTGAACAAGATCTCGCTAATCTTAAAACAGATTGGTGCACATCCTGATTACTAGTATCCAAACTTCTCAATAAATCTGACAACGACTTTGTCATATTTTTCATTATTTTGCAGAGCCAAGCTGTTCTTCCTGCAAGTAAAAAATTTCGTTTAACAAGATTAAACAACTAAATTAGTTTCTATACCTTGTATTATCAACAATTGTAAATATTTTAAATATAATATTTTAAAAAAATAATGTCAAATTTTGCAAATTAATTTGAAAAAAAAATGAAAACAATTAAAATTTTCATAAATAATTAAAAAAATAATAGAAATGTTTTAGAATTAAAAAAAATAATTTAAATTTAGGAAAAATACTTCCAAATTTTGGAAAAAAATTAAAATAATTTAAAATTTAGAGAGTTAATTCAGAAATAATAGAAATATTATAAAAAAATTTTAAGAAAATAATTAAAATTTGAGAAAATAATGAAAAAATTACATAATATATTAAATAAAGGAAAATTAAAGAAAATTTCATGAAAATAAATAAAAACTTTCTGAAATTATGAAAAAGAACGTAAGTTATTGAAAATTGAATTAAATAATTGAAATATCAGATAAATAGTTTAAAATTTGAAAATAATTGACGAAATGACGAAAATAATTAGATTAGAAAATAATTTTAAAACATAAGAATAATTAAAAATTGGGGAAAATAATTGAAAAATGCTTTTAAAATTTAAAACTTAAAGAAAACAATTGAAATATGATAAAAACAATGATAAGTTGAAAAAAATTAATAAAATTTGAAATAAATAATTGAAAAAATTGCAGAATTTTTCAAAAATTGTAAAAGATCCGTTCGTCGGTTTTAACGTTCAAATTTATGATGCATGTAATCTAATTAATAAAATGTTATAAAATAAATAAAAATAAATAATTAAAACAAAAAAAAAATTGAAATTTGAGAAAAATACTTGAAAATCTGAGAAATAATTCAAAAAAATGAGAATAATTAAAAATAGAAAAAGACTACAAGTAATTAAAACTCAAAATAATTAATAAACAATTTTGTAAATTATGAAAACACATGAAAATAATTAAAAATTAAAGAAAATACTTGAAAGTTGAGATAAATACTTAAAAATCTTGAAAAGTAATTAAAAAAAATAAGAACAATGATTAGGAATTTAGGAAAATAATTGAATAAGTGATAAAAATAATTTAAAATTGAAAAAATAATTCAAATATGATGAAAATAATTTAAAACTTTTAAACACAATTGAAATATGATGAAAAAATTAATAATTTTTAAAAATAATTGAAAAATGATGAAAATAATTACAATTTTAGATAAATAATTGAAATTTTTGAAAATTATACAAAAAGAATGAAAATAATTAGAAATTGAAGAAAATAAAGAAAAATTACTGAATTTTTTTTAAGCAAATGAAAATAATTGCAAAATCGTTAATTTTCAAATTCCATTCTTCAATTTTTTATTTCCATTCTTTAGTTTTAAATTGTTTTCTTCTCTATTCATTAATTCTCGGCTTTTTTGAATTACTTTTTTTCAATTTTTAAGTATATTCCATAAATTTCAATTCAATTATTTAATTTTTCATTGATTTCTTCAATTTTCAATTACTTTTTTCGATTTTCAATACGGTTGTTAAATGTGCAATTATTTCCAACATTATTCCTATAATTTTCTTAATTTTTCAAAATGCAATTATTTGCTTTAAATTTAATATTTCTTGTTGAATTTTTTCAATTTTTTTCAATTGTCTATTAATGTAGTCAATTTTTCGAATTTTGTTATCAATTCACAATTATTTCGTCATTTTTCACATATTTTCTTTAATTTTTCAATTATTCTCGTAATTTTTCAACTATTTCCTACAATTATTCACATGTCTATTATTCTCACTGTTTTTCCATTTTTTTTCAATTGTTAATTATTTTTTTTATAGTTAATTGTTCTTGTCAATATTTAAGTATTTTCGTCAGATTGTAATTTTTCTTTTAATTGTCAATTATTTTCTTAAAATTAATACTTCTTTAATTTCCAATTTATTTCTTAAATTTTTTACTATATTCTTCAATTCCTCAATATTTTCTTCAATTTTTAAATTATTTTTATCGATTTTTTATTAATTCCTCAATATTAAATAATTCTCGAATTTTTTCAATTGTTTTTTCTATTCATATTCATTCTATTCATATCTCAAAATTTTATAATTATTCTTTGATTTTTTAAATTATTTTGTTTGATTGTGTATTAATCTAGCCATTTTTTAAATTTTGTTTTCAATTGTCAATTACTTTCGTCATTTTGTAATTTTTTTTTCAATTATTAATTATTTTTCCAAATTTTAATTTTTTTCTTAAATTTTCAGTTTATATCCTCAATGATTTTCAATCCAGTTGTTTAATTTGGAATTATTTCCAACAGTTATTCCTATAATTTTTCAACTATTTTGTTTAAATTTAATATTTATTATTTAATTTTTTTAACTATTCTTTTCAATTCTGGAATTATGTAGCCATTATTCAAATTTTGTTTTCAACTGTCAATTATTATTTTCGTCATTTTTGAGATGTATTCTTCAATTTTATAATTATATATAATTCTTACTTTTAATATTGAAATCCAAATCATTACTAATTAGAAGGACAATAGGAATTCTATTTTTGTACATTGATAGAGAAAATTTGACTCAATTTGATAAACAAAAAACCTAAATTCTCATAAATTCTCGATTAGAATTTTGGTCGGTTATATTCTCGTTCTCATTACCGTTCTCCAGGTAATATTACTTCTTCGCAACTCTAAATCTACTCAAACAGAATGTAACCGAATTTTCATTTAGCAGAATTCTCACTTAACAGAATTGAAAAGTAATTTAAGTTTAATAAATTGAACAAAAAAAAAATAAAATTCTTAGATCCTACCAATTGCTTAACATTATATTTTCAAAAAGTATCATTTCGTAGCTGTTGGACAAAATTTGCCGTAAAAAAGTAGCCTTGCCCAAAAATAGTATAAACAAATAAAAAAAGTGTGGCACTTTCAAGCATGTAACTACTATATATTATTTGTTACAAAAAACAAATTTTTTTTTTACCATTTTTAACCTGATTTACGTAAATGTAGAGAAAATTCAAAACGTTGACAAAAAGCTCACAATCTTCTTTACTTGCAGGATGAGAGAGTAAAAATCTTTCGAATGATTGAGCCCAGGGTAAATCAGTGATATCCTCTAGATTTTCGTAGGGTAACATGTGATATAATCTCACATACCTGCAAAAATGTAAGTACTTTAGTTTTTTAAAGCTATTTTATTTTTTATAATTAGTAATATTTTTTTTTAATTTTTAGTATTTACATTGACAAATAATCAAGTGCACAAGACACTCCATCGTGGGTTGTGGAATTCTGAATATTGTGCAGTTGATGTTGAGAATAGAAAAACGGACAGCTGAACTGCAAAGAAGTGAATTCGAATTCTCGAATCATTAACTTCTCTGCAATTTCTTGATCATTAACGTCTTCCCAAGATTTCCATAAAATATTCTTTCCATTGTTCCATTCCCAAGCCCAAAATTGTCTCACAAAACTGATCGCCAGAACATTACTTCCATGAAGAACTAGAAGACACACAGAAAGAATTAATTGAACATTATAATCCTAGCTTTTACGATTGTAACTTTAACAGATTTTAGCTTTATTTAATTTATTTATTTAATAAAAAAATAAAATATGCACGCAAGAAATTAAAATCTACAGAAACTGAGAAAATGTAAAAATATAATAAGAAAATACAAAAAGATAAGTGAATCTTAACAAAAATAATGAAGAAATTGTTCTAAAATAAAAAAATTATTATGTTTTTTTTAGTTTCGTTTTCTTGTGACGGAAATATTTAAGTTTGTTTCTAATTGTTAATATTCTTATTACGTTTCTACTATTACTCGAAACTTTTTATAAATTTTTGCATCTTTTTGAAAATTGACGATTTTTTTCATGACGTATAAAATTCTCTGTAAAATACCGGATTACAGAAAATGATAAAACTTCAATAATGTTAAAAAATTATAAAGTTCCGCGTTAGAAATAATAAAGATTAATAATTTTTTAAGAGCTAAATCATTCTAAAGATTAATAAATTAATAGAAAAATGAAAATTTACCAGATACATCAGATCTTCTATGAATGCTCGTTTTCCAATGGCCTTTACACGCAAACGGAAGTTTCATTTTCTCCACTATTAAACATGGAAGTGAGATATTCAGAGGATTATCTTTATCTAAGTATTTGTCTCCCAATCTTATTATAAATTCATTATAAAGAAGCAGACACAATATTTGTGAAGAATCAACCTTCACCGATTCGTTATTAGGGAAAAGAAATAAACCTAAAAAAAGAAAATTTCAAAAATATGAATTATTATATTTAATTAAAATAATTGTACTAATATTAAAATAACTAGACCTATAAAAAATACGAATAAAATAGAGAAAAAATGTTTTCTTGGTAAAAAAAGACACATAATTTTACTAAATATATAATAGAAAATATACTCACTTCTAAGAATATTAAAATATAAATCAATTCTAGTAGAAAGTTGTCGTCGTATCGACGATTCTGATGCACAAATCAATCTTAAAATAGTCAGGATTGGAATTACAGAATCTGGATAATTGTAATAATCTTTCTCAACCTGAAACAAAAATTATCCAATTTAATTTTTAATCCCAATGATTTTTTTTTAATAATTACAATTTTTCTTAATAATAATATTTAACAGAATACACTGACAGTATGAGGATAAATCAAAAAAACTAAAATTTTTATATTTGTTCGCTTACCAAAGCACTTGCGAAAATTTCTAAAATAATCTGTAAACCATTTTCCGAAATGAAAATTTTATGTAACGAAACATCAGTCATCATCACACTGACTTGAATTAATGCCGATTTTCTTATTTTTGGTTCAACGCTCGAAGTTTTTAACATTTCAAGAACTGATAATAAACTGCTTCTCTGAAATAAAAAGCCGTTATAGTTTTTTTTTTAAATTCAATAATTTTTATTTTATGTGAAGTCTTACTTGATAACTGCCTTCAGGTCGTTTAAACGGTGCTATTTGCTCAAAAATACAAAGTGAACTTAGTGGCAATCCATGTAAAGAAGACAACTTTGGTAATTTCTGTGTGGAAGCGTTTTCTCTCCCAAGCAACCAAATCAATCGACAAACTGCTTCTTCTCTTATTTCGGGATCAGAGGCAAAGAGGAATCTTAAATTACCTTTCAGAACCTGACGAACAAAAATTTAAAACAGTCAACGTGGTTTTTTTATTTATTTTGTAAAATTTTTACAAAATATAAACTTTTTATGGGTAGATCAATTTGTTTTGAAGTAAGAAATACGAAATTTTTATATATTTTTATAAGGTTTAAATTGTATTTATAGGATAAAAAATTGTTTTTTGAAAAAAAGCAAATTTAGAGAAAATCAAAATATTAGGGAATTTTTAATAAAAAATCTTGTGATCATCCTATAAAATTATTAAACAAAGATTATTTTCTCATGCTGCAATTTACCTCAATATAAGGAAGTTGAATATTATTCGAAATATCAGGATCCAGCATTTTGACAATACACTGTCCTAAAGACGTTTCTGTCGAAGAAAAACATTGCAATAAAGGCAAAACGGGAATAATGCTTTCCAGAATTTTCAACCAGCCTGTTTCGCCCATTTGAATTTTACCCTTAAGAATATAAACTAGCATTTCTTCCGACATATTTCTGATCTAAAACAGGAACATTTTAGAATTACATAATGTAAATGTGACATGATATGAAGAAAGGGATCTAAGCATAATAAAATTTTAGTTTATGTTTGTGATTTTTGAAATGAAACTACACAAAGAGGATCTACTCTCAATACAAACCATTGATTTTTTACTCTTCATTCCATCCAAAATATTTAATAAAAACTGATTTTAATTTTACATAATTAAAAAGGAACTTTTAATCAAGGTAAAACTATCACTGAACATAACCTAAAATTGTTTGCTGCTTAGGTCCCTTTCATCATATCGCGTCACAAATATTATACAGATGTATTTCAATTCCTCAAAAGGAAAATTGGTTAAATAAATACAATTTTAAATTAAATAATAATAAATAATTTGAAAATAAATTTTAAAAACCTGTAAATTATCGTTAGTTGCTCCATGACAAATAAATTCAGTCATAATCGTGGGTTCAAATAAAAATGCTAAATGTTCCCAACTTCGTTTATCCCTTGTAAATTCCACACCTAAAATAGAGACAACAGCAGAGTAACATTCTTGATACATGGCACATTGAATTTCTAAGTCTCCATAAGCGAGCAATCCGGCCGTTAATTTAATAGAAATTTTTAGATCCTCGGAACCAAATTTGTGCCTGAAAAAGTTGACGAAAAGCTGTTATATTACTTTTTTCATTTTTACCTATAAAATAACTAAATAAAATGTCTGCTGAATGTATATTTTCAAATTCCCGGATCGTAAATTACAATTTTTCCGGATTTATTCCTCTAATGATGGATATCTGATTATTTAAAAATTTGTTTATTAAAAAAATATAAAGAATAGCAGTTCTGTACAATTGATATACCTACCTACGTTTTTTTTTATTTAGAAAAAAAAATAGTTTGAAAAAAAAAACTACAACAAAAAGCAGAGAAATTATTAAAAAATTTAAAAACATCACAAAATCAATAAAAAAAATTTTTCAAAGGAAAATTAATGTTTAAAAAGAAGTCAAAAAGTTTTAAGGAATAAGAAAAAATAAAAACACTCAAAAAAATAATTATAAATGGAGAAATTTTTTTTTGATAAATCAAACAAAAATGATAAATAAACGAAAAAAAAAAGTTTTAACCTTGTGAACGAAGAAATATAAAAATTAGGGAATAGCTTCTAAAAAATGAAAAAATCTGAAAACACACTACAAAACAAATGAGAAAATTTTTAAAAATTAAAAGAAGTTATGTATTTTATTAAAGAAAAGAGAGATTTTTTCAAAATAATAACAAAAAATAAATAAAAAACTAGAAATTCCTTTTAAAATCTTAAATTTTTTTTTAAATTAAACAAAGAAATGGGAAAATCAATGAGAAATCGTTAAAATTTAACTAAACAGAAAAATCTTTAAAAAATTTGAAAAATTAAAAAATTATTGTATAATATAGGTATGTTGAAAAAAAAAACAATGAATACATTTTTTGAAAACTAGAAAAACGTAAATCTTAAAAGAAAAAAATTTAACAGTCTTAAGAAAAGAAAAATATTTATAAAAAGTAGATAAATTGAAATCAATAAATAATTTTTTTTTTTATACTTAGAAATTGTTAGATAAAATTAAAGAAAATAAAAACATTTTTAGGAAAAAGAAAAATAATGATAAAATTTTAAAACTACTTTAAAATTCAGAGAACGATAAAAAAAATATTAATGAGGAAAAAAATTTAAGAGAGGAAGAAAATTTAAGAAGTTAAAAAGATTGAAGAAAGAAGAAAAATTTAAAACATGCAAGAAATAAAATTTAAATATATCTTTGAAAAAAGTAAAAAATCTAACAAATTATAAAGAAATGAAAAAATTACAAAAAATATAAATACAAAAAAATCTAAAAGGAGAAAATGAGAAAAAAACATTAAAAATAAAAATAGTTCAGGAAAACTAAAAGAAAAAAATGTTTATAATATTTGTGCAAATTTTAAAAACACTCCTAACAACAATAACTTTAAAAATAATTTTTTTAATCTACAAAGTGTGGAAGAAAGTTTAGGAAAAATAGAAAAAATGTAAAAACAAGTTAAAGAAAATATTTTACTTCCCCCCTTTTCCCCCTTCCCCATCCCTAATAAAGAGAAAAATGAAATAAAACCTATATTTTAATCTAAGAAAAAAATGTTATGTATATCAAAAAAATATAAAAAAAATAAAGAATTAAAATTACTTAAGAGTTTAAAAAGTGAATTAAAAAAAGAGACAAATAAAAAACCCCTTTTTCTTTCCATAAAAAAAATTAAAAACGAAATAAAACCTATGTTTTAATCTATGAAAAATTGTTTTATCAAAAAATAAAAAAATGAAGGATTAAAAATACTTAAGACTCAAAAAAAGAGAAAAAAGAAAAGAATGTTAAAGAACAAAATTGTATGAAAAAATAACAAACTTGCGTAAAAATGAAACTTTTAAGACAGAAAACGAAACAAATTTATGAAATAGAGAAAATGAAAATTTCTTTTTGAAAGCAAAAAAAGTAATTTTAAAAAAATATACAAAATACCTGTTGCGAATAAATTTTAGGAAAAAATACGAAATTGAAAGGAAAAATTAAACTGACTTAGAGATATTAAAATATAATATTATTTTTGAATTTCTTTCTACTCAAAATTTGTAGTTCGTATTTTGACCATTTTTCAAACTTTAATTTTTTAAATTTTATAAAAAATGCAATTCTAAAACTGAAATTCTCGAGATTTATCTATGTATTCCTGACATTTATGCAAATTTCCGAATCTTTTTACAAATTCCCAGCAAACGAGGCTCCGATCAACTTAAAAAAAATATTTGTGTTCTTTTTACTTCAATTCTTGAAGTTAAATTTATAAAAATTATTCTAAATGAGATGTTACGTAAAAAAATTCTAATCAAAATCGTCAAAAACTGTTAAAATCATTATCGAAAAAACTTATCCAAAGTTAATTCTGATAAAACTGCTGAGTCAAATAATTTACAGAATGTTTTAATTCCCATTCTCAAAATTCATAAAAATTATTTTAAAATGGCATATAAAACAGATTCTTGAAAACCTGCTTTTTGAAATATTTCAAAATTTTAGTAATTTTTCAGATATTCAGTAACATTGTCGAGTCAAAACCATTAAAAACTTTCAAAGTCACTTTTTAAAGAACGCATCTATTATTTAATTCTTAGGAAAATCGTTGTTGAGCTATATAATTAAAATAAATATTTAAGTTAAAAAATTTACCAAAAAATTGAAAAAACTTGAAAATTTGTTTAAAAAAAAAAACGAATAGTCAGATTTCAGACTATAAAAGTAAAACAAAGTTTTTCGGATAGCGTGATATTTTTAAAAATAAAATTTGTAAAAACATGAAACAAAAAGGTTTCAACGAGTTACAAATTTTTACTAATACTTACTCGTTTAATCGTTGTAAGAAAGAAACAATGATTTTTATGAGCCTCAAATTTTTATGATAAGAGAGACTCAATTTCGAAGAGTAGATTCTTTTTAAAGTTTCTACAGGCGACTCTTCAGGTATATTTTTTAACAATAACAAGGCTGCTTTCATTGACTTTGTGATCGTTCTTGTTTCGTCCAACAATTTAATACATTCTGTTTCTTCATTTCCGGAAAATTGCTGCAACAATAAAAAATTCATACACAAAAATTAGTCAAATTGTTGTCAATAATTTACAATTCTTATTTATTTACATATTTACAATTTTAAAGTAAAAATTAACTTTTAACTTTAAACTTTTGTTTTTAATTATTATTACTTCTCTTAAATTGTGAAGAAATTTTTTATTTTGCATTTAGAAATTCCTGTATTTTTAAATAGAAAAATTAAAAAACTGTCAAAAAAATTGGAATGTTCAAAGTAATTACATCAAATTGAGTAAGTTAAAACTTATTTTAATTAATTCACCTTTCCGTAAGTAACTTCTGAAATACGCTATGATTTCAAAAATAATATTTAATTAATTATTGTATACAATTAAGTGCTTTAATCATTTGAAAATATTAAATTCAATTATTTTAGACAAATGCAAATAAATCTTTTCACATTTTCAGGCTTCACAGTGGCAATGAAGAATATTTAAAGGAAATAAGAGACTGAATGTTTAAAAGTAGGGGACTTTTAGGGTACTTTAAAAAGTTAATAAATAAAGATAAATATATATCCTAATTAATTTGTAAGACAGAAACATTTTCTAGTCCAAATTTTAAAAGAATTACGATATTTCTTCTAATATTATTAAATTATTAAATTTTATGATAAAAAATATTTTAAAATATTTTATTTATAAATACATACATGAAGTCTAGAAATAATCAGATAAATGAAAAAAATTGTACTCCCTTCCCTTCTTAAATTATGAAATTAATTATATAAATTATATAAAATAACCTGAAATACATTCTGATAAAATTACGACTTTACTATTGGTAAATTTGAATCAAATAATATTTAAAGAGATACAATAAAAAAAGAGAGAAAGAAACAAAGCAATATATTGCAAAATGGGAGAAAATCTTCAAAAAAAAGTTTAGCAAACTATGAAAAAATTAGAATAAATTTAAAAATAGCAAAAAATGAACTAGAAAATAAAAAAGAGCAAGAATAAAATAAGAAAATGTAAAAATTGTGTAAACAGAATGACAAATTTCTTTAAAAATGAAAAAATTTAGAAAATTATTCCCAAATTCAAGAAAATTTAAAAAGAAATATGTAAATAAATTTAAAAAATAATAAAAACATTAAATAATGTTATCAACAAAAATTTGTTTATAAAATCTTAAAAACTAAAAATTCTATGAAAAGATAAATAAATCTACATAAAAAACGAGTTAATCCAAAAGTAATCAGAGAAATGAAAAAAAAAATTTACTTTCCTCCCCTTAACTTATCAAATTAAATAAGAAAATCAATAAAGAAATTAATCAATTTTTAGAAATGTTATAAAAGTAGAATTATATAAAATAACCTGAAATACTTTGCGTAAAAAGAAGAAAATCTACAACACAAAAAAAATATTAGATGGAAAATATAGAAATCTTCAAAAAGTGATTAGCATTAAGAAAATTGTATAAAAATATAAAATAAATAATAATAATAATAAAATACTGCCTTTTTTTAAGAATAAGATATTATAAGAAAAGAATTTTATTTTTTGATAAAATAATATGTATATGTGTACTTAAAATTTCAAAGAAATATAAACATGATTATTTAATCAGAAAATTCATGATTAATAAGTCAAACAATGATAAAAAAAACTATCAAGAAAGAAAAGAATTTAAAATAAACTTAGAAAATTTTTAAATTATCAGAAAGTTTTAAATTAAGGAGGTTCTCTTCGTTGACATAATTTCAAACTAAGAAATGACTGTTCCCAACAAATAAAACTATTATTAAAATTAATTTCACCATATTTTGAAAGATCCAGTTGTTAATTATCCAGAAAAAATTCAGTTGAGCTGAAATTTATTGTCAAATAATAATTATTTGTCCTTTTGTGTTTTTTTTTCATTTATGGACAACTGGAATTTTTATTCAATTCTGATAAATAATAGCTCATTTTTCACGTTAAAACATTGTCTACAATTTTATTTGTTGGGTTTTGTTAAAAAATATTTTGTTTAAAAGTTATTAAACAAATAAAATTTGTTATTTACGTGTTTTCTAAACAGAATATTATGTAACAAAATCTGCTAAATAAAATTATAGAGAATGTTTCAACGAGAAAAATTTTGATTATTATTATTATTTTGATTATTAATAACTGAAATTTAAACTTTTCACAATTTTTTTTAGTAAATATAAATTTTACTTAATTTCAAATTCCATTAGGCCCAATTTTCATTGATTCAAATTATAGTCTAAATTATTCTTTTTAAAATTTGGACTGATTAAAGCTTTAATAGGTATATAATGAAAGTTTTTTGTATAATTAGAAGATTTGATATAATGGTTATTGTTTAAAATAATTTAAATATGCATTATTAGATTTTGAAAATATGTAAAGTTTATAATAGTTCAAATTTGAATTAATTAAAATTTAAAGAATTAAAAGTTTAAAATAACTGAAGTTTATTAATATTAAAATATGAGTAACTTTGTAATTCCTATACTACTTAAAGTTTAAATCAATTTAAAATTGTATAAATAAAATTAAGTTTATATATTTTAGTTTGTGATTGTAGGAGATTAAAATAATTAGGTATTTAAAAAAAATTAAATATAAATCCTAAGACTTTAATAAATAAAATTTTGAATTAATCGAAGTTAAAATAGATTTGAGTCAGCATTTTGTTGTTAGAACTTTTGAAGAATAGAAATAATCCTCAATAGAAGTTTGGAACGATTGAAGTTCGTATAAATTATAGAAGTTTGAATACATTTTGTTAAAAAAAACTATTCTTTCAACAAAAATATTTCAACTTTTTGTAATGTATCTACCAACGCTATTTTCTCCTTTTATTTATTTATTTTATTATATATATTATTTATTTTTTAAAAATATAAAATTAGAAAAATCGTGCTATTTTCAAACACTTTTTATTTACTTTTACTTATTTGTATATTTCTTGAAGTCGGCAGCGATTTTAATTTGCATAGAATGAAAGTTATAGTTATCTAAAATATTCAGTTTATTTGAATAACAAATTTAATTAAATTATTAATCTTACCTATTTGAATTTGCAAAAATTTATAGATGTAAATGACCAGAAACACTTCAATGTTTATGTTGCTATAATTTTCAACAGTTTTCAATATACATTTATTCTCTTGAAATTTTATATGTAATTATGATTTAATTTTTTTAGATATTTTTGTTCTGTTGTCGATTATTCTCCACAGATTAAAAATTTTTCTTTCAATTGTCAATTATTTTCCTCATTTCTAAATTATTTTCTTTAATATTTAATTTTTTTAGTCATTTTGTAAATTTTCTTTTAATTATCAATTATTTTATTGAATAATAACATACAATTCTTGCAATTCATACAATTATTCAATTTTCATTTATTTTCTACAATTTTATCCATAATTTTCATCAGTTTTTGATTGATAATTCATCATTCTCTTTCTATTTTATGGCTATTCATTAATTAAAAAAAATTTTTTAATACCGATTATTCTCACCATTCATCGATTTCTTTTTCAATAGTTAATTATTTTTTTTAAAAGTTAATTATTTTCGTCATATCGTAATTTTATTTTTTAAATATCAATTATTTTCTTGATATTTCCATTTAATTCTTGAATTTTTAATTAGGTATTTTCTTCAATTCTCAAATATTTTTTTTCATTTTCAATTATTTTTATCGATTTTCCTCTAATTCCTCAATATTCAGTGATTCTCGAATTTTTTCCATTACTTTTTTCACTCATCAAAATTAATTTAAATTTTCAAATCCAATTGTTATTATTATTATTATTATTATTATTATTATCGCCTTTTTTTATTATTATTTCGATTATCATTAAGTTTCTTTAATTTAAATTTTAATTGTACAATTATTTCTTTAATTTTTAATTCTATTCTTCAATTTTGAAGTATATTCCATAAATTTAAATTCAATTCTTCAATTTTTAATTGCTTTCTTCAATTTTGTTAATTTTTCAATTTGCAATTATTTTCTTTAAATTTAATATTTCTTGTTTAATTTTTTTCAATTATTTTTTTCAGTTGTCTATTAATCTAGTCATTTTTTGAATTTTGTTTTCAATTAACAGTTATTTTCGTTATTTTTCAACTATTTCTTTCAATTATTAATTATTTTCCGCGATTTTTAATTATTTTCTACAACTTTTTCAATATTCAATTATTGTCTTAAAATTTTATAATTATTCTTTGATTTTTTAAATTATTTTGTTCTGTTGTGTATTAATCTAGACATTTTTTTAATTATGTTTTCAATTGTCGAATATTTCCGTCATTTTGTAATTTTTGTTCCAGTTATCAATTATTTTTTCAAATTTTAATTTAATTCTTAAATTTTCAATTTATTTCCTTAACTTTTTATTATTTTTTTCAATTTCAATTATTTTTATCGGTTTCCAATCCAGTTGTTAAATTTGCAATTATTTCGAACAGTTACTCCCATACTTTTTCAACTATTTTGTTTAAATTTAATATTCATTATTTAATTTTTTTGAAACAATTCCTTTCAATTGTGTAATTATTTAGTCATTTTTCAAATTTTTTTCAACTGTAAATTATTTTCGTCATTTTTCAGATATATTCTTCAATTTCGTAATTTTCATTAAGTATTTGAATTTGCAACAATTTATAGTTTTAAATGACCAAGAACAATTAGGCGCGCATTAATGTTGCTAGTGTTAAATAATTATTATTTGAGAACAAATTTTAGCTCAACCTAATTTTTTCCGAAAAATGTACAACTGGATCTTTCAGAAATTGGTGAAATTAATTTGAATAATATTTGTATTTGGGGGTGAAAAACGACTTTCTAGTTTGCCAAAACAATTAATTTTTGAATTTTAACTGTTAAATTTTGAAATAATTGTAATTTAAAACTTTGAATAAATTAAAGCGTTTAGGATAGAAAGTTTTGAAAGTTTTTTTTTTTACAAATTCCTAGTTTTCGTGAAAAATAGGAGATATTAGAGACAAATTTTCAAAATAGGGAACTTCTAGGGGTAATAGGGGACGCCTGTGAAGCCTGGGCAGGTTTTTTTATATTAATTTACTAAAAAATAAGAATTTTTCGTTGAATAAAATGATAATAAATCATACCCTTGCGTAATCTTGTAATAAAAGATGCAAAGTGGGATACATGAGGTAAATAGGTGCATCCATGCAGGCGGCACAAATTGTTAA
Organism: Ganaspis brasiliensis; assembly: GCA_037103525.1. Classification (NCBI taxonomy): domain Eukaryota; kingdom Metazoa; phylum Arthropoda; class Insecta; order Hymenoptera; family Figitidae; genus Ganaspis; species Ganaspis brasiliensis. The sequence goes on along the minus strand of JAZKLR010000045.1, from coordinate 536,586 downwards.
TTTCAATTCTTTCGGTATGACGACATCAGCCAATTCCAGTGGAACAATGTTACTTAAAAGTTTCGTGACAATTGTAATAAGATGTAAATAAGTTATTTTACAGTGATCAACACTGTTGTAACTTCCAAAATAATCAGAAACTTCGCTCAATAATTTCATCATTTCTTTGAGCTCTTCTTGTAATTTTAAAGCGACGCCGTCGGAACAGAGCCAAATATTAGGCATTACACTTAAAGTTAACAACTGAACGAGTTCATAACTTAAATCAGTAATATGCTTGTTAATTTTTGACGGACGTTTTGGATCATCAGGAAGACTCAACAAGGAAATTACTCGTAAGAAAGATTCTATGCAAAATGTTGGAATTAACATTTGTTGAAGTTGTAGCACTGATTCGTCTACATTTCCCATTACACTGTGACTTCTATCGCTCGTTCCCTAAAATAAGATTTATTTTTGTATTACCTTCTTATTGGTAAAATTAAATTATTAAAACTCTGGTTTAAGAAGTTAATTTAAATTAAGAATTATAAAAGTTTTTATTTTAATTTTAGATTAATATTTAAATAAAGAAAATTTCAAACTTACAGCTGATTGATAAACTTGATAATTGGCTTCTAATAAACCTCCATCTGGACTATCTCTATCTTCGGAAGAAGCATAATTGTTACTCTCTAAGTTTCTCGATAATTCCTGTTGCGAAATAATTCATTTATAACGGTTGTTTCTTTAGTTTCTAAATTTAAAACGCAGACTTAAATTAAAATCCATTGTTATCGATTCAGGGATTCAATAATACAGTTAATTAGCAAAATTTCTTTTAAATAACAAGATTGCAAATTCATGAATCTAAACCGATTAACAATAATAATTTAAATTAAAGCAAAAATTTACAAATGAAAGAAAGAATTTATGAGAATTTTAATTTTACATAAATTAACAGGGTGTCTACCGAATAATTATTTTCAAATTTCTGGATTTGTTACTTTAATTATTAATAACTGTACAAATTAAATATTAAGTAACTTAAACAAAATATTAAGATTAGTTTGAATTAAATATAAAAATAAAAAAAAAATATATATATATATTATATATTTAAAAAAATATTATTATGAACGCAAAAAAGTCGAGAATAATCTACTTTAAACTAAAAAAATTAAGAGAAAAAGAAAATGTAATAATTGGAAAACCTAGAAAAAATAAATAAATTCTTTAAAAATAAAAAAGTTAAGAAAATTGTTAAATAATAAATTTAATACCTTCTCACTTGAGATAAGAATGTAAAAAGGAGAAAAATTTTAAAAATATGAAAATAATATAGTCACATAAATCAATTTATTAAAAATAAATTCAAAGAATGACAAAAAAAAATTATGAAGATATGAGTAAATTTAAGGAAATTTGAGAAAAAGTAAAAAAGATCCAGGAAATGAGAAAAATTAAGAACATCCAATAAAAATAATACAATATTTTCAAGAATCAAGAAAATATTTTAAAACAATTTAACAGACTATGAAAAAAAGGAAAAATATTTCCAAAAAAATCAAAAATATATCAATTGTGGGAAATTTTTTTTAGAAATAATTATAAGAAAAAATTTAAATAATTCAAGAAAGTAATATTTCATAGAAATTGCTCAGAAATAGAAAAATGATTATTATATTAGAAAATTAATTAAAATACAAATTATGTAAAAAGAAAAAAATTTATTATAAAGTTACAAAAAAAGAGCAAAGTTGGAAATATTTTAATAAGGCTAAATTAAATGCAAAATAATTGACTTTTGACTACTAAAATTTGGATTATGTAATTGAAATTAAAAACTTTGAATAAATTTGAATATTATTTTATTGCTGTTCGAAATTTATTTAAATTATAATGACTTGGAATTCTTAAAGTATAATATTATTTTTTACTTTCTTTTTACCCAAAATTTTCAGTTCATATTTCGACCATTTCAAAATCAATTTTTCAAATTATTGAAGAATACAAGATTAAAATTTTTAGAATTTGTTCACGATTTTTCGGAATTTCTTAAAAATTCCCGGATATTTTTACACATTCCTGACAAATTCCCGATTTTTTTAAAAATAAATTCCCGGAAATTTACCAAATTGCTAGACACCCTGCAATTAACAATTCAAACATAAAGTGCAAAAGGAAATATTTTTCTTGAAATAAACTATAATTGATAATATTTAACAATATTAAGAACTAAATTGATTTGACAAATTTTACCTTTTATAAGATAAATTTTCTTTTTCCAATATTATTAATTTTTTATTACAAAATGTCTGCAATGATTAATTATTATCTACTATTTAAATGATAAAATCAGTACAATAAGTGATGAAAATTTACCTTTTGTTTCTTATTTGCAACGCAGGGATCGCAATAATAATAAATTCTAAACCTAAGGGACCTCGTTAATTTATATAAAGCCTTTAACACCACCAGTATCACGTCTTTCGAATTTACATTAGTGTCAATATCACTCGAGTTTAGTAAAGCGTGCAGTACCTGTAAGAGAATATTTAAAAAAATAAAATTTTTAGTTGAAACTAAAAGTTACTTTTTCGGAAATAATAACAAGCTGTATTTTTTCTTAAATTTTAATCAAAATTGAAGTATAAATGTATCAGCAGGGATGATAAAAATCATGATTTTTTTAAAAAAATCAAAAAAATTCGGTTTTTTTTACTGAAATTGGAGTTTTTTTTATTTAAATCGAGAATTGGTTTTTTTTAATATATATAAAATCAGTATATACAATTTTAAATGTTTATTTGTAAGTAGTTGATTTTATAAACTGAGAACATTTAATAAGAAATAATGAGGAATAAAACATTTAATCAAAATCAAACAAACTTTGTTGAATAAATGAGAAGATATAAAAAAAATCTTCAAATATATGAGATCAAAAAATTAAGCAAATTAGGTTAAATCAACGAAAAAATAATAATTTATTGTAAAAAAAGCGTAGAAAGATATGAAAGTCTATTAAAAAATTGAGAAAATTCATTTAAATAAAAATAGTCATGGACATTACTAAAAAAAATGAAAATTTTTAAAAAAATAACACAAGAATGAAACAGTAGGTATGTAACTTAAAAATATATAAAAAATTAGAAACTCATCTTTTCAAAAAATCAAACTATTTACGGACATTTTTTAAAAATTAAAAAAATAAATAGGAATAGATCATTTTAAAAAAACGTTAAAATATTTTACTAAAGAGACAAAATTTTAAAACTAGAAAAATTAGAGAATTATTTTACAAGTTAAAGAATAGAATTTTAGAAAATTTTAAAGAATTTTAAAAGAAAAAAAATTCTGTAAAATGGAAGAACCATGTTAAAATGAGAACATTTAGTACAAGATTAAATTAATATTATATAAAATAAAAGAATAAAAGTATTCAAAAAAGTAGAAAATTTCGAAATTTCAAAAATGTAGATAAAAACTAAACAACTTAAAAGAAGAAAAAATAGAAAAATGATCACAAAATTTAAAGAATTAATTTAAATGAATTAATTTAAATTTTTTTTAGAAAAATTCTGTAATAACAAGGAAATTAAATAAATAGAAAGAAAATGGAGAAATTTTCTTTTTCTCTCAATCTAGCAATTTGTAAAAAAAAAAAAAATGTAAAAAGTAAAAAAAATAAAAAAAATTGGTAAGAATCTACTAAAAATTAGGATTAATAAAAATAAAATAAGAAAATCTATAAAAAGATAAATAAAAAGTCCACAAAAGAAATTTAAAAAATCTTTAAAAAATAAAAGTTTAGGAAAATTAGACCAAAAATATTTTTATAATATTACATTTAAAACAAGTCCAACAATAAATTTAGAAAAATAAAGAAAATGTAAAAATTTTATGATTTTTTTGCAAAAAAAAGACAAAATTTAATAAATTTACAAAAAATGAGAGTACTTATTTAGTTTTAAAAATATGGAAATAATTAAGAAAATCAACGAAATAAAAAGTTTGGTGAATGTTATAATAACAAAATTGTGTGAAATCATATTAAAAAATTTGAATAAAAAGAAGAAAATTAAGAAAATCTTGGAATAAAAAGACAAATACAAAAAAATATCAAAAGTAAAAGAAGAAAAAATCTTAAAATTTTGTAAAATTAAGAAATTATAAGAGAAAACTTAAACAGTTTGGAAAAAGTGAAATCTCTTAGAAATCTTGTAAGAATTGAAAAAAGAATTATTGTGAATATGGAAAATAATTAATATTATTTCATTGTTACGCATTAATTAACATGCATTTAAATTTGAATTAATTCAAATTTACAAGTTTAAATAAATTGGATTATGAGTTACTTGACGTTTGGAATTTATTTAAATTATAATGACTTAAAGATATAAAAATTTAATACTATTGTTTGCTATCTTCGTACCAAAAATTTGTAGATCGTAGGTATTTTGATCATCTGTATTAGCACAATTTTTTAAATTTTAAATAAAATATTAAAATTGAAATTTTCAAGATTTATCCACAAATTTCTGGATTTTTTTATGGTTTGAGATTTTTTACTTGCAGTATTAGACATTCGGAGAATTTTGATTTTTTTTTATTTAAATCACAATTTTAATGCAAATACCCGAATGATTTAAATCATGATTTAAATCAAAGTAATTTTAATCAATTGTAACTCTGATTTAAATATATTTATAATTTTTAGAAATGTGGTTTAAGATATTTCAGATTTTAAAAAATGTACATTTATTAATTAAACATAAATATATTTACCAAAACTATTGATGGTCTTTGGAGAAAAACTTCTGCTGGAAAATCTTGAAGCATGACGTTCGTAATGAACTGACAAGTGTGTAAAATAAGATTCGTTTCTAGTGTATTGGAAAGAGTATCTTCGACTGCAGACAGGACTCCTTTGTCGGAAGGAACCAAAGGTTGCCACGGCATTACCAACCATTTTATACCTCCTTCTATTTTTTTTGAAACTACGGTTCCACTTCCGCATTGTAACGTCAAATCAAAAGGCACTGAACTAGTTTGGACAGAAAAAAATTAATTAATTAAATAATCCTGAATTTTAAAATTATTTGCAAATTAGAATTAATTAAAATTCAAATAATTATAATACCAAGGTCAATAAAAAGAAGAAAAGAAGAAAAATACTTAAAGTTAAAATTAATTTTTAATTGTGATATAATAAAGAATTAACTTAAATGGAATAAATTATTAAAGATGGAAACTTTATTCGACACGACATTAAAAAATATAATTAATATTTTATTTCTATATTATTGTACAAAATACTATCAGTTTTAACAAAAATTCTTCGTCATAAAAATTGTTGTAAATAAATAAATAATATCTTAACATAAAAAAGTGAAATCTCTACCAAATTTTGTTTTTTGAAATCTCGGAGATATTTGTTGCCCAATAAACACAATTTAAAATAATATTTAATAAAAAAATAATGAACATTTATTTAAAAATTGAAAAATCTTTTAACAAATGAAACGAATTATGAGAAAAAGTGCAAGTGCCAAAAAATATTTTTAAAAATGAGGGTCTGAAAAAATTGGTTAAAAAATAAAAGAACTCAAACTAAAATAAACAAATGTAAAATGACTGATAAAAAGAATTTTAAAAATTCATTAAAAATAAGAAAAATAAGAAAATTTGTAAAAATTGATATCAACCTTAAAGAAGAAAAGCTTAATTTTTTTATAAATTTATGCACGTACATAAAACTTTAAATATTATATTAATATTTTTCATTTTGAATTAATATTTCAAGATTTATTTTAAATATCATATTTAAGTTTATTTTCAAAAACTCGAGAAACACTGAAAAGTGTTAAAAGAGTAACAAACTTTGTTGGAAAATAAAAAAAAAATGCAAAAAAAAATGCAAAAAAAGAACTGAAAAAATCAGCAAAAAATGGCAAAAAATTAAGAAAAACTAGGCAAAAAAATAAAGAGAAAAGTTACATTTTACTCTTTCTCTTGTCACAAAAAAATGAATGCAAAATATGAACAAATATTAACAAAGTAAAAAAAAAAGAAAATCTTTAAAACTAAAATATTTACAAGAACAATTATAAAAAAGTTTAACATCAAACAAATTTGATGAGAACGTAAATATAAAAAACAAAACCAAAAAAGAAAACTAACTCAAAGATGGAAATTTTATTAATAATATAAAAACAAAAATGCATAAAAAAACTAATTAAATACTTTACGAAAAATTAAGAAAAGAGAAGAAAATCAAATAAGAAACAAGACTGAAAAACCAAAGATGAAAAATACTTTTAAAAACGGAAAAAAATTAAAGATTGATGAAAGATATCGGGCAAAAAATTTGGACTATTTTTTAGAAGAAACTGAAAATTACATTGTTTAAAATTTATTTGATTTTAATTTTGTCAGTTTACAGTTTTAAAGAATTAAATACAAAACGAACAAAATTTGAATAAATTGGAATCTAGGGCTGATTAGAATCAAGAAAAATCGACATTGGAATCTGATAACATTTCGAGGAAATACGTTTAAAACTAATTTAAATTGGCACTAATAACAAGTACAATTTACTAAAATTTAGATCAATTAAAATTGGAATCGATTGAATTTTAGATTTACTAAAAATAAAATTAACTGAAATTCAGATCCTTTTAAATTTGAGTGAATTTAACTTCCGCTTATTACTACAATTAATCTGAATTAAAATTGGAAAGGGGTCAAATGTTATTCAATGAATGTTTTTACAAATTAAAATCAAGAAGGACGTTGAAAAATAGATTAATTATACAAATCACGTAGTTCCCATCTTGTTAAAATAAGTATAAATTAAAAATTGTATTAATTAAAGTTTGGTTTCATTAAAATTATGATCAAATCGTGAAAGTTAAAACTTTTTACAAATTTGTTTAAAATTAAAGTGAAAAATTTAATAAAATATCAAGTTTAGTTATATTTAACAATAATTACGAGAGATTAAAATTTATTTTTCATACTAGCAACATTAACAAACTTTGCATTATTATTGATCATTTAAAACTCTAAATTTTTGCAAATTCAAATAATGAAAATTACGAAATTCAAGAATATATCTGAAAAATGACGAAAATAATAATTGACAGTTAAAAACAAAATTCGAAAACTGGCTACATAATTAAACAACTGAAAAAAAAAGTTTAGAAAACTAAACAATAAAAGTTTGGAAAAATAATTTATAATTGAAAAAAAAATTACAAAATGACGAAAATAATTCGACAATTGAAAATAAAATTCAAAAAATGGCTAGATTAATACACAACCGAACAAATAATTTAAAAAATCAAAGAATTATCAAATTTTACGATGATAATTAAAAATTGCAAAAATTGTAGAAAATAATTGAAAATTGAGGAAAATAATCAATAATTAAAGGAAATAGTTTAAAAATGACAAGAATAATTAAAAAAATTGAAGAAAATATGTGAGAAATGACGAAAATAATATTTTCAATTGAAAAAAAAATTCAAAGAATTACTAGATTAATAGAGAACTGAAAAAAATAACTGTAAAAATTGAACAAGAAATTATTAGTTTAAAGAAAATAATCGCAAATTGAAAAATTAAGAAAATTATAGGAATAATTGTTGGAAATAATTGCAGATTTAACAACTGGATTAAAAATAAAAAAAGAGAATTAAAATTGAAAAAAATAATTGATAATTGAAGAAAGCAATTAAAAATTGAGGTATGGAATTGAAATTTAAAAAATATATTTAAAAATTGGAAATTTTTTTTTAATTTTATATTGTATTCAAATACGCTAGGTTTTTTATGCCACTTTTGTATCCCATTTATGGTCTAATAGGACCGCGGGAAATTGTACTTAATAAATAATAAATAAATAAATAAATTAGAAAAAGCCGAGAATTAATTAATATAGAAGAAAACAATAGAAAACTGAAGAATGGAGATAAAAATTGAAGAATGGAATTAAGAATTAAAGAAAATAATCCAATAATTGTATTTAAAACTAAAGAAACTTAATGATAATCGAAAAAAAATAATAAAAAAAAGACGATAATTTTTTAATCTTAAAGAAAATAACTGAAAATTGAAAAGTGGAATTTAAATATGAAGAAAATAACTTAGCACTGAAGGGAATAATTCTAGAATTGAATAATTGGCTTGAAATTTTAAAATAATTGAAAAAATACGAGAATTATTTAATATTGAGGAATTAATTGAAAATCGATAAAAATAATTAAAAATTAAAGAAAATATTTGAGAATTTAAGAAAATAATTAAAAAATGAATAAATAAAATGGTAATGAAAAAATTAAATTGAAATTTTAAGAAAATAATTTATTACAAAGAGAAAAATTACAATATGACGAAATTAATTGAATATTGACGAAGATAAGAAACTATTAAAAAAAAAAAAAATTAACAATTGAAAAAAATTTTGAAAAATAGTAGAAATAATCGGCATTTGAACAAAACTTTTTTTGGAATTAATGAATAATCATTAAATTGAAGGAGAATAATAAATCGTCAATTTAAAAACTGAAAAAAGTTTGAAACTGAAGAAAATTGTAGAAAATAAATGAAAATTGAAGAAATCAATTAGAAATTGAAGAATCGTATTGAAACTTCAAGAAAATTGATAATTGGACAAAAGCGAAAATTATTGAAAATTGAATAAAATAATTAAAAAACGAAAAGGCAATTGAAAATTGAAGAAAATAGTTGAGAATTGATAAAAATAATTAACATTTAAAAAAAAAATCGAAAAATGGTGAAAATAATCGGTATTTGAACAAAATTTTTTTTAGAATTAATGAATAAAAATTGTAAAAATTAATGAAAATTAAAAAAATTCAATTGAAAATTGAAGAATTGTATTGAAATTTTAAGAAAATATTTGATAATTGAGAAAATGCGAGAATTATTGAATTTTGAATAAAATAATTGAAAAACGAAGAATGCAATTGAAAATTGAAGATAATATTTAAAAATTAAAGAAATAAATTGGAGATTAAAGAATTAAATTGAAATTTTAAAAAAGTAGTTGATAATTGAAAGAAAAATTCGAAAAGTGGCGAGAATAATCGACAACAGAATAAAATAATTTTAAAAATTAGAGGATAATTATAAAATTTAAAGAGAATAATTGTATATTGCAAACAGTTGAAAATTGTAGATTTATTTGATAATGAAATTAAAATTATTTGAACTGATATTTTTAATTTTAATCAATTTAAATGCATTTTTTAAAAAGTATCTGATTTAAAACGAAAAATATATATGTGTCAAACTTTAGGTGTGGACAGAATGAAAGAATGAATGAATCTTATGGATTATTATTGTAGAAATGGAAATAGTTGATAATATTCGAAACTGAAAAAATAATTAAATTTAAAATTAAATTTCATTTAAAGTTCACTTCTTAAGAATCTAGTTAACAATTCGAAAAATTATTTGAATTATAAAAGAGTCTACTTTTCTGTTGTTCGTTTATTGAAAAACTTTGTGAATTTTGGAAATTCTAAACAAAAATTTCAAAATTACTTTTAACACTTGTTAGGAACTTGCCCTTTGATTTTAAAAAAATTGTTATTACGAAAGCTTTAAAACTATTTTATTCTTACTTATCTAGAGTTGAAGGAAATGTGAAAATATTGTGTTGATCTTGGCTTTTGGAACCATCACTTTGGTACTGATAATCATAATAATTATCTGTTCTCTGACACACATCAGAAATAACTGGCGCCTTTAAATAAAAATAATGTAAATTAAGTATTTATTTAAAATGTAATGAAACCATAATATCCAGAATTGCCAGTATTCATTGTTAATTCTGTAAATATTTGGTTTTAAAGAGAAATTTTTTAAATTTTTACTTGCAAATTATTTCGGAGGTGGTGTTTTCTTTAATTTTTAAGTGTTTTAAAATTAATTTCATGTGGTAATATTTTATTAATTAAAATTAAAGAATTTAACGCAAATCCGTAATTAATTGTCCAAAGAAACGTATTACACTAATTACGGATTTGATTTTGTAAAGTGAATCTCATCGAATCATGGTATTTTTAAATAACATTAATATATTAATTAAATTACTCTAAGTTAATTTATTAATTAAACTACCTGATTTACGTTCCCAACTGAATCAACTGGCGCATTTTCTCTAATATTAAACACAGTTTCTTCAATTTGGTTTAATTTGTCATGCCATTTGCTATCAATTTTTTTCCTTAAGGTTTGAAGCTCATTTTGAAATCGCAATTTTCCAAATGCGTTTAAATAACTTGAACCACTTATCTGTAAAAATTATCAAATTAGTAGAACGTAAAGAAATATAAATATAACAATTTGCTTAATTAATAACATTTAACTTAAAAAAATTACGAAGAAAATAACCTGAGTAATAGAATTATTTCCTAACAAAAAAAGAAAAAGAAAACCAATATAATAGAAAATAATATTAGTGTAAAATAACATAAGAATAAGAAGTATGATGGCAAATAATAGAATTAATAATGAATTATAAAAAATAACGCGATACGATAAAAATAACAAATATAAAATTTATTTCAAAACAAATGACATTAATGTTAAAAATACTTTGAATTATTAAAAAATAATTACCTTTATTAATCGAAGTAATAAATCCAATACTTTTTCCGGACTCGGGACAACATCGAAAGAAAACCAGTTAAAAAGTTTCACTGTCAATTCCTTTTTGACAGCATCGCAGTCACAACCAAAGCCGAGATTAAACTTGGAAATAATATTATCCAAAGCTCTTAATCTAATTTCCTCTATTGTGTGACCTTAAATCACGCATAATTTAAAGTTTATTTGAATTGTTTATTGATTATTTTAAAGAAAAAGACGAAAATAACAAGTTTAAGGTTATGTTGAGAAAACAGAGTTGTCAGTGAAAAGTACATTAAGAAATACTTAAAGATGATACGTACTCAATTTTTTGACGTGAATGTTTGTTATTGTGTTATAATTAGTCATTTTAGAATGTATTAAACAATAAATGTCATATTATTTTAGGTTAAAGCTTTGAATTCTGTGACCGCCAAAACAAACCAAACAAACGAAACTGGAACTGATAACAGCGCCAGTTACTAGAGCGGATTTGGCGTCAACTAGTCTTAAAAGCGGGAAACAGTATATTTCATTTAATATTTGAGATAAATTTTTGACATTTATTTTGTAATTTAAACAAAAGCTTTCCCTTGTTTAGACCTTTTTTCGGTTTATTAATCTAGTTAATTATTACATTAAAATTTATTTTATTAATTTAGTATTCAATGAAAATTTTTTAAAAACTGAGTTTTTATTCAAAAGTTATGAGTAATTTTGTTTTCTAAACTTCTAATTTTTAAATTTTTTTCAATTTTATTTTATTCAAGTGAATTTCATGTTTTTCAATAGTCAAAACTTAATTATTAGGTATCTTGTATTTAAATTTATTTTACTGAAAAATAACAAGAAATTGAAGAAAATTAAAAAAAAACCTTTGACATATAGAGAAAATTTTAAAAATGGATAAATAATTGGAAATTTAAAAAAACATAAAAAAAATGAGAAAAAATAACTAGAGAATAAAGAAAATGACTAAAGTTTAATGAAAAGAATAAGTAGTGAATTCAAAAAATGATAAATAAAATTTTTTATCACAACTGAAAAAAGAAAATAGCATTAGAAATTGAAAAAAATGAAATCTGTTTAGTACGAAAGTTTAAAAAATTAATAGTAAACTTCAAAATGAGCAAAAAGTGAAGAAAATAATTTTAAAAAAGAAAACTAGAAATTTAAAGAAATTACTTAGAAATGCAAAATAATTAAATAACTGAGAATAAAAATAATTAACTATTAATAAAAGAAAAACATTTAAAGACAATAATACATCTAAAAAAAATAGAGTTAAGAAATAAAGAAAAATTATTTGAAACTAAAAATTATTTTGAAATTTAGGATTAAAAAAAAGGGTTTAAAAATTGAAAAAATTAATTTAAAAAAAAAAAATAAATAAAAATAGCTAAAAAGAAAAAAAACAAGGAAATAAATGAAAAAACTGTAAAAAAAGAGAGAAGTTACAGATACTGAAAATAACTAGTTATTCCCTAAAAAGTGAAAATAGATTTAGAATTGAAGAAAAAAAAATATTAAATGGATTGGAATTATTTAAAAATAATGGAGAAATACAAAGAAATGCAAGAGATATATCTTTTTTCATTTTATAAATTCCATAATTTCTAAACTTAAGCTTTGAATAGAAATATATAAATTATTATAAATAATATATTCATCAATTTTTTTTAAATTTATATATAAATTAAATTTATATATTATATATATTATATATTATATTATATTTAAATTTATATATTATTTATTTATAAAAATAAATAACCCATTTTTTTAATCCTATAAATAATACATATAATAATTAGGTACGAAAATAAAAAAAATAATAAAAACTAAATAAATAATTATTTTAATTAATTTAATTCATATTGTTAAATTTAAACAAGTTAATAGTAAATTGAAAAGTAGCTTTAAAATATAAATAAAATAAAAACTTTAAAAGAAATTTTAAAATCACTCGAATGTAGAGAAAATAACTATAAATTAGTTCGACAAAACTACGAATTTAAATAAATCATTACAAAATAAAAAAATAAATAAGTAACTGGAAATGTGGAAAACTAGAACTATAAAAAAAGCATTTAATGAGAAAATCATAAAAAAAAGGATATGACTAGAAAATGAAAAAAAAATTGTTCTGAAATTTAAGAAAAACAATTAGAAAATCGAGAAACTTATTTTAAACTTTAATAATTTTTAAAAATTGAAAAAAACTACAAAAGTTTTAAAAAATGTAATTAAAAACAAGTAACTCAAAATAAAAAATAACAAGAATATAAAAAAGAGAAAAAAAATATAAAATACTAGAATATTTAATGAAAAACATCTGGACAACGAAAAAAGTTAATAAAAATGTTTAAAATATCTTAAAACTAAAAAAAAAATTATTGTAAATTTAAAAAATAATTAAAAAATTAGAAAAATAATTAATTCATAATTTATAGAAAATTTTAAAAGTAACAAGAAAATAATAAAAGAGAGAATATGTACTAAAATAAGGAAAGATTACTAGAAATTAACTAAATAACTATAAACTAATAAAAGTAAATGAAAATTGATGAAAAGTAAGTAGAACAAAAAAATTCTTGGGAATAAAAAATAAATCTAAAAATTATTATTATTTAACATAATTCTTATTTTACCTAATTTCTATTTGGCCGAAATCTTGTTCCGTATGATTCTTATTTGAGCTAAATTTTAATTGACATACTTTCTCTTTAGCCTTAATTCTTTTAACCAAATTCTTATTTGACCTAAATCTTATTTGAACTAAATTTTACTTGGCGTTATTCTTATTTATCCTTAATCTCATTTAAACTAATACTTATCCGAAATATTATTTGACCAGTGGTGGATCCAGACTAGAGATGACACTATATTATTGTACCTACTATTGAAAAATGTTTGGTAAAAAAGGAATTATCTCAATTCAAATTTAGGTCACATAACATTTAGGCCAAATAAATATCAGGTCAAATAATAATTAGTTAAAATAGGATTTAGGTCGTATAAAAATTAGGTTAAATAAAATTTAAGCCAAATAAGAAGTAGGACAAATAAAATAATTCGTTAAAATAAGTAACGGGTCAAATAATATTTTGGTCAAATATGAATTTAGTCAAATATGAATTAGGTGAAATAACATTTCGGACATATAAATATCAGGTCAAATGTTAAAAATTAGGTTAAATAAAATTGAAGCCAAATAAGAAGTAGGCGAAATAGGATTCCAACAAAATAGAAATCTTATTTAATAACCTATAAAAAAAGTCATTGTTTATCTTTCTATCTTTACTACAAACCGAAATATAAAACCTCGTATAAAACTTTTTGCAACGCCTAAAATTCTCAAGGGTGGTCAAAATCTGCTGGACTGCACTGTATTTCAAATGAGATTCCGTAGAAATGGGAATCAGGTCAAATAATATTTTGGCCGAATATGAACTAGGTGAAATAACAATTAGGCCAAATAAATATTAGGTCAAATAATAATCAGTTACAGTAAGATTGAGGCCCGTTAAGAATTATAGTTTAAATAAAAGTTAAGCCAAATAAGAAATTGACCAAATAAGATTCCGACAAAATAGGAATTAGGTCAAATAAGAAAAGTGTCAAATAGGAATTAAATAAAATAAGATTTATGTCAAATAAGATTTCGTTGAAGTAGGAAACAGGTCACATAATATTTTGGAAAAATATGGATTTCATCAAATATGAATTAGGTGAAATAACATTTAAGCCAAATTATAAATATAAGGTTAAATATTAATTAGTCAAAGTAAGATTAAGGACAGTTAAGAAATAGGTTAAATAAAATGTAGGCAAAATAATAATACTACTAATATTGATTTCGTCAAATATGAATTAGGTGAAATAACATTTAGGCCAAATAAGTATCAGGTCAACTAAACCGGTTAAGAAATAGGTTAAATAAAATGTATTATCTGTCATCATTCTTATTTAACCTAATTCCTATTTTGTCGGAATCTTATTCGGACTATAGGCAAAATAAGAAGGAGGCCGAATAAGATCCGACAAAATAGGAATTATAGGTTAAATAAGAATGATGCCAAATAAGAATTATGTCAAATAAGAATTATGTCGAATGGGAATAAAATAAAATAAGATTTATGTCAAATAAGATTTCGTTAAAATACGAATCAGGTAAAACTAAATTTTGGGCAAATATAGATTGCGTCAAATATGAATTAGGTGAAATAACAGTTAGTCCCAATAAATATCAGGTCAATTAATGATTAGTTAAAGTAAGATTCAGGCCTGTTAAGAATTAGATTAATTAAAATTTAAGCCAAATAAAAAGTGGGCCAAATCAGATTTCGAAAAAATAGGAATTAGGTCAAATAAAAATTTTGGCAACAAGGAATTAAAAAAAATAAGTTTTATGTACAATCAGATTTCGTTGAAAACGAATCTAGTCAAATAATCTTTTGGCCAAATATGAATTAGGTGAAATAAATTTAGGCCAAATAAATATTAGATCAAATAATAAACAGAATAATCAGATAACGTACGTTTTAAGCCCATTAAGAATTAGGTTAACTAAAAATGAAGCCAAAGAAGAAGTAGAACAAATAAGATTCCGCCAAAATAGGAATTAGGTCAAAGAATAATAATGTCAAATAAATTGATTAAAATGAGATTTATGTCTAATAAGATTTCGTTGAAATAAGAATCAGGTCAAATAATATTTGTGCTAATTATGGATTTCATCACATATGAATTAGGTAAAATAACATTTAGGACAAATAAATGTCAGATTAAATAACAATTAGTTAAAGTAAGATTTAGGCTTGTTAAGAATTAGGGTAAATAAAATTTAAGCCAAATAAGAAGTAAGCGAAATAAGATAATTCGTTGAAATTGGAATCAGGTCAAATAATATTTTGGTCAAATATGAACTAGGAAAAATAATATTTAGGCCAAAAGTATATCAGGTCAAATAATAATAATCAGTTAAAGTAAGATTTAGGCCCGAAATATAGAGTAAATAAAATTTAAGTGAAATAAGAAGTAGGTCAAATGCGATTCCGGCAAAATAGGATTTAAATAAAATAAGATTTAGGTTAAATAGGATCTCGTTGAAATGTGAATCAGGTCAAATAATATTTTGGACAAATAAGGATTTTGTCAAATATAAATTAGTTGAAATAGCATTTAGGCCAAATAAGTATGAGGTCAAATATCAATTAGTTAAAGTAAAATTTAGGCCGGTTAAGAAATAGATAATTCGTTGAAATTGGAATCAGGTCAAATAATATTTTGGTCAAATATGAACTAGGAAAAATAATATTTAGGCCAAAAGTATATCAGGTCAAATAATAATAATCAGTTAAAGTAAGATTTAGGCCCGAAATATAGAGTAAATAAAATTTAAGTGAAATAAGAAGTAGGTCAAATGCGATTCCGGCAAAATAGGATTTAAATAAAATAAGATTTAGGTTAAATAGGATCTCGTTGAAATAGGAATCAGGTCAAATAACATTTTGGACAAATATGGATTTCGTTGAATATGAATTAGGTGAAATGACATTTAGGCCAAAAGTATATCAGGTCAAATAATAATCTGTTAAAGTAAGATTGAGGCTCGAAATATAGGGTAAATAAAATTTGAGCCAAATAAGAAGTAGGCTAAATAAGATTCCGGCAAAATAGGAATTATGTCAAATAGGAATAAGGTAAAATAGGAATTAAATAAAATAAGATTTCGTTGAAATGTGAATCAGAGGTTAGATAATATTTTGGACAAATATGGATTTCGTCAAATATAAATTAGGTGAAATGACATTTAGGCCAAATAAATATCAGACCAAATATTAATCAGTTAAAGTAAGATTGAGGCTCGAAATATAGCGTAAATAAAATTTAAGCCAAATAAGAAGTTTGCCAAATAAGTTAATTCGTTGAAATAGGAATCAGGTTATATAATATTTTGGCTAAGTATATGGATTTCGTCAAATATGAATTAGGTAAAATAACATTTAGGCTCGGTAAGAAATAGGTTAAATAAAATTTAGGCAAAATAAGAAGTAGGTTGAATAAGTTTCCGACAAAATAGTAATTAGTTCAAATAAAAATTATGTCTAATTGTAATTAAGTAAAATAAAATTTTTGTCAAACAAGTTTGCGTTGAAATACTAATCAGGTTAAATAATATTTTGTCTAAATACGAATTTCGTCAAATATGAATTAGGTGAAATAAATTTAGATCAAACAAATATCAGATTATATATAATCAGTTAACGTACGATTTAGGCCACCTTAAGAATTAGGTTTAATATTATTTCAGACAAATAGGAAGTATGCCGAATAAGATTCCGACAAAATAGGAATTATGTCAAATAGGAATTAAATAAAATAAGATTGATGTCCAATAATATAATTCGTTGAAATAGGAATCAGGTCAAATAATATTTTGATCTAATATGAACTAGGTAAAATAACATTTAGGCTAAAAGTATATCAGGTCAAATAATAATCAGTTGAAGTAAGATTGAGGCCCGAAATATAGGGTAAATAAAATTTAAGCCAAATAAGAAGTAGGCCAAATATAATTCCGGTAAAATAGGAATTAGGTCAAATAGGAATAAGGTAAAATAGGAATTAAATAAAATAGGATTTAGGTTAAATAGTATTTCGTTGAAAGGTGAATCAGGTCAAATAATATTTTGGACAAAGATGGATTTCGTTAAATATGAATTATGTGAAATAATATTTATGCCAAATAAATATCAGGACAAATAATAATTAATTAAAGTAAGATTTAGGTCAGATAGAAATTAGCTTTAATAATATTCAAGCCAAATGAGAAGTAGGCCAAATAAAAATTATTATAGGTAAATAATAATGTTATCAAATTAGAATCAGGTTCAAGAAACCTCGGTCAAATAATGAGAATTATGTCATTGGGAATTGCACCCCAAATTATGAAACACTCAGTATTTCGTTTTTATTCTTTAGATGTCAAACAAGAGGTGACATTAGTACACTTTTTATCCCGAAAGGTCACTGTTAAGTTCAATTAAATAAAAATCCATATTTTGTTGTTTTTTATTATTATTTTTATTATTATTATTATCGACAGGAAAGCTTCGTTCACAATTAATCTAGATTGAAATTCCGTCGGACACGATTGATTTTTTTTTTTTTTTTGTTCTAACATACACAATTTATTGAAGACAATCGAACAATTCTCAATAACAATAAAATTTGTCTCGTGTCACCGTCGCACTGTAGTAGAAGCATTTAAATAATAATTTAATTCTTTTCTTCGTTTTTTTTAGCACTCTAAATAGGAAGTTAATAATTATGCAAAATCACGTGCTCACGTCTTTTCTCCTACGGGTATTTGACTGGATGGAGATAATCCATTAATGTGAATCGATTGATTGCTTCAACCAACGCGTCGACAGTGCACAGAGCGAATTTTCGAAGGTTTATTTAATTAGTTGATGAAATTACTGGATTAATTCAAGTACGTATTTCTCTAACAAGGTTCGCATTACAATCAGAATAATGCCACAACATTGATTATGTAAGTCATTTAACTGCATATAAACGTATAAAAGATTAAAAACTAGAGTATAATCGTAATCATATCATCATCATCATCGTCATCGCAAGTTTGGTGTATCAATTTTGTTTTTCGCATTATAATATATATCACTATTTGCACTTGTGTTCTCGATCATTTAACAATCACGAAATGCAGCCAGAAAAATCAACTAAACCTGTCGATTATACATATAAAAACAATAATAAACCATTTCATCAAGAAATTCCAATCAAAATTTCAATAATTACTTTACATTTCACGTTTTATCAAATCCAATAAAAAAAAAGGAAAAGATCAATTAAACCGATTCAAATTGAAATGAAAAATAAAAGTATAATGAAAGAGTCAATAAACAAATTGAATTTTACAGAATATATATATATGAAAAGTATATTGTTATATAAAAAGGTTCTGAGTGCATTGCAACGTGATTGGTACAGCGTAATAATATGAAATCGATTTCTTGTTAGTCCAGTCTGATGCTTTGAACTACACTCACGTATAATATAGAATTTTATTTTCTGAGTAGGCGCAAATTGCACGAGGTTAGCACAATTTTTTTTTTTTTTTACCCTTGAAGGGTGAATAAACATTTTTCAATAACAATAATTCAACACGCTTTGCGTATATAAATATGAGTTTATAATTTATCGAGCGTACAGGCTCTAAACAAAAAAAGCAAAGTGCAACTCGCGCAACAGATTTATCTTTATCGACCGTTAAAATTCATCTTCGCAAGCATACCATTATTATTTGAAACAATTTTTCGAAAAAAAATCTCTATTCTTTTCTATCCCGAGGGGGAATTTTTTCTTCTTTTTGGGCGCAGAATAAATAATCGAAAATTTGTTTCAAAACTTTTAATGTTTCGAAAAAGGAAAATTGTTAATTTTTTATAATTTTCGATTTTTAATTGTATGGTACGCTTGCCAGAGGTTTGTTTTTTCACAATAATTACGAAATACATTTAGTAAATACTTTCAAGTTTATTCGAAAAGATGAGTTCTTTGTAATAGATATAACACTATATAGTAAAAAGTTGAGGATAATATGATTGCTGAAAATTCGTCTCAGGATCCGGAATTCAAAAGTCGGAAGAAAAAGTTAATAATTTTTTCATACGTTGGTACAGTGTGTGTACATTCTTTGAACGAAAATCTGCTTTAAATCGCCCTACGTGAAAAGACTCGATTCCCGAAGAGGAGATTTTCCCATCCAGGCAAAGTTCGAACCTCAGAAAATTGAATCTTTCAAATGCTTTAAGGAAGGGATTTTTCTCGGTTTATCTCTCTCGGATCCTGAAATTTTCGGCAAATCAGACAACCCACAGCGACGGATATCTCGCACCTTAAAAATCAATTTTTCTAATCAAATCTCTCGGAAAATTTTCACAAAGATGCCATTTTTAATGTAAAGTAAATTTTTGACGATCAGAAAACTTGTCAAAATAAATTTATCGAAAATATGTTCTCAAATTATTATAGTTTTGCAATTGTTTTGTTTTGACTTTGGAACATTTGATAGATTATTTTTAATTTTCAACAATCCTTTAATTAAAAATGTCACCGATTGTAAATAATTGAAATTTTGGATAAACAGCAATAACAGGGTGTCTAGCAATCTGAGAAATTGAACGAAAACAAATCCGGGAATTTGTAAAAAGATCAGTAAATTTGTGAAAATTTCTTTTTCTCACATCTCATTTCTCTTTTTAGTTTTTTTTTTCTTAAAATTTCTAAATCTAACTTTTAAAAAAAAATTTTGATTTCTATCGGAGGGGGGATACATTTTTTTTAATTTTTCTTATTTGTTGATTTGGTTAATTTTTTTGTAAATTTCTTTTTACATTACCTCTATTTTTTTGCAAGTTTATTTACTGATTCCTCAAATTTTTAGATTTTTTCGAATACTACCCCCCCCCCCACCCCATCGTACACTTATAGAAGAAAAAAAAGAATTTTTTTCATTTTTCTTGCTCGTTTCAAATTTCTTTTTACATTACGTCTATTCTTTTGTAAATTTATTTACTCGCTCATAAAATTTCAAGATTTTTCTAATTTAAATCTTCTAGACCCCTATTATAGGGGGGGAGTAATTTCTTTCCTTTTTTCTCGTAAGTTTTAAATTCACACAACATTTTTTAAATTTCTTTTACATTACTTCTATTTTTTCAAATTGATTTACTGCTTCATAATTTCTTCAGGCTCCCAAATGTTAATTCGCCCCACTCCCCATCAAAAGGGGGGAGTGGGATTTTTTTAAAAATTTATTTCTACATTACGTCTGTTTTTTTCCATTTTATTTACTGCTTCATAAAATTTCTAGATTTTCTCGAATGTTACTTCTCCCACCTCCCCTTGTATTTTTTTTATATTTGTCATTTGTTTAAAATTCTCTCAATTTTTTGGGAAATTTCTTCATACATTGCGTCTATTATTAGAAAATTTATTTACTTTTTTATAAAATTTCTAGATTTTTCCGAATTTAAGTTATCTCCTGCTCCCCATTATTTCAGGGGGGGGGGGGGAGTAAATTTGTTCAATTTTTCTCATTTATTTAGATTTGCTCAATACAACTTTTTATAACTTTTAATGTACATTATGTCTGTTTTTTGCAAATTTTTTTACTGATTCATCAAATTTTTACATTTTTTCGAATATAAATCCCCCCCCCCCCCGCACCTCACACTCATAGAAGAAAATAAGGTTTTTTCCATTCTTTTTGTTCGTTTCAAATTTCCTTTTACATTACGTCTATTTTTTATAAATTTATTTACTCGTTTTTAAAATTTCAAGATTTTCCCTAATTTAAATCTTCAAGACCCCCTAATGAGGGGAGAAATTTTTTTCCTTTCTTCTTGTTTGGTTTAAATTCACTCAAACTTTCTTTTACATTACGTCCATTTTTTTCAAATTGATTTACTGCTTCATAATTTTTTCATGTCCCCGAATGTTAATTGGCCCCCCTCCCCATCAAGAGGGGGAGTGAGATTTTTTTAAAATTTATTTTTACATACATTACGTCTGTTTTTTTCAGTTTATTTAATGCTTTATTAAATTTCTAGATTTTTTCGAATGTTAATTCTTCCCCCCCCCCCCCCACTTGTAGCGGAAGATTATAATTTTTTTTATATCTCTCATTTGTTTAAGATTCTCTCAATTTTTTGGGGAAATTTCTTTATACATTGCCTCTATTATTTGACAATTTATTTAATTTTTTATTAAATTTTTAGATTTTTCTGAATTTTGGTCAGAAAAGGAAGGGGAGTTAATTTGTTTAATTTTTCCCATTTGTTTTAGTTTCGCGTAACTTTTTATAAATTTATTTTTACATCACGTCGATCTGTTTGTAAATTTATTTACTGATTCATCAAATTTTTAGATTTTTTCGAATGCTAACCCCCCTCCCCCTCCACCCTATCGTACACTTACAGAAGAAAAAAAAGAATTTTTTTTATTTTTCTTGTTCGTTTTAAATTTCTTTTTATATTACGTCTATTCTTTTGTAAATTTATTTACTCGTTCATAAAATTTTTAAATTTTCTCGGATTTAAATTTTCTTGACCCCCTCAATAGGGGGAGGAATTTTTTTCCTTTCTTCTCGTTTGGTTTAAATTCACTCAAAAATTTAAAAATTTCTTTTACAATACGTCTATTTTTTTCAAATTGATTTACTGCTTCATAATTTTTTTATGTCCCCGAATGTTAATTCGCCCCACTCCCCATCAAAAGGGGGGAGTAGGTTCTTTTTTAAAATTTTTTTTTACATTACGTCTATTTTTTGATAATTTATTTACTGCTTCATAAAATTTCTAGATTTTCTCGAATGTTAATTCCCCCCCCCCCTCCCACTTGTAGGGAAAGATCGTAATTTTTTTTATATTTCTCATTTGTTTAAGATTCTCTCAATTTTTTGGGAAATTTCTTTATACATTGCGTCTATCATTTGACAATTTATTTACTTTTTTATAAAATTTCTAGATTTTTCCGAATTTAAGTCAACTCCTCCTCCCCAGTTTTACAGAGGGGGAGTAAATTTGTTTAATTTTTCTTATTTGTTTTAGTTTTGCTCAATACAACTTTTTATAACTTTTTTGTACATTACGTCTGTTTTTTGTAAATTTTTTTACACTATTATAAAATTTCTAGATTTTTCCGAATGTTAATTCCGCCCAATCCGGGGAGGGGGTAACTTCTTTTTTTTGTATATTTATTTTTATATTACTATCTATTTTTTGCAGTTTTATTTACTCGTTCATAAAATTTCTAGATTTTCCCGAATTTAAGTCCCCCCCTTGCTATGTAAGTAAGGGGGGGGGGGGCTAAATTGTTATTCCTTTTTCTCATTTGATTTAAATTCGCTCAACCTTCTGCAAATTTGTTTTTACATCACGTCGGTTTGTTTTGCAAATTTATTTAGTGCTTCTTAAAATTTCTAGATTTTCTCGAATATTAATCCCCGACCCACTCACAACTTGGAAAGTTTTTTTCTAATTTTTTTGAAATTCTCTCAACTTTTTGGAAAATTTCTTCTTATACTGCGTCTATTTTCCGCCAAATTATTTTCTTTTTCAAAAAATTTCTAGATTTTTCAAAATTTGAATCTTTTTCCCTTCCCGTTTTTATAAGGGGGGAGTACATTTTTTTTAAAATTTTTCTTATATGTTTTTGATTTGCTCAACTTCTTGTAACTATTTTTTACATTACATCTGTTTTTTCCAAATTTATTTACACTTTCATAAAATTTCTAGAGTTTCCCGAATCTAAGTCTCTCCCCCCCGACTTATTAATGGGGGAAGGGGGGGGGGTTAAAATTGTTTTTCATTTTTTTTATTTGTTTTAGACTTGATTAACTTTTATAAATTTTTTGCAATTTTTTACAGAGGTCAGATTTTTTTTAAATCACTTAATGTTTAAAAATTACAAGCAGTTAACCAAACAAAAAACAAATCCGGTAAACTATAATAAATAACTTTTTTGGAATTCGGGAATTCGAAAACTAGACACCCTGGAAGAAACAAAACTATTTTCACAAAATATAGAAAATTAATTTAAAAAAAAACACAATATAAGAAATTCATTAATCTAAAATTGATCTTTAAGGAACGTCTTATAGAATAATTACATCTAAACAGGAATAACAGACAACAGCGATGAAAATCTGGCTGATATATGCAGTTAAACAAATAGATCATAAATTTTAAAAATCGAAACGTATTAGGGAAAGAGTCTTGAAAAATGTCTAGAATCGTATATAGAATGAGATGAAAAGCAAACTTTCCTATAATAATTATCGATTCTACAAAAGTAACAAACTTTGGACTCTCGATTCGATTTTCCGAAGCGAATTTCGCATAAGTTTAGTAAAAATTCAGTTCTCTGACTGTCGCAAAAAATGCTTTTATAATGTCGCTTTTTAAAAAACTCTCAAAAGACTCAATAACGCACATCCGCTAGATATTAGTGTAAGAAATACATTGCACACATAAATCTTGAAAACGTAACGCAAAATATAATATAACAAGATACTAGACGGTTCGTAATTTTTAATCCTCTATTATATATATACGCTATATAATATACAATATACAATAACTATATTTTAAAATACTGTATGGATCTTTGTCGATATGTCCTCTTTCGCATCTCTCTCTTTTTCTCTGTGTATATATATATAATTTTTAATAAAACTTACATCCTATATAAATGTTATATATATATATGTGTATAATTTACAGTATATGCGATTGATAAATGCGTAATAAATTATAAATTTTATTATAATTAGCTTTAATTGCATTCTTTTATTCATCCCAATTTTTTTTCTCATATTAAAAACTAGTGATATGTACTGTATATTTTGAACTGTGGCATCGTACCAACACCATTATTATTTCATCCCACCAAACAAAAAACGTTTCGTGGGACCATCAAACTGACCATAAAACTCTAATTTTCAATTTTTATTTACATCAATTTTTCAGCCTTTCATGCTTCCGTGAAATCAATTTGTAAAATTCTTTTGAATTTTTCGCATTAAAAGGACGTTTAAAATTGATTTTTCTTAAATTTTTTATGTTTACGTGGCTTTACTAACGAATTAGGCAAAAATATTTCGTTATGGATGATCGATGGACAAAATTCCAGTGGTTGCCAAACAGTTTTGACTGTTTCCTCCTTTGCTGAAATTTTTCAATTTGACAATTTTTTTTGTAAAAAACCAGACACTTTTTCGAAGAAATTTTTGTTGAGCAAAAAGAGAGTTTTAACCCCTAAAAGTTCATTGTTCAGTAAGAAGAGAGTGATCGAAAAGTATTAAATTTTTTTAATACTTTTGAATACCCTTTTTTTCCAATACATTTGTATCCGGCGATAGCATCTGCTTTTATTCGAAAATCAATCCTTATTAATACACGTTTGTAAATATTTTTCAATCCAAATGAATGCATTTATAATAAAAAAAAAATAATAATATTTTGTAATACCCACAGTTAAGATCAGTTGAATCAAAATGAATCCCTTTATAATGAAAATAAAAGAAAAGTAAAACGAATATTTTAGAATACTCGCAGTAAAGATTTATTAAATTCAAATGAATCCCTTTATAATTAAAAAAATAAAATTAATATTTTTGAATACCCGCAGTTAAAATTTATTTAATCCAAATGAATTCATTTATAATGAAAAAAAATATATAATATGTTTTCGAATACCCACAGTTTAGATTTATTTATTCCAAATGATTCCCTTTATAAATAAAATAATGAAATGAATTAATATGTTTTAATACACATAATTCGTATTTAATTAATCCAAATCCTTTTTTTTTTAATTAATCCTTTACTATGAAAAAAAAATTTTGGAATACCTACAGTTTAGATTCTTGTAATCTATATAAATAATCAGTATAAAAATGTTATACTGAACAATGTTTAAAATTTGGTTTTCCCTAAATCGGAACTGTGGGTATTCAAAAATATTCATTTTATTTTATTTTTATTATAAAGGGATTCATTTGAATTTAATTAATCTGAACTGTAGGTATTCGAAAATATAAGTTTTATTTTTTTCATTACAAAGGGATTCATTTGGATTAAATAAATTTTAACTGTGGGTATTCAAAAATAATAATTTTTTTTTTTTTAATTATAAAGTGATTGATTTGGATTCAATAATCTGAACTGTGGGTATTCAACTATATACATTTTATTTTTTTCATTATAAGGGGATTCATTTGGATTGCAAAATATGAAGAAACGTATATAGTAAGGATTTACATTTTGATAAAAGTTGGTGGTATCACCAGATTCGAAAGGATTGAAAAAAGAAACGTATTCAAAAAGATTGAAAAATTTTCCTTTTTCTTTGAAAATTATAAAATTTCAATTCTTTTCAATTCTCTCATTCTTACTTGATAGAAAAAAGAACGTTCCATTTTTCTTTGACTCACAATTCTATGCCGCTATATCTTGAAAACGTAAATTACATTTTGTAAAAAAATCTTTGAATCAAGTATGTAAATTACCTACGTAATTTACATGTGAAAAACTATGTAATTTACGTGAGTTTTTTTTTAACAAAAATGGTCAAAGTACAAATTTTCAGCAAAGGAGGGGAAATGTGTTTATCATTTTTCATTTTATCCATCGATCGTCCTTATAATCAATTATTCAGACGCGTATGTATAAGGGGGGTTTTGGGGGTTCACCTCCCCAGAAATCGAAAAAACTTTTTTAAAAAAAAGCAATTTAAAGTACAATTTTTTTAAACCCACCCCCCCCCCTAAAATTCCACAAATTCGCTTAAATTTTTACCCCCCCCCCCACAGACCCACAAAAAAATGTTCTTGGATCTGGGTATGAGACTAATATTTTCCTATGTATTTTGATGCGCTGAATCCGAATCCACCATCAAAATTAATCCAGCGGGTCTGATTTTGGAACTAACCTCAAAATTAAAAAAAATGTACTTTTTGTTCGATAGGGTCTGAATCTGGCCAGAAATTTATACAAATCTAGGATTAATAGAAAGCTTGATTTATAACCTTTAAAACACTTTTTTAAAAATTGTTTTACGATGATTTTTAAGAAAGTTATGATGTTTTACTTAAAATCAGTTTTTTCCATAACTCACTATTGATGTGTTTTGAACATTTGGAAAAAAGTTATGTTTTAAGTAAAACATCATAACATCGTTAAAAAACATCGTAGAACAATTTTTAAAAAAGTGATTTAAAGGTAATAAATCAAGCTTTCTATTGATTCTAGACTTGTATAAATTTTAGGTCGGATTCAGACGCTATCGAACAAAAAGTACCTTTTTATTTATTTTGATGTTATGTCCAAATAAAAATCCAGTCAACTATATAATTATTGAAAAATTACAGTGAAACAATTCAGAATGGATTTTTGAAACAACACGGAAAAAAATCTTCAACTGGAATAGCAATAAGTTTCTCTGGAACAGCGATATGTTTCACTAAAATAGCAAAATCTTTCGCTATTCTAGTGAAACATATCGCTGTTTCAATGAAACTTATTGCTGTTCCAGTTGAAGATTTTTTTCTGTAAATCTAGACAAAAATCTGTAAATTAAAATACTGTTAATTAGAATAATTATTATTCATGGAGTAGTATGGGGATTTATTAATTATTGTATAATTACATGAATTATAAATTAAAGATAAAAAAAGTTACTAATGAAAATATTGATAGCTGTTGAAAGTTGATTTTGAACGTTTTGAGATTATAGTGATTTTTAGATAAATAATACATTATCGATACAATGATACAAATATCGATATTACATTTTACTAATTAAATCGATATATTAATTAAAAAAAATTTTGAGTTGTGAAAATAATTATTCACATGAATTTATTAAAGTTTACAGTTGAATTACTATTTTTCTGAATACAAAATACCATCCCTAAATTTTCATCTTTTCAATATCATTATTTTCATAATTTAAAATATATTACTTTTTAAATTCTCCCTAAATCTCTCTAAATCTGAATTTGCAAAAAAAACTACTATTAAGGAGTTAAAATTGTGAACGAGTTTTCTCTTTTTCAATTAGTAAAAAATAACTTATAGTAGAAAGCTACTAATTTAGTAGTTAAATTTAACTAAATAGTAAAAAATAACTAATGTAATTAGTAAATAGAAATCTACTAATTCTTTCAGTAGTTAAACATAACCTAAAAATTACTTTGACTGATTAATTTAGTAGTTTTTTTACTAAATTATTTAGTAAAAAATTATTACTATTTGTAAACGAGTTTTCACCCTTAAAATAGTAGGTTTTAACTAATTCAGATTTAGGGAGTAGTTTTGCCCATAATCCCAAAAGTATATTTTGTAAAGTAGAAGAACTATCGTCAATTATGTATATAAGAATGTTTTTTGGATTTTTGTAATTTCTTTCGATAAAAAGAAAAATTATAAATCATCTTGATAAAATCCAGATGTCTTCAAATTAAAAATTCTTTATTAATGCACTTTTTTTTATATTTAACACTAATAGGCCGATTTGTAAGATCCTTAATATATTAAATTTGTGATTTATCTCTACTTTTTTAAAAAACGGATTTATGAACTTCTGAAAACTATGGCTCCTCGTTTATCGCCTTTATTAGTTTCAAAATATTTAGCTAAATTATTCTAAGTAATTTTATTTTAATCTACAGATTTTTGTCATCCTTTCATTCTTTTTTTTATTATTAATTATTGTTGATTGAATATTTATTTTGTACCGGAAAAGGACACAGAATGTATCGAAACACATAAAACATATAATTTGTTTAAAAATCAAATTGTAACAAAATAAATAAAATTAAAAAAAAATTTTGAACAAGTCGCCATAGAATGAGAACCGCTTGAGCGTATGAACGTCCTTAAACATATATATTTTCCCTCATACTGTTTTTTAAATTTCGCTCTCAAACTTTTCCAAACACACTAATGTTTAAATTTCATATTTTTTTCCATCTAATTTTGCAAAGTATACTCTGAAAATTGATTTTCTTTTGGCCTTTTAAAAAACAGAGGAAAACCAAACATTTGGTGAAAACTCAAAGAGCGTATATACGGGTTCGTATATTTTAGCAGTCACGGTTTTATTTTCCTCTCGCGATTGAAGTAGGTGAGAAAAAGTTAAATGAAGGCAAAAAGAGTTGAGAAAAATTCGCAGTAGCGAAAATATAGGGGGAGAATCATCCCTTTTTCTTGTGAAAATTAGCCGATAAGTGCGCACACTCCTAATTAGTGAGAGTTTCATCGTCAGTTGGACGGAAATGAGACTTTACATTTCGTCAATCAGCTTTTCCCCCTTTTTGACATTTAATTTCGTAAAATTTTCTCCGCAGAGGCAATTTCATGATATGCATCGTTTTCAATATGGCGAGTCTTACAATTATCTTACAATTAATTAAATTCTAACTTTACATGATTCTTATAGGTCTAGAGCATACATTTCATTCGAAAATTTGTATATATATATTTTTTTTATATATATATATATATATATATATGTGTGTATCAAATACCTTGCTGTTTGTAAAGTTTAATTAATCGAGAATTTTAAGAGGATTGTCAATAAAACTTGATAGAAAGACGAAAACTGATTGGCAATTCGAATCCGGATTTCGTATAATCTCTTTTGAAAAATGAGGGTAAAATGGTTTGATTACTCTGATCAATAATCGAATTCAAAGATGGATGGATTTCTGATAAGAGGAAAGCACATCTGCTTCGTGTCTACTTTTTATCAGCGCTTGTATAAAGACTGGAAATTCGGAATTTTTCACTTTATTTGCATAATTGCGATGTGAAATTTAATTTTTAATAGACGTTATTTTAGGTTAAGAGGAAAAAAATATTTCTTTTTTAAAGATAAATTTTTTTATTTGGTATTTTATCAGTAAATATTGGTAAACAGTTAAAAATTTTGTGTATTTTTATTTGTTTATTGTGTTAAAATTTAACATTTTTCGTGAGTTGATTTTATATATTCTTCAAATGTCATTCGATTCTTAAACATAACCTCAAAATTTATAGTTTTTGTTGTAAAGCATACATTTCTTATTGAAAATTCATTTTAACTTCCAAAAGGTAAGATACGCTTTAAAATTATCACGATTATATTTGACTCGTACCGAACAGTAGTCGACAAACAAAACAAACACAAATTCTTATATTAAAAATCAACACAAATTTTAAGTGGACCGTTTGGAAAATGTGAAATATGTTAAATTTTACACAAAATTTTTAACTGTGTATCATTCGAAATAATTTAAAAAGCACTTTTTTAAAAGTGTTGAGGATATACTGATTTTTAGTGCATTCAATTCTTGAAGTGAAATCAGTTTTCAAAGCTTTTAAATTTAAAATACAAAAAATTAATGATTAATATAAATTGAGAGAATCATGCAAAATTATTATTATTTTTCAAGATATTGAAATTAAAGGTATTTAAGATATTGATATTTTTTAGAGAAATTATTGTATTTTTATAAAAGTTACAATTCATTTGTTGAAACAATAATTTTTTTATGATTTTATTTATCGAAAGTTTGTATAATTTTAATCTCTAAAAATGTTTATAATAAATGCTTAAAATGTACTTAAACCTCAGGAAATATCCACAATATATCGTTTCAATTTTTATCCACTTGAATTTTTCCTGAAAAATATTCTTATCTCTTTCTATTCACGATGTAATATTTCAATTTTTATTCATTTGGGTCTTTTTCAAAAATATTTCTCTTTCTTTCTATCCAGAAGATGTGTTTTTATTTCAATTCATTTTAATCCTTTAAAATCCTCCAAAATAAAAACAATTTAATCCAGTTGAATGCGGTTTAGAAATTTTGAAAAATGATATTATAAATTCCATTCTCGAGGAAAAATATTGTTAACATTTGAATTCCTTTTGAATTGAAATGAATTAATCTGATTAAAAATACGTCCACATTCAGAACAATTTTAATCTAAATCAATGTCGTTTTTGTCCATTTTCGTAAAATTATTTTAATTCATTTTAATCCACATCTTCTTTTTTGTTTGGATATCATGTAAAGTTTGAACAAGAAAATCTTGAGTTTAAGCAAATTTGGCTTTTTCCACTCAAGAAAACTAAAAAAAGTTTAAGGTGGATAGAAAATGGATAAATTTGAATAGAAAGGCAAGTATGAAAATAGAAGAAGTGTTTCGTAATTGAAAATTGAATAAAAATAGATTAAGGTCAGATTCAAAATTATTTGATTTAGAGAGTGTGATAAACAAAATATTGGTTGTTATACAGATTTTGCAGGATTAAAAATGATTAAAATGGATAAAGAGAGGATAAGTTTGGATAAAAAGAATCTTAAGTGCTAGTCAAAATAATTTATTTGGATATGAAAATGAAGGATTAAAAAATACTGGTTATTTAGATTTAGATTGTATAAAGAAAGATTAAAATGGATAAAATTTGTACTGGACATAACGGATAAATTTGGATATACTGCTCGTTTTAAATGGGATAAAAAAGAATTCGGGTATTATTAAAAATTTTAAATTTACATACAGAGACGGATAAAAAAAGTTAAAATATGATTAAGATTTGGAAGAAATAAAACGTCATAAAAAAGATTAAAAGGGATTATTAGGGATTGATAAGAAGGGATAAAAAGGGACAAATAAAATTAAATTAGATAAGACAAGATAAATTCAGATAATTGGATATACTGCTTCGTGGTTTTGATTGAGATAAAAAAGATTTAGATTTCATTTAAAATTATCTATTTGGATGTGTAAATGAAGGATTGAAAAATATTGGTTGTTATTCAAATTTTAACCGAATTAAGAGAAGATCAATTTGGATAGAAAATCAGGAATAAACATGTATATACTGCTTCGTGTACGTTTTAATTGAATAAAGAAAGATCCAATTAAAAGTCATAATTATTTATTTGGATACTAAAATGTGGAATTAAAAAAGATTAGTTATAATTAAATTTAGAATGCATAAACATTAAACAAGATTAAAGTGTATAAAAGAGAAGATAAATTTGGATTGAAATTAGGGATCAAAATGGATATACTATATAATGCTTCGTAGTTTGAAGGAAAAGAAAAGATTAAAATGAATAAAGAGAAGATCAATTTGAATATAAAATCAGGGATAAAATGCTTTTTGGTGATTTTGAATGGATTAAAAAAGATTTAGATTGAATTAAAGATACTTTTTTATATATGAAAAGGAGGAATTGAAAAAGATTAATCATTATTCAGAGTTTGAATGTATAAAGAGAAGATAAATTTGTACAGAAAATCAGAAATAAAAATATATATATTGCTTTGTAGTTTTAAGTGGAATAAAGAAAAATTTAGAAGGAATTCAAAATGATTTATCTGGATATCAAAATGAGGAATTGAAAAAGATTGGTTGTTATTAAATTTCAAATTTATTATAAAAAATATTAAAGAGATAAATTTTGAAAAAAATGTACTTATTAGTATTTCTAAATTACATTCAAATTATTTAATTCGCATACGAAAATGAGGAATTGAAAGAGATTAGTTTCCAATTCAGATTACGCATAAATTAAAATAAATCAACGTGGATAGATGAGATATAAATTTATATTACAAATTTGAAATAAAAGTAGATAAATTCACTCAGAAAATAAAAATGGATAGACGGAGATTCAAATGGATTAAATTGTATTTCATTTGAATAAAGTTTCTGGGATTAGAAAAAATAGAAATTAAATTGAAAAAATTGATTAGAGGAATTAAAGAGAAGATAGAAAAAGATAGACGTGAATAGAAAAATAAAAAATATGTTATCTTTTATAATAAATGTTTTAACACAAAGTTAGCTGAAAATTTCGACGTCTTTTGATTTGCATTTCCAAATTTGTCGATAAGGGTCATTCCACGCTATAATTACCAAAATTCAGTGTTAAATTAAAATTTAATTTCAGTGCTCAATGTAAGTATCAAATTATTTTCTGAAAATAAACAAATCATCTAAAGTTACCAATTGATCCGTATAACAAGGAATATGAGAAAAAGCCACATCAAAATTTCAAATGACATAATTCGTACATTTTTAGACATTATCAGAATTCTATTTTGTAGAGCTCTAATATTAAAATATAATTGCATATTTTCACCAAGTTAAATTAGCAGTGTATAATTACTTGCAAATTGTGAATTTAAATCTTTCAAGCGCTTCCAAATTTTCTTGAAATGCATTTCAATATCCATATTTCAAATAATTGTCCAATTTTACATCACCTCAAAGTTTGAACACCAAATTTAAAAATTCAACATTTTTACAATATTTTATTCCTAAATTGTTGTATGACTCAAAGTTTCAATTAATTTTTCTACTTTTAATTCTCAATTCTTTTGAATTTTTCTATTGTCTGAAAAATTTCGAATTTCGTTACATTCGATTTCAAATGTTTTTAAATAGGAAAATTCTTCTTTTTGTTCTTTCAAGTTTCGATGTTTCTTTTTTTTTTTTAATAAAATAAAACTTGTGTCTATTTTCTAAGCTTATCTTGAGATTGTCAAATGAGATACATGTATAAAAATGTTCTTTTACCAAATCGCCTTTGTTTGGTGAGTTTTACGACAGCAAAGTATCTGATATTATTTTTCTCACCTTCGTCGAGAATCGATCTTTTTGTGTCAATCCTCTGGGAAATCAAGTCGCGCACGCTTTCAAAGTGATTAATTAATTTTCGCCGCAGACAAGCAAAACTCCTCGCCAAAGGCAAAATAAACTTTGCCAATATAGTTTTTATTTCTTGTTTGTTTCTTTACTTTTTTTTTTTTTTTTTTAGAAAAAATATAATCCATTCTTTAGTTAACCAGATTTTTAAACAATTTTTTGAATCATTTCTGTCTATAAACAGAAATGATTCAAAAATTAGATTCGAAAATTAGATTAGAAATTGACTTAAAAATATAGATTCAAGACAGATTAACAATAAAGTATCAATTGTCGACAAAGGTTTCTTAAAAATTATGACTCAATGTCAATGTAACAAACGATAGCAAAAATTGTTTCGATTCACGCACATTTCATTTTTTTGAATTCAGTTCTCATTTTCCCTGTACACAACTGATTGTTCTTTTGAAGAAAAGAATCGAAAGCTTTTTCCCTCCTGTAATTAATTTGCGCATTAACACACTATAAAATTTACTCAAAAACATTCCACGCGGTATATGGGCCCATTGCAAAGTTTTTTTTTCTTTTTGTTTGTTTTTTTTTGTTTGTTTTTCTTTAGCTTACGGATAAAATTCTACATTGAATAGAGCAGAAAATTTCATAAATTTGCAAATATAATAAAGGCACGAGCTGGATGCGAAGTTAACTCAGTTTTAACCTCGTCAAAAATTTAAATACTTTAATCATAAGTGTGTTGAATTCGGTTTTTTAAAAACTAGTTCTTCAAGGAAATAAGAAATGAACCAAATAAAAAGACATTTTAATAAATATTTCTCATTATTTTTTTTAATATAGGTTTTTTTTTTAATTGATTAATTATTTATAATAGAAGTTAATATGAGTTGTAACTATAAATATATTAATCTCGCGCTCTTTTAATATTAAAATAAGAAACTCGTTTGAAATAAAAAAGAAAATTAAAATTATTTCGACTATTATGGTGAAAAAAAAAATTTTTTTTTTTTAAAATCACGTAAATATTTAATGTTTGTTAATGTAAACCTCAATTTATGTAGTTGACATAGAATGTATTTACACCGTGAGGTAAAAAGTAGAATAAACACGCGGAACCAAATTCAGAGTGTCCAATATTCAGGAAAAATCAGGAAATTTAAAAAAATCCAGAAAATCAAGGAATTTGAAAATATTTATAAAATCAGAGAGTTTGAAAATATTCATAAAAGCAGAGGAATTGAGAAAGACGAGAAAAATCATATTTTCAGTGAAAAGTTACGGAAATATTTTTCATTATCAAATGTCAATTTTTTGTTCTTTAATAGAATACACTGAAGCTTCACTTATTTTAACCCGGTTCACACAAATCCATGACAAAAGTCCACTTATTTTAACTTTCATGTAAAAAAAGTTCATATAGATAACTTCTCTGATTGGCTGATCCAATTCGCAGCAACCAATGAAAACATTAGTTAGTTTTTATTGGTCGACAAGTTAAAATAAGTGGGACTTTGAACTTTTAAAATAAATGCGACTTTAAATAAGTGAGACTTTAAGTAAGTGAAGTTTCAATGTAATTCGGAATTTATTCTACAAAGTAATAAAGAAGTAAATTATTAAAATATTTTAAATAAATCAAATTATTATTATTATTATTATATAAAAAATATTTAAACACTCTCTTCTTTCCCCCCCCCCTCTCTAAAAAAAGAAACTCAACAAAAACAATTTTAACGCGATATGAAGAAAGGGACCTAAGAAGCAAAAATTTTTAGATTATGTTCAGTATTAGTTTTTCCCTGATTAATAGTTCATTTTAAATTATAATAAGTCAGAACCAAGTTTTATTGAATATTTTGTATAGAATAAAGACTTAAGCATCAATTTAGTTTGTATAGAGAGTTGATCCTTTTTGTATATTTCTTTTCCAAAAATCACAAACATGACCTAAAAGTTTATCCTTCTTAGGTCCTTTTCTTAATGTCGAGTTATGATTATCTGAAAATAAAAACTCAAAAAGTATAACAAAATTAATTTTAACAAAGTTTGTGATTAAAACATCAACGAAAAGAATTTTTTTTATTTATTTTATAGAAACTAAAAATAATGGTAAAATAAAAAAAAAAGCACTATACAAGAGTTTCCGTAAAAAATTGAATATAACAAAACAAAACAAAAATTTATAATATTTTAATGATTCTTGATCTTTTAATAAATTTTCTATTTTAACATAATTTTTGTACTTTTTGCAAACTTTTTTATTTTATGAAATTATTTTTCATATATTCTTGTAATTTGAAAATGTTCCCGCAATTTTTTAAAAGACTCTAGTTATCTATACAATTTTCTTTAGGTTTCTTAATTTTGAAATGTATTAAATTTAATTTTGTTGCTGTTGTAAATAATTTAAAATATAATTTTTCCGTAGTTTATTCCATAATATCTTATTTTTTAAAACCATTTTTAAATTTTCTAATATTTTACTATTTTTTCGTTCTTTTAAAAATATTTTAAAATCTTGTTCTTTAATTCCAGAATTTCAAAAATAATTTCATTACATTTTTTTTCAAAGAAGGTATTTTTATTCTCTTTGTAATTGTTTTATTCATGTTTTTCAATTAGTTTTTAGTAGATTTTCCTGATATACTTATTGTTGCATTAAATCATAACATTTTTAATATTTTATCATAATTTTTTAGATTATTTTTAAATATTTTACAATAATTCTTTTTGGTTTTTAGTCCGTAATTTTTCGATTAATTTTTTTGCATTTTATTTTTGCGTAATTTTTCAAAAATTTTATCTTTTTAGCGTAAATTATCGAATCGTTTTTCAATTTTTATTTTCCAATTTAATTCTTTTTTTGTAATTTTTTCCAAATTTTCATAACATTTGAAGATTTTTTCGTTTATTCAGAGTTTATTTCATATTATTTTCAATTTTTTTATTTTCAAAACGAGTTTCCTTATTTTTTTGAAACTTTATTTTTATATTTATATGTATTTATAATTTTATGTTTACGTTTGTTTATAACATTTTAATTATTTTCTGTTCAATCGCTCAAATTTTGTTAGATTCTTTTTAAGGAGGAATGAAACAGTCTGAAAAAATTTTTGTCCAAATGCATTAATTTGATTTTTGAACTAAAAAACTCATATTTTCATGTAATATTTTTCAGTGGAAATGTGAACAATTATATTTTTTACACAATGAATAATTAAAAATTGCAATTTGATGAAAATTAAAAAAAAAATCTATGTACTAGAATTTTTTTTTTCAGTCTGTCTGTTTGATTCCTCGTTAATGATATTTTTCTGTTTCTTGAACATCTGTGTATAAGTTTTTCCATTTTTTGTCCATTTTTTACCTTTTTGCGTGGCTTTAATTTTTGTTTTAATTTTACCATTTTTTCTTAGATCATCTAAATAAAAGAATAAAATAACAATAATCTAAATAAATATCTAAATAAATAGAAATAAATATCACACATCTTTATTTTTTAAAATGTTGCTTTCAATTGCGTTAAATTTTCAGAAAGTTACATTTTAAAGTTACTTTATTTTTATAAAAGTAATATTTTATTGAAAGTTTAAAAGAATAAAATTCATTGATTAAATAATACAATTTTTTCAAACAAAAATAACACATAAAAAAGTGAGAGTAAAAATTCTTTTGTTCAAGGGAAAATCAAAAAATTGGGCACCCTGGTTTTTCCTCAAGCTAAGCGTGTTTTACACCGCGATTTGAAGCGTAAAAAGCGGACAAAACTGAACTAAATATATTTACACGTTTTTGTTTAAAATAAAAAAAAAACAAAAATTATTTATTTTTACATTTGGTGGCATAACTTTCATAAATGAAAAGTTAATAATAATTCAAGCTTTTTTTCAAGATTCAATAAACCGAGCTTTAATTTATTAAATGAAGTAATAATTCATAATTGGCCTTGACTGAAGGTCGTACATCTTTTCGTGTACACGCGACGACCCATTTCTCATTTCTAGTCGACAATGATCGGTATTCGTAGCTTTGTTCCCCGACGTGAAAAAAGCGATAACAATCGGTTTAATGAAACTCGTACAACCCTGCTAATTAGCACAATCGATACGAACTGGATTTAAGCTGGACTGTGTGATCAGATTATTTATAATTATGCAAAATCATTTCCGCGTTTTACATGCTATAATTATATTTAATTTAATTTCATTCCTCGACCGATATGGATATTATCAAAAGTTATAAAAGAAATAGGGGAGAGTCGGCCAAAATGCCTATAGTAAAGTTTAGAGCAAAAAAAAAAAGTATTTAATTAGAGTTTTGAAAAATATAAACCATCAAATATTTAGAAAACATCCTTTAAGAATATAATAAGATAGTCATTTTAAGTGTTTATTTCAGAAAAAATAGAAAAAAGAATTATTTAAATATTGATGTCAAAATTCGCCATTTTGACACACGACTGGGCAAATCGCCTGTGCACAAAAATATGGAAAAATATGAATAAAAGTAAACAATTTTTTGTTATATATTTTCTATAACCAATTATCTTGTTTATATTAAAAAAAGAACTAGCTGTGAATACAAAAATATAATCTTTTTGTCATAAAACTAAAATTTTAATCAAAAGCAGACCGACAAAAAATGGAAATAAAGTCTATAACAAATAAATAAAGCTTCTACAATTATAAAAAATCATACAAAAGTAAATTAAACACTATAATAAATTACAAAAATACCTGCTCGATTGAAAACTGCGTGAGTTTTAGGAAGAAAACGAAAATTTTGTCATTCAATGCCAAATGTGACAAGTTAATCCGCCATGATTCTTCATAGTCACGTGAGAACACGTATCTCTCGTAATCTTATGTATTTTTTCTGCGCATGTGCACATCTTTTGATTCATCCCGCGCTTATTTAAAATCATGTTTTAAAAATATATTAAAAATGATTCTTCAATGCATAATTATTATAATTATTATTAATATAAATGCAATAATTAATATAATTAATTTGTTAAAACACTGATTTTTTATACAGAAGCAGTAACAACTTGATATTTAGTTTCAACATCAAAATATACGTGTAACCCGAGAGATTTTCCGTATCATACGTATCTTGTTTAGAAGTTTTACAGCATATAGGCAATTTAACCAAGGCAATTTACCCAAAAACACACGACGTAATTAAACTAATTATTTTCATTTTAGAACTCATTTTTATAAATTAAGTCAAAGTGATTAGATAGCTAAATATTCAAGGATTAATTTTAAAAAAAAATTATGTACGTATGTGAGATAGAAGTGCATGTTTTCTAATCTTTAAAAATGAAAAAATTATCGTTGGAAAGCATCATTTTCACAATTCTTTAATAAATTATTTAATAATAAACTGATAAACATGAAACTTTACAGAAATCATCTTCACCTTAATATACTTCATAATTAAAAACAATTATGATTAATATTTATTTTTGGCCAAGTTATTAACCATTGCCAATTTACCCAATTAGGCATTTTACTCTACTCTCCCCTACTTACTTTATTTTTGTGTCAAGATTTTCAAGTGACAAAAATAAGTTAAAATTAGGACACATTTTTCAAGCTTCCGAGTGAATTAATTTTTTTTCGAGGCTTTTGATTTCCAAAATTTACGAATTAATTCTTAAGAAAAATAGTACCAAGAGATAATACAATTTATCTGTTATTATTTCTGTCATTTTTTTCTGTCAAAACTTTAAAAATGAAAATATTTTTAATTTCCTAGATTTAAAAATGACATTTTGGAATTTAAGCCATTTCCGACCCTCAATTTTAAAGCAGTTTTTTTAACCTTCTCTTATTATTTTTCTTTATAATATTCATCAAAATGATACACTATATATTAGATTTTACTTAAGGAGGTTCATCCAAAAATCGAATTTCTACAGAATCTTATAAAATTTTAATGACATGTTAAATGCAGTATTTTACATGTGTGGTTACAATTTTATTGAAATTTACCGTTCTGTGTTTAAGATATAAATTTATAAAGTTGGACCTTTTACATGGAAACAGTAACAAGAAGCGCAAAATGACTATATTTTAATTAATTTAAAAAATGGCTTTACAAATTTAAAAAAAAAAATAATGTATTTCAAACTATAAAATAATACAACTTTTACAACAATATTAAATTAATTTACCATACGTTTATTAGGAAAATTTTATTCTTCTCTTTTTTGAAGCAACCAGGAAGGAGAGATTTTAATAGCTTGAAGTTCTCAACGGAAAAGTTTTTTTCCACAAAATTCGTTTGTGTAATGATTTTCACTATAAAATACTATTTAGAAACCAAATTATAAAAATATATGAAATTTAAAAAAAAGATATTGAATATCATGGTCCGATAGAATGAGAACCGCTTGAGCGGATAAACGTCCTTAAAGAATTTTGAAATTGAATTAATAATTCCTTCAATTTATGACTCAGGTTCAAGATATTTATTTTTAATCGAATGCTTTTGATAATTTTCAAATTTTTCCTTTTTCTTCATTTGAAATGTCATAATTGCCTATCTGTGTTGAACTAAATAAATAATAAACTTCGAAAGTGAACATTCGAACGGGAATAAATAATGTAAAATCCGACGAGAAGAAGCGAAAATTGACAGTAATTATTTTAATAAAATAATGTTTTATTAGACAATTCTGAAACATCAAAAACAAGAATGTCCTACTTGCTATAATTTTTTTTAAACTATTTTAAAATGTTAAAACTTTAGAATTTTATTATATTTAATATGACTAATGTTTTACATAAATATTTAGGTCAAAATATTTAACAGTTTACGAGAATTGAAATTTCGAAAAAAAATCTGAAATAGCAATTTAGGGCATTTTTTTAATAATTTTAATATTAAAAAAGGTATTAAATAAAAATTATACAACTTTTGAGCAGCAAGATAAAATTTAATGACCCAAAAGCTCAAACGAACTTACCTGTATTCTTTTCAAGATTCCAAAAGAAATTAACTTCACAGTTACTTTCTTGATATTTAATTTTAATAAATTATAAATATAATCATTGGAGATTTCTGTTTTAGCATTTGAGTCATTGAATTTTATTTTGCTGCTTAAAAGTTATATAATTTTTATTTAATAACTTTTTTAATATTAAAATTATAAAAAATTGCCCTAAAATTGCAATTTCAAATCTTTTTCGAAATTTCAATTCTCGTAAACTGTTTAATATTTTGACCTAAATATTAATGTAAAACATTAGTCATAATAAATATTATAAAATTCTAAAGTTATTTAATTTGATATTTAATTTTAATAAATTATAAATGTAAACATTGGAGATGAAAATACGCGCGCAGTCATATTGATTTGTTTGCTAACAGAAATCTCCAATGTTTACATTTATAATTTATTAAAATTAAATATCAAGAAAGTAACTGTGAAGTTTATTTCTTTTGGAATCTTGAAAAGAATACAGGTAAGTTCGTTTTAGCATTTGGGTCATGAAATTTTATCTTGCTGCTCAAAAGTTATATAATTTTTATTTAATAAGTTTTTGAATATTAAAATTATAAAAAATTGCCCTAAAATTGCTATTTCAAAATTTTTTTGAAATTTAAATTCTCGTAAGCTATTTAATATTTTGATCTAAATATTAATGTAGAACATTAGTCATATTAAATATAATAAAATTCTAAAGTTTTAACATTTTAAATTCGTTTAAGAAGAAATTATAGCAAGTAAGACATTTTTGCTTCTGATTTTTGAGAATCGGCTAATAAAACATTATTTTATCAGAATAATTACTAATTACTGTGTTCTTTTCAAGAATTCAAAAAAAAGAACTTCACAGTTTTTAAGTTATATAATTTTATTTTAATAACTTTTTTAATATTAAAATGATAAAAAATTGCCCTAAAATTGCTATTTCAAATTTTTTTTCAAAATTTTAATTCTCGTAAACTATGAATTATTTTGACTTAAATATTAATGTAAAACATTAGTCATATTAAATATAATAAAATTCTAAAGTTATTTAATTTGATATTTAATTTTAATAAATTATAAATGTAAACATTGGAGATGGAAATACGCGCACAGTCATATTGACTTGTTTGCTAACAGAAATCTCCAATGTTTACATTTATAATTTATTAAAATTAAATATCAAGAAAGTAACTGTGAAGTTTATTTCTTTTGGAATCTTGAAAAGAATACAGGTAATTTCGTTTTAGCATTTGGGTCATTAAATTTTATCTTGCTGCTCAAAAGTTATATAATTTTATTTTAATAACTTTTTTAATATTAAAATTATAAAAAATTGCCCTAAAATTGCAATTTCAAATTTTTTTCGAAATTTCAATTCTCGTAAACTGTTTAATATTTTGACCTAAATATTAATGTAAAACATTAGTCATATTAAATATAATAAAATTCTAAAGTTTTAACATGTTAAATTCGTTAGACAAAAAAAATTATAGCAAGTAAGACATTTTTGCTTCTGATTTTTGAGAATCGTCTAATAAAACATTATTTTATCAGAATAATGACTAATTACTGTGTTCTTTTCAAGAAAAAAAAAAGAGAACTTCACAATTGCTTTCTTGATATTTAATTTTAATAGATTATAAATGTAAACATTGGAGATGAAAATACGCGCGCAGCCATATTGATTTGTTTGCTAACAGAAATCTCGAATGTTTACATTTATAATTTATTAAAATTAAATATCAAGAAAGTAACTGTGAAGTTAATTTCTTTTGGAATCTTGAAAAGAATACAGGTAAGTTCGTTTTAGCATTTGGGTCATTAAATTTTATCTTGCTGCACAAAAGTTATATAATTTTTATAATTTTTTTATATTAAAATTATAAAAACTTGCCCTAAAATTGCTATTTCAAATTTTTTTTCAAAATTTCAATTCTCGTAAACTATTAACTATTTAGACCTAAATATTTATATGTTAAATTTTGTTAAAGTACCGAATATTATTTTATTGCATTGTTTTCAAGAAATTGATTAAAATGAAATCTATTTTCCAGATAATCGCAAATTAAGAAATTATTTCCAAATAAATAATGTTAAAAATAGATTCTTTTTGATCGCGGTAAAAAGAGTTAAAACGTATAACGTATAATGAAAGTGTAAATATGAAATGAAATATAACTGGGATAGAAAATAAGCAATTTATCTTCACTTCCGTTCATTAAATCCGAGTTAGTAATTTCCAACTGTATATAGTAAAGTTGCAACTTGCATTTAACGTTTGCATCTTTAACTTTCATCAAAGTTACTAAAACAAAAAAATATAATATGTTTATTTAATTATGCAAATTGTAAGATCTGATGACACATTTATGCTGTTTATAAATTAGCTTTTAGCTTCAAAGCCCGTTTGGATGCGTTTGTGTACTTTTTAATCCTGGATTATCCCTTCAATTTCCAAGTTCGCAATGAGAACGATTAAAACAATTATGCTCCGCGTAATTAAATTTAAGCTGGAAAAAACGCTTTTCATTTTTACATTTATAAATCATCGTAAGACGGATATTTTAAAATCTTTCATATTTTTAAAAGCAATTTAATCATTCTTTTACTTAAATGACTTTATAGAAAATTAGAAATGTTTACGTTATCTGTTATTTTTAGTTTGAAAATGTTGCAAAAATTGCTTTAAAATTTTGAAACTAAGGTTTAATCAATCTCGAGTATATTAAATATTATGAAGGAAAAAATTTATGTAGCTTCCATATTATAATTCAAGCGGGATGCACGCTTATTTAAGCCTTCTAAACTCCACTTAGAACCTTATGCAATATTCATTGAGCTTTTATCAAAGAAGTATGATGAAACTTCTCAAGCAAATTACCTCCTTTACGCATTATTTGTGTGATGAAAAATTGCCATTTTCGTGTGTACGAAAACTGTTATACAAAAAAAGTTTTATAATCAAAGTTTTAATTGACCCATTAAATTACAAGACGAAACTAATCATAATAGGATCAAACTATAAACATTGAATTCATATGTCAAGTCAAAAAAAAAATTACCCCTATTTTTTACAATTTTTAAGGGATGTTTTTAAGGCAGGTCTTTGTAAGCTATATTTTTTTCTTGCATCTTTTGGGTACTAAAAATATGCAGATTGATTAAAAATAAAATAAGTTTTTTCATACCAAAAAATTTATAAGGGTGATTTATACCTAAAAAGCAGTAAACCTGATTAGTCAAATTAAATAATTTTTTGTCGCCATTTTGAAGCAGCCATTTTAGATTTTTGAATTTTTGTCTATAACGATTTTATAAAGAAAGTATAACTGGTACAAAAAAATTATTCGATTATTCCTACAAAATCTTCTCAGTTTTTCTCATAGAATCGATCGACATTAATAGTTTTTTAAAAATGAAGATTTTAAATAATTTGTTTAATTATTATTCTTTAAATAATTTGAAATTGTAAACAAAAAATAGGGGTAACTTTTTTTTTTTTATTAGCCTATGATTCCAATGTTGTTTGATCATAGTTTAGTTAGTTTCGTCTTTGTATTTAATGGGTTAATTCGTCATTTTCAAAAATTGTTGACTATAATATCAATAATTTTTATCTAGGACGAAGGAGTTGATGAAATTTAGTTATGACATTGGTTTATTTTTAATAAATATATATGTTTTTATGAGTAATAATTAATAAAATAATTTAGAAGTAACAATTATGATGGCATTTTCCCTACATACTCAAAATTCGATAAATTGAAGTTTGGATCGATTGAAATTCGAAAGGGGAGAAAAGAAAACTAAATGAAAAAAATGATAAAAATATATTTTCCTCGTTCCAGTGCTTAATAAATATTTAATTATCAATAATAATTTTTTTTTGCTGGAGGAGCTCCAAGTTCGACTCTTGGACCCAGTCCAAAATTTAATCAAACAATTCGCATCTTTTATTTTAATCAAACGAATAAGTTCAAGCAAACAGAAAATTGATTTAGAACAAACAAAAGCACAAGTTACAGATATAAAGAAATTTAACAAGAAAATATATTCAACTTAGAAAAAAAAGCTGACGAACAAAATTAAAGAAATAAAGAATCGAACGTTAAACTTAATATTCGAATTCAAACACTTTGACTTTAATGACATTAAAAGCTATGTCTTACTTATGACTAAAAAAATCTGCTACAATTAAAAGTACTTTCATTGTAACTTTCATTTCTTTTTTTTTTTGTTTGTTAAATTCTATAAATCTTTTTTTCCATTCTGTATAATAGACAGTAAATTCGTTTAAACTGTTGACAATAATTTAACATATTAATTATAAATATTATCACAATCTTGATATGTATTCGTTACGTAAGAATGATGATCTTACGTTAGAATTGTTTTGATATCAATTGGCGACTTTTACCAGAGAAACATTAAAATTAATTAAACTTACCATCTACTATTATAGTTTCAAATGGTTTAGATATACGCCGGTATAAAGTATACAATTATACATACTAGAAAAATTCTATCGCACGATATTTTGCTCTAGGCAAGTGAAAAAAGCTTTCGATTCTTGTCCAAGAAAACCAGATTATGTATTATTATTATTATTATATACTCGTGACGAAAGAAAATCTTCATCTTAACAGGTATTTTAGTCGTTTAATTATTATCACACTTTTATGTTCCTTGAACTTTTCATCTAAACGCAGCTATTCAAGTTGAAAG
This sequence comes from Ganaspis brasiliensis, assembly GCA_037103525.1. Lineage (NCBI taxonomy): Eukaryota > Metazoa > Arthropoda > Insecta > Hymenoptera > Figitidae > Ganaspis > Ganaspis brasiliensis. The sequence goes on along the minus strand of JAZKLR010000045.1, from coordinate 491,972 downwards.
AAGACTTTGCACTGTTCTCTAATTTCGTAACTAAGGAAAAATTAGGAAAAAAAACGATTCAGAATCGAAAGGTAATTCAAAAAGGATAATTAATAAGCAATTAATTATTATTTAATTCGGTAAATTAAATGATTTAAGTTGATAATGAACTCATTATCATCTATCAATTGAATATGAAAGTCGATAATTAAATGATAATAATACATCGTTCCTTTTTAATGAAAAGTTAGCGATGCAATTCAACCTGAAAGTATTTGAATTTCACATCAAACTTCTCAATAGTGGTTGACTATAACTATGTAGATCTTGAATTGCAGCCCTAGGCGGAATGAGGAAACTCTGACGATGAATGAAATAATAGAGCATTATTACGATAATGGTGTTCCGAGGAAACACCTTTCCCACATTGTATTTTCAATTTGTTTACAAAGCTTTGTTTAAGAATAATAAATGAAATTTAGGTTAGTTGCGATATTCTCTAATCCTTTCAACTTCACTCCTGAATAATAATTACAACAATTTTCTTGTAATTATTTTTCTAAGTGTCTCGTTAATTGTATTACAATTTTTCGCTCATAACTGAATCTTTAAACTTTCTTGAATTTCAAAACATTGTTCTTAAAAACTTGTAATTTTCCTTTTTAGGGTAGCGTTGAAAAATTATAGCAAATGTCTGTCCGTTTGTCCGTCCGTCTGTGCACCTGTCATTCACAGCCGATAGCTGTACTTTTCAGGTTCTAGAAAATTTTAAACCAGTTCTAAATAGTTTTTGACATGTTCTAAACAGTCTTAAACAAGTAAATAATAGTTTGAACTAGTTCTAAACAGTCAAAAATTATTTATAGACACTTTAAACAAGTTTTAAATAATTATAAACTATTTGAAACCACTTCCAACAAATTGTCATCAATTTTAATACGGTTTTTAACAGGCGAAGAGTTTTAAATGTTAAATAAGTTTAAACAGTTGAAATAAATTTTAAAAAATTGTAAACTAATCATAAATATAGTTTAAAGCCAGTTCTAAACAATTTTAAATGTTTTAAAACAGTTTTGAACTAGTTTTTTTTAACTGTTCTTGTCAAATTCTGAGTAGTTATTCGTAAGTTCTAAACAGTGTTAAACAGTTAAGAACCCTTTATATACCTTTTTTACCAAGTCCGAAAAATTACAAATTAATTATAAACATATTTAACTTGTTTTTTAGAATAATAAATAGTTTTCAACCAGTCCATATAAATTGTAATATATTTTTAAAAGTTTTTAACAAGCTCATTGTTGGAAACAAGTTTGAACACTTTTAAACAAATTCTAATTTGTAAATAAGTTATCAATGTTTTTTAAAACCAGTTCTAAATAAGTTCTGATGCTGTTAAGTAATTTTTAAAATTTTTCAAACCATTTTAAACCAGTTCTTAATAGTTTTAAATTAGTTATAACGAATCACCACCGGTACAAAATAGTTTTAAACAAGACATAAATAGTTTTAAGTGTTTCTAAATAGTTCTATAGTTCCAAACCAGTAACAAATCAGTTTTAATAGTATTAAAGAATTTATGAACCGATTGGAACCAATTTAAACTAGTTCTTAGTTGTCTTGAACAAGTTCTAAACAGTTTTAAACACATTTAAGTAGTTTTAACTAGTTTAAAATAGTTTTAAACAGTATTGAAACAGTTCTAAATAGTTTGATACAATTTTAAACCAGTTCTAAAAAGTTTTAAACCATTTTGAACCAGTTATAAATAGTTTTAAACAATTTCGAACAAGTTATAAATAGTTTTAAACAACTTTTAACCAGTTATAAATAGTTTTTTAATAATTTTGAACCATATCTAACCATTCAGGAGTAATTTATAAACACTTTTGACAATTTTTCAATAATTATAGACAGTTTAGAACCAGTTCGAACAATTTTAAAGCAGTCCTTGACAGGTTTATAGTTATCAGCAAATTTAAACATTATTAAACAAGATTTAAAAAACTGTGAGTTTATCATAAATTGTTTTAAACCAGTTCTAAATTTTTCTGATATTGTAAAACAAGTTTTAAAGAGTTCCAAACCGTTTTGAACTAGTTCTATGTAATTTTAAACACATTCTAGCCAGTTTTAAACAGCTTTAAATATTTCAAAACATTTTTTTACTAATTCTGAACAGTTTTAAATCAGTTCTAATAAATTTATAAGTCGTTATAGTTTTGTAATAGTTTTAAACAGTTTCAAAACAGTTCTTAACAATTTGTAAACAGACGTTGACAGTTAAAACAGTTGGGAAAAAATAATAAATAATTTTAAATAGTTCTAAACTAGTTACAAACAATTTTAAACCAATTTTAAGCAGTTTAGAACGAGTTCTAAGCAGCTGTTATAACACTTTAGAATCAATTCTAAATAATTTTAAAGAGATTATCAGACTTTTTAGGTTGTTCTAAATAATTCTAAACAGTTTCAGACCAGCTCTAAACATATGCATCAATTGTGAACCGTTCGAAACCAGTTCTTAAAGACAATTTAGAACCAGTTATAAATAATTTAAACAAATAAATAATAAATGCCTAAATAATTTTAGTCAGTTTTTAACTGATTTAAACCAGTTTTAACTAATTTTAAACTAATTTGAACCAGTCTTAAGTAATTTTTAAATAATTTTGACCGGCATCATCTAATTTAAAAAAATTTGTAATCAGTACTTAACAGCATTTAATTACTTTAAATTAAGTCCAAACAATCTTGAACCAGTTGTAGACAGTTTTAAACCAGTTCTAATCCGTTTTTAACATTTAAAAAGCAGTTTTCATCAGTTTGAAACAATTTTAAACTGTATTGATCGCGTCGTAAAGGTTTTGAATCAGGTTTATACAGTTTTAACAGCTTCAAACAAGTTTCAACCAGTTCTAAACCTATTTAAAAATGTGTCAAACTGTTTTGAACCGAAAGTAAAATTTTTAAATCAAGTCTTTACAGTTTTAACAGCTTCAAACAAGTTTAAACCAGTTCCAATCAGTGTTAAACATTTTTAAATAGGTTTTAAAAAGTTTAAAACTGGTTTCAAATAGTTTTAAACTATTTTAAATAGGTTTTAAAAAGTTTTAAACTGGTTTTCAATTGTTTTAAACTGTTTTAAATAGGTTTTAAACAGTTTTAAACTGGTTTTCAATTGTTTTAAACTGTTTTAAATAGGTTTTAAACAGTTTTAAACTGGTTTGAACCCATCGTTAAAGTTTTGAATCAGGTGTAGACGGTTTTAACAGCTTTAAACAAGTTTAAACCAGTTCTAATTAGTTTTAAACATTTTTAAATAGGGTTTAAACAGTTTTCAACCGATTTTAAACAGTTGTAAACTGTTTTGAATCCATCGTTAGAGTTTTGAATCAGGTATAGACAGTTTAAACATCTTCAAACAAGTTCAAACCAGTTTTAATAAGTTTTAAACATTTTTAAATAGGTTTTAAAGAGTTTTTAACTGGTTTGGACCCATCGTAAAAATCTTGAATCAAGTTTTAACAGTTTTAACAGCTTTAGACAAGTTTAATTCAGTTCTTATCAGTTTTAAACAGTTTTAAATAGGTTTTAAAAAGTTTTAAACTGTTTTAAACCCATCGTAAAAATTTTGAAACCGGTCTAGACAGTTTTAATAGCTCCAAACAAATTTAAACCGGTTCTAATTAGTTTTAAACATTTTTAAACAAGTTTTTAACAGTTTCGAACAAGTTTTAAACAGTTTTGAACAAGTTTTAAACAGTTTTGAAATGATTTTAAACAATTTTAAATTGGTTTAAACCTATTGTCATAGTTTTGAACCAGATATTATCAATTCTTAACATGTTTTAAAAACTTTAAATCAGTTTTAAACAATTTTAAACAAGTCTTAAAAATTTTTCATACATTTCTAAACAGATTTGAACCAGTTTTTCATAGCTTAGATCTGGTATAAACAGTTGTTAATAGTTTTGAGCCAGTTGTAAACAGTTTTAAACTGTTTACATTTAGTTGAAACCTACCTAAACCAGTTCTAATCAGTTTTAAGTTAATCTAAACATGTTCCAAACAGTTTTAAACACTTTTTAAATGAGTTCTCAACGGTTTTTAATAATTCTAAATCAGTTCTAAACAATTTTGAGCATCTTATTAACAGTTTTGAACCAATTCTTTACAGTTGCTAACAGATTTGAACCAGTTTTATTCAGATTTAAACTGTTTCGATCCCACTTTTTAACTTTTAAACCAGTTCTTGTCAATTTTTAACAGTTTTTAACAATTTTGAACCAGTTCTAAACAATTTTTGAAAGTTTTAAATCAGTTCTAAACGAATTTCAAACAAAATGTAAATAATTTTTATTCATTTCCAAATAATATATGTCAATAGCTTCCTTAAGGTACTACGGTTTTTGGAAAATTTGAGATTAACTAAACTAGACTAAAATATAGGACAAATTAGTTTCCATGATATGAAAAGAAAAACACAAAACCCTAAATTTTGTTCGCCTTGCTCCTGGTTCCAACAGAATTTCTTCTTACCTAAACTATTCCAATCTTTTATTCTCTTTAAAGCAATTAATATGCTTTTTGAAAAAAAACATACCAAAATTATCAGCATTAGAGAAAATATTAAAGACAGTGACGAATCTTCTTTCCTAGCTTTAAATAAATAAATTTTTTTCTATCACCTGTTTTTTTTCGAATCTTCCGTCACGACTGATATGTATTTGTAATTGTATAATACCTTAACGATAAGTATAACAACTTCCAATGTGGATTAGAAAAATATTAAATCTTTGCATTTTTACCTATCAACTTGTAGTACGTACGGTAATAATTAGTCAAGAATCAATGTGATCCAAATGACGCTGGATAGACAGAAATGCCCTCTGAAGGCATCATTCTCTTCTTTTTTTTTTCCTCTGGAAAACATTCACACGCGCAAACTCACAATCTTGTGCCGATTCTGCACTAAGAGCACTTTGACGCGTTCACTGGGGTATTGCACTCTTGATTGCTTTTTGATTGTATCAATAAGAAGAGGGGAAAACTGCCAACTCAAGGCATTTTCAATGAAAGACTAGTTCCACTTCTACAAGGAAAATATTGGTTTTCGCTTTGCATTTAACAGCTCAAGAGACTAGCCTTATCAACTGAAAATACCTCACTATTTACACTCTGATTCTTCAAATTAAATCACTGTGAATTGAGAGCTTTTATACTTCCAATTATGTCCTCTGATTCAAGATCTGACAAAGAAATCTCATCATCATGATAAGAAAATGATCATTTATAACTTGATATTTGATTAGCGGTTTATTTCAACTTGGACAAATTTCTCATTCTTTTTATGTTTCAAATGTTTTTTTAAGACACTACATCTTCTTTCTTTAAATTACATTACAAATTCTATCTTCGACAATTTTAAACTAATTTTCTCGAATTATTTCTAAGTAATTCGTCAGAAATAGAATTAGTAATATAATATTGAAATTTCCTCATTGTAGCTGGAAACACCTGCAGTGACATTTAATACCCTGAAATACCCAATAATGAACAATATTATCCGAGAACATTAATAATTAACCGAGTTAATCCAGAAAGTATTCTTATTTTTATCTTGATCAATAAAAGTTTCGCAATTTATGCAATTTTAATTACATTCCGAAGAAGATTCCAATCTAAAGAATTGCTCGACTGTATGGTATAAAAAGAAGGAGAATCGCTCCCCGAGATGCCATAAAAAATGAAGTTTCACCTGGCAGATCTTTAATCTTAAGGACTGACCAAGTATGAAATAAGAACCTCATAAAATTCTCATCCCCAGGAAAGTTGTTCTTGAGGGAAGTTCTTGAAAGAGTCTAATGCAGAATCGGCACATTAAACTGTGTAGAGTATGGCTCAACCACAAGCACAACCGCAGCTATAAAAAGCTAAAGAGCATAGGCGTAACAAGAATTTATAGACCCCAGCGGAAAACCGAGGTCTATACTGGAGTCAATTTTGATATATGTCGAGTCATTTATAAATTCGTCGTTAGTTTTGTCTGTCTCGTTGCGCCTATGCTAGAAACTAGAGTGAGATCTATTCCTCAGGCCAGCCAAGGTCCTCGCCCACGAGCTCGTAAAAGCGTTGGTTGTGCTCATTGAAAAACTTACGAAGTTTCGTTACTACCACAGGACTGACTCTGGGGTGTCGACGACCTTTACTCTCCCGCAAGCACTTTTCGGCGGTGTCGTTGCGCAGACAGTAGAAGCCCTTGGTGTGGTTGAAGTAAAAGTTGTGTCGACCAATTTTTGACTCGAGACCTAGGAAATTCTCGATCCTGCGCAGCTGGGGAACGGGGTCTTCTATAAGCCGATCGCCATTCACAACCAGCATCTGATCACGGGAGAAAACCTCCAGCCATCGATGCATGTAATTGTGATAAAGTGAAATGGCGATCGGCCTGTAGACTTCGTTGATAGAGCCGTCTGGCCTTACCACCAGTTCCTCGAAGGTGCGAGTCGTCTGAGGAATGGGAATTGGAGTTCCATTGGCGGTTGTTGTCGATGCCGTGGCAGCGTGAGTTCGCAATTGAGTGTAGTCGGATATTGCTCTGGTTACTGGCTCGCGCACGATCAGCAGCAGCTTTACACTCGAGTTCATCGCACGAATTCTTTCAGGCACCTGCGAAAAGAAATTTCATTAGTCAACGTTCGTCAAACTTGAAAAGGCAATTTTTGGGGATTTTTAGACTAATGAGGATTATTTGTCAAAATGTGGTAGAATATCACTGGTTTACAATGATTTTGACCGGTGGCATTTGACTGTCAATTCTTATGTAAAATATACCCCTGAATCGAAATATGAAATCAGACTTTAAGAAAGTAGAACAGTTTTCGTGATATTGCCAAATTTCCATTTTTTTGGATTTTTAAAAAAAGTGAGTTCACTAAATTACAATTATTTCCGGAAGTTCTGAACTGATTTTAATTTCTTTTTTATGAAATTAAAGGTAGTTAAATTTTCTATTAAAAATTTGTAAAACTTTTTTCAATCAGATTGTCAGTTTAGCGTCTATTTATAAATTTGTTAAGAATTTTGTTTCGTTTTTTTTTGGATCCCTGATTACAAATCTGGAGTCAGATTTCAAAAATTCTAAATGCTTGAACTATGTCATTTGACTGTCAATTTTGATGTTAAATTTCCCCCTAAATCGAAATATAAAGACAGACTTTAAGAAAGTAGAACAGTTTTTGAGATATAGCAAAATTTCAATTTTTTGAATTTTTAAAAAAAGTAGGTTCACTTGATTACAATTATTTCCCAAAGTTCTTAAACCGATTTTAATTTATTTTTTATGAAATTAAAGGAAGATAAATTTCCTATCAAAAGTATGTACAACTTTTTTCAATCAGATTGTCAGTTTCGCGTCTATTTATCAATTTGTTCAGATTTTGCTTCATTTTTTTTGTTCCTGATTACAAATCTGGAGTCATATTTCAAAAATTCTAAATGCTTGATCTGTGTCATTTAACTTTCAATTCTTATGTAAAGTTTCCCCCTGAATCGAAATATGAAGTCCGACTTTAAGAAAGCAGAACAATTTTCGAGATGTAGCCAAATTTCAATTTTTTGAATTTTTTAAAAAAGTGAGTTTACTAAATTACAATTATTTCCGGAAGTTTTTAACCGATTTTCATTTCTTTTTTATGAAATTCAAGGGAGTTAAATTTCCTATCAAAAGTATGTACAACTTTTTTCAATCAGATTGTCAGTTTAGCGTCTATTTATAAATTTATGAGAATTTTGCTTCAATTTTTTTGGGTTCCTGATTAAAAATCTGGAGTTAGATTTCAAAAATTCTAAATGCTTGACCTGTGGCATTTGACTGTCAATTTTGATGTTAAATTTCCCCTTGAATCGAAATTCAAGATTTTAAAGAAGTAGAACAGTTTTTGCGATATAGCCAAATTTCAATTTTTTGGATTTTTAAAAAAAGTCATTTCACTAAATTACAATTATTTTCGGAAGTTCTTAACCGATTTTAATTTCTATTTCAAGAAATTAAAGGTTGTTAAATTTCCTATCAAAAGTATGTACAAATTTTTTTAATCAGATTGTGAGTTTAGCGTCTATTTATAAATTTGTTGAGAATTTTGCTTCATTTTTAACAAAATTGCAAAAAAAAAGTGTTTTACTGTGTATTACGTTATCAAAAAACATTTTTACTTCCGGTTTATTTTGTGAATGTCAAAGTGTAATCTTTTGGAAAGAAAATGAGCCTCTAGTTATTAAATTTTATGAAAAAATGTAGAAGTTATAAGCATTGACGTGAAAATACAAAAAATCAATGTTTGACAACTTTTATGATTCTTTTAACTATCTTAAGACTATCGTTCTGAAGAGTATAAAAGGATGATCGAAATGGAAAGGGGCATATTTTTATACCGCTTTTTAACGTATTAATGAGATTATAAAAATTAAGCACAATAAATCAATTATAATATTGGTAATATTTTTATATTATTTATACTTCTTGACACTATTTTTTAAGTTGTCGACGCTTTGTTTGTAAAGTTATTTTTATTGTTTATTTATTTATTTTATTTATTTATTTAAATCAAAATTCCTCGGGCTAATAAGCCCTCTCTGGGACAAATTTACAGAGTATGTTTATATAATGCATGACCGAAGGTAGAATTACAATAACATATCGGTAGTAGAAACAAGAACGAAAAATAGAGTTTACTAACAAAATAAAAAAGAAGAAACTAAATGCAGAAATAATAATAGAAAGGAAAAACAAAAAGCTATGTCGAAAAACCACATTTGCTTATAAATATTAGCAACTGTACTTGCAGTATTATGCAACCGACAGTACTCATGGAACAACACAAAAGAAATTAAATTAAAATAACAATAACTATAATAAACTGAACAATGAAAATCAAATCACCAGTATGTTATTTCGAAGATTGGAATCGGAGATGCCAGCAAATATTTAAAAAATAGGTATCTAAATGATTGCTACGAGTGAGCACTTATAATATTATGCTGTATTTTATTCCATAAGCGGGTACCTCTAACGACAAACGAGCGTTGGTATATACAGGTACGATGCAATGGCACCTTCAAAACAGATTGTCTTTCGCGAAAACTACTCGTACATCTTTCGTTGGTGCTTTTAAACTTACAAAATTTTAAAAGGTAAGGTTTAGGAATAAACTTACATTTATGAATAAATGAGTAATGCAAAACGCAAATACAAAAATTGCAAAAATTACCTTAACAAGTTCTGCTATGCCTGTGGAGAATATATTTTTGTAACACCGCCAAAGTTTACTGTTACTTTGCAAACTGTATATCGTTTATATTTCAAAGTTAATCCAGATAATCTTAATGAATCATGAACACTAAATGTTTTGTGCAATACATGTAGAACTACTTTAACTATGTGGATGTCTGGCATAAAGTAAGTAAAGTTTTTTTAAACGTTTTTTGCAAATTTTTTTTAAAACGCCTTCAGTAGTTGAGGTTATTTTATTTTACCCTAGTCGTTACTTACCATTTGATGTTCCTGCAACTTAGCGACAGACAATGTGTCATGAAGTTGACTGTTATTTTTGTTTGACCAAAATTAAACAATGTGGACGTCATCGAAGCACTGAATATGCAGAGGTGCATTCTTTCTCAAAACCGATTCCTCATTCACATTCAATTCGGTATTCTGTTTGTCCTAAGCGGAAGCACCAACTTGTTGATGATGTTGATGTACCTGACTCAAGTGAATTAAGTGACACTGATTTTGAACCAGAGAAAAAAGCAATACCTCTTACACAATGTGAACTTAATGACTGGATAAGAGATTTAGATCTGACGAAAGAAAAGTCCGAGATGTTGACATCTCGCATGAAAGAACGAGGTTTAGTGACACCTAATGTTAAAATAACTTATTATAGAACTCGTCACGAGCGTTTTGCTACCTATTATTCAAAAAAAGATAACGTTTGTTTTTTCCACGACATAAACGGTTTGTTCAAAGAATTTGGCGAACCACATGATCCAAATGAATGACGTTTATTCATTGATAGCAGCAAACTAAGCTTAAAAGTGGTTTTGTTACACCAAGGTAACAAGAAACCCTCAATTCCAGTGGCTCACGGTGTTGGTATGAAAGAATCTTATGAGTCAATGTCCTTACTGCTAGATTTAATAAAATATAAACAATCAAACTGGAAAATCTGTTCTAATCTTAAAGTCGTTGCTATGTTAAATGGTTTGCAACAAGGGTACACAAAATGCATGTGTTTTTTGTGCAAATGGGACAGTTGAGCACGTTGCAATTATTAGGTTCGGACAGATTGGCCTGAGAGAATCAATTTTACTATATAGGAAAAGAAAATGTCAAATTTGATCCTCTCGTCGAACAGGACTGAAACATCATTCCACCTTTACATGTAAAACTTGGTCTTTTTAAGAACCTTGTGAAGGCTTTGCAAATAAGAAATGGTGCTGCATTTAGTTGCTTAAAAAAATTATTTCAAAATTTATCAGATGCAAAGATAAAAGAAGGTGTATTTGTGGGGCCACAAATTAAAAAACTAATCACTGATGTTAAATTTCGTTCAATTTTGTCAGCAGATGAGGCAAAAGCATGGGATTCATTTTGTTTAACTGTTTCTTGCTTTTAGGGAATTAAAAAACTTCGTAATTAAAAATTACGAAAAAATTATCGAAGACTTGCTTATAAATTATAAGAACATAGGTATAATTTTCTAATTTTTCCATTTTTAACTTTTTAACTTCATTTAAATATATTAACCACATTTCATCGACACAGGAGTAAATATGTTCTTGAAAATTCATTTCCTTCCTCCCACTTGGACTTTTTTCCTAACAATCTGGGCGCAGAAAGTGATGAACACGGAAAACGTTTTCACGAGGACATAAAAATCATGGAACGTCGCTATCAAGGCTTTTGGGACGAAGTAATGATGGGTGATTTTTGTTGGTTCCTCAACCGAGAAACAAATAATGTCCACAAAAGTCATGTTAAATTAAACTTGAACTACTTTTAAAGTTCAAAATTTGTTTAAATCTTAAACTGTGTTATATTTCGTTAAAAATTTATAAAATTGAATAAAAATTGATTTTCTGCATTTTCACGTAATGCTTATAACTTCTACATTTTTAATCCAAATTTGATCAGAAAATGCTCGTTTTCTTTCCAAAAGATTACAATTTGACATCCAAAAAAGAAACCGGAAGTAAACATGTTTTTGGATTATGTAATACACAGTAAAACACTTTTCTTTTTTGTAAGTTTGTTAAAAATGAAGCAAAATTCTCAACAAATTAATAAATAGACGCTAAACTGACAATCTGATTGAAAAAAATTGTATATGCTTTTGATAGGAAATTTAACTGCCTTTAATTTCATAAAAAAGAAATTGAAATCGGTTAAGTACTTCCGGAGATAATTGTAATTTAGTGAACTCACTTTTTTAAAAATTCAAAAAATTGAAATTTGGCTATATCGCAAAAACTGTTCTAATTTCTTAAAGTTTAACTTCATATTTCGATTCAGGGGGAAATTTTACATAAAAAATGGAAGTCAAATGCTACAGGTCAGAAATTTTTTTTAATTTTGTAAACTAGTGATATTTCTAACACGTTATTTGTCGTTTTGTGACGAAGTAAATTCTCAACATTTATATTTTATTTTGCCTAGTCTCTTTACTGATCCAATTTCCTTTTAGAAATTTGTCAATTAAAATAAATCTAATCCTTGAATCCCTTCGGTAATGAAACTGGACGACAACTTCTTTAGTCACCGGCAGGCTATTGTGGAGGCTTTTGCGAATTACTTTGCCTGTGTGTATTCACCGCCAGATGATGACACTGCCGTTAAAAATATTGTCACGCATGTCCAAGACTCCAATTTCTTATTATCTGAATTAGAAGTTTCAAAAAGCCATGGATTCATTAAAAAAACAAATATACTGCAGGTATTGACAACATTCCGTGTTTTTTCCTGAAGGCATGCTCCAAAATTTTAGGGAAACTTCTTTTTCATTTTTAATAAGATAATTACTTCTGGTAGATTTCCAGAGTCTTAGAAAATCACAAAAGTTGTCTCTGGTTTTAACCCCCTGCCTACTGAAATGATCGTTAACGACAAAAATCGACAATTCGGACGCCTGGTGGGGACTATAGGAAACTCTTTGAATAGTGCCAGAGTGGGGAGAAGTAACCGTAGGCAGAGGGTTAAATTCGGTGATAAAAGCGACATCAGAAATTATTTACCTTTTTCTATAATTTCTGACACACATTTCCTTTTTCCTTGCGCCCCTTATTGATAAAGCACAACACGGACATGTTAGCGGTCGCTCCACAATAACAAGTTTAATGACCTTTACAGAAAATTCTAATGAAGCGATTGCTAACAAATTTCAACTAGTTTTTATTTATACTGACTTCTCGAAGGCTTTTGACTCTATTGATCACAATCTCTTGATCCAGAAGTTATTTAATACTAGACTGCTAGTTGAGTTGATTTTGCTACTAAAATCATATCTTTCCAACAGATCTAACATAGTTCAATATGACGGCTTTTCATCATCAGAATTTATTCCTTTATCGGCGTTCCGCAAGGTTCTGTGTTGGGATCTATTTTATTTATAATTTCTATAAATGACATGGGCTCCCTTTTATCTGTTTGTAAACTTTTTTATGTGGATGACATCAAAATGTATTGGTGCATTAAATCCTTGAACTATGCTATTTTTTACAGTCAAATCTATGTGAGTTTGATCAATGATGCACACGCAATAATTGTTGCAATAATTGCATTGTCTTTAATTGTTGTATAAAAAATATTACGCTTAATAGAAAAATAGCCATGAATGACTTGGGGATTCATTTTGACAATAAATTGTTCATTGTTTAATGCTTTTGTTTTGTCTCGATTTAATTACGCCATCATAATTTGGAACCCTTCTTTTGATAGATACACAAAAGCTCTCGAAAAAATTCAAAACATATTTCTGAAGTTTTTAGTGTTCAGAAAAACTAACTCTTACCGAGCCAGGGGATCTGATTATGATATGTTATGTCAAGAGTTTGATTCCTGAAATCTGGCTGAGAGACGTATGTTAAATCAATCAGTTTTCATTTTCAAATTAGTAAATTTCATCATTGATTGTCCTGAGCTTCTCGAACGCGTAGTGTTCCATATTCCGAGATTTCAATCGAGATATTACCTTCCGTTTTATTTAGAAATGCCTGATGCGGCTATTGCGTTTTCTGCACTTATTCACAGTATGTGTGATAGGCTAAATGTAATGTGCTTGAAATACAGAGTAAATGTCGATCTCTTTAATATGTCTCTGATTACATTTAAACACACTGTTACCAAATACATCCATTCAAGACGCTAATTATAAGTTTATGATTTCGTATGATTTTGTATGGCGAAACGTATTTTGGGTTTACGACCCATCAAAAATGGTAACATTTGGAATACTCTCACATTTTTATCGCCCTTAAAGGGTCCTTGACCGTGAGCTTATATTTTCTGCAAATAAATAAAAAAAAATTTATTGAGAGTGACCATGGGTGAACTAGAAGATCCGAGTCTGGGTGACGAGTATTGATTTTTACTTATCGATCCGCATCTCTCGTTTTTCTCTGGATCAACGGTTTCCTTATTGTTGTTCTTCGTTGAATTCATAAGTTGCGAATTGCGTAGGTCAAGTTCACGAGTTGTAACGAAGGTCAGCGTGAGGATCCTAATTTTTCTTTTAGGTTGTAACAATACAAAAATTCTAAATGATTACTGGGAGTTCGCTTGTCGGATTGTCCAGTGTCAATTACAACTAGAGTTCTGAAAATAAATTAACTTTGGCCATCGAGCTGAAAATATTATTTCTAGTTACAAAGCAAATTGAATCCTAGCCTGCTGGCTGACATTTATTTTTAAGAATACAAATTATTATGAGGTAAGGTGAAGTAAATGATGATGCCGAGTATTAAAAAATAAAAGTAACAATAATATATTTTATTACTAATTGCGGTGTAACGCACAAATATTTACATATTGAAGGAAATTCCATCATACAGGTGTACGTTGGCGTCCGAACAGGGATTTGAGAATTCTTTTTTAATTACTTTTAAAAAAAGAAGGTTGATGAAAAAATCATGGAGCTGAGTTTTATTTTAAAGTGGGAATAATCGAGGTAATATTGACTTCACCTTACCTCATAGTAATTAATATTCTTAAAAATAAATGTCAGCCAGCAGGCTAAGATTAAATTTACTTTGATACTAAAAATAATATTTTCAGCTATAGATGGCCAAAGTTAATTTATTTTTAGAACTTTAGTTGTAATGGACACTGGACAATCCGACGAGCGAATTTCTTACAATCATTTAGAATTTTTCAATCATTACAAGGTGACGTTTTCCCATAGGTGCAACTGAGAGGATATAATGTTTCCTAGCGGACGAGGGATGATTCCTGACTTATAGAAGTCGAACTTTATTAATTAAAGAACTCGTGTTTGAATAATGTGTTGAGCAGTTGAAATTAGAGAATTGTTAAGAGTGAAGAGTCTATTATAAATTTATTGTAATAAGAGAGATAATAGAGGAGTTAATAATTATTTATTCACGTGGAGATATTAAATATACCTTGTTGGAGATTTATTCAATAAAAGAATTTTATACTGAAATTGAAATAAGTCAAAGAGAGTTTGCTTTATATATTGCACGAGTTTCAACGGTCATTTGGTTCCAGGGGTTGCTCTTCTTCTGGTCAGTTCGTTCATTAATTTGTTGATTCGATCTGTCTCGTCATCGGTATCGTGGTATGATAAGTCTCGGCAGAATCTGCATTGTATTTCTGAGTCATCACGGAGAGAAATTTGTTGTTGGAGATTTTAAGCAAATTTTAAATGTTAAATAATTTAAACTCTTTATTTTAGTTTTAATTTTAACCAACTTTCGATGGAGCCATTCCTATACGTACTCTACCAGGTAGCAAGATTAGAATTTAAGGTTTCTGTATATGTTGATATTTGTTAAGTTTTGCTCTTGTTGGGAGGTTGTATGAAACCTAACGAGCAAGTTAGAACCAAGCTGCTAAGATTAATCTGATAAACAAAATATCAGACAGCCTTCGACACTATTTTAATCTGTTTAGTTTTCAAAACCATTTGACATTAAAATCTTTAAACAATTTATTTTATAATGATACCCTGAATTTTTATGATGATCGCGGAAATTTAATTTGATCATTTTATGTAATTTTTATTGTTGCAATGGTAGACTGTTAATTGCTATTTTATATTTGAGTATCCTCTATTTTCTGTCAACGATCGTCATGAGTGTTCCACGATTCGGTAAGCGGCTTGCTATGTTTTATTTGTAAAATTGAGGTCGCTATGTGCTTTTAACCGGCGCAAGTATTTTTGTATTGAACAAAGTTAAATAACGCTTTTTGAAATTGATTTTTACGAACGAGCAATGAATTTACACTAACGGTTAAAATTGAGAGACCACTTAGAAAAATAGGATTAAAAATATGGCCGTCTTTGAATGCTGATAACTCTATTGAAAATAAGCAAAATAAAATTTCTTATAGACCTTTAAAAAGCTTATAAAAGTTACCGTTAAATGGTATTATTTTGAAGCTTTTTTAACTTATAGAAACAGAGTTCTGATGTGAAAAACACAGGTGAATTTTTCGCATTTAGTGAAATTGCATTGTTTAACTTTTGAGGACTGCATTTTCTAGACGAGTAATAGAAAAACTTTAAAATTAAGCTAAAAGGAACCTTGAACTTTTAACTTTAAAATGAGCCCAAGAAGACTTCAATATCTTGACTGGTTCTAGAGTTACAAGTAATTTTATGATACGAGAAAACGCAACGATTTTAGTGCTCAATCCGCTCTTTGCTGACTAATATATGGACAAATATAAGAATTTTCAATTCTCTTATTCATTTTTTTTAATTCTTGATTTCAATTTTTGATTTCAGACGAACCAGATTTCCATAGTGTTGGTCACCGCAAACCATGTTTTTCGGAAGGACGTCACTTCAACGGGACATAACTTTGGAACTACTTAATATTTTTAACTTTTTTTTTTTAAATTCCAGATGAAATTGTGTACTTTTACTTTTTACTTTATTCTATTTAATTACTTAATTAAAATTAGTTAAATATTTTATCTGAAAATAAAATATTGTACATCCCGAACGATCTGACGAATTTTAAAGGTTTTGAATATGATACAAACACAATAATAACTTCACAATAATTTTTTATTACCTGCGGGTAATAAATGTTAATTTTTATAAATTATGGTGATTTAATAGAAAAATACGAAAGGCAACTTCTGTTTTAATTGAGAAAATCGAATTTTTATATTTCATATTTAAATATGCTTCTGGATATTTACATTTTTATTTAATTAAAATTAAAACAGCCGTTTTTATTAGCCTCAGCTTTCAGGTGAAATAAAATGTAATTTTTACTTTTTCATGTGTCATACTCAAAGCAAAAAACAAAAAAACATTTTAACTGGAGCAACACATTGAATCTAATAATGAAAAAAGAAACAAGTTTTGTGAATGAGAAAAAAAAGATCACTTATTGATTTGGACGTTATCATAACCTACTTTTACCTCATATCCCAAATTTTCCATGGTATCTTTTTATTATTTTCCAATTTCTCCTCTTTCGCTCTTGCGGATCATTTTCCAATTTAGTTTTAATAATAATAAAATTAATTATTCTGATTATATGTATCGAATTACCTAACGAGACGTACGGATAGAATAATAAATTTTCATTTAATTCCGTATTCAGTAAATGAGACAATAATCCGGAACAATATATTTTACAATTAAACTCTGATTGCAGCTAAAAATAGATAACTATTAAATTATTATTGGAGTATTAAAATAGCGTTGTACAGAAAAGAAAACGAGGTCAATGAATATTTGTATATTATTTATTTTATATTTGTAATACCGTTATTATGTAGGCTAATTGAAAAAAATTTGAGTATTAAGTTAAAAATAAAATTGTCAATAATGGCAAAGAATTAAAATGAAAATAAGCAGAAATGTTGACATTTGTGTACATATCTATATTAACAAGAAATGAAGTTATGACAAAAGACAATTATAGAGCAAAGGAAAATTAGATGAAATGATAATTTGTATAAATAGAAATTGTGCGACAAGTGGTAATTCGGATTAAGGCAAATTCAATTAAGAAGTTATCTCATAATTGACATTATTTAGTTACGCTACATTTTATCTAATAAAAAGTTTATTTCATTCTTTTATTCTATCTGAAATTATTTAACTATGCAATACAAAGTTTTCTGAGAATAAAACTCAATTCTTAAGAGAAACTTATACTCAATTAAACAAAGCTTTTAAATGTGAATTAATACTATAAAAATTTACTTTCTCGAAATAATTTCTTTTAACAAGTTTATTTAAACTCAATAAAGTTATCAATAATTTTACTTTACAGGCGAATAATAATTTGCTATTTTTGAAAAAGTATTAAAACTATTTCCATAGCAAAAGTTTACCCATGTAGATTTATGACATATCTATATGGAAAATGATAAAAAACAGTTATAGAATATTCAACGAAAAAGTTTCTTTCCACAACTCAGTTTAAAAGAAATAAATTGAAATAACTGTGCAAGGTACAATTTCTACTGGAATAAAATATCGGCAAATAAAGTCTGACATGTGCTCGGATTTCGCACAAAGATAAAAGTTTGCAGAATTAAAAAATGTTGTTTGCTTCAAACAAATTTCGAAATTGGATGAGAAGATGAAAATTAAGATAAGAGACTGCAGCTTTTAAAATGAAAAAATGTTAAAGTACATATTCATGTGAATACAATACAGAAATTTAATATTAATGTTCATATTTGTTTTACTAACTCTTAATTCTCTTAATTTTATCTAATTTTTTCAACAAGTATGAAAGGTAGTTAGTAAACTCAATTCAAACACGTAGTCAAAATTAATTTCTTTTTGTGACAACACTGTAGAATTAATCGGGAAATCAAGATAAACTAAAGAAAAAGATTTATTCTTTTTTAAAATCATTTCAAAAATTTAACCACAGTAAATTATAAATACTTTGTCCAAATAAGAGTAAGATATAAAATATTTAATTTTAAATATACTACGGATGCAATTCTGTCCTAGGTATCTAGATTATGAAATTGAAATTTATAGAAAAAATAGATATAAATTCAAAATAGAATTGGTTAAGATTCATTATGAGATGGATAATATTTTTATCCCACTTTTATCCACTACAGTCTCTTTCTTCTTGAGTCCTTAGAAATGACCTAAACATTTACACTGTATCGATTTGAATTTTCTTTTATTCTTATATATTTTTTTGAATCCTTTTTAATCTCTGTCCTTCTAACCAAATCTATCTTTAAAAAATTTATATGTTTTTTCTTTTCCACGATAATCTCTATCTTTATTATTTCTCCCCTTATCTATAGAAACAATAACAAATCAGGCCGCATCATTATTATTAAAAAATTATAAAAAACTATTGTAGGTTAGAAAATTCAGAATGCCAGTTAATAGAACTAAGATAAGTATTTATTGCTGCAATACTAGCATTAAAGAAATCATAGCAAATAACAACAAACATTAAAGAATAACATTTAATTCTAACATATGAAACTTGTTAAGTTTACTATTTTTTACAGGACCGAAAAGTTGACCAAAAGTCAACCAAAACAAACAAAAATAGGTTATATTATTGGCAAAAATATTAATTCTAAAAAAATAAATAAATTATATAATTGCTAATTATGGTTTCTATTCTTTTTTAAATAGTTGTATATAAAACTAAAGTCAGATTTAAAAAATTCAAAATTACGGATCCTATATGGTGAACAGGAAATTTAAAAAATTAATTAATCGATTTTTAAAATTATATGTCCACCATTTTAGATCCGTCAATTTAAAAGTTTCAAATCTAATTTTAAATTTGTAATTAGGCACCCCAAAAACCCTTTAATACCAAGTTTTATAACAATTTTTAAATTTTTTTATTTTCGTGTCCGCCATATTAAATCCGCCATTTTACATTGTTTAAATCTGACTACGGATATGTAGTCAAGGACCCTAAAACCCCCTTGATACGATATTTCACGGAAATTGATTAATTTTTAAATTTTTATGTCCGCCATATTGGATCCGCCATTTTGAATTTTTGAAATCTGACTTTAGATTTGTAATAAGCGACCTCAAAAACAAGAGAAATTATAATTAGCAATTGTAAGTTTTTGTTATGTTTATCATTAATATCTTTTGACAATTATAACCTATTTTAATTTACTTTTGGTCAAATTTTGGATCCTGTTAAAAATAGTAAACTTTACAAGTTTCTTATGTAAGAAATTAAATGTTATTCTTTGACCATTTATAAAGAAAAACAGAGTAGTGCGATGAAAAAATATTGATTTTCAACGATTTTACAGTAAATCTAGGAAAGAACGTGTGTTTTTCCATGCAAAATTTCAATAGTGGAATTCTTCTAAAAAATAATGAACTATTATACGACTACTGACTATTAACTCCGAATTTCGGAACAATACAAGAGCAGATATCCTCAACCGAATCGAGAAATCTTACTTTTGATCAACTTTTTTCATCATAAATTAAATAAATAATAGGAAAAAAATTCTCTTTTTTCTTCTTGATTATGTTATAATTCACAATTTATTTACCATTTAGAATAAAATATATTTTAATTTTCACACTATCTCCATGGTTGTAAAACATCTTAAAAAAGTAGTCTGACGAGGTAAAAAGTTACCTTGCACAATATTTTTAAATGAATTTAAAAATATAATTATATAACATTATATCGTTTAATAATCGAAATGATGATTTATTACACTCCAGTCTGGCATCAATTTAAGGCTATTGTTCAGCCTTAATGTAAACTTGGCGATTTGAGCCTTTTATTATTTTGAGTTTACATTCTTTGATTTTATTAAATATTAAAAATTTTAAAGTTATTTTAATTTATGTTCATTTTGAATATTGTTGAATTTAAGATTTTGTTAAATTAAAACGTATTTCTATTTTGACTTTGTATTTGATTAATTGAAATATTGAGATAATATTATTATTTGAACTTCCGGTTTTTACCTGCCAACTTGTCAGATCGGACAATTATTTGTTTTGACCCAAAAATTATATATGATCCAGGAAGGTACACGGAAAAAAATGTAATTGTAATGATTACTATAGTCTACAGTACAGCTCGGATATGTGACCACTTTTTGCGATGAATACAAAAAATGTGTTAATGATTAAAAAGTTGAGCAGGAGCGATTACTATAGTAGTTTGTAAGGAGTACATGCACTGCAATATTCGAGATAAAATTGACTTTTTGGAATCATTACATTTCTAAATGTATAGATTAAAAGAAAAACTGTACTTGTTCACATATAAAATAGTTATGATTACAGTAGTCTATAGTAAAAACGAATTGTGCTACAGGGCGTCGAAAATTAAAGTTTTGTTAATACTGATTCCTATTTGCTTTGTTATGATTACTGTAGTCGTTTGTAAAGGCTCCTGAATTATATATATCACACTCCGCTCAACGCCGATGGTTACCGATAACTAACGAAGATAACCGAATCTTTAATTCGTCAGTCTTCAACACATTATTTACTTTGCAAAGCTTTTCATTATTTTCGTATAATAGATTTAAAGTTTTAAATTGAAAGAAACAATTAACAAAAAGTAAAAAAAAATTATAAAAATAAATAAAAATAAAAATTTTAATATTTTTATAGAATATTATCTATAATACATATTCGACGTTATTCTGTTCGTCTATGTTCGCATTATTAAAGTTATTTTTTTTATAATTTTGTTTTTTTTTCAGTCCATCTGTTCGGACTTGTAAAGTTTGACTTTTTCCTTGAATTTCATTCTTTATATCGATGATTTAAAAATTATTTTGCAATTTAAATTTTTAGTAAAAAGAGATTATTTTAAAAAAATAAATATGTTTGTTATTTGATTAAGATATTAATTATATTAGAATAATATACATTTAGAAGGGATTAAAAATTAAATTAATGATTATTTTTACCAATAAAAAGTAGAATTGATTAAAAATTGGATTGTTTGAAACTTAAATTGAATAAAATTTAAATAAATTGAAAAAATAAATTCGAATTTTAATATATTGAAATTTGTAAAATTTAAAAATAAAAACAAATCGAATTTGGAAAAATTAAATTTTAAATTGATTAAAATTTAAATAAATTAACAAATTTAAAGAATTAAGTTTAGAAGCGATTAAAAATTTAATTCATGATTGTTTTGCATTTGACCAATAAAAAATGAGGATTGATTAAAAGTAGGGTCATTTAAAATTTAAGTCTAATTAATTTTGGATAAATTTCCATTTTAAAAGATTGAAAATTGCATAATTTAAAATTCGAATAAAAATAAATTCGGATAAATTTAATTTTGAATCAATTAAAATTTACATCGATTAAAATTTGAACAAATTTACTATTTAAACGAATTAAATTTGCATAAGCGATTAAAAATTTAATTAATTAATATGAATAATTAGTAAAAATTAGGATTAATTGAAAGTTGGATTGTTTTAAACTTAAACCGAATGCCATTTGGGCACATTATAAATTCAATATATTAAAAAAATAAATTAAAATCTTAATAGATATTTTTTTTAAATTTAATTTGGATGGATTGACAATTTAACTTACGATTGTTTTGACCAATATAATTTATAATTGATTAAATATAAGATCGTTTGAAAAGTATATCGAATGAAATTTGGACAAACTGAAATATACATAGAAAAGAATTCGAATAATTGAATTTTTGATTGTATGTATTGAAAGTTAAGCAGTTAAAGATTTAAGATACTTACAAACAACAATTAATAAAAGTTTTACTTTAACTGATAATATAAGAGATAAGTTATAAATATATTTTAGAATAAATTTCCATGAATAGGAAAAAAGAATAGTTTTAATTTTTAAAGTTTCGAAAAACAGATTTCCTAAAGTCTTAAATCCAGAAAAGTGAAATTAAAAAATTTAAATTAAATTTTTATAAATAAAGTTAATTGTTCTGTCTCTCAAAATATTTATTTCTTTTTAATTAAATGAAAATTGGCATTAAAAGTGTTTTATTCATATTTTAGTAATATATTTAAAATATTTTTAAACGTTCAATAATTTTTTCAAGCATAATATCTAAAAATTTCAAGAAAATTTTCGGTTTTTACTGTTAGAAAATATGCTTTATGTCAAATTATATTTAAAAAATTGTTTAACATACTTATTTCAGTAAGTAAATTTAATTAAAGAATTTTTTTTTGACTTTTTCATAGTTAGAATAGTGTATAAAATAGACCTTAAAATATTTGAGGATAAAAATAAATTATTACTATTATAGCTTAAAAAAATATGGTAATAATTTTTTAATATTTCAAGTTTTAGTGTTTCTCGAAAGTGGAAAACTTTTATAGTAGTTAGTATATAAGAAGACTAAAAGTCATGGTAAACATGTTAAAAGTGATAGATAATCCGTGATGCGTCGTTTAGGTTTTAAATCGTATTTAAGTTAGGTATAGATATATAAGCGAATTTATGTATAATTAGGGTATAAAACAGTTGTCTAGAGTAACAATGTAATTAAGTTTGAAGTTGGGAGTCTTGTAAAGAGTTAATTAATTTGTGTATAGTAGTCGAACTAAATAAAAAAGTTTTTATTATTTTTATTAGATAAAAATGTGCTTTTTCCGTTTACAACAGTCTTTGAGAATCAAAACTATATCGCTACCTTAGCCAGTACAAAGTACTATAGTAAAATAAGAAGGCCGCTTTAGGTCATCTTATTTTACTATAGTGCTACTGTACTGACTACGGTTGTATGCAGTAAATGTGAAATAGAACTTTTTGACTTCCTTTTAACGTAGACTATAGTAATCACTAACATTTGTTTTGTATTCATTTCAAATAAATTCGTAATAAGTACATTTAACTTGTGGAATGATAACAAAAAAAGCTTTTTAATCATTACAAAAAGTGGTCACATATCCGAGCAGTACTATTCAACTATTGTAATCATTACAATTAAATTTTTTTCCGTGTAGAATTAACACAATTTTTATATTATGTCATAAGCAACGTTTAACTTAAACAAAATGAAAGGATTTACATCTCCCTCACCTAATTATTTGTTTTGTGCGATAAACATTAAATGTTCCTACTTTTATTTTACACTCACGAACACTGCTTGACTCCGATGTGGAGTTTCCCTGATCATAATGAATCGTCGTAGAATTGTCCTGGCACATGGGTCCGGATGTGAGTCCCATTTTTCAAGAGTGCCAGGACCAGAAGATGATGTCGTTAGTCATGTTTATAAACTGTCAAAACACTGGTGGCAGCCATCTTGTTTTAGCGTTTGACGTCAGCGCCACCACCACTACACCTGATTCACACTTCTCGGTCGCTTGCCGCTCGATCTTTCCATCCGCCGGTAATGCGACTTCGCAAACTTTGAAATGTGATTTGTGAAAGAGGCACCGTGGCGCAAGTGTCGCTGCAGATGAACTTGTCGACGACGCGTTCTCGCTGTGGTCGTATTCTGAACTGGTGTGTTCGACGTGTTGATCTTGTATTGTTTATTAAAAGTCTTAAAAACTTTATAAAAATGTAACAAAATAAATGACGGGGCTACATTCGTGGCCATTGTGCCCTATCAGGTGCGCTCCATTATTAACGTTTGTGTATTAATTTGATGGAATCGGTTCTTCGACTATATTTTGTAAATTTAGACTAAGTGTTCAGTGCGCGTCTTTTGTAAATTGCCGTGCCATACGGCCGACTATTTTCATGTTCTTGTAACCTTTCGATAGGGTTAAAATTAAATACAATTAATTTTAATGCTGCTCGGAAAACTGGTTAGTCGTGGCTTGCCCTTAAGATATTTTATTTAATAATAGATTAATTTGATTTTTTTCATTAGTCTATTGTTTTGTTATTTAGTTAATTCTCATTAAAATAACTCGACGCTAGACAATTATTTTTATATTGTTTATTTGTTTTAATAAAATTTGAATTTAAAATTTTTAAAATTAGTACTTATATCTACTTGAGGTGCTATATGTTAACACAACATTAAAGCTTTTTTAAAAAAAGAATCAAAGTACTTACTTCGGGTGTGACGAAGTAACTGGGACTTTTCTCGATAGTGACTTGTCCCTTGAAAGAGTATGGCATCTTTCGTCGATACCATTCGAGACCTCTACTATAATTATCATCACGATCGAAAAAATGTACCTCGCCGGCTGCCTTCTGAATTTGTGGATGAAGGAAGAGCATTTCAAGAAGGGCTCGAGTGCCGCACTTTCTTACACCGATGATAATGGCTTGAGGAAGGTGTCTATTGGTGCGAGGAAAATGTACTTTGTTGGAAAAAAGAAGAGGAGGAGTGGCTCGGGCACGGGAAACCAGCTCTACCGTTCTGCCCTCCACACCGGAAGCGGCATGAAGACTGTAGACTGCACTATCAAAGAGGATGTGAAAAGTCAGGAAAAGAGAAATCAGGGCGACAGACAGGAAAGCAGCGGCCATTTTTGGTCGCGATATGCCAACCACGAGGATGCAGTCCGATGTGTCGCCCTCGGCTGGCCTCATAGCGGAGCGATGCATCCACCTAAAACAGAAAGCAATTTTTTTTCTTTCTTATTCAATTAAGCTTTCAAATTAACGCTTTCAAATTAACGCTTCCAACTCTCTGAAGCACAAGTTTTTTAAAACGGGGAAAAAACAGTTTGTCTGTTGCATTTGGGTAATTCTCCTGAAAGGGACCTGTTATTGTTTGAAAAAGTAAGAAATAAATTTTTTTAATTTTTTTATTAGTTGTTTGTTAAATAAGTTCCAAAGAGGTTTAAAAAGAAAAACATAAGTTGGGCAAAATTATTTTCGCAAATCTACGCCCTGTAGAATAAAATTGATGCGTGTTAGCAATATTTTTGTTGAATTCAATTAGTTTTGATTTACACTTTTCGCATTTATGTAGCATAATGCAGTTTTCAGTTTTTGGCTCGCATACAATGGATGATACCACATACTTAACACTTTTACTATTAATGATATTATTTTTAATTAAGAAATGCACAATTAACTTTATACTTTCTTGCTTAATGCACAAACACGTATTACGCGCGTTTAGTTTTGTGGACCTAATCCAAAATCGGAAGTAATTTTAGACAATAAGAATAACTTATTTTTATGTTTTTATTATTGAGACAAAATTTTTCATAAAGTGATTTCAGTGAAGCATTGAGGAAGAAAAATTGCTTCTTTATTTTATTCCTGGTAATATAATCCTTTTTTCCAGGTCGAACGGTACTATTTTCTACATAAAATTTATGTATAAGTTATTCAAGATCATCTTGTTTACGTTTTCTAATATTTGATTTTGCTTCAGCTTTATAAAAGATACTTAAATTTTTTTAGTTATTTTCAGTTGTTTCTTTATTTCCGTGAAATGAATAAATTGTTTGGAATCTCATCTCAATGATGGAATGCAATTCGTATAGCCTCTACCTGTAGTGCGAACTTTGTGACTTCTCAGCAAAAGTTAAATGTAATGTTCCACAAGGTTTTTCAATTAGCTTCTTTGCTTTTTAATTTTCTTATCACGGACCTTGTTAGTCAACTTTTAAACTGCAAATACCTTCAAAAGTAAATACAAAAATTTGCTGATGATTCTAAAGTCCATCTCTGGAAGTCTTCTTTGCTTGACTTATTCATTGAGGTAGTTTGTTTTTGCTCTTGTAATGTGCAAGTCTTTTTATTAATCCATCTAAGACAAAGACTGTGTGTTACTTGAGAAAAAAAGAATCTTTATTTGACACTCAATAGATTGTAGAATGTAGAATACATTAAAGTTGCTATACTTACTTGGCTTTGCACAAAAGTAAAAGATGATTTTATGTCTCGACCATAAAAGTTCCTCTTTAGTTTTATATCTGAATCAGCACAAAGCCATTAAATTCGTCTACCAGGCTGACTTCGTGATTATATCTTCTTAACTTAAAAAAAAAGAGAGGCTTCTAGTTTATCTCTGGTAAATTTTCAAGAATAACCATTCCTTCTTCATCAGCCTTGAGTATGTCAAATATGTGAATTTTCATTTGTACATCTCTTGTCGTCAACCGTTTTCATCTGTGTTTACAGTTGTACTCTCTGATACTGTTTGTCTTTCTAGCAGTTTAGGTGTCTCTAATTTTCTCCCTCAATTATTTCTTAGCTTTCTCTCTCTCTGATTCTGTGCAGTTTCAGAAAGACTCTCTATGCGCTTCAGCTTGAAACTTTTAATTTTAATTTCGTAACTTCATTTCAGAAAATTTATTTTACACAAAATCTTTTTTATCGTCTATTTCTTAATAATGTGCAAGCTGATCAGTTTGTACTTTCTTTTTTGTTTTTTTCTTTAATGTATACCGATCAGTGGAAACTACGAGAGTCATTAGAGGATTTCAGCTGTTAATAAATAAATAAATAATCAAAATTCTAGTTTAATTATTGATCCTTTTTATAAATTATCTTATGATTCAAAACAACGTGGCCCATTTGAAGCAAATGATGAGAAAAGAGAAAGATCAGAAAAGTGCAGTTAAACGTAGAGATGAAAAGAGAAAATACCTAATAAGAAATATTTAAACAAGATAAAATAAGTTAATAGAACTAAAATTTTGAACTATATTTTGATTTCTGAAACAATAAACAAATTTAAATATATAATATATATATATATCTAGTTTTTTAAATTATAAATAATTTAAATTTAAATTTAAATAATTTTGTACAATTTAATAATTAGCTTTTATTATTCTTAATTTTATCAAAAATAACCTTTTTTGTTTTAAATATAAAAGTGGTACCGATTAATTTTGTTAATTTTATAGGTTCACAGAATGAAAATAATGAGTTTTGTTTGAATAAAATTACGAATTTATTCAGTAATGACAAAGATAAAACTTTTTATATTTAATTAATAGGATGGATTTATCAGTCGTCAAAGTTAAATAATTAAAAAAAGCAATCAATCACTTCGAGTCATATTTCATTAAAATTTAATTTAGTTGAATGTTTTCTTTACTCTTTTATGATACATATCAATGTAAAATAAATTGTGAATTAAATCATATATGTAATAAAATGTTTAAATCCTTTTTTATATAAGCTAACCTAATATCATTTGTTAACTATTTATCTAGTACTCTTTTAAATTTAACAAAAAATTTTCTTTCATTAAAAGTAGAGTTATCAAAATTCTAAATAATCAGTTCTAAATACCACTATTTTTCGATAGTGAGATAATTTAACAAATTAATACAATCATTTATTTTAAGTTTCAATATTAGAAGAGGCTAAACTTTTACAACAATTGTAACGGCTGAAGTACATTTTTTTCTATTTAAACATTTTTTCAACCCGGGAAAAAGGGTTTAGATATAATCAGATATATTTCAGATATTATCAGATATATTGTAGATATAATCAGATATATTTCAGATCCAATGATATATGATTTGATCTATTCAGATATAATCAGATATAATCAGTTATTTAAACATATATCTGCTTATATATATATTTAGATATAATCAGATCTGATATTATATCTATTTATATCTAGGTATATATTGCTTGATATGATGTCAGATCTAACTAGATATATTTAGATATAATCAGATCTGATATTATATCTGTTTATATCTAGATAGATATTGTCAGATATGAAGTCAGATATAATCATTTTGTTAACAGATTTAATCATACATAATATCAGATCAAACTATATCTAATACAAAAATAATTTATTTATTATTATAATTAATTTATAATTTAAAATTGAACAATAATATACCTAAAATATACATATAGATATATAAGATGTGTATATAAAGTAAAATATGTGTTGAAATCTAATAATTTTAAAGCACAAAAGAAAGTTTAGATATGATTAGGGGAGAGTGGCCATCAATGTACCAGTTTTTTCAATGAACCATTTCAATTTTCTCAGAAACAATTAAATAAAAATTCTCCTAATTTTAAATATAAATGAAGTTTGCGTAAACACACTACGTCCATAAATTTGAGACGTGTGGATTTATTCTTTACACAGAAAACTGGAAAAAACTGTTTTTGATGCACTGAAGAAAAAATTTACCTAAAATACGAACACGTTTTTTAATTGAAATAAGGCCATTTAAAAATAAATGTACTTACGATTTATTTTGTTTTGGGCCTTAACTACAATATTCTAATGAGATAAAGATTTTGAAATATTGGATTAAGTTATAAAAAACCATTTTTGTTGCAAATGTCATGTTGATTCAATGTACCGGGGAACAATGAACCACCTGGAATTTCAGTGTATTTTCGATTTCCAGAGTGGTATGCTTGATTATAAAACTAGGCATGCATACAGCATTTTACAGCGATTGTTATCAGTACTCTTCTCAACATAGCAAAACTAAAATGCCATTTTAGCTAGTTAACTTAAATTTGAGGTATATTTATGTTATACATTATCAATTAAAAAGTGTTAAGTAACAATTTTTTATAGTATTTGATAGAAAACAAGTTTTTTTACAAAGTGAAAATTGCAATATTATTATTGTTGGACATTTTTAGTATTTTTATAGAGGTAGTTCATTGTGTACCCAGTTTGTTGAAAATGAAAATAGCTTGTTACTTTAGAAAAATCCTAAATTTTATTATTTAATCAAAATAAATCGTGTAAAATATGTGTGCATTACCTAGATAAGTGTTGTAGTTTTATATTGATGCAAAGAAGTGCTTGAAATTGGTGAAATTCAATAAGTACTATGACCTTGAAAAAAACCCGGTACATTGATAGCCACTCTCCCCTAGATGTAGTTTTATTTATATTTAATCTCGCTCATACTGATTCATATACATTCTAACAAGAACTATTTCTAAGTACCAGTGTGGAGCAGTGGTTAGAGCTCTTGACTAGAAGTCGTGGGAGTGCGGGATCGAGTCTCGCGTCAGTCGATTTTTTTTTTTTTTTTATTATTATTTATTACAAATGTTTATTAATTATATCACTCAACTTCATATTTTTTAATAATATTTATAATTTTCAATAAATTTATTTATTTATTAAAAATTTTTTAATCTGGTTAGATCTAATTATATCTGGTCAGATAGAGACAAAATCGAGATATGATTATATATAATCAATTATATCTGATTATATCTAAACCGCACATTGGCTCAGAGTCATGCGAAGAGACAGCTTTCTTGTCAATGGCGTCGTCTGAGTCGCCGGCATTATTTTCTTTATCAGTTGCTCCAACCTCATCTTCTTCAACCTGACGTTAAACTGCTCTAGAGAAGCTATGCTCTTAATTCTCGGACGAGGCATTTTTAGAAAAAAAAGTTAACAATGACTATAAAAAAGAAACATTGGAA
The DNA here is from genome assembly GCA_037103525.1 of Ganaspis brasiliensis. Classification (NCBI taxonomy): domain Eukaryota; kingdom Metazoa; phylum Arthropoda; class Insecta; order Hymenoptera; family Figitidae; genus Ganaspis; species Ganaspis brasiliensis. The sequence goes on along the minus strand of JAZKLR010000045.1, from coordinate 462,417 downwards.
TAAATATATTCAATGTAGTATTTGTAAATACACTGTAAAGTGTAAACATACATACCAGTCAACAATAGTGTCCAAAACACTTCTACTTCACACTTTAATAAATTAAAATAAAATTTATAAATAATGTTTCTTTATTTTTGGAAACTTTCGATATTTCAAAAAAATTTTGATATTGTAACGTTCCGTACGGACTGGGTCAAATTTACTCGAACGTAAATTTTTAACAATACCAGCTTGTCCGAGCCTTCTCCATCGACTCGTTTAGTAATGGCGCAACTTTAAAAATTCGCCTGGGTTACGCTAACCCAGTCCGTAGTTTAATTTCAAAACAGATAGGACATCGTTAGAAAGACAATTAAATTAATTTTCAAATCATATGTTACTTATTTAAATCGAATAAAAAATGGCTAAATTATAGTTAATCAAATTTCAAATTTCACGCACATTTGTGTGACAAATTCTCAAAAAGTTATCGAAATTAATCGAGGTAAATAGAAAACTTCTAATTGTGAATTTCGATACCAACTTGTGTTTATGATTTTATCTTTTCAGTGAATGATTGAATGACCGAATAAATTATTTGAAAAATATACATTGTAAGTTATGAATAAGATAAAAAGTGAAACTTTTTCCACGCTTTAAATTTCAGTTGGAAAATTCTAGCTCGATTTTCCTTTAGTCTCTTTATGCTTCAGGTCGCCGTTGCTGTCAGTTTCGATTTGTATTCCTTAAAGTTAAACTACACCGTGTCAACTCGTGTTCACGTCATATTCTCACGTATTCGCACGCAATGCAAGCATTAGATTCTCGATCTTTTCCAATTTTTCTCTTGCAATAGAATCGGAATTCTGACAAGCTGTGTGCCAACAACTATATATACAATCTTAAGCTTAATAAAGAGAACACAAAAAACTTGTTTATTATTTACGATTATGATATTTTATATGCCAATAAAAATTTTTTCAGATGTCTTTTATACTTTTTCTACATAATCAATAAAAAGTAATTTGAAAAAAGTTTGAGTTTTTCAGCAACTCTTGTAACATGGATTAAAATTCAAAGTGTCTCTAATTTGTTTATTTATAATTTTATCAATAACTGGTTCGTTATAATCATTTTCTTTATCTTTTGTATGCCATTTATTTTGATTTTTTAAACACGCTTTAAAAAGTTACGATCTTGTTAAGACGGTCTTTTTGCTCCTAAAGTGTCTTTACATGGTTTTAATAAAAATTACCGACAGTTTCTTACTCCATTTCAATTTGAACTTTACAACATATTATCACGTAAGTTGGTGGCGTGTATAAAACGGATCTGTTGGTGCAAATTCTAGAGTAAAATGTATCTATAGGTATATACGTATGTATAGGGTTTGAAACTACGGCTGGCTTAGAGGAGCATTCGCGTGTACTATATTTGATAGTGTACCTACGAGTTACACCTCCGGCTAGGAAGACTTTCGTTGCTCTTGCTGCAACTATAATTCAACCCACATTCAGGGAGCCCCAGGATAGATAAGGCAATCACGCGACAGACAATCAACCGTCCACCCTCCATATAGTCCAGACAATTATCACTGTCTTTCTCTCAACACCATTCTTCATCACACTCTACCACTTAAGTTTATTTTGCATAAAAATTCATTTTCAACTTTCAATTCATCTGCATCCAGAAAAACAAAAATTATTTTCTTTTGCAAGGTAAAATTTTACCTCGCGCAAAATTCTATCCTACTTTCTGACAGCTTGTCATGTTGGTCAATAACTAATTTAAATTCACTAAAACTAATTAAAAAAATTGTTTTCACATGCGCGATCACTTGACTCATGAATCACTGACAATCAGAAGGATGAGCTTCAGAATTCGCATGACGACATCGAGGGCTCAACACCCCAATACAGGAAATTGGATGTGAGTCCTGATTTCACAAGAGTATATTGGGGATTCATATAAGTCATCCTTCATTTTGAGGACTTGACAAAATAAACGGCCATGGGTCTAGTACCACCAATTCTAACAATAACGAGAAACTTTCACATAACGACGACCGACATGAGAGTCGTTTCAACATTGGCCCAGTTCCGGACCAACGGTCAGCGCCATAGATCCAACTATTAAAGTCAGTCGACTGAAATCGGCGGCCGAGAAAAGGATGAATAACCTTAACGGGTTTGCAGCGCCGTAGTGCGGTACCGGGAGAACTCTAGTGACTACTCAGTACTTGGATGACCATTACAGGACATTGTGTAAGTGCTTGAACGAGGATATGGTGATATCGATGTGATATTTACAGGACATCACAGGAAGCCTTTCTGATACCTCAATCAGGCGCCTCAATCAGGAACAGAAGAAATTCAAACACCCGAGGTGAACCAAAGTTAATTAGGGGATATACTTGTCCACTCTGTGATGGGATATCCTCCCACATAGAGTATTTGCGATTACGACGACTGTAACGCGCAGTTCCACCCATAATAAATCTCTCTCGGATGGAGATCAGGGTTCAGTTGAGAGTGACAATAGGACAGAACCCAGGCAACAGCCAGAATTTGACCCGGCACAGACTCGAGTACGGACCAACTTCAGAAGGACATTTAGTTATGTTGTCAAATTATGTTGGCTAGTAGTCCTAGCAGAAGAGTATATATGCTAAGGTTACATGAGCGATGGGTCAATATGTGCTTCTAATACGTTCAAATGACGCTTTAGTACTTAACAGGTCAGGTATCCTCTCGGAGATAAAGAGGATAATATTAAACATTTCATCAGAAACCCTAAGAGAATTTTCAGGTTAAATAGTAGGGGACACCCAAGCTACTTGGCACTCTTTTTATTCTTTGCTGATTAGCTCTGCCAATTTTGCATTTATGAGAACTATGCTGCACAAGAATCTTATTGTACATCTTAGTTTTAATTTAAAAAAAAGACAGTTCCAAAACATTTTCTATATTTGTTTTTAGATTAGTTTATTTGGAGTAATTCAAAGTGCGCCAACGAGCCCCTGTCTGGGGTTGGATGGTGCAAGAGTGAAAATATGTGATATAAAGTTATTGTAAATTAAGCTTTGTCAAGAAATGTTAAAATCTAAATTAGATAATGAATGAAAAATAAAAAACCATCTTTTCTCTCTGTGGCATGTGATGCGCTACGTACGAAAATCAGTTATTTTGATCTATAAACAGCAATAAAAATCAATTCATAATAATGAAACTATGTTCAGTCCTGACAAGGTATGCTTTAACATTTTGCTGTACAAATTATTAAGCAAAATGTTAAAGAATACCTTGCTAGGAGTGTACAAAGTAACAGTTCATCAAGTAAATTAATTTGAGTACAACGCAAAATTCATTTGCCTTTTCCCCTTTGATTAAATTCTAGTGCGTCAACCAGCTCCTGCGTCAAATAGCGCCAGTCTCCCCTAACACCTACGCCAACGACCGAGGAAGGGAACATGAGATGTAGTGAGGAAACCAAAGTTCATTTGAAGGCTTTTATTAAAAAGTTCTAATTAATGGTTTTTATTCTCGGATCTTTGAGAAGATTGCGAGCTATATTTTTTAGCCAAATAAAGAAGATCTCTAACTGCGCGCGTCAACCTGATGCATTGGCGGTTTGCATGCATAAAGCTGTTCTTCTGAATTCTCTTAATCTGGTTTGGCTGCATTGTTCATTATAAGATCCTATTCGGTAGCTCTAAAAACGCATCCAACAACATTTTTGTCCACAGCTTAATAACGTCGGTGGTTGTGGATGAGAACAACAGTGCGAAATGCCAAAATAAAATCTCCAGCAAATTAAACACGCTTCTCCTTACCTTCCAGAACAGATGGAGCAAAAGCGAATAAGAGTAAGTCAAGCAAGAATAGGAAAGGTTGTTTTAGTGAGGTATTACAATACAACTTGATCGCGTCTCACACGAACAGGTGCATAAATGCATTTTTCTTCTCCTAAACTTGTTTTAAAAAAATTATACTAAGAAGAAGAAAAAGATATGAAAAAAGACATTTATGCGGAAAAGGACACCTATCCTTTATTCGACGTTTTTAAACAAATAGCTGTATACGGAGTACAGACTACAGACTAGTACAAAAATAACACTTGTTTAAAATGTTTTTAAATTTATAAGAAGAATTCCTGGCAATATTTGGACAGGTCGTTTGTGGCCTTTTCTAGTCTGTCATAAAATCTTGCAGTGTTTCAAATTGCTATTGAGGTGGGTTTGTCCCAATGCTGTGGCCTTGCCTGTCCTTTTTCCCTCTCTCTATAGAATACCGCGTCGTCGTTGGTACCCTCTTGGCTTCCCACCTTTTGGGATCATGCGGGAGTATCCTGGTGTCATTTTCCAACCGGCATTGTGGGCAGGTAGCCTGGTGGCACTCGGGCAGCCTACGGATGCTCGGCAGTTCATCTTTGGTTTTCATTGAGCCAACATCGTGCATCAGAAAGTGCACCCTTGGACTCCTTGCGGTATACTTGGTTCCTTGATGTGCACCCCTGGTCTTCTTGCCGTCTACCTGGGCCATGTAGTGCACCCCTGGTCTTCCTGCAGTCTACCTGGTGCCTTGACGTACATCCCTGGTCTTCTTGCAGACTACCTGGTGCCTTGCAGTGCACCCCTGGTCTTCTTTTAGTCTGCCTGTACAGTTTAGTACTCCTTTGGTCGTCCTACAGCCCATGTCGTGCCAGTCATCTGTCTTTTTACATGAATTGTGACATATTCTTCTCTAATTGCAATAAAAATAAACTTTCTTTGGTAAACTATAAGTGCTGTGAGTTTCAGTGAAATACCAGCAAACCTTTTTCAACAACACTTATAAGTAAGTTAAACATTTGCACCTACTTTTAAAATGTAATAATTTAATTTTTAGCATTTGTGACAGACTGCCACCGAGAAAATGCTTGAAAAATACAGATTGCTTACATTTTCTTTCTATCTGTAAATTTTGAATAATTTGTGAGCTTCTTAAACAACGTGTTGACTTTTTCTATCACAAGGTTACTATCAGGTGATTTGCTTTTTGATTTTGGATATAAATTTAAATATTATCGTTGCAAAAATTCAAATGTGCAAATGTAAGTGATGGGAAGGTACCTGTTCCAAACGAAGCTTGACGCATCTTTAAACTACACAGTAGGTTTATCTTTGGTGAAATTTTTTTTCAATACATAAATGGAATGACTTATTTGCAGTGCATAACGTTGGAAAACGCATTGATTTAAAGACAATGTCGGACAACTTTGCAGCATTGAACAAGCGTCCGGTAAATTTTCATAATTGTTGAAGAAGTCTTGAAGTGTGTTGTTTCCTTTGGATAAGGTATTAACACTCAGGGTACGGACAGGGTTAGCGTAACCCAGGCGAATTTTGAATGCTGCGCCATTTCAAACAAGTCGATAGAGAGGGCTCGGACCGGAGAGGGAAAAAACTTTGAGGTATCAACCGGAGGTAGCTCCTTTAACAGAGCCAGTCGACGCTTGCTCTTCATGCTGGTATTGTTAAAAATTTACATTCGGGAAAATTTCACACAGTCCGTACGGAACATTATAATATCAAAATTTTTTGAAATATCGAAAGATTCCAAAAATAAAGAAACATTATTTATAAATTTTAATTAAATGTATTAAAGTGTGAAGTAGAAGTGTTTATGTAAAATTGGTCATTCTTTGTAATGTTTTCAAAGGATTTTGAACACTATTGTTGACTAGTATGTATATTTACACTGTACAGTGTATTTACAAATACTACATTGAATATATTTATTCCAATGTTTCTTTTTTATAGTCATTGTTAAATTTTTTTTTTTAAAGATGCCATGTCCGAGAACTAGAAGCGTAGCTGCTCTGTAACCGTTTGATCGTAAGATTGAAGAAGATGAGGAAGAAGCAACTGATAAAGCCAGCGACACGGACGTCGCCTTTGACGAGGAAGCTGTCTCTTATCCTGACTCTGAGCCAATATGCAGCCAATGTACATCAGGGAGCATGTTGCAAAGATTTGCTGCAATTGCGCAAACTAAAATTCATTTTCTTTTTGTAATTTTACGATTTTTATAAAATCTTGTCAATTTTATGAATAAAAATTTTACAAAGCAATTTCTGTTGTTTCTTTATATTATAATCATCAACTTTGTCCGTAATAAATGTTTACTACATCATAGAAAAAAAATTCACGATATTTTTCATCAATTTCTTGATTGACTTTTTTTCGATATTTTAAAACTAGAACATTTTCCAATCTATAAAAAATATACTTTTTAGAATGAATTAAAAAACGGCTAACGCTATCTTAAAGATAAACTTTTCACCTTTCCAAAACCCTTATATAAAATATTTTTATTTTTTTTCTGACAGAAATAGCAGCTTTAGAAAAAAATGTTTTTCCATAAAAGTTTTTGAAACTCTGTTATTGTTTTTATCAATAACTTTCGTAAATAAAAAAATATCACAAATCTGACAAAGCCATCACATTTCTAAGAAAATTTTAAATGGATTTAAAAAAAAGTTTAAATTCAATAATTACAGCCCACGATAGAGGCGACCAAAGTTGCTGTGTTACGCTAACCCATGTCCCTACGGACTGTTACATTTTTATAGTCCGTACCCGTAGAGATGTAATTATTGTGCTAAAGGGGAGATTGTAAAAGCTCGTGTAACGAACTCCGAAATTTTTTCCATTCTTCAAATCTTGAAAAGATGTTGGGTATTTTTCAACAATATTTTTGTCGACTGCACGAAGCATCGTGCATGGATTATGTTATTTACATAATTTAATTATTATATTTCTGGAACTTTTACGTAATAATTCGTTATTTAACAATACATTTCAGTTTCTATTCACACAAAACCATACTCTTTTCACAGAAACTAAATTGTATTTTCAATCGTTTACTTTTCCAGTGTTAAAATTTTCATGGACGTGACCGGTACCAAAATGTCATATTTTAAGCAGTTATCGTGAAATTGTTACTTTTTGAAATTCGCAAGCCCAGCGTGTAAAACGTGACAAGTGGTTTATTGATTCAGCGAGTGTATTTGCACATCCATCGGACAAAATGGACTTTTGCATCTGAATCGTAACGATGCAGTCCGTGTACGAGTATTACTACGCCGAATATTTATCGAGTTTTCGGCATGACGCCAAATATTCATTTGCTTCACATGACCAGTGAAGCTAGTTCAAAGTACCCACTAGAATTTTCCAGGAAATTGATTCCTGGAAAGTGGTGCTATCAGTTATACAACTTTTGATTATTGACAATCGTAACTTTGCGGAAAAATTTTTAATTCCTGTTTATATAAAGCTAAAAAAAACATTCCACATTGGATAGAAAAAGTAAAGCTCTTGAAATTTTTCTATAAATATGAGATGGGACTACTTTTATCGTTAATATCAAAAACAGCAGTGTCTCGGGAAAAAATTGGATGAAATTAACAGAAATTTGGTTATGAAGTAGAATTCTTATACAAACAACATGAAATTTTGTTGACTTAACCCAAATTGCGTATGTATTCTGTATGAAGGAAACTAAGCATGTGCACATGAAGGAACCTAAATTAATTTCCACGTGGCTTCCTTTGCATATGAATTATATTTCCTGTGCCTATATTAATAAAAGTATTTCATTTGTTTTAGAAAACTAATAAAATTAAATCTACATAAAAATACAATATGATGATTGGATTTAAAAACACAGGCACACAAAAAAGTGGTTTTGACTGAAACACTATACAAATGCATATTCATATATATTTTTCTCCGGTAAATCCGAACCCGAAGTTACAATTGACAAATTGGATTTATTTTTGTAGATACCCTACAGAGACAAATCATTAGAGAATTTTTAATGGCCCTTTAATGGCCCCTTGATCTCAAGAAAAAAAACAGCTTGAAAACATAATAAAAAAATTTTGTCGGGACAAGGAAATAAAAGAAGGAAATGGTTAAAAAACATTGCGTTTTTTTAGAATTTGACAAACATTTTAGCCAATCTAAAGCTTGACTTTAAAAAAACAGACAAATCACATTGCTAAAAATTTGAACCTTTTAACAGTCGTCTAAATGTAAAATTTTGAATCAATAGTTGGTGCTTTTCCAATAAAATGATTAAACTATCTTTACTGTATGTATTTTTTATTTAAATATGATAAAATTTATAAATCAAAAAAAGCGTCACGATTCATACAAAACTAAGTGAAATGAAATGAGTTAAAATGAAGCCACTGACGATTTTGACTTTTTTTTCAGAAATAAATTCTTAGGAATTCACCCTCAGCACAAGAAAAATAAAAGGCAAAATTTCCACCGATATCGGTATAAAATTCACTGCAACAAAGTTTCTCTAGGAAGGAGAAAATTTACCTCAAATAGGGAGAAAAAGTGTCGTCTGCTTCTAGTGTGTTAAAATTTCAGAGACAAGTTTCTTAAAAAATATAAATGCTCATTAAATTATAGGCAAAAATAAAAAAATACAAAATTTCATTTTAAGTAAATCAATAATTTTGTACATCACCTCTTCTCGAAATATTCAAATAGTAAAACACTTTACCATTTTGACACCTTGATATTTGTGTCATTCTCAAACGCATACAAAGAAACATAAAATAGAAGAAGACAAGAAGAGGAACATCACAAAGTAAATATTAGAATCAGGGTTCTGTAGTAAAGCATCACTATTATTGCAAACGAATAACAGATGCCTTCTCTATTAGATTGCACTTGCACCATCTTAAAAAATTGTCAAATTAATAATAAAAAAATCGAAAATAAGTAATTTGTTAAAGCCAACTAACCTTTAAAGATTGACCACCAATCAGAGGGGGTCACGTGCTTTTCCGCACGAAAATCAAATCACTCTTGTTGAGTTACAGACTATATATATACATACAAGTACAAAAATCAAAAGTTTAAATAAAAATAATCGATTAATAATCGTACACACAGGGTTGTGCAGTGACGCGTCAATCGAGCTTTTTACATATACATTTCCCATCCAAATATCAAGTGCAAACAAATGTACACCGAGAAACATAAATGCTGTCTTTCCAAATCCCACTCCAGTAACCTCCCTTCATCTTTTTAAAGCTAATATAATATAAAAGACTGTTTAAATAATAGCCATTTATACATTTCAGCTAAAAATCTAATGAAAATAAAAAAATTACTGTATAATATTGGTTAGCCTGCAAAAAGACTAAATTTTCAAAAAATCAAACGGGTTTTTTACAAACAAATGTAAATTGCAGCTAGAAATAAAGCACTTTTGTTGCTTTTACTAAAAAAATTAAATGACAAATTTTGATTTAGAAACAGGCTTGAAAATATCATTGAAAATGTGTATTTTACAAAATACCAAATTTTGATGCCTAAAGACAAAGTTTTTAATAAATCAGTAGGATTTTTTGCAAACAAGTGTAACTTGGAGCTAGGAATAAAGCACTTTTGTTGTTTTTACTAAAAAAATTAAATGACAAATTTTGATTTAGAGACAGGCTTGAAAATATCATTGAAAATGTGTATTTTACAAAATACCAAATTTTGATGACTAAAGACAACCTTCTTAATAAATCAGTATGATTTTTTGCAAACAAGTGTAACGTGCAGCCAGAAATAAAGCACTTTTGTTGCTTTTACTAAAAAAATTTAATGACAAATTTTGATTTACAGACAGGCTTGAAAATATCATTGAAAATGTGTATTTTACAAAATACCAAATTTTGATGCCTAAAGACAAAGGTTTTAATAAATCAGTCTGATTTTTTGCAAACAAGTGTAACTTGCAGCTAGGAATAAAGCACTTTTGTTGCTTTTACTAAGAAAATTTAATGACAATTTTTTATTTAGAGACAGGCTTGAAAATATCATTGAAAATGTGTATTTTACAAAATACCAAATTTTGATGCCTACAGACAAAGTTTTTAATAAATCAGTCTGATTTTTTGCAAACAAGTGTAACTTGCAGCTAGGAATAAAGCACTTTTGTTGCTTTTATTAAAAAAATTTAATGACAATTTTTGATTTAGAGACAGGCTTGAAAATATCATTGAAAATGTGTATTTTACAAAATACCAAATTTTGATGCCTAAAGACAAAGTTTTTAATAAATCAGTAGGATTTTTTGCAAACAAGTGTAACTTGGAGCTAGGAATAAAGCACTTTTGTTGTTTTTACTAAAAAAATTAAATGACAAATTTTGATTTAGAGACAGGCTTGAAAATATCATTGAAAATGTGTATTTTACAAAATACCAAATTTTGATGACTAAAGACAACCTTCTTAATAAATCAGTATGATTTTTTGCAAACAAGTGAAACGTGCAGCTAGAAATAAAGCACTTTTGTTGCTTTTACTAAAAAAATTTAATGACAAATTTTGATTTACAGACAGGCTTGAAAATATCATTGAATCTCTAAATCAAAATTTGTCTTTAAATTTTTTTAGTAAAAGCAACAAAAGTGCTTTATTCCTAGCTGCAAGTTACAATTGTTTGTAAAAAATAAGACTGATTTATTAAAAAGTTTGTCTTTAGGCATCAAAATTTGGGTTTTTGTATAGTACACATTTTCAAAGATATTTTCAAGCCTGTCTCTAAATCAAAATTTGTCATTAAATTTTTTTAGTAAAAGAAACAAAAGTGCTTTATTCCTAGCTCCAAGTTACACTTGTTTGCAAAAAATCCTACTGATTTATTAAAAACTTTGTCTTTAGGCATCAAAATTTGGTATTTTGTAAAATACACATTTTCAATGATATTTTCAAGCCTGTCTCTGAATCAAAATTTGTCATTTAATTTTTTTAGTAAAAGCAACAAAAGTGCTTTATTTTTAGCTGCAATTTACATTTGTTTGTAAAAAACCCGTTTGATTTTTTGAAAATTTAGTCTTTTTGCAGGCTAACCAATATTATACAGTAATTTTTTTATTTTCATTAGATTTTTAGCTGAAATGTATAAATGGCTATTATTTAAACAGTCTTTTATATTATATTAGCTTTAAAAAGATGAAGGGAGGTTACTGGAGTGGGATTTGGAAAGACAGCATTTATGTTTCTCGGTGTACATTTGTTTGCACTTGATATTTGGATGGGAAATGTATATGTAAAAAGCTCGATTGACGCGTCACTGCACAACCCTGTGTGTACGATTATTAATCGATTATTTTTATTTAAACTTTTGATTTTTGTACTTGTATGTATATATATAGTCTGTAACTCAACAAGAGTGATTTGATTTTCGTGCGGAAAAGAACGTGACCCCCTCTGATTGGTGGTCAATCTTTGAAGGTTAGTTGGCTTTAACAAATTACTTATTTTCGATTTTTTTATTATTAATTTGACAATTTTTTAAGATTGTGCAAGTGCAATCTATTATTCATTTGCAATAATAGTGATGCTTTACTACAGAACCCTGATTCTGATATTTACTTTGTGATGTTCCTCTTCTTGTCTTCTTCTATTTTGTGTTTCTTTGTATGCGTTTGAGAAAGACACAAATATCAAGGTGTCAAAATTGTAAAGTGTTTTATTATTTGAATATTTCCAGAAGAGGTGATGTACAAAATTATTTATTTACTTAAAATGAAATATTGTTTTTTTTTATTTTTGCCTATAATTTAATGAGCATTTATATTTTCTGAGAAACTTGTATCTTTAATTTCAACACACTAGAAGCAGACGACACTTTTTCTCCCTATTTGAGGTAAATATTATCTCCTCAAGAGAGAAATTTTAGCTCCCAAAATTTTTCACTGCAACGAACTTTCCTTTATGTTTTTCTTGTGAGTTCGGAAAAAATGTGATTTCTTTTCTTTGGTCTTATTGATCGTTTTAAATTAAAATATAGAATTTAGAATAATTTTTTGTTCGTGTGGTTCAATCGTATTCACTGTCATTAGCATTAAATTTTATTTACGCCTCTCAGGACAAGCAGCATTTCCCTCGAACGTGACTTTTGAATTTGAAATATGGACACTCCAAAATTAATTATGTATAAAGCCGGAAAAGCTCGTACTGCAGAGGTGTCACAATCAGGGGTGCGGTCAGTGTAAAACACCACTTGAATTTGCCTTTATTACGTGTACAAGTCGAAACTAGTTCGTGACTGGGTGCCATGTTTGCTGCGTTAAAATTGAAGACCTTATCTGCGGACTGCTTCAATTAAGGGGCCACTGCGGAAAGCAGCGATTTTACCGTCATACCTCTCCAACAGAAACTTTAATTAGTTAATTATATTTCTGTCCGGGAGGTTCGATTAACGTGAAGTCTAGCGTGGCCTCGAATAATTAAAACCATCCAAAAATTTCAAGCGAGAAAAAAACTTTCCCGATCTTCTGATGCAAATCTAATTGAGCGTATAAAATCGCAGTAAAAAAAGATTAAGGAACGGAAAGAATTGGATGAGAAGGACGACTTTGCGTGTTTAATTTTACTGCATTTTTTAATGAGTGCCATGGTGTATATGGTGATAAAACCTAATAGCCATTGCATGCACCTTTTAAAGTCACAGTTTATTTATTATTACTAGCTCCCATTCTTTAGATATTGGAATACACGTGTCAGTTGGGAAAATACGTGTTTTTTTTTAAAACTTTTATGTAACTAAAATATAATATGTCAATGTAGTTTAATTTAAAATCATATAAACTGTAATGAGTAGAATATCTCTATAATTTAAATAACACAAAAATAAATATTAAATATCAAACAAATTCGACTTAAACAAAACTGAAATACAATTATTGCTCTATCGGTTACCCCAGCCACTTGAGGTCTCAACAAATTCAGCTTAACAAATCTTAAGTTTCCCTGCAAAAAAGTTTTAATGATGTCCAGAGAAAACAGAATTTATTTATTAAAATTTAGCGAACTCAAGAAGTGGATTAACAAACAACTTTATATATCTATTTGAACATCTCCAAAACCTTTATTTAACAAAGACTGGACTAGCATTCTTCTCAGGAATGGGTTTTTGGAGAGAAACCTATGTAAGAAACGAGTTCTGAATGTAAGCGTTAAAAGTTAACGGAAAAGAAAACTCTTATATTGGTTTCGTGAGTAAGAGAGAGATGGCAAAGCGTTAAAAGTTAACGGAAAAGGAAACTCTCACCTCATTAAAAACTCTTTGAATTTGAATTTTAATTTCTCTCTCTCTATGAAATTTTACCTCATTATACAAATATTCTTCAAATTTAAATTTTATTTCTAAATGCAAAGAATAAACTACATTGTTCGAGCGAACCCTTGCATAATAAGGGTTAATGGTTTTAGAAAAAAGACCAAATATTTCGAGCTATAACGAAATTAGAGACAAATACATTCAGTGCGTTGTATTGAAAGTTATTAAAAAGTTATTAATAAGTAGAACGGAGATATGTATACCGTGAAAATGAATAGTGCCTATTATTGTGTATTGTTTATTAGGTGTTTAACAGAAATGTGTTTAATGTGAAAGTGTATAGTGTCTATTAAAGTGTTTTGTTTATTAAGAGTTTGTATTAAATAGTTTTAAATTTCACATGGTTATTGGTCATTCAGGTTAAAAAATTTTGACCTTGGCCTTCTTTTTCTCTTCTACTATATGATAGAATCAAGAAGATCAATTATCAAGATGATTTGAAACAATCAGAATTTTGTTCAAATCTCGAAAAAGAAGTTAAACAGTTTTCGATAAAAGTTTGATTGATTTTATGAGAATAGAGTTATAAAAATTTGGAAATTTTTTCGAATTGTGAAAATGTCGTTATTTAAATTAATTGACCCCTTAATCTAAAAAATTCTTTGTTGTTTTTTATTTGGCGATTACAGAAAACCAATGATTCTTGAAATGACGTACATAACAACGGACACAACAGCAGTTAACGAACGGACTGACACAAACAATTTATCTGCATTTTACAAAGCAATTTTATAAAATCTACACTGAAAAAAAAAATTATTTGATTCAATTAATTCAAATTATTTGATAAATATTTACTTCGTTCAAATATTTTCTAGTTGGATCTAAAAAATATGTATTTGGTTCAAATAACTTGAATTACTTGAATCACGTTTATTTAAACCAAATAAATCTTCTTTGGATCAAGTAAATAATTAATTTAATGTAATAAACGAATATTTTTAAGACAAATGCTAAATTATTTGAAACTATTCATTTATTTATTTCACTCAAGTATTTGGGTTTTTGGACACAAATAAAAACTTTTTGAAACAATTAATTTATTTCATGGATTAAAATAAACCAAATTATTTAATATAAATAATTTATTATTTAATGCTAATATATTATTTTATAAAAACAAATAAAAAGTATTTCAGTCAAATAAATAATTTATTGAAACGAAATTTGTGAGTTATTTAAAACTATTTATTTAATTATTTCACTCAAGTAATTGTGTTTTTGAGACAAATAAAAATTATTTGACACAATTAATTTATTTTATGGATTAAAGTAAACCAAATTATTTACTATAAATAATATATTATTTAATGCTAATATATTATTTTATAAAAACAAATAAAAAGTATTTCAGTCAAATAAATAATTTATTGTAACGAAATTTGTGAGTTATTTAAAACTGTTCATTTATTTATTTCACTCAAATATTTAAGTTTTTAACGTTAATAAACATTATTTAACACAATTAAATTATGTTATGAGTCATAGTAAATCAAATTATTTAATGCTAATATTTTTTTTAAAAAAACAAATAAAAAGTATTTGGAACAAGTAAATAATTTATTGTAACTAATGCGTGAGGCTAAATAGGTGTTTTTGTAATTTTGAAGTCAAGTCAGCGTGGCTTAGTGGGTAGCGTAAAAGTCTCGTATTGCGTGCGTCGCGGGCTCAATCCCACCATCCGTGCGAAATTTTATTTCATAGTTTATATGTTAGGTTATAATAAGTGTTAACTAAATATGAGTAAATAAGTGGAAAATAATCAGTATTTAAATAAATAATAAATAATAAGAATGTTATGAATGAAAATCACCATACTCATAATAACATTAAATAAAAGTAAACTCAACAACAAAAGAGGGATTACATTTTATTCATGCAAACTAATATTTATTTGCTTTAAAAATAAAAATGAAATAATTTTTATAATTGATTTAAATTATCAATTATTAGCTCCAAATATTTAATTTATTTGACACAAATTACTGTTTATTTAATGCGATAAAATAAAATACTCAGGCCGAATAAAATATTATTTGAATGGAATAATTTTAATAATTGATTTAAAACATTAGTTACTAGCTCCAAATATTTAATTTATTTGACACAAATTACAGTTTACTTAATGCGATAAAATAAAATACTAAGGTTGAATAAAATATTATTTGAATGAAATAATTTTCATAATTGATTTAAAACATTATGTACTAGCTCCAATTATTCCATTTATTTGACTCAAGTAATTTGTATTTGATACAAATTAGTCTTTACTTAATACAATCAAATAAAATACTTAGGTCTAATAAATTCCTATGAATTAATAACTTCACCGAGTGATAAATCCTTTTAAATAAATAGTTATTTGGTTCAAATACAGGTTTATTGGATAAATAATAGACAAGTAAATAATTTAATTGGATCAAATAATTTTTATTTGATCCAAATAATTTTTTTTTCAGTGTATCTTTTGAAATTTTGGCGCATATTTTTTTATTTTTTATTTCCACAAAAATGTTTCCCGAGGTCCCTAAGATCTTGATACAACATAACTGAAGTTAGCAAGGTTGCTCTAGCAAACAACGAAAGACATTTTTTTTGTGCAAATTTCAAAGTCAATTGATGCCCTGAAAATAAGAAAAAAATATATTAAAGACGATCTCGCCCACGAATCATTCTTAAATCATCTCCTTAATTTTCGAAAATTCTAATTTTCACTACAAAAAATTATAAAGAAATAAAAATCGTTTTGAAGAATACTTTTATTTATTATTATTCTATTTCTTTATTTATTTATATTCTTTTATTAATTTGTTGACATTTTCAAGTAAAATCTTTTATAATTTGTGATTATCTATTGTGCTAAAATAAACTAACTTTTATTCGCTGCTTACTTTTCCCTGAAAATATTTTCTACTTCAAAAAATAATATTAAATTTACTCTATTTTGAGTAATAATTTTACTTATTTTTCATTTAATTTATTAAATTTATTTTAGTTTATTAATTTAAAAAAAGAACTTAATTTCTCTCTTTTTTTTTGTTTATTGGTTTATTTCTTTACTTTATAAGTTAATACTCTATATTTTGTAATTTATTTTTATTGTTTTATTGACAAATTTTAGGTTATTCTCTTTAAATCATCTCTTATAAACAAAATATTGTCTTATTAACAAAATATTTCTATAAACAAACCAAAATGCAATTAAATTTTAAATTGTTTAATTATTTAAACATACAAAAACTTAGATCTTGACTAACATTTCATCCGAGTGTTTGTTTCAGTCATCCTTAAATATAAAATATCATTTTATTTCTTATAAATTTTATTTCTTTTACTATGAATTAATAAAATTAAATTTAAATTAATTTTAAAATAGTTTCTAAAAATAAACAATAATAATACATAGTTTTCATTCTTTAAATAAGAATAATAAATGAATTTCGAAGGTAGATATCTATAAGCGCGCAATATTTATACACCTCAGTGATTATATATCTTTAAAGCTTGAAAGTATTTAAAAAAATATTATTAATTATAATATTCTAATTTTCTAATTTTTAAAACAATGTTATATCAATTAATTTAAAATTTTTAATTGTTTTTTATTTTCGACTATTCTCGCCTTTAAGTAAAATTTCGTGATATTAAGTTTATTTATCGACAACGTAATTAATAGTTAATAGTAGGGCGCCAGATCCTGCTCTTCATTTTTTTCTTTTTGGACCAATTAAAAAAAAATTTTATTGTATTTAGATATCAACTCGACTAGCACAGCCCCTTATCTGCAAAATAGTAGAGGGGAGTGCTTCTATAATTATCTGAAAAGATTAAACTTAAATTTTATTAAACTAAATAAGAAACCTCATTTAAATTAACAATAATTTATTTAAACATGACAAATATTCAACAATAACATAAAAGTTTAAAATTTTAATCTGCGACAATCAAAAAGGTTAAATTTTACAAGTTGAATTACAATCACAATGGTTTATTTTGAAATTCTTAAAATCTTGATTTAAATAGAATTAAACTAAAGATCTTCTGAAAGTTTCGACTTGGCTAAATTATAGTTATAATTTCAATAAAAGATAAATAATTTTAGTAAAAGATTTTGATGATTAATAATAACAATTTTGACAAATAGGAAAAAGAATTATGCTGATGACATTTCTAGACTAGGGTGAAAATTCAATTAAATTTATAAAATGAAGATAATTAAGAATTTAGTTCAAAAGATATAATTAAATTAAGATTATTTCGCAAGATTCAATTATACTTAATAAATTAAGTGAATTTTTAATTAATGATCAAAACAGAATTCTGAAAACTGAAAGGAAATTGAATAAAAGTTCATAAATTCGGACAATTATTTAATAAATTAAAATTTTAGATCAATTAAATCATTAGAATTAAAAGTTAACAAAGTTTTATGAAATCCAATTTTGATAATAAGACAAATTAATTAAACAAATATATTTTAAGAATTTATATTCCTTAATCAAATTTAATAAGATCTTACCAATTTACTTTCTCAATACTTTGTCGAAGAAACAAGGTAACAGGAAACTCAAG
The DNA here is from genome assembly GCA_037103525.1 of Ganaspis brasiliensis. Taxonomy (NCBI): domain Eukaryota; kingdom Metazoa; phylum Arthropoda; class Insecta; order Hymenoptera; family Figitidae; genus Ganaspis; species Ganaspis brasiliensis. The sequence goes on along the minus strand of JAZKLR010000045.1, from coordinate 444,676 downwards.
GATTTGGATCGAAAATCAGAAATTGTAATTTTGATAAAAATTCCGCCATTCCCGAAAAATCCATAAAAAACATGATCTTAATTTTTGTTATTATTGACAAATCGTCAATGCTTCCAACAATACAAAATTAAAATAAGTCCTTTTCTACAAAATTTTAGAGAAAATCAATTATTAATATAGAAAATATGTCTTCTCTCTATGGCTGCTGTCAAAAAAATGAAAATGACATGTTTGTTATTTTCTATAGCAACCTAACGTTACCTTGTTTCTAAGCGAGTTTCTTTGTTTAAAAAATTAAGTCAAACTAAGTTTAACATCTTAAATTCAATTTTTTTACAATAATAAATTTAAAAAAAATAATAAAACGCAAAAGCTTGAATCTTGACTCCTGTTGGTTTCTGGTTCGGAATTCAAATTCTTGATTAAACTTGACTCAATAATTGGATTTTCTACAAAAATTAATTCAATCAATTTAGTTACAAGATGGTAGATCACCATTAAATTCTTCGAAAATTATTGTTGACTAAGAAATCAGCCAACTGCTTTATGAATAAGATTCTTTATAAATCAAATATTTTATTTTAAGTTAGGTATCAAAATTAAATTCACCAGGAAAAATCATTCAATAAATATTCTTGAAATTCCAAATAGTTTAGTTAATTCAGGCGTCAATTTTCCAAAAAGACAGGAACTCAGGAAATAATAATTTTTTTTTATCTGCTCAATAATAATTTCAATATTTCTCAAAATTCCAACAGTCACATTGAGTAGTTTTTGTCGATAATTAAAAATCTTGAAAACCCAATCATCAATTTAATCTTCGATATTTAGGAATTTTCATGTGGATAAGTTGACTTGCCACAGAAGTATATATAGAATAAAGGAAAAACGAATTGAATTAATTCTTAAAATCTAATTTTACATATTTTTAGCCAAGTCTTGGAATATCGGGTAGCCATAGAGATCAGTTGGGATTAAAATTAGATAATTAAGTAATTTAATTTTAAATAAAAATAAACAGCACAGAAAGCAGGCGCATTGCGCCTACAATCTAGGGTTTCGTGGTCTTCTGTTACTCTATGTTTCCGTCTGTCTCACATGCAATCTGAAAAGCTGAATAACATAGGAAACTTAAAGTGACATAAGCTACTTAAAATGTGACATAGGCTACTTGAAGTGTGACATAGGCTACTTGAAGTGACAGGCTACTTGAAGTGACATAGGCTACTTGAAGTGTGATATAGGCTACTTGAAATGACATAGACTACTTGAAGTGATATAGGCTTCTTGAAGTGACATAGGCTACTTGAAGTGTGGCATAGACTTCTTGAAGTGACATAGGCTACTTGAAGTGACATAGGCTACTTAAAGTGACATAGGCTTCTTGAAGTGACATAGGCCACTTGAAGTGACATGGGCTACTTGAAATGTGACATAGGCTACTTGAAGTGTGACATAGGCTACTTGAAGTGACAGGCTACTTGAAGTGACATAGGCTACTTGAAGTGTGATATAGGCTACTTGAAATGACATAGACTACTTGAAGTGTGACATAGGCTACTTGAAGTGACATAGGCTACTTGAAGTGTGACATAGGCTACTTAAAGTGACATAGGCTACTTGAAGTGTGACATAGGCTTCTTGAAGTGACATAGGCTACTTGAAGTGACATAGGCTACTTGAAGTGTGACATAAGCTACTTGAAATGTGACATAGGCTACTTTAAATGACATAGACTACTTGAAGTGATATAGGCTTCTTGAAGTGTGGCATAGGCTTCTTGAAGTGACATAGGCTACTTGAAGTGACATAGGCTACTTAAAGTGACATAGGCTTCTTGAAGTGACATAGGCCACTTGAAGTGACATAGGCTACTTGAAGTGTGACATAGGCTACTTGAAGTGACAGGCTACTTGAAGTGACATAGGCTACTTGAAGTGTGATATAGGCTACTTGAAGTGACATAGACTACTTGAAGTGTGACATAGGCTACTTGAAGTGACATAGGCTACTTGAAGTGTGACATAGGCTTCTTGAAGTGACATAGGCTACTTGAAGTGTGACATAGGCTACTTGAAGTGTGACATAGGCTACTTGGAGTGTGACATAGGCTACTTGAAGTGACAAAGGCTACTTGAAATGTGACAAAGGCTACTTGAAGTAACATAGGCTACTGTGTACGACGGACGGACGGACGGACGACAAAGTCTCACCATAAGGGTTTCGGTCCCGAACCACGAAACCCTAAAAATTAAATCATTAATATTTAAATTTTAGTTTATTTGAAAAATACAAATTGTGAGTTGTAAATACATAAGATTTTATGTAATCATCATCTTTTAGTATATACTTGTATTCCGAATTGAAAATTATATTTGTATATTGAAAAATATTTGAAAATAGCGGAGAAATGTGGATTTTTGTGCGGAAGTTGTTTTCCGAGTGGCAGACATCACAACTCAAACAATTTTCAACCGATTCTCATGAAGATTGAAACATAACTTTTTAAAAATAAATTCTTTATTGTAGGAAGTAGAAATCTTTAGAATTTTTAATTTTAATTCGGTAGATTTAAATAATTAATTATTTTTGGTTTTTCCTCAAATATTTTAATTTTCTTATAGGAATAATTATTAGTGATTTCTCAAGACCTCAAGTGGCTTGGAAAACCGATAAAGTTAAATTGTTAAATTTTTATCAACTTGATTTTGTTCGTTATTTTTATTTTTTTGTATAATTTATTACATCTGAAAAATTCTATACTCATCGCAACATGGAATAAAAAATTGTAAGAATAAAAATGATGCTAAATAAAGAATTTTAGTTTTTAATTAGTTTTTTAAATAAATAATTGTAGTCTGTGTATATATAAATAAATGGTTCGTCATAGAATTGTAAATTTTGATTAAAGGAGGTACTTACAAGACATCTATAGGGAACTGAGGAGACCACTCTCGACGAGGCCAAGCCTTGCTGGGCATCTGCACTGTATTAGCCGCTCACATTCTCAATAATCCTGCACAGAAACAGATATATGTTTAAGTCGTTAGGTTAATGAACATTTATGTGGTGCATATGCCGCTACACTCTTAGTAAATGTGAGTAACAGTGCAAGCTTAAACGAGCTGCACGAGTCAGCTGAGTCTGGACCATTATTAGTAGTCTGACTATAGGCGACGTCTCTACTGTCTGACTAAAACGGCCACTTACTACTGTTAGAGTTTCTGCATGTTTTATCAGCCATAAAGCTAATACATACATAGTATGTCATCCACAGTTTCACTGCTTTCTACGTATAACACAAGTTTCAACAAAGTTTTGATTATAGTACTTCCAAGTGAGTTAAACCAATTATCCAGTTGCAAAAATTCTCTACAATTTAGACACAATAAATTCGGGCTATTCTCGGTATTAGACATAGTAAAGATACTCTGAGGAAAACTTGGGATTAAATTTTGGTTCTAATTGAGTAACAGCTGAAATGTAGTGTTGCCACGAGACTCGAGATTTTTCGAGACGGAACGACACTCTCGATGTCAAGACCAAGACGATCTATACTCACTATCAGAAAAATAAATAATACTTAAAACTTTTAGAAACAAGAATAAATCAAACAATTGGAAGAAAAAAATACTTCAAAATGTCAGATAACAATTTTAAAACATAAGAATAATTAAGAATTGAGGGAAATACATAATTGAAAAATGATTTAAGATTGAAAATTGAAGAGAATAATTTAAATTTAAGACAATTGAAATGGTATTCAATGGTCAAAGCCATTTCAATTAGCATTACCGATTAAATAAATAAAATTTAATAAATAAATAATATTTGTGGTCGTTGCTCTTAACCGCTGAGCCATGGGAGATTGAATGGGACAATTTTAGAAGAAAATCAACTGTTAGTAAAAATGGTATATAACTGTAATAAATATTCAACGATTTATTTCACAGCAAAATTACTTCACTCAAGTTTAAAGGACATTTATATTCTTTATTTTGTTCATTGTAAATTTCTAACTACGTCGACAATCTTAATTTGAAAAGATAAAATCACAACCAATAAAGTTAAGATGACAGGGTTCAGACATCTCACGTCCGTGTAGACCCTATTAGGGGAGAGTCGGCCAAAATGCCTATAGTAAAGTTTAGAGCAAAAAAAAAAGTATTTAATTAGAGTTTTGAAAAATATAAACCATCAAATATTTAGAAAACATCCTTTAAGAATATAATAAGATAGTCATTTTAAGTGTTTATTTCAGAAAAAATAGAAAAAAGAATTATTTAAATATTGATGTCAAAATTCGCCATTTAGACACACGACTGGGCAAATCGCCTGTGCACAAAAATATGGAAAAATATGAATAAAAGTAAACAATTTTTTGTTATATATTTTCTATAACCAATTATCTTGTTTATATTAAAAAAAGAACTAGCTGTGAATACAAAAATATAATCTTTTTGTCATAAAACTAAAATTTTAATCCAAAGCAGACCGACAAAAAATGGAAATAAAGTCTATAACAAATAAATAAAGCTTCTACAATTATAAAAAATCATACAAAAGTAAATTAAACACTATAATAAATTACAAAAATACCTGCTCGATTGAAAACTGCGTGAGTTTTAGGAAGAAAACGAAAATTTTGTCATTCAATGCCAAATGTGACAAGTTAATCCGCCATGATTCTTTATAGTCACGTGACAACACGTATCTCTCGTAATCTTATGTATTTTTTCTGCGCATGCGCACATCTTTTGATTCATCCCGCGCTTATTTAAAATCATGTTTTAAAAATATATTAAAAATGATTCTTCAATGCATAATTATTATAATTATTATTAATATAAATGCAATAATTAATATAATTAATTTGTTAAAACACTGATTTTTTATACAGAAGCAGTAACAACTTGATATTTAGTTTCAACATCAAAATATACGTGTAACCCGAGAGATTTTCCGTATCATACGTATCTTGTTTAGAAGTTTTACAGCATATAGGCAATTTAACCAAGGCAATTTACCCAAAAACACACGATGTAATTAAACTAATTATTTTCATTTTAGAACTCATTTTTATAAATTAAGTCAAAGTGATTAGATAGCTAAATATTCAAGGATTAATTTAAAAAAAAAATTATGTACGTATGTGAGATAGAAGTGCATGTTTTCAAATCTTTAAAAATGAAAAAATTATCGTTGGAAAGCATCATTTTCACAATTCTTTAATAAATTATTTAATAATAAACTGATAAACATGAAACTTTACAGAAATCATCTTCACCTTAATATACTTCATAATTAAAAACAATTATGATTAATATTTACTTTTGGCCAAGTTATTAACCATTGCCAATTTATCCAATTAGGCATTTTACCCGACTCTCCCCTACCTATTGTCAACCGTTTAGGGCCGATTTAACAAAATCTTAGAATTTTATGGAAGCACTTAACTCATTACCGTAATTGAATTTGTCCCTGAGAAACATCTTGCTATTTTAAAGATTCACGCCCTGTGGGTCGTTTTTGGGCATTTTTCGAAAACGTTTCTAATTTCTCCCACTTTGTCCTGGTCAATTATTATTAAATTAATGATTGAGATTACGTATGAGAATTTCTCAATCGTATATACATCAACAGAAAAATGATTAAATGAAGAAGAATTAATAATTAAAATAAAATAAATAATAAAGTTATGAAAATAAAAATATGATATTTTAGTGAATTTTATGAATAGAAGGAATTATAAGAATAATTCAAATTAGTTGAGGTATTAATAATAAGGATTTCGTATAAATTATTCGAAAATTAATAATAAATTAGAAAATAAGTTGTTTTTAATAAAATAAAAAAATATGAAATCCAAAAAAATAATTAGTTAAATAAGAATTGTGAAAATTTAACAATAAAGAATAAAAATTAATTTGTTCATTTAAAAATTGTTAATTAAGACAAGAAATATTGATTGTATATATATATTTTTTATAATCAAATGATGCCAATTAAAATATAGAAAAATAATCTGCAATCAGAAATTCAATTGATTAAATATTTTACGAGAAATTAAATAGATAAGATAGAATTCAGTTGAGAATGTTCTAAAAAGTTCTAGAAGCTTTTAAAATTGTTTACCTTCCGGTTTCATTTAAGAGGGAAAAATAATTATTCGTTCAAGGAAATGTCCAAAATAAATAAGAGCAAATTAGAGTAATAAAAACAGATTGTGCCAAAATATCTAAGACTCGCAAAAGAATTTGACTTTTAACATAAAAAAAAAATTGCAGAAAAATTTTTCTATTTGAAAATTTTTTTATTTTCAAAGAATTACTATTTCAAACATTCAACGCCAAAATTTAGGGATTTTAGGTAGGATAGATAAAAAATTGAGAAATAGTAAAATTTTTAATTTTGGAAAAGTAAAAATTAATTAATAAATAAAATTTTGTTTTAGATCTGAAATTTAAAAGACTATTTCTGATTTGATTCTGTTGGCTAAGCATTACTTTGATTTTATAAAAGAAGTTAAAATGAAAATAGTTCTGATTTAAACAGATGTTGTTTTGTTCTTAAAAGACATTTAAATTTACTAAATTTAAATAAAGTGAAAATTTATTAATTTCTGATTTCTTAAATTATTGATTTAAAAAAATTAAGATTTAAATTCAATAATTAGCTAAATTTATTAATTTATTTGTTTAATTTAAATGTTTATTATTCAGGTCTGGTGAGGAATCTGTGATGAAGATTGATATAAAATTTTTAAATTATTAATAAAATCAAATCTGATATTCTTAATAAATCAATTTATTTGAACAATAAAAGAATATTGAAATAGAAATATTAAAATCAAAGTAAATCATGGTTAATTAAAATAATTTAATTTTGCCATAAACAATTGAAGAAAAGTGATTGAAAAATAATAAAAATAATGAAATAAATAAGAATAAAAAAATGGGCAAAATAGTTGAAAATTGAAAAACCTTATTCAAATAACTGAAAAATATTATTAACGTTTCAAGAAAGAAAATAAAAAATTAATAAAAATTAAAGCACCAAAACAATTTTTTTAATATCAAAGAATATTTAAATAACCATTATAGAACAGAATAATTAAAAATATTGAAATGGATTATTTACTTTTAATATTACTTTAATACTTAAGATATTAATTGTAATTTATTTATTTATTTATTGAATTATATTACAAAGTAAAAAAATAAACTGCAATAAATAGATTTAAAGAAAATAATTAAAATTTGTAGTGATTGAAAAATGACAAAAGAAGTTCTAAATAAATACAATAATAAATAATAAATAAATAATAAATAATGAAATGAATTTAATGTTGAAGAAATTGTTAGTTTTAAATCAAATATAATCTTGAAATTTGCGAAAAGTAATTATAAGATTTAGAGAAATATAAGGAAAATAATTAAACTAGAGGAAGCAAGAAATTATCAATGTATAAGTTAATTGGGAAAGTTGTTTAAAAAAAATGTTTAATGCAAAAAAATGTAAAAATATGAATTATTTTACGAATTCTTGATCAATTATAAAAGTTATATAGGTCAATCGATTCGTTTTGAGATAAGGAATATGATTTTTGTATTCTTTTAGTTGTACTTTTAGCATGAAAAAATTTTTTGGCAAAAAACGATTTTTTTCGATGAAAAAAGGTGCTTAAAAAGATTTGGTTGGGTATTTTCAAAAATCCCTGTGTCCAAATTTAGATATTCATGAGCTTAATAAGTCATCCAAATTTTATTGGAATCCGTTAAAGCGTTTTCGAGATATCTTGTACACAAAAAACGCTACACACACACACACACACACACACATACATCTGGACATTTGCTTAGGAATGAAAATTTACGCTTTTCAGATGAAAATAAGTCGATTTAGACTATTTTTGGAAAATCGAAAATCTTAACGATCACAAAGCTTCCTCTATGAGGAAGCAAAATTGAAGAAAGTAATTGAAAAGCAGTAAAAATAATTTAAATTTTTTTGTAAATAATTGAAATCATAATGTAGAAAAGAATGATTAAAAATTGGATTTTAAATAATTTTTAAAATATTTAAACTTAAACCGGTGAAAAATGATTTAAATAAAAAATCAAAGAACATCTAGTGACAAATTTCAGGTGTAGAAAGATTATAGAATGAATGAATAAATGAAACTTGAAGATTATTATAGACTAGCAAAATAAAACGCGCGCCAGCGCGCGATTAGTTTTTCATACCTTTTAGAAATTATAAAATACAAATAAAAATATAACAAATCGGTAAATAATATTTATCTAATACGAAGAAATAAATATTTTAAATATGATATTTAAAAATCAATTAATATAAATAAAATAAATATTTATTTAGGAAAAAAATTTTTATAATATTTTAGAATTAAAAAAAATTGCAAAAAATAATTGAAATTAAACAAAATAATTGCAAATTTTGCAAATTAATTAAAAAAAAAATGAAAACAATTAAAAATTGGGGAAAGTAATTTAAACAATCATAAAAATGTTTTAAACATAAAGAAAATAATTTAAATTTGAGAAAAATATTTGAGAATCTTAAAAGTAAATTAAAACAAAATTGAATAATGAAAAATTAGAGAAAATAATTGAAAATTGAAAAAACATGGTTAAAAATTGAGAAAACAGATAAACATAATTTAAAATTGAACAGAACAAATTTTAATTAAAGAGAAATAAGTAAAATCTTTTTGGCAATTATGAAAAAGAACGAGAGTAATTGAAAATTGAAGAAAATAATAAAAATAATGAAATAATTGAAAAGTCAGATGAATAGATAAAAATATTTTTAATTACGAAACAAATGTACAGAATTTAAATTTGAAGGAAATAAATTTTGGAAAATAATTGAAAAATGTTTTTAAATTTTATAACTTGCCGAAAATAATTAAAATATGATTCATTTAAATTATTTAAATAAATAAATAAAAATAATTGAAATTTGAAAAAAAATACATGAAGATCTTAGAATTCAATGAAAAAAAAAAAGAAAATAACTAAAAATTGGAGAAAAGAATTAAAGAACTAAGCTAAAAGTAATTGGAATTTACGACAATTAATAAACAAATTTTGAAATTATGAAAACAAAGAAAAATAATTAAAAATTAAAGAAAACAATTGAAATTTTAGAAAAATTCTTTAAAATCTTAGAAAATAATTTTAGAAAATGAGAATAACTAAAAATTGGAGAAAAGTCTGGAAGAATGCTAAAAATAATTGAAATTTACGATAATTAATAAAATTTTTTGGAAATGATGAAAACAAGTAAAAATAATTAAAAATTGAAGAAAATAATAGAAATTTGAGAAAAATACTTTAAAATTTTCGAAATTAGTTTTATAAAATGAAAAAAACTAAAAATTGTAGAAAAATCTGAAAGAAAGCTAAAAATAATTGAAATTTACGATAATTAATAAACAAAAATTGGAAGTTTTGAAAACAAATGAAATTAATTAGAAATTGAAGAAAATATTTGAATTTTCAGAAAAATACTTAAAAATCTTAGAAAATAATTTAAGAAAATGAGAATAACTAAAAATTGGAGAAAATACTGGAAGAATGCTAAAAATAATTGAAATTTACGATAATTAATAAATTTTTTTAGAAATTATGAAAACAAAGAAAAATAATTAAAAATTGAAGAAAATAATAGAAATTTGAGAAAAATACTTAAAAAATTTTAGAAATTTATTTTATAAAATGAGGAAAACTAAAAATTGGAGAAAAGTCTAGAAGAAATCTAAAAATAATTGAAATTTATGATAATTAATAAAAAAAATTTGAAATTCTGATAACAAATGAAAATAATTAGAAATTGAAGAAAATATTTAAATTTTCAGAAAAATATTTAAAAAATCTTGGAAAATAATTTTAGAAAATGAGTATAATAATTAAAAATCGAAAAAAATAATTGAAAAATGATAAAATTAATTAAAAATTGACAAAAATAATTGAAATATGCTGAAAATAATTTAAGATTGAGAAAGAAAATTGAATTATGATGAGAATAATTTAAATAATATAAAAACTTAAAAACATTTAATAATATTTGAGAGAAATAACTGAAAAATAGAATATATGTTTAAAAAAAATAATAATTACAAAATTACTTAAAAAATTTTAATTAAAGAAAATAATTAAAAAATCGCAGAAATAATCGAAAATTAATGAAAATAATTGCAATATCGGATAAATAATTGAAAATTTTAAAAGTAATGCCAAAATAATGAATATAATTATAAATTGATGAAAATCAAGAAAAATTGCAGAATTTATTTTTAAGCAAAAGACAATAATGAAAAAATTGTTATATAATGAAAAATTCATGACAATAATCTAAAGTTGAGATAACTGAAAATTTAGGAAATTAATTGCATTTGTTTATGTATATTTTAAACTTCTTCAAAAACCATAATACATTTTTAAAGCATTTTTCGAAACTGTTTTTTTATACAAATGACAATTAAAAACCAGCAAAACACGACACTAACGAAAAAGGTTACCTTATTTTTTCAATTCAAGTTTCAAAATATTTCCTGATAAAGAGAGTCAAAATCAATAAAATAACAGGGAGTAAGACTAACTTCACTTCAGTTTTTAAAACATGGACAGAAAAAGATGAATAAATATTAATACTAACTAACTTCACTTCAGACTTTAAAACGTGGACAGAAAAGATGAATGAATATAAAAAGTAACTAACTTCAGGAGTTTACGGAGATTATTATTATTTAATTAATTAATTGGATTTTGAATACTAGATTTTAAAATAATTGAACTTTTCTGAATGACTGCTTTATTAGTGTAATTAATTCAGATTAGGTAAAACATTTAATCGCCTTTCCATTATATCACGAAAGTACTTATTCTCCGAAAACAGTTAAATCTCATTAATGTAAAAGTACTGAATAAAGTCATTAAGTGACTACATCTCTTGAAATTGCTTTTGATCTGGGTTGCCAAAAATAGTCGAATCAACCTTAATTATACAATAAATGTCCTTCAAATCGTTTATCAGAGCCAAAACTAATTTCAACTCTTCAATTGAAGAGCAATTGTAAAAGTTTGATTTCGAACTTAATTTTTCTTTTGTAATTACATAAATTATTGATCTTGTAGTTAAATTAAATTGGAATAAAATCCAGAAAAAATATATGTAAGGAAGTAATTTTATAGATTAGTTCAAATTTTCTTCTACTGAAGTTTTTTTTTTAATTCAGATAATCAATTACTCGGACATTATCAAATGAATATTTGCATGAAATAATTAATATTTGCGGCAATTAAATGGCAGTTTTTTAAAATAGTGAAATTAATGTTTCAAATATAATTCAATGAAAAGAATGTATTTTTCTTTCAATAATTTTTAAAAGAAAATTATTATTATTATTATTATTATTATTAAGAATATATTCTTAAATAGGTGCCAAAAATAATTCTTAAAAGGAGAAGATATTTTTTAAGTGCAGTGTTTATATTTGATGTAAATGTAAATTATTTGATAAGAATAAAAATTTATTTGATAATAGTCAAGTAATCGGTTATTTGAATCAAATAAACTTTAGTTCAGTGTCTTTTTTATATAACATGTCCTCGACATTTGTTTAAAAATAATTTTATTGTTGAGTTAACTGCCACATTAAAAATAATAATACTCAATAAACTAGATTAATGAAATAATTCCATATCTAGTTGAACAGCGTATTTTTAGTTATCATATATAACATTTATTTTCGACAAAGTTATAAAGACTTAACGTTTCCAATACAAAGTTTAATAATTTATAATTTATCCCCAAATAAAATTTCAATCGTTTTAGCTGTATAAAAACTTATTTGTATGTGGAACAGAGTAGAAGAAAAAAAGAGCTAAAGATCATTTTTTGTGGGAATTGTTTTAACAAACTTAAAAATAAAACACTGAAATTTCACAAAATCTTGATTTATTAAAAAGTTTGGTTTTCTTTCTTAAAATTAAAAGCTACTTCAGTTATTCTAATCCCAGAAGTTTTTGAGTTATCTTGAAAAACATAGAAATTAATGACAGTTACTTTTTTAAGGTTATAATGGACTTATTTATACATATAAATGATATAAACTTATAACTTTTACCCAATTCTAGTTTTTGCGCTCAAAATAATGTCTAAGTTGGAGATAATTTTTTTTACTTTCTACGCAAACATTTTTGAAAAGTTATTATTTTAAAATAAATTGGAAACTTACCCTCTAGAACTTAACCTTACTTTCTAGTCATTTTTTTCTTATACTTTTTTATTTGTTTATTTTCATAACCATTTCCACGTTATTTTACTTTATATTTTATATATTTTTATTTTATTTTATTATTTTTATACATTTTTCATTTTATAGTTATTTTGTAACTTTTTAGTAATTTTTCTGCGTTCTGCTTACTGTTCTTTAATATGAAGATTTATTCACATTACAACATTTTTTTATTATTTTCCGTTTTTTTTAAAATTATTTTCTTCACTTCATGCTATTTTTTTTTATTTTCTAGTTGTTTTTTTTTTTAATTTCTAGCTATTCATTTAATTTAGAGTTATCTTTCTTATTTTCATGTTAATTAGTAATTTCCTAGTAACTTTTTACATTTATATTTGTTTCCCAACAACTTTTAGTTAAACTATTAATTTACAGCTATTTTTTACCATTTCAGTAATTTTACCCTATTAATCTAGTAATTTTTTTATTTTATATTTTTTTCGTGACTTTCAAGCAATTCTCTTTCCTTTCTGTTTCTTTTACTTTCTCTAATATGAAGATTTTCTAATATTACAAATATTTCTTTCTCAATTTTTATTTATTTGTAACTTTTCAGTTATTTTGTTCCTATTATTTTTTCTGATTTACTAATTGATTTTTTTTCATTTTTAGTTATTTAAATTTAACTCAAATAATTTTTTATTCTGAAGTAAATTTGTAATTTCTTGTATTTTTTCACGTTCTGGTTATTTTTCACTTGCAAGTTAATTTGTAGTTTTCTAGTAACTTTATAAATTTCTAGTTTTATTTCGATAATCTGGTAAATTTTTTAATTAACTAGTTGTATAGTAACTTTTAAGTAATTTTACTTTATTTTCCAGTTATTTTATAATTTTTTAGTAATTTTGTTATTTTCTTATTACATATTTTTTTTATTTTTAGTCACTTTATTGATTTTTTAATTATAATAAATTGTATTATTTCAAATTTATAAATTTTTTAAAATGCTTCAAATTAATGTTCCTGTACCAAGAAAAAAAAATTAAAATATTAAATATTTTGTCATGAAACTTGGTAGAATTACTTGAAATTACATTAAGAAGGTCTCTCTGACCCAAAATTATTTAAATTTTGCCTTAAAATTAATTTTTTTAATTTTTCGAAAATTAGCTAATTTTTTAAAAAGTTATCTTTAGGGCAAAATTTAAAGAAACTTGGGTCAGAGAGACCTTCTTAATGATAATTTAAGTAATTCCACAAAGTTTGGTGTCAAAATATTTTTGCCTATACTAGTGACGTCATTCTCCATTACATGCCCTTAAATGAGTTCTTGATCAAATTTCCCTATACATTTATGCATGTGTGTGTGTGTGTGTGTGTACTTTTTTTGTAAACACGATAACTCGAAAACGGTTTAACGGATTTGAATAAAATTTGGTATGGTTATTCTTACTACTAAAATCTAAAATCACACACAAGGGTTTTTAAAAATAACAATTAAAAAAAATGTTAATAATTATTTTAATTTTTTTTTTCAAATAAATTATTTACCCTATAACATGTGAAAAATTCGTATTCCTTATTTAAAAAAAAAATCGACTACCCTATATAAAGTTATGTATCGTCAAAATATATTTTCCTTACATGTGACTTTTTCCTTATTCTTTCTCAACATTATTAAAACTTTTTTCAAAATAACAAAATAAATAAGTAAATGCTGAATATAATAGACAGAGGGGAATAAAAATGGCTCAAATACAACTAATTGAAAGATAGCATTAACTTTTTGTTTCGACTGTCACGAGACAAATACCTTAATTCAAGTCTTAAATTATGCATGGTGAAACGATCGAATGAAAAAATCCCCTTACCAATGACAGCCCTCATTGGGAAGAAAGTTGTATATATATCTTTCTACGTCTGATTGAAAGAGTATTCCTCCCCCGACTTATAGAATGTACGTGGGAACAAGGTTGTAATAGAAATCGATATTTCGAGCACGTTTAATGATGCAGATGATGACCTACTGTTACAAATCGAGAAGAGAATTCTCCTCGTGTATCTCGTTTTTCCCAATTTCAGTTGTCCAAATAAAAAACAAGAACTATTCTCATTCCCTTATAAAAAAGCACTATATCAAAATTGAACTGAAAGAAACATTTATCACTTTCATTAAACAACAATAATAATACATTTTAATGTTTTACAAGTACATTTTAAGGACACGAGTTTTAAAAAATAATCATTAATATATAATTTATTAATATTTTTTAATATAATATTAATAATTGAATTTCCTAAAAACAATTAAACTACGCAATTAATGTTAGGCAATAAAAGTTGCCTCGTTTTTACTTTTTTTCACTAATTATAAATTTTTTCCCATTTTTTTCTAAAGTTTGAGGAATTTTAAAATAAAGGTGATCATATCAGAAATTTAAGGATTCAAATTCAAAATTGTCAAAATTTTGTTCTTTCTGTTCTCACTTTCGTATTATTGGAAAAATATTATTGGGAATTTTTCAAAATTGGTTTGAGTTTTACATTTTTCAAAATAAAGTCTGAGTTGGCATTGTTTTTTGTAGTTTATAATAAATTAAATGTTGTCCCACTGGTTTCTTTTTTGTGAGACTGTGTTATCTAAACTGAAAGCAATTTAAATTTTAATTTCAATTTTCCCTCATTAATTATTCACTGAAATAAATTTCAATCGATCCAAGTCTCGATCCTATAAAATTTTAGCCAATAGTCCCTTCAACTTTTGTTCTTGGACCACAATCCTGTAATGAATGGATGGCGCAGAGCCAAAGGCCACTCCTATCCATTCATTCATTTAAATTAGAATTTCAATTTCTAATTTCAATTTGCTCCAATTTCTGGCTTAAATTAACTTGTTTTTTTATTTGCCTTTCTGAACTTTTGAATTTATCGAAATCATTATAAATAATAATTCTTGATAAAAGTGTCTTTCATAAAATATAAATCATAAAATTAAAAAAAAAATTTTTTCTTATTCTCAAAAGAAACAAAAAGTAATAAATTTTTTTTTTCAACAAATTATTTATTATTACACTCCAAAATAATAAATTTACTTAAGAAAGTAATCCTTTGATTAAATACCCTCGGTTTCCTTCGATTTAACAAGTTTTAATTTTCTTGAAAATAAACTTTTCTATTCAACAGGGAGCACACTTGAAAGTTATTGGAATATAGATTTTATTGAGAACTATATTTATCATAAAAAAATATCCTATACAAAAAATTCTGTTATCGTTAGTTACTACTGGAAGCACTTTAAAATTAACATAAAAAAACAGTTTAAAAATATTTTTTTTTATATTTAATTTATTGTAATAAGTGTATACGTCTCTTTGGAAGATATTTTCTATTCTTTAAATCTAAATCAGATAAATAAAAATGACTATTTATTAGTAATATCGTGACTGATTTTTTGTTTCAGCATTAATTACAAATAAGTAATTATTATAATAAAATATGATTAAGGGCATGTGATGGATTATGACGTCACTGGTATAGGCAAAATTTGTCCGTAACTTTTCTCTTAAAATTTTGAATATTTTTTTATGAAACTTGGTAGAATTACTTAAAATGGCATTATGAAGGTCTCTCAGACCCGAATTTGTTTAAATTTTGTCCCAAAATTAATTTTGGGAAATTTTCGAAAAATTGCAAACTTTTTTAAAAATCAATTTTGAGACAAAATTCAAACAAAATCGGGTCTGAGAGACCTTCCTAATAACATTTTAAGTAATTCTAACAAGTTTCATGGAAAAATATTCAATATTTTAAGAGAAAAGTTGCGGACAAATTTTGCCTATAACAGTGACGTCATGATCCATCACATGCCCTTAATTATCAATAAAAAAAATAACTAAAAATTGTTAAAATTTGACTAATTGAATTAGGACACAGAATTTTTATTAAAATATTTGTTATTTTGGCCTAACCTAAAAATAAATTTAATTAATAACACTGACCCACAAAAAAAAATTTTTTTTTTGCCCATGACACTACACTGATGTGTATTTAAATTTATACATATTTTTCTTAGCCGAAACCGAATCCAAAATTAGAATAACCAGATTGGCTTAAATTTTTGAGTTATTATGCTAGTGTATTTCTATTTTCTAGGTATTTTTGGTTCGCTGAATTCGAATCTGAAGTCAGAATAACCAGATTGGCTAAATTTTTTTAGATAATGTCAAAAAAACTTTAAATAAACAAATCATAACAAAAAAAAATTTTTTTTCACTGAATCCGAATTTGAAGTTAGAATAACGAGATTGGCTAAAATTTGTGAGATTATCTCAAAAAATTTCTCAAAAACCCGAAAAAAACCAACAAAATTTTTTTTTGTCCGGGACAATATGCTAGTGTATTTTTAAGTATCATTATCCACTAAATCCAAATTTAAAGTCAAAATGATCAGATAAGCTAAAAAATTTTAGATAATTTCAAAAAAAGTGATTTTTTCGTGATTTTCAGAAGTTTTTTTTAAGATTGTCTCAAAAACTTTAGCCAATTTGGTTATTCTGACTTCAAATTTTGATTCAACGAAAAAAAATACGTAGGAATACAGGAGCATAGTATCTTGAAAAAAAGATTTTTTTTTATGATTTGTTTATTTAAAGCTTTTTTTTGACATTATCTCAAAAATGTTAGCCAATCTGGTTATTTCGACTTTAGATTCGGATTCAGCGAACCAAAATACCTAGAAATACACTATCATATTGTCCCGGACAAAAAAAAATTTTTTGAGGGTTTTTTGGGTTTTTGAGCAATTTTTTGAGATTATATCACAAAAATTTTAGCCAATTTTCAAATTCGAATTCAGCGAAAAAAAATACGTAGGAATACAAGAGTATAGAATCTCGAAAAAAAAAAATTTTTTTTTATGATTTGTTTATTTAAAGTTTTTTTTTGACATTATCTAAAAAAATTTAGCCAATCTGGTTATTCTGACTTCAGATACGAACTCAGCGGACCAAAATACCTAGAAATACACTAGCATATTGTCCCGGAAAAAAAATTTTTTTTCTAGGTTTTTTCGGGTTTTTGAACAATTTTTTGAGATTATCTCAAAAGTTTTAACCAATCTGGTTACGCTGACTTTAGATTCTGATTTAGCGAAGAAAAATACGAAAAAATACTCGAGCATAGTGTCCCGGAAAAAAGAAATTTTTTTTTTGGTGTTGATTTGTTTTTTTAAAGTTTTTTTGAAATTATCTCAAAAATTTTAGCCAATCTGGTTATTTCGACTTCAGATTCGGATTCAGCGAACCAAAATACCTAGAAATACACTAGCATTTTATCCCGGACAAAAAAAATTTTTTTTTGGTTTTTTTGAGTTTCTGAGCAATTTTTTGAGATTATCTCACAAATTTTAACTAATCTGGTTATTCTGATTTCATATTCGTATTCAGAGAAGAAAAATGAGTAGAAATACATAAGCATAGTGTCCCGGAAAAGTTTTTTTGGTGTTGATGTTTGATTAAAATTTTTTTGAGGTTATCTCAAAAATTTTACCCAATATTATTATTTTGACTTTTCAGATTCGGATACAGAGAAGAAAAATACGTAGGAATAGACGAGTATAGTGTCTCAAACAAAATTTTTTTTGTAAGGCTGTGTAATTAGTTATTTTTTACTAAATAATTACTAGAAATGTAATTATTACAATTAGTGATTGATTTTTGTCTTTCAAATGAATTATTTTGAACTAATTCAGATTTAGAGAGCATAATGTTGAATATAAATAATTATTAAATAGATGTAGAAAATTTTGCAACTGAATAAAAAAAAATATATTTTTTCTAATTTTGGAAAGAAATAAACAGAATTGATGATGACGCGTCTTGACAATTTTGTATTAATTAATTTGTGAGACTAGAATGGAGTGGAGAGTTGAACGATGCACGTGAGTGAGAAGGGATAAGTAGTAATGTAGTAAAGGCATCGTGAGCCTGCGCTGTTGGTTCGGTCATTGAGTCAAGGTCTACCTACATATATACTACTGACCTGCTTGACCTTTCTTTTATACAATACCATGAAATTGTATTGCGACTTTTAACCAAAACAGATTTTAAGGTAGCAAAATTGTACAGTTCCTGGCTAAAATTTTCCACATTTTAAAAGGAGCTTATATTAACAACATTTTTCACTGTCCTCTAAATCTGAATTAGCGAAATCTGACACTATTATCAAAAAATGGAAATTTCTACTAATTTTCAATCACTCTTCATTCAAACTTTAGTAAAATTGTAAGAAAATAAATCTTGGTCAGATATTAGAAAAATAAATTTTCAATTTCGTTTTACAATTTTTCCTTCAATTATACGATCATAAAAAAAAATGGTTTGGGTATTTTAAAAAATCCGTGTGTCTAATTTTAGGTATTAATGAGTAGAAGAAAAATATCAAATTTTATTAAAATCCGACAAACCGTTCTGGAGATATCCAAGCGAGAAAAAGTGTGACACGCACACTTATAATTTTGTATATGTGTGCGTGTCACGCTTTTTTTTACTTTGTAATATCTCTAAAACGGTTCGATGGATATTCATAAAATTTGGTACGCTTATTGTACTCATTAATATCCAAAATTGGACACAGGGATTTTTTAAAATATCTGATCAAATTTTCCAAAACCTATTTTCTGTCAAAAATACTGTTTTCTTTTATTAATGCGTCGATAATTAAAAAAGAAAAATAAACTTACTTTTTAAAGTTTTGCAAACTTGGAATTTTTTACACAGATTGTCTACAAGTTAGGTACATTCATGTCATGAATTTCTTCCAGTTTACGACGCATACTTCAATTTTTTTTTGTATTACAAAAGTGATGGTCTAAATTATCATAATGCACCTAATATTAAAAGTTTTTACTGTTGTAAGTCATGTAAGAACTCAATTTGAATAAAATAATTTGCACCCATAATGTGCTTCAAGATTCTTTGTAACCTTGTAATCGAGATCGAAAAAGATAATAGACATGAACTATTGACCTATTTTATTTTCAAATTAAATTGTAATAAAGAAACTAGTATTTTCTCCATAAAAAATGTGTAAAATATCATAACATTAACTTTTTAACGCTCCAGATATACATTTTTTTGCATAAAGTTTGATGCTGTCAGTATTTTTTAGTCGAATATGAATACAGTTATAAAAAATAAATAATAATTTACACAAATTATGGATTTGATTGATTTATTTTTTTATGTATTTGAGGTATTATTTTTTTTTAAATATTTTAAGGTATTTCATGTTTTTGGATGTTTTCAAATGTTTCGAATAAAAAACCTGGTTATTTATTTATTCTCACATAAACCAGATACTGTAAATTTATTTA
Source organism: Ganaspis brasiliensis (assembly GCA_037103525.1). Lineage (NCBI taxonomy): Eukaryota > Metazoa > Arthropoda > Insecta > Hymenoptera > Figitidae > Ganaspis > Ganaspis brasiliensis. The sequence continues at coordinate 425,042 of JAZKLR010000045.1, read as the reverse complement.
AAAAAAGACTCTTTATTTTAAAAAGTATTGATATGAAATTGGAGAAAAAAAATTATTATTACCAACATTTTTTAAATTAATTAGACTATTTATTTCTTTATTAACTTTTACTATAATAATAATATAGTTTCTAAATTAAATTTAAACTAAATTATTAATTTAGTAGGTAATAATAAATATTTATTTGTTTGAGGGGGGAGGGGGTGTATTTTTTCCCTCTAACTTTTTTTTAAATTAATAATTACAAATTTCGGTTAAAAAAATGATCGTTCTTATTTATCAAACTTTTTAAAATTAATAATTTCTGATTTGACAAATTTAAAATTCGTGTAAAAATTTTACTTTTAGATGTTTGATGTTTGTCAAGTTATTGGCAGTTTTGTTCAAATAAAAATTTGGCGTTTTAAAAATTTAATAAAAATTTGGACAAATGAAGAGTTGGTGAAATGGGAATTTTTTACTTTGATGATGCGACTCACTCGAAAATCTGTTAAACTAACACAAGTTGAGCTGAGGTTGTATAGAGGTATGACAGAAATGTAAAAAAGGTTATACGAAGGTCATCAGAAATAAATATAATTTCATGTAAAAAAAACAAATAAAATTTGAAATAATAATAATAACTAATGGTAACACAGGTACACTAAAAAAACCTTTTTGTCCGCACACAAAATTTCTGGAATCCTTAAATTTTGTGAGATAACCTAAAAAAATACATTTTTTGCTGTTTTTGAGCACTTTTTTGAAAGTATCTCAAAATATTTAGCCTTTACAAGTTATTCTGACATAAGATTCTGATTCCCCGGCGAAAAAACGTTGAAATACATTAACGTAGTGTCCTGGACAAAAAAAATTTTTTGTGTTTTAATTGGTGTTTTTTAGAGTTTTTTTTAGATTATTATTTAAATATTAGCCAATCTGGTAATTTAGACTTTGGATTCATTCTTATAAGAGAAAATGCATAGGAGTATGTTAGTGTAGTGTCTCGGACAAAAATTTTTTTTTTGGTTTTATTAAGTTTTTTTTTGTGTGACTGAGTAATAATTACCGATGTAATAAATAATTATACGTAAAATTGTATAATCCTAAATGACTTAAATCTTTGAATACTAGAATTTTTACAAGCAAGACAACTTATCATTTGTCTAAAATGTGGAACAAGAAATCTGGAATAATTTTACATTCTGGGATTCGGCATTTGATTTTTTGGATGTGAAATCTGGAATTGGAATAAAGAATGTAAAATCTGAATTTTGAATTGTAGAAAATAAATAAATAATGACAAAAATAATTTAATTTGAAAAAAAATTGTAAATGACAAAACTAATTGAAAAATTGATTAAAAATAAAAAAATCATGACAAAAATTGAAACGAAATAATTATAATTTGAAGTAAATAATTGAAAAGTTTTAAAAATAATTAAAGTTACAAAAAAAATAATTAAAGAATGGCAAAAATAATTAAAATTAGAAACAAAAGTTTGAGACTGGCGTAAAAAATTTTAATTTTCGCACAATAATTGAGATATTTAAGAAATAAGTAAAATGTAAAGAAACTTATTGAATAATGACATAAATAATTATAAAAGCTGGTGTAAAAATGACACTTTTTAAAAAATAGTTGAAAAGTTGAGAAAATAATTGAAAAATGACAGAAGTAAATGAAAACTTGTGTAATAAACTAAAATATTCGTGACAATTATTTAAAGATTGAAGATATTTGAAAAAATTAAATTCAGAATCGCAACCTTTCCGGAAGTTTTCAAACTTGCAGCAGACTTGATGCAAATTTCGGAACTTCAGAAATGGTTAAAAAAGTTACAGAATAATTTAAACTGTATTTAATTTTTTAATTTTAATTTTTTCCATTAAAGTAAAATAACGTCATTTGAATTTTTAATAAATTCGACTATTCGACACTTTAAATTAATCTAAATTATTATTGAAATTCATATAGGAGAGAGTCGGCCAAAATGCCTATAGTAAAGTTTGGAGCAAAACAAAAAGTATTTAACTATAGTTTTGAAAAATATAAACCATCAAATATTTAGAAAACAACCTTTAAGAATATAATAAGGTAGTAATTTTGATTTTTTATTTCAGAAAAAATAATTATTTAAATATTGATGTCAAAATTCGCCATTTTGACTAACGACTGGGTAAATCGCCTGTGCACAAAAATATGGAAAAATATGAGTAAAAGTAAGAAAAAAAAATTTTATATGTTTTTTATAATCAATTATCTTGTTAATATTAAAAAAAGAACTAGCTTTGAATACAAAAATATAATCTTTTTGTCAGAAAACTAAAGTTTCAATCCAAAGCAGTCCGACAAAAAATGGAAATAAAGTCTATAACAAATAAATAAAGTTTCTACAATTTTAAAATAACTTACAAAAGTACATTAAACACTGTAATAAATTACAAAAATACCTGCTTGCTTAAAACAGAGTGAGTTTTAGAAAGAAAACGAAAATTATATTCAATTACAAATGTGACATGTTAATCCGCCATGATTCTTTATAGTCACGTGACAACACGTAACTTTCGCAATTGTATGTATTTGTTCTGCGCTTGCGCACTTCTTTCGATTCATCCCGCGCTTATTTAAAATCATGTTTTAAAAATATTATATTAAAAATTATTCTTCAATGCATAATTATTATAATTATTATTAATATAAATGCAATAATTAATATAATTAATTTTTTTAAACACAGATTTTTTTATACAGAAGCAGTAAATACTTGATATTTAGTTTCTACATCAAAATATACGTAAGCCGAGAGTTTTTCCGTATCGTACGTATCTTACTTAGAAGTTTTACAGCAAATAGGCAATTTACCCAAAAACATAGGATGTAATTAAAACTAACTATTTTCATTTTAGAACTCATTTTTATAAATTAAATCAAAGTGTTTAGGAAGCTAAATGTTTAGGGATTAATTTAAAAAAAATATGTACGTCTGTGAAATAGAAGTGCATATTTTCTTAAATTTAAAAATGATAAAATTATCGTTGGAAAGCATCATTTTCACAATTCTTTAATAAATTCTTTAATAATAAACTGATAAACTTGAAACTTTATAGAAATCATTTTTACCTTAATATACTTCATTAATAAAAACAATAATGATTAATATTTATTTTTGTCCAAGTTATTAACGATGGACAATTTACCCAATTAGGCATTTTACCCGACTCTCCTCTAAATGGGTAATATATCAATTATTTTCATAAATTTTAAAAATTATAAAATACAATAATAAATATAAGAAATCGGTAAATACTATAGTATTTATATAGATAAATATATTTATCTAATAAGAAGAACTAAATATTTTAAATGTAATATTTAAAAATCAATTAATATAAATAAAATAAATATTTATTTAGGACAAAATTTGTAATATTTTAGAATTAAAAAGAATTGCAAAAAATAATTGAAATAAAACAAAATAACTGCAAATTTTAAAAATTAATTTAAAAAAATGAAATCAATTAAAAATTGGGGAAAGTAATTTAAAGAGGAATAAAACAGACAGTCTGAAAAAAAGTTAGTCGAAATGCATTTTTTTGATTTTTGAACTAGAAAAGTTATATTTTCTTGTAATATTTTTCAGTGGAAGTGTGAAAAATTATATTTTTAACATAATGAGTAATTAAAAATTGAAATATGATGAAAATTAAAAAAAATTCTATGTGCTAGAAAATTAAAAAAACATTGTTAAAAATTGAGATAAATAAATTAAACTTTGAGACGATAATTAAACAAATTATATAAAATATTTTGAATAAAGGAAAGTTAAACATACACTACCGTCGGAAATTGTTGGTCCGATCGATTGGAGCGGATCGAAAAAATACAACTCAAATAAAATCACGATATCTTGGTTAAAAATTAAGATAGAAACTTGACGTTTAAAAATTTGGAAAGCTTATTAAATTCTGCCTTAGAATATCTATTAGTTAAAATTTTTTTAAATTCCAAAGTGATTATATTAGTTGATGTGTTAGAAAAAAAAATTCTCGAAGTTTTCAATTATCGTTCCATATGTTCAGTTCGTTGCCTGATGTAGAAAAATTGACTAAAAAAATTGAAATTTATATTGTTCTCTTCGTTGATTTGACAGCTTTAATTTGAGCTTAGAGAACTTGAAAAATATTGAGTGGTTCACGAGATATGACTAAAAATGTCCGAGCATATTTTTCACAAAAACCTTCATTTTTAGGCAAAAACCACGGTTTTGATTGATTTTTGAGAAAAACATGCGCGGACATATTTAGTCATATCTCGTGAACCATTCAATATTTTTTAAGTTCCCTTAGCTCAAATTAAAGCCGGCAATTCAACGAAGAGAACAGTGTAAATTTTAATTTTTTTATTCAATTTTTCTACATCAGGCAACGAACTGAACATATGGAACGATAATTGAAAAATTCGAAATTTTCTTTTTCTAACACATCAAGTAATATAATCACTTTGGAATTTTAAAAAATGTTAAATAATAGGTATTCTAAGGTAGAATTTAATAAGCTTTCCAAATTTTTAAACGTCAAGTTTCTATCTTAATTTTTAACCAAGATATCGTGATTTTATTTGAGTTGTATTTTTTCGATCCGCTCCAATCGATCGGACCAACAATTTCCGACGGTAGTGTAATTTGAGAAAAATACTTAAAACTTTCAGAACTTCATTGAAATAAAAGAAAATAATTAAATATTAGAGAAAATAAAAATAATTTAAAATTGAACAATACAAGTTTTAATTAAAGAGAAATAAGTAAAAACTTTTTGGCAATTATGAAAAAGAACGAAAGTAATTGAAAATTGAAGAAAATAACATAAAAAATAATATAAATAATGAAATAATTCAAAAGTCAGATAAATAGTTAACAATTTTTGAAATTATGAAACAAATGTAAAGAATTGAAAATTGAAGGAAATAAATTTTGGAAAATAATTGAAAAATGTTTTTGAATTTTAAAACTTGACGAAAATAATTAAAATATGATACAAATAATGATAAGTTGTAAAAAGAAAAGAACATTTAAGTGTGATAACTGAAAAAACTACAGAATTTTTTTTAAATAAAGAAAAAATAATTTAAATTTGAAAAAAATACATGAAGATCTTAAAAATTCAATTAAAAAAAAGAAAATAACTAAAAAATGGAGAAATATGCTAAAAGTAATTGAAATTTATGATAATTAATAAACAAATTTTGAAATTATGAAAACAAATATAATAATTTAAAATTGAAGAAAACAATTGAAATTTTAGGAAAATTCTTAAAAAGCTTAGAAAATAATTTTAGAAAATGATTATAACTAAAAATTGGAGTAAAGACTGGAAGAATGCTAAAAATAATTGAAACTTACGATTAATTAATAAAATTTTTTGGACATTATGAAAACAAATAAAAATAATTAAAAATTGAAGAAAATAATAGAAATTTGAGACAAATACTGAAAAAAAATTTAGAAGTTAAATTTTATAAAATGAGTAAAACTAAAAATTTGAGAAAAGTCTGGAAGAAAGCTAAAAATAATTGAAATTTATCATAATTAATAAAAAAAATTTGTAATTGTGATAACTAATGAAAATAATTAGAAATTAAAGAAAATATTTCAATTTTCAGAAAAATCCTAAAAATCTTAGAAAATAATTTTAGAATTTGAATATAATTATTAATCGAGAAAAATAATTGAAAAATGATAAAATTAATTCAAAATTGGAAAAAATAATTGAAATATGATGAAAATAATTTAAGATTGATAAAGAAAATTAAATTATGATGAAAATAATTTAAATATGAAAAATTGAAAACATTCAATAAAAGTGGAGAGAAATAACTGAAAAAATTATAGAGTATATGTTTAAGAAAAATAATAATAACAAAATTACTTAAAAAATTTTAATTAAAGAGAATAATTAAAAAATCGCAGAAATAACGAAAATTGATGAAAATAATTGCAATATAGGATAAATAATTGAAAATTTTAAAAGTAATGACAAAATAATTAATAAAATTATAAATTGATGAAAATCAAGAAAAATTGCAGAATTTATTTTTAAGCAAAAAAAAAAAAAAATTAAAAAATCGTTATATAATGGAAAATTGATGACAATAATCTAAATCTTAAAACGTGGACAGAAAAAGATGAATAAATATAAATACATACTAACTAACTTCAGGAGTTTACGGAGATTATTATTATGTTTGTAAACAACCATCAAATCTTACAAGAATACATTTAAGAATACAAAATTTACCTCTCTGTTTTGTTTTCAATATACGTCTCTTTATGCGTGAATCTCTGACATTTGAATTTCTTCTTTTGTAATGAAAAATCACAAAAATTGTCCACGTTGTAGTTTTATCGATAACTTTTATTTAATACAAATTCTACTTTCAATTCTTGTTAAAGTACATTCTTGATTATGATATTTTACAAGTTTGAAGAGGAACACACATTCAATTTCCACTTTCTCATATCATGTCACGACACTCGTCTATTTACCATGTCATTGCTAGAACCGTTCTTGGTACTGTTCCCTCTTTACAGGAAAGTAGAATTTCTCGTTACCTCATTTTACACTGCACGCGAAGCGAACTACTGTTCAACATCTCTCAGTTATGCGATTTATTCTGTAATGTAATCAAGAAATAGATACGTTCAAACAAACAAAAATAAACCTCATAATCGATAAACAATCAATAGTCTGATTAGCCGATTGTTTCCGAACGAGAGGAATTTTCTTTTTAAACAAATATTGTCCCACGGCAAATAATCTGGGACAGTATTTGATTGTACAACACGACATATATATATATATATAAGACCAGAAAATCGAACAATTCTTTTCAATTTTTAACCCAACTCTCTCTTTAACTTTGTTTGCTTTATAGATGTTTTTGCTTTAAAAATAGTTCACCATATGGGGCGTTCCATGAAAAATTTTCTATTCCAAAAATTTGTTTCCTTTCAATAACTTTTTTCCGAAGTATAAAAGAAAGACATGTTTCCTTCTTTCAAAATTAGACTTTTAAAATAAAAAAAAAAATTATTTGCATTGTGTGGAATAAGCAACATAAAAAGCTCTTATCGCAATTTCTCGTTAAGTTTTCACGGGATTAATTAACGTCCTTCTGTATATATATATATATATGTATAAGTACTATCCATCTCTTGATTATAGAAGAAAAAGTTTTGACTGACTTTCGAAAAGTAGTTCTCGTAAATTGTTCTATTGAGTGAGTAATAAAAAAAAAAGTCTTTCTTCGTAAAATTAAATTTATCGAGTTTTCCTCGGCTTAAATAGACTGACTAAGCTTTTTTATATTTCTTTAATGGAAGGCAATAAAAAAAATAGCGAAAAAGTTTCAATTATACAATAACTTCCGAAGGCACGTCAGACACTTTTATCTTGAATATAATTAGTGTCATTAATGCAGTGAATTCCGAGCGCGAAGCGTTGAATAGAGTCCAGTCACGTGACGACTGACTAATGAATTCCTGTGGCTTGGCAGCGAATGGTTCAACCTGTTTTGAAAGCTTGCGGAATTTCTACTTAAACACTTTGTAACTCGATATAAGATTCAGGAAGTCTGTTTACCGACAAAGTCCATTGTGTCTTTTGTCAAATTAAATTGCTTAGATTCTCGCATTTTCTCTTTCGCAAATCTCTAAATCTTAATTGGCTTATAAACTGACTGATTAAATTAAAAGGCGACAAATTCTCCTCTGAAATTAATTAAAGGAATGACAAATTGTTATTAGTCAAAGGTATATGTGAAATTATAATTGATATTTAATTAAACAGTCAATAATTATTAAATTCTTTGCAGTGCAATGAAAATAAAACCATTTTTGAAAAATTGGAAATTTGTTGAAAATTACTTTTGAGCCAAAATTTAAGGAGGTTCATTTACTCTAAATCTGAATTAGTTAAAAACTAATTACGTTATGTTAAACTACTAAAAGAATTGGTAGATTTCTATTTACTAATTTCATTAGTTATTTTTGACTATTTAATTAGTTAAATTTAACTACTGAATTAGTAGTTTTCTACTGTTAATTAGTTATTTTTTACTAATTGAAAAAGAGAAAACTCTTTCTCGATTATAATCACTAAATGGTAGTTTTTAACCAATTCAGATTTAGAGAGTATACATAACCTTAAACTATACAGTCGTTTTTACTCCAAATAAAAATATTATTCAAATTAAGTTCACCAAATTTTAAAAGATGTTGTACATTTTTCAGAAAAAATTAGGTTCAGTTAAATTTGTCGTCAAATAATAATTATTTAAAATTTTATGTTTTTTCTTTAATATTAATGAATAACTGTAATTTTCATCCAATTCTGACAAATGATAGCTCATTTTTCTTGTTGAAACATTCTCTACAATTTTAGTTGTTAGATTTTGTTAAATAGTATTCTCCTAAAATAAACAGCACAGAAAGCAGGCACAATGTGCCTACAATCGAGGGTTTCGTGGCTTTCTCTTAATCTCTATTTCTCTCTCATACACTCCCAGAAAAACTTTTTATCGATAGTCGATGATCTCTGTCTCTGTCTTTCACTATTTCCCTCTCTCTCTCATACACACAACCGTAAATTGACAGCTATTGGCTATGAACGACGAAAGGACAGATGGACGGACGATAAAAGTTTCAATATACGGTAACTTACGTAACTCACGGACCTACGTAACTCGCGGTAACCTACATAACTCACGGTAACTTTTACGGTAACTTACGTAACTCGCTGTAATTCTTACGGTAACTTACGTAACTAACGGTAACTTACGTAACTCGCGGTAATTCTTACGGTAACTTACGTAACTTTCGGTAACTTACGTAACTTTCGGTAACTTACGTAACTCTCAGTAACTTACGTATCTCTGTCTTTGTCTCTCACTATCTCCCTCTCTCTCGCTCACAACCTAAAATTGACAGCTATTGTCTGTGAACGACGGACGGACAGATGGACGGACGACAAAGTCTCACTATAAGGGTTTCGGTCCAGAACCACGAAACCCTAAAAATACGTGAAGAACAAATTTTATATGTTAAATAAATTTTTAACAAAATATTATTTTACAAAATCCAACAAATAAAATTGTAGATAATATTTCAAAAAGAAAAGTGAGCTGTTTTATTTGACAGAATTGGATTGAAATTGGAGTTATTCATTAAATTTAAAGTAAAAACATAAGATGTTGAATTATTGTTTGACATCAAATCTTAGATAAACCTAATTTTTTCTGAACAATGTACAACTAGACCTTTCAAAGTTTTGCGGTGAAATTAACTTTAATAATATTTTTACTTTATAGGAACAGTCATTTTTTTAGTTTCAGGTTATGTCACACAGAAAAAAGGTCCTGTAGAATCCACAAATGCAATTTGTGGATTACACAAATACGTACTATTGTGTCAAATGCAAGCTGGTTCCTGAGAACTCCTGAAGCACCTTGAGAAATTCCTGGAAGGGCTTGGGAAATTTCTAGAATTTCCTAGACAATTTCTGGGAATCTCTTGGAAATTTCTGGAAAGTTTCTGAAAATCTTTAGGAAATTCCTTAAAACACTTGGGAAATTCCTAAGAATTCCTAAAACCTTTTGGGAAATTCTTAAGAATTCCTGGGATACCCAGGGAAATTTTTGGAAACTTCTGGGAAATTCCTGGTTAGTCATAGACAATTTCTGTTCATCTCTGAGAAAATCTTGGAAATTCCTGCAAACTCTTGGAATATTCCTGAGAATTCCTGGGACACCTGGGAAATTCATTGAACCTCTTGGTAAATTTCTAGAATTTCCTAGAAAAATTTTGGGAATCACTAGGAAATCCATAAGAACTTCTGGGAATTTCTTGGAAATTTTCTACTAGTTTCTGGAATGTTTTTGGGAATCCTTAGGAAATTCCTAAAAACACTTGAGAAATCCCTGGGCGTTCCTGGGAGTTTTTGGGAAATTTTTAAAAATTCCTGGTTAGTCCTGGAAAATTTCTGTCTATCTCTGGGAAAATCTTGGAAAATTTCTAGGAATTCCTGGAAAATTTATGGGAATCAATAGGAAGTTCCTATGAACTCCTGAAAATCTCTTGGAAATTTATGGGAGTTTTTTGAATGTTTCAGGGAATCTTTGGGAAATTCTTATCTATTCCTAGGATACCCGGGCAAAATTCTTCGAAAGTCTTAGGAAATTCTGTGAAACTCTGGAAAATTTTTGGAAAATTCTTGAAAACCCCTGGAAATTTCTCGGAAATTCCTAGGATACATTGCAAAATAGCTGGAAACTCTTAGGAAATTTCTAGAATTTCCTGGAGAATTTCTATGAATTACTAGGAAACCCCTAAGAACAGCTAGAAATCTCTTGGAAATTCCTGGGTGTTTCTAGAATATTCCTAGGAATCTTAAGAAAATTCCTAAAAACACTTGAGAAATTTCTGGGCGTTCCTGGGAATCTTTGGGAAATTCCTAAGAATTCCTGGGATACCCGAGGAAATTCTTGGAAACTCCTGGAAAATTTCTGGTTAATCCTGGAAAATTTCTGTGAATTTCTGGGGAAATCTTGGAAAATTGTTGAAAAACCCTGGGAATTTCTCATAAAATCCTAGGATACATTGGGAAGTTGCTGGAAACATTTGGAAAATCCCTGAACGTTCCTGGAAAATTTTTTGGAAAGTTCTAAAATTTTCTGGGATAAACTATTGAGAAATTCCTGGTTAGTTCTGGAAAATTTCTGTCTATCTCTGGGAAAATCTTCGAAAATTCTTGGAAAACCCCTAGGAATTTCTTGGAAATTCCTGGAAACTCTTGGGAAATTTATGGGAGTTTTTGGAATGTTTCTGGGAATCTTTGGGAAATCCCTATAAACTCCTGAAAATCTCTTGGAAATTCCTGGGAGTTTCTGGAATGTTTCTGGAAATCTTAAGGAAATATCCTAAGAATTTCTATGATACCCTGGGAAATTTCTGGCAAATTTTTCGGGGTTCCTGGGAATCTTTGGGAAATTCTTAAGAATTCCTGCGATACCAGGGGAAATTCTTTGAAACTCTTGAAAAATTCTATGAATCTCTGGGAATATTTTAGAAAACTCTTCAAAACCCCTGGGAATTTCCCGGAAATTCCTAGCATACATTGCGAAATTGCTGGAAACTTTTAGGAAATATCTAGAACTTCCTGGAAAACTTCTAGGAATTACTAGGAAATCCCTAAGAACACCTGGAAATCTCTTAGAAATTTCTGGGAGTTTCTGGAATGTTACTAGGAATCTTTAGGAAATTCCTAAAAACACTTGAGAAATCCCAGGGCGTTCCTGGGGATTTTTAGGAAATTTCTAAAAATTCCTGGGATACCTGGGGAAATTTTTGGAAACTATTGAAAAATTCCTGGTTTGTTCTGGAAAATTTCTGTCAATCTCTGGCAAAATCTTGGAAAATTCTTGGAAAACCCCTAGAAATTTCTTGAAAATTCCTGGAAAATCTTGGAATATTCCTGAGAATGCCTGGCTTACCTTGGTATAATCCTGGAAATTCTTGTGAAATTTAAAGGATTTCTTGGAAAATTTATCGGATTCACTAGGATATCCCTAAGAACACCGGGAAATCTCTTGGAAATTCCTAGGAGTTTCTAGAATGTTTCTGGAAATCTTCAGGAAATTCCTAAAAAAACTTGAGAAATTCCTGGGCGTTCCTGGGAATTTTTGGAAAATTCTTTAGAATTCCTGGGATACTCGGGGAATTTCTTGAAAACTCTTGGGAAATTTCTGGTAAACCTGGAAAATTTCTGTAAATCTCTTGGAGAATCTTTGAAAAATCTTGAAAACCCCTGGGAATATCTCGGAAATTTATAGAAATTCTTGCAATATTCCTCAAAATGTCTAGGATACCTTAGGAAATTGCTGGAAACTCTTGATAAGTTTTTAGGGTTTCCAGGAAAATATCTGGAAATCACTAGGAAATCCCTAAAAACTCCTGGGGATTTCTTGGAAATATCTGAGAGTTTCTGGAATGTTTCTGGGAGTCCTTAGGAAATTTCTAAGATTTCCTGGGATACCTTGGGAAATTCCTGGAACCTTCTGGGAAATTTCTAGGATTTCATGGAAAATTGTTGGGAATCTCTTGGAAATTCTTGGGAACTCTTGGGTAATACCTAGGAGTTTCTGGAATGTTTCTAAGAATCAATTGGAAATTCCTGAGAATTCCTGTGAAATCCATGGTCGTTCCTAGAAATATTTAAGAAATTCCTAAGAATTTTTAGGGTACTCTGGGAAATCTCTAGACGTTCCTGGAAATATTTAGAAAATTCCTTAGAATTTCTGGGATACCCAAGGTAATTTTTGGAAACTCTTGTGAATATCCGGGTTAGTCCATAAATATTTCTTTTAATCTCTGGGGAAATCTTGGAAATTCATGGAAAACCCCTGGGAATTTCTTGGAAACTCCTGGAAAATCTGGGGAAATTACTGAGAATTCCTGGGATGCATAGGAAAATTCCTGGAACCACTTGGGTAATTTCTAGGATTTCCTGGAAAATTTCTGGGAATCACTATGAAATCCCTAAGAATTCCTGGGAATCTCTTAGAATTTTCTGGAAACTCTTGGGAAATTCCTGGGAAACCGAGATGTGGAATCTGGAATTTGAAAAATGAAATGAAAAACCTGAAATCTTAAATTTAGAATCCGGAATCTGGGATTAGGAATGAGTTAGCGGGAATATAAAATTTGGAAACTGGAATTTGGAATATGGAGTCCGGATAATGGGATGTGAAAACTCGAATTTGAAATTTGAAATTTAGAATGCGAAATCAGATTTATGTTAATTTGAAATTGTGGAATCATGGATGTGAAATTTAAATTTTGAAATTTGAGATGTTCAATCTGGAATTTGGATCCGGATTTTAGAATGTGAAACCTCGAATTTTAAATTTTAAATCCGAAGTCCGGTATATGAAATCTGGTATATAAATTTCAAAAAATGCTATCTGATACGTGGAATGCGGAATGCGAGATGTGAAATTTGAAATAGGAAATGTGGAATCTGTAATTGGAATGCAGAATTTGAAGTGAGAAAAATTTAATGTTGAATTTCGGAATGTAGAATCTGTAATGAGGAATCTTGAAAGTAAAACGTATAAACTATACTTTTCGATTTTGAGATGTTGAATCTGAATTCCGATATGTGGAATCTCAAATTCGGGATCGAGGATGTAAAATCTGGAATTTAGAATCCAGAATCTGCAATATATGCATGTACTAATCAACCCCCAGGATATCTCAAGATTTAATTGACTTATTTTAATAAAATTTATTATATATATTATTATACTTATTATTATACTTAAATTAATATCCAAATTTTATACAGGGATTTTTTTAAATATCCAATTAATTTCTGTTTAGCATATTTTCTTTGTCAAAATAACGTTTTGTCCTCAATAAATTGTTCATTCAAAAATATTATATTAGATTGCAATCTTCTTAAAACCGAACTAAATTATTTGCAAAGTTTATTTTGTCATAAAAATTACACAATTCTATAAAACTGTTTTTCTAAATGCAGTAGAATGTAATTTTGGAATTATATCTAGAAGAGAATAAAAATCGTAAATTTCAACTAGGTAATTTCGTTTGTTTTATTTTAGACTATACTACTGTCTGGTTATTTCTGATAGATTTTTACTCCATTTACCAAGTGACCGAGTGCACATTGGTAATAATCTGGCAAAAGCAGCATTGCTCATGACAGATAAATTAAGCCTGACATGATTTAAGGCAAGTAGCAGGCTAATCAATGTTATCCGGAAATGATACTCATTTTCTGCAAAGGTTTAAGCTCTCACATTTGACTCTCTTCAGCTTTGAAAAATTTCGATTAAACGCTAAATTTAAGGTTCAATGCACCTGAGGCAAATTGTAGACAAAGTAACTTCTCTATATATAACTATATAGCTAAACTTTAAAAGTCTGTAAAGTTTGGAGTCAGGCTATGCTTGGATACGTTCGATAGAGTTGGCAAAAGTCCTGCATTCAGATAAAAGAAAGCAAACACACCTCTTTAAGAGCAACAAATTTCCTACTAATTGTTCAACAAAGATAATACATTTTAATTGCATTTATTGTACTCAATTTCTATTCAATTATGAAAGAATTTAATACGTTCTTAATATGGACTGCTTAACATAGCACGCAAATTAAATAATTAATTACTAATTAATTATGAGTTCATCAAGTCTTTTGTAATTATCTTTTTGATTATTTCGTTTTCTACTTTTCTTATTAATAATCTCCGGTTATTTACTTCTCTTATAGATATATTCACCTTCTCTATATTTTATTTTCAACTTTCTTTTTCTCTAGCAGATTTTCATTTACTCTGCGTATCTCATATAATATACCACTTTTTAACTGGTTTATAGATTATTATCTTATACCCTACTTATATTTTTCTACTATGGTATACATTCCTGCAAATTTTTTCTACTCATCTTTTCACACCCTATATTCCACTACTTCACTACTCCATCACTCTAACCCACTAACCCCTATACATCTGACTGACACAGTCAGGCAAAAAGGGTGTAGTGTAAATACGTCTTTACACATTAACCTTTCTTTGTCAGATTATTTATTTCACTTTAGCAATTCTTCCTTTAAACTTTCTTAGACCTATGAACTCGATCCTCTTCTCTCAACCCACTATACTTCTTTCATTGAATTTTTTCCGGGGTCAATTGCATAACTATTCCCACATTCCGATTGTCGGATTTCGTCATTTAAAAACACTTATACCACGATTGTGATAATTTTAGTACATTCAGATATTTTGAATCTGATCACGCGACATCTTGTATCCGATTACACAGCCACACAAAAAAAAATAAAGTTCCATGGTCTGGGTATGAGACCCATATTTTCCTATGTATTTTGATGCGCTGAATCTGAATCCGTCATCAGAATTGGCCTAGCACGTCTAGGTTTGACCCTAACCTTAAAATCAATAAAATGACACTTTTTGTTAATTAGAATCTGAACCCAACTTAACTTTAATACATGCCTAGGGTCAATAGAAAGCTTGATTTATGACCTTTAAAACGCTTTTTTAAAAATTGCTCTACGATGATTTTTCACGAAGTTATGATGTTTTACTTAAAATCATTTTTTTCCATTACACCATAACACATCAATAATTGATGTGTTTTTAACATTAGAAAAAAGTCATATTTTAAGTAAAACATCATAACTTCGTTAAAAACCATCGTAGAACAATTTCTACAAAGGCGCTTTAAAGGTCATAAATCAAGCTTTCTATTGACCCTAGGCATGTATTAAAGTTAAGTCGGGCTCAGATTCTAATTAACAAAAAGTGTCATTTTATTGATTTTGAGATTAGGGTCAAACCTAGACGTGCTAGGCCAATTCTGATAATGGATTCGGATTCAGCGCCTCAAAATACATAGGAAAATATGGTCCCATACCCAGGCCAGGGAACATTATTTTTTTGTGTAGCTGTGTTATTATACATTGTGGCATGGCATCTAATATCTCACCACCCTAAATTCTGAAACGCTGATTCCGGATTCTGATTTTCGGCGGTTCTCTCATCAACCCTGATCTCAATATTCCAAATTCCGCTGTTCCCATTATCACTGTTCCACATCCGGAAATCAGCACCAATTCTAAATCTCACCAACCCGAATTCCAACTTTCTACATTCTGACATTCCTAATCGCACAATTCTACATTAACATTTCAGTTCCTCTCATCATTACAAATTCTAAATATTATCATCTGGAATTCCATATCATCCCGATCTCTGAAACTAATTTAGTTAAAGATAACTAATTTTAAAGCAAAAATTCAAAAAGTTATATTTTTACCAATTACTTAGTAAACAATAACTAATTACACAGCCCCACAAAAAAAAAAGTGTCATGTACTTTTGACCGGAATACCCTAGCCCTATGTATTTTGACGCGCTGAACACGAATCCGAAGTCAGTTTTGCTCCATCACGTCAGGATTTTTTTCTAACCTCAAAATCAATAAAATGACACGTTTTGTTCATTAGCATGTGAACCCGACTTAACATTAATACATGCCTAGAGCGAATAGATAGCTTGGATTGTGACCTTTAAAACGCTTTTTTAAAAATTGTTCTACGATGATTTTTAACGAAGTTATGATGTTTTATTTAAAATCATTTTTTTCCATTACACCATACCACATCAATAATTGAAGTGTTATTTACATTTGGAAAAAATTTATATTTTAAATAAAACATCATAACTTCGTTAAAAATCATCGTAGAACAATTTTTAAAAAAGCGTTTTAAAGGTCACAATCCAAGCTTTCTATTCGCCCAAGGCATGTATTAATGTTAAGTCGGGTTCACATGCTAATGAACAAAACGTGTCATTTTATTGATTTTGAGGTTAGAAAAAAATCCTGACGTGATGGAGCAAAACTGACTTCGGATTCGTGTTCAGCGCGTCAAAATACATAGGGCTAAGGTATTCCGGTCAAAAGTACATGACACTTTTTTTTTTTGTGGGGCTGTGTTATTAGTTAAATTAATTTTTAGGTTATGTCAAAATAGCTAACATTTCAGTCCGCCATTCACAGACAATAGGAACGCTATGCGATTTAGGGATTACGCCGGGATGATTCCTGGGAACTTCTAGGAAATATTTGTGAATCCATGTGAAATTTCTAAGAGTTCCTGGGAAATAAACCTGACCATACCTGGGAATCTCTTGGAAATTCCTGGAGACTCTTGAGGAATTCATGGGGAATCCATGGGCATTCCTGAAAATCCCTTGCAAATTTTTTGAAAATCCCTGGGAACTTCTAGGAAAAAATTGTGAATCCATGGGAAATTTCTAAGGGTTCCTGGGAAATTCCTTAGCCTTTCTGGGGATCCCTTGGAAATTGTTGGGTACTCTTGGAAAATTCCAGGGAATTCCTGGGATACCCTGGTAAATTTCTAGGAGATTCCTGTGAAATCCTGGGAAATTTCTGAGCATCCCGTGGAAATCCCTGGGCATTGCTGTGAATTCATGGGATTCTCTGGGACATATTTTAGAATCACTAAAGAATCCCTGATGATTCCTAGGAAATCCTTGGTGCTCCCTGAGAAATTCCAGGGCATTCCTGCGAATCCATTGGAGATTTCCGGAAACTCTTAAGATATCCCAGGGGTACTCTAGGGAATTCCTAGGAAATTTCTGGGAAATACCTTGAAAATTAAACTGTAATCTTTGGTCATTTCTGGGAAATGTTTGAAAATTCCTGGGACACCTTGGACAATTTCCTCAAATAACTAAGAAATCCTCAAGAATCTTTGGGAATTCCATGGGAATTCCTGAGAAGTCTCTGTAAATCTGTAGAAAATTCCTGGGAATTCCTGGGAAATTTCTTGAATTAATAGAAAGTCCCTGAGATTTTTTTGGGGAATCCTTGGGCATTTCTGCAAATCCCTTTGACATTCCTAGGAAATCTTGAAAAATTACTTGTAAGTTCCTGGAAAACCCTCTGAAAATTCCTGGGGATCATTGGAAAATTCCAGGGAATTCCAAATATACCCTGAGAAATTACCAGAAGATTCCTGTGAAATCTTGGAAATTTTCAGTGAATCTCTGGTCATTCCTGCGAAATCCTGGGATACCCTGGGGCATATTTTAGAATCAATAAGAAATTCCTGATGATTCTTAGAAAATCCTTGTGGCTTCCTTGTAAACTCCACATTCCTGGAAATCCATTGGAGATTATTGGGAACTTTTGGGATATTCCAGAAGTACCCTGAGAAATCCATTGGAGATTTCTGGCTACTCTTAAGATATTCCAGGGGTACTCTAGAGAATTCCTGAGAAATCCTTGTATATCCTTGAGAAATCACTGTGTACCTTTGGGTTTTTCTAGAAATCCCTTGAAAATTACAGTGAATTGATTGAAAATTCGTTTAACACCTAGGGCAATTTCCTCGAATCACTGGGAAATCCTTAAGAATTTTTTGGAATTCCTTTGTAATTCCGGAGAAGTCTCTGTAAATACGTAGAAAATTCCTGGGAGTTCATGGCAAATTTTTTGAGTTATAGTAAGAAGTCCCTGAAAACTCCTAGGAAATTTCTGAAAATTCCGGGGAAATCCCTGGTCATTTTTGCAAATCCCTTGGACATTTCTAGGAAATGTTTAAAAATTCCTGGTAAGTTCCTGAAAACCCCCTGGAAATTCCTGGGAACTATTGGAAAATTCCAGGTAATTTCTAAGTTACCCTGGGAAATTTCTAAAAGATTCCTATGAAATCCAGGAAAATTTCTGTGAATACCTTGGAAATTCCTGGGCATTCCTGCGAATTTCTGGGATACCCTGAGACATATTTTAGAATCACTAAAAAATCTTTAATGATTCCCAGGAAATTCTTGTGGCTCCCTGAGAAATTCCTCATTCCTGAGAATCATTGGAGATTCCTGGGAACTCTTAGGATATTCCAAGGGTACTCTAGGGAATTCCTGAGAAATCCCTATCAATCCTTGAGAAATCACTATGTTTATTTGGACTTTTCTAGAAATCCATTAGAAATTAAACTGAAATCTCTGGTCATTCCTGGGAATTGTTTGGAAATTCCTGAAACACCTTGGACAATTTCCTGGAATGACTACGAAATCCTTAAGAATTTTTTGGGAATTCCTGGGAAATCCATGGGAATTCCTGGAAAATCCTTGGGCATTTCTGCAAATTCCTTGGGCATTCCTAGTGAATCTTGAAAAATTACTTGTAAGTTCCTAGGAAACCCTCTTGAAATTCCTGGGAACTTTTGGAAAATTCCAGGGAATTCCAAAGACACCCTGGGAAATTACTAGGAGATTCCTGTGAAATCTTGTAAATCCCCAGGAAACCCCTGGGCATTCCTGTGAATTCCTAGGATACCCTAGGACATATTTTAGAATCACTAAGAAATCCCTGATGATTCCGAGGAAATCCTTGTGCTTCCCTGAGAAATTCCAGGCCATTTCTGGGAAGACATTAGAGATTCCTGGGAACTCTTAAGTTATTCCAGGGGTACTCTGGGGAATTCTTGAGAAACACCTGGGAATCCTTGAGAGATCATTGTTTACCTTTGGATTTTCCTAGAAATCCCTTAAAAATTACAGTAAAATCTCTGATGATTTCTGGCAATTAATTGAAAATTCTTTGAACGCCTAGGAAAATTACCTAGAATAACTAGGAAATCCTTAAGAATTTTTGGGAATTCCTTGGTAATTCCGGAGAAGTCTCTGTAAATCCGTAGAAAATTTCTGGGAGTTCTTGGAAAATTTCTTGAGTTAATAGGAACTCCCTGAAAGCTCTTAAGAAATTCCTGAGAATTTCTGGGAAATCCCTGCACATTTCTGCAAATCCCTTGGACATTCCTAGGAAATCTTAGAAAATTTCTGGTAAGCTCCTGGAAACCTCCTGGAAATTCCTAGGAACTCTTGGAATATTCCAGATAATTCCTAGGAACTCTTGTAATATTCCAGATAATTCCTAAGATTCCTGTGAAATCCTGGAAAATTCCTGTGAATCCCTTAGAAAGTCCTGGTCATTCCTATGAATTCCTGGGAGCTCTTGGGAAATTCCTGGGAGTTCCTGGAAAATTTCTTGAATCACTAGGAAATCCCTGAGCATTTCTGCGAATTCCTTGGAAATTCCTGTGAACACTTATAAAGTTTCTTACAATTCCTTGGATACCGTAGGAAATTTCTAAGAATCACTAGAAAATCCCTACGATTTCCTGGAAAATTTCCGTCATTTCTTGGGAAGTTCTTGGGAAATCCCTGAGCATTCCTTGGAGTCCTTTAAAAATTCAATGGGAACTCTTGGGAAATTCTTGAAAATCCCTGGGGAGTTCTTTAGAACTCTTGTAAAGTTCCTGGGAATTGTTGGGAAATATATGTGAATCTCTGGACATTTCTAGAAATATTTTAGAATTTCCTGGGAATTCTTGGTTAATTCTTGGACATTTTAGGAATTCTTTGGTAATTCCTGGGTACCTTTGGGAAATTTCTGGAAACACTTGGGAAATTCCTGGGAATCCTTGAGAAATTTTCTCGACTCACTATGAAATCCTTGAAAATTCCTGGGATACCCTGGGAAATTTCTAAGAATTACTAGAAAATCTCTCAGATATTCTGGGAAATTTCCGTCATTCCCTGGGGAGTTCTTGGGAAATCCCTGAGCATTTCTTGGAGTCCTTTAGAAATTAATGGGGTCTCTTGGGAAATTTCTGGGAACTCTTATATAAAATTCCTGGGAATTCTTGGTTAATTTCTGAACATTTTTAGGAATCCTTTGATAATTTCTGGGTACCCTTGTGAAATTCCTGGGAACACTTGGGAAATTCCTGGGATGCCTTGAGAAATTTCCTCAACTCACTATGAAATCCTTGAAAATTCCTGGGTTACCCTGGGCATTTCTAGAAATATTTTGAAATTTCCTGGGGACTCTTGGGAAATATCTGGACATTTCCTGGGTTTCCCTTGAAAATTCTTCAAAACTCTTGGGAAATTCCTGGGAATCATTAGGAAATCCCTGAGAATTAGTTATTTTTAACAAATACAGATTTAGAGAGTGATAACCAAAATCATAACTTTTAAACCTTATCTTTCCGCATTCTGTCACTTCTCATCCCGTATCCGATACTCTTCCTGTTTCTGAGATTCCATAACTTTTCAACTCGTATGACACTATTCGATATCCCCTAAACCTCCATCCCGGAAATCGTCATTTCACAACCGGTCGACCCTGATCCTGCCATTAGACATTCCGCCACCCCAGATATCACATTCTCCAATTCTGGATAGCGTTGCACCTGTTACCAAAAATCACATTTTAGAATCAATATTCGAGATAGTATTACACTCTCTTAAATTGAATCAGTGAAATTTCATTGAGAATCAGTAAAATCCAGCAACCTAACTTGCCTTTCCCAGTTTTCACATTTAAGATTCAACATCACAAATATACATATATTCCAGATTTCTCATTCTAGATTTTACTTCTAAGATTTCACAAACTGAATTTCATCACTCAATTTTAAAATCTCGTATTTCTTATCCAAGATTTCGCAACTTCATCTTAAATTCCACATCCAAAAATTCATTATTCTAGAATCATCCAAGAATCTGCGTTCCAGATTCAACATTATAGAATCCTAGAGGTGAAATCTGAAATGTGGAATCAGAAATGTAGAGTCTGGGATTTGCAATCCTGAATATGGAATCCGGGATGTAGAATCTAAGACGCAAAATTTTGAATGTGGAATCTGAGAGGCAAAATTTACAATGTTGAATTTGAGTAGTGAAATCTGAGATATGGATTTTTATCATATGAAAATTGGATTCTGGTATGTGGAATCATGAAAGTGGAATCCAAGAAGTGGGATCTAAAATGTGGAATTTTGAATGTGGACATTGAGATGTGAAATTTGGAGAAGAAGAATCCGAGAAAAGGCATCTGGGATTTAAGTATTTGGAATCTAGATTCTCGTAAATGGAATCTTGAATGTGCAATCTGGTGTGTTAAATCTGAGACGTTAAATCTAGAATCTGGTTCCCGGATAATAAAAATCGATGTGTGAAGTCCTAGACATTAAATCTAGGATTAAGATTTTGGTGTGGATCCGGAATGTCGAATTTGGAATGTCGAATCCGCGACGTGGAATTTTGAATGTGGAAACACAGATGTAAAATTTAGAATGGGGAATCCGAGAAGTAGAATCTGTTATGTGAAATATGAGTTGTGAAATTTTGAATGCAGACACTGAAATTTAGAATTTGGAATGAGGAATCTGAGAAGTAGAATCTGGGATTTGCAATCTGGAATGTAGAATCCGAAAAGTGGAATCTAAGATTAATATTTTAGTATTGCGAGTCTGGATTCTGGACTGAATTTGGAAGTGTGACATCTGGGATTAAGAATTCGGAATGTGGAATCTGAGACGTAAAATTTTGAATAAGGAATACCTTGAATTAGAATCTGGGATGTGGAATCTAGAATGAAGAATCTGCGATGAAGTATTTTTTGTGTTGTCGGATCCGTTATATGGAATCTTGGATGTGGAGTCCTGAAATGTAGAATCTGAAATGTAAAATCTGGATTGTGAAATCTGGAATGTGGAATGTTGGGTGCGGAATCTGAAATGTGAATAAAGAATCCTGTTAATCGAGTCTAAAATACTAGAAAATATCTATAAAATTTAAAAATCGATGAGTTCATTAAATTCACTTGCTGTAAACTATATGGATTTTGTGATTCACGGAACTATCCTCTAATAGAAATTTTTAAAAGAGAAAATTAAGTAATCTACCTATTCTATATGACATAAAAAATTCTTGTATCTTATTTCTGACAAAGTATTTTATACAGCAATGTGTGAAAATCTTGCTTTGAGAACATGCAAAGTTTATTGTGTTATTCCTTGCACGAAAGTGCATATGCATGAAATGTAATGACTCCTCATGTCGGCACAAAAGAGACGAGACTTCTAAAAAAAGACTTAGTGACTCATAGCATTTTTATGGAAATAAGAAAAATGTATTATCAGGAAAACAGTATTTTCAGCAAAAAGTATATTTTTCTGTTCCGATAAATATTTTTGTTAATAGGTATTTTACATCTTTTTCACTACTTCAAAGTTATACTTATATATTTCCGTCACGTATATATATCATTAGAAACTCATGCAAAATTTACGATTATTATCATTGTAAAAAAACGGAAAAATAATTTTATTAAGGAGGTTCTAGCGTACATAAAATTAACATTACCATTTTATATTATTATATACAGATTTTGATAAAAAAAAGAAACTTTTATATTAAAAAGAAGTTTTTCAAAACGCGCAGCATGCAAAGAGAAATTTATTTGCAAATAAAGAAAAACCAATCAGCAGCTAGAAATCAACAGGCACAATTCCTGTAATTCCTTTTGTTTGAAATTAATTCCCAGTTTCTCTTTCCCTTGTAAAAGTTTTGAATTCCTGACAAAAAACATCTGACACACTTCTCTCTCGTGTATTTCAACTTAAACTCCTGACAGAAAAATTGCCATTTTTATACATCAACACGAATAAGGGACATAAATGAAAGCTTGTTAAAGAAGTATAAATTTTAAAAGTAAGAGCCCTTACTTCCGAAATGAACATTTTTTTTAACCCCGTACATATTTACCTAATCTTGAGATTTTATGTTACCAACGTCATATACTCGGAAAGAAACATTAATGTTTTTTCCGCTTTTTAACGTAACGTATGAAATGTAGTAAAATGTAAAACTGGAAATGTGGTTCGCCGAAAGCGGTTATGGGTAGAAAAGAGGCGTCACATTCATGTGATTGTAATGACAAAAGCACTATTGTTAACCATTGTTAGATGAGAGCATTGGGTATTTCATGATGTTAACAGTATATGCTTCGATAACTACAAAAGGAAAATGATTCAAACTTGTATACAATATGTACTGTATGTTCATAGTTAAAGAATCAATAGAAAAATAATAATTGTACACGAGTTTGTAAAATTTGCTCTACATTGAGTTACAACTTCATTTTATTGTTGAATATTGTAAGCAATGTGTGTTTATTAAAAAACATAATATAAAATATTACAAACATTAATAATAATAATAATTATCGGAACAGAAGAACGAGAATTGTTTTATGTTTTATATTTGAATTGTTTTGAAACTAAGCGAAATACAAAAAAAATTAATAGGAAGTCAAAAAAGATATCTGGAAAATAAAAGAAATAACTGGAAATTTCAAAAGTAACTGATAAAAAAAATAAATAAAAAATACTTGTTAGAGATAAATTAACGAAAAAATTCAAGAAAGTAACTAGACATTGTTGAAAAATGACTAGGGATTTAAAAAGTAATTAGAAAAAGATAAAAAAGTGAATAATTGTCCAGAAAAAGAAAATCAACAAGACAAGGAGAATAATTTAAAAATGTAAACAAATTATTAGAAACCGAAAAAAATAATTTGAAATTTGTGAAAAATTACTAGAAAAGGAAAAGAAAGCAGCAAATTAATTAATGAAGACACTAACTATGTTTATGTACAAATTTATGGAAATGAGTAAAGAAAAATTAATGTGAGAATAAAAGAAATAAAGCAAGACAACTAAAAAATCGAAAAATCACTAGAATGTGAAGAAAAGTAAATGTAAAGTGTAAATAAAATTTTTTTAGTAGTAAACATTAAAAAGAAGAGCGACTGAACAGTACAGAAAAATTATTAGTAAATCACAAAATAACTAGTAAATGAAGGAAGTAATTAGAGTTGGTGGAACAATTTTTAGAAACTTAAAAAGTAACCAGAAAAGAAAAAAAAATTAAGTGAATGATCAACAACAAAATAATTAAAATCAACTGGACAATCAAAATAATTTGAAAGTGAAAAAATATTTTAAAATTTAAGAAAAACTACTGGAAGGGAAAAAGAAAATTAAAAAAATAAAAATTAAGAATAATTACTATAAATTAAATTTATAATTTTAAAAAAAGAGAATTAACTAAGGAATGAAAAGATTTACTAGAAAGTGACAAAATAATTGAAGGGTACAAAAAATAATTTAACATTTTTTTTAAATTCTGTAAGTAAAGAAAAAACTGTTGACAAGAAAATAAAATTAATTGAAATTGAGAACGGTTAGATCGTAAAAAAAATCTAAAAATTAAGAATAATAAGTACTCTCTAAATCTGAATTAATTAAAAATAACTAATAATTAGTAAAATCGTGGCTGAGTTTTTATTTTAGCAATTAGTTAAAAATAACTAATTATTAGTAAAAAACGACTGGTTGTAAGTAAAAACATAACTAAAAATAGTTAAAATTTGATTAATTGAATTAGTAAACAGAATTTCACTAATTATTTTGACATAACCTGAAAATGAATTTGACTAATAATTAGTTATTTTTTACTAAATAATTAGTAGAAATATAATTATTTGAATTAGTGACTGAGTTTTTGCTTTCAAATTAGTTATTTTTAACTAATTCAGATTTAGACAGTAGAAAGTGAAAAAAAAGTGAAATGCTTGATTATCAATTTTAATATTGAAAAAAGAGCAATTTAAAAGTACTAAGAAATTATTACTAGAAAGTCACAAAATAAATAGAAATTAAAAATATTTAAAACATTGTAACTAGAAAGTATAGAGAAAGATAACTTAATGGTCACAAAATAAATTGAAACCTACAAGAAAATAACTAGAAAATGAGGTTAAATTACTTAATTGTTACAAAACAACTAAAAAGTTCAGAAATTAACTAGAAATTGTAAGAAAATTAACTAGAAATTCAGAAAATTTTAAATAACACGAAATTTGTTTCGCAAAAAAATGTTTTCACATCTATAAGCATTTTATTTTTTTAGAAGAAAAAACTAACGTTTGTCTAAAATAACAGAATTTTTATTATTTTTTTTTTGTATAATTTAAAGTGATTGGGATATTTTATTCTTCATTCTTTTTGCACATGAAAGAGCTTCTAATCTTTTTTCTTAATCTGTTAGCAAGTTTTAAAAATGTTAAAAAATGATAAAATGGCGTCCATTTTACTAAACAATTTAAATGAAATTATTCAAAAATACAGACTTTTTGTCCAAATTTTTTTGTAAATTGTCTTATAATAGTGAATAAATATTTTCCGGAAAAATTTAACTTGTACACTTGATTCTGGTAGAAATAAAAAAAATTTGAATTTTTTAAACCAATTAATGCTTACGTGGACGAATTTACAAAATTTAATATGGCGCCCTTAAAAAATGGCATTTGAAAATCCAAACTTATAAAAGAATTTATACTTTTTAGTTAATCGAAGTAGATTTTTGATATTAATCGAAATGAAACTCAAAATAAGAAGGTTTATAATTTCAATTATATATGTTTATTGTTGTAATTAGTTTATGTAGTTTTTATTATTTTTTTAAATTTTAATAATCTTCTTCAATTTTAAAAATTTCTTAATTTTCAATGCTTGATTTCATTCAATTTTTAATTATTTTTGTTTTTAACTTTAAATTATTTTTGTTATTTCAATTAATTTCATCACTTTTAGGTAATTGATATTCTGCAAATATGATTCTTATATATATGTATACAACCGACTTGACCGAAAAGTGACAAGTGGATTTTCAAAAAATTTATATTTTTAAAACTTTACGGTTTATTCTTTCATTTTCTTTTTATTTATTCACATTATTTTTTTTCTTAAACTTCTTAATGTTTGTTTAATTTTTAAAATAATGTTCTCCCTATTTTAATGAATTTAATGAATTTTTCATTTTTTCGGTTTAAAATAAATATTTTTCAAT
The DNA here is from genome assembly GCA_037103525.1 of Ganaspis brasiliensis. Classification (NCBI taxonomy): domain Eukaryota; kingdom Metazoa; phylum Arthropoda; class Insecta; order Hymenoptera; family Figitidae; genus Ganaspis; species Ganaspis brasiliensis. The sequence continues at coordinate 398,675 of JAZKLR010000045.1, read as the reverse complement.
TTTAAAAGTCCTTCTCATTTTTAAATTATTTTCTTGAATTTATTATTATTATTATTATTATTATACAAAACTGATAAAACTCTTCAGTTGGACCTTTTTTAAAGTTTGTTACAAAATTTTTTAAAGAAATTATTGACTTTTGCCCAATTTTTAGAGTACCGCATGGTATTTTTTCTAGAATTATTAAAAAAGACCTTTATCATTTCAACACTTAGTTGTAAAAGAAAACAGAAACAACAATTTTAAAAAATAGTTTGCATTTAAAAAAAATTAAATTTCTATACAGCAATAATAGTCTCAATAAACTCAACGTCCTTGAACTTTTTAATTAAATTTTCCTTTGTTGTCGCCTCTCAAGTTAAAACTCTCTATAAATTGAAACTTTAAACAGGCGTTAAAAAAGTTAATTTATACCCTGAAGACAAACTGGAACTTGTCATTTTTTTTTTTTTTTTTTTTTAAGGAAAGTCTAGCTGCACTGGCATTCGCCATTCTTTCTCGTCACTAAAAGAAGAGCGTTGACCTTTGACCCAATTAATGTCTCATCCAACTCGAGTTACAAAAAAAGTGTCTACGAGAGTTGCAGGCACACGAAAACCTATGCAGTTATTTTCCTTTTAAAAGAAAAAACAATTTTAAAATATCAAGCAGAAACATAATTTTGTGAATCATTCTGAATTTTATAAAGAATATATATAAATTATTGCAATTGCAATCGTTTTCGAGAATTATGCCAGAATCTTTATCGAACAATCTCTGAAAATTGTGGAAAACTTTGTAATGTCAAAAATGGATGCTTTTTTATAATCCGCATCATTAGGTAAATCTTTTCTGTGGCGCACTATTAAATAATCCTCTTGCTTTTATCACTCCTGTGAATAGTTACTTTTACGATAATATCCGGAATATGAATTGCTAATATAAAAACATGATTTTCCTAAAATGTAAAAGAGCATTTTAAATTCTGCTTCTATTTTCCATGAATATTACTGAATAAATTCTTTCAGCTTCTGAAGTTATTTGAATCCTTTAACCCATTTTGTCCAGAAAGTCTGTTTTTTTTTGGTCAGCGCAACTAATACTCGTCGTTTTATATATGCACTTGATCAAAATTACCATAGGTAAATTTCTATATTTTAGGTACGCAAATTTTGAGTAAGTTAAAAAAGTGCATTAATTAACCCTTATTTAAAGACCAAATGTACAAAAATTTAACTAAAAGTTTAGCGATTTTTTAAAACATAAAAACGCATTAAAAACACATTCGCGTGTTTCCGGACCCGTTCGGATGTTTCCGGCTTTAGTATACATATATATATATATATATATAATCAATTATCTCTGTCTCTGTCTCTCTCTCTCTCGCACACAACCGCAAATTGATAGCTGTTGACTGTGAACGACGGACGGACAGACGGACAGACGACAAAGTCACACTATAAGGGTTTCAGTCCCAAACCACAAAACCCTAAATTATATATATAAAATTATTTTTGGATACTTTACTACTTCAAAATATCACTGACAATAATAAATAACGCGTCAAAAATGTCTGAGCTTTAACATCGTGACATACATTTTTAAAAAAATCAAAATGGCAATTGATGTAAAATTTTTAATAACAAATAAACAGCTAATCGCAAAAAATTTAAAAACTCGCCTGATTCACTGGAAAATCGTTAATCGGGAGTTTTTGGGGTTGCTGATTATGAATTTGATGTCAGTTTTTAAGAATTCAAAATGGCGGATCCAATATGTTGGACGTCGAAATTATAAAATCGACTGATTTACTCGAAAATCGTCTCTTGGTGGTTTTTGGGGTCGCTAATTACGAATTTGATGTCAGTTTTTAAAAATTCAAAATTTGGATTTTCGAGTGAATCCGGCAAGTTTTTAATTTCGACGTCCGCCATATTGGATCCGCCATTTTGAATTTTTAAAAACTGACATCAAATTTATAATCAGCGAACCCAAAAATTTCCGAGTAACAATTTTCGGGTGAATCTGTTAAATTTTTTACAATGAGCATATTTGTTATTAAAAATTTCACCTTAAGTAACATTTTGGTTTCAAGATTTTGATTTTTTTAAAAATATATATCACGATGTCAAAGCTTAGACATTTTTGACTCGATATTTACAACGGTCAGTGATATTTTTAAGTAGTAAAGTATGCAAAAATAATTTTATGCAAAAAAACCTTAAAAACGATTAAAAAGGTGTCACACTTAAAACCGAGAATTTTGTGGAATTTTATACAATACTTTTTTCGAAAACAATTGATTTTTGGAAAAAAGAGTGACCAAATTAAATAGTATCATTGCGAGCAAATTATATAAAAATATATAATTTTGACAGTTGACAGCTGTTAAATAAACTTTAAATTTTCAAAAATGGGATTTTTTGTCGGGACAAATTTGCAAAACATTGACAGTTGTTAAAATTACCCAATTTTAAAATTAACTACAGATTTGTAAGCACTTGAATTCAATGGATTTAATGGGTAAATATTAAAAAAATATCAGATCAATTGACAGTTATCTAAATATTCTAAATTGTGTTGTAAATGATTTTAAATTATTCTGTTCATGCCTGAAGTTTGTCATAAGATGTTATTTATTGTTTTAAGTTATTAACTATGTCAGCTATTTAACCCTCCTACGGTTAGACCCGAGATATCTCGGGTTAAAAAAACTGTGCCAAAACGGATTTGATTGAAAATTATTACTCGGGGGTTTTGGGGTCGCTGATAATGAATTTGATGTCACTTTTTAAAAATTCAAAATGGCGGATCCAATATGGCGGATATTTTTGAAAATTTTTTTAAAAATTTAGCGGATTTGTTTGAAAATGGTTACTCGGGAGTTTTAGGGGTCACTGATCACGAATCTGAAGTCATTTTTTAAAAATTCAAAATGGCGGATCCAATATGGCGGATATTTTTGAAACTTTTTGTTATTTTATCGGATTTGATTGAAAATTGTTACTGAGGGGTTTTTGGAGTCGCTGATCATGAATATGATGTCTTTTTTAAAAAATTCAAAATGGCGGATCCAATATGGCGGATATTTTTGAAAGTTTTTTAAAAATTCATCGGATTTGATTGAAAATTATTACTCGGGGGTTTTTGGGGTCACTGATAATGAACTTGATGTCATTTTTTAAAAATCCAAAATGGCGGATCCAATATGGCGGATAATTTTGAAGATTTTTTTTAAATTCATCGGATTTAATTGAAAATTATTACTTGGGAGTTTTCGAGGTCGCTGATAATGAATTTGATTTCATTTTTTAAAGAATTTCAAAAATATCCGCCATTTTAGATCCGCCATTTTGAATTTTTTAAAAATGACATCAAATTCATGATCAGCGACCCCAAAAACCCCTGAGTAACAATTTTCAATCAAATCCGATAAATTAAAAAAAAATTTCAAAAATATCCGCCATATTGGATCCGCCATTTTGAATTTTTGAAAACTGACTTCAGATTCGTAATCAGCGACCCCGAAAACCCCCAAGTAACCATTTTCAAACAAATCCGCCAAATTTTTAAAAAATTTTCAAAAATATCCGCCATATTGGATCCGCCATTTTGAATTTTCAAAAACGGACCTTGGATTCGTAATCAGCGACCCAAAAAACTATTAATCAATACTGAATTATAACATTTTCTGTGCAGGATAAAATGAACCGTTTTGGTATCGATTTTTGCACTTTAATTAAACCGTAGGAGGGTTAAAGTTTTATCAAGTTTCAAATTTATATATAACAAGTTTAGTTTCTTTAACTTCAATCAATTTGAACTTGCAATGATTAAAACTTCATTTAATCCACGTTTTAAGTATACAAAATTTTAATTTTTTTTTATTTGTTTATTTATTTATTTATACTATAGACGGAGTCTACACGAGCCAGTATCATTTTGACACATGACTTAATTTTAGATTGTTATATTGTACAGAATGGAAATGTTATTTTGTACAACTGCTAAATGATATTTTGCACAATTTTGAATAATGAATTTGTTATTTTGTACAATTTTTTAAAAAAGCTAAAATATTGTACTCCCAATGTTTTATTGCTTTTTTAAAAAATTGTACAAAATAACAAATTCATTTTTCAAAACTGTACAAAATAACATTTAGCAGTTGTACAAAATAACATTTCCATTCTGTACAATATAACAATCTAAAATTAAGTCATGTGTCAAAATGATACTGGCTCGTCTACACAAATTTGAAATGATTTTAAAATTTCTTCAATTTTTATAATCATTCTTTTCTATTATGATGATTTCAATTATTTACTACAATTTTTATTTTTCATTTACTCTCTTCAATTTCCAATTATTTTTGAATTTTTGTCTTAAAATATTTCTTGCAAAGATATACTTGAAAAAAATCGATTTTCTATAGATTTTCTTTAAATTGTGAGAAAACATTGTTTTATATGTGCCTTGTATCTGGTTGAAATTTTAGGAACATTTACCGCCTAAAATTTGAGATATTCATATTCGAAATTTTAATTTTTATCATTTTGCATGTAAAATGGAAATTTCGATTATGAATATCTTAAATTTTAGACGGTAAAGGTTCCTGAAATTTTAACCAGATACAAGGCACATATAACATACTGTTTTCTCACAATTTAAAGAAAATCCATAACAAATCGATTTTTTCCCTAACTGCGAGACAAATACCTTAATTTTTAAATTTACTTTCCTCAAATTTCAATTATTTTCTTCAAAAGCTTAATTACATTTTTAGTTTAATTATTTTCATTATTTTCCAACAATTTTCCTAAATTATCAATTATTTACATCGAATTCTAATTTCATTATTTTTCGATTTTATATCCCAAATTTTTACAATTTTTTTTTTCAAATTTCAACTTTTTTCTTCAATTATCAAAAAATTCTCTCAGACTTAAATTATTTTCTTCCACTTTTAATTGTTTCTATCATTTTGCAATTATTTTCTCAAATTTATAAATAATATTATTCTTTGTTTATCAATTTATTTCATACATTTTCAATTATTATCTAAAATATAAATTATTTGGCATCAATTTTTAATTTTTAAAATCTTTTTTCAATTATTGTATTTTATTCCAAATATATTTTATAAACTAAATTTTTTTTTTAATGTTAATTTTTTTTTCGATTTTTTTTCGATTTTTTTTCGATTTTTTTATCCGTTTTGAATTATATTTTTGAATTTCTTATTATGTTAATTTCTTTTCATAATTTTTAAAATATTCAATTATGTATCTTCAATTTTTAATTAGGTACCTACTTTTTTCCGTTTACTATTATTTTTATTATTTTTACATTATTTTGTTTTATTTCATGTATAAATATTCTGCAATTTTTTATAATCATTTTTTTCAAATTTTATTTTTTTTCTTCATTCTTCAATTATTTGTATCTTTTTTCTATTATTTTTTCCATTTATCATTTTTTAAAATTATTTTTTAATTTTTTAACTCAATTTTTAATATATTTCCATTAATTTTTTATTAATTCCCTAAATTTTAAACTACATATAGTTTTCTTAAATTTTAAATATTTGTTTCTATTTATCATTGCAATTTCTATTTATCATTTTGCAATTATTTTCTTTTATTTTTTATATATTTTGTTTTTTTCTCACAGTATTATGTATGAATAAAAATTTTTATTGTATCCCGCATATTCTTTAAATATATCATTTTTATAATTTTTTAAAATCATTTTCTTCAATATTCGATTTTTTATCGTTTCTCCTGATTTTTTTTTTAATATATTCGGTTATCTTTTCAATTATTTCTCTCAAATTTTAATTATTTTCTCCGATTTCAAATTAATTTCCATTATTTTTTAATATTTTAAATTATTTATCTGAAAAAACCAATGATTTTATCCTATTTCCAATTATTTATATTATTTTAATGTATATATTTATTTACTTATTTAAGAGATACTTATGTTTAAATTATTAGATTTTTATTGTATTTTAGTTTCAATTATAAATTTCGAAAGATCATTTTTCAATTATTTTTTTCAATTAACCATTATTTTAATCATTTATCAATTATATTCATTTAATTCACTTATATGTATTCTGTAATTTTTGCGAATATTTTTCTCCAATTTTAATTATTTTCTTAAATTTAAATTCTTTTTATCATTATTCTTAATTTTTAAAATTATTTTCTAAGATTTCTAAGTATTTTTTCAAATTTCTATTATTCTCTTCAATTTTAAATTATTATTAATTTTAATTTTCATTTATTTTCTTTAATTTTTATTTTTATTCTTCATAATGTCGTAAAATTTTAATTACTTATCTAAAATTTCACTTATTCTATTCAATTTTTTTCATTTCATATCTATTTTGTAATTATAACAAATATTATTCTTAAATTTCAATTCTTTTCTTCAATTTCAATTATTTTTATCATTTTGTAATTACTTTCTCTAATTTTTTATTATATTTATCACCTTGCAATTAATGTTTTAAATTATAAATTATTTTTAGAAATTTCCAATTTTTTCTTTATTCTTTTTGTAATTCTAAAATTTTATAAATGTTGTCCTATATAAATTTTTATAATCGTTGATAACATAAGCCTTAGAATGCGCAATGTTTTCAAATATTCTGAAAATGAGATGGAATTTCCTAATGAGATTTGCTGAAAGTCTAAATAAAATGTGACTTGTGCATTGTAAATAAGAATTTTCGTATTTACCGGAAAATTGCAAGAATATTTACCCAGCTGAGAGAATTGTGTACTTAGACCTTCCGAGATTGTACACTTTCATTATTTCTCTTATTTCGTCACGTGCACTTTTTACCGCTACTAAACTAGATCTAAATGCTTCAAAAAAAGGACTCAAAGCTACTTTGAAGATTGTGTGAAATTGCACAGTGTATGTAAAAAAATGCGCCATTTTGTCCAGAGAAGGAACATACATATACTCTTGGGAAATTCAGAAGCCTTTTTTCAGCTCAAAATTTATCTGAGTTCCGCACTTTTATTTTTATTTCAATGGCATTTTAAACTCAAAATGTGTGAAATTTTTCTTTAATACTATTTTACCATTTCTGAAAATAATTTAAATAATGTCTACTCACAGGTAAAAACAAGAAATGAATTATTAAAAAAAAACTTCTTGTTTAATTTTATTATTTTGAGTTATTTTTATGACATGAAATAAATCCATCACATTTTATGTTTATTATCGTAAATTTGATCGAATTACTTGATTTGATTATAGGAAGAAAAATTTCCATATATATTAAAAGAATTGAAGAACTATGAAAAATAAAAGAGCATAGGAATATAGGACTGAATAGCGTATATATTTTTTGATTGCCAGTCTAATGAATTCTTTTCAAGTTAGATGAAATTTTCACACACAAATACATTCTAAAATATTTTACAAAAAACTCTGTAACACATACATACTTATATTTATATCAGGGCTTATTTAATTGAATGTCAGGTACAGTTCTTGAAGAAATCTGTCCAAAAAACTTCGACAGTGACTCGAATAATAAAAGAGGAAATAAAACCAAGCGAAAAGGGAACTATCAATTTCACTTTTGCCAATTATACTTCTTCCACTATTCTTTTCAATTCACTTGTCACTAACAATTCTCTCTTATTCATAATCTCATCTGATTCTCTTTCTATATAAAACGAGATTCTCGACAGGCAGGAGAAAAATTTGTATATAAATGAAGAATAAGTGTGTTTATTTGTATTGACACGGTGAATATTATTTTATTTTGAAATTTATCAATATGACAATTGTACAGAAAAAACCTGGAATTCAATCAAAAAAAGTCTCAAATTGAGTATAACAACGGCTAAAAAGTACCAGAATGAGAAAAACAAACTTTAAATTATAATTAAGGAGGAATCGGACAAACAATCGGAACAAAAGTTAGTCCAAATGAATAATTTTGATTTTTGATACAGAAGACTCATAAATTAATGTAATTTTTTAAGTGGAAGTGTGGACACTTGTATTTTTTACAAAATAAGTCGTTAAAAATTGCAATTTGATGAAAATTAAAAAAAATTGACGTTGGAAACGATAATTCAATTTGAGGTTCAAATTAACCCAACTTGAATATTCGATTCCAACGTCATTTTTTTTTAATTTTCATCAAATTGAAATTTTTAACGGCTCATTTTATGAAAAGTACAAGTGTCCACACTTCCACTAAAAAAAATTACAATACCTTTTGTGTCTTCTATATTAAAAATCAAAATTATTCATTTGGACTAACTTTTGTTCCGATTGTTTGTCCGATTCCTCCTTAAAAGAAAAAATAGAAAACTTTGTGAAATAATAAATTGTTGTTGTGCGTATAAAAATGTAAGAGAAATATAATATAATATTATCTTATATTAAAACAGATTAGACTGAATAGTTTGTTCAATATGAAAAATAATTGCTTGTAATCGTTCATTAAAAAGTATTACTTATATTTTTAGGTTATAAAAATGAATAAAAATAAAAACAAGTGTTTCCAGCGGAAAGGTACCAACCTCATAAAACAAAATTTATTAAAACTATCGGCACCACTGTCGAAGCAGTACTAAATTTGAAAACTTATTACTTATATTAATCAGTGGCGTAACTGGGAGAATAAGGGCCCTGGGGCAAAAAGGAAAATGGGGCCCCAATCATAAATTATAATAATTTATAAGTTTAATTCATTTATTCTATCCACTCCTGAAATTTGTCACCAGATGTTTTTTTTTTAAATTTTATATCACATTGCACCTTTTTAAAGTGTTCTCAAATTTTAAATTTATAGCAATTTTAATTTCTTCAAATTTCAGTTAATGTGAACTTGCATTGATTAAAAGTTCAATTAATCTACTTTTCAAAAATACTAAATTTGAAGTGATTTAAAAATTTCTTCAATTTTTAATAATTCTTTTCTATTATGATTTCAATTACTAAAAATACAAATTCGTACTAGTTTTATCATTTTTCAACTATTTCCTAAAATTCTTAGATTATTTTAATTGTTTTTAAGTTGTTTCTCAAAATCTTAAATATACTTTCCTTAAATTTCAATTATTTTGTTTAGTTTTCTCAATTACTTTTTTCAATTTTAATTATTTTTTCCTTGTCATTAAATAAATTTAATTATGTATTCCTAAATTTTATATTATTCATCGCAAATTTCAATTAATTTGTTTAATTTATCATTGTTTTTGTCATTTTGCAATTATTACTTTCAATTTTTAATCATTTTCATAATTTCTGAATTAATTTACTGAACTTTCAAATATATATCTCAATTTTCAATTATTTTGTTCAATTTTCATTTCTTTTTATAATTTCTTTTCATTAATTTTCATTTATTTCTGCGATTTTTTTTAATTATTCTCTTTAATTAAAATTTTTAAGATATTTTGTAGTTATGTTCTTGTTTTAAACATATATTTCATCATTTTTTCAATTAGTTTTCTCAAATATTATTTACTATTTTCAATCTTTCATATTTAAATCATTTTTATCATATTTCAATTATTTTTCTTAATCTTAAATTATTTTCAGCATATTTCAATTATTTTTTTTCTAAAATTTCAATTATTTTCTTTAATTTTGAATTATTTTGTTTTGTATTCATAATTTCCAAATTTTTTTTATTAATAATCGTAAATTTCATTTATTTTTAGCTTCCTTCAATTCTTTTCTCCAATTTTTAGTTATTCTCATTTTTTTCAATTCATTTCTAAGATCTTCATGTACTTTTCTCAAATTTCAATTATTTTGTTTTTATTTAAAACAAAATTCTTTAATTTTTTTAATTATTTCATTCAAATGTGATTTACTTTTTACAACTTATCATTGTTTGTATCAGATGTATTTCAATTATTTTCTTCAAGTTTCAAATTGTAAAATTATTTTTCAATTATTTTCCAAATTTTATATTCTTCAATTTTTAATTCTATTCATTTCTTTTATAAGTAATTTCGAAAAATTTGAACTATTTACTTGAGATTTCAATTGTTTCATTTAATTTTAAATTATTTATATGATTTTTTATATTTAGTTTTTTTCATTTTTAATTACTTTCTTTCTTTTTCTTTATTTCCAAAAAGTTTTTAATTATTTCTGTTTAATAAAAAATTAATCTCTTCGATTTTAAATTTTATTTATCTTGTTTCATTTATTTTCTCTAATTTTTAATTATTTTCTTTCTTTATTTTCAATGAACTCCTAAAAGTTTTAAGTATTTGAATATTTTCTTTAACTTTTATTTATTAATATTTAAAACATACATATTATGTAATTTTTTCAATTGTTTTGTCAAATTTTAATTTTTTTTCAATTTTATATTTTGTATCTTAATTTTTAATCATTCTCTTTTAATTTTCAATTATTGCCCCCAATTTTTCATTATTCAATTTTTTTCGATTTATTTTGACGACTCTCAAGTAGTTTTTTGAAATTTTAATTATTTTTTTATTTTTAAAACATTTCTATGATTTTGTAAATTACTTTCCCCAATTTTTTTAATTGATTTTATCTTTTTTTTTTAATTAATTAAAAAAATTTGCAATTATTTTGTTTCATTTCAATTATTTTTTGGAATTTTTTTACATCAAAAATTTTTATAAATTTTGTCCTAAAAAGAAAAAGGTTTATTAGGATTGACTGAGGGCCCCCTGAGCTTTGTATATATTTTTGCATTTTTTTTTGGTAAACATTTTTTAAAAAACGTTTTCAAACGTGGAAATCTTTAACAATTTAGTTTTAATGAATTTATAAAAGATTATTTAATTTAGTTAATGGTTGATTTCGTAAATTAAAATGTAATAAAATAAATTTATTACAAACTGTATTTACACTAATATAATGAATATAAATAAAATTATAATCTAATTTATTCACAAATTATATTTTAAAATTTTTATAAAAAGTGTAATAAGGGACGTGATATCTGAAAAGTTGTAAAAAATGGTATGTAGAAAATGAAATTGGGATATAAGAATTGGAAATTGGGGTATAAGAAGTGCCAAAAAGATGTAAAAATAAAAAATGGATAATAAAGATTGGGTTGTGGAAATTGAAAAGTTGAAAATGAAAAGTGGAATAATAAATATCGAAAATTGAAAAGATGGGGGGGGGGTGGGATTTAAAAAAGGAAATGAAAAGAGGGACCCAATTGTAGGACGTAGATATTGACAAATGGTATGTGGAAGACAAAAGTGGGAAATAAAAAATAGAATTAGATATTTGAAAAGTAAAATTAGGGGTTTGGTTAGTAAAAAATGGAGAAGGAATAATAATAAATAGTGGGATGTGAATAGTGGACAAATAATAATGGAGAGAGTATTGTGGGAAGTTGGCATTTTGAATGAAAATATTGGATGTGAAAGTGAAAGGTAGGAAATGTAAAATAGAATAAAGGATTTAGGAAGTGAAGTGTAAGATTTAGGATATTAAAAATAGTAAGTAGGATGTCGGAAGAGTGTTAAATAGTGAATAAGGGAATGAGGAAGATATGATATGGGTGGTGAAAATCACAAAATTAGCAATGTCCTGTTGGGAATAAATTTAGGGAAAGAAAAAGAAAAAATGAAAAGTGGGAAGGGTAAGTAAAGTTTGAAATGAAAAATTTAGGAAACGGAAAGAATCATGTGGAAGGTAACAAATGGGATATGGGAGGTAAAATGTACTTTTTGTAAAGAAAAAAATTTTGATATGGATAATGGGATATGGGAAGTAGGAAGCAAATCATAAGAAATTGTGAGTGGGATATGAGAAGAAGAAGAAAAGAAGGAAATTACGAAAAAGTGTCAGATTTTTGAATCGTGGATAATGGGATAGGGAGATAGAAATGGATTTAGGAAATAAGATTAATCATATGGGATGTTAAATGTAAGAAATTAAATTAGTGAAAATTAGGAAACCGATAATCAGATAATGGGATGTGGTAAATTAAAAATGAGAAATGTAAAGCGGAGAGTATTATGTGCGATGTAAAAAATAAGATGCGGGATATGGGAAAAGTGAGAATTGAGGAAACGAAATGTGGGGTATCAGAAAGTGAGATGTGAAAAGTATGTAAAATGTGAGAAATGGAATTTGAGGAGTGAGATATAAGAATTTCAGTGTGCGAAATAAATTGTGGAATGTGGAAAATGAAATGTTAGAATTGTGAAATGGAATATGAAATCTGCGAAATAAAAATTGGAACATAAATGGTGGTTACTTGGATATTGGAAAAAACTAGGAAAAAAAGTGTGGGATTCGGGAAGTGGAAAACTAGTTTCCCAAATGAGGAAAAGAAATGTGGGAAAGGAAATGTGGAATTTGGGAGGTAGCTTATATGTGAGGTAAAAGGAAAATAAAACAAAATATCTCGAAAGGAAAAAGTAGGAAATGAAAAGCGGAACACGGAAAGTGGGATGTAGATTTTGAGAAGTGGAAAATGAAAATAAAATAGTGGATATTTAGATGTAGGAAATTCTAAATGGGAAATAAAAAGTGGAACGTGAAATATAGAATGTGAAACAAGGGAAATGAAATATGGAGAGTAAAGTATGGGATATAGGAAGTAAAATGTGGATTGTGAAAAATGAAATGTAAGAATTGTGAAATGGAATATGAAATCAGCGAAATGAAAATTGGAACATAAATGGTGGATACTTGGATGTTGGAAATTAAAAATAGGAAATGAAATGTGGGATTCGGGAAGTGGAAAATACAACATAAATAGTTAGTAGTTGGGTGTTGGAAATGAAAATTGGGAAAAAGAAATGTGGAATGTTGGAGGTAGGTTATGTAAGGTAAATGAGATATGAAAAATAATATCTCGAAAGTAAAAGATAGGAAATGGAAAGTGGGATTTGTAAAGTGGGATCTGGATTTTGAAAAGTTTTCTTTTTTTGTTAAGTGAAGTTTATTTTTGAAAATTTTGAATTTGATTTTCCGAGTGACAGACCAAAATGTAACCACTTGGCCAAACAATAATTTTAGACAGATTTTAAAAATTACTTTAAAGTGTAATTAGTAAAGCAAGAATAATTGTAGAACATCAGTGCACTTGAGCAATATTTTTTTAACAAGAATCGACGACCCGACGGTATAACGGTTTTAATTAAAAGTCAATAAGTACCCTTGTATCCAATTGAAAAGCAAGTTTAATAGTGTGTTCAGCAAATTAATAATTTGTGAATTTCGAGAAATTTTCAAATCTGTTTCAACTGCTCCAGCATGACGAAGACAGTCTCTTTATTCTCACTCGAGTCTCGTCCCAGTTTTGACCTGATATTCAACTCGAAAACTAAAGTTTCGCGGCTTTATGTAAATTCGAGAATAACTTCTGCCGCTTACGTTACCCGACATTTATACAATGTTAATATAGTTAGAAGGGAAAAATTTATAAAGTACGCAATGTCATGACTTACAATTTCTTCTTTATTTTCTCAGATATTAAATGTAGTACTTGTAAGAAAATACTGTCTACTGTAAAAAATTATCTCTACTTTCATTTTTTATAGACTATTTTTATTTGTTTTTTAAAAATATTTTTTAATAGCTTTTTGTAATTTTATTTATTTTTCTTTGTTGAATCAGACACTTTGTATTTTATAATTTTGACCGATGTGAAACCAAAAACTCTTGTTAGTTTCAAATTTGGCGCGCAAATTCTACTGATGAATTTTTGTTAAGCCAATTGGAAATTCGGCTCTTTATGATTTCTATAATATAACAATTCATGAGAATAAAAATTTGGAAAAGTAAAAATTCAGTCAAATGGAAATTCCGGCATTCAAATACTCGAATCACATAAAATTAAATTAAATGTGAATTCTGCTAAATTAAAATTCGAGGTTCAATTAAAATTTGTTTGATTAAAAATTTGTTGGTCTAAAAATTCTGTTCAATAAAAATTAGGATTAATCTAAATCGGACTGAAATTTCCTATTTTTTCTTATTTTTTCATAATGCATCTGCCACTTTAAATTCTGAAATTGTATTCATAATCATTTTCATAAAAATTAACTAATTATTTATTAATCGTAACCGACATATTGGATTAGCCATTTTGAAAAAATATTTAATTTTTTTTAACAATTATCACAAAATCGTAATAAACTTTAAACAATAAAAGTGGAATGTGTTTTTTAATGTATATTCTATTCTGTTTTTAAACTAAATATATTTATGAAAACTAACATGATATTTCTGTTGGTGAATTAATTATAAACAAAAAACTCTAGTATGACTTGATAGTACGGGTTTTTCTCAAAATAGAATATAACATCGCAGTTGCAAAAAATCCCGACTAATAAATATTTTAAAAATGCCATACAATCTTGTCAAATTATTGATTACCATGTTAATAGAATTTTGAAAACGTCTGGCTTTTTTATAATTTATAAGAAATATGGACACATGAGTCGTTCCATTACAGTTACCTTTAATTATTAATCTTTGTTTGATCTAAATTTATGTAAAACACTGAAATAATGGAGACGTCTAGCATTACTAAGAATTCGAAATTATACATAAAATGGAACATTTTCAATGTAAACCGATTTTGTCAATTTAACTAAATTATTCATTGCGAGAAGCATACTTAATATTCTCTATATATATATTAACTTAAAATGTTACTGCAATGTTGCTTTAACATTTACTGGTAAGGAATTTTAGCTCAATCGAATTCTAAGTGAAAACGATCATTAGTTTATACAAATTTTAATTTACTCATAATTATTTAAAAAGGTCATTTTGTGTCAAATGTTAAAGATGAACTGTTCTTTTTGCTATAAACATTTTTTCAAATCAGAGGAATAAAATAAATTATGAGCACAAAAATAAATAATATAATAATATAGTATAATGAATTACGTTATATTTTATTACTAAAAAAAAATCCAAACAAAGGAAGATAACTTTCGTCAGCACGGTCGTAATTCAAAAGTTAAAAGAAGAAAATATTCATTATGCTGAGCTGTTTTATGGTCAAGAAGAAAAAAATTGTACATTCTGGAAACTTGATCACGATTTAAAAAATTCTAGACTGTTTGTCAGGACTTTCGGAACATGAATCAGCTGTTTGCTACTGCGCATGCGTCGCGGACTTTAAAGTGTTTTACGCATGCGCAGTTGCCAACAGCTGATTCACCAACTTCAAAAGTCCTTGAGTTTTTTAATTCTTGTTCAAGTTTCTAGAGTGTAACACTTTTTTCTTTTTGAATATAAAAGAGTGCATCATAAAGAATATTTTGCTCATTTATTTTTTTAATTTTGACCATGCGGAATAAAAGTTTAAAAATACAGTAAAAGTTACTAAATTTTATTAATATATATGTATATAACTGCACAGAAAAGCCACAAAGATGAATTTAGATGGGTATACTTTTTTTCTCTTCTGTTTTCGCAAGTAAATTAAACGATTTGAAGTTTGATGCTTTTAGAAGTACTGAGAATACTTAACTCTTAGAATAACAAAGACATTAATAATTTTAGTCGAGAAATTTGTTTTTTCTAACATGAATTATTCAAACTACATATTTTATAAAATATTAATAATTTCGTGAATCTAAACAGATTATATCTTACTTTGCCAAAGGAAACAAGGAACATTATTATTCTTGTAGGGTAATATCGACCGTTTGATCGATATTTACCTTTTACGTGTATATATGGTATATGTATACGGAACCTACCTTAGCTAGGATTTGCATATGTATTGTGCTACTACATAGCTCAACTGCCTGTTTTATGTTTTGTTGTCTAACATATGTAAATTGTCCTTCATATGCAGAATTATGTTCGTCAAATGCCTCAAAACATTTTTTGATTGCTTAAAATTGATAATAATAATTAATACAACAATATTACTCTATTTTATATTTTTAAGATTTGGCTAAAATCACTATTGATTCTTAAAACTGAAATTGCTAATAAATAATAAATTAACCTTAATAACAATGACATTTTGATATACTAATAATAAAAAAAAAGATTTTAATATGTATTTCCTTTTTTCCTTTAAAAAATAAGGGAAGAATCATGAAAATCTGAAACAAAACCTCATCTCACTTCATTTGATATTCTCTAGTTACTATATCTAAATCTGAATTAGGTTTTCTACTAATGAATCGGAGAAACTTTAGCTACTATTAAATGGTAAGAAGTTTACTAATTTTGTAGTAGAAAACTACTAATTTTTAGTAAAAAACTAGTAATTCAAATAGAATAAAACTACTAATAGAAGTTTTAAAGTTTCACTATTTCTAACTACATTAAAATGTTTTATAATTTAGGGAAAAAGTGCCAAAAACTAAATTTTCATACAAGAAATTTTAAACTTTAGAAAAACCATTCGAATTATTACTAAGTAATTTTAAACTTTAATATAGCATGTAGCAAATTTAATAAAATTTTATTAAAGTTTGAAATTATCAATCTGAAATTTCCTCTTTTTGATGCTTTTTTCCTAAATTGGGAAACAATTTCTATAAAATTTCTAATTAATTTTATTTCTGTGTGAAAAGCGTAAATTTTAATTTTTAAGCAAATGTCCAAATGTGTGTGTGTGTATTAGGGTGGCCGTTAATAATGACATTTTGGAATTTTGTCCATTTCCGGGTCTCATTTTATCACAAATTGAAAAAAAAAAGATACGTATTTTTTCATTTTTTTTAAAATTAATATTTAGTGGTGCCTGTAGGCTATTGAAAATTTGCATGTATTTTGCATGGTAAAAAAACTTTTTTTCGTAGATTTCCTGTAAAATCGTTGAAAATTAATATTTTTTGACCGGACTACTCTGTTTCTCTTCATAAATGTTCAAAGAATAATATGCAATTTTTAACTTATGAAATTTGTTAAGTTTACTATTTTTTACAGGACCCAAAAGTTGACCAAAAAAAAACTAAAATAGGTTATTATTGGCAAAAAATATTAATTCTCAAAAAAACGAGAAATTTAAACTGCTAATTATGGTTTCTATTGTTTTTGAGGTCCCTGATTACAAATCTGAAGTCATATTTCAAAAATTTAAAATGGCGGATTCAATATGGCGGCCATGAAAATTTTAAAATTAATCAATTTCTAGAAAATTTCGTACCAGGGGGTTTTGGGGGTCTCTGATTACAAATTTGAAGTCAGATTTTAAAAATTAAAAATGTCGGATCCAATATGGCGGACATCAAAATTTTTAAATTAATCAATTTTTATGAAACTTGGTATCATAGGGTTTTTGGGGTTTTTTTTTTAAATTGCAAACTCAAGGAAATATCAATTAAAAACTATTGTAAATGTTGAAACTCACGTTGGAAACACGTGAAGTGATCCCTTTCAGGAGAATCACCCATCTATAAAATCGTGTCATCTAATTTGTAAACAAACCTTCTCTTGCTAATAAATACTAACTAATTTAAATTTAGATAGAACATTCACAAAAATTTTGTTGGCTACTGGGATAAGATATTACATAATTAAGTTTAAAAAAAATAATTAATTTTTTAAACATTATGCCCGCCATATTGCATCCGTCAGTTTGGATTTTTCAAATCTGACTTCAGATTTGTAAATAGGGCCCCCAAAAACCCTATGATACCAAGTTTCATAAAAATTGATTAATTTAAGAATTTTGATGTCCGCCATATGGGATCCGACATTCTTAATTTTTAAAATCTGACTTCAAATTTGTAATCAGAGACCCCCAAAACCCCCTGGTACGAAATTTTCTAGAAATTGATTAATTTTAAAATTTTCATGGCCGCCATATTGAATCCGCCATTTTAAATTTTTGAAATATGACTTCAGATTTGTAATCAGGGACCTCAAAAACAATAGAAACCATAATTAGCAGTTTAAATTTCTCGTTTTTTTGAGAATTAATATTTTTTGCCAATAATAACCTATTTTAGTTTTTTTTTGGTCAACTTTTGGGTCCTGTAAAAAATAGTAAACTTAACAAATTTCATAAGTTAAAAATTGCATATTATTCTTTGAACATTTATGAAGAGAAACAGAGTAGTCCGGTCAAAAAATATTAATTTTCAACGATTTTACAGGAAATCTACGAAAAAAAGTTTTTTTACCATGCAAAATACATGCAAATTTTCAATAGCCTACAGGCACCACTAAATATTAATTTTAAAAAAAATGAAAAAATACGTATCTTTTTTTTTTCAATTTGTGATAAAATGAGACCCGGAAATGGACAAAATTCCAAAATGTCATTATTAACGGCCACCCTAGTGTGTATAGCTTTTTTGTCGTTAGGATATTTCGAGAACGCTTCAACGGATTTAAATAAAACTTGGATGGCTTGGACACAGGGGTTTTTGAAAATACATACCTAATCAAATTTTTTTGAGCACCTTTTTTCCGAAAAAAATCGTTTTTTGACAAAAATTTTTTCCCATACTAAAAATACAATTTAATGAATACAAAACTCATATTTCTTATCTCAAAACGAATCGATTTACCTATATAAAGTTTATAATTTGTCTAAAATTCGTAAAGTAGTTCATGTTTTTTTTTTACATTTAAAATTTTTTTTTAAATTACTTCTTCAATTAACTTTTATATTATTAATTTATTGCTATTCCTCTATAAGAATGCAAATTTTTTTGCTTACGTTTTTTTATCTATTTATATTTTCAGTTATTTTTCTTTAATTTCTAGGTATTTATCACTTTTTAGTAATTCTACAGTTTATTCTCTTTAATTTTTTTGCCTTTTTCAATTTACAATATTTGCTTTTCATTTTCTAGTTTTCTTTAATCAATTTCTAGATAAAACTAATTTTATTTTTTTAAAATTTTACAGTTTTTTTTCAAACATTTTAGTAAATTTTATAAATATTTAGTTAATTTTCTACTTTCGCGTTCTTTGTTAATACTTTGACACTATTCTTACTTCTCAATTATTATTTGTTTTTTAACCTGTTAGTAATTTTCTTCATTTTTCAGTAATTATTACTTAACTTTAGTCTCTTTTCTTCAATCTCTGTTTTTATTTTTATACTTTATAATAATTTTTCTCTTTTCAGTTACCTTCAATACAATTTTAGTTATTATTTTACTTTTTAGGAATTTCTCAAAAACAGATGTACTTTTTTATTTTTCAATTATTTGTTTTCACGTTTCAGTTATTTTTTCATTTTTAATTAATTTCTCCTCATTTAATAGTTTTTTTTTCAGTTTGCGAATCCCTTTTTACTTCACTGTAATTTCTCTTCCTTTTCTAGCTATTTTTAAATAATTTTAAGTCATCATTTTTATTTTATAGTTATTTTACATTAAATTCAAGTCATTTTCATTAATTTATTGCTGTTTTATTCATTTTCATATTATTTTGTGATTTTAAATTAGTTTTTTCATATTAGCAGTTTTTCTTTCTTTACTACTCTCTTTTAAACAACTTTTAGTTATTACTTTAATATCTAGTGATTTTTATAATTTTCTAGTTACTTTTCAAAAATTCTAGTACTTTTCATTAATTCATATCATACTTATAATTTACACTTTTTAGTCATTTTTTAAAACTCTTCTACCTACTTTGTTTTTATTTAAAACTACTTTACTTCAAATTTAGTTAATATTCACCTTTTAGTCATTCTTCTTCAGTTTACAGCTTTTTTCCGTAATTTATAATTTTGTTTTTACTTTAAAACAATTTTTTTACTTTTCTATGGTTAATAAATATTTTGGTACTTTTTTTATTTTACAATTATATTTATTTTAAAGTTATAGTTACTTTTTTATTTTCAAACAATTTTTGTTTAGTTCGTTATCTGTATTTCTTAATTGACATTCTTTTTTTACTTTATATAATAATTTGTTTTCCCTAATTCTTACCTTTAATTAGCTTCCATTGATTATTTTACTTTCTTTACTTTATCGTTATTTATAAATTTATTTAAGAAAATTTTATCAATACACATTGTACATCAATATACATATCTTCTACTATATATTATACTATTTTTAATTTCCAATAATTATTATTCATATTTTTTGTTTCCTTTAACGGCCTAAAACTTGTTTTTTATTTAACATTCTAACTATTATTTTACTTTTTAGTAATTTCTCTTTATTTTCTAGTTTTCTTTTTGAATACCTTAATAATTTGTCTTCTGCATTTATTTTCTTTTTCTTATATTTTAAGGTAAATTTTCCAGTAACGTTTTATCGTTTTCAAGTTATTTTGAATAAATTCTGGTATTTTCCATAAATTTATAGTTATTTATTACATTTTTTTCATTTTGTCCCTTTGTAGTGTTTTTTTTTTCTAGTTCTTAAATTTTTTTTTTATTGATCACTTCCTCCTTTTTTAGGTTATGTATAGTTAACTTTAACATTTCCATAATTAAATTAACCATTTTTGTTAGTTGTGTACTTTTAATCCATCATTATTTTATTTTCTAGTAATTTTCCTCAATTTTTTAGTTACCTTATTTGTAATTGTTTTTCTTTACCTTAATTACTTTTACATTCTCAAGAGATTTTTCTTCATTTTCTAGTTAAATTTCAATTTTACCCTACGGTGTAAAATGATAGATAAAATTTCTTCAATTTAAACATAAAGAAAGTTTTTTTTGTATTTAAACAGAAAATTGAGAAGGTAATATAAAAAAATGAAGTCTCATATCTGTAAGTTTTTGTGACATAAAATTTGTATCATATAAATGCTCATCGATCGTTATATTTTCTTTAAAAATTCATGAAGAAAATAAACTCGACAATCTCATAAAGAAATTTGATAGACAGTCGATACCTGTTAGTTCTCATGCTCAACTTTCAGCGCAAAAGTGCTGAAAATTTCATCCTTTTTGAAATAAAAAATTTCTCCGATATCGATCCGATAAAAAAAAATAATATTCTCCCAGGAAAATACAATTTTCTGGTGAAATCTAACCATAATAATAATCCCTTTACACATTTTCCTTTATAAAATGTAATTTCTATACACTTTTTAATAACCAGATAGAATACAAAATTTTTATACAAACTATATTTATTCACTTTTTAATTATTCCCAAGTATGTTATTATTCGAAATTTTACAGATATTTTGTATTCTTCAATTTGTTTAGTATTCAATATTTGTCCTCGGTTTGGCCTTTTTTCTCATTTCTGCAAATTATATAGCTGTATTCGGAAAATGTTAAATATCCTGGTTCATCTCTATAGAGCTTGTGCAGCTCCGATTAAAACATGCAAAATTGATGTGAAATTTATGCAAAATAGTGAGAAAATTTTAGACGTAATGACAGAAACCCAATGATTCTTTTTTGCATAAATCAAGCGCTGGGAACAAAATGAGAGTTTCAATTTTCAACTTGGCAATCAAATCGAAATTGTTTTTGTCAAAAGTTTCGTGACACGGACATAATTTGACGTAATACCGATAAGGTACTATTTTTTACCTGTAAATTCGTAAAAATATCAGTCACGATGTTTCTAACACGAGTGTATTATAAAGTCTCAAAATAATATTCCAATTACCACTCTGATATACTTTCTCGAATATTCTGAATGTTTATCTAGAGGAAAATTTTTAACATTATTGGAAATCACAACGTGTTTAAAAAAATGTTGAAATAAAGTTTTTCTTTATATATTAGAAAAAAAACTAAGATAAATATTAACTGAAAATAAATACCCGAGAAATTATTCCCAACATGAAAAATTTCCATTTTTAAATAAAAAAAATGTAATTTAAACTATAAACAAGATTCAACTTCTTATTGAATTTTTTAAATCAATTGATGCCGAAAAAACCACATGTAAAATTTTAAGCCAGATATAGACCCCAAAGCGTCCCCGAAACAACTTCCAAGTTTTTAAAAATTAACTTTTTTTAAATCGAAAAAAATTCTTAAACCTGGAATGAAATCGAGATGAAACTTTTTAATGTTTTTTTAAAGCTAAGCAGCATAAAAGAAGCATAAAAAATTTAAGGTTTATGAAGATTGCTGAATATATCTCGGTGAACCCCTAAAATTAAAATATCATATATAAGAAATTAGTTAGTTATAGATATAGGTAATGCTTTTCAAAAAGTAAGAGAGAATAAGTTATAGAATTTGTCTGGGATAGATAAAGACAAGAATAGAGTGAGAAACGCAAGGAGAGTTCACAGTTGTGGTTCTAAAAGCAAGAGAGAATAAGGTTACCTGGGAAAGATAAAGACAACAATAGCGTACGAAACGCAAGGAGAGTTCGCAATTGTGGTTTTTGAAGCAAAAGAGAATAAGGTTACGTGAGATAGATAAAGACAACAATAGCGTGCGAAACGCAAGGAGAGTTCACAATTGTGGTTTTTGAAGCAAGAAAGAATAAGGTTACCTGAGATAGATAAAGACAACAATAGCGTGCGAAGAGATTTGGTTATTGGAAAATTGACAAATTAGAAAATTGGAAAAGTAGTAATTGGAATATTGAACAATTTTAAATTGTAAAATTAACAAAATAGAAAAATTGGTGAATAGAAAAATTGGTGATTTTTTAAATAGGAAATTGTCAAATTAAAAAAATTGGTAAAGTATAAAATTGGAGGCATAAAAGTTGTCTGTAAATTTTTTGGCATCGATTGTCTAAAGAAATTGCAATAAAAAGTCTGGTTCCGATTTTAATAGGAGTCTAAAAATTTTTTTGATTTTAAAATGTAAATCTTGCAATTTTTAGGGTTGACTTGGAGATGTTGCGGAAGTGATATCAGTCAAAATATTTTCAAAATTTCTTGGTCAAGTTTTGCTTTCGGAAAAAGCAGTGAAAAGTTTGGTCTAAATTATAGATTGCATTATATATATATTATATATATTTTTTTAAATTTAAATTTTTATAAGTTTTGGTGGTTGTCTTATTGAGACCTGTAGGCGGGTTTTTCCTACAGGACTAGTCGTGTCATGTGATATTTTTTGCACTATAATGCAATTTTGTGTAAATGAGAGATTCAGATAAGCTTCACACGAAAGCTGGAAGGAAGCGAGAATATTTTTATTAGCGCAGGGAGGAAAGATTGGAAAAAAAGAAATAAATAAAATTCTCAGTGCCAAGGAAAGAAAATGTGTTAGCTCTGTAAGAAATCGTTACTTTAAGAGAAACTTCTCTTGGAAGCACTTTTACCTTGAGAACTCGACGACAGTTCAATCTACTTGAAGCTTCCTTGCAAAAAATTACCAGAGCCTCTTAGTAATTGAGAAATTTGCTTCTCGCGAAATCACAAACAAGATCCAATCCCGGAGAATTGCTTGCAGATGCAGGAATCTGTTCCATTACAAAATGTGTAAAAAAGTCCAGTAAATGCGAGCAACTATTCAAAGTTTGAAAGTTTCATTTTAAAAAATATAAGTAGAATGAAAAAACTACTTAAAAACTTTAAAAAGCTCTTTATTTAACAGCGTTGTGTTTTGATTTTTTCGTTTAAGAAAGAAAAAGTAATAATTCACGGAAAAGAATAAACGGAATTTTTTATTCATGTTTCTTTAACTACTTTTTAGAGGATTTATGTTCCTTGAAATGTTAGTTTGAGAATTAAGACTGAGAAATTGAAGTATTATTTTAAAAATTATTCAAAAAGAAATTTAAGTTATGGATGTTTCTTCAGAATTAACCGGAAGCAGGGAATTATATTTATTGGTAATTGATCAATATAACTAATAAAAGGATCAATAATTAAATTAGAATTTTTTTTACCTATCTGTTTTCGTAAGAAACTGCAGATAAAGTTTTAAGAAGGTTAAGGGACTCGTTGGTCTGAACTCTCTGATTACGCCAAGAGTCTTATGTATGTTATGCAAGAAATTAATCCAATTTAAATTGAGCAAGAAAAACTCTCTTAATCATAGCAAAATCTTGAATGAAGAGGCGAGCGTCTAATTGTCGTCAGATTTTTGACTTAATATGACACTAGCGCCACGAGAGATTTTCGAACTTTTTCCTGATGGACTCTTTTAGCAGCGACTGTCGATAATAGCGAAAACATAGGATAATTTTCAGGGAACTCCCTCTGGAATCTTTACCGAAATTACATGGAAGCCTTAAACCGTAGAATAACTAAATTATATAGTTAATAAACTTTACTAAATTTTGGTGGAGACTTTCTTGAGAATTTCGGTAGAAGCTGCCCTGGATATTTCGGTAAAAGGATCCCAGGAGATTACGGTAAAAGATACCCTGGAGATTCTGGTAGAAGCTTCCAAAATATTTTCGTGTACGCTTCCCTGGAGATTTCGTTGGTAGCTGTTTAGAAATGTTTAAAGTTATAAGGCGGATTTCTTGCAAAATTTAAATAGGTGGTTTATGGCTTTCTGTAGGCATTATGAAACAATGCTTAATCTGTTATAAAATCTTTAACAGAGTTTAAAGTTTCTATTGAGGTGGGTTTCCACTGTTCTGTGGTCATGCCTGCTCCCTTCTCTCTCTACAGGATGGATCTCGGATCGTGAGTAGGAGCACTCCCACCCTTTTGGTTATTCAGTGAGGACCTAAAGTGATGATGCGGTTCAGTTCCG
The DNA here is from genome assembly GCA_037103525.1 of Ganaspis brasiliensis. Lineage (NCBI taxonomy): Eukaryota > Metazoa > Arthropoda > Insecta > Hymenoptera > Figitidae > Ganaspis > Ganaspis brasiliensis. The sequence continues at coordinate 374,168 of JAZKLR010000045.1, read as the reverse complement.
TATTGGCCAGCTTACAGTCCACATCGCACAGATTCCGGTTGCTCTTTCCGATATTTTCTTTACTGATCGTCCATTTTATGTATATACCGGGTGAAAAAATGTGACGTATTCTTTATGTTAAATAATAATAAACTATCCGTTGTGAAATCTGAAGTGCTGTGAGTTTTTTGTGAAATACCACAATCCACCATTTCTAACAGTAGCTTTTTTGATAATTTCAGTGGAACCACTCCTAGAATATTTCTCAGATTCCGCTGGAGTGTTTCAGGAATCTTAGTATGTTTGCCTCTGGGAAAACTTTCATCGCTAATAGTAACTACATTTTGGTGGAAACTCCCCTTGCGATTTTAGTTTTCCTAAAAATCCCAACAGAAGGTTCCCTGGACATTTTTTGAAGCTTTCCAGGAGATTTCGGTTGATGTTTCTTGGAATCATACGATGTCCTCCAGAGGAACTTCCAGTGAAATCTCCAAGAAAACTCCTGACGCGAAATATTAACTAACTTTTGGTGAAAACTTCTCTGAAAATCACAGCGGTAGCACTTCTGGAGATTCCGATAAAAGATTCCTTGGAGATTCCACTGGAAGGCTTTCCTAGTGACTTCAGTGAAAGTTCTCCTGTACTATTTATGAGATTCCGAGAGAATCTTTTAGGAACGTTAGTAGGTCCGCCTCTAAGGAAACTTTTACCGCAAAATATGAACTACATTTTGGTGTAATTTTCCATCGAAATTTTGATAATTCCTATGAATTCTGACAGAAAATTGCCTGAACATTTTTGTGAAGCTTGCCTGGAGATTTCGGTTGAAGGTTCTTAAAACCTTAGAATGTCCGCCTTCAAAGAAACTTCTACTGGAATCTCCAAGGAAACTACCGACGCAAAATGTTAACTGAATTTTGGTGTAAACTTCTCTGATAATTTCAGTAGTAGCTCCCCTGGGGATTCCCACAAAGGATTCCCTGAATATTCCGGTGGAAGTTACTTTAAAAATTCTGTTGAAAGATTTCCTGGGGATTCCGTTGGTATCTTTCCTGGCGATTTCAGTGAAAGATCTCCTAGAATATTCCTGAGATTCCACGGGAATTTTTCAGGAACCTTAGTATTTGCGTCTCTAGAAAAACCTACACTAGAATCTCCAAAAAAACTTCCACCACAAAATATTGATTAGAAGACTTTAGTAGAAGTTTCCTGGGCATTTTTGTAAAGCTTTCCTGGAGATTAAGGTTGAAGGTTCTTAGAATCATAGGATGTCTTCCAGGGGAACTTTTATTGGAATATCCAAGGAAACTCGACGCAAAATATTAACTGGGGATTCCGATAAGGGATTCCTTGGAGATTCCGGTAAAAGTTACTTTGGAGATTCTTATTAAAGATTTCCTGGTAATTTCAGTAAAAGTTATACAAGAATGTTTCAGTTTGAGGGAATTAGTCAATGATAACAAGAACAGAATTGTTTGTACCTTTGTATTATTAGATAATAAAATTTCCAAAACCATCTGAACTTCTTGCTGCATCGTCCAATACTGACTTTTCTTCTTGTCTTCCCCGTCGTCCTCTCTACATGAGATCTTCTTTGGTTTTTTCCCAGATTTAGTCATAGGCGTAAGCAAAACTTTAAATCTACCTTTTTGATTTCAGCCCAACTGAATTTCTTTGTTTTCAGTACTCAGAATAAAGGAAATTACAGCCCGGTCGGGAACTCTTTTTCTTTACAAGTTTATAGAACCGTCGGAAACAGTTCATAAACATAAATAAATAAATCTACATAAATACGGAACATAAAATATTCCGGAGGTTACACACAAATTTTTCAGGAACCTTAGTATGTCCGCCTCTAGAAACCCTACATTGGAATCTGCAGGAGAACTTCTTCCAGAAAGTATTAACTAAATTTTTAAAAGGACTCTTGAAATTCCGGTAATCTCTGGAGATTTCAGTACAAATTTTCTGGACATTTTTTTTAAGTTACCTAAAGAGTTCGGTTGAAACATGTTGTAGGCGAAGCTCGAGTGCGAGGTGGGAGTATCCCTCCTTTCCTGCAATGGGTCAGGCAGGGCCTGATGTTGTAGTGTGGTGAAGTTCTCTTTTGACATTAGAACGGTCTAATTCGTGTGAATTTTTAAATTACTATTACAGTGGTCCCTTGATTATCACCGGTTTGGTTAAAGCCGGAAAGGAGGTATCCACACAGCGAAAATTATCCCCACTTGAAGCTAAATGCTTCGAGTAGGAAACCGACTTGAAGCAAATGCTTCGGCCCCGCTGCCCGGCGTTAATTAAAGGTCCACTGTACAACGCGCCAGTTCCTTTATGAGTATAATTATAACGGGTGAACAATTGTGACGTATTCTTATTTAGTAACAAAATTAACCATCTTTTGATAAATATAAAAAGTGTTTCTAATTTCTGTTAAATGTACTTGTACCTTTCTGACTCTTTATCATATCATAGCATTTGTCGGAATCACAAGAGTTTCTTACAACACAAAAAAGTTATCTAAATTTTGGTGTAAACCTTTCTAAAAATTCGTTTAAAGCTTCCATGGGGATTCCCGTAAAAGGTTCCCTAAAGCTTCCGGTGGAAGTTAACTTCAATATTCTTGTGGAAGTTTTAAAGAACATTTTGGTGGTAGCTTCTCTGGATATTTCGTTCTTAGCTTTATTGGTGATTTCGTTAAAAATTCTTCTAAAATATTCCCATTATTCCGCAGGAAGTTTTCAGGAACCTTAGGATTCTTAGGAACCAACTTCAGGGAATTTTCACTGGAGTTTGTAATTATATGAGTTATAAATGTGTAGCGTACTTATTATAGAAGCCAGCAGGGCTCTTGAAGAGAGTGGGGTTACCCACTTCTCGCGCATCTCTCTCTTCCCTTTCTTCGCAGCGGCGAATGACGGGGTACATATATTCAGTTTCGCTCGCCAATTCAGTCAGTCGACTGGCGGACAGGACTCGAGGCGCGCCTCGGTCCTGTGCTAGGTAACTCAGTAGGCTGCTGGGTAGGGGAAGTGTTGTGTGTGGGTGCGCCCGCCACATCACCACTATCCCACAGTAAACTGTCTAGAGCCCAGACTGACCAAATAAGAGCGCGTGAAAATTGAGTGGAGGTGCTCCTCCCTCAAAACTCATGTGATGTATCCGGAACCTTTGAGGTGAAGGATCGCCTAGGCATTCTCCAAATTAATAGAGGTGCCCCTCTTTAGTTTGTCGAACAGTGGCGGAGGATTGCAACGTCTATGAATACTCCCGTGAGGATGTAATCCGTATTCTACTAGGTACTCTCAGTTTCTTGGGTGGGGAAATCAATATTGGTGCTCCTGTTTGATTTCTTTCCTCCCAAAGATTAGGCGCAATTTTTAACTTGGAGGGGATTATTGAAATTCCGGTAGAAGGTTCGCTGGACATTGGTTTGAAAGTTTGTCTGGAGATTTCGACGGAAGCTTCCTGGAGATTTTAGTACTTCCCTGGATCTTTCGATAGAAGGTTTCCTGGAGATTATAATGAAAGCTTCCGTGCAGATTTCAGTAGAATTGTCCCTGAAGGTTTAGGTTAAAACTTGTTTAAAGAATTAAGTTTAAGCTTTTTTAGAAATCCCATCAGAAGCTTCCATGGAGGCTGGCATCTTCAAGTTCCTAGAAGATTTCCACGGAATATCGAGCCATGTGGCTAAACTTTTAGTCTCAAGGCTGGGATAGACCCATCCCAATACAAAAGTATCTTAGTTATGCCTAAGTATAGTTCTATTTAGGAAAAGTTTCCAACTTTAGCCAATCTAAATCCAGCTGAACCAAATTTGGTATAATATATTTATTATTAAATATAAATTCCTAATCTCATAATAAAAAAAAACAATTTACAACATAACACTATAAATAAAAATTCCTTACATAGAGGACATTTGAGGATTTAAGAAAATAATAAAAAAGAAAATTCATAGTCACTGAATCGAACAATGGCGCAGTTTTATATGCGCTTGGGGAATCCGGTTTCATTAGGTCGGTTAAGTTTGCGGTGTTGGAACTAAACCGTACATTTCGCTTATCTGCTTTCGAGAACAAACACGATAAGCTCCACGTAGTACAGGGAAAATTGAAGATCTTGGATCTTACCTTGTTTACAATTTACCATCTGCATTTCAGTTAACAGTAATAATTTTGCAATCAACTACAATTCCATGGAAAATCTATAATAATTTTGGTATATTTAATTTTAATTTTGCAATTCTAAAAATGTTTAACTTTATTTAAATAAAAATTTTAAAAAAATTATGTGTATGAATAAAATAAAGGATAACAATAAATACATTTTGTTAACTAAAATATATTTTTTTAATTTAACATTTATTTTAAGTTCAGGGTTTCTAAAAATTATGAAAAATATTATTTACCTAGATATAAAAAACGACTGTGACTCAAACAAAGGTTAACAAACTTATTATTTAGTTTTATCTATTTTATAGTATTACATATTTCATTATTTCGTGAAAAATGGAGAGCTACCTTCGTAGTTGGAAATTTGATGAGAATATGATTCGTTTATCTGATCGATCTCACTATGAGGACAGCCATGGAAAAATAATTATTTCCACCAATTAAAAACGTTTTAAATATCAATAATCCAATTAAGTACTTTCGGAAACAAATTCAACCTATTTTTTTAAAGATATAATAATAATACATTCTGAAAACATTTCGCGATAATTTTTCAACATTTGACAAATTTATGGAGAAATATTGACTAAATTGTACAAAAGATTGTTTTTCAAAAAACTTGGTTTAAAGTTTCCTAATTCGAAGGAAGAACAGAGTTTTAAATTCATTAGAAACTTTCTGTGTAAACTCGTGTTAAAAAACTTCTCTTGATGGAACTTTTGGACTTTTTTCACCCTCGAATAAATTTGAAATGAAAATATCAACTTGAATTAACGTTATATTTGATGACCAGAATATTTATTTAATATTTTTTAAAAGATATTTTTAAATAGAGGAAAATTTTTTAACAGTGTCAATTTTCAATATGAATTATGAGCAGTCTAGTCTATAAAGAAGACAATGTCTTAGAGACGTTAACTTGAGAATATTCTATTGTACCAAAAAGTGGTCAGAGGTGGTGAAGATTTTTTCTTTTTTTTTTCTTTAGAGGAGTATTTGGTGTGAAGAGGGTCAAGGGTGATTAGAAAGTCCTTGAGTTAAGAAATGGAGGCCAATAAGATTCACCTCTGAGGTTACTCAAAGCAACTCCAACGCCTTTATGTGCAGTGAGTTTTCTGATATCTTACAGGAGAACCATCCAGACTCTTGGCTTATCTTAAACCGCACCTTCTAGTGCAGAATACGTTTTATCTTTTCAAGTGTTCAATGTCGAGGGAATAACTTTTCCTCAGGTACCATTTCTCTATTTGAAAAAATAGAAAAATATTATTTTCTTTCTCGAAACTCAAATACTTAAAATACATTTACCAATGTTAAACACCAGTAATGTTTTCAGAAAGGAAATATTTATTTTAAAATTACATTTAGTGAATGAGCTTTCCAAATGGCACGAAAAGAGATATTTTCTTTAATTCCGTTGAATGTTTTTAAACTCTATATTTTTATTAGAAAATTATTAATTAAAAACAGTAGTAATTTTTTAATACTTAAAATAATAAAAATTTTCATGGTTTTATTTAAAAAGACGATAAGTAATTTAAAAAATAAAATTTTGCCGACAAAATTTATCAACTGTCGGTAAATGGTTTGATACTTTTTACTTCTACTTTATCATCCGCTGTTACCTGTACACAGTCTGAAGTGAAGTAATCAAGCGATAGGTTAATGTCGTCAACTGATTTTACACTCTAGAGTATAAAACAATTGAAAGAATGCTCTAGATGAAATAAATCTTAGAAAGTTCCATTATTCTCTGAATACTTATATAACAAATATACTAATTTGGCCCGACAGTTACTTTTTCTTTACTGGGCACTTTAGCCATTTTTGAGGTTAGGTTCAAACTTAGAAACATTGTATTAAACAACTTTTTTTTAAGTAAATTAATGAACAACTTGTATTATTATTTCGACAAACAAACAATATTGAAATTTAATAATTTTCGTACAGTTTTCATTTTGGAAGTTTGTTTCTAGCACCAATATAATTTGAGATAAAAATTCCTGAGAAATTTTCCAGCTGATTTAATCCTCTAAGAAAATCAGGTTTATAGCTTAGACTAGAAGAGCCTTTCTTATAAATAAAATTTAAATTTGGTAATAAAAAATGATTATATGAAGCAAGTTTATGTAGTTAAATAATAAATATATTAATAATTGGCGATTGTGAGTTTGGAGAAAATAAATATTTATGACTCGTTATAGGAGAATTGAGTTTCCGAAACGGTGTGTCTACTTTTATATTCCGTATTCCCTGGATGATACTAACAGTTTCCAAGAAGCATAGGAGAAAATTTCTTTAACAAGTATACAGCTTCCCTTGTTTTTTGAAGTTACCCTCTCTAGCGGATCGTCACGACATTTCGTCCTTCCGCCAATTTGTTTAAAGATTTATTTTCCACTTCGGTTTACTACTGAACTAAGCTCTTAAAGTATCATTGGATTCAAGGCGTAGTGTTTTTTACATCCTCTCGAACTTTATAAACTTTTATTTACATGAGCCTCTTATTTTTAAAATTTAAATGTCTTTACTAATTTCATTAAAATACTTTAAAATACAATATTTTAATATTTAAGTGTGATATAAGCCAAACTATAATTTTCTAATTGTTTTTTTGGAGAGATTAACGAGATTTCGGTGTCCGTCCGTCTGTCTACCAGTTTTTTGTATCTTTCAATTATCTTCTTCAAATTACAATTATGTTTTTTAATTTTTCAATTTCCTTCTTTAATGCATATTAATTCTCATTAAATGTATTTAGTTTCATCATTTTTTAATTATTTTCTTCTTCCTTCTTTTTTCAATTCATTTCTTCAATTTTTAATTGCCTTCTTCCAATTTCAATTCTACTTTTCAATACTTTTTTTTTTATTCAATAACTTTAATAAATTTGTATTCTCTTGCTTGAATACACTAGTGTAGTGTCTCGAACAAAAAACTTTTTTTTTGTATGCCTGTGTAATTATTTATTTTTTACTAAATGATCAGTAGAAATATAACTATTTGGATTAGTAATACTGAGTTTTTGCTTTCAAATTAGTTACTTTTAACTAATTCAGATTTAGAGAGTATATATTATCTCGCACTTAAATTTTCACAATTATATTAATATAGTATATAGACATAACTTATATTTAAGATTTCTGTTTTTCGCAAAGAATTTCGTTGAAAATTCTTAAAGCACAGTAAGCCTGAGTCTTTAAGCGATTTTTATTATTGACAGAGAGAGTACGTGTATTTATTTTGGCATTTCAGAACTAGTTTTGAAGTACATATATATACATTATTGTTGTCTTTTCAAATTTTTAAACCACATTTAGTGATAAATCTTTGATGTACCCAACGAGAGTCGTCGTGTCGTTAAAACCTCATTCATCACAAGCTCTTTTATTATTGATTGCATGCCTGGTAACGACGATGCTACATAGTTTTGAATCCCGAGAGTCCATCTCGTTATTCATTGCTTCAGTTCCAATTTATTAATGAGATATACAATTAACTAATGCTTTGGTAGCCAAAAAAGATGATACAGTCATAAACTCGTACTCTCTAATTGAAACATGGTCAATTAATGAAAACTATAACTTTTTTCAGAATGTCCCAAACTCAATAAGAGCAATTAGGTAATTCAAATAAAACTTTCAATTGATACAAATTTTAAAAAATAAATTTGATTAACCAACTACCAACAGTGGCGTAACTATTAAGGGGCAAAGTGGGGCAGTGCCCCGGGGCCCTTAAGCTCAGGGTGCCCTCAGTCAACCCTAATAAACCTTTTTCTTTTTAGAACAAAAATAAAATTTTTGGATTTAAAAAAAATTGCAAAAAATAATTGCAAATTTTTCAAATTAATTAAAAAAAAATGAAAGCAATTAAAATTAGGGAAAGTAATTTCAAAAATCATAGAAATGTTTTAAAATTAAAGAAAATAATTAAAACTTGAGAAAAGTACCTATTTGAAAATCATCAAAATAAATTTTAAAAAATTGAATAACGAAAAATTAGGGAAAATAATTGAAAATTGAAAAAAATTATTAAAAATTGAGATAAAATTTGAAAAAACAATTGAAAAAATTACATAATATATTATTATTAAAGAAAAGTTAAAGAAAATATCCGAAAAATACTTAAAACTTTCAGAAGTTCATTGAAAATAAAGAAAGAAAATAATTAATAATTAGAGAAAATAAATGAAACAAGATAAATAAATCTTCAAATTGAAGAGAATAATTTTTTATTAAACAGAAATAATTAAAAACTTTTTGGAAATAACAAAAAAGAAAGAAAGTAATTGAAAATTAAAGAAACTAATATCAAAAATCATATAAATAATTTAAAATTGAATGAAATAATTACAATCTCAGGTAAATAGTTCAAATTTTTCGAAATTACTTATAAAAGAAATGAAAAAAATTTTAAATTGAAGAGTATAAATTTTGGAAAACAATTGAAAAATAATTTTACAATTTCAAACTTGAAGAAAATAATTGAAATACATATAATACAAACAATGATAAGTTGTAAAAAATAAATCACATTTAAATGAAATATTAAAAAAATTAAAGAATTTTGTTTTTAATAAAAAAAAAAAATAATTGAAATTTAAGATAAATACATAAAGATCTTAGAAATCAATTGAAAAAAATGAGAATAACTAAAAATTAGAGAAAAAAATTGAAGAAAGATAAAAATAAATGAAATTTACGATTCTTAATAAGAAAATTTGGAAATTATGAAAACAAATAAAAATAATTAAAAATTTATAAAAATTTAGAAAATGAGAATAAAAATCAATAATCGAGAAATATAATTGAAAAATAATGAAATTAATTCAAAATTGAAAAAAATAATTAAAATATGCTGAAAATAATTTAAGATTAAAAATAATAATTGAAATATGATAAAAATGATATAAATATAAAAAGTTAAAAATAGTTAATAAAATTTGAGAGAAATAATTGAAAAAATCATAGAATATATGTTTAAAATAAGAAAATAACTACAAAATTACTTAAAAATTTTAATTAAAGAGAGTAATTAAAAATCGCAGAAATAAATTAAAGTTGATGAAAAGAATTATTGAAATTTTAGATAACTAATTAAATTTTTTTAATTATATGTTAAAATAATATAAATAATTCAAAATCGGAGAAAATAATATAATATTAATTTGATTTGAAGCGAAAGAAAATAATTGAAAAAACGCTTAAAAAATTAATAAATGAAGACAATAATCTAAATTTGAAATAATAACTGAAAAATTGGAAAATTAATTGAAAAATAATTTTACTATTAGTAACTTATAGAAAATAATTGAAATACATATGATATAAACAATGATAGGCATTAAAAAATAAATCACATTTGAATGAAATATTAAAAATAATTAAAGAATTTTGTTTTAAATAAAAACAAAATAATTAAAATTTGAGATAAATACATAAATATCTTAGAAATCAATTGAAAAAAATGAGAGTAACTAAAAGTTGGAGAAAAGAATTCAAGAAAACTAAAAATGAATGATTTACTATTATTAATAAAGAAATTTTGAAATTATGGAAACAAATAAAAATAATTAAAAATTGAAGAAAATGATTGAAATTTTAGAAAAATACTTACAAATGTTAGAAAATGAGAATAAAAATCAACAATCGAAGAAAATAATTGAAAAATGGTAAAATTAATTCAAAATTGAAAAAAATAATTGAAATATGCTGAAAATAATTTAAGATTAAGAAAAATAATACAGCCACACAAAAAAAAAATCGGGCAAGTTCGAGTTACACTCGCACTAAAATCGAGGGTTCCGTACACAAAACAAAATAATTTTTAATATATTTGATACTATTAAATATATAAATATATTATACATATTATATATAATATAACATATAAAATATAATATATAATGAATTTTTTATACAAAATGGACCACCCCCCCCCCCTATCTTCCAAAATATTTTACTTAGAGAGTTCAAATTTTGTACAGGAATGTATTTTCAGGTGTAAATTACATCAAAATTATAGAGAACGTGATGGTGATTGCGCTGTCAACGAAAAATCCAGAAATTTTAGCAAATATCCATAAAAATACTCAAAAATCATTTTATTTTCTTAACAACGCTATGATCAACTTCTACAATCATGTTCTCTACCATTTTTCTGTAATCTACACGTGAAAATACATTTGTGTACCAAATTTGAACTCTCTAAGTCAAATTGTTTAGAAGTTATGGGAGGGGGGATACGGTCATTTTTTAGCATTTTTTTAAATCGTTGGTTTTTGCTTAAAAACACTATGATAACGATCTGCAACAAAGTTCTCTACAGTTTTTCTGTAATCTATATTGCAGACTACATATGTATACCAAATTTCAGCACTCTAAGTATAATAATTTGGCAGATAAAGGGCAGGAATGGTACAAATTAAACGCATGTTTTCGAAAAATTAAACGTTTTCCCCTCTTATTTGCCAAAATATTTGACTTAGAGAGTTCAAATTTGGTACAAAAATGTAGTATCATATGTAGATTACAGAAAAATTATAGATATTGTTGTGGTAATAGCGCTGTCAAAGAAATGGCAAAAGTTATCAGCCACAAAATATCAAAATTTCTCAAAAATCTTGTTATTTTCTTGACAACACTATGATCAACCCCTAGAATAATGTTCTCTATAATTTTCCTTTCATCTACACGTGAAAATACATATGTGGGCCAAATTTGAACTTTCTAAGTCAAATAGTTTGGCGGATAGGGGGGGGGGATACGATTTTCGACAAAGTCTTGCCAATAGGGTTCCGTGCGTGAGGCGCATGAATATTCCCTAAATCTCATTTAGCATAAATCCCATTAAGCCTAAAATCAAAAAGCCTAAAATGCATTCAGCCAAAATTCCATTTAACCTAAATTGAATTTAACCTAAATTTCATTTTACCTAAATCCCATTCAATCTAAATTCCATTTAACCGAAATCTCATTTAACCTAAATCTCATTTTACCGAAATTCCATTTAACCTAAATTCCATTTAACCTAAATTCCATTTAACCTAAATCCCATTTAACCTAAATCCCATTTAACCTAAATTCCGTTTAACCTAAATCTCATTTCACCTAAATTCCATTTAACCTAAATCCCATTTAACCTAAAACACATTTAGTATAAATTCCATTTAACCCAAAATGCATTCAGCCTAAATCTCACTACACCTAAATCCCATTTAACCTAAATCTCATTTAACCTAAATTCCACTTAACCGAAATCCCATTTAACCTAAAACGCATTTAGTCTAAATTCCATTTAACCTAAAATACATTCAGCCTAAATCCCATTTAACCTAAATTCCGTTTAACCTAAATCTCATTTAACCTAAATTCCACTTAACCTAAATCCCATTTAACCTAAAACGCATTTAGTCTAAATTCCATTTAACCTAAAATGCATTCAGCCTAAATCTCACTTCACCTAAATCCCATTTAACCTAAATCTCATTTAACATAAATTCCACTTAACTTAAATCCCATTGAACCTAAATTCCATTTAACCTAAATCCCATTCAACCTATATTCCATTTAACCTAAAAGGCATTCAGCCTAAATCTCACTTCACCTAAATCCCATTTAACCTAAGTGTCATTTAACCTAAATTCCATTTAACCTCAATCCCATTTAACCTAAAACGCATTTAGTCTAAATTCCATTTAACCTAAAATGCATTCAGCCTAAATCTCACTTCACCTAAATCCCATTTAACCTAAATCTCATTGAACCTAAATTCACTTAATCTAAATCCCATTTAACCTAAAACGCATTTAGTCTAAATTCCATTTAACCTAAATACCATTTAACCTAAAAGGCATTGAGCCTAAATCTCACTTCACCTAAATCCCATTGAACCTAAAATTTTTTTTAATTTAAGAATAAATATAGTTGAATCAAGTAAAGTTTTAGGTTCAATGGGATTTAGATGAAGTGAGATTTAGGCTCAATGCGTTTTAGGTTAAATGGAATTTAGGTTAAATGGAATTTAGACTAAATGCGTTTTAGGTTAAATGGGATTTAGATTAAGTAGAATTTAGGTTAAATGAGATTTAGGTTAAATGGGATTTATGTGAAGTGAGATTTAGGCTGAATGCATTTTAGGTTAAATGGAATTTAGACTAAATGCGTTTTAGGTTAAATGGGATTTAGGTTAAATGGGATTTAGGTTAAATGCAATTTAGGTTAAATGGGATTTAGGTTAAGTGGAATTTATGTTAAATGAGATTTAGTTTAAATGGGATTTAGGTGAAGTGAGATTTAGGCTGAATGCATTTTAGGTTAAATGGAATTTAGACTAAATGCGTTTTAGGTTAAATGGGATTTAGGTTAAGTGTAATTTAGGTTAAATGAGATTTAGGTTAAACGGAATTTAGGTTAAATGGGATTTAGGCTGAATGCATTTTAGGTTAAATGGAATTTAGACTAAATGCGTTTTAGGTTAAATGGGATTTAGGTTAAGTGGAATTTAGGTTAAATGAGATTTAGGTTAAATGGGATTTAGGTGAAGTGAGATTTAGGCTGAATGCATTTTAGGTTTAATGGAATTTATACTAAATGCGTTTTAGGTTAAATGGGATTTAGGTTAAATGGAATTTAGGTTAAATGAGATTTAGGTTAAACGGAATTTAGGTTAAATGGGATTTATGTTAAATGGGATTTAGGTTAAATGGAATTTAGGTTAAATGGAATTTAGGTTAAATGGAATTTCGGTAAAATGAGATTTAGGTTAAATGAGATTTAGGTTAAATGGAATTTAGATTGAATGGGATTTAGGTAAAATGAAATTTAGGTTTAAAGGAATTTAGGTTAAACGCGATTTAGGTTAAATGAAATTTTGGTTAAATGCAATTTAGGTTAAATGGAATTTTGGCTGAATGCATTTTAGGCTTTTTGATTTTAGGCTTAATGGGATTTAAGCTAAATGAGATTTAGGGAATATTCATGCGCCTCCCGTGCGTACACTTGTGGTGTACGGAACCCTAAAAATAAACTTCTTTGTCCGAGACACTACACTATTGTATTCTTACGTATTTTTTTTCGCTGAATCCGAATCCGAAGTCAGAATTGCTAGATTGGCTAAATTTTTTGAGATAATCTCAAAAAACCAAATCTTAAACAATTTCAAAAACACCCAAAAAACCCAAAAAACAAAATTTTTTTTAGCCGGGACACTACACTAATGTATTTTTATGTATTTTTCTCTGACGAATGTAAATCAGAGGTTAGAATTTGCAGATTAGCTAAAATTTTGAAAATTATCTCAAAAAAGATAAAAAAAACATCACCAATTAAAACCCAAAAAAAATTTTTTTTGTCCGAGACACTATGATAGTGTTTTCCTACGTATTTTTTCCGCTGAATCCGAATCCGAAGTCAGAATAATATTTAATATTTATATTTAATATTATTTAATATTATTCAATATTTATATTTAATATAATATAAATATTTATATGTATATAATATAAAATTTAGGAATAAATAATTAAATTGATTTAATGGCAAGGAAAAAATAATTAAAATTGAAAAAGTCATTGAGAAAACTAAACAAAACAATTGAAATTTGATGAAGGTAAATTTAAGATTTAGGGAAACAATTTAAAAACAATTAAAATAATCTAAGAATTGTAGGAAATAGTTGAAAAATGATAAAACTAGTAGGAAATTGTATTTTTAGTAATTGAAATCATAATAGAAAAGAATTATTAAAAATTGAAGAAATTTATAAATCACTTCAAATTTAGTATTTTTGAAAAGTGGATTAATTGAACTTTTAATCAATGCAAGTTCACATTAACTGAAATTTGAAGAAATTAAAATTGCTATAAATTTAAAATTTGAGAACATTTTAAAAAAAATAACTAAACAATAGTTAAAATTTGACTAATTGAAGTAGTAAATAGAATTTTACTAAAATATTAGTCATTTGACAAAACGAATCGATTGACCTATATAACTTTTATAATTGATCAGGAATTCGTAAAATAATTCATAATTTTACATTTTTTTGCATTAAAAATTTATTTTTAACATTTTCCCCAATTAATTTATATATTATTAATTTCTTACTTCCTCTATGAGAATGCAAATTATTTTGCTTACTTGGAAGCGAAATTTCCATGAAATGGACATAATTATCACCTAGTTTTATTTTTATCTGTTTTTCTCCTTCTAGGGGTTTTTAAGAATTTTAGGGCATGAAATTTCATACTCTGCCATTTCTAAAGTATACTGTCATACTCTCCATACATAAATAAAGGTTATTCTTCTGTCCGTTTTATGTAAAGTTATCGATTTTGCAAGTAATCGAAAATATTGAAAAACACTTCTTCTTTATGAGGTTTTGAAAGTAGGTAGCAGTTATTCCCGGAAACTAATTTCAATTTTTTGTTTCAATTGCAATCCTTTGACGTGTAAAATTAAAAAATGTAAATTTCGATTTTTAATGTTGGCGTGGAAAGTTGGTGTAATGCAGGAGTCTTTTGTGGTTTGTGATGTCGGAAGTGGCAAAATTAGATTAGAGTGCGATTTCGTGTGATGTTTTCGCAAGAGTAGCAGGAAACATGACCAGGATTGCAACTTCCGTTATCATGAAAAGAGATTCTCAAGGGGTGCCTGGGGCTGGCTTTCTATACCAAGGCGAGATAACAGACTCATATTTTACCCACAAATCTAGTCAGTTTTTGATGTTTCAAGATATAACAAGATTTTCATCTTTATTTTGACAGGGAAATTTTCTCGGTCTCTTTTTACCAAAGAGGATTCAACGCTTATCCAAAAAGACGTAATATTCGTTAAACAATTTTATTTAAATGTCAATCTTCTCTTTCAATGTTTCAGACACATGATGAAGCATGTGTCTAATCTTATTAATTAATAAGATTACAAGTGAAACGCATTATTAGAAAATAAGAATTCAAGAAGTTATATCTTCCATGAGGAAGCAAAAATTGTTTAAATATTAGGAACAAACGGGCTTGGAAATATAGATAATGTCGTTTGGTAGAATGCATTATTTATCAATAGAAATAAATGGTCATGATAATGTCAGAGTCGAATTTCTCATTCTGGGCACAGTTATTAATTTATTGGTCTGCAACAATTATCTTGATCATCCAATCATGACGGATTGACAGGTAGGTCTGTCACTGTAAATATCGTTACGAACACAAGTGCGATACGTAGCTTTGATATTCATTTGTATTCAATATTCGGTAAATAATTAACTACTCTTTTTTCATTAAGTCATGACACTAAGGTTGGTACATGTATTAATATTGAAACAGTACATAATTAACAAAAAAGTGTATTTGATAATAATTATATTGTCATTAAACTTGAAGTAATCATAAAAAGTTCGTATCGCCTTAAAATTTAATTAGTATGTCAGCTAATATGGCGCACAACTAAAATTGGTTATTATTATATAATAATATTTAATGATAATCATGTTTTTAACAAAATCGACTTTAGATTTACAATAAAAAGAGTGTTTTATATCTTTATATAAATTTTAAAGTAGAAAAATATTTGCACATGACGTTTGTATAAAAGATCTGAATAATGTTATGATGGATATATATATATAATCTATTTACTTTTAAAACTGTTGTTATAAAACATAAAAGTACATGAATCTTTATTAATTTAATATTTTTTAAACAAAACATGTTCATGTTTGTAACATATTTTTCGTATTTATTTCTTTTCTCCCTTACAAATAACGTGCGCCACATTAGCCGCTTTTAGAGATTCTAAAAAAATTCTTTTTCACTTAAAATTTATTAGGTTTTTATGATGAATCGTACACATTCATTTAAAACATTTCTAAGTATATAATTAATTAAAGGTTTATGAATTATTATTCAAAATACTTTATTTATTCGCTGCTTTTAATTCCATGGTTTATAACCCAGATATGTCCAAAACTAACTTTCCTTTATAAAATCGAAAACATTCATTAAAATGCACAATTTCTTTTAGGTATTATACATTTCGGAATAGATAGACGCTTTTAATATAATTTTAACCTGTTTTCCAAAATATGCTAATTTCTGTAAATAATCGTGTGCCGAATTCGCTGCTTCTCAACTAAAGTAAATTATTTAAATTAAATAATCTAAAAATTTTTGATGTGAAGATATAGCACAAAATAGTATTAAATTTAAATGTATATATCTTTAACATTATAATTTAAATAAATTCCAAACGTCAATCTCATATTCCAATTTGTTCAAACTTTAAAATTTCAATAAATTCAAATTTAAATGCGTATTAATTAATTTTTAAATTCACAATAATCTTTTTTTAATTCTTTCAATTTTTTAAAGAGATTTCACTTTTTCGAAACTGTTTAATTTTTATCTTATAATTTCTTATTTTTACAAAATTTTAAGTTTTTTTCTTCTTTTACTTTTGATATTTTTTTGTATTTGTCTTTTTATCTTAGGATTTTCTTTAATTTTCTTCTTTTTATTCAAATTATTTAATAATATTATTTTACACAATTTTGTTATTATAACATTCACTAAAATTTTTTTTTCGTTGAATTTCATAATTATGTATTTCCATATTTTTAAAAATAAATACTCTCATTTTTTGTGAATTTATTCAATTTGTTTTCACACCTTGCCTATTTTTTGCAAACTTATTTATTCTTTCTTAAACTTTTAGATATTCAATATTTTTCTAAATTTATTGTTCGACTTGTTTTAAGTGTAATATATATTATAAAAATATTTTTGGTTTAATCTTCCAAAACTTTTTTATTTTTAAAGGATTTTAAATTTTTTTTGTGGACTTTTTATTTACCTTTATATAATTTTTTTTTATTTTATTTCTATTAATTCTAATTTTTTAGTAGATTCTAACCAATTTTTATTATTTTTTGTACTTTTTACTTTTTTTTACAGTTTGTTAGATTAAGGAAAAAAACATTACTCCATTTTATTTAATTTGATGAATTTATCATTATTATATCACTATCATTATCATAATTATATTACTCCATTTTCTTCCTATTTATTTAATTTTCTTGGTGTTTAACTATTTTTTTAGTCCTTCCTTGCGTTATAATAATTTTTTTTATTATTGTCTTCATTTTTCCATTTCTTAGAAACATTTTTCCTTCATTTAAATTTTTTAGTTTTTCTCTTGTAATTACGAAATTTTGAAAATATTTGTTCGATGCTTTTATCAGTTTTTAAATTTCCCAGTATTCTACTTTTTTTGCAGACTTTTATTCCTGTATTTTATGTTTTGTAAATTGAAGCTTGAACTAAATATTCTCATTTTAACATCGTTTTTCTCTTTTATAGAACTTTTTTCCATTTAAAATTTTTTGTTAATTCTTTTTTTCTTCAATTTGTGTTCCTCATTTTACAATTTTATTCTCTTTAGTAATATATTATTTTAACGTCTTTTTAATTATTATCTTTTTATTTATTTTTTTTAATTAAAAAAAAAGATGTCCGTAAATAGTTCAATTTTTTGAATAGAGTTCCAACTTTTTTATATATTTTTTTGTCATTGTTTCATTCTTGTGTTGTTTTGTAATTTTTTCTTTATTTCTTTAAGAATGTCGATGACATTTTTTATTTACAAGAATTTTCTAATTTTTTTTAATAGACTGTTTTCTTATCTGTCTACGTTCTTTTTTTTCTAATTTAATATTTTTTCGTTGCTTTTACATAATTTTCTTAATTTTGCCATGGCATGAATTTAAAGATATTTTTTTGAAATTTTCTCATTTATTCGACATAATTTATTATTTGATTTTTAAATTATATTTCACCTTTTTAAAGGGTTCTTAAATTTTAAATTTATAGCGATTTTAATTTCTTCAAATTTCACTTAATGTGAACTTGCATTGATTAAAAGTTCAATTAATTCACTTTCCTAAATACTAAATTTGAAGTGATTTAAAAATTTCTTCAATTTTTAATAATTCTTATCTCTTATGATTTCAATTACCAAAAATACAATTTCGTACTAGTTTTATCAATTTTCAACTATTTCCTACAATTCTTATTTCTTAATTATTTTAATTGTTTTTAAATTGTTTCCCTAAATCTTAAATTTACCTTCCACAAATTTCAATTATTCTTTTTAGTTTTCTCAATCAATTTTTTAATTTTTAATTATTTTTTCCTTGTCATTAAATCAATTAAATGATTTATTCCTTAATTTTATATTATTCACTGCAAATTTAAACTAATTTGTTTAATTTACCATTGTTTTTGTAATTTTGCAATTATTATTTTGAATTTTTAATCATTTTCATAACTTCTGAATTAATTTACTGAATTTTCAAAAATATATCTCAATTTCCAATTATTCTGTTTTTTAGGCGTTTTTTCAATTATTTTCTTTCGCTTCAAATCAAATTAATTTTTTATTATTTTCTCTGATTTTGAACTACTTCCAATCTTTTGACTTAATTTTAAAAAAATTAAATTAGTTATCTAAAATTTCAATAATTTTTTTCATCAATTTTCATTTATTTCTGCGGTTTTTTAATTACTCTCTTAAATTAAATTTTTTAAGTAATTTTGTAGTTATTTTCTTTTTTTAAACATATATTCTATGATTTTTTCAATTATTTGTCTCAAATTTTATTTACTATTTTCAATCTTTTATATTTAAATCATTTTTACCATTTTTATTAATAATCGTAAATTTCATTTATTTTTAGCTTTCTTCAATTTTTTTCTCTAATTTTTAGTTATTCTCATTTTTTTCAATTGATTTCTAAGATCTTCATGTATTTTTCACAAATTTCAATTATTTTTTTTTTATTTAAAACAAAATTCTTAAATTTTTTAAATTTTTTCATTTAAATGTCACTTATTTTTTACAACTTGTCATTGTTTGTATAATATCTATTTCAATTATTTTCTTCAAGTTTCAAATTGTCAAATTATTTTTCAATTATTTTCCAAAATTTATATTCTTAAATTTCCAATTTTTTTTATTTTTTTTATAAGTAATTTTCAAAAATTTAAACTATTTACCTGAGATTTCAATTATTTCATTCAATTTTAAATTATTTATATGATTTTTTATATTAGTTTCTTCAATTTTCAATTACTTTCTTTCTTTTTCGTTATTTTCCAAAAAGTTTTTAATTATTTCTGTTTAATAAAAAATTATTCTCTTCAATTTTAAATGTTATTTATCTTGTTTAATTTATTTTCTCTAATTTTTAATTATTTTCTTTCTTTATTTTTAATGAACTTCTGAAAGTTTTAAGTATTTTTCGGATATTTTCGTTAACTTTTCTTTATTTAAAATATATTATGTAATTTTTTTAATTATTTTGTCAAATTTAATTTTTTTTTAATTTCATATTTTTTATCTCAATTTTTAATCATTCTTTTTTCAATTTTCAATTATTTTCCCCAAATTTTCATTATTCGATTTTTTTCAATTTAATTTAAAGATTTTCAAGTACTTTTCTCAAATTTTAATTATATCCTTTACTTTTAAAACATTTCCATGTTTTTTTTAATTACTTTCCTCAATTTTTAATTGATTTCATTTTTTTTTAACAAGGAGCTACAAATGTAAAAGATACGACTAAAAATTTGTTTAAATTTACTAGCAAGTTTAAAAGTTTATACAAAATGAAAATGATAACTGAAAAGTGGAAGAAATACTAGTAAATTACAAAATAACTAGTGTTTCTAATTATTCTTCAATCTGAGATATGGTTACAAAGTCCAGTAGAAACAGCAATAAATTAGTTGAGATTCGTAGCTGATCTAATTTTTCAGTTTAATGATTGATGGTATCAAAAGCCTTTGAGAAATTCATGTTGATCATGTCAACTTGGGAGCAGCTTTGCAAGGCAATATTTACATAATTCATGAAGCAAGATAGATTAGTTAAAATTCATCTTCCTCATCATAAGCAACCATACTCGTTATCAGAAGTAACATCAGATTCCAGCGCATAATAATGTTGGTACCTACTTCCAATTTAAAAAATAAAGTCCTGCAACTAAAATTGAAAAATTGTTCTTTAAAATTGTGTAACATTTCGCTTGCTTTTTTGTCTAGTTAAACGATAATAATACTTGAGTCTCATCTAACGCAAAGTTTGGCAAACTCTGTCCCCGAACAGAGAATACGTTGTTTGAAATTGTGTATACTATATAGTAGTATAGTACATAGGAGTATTGGTACTTGCAGGAAATCCTCGAGTGCGCATACTTGAACACGTACTCTTATATATGTCGTCTTGGAACGGTACTAAGGTAAGTTTGTAATTATTGACAGGAAATTAAAGCATATTACACCACTCTTGGCACGTAACCACTCAACATTCATCCAGTTTCCTTTCTTAATCCAACATCGACTTTGCCTTCATTCTTAAAATTAAAGTAGACTAATATTAGACAAATCCAAAAAGTTGGCGACATCACTTTGAAAATTTAAAAAAATCACAATATTTTCAAAATTCGAAAAAAAATGTTCTTAAAATGCAAAACCAGGAACATTTTTAAAATTTCAAAACAATTAATTTTTTTCTCTGCTCGACCCCATATAGTTTTTATGTTAAAAATAAAAAAAATCATCTAGAAACTAATCGATTGACCTACATAAAATATGTATAAATAATTTATTTCATATATTTCCAAAAAAATAAAGTTTTCCTCGATTTCTACACAATGGCTTGTAAAACTTTTATACCAACTTTATAATTTGTTGAGTAAAAGTTTTGAAACAAAATTGGGGGAAACTTTATGTTTTGTTTTGCTTGTGTTTGTATAAAATAATACAGAATAAATATTAAATTAATTTTTACCCAAAAAAATTGTATATCTTTATTTCAAACTCAGTTTAATATTTTTGAATTCTATCAATGAATGAATTGTGATTAACGTTGGCGCTACTTCCTCTTGGAATTTGACCACGAATTCTATTAAGTGATGATCATTTGATTCTGTCGAGTCGTTTGGGTGTGATGCGTAAATAAAATTTTGCGTAAGACTAACAGACAGACAGTCGGACAGATATTTTTAAAATTTTTAGATTGATGACGTCCCAAAATGAAAAAGTATACCAGAATATGTAAATTTTGAGCATGTAAAGCATGCCTGATTGTATGTCAGTTAAATATATTTTCTTTTTATAAATTCGCCCATAATTATTATTTGTTCAGAAAAATCATTTAAACTTTTAAAAAAATTTTACGCCTACAAAAAAGCAAAATGTTCATTTTTGTAAAATTAAACTATTTAAATTCGTAAATTTTAAACTTTCACTGAAGTTAGTTTTAGTGTAAAGTTACTAAAAATAAATAGAAATTTTTTAGAACATAATTTTAGAAAATTTCTATCTGTTCATTACACAAAAACATATTTAGTTAAAAAGTGCTTTCTGTAAATATTTAGACAGCTCTTAGTGAATTAAACGATAATAGATATTAATTTATACAAAGAGTAATCTATGTTTCAAAATTAATTATCATTCACTTTCAAGTATGTTTTAATGAACATTGAAATTTTCAGGAGAATTATCACAATTATTAATATAGTTTGTGTAGAAAATAGACGATTCTCTTCGTTGTTAAAATTAATTAATAAAAACACGATTCTTTACTTAACCCACTTGGGTATACAGACCTTCTATGGAAAAATATTTACTTTCCATCAATTAGAAAAATTAAAAATCTTCATAATCCAATTATTTATGCAACTTTAACCTACGTTCATCAGCGTGAAGTATATTATTATTAATTTGAAAGTTTAACAAAAAAAATAATGACAAATTTTTGAAATCCAATAAATTATTTTTATATCTTTTCATTTCGCTAATAATGCTAATGGTCCTTTTCATAAAACAAGTTTGTTCTTGTTTTTTTTATGAAAAATTACGTTTAATCTACAAACTTATTTGTTGAAACAACAGAATTTCTCTTACATCTCAGTTTTAGAGATTTTTCAAAAATTAAAATAGTAATGTGGTTTAAAAAGCGGAAATTATTTAAAACAGGCGAGAATTATTATTTAACGATAAAGGCACGACCTTGTTTTCAAAGAAGTCTATATAAAAATAAAAGTGAAATATTACCTAAACTTTATCAAAAGTTTTGCCTTAGAAACGTTTATTCAAAAAGTTTGCATGAAATAACGCGTTCTATGAGCGAACAGCAAATACAAATGAAATGTTTCGCAAATTATCATATTTCATGAATATTCTGTTTTCTCCCTTCTTATTCATGACCTACGCGTTGTACTTAAGATTGTTATTCTACTTTCAAGCATTTTCCCACGTACATAGGTATATAAATGCTGTATTTTACCCAACTTTTCAAAATAAGAATTATCTGTTTTACCGTTAAAAAAACTAGCTTTTTGCATTAAACTTTCTAAAATATATTTTGCTTCTATAAATCTTGCAATAAAAAAATGAAAATTAATATACAGAATTATAAAAGATTTTTTTTAATCGGAAAATAAATTAACTTGACCAAAAATTGTAGCATTTATTGTAATTGGTTAATAAATTAATTATTTAACGAGACTTTTCGAAATTTTGTAACATAAAAAATTGTTTTATTACGCTTAATTTAATTATTAATTAATTTAATAATTTATTTAATATATTTAATTAGTTTAATTTAATTATTTCATTATTTAATTACATTTTTATTTTGAAATATCAATTGTATTTTACAAATTCTTCAATGTTTTTTTTTCAATTTTCAAGCGTTTACTTCTATTTTGAAATTATTCTTCAATTTTTAAAATTATTTTCTTAAATTTTCACTTATCTTCTTCAATCTATCAATTTCTTTCGACATATTTTAATCATATATTATCATAAATTTTCAATTTTTATCTATAAATGACAGTTATTCAATTTTTTCAATTATTCTTATCAATTCAATGATGTTCTTCGATTTTCAATAGTTTTATTCTATTTCAAATTTATTCCTTAATTTTTTCAATTATTTTCTTCAAATTTCAATTATTTTCATCAATTATCAATTAGGTATGTTCTTCAGTTGCTTCAATTAATTTCTTCAATTTTCAATAAAGTTATTCAATCTTTCAATTATTTTCTACAATTTTCAATTATTTTTCTCAAAATTCAATTACAGACTTTAATTTTAAACTGATTTCTTAAATTCCAATTACATTCTACAAATTTTAAAATGTCCTTTAATTTTTAATAATTATTTAATTAAATATTAAAACTTTATTATTTTTCTAATTTCATTTTTCAATTTTTTTTATTATTAACTTCTTTTCTTCAAATTACTATTATATTCATTATTATTCCAATTAATTTTATCAATACTTACTTATTATTAGAAATTGCTTATTAGTTTTGTCATTTTTCACTGTTTTAAAATTAATCCCTTCAATTTCTAGTTATTAATGCAAATTTTAATTATCCATTATCATCAATACTTTCAATTATTGTAATCAATAAAAATTGTTTTTATTTTATATTTTAAAATTGTACTTTTTTAGTTTTTAAATTTTTTTTTTTCAAATGTCAAATATATTTTTCAATTTTTCCTATAATGTTCTTCAATTTTGAATAATTTAAAATTAATTTATTTAATTTCTAATTATTAATGCCAATTTGAATTATTCATTATCATCAATACTTTCAATTATTGTCATGATTATAAATTTTTTTCATTTTTCCATTTTATTTTTTTCGATTTTAAAATTTTATTTGTTTTCTTGAAATGTCAAAAATATTTTTCAATTTTTTCTATAAGGTTTCGCCATTTTCAATAATTTTCTTCTATTCAAATATATTCTTCAATTTTTTCCATTATTTTTCTCAAGTTTTAATTATTTTCATCAATTATTTATTAGATATTTTTTTTCTTTGTTGAATTATTTTGTTCAATTTTCAATAAAGTTATTCAATCTTTCAACTATTTTCTTCAATTTTCAATTATTTTTCTTAAAGTTATTGCACACTTCAATTTTCAACTGATTTCTTAAATCACAATTATATTCTGCAAATTTTAAAATTTTGTCCTTCAAATTTGAATAATTATATTCTTAAATAATAAAAATTTATTATTTTTCTATCTTCAATTTTCTATTTTTTTTTATTATTTACTTCTTTTGTCCACATTACAATTATAATCATTATTATTATTCCAATTAATTTGATCAATACTTACTTATTATTAGAAATTGCGATTTAGTTTCGCCAATTTTTACCCTTTTTTAAATAAATTAATTTCTTTAATTTCTAATTATTAATGCAAATTTGAATTATCCATTTTTATCAATACTTTTATTTATTGTCATCAATAAACAAATCTTTTTCATTTGTCCATCTTAAAATTGTAGGTACTCTTTTCGTTTTTAAATTTTTATTTTCTTGAAATGTCAAATATATTTTTTAATCTTTTCTATAAGGTTTTTTAATCATTTTCTTTTATTTAAATAAATTCTACAATTTTTTCAATTATTCTTCTCAATTTTGCTTCCTCATAGAGAAAGCGTTGTGATCGTTAAGATTTTCGATTTTCCAAAAATAGTGTTAATCGACTCAGTTTCATCTGAAAAGTTCAAATTTTCATTCCTGAGAAAATGTCCAGATGTGTGTGTGTGTGTGTGTGTGTATGTGTGTGTGTATGTGGTAAATTTTTTGTCGCCAGGATATCTCGAGAACGCTTCAACGGATTTTAATAAAATTTGGATGACATATGAAGCTCCACTGAGAAAATAAGTTAACTAAATACAACCAATTTTTGATTAAATTTAGCGGAGAGAGATTGTTGATATAGCACCTGCAAAGCACTTAACTGATTTTAGCAGAGCATATGCTCCGGTATCCTAGAAGTTTGATTGTCATCGCCGGTGTTTTGTTTGTTTTGTCCCGAGGAACCCTAACCTAGAAATAAAGCTGCTTGGCTAGAGGCTTATTTTCTCAGTGTCACAAATATCTAAATTTGGACACAGGGATTTTTTAAAATACCCAATCAAATTTTTTTGAGCACCTTTTTTCATCAAAAATATCGTTTTTTGGCAAAAAATTTTTTCATGCTAAAAATTCAGACAAATGAATGAAAAAATCATGTTCCTTGTTTCAAAACGAATCGATTGACCTATATAAAGTATATAATTGACCAAAAACTCACGTAATAATTCATGATTTTTCAGTTTTTTTTATCAAAAAATCTCGTTTTTGGAAATTTTTTAAAAAAAAAAAATTTTTCATGCTAAAAATTCAACTAAACAAAATCATATTCCTTGTCTCAAAAAGAATTGATTGACCTATATAAAATATATAATTGACTAAAAACCCACGTAATAATTCATGATTTTTCATTTTTTTTCATCGAAAAATCTCTCGATTTGCCAAAAAAAATTTTCATGCTAAAAAACCAACCAAACGAATTACAAAATCATATTCCTTGTCTCAAAACAAATCGAGTGACCTATATAAATTTTATATTTGACTAAAAACTCACGTATTAATTCATAATTTTTAATTTTTTTTTATTGAAAAATCTCGTGTTTTGCCAAAAAAAAATTTCTTGCTAAAAATTCAAACAAATGAATTAAAAGAATCATATTCCTTGTCTCAAAACGAATTGACTAAAAATAATTGACTAATAATTGACTTTATTTATTTATAATAAATAAATAAATAAAGTTTTGGAATATAGAAAAAAATATATATATTGATTTATTATTATTTTATTATTATTACTTATTTGCATAAAAATAAATAATAATTAATTTAAAATTGAATTATTATTTTTTATGTTATAAATAAATTTATTGCTTCCTCTATGAGGAAGCAAATTATTTTGCTTTCTTGGAAGCGAAGTGTCCATGAAATGGACAGAATTCACACCTAGTTTATTTATGTTCCTCAATTTCTTGAATTATTTTCTTTCATTTTCAATTATTTTTGTCAAGGCTTAATTGCATTCTTTAATTTTAAATTAACTTCTCAATTTTTTCAATTGGTTTGGTCAATACTCATTTTTAATTATTTTCTTTTTATTTAATTAATTTTTTAAATATGTATCTAATTATTAATGCCAATTTCAATATTTTGCATTAATGTCTTCCATATTCAATTAATTTAATAATTTTTTATTTATTTTTTTGAAATTCTTATTTTTATTTCTAATTATTTTCTTCCATTTTTTACTTGAATAATTAAAAGAAAATTTCAATTTTTACTTAAGTTCTTCAATTTATCAATTATCAATTCTTTTCTACAGTTTTAAACTGATTTCTTAAATTTCAATTATATTCTTCAATTGGAAAAAAATTTACTTTAATTTAAAGTTTTAAACTTTTTTATGATCTTTATCGATTTTTAATTATCTTTTTCTTCATATATACCTATGTTAAATACATTCATTCATTTTTAATCTCTCTAAATCTGAATTAGTAGTTTTCTACTATGAATTAGTATAGTTTTCTACTATGAATTAGTCCAATTCACGGCTCATTTTTCTCTAATTCATATACTAGAAAACTATTAATTCCTAGTAGAAAACTACTAATTCTTAGTGGAAAACTACTAATTCTAAGTAGAAAACTACTAATTGAAATAGTGAAACTTTACTTTTCAAAAAAGTAGATTTTTTACTAATTTAATTAGTAGTTTTCTACTAAGAATTATTAAAATTCTTACTATTTTAATAGTAGTTCACTTTTCGCTAATTCATTAGTAGAAAACCACTAATTCAGATTTAAAGAGATTATTTTCTACAATTTTTGCAATTATTTTCTTCTACCTATTTCAAATGCATTTTTTAATTTTCAATTATTTTGTTGAATTTTCTATTATGAGTTTCAATTATTTTCTAAAATTGTAATTATTATTTTCTGCAGATATCGTTCATTCGTTTCTTTGTTTATTTTTAGTTATTTTCATAAATTTTTAAGTCATTTTTTTTAATTTAAATAATAGGTACTTTATCTTCTTCTATATTTTCAACTACTACTATCCACAACAGTGATCAAATAATATTTTTAATTTTTCAAACTCTTTTATATAAACATCAAGAAAACTTTCATTGGAAATCCCATCTAAAATTGCACCAGAATATTAAATTTACTTTAAACGAACAAAACATTTAGCTTATTTTTTTTCTCTATTTTATCAATTGCTTAAAAAACAAACTTTTTTTTTTAATATTAATAAATGCTTTCTCTCTATGAGCAAACTGTGTACATATGAAATGCACGCGAAGCTTATATAAAGTTCGTGAAATAAAATTCAACTAATTTTTTTAAAATTGGAAAGCACACAAACAACAATCATAAATTTTTACTTACGCTTTGATCTACTACAATATTTCACTGACTTTAATAATTTTTCAGTCTGGAATTTTTGCTCGATTTATCAAAACATGTCAAGTGCTCTAGTAAGCGAACGATACAATCTTTAAACTGGAAGCTACGTGCGGAATTTTTTGCAATCAACATTGTCACGATTTATACCCTCCAACTTGAGGGATAACATCTACATTGAAATATACACAAAAAGTGGGTTTAGATTATTCCCGTGCATCGCATAAAATGCAGAAATTTCCTTCCTTAAAGATATTTTATTACGCAGATAATTTTGTTAAGTTGGTTAATTTTACATCATTGACAATATCAAGGTAAAATGAAAAAAATTGCAAATAAATGGAAAAACTGCTTTGTCTTTGAAAGAAATTTGCCATTGTTTAATTAAAAACGAACTTTTAATCATTAAAAAGGTTCAGCTGCTTGACATATCCTCAATTTCAAAAGTGCGATTTCTAAAAGCGAGGAAAATAAAAATGAAACATTGATTTCAACAAATTTTCAGAATTCGAGTTTATTATCCGTAAAATTCCAACTCTTTGGTTGTAGTAAATCATTTGAGTAAAAATATATATCGAATAATAAATTATAATATAAACGTTTGATATCGTGAAAGAGTCGCTTACATGCATAGTATAAGTTATAACAGAGAAGGACAAAAAAGTTGTCCCCCAAAGGGAGGAAATTGGAATGAGGATAAACTGAGATTGGAGAGGTTGAGAGAATGGTTTAGGTAAAAAGATATAGTTGAAGAGCAGCTGTCGAAAAACCTCTTTCACTTTTCCAACGGCCTATTTACGAAACACAAGCCAGTTCTATTTCACAGGCAATCAGTTTCAGGCCATTGAACCGAGGATATCCGGATTTCTCAAACTTTACCAAAACTTTCTTTCCAAACACAAAAATTCATCGGAATACCAAAGTTTCCACCATTTTCTCGAAGAGAAAGGATTCTGATGATTTATTCATGAACAACACTGAAAAAAACAAATGCTAAAAATTATCACTTCCACCACTAGTGACGGAATTAATTATTTTCCCTACTAGTGCATAAATTGATATTTTTTCACTAGGGACGAAATTTCTTTTTTTTAAACTAGTTTCAAGATGTTTATTTTCAACACTGGTAATGATAATGGTCATTTTCCTCCCTAGTGTCGAAATAGACATTTTTCCCACTAGTAATGGAAATAGTCATTTTCTCCACTTGTACCGAAATGGAAATGTACTGCCATGTATTGAGAGGATCAATCATTTTTGTTTCTCAGCGCCAAGTCGTATTTTTTTGTCAAGAATCAAAGAAAATGGTTTTAAAATTGTGAAATTAAAGAGAATTAAATAAACAATTGTAATACAATAATAATGAAATAATATGTATATACGAAATTTTTTTATGTAATTTTCACTGAATTCTTCAATTTTGTCACATTAAACCCATGAATGCGAAACTTAGAATATTTTTACGTGTTTTCTCTCAAGTTAAATATGCAGAGAAACCTGTCATGTTCATTAACCAGCGACTTTATTTACTGAGTGCTAATTTTCGGCCCTCACTCGGTGCTAACTTCTACACCAACACAAAGAAATTTGCCATTAAGTGGACTTCTACACAACATGTATAAATGTGTACAGCACTCGGAAAAGTCCTTTCATTACCTCTGACAGGAAATGTAACACAAAATAAAGAACTTCTTACTGCTTTTATTTCCAGGTACTATTAAAGTCGACACAATTATTACATTGCATCAATTGCTCCTCAAAATACGTAAATAATATTTTTAAAAAGTTTTTTTAATTAAGATTATGTTTATTAGAATTGCTACATTCTTATTTAAATGAATTCGAAATAAATCAATTTATATGGATCGATTCTAATTCAAGTGTAGTCAAATATATTTAAATCTCAATTCTCCTTAATTTCAGTCGAATTAATTCTTAGTTTATTAAAATTGCAATACGTATAACATTTTCAATGAATATAAATTGCAATAGATATATAATTTTCAATGAATATAAATTTGAATCGGTCTTTACATTTTATTCGCTCAAGTCTCTATTATTGATTCAAAGTTATTACGCGCTTCTTACTTTAAAATAATACCTTTTGATGAAATGTGTAGTACTCTTAAAGTCAATACTGAAATGGTACAAAAGCGAGGGAAAACAGAAAAGAACGTCTGTCTTTTTACAACTTTATTATTAATTGTTAAAATTTAATTACCATTCATTTTTTTAAATTTTGTTTAGTTTCCAAATTTGATTACATTCTCATTTAATTTAAACTCGAGATTTAAAACGTAACTTTGTATTCCATTCAAACTTTGCTCAAGCATTCGGTCATTTTGCTAAATAATTCTGCGCTCATCAAATTTATTATTTCCAATGCTCATTTTTAAGAATGTCAAGGTTACCTATCGAACGGATTTGCGAGGTTCGTTATAAACTAGAATTTGATTAAATTTACCATATAACTTCAATTTTTTTGAATAGAACAAAATTTTGCGAATATTCCGGAAATTTCTCGTGGGAATTATCCGGAAGCTTGTCTTGAAAACTTCTCAAAAGCTTCTTGCTTAAAAAAAATCGATTTTCATTTAAAAATTTTTATTTTTAAGCAAATATGTGTGTATGTGTGTGTAGTAATTCTTTTGTTGAAAGGATATCTCAAGGACGCTTCAGCGGATTTCATATAATTTGGATAGATTATTAAGCTCATAAATATGTAAATTTGGAGACAGGGATGTTTGAAAATACCCAATCACATTTTTTAACACCTTTTTCATTTAAAAATATCGTTTCTTGCCAAAAACTTTTTTATACTAAAAATACAACTTAATGTTTTAAAAAATCATATTCATTATTTGAAAACTAATCGACTGACCTATTTATAAAGTTTATAATTGAACAAAAATTCGTAAAAAAATTCATCTTTTTTCATTTTTTTTGCCTTTAAAATCCTGTTTTTTTTTAATAACTCATCCAATTAATTTTTATACTATTAATTTTGTAAAATTATAGCAATTTTTTGCTTGCGTGGATGCGAAATGTCCACGAAATGGTCATAATTTTCACCCAGTTTTACATTATCTCAATTTTTAGTAGACATCACCAAGTTCATATTTTTCTGGTTCTGACGCTGTTTTATACCATTTCAAACTACATTTATTATTATTATTATTATTATTATTTCCCGTGCAGGGTTCTGGACCTTCATCGGGCGCGTCCCACAGTGGTTTGAACTGTGAAATTGCCGTTCAAAATCGTCCACAGCAGTCAATTTTTGACGGATTTAAACTTCTTTTTTTTTTAACTTCTTAATTTTCTAAAAGATAGCTAAACCCGATTTTTAATTTTTGTTTTTATTCTAATATTATTTAAATAAATAAATGAAAAACTTATGTATCACAGAAGAAATTAATAAAACAAGATATAAATTATTGACTTTTAATTTATTAGTATATTAAAGAGTTTGCAATTGATTTTAGAGAAAAATTTATTCTTTTTTAACGATACTTGATTATTCTAAATTATTATTAAAAAAAGTGTATATAATAATAATAATTATTATTGTAATATTATGAATTTATTTCCATAATATTATGAATTTATCACTCAGTTAATAATTATTGAAAAGATATTATCGATTTCACTGAGTCAAATAAAACGAAAAAATCTTCACTTTTTTAACGTTTCAACAGCTATGCTGCCCTCATCAGAAACTAAAATTTATTAATAACATGTTTAACAAAAAATTAATTTACAAATTATGCATATAATAAAATGAAATGGTGTCAACAATAATTACCGTAAAAAATTAACAATAAATAAATTAAATATAAAGACGATGACAAATTTTTGACAACAAGTGTCTCGTCCGTTTACTAAAATTAAACTGAGGTAATTAGAATATTATTGAACTAATCAATGCGATCGGATTATTATAAGTCATTGTGTACAAAATATAAGGGTACATTCTTGATTGTCGAAAGTTAAAATAAAATTAAATTTAAATTATACTTTGAAAAAAATATTACAAACTTAAAAATTTGTTTATAAATTATATGAAGTAGATTATTTAAAAAAACACATTTTTTACATAAAAAAATATATTACCTAGTCAATCAAAACCTTGAGAAGGAAATCAACAAATTAAAGAAAGTAATAAAAAGATAGTAAAAAAATTTTTTTTCTTAAAATTTATTGTTTTTGATAAAATTATTGTGTTATTTTAAAAGTAATGTTAATATTCATTTCGATATCTATATTTACGTTCATTAAGAAAATGAGATATCGAAATGAATATTAACATTACTTTTAAAATAACACAATAATTTTATCAAAAACAATAAATTTTAAGAAAAAAATTTTTTTACTATCTTTTTATTACTTTCTTTAATTTGTTGATTTCCTTCTCAAGGTTTTGATTGACTAGGTAATATATTTTTTTATGTAAAAAATGTGTTTTTTTAAATAATCTACTTCATATAATTTATAAACAAATTTTTAAGTTTGTAATATTTTTTTCAAAGTATAATTTAAATTTAATTTTATTTTAACTTTCGACAATCAAGAATGTACCCTTATATTTTGTACACAATGACTTATAATAATCCGATCGCATTGATTAGTTCAATAATATTCTAATTACCTCAGTTTAATTTTAGTAAACGGACGAGACACTTGTTGTCAAAAATTTGTCATCGTCTTTATATTTAATTTATTTATTGTTAATTTTTTACGGTAATTATTGTTGACACCATTTCATTTTATTATATGCATAATTTGTAAATTAATTTTTTGTTAAACATGTTATTAATAAATTTTAGTTTCTGATGAGGGCAGCATAGCTGTTGAAACGTTAAAAAAGTGAAGATTTTTTCGTTTTATTTGACTCAGTGAAATCGATAATATCTTTTCAATAATAATAATTATTGTTTGTTAATATTTTTCAACACTTTTTTAATAATTATTCTTTCCTTATGGCCATTAGGAAATGGTTTAAAGACTTTTTTTTGTCAATTGAGACTTAAAATCTAAATATTCTTATAAGTTTTTCATTTATTTATTTAAATAATATTAAAATAAAAACAAAATTTAAAAATCGGGCTTAGCTATCTTCTAGAAAATTTTATTCTGAGTGTTTTAAAAAAAAAGTTTAAATCCATCAAAAATTGACGGCTATGGACGATTTTGATTTTTATTGGGCCTCAGGGAACTGGGGTAGGATCGAAGTATCCGAAGGTACACCCGCTCCCAATCATGTCGGCCCGCCACTTTACGCACCGGGCGCTGGTAAACTTATTGCTATGAAAAAGCGATTGGATAATGTTTCGACGAGTTAGTTATGGAGGTAGAACTCGGTCCTATTGGATCAGAATCTCTAACACCTACTGGTGCGGAAACTCCTGGGTCTGCAGACGACACTACGTCTGCAGTAAAAGCTGGGAAAGTACGCCATAGAAATAAAGGAGAATGACACTTTAAAAGGACCTCTTGACACTTCGAGGTTCCTCGGCAAAGATGTGAAGTCGTTTGTGGAAGAAGCCATAAAGTCATCTAAGGTGGATGAAAACAAACATATTGCCAAAAATGTCGAGTTCCAGCTGAAGATTGTTCAGGAAGTCCTGTCCATTATGCGCGTCGCTTGTTCCAGACAAAGGAACATAAGCAAGGAAGTGCAAGATAGACTGACTGGACTAGAAAGCGTGTTCCCAGTAATTCGTAAAAACTTGCGGATTACAAAACCGAACACGCAGCAATCAGAGCAACTGTCAAGAAAAGAGGCGCCCAGGCAACCCCTGAAAAAAAGGCCAGCACCAGGAACGCCTCCAGGGAAAACCCCCAAAAAGAGAAAGAGCTCTGAGTCTCCAGGACAAATCGCTAAAAAAGCTGAGCCACAGAAGGAACCTTTGAACCGAGAGTCTACAAAGACTCTCGGTCTTTCGACCTCGAAAGACTACAAAGACAGAGGTGTTCGCAAGCGACGCAAGCATTGCTGGTCCATCAGGCATCACCACTTCTGACAGCAAAAATTGCGGAAATTTCGAGCTGGTCCAAAACAGGAGAAGAGAGGTCCGAAGGCGCCAAAAGGTTGCAAAGAAGAGACTGCAAAGCAGGCGGAAAAGGCGAAAAAAGAAAAAGCGCCCATGCGGAAGCCTCGGGGCACCGAGGCAGTCAGGATTACAGCAACGGACCCGAATTCGTAAAGCGAAAGCCTGAAGGGCCTTCAAAAATCTTTAAAGCCAGAAGGACTCAGGAACGGAAGTTATTAGGACGAGAAGAACTTTAAATAATGAAGTTCTCCTGATGGTAAAAAAGGAGTTGACACCTCCAAGTTCGCGGGAGCTTTAACAACCGCCCTAAAAAATAAGGCTACTGTTACAGGTCTTATAAACAAACGAGTTCTCGAGATCAGAGACCTATATGAAAGTGCTTCTAAAGAAGACGTCATAGAGGCTCTGAATGAAAAGCTCGGGTCATCTAATCCGGAGAGAACGGTTAGCGTTGTTCCTCGCTTTCGAGGAACAAAGTTAACGCTGGTACGCCTGCCAGAAACAGAGTTTTTTACTCTGATTAAGGCAGGAAAGATACGGATTGGATGGATAAACGCAGCCATACGAGAACACTTGGAGGTACAGGATGAAAAACTGGCGGAGATGCGGCGGAGCGGATCACCTGGACAAGATCTGTAAGGTAAGTGAACCTAAGTGTCTAACTTGCTCCGACCTGGAAAAGTCTGACATCGGACACTGGTCTGGTAGTAACGCCTGC
The DNA here is from genome assembly GCA_037103525.1 of Ganaspis brasiliensis. Lineage (NCBI taxonomy): Eukaryota > Metazoa > Arthropoda > Insecta > Hymenoptera > Figitidae > Ganaspis > Ganaspis brasiliensis. The sequence continues at coordinate 339,903 of JAZKLR010000045.1, read as the reverse complement.
CCGGTGTACAAGCAGGAACTGCAGAAACTGAACCAAGCAAAAACGTAAAGTTTCTGCAGGTTAATCTGCAATAAATGGAAGAAGGCCCAAGACCTGATACTGGTGACAGCCAGTCAGGAGCAGATGACGTTCTGTTCCTTAGCGAACAGAACAAAAGAAAAGATCTTGCTCCTGGTACCAGGAATCATCAGGACGGGCAGCCAGTCAGGTCTACAATCCGGAGTTGAGAGTGGATAAGTTCCTGGAGACGAGCAGTGGGTTCGTCTGGGTGGAAATTGCAGTTATACGTATATATAGTTGTTATTTCTCACCCATCGACTCACTGACAGCCTTCAAAGCCGAGATAGATGAACTCTAGTCGAGCCTGCGAGAATCTAGACTGGATGTTTTCGTCCATGTGACTTTATTGCAAAGTCGCCATACTAGGGCGAGACAAGGCTCGACAATAGAGTAATCTTGATCGCAAAAATGGTTTCCAGGAACAATCTGATGGTTGTCAACAGGGGCCAAATGTGGACATTTAGGAGAGACCATAATATCAGATCAATGATTGATCTTACGATAACAACGTTTCACTTAAAGAAGCGTAGAAAGGATTAGCAGGTCTCTGAGGATCATACCGAAAGTAAACACCAGTAAATCAAGTTCTCAGTCTCAGGGGGAGACACACCTGAATCCAGAAAACAGGTAGTTTTCTGTAAGTACGGTCTTAAGTGGAACATTAAGAAATTTGACGTTGAGAAGTTCGGCCGGTCCCTTGAAGAATCCCACCTCATCGAAGATCTTGGATGGGTGAAGAGGCCAAACAATCTGGATGGAGAGGTGCGGACGGTGAAGAATATGATTATCACCGCATGCGACGCATCAATGCCGCTTCGTAGAAGCAACACTCCCAGAAGACGCAACGTATACTGGTTGTCAGACCAGTTGGCCGCTTTGCGAAAAGCATGCGTCAGAGTGAGAAGGATATATACCCGCTCTAAGGGAGATCCTCTGCTAAAATACGCATATAAAGAGGCCAAAAAAATCCTCAGAAAGGAGATGCGGACGTCTCAGCGAAGATGCTGGAAGTGCCTATCGATGATGTCGAGAAGGACCCATGGGGTCTGGGCTATAAAATCGCCACCAATAAATTGGTGAAGAGGCAAAAGACCCCCGACCTGGACAATCCCGATTGGGTGCGAGAAATAATAAAGGGCTTGTTTCCACGAACAGAACCATGGCCTAGGATGGACTGTAGTGCCTGTCAAGTCGGTGAGGAGGAACTCCTTATTCTTGCAGAGCTACACAAAGCCGCCAAAAGATTAAAGCCAGGAAAGGCGCCTAAAATCGATGTGATAAGCAACGAGATCCTTAAACAACTAATCGTTGCTTCACCCCAGATTCTTCTAGATTGCTTCAACAACTGCCTAAAAAGAGGAGAGTTTTTCCGCGGCTGGAAAAGACAGAGGTTGGTCATCCTCAGGTAAGGAAACAAACCCCTAGATAGTCTCATCCTACAGGCCAATATGCCCGTTAGATACGATGGGTAAACTTCTAGAGGACATGGTTCTGCAGAGAATGCAGCTCCACCTGATCGGAGAGAAGAGTCAATCCGAGCACCAGTCTGGTTTCCGTAAAGGCCTGTTCACTGTAGTTGCCATTCAGGAGGCAGTGGACCTAGCCAGGGAAGGAAAGGACAAATTGGGCCCGGAGAAGAAAAAGAGTTTCTGCGCGTTGGTAGCTATAGACATAAGCAACCCGTTTAACACTGTACGATGGGAAGATCTCATCAAGTCGATAAAAAACAAAGGAATACCGCCCTACCTGTTGCGGATAATGGATAATTATCTTAGCGACAGGTGGGTACTATATAAGGGAGACACCTGCCCTCTGAAAGATTAGATGCAAAGAGGTGCCCCTCAGGGCTCAAGGTTAGGACCATTCGTATGGAACCTCTCCGACGATGACTTCTTGGGAATGGGTATTAGCGGACGACGAGTTGATCGTATGCACTGCCGAGACCCCAGAAGCTCTTGGAATCTTGGTGAACGAATGTCTGCGACTAGCAAAGAGCTGGCTAGGTGCCAAAGGTCTTCAAATGACTCTGGACAAAAATGAAGCGCTCATGGTCACAGACAGACGTAAGTATGAACTTTCCCGGATTGAAGTAGACGGTTTCGAAGTCAAGTGGAGCACACATATAAAGTACCTAGGAGTGGAACTGGTCAAGTTCCTAAATTTTAAGCACCGCATCGCCGTGGCATCTGACAAGGCTGCACAATGTGCACTTAGTTTAGCCCGCATAATGCCGAACATCGCACAGTGGGAAGAAATGCAGTGTTTTGGACAAAATTCTGCTGACAACGCAAATCTTAACCGATTTTAATTTTTTTTATCTTGAAATTCTTAGGAAGGTTTGCGCTATAAGCCTTCACTGCTACAAATTTGAAATTTTTGCAACATAACTTTAAAAAATGAAATTATTCGCAAATAAATGCTTTTTTATTACTTGATCTTAACTGTTAATGCATACTGGGTGATTTTTTGTGTCACTCTAGTCAAATTTAATGTCTGATTGTTGAAATTTAAAATCGCAAATTCAAAATGGCAGCTAAAATTGGAAAAAATATATTTTTACTCTGCAATCAATAAGTATAAGTGTTTAGAGTCATCAATTGCTTTGGAGGTTTTGTAACAAACATTTTAATTTATATGTATAATAACAATATCGTAACATAACCTAAAAAATTGTTTTAATCATACTTCAATGCAATTCTTTGAGCTTAGGTCCTTCTGTAAATGCATATTGATAAATTTTGTATTACTTTCTTCATGAATAATTTGTTACAAGATTACCATTAAAAATAACAAATATAAAATGTTGATTAAAATTTTGAAAAATGGTTTGTTCTCTTGATATGAGTTTCTAAACATGTTCTGAGTTATTCAATACTTAAAAAACAAGTTTTCAAACGCTATGAGTTTTAAATTTTTAATTTTCATATTTTGAATCAATTTATTGTAATCGACAATAAAACAAAACAGTTCTGAATGATCTTCAACCATGTACAAACTAAGCAACATTCTGCAGCCGCCTAAGCTCATGCAAGGCAGCTTTTCAATATGAATCTTCCAATTAGGATATGATTATAATAAACTAATAAACAAAGAAAAACAATCTGTTATAAAAAATTGAATGGAATTGATATTTGAAAAAATACGTCAATAAAGTTTTGGAACTAGCTGTTAATTTAAAAGTTTTTGAGTTTCTTTAGATAATGCTTAATGATTTTTCTTCTCCTTTATTCTCATGGAGCTAATTAATGGATCTGATCCGATAATTACTATCAGTTACTATCAGTAGTTTTTTGAGTATTTAATAACTCAGAACATGTCTAGAAACTCATATCGAGAGAACAAACCATTTTTCAAAATTTTAATCAACATTTTATATTTGTTATTTTTAATTGTAATCTTGTAACAAATTATTCATGAAGAAAGTAATACAAAATTTATCAATATGCATTTACAGAAGGACCTAAGCTCAAAGAAATGCATTGAAGTATGATTAAAACAATTTTTTTAGGTTATGGTACTATATTGTTATTATACATATAAATTAAAATGTTTGTTACAAAACCTCCAAAGCAATTGATGACTCTAAACACTTATACTTATTGATTGCAGAGTAAAAATATGTTTTTTCTAATTTTAGCTGCCATTTTGAATTTGCGATTTTAAATTTCAACAATCAGACATTAAATTTGACTAGAGTGACACAAAAAATCACCCAGTATGCATTAACAGTTAAGATCAAGTAATAAAAAAGCATTTATTTGCGAATAATTTCATTTTTTAAGGTTATGTTGCAAAAATTTCAAATTTGTCGCAGTGAAGGCTTATAGCGCAAACCTTCCTAAGAATTTCAAGATAAAAAAATTAAAATCGGTTAAGATTTGCGTTGTCAGCAGAATTTTGTCCAAAACACTGCATTTCTTCCCACTGTGCATCGGTGGGCCTTCCAAAAAGAAAATATTAAAATTTTAAAGTTACTTTAATGTATGTTTATTTTAATTATGTCCGGATGTGAGTCCCGTTCTCTGATGAGTGACAGGACCAGAAGCCATCTTGTTTTAGTGCTAGACTTCAGCGCCGCCACCAATACATCTGATCCGACTTCGCTAACTTTGAAATGTGATTTGTGAGAGCGGCACTGTGGCGCATGTGTCGCCATACATGAACTTGGCGACCACGCGTTCTCGCTGTCGTCGTATTCTGAACTGGTGTGTTCGACTTGTTGGTCATGTATTATTTAATAAAAGTTTTAAAAACTTTATAAAAATGTAACAAAATAAGTAACGGGGCTCTATTCGTGGTCATTGTGCCCTATCAGATGAGCTCCATTATTAACTTTTTTATTTTACTTCATGGAGACAGTTCTCTGACTATTTTGTTAAAAAGAGAGTCAGTGCTTATTGCGCGTTTTTTTTAAATGTCCGTGCCGTGCGGCCGGCTATTTCTACTTTTCTGTAATCTTTTTGATATAGTTTTAATTTAATAAATATGTCATAATGTAATTAAAATTAAATATAGTTTGTGCTACTCCTTATCCCCTACTCTCCGGAAAACTGGTTAGTCGTGGCTTGTTGCTTTAAATTTTGTTTAACAAAAAGAGTAAATTTATTAATTTCATTAGTCTATTGTTGTTATTTTGTTGTTTAGTTATTTGTCGTTAAAATAACTTGGCGCTAGGTTTTTATTCTTGTATTGTTTATTTGTTTTGATTAAAAATTTAATTGTAGATTTTTTAGAAATTAAACAATAAACATAATGTGAAAGAATGCTTTATAGTATATATTGTATACAAGTCATATTATTTAGCTTTTTGCCCCCCTCCCCCAGAAAAAAATTCGCTCCTTCGTGCCTGAAGCACAGGATCTTCTTTTACTGACTAACAAATAAAGCTCACACCATGCCGAAACTACTATTATTATTAGTATTATTATTACTATTCTCTGAAATAATAAGACTGTCTTTTTAGTTGCTTTTGAGTAATTTCACAAGTTTGCTTGATTTTGTAGATCCCATTGAAGAATTAATAGCTCAAAGTTCTGATTCGATGAATAGTGGTGCAGGGACAAGTTTCGCAAGACGTGTGAATCAAATGATCGAGGCCAATTGAGCACTGTGGAATAATCGCTCAAGTTAATAACAAGCTAACTTGTAATAGTCTTTCAAGAAATTACGTCTTTGCTTTCACGAATCGCAATTTCCTTTGCCAAGCACAAAGGGAACGTGCATAACAGGAAGCGTTAGATTCTTTTAATTAAAGGAAGAGTCATTCTAAGAGACCAGCACGCCTTTTTGAAACTTTTTGTTATACCTACTCGGTTCAGTATTAAGTTTATTTTTAATTACAAGTTGCAACTTAGATTCTTTATATAGCACTGCAAATATTTTATTTCCTTTTTCTTTCAAGTAAAATAAAAAAAGTAGCGGTGCGTTCTAACCGCACTTTTCTTTCATCTTTTTATAAACTTTTCCATCAAAAAGGTATAACTTTAAACAACAACGTTACAACCATATAGTTTCGCAATTTTCAGTAGAAAATTCAGAAACAGTATAAAATGGCGAGAAATGTTGGTGTTTAAATTTTACATGAGTGCGGAACATAAAACAAAGCTGCTGCAAATTGTTTTAAAAATGCACCCATTTGTAAGCCAATAACTTAAAATATATCCGTAACGACTATAAAACTTTCAGTTAATTAGTGTGAAATTAATTCTTAACAAATTTTAATTAAAACTATAGTTAACTCGATTTCCTTCTATGGAAAGTTGGAGAACATTTCCTGATGAAACTACGTTTAAAACTTCTATTCTTTTCGAGTTAATTGCACTTGGCATTTAATTTTCGAAAATATATCACCGCAGGTTATTGAATCAAACGAAAATTGTCGCATCAATTCATAAAATTTAAATTGATTTTCACTGCTTACAAAAATGTTGTGTTTTCAAAGGTTTCCTTTATATATTTTTTTTTATAAACGTTGGCGACTACCGACTCGTTGTGACAAAAACTTCAATTTAGCAGTCTCTATTTTGTAATTCCCTTTGCTCCAGAGTCGCGTGATGAATGCATATCGTTTGTTCAGAAAAAATATGTTGGTTACGCAGTCACTATTTCTTTCTTTCAGATCAGCGTTTAACCTCTATGCCTCATGTTTTATTTCAACTCTAAATCCAGATTTATTCACCAGTGACACGGTGGTTGTAATTACAACCAGGCCACATTTTCACAGTTCATTTATATTAATCATTGTTAATATTCAAATATACAATGGCAGAAACATCAAGAAAAATTATCTCGGACAGAATTTCAGGTTGAAAATTGTTAATATAGGGGTTTAATCTTAATAAATGGAATGATATTGTTTCTAAACGAATGTTTATAATTATTTAGGGAAATTTGAAAGATATTTTATTTTTAGGCACAGTTAACATTTAAACGGTTCCTGTGGTAACGGTTGTTACGGCAACAAGTACCATTGTACCGTCGCCATGGTAACGGTTGCTTTCGTCACGGTTGTTATGACAACAGTTACCGTCGTAACGGTTGCTATGGTAGCAGTAATTATCGTAACGGTTGGAATGGAAGCAGTTACCATTTTAACGTTGCTATGACAACATCTAGCTTCGTAACGGTTGCTATGACAACAATTACCATCGTAACGTCGCCACGACAACGGCTACCTACGTAACGGTTGCTTATAGCAACAGTTACTTTCTAAACGGTTGCTATGGAAACATCTACTATCGTCACGGTTACTATGACAACAGTTACTGTCGTAACGGTTGCTATGGAAACGTCTACTATCATAAAGGTTGCTATGGAAACATCTTTAATCGTCACGGTTATTATGAAAACAGTTACCGTCGTGACGGTAGCTATGGTAGCAGTAACTATCGTAACGGTTGCAATTAATGCAGTTACCTTTGTAACGTTGCTATGACAACATCTAGCTTCGTAACGGTTGCTATGACAACAATTACCATCGTAACATCGCCACGACAACGGTTACCTATGTAACGGTTGCTATGGAAACATCTACTATCGTTACGGTTACTATGACAACAGTTACCGTCGTGATGGTTGCTATGGTAGCTGTAACTATCCAGCTTCGTAACGGTTGCCATGAAAACAATTACCATCGTAACGTCGCCATGGCAACGGTTGCAATAGCAACAGTGACCAAAGTAACTATTGCCATAGCAACTGTTACATTCGTAACGGTTGCTATGGAAACAGTCACCATCGTAACGGTTGCTATCGTAACAATTACAATCGTAACGTCGCCATGACAACGGTTACTTTCATCACTGTTGCTATGGAAACATCTACTATCCCCACGGTTGCTATGACAACAGTTACCGTCATAACGGTTGATATGGAAACAACTACTGTCATCATAGTTGCCATGGAAGTTATCATATTAGTTGTATTTAAACTCATTACTTAATTATCTTGTCTCACTAAAAACAATTTTATCCTTTTAATATTGATAAGTGTTCTAAAATCTATTAGACTACAATTTTTTTTATTTTGATTGATTTTGGAAACTTTAAAACCTACTTTTTTGTAAGTCGTTAACTTTTATCCGACCCTAATTTAAACAAAAATTTTAATTAAATTAAAATTTGAGTAAAATTAAGTTCAGATTGTCTGAAATTGGAAAAAAATAAATATTGAAAAGTTCAAACATAACACTGAATGAATTTAAGAATAATTTTTATTATTGATTCTTGTTGCTAGTTTTTAATAAATTATTGTAATGAAACATCGAATTAAACAATAGTTGTATTATTCTTTAGAGAAAAGTTATAACTTTGTCAAACATTAATCACTTCTTAATTAAAAAATTGAAGTGATGACATCTTTAAATTTTACGTTGGAATAGATTTCAATTCTTTTCAATTTAAATAAACATTTATCTTCATAATATTTATAATATTTTATTTAAACTGATACTGCAACTCTCCCTCTCTTCAGGTGACATAGTAAAAGATTCACGTAACCTCTGTTTGAAAAGTTAAAAACCATTGACCCCATGCAGAAGTTATTTTAGAATTAACCTTCAATTACCATATAATGTCAAGCATAAAAATTATCTTCCTGATTAAATTTATCCGATATTATAAGTTTCTTTCAGCGACTAAAGAAAGATATTAACATGCTCGTAAAAACTAAATAAATTTATTTCGTTAATCACTTTCTTTTGTTTGAATCTCACAATATATCAGAAGGGACATTTTACTCTCGAGTTAATGTTTCAAAACATAATAAAAATCGGTGGATTCAAATAGTATAAAGATGAAATGTTTATTTAAAGTCCAGAAGGTACAAGTTTAGATGAAACTAAATTTATATTGGTACTAATTTCAATAGATCCTAACTTGAGTTGATTTCCATTTTTTAAAATCCTGTATTTCCAATATTTCAAACTTCTATTAATGAACGAAAAGAAAAATAGTTATAAATTTCCTTCACTTTTAACTTATTTTTTTTTCGTTTCTCTTGTGGTCATTTTACTAATTTTTTCTAATTTTATTTTTACACTTTCTCACTTTTTAATAGCTATTTCTTGAAATTTTGTTACTTTTGCAGTTGTTCATAACAAAATATAAATTTTTATAATTTTCAAATTTGTTCATAATATGCTAGATTTTTTAAAAGATTTTTTTGTTAAAAAAAATTACCAAAGTTATTTAATTATTTTATTTAAAAAAAATTTTTTCTCTATTTTCTGATATTTGAAATTTTTTGCAAATTTTAAATATTTTAAGTACTTTTCTTCATTTTTTCAATTACCTCTTTTTTCTTCTGTAGATTTGTAGATTTTTTTCTGTATCTTTTCCCAGATCTTTTCATGTTTTCTAGTTTTTTTTTTCAATTTTTTATTTTTAAGCAGCTTTATTCGATTTTTTAATTTTTTCTTATTGATAAGATTTCAAAATTTTTAGTAATATTTGAATGTTCTCATAAATTCTTAGATTTTTAAGAAGATTTTTTTAAGTTTTATTTAATTACTTATTGTTTTTTTTATTTTACCAGTTTTTAAAGGGGTATTACAACAATTCTTTACCTTTTTTTATATTTAAGTTTTTACTATTCTTTGTCCAATTTTCTAATATTTAAAGAGTTTTTCCAGCTTTAAGAGGTTTTTTCTCTATATTCTTTTTAATTTCCTCAACTCTTGTAAAATAATTTCCTTAAATATTGTTTTTCTAATTTATTTTTATTTTTGCATTTGATTATAACTTTTGAAATAAATTTGTATTTTTCACTTTCTTGGTTAAATTTTTTTTTACAGTAGTCACATTTTGCTTTATCATTTTAGAAAAGTTTTAATCATTCACTTTTCGTTATTCAAAATTCATCATTTTTTGATAGATTATAGCAAAGTTATTTGGTTTTTTAAAATTTTTTTTTTCTTATACTTTCAAGGTATTTCCTTTTTTTTTATTTTTCAATTGTTTAGAGTAATTTTATTCGTTTCTTTTAACTTATCTTTTAATATTTTTTAATTTTTTCCCCAATTTCTCACAGTTCAGTTGCTTTTTTTCTCTTATTTTTAAAATTTTATATTTATTCATACTGTAAATGCAATTCTTAGTAATTTTCGCATATTTTCATAAATTTTCCAACTATTAAAAATATTTTCTTGTTTTTTATTTGATGATATATTTATTTAATGTTTATTTTACCATTTTCGGAGATTATAGTAGGTTAATTTTACACGTAGGTTATTTGATTTTTAAATAATGTTTTTCTCTTATTTTTTTGTAATTTTCAAATTTCACCAATCATATTACTTATTATAATCTATCAGATGCCACTTCTTTTAGTTCGCTTCAAAAAAGGTGGAGCTTTATTCTTTTAAAGGGTATAATGTGATTGGTCCTTCTTATAGGGTTTTCTATTTCCATTCTCTTATTTGGAAATATCCACCAATTAGAATGAAAGTTGAATTTGCTTAGAAAGTTTAAAATTTAGAAAACCTGGGCGTCATGGGGGCGTGTCACATCTTCAAGTAATGGGGTTCATCAGCTAACATTTAATTGGTCGACAGGGTTTTATGAAACTACGTTTCAGTATGAGAGTTGGGAATTTTTTTTTATATATTCAGCTTTCTATTTTAGATTAACAAAAAACTATCATTATAAAAAAATATTATTATTATTATTATTATTATTATTATTAAAAAAATATTATAACAAACAGATTAAAATAACTAATAATCTTCTGTAATGAATCACATTTCTTTTGACAAAAATTGTAAAAAGACCAACATATTATAAGAAATTTGTAAGAAATTAAAATAACTTATTTATTTGTTAGTCATAAACGCAAAGGTCAGGTTTTTACCTGGACCCCGTTAGAAAAATACATTTTCCTTTATTTTTCTGAAGGAATATAGACAAACATTACTTATTATAATCTATCAGATGCAACTTCTTTTAGTTCGCTTCAAAAAAGGTGGAGCTTTATTCTTTTAAAGGGTATAATATGATTGGTCCTTCTTATAGGTTTTTCTATTTCCATTCTCTTATTTGGAAATATCCACCAATTAAAATGAAAGTTGAATTTGCTTAGAAGAAATTAGTATATTTCGTAACATGCGTGACAAGCAGTCGTTTCTGAAACGAGAGCAATGTTTTTGCAACGAGTGAAACGAGTTGCAAAAATTGCGCGAGTTTCAAAACGACTGCTTTGTTCACGCAGTTACGAACGATACTTTTCATAACAAAGTCATAAAAGGCGTGATTCGGTTCTCTGTATAGATAACCAGAAAGTTGCAGAATTAAGAATGATTCACTATGTTATGTCAGAGTGTACACAAATACAATCCAAATTGAATGTCACACACTTTTTTTACTTGTCAACACGCCGCGCTAGTGATACAGTCAGGTTAGATTTTGAAGCTGTACTACTCACGCTAAAGATATCGACTCTGTTCTGTTGGTCAAACAGTGCGTGCAAGAAAAGTAGAAAAGTGGCGGACATGCAATTTGGACTGTACTTGTTTGCACTCTGACGTCACATAGTGAATCGTTCTTAAATCTGCAACTTTCTGGTTATCTACAGAGAACCGAATCACGCCATTTTTAAGACTGCGTTATGAAAATGTTATTTGTGTTGTATTTCTGTGAATTAGTAGTTCTTTTCCCACTGCAGAATAAGGTGCAAAAATAATTTCTGTTTTTTTTTGTTTTGTAACGATTACGTATCTGGTAGGGTATATTACGTATAATATATGTTAGGTTGAAAATTCAAAATATGTGTGAGTAAATGTGTCAGGTATTATCGTAATACACATTTTTTATTACATAGTTCTTTGTCGACATGGATTCTTTTCAAACAATAATGCAAACAATTAAAAAAAAAAATTTTTAATCCCATTTTCTTAGAATAACATGAATTTTTTCTATACCATTAAAAAATAGCTGGATGACTTTAGGATGATACGACCCAATTATTTTGTTTTGAGTGACTGTTCTTATACTGAGAAAAATTATTCGTCGTTAATATAATCAGAAAAAAGTGGTTGGCAAAAATTAGTTATTGAGCATACATAAAACTGTCTGTGTACCTAAGTTTATTGGTTACAATAACCTACAATAAAGTTGTAATATTTTTATTTTATTACGAAATCGATTTCTGGTTGTGAGAACGACGTTCGCAGGGACTGACACGAAAACCGAATTCCGTTTCTGTTTTGGATTGTTTTGACGAAACAAAAATGTACAATCAATATTGTTTTGTATTGAGCCTGAAACGAAAAAGCTCTAAATTACTTTTTCGTCTCATCCCGAAACGATAAGAAAGATTGTACTTTCGGTGCGTGTGTTAGAAAAATATATTTATATAAATATATAATATAAATATTGTTATAAAAATAATATTATATTTATTATTCATAACTGATTATTTATTGAATTTTTTTTGTATTAATTTTATCAATGAATAAACTATATTCAATGTAAATAAGTCTCTATTCATAAATTTAAAAAATTCTTTTTAATTTCAATGTTTAACCATTTTTATTTTACATTCTGCAAAATATGATCAAAAGTCTTATAAAATATATATCTTTTTCGTTTTTCAAAACAATTTTATATACATTTTTTATTGAGTAAAGTTACATTAATAAAATTTAATTTAGTGTTTATTTAGTCTCTATGAGATTTTTTGGTTTGTTTTAAAGTAATTTTTATATTTACACTGAAAGAAAATTATAGTAATGGGTAACAAAATGATGTTCACGGTAACCATATTTCATGTTACAATTACGGGCAGCTATCTAGATGGTAACAGTTAGTATGGGGGTACAATAACGTATAACGTGTAACGTATAACAGAACCTTTTTAACATACAAATCTTACTATCTGTTTCTTTTAGTGTATTATTAAGTTAACTTACATTTCAAGAAATTCAATTCAATCTTCATTTAACCTCTGTAGATTTTTAAAATTGTCGCACTGAAAAATTTTTTTATGAAATATCCAACTACTTTCCCTTATTAGACTGAAAATCAATTAATTGAAGTACTTTTGTAATAAAATGAGACACTTTAACTTAGTAAAATAAACTACTTTTTCTTAGTTGTACAAATATCATTAAAACAATTGTAAAAATTTGAAGAATTAACTACAATACAACAGTTATTTGTTGATCTTAGTAAAATCAATTACAAAGAATAGTTCCGTCAATGGTATTCTTAGTTGACTTAACTAAAGTTCCATATTTAATGTAATTGCAAAAAATTTATTGGGGACTTATTGAACCATTTGCCTTAGTTAAAAAGTAGTCAAATCTACTAAGAATTTTTTTCAGTGCGTGAAATAAAAGTTACATAAATATATATAATATTTTGAAATGGTTACTTTTTGATATCACTTACGTAGAATGACACGTTTTGCTTTTCTTTTTCTGAAATGGGAATTTTATAATTAAATTATTGAATAAGTATCTTTAACAATAAAGACATTGTTTTTTTTTGCATTTTATTATCCTAATCCACCAATAAACATATAATTTTCTCTATTCTTTGCATTTCGAATAATAATTTATTGCTAATAACAATTTCATTATAAAATGTTGAAAAAATTTGAATTTATTTGATTGCTACTACTTTTATTGCAATAGAAATCCAATTCTCCGTATTCAAAGGTTTTTGCAATTGTTAAGAACCAATCCGCTCATTTTTAAAAATGTTAAAATGGCATATCTAATAAGGCGAACATGAATTTTTAAATTTTTACAAATTTTTACAAAACTCGATATAATAAATTTTTTTGGGTCAATGAATACGAATCTATTATCATTTACAAAAAAATTTAAAATAGCGAATCCAATATGTCGGACATGATATTTTTTTTTTAAAATTACCATGTGTACAAATTAATATTATATTAACTTTTTTTTTAATTAAATGTAATAAAACAAACTTACTTTAACACTAAACTTGGAAGTTACAGAATATTATTAGTGTTCTAATGACATTTTCTTTCATGACAATCTGTAAACAGAAATTCTTATTTTCAGACATGACACCTGTCTTATTCTAAAACGCAACATTTTTAAGACAGCCTTTGCTGAATTTTTACATTTTTGTTTTACTTCCAACGGTACAAAAAAATATTACAATCTTCAAATTTGCATAAAAACGTTAAGTAATGATTAATTTAAAAATGTTAATTTATAATTATTGCAAATTCAACATGATACAATAGTATTTTCCACATAAACATTTATATAGCAGGGTTTAACAAATTTAAGACTATCAAGATGTTAATCCATATAATTATTATTATTCGGCCTTGACGCAACGAACGAGAAGAGCGAGAAGTGCCGCATCGACGACTAACACTCAGAAAAATATGCTCGGACATTTTTTTCAATTACTCGAGAAATACTCAATATTTTTAAAATGTCAAAGAATTTTTTTAAAGCTGAAACTATACTGCTTAATTCTATGTAAGTTTCAAATTTTTCATTCAATTTTTCCAGAATAGGCAGGGCCTCAAACAAAGTAATCAAAACCGGGGAAATTTTTTAATTATTTTCAAAAACATATCTAGTGATTTTATCTCTCTAGAAGATTTAAAAAATTTGAATTATATATCACTAAACGCAGCATTCTTCAGGCTTTCAAACAATCTAAGTCTTAAGTCTCTATCTTTTTCCAAATTCAAATTATCAGCCTCTAAAGTCAGTAGACATTTTTCTCTGTCCGCGCACCGATCGTACCGACAATTCCCGACGGTAGTGTACATTATCCAATTGGTTTTAAAATTCACAAATAAGAGATTTTCATATTTATCCGTCAACATTTTTTACAATAAACTTTTTATAATGACATAAAAAAAAAGTTCTCGCGCGCCTGGGCGCGCGCTAATTTTGCTAGTCCTATATAAGAAATCAGCTAGCTATGGACTTGTAACGCAAAAAGCGTGACGCTTAATGGTATAGAGAGAGAGGAAGATTGAAAATAGTTGAAGTGAGAGAGATAAGAAAGGTAGGTATAATTAGAAAATTTTCTTCGTCTAATGATCCTGATCCTAAATGGGGATGGCAGGTAGCTTGAAGAATTTCGAAAAATTGGGATGACAGGCAGCTTGAAGGAGAGAGAGAGAGAGAAGGGGAATTTCGAAAGTTTGAGAAAGCAATTTCAAAAATAGTTCATTTTATACATTTTGTATAAAATTGGAATGACAGGCAGCCTCTTTTACCCTTATTACATGCTAGAAGGTGGTTGGCATTTCAAATTTCATAGAAAGTCGTGATGAACAAAGAAAGAAATAGTTACATTGAAGTCGTTTTCGGTAATGTTTTTAAGATTTGTTTATATGACTAATTATATAATGAACAGCACTATATTATGCACAGATAATAATATTTTTTCAGAAAGTTGAAATTGAACATAACAAAATTAGTTAAATATGGTTAATTATTTTATGATTAAATATTATTAATTATTTTATAAACAATAAATGGGTTTTTAAAAACTAAACTTTGAAACCTTAACTAAATAATTGCAAATTTTGTAAAGCTAGGATCAAAACAATTTTATAAACATTGCCGAAAAGCGAAAACGATTAAAAAGTAACTTTTTATTTATTTGTTAATAACAATGTAAAAAAAAATTCAAATGAACACTGTTGCTTAAAAATATTTTTTAATAGTTGCTTAAGTAGTACAAATCATTTTTAAACAAAATTTTGTAAATTTAAGAGAATAGTACTGTTTGAAAGTGGAAAAATATTTTTTGTTTAATTTGTTGATTAAATATTTGATAAACAAAATTTTTTCAAATTCCGAGAAGAAGATTCGATGTCAAATTTATCTATCTTTAATTTAAAAAAAAATTTAGACAAAATTATTTAAATATGGTTAATTGTTTTATGATTAATTATTTATTATTTTATAAACAATAAAGGGATTTTAATAAACTAAACTTTGAAACCTTAAATAATTGCAATTTTGTCAAACTTGGATCAAAACAATTTTATAAACATTGCCGAAAACGATTAAAATGTAACTTTTTATTTATTTGTTTGTAACAAAATCAAAGAAAATTTTCAAATAAACACTGTTGCTTAAAACTATTTTTTAATCGTTGCTTAAGTAGTACAAATCATTTTTAAACAAAACTTTGTAAATTTAAGAAAATAGTACTCTTTGAAAATGAAAAAAAAATTTTGTTAATTAAATATTTAATTAACAAAATTTTTCTTTTAAAATTCCAAGAAGTAGGTTCGATGTCAGATATATCTACCTTAAATTTAAAAAAAAATTTAGACAAAATTATTTAAATACTAGCTGTCGTTCCCGTTTTCGAAGGGGTTTTAGTTCCTACTGATACATTTCAACTTTTGTCTTTACATTGCTTAAAATCTTCTTTACAATTTATGAAATTCATAAATGTTTTATTTTATTTAGTTTTTGTTTATTTTCTACGATATTATTTCTAAGATCTGTCACGTGAAAGTAACCAATCATTCGTATTCAAAAATAATTTTAAAGTCTCTTAAGAATAGTCACATATTAAAGGATAATTTATATTCAAAAGTATAATTTACTTAAAAAGGACCAAAAAAGCAAAAATCTTACGAAAATTAATAGTTTTGTATTGTTTCGTTTACATTATATTATATTTATCATAAGAGTATTTATAATATACATTATGCAAATCTATTTTAATTCCAACTTTAAAATAAAATGAAATTAATTTTAAATTAATTAATAAAATTTATATTGCCTATTAGTTACAAAAATTAGAATTCATGTTTATTAGAAAATGATGAAACTAACAAGAATATTTTTAGATTGTTAGAAAAATTGTTCAATCTCCAATTTTAAATATTTTTAAAGTTCTGTCAATTAAGGAACATTGTATAAAAGAAACAAATCCAAGAATGTACATTTTTCAAAATTATGTTGTGTCTCCCATATTAAAATTCAATTCAATTAATTACAATTTTTTATTTAAGTATTGATTTGTGTCCATTAAATAATTGAATTAATTATTTTAATCTTGTATTTCTTAATTTTACTATTATGTATTATGCATCAAAGTAATTCGTTACAATTATAATTTTTTCGATTTTTTTTATCCCGATAACAATTTTTTGTTTTATCTCAGTTATAGAATATCATTTTTTTTCAAAATTCTGCTAAAATGTGACGAATTCACATGTAATATGATTAATTTAATTAAATTAAACTTGTAATTTCTCAATTGTAGAAAGTTTAAAAACAGACCATCAAAAAATGTATAATTATAAAAATTTCAATTTTCTTAATTTTCTGAAAAAATAGTGTATCTCCCGTTGTTATTAATATTTTTCAATTTTGTAAATTTATAAACCCTACTTGAGTCAAGACCTAACACTCTGTCAAATTAGGTTTTAAACAAACAAAAAATTTTACAAATGAATATTTTTGATTTTTTGAATTTTGTAGAAATTTGAAATTCAAATTTGTAATTTATTTTTCCATTTTTTTTTTAATGTTAAAATATTAATTAATTTAATAAATTTTATTTAAATAAAAGAGCTAAGTACAAAGAGTTTTGCAGTGATCCGTCAAAACATGGAAAAAATTACAGTTTTTAAGTTTTATATTTTTTTGAAAAAGTGTCATAATTTCCGTTTAAAAAAATATTTTTTAATGGGGTTTGGCTACAAATTATAATTCAATTATTAATCCCTGATCAATTATGGTCGAAATAAAAAGCTATAGGTACAAAGAGTTTAAGAGTGTTACGTAAAAAAATGAAAAATATTAAATTTTTCGGTTTTTTGATTTTTTTGAAAAAATGTTATAACTTCCTTTAAAATTATTATTTTTTAATGGGGTTTGGCTATAAATTTAAGTTACGCGAACACCTAACAGACTGCAAGATTTAACTTCAATCCGTGTAGCCGTTTTTAAGTGATGCCTGGAAAAAATATCGCGGACATACATACATACATACATATATATACACACTTACAATCATACAAACATACATAATTCTTATAAACAGCATTTTTGTAATTGAAAACTTGAAACAAAAAAATAAACAGAAATTTCAAAGTTCTGTGCAATGTACAGACAAAACACTTATTTTATTAATATAGATTATTTATTATTTTTTAAACAATAAAGGGATTTTTAAAAAATAAACTTTGAAACCTTAAATAATTGCAATTTTGTCAAACTAGGATCAAAACAATTTTATAAACATCGCCGAAAACGACTTAAATGTAACTTTTTATTTATTTGTTAATAACAGAATCAAAAAATTTTTTCAAATAAACACTGTTGCTTAAAACTGTTTTTTAATAGGTGCTTAACGGTGTACCACAGACAAAGTTTAAGAGGACGTTGGGGGTTGCCCTCAACGCCATTTTTCCTAAGTATGGTCCTGACTTCCTGTTACATATGGCACAGTGTGAAGATTGGTGCATATGATTATCTCTAGCCCTCACATAATTGTTTATGAAATGTGTCAGAAAGTTCTATTCGTACTTCCCATCATAAATTGACATCCAATAATGAAATCTTTCCGTGTTAATTTTTTTAGTGCCGTACAATTGTCAGGACGAGGCCTTTTTCCAATTTGTATACTTTTTGTGCACAAATAATTAGTGAATTATATATACGAGTGAGGACCGTAGTTAGGAAAAAAACGTTGGGGGCAACCCCATGCGTCTTTTAAAACTTTAGCTGTGGAACCGGTACCGTTTCCGGTACCGATGAGTAGCTGACGCGTTTGTGAAGGGGAAATAGTTTTATTTAAAATTTATTAATAATAACTGAAGGGTGGGCAGTGGAGTGATTGGTAAGTGTAGAGTGAAGTGCGAAGGTGTGAATGAAAAGAGCGTATGAAGAGGTAGTTAAATGTATGAATGGTAAAACGAAGTGAAAAAGAAGGAAAAATTGTGAGGTTATGGTGAGAGCGAGCTGAGTGAGAGTGAGAGATAGAGAGAGTGACGAAGATAACGATATCGAAAAATAATGAAAGAATGACGGAGAGCAATGAGTCGAGTAGTGAAAGAGTGGATGATGACAGGGCGCGTCAATTTGAAAAGGAGGATATCATGAAAAGTATTAAATGTAAAGATTGCCAAGTTTTACTTAGAGTAATGAAAAGCTCAATGAAGGATTCGAAAGAAAAATTTAATGAAGCTTGGGAGCAAATGGATGATTTTAAGGAATTAGAGGAAACCAGGTCTAGGCAGATTAAAATGTTAAGAAAGGCAGTGAAAGTGATTTTAAAGCGGTTTGAAGAGTGGGAGGCAAGTTGGAAAGAGAAGAAAGGGAGTATGTGGAAAAGAATAGAGAATGTACAGAAAGGAATAAGTATAGGTGAGAATGAGAAGAATTTGCGGAGAGAGAAGGTAGAAATGGAGAGAGTAGCATTTAATGATGAAAAAAAAATGAAAAAAAATTATGAAAAAACTTATGGAAAGAGAGAAAAGGAAGAGGAATATTGTGATCAGAGGAATCAAGGTTGGCTGGACAGAAGGTAAAGAAAAAGTAGAAGCGCTGTTGTCAAGGATTGGGGCTAAGGTTAGGATCAGAAATGTTAAGGGGGTGAGGGGAGATGATAAGGAAAAACCAAAATTATGGATTGTGGAATTAGAGGATGAGGAAGATAAGAATGAAGTTATTAGATTAAAGAGTAAGTTGAAAGCATGTGTTGAGAGGATAGATGTGGATAGAACGTGGAGAGAGAGAAGGAAAAGATGGATGCTGGAACAAGCAGCGTGGGCGGAGAGAAGAAATGGAAGTGAGGTAAAAATGGACAGAGAAAGTGTTTGGGTGGATGGTGTAAGATGTCAGGTGAAAGAGAATACGGAAGAGGTCATCAAAGTGGGTCCAGAAATAGGCTTAGGCATAGAAAGGAGAAGTTAAAGAGATCATGGAGAGGAAGGAAAACGTATAAATGGAAGAACGAGAAGATTATGATGATGTGAGGATGGCACGAGAGACATTGAGAGAAAGTAGTGAATGAAAGTTAGTGAATGAAAGTGTTAATGCTAAGAAGATGAAAGGAGAAAGTAGAGTTTGACTTTATAAAAAAAGGTGGGCGATGAACGGGATGAACCTATTATGAGAAAAAGGAACAAGAAACGGAAGCCCAGGCACTTGTCAGTTAGGTGGTTTAAGAGATGAGAAGATCTAGATGAAAAGAGAACGGAGGCCCTCGAACCCGTAAGGGATGAGTAAATAAATGTTACTCTTTGAAAGTAAAAAAATTTTTTTGTTCAATTTGTTAATTAAATATTTAATATTATTATAAAGATGTTGTCAAGTCCATTAAATTTTAGCTTTTCTTTATTTAAGCTTTTCAACCAAAATTTTGGTCCTCTTCAGAATCTACATACAAAAATTATAGTTATTTATACAACGAAGATTTCATTTTATAAAACATAATTGTAAGGATAAATTTACAAGAGCCACTTACAAAAAACGTGGGGGTAGTCAACATTGAGGTTAAGAAAATTACCTTATCATTAAAATTCTTATATCATAGTCAAAATAGTAACCTATGTGCCGATGCCAACGGCACAAAAGGCAGTAGAGTCCTTAATAACTATGTTATTTACACATTATTGTGTTGTTTTTAATATAAAAAGTCAAGAAAAAATCAAACTTACAGTGCCATTAGCACGATATTTAATAAACAAAGTTTTCTTTTAAAATTCCGAGAAGAAGATTCGATGAAAAATTTATCTACCTTTAATTTAAAACAAAAGTTAGACAAAATTATTTAAATATAGTTAATTATTTTATGATTAATTATTTATTATTTTATAAACAATAAAGGGATTTTTAAGAACTAAACTTTGAAACCTTAAGGTAGTTCTCTCGGAAAAATTTTTTCTTTGAATATTTTTCTAATATAATATATATCTATAATAGAACATTCAAGGAATAGAATGATATTTTTTTAAAGGTAGGAAGCGGTGCTACTTATTAAGATATTTGAGAATGAAGTTGAATCTTTTAACATGGAAGAATATAAAACACATAGTTGAAAAATACAATTTTACTAACCACGCAATGAATTTTCTTTAGGTTTAAAAATAAAAGCTACTAATTAATATTTTAAAGTATAAGAAATTCGTGTTCGGCGATGAAAAATCTATAAGAATATCATGGTCTGATTCTTGAATCATTTTCGGTGTCGACCAGTGTAATTGCTTCCAACAAAGTTCTCTACAATTTTTCAGCAATTTATTTGTCAAATTACAAAAGTCTAGCAAATTTTAGATACAAATAAAAAGCATTTTTCCCAAAAAAATAAACGTATCCCCATACTGTTATACTATCTCAGTAACGCTGACAGAGACAGATACAAAAAAGATAGGTATAATATAATAGAAGGTAGCTCATTATTTTAATTTAGTTAAAATGTCTTTTATGAAAGTGGAAAAGAAATTATTACAAAATATTAAAGAAAGGAATTTCTATTGAGAAATTTGTCAAAACATAAACATTGATAAAATCAAGAATTGGAAAATTTTTTGAAATAATAAATAGAGAAATCTGAGCCTTAGTTATTGGAAAATTGGCATATTAGGAAATTGGAAATTTGTTTACTACAAAATTGTAGAAATAGAAAAATTTTTAATTAAGATAATTAGCACAATAGAGAATATGGTAAATGGAGACATTGCAGATTTCACTATTGAGAAATTAACAATTATTAGAAATTAGTAAAATATTAAATTGGACAATGAAAAAATAAAGAAAATTGAAGTAGGGGAGACTGGGGCTAAACCGGACGGATTTGGTCTTTTGCAAAAAAAACCATATAAAGTCATATTTTTTGCCAAAGTGTAATATACCATTTTAAAGCTTGTTCCTTCAACTAAAAAATACTGTTGTTCCATTTAAAAAATAATAGATAGTTTTGTTGGTAAGTCGCTTTGAATATGACCACCTCGAAAACGAAAATCCCGAAAATGGTGGGGTTAAACCGGACACCGTTCAAATTTAGCAAAAGTTGAAGCACAAATATGCATTTTTGTAATTTAAAAATTCAATAAGAGTCTTCACTGATACATATTTAACTCATTTAATACAAAATATATTGTTTTCTTAGACATATTATTAAAATTAATGACTGATAGTAACTGTATAAAAAATTCATTAACAAAATGTCAAAAAAGGCAAAAAAAAACTTTCCTTGTTTTCAGACTCATTATTTGGATCGATGCAACACTTTTGTTAAGAAATTATATTATTAGTGGTTTACAGTAAATCACTGTGAGTTTTACGTCAACATTCAATACAGCAATTCTGATTCGTCCGGTTTTGCCCCACACGGTCATCTCATAATGAAGGCGCAATATTTTTGTTCTTTTAAAATTATTTTAAAAAAGTTTTTTTAACTAAATTCTATATGCCTTAAGCTATAAAAAACAGTTAGCAAATAATAAATATACTTTATTTAAAGTGTCAAAAACCCAAAAAGTATAAGAAAAAAAATTTTTACTTTCAGTGAAAAAACACGATTTTTCACACTTAGACGGCCACTACTTCTATTAAAGTAATGAAATGTCATTAAAACCTAATGAAGTATATACTTCACATATGAACACATTGACAGAATGTTTAAACGGTGTGAAACACTCCGCAGACTTAGAGATATTTGACTTGCCCGGTTTAGCCCCATGTCCGGTTTAGCCCCAGTCTCTCCTACAACAGAATTGCGCGCGCGTAGCGCGCTTTTGGGGTTCTAGTATTTTATTAAATTTTCTAATTTCCTCTAATTGGCAGTTTGACTTCTGTTTTAATTTCCTGACCTATATTTAATGTAATATAATTAATTATACCTTACTTGTAATTTTTTATAAAATAATATATATTTCGAATATCTAGAATATAAAGGTTGTGTACTAAAAAATAAATTTTCGTAACAAGTAAATCTTTCAGTTTCTTTAAGTCTACGCAATTCCTTCGTAGTAATGCCTGGAAATCCTACTTACAAGGTACACATGTACAAACGAAGTTCGGATTATGGGAGCTGGAAAATGCAGTCTCTGTTATTTACACTGCAGCTTGTGTTTCCACAAGCTAGGGAAGTAGAACGCTTCATCGATTATTCAGATACGATCCGCGGTTCCTTTCTTCTCGTTGTGCGAATATTTCTCGAATTTTCCACTATTATATGAAATTCCATCTACAGCATAACATCAAGTTGAAGAAAATCCTCTTTTTAAATAATAGCACACCTAGTATCTTTTCATATTTCATTTACCTTCATTCCCCGTCAGTTTAATAACAAAAGTTTTATATAAATGTAAATTTTAATTTAAATATAAATTTCATTTTGTGTTTTGTCATTGCGTTAATGTGAAACTCATTTATACAAATTGAAAATATAATTTAAATAATTTCATTTGGTTTATAATATATATGATTTTTTATATATTATCTTGAATTAATGGGTTAAAATATTTTTTTTTTTTTAATTAAATTAAAAATTAAAAAAATTAAAAAGACGTAGAAGGAACATAAAGCTGTTTCGGAATAAGATTCACATGCGGCTATAATTTTTTTAAAATAATTAGCACAAGGAAAAATAATTTTTTTTTTATAAACAGGCTGATGTATTTTTAATCGGAAGAGCCTGATCGTAAATGTTTGTGTTTTTAACCTTCTTCAAATTTTTTTAACTTTGTACAACCAAAGTACTCTTCTTCTTACGCAATTAGCTCAAAGAGCACTCAAGCGAATTTCTACTTCCGAATAAGCTTCAATACTTTGACTCTACATTCATTATTATTTAAACACCATCCTGCTCTTAGTGCAAAAGGTTAAAATCTCCTGCATCAAATATTCAACAATTATAGATTTTACTCCTACGATTTCAAAACCAGTTGACTCCTTTAGTAAACAGATAATTTATTCTCGTTTAATGATTTATGGATTTGGAAGTAGAATATTCTCTTTAATTCATTACTTAAACGGAAAAGGATATATGAATGTTTAATATAACATATAGTGTTTAAATTGTGTTAATATTTACTTTGAAAGTAAAACAATTTAATTAATTCATAAGCCGATCGCTAGTTACTAATTAATTGTTGTTAATTATTGGAGATATTAAAATACCATTCTAAATTACTCTTGACATAATTTAATATATTGCTAATTTAAGAATAATTAAATTAAAGAAAAACAACTAGAAATAAGAAAAAAAACTAGAAAATATTTAGGCATTTAAACTGATCTCGAGAAAATAGGGGAGAATTACTAGAAATTTATCAAAATTTGGCAAAAAACGATATGTTTTTATGAAAAATGGTGCTTAAAAAAATTTGGTTGGATATTTTTAAAAATTCCTGTGTCTAAGTTTAGATATTTATGAGATTAATTAGCCATCAAAATTTTATTAATATCTATTGAGGCGTTCTCGAGATATCCAAGAGATAAAAAAATTAACACACACACACACATACATCTCGACTTTTGCTTAGAAATGAGAATTTAAGCTTCTCAGATATGAAAATAAGACTATATATTTAGACTATTTTCGGAAAGTAGAAAATCTTAACAATCACAAAACTTTCGCAATGAGGAAGTAAAAATTAAAGTAAAAAACAAAACAGAAATTAACAAAATAACTAGAAAGTGAAAAAATAACTATAAATTGAGGAAAATGACTAGAATTTAGTGAAAAATTAAAATATTAAATAATTTAAAAGAAAACAACTAGAAATCAGGAATATAAATAGGGTCGATAAACACGAATTGAATTCCGTTTTCCCCATCACTTCACGATTTTTTTCTAACCTCAAAAAATATGCTAAATTTTTGGTGTCAAATAAAATTTTTTAAACATTGACAGATTTACTTAAGTCTTGGTATCTTGGGATTTTTTGTGTCACAGATTACGAATTTTAAATCAGACTTTCAAAATCTAAAATGGCGGATCCAAGATTGTCGAATTTTTAAAAAAAATTCTTTAATTCTTATGCATCTTGGAATCTACAGATTTTTGAGATTGCTGATTAGGAAAAAAACCTCTAGATACCAAGTTTCATAAATATTCAATAATGTTTTTTGAAAATTCGACCGCCATATTGGATCCGCCATTTTCGATTTTGAAAATCTGACTCCAGATTCGCAATCAGCGACCTCATAAATTATATTTATATATCTAGTCCGGTGAAAAAAACCTTTTACCGATTTTGTTGTGGTTCTGCGAAATTTTTAAAAATTAAACTTTAAGACAAGCAGAGATTGATTAAAATGAATAAAAATGTTTACAATAAAGTTCAAAAATGATATTGATTGAAATAAAAATTGATATTAATCATGATTTCCAAATATTTTGATTCGTTTTAATTCCATTAGATTAAAATAAAATAACTGCTAGCCATTTGCACGAAATCCGATTGGTTCTATATTTTTTTAGGAATAAAACGGATTAAATTGAATTAATGGATTTAATATTTTTTAGAGATAAAACGGGATTAAATTGACTTCATTTCTAACTACCGGATCTGAATAAAAATGAGTATGGTTTTTATATCAGGAATTAAAACGTGAAAGTTCAAAATATACCTATTTCTTCATAACGTTATATTTCATTACATTTTAATTCCGTTTGATTAAAATGAATTAAACTGTTACCAATTTTTACATCCTTGTCGCAATTCAATTGATTAAATATTTTTTAGGGATAAAACGGGATTAAATTGATTTCATTTCTAACTATCGGCTCGGAATTAAAATAAGTATGGTTTTATCAGGAATTCAAAAGAATAGAAATATGTTCAGATTAATTCTCTTCAAAGGAATTTAAACGTAAAAGTTTAAAATATACCTATTTCTTCATAATATTTTAATCATAATTTCAAGTTCATAATATTTTGTTATATTTCAATCCATTTTAATTTCGCTTCATTAAAATAAATAAAACTGTTACCAATTTTTACATCTTTTACAGCATTGAATACATTTAATATTTTTTAGGCATAAAATGTAATTAAAATTGACTTCATTTCTAACTGCCAGATCGGAATTAAAATGAATTTGGTTTTTTTAGAAATTGAAACGAATAGAAATATGTCTAAATTAATTGTCTTCAAAAGAATTAAAACTTGAAAATTCGAAATATACCTCTTCCTTTATGATGTTATATTTCAATCCATTTTAATTTTGTTTTATTAAAATGAATCAAACTGTTGCCAAATTTTATATTCTCAACAGCATTCAATGGATTTAATATTTTTTATGGATAAAACGTAATTAAAACTGACTTTATTTCTTACTGCCGGATCGGAATTAAAATTAGTATGGTTTTTATATCAGTATTAAAAAGAATAAAAATATGTCCAATTATTCTCTTCAAAGGAATGAAAACGTGAGAGTTCAAAATATACCTATTTCTTCATAATGTTATATTTTAATCCATTTTAATTCCGTTTTATTAAAAAGAATCAAACTGTTACCAATTGTTACATCCTTGACGAAATTCAATTGATTTAATATTTTTTTAGGATAAAACGGGACTAAATTGATTTCATTTGTAACTACCAGATTGGAATTAAAATGATTAGTGTTTTATCAGGAATTAAAAAGAATAGAAATATGTCCAATTATCCTCTTTAAAATAATTAAAACGTGAATGTTCAAAATATACCTATTTCTTCATAATGTTATATTTCAATCCATTTTAATTCCATGTTATTAAAATGAATAAAACTGTTACTAATTTTTACATCCTTTACATCATTCAATATATTTAATACTTTTTTGAGGATAAAACGGGATTAAATTTATTTCATTAATTCATTTCTCTCTACTGTTCGGAATTAAAATGATTAGTGTTTTATCAGGAATTAAAAAGAATAGAAATATGTCCAGTTGTTCTCTTCGAAAGAAGTAAAGCGTTAATGTTTAAAATATACTTTTTCCTTCATAATGTTATATTTTAATTCACTTTAATTCAGTTTTATTAAAAGAATTCAAATTGTTACCAAGTTTTACATTCTTGACGAAATGCAATTGATTAAATATTTTTTATGGATAAAACGGGATTAAATTGACTTCATTTTTAACTAATGGATCGGAATTAAAATTAGTGCCATTTTTATCAGGAATTAAAAAGAACAGAAATATGTCCAGATGAATTCTCTTCAAAAGAATTAAAATTAAATTATAAAAATTATAAAAATAATTAAAATTATAATTTTTATAAAATAATTAAAAATTATTGAAAGATTAAAATACACCTTTTTCTTTGTAATTTTATATTTTAATATTAAAAACAATACTTTTCTGACTCTTAGAATTTTTCGACCACATTTCTGTATATATCATCTTGTTGTTTTTTTTCGCGACAAGAAGACTCGAAAAAATGAGGTTGCGAGTAAAATCGAATTTGTCAGAGCGTAGTTTTGAAGAGTTTGAAACTCTGAACGAACCTGTATGTTTTTCTAGTTTCGGGAAGGTATATGGAAAATCCGATTTAACTGATGTCAAAGTCAAACGTCTTTTATCGTGTGCTGGTTTATATTTCTTCCTCACGTAATGCATAATGAATGTGCAGAAAAAAGAGCAAATTCGCAAAAGGTGTATTGATATTATAACAGAAATAATATTAAATATTTTAAAGGGAAACTTTTTCTAGCTTGCGATTCTCGCTTTTTCTTGAAAAATCAGACGGGTACGATTAGACTTTTGTGTCGAAGAACAGAAACCGTTAACATGGAAGTCCTTAAAGAAGGGAGTTTTCAGAATGCGAACTTATCCACGGAGGTCCCGTTTTTATCGTTCCTTCTTATCGCGTTTCATATCGCCTAAGCGTTGGAACTTTCATCAGAATCGTGAAAGGGTTCTTTTCTCGAGAGAAAATTTTAAACTTTAACAATACTTTGCTATTGCTTGCACACCGCGAGACTTCAATGCTTTCATCAGTTTCTTTTTAAAATACTCTATCCTTTACCTGCAATCTTGGTACTTTATTAACGAAAAATATTTTAATAAAAATACAATTCTTTGTGAGAAATTCTCTTTTACATCTACACTGCATAGTGGAATTCAGTCAAATGCATAGAGATTTTTTGCATTCTTTTTTTCTCAGCTGCTTGTTTATTAAGAAATGAATTCCCTTATTTGAATATTCTATGTACAGGCTTTAGTTTTATCTCTCGTTTATTTCTCAAGAAATCTGATAGTTTTAATATAACTAAAGAATATTAAAAATATTAATTTATTATTTTATTCTGTCCGTACCTGAAGTTAGTTACTAGATTTCTTTTAAGGATTATTTTTTAAACTAAATAAGATATTTATACTTTAATAATAAATGTTAAAAATTGTCAATGGATCTTTTAAAAGTTTTCGAACATCAATATAAAAAAAATTTGTCTTTGTCCCTTACAAGATGGAGAAATTTTAAAATCTTTTAAACAAAAGTAAAAATCACTAACTGGACAAACATTAAGAAATAGTAATTTTTTAATTAAAACAATTGTGTATTTCTTAACTCAAAAAAAGAAAGTTACTTGAAAATTTCATTTTTTTAAAATAAATTCTATTATTTACGTATATGTTTTAAGAATAATTGTTTACAAAGTTAAACATTTTTTATTTCATGCAGAAAGGTAAAAAATAAATTTTAGTTATTTGTAAAACTAAAAGTCTTTATATAAAACTTTTAGGTCATTAATTTTTTCAAAATTTAATTTTTTATTTATTTATTTAAGAAAAGTACAAAAATTCCAATCTATATTTAAAATTATTAATATAATTTATTATTTTCATTTGATAAAGAAAAGCGTTTGTACACATTTTTAGCTTTATTAAATAATTAATTCAAATGTTCAACATAATTATATTTATGGTCAAAAATCAAAAAAGTTCAAAATTATCCATTTTAATATTTTTAATTATCGACTTCTTCATTTATTTAAAAAATATTTTTCAATATTAACAAAACAATTTTATTGCTTCAATCTTTTTATTAAATTTTTTTTTCATTTCTCGAAATGTCTATTATATTTTTATTATTTTGTTTATTATTTTCTTTGAACTTTGAATTAGTCTTCTATTTCAAAACTATTCTTAACCTTTTTGAAATTATTTTCATAAATTTTCAATTATGTTCTTTAATCTGTTAAACTATATTGTCAATTTTCAATTTTTTATATTCATAAATTTTCCTATTATTTTCTTCTAACTAATTTTTCCAATTAATATTATTTTGATTAATTTTCTCAATACTTACATATTTTTAGTAATTTTTAATTTGTGCCGTGATTTGAAAAATTTGTATATTTTTTTAATTTAATTTTTAAAATTTAAATTGAATTAATTTCTTCAATTTTTAATTACTGAAAACTTCAATATTATCCATTTCAATATTTTAATTTATTTTCTTCTATATTCATTTTTTTAAACATTTTGCAATTTTGAAAGGAAAGTTTTATTACTTCAATTATTTTATTAAATTTCGTTTATTTTCTTGAAATTGTATTTTGTATTGGCAATTACATTTTTCAACTTTTTCAATTTTTTTTTTCGATTTGAATTTTTTTTTCTATATCAAATATATATTCTTTAATTTATTCATTTATTTTCCTCAAATTCTATCGAATTTTTGTTTACAGTTTTCAATTATTTTTACCAATTTACACATATTTTTATTGTTTTCAATTAATTTTCTAAATTTTTAATTACTTTTCGCAAATTTTAATGATATTCATAAATCTTTTCAAATAATTTTTTAGTTTTTATTATTTCCTTCTATTTTAAATTATTTTCTTCAGTATTTCAATCTAATTTTTATTTATCAGTTATTTAAAATATTCATTTTAAAATTGTTTTCTTTAAACTACAATTTTAATTTTTTAGATTAATTTTTTCAACGCAGAATTATTTATATTATTTTGTTTCAAATTTTTAAAGAATTAGATTCTCTATTTTTTAATTATTAATGCAAATTTTAATTATCCATTTTTATATTTTCAATTATCGTCATTTATGTATACATAATTTTTTTCCTTAGTTTTAAATTATGTTCTTCAATTTTTAAATTTTATTCTTCAATTTTCAATCCTTCAATTTTCCAGTTATTTTGTTCAGTATGAAATTTTTTATACTTTATATCAATTATTGTTTTTAGTTTTCTATATTATTTTCGTCCCTTTTAATTTATTTTCTTCAAATTACAACTATATTGATTTTTAAATTTTTTAAATTAACTTGATTATTTTTAAATATATTTAGCATTTTGCAATTAGGAATTTTCTTCTTTCAATTAATTTTGTTAACTTCTTATAATTGATGCAAATTTCAATTATAAATTTCAATATTTTCACTTATAGTCTACCACAATATTCAATTTTATTTTTATTAATTTTAAAATTGTATTGTTTTTTTCAATTGTTTTAATGAATTTTTATTTATTATCTTAAAATGTTTTTTTAATGATTCTCTTTCATTTTCATTTATTTGCTTCAATTTTAATTTAAATTCTTTAATTTTTCAATTATTTTTGTCAATATTTTACAATTTTCTTCAATTTTTATTTATTTTCTTCAAATTTCAATTATACTTCATTTCTTTTAATTTCATTTATAAATTTTTATGTATAACCCGCATTTTTTAAATGTTGTTTTCTTCAAATTTAATTTTTTCTTCTAGCTAAAAATTAATATTTAGCCATTGTTGCTGTTATTCAATCTAGCTATAAAAAATTGTTGACATAAATAACTAGAAATTAATAAAAACACAATTCCTTTTTGCATTTTGGAAGCATTAACTGAAGAATTTGCGTTTTAAAGTTCCATTAAAAATTCACGATTTAATCTGAGTATTTTCTTTCAGCAGTTTGCTTTTGCATTATAAAAATTAAACATATCACTCCGAGGACATTCTGCATATTCTTTTCTACTTTTTCATAAAGTTTCAATGAGTTACCACATTCTTTTTGCAAAAATTGTTCACTCTTCAAATTAATGACAATTACTTGTTGTGTTTTTTACCCCAAAAAAAAAAGTTAGAAAAAATAAAATTTACTCTTTTACATTATTTTACAAGTTGTTGAATGTTATATTAAATTACAAAAAATATGCAAAATGCGCAAATGAATCATGGTACTAATTATTCAAATATTTGTCCTTTATTCCTCACATATCACACTTTTCGAAAACAATCTAAATTTATAATTAACTTTATCGGCACACTTTACCTCCATTTATTTAGATTTATCGAAATAATTATGCAGGTATATTATAATAATTTAAAACTTACTCTCTACTGTTGAATAATTCATACCACGTAATAGACACGAATTAAAAGGCAAATTATCCTGAAAATTATTATATTAAGTAGTTGAAACACTAGGCTACAATTTGAAATGCCATTTTGATTATTAATTTATCCAACAATTGTGGAAAATAATTTTGATTATATAGGATCCCTTTGGAATTTATTTTTTTATAACTTTCAAGATTCTTTTTGAAAATCCCTTGAAAATTGACACAAGTTTTCTAAAAATTTCATTCCTCAGGACTTGCTATAGGGAATTCTTGAGCTCTGGAAAAGTCCCAGAAGAATTTATCAGACAAGTTAAAAGAAAATCGTCAAGTAGCTTTCACGTTCTCGTTTATTGAAAATTAGTATAGTTTCAAGTCAAGAAAAACAATGCATTCAGAAAAAAATGCTTTACAAAATTGGTTGAATGATTTCTTTGGGATTAGAAAAATGAATTATAAAATATAAAACTGGGAAAATGAATTATTAGAGTTGTGAAATACAACTTCCTCTACTTATTCGATACACATTTATCTCGTCTCACATGAACCGTGCTGGCAATTGAACTAAAGCTCTTAATCATGAGTGTTCCCTGGAGCAACGTCAGCGCACTTTGTCACGTGGTTTAAGGGATCGTTTTTCCAACATGGTAACAGTTTTAACAGGAAACTTGACAAAGACGAGAAATCCAAGCCCCTCACGTTACTCCCATATAAGAGTTCTTCTAGCCATCGACGGAATCCCTAAAGTGCCTCTGGAATTACGACCATGTCGCGTTGAAATTCGAACAAAGTTACTTACTTCCTCAAAAATCACACCTCACGTATACCGCGTGTTTTCTAGGTAAGCTTTGATGGATGGAGAATTACCCAAGACGAGAGAAAAATGCTTTCTTTTTACACAAATAATGTGACCCTGCTAGAAATAAAAGGGATAGAAATGTTATCTACTCGAATCTTTCTTAATCTCGAAAAATACAGAAGATAAACTATTTATAAAGTCATTATTAGCCTTTTTTCTATCCAGGGTACCTATTACGTAATTTTGAAAACGAAAACGCAAGTTCGATTTTTAAATTTTTTTCTGATATGTCAGTTTGCCTTTTTGATCTTTGTTTATATTTTGAAGGGATACGATTTAACCTGTATGTATATATTATTAATATTTAAATAAAAAGTTTTGATTCCTTCCAAATATAATTGATAAAAGATTTATTTGATCTTGGGAAGGTCAGTAAAATAAAAATTATCTAATTTTTATCTGCGCAACGTTTCGTTGGCCCAGGTTTGCCAACCTCATCAGGCTAGAATTTATTAAAACACTTCATTAAACACTTTTTTCTTTTACACAACACATAACAAAATATTCATAAACAGTAAGTCCGTTGTCAATAAATTAAAAGAGTTCAAATTTACCTAATTGTTTAAAGCGTAGTAGCTTTTTATTTCGTCAGAATTTATAAAAATTATTAAAGTTATAAATAAATAAATATTATTTCTTTATAAAAACTCGTATTGTAAAATGTGTCTACAGTCATCGACGGCCCAGTCAAAACTGAAATAAGAAATAGCACTGTTTTGCTTCTATGGTCAGGTCGAGGTAAGGTATTTGAGAAGAGTCAGTGAACTCTAAATAAAAACAAACATTGTAATCTCAGTCGAGACACTGAAAAAGTCTAATCACAAGTTCAATTGTCTAAGTAAAGGATAAAATATTTTATTTATAGTTAAACAGTCTTCTTTTATATTTATTGTGTGGTGAATAGAATTTATATGAATCATTTCAGAAATAGTGCGTTTTTTCCAATTTGATTCATAATCCAAAATCTTAACATTCTTCCAATCGAACTCGTGACCAACCTTTTGACGATGATAGCCAATTACAGAATTTTCATTTTTGTTATTTTTGTGTTCATTAACACGTGTTTTACTTACGTTTTGTTTCTCCTATGTAAGATGCTGGACAATCTTGACATTCACTTCTGTAAACAACATTTGAACGTTCTGATTTGTTAGTCACGTCTTTACCTAATTTTACGATAGAATTCAAATTTTTCTCAATCAAAGGAATCGTCGAGATATTATATTTTTTTAGTAAGTTGGATAATTTGAAAAAATAATCATTGTATGGTAGAGCAATTTTCGGAATGTATTTAAATAAACTATTGCAATTGTTGACAGTTTCTTCTTGTGTGTATTTTAATTTTTGCATGCGGATTTTTATATGTTTCTGAATAAAGTCAAAAGAATAGTCATTATTAATTAAAATCTTAGTTGTCAATTTTAAATTGTTAGAATGGAATCTATTGTCAGACAAAGATATTGCACGATCCACAAGATTGTAAACAATATTCTTCTTTTGTTGGGTTGTGTGATTAGAAAAATAATTTATCAACCTACCAGATGAAGTTGATTTTTTGTACCAATCAGTAATAATCTTTTTATCTTCTTTAATTAATGTTAAGTCTAAAAAGTTGATTCTATCGTCATTTTCAATTTCAAAAGTGAATTGTAAATTATTGTCATACGAATTAAAAAGGTTAATCAGAATGTCAACAAAGTCCTTCTTAATACAAATAAGTGTGTCATCGACGTATCTGTGATAAAAACGTTGAATGTAACTATACTTTTCCTTTAATTGTTTAAGACAATCCAATTCTAAATCTTCCATTACCATATCGGCAAAAAAGAGGAGAAATCGGGGAACATATCGGGGTTCCATTAATTTGTTGATAAAATTTGTTGTTAAAGGAGAAATAGGTGTTGTCAAATAAAAATTTAGTATATTCTACAATTTCATGAAACGGAATATTGCCTTTTTGATTTATATGATTAAATCGACGCTCTAAGCTTTGTATAACTAGGTGGCATGGTATGTTAGTAAATAAAGATTTTACATCGAGTGACTTCGGTGTTGGAATACATTTTTTTAATTCATTATATAATACTTTAGATAAAAAATAAGTCGGACTGTTTACAAGAGATATAATCGGTCGTAGCGGTAAATCAATTTTATGATTAATTTTCGTGATTTTCCGGTTTTATTTAAAGTGTGGTGCATTATTGTGGCTTGGGATCGCGAAGAATTTGGCAAATTTTACATCCGAGAGAAATTCTTGCGGATACTCATAGTACATGTGGACCGGAAGTCCTGGGAGTTCAATCCATAAAATTATTATTTATTGCTGCTTTTTCTAATATTTGGTACCGAATCTAATTGACGAGGGATAAGCACGGATTTTTGAACGGATCTCTGCAAAGACGACTACGGAAATTTATTAATTGACTTATTCTTGCTCCGAATCCAGTTTAGCAACTCTTAGTCTCCGACTTCCGCTTGCCTGTTTCGTCGCATCGCTCAAAGTGGATAAGTTTTATTTATTTGATTTTTTGGATGTGTGATATTTAACGTCCTAAATCATACTTGACATATTTTATCGGTGATTTTCAATATTATTCACGGGATAAATATTTTATGAGAATAAATTGATCGCCACGTGGTCAGAAGTGATCAACTTTCTTTATTTATATAATAATGTTTTTAAGAATATCTATACATATTTCCTCATTATATTCTGGGTATTTTCCTTATTTTTATGGAAACATTTTAAGCCTTGATTTATTGTATAAAGTTCACCTTAAATATATTGATCTACATAGGAGGTCAGAAATTTTATAATTGTGTTAAAGCTTAAATGATTTTGTTATATCACATCACTTTTGTGATTTATCTTTTTCTTTGTCTTTTAGTCAGTTAATTATCAGTTTGACTGATTGAGATCTGGTAATAATTCGTCCTACTATTTTCTAAGGATAATTTGTTTATGATACTAATTCTCTCCGAATATCTGATTACTTATTTATTCATTGCTATTTATTCTTCTAATGATATTTCAATCTTATGTGCTTGATTTAAATAAGTGACTCGAGATATATTTGATTTATATATTTAATGATAGAACGTCCAACGTCCTTCCGGCAGGACAAAAAAAGCCTTCCGCGAGTACGTACGAAATCGCGTTATAAAAACATGGATTCAGTTAAACAAAAAGTAGTATATATCGTTGGAAAGGTAAAGAATCAAGCTTTCAGCGCATGTAAACATGGAACTTGTAAATTTAAACCCCGAAGCAAAGGTAGCTAAAAGAAGTTAAATTTTCAAAAAATTCACATAATTTTTAGTCACAAAAAGACGACGCGCGGTTCTGCCGGCAGGACGTTTTCGTTTTTTTAAAAAAACTACCTAGCCCTTGTACATAAATTTAAAAAATCGATATTTACGTTATCTTAAAGCTTGTTTCATTACCTAAAAAACCATATATTCATTTTTATACTTATCTGCTTCATATTGATTTTATAGAGCGATTTCCGAGGGACTCGCGCCTGAGCCATTTACCACCGGCCGCCATTACGTTAGTTATAACAATATTTACAAAAGTCATAATAAACTCAATTCCTTTGATGATAAAGATGATGAATTATGATGATAATGATGATGGTGATGATAATGATGATGATTATATGAAATTAAAATATTTTTTCACAAAAACGAATTGTCCTTCCGGAAGGACGTTTACTGTGTGAAAGCGCGTCCTACCGGCAGTACGCAGCCTTGGACGTTCTATCATTAATGAAAATACATTTATTGTTGCGTGTATTGGGCCTAATATTTTGTCAATTTGAATGATTGAAACCTAACTCGTGTTTGATCTCGAACCTTACCGTATTTTATATTTTATTTATTTTGAGATAATATAATTTTTTTTTAAACTTATTCTATGTGTCATAATTTCTTGATTTATATTCTCCATGCCTTAATGATTTAATTCTTTACGTTTTCATTTTATTATTTTGTTTATAAAATGTGCTATTAATTTTATTTTAAAACTAAAATTATTAAAAAATCGTTACAATTTTTAAACTAGCAATATTAACGCGCACCCAAGCGCGCGACAAACTTTCCATTTGAAATGAATAGTTTAAAAAATTAAAAAATGAATATTAAATTTAAACAAAATAGTTGGAAAATTATAGAAATAACTGTTCAAAATAATTGCAAATTGAACAACTGGATTGGAAATCAAAAAAAAAAAAAATATAATAAAAAGTCGAGGAAATAAATAATTGAAAATTTAAGAATTAAATTAAAATTTGAAAAAATTAATTGTTAACTGGAACAAAAATTACAAAATAACGAAAATATTCAACAATTGAAAAAAAAATAAAAAAAATGTCTAGATTAATATACAACCGAACAAAATAATTTAAATAATCAAAGAATACTTATAAAATTTTAAGATAATAATTGAACATTGAAAAAATTGTCGAAAATAATTGAAAATTGCGGAAAATAATTTATAATTGAAAGAAATAGTTGAAAAATGACGAGAATAATTAAAAAATTCATGACAATATGTGAAAAATAACGAAAATAACTGTCAATTAAAAACAAAATTCGAAAAATGACTAGATTAATAGACAACTGAAAAAAATATTTAAAAATTGAAGAATTGAAATTAAATTTGTGGAATAGACTTAAAAATTGAAAAATGGAATTAACAATTAAAGAAAATAATTGAACAATTAGCTTTAAAATTAAAGAATTTTAATGATAATCAAAATAATAATAAAAAATAGGCGATAAAATAATAATAATAATAATAACAACAATTGAATTGAAATTTTAAAATGATTTTGATGAGTGAAAAAAGTAATTGAAAAAATCCGAGAATTATTGAATATTAAGGAATTAATAGAAAATCGATAAAAATAATAGAAATTAAAGAAAATATTTGAGAATTGAAGAAAATAATTCAGAATTGAAGATTAATTAAAGAAGAAGATTCTCCATTGAAGAATGGGGAGAATAATCGGGATTAGAAAATGTTTTTTTTTAATTAATGAATAATCATAAAATTAGAGGAGAATAATAAATTGTAAATTAAAAACTGATGAAAATTATAAATAAAATTGTAGAAAATAAATGAAAATTGAAGAATTGTATTGAAATTTCAACAAAATAATTCATAATTGAAAAAAAGTTTACAAAATGATTAAAATAATTAAATATTAAGACAATAATTTAGAAATGAGGAAAATAATTATACTTGAAAGAAAAATTTTAAATCTGTCGAGAATAATTGACAGCAGAACAAAATATCTAAAGAAATTAAAGAATAATTATAAAATTTAAAATAAAATTACAATATGATGAAAATAATTAACTATTAAAAAAATAATTAACAATTGAAAAAAAAACCGAAGAATGGTAAGAATAATCGGGATTAGATTAATTTAAAGCCTAATAATCAATAAAAATTTAGATGAATTCAAACTTCAATAAATTCAAACTTAAATATATATTGATCCTTAATTACTAATTTAGATTTTCATTAAAAATAATTATTTCAAAATTTTAATTATCTCAATTTCCAATGATCTAAATATCAATTAATTTAATCACAAGAACATTTCAAGTTAATTTATATTGATAGAATTAATTTTTAATTTACTAAAAATTTTAGTATATGGAAATTTCAGTTCAATATTTTAGGGTAAACTATATTTTAATTAATTTATTTTCTGTCAATGCAGTTAAA
This sequence comes from Ganaspis brasiliensis, assembly GCA_037103525.1. NCBI lineage: Eukaryota > Metazoa > Arthropoda > Insecta > Hymenoptera > Figitidae > Ganaspis > Ganaspis brasiliensis. The sequence goes on along the minus strand of JAZKLR010000045.1, from coordinate 302,491 downwards.
TTAACTCTTATGAAAGTAGACTCTAATTTTAATTGAAAGATACATTTTTTCAAACGTAACTGATTTAAAACAAAAAAATATCCAAGTCACAAACTTCAGGTGCGGACAGACAAGAATGAATGAAAGAATGAATGAATCTTGCGGATTATTATTATAGATTGTCGCGACAGTATTTAGGGTTAGTGAAATTTTAAAAGTTTGTAAAATTCATAAAGTAGAAATAAAGTAATAACTTGAAATAAAAAAAAGGTTTAATGAAAAAGGTAAGATAATAAATAAATTGTTTGATGAGTAAATAAAGACTAGAGTATTCAAAATATGAAGTGTTTACATTTTTCGTTTGATTAGCCTCGTTAAATTTAATCAATATAAATATGGTGTATTTATTTGAATAAAGGTAATAAAAAATAAATATAAAGTGAAAATTTGAGTTACATTAAATATAAATAAATTGAATTCATTTTGAGATTATGCAGTAAAGTAATATTTTAATCTTCATTGTTTGTTTAAAATAAATATTCAATTTTATTAATAATGTTTTTTTTAGAATTCCTGTGGAAAATTATTGAAAAATAGTTATAAATACATAAACATTTAACTATATGTATAGAAATTATAATATTATATGTAAATTTTATGAAATATTCCTAAAAAATTTAGTAAATAGAAAATAATTTAATTAACAAATAGTTAATGTCGTTTTCTAACAATATTAAATTTAATTATTTATACCCTAAACAATTATTAAAATACATAATATTCATTTATTCAAATTTTCATTTAACCAATTTTATTCATTAAATAACTGTTTTGCCAGCTAAAGTTTACTTTTCATAATTTTTAATTACAAAGTAACAATGCTATAAATTTTATTAATCATAAATTCTTTATAGTTTAATATTGATTTTTCTAAAATAATTTTTTTAACTTTAAATTTTCACTAATACAAATTTTTTTTTATAAATAATAGAGATTCAACTTTGGTTAAAAAAATGTTATGTTTATTATAACATTAAATGAAAGTCAACAAAATTAGAAATTATTATTATTGATATTTGAAAAGAACTAAATATTTTCTAAACATGTTATTTATGATAATAAAAAAATTATTATAATTTTGACTTAAAAATTCGATTTGTATTATTCTGTAATTAAAAATTAAGAAAAAAAACTTTCGCTACAAAAAAATAATGAATTAATAAATAAAATTGGGTAAATAAAAATTTTAATAAATATGAAAATGAAAATTTTTTAAAAATCGTGAAAAGAGGCATTAATATTTCAATTTATAATTGCTGGCAAACGACATAAACAATTTGTAGTTTTTCGGATTTTAAATAACTTTCATTATCTTTCACCTAGTTTTCTAAATTTTCAATTACTTATCACAAATTTTTATTTATGTTCTTCAATAATTAATTTATTATTTTCTTTTCTTTTTATTGTTTTCATTTTCATTTAATTAAACTCCTAATTTTTCAATAAATCAATTCAAATTCCAATTATTTCTGTCAATTAGTACCTAACTTTTAAATTATTGTTCTCTATTTATAATTATTCTCATCACTTTCCGATTCATTTCTAAAACTTTGAATTATTTTCTTTAATTTTTATTTACCTTCTTTATTTTCATAATATTGTTTCCAGATATTAATTTTTCACATTATTTTTCTCAAATATAAATTATTTTCTCCGATTTTTTTTTTTAATTTTTAATTACAGAATAATACAAATCGAATTTTCGAGTCAAAATTATAATAATTTTTTTATTATCATAAATAACATGTTTAGAAAATATTTAGTTCTTTTTAAATATCAATAATAATAATTTCTAATTTTGTTGACTTTCATTTAATGTTATAATAAACAAAACAATTTTTTAACCAAAGTTGAATCTCTATTATTTATCAAAAAAATTTGTATTAGTAAAAATTTAAATTTAAAAAAATTATTTTAGAAAAATCAATATTAAACTCTATAAACTTTATGATTAATAAAATTTAGAGCATTATTACTTTATCATTAAAAATTAAGAAAAGTAAACTTTATCTGGCAAAATAGTTATTAAATGAATAAAATTGGTTAAATGAAAATTTAAATTAATGAATATTATGTATTTTAACAATTGTGAAGGGTATACATAATTAAATTCAATATTGCTAGAAAACGACATTAACTATTTGTTAATTAAATTATTTTCTATTTACTAAAATTTTTAGGAATATTTTATAAAATTTTCATGTAATATTATAATTCCTGTACATATATAGTTAAATATTTATGTATTTATAATTATTTTTCAATAATTTTCCACAGGAATTCTAAAAAAATATTATTTATAAAATTGAATATTTATTTTAAATAAGATTTTTCCCCCGAAAATCTCAATAAAAAAAAAAAAAAAAAGCGATTTATTTGAAATTACATACTGGTAGGGTATTTTTTGTAGATGTTATTCACTCTAGTTTTCTGTTTTTATTATTATCTTTTGTCTTTTCTTTATTCTTTAATACTTCTCATATCTTATTCTGTCATGAACACTGTTGATTTATTGCCTTTAGGCTTTATTATGTTCTTCGATGGGCTTATTAGCCCTATGAACTTTGTATTTTAATAAATAAATAAATAAATAAATATTAATCAATCTTCTTTAATTCCGTCTTATATATCAAAATAAACTATTTTTAATCACGCCTAAATCTTTTCTTATCCCATTTAAAACTAAAATGCATTTTATTTTTCTAAATTCTTCCTAAAATTATCTGATTTTTTGTTTTTTAAACTTTATTTGTCCCTCATATATCTGAATTTAACAACCAATCTTTTTTAAAATTACATTTATTTTTTATTCCGTTTAAAATTGCAAAACAGTATAAAATATTCATTTCCATCCCTGATTTTCTATTCAAATATAGAAATAGATAAAAACATTTTTGAAAAATATTCAAGTGGATTAAAATTGTAATATATTGTAAATAGAAAGAAATAACAATATTTTTGAAAGATTCAAGTGGATATAATTGGAAACAATATATCATGGATAAAAGGAGATAAGAATATATTTTTTATTTTTGGAAAAATTAAAGCGGATCGATTTTGAAACAATGTATATGGATAGAAATAATAAATATATTGATTAAATACTTAAACTAGTAACTGGATAATTGAATGACTTTTGTTTCTGCAAGGTCTTACAAATATTCTATGTCATACGTTTCAATTATACTAACGCACTGAGTATCTACACAATGTCAAATTTAATCATAATCTAAAAGACTTTTACCTCTGTCACTTTCCGTAATTACTACAACAGCGACAATTCAGTTAGAAATATATTTATAATATGCAATATAAATACAACAATTTTATCAATTTAGGGAAAATATATTTTTTGAAATTAACTTTAAATACTGAGAAACAAAACGTGGTTACTAAAAATTACTAAAAACTATCAATTATATTAGAATAATAATGTTTTTTAACAGATATTAACATTTTTTATCACTATGAAATAAAACTTTTAGATTCTACATTTAAGACCAAAAAAGGTGTCTTGTATAAATATCATTTTTTACTTGTGGAAATCCGAGAACTTGGATTCTCTATAAGAGACAATGTTAAATTAAAAAATTTATAACTTTTAAACTAATCAGGCGAAAATTCTGAAATTTGGTAAACTGTTTTATAACATAAACAGAAACTAAACCTCAAAATTTCAAGAATTTCTGACATGTATTAGTAAGTATCCGATTCCTCCAAAAAAAAAATTATAAATTGTTAATGAAATATGCTTTTTGGTAGTAAGAAACAAAGACCTAATAATAAAAGGGACACTTGACTCTTCTTCAAACGCTCTTTCTGTAAAATTTAGTATTTTTAGGACAGTATGTTAGGTAGCAATGGCGATGCGTTTTGTGCCAAAAGATAAAGAGATAAAGAGAGTGCAACGCTCGGGTGGACCTCCAACCAGGGACTAACAGGTGTTCGGATTTTAAAAAGACGTTTCTTTAGAATAAAATTCAGCGATGGTGCCAAAGCGCATCAAGTAGATAGAGTCCAGACTGAATTAATATAAAAACTACTTTCTATAGATTATCTCAAGGATGGTACTAAAAATTCCAAAACGAGGTGCCCTTTTAATGAAAAACGCCAAGGCAACTCAAAGAGATCATGGAAAATTCACGATTGTGTTAACAGCTAAAATTTTTAGTAGATAATTTTTACAATTCGTAATTTAAATTTGTGGTAGAACTTTTTATGATGCCTTGTAACGAATATATCATAAAATAACGTAAAAAATTATTTATTATTTGTTGTTAAGTTCAATGACAACATGTTTCAACATAGTTAATGTCCTCATCAGGTCATACAATAAATAAATATTCAAAAGAATTAAACAGTAAAAGTTAATAACATTATAAAAAAGAATGACAGAAATTTGCGTTTAGAATATAATAAATTGGAAAAAGAGAGAAATGAGGTTAATTAAAATCAAATTTGGATGATATAACACAATCTTTACCTTCATAAATAAGATTCTTTAATTATAAAAAATTACATGACTAATAATTGAAAAAATTTTAAATGTGAAAATCAAATTGTATGTTAAAAAGTCATATGGTATAAAACGATTTATATCATCGATATAAAATTTCTAAATTCAGAAGAAAAAGATAAATCGATTTAAATTTAAAATTTATTAGTATGAATTAACTACGAATAAGCTTGACTTAATCTATGGTTATCAATATTAAAATTTACAGTACAACTAATGTTTTTTTTAGATATAAATCATTTTTAAATACATTGTTTTATAATCATTATTTTCATAATTGTAAGTCTTGATTAGGGTGGCCGTTAATAATGACATTTTGGAATTTTGTCCATTTCCGGGTCTCATTTTATCACAAATTGAAAAAAAAAAGATACGTATTTTTTCATTTTTTTTTAAATTAATATTTAGTGGTGCCTGTAGGCTATTGAAAATTTGCATGTATTTTGCATGGTAAAAAAACTTTTTTTCGTAGATTTCCTGTAAAATCGTTGAAAATTAATATTTTTTGACCGGACTACTCTGTTTCTCTTCATAAATGTTCAAAGAATAATATGCAATTTTTAACTTATGAAATTTGTTAAGTTTACTATTTTTTACAGGACCCAAAAGTTGACCAAAAAAAAACTAAAATAGGTTATTATTGGCAAAAAATATTAATTCTCAAAAAAACGAGAAATTTAAACTGCTAATTATGGTTTCTATTGTTTTTGAGGTCCCTGATTACAAATCTGAAGTCATATTTCAAAAATTCAAAATGGCGGATTCAATATGGCGGCCATGAAAATTTTAAAATTAATCAATTTCTAGAAAATTTCGTACCAGGGGGTTTTGGGGGTCTCTGATTACAAATTTGAAGTCAGATTTTAAAAATTAAGAATGTCGGATCCCATATGGCGGACATCAAAATTCTTAAATTAATCAATTTTTATGAAACTTGGTATCATAGGGTTTTTGGGGGCCCTATTTACAAATCTGAAGTCAGATTTGAAAAATCCAAACTGACGGATGCAATATGGCGGGCATAATGTTTAAAAAATTAATTATTTTTTTTAAACTTAATTATGTAATATCTTATCCCAGTAGCCAACAAAATTTTTGTGAATGTTCTATCTAAATTTAAATTAGTTAGTATTTATTAGCAAGAGAAGGTTTGTTTACAAATTAGATGACACGATTTTATAGATGGGTGATTCTCCTGAAAGGGATCACTTCACGTGTTTCCAACGTGAGTTTCAACATTTACAATAGTTTTTAATTGATATTTCCTTGAGTTTGCAATTTAAAAAAAAAACCCCAAAAACCCTATGATACCAAGTTTCATAAAAATTGATTAATTTAAAAATTTTGATGTCCGCCATATTGGATCCGACATTTTTAATTTTTAAAATCTGACTTCAAATTTGTAATCAGAGACCCCCAAAACCCCCTGGTACGAAATTTTCTAGAAATTGATTAATTTTAAAATTTTCATGGCCGCCATATTGAATCCGCCATTTTAAATTTTTGAAATATGACTTCAGATTTGTAATCAGGGACCTCAAAAACAATAGAAACCATAATTAGCAGTTTAAATTTCTCGTTTTTTTGAGAATTAATATTTTTTGCCAATAATAACCTATTTTAGTTTTTTTTTGGTCAACTTTTGGGTCCTGTAAAAAATAGTAAACTTAACAAATTTCATAAGTTAAAAATTGCATATTATTCTTTGAACATTTATGAAGAGAAACAGAGTAGTCCGGTCAAAAAATATTAATTTTCAACGATTTTACAGGAAATCTACGAAAAAAAGTTTTTTTACCATGCAAAATACATGCAAATTTTCAATAGCCTACAGGCACCACTAAATATTAATTTTAAAAAAAATGAAAAAATACGTATCTTTTTTTTTCAATTTGTGATAAAATGAGACCCGGAAATGGACAAAATTCCAAAATGTCATTATTAACGGCCACCCTAGTCTTGATATTAATAAAATCAAAATTATGTACTAATTTAGTGGAATGATATGCAAAATCAGTATTCAAAGTTTTCTGAATTACGTTTATGTTAATTAATTCTATCCTGTAAACGACTTTTGGTTTTACCGACAATATTTTTGTTTTACAACAATCAACATCACTTACTTTAACTGCGCCCAATATTGAACTCCAAGAAGCTGAAACAGAAAAACCATTTTTGGTTAAAAACTTCACATAAGAACATAACATAAAAAGTGAAACAAACATACTAAGTAACTGCTACAAAAATATTATATTTAATAGTCGGTAACACAAGATGAGAATTTGCGAACGGTTACGTGAATTACACTCATAGCAAACCGTGACATAGCGAGTGGAACGAATAGTATGATCCACATTCACAGGCATGACATGGCGGCCTGTCAAAATAATTAAACCATGCGGACGAAATCAGGACTGTTATTTATTGTTTTTAAATATTTTAATGTAAGAATAGCAATATAATTAGACCAATGGTTGACGCTCATTATTATGAACGTCAATAATATGTGACTGTCCATGAGAAAACGTGCCTTAGCTCCAAAAAATAAATTTTGATTTTTTAATGTCAACCGACAGATTTTCACTTGCTCTTTCATTTCCAAAAATAAAAAAATGTTGTTTTAAAGAACTTTATGTGATATTAAGCAAAGACCGTAGCCCTATTATTGGTTTCAATGCATTGCTGCAACTTTAATCGCTCATCCTGTAAAATTGACGTTTGGGAGCTAAGGCACGTTTTCTCATGGACAGTCACATATATGTAATTATGTGATGTGGGATGTAAGTCGAATAATGTTTAAATCGAAGTAAAAAGTGTTTATAATATATGTTAAATATTTTCATTAATAATTTATATTTATGTATATTTAAGTCTTAACATTAAATTTCTGAAGATGGTCATCGTGAATGACTGAAACATGTAAAATTTAATAAAAAGTAGAACAGACTAAAAGAAATGAAAACGAGTTTTACACCTAACCTGAAAAAATTCTATAATACACAGTCGAAACAGTTATGGGTCAAACCATTGACTTTCGTCTGAGGGCTGTCGCTGACATATTTTTTGAAAAAAAAAGTTTCAGAAAATATGAAAATAAAAATTTTCTAAATCCAATAAGGAGGTTTACGATGTGATTTCGTAACCTTAAATTTGTCACTTTTCAAAAACACGTTATATTTAAAAAATTATTAAATATTAGAAATCAAAACTTACCAGAAATATAAATCCCGTTATTTTAATCCTAAAAATGATAGAAATCTTATTAAAATACATTATTTTAAAATAATAATATAATTTAAAAATTTTGTACCTGTGAAAATTTTCAAGATTTTTTAAAGCATCTAACTTTTTTTGGGAGCTCCCAATAATTTGAGGATTCGAATATTTATTATTATTAATATAACTTACTTGCTAATAAAATTTGGCTAAGGCGTTTTGCTTTATTTAGAAAATATTAAATTTAAAAATTTTCTAATCAAAAAGGTTAAAATTTAATGTAAATAGAGCAATGTGAAATTGTTTTGTTTACTTCAAGTACCAAAAAGATAATTTAAAAAATTTTGAAAATTTTCACAAGTAGGTACAAAATTTTCAAATTATATTATTATTTTAAAATAATGTATTTTAATAAGATTTCTATCATTTTTAGGATCAAAATAACGCGATTTATATTTCTAGTAAGTTTTGATTTCTAATATTTAATAATTTTTTAAATATAACGTATTTTTAAAAAGTGACAAATTTAAGGTTACGAAATCACATCGTAAACCTCCTACATTTGATTAATAATAACTAAAAAAAAAATAGAATTTACACAATAACACTATGGTTATTGGATTCAGAAAAGTTTGAAGTTTTATATTTTCTGAAACTTTTTTTTTCAAAAAATATGTCAGCGACAGCCCTCAGACGAAAGTCAATAGTTTGACCCTTATATAAGATCAATCTATAAAGTTAAAAACTGAAGAGTGTATGTACATCAAATGCAAATTCAAAAAACAATTATATTAATATTGTTATTGTATTATTTGCATGACGAATAGATACTCTCAAAACTTTATAAAATGTATCTGATACAAAACTTGCTAAGTGTAATTCAGTTGGCTGAACTATTTCAAGAAATTTATACTACAATTTAATAAATTCATACAAATTAAACGGAATTATAATTACAATTTGTAAATATAATACAAATTTAAAGAAATTGTAAGCTTCATTACTACAATCGTGCAACATTTAAACTAGGTAGGCCTAACCTCATCCTAAATAATAAAATTTTACAATACACTCTACTGTTATGTCGGGTTGACATAAATTGAATTTCCAATCACGACAATCGGAAATTAATAACGTGTATTAAAACTAATAACGTTATAGTTGTTTAGACCTAAGATTTCAGAAATCTCAATAGTCTAGGGTTCGTAAGTTTGAGTTAATTTTCACTGCTTCTTCGCAACTGCATCTTGTGGTAAATAAGAACATTATGAAAAAAAGAAAATAATACACAATTTCAATAATTTAATTAAAAATAGTAAAAATTTAGAATGGGAAGATAGGCAAGAATTACAGGACAGTAATTTTTCAACGTCCCTTATAATTCCTGCGGAGTAAAATAAAAGGGTGTAAAAATAAAACTAATAAATTTAGAAATTATTAATAAATTGTATTTTAATATACTTTCATTAAACATAGATAATTAGTAAGAACTACCTTATTTGTCGAATTGGAAATACCTCTGAAAATAATGGGAGTGAATATTCTTTCTTTGATTAGAAATGTAATAAAATAATAATATTTTAACATGGTTAACAATTTAAAATACTTCTTGAAAATATAAAATGTAGAATTTAAATTTAATTTAGAATTGAAAAATTATTTCGTTTAAATATAGAAAAACGAATTTTGAAACTTGAATTAGAACTTAAAATGTGTAAAAATATTTCAAAGGAATTAGAAAGAAACTTGACTACTACCCCGGATGGGGCAGTAGAGAGAAGTGTTAGTTCTGTCTCCACGACTGACCGTCCTAGCCTCCGAAAAAGGGCCAGTTTGTAATGAGTGGGGGTAAAGGCGAAACGATTGGGCAAGTCTAGGAATGCTTAGAAAATAGTTGAAAAGTCACCACGTATATCTCAAAAATATTTCCATGACAAAATACCTTATAAACTAAATTAACAATTTTTGTTATTAAATTTTACATAAACAATTTTTCATTAGTAAGATGAAATTTGTGTTTAAACAATTAAACTAATACATAATAGTAATTATAAACATTAAATGTGTTCGTGATGTACAGCTTACACACACACACACACACACACACACACACGTAGTCATATAGATTTGGAAACATTCTTTTTGTTAATAAAGAAAATTGTTTACGTTTATAATTGTTAACTTAAACAATTATCTTCAAAAATTAGATAAAAATTCCTAAAAACTGAAAGTAGACATAGACTAAATTTGTTTATTTGGATTAACTAAAGAATGTATGAAATTCTGTAATTACTTTTGTTATTTAAGTAAACACAACCTCAATATTGTTAATAATCATTATCACAAAAATTAAATAATTTCAGAAGATTTTGATTTCTATATTGGTAAAATTTACAATAATAACAATAATAATAATATAGACAATGATAGGTTATGTTTATTACAATTATCCATAACAACATAAACAATAAATTTTGATATAATTAGTGAATAATTAGTAAATTTCATAAACAAAATCTGAAATAATTCAATTAGGTTCAAAATGTAAAAATAACCTAAATTGTTGATGAAATCATTAGTGGCGAATAAAATATTCTTTAGTTTATATATTTGGAGAAAAAAAAAGAAACCGAATTTTATATGAGTTATTCTCATAACGAAGTATACGTGGAATTTTTCTAGGAAGATAAGTTAGACACATACAGGAAGATATTGTTCTTTATCTGTATACCTGCATTGAGTTCTTTCTGTAGTCCAAGGGTCCGATGCGCTTCTTTTAGTCGAAGGTCACACTTTACAGGCGCCCGCCTAGTATTATTTGCTTAGAGATAGGCTAGTAAACTTAAAAGGTTTTCTAAATTTGAACCTATGTTTCAGGAAATATAGCTTCAAATCTTACAAGTCAAAATTATTATACCTCAAGAATTTTGGTATACACCGATTTAAAATAGAAATAACTTTAAAGAAAGAAAACATTAATTTTTAAAACGTCAAATTTAAATTTGACGTAACACTACTGTTGGAAATTGTCGGTCTAACCGACCGAAGTTAATCGAAAAAATACAGCCTAATTAAAATCATGATAACTTTGTCAAGAAATGAGATAGAGAGTTAAAATTTAAAAATATGGAAAAATTATTAAATTCTTCTTTAGAAAACATATTAATACAACTTTTTAAAAATTTCAAAGTAATTATTGTAGTTCTTAAGTTAGGAAAAAGATTTCTGGTTTTTTTAAATAATCGTTTAATATGAACTTGCTGCCTAATCTACAAAAATGACATGAAAAAATTGAAACTTCTTTATCTTCTTTGTTAAATGTTAACTTTAATTTGAGCTAAGTAAACTTAAAAAATATCAAGTGTTTCTGGAGATATGACTAAAAATGTCCCAGAATGTTTTTCTTAATAATAATCGCCGATTCTCGTGGTCATATTGCTCATCTCGTCTGTCGCCACAGGGCCGAGTAGATGTTAACTCAAGAAGGTACCTAATACCTGGAGTCTCTCATGCAGTTTTTAATTTTTAAAATGCAATTCTAGACCTTATTTTTCAAAATAACTTGCTATATAAGAAATCAAGAATTGACTTAGACTATAATTGCATTTTAAAAATTAAAAATGTGCATGAGAGACTCCAGACGTATTAGGCACCGGCTTGAATTAGCATCTACTCGGCTTCGTGGCGACAAGCGAGGTGTTCAAAGTGACCGTGAGAGATGTCGATTATTAAGGAAAAAATGTTTTTACCTTTTTTAGTTAGATCAGGCATCGAGTTAAAGATATTGAACGACTATTAAAAAATTCAAGTATTCTTTTTTTTTTGACTTATCAACTATAATAGAATCACTTTGTCTGTCTTCCCCCGTTCTGTGGCCATGCCTGCTCTATTTTTCTCTCTCTCCACAAGCTGGAGCTTCAATCGTTGATGGGATCTTCTTCTACCTTTTTTGAGTCTCTTACATTAGCTAGAGACAGATGTCATTAAGGAGGCCTTCTTACAGTCTCAGTTCCGCCAAGGCCCTCTTACAGTTCAATCTCATTTTGGTCTTTATACAGTCCACATCAGGAGGGTTTTCGAGTGCTTATCCCAACAGATTCTATACTGGTTTTCCATTTTGTGTTTATAGCGGATAAACAAACTTAACGTATCCTCTATTTGTAATAAGAATAAACTTTCCGTTGTGAAAGACACATTTCCTAATTTATTTTGCTTTTTAAGAGCGAGAAACGTCAACATTGAAATCAGGTGAGAGCATTTTTGTTCACAGGTTTGATAAGCCTAAATAGGTTGTAACAAATATAACTTTTTCTACTGCTTGAAATAATTAAATAAAATATATTTTCAATCTATAAAACACCTTTTATTAGATAATTAGATTTTAATCAGTTTCAAATACCAAAATTAGATACAATACAAATACGCAACGCTTCAGAAAGAGAAAGAGAGAGATAATTATACTAACATTAGTTAATATTATAAATTTATTATGCCCCTTCGTCTTCAAAATTTATAACTGGTTTTATAATGCCAATTTTGTTTTTACATCCACAATAAATATCGAACATTGAAATATTGTTACTTGTTACAATACCAATTACTGACGCTGCCTTGAGATGAATTTTCCAAATGGACTCGTCCAGTGGTAGCATTCAACATTCAATCTTATTATTTGAGATCCATGTAAAAACGACAGACTTCGGGGATCAGGTACTCAGTAGCCCACAGATGTCTTCAAATAAAGATTATGACGATGCACCAGATTACAAATACACCACAGATATTGGCAACCAAGAACCACACACAGAATTTAAATAATTATACTTCATAATACTAATTTCACAAGAAACAGTCGACAAATACCTTTTACAATCTTTCTTTGTAGTACAAAATGTGGCACAATTTATATTCAACCTTCAATACATTTCAGACAAATGACTTATTATACAATTGACGGAATTTCGATAATAATTTGCTTTTATTAGAACCTCATCCCCTCTAACTTCTCCCACCAATTAATTTCAGTCGAAGAGGATTCTCCTTTTCCTTTAATTTTAACCGACGTTCAATTTCAAATAGGAATTTGATGTGTGATCTTAAATTATTTAAAATACAATTATAATTATAAATACTCTTCTCTTATCTCTTTCTACATACACAATAAATTAAACAAATACAAAACATCTTGTTACAAGGTTTTCTAAAGACGAATTTAATAAGCTTCCCAAATTTTTAAGTTTCAACTCTTTATCTTATTTTTTGACCAAGTTATCGTGATTTTAATTGAGATGTTTTTTTCGATCATCTTCGGTCGGTTTGACTGACAATTTCCGACGGTAGTGTATTAGAGTCTTACTCGGAAAAATCGAATTTTTCTGCAAGTGGCACAAGTCGTATCGATAGAGAACAACCGCTGAGGCTGGTGAGTAGTAAACGTGTTGGGACATCAAACAGAACGAAGCTGGTCGGAAACATTGACATTTACCCTTTCCCTTCTAACGTGTTTGTACCTCAGATACTAAAGTTGTCTACCGAAACTTGAATCTACATATTTTTACGATTCCAATTTCATTTCTAAGTTAGCAGTCTAAAGGAAAGAGTCAATAGCGACTTTTACCTCTTCACCAACTTTTCTCGTAATTTCGAGTATATTTTGACGAAAATTCAATTTATAGTATTATTTAGATATCCTCGGCACATTTTATAATGTCTTTAAGTTAATTTTAATTTAATTTTTGAAAATAATAAGTTTTAAACGGTTGGATATGAAGCTCTTCTTCAGCAACTGCAGCTCAAGACTGTGGTGACTGTGAAGCAACGGCTTCACAATTTTAGTGTGGGGCTGTCTAGAAAGGAAAATTTAGTTTTAGAAATAGCCAAACTCTAAAAAAATTGCACCACACTCTGATGAAATCAGAGTTGCAAACTATCAAGCAAATTTGGATTGAGAAGATACATACTTTTGTTGTCGTAAGAGAATGTTTAGAAAGGAGAATTGACTCTTCCACTCTTCTACCACTCTTCAATACCCTGATTAAAATTTTGGATAGAAATCGGACAGAAGAAACGAATTACTTTTCGGATAAGAGCTTATAGAATTCGGATTAATTATGTATAAAAGTCAAATTAATTTCGTATAAAACCGTATAATTGCGTATAAATACCGTTTGCATTTCTTTTAATTTTTCTTGGTGGATAAATTCCGTATAAAACCGTACGAATTACATTTCCAAAGTTTTTTTATTATCAATTTCACTTATTCTTAGCGGATTGGTTAGCTTTAATAAAAATCTACCTTATTTTAATAAGCTCGTTTCTAACGTAGAATTGTATATACTGTGACGAGGTAAAATGTTGGCGACTTGTGCCTTATTATGTTGAGCTTGCACTCTGAAATCAAAGAAAGTTTTATTTAATTTATTTTCTTAGTTTATTTAAATTAATTCGTTAGTTTTTATTAAATCTTTATTTTAGTTAACTGATCTTCAATCTACAAGTTTGTTTAATTTATTTTAATTATTAATTAATTTTACCTGCCAACTTGCCAATCCGGAATTGTTGCTATTGTTGACAACAACAAGTTGATTACAAAAATCTGTTTTTACTTTTGCACGAACCTGACTCGCTTCCATACGGTAAAGTGGAGAATTCTCCACTTTTAATTTCCTGAGAAGTTGCCCCTAGGATTGTCGTTTTCTCTGAGGTCGAGTCCTTCGTTGTGGGATCGTCCTAGCCCCAAGCACGGATGTGAGTCCCGTCCTGACAAGAGTGCTAGAATCAGAAGACGATGTTGACAGTATTTGTTTACGACCTGTCATGATAGTAGCAAACGGCGGAGATACAGGGGTGGGAAGACGAGGCCACCAACTCGCCGCGCGACAGAATTCGGTCGCTCGCAGTTGCTACGTAACGGCGACGGATCTCGGCGTAACTAAAGAACTTCAAAGAATTGTGTCCCTTGCTTGTAGTTGCGTCTATTGTTACACAGGCGTTTTGTTATTTTGACTTTGTAAAATTATAAAATAATATTATAATAACTATGACTGGTCGAGGATCAATGCGTGGGCGAAAACCCTTTCCAGGTGAGCTTTCACAATAATTAATTGTTGTTTTGGTGCAGTCGCATCTCCGACAAATAAACTTTAAATTCGAGTCAGTGTTCAGTGCGCGTCGCTTTTGTAAATGGCCGTGCCGTGCGGCCGGCAATTTTGTGATCTCTGGGCATCTCTTGATAAATTTTGTAGTTAATAAATATGTCAACTTTTTATGTAAAATCTGAAATTTTTTTGTGCTGATCCTTATTCCCCACTCTCTAGATAAACTGGTTAGTCGTGGCTTAGTGTTAAATAAAAAAAAAGTATACTTTTGATTAGTGATTTTTGTTTTTTTATTGCTTTTGTTTACATATTAAAATTTTAATGAATTAAAGTAAACATTAAACATAATCTGGAATAATGCGTCATAGTACTTACCAAAGATTAGTGGTCCTTTAGAACATCAATAAAAGTGTTTAATAATATTAATTAAATTCTTTTCACTGACACTCCCTCAGGTATTTATTTATTACATTTCTTAGTTTATAGTAAGACTATATATAAACTACCCGTTGCAAGATGTTTAAATTTCTGTATTTTCCGTTGCTAAATTTTCCAGAGCAAGGGAAATTAGGGAATGTACCTTTGTATATTTAATCAGAGGAAGACGTAAAACATTTCAAACCCCATTCATCATCTTAGTGCAGAGGAAAAACACATATCATGCAATTCCACAATTAGAGTCTCAAGATTTGTCTGGGAAATACAATTCACGAGAACTTGGACGAAGAATTTTTTTTTCAATCACAACTATTAAAAAAAAAAAAAAAAATGGTAAAAAGGTCTGCCAAAAAAACACGAATAATTTTTTCACTTCAGATGACCGGAAATGACGTCACAATGGCGGAGCTGTGAATAGTTTTCTTTGAAAATTTAAGAAATTCTTTTTCAAATATATATCTTTAAGGCAGTAAAAAATGGCTGTGCCATGTGTTCGACCGGCTTTCTCTAACTTTTTTATATGTTAACTTATAGAGTAAATTAAATTGTGGTTTGTTACTGATCCTTATCTCCCACTCTCCGGACTTTAATCGTGTTAGTCGTGGCATAGTTGGTTTACATTAATTAATTTAATTACTCTATTATTTTTCTTTTTTTTTTGTTTAGTTATTTAACAATAATATAAACTGGCGCTTAGGTGTTTTTTCTATAAATTTGAAAAATTGTTAACGTAGTTTATGACGAGTCCTGAATATATGTTTAAAAATATTTGTTTTTTAAAAACAAGATTGATGCAATTTAACCTACTTAATCTTGAAAATATTAAGTGATAGTTATACGAAACTTAATTAAGAAAACTTGAGAAAACTTAATAATGAGACCAGTTCCTTGATTAACAAAACCATGTATAATTAAGCAAAACTTTACTAACAAAATTTCCGTTATCGTTTAACTTTAGTCATGGTTTGACTACTATTTTTATTTAATTGCATTGGATATTTTTGCTTATGCATTAAAATGCTTTATATATGATTTCATTTCGAAAATATTGATATTTTGTACGCTAAATCTAATCTTTGTTTTTATTATTTCAAGTTATGCACACAAATCCGAAATTGAAAAAGGCAGCAATTTAAAGAAATTGCTTTAAATTTGAGACTCTCATAAAACTGTTAAGTAGTTTATATATTTTTTTTTTTGGAATCTACAAAATGTCGGATATTGACCCGATGGCTGGAATTAGTAAATCAGTAACGCGCGCATCCAGTGCAACTACGACTGCTTAATGGTATTTTGCAACTGGTATTCCAATTTTACGATATGCACTATTTTCACACAAAATAGCAATTCCAACTCTCCATTTTAATGAGTAAAATTTCACATCGTCCTTAACTTCAGTTTATTCAACATTTATGTCAAATTATCAAAAATATATTCCTTGATGTTATTAAATTCATTTATTATTGAAAGCATTCAATTTGTGCGATATAAATGCAACACTGAAAAACGTTGTGTTTCTAAACCTTTTAACAACCAGAGAATGTTTAAATTCACTTTTTGTAAAATATCTCAAATTTCGATTCTCTCAAATTGAAAGCTCTTTCAACTTTCAGGCTTTTATTTAAAAAGCTCGTCATACCTTTATTTTATTTCCGCGCTCCGAGGACTTTGCCTTTTTTATATTCTTAAATTACAAAAATAAACATGACCAAGCGTTTTTCAAAATTCTATTTTACTTCTAGTATCTTTTTTGTAGTTTTAATATTTATTATTATTGTGGAATTTTAGTTAATAGGATTTTAAATAATTGAAATATTTTTAAATATATATTCTAAAAAAATTATAAATGAGTCAAATTATCTTTTGTATTTTAAAATTTTGTTGCTACAGACAGACAGACAGACATTTCCGTGAAACCTATTTTTTAGAATCAGAAGGACTCAAAACGTCGAAAAATGTGAAAATTACGAAAAGTTTAAAAATACCTTCTTATTTAGGATCAGAATGTAAAAAATCGATGCATTTCAATATTTGCATTCTTTCTCATTTGTATTAGGTTTCTTTAGCTGTTGATTTCGTGATACTTTAGTTTTAAAGTAATAAAAAAACAACAATGACCTACAAACTTTTCCGAGGGTCGTTAAGGATATGTATACGGTTGTTAGAAAAGTTTTATATCCACGAGAAGGATAAGTACGTATAGATATAACTTGTACTCAAGGTGATGGATGTTCTAAAAAGATAACAACAAGCAGCCCACGAATTCTCGATAATACAAGCTCTTTTGCTGCTTTTTCATAAAAATTCCATTCACAAACAGTTCGAAAAACAAACAATTTTAACATATTTCGCATTGCTTACTGAAAGTCGAGTTTACATGATATATATATTCCCGAGTATTTGATATTTCTTTTGACATTTTTCTTCCTTAGATTCGCAGCAATAAACATCAATTTTCCAAGCAAACTCTAAATAAATGGTCGACTTTTATTTCTAACCCATCAACTTCTTTATATACCATGAGATATAATCTTTTAAAATAAAAATAACAAAAAAAGTAATGGTCTTGATAAGAATATTAGGTATAATAAATCAGTCAAATTGAACAAATTTAGACTGAAAAAATTAACAATGTAATCATAACAAAATAGTTTTGTTAAGCAATTCATTAAAAAATTTGTTGGAGTTTATTAAAATACCTAACCTTAAAATCGATATGACTGTTGATTATCAGAACCCAATTATATTACATTAAAGAATTTTAAATTTACAAATATCTGGAATTGATCATCAAAACGATTTATAAATTTATTTTAGTTATAACAAAAGGCCTTAAACAAAATGTAACCTAGAAACAAAATTATGTATATTATTATTACTTTTATAGTATTTTTTTGCAGAAAGTACTCAAATACTACATGATAGTAATACTAAAAAACATTGTGTTACTTGCACATAGAAAAATTGTTATAAATTAATTTAACAATTAAGAAGAAAGTTACACATGAAAATGGCATTTGTATACTTTATATTTAACATTTTTCCTCATTTAGATTCTTTTAATTTTAATATCTTATCAACAAATTGTTTGTTAAGCGCAAAAAAGTAAAACACAAAACTTTTGTCCTGCATTCCAAACCTTTTCTTCAATGTAGATTTTTGTTTTCATCTGAAAGAGCACTTTTTTATTCCCAGAGAAAAATAATTTTTAAAATCTCAAAATGTTATTTCAGATCGGGGAAATACCTACATTGTATTTGAAATATTCAGAACTCAGTGAAATGAGAATAAAAGTAGGTGTGTTTTTAATTAAAACTTCAAAAAATGTTTTTAATGGAAAAATAAATTTAAAAATATGGAAGACAAACACAAGCAGACAATGTATAATTAACAATTTTAAAGTAAATTCTTCGTGGTTAATTCTAACATTAACGGACGCAGCTGTACTGACAGAGCTCTCAACAGAGTAGGTATAAAAGTGCTTGAAAAGCTACGAGCTCGACGTCTGAAAAGGCATTTGATGGTTTGAGTGGCAAAACTTTCATGTGGTAAGTTATAAAGTCCAAGTCTGAGTCAGACGGCCGAATAAGTACATTTTCTAAAAAGCATTCGCCAGCAATTTTGATTTCACACTTTACTTACAGTCTTCAAATCACGAAGGTATGCAAGTGATTTCGATTTTTCATACACAGACTTTTAATTAGGAACCATTTACAAAGTTTTCAAATTTCTCCCCATCTTTCCTTCTATAGAACACTCAATTACTCGATGAACATCTAATATATAATATTCTAAATCCTGATAAAAAAAAGTGGATCGAAATTTCTAGAGCAAATGATAATTTTTAAATTCCCGGATTTCCCGGTTTTGGTAAAATATAACTTTTCCGGATTTATTTCTTCAATGATTAATTAATTATTTAAATATTAATGTAGACCTATAAAAAAACGTGAAAAGTTGCAGTTTTAAATTGCTTAAAATTCCATAAGGTTTCTCTGACCCACATGGGTAAGAGCTTGTTTTTAAAATTGTTTAATTTAAATTTGTAATTTTAAAATTGTTTAAATTTTGCCTATTTAAAAAAATCAACTGATTTTCAAAAAATTCAAAAAATTCATTTTAACGCAAATTTAACTTAGGTTACCAAACTTTGTAGATTTCTTTAATTGCATTCTTTAAAATTAAAAAAAGTTATAAATGTTTATCAAAAAGATAAAGAAAAAATTTAAATACTAAATATAATTGAAAAAAAAATGTTAAAAAATATACAATTCTCTGAATCTGAATTAGTTGTTTTCTACTAAATAAATTAGTAAAATTATTACTATTTATTAGTAGCTCACTTTTCGCTAATTAGTAGAAAACCACTAATTCAGATTTAGAGAGAACGAAGTAGAAATTCCTTCTGAAGAAAATAATGAAGAAAATTAATAAAAACTGTTTAAATTTTATTAAAGAAAAAAATCTTTTTACGAAATAAAAAAATTATTTTTAAAATAAAGGAAAAAACGCAAAACACATTTTTTGAAAACTTGAAAAAATGAGAGTAAAAGAAAACGAAGCAGTTGTAAGAAAAAAAAGAAATTCTAAGAAATAGAAAAAGACGAAAAAAGGAGAAGATTTAGTGTGTACAAGATTTAATTAACGTAAAATAAAATAAAAGAAGGAAAGTCTTGAAAAAACTTGAAAACTTGAAGAAATTGTGAAAAGGAAAATATTTTGAAAATATAAAATTGTTGAGAAAGTTTAGAAATTAATGAAAAGTTTAAAGGAGAAGAAAAAATAATTATAAAAACACAAATAAATTGGATCAAAAAGCAAAGAATTGAAGAGGTCAAAAAGTTTTAAAGGAATAAGAAAAACTGAGTAAATTCAGTAAAAAATAAAAAGAAATATATTTGAGAAGTAGAGAAAATTTGTCTAAAAAATCTAAGAATCTATGAAAAAATAAAAAGAAATAAATAAAATTTCGTAAAAATCTACTAAAAATGTGAGAAGTAGTGAAAATAAAATTTTAAAAATGTAAAAAAGTAAATAAAAGGTCAATAAAAGAAATAAAACACTTCCTTTAAGTAGACAAATTTTAGAAAGACTAAACAAAAAAGAAATTATAATTTTAAAATTGAAAAATATTTTGATATCTCTTTATATTTCGAATAGCTTTCAACAAAAATGACTTAAATGTTTATAAATATTATTTTCTAAATATCATAAAGTAAATGTGTATTATTATTAGTTAACGAGGGATTGCAAAGAATAAAATGAAAACATAAATTGTATAAAGATTTCTTTCAGTCTGCTGATGTTGAGCAATCTTTGAATCACAGTAGTAAAGCTCTACGACTGGTCAGACACAAAAGACCATTATATCGTGCAACGAACAGTGCTTGTGCAAAACATGTGCGTTCATCTGCTTTTTCGTTTTTCCCCATTATTATTATATTACTTTTTATATTTCCCATTGCTACAATAATTTTCGTTTAAGTATAACTACCTTTCCAATGGCAGAATACAATAGTTATTTCTTTTCTGTTTAACAAAAAAAAGCTATTGACCTTAATAAAAATATAAAATGCCACAATTAGTGTTCAAATGTACCACTATATTCTCTCTCAATTTTAATATAATAATTTTCTACTAATGCAGGATATTATATAAGAAAATGGGTTACTATTGAATAGTAAAAAATTTTACTAATTTTTTATAAAAAAAACTACTTACTAATTTAAAAGTAAAAAGATATTTTACTTTCAAACAAGTAATTTTCTAATAATAATTCACAGTTTCCCACTAAGTATTAGTGGCATTTTCTACTATTTAATAGTAACCAAATTTTCTCTAATTCATGAATAGAAAATCACTAATTCAGATTTGAGAGTTGTATTCCTGGGGGTCGACTACGTAATAACGCAAAATGCATGGAAAAAAAGGCGTTTTCGTTCATTTGATATAAAATCTTGGGGAATTAATATTTTTCGAGCGGATAACGCTGTTTCTCTTTAGAAATGTTCAAAGAACAAGTTTCAATAATTTATTTATAATTTTTCTTTTATTAACTATTTTTTACAGGGCCGCGAAAATACCCCACAAATTGCCAAATTATGAAAAAATCGTTAAAAAATATTTTTACCATATTTTTTGGAGTTCTTTGATATATTTAATATAAATAACATAAATATCGGTTTTTAGTCATTATTTCATATAATTGATAATTTGTTTAAACACATTATTATTGTTATTTACGAACTTTTTATGCATTTTAGCTAGAGATTTGCTATTTTTTTTTTACTTTTCATTTATGATTTTACCAAACCTAAACATCAAACGTAACATTTATTTATAACTATTATTTAAACAAATTATTGTTATCATTTATCAAATTTTTTTAAAAATAAAGTTAGAAACTTGCGGTTTTTTCTTCATTTTGCAAATTTTCATATATGATACAACCAAACCTAAGGATCAAACTTAAAACTTATTTATAACCATTTTTTAAACAAATTATTGTTATTATTTATCAACTGTTTAAAATAATGAAGCTATAAACTTGCCTTTTTTATGTTTGTAATAGCCAAAACTAAGCATTAAACTTGAAATTTATTTACAACCATTGTTAAACAAATTATTGTTATTATTTATCAACTTTTTCAAAAATAAAGTTGAACACTTGTGGTTTTTTTGCATTTAGCAACTTTTTATATTTTGTATAATGAAAAATAAATCTTCACCATAAAATTACGATTTCATAAATAGTATAAAAAAAACTTATGTTTTTATTTAGTAATTTCTTATAAAGCAAAGCTAGACACCTACTTAGATTTTTTTTAGGTTTTGCAATTTTCTTTGTTCAGGATAGCTAATGGTAATGAAGTACATAACGTAAAAAATTACGTTTTTTTTATTTTCTATATTATCATAGATTTTAACTCAGTACGGATAAAAAAATGTTCCACACCCATATTTATATAACTGTTGCATAATATAAGGCTATAATAGCAATAAACACATTCGAAATCTTAAAAAAAAAAAAATTTCGATTATAAGGATAGCCTTCCGCCTTCGATATTGCCAACATCATAAACGATTATAGTGCCATTTTTTACCCTCTTTCAAGTGCCCTAGATTAGAAGAGTTAGGTTTTTTATTTTCTCTGGGTAATTATCAAAAAACAGATAAAAATGACAAATTTTGCCAATAACGACAGCCTTCCGCCCTCGATATTGCCAACTTTATCAATAATTATAGGGCCATTTTTTACCCTCCTTCGAGTGCCCTAGATTAGAAGAGTTAGGTTTTTTATTTTATCTGGGTAATTATCAAAAAACCGATAAAAATGACAGTTTTTGCCAATAACGACAGCCTTCCGCCCTCCATATTGCCAACTTTATCAATGATTATAGGGCATTTTTTTACCCTCTTTCGAGTGCCCTAGATTAGAAGAGTTAGGTTTTTTATTTTCTCTGGGTAATTATCAAAAAACCGATAAAAATGACAGTTTTTGCCAATAACGACAGCCTTCCGCCCTCGATATTGCCAACTTTATCAATGACTATAGGGCTATTTTTTACCCTCCTTCGAGTGCCCTAGATTAGAAGAGTTAGGTTTTTTATTTTCTCTGGGTAATTATCAAAAAACCGATAAAAATGACAGTTTTTGCCAATAACGACAGCCTTTCGCCCTCGATATTGCCAAGTTCATGAATGAAAAAATGGCCCTATAATCATTGATAAAGTTGGCAACATCGAGGGCGAAATGCTGTCGTTATTGGCAAAAACTGTCATTTTTATCGGTTTTTTGATAATTACCCAGAGAAAATAAAAAACCTAACACTTCTAATCTAGGGCACTCGAAGGAGGGTAAAAAATGGCCCTATAATTATTGATAAAGTTGGCAATATCGAGGGCGGAAGGCTGTCGTTATTGGCAAAAACTGTCATTTTTTTCGGTTTTTTGATAATTACCCAGAGAAAATAAAAAACCTAACACTTCTAATCTAGGGCACACGAAAGAGGGTAAAAAAATGCCCTATAATCATTGATAAAGTTGGCAATATCGAGGGCGGAAGGCTGTCGTTATTGGCAAAAACTGTCATTTTTTTCGGTTTTTTGATAATTACCCAGAGAAAATAAAAAACCTAACTCTTCTAATCTAGGGCACTCGAAGGAGGGTAAAAAATGGCCCTATAATTATTGATAAAGTTGGCAATATCGAGGGCGGAAGGCTGTCGTTATTGGCAAAATTTGTCATTTTTATCTTTTTTTTGATAATTACCCAGAGAAAATAAAAAACCTAACTCTTCTAATCTAGGGCACTTGAAAGAGGGTAAAAAATGGCCCTATAATCGTTTATGATGTTGGCAATATCGAAGGCGGAAGGCTATCCTTATAATCGAAATTTTTTTTATTTTAAGATTTCGAATGTGTTTATTGCTATTATAGCCTTATATTATGCAACAATTATATAAATATGGGTGTGGAACATTTTTTTATCCGTACTGAGTTAAATCTATGATAATATAGAAAAAAAAAAAAACGTAATTTTTTACGTTATGTACTTCATTACCATGATAGCTAAAGATGTGTATCATACGTGAAATTTAATTTTAAGTATCAATTCTTATTTGTATAGTTGATTGCTTTTATTCTTTAATTATTTTATAGATATAAAATAAGAAAAGTGCGTTACTAGAAAAAAGTAATATTCATTTAAAAATTAATAAAAGATAAACAAAGGGTTACAGGAATAACAATAATTTCTTTAAAGAATGGTTATGAATAAACTTTGAATTTGATGCTTAGGTTTGATTACATCATATATGAAAAGTTGCAAAATTTAAAAAAACCGCAAGTCTCTGGCTCTATTTTTAAAATGTTAGTAAATAATAACAATAATTTATTTAAACAATGGTTGTAAATACACTGAGAAAAAAGGATGTTTACCCTTAGCATCTGGATGTTAACGCTTAACATATTTATCACTTAACATAGGGACAGCTATCTAGATGTTCAGGGTTAACATTTAGATATTAAACTTTAATATCTAGATGTTAAAATTTAATATCTCAGATGTTAACCTTTAATATTTAGAGGTTAACCATTACTATCTTGTTTTAAACATCTAATTCTAAACATCCATTTTTCTCAGTGTAAATTTCAAGTTTAATGCTTAGTTTTAGCTATATAAAACATAAAAAGGTGTAAAACTTTTTATGTTCTTTTTTATGTTTTTATGTTATTCTAACTTTATTTTTGAAAAAGTTGATAAATAAAAACAATAGTTATAAATAAATTTTACGTTTGATGCTTAGGTTTGGTAAAATCGTATATGAAAAAGTAGCAAAATTTAAAAAATACCTAAAGTCTCTAGCTATATTGTATAAAAAGTTTGTTAATAACAATAATAATTTGTTTAAAAAAATTAGCAATTTCATGAATTAATTAATAAAAACCGATATTTATGTCATTTATGTAAAATATAGCAAAAAACTCCAAAAAATATAGTAAAAATATTTTTTAACGATTTTTTCATAATTTGGCAATTTATTGGGTATTTTTGCGGCCCTGTAAAAAAGAGTTAATAACAAAAAAATTATAAATAAATCATTGGAACCTGTTTTTTGAACATTTCTAAAGAGAAAAAACGTTATACGATCGAAAAATATTAATTTTCCAAGATTTTATATCAAATCTACAAAAACGCCTTTTGCATGGGAAACTTCATGGGCTTTGAGCTACCTCTAAATATCATTTAATTCGCAAATAAAAAATAGGGGTATTTTTTTCGCAAAAGAATAATTTTAGGGGGTGTCAGCATTAAAAATCCAAAATTTTTTTTTGGATCACCCTACTACGTAACCTATCTTAAATTCGACATTCCAAATTCCATATTCAAGATTGCATATCCCAGATTTCACATACTAGATTCCCCCTTTCACATTCCCGATTACACATTTCACATTACATTCCTCTCATTCCAGACTTAACATTCCAAACTCGACATAAAAATTTTAGATTCAAAATTTTACATTCCACTACCACATTCTTAATTCCATTTTCTCATTTTAAATTCCATATTAAAAATTCCACATCCCTGATTCCGGATTTCAAAATTTAGGTACCCAGATTTTTTATTCCAGGTTTAACATATCAAATTCAACATTCCAGATTCTATATCCTAGATTCTAGGTTCCACATTTCAGTTTCATACTCAAATTTCCACATTAGAAAACCCACGTTACAATTTCCACATAATAAATTCCTGATTCCACATCCCACATTCTATTTATCTCATTCCAATTTTCAAATCCAAGAATACTTACACCAAATTCCACATTTCAAATTCCACATCCTTGATTCGAGGTGCCACATTTCAAAATTTCAGATTTCATATCTCACATACCGATTTCAAATTCCTGCTTTCATATTTTAGATTTCACAACACTCATTTCAGATTCCTGGTTCTTGACAATTAAGCGCCTTCTCAAATTGATCTCTGAGTTGGGATAAACATCTACATAGAGTTATTGTGATTACGACAACTGTAACGCGCAGTACCACCCACAATAGGTCTCTCTCGGTTGGAGATCAGAGTTTTGGGCGTGACAATAAGATAGAACCCAGGCGACGACTAAGCAATGACCAGGGACAAGATTGAGTAAGGTTTAAATGGACGGACCAATTTCGGAGGAACATTTTGTTGTGATGGCAAAACAGTTCTCTTAACAGAAGATGATATATGCTGAGGTTGCATGAGGGATGGGTCAAAATGAATCCCCTATACATAGAAAAGACGCCTCTGTACCCAAGACATCTCTCTGAGAAAAAGGCTCTTCTCCAGGAATACGAAAATCCCTCAAAGAATATAGAAGTTTTAAGTGAAAACCCAATGCCAACAGCCAAAGATGTAAACATGAGATCGAGGGAAACCAAAATTCACCTAAAGATTTCCATTAAAATTGATAAAATGTTTCAAGGGAACAATGAATTTTCATTACTTTCAGAAAGTGAAGATCTAATAACATGTATATTACACATTACTGTCCAATGTATTGTGTATGAAGAAGCAGGTACCTTGGATCGCGAAAGTCACGGAAAATCTGTTGCAGAACGCGTTGTTAAGACCTTCAAGCGAATCAAACAAGTTTAGATCAAGATTTAAATGGATTGACAACATGCTTCTCAATTGCAGTGTGTGATTGTATATCTAGAATCGAATAGAAATTTTACACCAAGAGTTTTAGAAAAAGCCCAAACTCTTAAAATGTTGCATCATACTTTGAAGAAATCTAAATTGCAAACCATCAAGCAATACCAATATCGGATTGAGAAGATACGTTCTCCTGTGGTCATAAGGGAACGCTTAGAACGACGAATGAAATGGATAAAGCAAAATAATACCTATGCTACTAATCCTTCCCGTCTGTTCAATTCACCACCACCAAACGTTCAGATACCCCCAAGTCGTGAAGAGATTAAAACTTTCTGGAGCAACATCTATGGGACGTCCTATTCAGTCAACGATGAAAAAATATCTTTGACACTCCTTCGTAGCTTCTGTCTTAGAAATGCGCTTGACTATTCTCTAGCGACTTTTCCCCTTATTACTAAAGAGGAGGTAATAAATGCAGTTGCTAAAACTAAGAACTTTTTAGCACCTTGGCCAAATAAGATTAATAATAATCAATGGTGGAAGAAGTTTACTTTAACTTTCCAACATTTGGCTCGTATATCCCAATATCACAGTGGTTGATGGAAGGACAAACGGTACTTTTTTCAAAATCAGGAGATTTATCTAATCTAAAAAATTATAGCTCGATTGCTTGCCTTAACAACTGTTACAAGCTATTCACTGGGATCCTCAAAGAGAGGATATTAGCATCTATAGAACTAGATTGGGGTACAAGAAGTGAATAACAAAGATGCAACAGAGGCCTGGCAGGATGTAGGGAGAACTTATTAATGGACATGTGCGTTAACCAAGATTCGATATTTTATCGACGTAACCTGTCGATGACTTGAATTGATTACCATAAAGCATTTCATTCTACGAGTCATGAGTTAATCATCAAGCTCCTTGAATGTTTAGAGGTGCATCCAAACATCGTGAGATGATTAAAAGAGCTAATGCTCAAGTGGAGGGCAAGGTTTGTTATAACATCCAACAAATATCAAGTGATCTTCAAAAAAGGAGTTTTCCAAGAGACTCTCTTTGTTCTTTACTTATTTATATCTGCCTCCTGTCTTTGTCTATTGTGCTTTAAGAAGATCACTCTGGATAAATTTGTGACAGAAATAGAGTCTATAAGATCAACCACCTTTTCTATATGGACGATCTTAAGCTTATCAAGTAAGGATGCACTTAAAATTTTAGTGTTTGCAGTATTCCAGAGTATTCCAGAGCTATAGGAATAGATTTTGGATTAAATAAATGTGCCGCAATCCAATTGATTAAGGGAAAGCGGAAATCTTATGAAACACTGAGTGACTCTGAAGACATTCAACTCATTGGTGGCAACATCATTCATCATCTTAGTGGAGGAGAAACTTACATATATTTTCAAATTCCACGTTTGGAGTCTCAAGATTCGTTTGGGTTTAAAGATCATCTTCAAACAAAGTATCGTGGACTTCTGAGAAAAATTTGCTCGTCCGAATTGTCTGGGAAGAACAAAATACAGGTTACAAGTACATTAGTCATTCCTTTGTTTCTCTATACCTTTGGAGCCGTCAAGTGCACTGAAAAAAATACTTGGTTCAGATTAGACATTTGATTATGGTTAACATGTTATATATAGAAATTTGACAACTATATGTGTGAATTACCTATAATCAGTGGCGTACCGAGCATTTTTGGCGCCCGGGGCAAAAAGTATTTTTTGCCGCCCCTTATTGAAAATTATTTCATTGATTTGCCGCCCTCAAATGCATTAGGCTCGAGGTTGGCGCCCGGGACGACTGCCCCCTCTGTCCCCCTCTAGTATGCTACTGCCTACTTTCTAAAATTGAATAAGTGAAAATTCACTTATTAGTGATCAGTAGAGATCCTCTTATACAATTTGTCCACTATCATAAAATTGCAAATTTTTCAAGAAACTGTCAAGCCATCCTTTTGTTTGTTGTAGTAACAGAAAAATAATTATTCTGTATTGAATTTTCATTTTGATTTTCGGCATGTTTTCCTTTTTTGCATTATTAGCAAATTTTGAGTTTAATTATAAGAATATTATAACATATAAAAGTATATACATTTTTACCGTAAACAACTCTCTAAATTTAAATAAGTGAAAATTCACTTATTAGATGTCAAAAGTCTTCCACTCTTTCAAAAAGTGTATATGCACTTATAATAAGTGAAAATTTCACTTATCATAAGTGCATATACACTTATTGTAAGTACATATGCACTTTTTGAAAGAGTGGAAGACTTTTGACATCTAATAAGTGAATTTTCACTTATTCAATTTTAGAGAGAAGTGTTAAATATAGTTTTTTTTTCTCTATTATTATTCGATAAATTTATCATTGACGAATTAATACTAATGGAAGTAATCAAAACCTAATTGTCATTAATGAATGAAAATTCACTAGAGTTCAAATCATCAGCAAGGTACATAACACGATAATTGAGAGTTTACGAAACATTCATCGTTTATCTCATAAATGATTTAATATTCGATTTTCTGCAACGTTTTTTAAAAATTCAATAATCAATTATAGTTTAGAAATGGTGTTATTTCAGAACTTAACATACATTTTAATTATATTATCTCATATTATATTTTTATTATATCACCATAACAGTATCCATGTTTCTTTTTATTGACACCTTTTAACACTGCGTGCCATCTATTGAATACTGTTTCGACAAAAAACTTAGCATTTTTTTCACCTTGCACCACACAGAATTTTTAATGTACAAATATAAAGTTTGCATAAAAATACGGATTGTTTTACTTAGTTGAGCTTATTGTTAATTTAAACAAATTTTAATTTGTCGATGAAACTGATACTATACGTATGATTTTTTTCAACTCATTACTTCAATTTAGATATTACTTAATTTTTGTAGCTAAATCATTAAAATGAAGAAATCAGATAAATTCTCTGAATATGTAACAGAAAAACACTAAAAATTACATTTAAAAATATTTTTGATTCTTTAAAACGTTTTATGTAAAATTTACTGCACAACTTTTAATTCAATTTAAGACACTTTCAAATAAAGAAAACTTCCATTATTATTATTATTTAAATTTTTGATTTTATGAAACATAACATTAATCGATGATTAATTAGTTTCTTTTTTTAATTAATTACTTAACTTTGTTCTTTGTACTTTCAAGAAAATATTTTTTTTATTAAATAAGCGATTTTTCTTCAATAGCAGTTTTTTCTGTATTTTCATGTATCTTGTATAAATAAAGGGTGATATATTATCTCCGTATTCATACCATATACTGTTGTCCTGAAACCATATTTTTTCTTTTGATAAAAAGAAAGTTATTTATTAAGAACTACCTGAAATTGAACAAAGTAAAATAATAATTTGTCTTAAACTTTTAGGTAATATTTTTAATTTTTAAAAAAATTTATTTTATTAATTTTTGTTTTTAAATAAAATCTATCTACGTATTAGGTAGTATTAATATTTAGAAAACTTTCCAAATTGTGATATATAAACTAAACAATAAAATTTAGCTATTTTTAAGTTTTTACCGATCAAAATTTTAGTTTATTAAAATTTTGATATACATCTAAAGTATAACAAAAATTGAAAAAAAATTGTGCTTTCTGACACTTTTTTCTTAAATTGTAAAAAATTGTTTATTTCTTAGTTTAAATTGTAAAACATTTTAGTAAAATTTGTAACTTTTTTTTACATGTAGAACATTTGTATTTTTTAAACTATTCATTTAGTATAAATTTTTAGTGATTTGGAATTTATATAAGATGAAAATTATTGCAGTGAATTTTATGTTATCTTGAACAACATAAATAATTATGTTAAATGTCAATTACTGCAATAATGAATTATAAATTATGTGCATATTAGAAAACTGACGGAAAAAAAACAGAAAAAGTGAAAATTGTGCAGTTGATAATAATTTAGAATATTAAAAATTACACGGAATAAATTTCAATTCATTATAAATTAAAAAATATGTCCGCAACAACGTATCAAAGATTGAAAAAATTATCGAGTATATCTAGTATTTATCCTAAATAAATCTTAGGTTTGAAATATAGAAATTATGTTAATTGACGATTATAGGATAAATAAAATTTGGGTTATGTGATATTTCGGGAGAAGAATAATTATGACAAATGACCGTTTGGACGTGAAATGTATAGTAAATAATTTTTTGGTAAATTAAAAATCATATCATTTATTCGTTCAAAACTATTACACTTTTGTTAAACAACTATTTCTTTCCTAATATGTATTTTTATAATGAATTTTTCTTAAATTGTAAAATAGTTTTCAGATGATAAAAGATATTTAAAGTAAACCAATATCAATGAGGATCCTAGTTTCTCCTCCCCTCGAAAAACTCATATTGGCTGCCCTGCCCTTTTTATGATTTTAAACATGATATTCAAATTGTCACATGTGTTCCTGTCATAATTAGCATATCACAAAATTTAATTAGTATATTTATACATAATATATTTACACATAGTTTCAAATTTTCCTAAAACTATGACGTCTTAATTTTTTCACAATTTTCTCTCATTTTAAAATTAATATTTAAATAAGTATCTACTTCATATGTAATACAATTTTTGAAAAATATACATGATAAGAACTTTTTATGATCATTATTCATAATTTTTATAAAAAAAAAACTTCACACGTCCCCTCGCTGAAAGGTAGGGGATATTAAACTATAAATATATATAAATATATTAACTGAATGACCTCACTGTATAGAATAAATTTGCTCGTGAACTTCCTTTTAAAATACTAAATATATATTGTACAAAAACTCGGTAGAATGACCTACAATGTCATTATTAGGTATAAGGTCAGCTCGACCAAAGATTGTTTCAATTTTAGAACAAAATTAGGTTTTGAAAAATTTGCTCCTTTTCGAAAATTCCTTAAAACATTAAACCTCGCATAAATTGAATACTTTCATGTACCTGAAGTTCCGGACGTCCTCTGAAGAGAGGAAATTAAAAAAATTATATTTCAACTTTTGCCGGTGCAATTTGTTTTTAAATACTTTAAAAATATGTTTTGAATAGAAAATATTATTAATTTAGTAATATATTTATTACTTTTATTTATAATATATTCAGTATATCTATGCTAAGAAATTTTTATTTTAATTGGAAGATGGCAAATTCGAAACTTTCTCCACTCGACAGAAAAAATGTTTCTTTTCACCATGAAAAGGAAGAAAATTTGGTCCCAACTTTCGGAGACCACATTTCCTTCGTACAATCAAAAATTCGAAATTTAGATTTTCAAAGTGAACAAACTCAAAGTATAGTTAATGATCTCATCAAAATTATTTGGTATAACAATATTCAATTTTTCATTTAATTCAAAACTATTTTTTATGTGATACTTAGGACGAGGAATAACAATTTTTAATTCTTCGTCAACTGTTTTTGCTAAAAAGTGTGTTGGACTATTGATGACGGAAAAAATTGGACAACAAGAAACATTATCTTTGTGAATTTTTGGCAATCCATAAAATTTTGCTAATGAAATGTCTGTCATAGTTAATTGATTGTGGTAAAATTTATAATTAAGATAATCATTATCATTTAAATTATTAAGAATTTTTTGAGTGCTAGATTGCAATTTAATTAATAGATTTTTGTAAAAATTTCTTGATATCGAGATTGATCTGAAAGTAGATCATTGGCTTTTGATAAGTAGTCAGATTTTTTTAAACAGAAACACTGCCTTTGTCAGAATTAGTCAAAAAGAAATCAGGATAATTTTTAAGAAAACTTTTTGTCTATTTTAATTTTGATAAGAATATTTTTTCCTCAAATGTACTGTGGAGTTTTTTATTCAAATTACAAGCAAAATTAATGCTAACTCTCGTCCTAATTTTATTCTTAGTATTAGTATAAAAATCTTAAGTTCAAAATGAAAAATTCCATATTTTTTATAATATTAATTACATGTTGTTTTGAATTTTGTTGAGGTAAACAGTTCTGACCCAGAGAAACGATTTCAGATACTTCTTGGGGGATGCTTTTTCTTGTTCAATAACAAATTAAATTTCTTAATAAGTCCTTGATTACATTTTTCACGAATAGAGATAAATTTTTTATTTAAAAGAGTAAAAAAATTGTCAAATGTAATTGTATCAATCGACGAGTTCATAATCTTATTTTTAGTAAATTGTAGTTGTTCATTTAGAAAATTAATACGAAAATGAATATCTCTTATTTCGTAATTTAATAGCGTACGTGCATAATGATGGTTAAATTTACGGAAATATTTTTTACAAGAGTTACTATAAGAAGATAAATGTTGAGAACGATTACTTATATGTATAAAAGATGTTGTGGAATAAGATCGTTGCTTCTACACATCAGTAAAAAGTGACGTTTCGAAGTTGATTCCGCCAGTTGATGATTGAGAAGTGACCACTTTTTTAAAAGAATTGTGATTTCACACCCATGGTGTTTTTGGATGAATTTGAAAAATTCTTTAGGAGCTGATGCGTCTAGTGCCGTGAAGTTTATCCAGGACTGAATTCATTAATAGTATTTTTTTTCCATTATTTTTACAAGAAATGGGTTTTTTTCCGATTTTTTGAAGGTTAGGAAAAAATATAAAACACTATTTTTTAAGATATGACGAAGTTTCGGTTACTTGGTTTGCCACTAACAACAGGTCACTTTAATAAAAAAAATAAATAAATAAATTATACACATTCGAAGATATAAACTGAATCACAAAAAGAATTAGAAGTTACCTCGTTAAAAATTATTAATCACATCGAAAACAGTCTATTTTATCCTGACCTTTCAAAATTGATTTCTTGTAAAAATAATAGAATTAATTCTCTTTTTTCTTATGACAATGCTAATTAAGCATAATTCAAATCAATGAAATCAAATAGCACAATGTCACGTGACCTAACCAAAAAAGTCCATATAGTATGTTTCTCCTTTAAAACCAAACGAATAACAGAGACTCTCTCTCCATTACGTCTAATATTTGCCAGTTTCTAAAATTGGTCTAGCCACAATTCAATATTGACAACTTTCCAACGAGATTTGTAATCCAGTCTCGTTCAAATCGTATACACAATCGAGCCAATATCCCCGAGAATCAGTTGACGTGCCATGTGTAGTTTGTACGCCTAACTCTACACGTTGCCACCCACCCTTTTATCACCCTCGTCCGTTGTACAGCGTACCATCCACTCAACATTGTAGAAAACATTCGAGAAATATTCACGTCTCTGTTATTCGTTTGAATATTATAGACCAAAACTCTCCAACAGTCAGAATGGAGGTTATGTCTGTTCGTAATGTTGAAAGCTCAAGTAGTAAGGGTCTCACCTGGTCTGGCCGACCCAAGGTCAGGTTAGTAGGCCGCGAACACCGTGACTCCTTTTTTCCAACCCCCAGGCCTCTCACATCTGTAATCACTTTGCACAAACACACACTGATAACCAAACTCAAGCACAGAACGGGATATTTGGAGAGAGGACTGGCTAATATTTGGTGAAGGGAGTACAAAAACCATAAGCAGCTTTTGATCGGTGCAACCGCACTACAGTGAGTAGGAAACAGGGCCGACCCGGCCAGGTCGAGCTTTCACGAGGAACTGGCGGGATAGTGCTTTCACGCAAGCCAACCCCTACTTTTATGTTCCTCTCACCCTTACAAACTGCTCGCTCTCACTCTTTCCTTATCTCTCTCTCTCTCTCTCTCTCTCTCTCTCTCTCTCACACTCCCTCTCTTCCTCTTTATATTCCTTTCTCTGTCTGACAGTATGCTGTCTCTTTCTAACCACCCCTTCCTGAACCCACTTCCAGTGCTTCTGTCCCTCTTGGTGCGTTTTATCTCTCTCTCTAATACTAGCTCAAGACAGGGAGTTTTCTCTCTTTCTACCTCAAGCTAGAGTTCTCCCTCGTTCTTCCTCAAGACAGAGTGTTTTGTCTCTTTTATGCTTAAGACGGTAAAGAGAGATATCACTCATTTTCTCTCTTTTTCCTGAACGGAAAAAAGAAAGAAAGAGAGAGAGAGAGAGTAATAAGCAAGAGAGTTATATTTCTTTTGAGGGAGGAAGAGAGAACATGTATTGGAGGGAGATGAAATACATCTTCCGAGAGGGAGAGAGAGAGAGAGGATAAGAGTGAGTGAGAGAGTAAAGGAGAGGTGCTCAAAACACGGAGTACTATCATCCCGCTTTTTCCGTCTAGCCCTGCTTCCACCTGCTTCTCCCACAGTTCCTCTCGCTGGGAAGCTCTCTAGAACCCGCCCCTTTTTTCACCAGCACCCTCACTCTAACGATCCTCTTTTTCTCACTTTCTGCTCTCTCTCTGTTTCTCTTTCTCTGTTTCTCTCTTTCTCTTCCATTCTTCTTTCCCTCCCTTCTTTCTCTTTTTCTCACTTTCTTCTCTCTTTCTCTCTCTCCCTCTTACCCTTTCTTCCCACTCTCGTCTCTTTCTTTCTCTCTCTCTTTTATCTTTCTTTTTCGCACAATTCTCACACTTTTTCAACTCTCTCTCTCTCTCTCCGTTTCTCGCAAGCTTCCTCTAAACTTTCTTCCGACTCTCGTTATCTCACTCGCTCTCTTGGACATTTCCCACCTCTTTTTTGCTCTCACGGACACCTTATTCTCATCTTTGACACAGTTTCTTCTTCCCAGACTTGTCCTTTTTATTTACTTCCTCATCTCGTGGTTTGATGGAAATGAACAAGAGTGGTTTATTAATCAACTTCTAAGCGCCGTTTAGGGCTCGTCCATAAACCATATGTTTCTTATTTTTCGACTTTTTGAAATCCCCTCACTCCCCTCGCTCTACCTTAGTAATGTAGCTTTCGACTAACAACTTAAAGAGTAATTGGATACTTATTCAAAAAGAGGTTAAAATTGTAAATTAATTTTATTTGAATTTATCACTTGGCTGTATTTAATATTAAAGAGGACTATAATGATCACTCCGAGTCGGGTCAAAAAAATTAATTCAAAATTGAAATTTCATTTTTAAAATAATAATAATAATAATAATAATAAATAATATTAACCGATTAATTGAATAATAATAATCTCCGTAAACTCCTAAAGTTAGTTAGTGTTTATATTTATTCATCTTTTTCTGTCCACATTTTATAGTCTGAAGTGAAGTTAGTTAGTATTAATATTTATTCGTCTTTTTCTGTCCACGTTTTAAAAACTGAAGTGAAGTTAGTTCCTGTCATTTTATTGATTTTGACTCTCTTTATCAGGAAATATTTTGAATCTAACGATATTTTAATTATTTTCTTTTGCTTAAAAATAAATTCTGCAATTCTTCTTGATTTTCATAAATTTATAATTATATTCATTATTTTGGCATTACTTTTGAAAAAAATTTAATTATTTATCCGATATTGCAATTATTTTCATCAATTTTCGTTATTTTTGCGATTTTTGAATTATTCTCTTTAATTAAACATTTTTAAGTAATTTTGTAATTATTTTTTTTTAACATATATTCTACAATTTTTTCAGTTATTTCTTTCAAATTTTATTGAATGTTTTCAATTTTTCATATTTAAATTATTTTCATCATAATTCAATTTTCTTTCTTAATATTAAATTATTTTTAGCATATTTCAATTTTTTTTCAATTTTGAATTAATTTGATCATTTTTCAATTATTTTCCTCAATTATTAATTATTTTTCACATTTTCTAAAATTATTTTCTAAGATTTTTAAGTATTTTTCTGAAAATGCAAATAATTTCTTCAATTTCTAATTTTTTTTATTTGTTATTTATCAGAAATTCAAAATTTTTTTTATTAATTATCGTAAATTTTAATTATTTTTAGCTTTCTTCCAGACTTTTCTCCAATTTTTATTTTTTCTCATTTTATAAAATTAATTTCTAAAATTTTAAAGTATTTTTCTCAAATTTTTATTATTTTCTTCAATTTTTAATTATTTTTATTTGTTTTCATAATTTCCAAAAATTTTTATTAATTATCGTAAATTTTTATTATTTTTAGCATTCTTCCAGTCTTTTGTCCCATTTTTAGTTATTCTCATTTTATAAAATTAGTTCCTAAGATTTTTAAGAATTTTTCTAAAATTTCAATTGTTTTCTTCAATTTTTAGTTATTTTAATTTGTTTTAGCTTATTTCTTCAATTCTTTTTTCCAATTTTTAGTTATTTTCTTTTTTTTTTTAATTGATTTCTAAGATCATCATGTATTTTTTTCAAATTTTAATTATTTTTTCTTTATTTAAAAAAATTCTGTAATTTTTTCAATTATCACACTTAAATGTAATTTATTTTTTACAACTTATTATTGTTTTTATCATATTTTAATTATTTTCGTCAAGCTTTAAAATTTAAAAACATTTTTCAATTATTTTCCAAAATTTATTTCCTTTAATTTTCAATTATTTACATTTGTTTCATAATTTCAAAAAATTTTAACTATTTATCTGACTTTAATTATTTCCTTATTTACATTGTTTTCTTCAATTTTCAATTACTTTTATTCTTTTTCTCGTTCTTTTTCATAATTGACAACATTTTTTTACTTATTTCTCTTTAATTAAAATTTGTTCTGTTCAATTTTAAGTTATGTATTATCTCTTTTCATTTATTTTCTCTAATTATTAATTATATACTTTATTTACTCTCCCTTTAACGGGTTTGAGGGCACTCAAATTTTTAATTATTTTCTTTTATTTCAATGAACTTATGAAAGTTTTAAGTATTTTTCTCAAATTTTGTTTAACTTTCCTTTATTTAAAATATTTTATATAATTTGTTTAAATATTTTCTCAAATTTTAATTATTTTGTTTAATTTTAATTTATTCATCTCAACTTTTAATCATGTTTTTTCCATTTTCAATTATTTTCTCTAATTTTTTATTATTCAATTGTTTTAATTTACTTTTAAGATTCTCAAGTATTTTTTTAAAATTTAAATTATTTTCTTAATGTTTTAAACATTTTTATGATTGTTTGAATTACTTTACCCAATTTTTAATTGATTTCCTTTTTTTAAAAACTAATTTGCAAAATTTGCAATCGTTTTGTTTAATTTCAATTATTTTTTGCATTTTTTTTTAATTCTAAAATGTTATAAACTTTTTAATTATAGAGTATATATATAATTTTAATAATATATATATATATATATATATATATATATAAATATGAATCTATGACTCGGTGTATTTTAAATAGAGATGAATTTTATCAATTTCTCCGAGTCAAGGTAAGAAGATGGTTCAGTCAATAAATAAAAACATCTTTTGTTTTGACGTTTAGACTCCTATGTAGTCCTCTTCAGAACTGTAATATTTATTTATATAAAATTAACATTTCGTTAATTGGTATCATTGGTTATTCAATCTCGTCATTTTTTTTTAAACTATATTTGTATATTTATTCCTTAATTTTTTAAAAAAAAGGAGATGAATTTTTCACAAATTTTTTTCATATTTCATAGGTCTTACTTGTAAAATTGTCAATATTTAACTGAAGGTTCAATTATAAGTTTTTGTTTATATTTACTAAGTGGTACGAGGAGAACGGAAAGAATTTAATTTTAACTAATGAAACAATTTTTTGTTAATTTTTAAATTTTATTTGTCGTATTATAGAGTCATATTGTCTTTTAAAAGTTATAACATTTTCTTTTCTGTTAATAGCGTTTTTTTGCAATTTAATATGTATCATTTCAGAAACAAGACGTTTTTTCTCAGAAGGTTCTTTATCTACTTTCTATCTACTACGAACTAGCGCATATTTGTATATCCGTTGTTATTCTTTATATTAACGAAATGTTAATTTTATATAAATAAATATTACAGTTCTGAAGCGAGGACTACATAGTAGTCGAAACGTCAAAACAAAAGATTTTTTTATATATTATAAACACCACAATAAGAACATGAAATTCTTTAAACTTTCAAGAATTTTTTCTTCCCCAATAATAGAATGATTAATAATTTTCCATGATTACACATTATTTATAAATATTTTAATTATTTATTGACTGAACCATCTTCTTACCTTGACTCAGAGAAATTGATAAAATTTATCTCTATTTATTATAAACTTTGTTCTAAATAAATATTTTTTTTATTTATATTAATTGATTTTTAAATATTATATTTAAAATATTTATTTATTTTTATTAGATAAATATTATTTACCAATTTGTTATATTTATTATTGTATTTTATAATTTCTAAAATGTACGAGAAACTAATCGCGCGCTTGCGCGCGTTTTATTTTGCTAGTTTTGAATAATTTTCTTTAAGTATCAACCACTTTTGTCATTATTCAAGTATTTTTGTCATTTTACGATTATTTTCTTCATATTTCTATTATAGTTTTGCAATTTTAGAATTGTTTTCTACAAATTTAAATTATTATTTTATTCATAATATTGAATGCGACTTTTTAATATTTAATGTAGTAATTATTATTGTTATATCAAATTTTTATTTTATTGCTACTTAAAATAAATTTTTAAATTTTATATTTTAATAGGCTTTTGCCTGTAAATAAATAAATAAATAAATAAATAAATAAATAAATAAATTTTTATTGCAATGAATTTTTAAATTTATTATATTAGTTTTCAATTATTTTCTACAAATTTCAATCATTTTCTTTATTATTTTTATTATAGTCATGAGTTTATTAAATTTGTACATTGTTTTTCAATTAATTTCAACAAATTTTAATTATTTTAAAATTAAATTCAAAATAATGAATTCAATTATTTAAACTTCAATTATTCTCTATAAATTTTTTATTTATACACCAGCTTTCAATTATTTATGTTATTATTCAATCAGTTTCTTCAAATTTCAATTGTTTGGTCAATTTTTCTAGTACTGTCTTTAAATTTTTTATTTCATGCACCAGTTATCAATTATATTTTTCAAATTACAATTATTTTTGTTATTGTTCAATTATCTTCTTGTAATTTCAATTGTTTTTAAAACTTTTCAATTATTTTTTTTAAACTTCAATTGTGTTCTTCAATCTTTAAATTATTGTCAGGAATATCCAAATTTTCTACACAAGTTCAATTCACTTTCGTTATTTTTCAATTATTTTTTTTCAAATTTTAATTACTTTTGTCATTAATCAATTATTTTTGTCATTTTCCAATTATTTTTTTCATATTTTTGTTATTTTTGCCATTTTAGAATTATTTTTTACAAATTGCAATTATTGTATTCAATTTTTTTTATTGTCATGAACTTTTAAAGTACTTACACCTGTTTTCAATTATTTTTATCATTATTTTTATTATTGTTACGAATTTATTAACTTTTTTACACTTCTTTCAATTATTTTCTTCAAACTTTAATAATTTTTTTCATATTCGAATTTTTTTCCATTTTCGAATTATTCTCTTCAAATTACAATTATTGTCTTCAAACTTTAATTAATTTCTTCAACTTTCAATTCTTTTTCTCAAACTTTTAATTTTTTTTAACTTTACAATTGTTGTCTATAAATTTTTAATTTTTACACTAGTTTTGAATTATTTATTTCAATACTTTAATTGTTTTGTCAAGTTTTCAAGTTTTTCCTTCAAATTTTTAATTCCTTTAAAATTTTCAATTATTTTTGCCACTTCTCAATTATTTTTTCAAGTTACAACTATTTTTGTCAATATTTAAATATTTTAGACATTTTGGAATTATTTTCTTTAAATGTCATTTTCTTTAATCTTTTTATTATTGGCATGAATTTATTCATTTTTGAAGATCAGTTTCAATTATTTATGTCATTATTCAATTAGTTCCTTCACATTTTAATTATATCGTTACTTTTTAAATTATTTAATACAATATTTCCAATAATGTATTAAATTTTTTATTTTTTTACTTCATTTTTGAATATGTTTCTCATTTTTCATTAATTTTCTTTTCTAAATTTTAGTTATTTTTGTCATTATTTAACCATTTTCTACACATATACATTTTTTGATATTTTTTAATTATTTTTTTCAAATTTCAATTATTTTCTTGAAAATTCTATTCTTTTTTTCAATTTTTCAACTATTGTCTAAAAAGTGTAATTTTTACATCAGCTTTTATAATTATTTATGTCAGTATTCAATTAGTTTCTTTACATTTTACTTATTTCTTCAATATCTCAAGTGTGCGAAAATTTAAATTTTTTACACAAGTCTCAAACTTTTGTTTCAAATTTTAATTATTTTTGTCATTCTTTAATTATTTTTTTGTAACTTCAATTTTTTTTAAAACTTTACAGTTATTTTCTTCAAATTCCAATTATTTTGTTTCAATTTTTGGCATCATTTTTTGATTTTTATTCAATTTTTTAATCATTCAAAACTTTTTTTTCAAATTCAATTATTTTTGTCATTATTTAATTATTTTCTACATATTTCAATTATTTTTGCGATTTTCGAATTGTTTTTTTCAAATTTGAATTGCTTTTTCTGCTGGCGCCCCCCCCCCCCCAATTTAATATCAGAAATATCAAACTCGATATTGCTTATTCACTTTTTTTTTGTAACTTCAATTATTTTGGAAACTCTTCAATTATTTTGGAAACTTTTCAATTATTTACTTTAAATTCCAATTATTTCGTTTAAATTAATGTAATCATTTTTTGATGGCTAATCTATTTTTCAATTAATTCTGTCATTTACAACTTTTTTTTAAATTTAATTATTTTTGTCATTATTTAATTATTTTCTACATATTTCAATTCTTTTTGCTAGTTTCGAATTGTTTTTTTTTTCAAATTTGAATGGATTTTCCTGCTGGCGCTCCCAATTTAATATAAGTAATATCAAATTCTATATTGCTTATTCACTTTTTTTTATGTAAAAACTTACTATTTAATCACTTTTTTTAATCTAAAAGCTCACTATTTACTATTTAAACATGCATGTTTGCACTAAATTTACAAATTTTTTAGCTACCTTTAATTTTGATGCCCCAACAAAGTACACAAATTCAAAAATATTTATAAACCATTTTTATTTAAAAAAAATTCAAATGTTTACTTATCAATCTGCTACAACATACAAAGTCTAGAGGTCAATTTATTTTTTAATATAAGTAGAAAAAAGAGGGGATGAGGGATAAAAAATCGAAAAATTGGTACCGTAGTTTATGAACGAGCCCTTATGAGATTTATTATATGTATATATCTCGATACTCGATAAGAGTTACGAGATCGATGCGTCTGAAATCATGAAAATGTTCTTCATAAAAATAAATGGTTGAAAATACGCGCAGGGATACTTTTCCTTGAAGAGTTTCTCAAAATTCATACTAGAATATCCTGTATATTGTAGAATGTACGAATTTTTTAATAAAAATCCTTAATTTTAGTAGTAGATTTGGAACTGAATTTCAATTATATTCCATAAATAGTTTTCAAAGAATATTTATCGATACGTTTTTTTTTCGTTTTGTTGAAAGAAATTTCTTTGCGAAATTACAAGGATTGTATATATTAAGTCGGAACCGACGTTTATCTAAAATTGAAACAAAAAATGTGGTAATTATGTTGGAAAATAACAAAATTGCGTTATTTTTATAAAAAAAATTAAAAATTAAATTAGGTACTAAATATGCCGACAATTTTTTCAAAATTGATCGGATAAAGTTTATAATTTGCAGCTTTGGAGTTCTTGAGTGACGAATC
Organism: Ganaspis brasiliensis; assembly: GCA_037103525.1. Lineage (NCBI taxonomy): Eukaryota > Metazoa > Arthropoda > Insecta > Hymenoptera > Figitidae > Ganaspis > Ganaspis brasiliensis. The sequence continues at coordinate 260,324 of JAZKLR010000045.1, read as the reverse complement.
TTAAGTGTAATATGCTAAGTTCAAAAATATCTGACCTAAGTGTCAAAATTTAATATTCACAAAATTAGTGGAATATTTTTGAAATTAGAATTAGGTTTTCGTACTTTTGGATAAATACAATTTACGTGCAAAATTTTCAAGAAATTCTTAAAAACTGTTTAGAAATGCTTCGAATAATTTCATAGTTTAAGCTGAAATTTATAAATAATTTACCAAAACACAAATCTTAGTTTAGAAAAGTTTGTTGGAAAATAATAATCCTTTCATGAATTTTAAATACAAAAATAACATGTGTCAGATTATAAAAACATCTATTTGATGACCTAAAGTATTTCTAAATTAAAAAAATATATTGGGTTCTTATTGTCAACAATTGAAGAATATAATGTTTTTTTTTGTTTTAGTAGGGAAGTAAAGTGTCTTCAGAATATCCTCAAGTCTGGTAATTAAGGGGTTATATTAATACCATTCAATGAAGCAACCCTTAAGAGCAAGTAATGGAAAATATAACGTCACTGATATAGGCAAAATTTGACCGTAAACTTTCTCTTAAAATACTAATTAATTTGACACCGAACTTTGTGGAATTACTTAAAAAATCTTTAAGAAGGTCTTTCTGATTCAAGCTTATTTAAATTTTGCCTTAAAGTTAATTTAAAAAGAAAAAAAAAGTTTTCTCCAAAAAACTATTTTTGACCAGTCCTACTTTATTTCATCGATAGCCACTCTTATTTCTACCATACTGTGAAGATCTAAAAAATACACCCTAATAATTTCTGGACCCTTTTTTATGACAGAAATTACTTGTGACAATTGAAGCTTCAATACTCAATAAAAAGTTTCATCCCTCTCACACAGAATGTAGGTAGTTTTACCCAGTATAAATTTTAGATTCTCATTTTCTTTTACAACAAAAAGGACTGCAAATTTGTTTTTAATTTAATTTTCAAAAGATGACCGCGTTTCTTTCAAATTAATTTTTTTCTAACCACCTTTTTTTATGCCATTTATTAGAATTTTTCAGGTAAAAAAATTAACTACATTTTTTGCTCAAGTTTATTCTTTACTTTTTTTTCTTCATTTTTTGTCCACATACCTTGGAATATATTTTATACATATACCGTGTGCTTCATTCTCATATTCTGAAGACTCTCAATCCCCTTAGCCATCATTTTACTGACCCTTCTGTATCTGCTCAGCCATGGAAAGATGAAGCATCACCCTAAGATCAAAATTCGCACATAAATTCACATCGAAAATAATAGGGATTCTGTATACAAATACAGAAATTATGCAGTTTTATTCATTTAAATTTTGTTCTGACCAGAAAAAAATTTTTAAATTCAGTTTGTTAACTCTTTTCTTTAAGAAAATGCACCCCTATTTTTTATTTTCAAATTAAATGTTATTTGTATTAACTGATCAAACAATTGTAGCAGAAAATTCCAAAATTTTAAATATTTCTTTAATAGTGGCAGGATGTTTAACAATGAAATTAAAATTTTCTATCTGTTCGTAACTTCATACTCCAATTCTGTATGCTGTACTTTTAAGATACTGTTTTTACTAGCCTGTTCTCGCAACAATGTTTTCGAAGCTGTAGCATCAATTTAATTAAACTATCATTTTTTGTGAACAGTTTTTTTTCAGTATTATTAAATTTTGCAGGAATTGCAGCAAACACTTACCATGAACCAGACAGTTGTTATATATTAGTTTTAAAAGTTATAATATATACTTATTTTCAAATCTGTTGCTAACAAAGCTTACAACTTTCATTTGAAAAAGTAGTTTCAGAATTCCAAGCAAGTTTGCAAGGTGAGAATAATTTAATGCACTCATCGATTATATCCGTTGCAACAATGAAATCTAATTCTCGCCTCACGTAAAACTCGTTTATTACATCGGATGGTGAAACAAGGTAAACAGAGTGATTTAATTCCACGTTTCTATTCTTTTAGTTTCTCGAGTTGCTGAGAAGGAACACTATAGATGCCTTACAAGTCTGGAAAACTTTTGATATGTAATACTTAATGGAAATTTACTTTTCTTTGTAACACTACATTAAAATTATCTATTTTTAGGAATAATATAAATTCGACAAATTATATTTATGTATGATATACATTTTTTTTTTTTTACATATTTACAAATAGGCAACAGTCATTTAACAAGATAAAAAACTGTAAAAATCGTAAAAACTAGATGTAGAAAGAGTTACAAATGTGTAAGTATAAAATTATTAATTATTTTAATTAAAATGCAGGAAGAAATGTAAGAGAATTTTAAATTTTCTCATTTTTCTTTCTCGATGAAATGTAGTTCAATAGATTAATTATATTCTCAACAAACATTAATTACCATCTAAATCGATGCAATTTCTTATTCGCTCTAATCATGGTGTTAACTGCATCATACATTATATATATATATACACGCTTTACGTTCTATTTGATAATAATCGTTTGAACTCTGCTCCACAGAAAGTCTTGCATGTTTGATTGTACGTAATAGGTACGTGTAACTCTAAATTTTATTTACCCTCGTTCTCAATAAGGTCACTGCATTGAGAGTATCCTTAAAATGAGCAACAAGAAACTATTCTTACTTTTTTGAATACCTACATTTATGTATGAACTAATTTTTCAATGGAACAATAATTAAAGTCTAATTTGATTTGAAATAAAGCGATTCCAAAATGCAAGGAAAATTTTACTTTGAAGAAGGAAAATTACAGTTTAAAACCGCTTTCTATTACTACTTGGAAATATTACAATGGTTCAGAATTGTTAGAGAAACGCATAAATTATTCTTTTTACACAGAAAAGATAAACTGTTTCCATAGAAGAAGAAGCCGTTTGTGTAGGGTGTTGTGGGGTGATGTGCAACACCGCCGATTTCTGATCTACATTTTAATATTGAACAGAATCGTATATACTGACATCTTTTTGTATCTACAATAACTTGTTTTTTTGCTGTGTTATTATTTTAATTAAAACTCGAGTAGGGGAGAGTCGGGTAAAATGCCTAATTGGGTAAATTGGCAATGGTTAATAACTTGGCCAAAAATAAATATTAATCATAATTGTTTTTAATTATAAAGTATATTAAGGTGAAGATGATTTCTGTAAAGTTTCATGTTTATCAGTTTATTATTAAATAATTTATTAAAGAATTGTGAAAATGATGCTTTCCAACGATAATTTTTTCATTTTTAAAGATTAGAAAACATGCACTTCTATCTCACATACGTACATAATTTTTTTTTAAAATTAATCCTTGAGTATTTAGCTATCTAATCACTTTGACTTAATTTATAAAAATGAGTTCTAAAATGAAAATAATTAGTTTAATTACATCGTGTGTTTTTGGGTAAATTGCCTTGGTTAAATTGCCTATATGCTGTAAAACTTCTAAACAAGATACGTATGATACGGAAAATCTCTCGGGTTACACGTATATTTTGATGTAGAAACTAAATATCAAGTTGTTACTGCTTCTGTATAAAAAATCAGTGTTTTAACAAATTAATTATATTAATTATTGCATTTATATTAATAATAATTATAATAATTATGCATTGAAGAATCATTTTTAATATATTTTTAAAACATGATTTTAAATAAGCGCGGGATGAATCAAAAGATGTGCGCATGCGCAGAAAAAATACATAAGATTACGAGAGATACGTGTTGTCACGTGACTATAAAGAATCATGGCGGATTAACTTGTCACATTTGGCATTGAATGACAAAATTTTCGTTTTCTTCCTAAAACTCACGCAGTTTTCAATCGAGCAGGTATTTTTGTAATTTATTATAGTGTTTAATTTACTTTTGTATGATTTTTTATAATTGTAGAAGCTTTATTTATTTGTTATAGACTTTATTTCCATTTTTTGTCGGTCTGCTTTGGATTAAAATTTTAGTTTTATGACAAAAAGATTATATTTTTGTATTCACAGCTAGTTCTTTTTTTAATATAAACAAGATAATTGGTTATAGAAAATATATAACAAAAAATTGTTTACTTTTATTCATATTTTTCCATATTTTTGTGCACAGGCGATTTGCCCAGTCGTGTGTCAAAATGGCGAATTTTGACATCAATATTTAAATAATTCTTTTTTCTATTTTTTCTGAAATAAACACTTAAAATGACTATCTTATTATATTCTTAAAGGATGTTTTCTAAATATTTGATGGTTTATATTTTTCAAAACTCTAATTAAATACTTTTTTTTTTGCTCTAAACTTTACTATAGACATTTTAGCCGACTCTCCCCTACTTAATTGAATCAGATGTGATCTTATTTTAGCTTTTATAATAATGATTTCCTTTATTATTATTTATTAATATATTTCCCACTTGAAAGACTTCTACTTAATTTAACACTCAATAAATGTCTTATGAGCTTGTAAGACATTTATCGATAAGGTAAAATATATCCTCAGATGCTTTTCAGAATTGAATTTTATTCTCTGAGGTACTTTGATCTATCGATCGTACACAGAGGTGAAATTCACTATCTTTGTGAGTATATATTGCTATTTGTCATCTACAAGCATTTACAAATACAATCTTACATAAACGTACTACCATAAATAAACGATGCACAATCTCTTAAGACCTTAACAATAATTAGTCAATGAATACTTTGGACTTTAAAAGTTAATTTTCTATTATTAATAATTCATAGTGAACAAGAAGTTCGTCTTTGAGTGGGACTTTAATAAACAACATTTAAAACATTTTAATCTTGCCCAGTGTAGACGATCTTTTATGTCATCTTATATATGTATACACGGAAAACTTAACAGTTCAAAAATATCAATTTATTATTAAGAGACGTTTCATAAAAATACATACTTCGAATAAACGTCAAGTCATATTGCATGCTTAATAATTATAATATAATTTAAATCGAAAATTTCCTCTCATAATAGAGTATCTCAAGTTACCGCTGATTTCGTTATCCTAAAATCCTAATCTAGTAGGAATTAACACGAACCAGAACTGTGAAGCATGAATGTACATTTATAGAATAAAACATAATATGAACTAAAAATGTATTTTATGGAACATTTTTTTGTTTTTTTAAGCCAATCCTATATTATCAATTAAATGAAAAATCACAAAATATACCTAGCAAGAAGGCCAATATTGAAAAGGATTTAAAAATATAATAATTTGAATGGTTTATTTAATCTTTTTGAATCAATTTTTGCGATTTGTCTTTTTAATTTCGTGATGGTAGCTAGTTTGATCATGAAAAGAAACCCAACGATTCGCATTCTAAATTTCTATATAATTTTGTAATGACTTACAATTTACAATTCGACAATTTAACTTTCAAAAAGTAGCTTCCAGTGTTGGTCGCCAGGAGCGCATATCACATTGTCTCGAAGGAGGGACTGTTAGTAAATTATATAAGAAGAGGTTTTGCGATTCACAGAATTAAGTCATTTTTTTCACAAATTTGATAATTAACCAAATCTTATTTTTAAATACTACACTGAAAAATATTACTCAATACCTACTTATAATACTTTTTGATCCGAATCTAATTTTTAATACTTTTCCATCATTGAAAATGCTAAATGCAATTTTTAAAGTGGTATCAGACCAGATCGAAATTTGAAGCTTTTCCGGTTGCTATCGACGAATTAAAAAGTACGGTCAAAAAAAGGGATTCCAAAATATAACTTTTTTTTAATTCTTTTTAATGTTGGCATTCTTGCTGAGTAGCAACAAAGTCCGGTTTTCTTGAAATAAAATGGCTTGCTCCAACGACCTTAAATATTTAGCCTGTTACATGCTTCGGTCATGTATCACAAACATACGAAGCACTGAACATCGACTCTTCGTTAAAAGTTTATATTTATTGGTCGGAGGACCGACTCCATCAATAAAAACAAAGTTAGTTATTCGAGCTCACTAGGAATCTTACGTCTGACTCACATCGAGCTTCAACCGCTCATTGCAAAGACAATAAAAATTGTACACAATTTTTGGGACACAGTTTTTTAGGTACACAACAGTAACTGGTTATAGAATAAAGCGACGAAATTCGCTTCGTTGAGCACCGTGTTGTAGTAGCAATGCCCCTATGTCATTTTATTGTCAGTGAATTACACAAGTAGTCCGGACAGTAACTATTACCGACGGAATTATTATCAACTGAAATTATTCAGCAACAAACGAGTAAAGAACATCGATCAGTTGAATCGGCGGCGCTGACGCGAGCCTACTGGATTTCAAAATTCCGCAACCATTGTTGTGACAGGTTAGCCCTGAGCAAAATTGAATTTTATATCGTAAGATATAATAGATAGACACATTTCGGATTCAAAAGAATACCGGACCTGACTATCGCAGGCCGGTAATCGAGATGCCCATACCTCGCTAAGCAACACACTAGGCTCCTACTCTGCTACACTGTTTACTATACAGAGTGACCCCAAAGAACTTTGGTAGCACGCCGCACAGTGGTCCGAAATTGTAATTTACTGTTCATAACTGCCTACAGCCTACAATTTTTTATGGATTTTGACATTTTTTTTAAGCTTCAACGATAAATTCCCCAGACCACCATTGGGCCGGATTTTTGATTTTCATTTTGCAACCTTTTTAAATTTAAACAAATAAGTTGAAAAATGAACCTATGATAACAGTATTTGTTGTATATTTTTTAAAAATGTGCTTCAATTAACTATAAAAGTATCTTTACAATCATATAAATGCTCAATGACCAAAAATCCATAATGATAAATTTTATTCCAATTGTTATTAACGGTTATTATAAACAAGTACCTATACCTATACCCCAAAAAATGCGTTTTTGGGGTTTTTCAATTTTTTTTCTCTTTAACCTAATGTGCTGAACAACGTAGACGTATTAGCTCTAGCACGTCAAGTTAAAGAGAAAAAAAATGAAAAAACCCAAAAACCCGTTTTTTGGGGTATAGGTACTTGTTTATAACAATTGTTAATAACAATTGGAATACAATTTTTCATTATCGATTTTTGGTCCTTGAGCATTTATATGATTGTAAAAATACTTTCATAGTTAATTAAAGCACTTTTTTAAAAAATATACAACAAATACTCCCGCGTAGGGAAATAACAATGGGTCAAATCAAGCAAAGTATGGGCTAAATCGTTTGCCAATGAATAGCATGATTTCACCCACGGTCCGACTATGGGAAATATCAAGCCAACCATTGCTTATTTTCCATACACTCTGTCAAAGACTCCAAAAGCTATAAAACGACAAAAAATAATGCCAAGGTAATTTTTCAGAACATAAAACACTAATTCCACTTAATAATCTTAATTTTTCCAATTTTGAAAATTAACAACATCAAATAACAGAGGCCATGGCGGAAATCGTGACAACAATGGGCACAGAAAAAAGTTAAAACTCAAATCTCTAATCATTTTTTACAGTTTAAAAAACTTTCTAAACACCACCAAAACTGAATTCAAACATAAAAATTACATTTTGCTTCCTCATAGAGGAAGCTTTGTGATCGTCAAGATTTTCGATTTTCCAAAAATAGTCTAAATCGACTCATTTTCATCTAAAAAGCGGAAATTTTCATTCCTAAGCAAATGTCCAGATGTATGTGTGTGTGTGTGTGTGTGTGTGTGTGTGTGTACGTGTGTGTGTATAGCGTTTTTTGTCGCCAGGATATCTCGAGAACGCTTCAACGGATTTCAATAAAATTTGGATGACTTTTTAAGCTTGTGAGTATCTAAATTTGGACACAGGGATTTTTAAAAATACCCAATCAAATTTTGTTGAGCACCTTTTTTCATCGAAAAAAATCGTTTTTTGCCAAAAATTTTTTCCAAGCTAAAAATACAACTTAATGAATAAAAAAATCATATTCCTTATTTCAAAATGAATCGATTGACCTATATAACTTTTATAATTGATCAAAAATTCGTAAATTAATTGATGTTTTTTCATTTTTTGCACTTAAAATTCCTTTTTTTAAAGAATTTCTCGAATTAAATTTTATATTATTAATATATTGCTTTTTCTATAAGAAAGCAAAGTTGTTTGCTAACTTTGAAATGAAATATCCACGAAATGGACATAATTTTCACCTAGTAAAATAATGATAATAATAATAATAATATTACTAATAATATTAACCCTCAACTGCTAGACTATCGGGATTTAACGTAACTGCTAGATTGGGTCTACGGGACCCGAGCGATTTTCAAACGCTGATTGCTCAGAGCCTAATGAACATATCGGGACGTCTTTTTTTTAAAACTTATTGCCAGAACCTGTAGAAAAAGAATATTTAGCTTAAATTAATGTGTCTTTAATATTTTTTTAAATATTTCAAGAAATGTAAAGATACTTTTTTAAAAAGTCGTTTTTTTCAAATAGCTATACACAGTTAAAAATTTTGTGTATATTTAACACAAATTAAATGTCCGAAACGGTCCACTCAAAATTTTTGTTAAAATAACACAAACTACATGTTAATTTAACAATCGTTCATGTTAAATTAACACAATCTTCATGTTAAACTAACACAATTTTTGTGTTAAATTTAACACAAAGAATATGTGGTCCGTTTTTTACACAAAATTTTTAACTGTGTAGTAACACCAAAAATAGACATAAATAAAATTTCTAAGTGGATTTTTAAAGCTTTAAACATGTACCTTGAGTCTGTTTAAGCCATTTTTGATTGGCTGAAAAAACATATTTTTTGGGAGAAATGAAAATCATCAAATTTGGTTCATTAAGTGGAGTCACCTGAGAAATTTCAACCCATCGAAATATATGTTACTTATCGGTGCCAATTTTTTTCTGGGACTATTTTGGATGTAAAAGAATGCCATATTATCAAAATTGAATTTTAATTTAATTTTAATTTATTTATGTGTATGTGTATTTATGTATACGTACATATGTGTGGGTAAATGTGTATGCGTGCATAAAGTATTTTGTAGAGGATTTTCCATAAAATTTAAATTGGTTATTAAAATCATAAATATCTAAATTTGAACTTAGGGATTTTTGAAATTAACTAATCAAATTGTTTTAGTATCTTTTTAATCAAAATAATTCATGTTTTTTTAATTTTTGTTTTTATTAACTTAAAATATTTAAAATATTATTAAATATTGCTTCCTCTATGAGGAAGCAAATTGTTTTGCTTCCTTGGAAGCGAAGTGTCCATGAAATGGACAGAATTCACACCTAGTTTCATATTATTAAAATATACAAGTCTAAGTCCAAAGGACCGTGGCACAAATCGTACCAAACATGGGTCGAGAAAAAAGTCAAATTTTAATCTCCTGTTTGATTTTTTAAATAGTAATAATGATACAGAACAGCAAAAAAAAGATTATGTCCAAAAACAATTATTTTTCACAAGTTTCAAAATATAAAAGAGGCAAATTCCAAGGACCACGGCACAAATCGTACGAAACATGGGTAAGAAAAAAGTTAAATTTTCATAACCTACTTAATTTTTTTAAATAGTTAACATGATACAGAACATAGACAAAAACTATTTTGCCAAAAAAATATTATTTTTCACAAGTTAAAAAATATTCAAAAACCAAATTCAAATGACCATGGCACAAATCGTACCTAACATGGATCGAGAAAAAAGTCAAATTTCAATCTCCTATTCAATTTTTTCAACAGCAAAGATGATACAGAACAATTAAAGAAAGATTCTGCCCAAAAATAATTATTTTCCACAAGTTTCAGAATATACAAAAACCAAATTCAAAGAACCATGGCACAAATCGTACCAAACGTGGGCCATAAAATAAATGAATTTTCAGTAAACTATTTAATTTTTTAAATAGTAAAAATTATATAGAACATAGCAAAGACGATTTTGCCAAAAAAAATTATTTTTCACAAGTTTCAAAATATGCAAAAACCAAGTTCAAAGGACCATGGCACAAATCGTACCAAACATAGGACGTAAAAAAATAAAATTCACGTCCCCTATTTAATTTTTTAAATAGTAAAAATTATATAGAACATAGCAAAAAAATGATTTAGCACAAATAAATTATTTTCTATAAGTTTCAAAATATACAAGCACAAAATTTCAAGCACCATGGCACAAATCGTACGAAACATGGGTAGAGAAAAAAGTTATATTTTAATCTCCTATTTAATTTTTTTTAATAGTAATAATGATGCGGAACATAGCAAAAAAATATTTATCCCAAAAAAATTATTTTTCTGAAGTTTCAAAATATACAAGATGCAAATTCCAAGGACCATGGCAAAAATCGTACGAAACATTGCGTAAGAAAGAAGTAAAACTAGTATTACCTACCTAATTTTTAAATAGTTGTTCTGTATCGTTTTAACTAATTAAAAAATTATGTAGGTGATGAAAATTTAATTTTTCTCTTACTCATGTTTAGTACGATTTGTGCCATGGTACTTGAAATATGCTTCTTGTATATTCTTAACTTGCAGAAAATAATTTTTTTGGGATAAATCATTTTTTTGCTATGTTCTATATAATTTTTACTAATTAAAAAATTAAATAGGTGACTGAAATTTGAATTGATTTACGACCCACATTTGGTGCGATTTGTGCCATGGTTCTTTGAATTTGGTTTTTGTATATTTTGAAAGATGTGAAAAATATATTTTTTGGGGATTTTTTTTTCGCTATGTTTTGTATCATTATTACTATTTAAAAAATTAAACGGGTGATGAAAATTAAACTTTTTTCTTACCCATGTTTCATACGATTTGTGCCATGGTCCTTGGAATTTGCTTCTTGTACATTTTGAAATTGCAGAAAATAATTTTTTTTTGGTACAATCTTTTTGTTGCTATGTTCTGTATAATTTTTACTATTTAAAAAATTAAATATGTGACTGAAAATGAACTTGTTTTATGACCCACGTTTGGTTCGATTTGTGCCATGGTTCTTTGAATTTGGTTTTCGTATATTGAAAATAATTATTTTTGGTCATAATCTTTTTTTAATTGTTCTGTATTATCTTTGCTGTTGAAAAAATTGAATAGGAGATTGAAATTTGACTTTTTTCTCGACCCATGTTTGGTACGATTTGTGCCACGGTCCTTTGGACTTAGACTTGTATATTTTAATAATATGAAAAATGTAATTTTTATGTTTGAATTCAGTTTTGGTGGTGTTTAGAAAGTTTTTTAAACTGTAAAAAATGATTAGAGATTTGAGTTTTAACTTTTTTCTGTGCCCATTGTTGTCACGATTTCCGCCATGGCCTCTGTTATTTGATGTTGTTAATTTTGAAAATTGGAAAAATTAAGATTATTAAGTGGAATTAGTGTTTTATGTTCTGAAAAATTACCTTGGCATTATTTTTTGTCGTTTTATAGCTTTTGGAGTCTTTGACAGAGTGTATGGAAAATAAGCAATGGTTGGCTTGATATTTCCCATAGTTGGACCGTGGGTGAGATCATGCTATTCATTGGCAAACGATTTAGCCCATACTTTGCTTGATTTGACCCATTGTTATTTCTGTTACCGTAGGTTCATTTTTCAACTTATTTGTTTAAATAAATAATGCTGCAAAATAAAAATCAAAAATCCGGCCCAATGGTGGTCTGGGGAACTTATCGCTGAAGATTTAAAAAAAAAGTCAAAATCCATGAAAAAATTGTAGGCTGTAGGCAATTATGATTAGTAAATTACAATTTTGGACCACTGTGCGCCGCCTTGAACTATATCACCGAGGTGGCTCAAAGAGCTGAACCATAGCGCCAAGAAGATCTTACGTGGTTAATACAAATCAACAGACTCAATGCTGATGATTAAAAGTATGAGCGCCTATGCACAAAACCATAATAGAGAAAACACTCCTGATCATATGCACAAACGCAAATGAACTAGCTCCTTGTTGGGTAACCCTTGAACTGATTGCTTTGCAGCTTAGGCTTTCAGATGAGTCAACAAAATTACACAGGTCCTAGTTGCTTAGCAGTATCCACGCTTTTAGCCTCAGAGTCGCCATAAGGACTCTTCCTCCCCAATCTCGGGGAATATAAATTTTAAGTTTTGATGGAAAGTCCTCGGATGCGCTATTTTGTACATCTGGTATTTTGAATCATTTGCACTCCACTTAACAGCTTAAAAAGTCTGAGGAATTTTTCTCTTTGTCAACCTTTTAACTAATTAAATACTAAATAAATTTAGAATTACTAAATTTACAGCAAACTTCTTCATCGTTTCGCAACATCGAAAGGATTAAAAAGTTACAGACAATTTAGGTGCTGTATGGGACCTGGTCCGCATAATCAGCATTGGCTTCTTTGAGCATCTCCCGATGTTTGGATGTAATATCCTTGGAAATCTCTAGGATGACCTAAGGTTATCTGATCGATACTTTCAGGATATATAAAAGAGTGAAAATTTTAATATCCGATAGATGTCTTACGGTTGTCTTTGAGACAACCTTAGGATATCCGGAAGATGTCCTTATGCTAGCTTTGAGATGGATATCCTCAGGATATTTTTAAGATGTACGGGAAAACGGAAATTTCAATAGCCAATGGATGTCTTATGAACATCCCAGGACTTTCTGAGGACTACTAATAACTACTAATAAATTTCCCTAAAATCTATTAAACGTCCCTCACACCGTCGTTATCCACTTAAATATTGCACTCCAAACTCGCTCTGCAGATGTCAATATAATACTAAACTGAAAATATAATTTCCTTCTTTCAAGGATAAATACCTTGTAGCAGGTGTTTATAGACAAACTATTGGTCTATAATTTTTTGGATTAGACAAATCTCCTGCATTTGGCAAGTGTACCGTTATTCTTTCTGCCAACGGTTGGTGTTGGTATACCTAAGACTGGAGGGATCAGTAAAAAAAATATAAATCGGCTTTAACCAGTTTAATCCGCATGTTCCCTTCTGCTATTTTGTCTATTCTAATGAAAATCTTAAGATAAATTTTGGTTTTCATTGGTCCCGACTTGCGCTGTTGACTTTGATGTTACTGTTGGAAGTTGTACCTTCTCTATGAATTATTCTTCTTTGTCCTAAGAAAGAGGTTCATATCTCCTTTTCTGCGCAGAGAGGATAACTGATCTTTTAGATACTGAGGCGTCATTTGAGCATATTTTAGGTGAACTTATTGACTCACCGCGCATGTAACTTCAATGTGTATCCTCTTCTAATAAAAGATCCGTTAAACCAACCCAACAAAGATGAACTTTCGAAATCGGTCCGTCCATTTAAGGGTTATGCAGGGGTTGCCATGTTTGCCGGTGCAACTTCATAGTCTACACAATCGAACATGACCTGTCTTTTAGCGTCCCATCGCTCACATATAAAGAGTGTGTGTTCCGCATCATCCTCCGGGGACTGTCAGTACACGTACTCAGAATTTTCTCGTTTTCTAAAGCGCTCTAGGTACGAGCTAAAATCAGGGTTGCCACAAATATTTTATTACAATTTTCCCTGACTTTTCTCTTACTCCAGACCAATTTTTTTCTTTTTTCTCTTACCTTTTTTGAATTCTTGAAACTAACTTTTCGTATATATTTATTGTCTTCCATGTATTTCTCCTATAGACACTCCCAACTAAACTCTGATCTTTATCCAAGAGAAATAGACTGACCAGAATCTGAAATATATAATGACGGGATCCATGATTTTGGAATGTAAAATAACAGTATCCGCAATGTCAGAATTTTGAGTGCGAGTATTGGAATTCGGGATATCAGAATGTAGAATATCAAAATCATTAAAAATCAAAGGGAATTTTTTTTAACCTCATCCATTTCACTTATTTTTACCTGAATAGATAGTAGGTTTGGAACATGTCATTAAATTAAAATTATGAATTAAAGCTAGTTGACAAGGAAATTATGTACTTTTCATGTTTGCAGAGCTACATTTCGCTTTTGAATTACATAGTATATAATGTGTGTATATATATTATACAGCAAGGAATGAACCATAAGAGGATTAAAGCGATATATATTATAAAGAAAGAATAATGTCAGAGCATAACTTCTAAAAAATTCATCTACTCCCTGTGCAAGTGTACTCACAATCAGACAATCTATAGACATATATCTATTTGGCTTATAGCAGCCAGCAGGAACTTCATTCCTCACGGCGGCGCGAATCGATAAGCGACGACCACCACGCAACACAATCTCTACCCCCCTCAACCCCCAGTCTACTCTTCCGAAGTTACTATCAGCGGAACGAATAGTTCGCGTACACTGAATACCCCCACTTTTTCACCCTTAAACTCTGAACTCTGGCCTTTTCGTCTCCAACAAATTTGCTTCCTTTGCGTCTTGAACCGATCCCTGTTATTGTTGTGGTCTACCACTTTTCACGCATGAATCGTATCCAAGTTGAGAAAAATTATCAGACCTGGTTCTATTTCATACTGTATCTAATCGTGACGTGACATCCACGTGGAGTAATGAAGACGTCATGGATACGTAACGTCATAAGCGTGACCGTAATGCTGCTGCACGTGCGTTTACGAGAGAATACTTAAAGAGGAACCCGAACCCTTCCAGTGTACTAACTTTTTCCAGATAGAATATTAATTCTTGTATTTATTTTTTTCCAGAAGCAGATTTGATGGATCTAATTATTACACAGGATCACAAAAATATTGAAATTTTTACAAGACAAATATGGAACGATCCACGTCAAGCTGATCACTGCTCTGTACATAATTGTATGGGATCAATTTGAACGTATAAGTGCTTACAATTTTCGTCTTTAGGTCCTTTATCAAATAAAAGTGGGATTTTTAAAAATCTAATATAGCGGCCGAACTGTGGTTCAATAACTGCCAGAAAACCAGGAAATTTCAAACAAAACCGTCAATTAAAATTCGAATAATGTCCAAATTTGTGTTATGTTGTTCACAGACAGTGCTAGAGGTGTCCAAAGTGATGAAATAAAGTAAATTTTTAAAAATTCAAAATGACGGTCAATTTTTAAAAAGAGTTTTATTCACTTGAAACTTGATACTCGCTTTGAATCTGATGTCAGTTTTAAAAAATGCAAAATTACGGTTTCAATATGGCGCCCAGTGTCTCCAAAAGCGTTTTATTTTTTGACAAAAGTCTACCGACAGCTCAAAAATGAACCGATTTTGGTTTTTTTTTTTTAAATACTCGTGAGGATTTTTAGTATAATCTCTGACTGCCAAAAATCAGTGTTATTGAAATATAACCTATAAAAATGTCAATAACTTAAATAAAAGCAATAGTAAAGTGTTGATTCGACAAGTAGAATTAGTGTTGTGGTTTGTTTTAAGATTGACTAACACTTGGATGTTTTTTGTGGGACATCCAGCAACGACATCAATTGATAACGTAACACGTTCAACCCATCAACTCACCCCTTATTGATATTTCCATCCCTCAAGACTGTTACTCACTTTTTTGAACTAAATGGTTCTTTTCTATCCTGACTAATACTTGGATTTTTTTGTTGGACATCCACTAATGACATTAACTTATGACCGAACATGTTCAACCCCTCAAGCTCACGCCTTATCGATATTTTCATCCCTCAAGAATCTTACTCACCTTTGTGACCTAAATGATTTTTTTCAAACCTGACTAACACTTGGATGTTTTTTGTTGGACATCCAGCAATGACATCATTTGATGACCCAACAAGATAAACCCCTCAAACTTACTCCTTATCGATATTTTCATCCCTCAAAACTGTTACCCACTCTTTTTAACTAAATGATTCTTTTCAAGCCTGACTAATACTTGGATTTTTTTTGTTGGACATTTACTAATGACAGTAATTGATGACCAAACATGATCAACCCCTCAAACTAACCCCTTATTGATATTTTTATCCCTTAATGAATGTTAGTCACTTTTTTGAACTCAATGATTCTTTTTAAGCCTGACTAACACTTCGATGTTATTTCTTGGACATCCAGCAATGACATCATTTAGAATAAAAATATTGTTAAGGACTGTGTTTCACGGGTTGATCATGTTTGGTCATGAATTGATGCCATTGCTGTATGTCCAAGAAATAACATCGAAGTGTTACTCAGGCTTAAAAAGAATCATTTAATTCACAAAAGTGAGTAACAAACATTAAGGGATAAAAATATCGATAAGCGCTGAGTTTGAGGTGTTGATTATGATCGGTCATCAATTGATGTCATTGCTGAATGTCCAACAAAAAAATTTTAAGTGTTAATCAGGCCTGAAAAAAAAATCATTTAGGTCGCAAAACTGAGTAAGATTCTTGAGGGATGAAAATATCGATAGCATCGATTCTGGGCGGATGTTACCAAATAGCCACACGGATTTCCGAGTGGTTTATCAGGCAGATGATAGTCAAATGGAAAAAAAATTTATCACTTATTTTTTCTTGGCATTTCCAATTGTTTATACCTAATTTTTCTAAACAAATTTTTCTAAAGACCGCTTTTTTGGAAAACAGTTACATTCTACCGATAGTACGGTAAAAATATGAAACTTTTCTATTTATCTTTTTTCTCTATGATCAGCGTTTTGTTTATAAAATAATTATAAACAAATTGAGAATGATCATTTGATCAAGGTAGGTTCAGTCTAAAATTCTGATGATACACATTAAATGAAACTATCTATTTGATTCATAAGCAAATGAAAAAACTATCATTTTCCTGTATTTATGTCCTGTACAATTGTTTATACATAATTTGTTTAAACAAATTTTTCTAAAGTTCGCTTTTTTGAAAAACAGTTAAAATTTATCAATTGTAGGTGAAAAATGATGGAACTTTTCTATTTATCTCTTTTTTGATCCATCAGTATTTTGTTTATAAAATAATTATAAACAAATTGAGAATTGTCATTTGGTCAAGGTATAAGTTCATTCTATATTCTGACGATGCATACACTGAAAAAAAAAATTATTTGCATCAAATAAAAATTATTTGATCCAATTAAATTATTTACTTGTCTATTATCCAATAAACCTGTATTTGAACCAAATAACTATTTATTAGACCTAAGTATTTTATTTGATTGTATTAAGTAAAGACTAATTTGTATCAAATATAAATTACTTGAGTCAAATAAATGGAATAATTGGAGCTAGTCCACAATGTTTTTCATCAATTATGAAAATTATTTCATTCAAATAATATTTTATTCAACCTGAGTATTTTATTTTATCGCATTAAATAAACAGTAATTTGTGTCAAATAAATTAAATATTTGGAGCTAGTAACTAATGTTTTAAATCAATTATGAAAATTATTCCATTCAAATAATGTTTTATTCGACCTGAGTATTTTATTTTATCGCATTAAATAAACAGTAATTTGTGTCAAATAAATTAAATATTTGGAGCTAATAACTGATAATTTAAATCAATTAAAAAAATTATTTCATTTATATTTTTAAAGCAAATAAATATTAGTTTGTATGAATAAAATATAACCCCTCTTTTGTTTTTGAGTTTACTCTTATTTAATGTTATTATAAGTATGGTAATTTTCATTCATAACATTCTTATTATTTAAATACTGATTATTTTACACTTACTTACTTATATTTAGTTAACACTTATTATAACCTAACATATAAACTATGAAATAAAATTTCGCACGAATGGTGGGATTGAGCCCGCGACGCACGCAATACGAGACTCTTGCGCTACCCACGAAGCCACGCTGACTTGACTTCAAAATTACAAAAACACCTATTTAGCCTCACACATTAGTTACAATAAATTATTGACTTGATCCAAATAAATTTTATTTGTTTTTAAAAAAGAAAATATTAACATTAAATAATTTGATTTACTATGACTCATAACATAATTTAATTGTGTTAAATAATTTTTATTAACGTTAAAAACTCAAATATTTGAGTGAAATAAATAAATGAATAGTTTTAAATAACTCACAAATTTCGTTACAATAAATTATTTATTTGACTGAAATACTTTTTATTTGTTTTTATAAAATAATATATTAGCATTAAATAATATATTATTTATATTAAATAATTTGGTTTACTTTAATCCATAAAAGAAATTAATTGTTTTAAATAATTTTTATTTGTCTCAAAAACCCAAATACTTGAGTGAAATAATTAAATGAATAGTTTTAAATAACTCACAAATTTCGTTTCAATAAATTATTTATTTGACTGAAATACTATTTATTTGTTTTTATAAAATAATATATTAGCATTAAATAAAACATTATTTATATTAAATAATTCGGTTTGCTTTAATTCATAAAATAAATTAATTGTGTCAAATAATTTTTATTTGTGTCCAAAAACCCAAATACTTGAGTGAAATAAATAAATGAATAGTTTCAAATAATTTAGCATTTGTATTAAATATATTCGTTTATTAGATTAAATTAATTATTTACTTGATCCAAAGAAGATTTATTTGGTTTAAATAAACGTGATTCAAATAATTCAAGTTATTTGAATTAAATACATATTTTTTAGATCCAACTAAAAAATATTTGAACGAAGTAAATATTTATCAAATAATTTGAATTAATTGAGTCAAATAATTTTTTTTTCAGTGTATTGAATGAAACTATCCATTAGATTCATAGGCAAATGAAAAAACAATCATTTTCCTTTTTTTTTTCTTTTTTTGTTGAATTGTTTATACGTAATTTATTTAAACAAAATTTTCTAAAGATCGCTTTTTTGGAAAAGAGTTACAGTCAAACGATAGTACAGGAAAAATGATGAAACTTTTCTATTTATTTTTTTCTCTATGATCAGCATTTTGTTTATAAAATAATCATAAACAAATTGAGAATGGTCATTTGATCAAGGTAGGTTCAGTCTAATATTCTGATGATGCACATTGAATGAAACTATCTATTTGATTCATAGTTAATTGAAAAAACAATCATTTTCCTAATTTTTTTATTTTGTACAATTGTTTATACATAATTTGTTTAAACAAATTTGTCTAAAGTTCGTTTCTTTGAGAAACAACTAACGTTTATCGATTATCCAGGAGAAATCATGAAACTTGCTATTTGTTGTTTTTTTTTCTACGAACAGGATTTTGTTTATGAAATAATTATAAACAAATTGAGGATAGTCAAGGTAGGTTCAGTCTAAACTTCTGCCGATGCATATTGAATGAAAATATCTATTAGATTCATAGGCAAATAAAAAAACAATCATTTTTCTGTATTTTTTTTATTTTTTACAATTGTTTATACATAATTTGTTTAAACAAATATTGTCGAATTTTTCTAAAGTTCGGTTTTTTTAAAAAAAAGTTAAGGTCAATAAAAAAGTCTTAAAAAAAATATTATTTAATAGTTCTTCTGGAACTTTAAAAAATTGTAATCGAATAAATGCAAATAAAGGGTACTAAACCGATTTTATAAATATGATAAGTTCTAGATTCACAGGGCCTTCAAGAATTTGTTTCGAAATTTTAAAAATGCTCTACTTCGTACAAAATGAATAAATATTGTTATTTTATCAGAAATTATTTATTATTTACTAGAACAATTTCTAACAAAATTTGCATAAAAGAAAATATTGTTCACGAAAAAAAAAAATTAATTTTTCTTTGTAAAACATCATTTTTCCCGTATCAATATTTCGACTTCTTTTGGTCTCACGAGTAATGAAAAAACAATTTTAAAAGTGATCTAAAACTCTTTTAGATATTAGATTTACATTTTGTATTTTATATTCTAAAAAATATCCATCACTCTTATCAAAGAATAAATTCGTAACATTCATTGAGATTTTATTCGCCATTGATAACTTGAAACTCTTTCGAATAAAGAGATTAGTGAATGAACAGAGCTAAATGGCATTTTGCCAGTCGAAGAATGTAGATAAATGGTCATTTAACAGAAATACCAGAATAAATGTTTTTCTTTCTTGAGCAGTTTAATTGTTCAATTTAGTTCAATGTTGAAGGAATCGACAAATTTTATCGTCTATTTATGTGCTCTCTTTTGAAATTATATTGATTAACGAAATTAAACTCTCTGCACCTGAATCAAATCCATTTATTTTTATATATTTTTATAACTAAATTACATTTTTTAAATTCTTGTACATTTTAAAATCTAACTTCAAATTAAATATTCGAAACTCCAAAATAACCCTGAAATTTTTTTAATTTTTTTATCCGACATTTCGAATTATAAATTATATCAGTGACCTCAAGAACCTCCCATTAAACAAAATATTGTGAATTAACAAAAAAAATTTTTAATCCATTTTTGGTAAAATGGCAGTATTTCAGAATAAAAAATATATTAGAAAAAATAAATACCCCTAGGTAACATTTTAAAAATTGCAACAAAATTTTATTTTTAAATTTCGATAATTCTAAAATTTTAAAGTATTTTTCTCAAATTTCTATTATTTTCTTCAATTTTTAATTATTTTTATTTGTTTTCATAATTTCCAAAAAATTTTATTAATTATCGTAAATTTCAATTTTTTTAGCATTCTTCCAGTATTTCTCCAATTCTTAGTTATTCTCATTTTCTAAAATTATTTTCTAAAATTTCAATTGGTTTCTTTAATTTTTAATTACTTTCATTTGTTTTCATAATTTCAAATTTTTTTTTATTAATTATCGTAAATTTCAATTACTTTAAGCTTATTTCTTCAATTCTCTTCTCCAATTTTTAGTTATTTTCTTTTATTAATTGATTTTAAAAATCAATTAAAAAAGAGAATTAAGATCTTTAAGTACTTTTTTCAAATTACAATTATTCTTTCTTTATTTAAAAAAAATTCTGTAATTTTTTCAATTATCACACTTAAATGTCATTTATTTTTTACAACTTATCATTGTTTGTATCATATTTTAATTATTTTCGTCAAGTTTTAAAATTTAAAAGCATTTTTCAATTATTTTCCAAAATTTATTTCCTTCAATTTTTAATTCTTTACATTTGTTTCATAATTACAAAAAATGTTAACTATTTATCTGACTTTTCAATTATTTCATTATTTATTATATTATTTTTTATATTATTGTCTTCAATTTTCAATTACTTTTGTTTTTTTTTCTCGTTCTTCTTCATAATTGCCAAAAAGTTTTTACTTATTTCTCTTTATAAAACTTGTTCTGTTCAATTTTAAATTATGTTTATCTTTTTCCATTTATTTTCTCTAATTTTTAATTATTTTCTTTTATTTCAATGAACTTCTAAAAGTTTTAACTATTTTTTTCAAATTTTGTTTAACTTTCCTTTATTTAAAATATTTTATGTAATTTGTTTAATTATTTTCTAAAATTTTAATTATTTCTTTTAAATTTAATTTATTTATCTCAATTTTCAATTATTTTCTCCAATTTTTCATTATTAAATTTTGTTTTAATTTACTTTTAAGATTCTTAAGTATTTTTCTCAAATTTAAATTATTTTCTTTATGTTTAAAACATTTTTATGATTGTTTAAATTACTTTCCTCAATTTTTAATTGATTTCATTATTTTTTTTCAATTAATTTGCAAAATTTGCAATTGTTTTGTTTAAAATTGACAATTTATTATTTTTATTCAATTTTATGATTATTTATTAACTTGAAAATTTTTTTTGTTAGAATGCTGATTATTCTCACCATTTTTTGATTTTCTTTTCAATTGTTCATTATTTTTTTTAATAATTAATCATTTTCATCAATATTTAATTATTTGCATCATATTGTTATTATTCCTTTAATTATCAATTACTTTTTGAAATTCCCATTTAATTATTTAATTATTTATTTATTTCTTCAATTTTTAATTATTTTCTTCAATTCTTAAATATTTTCTTAAATTTTCAATTATTTTTATCGATTTTCAATTAATTCCTTAATATTCAATAATTATCGGATTTTTTCAATTATTTTTTTCACTCATAAAAATTGTTTTAAAATTTCAATTCAATTATTCAATTCCATAACTATTCTCTTTAATTCTCAGTTATTTTCTTCAAATTTCAATTCTACTTTCCAATTATTTTCTTTAATATTAAAAAATTACCGATATTTTTCTACTCTCTAAATCTATATTAGTTAAAAATAACTAATTTGACAGCAAAAACTCAGTCACTAATTCAAATAGTTGTATTTCTACTAATCATTTAGTAAAAAATAACTAACAATTTGTTAAATTCTATTTACTAATTCAATTAGTCAAGTTTTAAATATTTTTTAATTATTTTTCTATACTAATAATTAGTCATATTTTATTATTAATTAGTTATTTTTAACTAATTGATGAAACAAAAAGTCAGTCACGATTTTACTAATAATTAGTTATTGTCAACTAATTCAGATTTAGAGAGTATTATTTTTTTTCAATTATTATTGAGTTTCATTAATTTTAAATAAAATTGTTCAATTAATTTCTTTAATTTTTAATTCCATTCTTCAGTTATCAATCGTTTTCTTTTATATTAATTAATTCTCGGCTTTTTGCAATTACTTTTTTTCAATTTTTAAGTATATTCTTTAAATTTAAATTTCATTCTTCAATTTTTAATTGCTTTTTTCAATTTTCATTTATTTTTCTCAATTTTAATTATTTTTTTCGATTTTGAATCCAGTTGTTAAATGTGCAATTATTTCCAACAATTATTCTTATAATTTTTTTAATTTTTCAATTATTTTCTTTAAATTTAATATTTCTCGTTTAATTTTTTCAATTATTTTGATTGGTTGTGTATTAATTTAGCCATTTTTTAATTTTTGTTTTCAGTTGGCAATTATTTTCGTCATTTTTCACATATTTTCTTTAATTTTTCAATTATTCTCATTTTATTTATAAATTAATTTAATTTTATTCATTTTTTAACTATTTCCTTCAATTGTTAATTTATTTCCGCAATTTTCAATTATTTCCTAAATTTTTTTTAATTTTTCAATTAATATCTTAAAATTTTATAATTATTCGATTTCTTAAATTATTTCGTTCGCTTGTGTATTAATTTAGCCATTGTTTGATTTTTGTATTCAATTGTCAATTATTTTCGTCATTTTGTAATTTTTTTTTCAATTATAAATTATTTTTTCAAATTTTCAATTTATTTCCTCAATTTGTGATTATTTTCTTCAATTTCAATTATTTTTTTCGATTTTCAATCCAGTTGTTCAATTTTCAATTATTTCTAAAAATTATTCCTGTAATTTTTCAACTATTTTGTTTAAATTTAATATTTATTGTTTAGTTTTTTAAAGAACTTTTAATTTTTTGTCATTTTCCAGATATATTCTTCAATTTAGTAATTTTCATTATAATAATTTGCAAAATAGATATTCTTCAATTTTGTAATTTTTTTTTTTTAATTTATATATTGAACATAAATTTTCATTATTTGAATTTGCAAAATAGTTTTAAATAATCAACAACAATGCAACGTTATTATATATTTTTTATTGCAAATTATTAATTCTTTATTCTTTAAAACTTTTGTTTTGATTGTCTTATCAGTTATCTTAATTTTATTAAAGATTCTTTCATATTACAATTTTTTATATGAAACTACAAAAGAGATATTACGGATTTTATATTGCCATTAATATTAAAACCCATTTTTTCGCTACCCTCACAGCATGCGTGTTAGTCGGGCTATCTCTCTCCAGGCGCTTTTCCCCAATTTCTGCTCATTCATCGATTTTAATACGATTTCGAACACGAAAAAAAAAAGAACAGCCCAAAACAATGCCAATTTAACTACAATTCACTACATCAATTTCCCAAAAAAACCTACTGAATTTGCGTCTTTTTCTATTCTTCTCCCTAAAAATTAATGTTTACTTCACCGCAAAATTGCAACTCAAATTTTAACAACCAATAGAAATTCCGCACTTCTTTCAACTCTTCTTAATTATCAAAAACAGAATACTGATATCTTCATAATTAAACACGAATTTTGATGCATGATAAAATAAATCCACTCACAGAAAAAGCATTTCTGAGTTAATTATAGTAAACAGTTTAATATACTTATTCCAAAATGCGTAAAAATCCTCGACATATTGACAAAAATATAATATCTGCGAATTATTTTGCGTGTTTAGATTGGTAGTCCTGGTTTGGCGCAAAGTTTTCTCGCGCACGCGCAGTTAAGAGCAGAAAAGAAACTGGCGCGCTAGAGAGCGCCACCTTTGCAGTGAAAACAGAAACCGAACCGGTCATGAAACTTGTAGTTAACGATCGTGCAGCGCACTTGCGTTTCTGAATTTTTCCAGTGATATCACAATAATTGCAGTTATCATTTAACGAACAACGTGTCAGCCGCCGGTTTCACAAAAAATGGGCGCCTATTTGTCCGAACCAATAACCGAGAAAGTGTCTAGCGACCAGGTGGGCAAAAATGTTGCATACGGCGCGAGTTCCATGCAAGGCTGGCGAATTAGTCAAGAGGTAAGTGGTAAATTCTCAAGTGCTTGCATTACACCGTTAATCCCACTTACATCCTGAATAAAGTCCATCGTATCAAAAACCAACTAAAATCATCCCAAAATATGCTCTCTCCTTGAATGCCCGTCTTTTTATCAATGCCTCCACGTTTGCCATTGACTAAATTGTACGAAATAAACGGTTTATCAGTCGTTTGGAAATGCAACATTACGTGCGCTTCAGAGATGCCATTCTACCGCGAACTTTTACATTCTCAACGCCTTTACCGGCTAATAATCATTTTAATCATTATATTTTAACGTCTCCCAAAAACTCTTCGTAAATTCATTCTAATCAAGATTTTACATATTTATTGACATTTTTCTATACTTATTCGCGGAAATCCCGTCCAGGAAATCTGTCGATATTTGCCGCCCTGGGTAATTTGCATTTTCAAGAATAAAAGTTCCTTTTTCGAGTTCACACATGCAAAGTGAAAGAGAATTTTCAGATGTTATTGATTTTTGATTATTTGAAAATAATGCAGAGAGAGATATTTCATGTTTAAATATCGAAAGGTTAACATAACCTCTTTTCGCTAATCTCGTGCTTGTATATATATTGCAATTTATAAAAAAATTTTATTACAATTACTGTAGTCATTTTTAAATATTTTATATAATATATTGAATATTTTTTTTTCTCTGCTTTTCTCTTTATCGTGAAAATAACATTTTTTACTTATTTTTTAATTAACAAAATCTATATTTTTTTTTTACTTTTCAGTTCATTGTAGTTATTTGCAAAATTTTGCATTCTTAATCTGGATTATTATTTTTTTTATTCATTGTGCAAATTTACGACCGCATGTTTGTATCACTGTATAATATAAAAAAATAATATAATAAATATAAAACAAATATAAATAAATATAAAAATATAATAAATTTAATTTTATTATAGGACATTTTTTATATTACATTTTTATTGAAAAAATCCTTTTTTTTACAATTTCAAAATAAATATCAATTTTTTAAAAATATCTCAGTTTCATGAATTTTTGTTGCGCTGCAAAATTTGAACAATTTAGTCCAGTTTGAATTTTTTGCTTATCATACAAAATTTTTTTTTTCACAAGATGAAAACCTTTAATTAAATTAATTACTTAATTAGTGGGATAAAAAATTTGAAAATTTGAAACATTTATTGATCTCTATAGATTTTTAACTGTTTTTAATTTAGTATTTAAAAATTGTTGAATACATTTTTTTATAAGTCCAGAATTTTTGTACAGAACAATAAATTGTTTTATTTCGCTTAAATGTTTTATGTAATTTACATTTAACAATATTTTATATAAAAATTTTGTTTTTTTAATTGCCGATAGAATTTAAGAAAAATACCTAATGGTTTTTAAACTCTCTAATCAGTTTTATAAAATTCAAAATGGCGGATCCAATATGGCGGACGGTTTGATTTTTATAAAATTCATATTATATAAGGGATTACGAATTACAAATTTGGTCCCAATTTTTTTAATTTCAGATTGGCAGACAAAAAACAATTAAATCCGTTATTTTGAATTTTAAAAAACTTGACTACAAATTTGTATTCAGCGATCCTTAAAATTCGTAAACGACAAATTTCATAAAAATACAACAATTTTTTTAAAACTCGTCCGCCATTTTGAACAATTTAAAAAACTAATCTCAGATTTTGCAATCAGCGATCCAAAATAAAAAAAACACATTTTTTATATGTTTAACTTGTTAAACAAATAAATGATATAAAATAAAATTGTTCGTTATTTAATCAGTAAATTTAAAATTTAGAGTACATTTATTTCATTGATTTTTTATTAATGATTATTTATCATAAAATATTTTTATTTTCAGGATGCGCATAATGCTTGTCTTGAATTCGACGAAAATGTTTCACTATTTGCCGTTTACGATGGCCACGGTGGACATGAAGTAGCTGCATATTGTGCTCGAAATCTACCAGACTTTATAAAAAACACTGAAGCCTATAAAAGTGGCGATGTTAAGCAAGCTCTCATTGATGCTTTCTTAGGATTTGACGCTACTCTGACAAAGCCAGATATAATCGAAATACTGAAGGAAATTGCAGGAACAAAGGACCCTGATAAGGAAAAAGAGAATGATGATGATTCTGGTAATTTTATTACTTTTTTGTTGTACTCTTAATTGTGATTAAACTCCAATTTCAGGTCGTTTTTTACTTCCATGCAGGGCTGATAAAAATCATGACTTTTTTTAATAAAATCAAAAAAGTCGGATTTATTTGATTTAAATCAAAAATTAATTTTTTTTAAAATATAAACAATGTATAAAAACTCCAAATGTTTATTTGCAAGTAGTTTATTAAAGAAATGAAGAAAAATTAAAAAAAAAACACAAGAAAGAAACAGTGACATAATAATTTATAAAAAAGTTACATATAAAAAAATTAAACTATTTACGGACACTTTATTAAATTAAAATAATACCTAAATAAGAAGATAATTAAAAAAACGTTAAAATATATTACTAAAGAGAACAGAATTGAAAAATTAGAAACATTAGAGAATTATTTTACAAATTGAATAAATAAAAAATAAATAAAATTTTGTAAAATTTAAAAGAAAAGAAATTCTATGAAATACAAGAATGTGATATTCAAAATGAAAATATTTAGTACAAGATTAAATTCACAAAATATAAAATAAAAAAATAAAAGCTTTCAAAAAAGGATAAAATTGGGAAATTTAAAAAATATAGATAAAAGCACCAAATAAATGTTTTCAAACATTCGCAATTATAAGATAAAAACTAAACGATTAAAAAGAAGGAAAATGTTTCTTAGAAATGGAAAAATTATGACAAAAATAAATTAAAGAATTAATTAAAACACAAAGAATAACTAAAAAAAATAGTGAAACATCAAAAAAATTAAATAAATAGGAAGAAAATAGAGAAATCTTCTTTTCCTTAATCTAATATACTAAAAAAAATGTAAAAAGTACAAAATATATTAAGATAAGGTCGAGTCCATACCAAGTGATCACACCAATTTCAGTCATATTGAGTAATATTTACGAAATTGATATTTTGGGTTCCTTTAGGAGTAAAAAAAATAAATTTTAATTATTTTTAAAAAATTCAAAATATTTTCGAAAATATTCAAATTCGAAATTTTATGTACTATTTTTTTTGTGTTATCATAACTTCTGTAATTTTGAAGCAATTGAGATCATTTTTTTTTTAAATTACTCGTATTTAGATACTCTTTCAAGAAAAATTATAATAATTAAGAAATTGTTTATAATTAAATTTTTATTAAAAAAATTAAATTATTTATTTAAACAAAATCTAAAGTATATCATCGTTCTTTTTCAAAAAATTCATAAACATAGCCTATAATGTGCTTAAAAATTTAAGCCAAAGAAAAAGATGGTATGTATTATAGTTTTTGAGAAAACAATTATTAAGTTATGCTAGCGCGGCGCGGACCGGTGTCACCGCTACTCAACGCGTAGTTCCGTAGTAACCGAAATGTATGTATATTTTTACATAATGTAAATATAGTTAGTGTATTATATTTAAATTATAAGCTTCAGAAAGTCACACTGATCTTTTCATAGTACATGGACATTAGGGTGGTCCAAAAAAAGTCGATTTTCGAAAATTAAAAACGGCTATTCAGTTTCATAAACTTCAGGGTTAAACAAGGCATATCCATTTTTTTCAAATTTTTTTATTAATATTTTCATGTGGCGACGAGTTTTTTCTCTTCTTATAGGAGTTAACACGTAAAAATAGCAAATTATTTTTGACTGCACTTTTTATTAGTTTATTGATGTCGTAATTTTATTTCGAGCTACAGACTGCTAGGTGTGAACTAAGATAAAGTATTGCAAAAAAGTAAATTTACAAATTTTTATTTTTATTGTCATTATTCAGTGTCAAAAAACACCAAATTAGTAGTTTTCAGGACCAGTTTTCTGCTAGTAAATATAAGTTGTTCTACATCTAACTTGTACTGTATGAAAATTTATTTCTTAAACATGAGATTCTGTGAAATTGAAAAAGCTACATCAATATTAAGAGGGCAATTTGTTGAATTGAATTTTAGCATTTTTGAACTTTCGTCGGTTTACAGCCATCATTATTAGGAAAAATGATATAGGCCTGCTTATTGCTACTGACGAACGTCAAACCGGAACGGGGACAATGGAACCCTTTTGCAGTGAAACTGAAAATCGACCGTAGATCATATAACCATAAATCACATACCCTTTAAGGATGAAGCTGTGATTATTGCCCAGAAGCGAAATGTACAAAAATTAGACAGAAAGATGAAAAACTTTAAGAGCTCGTCGCCACATGAAAATATTAACGAAAAAATTTGAAAAAAATGGGTATGCCTTGTTTCACCCTGAAGTTTATGAAACTGAATAGCCGTTTTTAATTTTCGAAAATCAACTTATTTTGGACCACCCTAATGGACATCAAACTTTAGAATTAAAAAAATCGGAGAAAATAATTAAAGTAAAAAAAAGTAATTAAAAAATTGGTAATTTATAGAAAAATAATAAAAATAACTAAAAATTGGGAAAATTATTAAAATTTAAGAATAATAATTGAAAATTTGTTAAATCAATTGAAAAATAATTAATATAATTAAAAACTGGTAAAAATAAGTGAAAATAAGTGAATAATTAAAATAATTTAAAACTGAAGAAAGAAAAATAATGGACTGGTAAAATTATCAAAATTCGCGATGTTCAGGGGTGTTAATTTTTTTTCTTATGCAATTTTAGACCTAAAATTATGGGGTAATGTCAAAAATAGAGAAACAAATAATTTGCGGAGTTTGAGAAATTTATTCTAAGAAAAACTTAAATTTTAAAAATTAAACCTCTTTCACAATTTTCATTTTTTCCATCGACAATTTTTTTGTGGGATTTTTAAATGATTTTCTACAATCCATCGTATGGATTTTGAAAAATAAAATTTCGAAAATGACCAAAAAAATATTGTTTTTTAATTTTTATGTAATACCATAATTCTACATCTTAATTGATGTAAGAAAAAAAATGACACCTCTGAGCATCAAAAATTTTGTTGAGTTAAAATTTCACCTATCTCTCCCCTTAAAGAATGATGAAAATAGTTGAAAGAAATGAAAACTATAATAAATTTAAAAGATGACAAAATTTTATAAGGAGAAAAATGATTAAAAATTTGAAACATAAAGTATGAAACATAAAATTTGTCAGTACTGCGAAGTACTGACAAACTTCGCAGGTGTTGACAGATTGAATTAATGAATGAAATTTGAAGATTATTATAAATAACTATTTTTAATCAATGTTTGTAAAAAAAAATTTCAAATCAATCTTATAAGTTCACATAATAGAAAAAATTATATGAATTTGTGTTGATATCTATAATTAAATTCAATATTTAATATTTTAAAGATTTCGAATTTGCCGCTAATCTAATTACGCAGAATATGAAGCTGAAAAACAATTGTTAAGTGAAAGATTTAATCAAGCTATGACCATTAAAGGTACACAAAAATTTCATTCCTTCGTACCCCTTGAGAATAAAATTGAAACAAAAATTTTTTCAAATTCTGTGCACAGCACAATTTGTAAAATAAAAAAATAAACATGACGATTAACTGTATTTATATTATGTAATAATATACATACATTTCGGTTACTACGGAACTACGCGTTGAGTAGCGGTGACACCGGTCTGCGCCGCGCTAGCATAACTTAATAATTTTTTTCTCAAAAACTATAATACATACCATCTTTTTCTTTGGCTTAAATTTTTAAGCACATTATAGGCTATGTTTATGAATTTTTTGAAAAAGATCGATGATATACTTTAGATTTTGTTTAAATAAATAATTTAATTTTTTTAATAAAAATTTAATTATAAACAATTTCTTAATTATTATAATTTTTCTTGAAAGAGTATTTAAATACGAGTAATTTAAAAAAAAAATGATCTCAATTGCTTCAAAATTACAGAAGTTATGATAAAACAAAAAAAATAGTACTCAAAATTTTGAATTTGAATATTTTCGAAAATATTTTGAATTTTTTAAAAATAATTAAAATTTATTTTTTTTACTCCTAAAGGAACCCAAAATATCAATTTCGTAAATATTACTCAATATGACTGAAATTGGTGTGATCACTTGGTATGGACTCGACCATAAATAAAAAAAGTCCTCATAGAAACTTAAAAATTCTTTAATAATAAAAAAGTTTCAGCAAATTAAGCCAAGCACATTTTTTATTATTACACTTAAAATAAGTCCAACGATAAATTAAGAAAAATAAAGAAAATCTAAAAACTTTATGTAAGTTTGCAAAAAATCTCGCAAAAAATAGAAAAAATGTGAAAAAACTTCAATAAACTTACAAAAAAAATGAGAGTATTTATTTTTAAAACTATGGAAATAATTATGAAAATTAACGAAATAAAAAGTTTAGTGAATGTTATAATAACGAAATTGACTAAAATTATACAATTAAATAATTTGCATAAAAAGAGGAAAATTAAAGAAAACCCTACCATAAAAAGACAAATAAAAAACAAAAATATCAAAAGTAAAAGTAGTTAAATTTGATAAAGATTAAAATATTGAAATTGAATTTTTTTAGATTTATCCACAAATTTTTGGGTTTTGTTTATGGTTTGTGATGTTTTACATGCAGTATTAGACATCCGAAGAATTGTAAAGTTTTTTTTTTTAAATCATGATTTTAATGCAAATTTTCCAATGATTTAAATCAAAGTGATTTAAATCAATAACAACCCTATTTCAATGTATCCCATTATATATCATTTCTTTTCTCCCTTTTTTTTAATAAATAGAAATAAAATAAGAATGAATATTTTTTGAGTATTAGAGACAATCTTTTAAAAATCTGACAAATTATGAAAGAAATGTATAAAATCTGGGTAATAAATTAAATGAAATGCAAGTGATTTTACCTAATAAGCATTTAAAGTTGAGCGAATTATTAGTTTGAGCTTTTAAGTTAAATGTAAATTTTTTTTCAACTTGCCTGTAAATCGATGTGAATCAACAATTTGCAGCATTAATGAATAATGTATTATTATTATAAAATTACGAAAAATATAAATAATCTTATCGTGAGTAAGAAAATCGAGCATGAACTACTAAGAAATGAGAAAATTAAAAAAATAGAATTTAAAAATGAAAACTCTAATTTAAAAATGTACAGATAAATAAATGAATTTTTAAAAAATACAAAAAAAGTTATGAAAACTATTATTGAAAACAGGAGAAAAAATATGGTAATAGTATACTGAAATATCGAAAAAGTTGAAAAGAAATCGTTAAATTGATTTTTTTTTCAAAGATAAAACCGTGAGATAAAATAGATAATATTTAGATACATAAACATTTGTAAGAAAATAAAAAAAGAAAAGTCTTCCAAAAGTTAAAAAATTATAAAAATATCCTGTAAAAAATAAGAATTATATGACTAAAATTCAGCATTTTTGAAAAAAGAAATTTGTAGTAAAGTGACGATAAGATAAAAACGATTTTCAAAATTCAAAGAATTATTTTAAAAAAGTAATTTAAAGAACGAAAAACTTGAAGAAAAAGTATGAGGAAATATTTCAGGAGAAGTCAAAAAGTCTGCAGAAATTTGTAAAACTAAGAAATAATATTAAAATTGAGAAAATCTTCATATATGTACTGTTAACACATAAAAAAAATACCAAAAATATATAAAAATATAATAATAGAGAAAATTTTAATTTAAAAAAAATGTAATAGGATATAATTATGAAGTCTACAAAAAAATGAGGAATTCTTTCAAAAATAAGAAGAAAGCTTAGGAATTTATTAAAAAAACGAAAAAAATGTTTTAAAGATATGAAAACAACTTTTAAAAAAAACTTATAATTTTGGACAAGTTAAAACAACAAGTTTAAGACAGTCCTAACAACAACAATTTCTTTACAGAATCTAAAGATTTTATAAAAGAGTAAATAATTTGCGAAAAAATAGATAAAACATAAAAAAAAATCTTACATAAAGATGAGCAAATCTAAAAAAAAAATTAGAAAAAATTATCATTCTTTCTCCTTCTTTTTAAATAAAAAAAATAAGGGAAATCGTATGTTTATCAAAAAAAAAAAAAAAAAAAAAAAAAATTATTGTATAAAAAAATTATTAAAAAAATAAATCTACCCAAGAATAACAAAAAAAGATGCGTATAAATAACAAGAAAATCTTTGAAGAAATTTAAAGATTTACGGAAACATTTTATAAAAATTATTAAAACTATTTTAAATAAAAATTCGGTGATCTAAAATTACATGCAGTAAAAATTCGTGTTAATTTAAATTTGATTAAAAACAAATTCGAATATAAAGAAAATTCCAAGTAATGAATTTCATCGAATATTCATGCTCCCCGAAAAAATTAAAAGTAGGTACTGAGTAATGTTTTTGAAAAAGGAAGAAATTATAATAAGAAAAAAAAGTTAAACAGTTTAAAAAAAGCGAAATGAATGAATATTAGATTAGAAAATTAATGAAAAGGTCAAATAACTAATTAAATTATCTCAAGAGTCACATAATTTTAGAAAATATTCAACATAAATATTTATTTGATGATTGTAATTTGGTTTAGTTTAAACTATGTTGTAATGACTTGGAATTATTTAAAAGCAATAATTATTATTTAATAAGATCATATTTTTTTCTGACTCATTAGATGTATAATTTTCTGGAGACCTGATCTCTTTATTGTAATTATTTTGTTATCTGAAAAAATTTATCAAATTACAAGTTTTTTCAAGCTTTTACCTTTCTAAAAAAAGCCTTTTCAAGAAACATTTATTGATTAGATATCGACGAGGACTGTGAAATTGAAATTATAGAATAAATTGACGTTATTTTGATTTTACAGTCCTTATCGATGCCGAAGCAATTAATGTTTCCTGAAAAAGCTTTTCTTAAAATGACAAAAACTTGAACAAATTTTAAATTTCTTTTCAAATAACAAAATAATTACAATGAAGAGATCATTTTTTCAAAATCGTATACATCTTGATAAGAGAAAATTACTTTTATTAAAAACTTTTCAAACTTAAAGAATATACACCTAATTCTTGTAATAACAAAAATTGAAATTGACTTTTTTTGAATTTATCTACGAATTCTCGAAATTTTTTACAATTTCAGGGTGTCTAACGATCCGGGAAAAATTCTTAAAAAAATTCTGAGAATTCGTAGATTTATTTAAAAATTGAAAAATTTTAAATTGTCAAAATACGATCTAAATATCTTGAGTAGAATGGAAGTAAAAAATAAAATGAAGTGTTTGATAATAATTACAAGTCATTATAATTTAAATGCATCCTAAACGCCATTTAAATGAAACTTTAATTTATTTAAACTTTTCAATTTCAATAGTCAAGTATCAATTCTTTTGCATTTCATGTTGTCTTACTTTAAATATTTCCAACTTTTTCTAATTTTCTAACTTTATTACAAATTTTTTCCTTTTAACACTTTTTTTTATGTTATAGATTTTCTCTAATTTTTTTCTTTTTCACAAATTATTTAAGTTTACTTTATATATGTAATTTTATTTTTGAAACATTTAGGAAAATTTATCTGGTGTAAAATACAAATTTTTCTTTAATTTTCTGATTTTTTTAGATTACTCGTTTTCTGAAGATTTATTTGATTTTTTTACATTTTGTTTATATTTTTGCAAATTTATTTACTTTTACATAAAATTTCTAGAATTTATGATTTAAAACAAAATTGATTGTTGGGATTTTTTCAAAAAATATATCTAATGTTTTAAACATTTTTTCATGTCAAACAAATATAAATCTTTTATTTGTTTAGATGTTTTTTAATTTGGAGCTTAGCATTTCGGAAATTGCTAAGTTGCCAAATTTCAAGGAACTTTTTTATGAATAAGTATTTATTTTGCATTAAAATTTATTTTTATATATTATTCGATGGTGAAGTAACATTAAAAAAAAATTTTAATCATTGTATTTTCGTTTAACAAAAAATCATACGGTTAGTAATATAAGTTTTATCTAAGATCTCAAAAATACTGCATTTATGGACTTTACGAAATTAACCCCATAATTAATTAATTGCATTAATTGCAAATATCTCCAAAACTAGGTGGTGAAAATTATTTAAACTTTGCAAAAATAAGTAAAATTAGTTCAAGTTTAATATATTTTAAAATCATCAATCAAAGTTTTATTTTAGTCGCGACACATTCCTCCTTAAATATTTTTGTAAAAGATTTTTTCCATTTTTGAAAATGCTGCTTTACTTTTTTCTACTCGATGTTCTTAGCTTTTCCCATTCCTTAAAACCTTCTGACTTTCTCTTAAATTTATTTTACTTTCCTTCAATTTATTCGTTCCATTAATCTTTTTTCTAATTTTTGAACTTTTATTATTTTAATTAATTTTTATTATTAACAATTTATTTCTGATCTTTTCGAAATAGGTACATAGTTTGTATATTTTTCTGTATTTTTTCATAATTAGTTCATAGGTATAATTTTGTCAGTCTCTTTTTTATTTGATATAAATTTGATCTTATAATTTTTCATTTAAATATCATTTTTATATTTCTTAAAAATATTTTTCATTAAAATAAAAATGTATTCATTGGTTTCTTCCTTAATTTTTAAAACCATTTTTCTCATTAGTAAAATTTTAATGTTTTTTCAACTATTTTCTTATTTATTTTCCAAATTTGAAAAAAACATATTTTTAATTTTTTAAAAAAAAAGTTCTTATTCTTTCGTATTTTTAATTCTTAATTTTTAAGAAATTTTAAAATTGTCATAATTTGTTGTTTTTTTTTTTTTTTTGAAGATTTTTAATTTTTCATTTCCCACTTACTTTTTTATTTATTCAGTATTTTTGACTTTTTCTGTAATTTCTTTATTTTTTCGTAGAATTTTTCTGCGATATTTAAAATTTTTTAAATATTTGTATTATTTTGTTTCTGCAGTTATTTTTGTAACTAATCTTAATATTTAATTTAAATCACTTAATATCTAACTAGTATTGTTATTAATCATTAAACGAACAAATGCGGGAAAATTGTAGTTTACGATCCGGAAATTTAAACTGATTATTTGCTTGAAACCCTGCAATTTGTTGCATTATGTATTAAATTTTCGAATTTCATGAATCACTAGACGCTCTATGATGAATAAATAAAAAACTGTTTTATTTTTAGACGAGGAAGAGAATATTAATAGTCTGTGTATGGAGGCAACAATGCCATTGGAACAAGTAATGGCAAAATATCAGTCCGAAAATCTCCATCCACAGTCAAAAAGCGAGAAAAACGAAATAAACAATCGCATTTTTTCTGCAAGTCCGTACTTACGAAGTCGAAAGGGAAAAGATAGAGCAAGCTGCTCATCGTCCGGGGCCGGTTGTTCATCCTCATCTTCATCATGGAATACCAATGAAAGCGATGTCAGCAGCTCCAGTCAGCCTTGTGGCTCGAGTTCTTCAACATCGGCTGATAGAAAAGAATGCCAGAGTCCCGTAAGCAGTGAAGCTGAGCAAGTGCTTGATTCTACAACAAGCAATGGCGAAGTTACCGAAACATCGCAACGGGTCGCTTCTACACAGGATTCTGAAACAGCGAAATCAGCCGACATGCCTGATAGTTCGGAAGATATCAAGGACAAAGTGTCACCAAGTAAAACTCCACAACCAGAACAAAGTCCAAACGACACAGAAGTCAATGGAAGTAGTTCAAAGAAAAATTTCGAAGATGCTGACAGCAGCAAAGGTGGAACCGACAGTGTAACCAGCAGCTCTTGCACTCCCGTTGAAAACGGCGAAACTGAAGAACAAACGAAAATTAGCAGCAGTAACATCCGGAAAAGACCAACTGCAATGGAACTTTATAAAAGTTTATTGCAAGAATATGCTGAACGCTGTGAACACGAGAATGAGGAAGATGAGGATGACGACGATGATGATGAAGACGAGGACGAGTCTTTTGTTGGAAATAAAAGAAAGTAAGGGATTTTATTTGTTATCTTTGATAGTTTAATGAATTTAAGGATTTTAGCTCTGTTATTTAAATGTTATTGTGTTTAATTTTTAGGGGTAATCTGATGATGAAGATGTTACGAGCAGATGATAGCGATGATGATGACGATGACGACGATGATGATGATGAGGAGGATGATGATGATGATGACGACGACGATGATGATGACGAAGACGAGGATATGTATGAAGGAGAAGAAATCAACATGAACATGACAGAAGAGGTAAGAATTTGTTTATTCTTTCAGGCATCATAGATCGTCACGATGGTAAGGGTAAGGGTGAGAGATTGGTTTTGCTTAGGCAGAGGATTTTTGCAAGGTTGCCTGCTAACTTCCTTGCTATTTAACTTATTGATGTCGGATCTAGAGGAAGAAGTTATGGAGAAGAGGTAAAGAAGGTGTAATATTGGGGAATATGAGGATTTTGTCCCTAGCATATGCGGACAATGTGTTGTTGCTGATGAGGATGAGAATGGTATGACATGAGGCTAATGATAAGTGAATTCGAGAAGTATGTATAAGAGAAAGATCTATAGGTGAATGTGGAAAAACAAAAATAATGAAGTTCAGGAAGAGAGTCAATGGAGTGCAAGAAGTATGGAAATTGAATGGAAAGGTTGTGGAGGAGGTAAAAGAATTTTGTTATCTGAGATATTGGTTTGAGGGTACTACAGGGTGTTCAATAGGTGGGTATAAGCAGGGAATTTTACATCAAATCAGGAATTTTCTTACCACACGCTTAAAACGGGTCGCCTGCATTTTCTCCAAAACTCAATTGTCAGAATATCCATTTGACCGAATTTCATTTAATCGAAAGGCTATTTATCAAAAATCTAATTTGACAAAAATTTGAATTATCAGAAATCTCATTCATCCAAAAGTGTATTTATCAGAAATCTCATTAATTTAAAATTGCATTTTTCAGAAATCTTATTAATCCAAAATTGCATTGATCAGAAATCTCATTTTTTAGAAAACGCATTTCTCAGAAATCTTATTTAAGCAAGAGTGCATTTACCAGAAATCCCATTAGTCCAAAAACGCATTTATCTGAAACTTTATTTATCCGAAAAGTTATTTGCTAGAATCTACAATTGTATTAAAATTTATGTCTACACTGAAAAAAAAAGAGTTTGCTTCTGTCATTTTTCGAATGTCGCAACAAACTTCGCGTCTAAGGCACATCGCGTACCTTTTTGGGGCACGCAGCGCACCTCAGCCGACTCTGCCTGTTTTTTTGGGTGTGTATCGTGCTTCTGGGGGTTAGTTGCGCACCTCTCGAAGTGCACTGCACGCCTTAGATGCGAAGTTTGTTGAGACACTCGAAAAATGACAGTAACAAGCCCTCTTTTTTTTCAGTGTAAGAAATCTCATTTTCCCAAAATTTCATCATCCCAACACTTTTCTTTTCAAGCGAGATTCTCATGGTAAAGAAGAATAGATGTCGCTTCAGCTTGGGCGCGAAAATTTAAATATGACTTCAAAATCACTATATATTTAAATTTTCGCGCACAATCTGCAGCGACATCTATTCTTCTCTTCCTAATTCTTCAAAAATGAGAATCTCGCTGGAAAAGAAAAGTGTTGGGATGATGGAATTTTGTGAAAATGAGATTTCTTAGACATGAATTTTCGTACAATTGTAGATTCTAGAAAATAATTTTTCGGGTAAATAAAGTTTCCAGGGCTTGGATTGAGCGACTTTTCGACTTTTTTGCGACTTTTTTCGAATAAAATACGAATTTTCGACTTTTTTCAGATAAAATGCGACTTTTTTAAGATTTTTTTTAGTACTTTTTGGCTTAAATTTTAAGAAAATTACAAAATATGTCTGAAACATTGAACAAGGACTATCCATTTAATTATTTTGTTATCTTAGTCAGACCGTTTTATTTCAACCAATAAAGTCATTGCAGACCAATTTTTGAAAAATTTGAAACTTTTAGAAATGATTCTGTAAAGTTTCTAGAGTATGGAATGGAAAAAAATTATGTTAAAATTTATTTTACTAATTCCATTTTCTCACAAATAACGGTTAAAAATCGCAAAATTAGATTATTTGACAGTAGAACTTTGAAATTATATTTTATCTATTATTTTATCTTTTAATACATTTAAGAATAATAAATTCAATAATTGGTCATTTCCACAATAGCCTGACAATTTTCGTCCGTGCGTCACAATGAATAAAACAGCTACATCTTTATTAATTTTTTTTATAAAATTAAAAACTCAGCAGAACATGTTTCTATCTTTTTAAATTTATCAGAGAAAAGTTGAATTTTTATTTTGTATATAATAATTTTTAAAAAAGTTAGAGATCAATTTAGTCAACGTGACGCACGGACAGAATGTCCGTTTTTTGGTAGAAATGCTCAATTCTAAACAAATACAAATCATTATTTTTCCACTTTTTAAGATAATTCTATATTTTTGAAAATATTTTCTGATGAGTAAAAAAGTGACATTTTTCTGTACTTTTATACTCTTATCATACAGAATCATTTTTAAAAATTTCAAATTTTTCAAAAATTGGTCTGCAACAACTTTGGTTGAAATAAAATAGTCTGTAAAAAAATAAGTATAATTATAGTTTATGTTCTTTTTACCTTTTCGTGCATAATTAATACGTTTATTTTCTATAAAAATGTAAAAAGTAAACAAATGACTTCTAAACAAATTAAATTTTTTACTACTTCATGCGACTTTTTTGCGACTTTTTTAATGATTTCTTGCGACTTTTTTTGTGATTTTATGCGACTAAAGCGACTTTTTTTAAGTCTTAAAGTCGATCCGAGCCCTGATTTCCGATAAATGCGTTTTTGGACAAATGCGATTTCTGATAAATGCACTTTTGGATAAATGAGATTTTTGATAAAAGCATTTTCTGACATATTAGATTTCTGATAAATGCAATTTCGGACGAATAAGATTCCTGATACATCCAATTTAGGACAAATGAGATGTTTCGTAATCGAAATTTCTGATAAATGAAGTTTTGTGTACTTTAAATTTCTGACAATTGGTCTTACTGAAAAATAATATTTCCGATAAATCCAATTTTGGACAAATGAGGTGACTGATAAATGCAATTTTGGATTACTGCGATTTCTGAAAAATGCACTTTTGGTTTAGTGAGATTTCTGATAATTGCAATTTCTGTCAAATTAGATTTTTGATAAATCGCATTTTGGTTAAATTAAATTCGGTCAAATGGATATTCTGACAATTGAGTTTTGGAGAAAATGCAGACGACCCCAATAGCAGTTTAAATAAGAATGTTTAAAGTTAAACCAATAAGAACTTATAACTATAATAGTTTATTTAAAGTTACACTTAAATAAATTAAAAATCAGATAAGCTAATATTTATAGTATTGAATAGCAGTTTAAATAAGAATGTTTAAAGTTAAACCAATTAGAAATTATAACTAATTGAAATTTATATAAAGTTACACTTAAATAAATTAAAAATCGGATAAGTTGATAATTGTAGTGATTGAATTTCAGGTTGATTAAAATTAGAATAAGTGGAAATTGTTTCCATTTAAAGTTTATTTTATTTTAATTTTTATTAAATATTAAAGTCCCTAACGGGGAATTTAGTTTTAAAAAATTAGTAGACACCCGGTTAGTAGAATGAATGTAATAAAGAGGAGTGAGAGTGGGAAACACGTTACAAGTTTTCGGCTAATTTTGGACCTCAATGATCAACCGTGATAATTTTTATAACCCCCGCCCCCTTTTTGGGTCATGTGATTTATGGACGACCCCAAAGGTGATGGGTCGGGTGTGGGGAATAGGAAAGAGAAAGTTTGTGAATAATTGGGAGAAAAGAGTGTGGATGTTTGATAAGTTAGTGTGGTCAGTGTTGAGTTATGGAGTGAAAATGTAGGGGTGGAAAGAAGAAAAATGTCTAGAACGAATGCATATGAAATTCTTGAGGTGGGTTTATATTAAAAAGGGAATTAGGAAGGGAAAGAATTATGATTAGACAGAGAAAGAGAACATGGAAGATGGAGGAGAGATTAAGACAAGAAAAGGGAAGCTGAGTTGCGCAATTATGTCTGAAACAGATAGAGGATATAACAAAGAGGGGTGACACG
Source organism: Ganaspis brasiliensis (assembly GCA_037103525.1). NCBI lineage: Eukaryota > Metazoa > Arthropoda > Insecta > Hymenoptera > Figitidae > Ganaspis > Ganaspis brasiliensis. The sequence continues at coordinate 219,718 of JAZKLR010000045.1, read as the reverse complement.
GATATGTCGGACTGGGAAAAGGAAAAAAAGAATGCGCGAAAAAACAAAAGAACTGAAAGTAGGAGATGAAGTAAGAAGGTGGAAGGACGTAGAAGGATTAAAAAGAAAGGACAAAGAAGAGATGTGAGAAAAAATAAATGAGTTGAAGTATAACAGACAGCACAAAATGGTGAAAGGTAAATGAGTACCAGGAAATATTTAAAGAGAATGAAAAAGGAATGCAAGTGGAATAGATTGTTGATATTCAGACTGGGAGGAAAGTTCAATGAGTGTGAATATTGGAGGGATGAACTTAAAGACTATAAAAATATTTCAAAAAGACTTTAGTTTGAGGGTTAACACCTCTGTGACTGCCTAAAAAGAAAGGTTTTTTCAAAAATGTTTTTTTAATAAAAGGAAATACAGTAATAATGTTTTGGCAAGTTATTAACTAAGTATTCAACCAAAAAATTACAAATTTTCATTAATAAATATTCCAAAATAGCGGCACTGGAGCCATTCTCGTAATGCATATTTTTTTAAGAGTTTCGCGGCATGCAGTACAACTAATATTTAGATTTAAAGATTGAACAAAATAAAAGCTAAAATTAGTCTCTTTTTTGTGGAAGGAAAATTAGAAGAGAATAATATTATAAGATGTTATTATAGGTATATCTTAAGTGAATAAAATGGATATTTTTGATTGCAAAATATTTAAAAATGGCGGTGTTGGAGACATTCTCCAAAAGTATGTATGTATGTATGTTTTTAATTATTTATAATAAATAATTAATATGTCGAAATTTTTAAGAGGAAATCGGGTGTTTTGCCTTATTTAGTCGCCAAAAATTTAAAAAAATATTAAAATCCTTGATTTTTCAATTTTTTTAAAAAACTGACATAACTTCCGTTCAAATTAATATTTTTTATTGGAGTTTGGCTAGAAATTTAAGTTACGCAAATACCTTATAGACTGCTAAATTTTACTTCATGTCGTTCTGTAGTTTTTAAGTGATGACCGGACAAAATATTGCGGATATACGTACTTAATTTTTTTCAACATCAATTTTCGAGTTTTCACTACTTAAAACGAAAAATTAAACATGAATTTCCAAGTTCTAAGTAATATACAGACAAAAGTTTGATTTTATTAATATATGTAGATAGATTATAGATTGATTAATTTGTTAAATTTATTCAACAGCCTGGATCTGACAGTGGTTGTACAGCAGTGGTGGCAATTCTCAAAGATTCGGATTTGTTTGTGGCAAATGCTGGAGATTCTAGGTGTGTTTTGTGCCGGGACGGTGAAGCGGTGGAACTCAGTTTAGACCATAAACCAGAAGATCAGCCAGAAATGGATCGAATAATAAAAGCTGGTGGCAAAGTCACTCTCGATGGAAGAGTCAATGGAGGACTTAATCTCTCCAGAGCAATTGGAGACCACGCTTATAAACAGAATAATGAGCTACCTGCCCAGGAACAGATGATTTCAGCTCTTCCTGATATTAGACATATGACGATTGATCCAGAAAAAGACGAATTTATGGTTCTCGCTTGTGACGGAATTTGGAACTTTATGACCAGTCAAGACGTCATTCAATTTGTTCGAACGCGTCTCAAGAAAGGATGCCTAAATGTTTCCAAAATTTGTGAAGAGGTTTGTAATATTTTTTTGTTTTATTAGTCTCTCTCTTTCTCTCTCTCAGGAATCACAGCCCCCCCTCCTTTTACCTAATTCTCTTTTTTCCTCTTATTTTCCCCTTTTAAAAAAAAATCCCTTAAAACACCTAAAATCAAGATTTTCTCTCCTTTCCCCCTTATTTTCACTTTTTTTTTTTTTTAATACCCTAAAACACCCAAAATCAAGATTTTCTATCCTTTCCCCCTTATTTTCCCTTTTTTTTTTTTAAAGAAAAAGAACCCCTAAAACATCTAAAATCAAAATTTTCTCTCCTTTCCCCCTTAATTTTCCTGTTTTCTTAAGAAAAAAAAGATCACCTTAAACACCTTAAATCAAGATTTTTCTCTTCTTTGATCTTTATTTTTCAATATATGTCTGTTTTTTCCACTTTTCATGTTCAGGCTTCACAAACCGTCCCCTATTTCTCCTTAATGTCCCCATTTTGCGATTAGTCCTTAAAAGTCCCCTATTTAGACAATTTTACCCTAAAATCCCCTATTTTTCACGAAAGTATATTTAAAGTCAAGGTATCTAGAGATTTTCAATTATTTTCAATCTTTAAATTTTTATTATTTTTTCAATCTTAAATTATTTCTAAAATTTTTCATTTATTAAATTGTATATTTCAAAAGATTTCCTGAATTTTCCTGACATCTCTGATTCCAATTCTTTTCTTCAATTTACAATTGAACCGTCCGCGATCAAAAGGGCATATGAACGAGTGCGCAGGTCCCCTGGTGCAGTCGTAGACTCGCTGTACGAGAGGCCAACGAAAGTCACACGTAAGCCCTTTTGATCGCGGTGGGTTCAATTATGTTTATCATTATTTCTTAATGTTTTCCTAACATTCATACTTATTTATTATTATTTGACTTATTTTATTCAATTTGAATTTTTTTTTTCTACTTTTTAAATATTTTCATTATTTTTTAATTAATTTACAAAACTTGGAATTATTTTTATACATTCTAATTTTTTTCATTATTTTTTCATTGTGTTTATCATTTTTCTGTTATTTTAGTAAATTTCAAAAATTTTTTGTAATTTTATCACTTATTTTTCATAAATTTTATTTATTTTCTTAAACTTTCAATTATTTCTATAACTTTAAAAATATTTTCTCCAATTTTTAGTTTTAAAAAGTATTTTTTCATACACTTTCTACATTTTTTATTTATTTATCTCAAATTTCAGTCATTTATATTATTTTTTAAATATTTCCATCATTTTTAAATTGATTTATTTCATTATTCAATTTTTTTCTCCAAATTATAAATTTTTCAATTAGGGTAAAAGTAGCAATTACTGCGATGTGAAATCGAAGTCCGGTAAAATGTTGGAAAAGAAGATAAATATAAATGAAAGATAAATATTTGACTGATTTTAAAAACACTATTGTTATTTATTGAAGTAGAAGCCACTAATTAAAATATTAAATGAAATGATGTATTCTTAAAAATAACAAATTTATAAATAATACTCTTTGCTGGTATTACTACGAGTCTGCACCAATTACTGTGTTCCAATTACTGCGACAAGAATAACGTGTATTTGAAGGTTAGGTTGTTTGCAGTAAAAGAAACATGTGCATGTTCCAATTACTGCGATAGGTTGTAATTTAAACTTGAATAATTAAATAATTAATTATTTAAAAGTACATCTTAATTGGCAATTGTTAGATAAAAACAAATAAATAAAAAACAAATAAATTAAATCTGAAAACGTAATTTAAAGCAATATGTTAGTCTCGTGACACTTCACATGTGCTTCAAACGAAAGAATTTTGGCAATTTGCGACCGTTGGATTTCCTTTCGCTCGTAAATTCAATGGAAAATCACTTTGGTTTTGAATTTCAGATTAGTATAATTAAAAAATGAGCATTGATACTCCTACTAAAAAATTTTTTATATTATTTATTTTATATAACTGAAGCATTAAAACATGTGTTTTTGCGCCTATTTTTTGTACGTAAAGTGACCTTTTCTGTGACTGGCTACTAGCGCTGCTAGTGCGCATGTGCGTAGTCCGTAAAAGACTACTTTTACGTACTGTACGCAAAAGTGGACTTTTTCAAAATCTGTGCTTGCGCATTTATTCACTTTTAACAATTTAGAGCCTTAGAACATCTTGTCATATCATTTATTATTGGAAATACAGTGCTGCCATCATTGTGTCACTTGTGAAAGTAATTCGGTATTATTTGTTTTTTAAACAGTTTAAATGTAACAGCGGACGTAACCTAAAAATTCTATTTGTTTACAGGTTGACAGGTCACTCACTGTCATCACTATTTTCGTGTTTATTCGCGTTCGCGAATCAAATTAAACTTAAATTCGGTCAATAAATTAATATTACAAGGTTTATTAAGTTAAAATCAACAGTAAATCGTATTGTCGCGTCGGGAGTTCGTTTCATCTACGAGACGACGCGTGCCGCCTAAAGTGTCAATAATGTTTTAATGCTTTTGTTATATAAAGCACTATGTGCACCTCGGAGGCAAGCTTTTTCGCCTTGCAAAATTTTGTAATACTCAGCTTTGACTACCGCCACTCGCCGTTGGCTCGTTGGCTACATCTAAGCCTCGTATTGACAAAATTTCGCTCAGCGAAAAAAGGCTTATTTTGCCTCCTCGGTATACAATGTACTATTATTTATCCCTATAACATACTAGTTTTTGAGAAATATTTAGAGAAAAGTTTTCCAGATATTAATAAAAGTGTGCCATTTTTATACGTTCAGCATTTGATTCCCATGTAAATGTTAAATCTTTGAAGCTAAATATCTCAATTTTTAGCATTGCAAGGGGCCCTGAGGTTTTTACCACACATAAAGGACACAAAAAGGAACATTTATCCAAAGTTTCAGAAAATTCTAAAGAAAATCGATTTGCCGGAGAACTACCTTAAAAAGTGCATAATAGGGCATTTCACGTGACATTTTCATTCAAAATTTTTTTTTTGCTTGGAATAATTTTTTTCTGATTCTCTATGAAAAATAAGGAAACACGTAGTTTTTTATTTTTTTATTGAATGAAAATTGCAGAAGTTATGAATTTTTGAAATTTAACGTTTTTTGAAATAGAGCATTTTTAACCTTTGTTTTTCTCCGTTATTATTAGTAAAATGAAAATAATGACCTACATAAAGTTTGTTCAATTTTTCTTAGATTTTTTAGACATGTAGTAAAAAATAATGAATTTGCAACAACAATACATAAAAAATTTAATTTACGCCTAAAAAGTGACTTTTCTCAAAACCAATTACTACGAATCAGCCTAAAATAGAGGAATAAAAATTTGTTTGAATAAATAATGCATTACAAACTTATATTTTATAATTTTAATGTATTAAGAACATTATTATTGCTGAAAACTTCCGCAAAATTGTTTTTATTTTATTTAAAATTGCTTTAAAAGTTACTACTCAGCATCACAACACAGAATTTTGCTTTCAGTAAGTTGAAAGTCCTTTTTGATATTTAGTTATTTGAATATATTTGAGACAGAAACATTTAAAGTAAAGTTATTTCCAGATAAAGTAAATATTGTAATATTTAAAAATGTTAACAATTTTTAATATTTTCATTATTTATTTTTAAATGTAGTAATGTGTACAGCATTTTATGCGCACGCATCTATTACGACAATACAAATAAGTTGATTGACCTAACCTACAAATATGTTTTGAATAATGACAACTGTTAATGAGCACTGTGAGTTAATATTAGTTTAGAAATAAGTGCTTTTAGTGAAAGAAAAGATGCATGCCAAAGAAAGATATTATTTCTAAGAAAAAGTGGTCAATTAAAAAGAGAGCATCAAAAAAGCTGCAAGAAATTAAAGAAAAAAGCAAAAAACTGAAGAAGCAGTACCTAATGAAAAGAAAATAGAAGGGGGAAATCGAGAAAAAAATTAAAGATCTCCAAAAAAAAAACAGGAAACATTAATTTAATACGTATATTAATATATATTTGATTTAAACTTTGCTCAAACAGAACCTATTTGTTCTTTTTTGTGATTTTACAAAGTGATTTTAAAGTTTATTCTACATTATTCTATTTCAATATAAAATTAGTTTAGATAAATATAAATGTTGATAAATAAATAATAAGAACTATTGATTTATAAAAAGAAAATTTCCCCGTATAATTTGCATATTAATAGCGAAAATAAAAATTTTTAAGTAATTTCTAAGGTGAAATTTATTCGTAGTATTGCCATCGTAGTAACACAAACACTCGTAGTAATACACGTGTCGTAATGCAAACCATCTCGTAGTAATACCAACATTGTATTTATTTTTTAAATTGCTTTTTTTAAATATTAATAGACATTAACCAATGATATACATCGATTTTTTCAATGTTAATAATGCTCAAATATTTATTATAAAAAATTCAAGGATGAATTTTTAGTTTAAACTATTAAAACGTAGGTTTAAAAACGACGATTTTGAAAACTCGTAGTAGATGGTACATTTACCCTAAGTCTAAAAGTGGTGCTCTTTAGCGTTGTAATCATATTTGCATTTATATAGTTTACTTTTACATTTTTTTAAATTTTAACCTTCTGTTACAAAACAAAAGAACTGTTACACACAGGAATTTGTAAGTTGAAGTTGTTTCATTTCTATAATTCATAATTTAAACTTTTTGCAACCAGGAATTATTATAAATATCATTGAAACATTAAAGAGCACCACTTTTAGACTTACAAGAAAAATTTCTTTATTAATCAGTATCAACATGGAAAGAAAAAAATCGAAAATCGAGACCTTCGGTTTTGAGAAAAGTCACTTTTTAGGCGGAAATTCAATTTTTCATGTATTTTTGTTGCAAATTCATTATTTTTCATTACATGTCTAAAAAATCTAAGAAAAATTGAACAAATTTTATGTAGGGCATTATTTTTAATTTACTAATAATAACGGAGAAAAACGAAGGTTAAAAATGCTCTATTTCGTAAAACGTTAAACTTCAAAAATTCATAACTTCTGCAATTTTCATTCAATAAAAAAATAAAAAAATACGTGTTTCCTTATTTTTCATAAAGAACCAGAAAAAAATTATTCCAAACAAAAAAAATTTTTGAATGAAAATGTCACGTGGAATGCCCCAATAACGTTTTTCAAAAGAATTGCAGTAATTGGTGCATTTACAGTAATAGGTACATCTACCCTATTTTTTAACTGATTTACTACACCTTTAATTATTTATTTCAAATTTAAATTAATTAAAAAATTTGTTAATAAATTTTAGCATTTTTCAATTATTTCTTTTAAATTTACAATTACCTTCGGTATTTTGTAACTAACTTCCTAAATTTTCTATTATTTATCTCAAATTTCAATTATTTTAAAAAATCTATCACAGGGATCACAGTTTCTCCCCTTTTTCACCTAATCCCCTTTTTTTCCCCTTTTCCCCTTATTTTCCCCTTTTTTTAGAAAAATCACCTAAAACACCTAAAATCAAAATTTTACTCCTCTTTGGCCTTCTCTTTTTAAAAAAGTTTCTATTTTTTCACTTTCGAAAATGCAAAAATTTATCCTTTTTTAGGGTGTCTGTACAATGATGAGAAATTAGTAATTGAATTTAAATGTTTAAAAATAACTTAGACAATTTTTAGCTACCGTAGCTGAGAATTTGCTATCCTTATAGTAACTAATTAATTTTATCGGTGTCTTATTTTATTTTATGATTTAAAATTATTAATGTTTGTTTGAAACAAGTAAACTATATTACATACATAGTGCTAATTTTATTTAATAAAATAAATTTTCTGCAATTTAAACAAAATACATGATACTAATAATATTATTTAATATTTAAAAACAATATGAATTAAATAACCTAATTCTCTTTTAAGGAAGTTCTACCGTAAATCGATTAATCAAACAGATTTTGATAAGACCTAGTGTACAGATAAATAAAGTTTCTAAAATTTTGTAGTTAAACTTTTGAGACCTGTAGGTTCCTGGGAAAAAAGTTATGATCGATATATTTTTTCACTGTTTAACCTGTTAAACATTGATTCTTATGAGAATTCATTACTCTGTCACATATATTTTCGTACTAAAAATTATTAAATGACCAGATAGTGATCAAAGTTTGTATAGTTGAACACAGATATGTAATGAACCGATATTGTATTTAAAAAAGGACAATAGGTTCCTGTGAGAGTTGCAATAAATTAATTTGTAAAAATATTTCACGTTTTACACGATGCAGTTCAGACGTTCTGATATTTTAAAATGTTGATTTTGATCGCACATGAAAAATAGTCATATTTAAAAAGTAAATAAAGTTAATAAATACAATTGTTTAATTGTATATCAGTAAAATTAAATTTAAACCTAACCACAAAATAATGGTCTCTGTTTTGACTAGTATCGTCATACGGTAGAACCTCCTTAACTTTAAAATAATCAAATAATTAAAATTTTCCTATAACAAATAAATAAACAATTTTAATAGGAAAATTTAAAAAATAAAAAAATGTTTATAAGTCGTAATAATAATTACCAATCTAGTGAGTCATTTTTAGTTGCATAAACATAATTAAAATAAAATTACTTTAAAAAGTTAAATAATATTTTTATTATTATGTATTCTTAATTAAAAACAGCACATACATTTATTGGATAAAAAACCTTTTTATTTAATATTTTTTACTCGTTTTAAACAAATATTACTAGTTTCGCATCATAAAATAAAATAATAAAGAAGGTTAACAAATATAATTTGAACTAATTCTATCACATTCTGCTAAAAAAGAAATAAATGTTATGAAAATTATTATACTAATGTATTTAATTATATTTTGGTAATAAAAATTTTGCTGTCATATTTTTGCAAAAATTAAAACATGTTTTGAGTACCATGTATTCTTGCTGAAATTCATCAAATTTATTTTATTGGATGAAAAAAAATTGTTTATGAAATATATTTACTTATTTCAAACAAAAATTAATTGTTTTGAATCATAAAATAGAAAAATACAATAAAAGAGAATTTTTTTTCTTAATTTCAAAAATCCCCTTTTTATTAAAGAAAATCCCCTTTTTTGAAAATCAAAATCCCCTTTTTCACCTAAAATTGAACGAAGAAACCACTGTGATCCCTGAATAGTTATTTTTGCCATTTTTCAATTATTCTTCTCCATTCTCGATTGTTTTTATCAATTTTCAATCATTTTTTCAATTTACAGTTGTTTCTATAATTTTGCAATTATAGAAACAATTTTAATTTTTTCAATTAAATATAAATTGATTTATTAAATCTTCAATTATTTATCTCAAATTTGAACTCTTTCTTTTAATTTTGATTAGTTTTATAATCTTTGTTAAAAGCTTTTTTCCAATTTTTAATTATATTCATTATTTTTTAATTAATTAATTAAATTTTCATTTTTTTTTAATTTACCATTATTTTTATTTTTTTCCAATTATTTCTTAAGTTTTGCATTCATTTTCTATAATGTTGAATTATTATTTATCAGTTTTAAATTACTTTGGGGCCATCCATAAATTACGTAAGACTTTTAGGGGGGAGGGGGGGGTCCAGGAAACCTTACGACCAATAGAAAAAATGGCGCTAATGTATGTAAAAAATCTTACGTGTTATATTTTTTTTTATTTTACAAGTTTGTAATTTTGTCCTACCCAAATAAAATCGAGATTCTATTGTATATAATTAATTTATCTTTATTTATAAAGTTTTAAAGTAGGTACCCTAAAAGTTCCCTACTTTTATATTTCTTTAATTTTTAATTATTTAATAATTTTTCAGTTTTTTTCTTTATTTTAAAGTTTTTAAAAAATTTCTCCTCACTTTCTAGTAATCTTTCTCTTATATTTTATCTTACATTTTTTTTTTTTTTTTTTAAGTTTAATAATTTCTTTGTTAGATATTTCTTTGATCTTTTAATCATTCTTTAACGAGGAATGGTACACAAAATCGGAAACAATTTAGTTTAAATGGTATAAATGCATTATTTTGATTTTTCAAAATAGAAAACTCATATTTTTATGTAATATTTTTCAGTGGAAGTGTGAACAATATTTTTTACAATATGAGTAATTAAAAATTGCAAATTTTTTTATTTTTCATCAAATTACAATTTTTAATTACTCATTTTGTAAAAAATAAAATTGTTTAAATTTCCACTAAAAAATATTTCATTAAAATATGAGTTTTCTATTTCAAAAATCAAAATAAGGCATTTGGACTAACCTTTTTTCAGACTGACTGTACTATTCCTCGTTAAATTTTGTCATAATTTTTTTTTTTTTACTTTCTAGATATTTTCCATTAATTCTTAATTATTTATCTTCAACCTTAATTATTTATTCATTTATCAGTGAAGTTTTGTAATTTTTTTCATCAATTTATAATTATCCTCCTCACTTCCTAGTTGTTTTGTAATTTTTTAGTATTTTTTCACTTGCTAGTAAATTTTTTAATTTTTCAGTAATATTTCTTTAATTTCTAAATATTTTTTCACTTTCTACTACTTTTTCTTTCATTTTAGAATTTCTTTTTCTCTCAATTTCTAATTCCATTTACAATTTTAATTTTTTTTTTTAGACACTTCGATTTATCATCTAATAATTATCATTTTACCTTATGGAATTTAATTTTAATTTTAATTTTTTTAATGTTTTCAATAGATTTTTCAAATCTTCTAGTAATCTTTATAGTTTACTAGTGGTTTTTCTTAAATTTCAAAATAATGTTTACTTTTCAATATTTTGTCTTTATTTTCTAGTTGTTCTTTGTTTTAAATATTTTTCACTTTAAATTTTTTCGTGTCTTTATTATTATTATTGTATTAGTTATTTCATTATTTATTTTAGTTTTTTTTTTATTATTTTCTTTAAATTTGTTATAATTAATTTATGGTTATTTTCTTCACTTCCCAGTTATTTTGAAATTTCCTAGTAATTTTATTTCATTTTTCGTGTTATTATTATCATTTTAAGTTACTTTTTGATGTACTGTTATTTTTTCTCCGTTATCTCTAAAAATTTTTTTTTATTTTTTTTATTTTCAAATAATTCTATTCCATTTAATAGTTTTTTTCTTCAATTTCTAATTCTATTTTAACTTTTTAACGAGAAACGTTTAGTAATTAGTAGTTATTTTTTCAATTTCTAGTTTTTTTCTGCATTATTGAGTTATCCTTTTTTGATAACAAGATCTTTTTTCAGTCAGTTTTTCTAGTTAACTACTTATTTTTTATCAAACTTGATTTTTTTTCTTCATTTTCAATTTTTTCTTAACTTCAATTATTTATTTAAATTTCATATTTTTTCTTTATGTTCAAGTTATTTTATAAAATTTTCTATTTAGTTTTCACAAGCTTCTATTTATTTTCTTTAATCTCTAGTTATTTCGTCACTTTCTATTAATTTATTGTTATTTACCAGTTCTTTTTTCATTTGCTTGTTATTTTTTTATAGTTATTTTTTTCATTGTTTAGTTTCTTCTAATTATAATTATACTATTTAATAATTGCCGGAGAAATACTTTAAAAATAATTGTTAATTATTATTCTTTTAGTTTCTTAGATCTTCTTTCAATTTTTAGATGTTCTTTTTTTTAATACAGTTGACCTTATAACTTATCTCTTATTCAACTTTTTTCATCGATCGAAATTTCGTCATCTTTTCTTTAAATGAAGAAAAAAATTTATTTTACATATTCATACTTCAATCGATTTGAATTTACATTGATTAAAAATTCAATTAATCGAAGCTTCAAGAAGGTATCTATATTTAAATTGGTTTAACTTCAGTTTTTAATCATTCTTTTATAATTTTAATTCTTTTCCATTATGCTATTAATTATTTACTTCAACTTTGAATGATTTACACTAATTATTAATTTTTTGTTGTTATCATTTTAATTTTAAAATGATTTTCATCAATTTTAAATTACTTTCTTCAAATTACAATTATATTCCTCAACTTTTCAATTAATTTCTTCAATTTTTAATTATTTTAATCCAAATTTCAAATACTTTCAGTTATTGTCATCTATATTATAATTTGTTGATTTTTCTATATTAAAATTTTATTTTTTGCTCCCTCATAAAAGGAGCTTTATGATCATTACAATTTTTAATTATTCAAAAATAGGTTTAATCAATACTAATACTAATTGATTAATGTTTATTTTTAGCTTTTTGATCATTGTCTTGCGCCTAATACTTCAGGAGACGGAACAGGATGTGACAATATGACGGCTGTTATTGTTTTATTCAAAGCATCATTAGCACCCAACAATGTCAACAATTCAGCAGCCGAGGAACCAGTGACGAATAAGAGGCCTATTTCTCCAAATTCTCCAAAAGCCAACGAATGTGCGGCGACGCGTGACAATGTGATAGATGAATGCAAACGTCAGAAAACTGAAACTGTCTGAAAATATCTTTAAATCAAAAAACACAACAAACAAACAAAAAAACCAAAAAAAGAAAAAAAAACCAACAAACAAACAAAAAAGAACAAAAAAATATTGACCTGCTGAAGTTGTTCAAATGAATATGTGTTTTTGTAAAATTACGCAGTTAAGTAAAATTTTGCATGCTATCGGTAACTTGTAACATCTTGTAGTTACACTGAAATAATGCATAATAGCACGACTTTTATAAATCCTCGATAGACTGATTTATTGAAACGAATGCGGGTGTGATACTTGGTTTTAATTGAAACTTGAAAAAACAGTGGTCGAATCCAGTATCACGAAATTACTGAATTACTTCTTGAAATCAATTAATTTCCAGTTCTATTATATAATTTTATATGTTATTTTTATAATTGACTGATTGAAAATAGAGTTACAGTTTTATTTTTTATTTTTGTTTTTCGGAAAATTACAAAGATGTAATTCAGTTATTGAGAAGAATTTCATTGAAACAGTTTGAACACCTTTATGTATTGTAGTTGTATTGTAGAAGTAAGCGTACATTTAAAAACGGCAAAGTTGACAAAAATTAGTTTGTCAAAGATGACAAATTAGCGGCAAACAATGAACTGTATAATTTATTGTTTTATTCACATCGACGTCATAACACTAGAGTTTAATTAATAATTTTAAACATATTTATCGTTCTCCCGTGATTACTAAATTTTCATTGGTTATGGTAATATATTTGAAGCAAAGAAAAAAAAATACTTGTTCAATAACACAACATTCTTACTCTCTATTTGCATTCATATAGAGCTCTAGATTTTTACTGGTGTAAACGTCTCACGTTCCAACACACTACATACTGTTCTTTATAACCTGAATTTATTTCAATATCATTCCTAATCGAATTGGAGACTTTATCAAAAAATCATGCTAAAGACTTTTTTTGCGAATCGTGTATTCAACGATGTTTTTACCAAACAGACTTTTTTTTTTTTTAATGTACTCTTGATTATTAAGGTACATTAATTGTGCGATTGTACATATTTCTAAACATAAGCTGTAAGATTTATATTTGTAATCCAATACAAACGATTAATTTCTTAATTTTTCATTTTGAATAAAGTTTATTTTTCAATCCCTGATAATTATTGTCTCGTGCAGAAGATAATTATTTTTTTTAAAGAAAGATCTGGCTTTGAATTTACTTTAGTCTGTTTTTATTTCGGGGATCAATCTTTTTTGCATAAAGTCCTTGGCGATTTATTTTTAAAAATAATCGAAAAATTTGTGAATTTCTATTAATTAATTCTGAATGTGAAGATTTAATTCATTAAAAACAATTTTGCAGAAATGATTCTTTAGGTTTCTACAATATGAAGTGCAAAAATTTTGTTAATATATTTTTTTTATAATATGAATTTATAGTAGAGAAGATGTGAAAAAGTGTTTTTCAATAATATTTTCAAGCTTTTCGAATTATTTATTCAGTAGTAAATTTATTATTTCTATATGATTGAAGATCATGAAAAATTGATAAAATAAGTTTATCTCTCAAATATCGAAATCTTACGATTTTCATCAATTAATTATGAAATAATTAAATTATTAAAATAAAAGTAAATAAAACTAATTAACAGAAAATGAATAAATTGTATTTGCAATGAACTTTACGGTTTCACTTAAACAGAAGAAATTTTATATCTTAATAATAAAATTATTTTCATTTTTAGAAACTTACATAATTATTTCTAAAAATTAGTCGACAATAAGTTTGTGCAAAATATTATGAATTAGCCTTTGTGAATTCATTTTTTATGAGTGAGTTTTTATTATATGACAATTCATTTCAAATCAGGCATTAATTTTATCTACAATTTTTTTCTTTCTAAAGGAATTTCGGACTCCTTTTTTCTTTTTGGATTTAAAAGAGCTGCATCTCTAAAAATTCGTTAGAAAATTTTTAAAATGTTAACAAAATAGCGGCCATTTTGGTACAAGAAAAAATTAAATTGAAATTACTCAAAAATCCGTTTATTTTGTTGAAATGTTTTTGTGAATCATGTTCATATATTTTCTATATGCCCGCGATTCTGGTAGAAGTTTAATATATTTTTTCTTGGCATTAAAAAGCAAGAAAATGAATTTTTATCAAATAGGTTAATTTTTTTAAAATTTCTATCGTTAACTGAATTGAGTCTAAATTGTTTTCAAAACCGTTAAGGAGGAATTAGACACCTACTCAACAAGAGGTTATGTTTGAAGTAATTATTTTGCTTTTTGAAATAGAAAAACTAGGTTTTAATCTTATTTTATTTAGACAAAATGTGGCAAATTTGATTTAAAATAAAATAAACCATTATAATTCACAATAGGATGAAAATTACAGAATTTTGATATTCAGAAACGTTTCAGAGAAATGGGAGAAACTATAAATTTGTTTCTGAATGCCGAAACGTTTCAATTTTTATCCAATTATGATTTTTAATGGTTTATTTCAAAACTGTTTAGATTTGCTTGAAAATATTTAATACTACTTATTCTGAACTGCTTAAGACTGTTTGGGACTTTCTTTAAAACTGTTTGAAAATAATTCGAAACTGTTTGGAATTTGTTAGAAAATGTTTAGATTTATTTCCGAACTTCAAGCTTTTTTGAAACTGTTTTAAAAGATCACCAGAACCGAAAATTCACAGCTGTTGATTAAACGACGGACGGACTGATAATTATTTTTGTAATAAAAGTTTTGGCGTTTACCCACAAATTCAACTACGTCTAAAAATAGGTAAAATTCATTCATTTCTTTTTTTTTAACAATTTTTTTTAGAAAATTTGAATATAAAAGTAAAATTGGCTACCATTTTGTTATTTTTGGAAATTAAAAACATTTTTTAACGTATTTTTAAAAAAAAATATTTAAAGCTCTTTTAGGTTAAAAAAGTAAGAATGAGATTTGCAAATTATTGAAAAAGTTATAAGGGAATTAACATAACCTTAAAAATACTTTTCCAGGCAGCGGACAATTGCGACACTTAGCCAATTTTTTTCAGAAACAAAAAATGTAATTAAAAATATAGCGATGTACCAATAATTTAAATTTTATGCAGATTCTAAAACTAATTTGACATTTTAGAAATATGTATCATTTGTGCTTCAGTTTATGAACAAAATATTGAAAATCATGAACAAAGAAAAGTACACAATTTTCAATATTTTGTTCAGAAACTGAAGCACAAATAATACATATTTCTAAAATGTCAAATTAGTTTTAGAATCTGCATAAAATTTAAATTATGGGTACATCGCCATATTTTTATATACATTTTTTGTTTCTGAAAAAATTGGCTAAGTGTCACAATTGTACGCTGCCTGAAAAAGTATTTTTAAGGTTATGTTAATTCTCTCCTTGCAACATCCTTACTTAAAAAATTAAAATTCCTATAAATTCGTGAGAAAAAATTAATTACTTAATTAACTTCAAACTTTTATTTAATTTTCCTTTTTTATGTATGAGGGATTTCTTTTTTTATACGTAAAAGTTCATTATTTATGTGTAAGTTACTTTTTCGTGTAAAAGCCACTCAAGCTGACTTTGAATAGTATTAATCACTCAATACCAAAGTAAGCGTTTCACTTTTTTAAGCGCATATGTAGGAAAAATGGGAATTTAATAGACAGAAGCCACAGATTGTATACACTGAAATTGTTTATTGAACACTGTATATTTTCAGTTTTCAATAAATAAATACATTATTGTTATAGTATATAATAAAAAGATGGAACTTTTCGATTACTTCTAATTTGTACAGCTGTCGGTGAAATATGATTATGCAAAAATAAATCGAATTATGTTCTGTTTAAGAATACACTGAAACTTCACTTATTTAAAGTCTCGCTTATTTGAAATCTCACTTATTTTAGCTTGTCAACCAATCAAAATTAACTAACATTTTCATTGGTTGCTGCGAATTGGACCAGCCAATTAGAAAAGTTCTCTATAACTACGTGAAAGTTAAAATAAATGCGACTTTTTTCATCGATTTGCGTGGACCAAGTTAAAATAAGTGAAGTTTTAGTGTATATCAGAGAACATGGTGAAAATTGTAAATAAAATTGAAGCAGTCAGAAAAGTTGAAAATTACAATGTAAACTTAGAATCAGACATAATTAACTGATGTGCCTTTCATGTTCAGGGGTCGACAGTCTCACTCTGTGTACATTAGATGCTGTCTCATTAACGGAGAGTCTTCACCCCAAAACAGTTCGATTCTTAGATGCAAAATTCTTCATCAACCTATGTACAATATTACATATATATCCGTTTCGTATAATACATGTATCATGAAGACAAATTCTAAGTCATTTTGATTCACACGTTGCATATTTAAAATCTCAGTTACGATTATATTTTCTTTTTACCGGAACTGAATTCTTTTTTACAAACAATAATATAGCAATTCTAAAAATAGCCTTTAGTCTAGACTATTGTAAGTTAAAAAAAAAGAGATTATTTTCCAATTTAATTAATTTTTAAATTTAAACGAACCTAAACTGAAAATTAATTAAAAACAAATATTCTCTTGTTAAAAAAAAGCCAGTTCTTAAATCTAGTCGTAAAAATATTAGTTTGCACTTGAATAATACGTGTGAAAAATTATGAATGGAATTTCAAGTATATAGAAATAAGATTATTTCTAATTTACTGTAAGATGTTCAATAATTTCCGTCTGTTCGATTTCAATTTTCTTTAAAGAATCGTACTGAACTCGTAACCTTTCCAGTTCGATGGATTTTTCCATTATTAATGCCTAAAATTAAATATATATTAATTATACATTTTGCAGTTTTGTAGAAATTTTAAACGCAGCAAATTTTTCCATATAAGTTAGTTTTTACATAAAATTAAAGAAAATACGTTTAATTAATAAAGATATAAGTTAATTTAAACATTAAATTATTACCTGCATTTGTTGTTTTTGTTCGTCTCGTTCCTTTGCGATCGAACGCAATAAATTGCGAGAACCGATCACTTTCATCTTCTCCTTGTCCACTTGCTGACCCACATTGTCCAAAATTTTAATAAATTCATCGGTGCTTTTCTTGAATTCGGTTATTTCTAGAAAAAGCAAAAATTCATTTAAATATTTTCAAGCATTAGATAAAATGGTTTCATTAAATTAAGTAAAATTTAATTCTTAGGGGCAACATTTTTTTAAATCAAAAAATATCAATATTCACCAAATCCTCCTTTTGTCTCTTTTTCTAATTTTAAAATACAAAAAATTACTTAAAACACCAAATAAATAAATGTTGTATTTAACCCGCTTTTCTCACACTTTTTTCATTTTTAAACATTTCACGTAAAATAATTTGTAAATTTTCTACATTTTTCCAAATGAAAAAAAGGAAAAAATATCGACAAATGTTTAATTATTCATTTAATTTAAATTTTTTATTTAAAAGAACTAACCGACTTTTTATTTAGCAAAATTCTGAATTAAAAAAAATTTTAAGTGAGTAGAATATCATAGAATTCTTAAAAAGCCAAATGTTCATTTGTCTGAAATAGATTTTAGAACGGTTTTTAAAAATACTAATCACAATTTTCTTCAGGAACATTTTAGATTTTACAACTTCTATTGAATAAAAATTCGTGAAAATGCAAATTCTTATAAATGAAGTTCGGTAAAACGGCAATTCTAGCAAATTGACAGAAATTCGAATTCTTTTAAATAAAAATTCTGTTAAATATAAAATGATACAGTGACCCAAAAACTATGTTTAATAAAATTTTGAATTTATTTAAATACAATTAAAAACGAATTCGAAAAACGAGGGAACAAATTTTGTTTATTTCTTTTTGGTTGGATTATTTTTTTTAGTTATCTCCGTTTTTAAACATTTTTTGTATCTTTTAACGGATTTATCTCTGAATAAAATGAGTATATTAATCAGAATTTTTATGAAAGATTTTTTTTTTAATTCATTTTTAAATTAGAATTTCTTTTTTTTTTTTGAAAAAATGTATTTAGCATTGTTGACCAACATTTTTTTATAATTTCTAAATTTTTATTGTTTCTTACAAATAATTCTTTTACTTTTTTTTTAATAACATTGTAGTTGTTCTAATTTTTGTTTTTCAAACTTTTTTACTTTTGACGAAATTTCTAATTTCTGCAGTAGACTTTACTTAATTTTTTTTTAATGTTTCTGCTTCTGATATATTAGGTTTTTCTGATTTTAATATACTTAAATATATTTTCTGTAATATATATATATATATTTTTTTTTTTTTTTGAAAGCTTTTTTTTATTTTGAAAATATTTTTAAATTATTATTTAATAAAAATTAATTTTTTGACATTAATTATATTAAATTACATTTTGTAGGTTTCTGTACTTTTCCTTTATTTCATTCTGTCGCAAAATTTATTTAAATACTCTATCATAAATTTTGTTTTGATATTTAATCATTTAAATTGTTAAGAATTTTTTAAATTTCAAAAATAAAAAACTTTTTATTACTTTCTCAATAATTAAAAAAAAAAAATGTTTGAATTTTAAATAGGAGTGGATTATTTATTTATTAAGTACTATATATTTATTTATATGTTTATGTTTATATTTTTATTTATATATTATCATTTTCTTGATTTTACTAATATTTCTGTAGATTATCTAAAATTAAAAAACAATTCATTTTTTTTTCAAGACATTTGTTTATTTAAAAAAAAATAATTTATAGTTTTTCGAGTTTTTTGAGAAAACAATGTTTAATTGTTAGGGTTATTTATACAAATTTTTCAATAATTCAAAACTTTTTAGTTTTTTAAAAAAAATTTTTATATTTTTTTTCAAATTTCCTAATTTTCTGAACAATTTTTTTAACTTTTTTATTTTCAAAAGATTTCATTTTATTTGTATATGTATAGACTTCTTATCAAGTTTTTTTACATTTTCTTATTTTATTTCTTTCTCATTTTTTAGTACATTTTTCTCGATTTTCATATTTCAAAGTAATTTTATGTCGTTTTTTCACAATTTTGTAGATTTTTTTCTGTTTTGAAATAGTTTTTCATTATTTTTTAATAAAATAACACTTTTTCGTAGTTTTCGATTATATTAATTTTTTTTCTGTTCACGTTTTTTAAAAAATATCTAAAAGTTTAAAAATAGAATTTTGTTGTTTTAGAGAAAATGTTAAAAGTAACAATATGTATTTATTTTTATAAATTAAATTAATTTTTGATAGGACCGGTATTTTTTTAAGAAATCTGCCAGTAGATGGCAGTACCCGATCGGCATAAAATGATAATATACAAACTTTGACTCGGATTTTGAAGAATTACGTGATTTAAAGTGAAATAAGTGAAAAAGACAAGATATTTGATGCAATTATTACAAGAGAAAAAGAAGGTGAGTGGTTTTTTAGATAATAATTTAAAATATTATCAACTACTCTCATTTGTGTTCTGTGTGAAAAAGTCAAGTGCTCCAAAAGACAGGGAGAATTTTTCATCGTAATCAAAGTGTATAAAAACCCAGTACAGTGTACTTACTGGTTACAAAATTTTGGCTTTCGTCTTTCAATTTAACCGCCTGATTGACCACTTCTGGGTCCAAAACTCGTATTTTACTTAAATCGTCAATATAAAGTCCGTATTTTGCTAGCGAGTCGGCCATTTTCTCAAACTTTGATGTAAACGTAAAATTTTTCAGTGCTACCAATCTTAAATGTATAACCTAACCAATGAATCAATCTTCGGAATTTTAAGATTTTAACAATTAACTTTTCGGCCCTATACTTTCGCTAAGATTTATAAACCGCTTCTTTCACAATTTTATCTCATTATTAACCTTTATAACCTTGAA
Source organism: Ganaspis brasiliensis (assembly GCA_037103525.1). NCBI lineage: Eukaryota > Metazoa > Arthropoda > Insecta > Hymenoptera > Figitidae > Ganaspis > Ganaspis brasiliensis. The sequence goes on along the minus strand of JAZKLR010000045.1, from coordinate 199,770 downwards.
AGGAAATATTGGTTAGAAATAATTCCCTTCGTAAAAAAAATTAAAAAGTCGTCTGCTGCATTCTGAACTCGTTTTAAAGCGGGCTATTTGAATTCTCAATTTTTATATTTTTTTCTCTGAATAAACTATATAACTTGAAATGAATTAATTTATGTTAAAGTCTATATTATTGAGATAAAAACATAATATCAGATATTAAGCACTTGTTTTTTGAACCGGATTAATGTGTTACAGGTAAAAATCAAATTTTCAGAAATGTTCGATTTTTATAAGGTTGGTGCTACTGTGGCACATGCGCATATGACTAAAAATGCCAGAAGTCAATATTATCATTAGTAGCATTAGATAAGTGGTTAATCGTGAAAGAAGATTGAAAAATTGATGTAAAATTCTTTTAATTTGAGGTGAAAATGGGTTATAATTGTGTTGAGTAATATAAGGTTTAGGGGCAAAGCAGTTTTAGTAGTTGACTCAGATAAAATTAAGGGGAAAAAATGAAGTTAATAGAGACAACGTAACTCAACCTCCTTTTCCTCACAATTGTTCGGATTTAAAACACAAAAAATTTAGTGAACAATTTTGTTGCTCAATTGTTAAATGTTGGATTTGACACTCGACAAAATTGATATTTCGGCATCATCATCACCATCATCTTCATCATTACTTTTGTCGCCGACTTTATCTCCTCCCATTTCCACGTTTCTCGTCAAAGTCAACGTTATGTCTGGAGATCATCAAACTGTTATTAAATATCCCTCGGAATATGTCAAACTTAATATTGGCGGATCTTTGCATTACACTACAATCGGAACACTCAGAAAACATGACACAATGTTACGGGCAATGTTTAGTGGTCGAATGGAAGTTCTTACTGATTCGGAAGGTAACATTTTTACGTATTCATTCTACAGAAGTATTTTATTATTTACTTTTTTCTTAACCTTATATTTTTAAAAATTGAACTCTCGTTAGTTTTTAATTTACTTATGTATTCAATGTGGTTATTAGAAAGGAAAATTTGGATGGAATGTTATAGGTTCTAAAAAATTTTCAGGTCTATACGTTTGAATAATTTACTCAGGGCTTATAAAAATCATGTTTTTCTTTTTTAATCAAAAATTGATTTTTTTAAAAATATAATCAGAATACAAAATCTATGAATGTTTATTTATAAGTAGTTTATTTTTTTAACTGAGAACATTAAATAAGTAATAATGAAGAATGAAACATTTAATCAAAATCAAATAAACTTTGTCAAATAAATGAGAATATTGAAAATAAAAAAATCTTCAAATTCATTTCATCGCAAAATTAAGGTAATTAGGTAAAAGCAACGAAAACATAACTCTTTTAAAAAAATTAAACTAGGTTTTTTTTTCTTAAAAAAAATAAATAAATAAGAACATAATTAAGAAAACATTAAAATATATTACTAAAGAGAACAAATTGTTAAAATTAGAAAAATTAGAGAATTATTTTACAAATTAAATAAAAAAAAGAATGAATCAAATTTTGAAAATTTTTTAGAATTTTACAAGAAAAAAAAATAAATGAAATAGGAGAACGATATTAAAATAAGAATATTTTGTATAAAATTGAATTTACGTATTACGAAATAGAACAATAAAAGTCGTCTAAAAAATTGAGAATTTTAAAAAATGTAATTAAAATCATCGAATACAAAATTCGTAATTAAAACATAAAAACAACGCAATTTAAGAAGAAAACATGTTTTTGACATGTTTCTACGAAATAGAAAAATGATGACAAAAATTAAAGAATTAATAAAAATGTCAGGACTAAAAAATTGCGAAACATCAAGAAAATGAGATAAATAAGAAGAATATACGGAGAAATGTTTTTTGCTTTAATTTAACAAACTGTAAAAAATGTAAAAAGTACAAAGAATAAAAAAAATTTGTATAAAACTGCTAAAGAATTAGAATTAATAAAAATAAATTTTTAAAAATGTACAACATATAAAGATGAATGAAAATTCCACAAAAGAAGTTTAAAAATCCTTAAAAAATAAAAAAGTTCAGGCAAATTAAACCGAAAAAATTTTTATAATATTAGACTTAAAAAAAGTCCAACATTTTTAACAAAATCAAAGATTGATTTTTCTTTAATGTATAATACGAATACAAAATTTCTAAATGTTGATTTATAAGTAGTTTATTTTTTAAACTGAGAACATTTAATAAGAAATAATGAAGAATAAAACATTTAATCAAAAGCAAATAAACTTTGTCGAATAAATGAGAAAATTAAAAAAATATATCTTTAAATTCATTTCATCGCAATATTTAGATAATTAGGTAAAAGCAACGAAAACATAACTCTTTTGAAGAAATTAAACTATTTATGGGTTTTTTTTTAAATTAAAAAAATAAATAAGAAGATAATTAAGAAAACGTTAAAATATATTACTAAAGAGAACAAATTGTTAAAATTAGACAAATCAGAGAATTATTTTACAAGAAAAAAAAATTTAATGAAATAGGAGAGCGATGTTAAAATAAGAATATTTTGTATAAAATTGAATTTACGTAATATAAAATAAAAGAATAAAAGTCTTAAAAAAAAAATTGAGAATTTTAAAAAATGTAAATAAAAACATCGAATAAATGTTTTCAAAAATTCGTAATTGCAAGATAAAAACTAGACAATTTAAGAAGGAAAAATGTTTCTACGAAATAGAAAAATGATGACAAAAATTAAAGAATTAATGAAAATGCCAGGACTAAAAAATTGTGAAACATCAAGAAAATGAGATAAATAAGAAGAATATATGGAGAAATGCTTTTATTTCAATTTAACAAACTGTAAAAAATGTAAAAAGTACGAAAAATAAAAAAAATTTGTAAGAATCTACTAAAAAATTAGAATTAATAAAAATAAAAGTTAAAAAATGTATATATAAAGATAAATGAAAAGTCTACAAAAGAAGTTTAAAAATCCTTAAAAAATAAAAAAGTTTAGGCAAATTAAACCAAAAATATTTTTATAATATTAGACTTAAAAAAGGTCCAACATTTTTAAGAAAATCAAACATTGGTTTTTTTTTAAAGTATAATCAGAATACAAAATTTCTAAATGATTATTTATAAGTAGTTTATTTTTTAAACTGAGAACATTTAATAAGAAATAATGAAGAATAAAGCATTTAATCAAAATCAAATAAACTTTGTCCAATAAATGAGAAAATTTCAACAAAAAAAAATATCTTCAAATTCATTTGATCACAAAATTAGGAAAATTAGATAAAAGCAACGAAAACATAACTCTTTTCAAAAAAATAAATATGAAGATAATTAAGAAAACGTTAAAATATATTACTAAAGAGAACAATTTTTTAAATTTGAAAAATTAGAGAATTCTTTTACAAATTGAATAAAAAATACAAAAATTTTATAAGAAAAAAAAATTAAATAAAATAGAAGAACGATGTTAAAATGAGAATATTTAGTACTAGATTAAATTTACGTAATATAAAATAAAAGAATAAAAGTCTTCAAAAAATATTGAGAAATTGAGAATTTTAAAAAATGTAGATAAAAGCATCGAATAAATGTTTTAAAATATTCGTAATTGCAAGATAAAAACTAGACAATTTAAGAAGAAAAAATGATGACAAAAATTAAAGAATTAATGAAAATGTAAGGACTAAAAAATTGTAAAACATCAAGAAAATGAGAATGGAGAAATGCTTTTTTCTTTAATTTAACAAACTAAAAAATGCAAAAAGTACAAAAAATGAAAAAAATTTGTAAGAATCTACTAAAAAATTAGAATAATAATATAATAATAATAAATAATAATATAAATATAACATAAATAATAAAGTAATATATAGTAATACAATATAATATAAATAATAATAAATTTTAAAAAATGTATATATAAAGAAAGATAAATGAAAAGTCCACAAAAGAAGTTAAAAAATGTTTAAACCATAAAAAAGTTTAGGAAAATAAAACCAAAAATACTTTTATAATATTAGACTTAAAAAAAGTCCAATATTTTTTAGAAAATTAAAAATTGATTTTTCAGTATAATCTGAATACAAAATTTCTAAATGTTTATTTATAAGTCGTTTTTTTTAAACTTAGAACATTTAATAAATAATGAAGAATAAAACATTTAATCAAAATCAAATAAACTTTTTCGAATAAATGAGAAAATTTCAAAAAATTTCATTTGATCGCAAAATTAAGAAAATTAGGTATAAGCAACGAAAACATAACTCTTTTCAAAAAAATTAAACTATTTATGGGTATTTTTTTTAAATTAAAAAAATAAATAAGAAGATAATTAAGAAAACGTTAAAATATATTACTAAAGTGAAAAAAATTTTAAATTTGAAAAATTAGAGAATTATTTTACAAATTAAATAAAAAATAGACCAATTTTACAAGAAAAAAAAATTAAATGAAATAGAAGAACGATGTTAAAATGAGAATATTAAGTACTAGATTAAATTATATTTACGTAATATAAAATAAAAGAATAAAAGTCTTCAAACAAATTGAGAAATTGAGAATTTTAAAAAATGTAGATAAAAGCATCGAATAAATGTTTTAAAAAATTCGTAATTACAAGATAAAAACTAGACAGTTAAAGAAGGAAAAATGTTTCTACGAAATAAAAAAATGATGACAAAAATTAAAGAATTAATTAAAATGCCAAGACTAAAAAATTGTGAAACATCAAGAAAATGAGATAAATAAGAAGAATATATGGAGAAATGCTTTTTTCTTTAATCTAACAAACTGTCAAAAATGTATAAAGTTCAAAAAATTTAGTAAGAATGTACTAAAAAATTAGAATTAATAAAAATAAATTTTAAAAAATGTATAATATATATTTAAATATAAATGGAAGGTCCACAAAAGAAGTTTTAAATCCTTAAAAAATAAAAAAGTTTAGGCACATTAAACCAAAAGCATTTTCATAATATTACATTTAAAACAAGTCCGACCATAAATTTTAGAAAAATAAAGAAAATCCCAAAATTTTATGAAAGAATAAGTTTGCAAAAAATAGACAAGATGTCAAAACAAATTGAATAAATTTACAAAAAAACTAGCGTCTTTATTGTTAAAAATATGAAAATAATTAAATAAAAGCAACGAAACAAAAAGTTTAGTGAATAAAAAAAAAATATATATATAACAAAATTGTGTAAAATAATATTAAGTAATTTGCATAAAAAGAAGAAAGTTAAATAAAACCCTATACAGTAAAATAGAAGAAGATGAGTTAATTGACGTTTGGTATTTATTGAAATTATAATGACGTAAAAATAAACAAATTTAATTCTATTGTTTGCCATCTTCATACCAAAAATTTGTAAATTGTATTTTGATCATCTCTATTAGTACAATTTTTCAAATTTTATAAAAAATAAAATATTGCAATTGAAATTCTCAAGATATTTGTAAAAATGGAATAAATCGAGAAATTAAAAAATAAATAGATAAACTGAAACAGGATTAAATTTTTCAAAAATAAAATTTTATATATAATAAATAATAATTATATATAAAAGGTATAACAAATTGAAACAAGAAATAAATTAATTAATGTTTAATATTGAAAAAGTAATCCAATATGAAAATAATCAAGAGAAGTAATCAAGGTCAAAGAAGTGAAAAACTTGAAAAATTACGTTAAATGTGTAAAGAAGAATATTAAATTAAACCTCGACAAGAGAGCAATATTTTTATCCCACAAATATTTTCAATAAACATCATTGTTTTTTTTTTCCTTAATTTTTAAAATAACTTTTAAGATTTTCCAATTGATTTCTCAAAAAACCTCAAAATATCCTGCATTTTTCATAATTACTTAATTTTCCTAATTCTTTTTAGAACTTTTCTTTTTTGTTTTTTTCTTTTTATTTTATGTAATTCTAATTCAGTCCTCATTTTATTAAGACTTTTCTCTTCAGTAAAGTTTTTTCATTGAATCTCCTTTTTTCTTTGACAATTTTCATAACTTTTGTATTTTCGCAAAATTTATTCATTTTTTTGTACGTTTTTGTATTATTCTTTTTACATTGTCTTAGTATAATTATTTTCTTAATTTTTTCATTTTTTAGTAGATTATCCTCCATTTTTCCATTCATAATAAGGTTCATAATAATGTTTTATATTGTTAACATTTTTTAAAATTTCTTTCATAATGTGTTAGATTTGTTAAAGACTTTCTTATTTTTCGAAACCACTTAACTTTTAAAAAGTATTAAAACGTATTTAAAAAGTATAATAATCATTAATTGAAGATAAAATGCGGGAAAATTGTAAATTATAATCCGAGAAATCCGATATTTTAATGACATTTTAAAAATATTAATTTGCTGTACACTTTTATTGATTGAAACTTTAATCTTCTTAAATTTAAATGTCATTTAAAATTTGCATAAATTAAAAATTAATTAAAGTGGATTTTAGGTGAATTAAAGTTTGATTTATATACAAAATTTGTATTGACTGAATTGAAGAATAAATGTTTCTTAAGGATGTTCAACCCATTGACATAACCTCAAACTAGAATATGGTTTTTCACATAAATTAAAAATATTTTTTGTTTAAAAAATATATAAAAAATTCTTTTTATTTGTTTAATAATTATCTAACAAAATATTATTAACAAAATCCAAAGAACAAATTTGTAGAAATATTTCGCAGATTAAGATGAGCTATAATTTGTCAAAATTGGATAAAATTTAGAATTCTTCACAAACTTTAGAGTAAAAACAAAAAAATATTAAATAATTATTATTTTATATCAAATTTTGTCCCAACATAATTTTTTTTGAAAAATGTATTAATTTAATAATATTTTTATTTTTTGTGAACAACCATTTTTTAGTTTGAGGTTATGTCAATGCGTTGAACATCCTTAAGGGGCACAACCCAAAAAAAATGTGAAATCAGGGAATTTTTTTAAAAAAAACTACTGCATCAAATGGTTTAAAATTTAAAGGATATATTTATACATAATTAAAAAAGTATTTTTTTTATTTTCAGGTTGGATACTAATCGATCGGTGCGGTAAACATTTTGGAACAATTCTGAACTTCCTGAGGGATGGTTCAGTGCCTCTACCAGAAAGTGCAAAGGAGATGGCAGAATTGTTAGCTGAAGCAAAGTACTATTGCATAAGCGAGCTGGCGGAATCGTGTGAACAAGCGCTCCAAAAAAAGGAGCGAGAAACGGAGCCAATATGTAGAGTCCCCTTAATTACCTCTCAGCGAGAGGAGCAATTATTAATTAGTAATACCACAAAACCTGTTGTAAAATTGCTTGTAAATAGACACAATAACAAATATTCTTACACAAGGTGAGATACACACAAATCTAAATTTAGTTTATTCTAACTTCAATTTCATCGACTTTTTTTCTAAACAGTAAAATTAATTTTTTTCTTCCAGTACGTCGGATGATAACTTATTAAAAAATATAGAACTCTTTGACAAGATGAGTCTTCGATTTAGCGGTAGAGTTCTATTCATCAAGGATGTGATTGGTTCGAGTGAAATTTGCTGTTGGACGTTTTACGGCCACGGGAGAAAAGTTGCTGAAATTTGTTGCCATTCTATTGTTTACGCGACTGACAAGAAGCATACGAAGGTAAATACTGATATTCTAATTTTTCAATAGGTAGAATATTGGTAAAAAAAATAGCGAAATTATATTTTTCAAAACTTGCTCAAATTCGCTTCAATCTTGTTACTCGGAGGTTTTCGGGGTCACTGATTCCGAATCTGAAGTCGGATTTTAAAAATTCAAAATGGTGGATCCAATATGGCGGACATTTTTCCAAAATTGCTTAAATTTTCCATATGGGATCCGCCATTTTGAATTTTGACAATTTTGAAAATCGGACATCGTATTTGTAATCAGTGACCCCAAAAGCCCCTGAGTAACAAGCAGGGTTGTGCAGTGACGCGTCACTCGAGGTTTTTTACGTAATTTACAGGTATTTTACATAAGTAAAATACCGTATTTTACCCCCCACTCCCGAAAAATACATTATGAAAAATATTTTTGAAGTAATTTACTAGGTATTTTACTGTAAAGTACCATGTAATTTACCTAAGGTATTTTACTAGCACAACCCTGGTATCAAGTTTTAAGCGAATTTGAGCAAATTTGGAAAAAAGTGTCCGCCATTTTGAATTTTGAAAATCTGACTTCAGATTCGTAATCAGCGACCCCGAAAACTCCCGAGTAATAAATTTCAAATAAATTTGAGCAATTTTGAAAAAATGGCCGTCATATTGGTTCCGCCATTTTGATTTTTTTGAAAATCTGGCTTGAGATTCATAATCAGCGACCCAAAAAACTCCCAAGTAACAAGTTTTAATAAAATCCAAGTGCTGAGGTTACCCGGGGTCACGAAAGGGTTAAAAAAGATTTATAGGGTCAAATCATTGACTTTCGTCTGAGGACTGCCGCGGTCATATTTTATGAAAATATAATAATTTTAAAACATTTAAAACTAAAACATCTTGTGAATTTAGTAACCATAACATTACAATTTAAATTTTATTGCTTTCGGCATTATAATTAATTAAAAGTATGAGATTCACGAAGTTATTTCGTAACCTTAATATTCTTTGTATTTAAAAAAAAACATTATAATTGAAAAATGATTTAATATTAGATATTAAAACTTACCAGAAAAATAATCACTTTATTCTGAATGTAAAAAAGATGGAAATATTATGAAAATACCTACTTTATTTTAAAATAATAATCTCACTTGAAAAGTTTTTACTTGTGAAAAATTTTCCGACTCTGATTAGCTTGTACCTTCTTTTTTTTGGGACTGGCGAAAAATTTAAAGTTTTGAATATATTTTAATAATAATATAATTTACTAACTATTAAAATTTGACGAAAGCGTTTTGCTTCGATTAAAAAAAAATTGAATTTCTAAGTTTTTTTTAAAAAAAGGTTAATTCCATTTTACCTTTAATGGTAAGAAATTTACATATATTTAATATTTTCTAAACAAATCAAAATTCCTTCTTCAAATTTTAACAGCAGGTAAGTAAATTTTATTATTAAAATTTATTCAAAACCTCAAATTTTTGGGAAGTTCCAAAAAAAGTTATAAGCAAATTAATGTCGGATAATTTTTCACAAGTAAAAACTTTTCAAATGAGATTATTATTATTTTAAAATAAAGTATTTTTACAATATTTCCATTGCTTCTGCGTTTATAATAAAATTATTTATTTTTTTGGTAATCTCAGACGAAAGTAAATGGTTTAACCCTATAATTATTTAAAGAAATTATTATTGTATTCTTTTAGATACAATATTTTACAGGGTGTCTAGCAATCGGGGAAAATGCCGGAAATTCAGTAAATCATGAAAATAAACCGAGAATTCGTAAAAAACTCTAATTAAATCAAACTTTAAAATGTCAATTAATTTAAATTTCAATAGTCAAAAATTAATTCTTTTGTATTTCATTTTGAAGCAGAAATACAATTTGTCTTTAATTTGATGGTTTCTTTTAGACTCACTCGTTTTCTGTAAATTGATTTAATTTTCTTTATATTTTGTTTATTTTTTTCGCAATTTTACTTACTTTTTTATAAAGTTTATAGATTTTATGATTTTGAGAAAAACATTTTTACTGTTAGAATAGTTTTAAAAATATATTTAATGCTTTAAACAAATTTATCTTTTTTTAATCGATTGACCTATATAAAGTCTATAATTAACCAAAAATTCACATAATAATTTATGACTTTTTTTTCATTTAAACTTCTTTTTCTAAGTAACTTCTCCAATTTTTATTTTATAATCATAGGTCCTTTGAACGAAATATTCTAAATGAAAAATTAAATCAATTTAATTATATATATGTAAAGTATGCATTTTATTCTAAATTTTAAGAAATAATGAAGATTCTTAATTATTAATGAAATTTTAATTGCGATTTCTTTAATATATAACTTCTCCAATTGTCATTTTTTAGTAATGATTTCTTGATAAAAAATATTTTACATTGAAAAAAGAATTGATTGGTACGTATATACCTAGTATTTATTTTCCCATAAATTAATATAATTTATGAAAATATATTTTATTTTTTTATTTTTAACGAAATTAAGCTTTTTTCCATTATTTTCATCTATTGCTTCCCTTTAAGCAAAGTGAACATAATTTTCATCTAGTTTGGTTTATTTTCCACAGTTTTTATATTTTTTATCTATTTTTAAAAAATGTTTTAAGTTTTTTATAGTTGTAGGCACAGGAAATTTTTTTGGGAAGATTTTTCCATTTTTGAAAATATTGCTTTATTATTTTTTACTTAGTGTTATTAGTTTTTCCCATTCCTTGAAATTTTTTGAGTTTGTCCAAATTACTTTTATTTTCCTTCAGTTTATTCCTGACTTCGTAATTTTTTTTAACACTTTTTGAACTTTTATTAGTTTTATTATTTTAAAAGAATTTATCACTCGGTGAAGTTATTAATTCATAGGAATTTATCAATCACTCCGAGTCAATAAATTTTATTAGTTTTATTAATTTTTACTTTATAAAAAAATAGATAAATAATTTCTAAATTTTTCAGAATGCTTATTCAGTATGTTTTTCTGTATTTTCCCATAATTTATTAATTTTTATAATTTTGAGAAGACTCTTATTTTCTTGTTGTCTTTTATGTAAATTTGATCTTATAATAAATTTCTCATTTTGTCATCATTTTTCTATTCCTTAAATATTTTTTATTTCTTAAAAATATTGAATTTCTTTTTATTTAATTGTTATTTAAAAAAAATTATTTATTGCTTTTTCCCTTGATTTTTAAAACAATGTTTTCTAAGTTTTTTTCATAGATTTTCTTATTTATTTTGTTATTGTTTGTTTGGAAAGATACATCCGTATATATTTTAATTTTTTGAAAAAATGTTCTTTTTGTTTTGTTGTGGTTTCAATTTTTGTTATTATAAATTTTACTATTTTCCGTATTAGATATATCGCTCGGTGTCTTGATCTAAAATAAAAACAATTTCAGCATTTTTTCTTTAACTTCTGAATAATGATTTAAATTTTTCATCTATTTTCTTAATAATTCCCTTAACTTTTACACTTTTAAAAAATGTATTCTTTTTTTTTTTGGTATTTTAACTATTTTTTTTTTTACATTTTCTTTTTAGTTTTTCTATTTTAAAGTAGATTACTCTAAACTTTATTATTTTTGCAATTATTTATAATGTTTTTAATAGTTTCTGCAATTTTATCGTTTTTTCATTAATATACTAGATTTTTTTTAAGGTTTTTATTTTTTCATTATTTATTAAACTAATTTTCTCACTGTGGTTTTATTTAGTCAGTATTTTTTCCGTTTTCTGTAATTTCTACTATTTTTTTCGTTGATTTTTTTTCCAAATTATTTCTGATTTTTTTCAAATTTTTTAATAGGTAATTATATTTTTTTTCTAGTCATTTTTGAAACTAATCTAAATATTTTATTCAGACTGCTGAATATTTAACTATTGTTATTAATCAGTAAGCGTACAAATCTGGGAAAATTATACTCTACGATCCGGGAAATTCGCTAGGCATTCTGATATTTAAAGATTTTTCATTCTTTCAAAGCTCATTTCAAATATATTTTTTTAATTTCTTCATCTCTTTTGCAAGATTTTTGTCTATCTTTTTCAATTTGTCCAATTTTATATTTACATTTTAGAACATTTGACCTGATTTTTATTCTTTCATTCATTCATAAAATTATTAAATTCTTTTTAAAGTTTTTCTTAAACGTTTCTTTTTTAGTTTTTCAAATTTTTGTCACTTTCTTTCTCCATTTCTTCTTTTTTATTAGTCAATTAATTTTTCTAGTTTTACTAATAATTAAAAATTGTTCGCAGGTTGAGTTTCCAGAGGCGCGAATTTACGAGGAAACTCTGAATATTTTGCTCTATGAGCACAGAAATGGTCCAGATCAAGAATTAATGCAGGCGACATCGTCAAGAGGTTCAGTTCAAGGTGGAGCACCGCCCTGCACATCCGACGAAGAAGAAGGCGAACGTTCAGGTCTGGCTCGACTTCGTTCCAACAAACAAAACACCAACTGACCCATCCTCACGTTTCTTCCCCCTTCCCATTTAGCGATTCGTAGTGGTTGGAGCGTCGTTCGCACTTTAAAAACACGAGCCAATCTCAAGTAGATAAATTCCATTTCCTCTATTTTTTTTTCTCACGTGGAATTACAATTTTCCTTTTTAAACAAAATAGCAACAATAGACTGCAATTTCTGACTACGAATAACAGGGTTTTTTTTATTATTTTTTTTTTTTTATTAACAAATTCAATCGCAGAACGAGCAAAAAGCACCAAAGAAAATCAGAATTGCTCTCACAGAGACAGAGTTACAATTTTTGTAGGTTTACTCTCTTTACCAAAGGCGTTAAATCAACGATTTTCAGCTTTTCCAAGAGAATTTCTGAACTTTTAGGTACAAATAATAAAAATTCGAATTTAATTCACGTCGCTGTTTCGGAGAAATAGACAGTTCGCGTGCAAAATGCGCAAATTTTACGTGCCAAACATCTCTGTATTAAACATAAACCAATGATATGTCGAAGCCATCGGACAGGAAAAAAAGTGTATACTCTCTGGACAGTTTTAACTGAATTTTTATCGAGTTATTAAATGTAAAATTTATGGAGATACTACAAATTATTGAAAAAATTATACAAAATCGCTTATCTTTAAAGAAAAGGCGGATTAAAATTCATGAGAATTATACTTTCTCTGTAACAATATTACACTGAAAATTCACTTATTTAAAGTCTCGCTTATTTGAAGTCGCATTTATTTTAACAGTTCGAAGTCTCACTTATTTTAACTTGTCAACCAATCAAAACTAACTAACATTTTCATTAGTTGCTACGAATTGAATCAGCCAATCAGAGAAGTTCTTTATAAGTACATGGAAGTTAAAAAAAGTGCGACTTTTGTCATGGATTTGCATGGACCGGGTTAAAATAAGTGAAGCTTCAGTGTATAAGTATTTACTAGTTGTTTAGTAGCATTTTTATATAAGTACTAAACACAATATTCATTCTATTTTAGTGTTTAAAAGTGCATTTTATTCTTTTAAGGATTCTACATACTGATAACATTTTTATGATTATTTTGAATTTATACAGAATACATTCTTTGTTTACTAAAAAATTTGTAAACTACGTTGACTAAAAACTACGTTAATTTAATAATCTATTCAATATAATGATAACAAAAATCGGCAGCATAATATTTATAAATATTTGAAGTTAATTTAGTCTTGATTGCGTTAAAATCTACAAGCATTGACATTTTCGTGTCATTGATAATCGAATTTATAATCAAATTATATTTTATTCGATATTTGAAAGCGTTAATGTTATAAAGTTTAGATTAATCGTGCTTTTGAAGTATAAATAATTTAACATAAAAAAATCGAGACGTATTTTTCAATCATTCTTATTAGAATAATTAGAATATAATTGAATGAATGTACGATCCACGATATAATTTCTTTCCAAGAATTAAATTCACATTAAGACACTAAACACTGTTACATTAAAATTTCCGAAATTAAGAAATAATATTGTCAAAAATGTCGTAAACTAATGAATTTTTCTAGTTAATGTTAATGTTTTGAAAAAAATATTTCGTGATTTGAAGATTCCTCGAGATTTTTTCTCGAACTAATGTAAAAAATGTCCATAGAGTAAACACTAGAATATACAGACTTATAGTTGAAAATCAATTCAGTTCCATTAATGCGTTTATATATTTATACAAAAAGCATCACTGTTTTCATAAGTCGACTTACAGAATTAATTCCTTCCATTTATTAAACAAGGAACTAATAATTTAATTTTCGAAACTGAAATGGAATTTGAATAAGTTTTCTAATTAGTTTAATTAACGGCTGTCGACTGAGGGACCATCTTTATCTCAATTGCTTGTCGCGATTTTGAGAATATCTATAATAATTTACATTTTAACACAATTTGCTTACAGCTGATGAAATTTATTGTAAGCAGAACTGGTAATTGTACAATGTTATGTCTTCGCATTCATCAAATTTGTCTTTTCTGTGTGTTTTTGTTGTTTCTTTTTTGTCTGTTTTTTTTTTCATATTTTGTATGAATGAGTTTACTCAAAACTCGTTTTCGAGAACAACTTTTAAAGTTCTAATAATTATTCGAAAGTAATTGTACCGTTTTGATTTTTAATAATTTGTATAATATTGTATGTGACTGATCGAACAACGCACACTAAAAACATTGACATCTAGTGCTCAATGCCGAAAGTTTGAAAATAAAGTATGTTTTTTCATTTATTGTAATTTAAGCAGTTTTTTAATTTTTTTATTTGTCTTGCCTGTTCGGAAAAAAATGGAGACTTTGTTAAATCATTAGTAATAATTTAATTGTCATTATTCCCCCAGCGAAAATGGCAATTTTCAGATCTTGCTTTTTACTGAATCATAAAATGAGAACTGACACTTACAGGGTCCTTTTAAAGAAAAAACATAATCGCATGATGTATCACTGATTTTTATAAAGTGAGTCACAGTACAGGGTGAAATTTGAGGAGGTTCAACTCTTGGATTATTTCAGACTAAAGGTGCATTTTTAAGAGAAAGACGAATAAAGTTTTATTCCAATAATTGAAAGTATTTATTTGATTAGTTTATTATGTATTATTAATAAAGCGAGCGCAAGCGCACGACTAGTTTCTACAGTTTTTCTTAATTAAAGTAATTTAAATATAACAGAAATCAATGTCTCTTACATTTTCATCTACTTTTTTAGTTTATTAGTCTTCTTTTTAACCTATTCCGTTAATTAGTCACTTAATTTGTTTTTATTTCACACTTTTAATCCAAGCTTTAATTTATTTAAAGTCAGAAAATCCGAGTAAATTCCGGTGAAAATTTCCGTGATTAAATTAATACTTTTCTAATTTTATAAATCCATTATCATTACTTTTTTTGATCTTCCATAAATTTTATAATTTAATAGTAATAATTTTTTTTACTTTCTTAAAACTGTTAGATTTTCTTATGTTTTTTTTTTCAAAAATTTAATTATTATACAGTAGGTATTTTGTATTTTTTCCAACATATTTTTTAGTTGTTAGGATTGCTTTAATTAATTGTTTTAAAATTTTTGACGCTTTTTTCAAATTGTTTTTACTTTTTGCTTTTAATTTTCCTCGCTTTTTAAGGAGGTTCTGTGCATTGACATAACCTCAAACTAGAAAGTGGATTTTCACGCAAAAGCGCAAAAGGCGCAAAATAAAAAAATTAAAAATAATTTTCAATTATTCAGTTGTATTCAGTTTTTTTTAGAAAAAATTAAATTAAACCAAAATTTGTTGTCAAATAATAATTAATTAACATTTTATGTTTTTTCTTAAAATCTAGTAAAAATTTGTAACTTTCATCCAATTATTTTGACATTTTCTCTCATTTCACTTATTTCTCTTTTTGAAACATTATCTACAATTTTATTTATTAGACTTTTTGAAATAATATTTTGTCTAAAAAATCAGCGGTGTAACAATGGGGCTTGGGACCCTGATGAGAATAAATTTTGGGGTCCCCTCGAAAAAAGTTCGACACTAAAAAATATATAAAAAAAAAACCAATTTTATTTATTTAATAATTTTTAAATAAAATATAAAATATTATTTAACAAAATTAAACCAATAAAATTGTGGAAACTGTTTCAAAGAGCAAAATAAGCTATCATTTGTTCAAATTAGATTAAAATTATAAATTTTTACGAGATCTAAAGAAAAAAGACAAAATATCAAATAATCATTATTTATAACAACAAATTTTGAGTGAAAAACCACTTTCTAGTTGGAGGTTAACTTATTTCCTATTTTTCAATAGATCTTTCCTGATTTTTATATTTGTAACGCGTTATTGTGAAGAAAGGTATCTAAGAAGCAAAAAATTTTAGGTTATGTATGTGATTTTTGGAATGAAAATTAGGTCACTATCACTAAACTATCACTGAACATATTCTAACTTTTTTAACTTATTAGGTCCTTTTTTTCATAACGCATCACATTTTCATATATTTTTTATACTTTTCAGTATTAAATTAGATTTTTTCCCAGATTTTCAACATTTAAGAAAATTTAATTAGTTGATATTAAACGTTGTTAAATATCTCATTTTCTCCCAAACTTAATGACTTTTTAAATTTTCTTAGGTACCTTCACGGGTACCTTATCTGACATTTTTTCGTAACTTTTCTAACATTCTTTCAATTTTTTAACATTTTTTTATCTTTTTTCTATTCTTTAAAAATTTTGCCCCGTTCTCAAAACTTTAGTTTTTTTTTGAGAATTTCTTTTTTTTTAACAATTTAATACGTATATTATTTTTGTGTCTACATTTTTTCATAATGTACTCATTTTTGTCATTTCCAAATGATTTTTCTTTTTCTTTTACCTAATTTTTCTTTACAATGATTTTCTCAAATTTTCTTTACTTAAATTATTTCCCTTTTTATTAAACAATTTTGTAATCTGATCCCTGAAATCATTTTTCCCATAATTTTTTATTTCTTAGAAATTCTTTACTTTCTTGAAAATGTTTGATTTTTTCTTTTAATATCTAATTTTTTTAAATCCTTTAAACAATTTATTTGCTTTAGAAATTTTTAAAGATTTTTCTCTCTAGTAAAATTTTTCACGTATTTTCATTGACTTTTTAATATACTCCCACAATTTAAAAAAAAATATTCCTTTTAATCTTCCTCCTTTTTTCGTAAATAATTTTGTTTTTCTTCTGAAAACAGAAAAAATACTTTTCTGTGAAAAATTAATAATTTGATAATTACTGAGAAAGCTTAAATAAAGTTAAAGTTGCCTCAAAGAGTTGAACCCTTTTAAGGTAGACAAAAAAATATTTCTTTTAATCTTTATCGTATTTTCCTTTGAATCAAATTAATGAAATGAATTTTTTTAAATATTAAGCAAAGTTTAACCCGTGGTCTAGGGTTAAATAGATAAAAATGTATAGGTTATAATTATAATAATCAAAGGACGTTAAAAAGCATAAAGTTCTCTGATAATTACTATTTATTGCATTTATTTTTATAAGAACTTTTTCCTTAAATGTAAGGTATTGTAAAGGTAATTTGTTTTTATTTTTAAACTAATTTCTATGGGTGTTGCAAAGAGAGAATTAACATAACCTTAACATTCAGCCAAATTTTCTAGAAACAAAAAATGTAATTAAAAATATGACCATTTACCCATAATTTAAATTTTATGCAGATTCTAAAACTAATTTGACTTTTTAAAAATATATATTATTTGAGCTTCAGTTTCTGAAGAAAATATTGAAAATTATAAACAAAAAAAGTACACAATTTTCAATATTTTGTTCAGAAACTGAAGCTCAAATAATATATATTTTTAAAATGTCAAATTAGTTTTAGATTTTGCATAAAATTTCAATTATGGGTACATGGTCATATTTTAAATTACATTTTTTATTTCTGAGAAATTTGGCTGAATGTTAAGGTTATGTTAATGCTCTCCTTGCAACACCCGGCAGCGTACAATTTTGACACTTGCCCAATTTTTTCAGAAGCAAAAAATGTAATTAAAAATATAGCCATGTACCCATAATTTAAATTTTATGCAGATTTTAAAATTAATTTGCCATTTTAGAAATATGTATTATTTGGGCTTCAGTTTCTAAACAAAATATTGAAAATTATGGGTACATGGCAATATTTTTAATTACATTTTTTATTTCTGAAAAAATTGGTCAAGTGTCGAAATTGTACGCTGCCTGGAAAAATATTTTTAAGATTATGTTAATTCTCTTCTTGCAACACCCTGTTTAATTTTGAGCACACGGGTTAAGGTATTAGTCGCGTAAAATGATTTTCGTCAGATTTTTTTATAACTTTGTATCTGTATTCATGAGGTATTTATCTATGAAATGAGATCTATCCTATTAACTTTGACCACTTCTGAGCTTCAAAATATTAATTCAAAGTTTATACCTTTTACATGCAATAGCACAAAATGCATGTAAAAAATGTCTCTTATATTCATTTATAAAAAAACAAGTCGTCAGATTTTCAAATAAAACTACTAAGTTACACATTGAGATAAAATAAGTCCTTTAAAAAAAAATTTCCTTTATTGACCACGCCGTATAAAAAATACAATAATTTAAAAATTCATAATTTTTCATTTTCACGTGGTTTCATTGAAAAATGTCGAAAACGTGTGAGCAATACATCACGATAACTTATAGTACCTGACTAAAAATCGTGAAAATTAGATATATTACATTAGAAGAGGTCACAAGGAAGCAAGTGAGTTGATATAAAAGTTTATTTATTGTTCTTTTTATTTTGCGGGAGTTTTGCGGGAGCATTTACGCGACTAATACCTTAAATATTTTTAAAAATGTAAATCATATAACTAAACTACGTTGACATCAAACAGAAGTTTATTATAGTATAAATGAAACAAAAAAATAGTTTTTTATCTACCTTAGTAATATTCGTGCAGATGCAAACATATTCAACTGTTATTTAAATTAGTGTTGCTTTGATACGAGAATAGGCGATAATTTTATCTGTTTTGTATCGATTTGGCGATGATTGGAAAAATTCCCTCTCATATCTTATGGTCATAGTTTTCTCGTCTCGCAGCAATACTAATTTCGTTATAATTGTCTAATAATAACAAATTCTCTATAAATATTATAAAATATGCAAAGTAGCTTTTAGATTTTTTTTTAATAAAAATTTTATAAAATAGTATAAAATCCGTTATCACGGAAGACTTATTTCTGATGACTGTTTAAAGAATGCCGAAAATTGTTGCTAAACAAAAACATCGACATTTTTTTAACTTGGATAAAAAAAATTAAAAATAGATACTTTTATCCTTCTGCAGATTAGATGAAATTAGTATTTCGGTATTTTTAATGATAATAAATAAACGTTTTCAAAAATATAGAATCATCCACATATTACGTACGTTGGATTTACACATTTGTGATAGTCTGCGTTAAGATAATATGTACTATAGTTTTATTATTATGTTAAAAGTGTGTTATAAAAGGAGGGGAGTCCAAGCAGCCGTCTAATTATGAGTGACGTAATATGCAGATGATCCCTGTAATTTTTAATAATAATATACAATAAAGGTAAAACACCAAACAAGGTATTAATTCATAATATTTAATGTTTAAACAAATAGAAGTTGCATTAAGATCTAAATCTTTTATGCGTGATTTAACTAATAAAAATTGTTTTTAAATAGATGTTTAAACAATACATGTGCCAAAAATTCTTTACTAAATGATCAACAATTATGTACAAATTGGAAAAATATCTAAAAATAATTGATGAATAGAAATGCATTATCAGTCGTTGCATTTATTGTTCTAAAATTTAGAAGGTTTTTCAATATCAGCTGCGTTTTGTTAAAAAAGGGAAAGGCATTGTATGAATTTACAGACTTTCTCGAAAATGTACAATATTAATAAAAATATATGGTTTGTATATTAAAGTTTTTTCTGAATTAAATATAGATGTCTACTACATTTGAATTTTCTGTTTATTGAATTTGTAGTTTATATTTTTTAACTAGTTAACGTTTCATATTTGAGAAATCAAAATGTTATATTATTTTACAAATATTGATTTAACAATAGTTTATAATGATAGGAATTTTTGTTGCTCCGGAATTCGCTCGCCGGATATCCAAATGTCCAAGATGTTGAAAACGCCATTTTGTTTTTTCAAAAAAACAAAAGTTGTGCCAAATTGTGCTAAATTTGTGCTCTATTGTGCCGTAAAACTTTCTTCAAAAAAATCAAAATTTGACCCAAAAAATTAAAAAAACATATTTTTGACCTAGAAACGCCATTTTGTTAAAATCACAAAATGAAATCTGTGCTGAGTACCTCAAAACCTCCACAAAATTGTGCCGCAAAAAGAATTTAAAAATATTCAAAATTTTTTTCAAGAATCAAATTTAAAAAAAAAAATAGAAATGACATTTTTAAATTTCAAAAAACAAAATAACGTAACAACTTGTGCTAAGAACGAACAAAATTGTGCCGTAAGACATTTTTTAAAAAAAGTTAAAAATCGAAGAATTTTTGAAAAAAACTTAGAAATTTTTTTGGGTCGGAAATTTTCAATACTCAAAATTTCGAAAAAACAAAAGTTGTGCTGAATTGTGCTTGCCGAGCACAATAAAAAAGCCTTATAACACTTTTCAATAAAATCAATATTTTATCGAAAAAAGTCAATCTTAAGGAAATAGAAATTTTTTTGTGTCGGAAATTTTCAAAACTCAAAATTTCGAAAAAACAAAAGCTGTGCTGAATTGTGCTAGCCGAGAACAATAGAAAAGCCTTATAACAAAAAAATTTCTATTTCCTTAAGATTGACTTTTTTGGAGAAAATATTGATTTTCTTGAAAAATAAGGCTTTTTTATTGTGCTCGGCTAGCACAATTCAGCACAACTTTTGTTGTTTAGAAATTTTGAGATTTGAAAATTTCAGACCCAAAAAAATTTCTATTTCCCTAAGATTGACTTTTTTGGAGAAAATATTGATTTTATTGAAAAGTGCTATAAGACTTTTCTGTTGTGCTCTGCTAGCACAATTTAGCACAACTTTTGTTTTTTCGAAATTTTGAGTTTTGAAAATTTCCGACACAAAAAAATTTCTATTTCCTTAAGATTGACTTTTTTGGAGAAAATATTGATTTTCTTGAAAAAAAAGGCTTTTTTATTGTGCTCGGCTAGCACAATTCAGCACAACTTTTGTTGTTTCGAAATTTTGAGATTTGAAAATTTCCGACCCAAAAAAATTTCTATTTCCCTAAGATTGACTTTTTTGGAGAAAATATTGATTTTATTGAAAAGTGTTGTAAGACTTTTCTGTTGTGCTCGGCTAGCACAATTCAGTACAACTGTTGTTTTTTCGAAATTTTGAGTTTTGAAAATTTTTGACCCAAAAAAATTTCTATTTCTCTAAAATCGACTTTTTTGGAAAAAATATTGATTTTATCGAAAAGTGTTATAAGGCTTTTTTATTGTGCTCGGCCAGCACAATTCAGCACAACTTTTGTTTTTTCGAAATTTTGAGTTTTGAAAATTTTCGACCCAAAAAAATTTCTAAGTTTTTTTCAAAAATTCTTCGATTTTTAACTTTTTTTAAAAAATGTCGTACGGCACAATTTTGTTCGTTCTTAGCACAAGTTGTTACGTTATTTTGTTTTTTGAAATTTAAAAATGGCATTTCTATTTTTTTTTTAAATTTGATTTTTGAAAAAAATTTTGAATATTTTTAAATTCTTTTTGCGGCACAATTATGTGGAGGTTTTGAGGTACTCAGCACAGATTTCATTTTGTGATTTTAACAAAATGGCGTTTCTAGGTCAAAAATATGTTTTTTTAATTTTTTGGGTCAATTTTTGATTTTTTTGAAAAAAGTTTTACGGCACAATAGAGCACAAATCTAGCACAATTTGGCACAACTTTTGTTTTTTTGAAAAAACAAAATGGCGTTTTCAACATCTTGGAGGGCCCGTATCATTTTGACACAAATTTTTTCGTGCAACTTGTTATATTGTACTCCCGAAGATGAATGTTATATTTTACTCCTACAAAAATCAAAGATTTTTAGGTTTTAATTATTTAATACTTGAACTTACTGGATTAATTAAGTTTTTTAATATTAATTTAATGTATTAAATCAATTATTTAATAAATAAGACTTAAAAATCTTTGATTTTAGAAGGAGTAAAATATAACATTCATCTTCGGGAGTACAATATAACAAGTTGCCCGAAAAAAATTGTGTCAAAATGATACGGGCCCATCTTGGACATGATATCCAAGGTTCTTGAAAATGTTGACTTAAATCTAGTTTCTGAAAATAAAATACATCTTTGCCTGCTGGCTGATATTTAAATTGTATAATAAATTAATTTAGAGTGAAAATGTAAAGTAATTGATGACACCATATTGGATAACAAATAATAATATATTCTAAAATAAAGAAATAAAATAATTTACAAAAAACTAATAAAAAATTCGATTATAATCATAAAATAGATTGAATGTAATTTTATAAACTTCAATTCTTGAACTAGACTTATTACAATTTCCAACCCAGACTGAGTTACATAGAATAATAAAATGATCCGAATCTAATTCACATATGTTTCGAGAATTTATATTTCTAATTTCCTGTCTAATCTACGTTGCTAGTAATAATGAAGTTGACCATCTCATGGTCCTACAAAGACTAAGTAATATATTGACTATTCTGACGTCACTCTCAACCCCTGTACAATAATATCCTCCAAGGGAAGAATTGTGTCTTTACCGTGGTAGTTTTTATATAGGGTAACCTATATTGGCTCCCATCAACGGTTCATTTTGATAAACCTAAACGTTGTCACGGGAGAACCCGTAGGCTATGTAAGCATGGCTTCCGTTCCCCACTCCAAAAAGGAGAACCTTTATTGGAGGGAGAACGACTAGGACATCCTTCATCCCATGAGTTCCGGATGTTGCACCTGAGAACTTGAGGAAGGTAAACCTCCACTCAGCCTCTAGTTGCTCTTGTAGTCTTCCATAGCTTTATTCACTAGATTGCTCAGTGTCAAAAGAGAGGTGGTGGGGGAACCCACACACCCTCCCATTGACCAGCATCACCTCACAAGTGAACCTGAGAGGCGATTGCCTTTGGTTGAGCAACCTAGTGCGAGACCAAGGTGGATCTCGAGTCTTGTCAGCCAGGAAAATAAGCAATTCACGTGCAAGTACTAAGTTATATACCCAGTCTAGTTGCCGAGATGTAGAAGGGTTCGAGAGCGCAGCGAGGAATAGTGGTTTCCACGAGCCAAGGCGGCTACTGTAGTAATGGTGGGAACGCACTATCTCTGTCTAAACTCACATCATTTCAAGTTTCAATCACAAACAATAATCTTAGAGAAACTTGACAGGGTGAAGAGGTAGGATTATCTTGACGCGAAGGTGCGGACGATAGAGAATATGATGCGCATGTCGCGTCGTAAAAGCGCTACCCTAAGAAAAGGGAATGTATGCTGATTGTCAAAGGAATCGGTCTCTGAGAAAAACAGATCGGAGATCTTCTGCTAAAGGAGGCATATAAAGATGTCAAAAGAATCCTCAGGAAGAAGACACCCGCCGAAGAGAAAAAATGCTGAAAAGACCTAATCGGAGAAGTGGATAATGACTCATAGGGTCTAGCTTTTAAAATCGTAAACAAAAAATTGTTAACGAGGCAAAAGATTCCCGGTCTGGACAATCTCGATTGTGTCCGGCAAATAATAAAGGCCTTGTTTCCTCCGTCAGAACCATGGCTTAGAATGGAATGGAGTGCCTGTGAAGTCGGCGAGGATGAACTTTTCACTCTTACAGAACTATAGGTTGCAGGCAGTAGATTGAAGTCAGATAAGGCGCCTGAAATCGATGAGATACATAACGAGATCCTTAAACAAGTGATGGTTGATCACCTCAGATTCCTTTAGATTGATACAACTTCCTAAAAAGTGAACAGTTCTTCCGTGATTGGAAAAGTCGGAGACTTGTCCTCTTAAAGAAAGACAAACCTTTGGATAAAGCCTCATCCTACAGGCCTATATGTATGTTAGATACGATCGGGCAAACTTCTAGAGGACATAGTTCTGCAGAGGATGCAGCTCAACTTGACCGGAGAAGAGAGTCTATCAAACTACCAATTTGACTACCGATTTGTTAGGTCTACAAAGGTCTGTCCACTGTAAACGCTATACAGACGGCGCGTCTGAAGGCCTATCAAGGGAAGGAAAGGACAAATTGGGACCAGCGAAGAAAAAGGCCTTTTGCGCGTTGGTAGCCATTTACTCAATTCCACGCGATCTCAATCATAAAGACCAGCACTACCAATGCTATGCACACATTATAAACTTAGGTGCCCAAGCAATGAAGGTGTTATGAGTGGATGAGACTAATGAAAACGAAGAGTATAATAACCAAGTATATTATAATTAAATATTTCGTCGCTTGAGGGCAGCAACATGTCAAATCAGCTGTACGGTAAAAAGATGCCCTTTCCAATAAAAAGCGAAAAACATGCCGTTTCAGAAAAATTGTGAACACTATGCCTTTTCATGTTAGCGGTGAAAAACATACCTTTTCGGACAAACGGTGAAGAACATGCCTTTTCAAATAATGAAACAATTTTTTTCTATTTAATAGAAAAAACTTATTCTATTATTTTTTTATTTATATATTATATTAATATTTATTATTTATATTATTTATAAATATATTAATTATTTTATTTTTATATTATTGCAATTTTTACCTTCTTAATAAGGAAGAACTGTTTGATAATTTGAAAAGGCATGTTTTTCACCGTTCGTCTGAAAAGGTATGTTTTTCACCGCTAACACGAAACGGCATAGTGTTCCCAATTT
Organism: Ganaspis brasiliensis; assembly: GCA_037103525.1. Taxonomy (NCBI): domain Eukaryota; kingdom Metazoa; phylum Arthropoda; class Insecta; order Hymenoptera; family Figitidae; genus Ganaspis; species Ganaspis brasiliensis. Next base: position 175,238 of record JAZKLR010000045.1, on the reverse strand, counting down.
TCCTGAAACGGCATGTTTTTCGCTTTTTATCTAAAAAGGCATCTTTTTTACCATTCAGGTGATTTGGCATGTTGCTGCCCCCAAGCGACGATTTATAGTACAGAGCTTACAAATCTCTATTTATATACATTTATATACAATGTATATCGATTGGATAATCTGTCCTTATCCGTCATTGATTGATTGATTCACGGATATTCATATATTCATTCATTTATATATTCATTCATTCATGGATTTATTCGTATACGTATTTATTTATTGATTTATATGTTTATTTATTCATTCATTCATTCATAAATTCATTAAAATATACATTCAATCATTCATTCATCCACGAATTTATTCATATATTCATTCATTCATGGATTTATTCATATATTTATTCATTCATTAATTTATGCATTCATTCATTCAGCCTCAAATTCACAGCTATTGTCTGGAAAAGACAAACGGGCAGATGCCAAACTACTAGGAAACTTTTTTGAAACCTCTTGGAAACTTCCCTTGAAAATTTCTAAAAAGTTTCTAGCGAGTTTTCCAAGAAATCTTTAAGCAATACTTCCGTGAAATATCCAAACTTTCCGTTATGTTTCCAAGGAAAACTTCCTCAAGGTTTGCAAATAAAGCATCCGGAAAGTTTCTAAGGAAAGTTTTCTAGAAGGGGGATAATTTGATATATTATACATGTATGCAATAATTAATTCTAAAAACATTTCTTGAAGGTGTAAGGAAATGAAGATGAAATTGAAAAGGAAAGGGAAGTAGAAGATGAAGAAAAAGGCGACGTTTCAGCTGAAAATAGTAGAAAAGGTTTTTATCGCAAAGAAAAAGGAAAAACTTCTCCCCTTTCTAAGCTTAGAAGCTTATTTTACTTCTTGAAAGTATCAGAAATGTGTCGAAATAAATTAATTATTTGCTGGAATGTTTGCGAAGATAAGTACTCATTCCCAAATATTGATGTCTCCACAAGATGGAACTCCAGTTTTGAAATGATGCAAAAGAGCACTTGAAATGGAAAAATTATTGAATATGCTGTGACAAAACAATGCCCGTTTTGCAAATTTTCTGATCTCTACAGGAGAGTGGTCAACTCTACATACTGCTGCGAAATTTCTTGAATATTTTAAGGTTTTGTCCGATGTACTTAGTGGGGAACAATATGTAACACTTCCTACAGTTGTGGTCGGTTTCAACTTGCTTTTAGATAAGCTTGAAAAAGCAAAGCAAGATATATTTGAAAAGGACATTGGAATTATTGTGCCCTTCTTATTCTCGATCCCAGACATAAGGTCGAAACATTTGAAAAAACAAATTGGGGAAAAGAAATGAAGTCACAATCCCTAAAAAAATTTGAAAGCATTTTTCAAACAGAATATTTTAAATTACAGGTAATTAGTAACGCAAAATCTTCCCAGATATCATCAGAATTCCCAAAAATTTTCTGGTAAATTTCTTATTATAAGGTTGGAAGTTTCCAAGAAGCTTCGTGGACATACTGAAATATATCCCTTCTATAAGAAATCGATTGCTGTCTGGGTTTCAGATTTATTCATTGTCACTCTTTAGTGACTTGGTTATTACCAAAAATAATCGTTTGGGTTATAGATTTTATTTCATGAAATCATATATTGTATTAATTTTAAGAAACTAATTGTTTTATTTCAACAGCAGGTTCCTAATGTACATTCGGTTGCGAATGAAAATATGGAGCATAATTTGGAAAAAGGATTCGACGTTAATATCCTGTATGATTCTGATTCAGAAACATAATCTGATAATAATCAAAAAAATTTTCGGACTTCATGGCGGCAGGAGCTGGATTATACTTATCGTTTCCGCGAGCAGGAAAACGGACGAATGTTTTGACATGGTGTCAAGAAAATCAGAAAATGTATCCATATTTATCTATTATAGCACGTGATTTTTTCGGCACTCCAGCTACTGTTCATGCAGAGAGACTTTTTTCCCGAGGTTCGCTAACGATTCGAAATCATCGAAATAAACTTGTAGATAAATCAATCACACAATTAATGTGCATGAATTCGTGGGTCCAATGTTCTTTATCACCAGAATTAAAATCTAACCTCTTAAATGATTTATCAAGCTATAATTATTATTTGAATTCTTAATTTTTACGATTTATTTATTGTACTTAATGAAAATAAAAACATATTCATGGTTAATGTTTCTCACCTGCAGTTTTATTTAAACTATAGTTTTATTAAATTCTTTATATCCGAATAAAAAAAATCCAGGACTATAACGTTAGCGACATAGTACAACAAATGAAGATGCATTAATAAGACATAAAGTGCATTAGATAGTTAAAATTTAAATTTATTAGAATTCAAGTTTCAATTCAAAAACACATCGAATGAGCTATTTGCGAACCTTCTAGCGTAATCAATTTCAACTAATCTATAATAGATAAAATTTTATTTTGGCCGAACATTCATTTTTCGATTTTAGTCAAATCCGAATTTTTACTTAACAGAATTTTTATTTGGACATCAAATTTATATTTAGCACATTTTTTGTTTTGTAGAATTAACTTTTGACTGTTTATTTAAAAGAATTTTAATTAAAACGAATTTTTATTCTCAAAATTCTTACTCAACATAATTTTAAGTGGAAAGTATAACCATAATTTTTTATAATTAAATAAATATAGAATTGAAGATATAATATTTCGTTTTTATGTTTGACAAATATTATAAAGTAATAAAATTTTAGCACCTCTGACATGAGAAATAACCTCAACGCATAGAAAAAATATTTACTGATGGCGGATTCATCCCAGTATCCCTTCTAATCGAACCAGGTATTATTTACAGCTTACCCTATGAAAATCAAACTCATTAAACAATGCTTGAATACACATACAGCGAAAAAATTGAGAGTGAAGTACTGCCTCTGAATAATTAAAAAACATCCTACCCCCTCCTAAAGATTAAAAAAAAATTTCATAAAAACACCTAATTTTCTCTATCTCGATCGATCTAACGAGATTCTCGTCAGAACGATACAAGTCGATACGATAATGTTTTGTAGAAGAACGAGATTTATTCTCGTCTCGTAAATATCTCGTATCGTCTTGCTCGAATGCAACGATAGTTCGGAGAGCGACCGCCAGTGACCAGCTGCGGACGGCCTGTCGAAAGCATAACCAAAGCCATCTATCGGGAAACGCAGACACCAAAGTTGCGGGCGCCGGGACCTGAAAAGTTCAGTGTGTGCTGACAACGAGCGCCAAAGTACACTGTTGTTCCAGTTGCACAAAAAGCTGGTCAAAAATGAAAAAATCGACTTTCAATGTTAACTTTTATTTCTACATAGTATAAAAAAAGGCTTCGATGCGTACTTTTGCATAAAAGAAACCGCTCAACATTAAATCCATTCTATTTAACATTAGCGCAAAGTTGAGGCTTGCGAAACATCTGCGTTTTCGTGTTTTTCAAAGTAATGTTGACGGATTCGATATTTATGACGAAAATGATTAAAGTGGAAATTTAGAAATATGATTAGTCTCTTCATTACCTGGGCGCCAAGAGGTATTAGGGGTGTGGGGACTGACGAGGGGAAAGAGGACATTTTTATTTTTATAAAGTTCCTTTTGCGTCTATCGTTTTCAAAATTGTTTACTGCGGCTATCTATTCGAAATCCTTGTGTGTCGCCGGCAGCACGAAGGGGCTTATTTTATTTTAATAGTTGATTTATTTTGTGTCTTTTTTAAAGTGTATTTGTGCAAATTTTGTTTATTATTTATTTTTATCCTTTATGAAGTGTGATGATTTTAAAAAATGTGACGATTTTAAAACAAAGAGATGATGGGGTGGATTTTGTGATAAGAAAAGCGAAATATTGATAAATGAAATAAACCTGATGAGAAGTAACAAACAAAGTGTCCCACGCCAAAAGAAACGGTACTCTTATTCACCAATTTTCGCTCTTCAGTAAAAACACTCTTCCGAAATCGCCCCAGTGGTCAAAGAAAAATGAATAAAGATCTCCGGAAAACTTCAGATTATATCTATTTAATTGTCTTGTTTTTGTTTATTTTATTTATTTAATTTTTGATGTATTCAAATTTAATTTCCATGTTTGTTTATTTGTAATTTATTTTTTTTTTCTATATGAATTAACAAACTATCCTTGTGTGGAAAATATGTGTGTACCGGTTGGTTTATATTTATTTTATTTCTAGCTGTTACTTTTGTGATTTTAATTTTTGGCGAATATAACTTTATAACTTTTTGTTATCTTGAATTATTAATGTTAAATTTTATTATTTTTATTTACATTCTTTTGCATTTGTATTTTAAATTTAAATGTGCGCTTTTCAAGATTAAATATTAATAATATTGTTTGTACTTTGGGGTTGTTTGATGTAAATAAGATTGGAATTTAAGATTTGAAAATTGTTTCCTATAAAATAAGTTTTGTTTTGATTTCTTGGAATTTTAATTTATGATTTAAAATGTCTATGGAACAACAATAGAAAACTGCAACAACTCAGAATAAAAAATTAAAAGAGGAGATTCAGAAAGTGCGTAAGTAACATTAAAAACAAGTTGATGAGTTGAGCGAAGAAGTTATAAATTTGCGTCAATTGAATCAAGCTCAAAATGAGCAGTGGAAAGATTTAAGAGAGCAGATGAAAGAAGTGACGGAAAAGAATGATGATCAGGTTGTTAACCGTAAATTTAGGGCTTTAAATTGTTGAATAATGAAGCGAGACCTTTAACGTTTAATGATTGTCAGAAACAACAGGGTTTTTTTTTGATAAATTAGAAAAAATGTTTACCGAAAAGCAAGTAACGCAAAATAGGTATAACGATTACAATGATTCTAAAAAGGTTTCTATTGACGAGTTTTATTCAGTTCCGTGGTACACGGTAATTCGCCTGAAAGTTAACGCCTGAAACTATTTGCCCGAATAGATATGCGCCTGAATGGTATCTTGACCGAATTTCTTCGCCCGAATGGTTTTGCACGAATTTTTTTGCCGAAAATATTTGCCAGAAATTATACTTCGGAAAAGAATACTTTTCCGAATAATTAATGTGGAACACTACATATTATGTGTCGGTACGTATATATGTAATGAAAAAAAGAGAGTTATTCAGTTGTTTTCTAAACATTTAAACGTCAAAATTGTAGTGTAAACATTTCTTTCTTTTCCAACGTACACAATCTTTAAGTGTTGAAGTTCAATTTAATTTATTGTGTCAAAATGGATACAAATTTAGAAGCAGGTATTATCAGGAAGAAATTAACAATTGATGGCTTTATTTATGTAAGATCGAAACCGGCGAAACAGAACAGATTTTACTGTGACAACTTTAATAACAGGTAAAATTAATAGTAATTATTTGGTAGATAATTTTATTTTTTTAATTTTATTCTCTTAAAATTAACTTTAAAATTTTTCAGAAGAGGCAATATAATACTGGAGACGAGACAAGAGTACAAGTTATATGTTGTCTAAAATTATATTTTTTCGGGAAATTTAATAAGATTCGGGAATTTATATTCAGGCCAATATATTTCGGGTGTTCGCCATTCGGGCAAATGTTTATTCGGGCTGTTACTTTCGAGCAAATTACATGTAATCCAGTTCCGTTGCAAGTACGAATGAAGGATTAATGGTTTTCAAGAGGATTTAATCCGGTTACAGATACCCTAAGTTCATATTTCCTGAGTTAAGTGAAAGAAGCGCAATATTTTTTGCCGAAATTAGATCGCTATGAATTGCATTATACTATTATTTTGGAATTACCCGTGCGCGCTCGAAAAATATTGTCGACAGTCGATTTTTCGGATTTTAATAAAATTTCGCAGGTTCTTACTCAGTTGTATCTGACATTTTCCGAAAATGAAAATAATTATTATCCCACAGGCTCAAACATGGCGCTTTTAGATACCTGTAGGCAGGGTCTAAACGCATTTATTTGTTCACCTTAGGGAAAAACGGACGTCATTTTCATACGGCGAAAAAAATGAACGCATTTAGACCCTAACTTACAAGCATTTAAAAGCACCCCGTTTGTGCCTTTGGAACAAAAAGTATCGTAAGCAACAGGGGTTTAAAGTCAGTCCAATTTGTTTACAATGATGTTTGCGTACAAGTGACAGTCGAGGGCGAAGACCGAGACGAGAAGAAACAAATGGCTGCCTTTAACCCCTTGTTGCTTAATATACATTTAAAAAGTCTCAGCTGTATTCCGATCTAAGGGATAAGAAGGGCGGGGAGAGTTCGTCAAATGAGGGAAAGCCTCCAAAGTGGTGTTTAGGTTGTAGGAGGAGTGCTCAGACTAGTAGGTTAAAGGTGGAGCATTAGCACAGGTAGCGGATACACAGATGATGCGGTGCTTGTCGCATGAGTCAGGTTTCCTGCATTTTGGTGTTAAGGATCATAGCAGAAAGCGTGATTTTCGCTGTCCAGACTTCTCGATTCCCCTACCGTGATATTTTGGGTTAAGTGGTAATTTCAATTCTATTGCTCGGGATGAGGATGACGTCCAGTGTATTCAAGCAATCTCTGAGGTAAATAATGGTAATAATAAAAAATAGAGAAAGAAAAATTCATTGAACAAGTTCGATTTGATAAATGATCAAAATAATTTATCTGAAGGGAGTAATAATTTCGATTTGTTGAGTTTTAATTAACAATGTGATTTATCAAGCTCCGATGTTCTTGATAAAATTTGTAAAGGATCAAATCATAATGAATCTGATGAGTTTTTCAAAAATCCAGAAAATTATTTGATGTCTGAAACTTTGGTTGGATAGGATGAGTATTTTGATTCATTGAGTATCGATGGTGATTTGGATAATGGATCTGATTTAATTGAGGAAGTCAATTTGAATAATTTTGAACAGGGGGAGGGAGAAATATTTAATGATTTTAACGTTTTAAATATGAATAAAAATATGATTTCGTTCAAAGAGAAAATAAATTGTTGAATGGATTTAATGATGTAAAATCAAATACTATTTTGATCATGGATATTAGTAATCCAAAATTATTCTGTTTAAGGAAATCTCTTAATGGTTTTATTTTTGTTTGTCTCGATAAAACATGTAATAAAGCTAATTACTCTGAATTAAATAAAGGTATAGAAATTCCGGAAGATCTTGCGATGTCAATCAGTTTGATTTCCGAAAAGTGTTATCTGGATTTAGAAAATTTTGAATGTAATTTTTGTGACCATATTGAGATAAAATTCAAAATTTAATATAACTGTTTTATTTCAGATATATAGATGATATTTTAATATGCGCTCCCACATCAAAAATTAATGAAATTTTAAAAACCTTTAATTCAGCTAACAAAAATATACAATTTACTATAGAACTTTCAACTAATAATAGAATAAATTATTTGGATTTATCTTTATATTTAGAAAATAATAGAATTATTACAAACTGGTTTCACAAAAAAATATGGTCTGGAAGATATATTAATTTTGCTTTAGAACACCCATTATCACATAAAATAGGAATAATCTATTCTTTAGTAGATAGAGCAATTACATTATCTGATAAACGTTTTCATAATGATAATTTACAATTAGTCAAAGACACTTTGCTGGAAAATGGTTATCCTTTAAATATTTTAAAAAGAAAAATTAAAGAAAGATATGATACAGTCTTAAAATCATATACAAGATTTAATTATGATAATGATGAAAATAAAAAAATCTTTGTTTTTCCATTGATTAAAGATTTTGAACACACTTTGAAAAACATGTTTAAAAATACAAATTCAAAGATTGTGTTTTCTATTCAAAACACATTATTTGATAAAGTTTTTCCTCATAATTATACAGATAGATTATCAAATTTAGAAAAAAATAACTGTATTTATCAAATTGATTGCAAAGATTGTAACAAAAAATATATGGGACAAACTAAAAGACTATTGTCAAAAAGACTCAAAGAACATCAAGATAATATTAGAGATAAAAAAACAAATACTGGTATTTCAAGTCATGCAAAAAAAAATAAACATGTTTTTAATTTTGGTAATGTAAAAATATTAGACACTGAACAGAATGAATTTAAAAGAAGACACATTGAAATAATTTATATACAAGGTAATTCCGGAAATACAGTAAATTTTAATCAAGATATTGCAAATTTAAGTATAACATATTAACCATTAAACAAAAGTTTTAAAAATTTTAAAAATTTAGATAATATTCATTAATTAATTAAAAATTTTTTTCACTATTTAAAATTCAAATTTTGATTGATCGATTAATCGAATCATCGATTAATAGAAAAATCAATTTAATACTAACTTCATTTTGTAATGATTTTGAAACAAGAGATGATGATCATGATTCATGATCCAAAAAGTTTTAAATTATGAAGATCCATATTTAAACAAATTTTTAATGAACATCCAAATATGATTTATGTTTTTAAAGGAAGTTCAATTTTTCTAATAATTGAAGGCATGTTTATTTTCGTATCATAACCTCTTTAACCTTTTTAAAAAAAAATTTTTTTTTTTACAGACTTTTTATTTATCCGATATAAATCTCTTATCTTAAGCTGAAGAGGACTTTAAAAAAAGTCGAAACATGTAGTTAATTAAACAAATTTAATAAAATACCGCAAAAAGGCCTTGTAAAAATTACTTATCAAAATTATATATAAAATGCAGATGTAAAAAAAAAAATCTTATAATAATTAATATAACTTGTTGTAATGCGAAAAAATCGAATCAAAATGCTAATCATGATTTATTTAATATCGAATGATTACGGGAATGGTTCTTTTAAGCTTTTAGATCTTGGTAATTATGAACGATTCATTGAAGTTCCTAATAGAATAAATCGATGGCTCCTAAATGGAACACGTTATTCGTGAGAGCAGATAGAAAACACGTTATTCAGAAAAACAAATAGAAAACGTCATATTCAAATTGACATTTTTTAAAAGGCTATGTTGCAATTTTTATTAATGATTGTTTTTAAAGCCTAAAAATATTATGAAAATATAGATCAATTTAATTGTCTATTTTATGTTGAATTAACTTTTTACAGTTAAAATACTTAATTTGAACATTTTGTATTGGCTTTAAATTAATGCTAAAATTTAAGAAAATTAGGTTACAAAACTTATCAAATGAGCAACGTGTTTTCTATTTGTTTTTGTGAATAATGTGTTTTCTATCTGCTCTCACGAATAACATGTTTTCATTTAGGAGCTATCGAAATGAATAGCGAATTTCGAAAAAGACTCAAATCTGAAAAGCCATAAGAACTATTTTCGTTATGAATTGTTAATAAAAAATGACTAACAGGTTTGCAGAGTTGAGCCCTTTCCGAAATTAGCGATTCAAATCTTAAAAAGTACATTTCAGGAATCGAGTGAGGGCAATTATATGTCTTGTAATGGTGCTTTTACCTTTAACCTATTTACAATTAACAACGTAGACGGCACCGACTTGGAATTCATGGACTCCACCCTTTGAGCCCGTGAATTAACCCTCGAAGTCCGTTTATTTGTTCGGAGATCCTTTCTCTGGGCGCCAGGTAAATCGAGTATTTACCCGGACTCCGTTTTCAAAACAAACGGCACCGTTTCCCGCCTGGATTGCTCGACGTCCGAGCAGAAGTCACGTCACATGGTCGTAGGAAGCGTCGATATGGAAGAGGGGGTTGACAGGCACGAAACAATGAACTAATGAACACTAATGAGACAACTTCAACTGAATTTAATTATTAAATTAAATTTATTAACTAAAGCACTTCACTGAGAATTCTCGCAAAGAGTCTGAGAGGGAATTCGCACTTCGAGGTGAACGGTCAGCCGGCCGGCGTAGTAAAGATGGCGGCGTCCGTGCTTCACAACGTGGTCGGGTGGCTGACCACTTTCAACTAAAGAACTCGTGATTCCACGAGTTCCACACAACTGGCACAGGCTAGATAGGCTGTTCACCTACCTTTTAATTATTGCAGCACCTTCTGGTTATCCATTTTTCGCGTTGTCTCAAAATAAATCGGTGATACCGTAGAGCGCGTGCGACAATTCAATAGGCCAAACCCGTACTACTGGAAAAACGTGCTTCATGCATGCGTTGGAGCTGCGAGGCTAGCTTTCGCGGCCCGCGCGATGAGTGTCGCCACCATTCAGTTTTCGGGCCTCTGACTTCCCTCGCCGGTACCTGCGGACTTCGTAATATCGACGTCGATCCTTCGCGCCAACTGACCATCTCACGCTCGTTGATTTCAATTCAAATGCACCAATCTCTGAGACGTGCGGTTCCCACATTTCTCAGAGAATTACTCAGTGATACAATGTTCTTTTAATTCACAACAACTTTTCCTTCGTCGTGAATCTTTTCTTATTTACAGAAACAGTTTATATAAAGATAAACAGAATATAAAAATCACAATCAATAATAATCCAGATACAAAATAATATTGAAATACAAAGTAATATGAATCACTCTTTATACAATATTGAGTGTCGGTGAGTCCGGATCTGGCCATTTTTGCGATGCAATTAAGGATCAAATAAAATAATTTACTGCGCGGACTTATTTAAGTTTTTACTCGGGTAGTTCATCGGGGCTGCAGTTAAGGAACTATTTTTCCGACGAGTTTATAAAAAACCAAGTCACAGTCTTTATATTTCCGGCACTTCAGCTAATTCTCTCTTTATATTTTTTTGATTGATGAGAATATGATGTATTTTGGACTCAAAGTCTTGATCGTTGTTCAATTCTATGCTAACCTTCATAATCGTAAGCATTGGTTTTTATTTATTTATATTGGGATAAAGATTTTAATTATTATAATTTTAAATTCTGGTGATTTTTTACTTGTATATTCGAAATTTAGGGTACTTGGGTCCGTGAGGAAGGGGATAGGTACGTACGGTAATAAAAGTAATATTCTTGGTCGTACCAGTCGTGTGTGCATCACCGATGATTCACAGGTAACAAGAAGTTGTTTAATTCTAACGTTTTTTTACAGAAAAATTTTATTCCTTTTGCGACTTTCAAATATTAATTTTTATTACCGTAAAATGGGGTAAAGTCGGCCTGTCATGAAAAGTCGGTCAGTCGGTAATCTATTTTTAAAGTATTTAATTATCCTTTTTTTAGGAAGAAAAATTAAATATGTTTTGTGTTTGTTAATATAAATGTCAAACTTGAATTTACAAAATATTTGATACAAATTTATTGTTAAGTTCTAATAAAAATAATATTTTTGTGTGAACGACTATTTTATCTAAAAAATAGGTAGTGGGAAAAAGGTAGTTATAAATTATTATTGGAATTTTTTTATGTCAAATCAAACTGTACATCGCGTTGCTTGTGTCTTTGACATAATTTACAAACAAAAATAACTTTTATGGGAATATTAAATTTTGTGCAAAATCAGTTTTTTTTAAAATTTTACTTTTGCAGGGAAAAGTCGGCCATGGTTCAAATTTACCAAAAAAAGTTGTAAATCATTTTGTTTTCTCACTTGTTCCCAATGTACAAAATATAAGAAAAAAAATATTGTCTCTAAACTAAAACTTAAAAGTTAGAAGGGTGGAAGATATTATTTCTCTAATTTAAAACTTTAAATAACTCAGATTCGTTACTTTTTTTTTTGTTCAGGTTATGTTAAAAATCTGACTAGGAAATTTTGTCAAATTATAATAAAAAGATTAAATAAATTTATATTTCATAGACTATATATTGTATTTTTAACGTATTTTATTTCCTATGATTCTAGATAATGTTAGTTTTTGTGAAACTAACATATTCTACCTGTTTATAGTGGTGGCCGAATTTACCACACATTTAAGGGAAAAGTCGGCCATGACAAAAAGGATTATAGTGAATACTCTAAAAAAAATTTCACTTTTTCTGTATGATGAACTTCAAAAACAGGATTCAGAGATTATATATACGAAGTATCAATAATTTCTTCTGTTTCTTTAACGTATTTTTTTAAGAAAAACTTGAAAAATTGTTCGACTTTACTCCATTTTACGGTAATTTATCAAATTTATAAATAATCGTGATATTGCAGGTGTGGCGGTCTATAGTGAATGGGTGGCTTAGCTTGAAATTGATTGGATGGGGATGGTGACAGGAGCTCTGGAGTAATCTTTGTCCGGATGAGACTGTGTTTATGTCTACATATCTATATTAAAGTTTATTGGATGGATAGACTAAAATTGAGAAGTTTCCCCTAAACAACTTCATATAAAAATTCTCTCCGACAGCCGCATGGTAGTTCATGAGATGAACACGTACGCTGGTTAAATTTAGTCGATTTTTTACATGATTATTTAAATTCTGTATATATTATTTAAGGAAACAAATTAATATTTTAATTCCTATTCTGATTTATCTTATTACACTTACATCTCGGTATATATATTTATTTTGTATAAGAATTATGTGTAGCATTTAGATTTTAATAATAATGCATTCCCGAGAGTAAACTTTTATATTTTATTAAGTTATTGATATCCGATGCTCTGAACTATTTTAATATTTATTAATATACATTTAATTACTTATATAAAACTTATAATTATTACGTTTGGCTCCCGAACAGGTACTGAATGAGTGCCCGCTAATTTTAAACTGTTCTGTTATTGTTTTGAATGAATGTTATTGTCTGGAACTGTTGTAGAATTCTGTTTTCTTTTGCAACCTATCGAAGCGTAGGTGATGTTGCCAAATTTTCATTTAATTCTGAGAAAGCGTTCTCTTCTTGTATCCATTCAAATGTTGGGTCGGGGACATTTCCACCAAAACCCAATTGACCGAATTTGTAATTGGCCGAAATTTAATTGTCCGAATTTGTAATTCTACAAACTTGCATTTGTCAGAATTTGCAATTCCCCGAACTTGCGTTTGTCCGAGCTATTAACTTCCCGAATTTGTATTTGTCATAACTTTCAAATCATCAAACTGACATTTGCCAAAACATTTAAATCGACGAAATTGCATTTGTTAAAATTTTTAACTCCTCGAACTCGTATTCGTCTGAACTTTTTTATTTTTTATTTTTTATTTATTTAATACATATATACGGGTTCAGAAACCCCATTAATTAAATTACAAATATATTATAATATTAACTGCAGTGAATTGTGGTCGATTTTATATTAGTCGAAAAATATCTATATTACCAACGACCAAATATACAGTTTCGGGTGACCGATATAAAAGTGTTGAGTCTACCGTCAAAAAAATCTAATTCATCGGAATAATAATTTGCCTCAACACAGAGTCTATTAAATATTGAGTTTTTTCCAAAATTTGTTCTGTGAAAAATAACATGAAAAGGCTGTGGATGTCGTAAGGATCTCTGTGGAGCAGAAAAGTTAACGCAAGACAGTACCGGGGGACTGTTAATAAGGCCATCAATTATTATATAAAATAAAAAAATAAACAAAATAAAAAAAACTTTTAAATCCACGAACTTGCATTTGCCCGAACTTTGAAATCACCGAACTCACGTTTGGCCGAACTCTTAAGTCTCCGAATTTGCATTTGGCCGAACTTTTAAATTACCGAACTTGCATTTTTCTGAACTTTTAAATCACCGAACTTGCTTTTGTCAAACTCTTTAAGTCACCGACTACTCGTTTCCCCGAATTTGCATTTGTCCGACCATCGGAAAGTATGTTTTCTAAAGGAGTCTTATGATTGGATGGTAAATTTCCCGGTAACATTACCAGCCAAACAAAAGACTCCTTTAGAAAACCTACATTCCGATGGTCGGACAAATGCAAATTCGGGGACACGAGTAGTCGGTGACTTAAGGAGTTTGACAAATGCAAGTTCGGTGATTTAAAAATTCGGAAAAATGCAAGTTCGGTAATTTAAAAGTTCGGCCAAATGCAAATTCGGAGACTTAAGAGTTCGGCCAAACGTGAGTTCGGTGATTTCAAAGTTCGGACAATTACAAATTCGGAGATTTCAAAATTCGGGCGAATGTAAGTTCGGTGATTTTAAAGTTTGGACAAATGCAAATTCAGGGATTTAGAAGTTCTGACAGTTGCAAATTTGGAGAGTTGAATATTCTGCTAAATGCGAGTTCGGTGATTTCAAAGTTCGGAAAAATGCAAATTTGGTGATTTCAAAGTTCGGACAAATGCAAATTCTGGTAATTGAATATTTTGACAAATGCAAGTTCGGTGATTTTAAAGTTCGGGCAAATGCAAGTTCGTGGATTTAAAAGTTCAGACGAATACGAGTTCGAGGAGTTAAAAATTTTAACAAATGCAATTTCGTCGATTTAAATGTTTTGGCAAATGTCAGTTTGATGATTTGAAAGTTATGACAAATACAAATTCGGGAAGTTAATAGCTCGGACAAACGCAAGTTCGGGGAATTGCAAATTCTGACAAATGCAAGTTTGTAGAATTACAAATTCGGACAATTAAATTTCGGCCAATTACAAATTCGGTCAATTGGGTTTTGGTGGAAATGTCCCCGACCCAGTTAAAGGTTTTGCTATTTTTGAGAAGTTTTTGATAAACTTTCTATAATAGCCAATCAGTCATAGAAATTGTTTAATTTGTTTTTGAGTTTTTGGTTTTTGGTTCTTTGTTTGTACTAAAAGCAGATTTTTCTTTATCGGATGCATTCATTCCTATCTGGTGAAATCCAGATGCGAGATCGAAACACGAAAAATATTTGTAATTGCCTAATTGATCTATTACTTCATCAATATTTGGTAAAGGATATTTATCTAGAACTGTTTTTCATTAAATTTTCTATAATCAATGACAATTCGACGTTTTATTTTACCAGAAGCGTTCCTTTCCTTGGGTATTACCCATAACGGTGAGTTGTAAGGTGATACGCTTTCTCTTATTTTTCCTTTTTCTCACATGTCTTTAATTTGCCGATGTACTTCTTCTTGCAGCATCGGCAGATATCGATATTGTTTATCTTGGTCTGCCTGCGTTTTCAAACCTTCTTTTGTCTTTTAAATTCCCATTTACTTCTGATGCTAAATGAAGATACTCATTCAGCGTTTTAGGTTTCTGAGGTCTAATTCTAATTTTAAACTTTTCTCTCATGTTTCTCAAAAAAGTACTAACGCTTGCACTCCTTCCTGTTTCCTGTCTCAAATGTATTTCAGTAACGGAAATATCTATATTGTCAATAAATTGTCAAACTTTATTTTGACATACCACAAATCAAGCTGTAAATAAATCTAAACTTTCGTTTTTACCAATTACGCATAAATCTCCAATTCTTTGAAGTGATTCTAAATACTTTTTTTCTCCGAATAATATTCTCAATCTTTCGAAAAAGTCTGTAAAGGTTGTAACTCCGTCAACCCTAATTGTGTTAGCTGCTTTCCCTACTTATTTTTGTGATTATTGCATGCAATAATATTAGTCTTTCGTTTCTCTTCGTCTTCATCTTTGCTATTCGTGTTGAATGTATAACATTTTTTAATTCTGTCCTACTAAAATCTGGTATAATTTGTATAGTTTTCTCAAAATCGTATTCCGTAGTTTCTTCTAATTCTTCATGATCGCTGTTTAGTTCTTCGTTGATTTCAGATGAACCCTTTCCCCCTATCATTGGTTGTTCCACTGCTTTGAATCTTGTTTCCAAACTTTCTAATTTTTTAAGAATTAATTGAAGATTATTTCTATTGGAGATGGTGCTCGTGACATGTTGGCCGTGTGGAAAGGGAATTTAAGTCTGTCAGTCAGTGAGGTTGAAGGGCTGGAGCTGTCAGAGTTTGTTGTCGTGTTTTTTCTACTTTCCCTATATATATATCCAGTCTGGATTTTTGCTTCGTTTGTTTTGATTAATTATTATTTTAGTACCGTTCGCGTTTTCTAATTTAAAGTTTCACTTCTTGGAATTCTGCTACAAGGAGTATACACTAAAACCTTTGAGGAGTCGTGCTGTCAGGAGTATTTCTGCTTACTTTATTTGGTGATGAGGATGTGGAGCGAGGAGAGAATTTTTGACGAACATAATTTTATAATTGACGATCAAATATGGCTTTTACTTTATTTTAATTATATTACTGTTATCTTGATTTATTATTGTAAAACCCTGTTAAAAAAATCAATAGCAAGATCAGAGATTCCGGATTGCGGGTCTAAAGCCGGAAATTGGAGTCTGGATTATTACTGACTGCAGCCTTTTCCGCAACAGGGAATCCTAGAATTCTCAATATATGTAGATATTCTCCGCCAGCAATCTGCTGAATGAAAGCAGAGGCAATTGTAGTAGGTGTTTGCAGAAGTGTTCTATCATCCTTGGGAAGAAAGTTTAAATTAAACGGAAA
Organism: Ganaspis brasiliensis; assembly: GCA_037103525.1. Taxonomy (NCBI): domain Eukaryota; kingdom Metazoa; phylum Arthropoda; class Insecta; order Hymenoptera; family Figitidae; genus Ganaspis; species Ganaspis brasiliensis. The sequence goes on along the minus strand of JAZKLR010000045.1, from coordinate 158,936 downwards.
TTCACGCAAAGTTTTAAGAAGAATATTGCACTGAGTGTGTTTCAGATTCGCAGCTAATAAAGCATTCCTGATTAATTTCTTCCTCGTATCAGTCAAATCTAAATGAGGAAGTATGTCTTTTTGCCCTCTTCTACATCTTCTTCATTCATATTTTCTTCTTCATGGTTCACAAGGTAATCAATCAATTCCTCCTGTGCTTCCGTATTCTTTTTGTCCAAAGTTTCGGTTTCTTCGATGGTATTAATAAAAAATTCTGAGTCACCACTGTCAGATAATTCGTCATTTCTTACTGTTTGAAGTAGATTTAATGGAATAGCTTAGTTTTCACTTTCAGAAATCTCTCTTTCTTCGTCGTCATTATTTCAATTTTCTAACTCACCATTATCAGATGATTCGCCACTTCTTATTACATTTTGAAATTCATTTAATTGTAGATTTTGATGCTCATCGCGTTGGTTCTGAAAATTTTCATCTTTTGTTGACAAATCAGAAGCTTCTATATTGTTTAAAGTATTTGCAGCTTTCCTTCTCGAGCAACGTTCTTTTTGCAAACGTCATCTCTTACGGCTTACAGATAGGTTTAGAAACTGTTTATTTTTTCTTTTAAGGTATTTTAAGGTCATTGTAAGGATAGATATTTTTCGTAAGTTTTCTTAACATTTGGAACTTTATCATATCGCACTTAGGTTACTATTTTCGCATCAATACTTAAATTTTTCTAGTTTTTCCAAGTAATATTATAATTTGAAGTAGATGGAAAATTTATTTCTAATTCGTAAATTCAATAATTTATCAATAAATTTTAGGTTATGTTATTCTCTTTTAAATTAATTTTAAATAGAATAGGAAAAATGATATTATAATACTCTTATACTCTAAATATATGAGTAATGTATTCCCTTTTCTTTTTAAAACTAGATGATAATTATTTTGATAATTATTAACTTATAATAATAATAATAATAATAATAATAATAATAATAAATTGTTAAATCAAAGTTAACCTTTAATTATATGAAAAGAATTATATTTCATTTTGTTGATTCTTTACTTTACACAAAAGTGCAATTTTAATACTTAAATTGTTTGTTACCTTTTATTTTTTTAGGTTATGTAAAAAAACTTTTAGGTTAGAATGCCAAAATTAACTTAGAGTATTGTCAATTTATTATTTAACTAGTAATTATTTTGTTAATTATTTACTTTTTCAACTTAAGGAAATACTCATTAAAGTTTAACCTAATTTTATCATTTTAAGGTTATGTTGGTATTTTTACAATAATACCAACATATCGTATTATAATTGAATTTTTATCTAAGTATATGTATATAAAAAAATGAATAGTATTTTGACAACCAAAAACTGACATCACTAGACCGATTTAATCAATAGAATTTAGACTAAGAATATTATTAGAAAATTGATAAATATATCTTTGTTTATTCTCGAATTTAAATTAATAGTTAAAATCTAATTAGTGAATGATTTCTACTAATGAGATGTGCAAAATCTCATTAAGCTTTGTGTAAATGCCGTCTAACGATGACAATTTAGATGTTGTACCTAATTAAGGGAAAATATGTAACTTAGTTTAACTTAGTTGAATAAAATAATTTACACCCTATAGAATATAGATGATTTTTCGAGACCGTTGAGATTCCTATTTTCCAAGAAACCTTTTAACATTCTTTAGAATTTGTGTAGAAAATAAGAATCTTTTATCGCCTGGCCTTCATATCTTTAGGAACATTATTTGCCGAACTATGAGCCTTGCGAGGTTGATTTATTGGAAGTAAGCCGAAAGTTTCAAGATATGAAGAGTTTTGAGATCTCGATCTTAAACTAAGAGCGATCGTGCACACTCACAATAGTGCACTCACTTCCCGGTGGTTAAATAAACAAGTTCAGGGTCCACTCCGCAAAGCCCTCTCAATGATTATCTTTTGGGTGCTTTGTTGGCGACTCATTTTCAGTTTGAAGATATAACTTGGAAATTTCTTTCCAAGGTTTATTTATAACAGCTATGTACAAAAACTCAGGGTCTACATTTCCGTTTCTTTTAACTGTGGAACACGGCTTCGAGTTTTGTAGATATAACGGAAGGTTATATTAAGGAAGGTTAATATTTGGGTCGATTATGTAATTTGATTTGATTCCGAAATGATTTGATTTCGCCTGACTTCACTTTTTTTCACTTTTGTTGATTGAACAAAAGTGAAAAAAAGTGAAGTCAGGCGAAATCAAATCATTTTGGAATCAAATCAAATTACATAATCGACCCCCAGTGTAGGGTATAACAGATCTCCGAGGACGGTCCCAAAGTCAAACCTAAATTGGTTCTTCTTGATCAGTTTTCTTGTCTTGTTCCAATAGAGGGGCATTTTTCTCTGGAATTACTCGTACTTCATTTAATTGTTGAGCTGCTGGTACATCAGGTCGATTTCCCAAATGTACGAGAAGATGCGTTAAAGAACCCCAGATCGCTCCCAGCAGGTGCAGTGACCAGCCATAAATAACATGCAAAGTATTACCATGGATTATTGTATCCACTATGAGTTTAATTATATGAATTATAGTCAGGATAGCAATAACCCCAGCACTGAATGATCCGAAGGTAAGGAATTTTCCCCAAAATTTGGTCCAAGTACTTTCAACAAATTTTTCAACAACTTCATCATTGAAAAGTCTAAGGATGCTTCCATCTGGACTAGAAATAGAATATAAATAATAATGTAATAATAAAGAATCATTATTATAAAATTTAAAAATTGATAAAATTCACATTAACAGTCATAAATGTTGATAAATATAGCGTACAAACACATTTTCATATAAAATCAAAAGTGACCACCATGGGGCCAAAAAAGTATCCACCTTAGGGCCAAGACATAATTTTTTAAACGTTAATGAAAACATTTTTTAAAGCACAATATTAATTATATTCATTTGGAATAATATTCTATGATATATAAAGATAATTATACGGTTTTTACTAATTTAAAATGGTTAATTTCGATGATTTTAACACCCTGAGAAAAAAATTTCTCCATCATTTAAGGACGGTCAATAGACAAACACGACAATGACTTTCCCCTCCTTTGTGAAAATTAGCACTTTGACAATTTTTTTAATAAAAACCAAACACTTTTTCCACGAAATCGCTCTTGTTGTCCAAACTAGAGATCCTATAAAGAGAGTTGGGACACAAGTGTGATCGTTCGTGATCTGTTGTGATTTAACCGGAACCAGAAGTGATTTTGTAATGTTGCAACATAACCTCAAATCTTAGACAATCGCGTTAATTAAAATTTTTCAATGTAAATATTTCGCGCCTTTTAACTGGAACTTCTGGTTCCGGTTTAATCGCGTTGCGCAGAAAACAACTGTGTCTCAACTTTTTTTTATAGGGTCTCTAGTCCAAACTGTAGGGAATAAGGAACTTAAAAATTATAAGTCTTCCGCGATTGGATGTTTCCACGTGCAGAAAAATGACCTCCGGGACTAAAACTGACGGACTTTCTGCAGAAAATGGCTGCGACACGTAACATGTATATTTACATGTTACATGTTACATTTATTCCTGGAGATCATTTTTCTGCTCGTGGAAACATCCAATCGCGGAAAACTTGTAATTTTGAAGTTTCTGTTATTCCCTATGGTTCGGACATCAAAAGAGATGTGGAAAAAATGTTTGCTTGTTTTTTTTTTAAATTGTCAAAGTGCAAATTTTCACATAAGAGGGAAAGTCATTGTCGTGTTCGTCCATCGAACGTCCTTAAAAACAGAAATTTTACGACGTTCACGTTACAAAGAGACTCATTTGACTATTTACCTCAAAACTTAAAATCTTTGTCTTCTTCAATAATTTAATCTTCATAATTAGAGCACGCCTTGCATTTTTTCAAGGCATCTATTCTCTCCTTGATTGCATTGTCACACGAGTCGGCCCTCCAAGGGGTTGGAGCGAATGGTTTTTTCCTTCCTGTTCCATTTAAATTTTTGGGTTGTTTACCCATCGGAGGTAAACTCACCGGGTCGTCCAGCACTATCTAGGTGGAAGCAATGCGTAAGTCTGGCGAAACAAAGGAAAGGTCGAGCATCGAATCACGATTTCCCTATCGACTGACGAATGTGCTTGAACCGTCCTTTAGAAGAATGAGATCTGTGTCGTCCAGAGCTTCTGTCAAATTAGAGCCGTTGGTGCACTTATTCGAACTGCCCCACAGCAGGTTCTGACTGCTAAAATCGTCTCCAACAACGACAAATTCGCAATGGACATTTTGTGACGAGTTTTAGAATTTATGTCACTTATTCGGAGGTGTCACTTTTCCAGGGACCCGGTAAACAGTGAACACTTCTGAGTGCGTAAGACCAATATAGCCAAGCCCAGATAGCCAAGCGTACTAATCCAAAATACCCGGTATACCGGCTCTGTACTTGCCATGTACCTTCGCATTGTACTAGTATTATAAGAGTATAGCGTAATTATGTTGAGATACTTGCATTAAAATAGTACAGTACCAGTATGTGCATACTCTTTTTTATTGAACAGTATGATGTTCTGGCACTGTACTTATATTATACTCTTACTAAGTACTCAAACTGACAAATTATTTTTCAAGATGGCGGAGCAGTACGACTCTGGTACGACACCATATTTATTTAGTACGCCGTACTAAGTGAAAATATTAAAGTTTCTATTCATTACATACAAGCGTAATACTAGTACGATACTAGTACGTCGTACAAATGTAATAAAAATGTACATACATACTAGCACTGTACTAATTTAGTAACAGTACTTCGAAAATCAGTACCTTTATACACGTATGGTACTAGTATAGTGCAAAGGTACATGGTGCGTACAGTAATTGTACGCTGGTTATCTGGGAGTGTATAATTAAAAAAAAATTAATATTAATATTTAAAGGCTTATTCTTTTTAGAATTTAACTTTTCGCAACGAGATACTTCTCTTCTAGGACTAGTACAGTTTCTAGCGAAGTGATTACTAGAACCACAACGATAACATTTTCTTACCCGCTGTTTCGTCGTTGGTTTTGAAGTTCTCTCACCAGATGATTCATCTTTCATTGACTCCATTCTCCTGTCGTTAAGTTCTCGTTCAAAAATTTCATGACGTAAAATTTCCGGCAAAATTTTGTCTGTGTCTTCGAATTTCTGCTCCAAAATATGATTTGCTGCCTCTCAATCTCTACCGTCAAATTCTCGATCTGCTCCCTTTCAGCCATGTTTACTCTCTCCGCATTCTTGTCTTCCGTAGTTTATTAAGTAACAAGTACATAAGGGTAGCCATTTGCTAACGTTGATGTTTGCATTACGATTGAAGGTCCTTCATTTGATTGATCACATGAAAATGAGGTCTTTCTTTGTCCTAGGGAAAAAATAAAGCATGGGCAAGACTTTCATTGTTTTCTAGGAAAAAAAGTAGACGAGATTTTCATATGTTCGAATAAATGAACGACTTCCAATGCCAGCTTTCAGGTATCTCTCACACAATTTATATATTTACACTATCACTCAGAAACTTTATATTTCATTGAATTGATCTCATGAAATCAACACGTGCACTATCTCACTTCTGAATTGTTGGATGTCATTATTTATCATAATAATAGTAATAGTCATAATTTAATTCTTTTAAGGAGGTACTATCGTAAAAAGAATTAACATTACCATTTTAATCAAATTTGGTGCACTGATAGATAATGGTTTTATAATAAAAGAGTTAAATTTTTGAGACATCAAGATACTTTTGAAAATACATGTAAATTAGGGTGGGTCAAATTGTATGGTCAAATTTTTTTCGATAAAGCGTATAGTACACACATAATCTGCAGATCATTCTGAGTAAAATTGTTCAAAGAACCATACCTCTAAAATGAATTTCGAGCCTCCGAAATTTGCAAAATAAAAGTCCCTTTTTAGTCACTTTTTAATGTTAAATGACTCTTGTCTTTACTAAATTTCGGAGGCTCGCAATTCATTTCAGAGGTATGGTTCTTTGAGCAATTTTACTCAGAATGATCTGTATATTACGTTTTAGCTATACGCTTAATAGCGAAAAAATTTGACCCACCCTAATGTAAATATATAAATATATATGACAAACTACTCAATTCCCATAAGAGTCAATGTAAAATCTTGAAAACAAAATGGCTTATAACTTTTTTCACAAGTACCTTGAGGTCTCAAAAATTTAACTACATCATTATGAAACCATTATCTACCAGTGAACCAAATTTGATTAAAATGGTAATTTTAATTCTTTTTACGATAGAACCTCCTTAAATGAAAAGAGAATTTTAATAAAAAAAAATTGACAATCTTTACTGATTTAAAGAAACTATCGACACTTCTAAGAGACAAATCTAACATTCTTCTCTCCGCGTTGTTTCGTTAAAACTCTACCTTTCCTTACATCTACCGATTAGTCATGAAATATCTAATTCTGAAATATAACTCATGTGCATAATTCTAAATAGTAGAAGTGGGTTAATTGAAATAGCTAACACTGAAATTGAATATTTCAAAATTGAATTATGTCAATTGAATTGAATAATTGAAATAGCGTATTAATAGCCATTAAGACTCGGAATTGCATTCAATTAGGACAGCTTGTTACTTATAGAAAATAATTGCTCCTTCAGATATTTGATTACTTTCAGGGGATTATTTAAAATTGTAAAAAGCGCTCATTCAAAATAATTTAATATTGCGCATTATCTAAGAAAATTTCAATTTTTCTAATTATATTGTATTGCTTTCTTTTACAGGATGATGTTTGAACATTTTTTTAGATTAATGCAAGATTTTTATTGTGCGCAGAAAAATATATAAAAAATTACTGTCATATAAAAAAAGATATAAATCAGCCATATTTTGCTGGCCACATTTGATATTATAATAAGAATTTTTTTTTAGATTACAAATCATCATATCCAAGAGTTGTAAGATATAAGAGTTCAAGAATTCTTGGAATCATTTGATGAAAGTCCAGCTACGAACAGAACAACATTTGCTAGTTTACATTAATTGCTCGACGGAAAAGACTTCAATGAAGTAGTAAATGCACCAGTAAATAAAACTGTTTGGGAGAAATTATAATGATTTTCTTAAAGTTTGCAACGACAGATTCACTTTCCCAAACTGCTGTAACACATATGTTTCAGTTGATAAATTTAATCTTTACGTCTCCTGTTATACCGGATACTCGATACTTCATAGACAAAATATTTAATCCTTCGTCTAACCCCTTTTTTTAATGGCGTATGTTCAGAATGTGGTTCTTACGTTGGAAAATTTGACCGTTCTGTTGATAATAGTATTACTTGCAATGTGTGCAACACTACTATAAACATAAAAGACTCCGCTTATAATGATTTTTTCGTGTTCTTCGATGTTTCATCACAGATTGCAGAAATTATTAATTCTAATGACAAGTATTATAAAAGTGTTGTTGAAGGACAAATTGAGCAAGGAGATGTAATCAAAGACATATATGATGGGAAGATGTATAAAGAATTTTTTAAAACTTTAAACCCTGAAGACAGATTCAATTATGCGACTGCAATTTTTAACACGGATGGTGCACCTGTATTTGAAAGTTCGCAGTACTCAATTTGGCCGATATTTTTACAAATTAATGAGGTACTAATTAGCGTCAGAAACACGGAGATGGTAACTGTTGGACTGTGGTTTCGTAAACAGAAGCCAGACATGAATATTTTCCTAAAACCATTTGTCAAACACATGAACAAACTCTCCGTAGAAGGAGTTGAGTGTCAAATTGATGGCGAAGAGAGAATTATCAAAATCTTTCCTCTATTTGCTTGTGTAGACTCACAAATATCCGCTTATGAACAAACCCATCTGTTTAAGAAATTCAGACGATACTCTAAAATACATGGTCCTAGGAACGGAGGCCTTTCCTTGCTTTGGATTCAAATATCCATCTCAACTAATAAATCTCAATAAATTCCACATTATAAAAGGTTTTGATACAGACATTTTGCACATTATTAGTGGGGTGGGTAAACAATTTTCGAAACTTTGGTTTGGAACTAAAAAGTCATCCAATTTAATTACGAACAAGCAAGTAGAGGAAATAAATGATATTATGCTTAAAATAAAAGTTCCTACTCAAATAGGCCGCTTAACTCGGACATTAAAGGACAGGGAGTTTTGGAAAGCCCGTGAATGAGAGAATTTTATTCTCTACTACAGTGTCCCCATCATTAACATTTATCTGGATGAGAAGTACGTACTACACTGGCTGAACCTTGTAGAAGCTCTCTATACTCTTTATCAAAAAGAAATTACTGTCTCAGAAATTGAACATGCTGATAAATTATTTCATGCATTTGTAGCAGATACGGAGAAATTATATACATCATTCTCTATGACATTTAATGTTCACCTTCTGCTACATTTATCGACTAGCGTTTTGAATTGGGATCCATTATGAGCACATAGCACGTACGGCTTCGAATCCGGCAATAAGGACTTATTGAGCACAATTGACGCATCAAAAGGTGTGCATTTGCAAGTGTGTCGGCATATTAATCTAAAGTTTAGCTTTATATTGATGAAACGAAAAGTTTACCCAAATTCTTCACATGTTACACAACTATATATTGATAAGCTAGTTAAAGGAAACGTCCAGAAAAGTTTAAAATCAGGTGAAATTAGATATTTTGTAAAACCTTCGGCAGTTGATTCTTCGTGGATTTTAACATTGCAGTTATCAACAGACGCAATGTGCTATGAAAAAATGATAAAGAATGGTTGTGTTTATTTGTCTTCAGCAGAAATTAATAAACGATCGGACAACACCCTCATCAGACTCAAAAGTGGCATTTATGGGAATATAACGTCATTTCTCGTAGATTTACAGGAAAAAAGAGAGTTTGTACTATTACAAAGAATAAATGCACGTCCAATGTTCGTTAATAAACATAAAATGTTACAAACCATTCTGAAAATTGACAGCGATATAACAGCTATACCTGTTACAGAAATTTATAGAATATGTATTTGCTTCGCTGTAAATGGTGATAAAATTATTTGCTTAGTACCAAATTTATTCTCATATTAAGAAGGGTGCTCAGTGGAATCAAAAAGGTTACAGGCATTTGAAAATTAGCTTTATTTATGTTTTGGATGCCATAAACATTTTCTCAAAAAATATAAATAATTGACCGTATAGTTGTCGGGAAAATAAAAGTTGAAAATCGTAAGTTTTACATTAGTTCTTGTGGAAGAGATCATTGCATCCAATGCTAAGTAAAACTTATATTTCTTTCAAATAATTTAAATATTAAATTCACATTTATAGTCGTTATACGTAATCGTATTTGGTATATAATAAAAAATATCGATATTTAAAACTAAATCATAATGTAAAACTAATATACAAATATCGAATTCAGTCAAAAGAAATATCGTATTTTTAGGTTGGTATCAGCAAAAAATCCTATGCATTAGCATTGGTTTTTCCCCTTGACCCTCTGCCCCTCAAAAGCACTGAGCACCCTACTTATGAACGACTTTGCGTTTATAAAACTATTAAGCTCATAATTCATTCAATAGAGAAGAAAATTTTTTCAATAAAAAAGAAAATTTTCAAAAAGTTTAGGGAAGACTGGGGCTAAAAGCTAAATTGTCAAAAGCTTCAATTTTCATTATCATTTAAATAATAACATTTGTAAAGCTACATTTTTGACCATAGAAGGCTCTTGTGACTAGAAACAAATGTCCATGGTTATAAGATATTTAGTCTAAAGTTGACATGTTTATTACATGAAGTATGTTTTAAGCATTGCTTCTTCAATTTTTACGATGCCGAAGTTTCAACTTTTCCTTACTTTTTTTAATATATTCTAAGAAAAATCAGTATTTTCTAGCTTATTTGGGTATGCTAAACACAAATCTGAAATTGTTTTTGTATATTTGTAGTCATATTTTGTGCGTCTGATGTGAAAACCAAAAATATACCGTGGGGCTAAAAGTTAAAAACATGCTGGTGCTACATGTTAAATAGGGGATTCCTCATTTTTTCCACTTTCTTTTGTATGTTTCGGTCAGTTGTTGTATTCAACAAATTACCTTTATTATGCATTTCAAATATTTGTGCATAAAACAAATAAAAAAGGAGTAACAAGAAAAAGTAAATTCTGCAGCGAAAAACCATAACAAAAATAAAAGAAACTAGTAGCTGTTAACTTTTCTTTTTTTATCATGAGTACTTTTCAAGAAAGACAGGAGTTTTTTTCATTATATTCTTTAACTGATCTTTTTCTTATAAAAAAAAAATTGAATTTTGGAAAAACAAATAAAACATAAATTTAAAAAAAAAAATTGCAAAATATATTATGAAAAGTTTTTGAGGACAGATTTATCTACAAGGTACATGAGTTTACATAAATGGATTTGAGGATTTAGTGTCTGAAAAAAAATATTTTACAAAAATTTAACTTTTATCCCCAGTCTCTCCTATTAAAAATTATTTCTGAGCTTACGAAGTATTCGATGAAATGGTCTCTGTTTATGAAGAAGTAAATACTATTTTATGCTTTGATATAACAAAAAAAGTACTTTTAATCAATATCTATAAAATCAGAATTTTTTCTGTACATTGTTTAGAATTTAAAAAGTCGTAGATAATTTTTTTTAAGTTGTAAGAAATTAAAAAATGCCGTTACAATTTTTTTTCTGTCTGTCTTTCTGTACCAAAACTCTGTTTTGGCATCATGCGTGAACGGCTTGTCAACCGAATGAAGTTAAATTTGTTAATCAGTCGTCTATTAGTCGAACAAAGGATCTCCAAATAAGACACTCAAGAAACATTAAATAGAACCTGTGATATGCAAGTGACACATAAGCACGCATATACAAGAAATTTTTAATGTTTCAAAGGAAAAAACGTTTTCTTCTCGCATTATTGGAGTTTATTAATATTAAAATTCATTTTTGGGACCAAGATAAGAATTGGACCTTACAAGGCCCAAAATAAACAAAAAATTCTTATGGAGTTAAAACATTTTTTAAATGTATTTTTGCAATAGGAATGTAATGTAGATCGGCGATTCAGATGATATCATTAGAAATATACTCACGTCATAAAGTTTCAGTACGTTTTGTTGGATTGATCTTACCTGCTCGCTGCACTTCAAATTCAAATAATCCAACAAAAAATGCAGTAAGAGCTACCAATCAGGGATCGTTTGAATGTTTGTTAAATGTAGGATAAAGTGGATCAAGGTCCAGTCATTTTAATGTAGTAAATAAAAAAAATACTTTTTTAAATTCAGTGGTTTATTTTGCAAAAATTGCGACATCCACATCTTGAGTTAATTTCAATGCCAATTAAAGACATTTTTTTTTTAGATTTCACACTTTTACAGCATAAAGTACAAATCCCACTCTTAAATTTTAGACCAAATTTATTTACAAATAATCAGTATTTGCTTCAAATTCTATAGAAATATATTCACATGCTCTCGAAAATTTCCAAAGAAAATAAATCCCAATTCGTCGTTCACATTCATTTGTTTTATCGTTCTTAACCAAGCTTAAAAGTGTGGTTAAATGGCAAAACAAATTATAAACATGTAATTCTGTGTCACTGTAAAGTACAAAAATGGCACCGAGAAACGAAATAAATGTTTATGATATTGCTACAACTCTAATATTAATTTCTATAACAATCAGAAGGTAACATACTTTTAAAAGTACTATTGAAGTGAAGCAAGCAGGTAAGAGCAATCCAACAAAATGTACTGAAATCTTGTTACCCGAGTGTTCATTGTAGGCCTTATAAAGCCTACTATAAAAAAATCTACTTTTCTACTCTTCTGTTTGGAAATTTATTTAAAATATAAGAAACTTTGTAAATAATAATGTAGCTGCGTTCAATGTTGGGCCGAAAATAAAAAAATCATGGTTTCACAATTCTGTGTACGAAGTATAAGAAACTATTATAAAACAAGTAAAGGGTGTACTTCCAAAAACTACATACCACGGGTTCTAATTAAACCAGTATACTTATGTATCTTAATACTTTGAATACAAAAACGATAGTGAAAATCAACGCAAATTTGATTATCAGTATGTTTAAATATTTACTTTAGTTTGGGCCATGAAATCTGCATACGCTGACTTAAAATTTCTGTAAAACTCGTCAATATATAAATACTATTAGCATAGAACTGTAAATAGTGAAAATTATCCCTTGAATAACTTTTACAGGAAGGTTAAATCCTTATGAAAGAAATTGTAATTCTGACTATACCTTTGTGAAAAATTATTGTAAATCTGATACTAGCGATATCCAATTATAACGACAATGCTATTTAGTGTAAATGAGGATTTGTTATTCTTGATATAATAAATTATATTAGTAAAAAAGAAATTCGTAGCAATGACCAAATAAATAAATACACAAACCAATTTCACGTGTTTTATGTATTTTTATCCTTCCAAGGATTGCATTTTACTCTCACATAAATAAATTAAATTTTTCGTCAGGTATTTTGTAAAAATATTATTAAAAAATAACGTTAACGGAGGATTTTCGAAGTCACCTTCCAAGAACGATGATTTGCGGTTAACATTATAACTCATAAATGGATTATTTAGAATAAAGAAATGTAGAAAATTTAATTAGAAAATGAATTCCTTACACCCCAATGGTATTCTTTTTTTTTTTTTTTTCATTTTTAGGGGAAAAAATAAGGCGAAATACTTGCTTTTAATTTAAAAATTCTGACAGTTTGGAGCTGTATCTAAGAAAAAACGAAAAAAGAGAACCGTTGTTGGCGGATATTTTATGTTCTAAAAAATTGTGCCAAATTTTAATAAGTTCGTTGGAATAGTTTTTGAGGAAGAAAGTTCGCCGACTTTAAAAATATCTAGTATGCCCCGATTAGAGGGATGGAGCCTTGAAACCTTAAAACATTGAAAAATTTTCTCCAGATAACTTGTAAATTGGATAGAATATTTCTAAGATGATCCACAATAATAAAAACAAAACAAAAATTGATTTCCTGAAATTTATCAGACCATACTGTCCCCTCCTTCTTAAATAAAATACTTATTTTTAAAGTTTATGAATCCTTTGATTTTATTGTAAATAAATATGTATAACTCTTTTTTTGTACAATAAATTCCTTCCTAAGATACTCCTTTACGGACTTCATTTTCTTTGATAGCAAAATAGAAAGCACTTGTAAAACAATTCTACGGAAATCCCACATTCAACATCACCAAGACTTTTATGTCTTGTAAAATACGGTTACAACCTCTTTAAATTAAAAAAAGATGGAAAAATATTTCATTTTTAAAAATTTTTTCAAAACAAACAAACAAATAAACGTTTCAAATTTAAGGTCATAATTAGTTTTTAAAAATTTTAAAACTGTTTTTAGTAATTTTTTAAAAATTATTCTAACAGTTTGGTGGAATTAAGAATTACATTTTCGTCAATCTTTTTTTTTATAATCGTTTTACCAAGAAAAATTAAGAAATTCATGATCGTTTACAGGTTCCTGCATTAAAGAATAAACGTTCCTGCGTAGGAACCTTCTATGAAAATCATTTAACTGGAAACGTGTAGGGGAACATTTATTAGGGCTTTTATAAAATGAGAGAGGAAACTGCACAGGAACCTGCGACGGATCCTACATATTTTCATGTGTAAGAACATGTAAGAAAGCTTTATAAATTGGGAATATGTAAGGGAACTTACATTAGAGCTTCTATAAATACAAATGGGAAATTACAAAGGAACTCACGAAGGATCCTTCTTTTAATTTTGTAAGACACATGTACCTGTGAAGGTAACTGTACGAGAGCTTTTTTGACCGTAAATAGGAACCAGCAAAGGAACCTTCGTCTCTATTTTATAATTTATATTAACCTATGAAGGAAACTATACATGATCCTATATAAGTTCCCTCTTTTTTAACTCTAAAACTACAAAGGAAACTGTATACGATCCTTTTCAGGAACCTTTACATGAAGCTACTGAAACGAAAAACTACATCGGTTCCTGTAGAGGATCCTACTCTTGCTCCCGTTGAGTTTCCTTCACTGAACGTCAGTATAGGTTTTCATGTTAATGATCCTGCAGAGTTTCATATGTCGGAACCTAAGAACGCACTTTTTTATATAAATGTGCATTTAAAGGAACCAGCAAAGGAACATCAGCAACTAATGTTCTTCTGCTGGAACCCATGCAGGAACATTGTTCCAATTTCCTGCAAGGGATTCTGACACGATCTTTTGCAGGTTCCACTTTAGGATCCTTGAAGGACCTTTAAATGTTCCAGCACAGGAACACTTTGTGCTCCTTTAAGGCTCGTGTTCAGGAATTTTAAGCTGGGATTCAATGGTCCAATTAATGTAAAATAATAGAAGCTATTGATAAATCAATATGAATACAGATGTATATAACTAGATGTATATATGTATATATATATATGTATATGGACATATCTCAATATCTCTATTTCCATTTTTGTTTACGAAGGTATAATAAATGTTCTTTATAAGTAATTAAAACTGGAGATTCATTTAACATACTTTACTTTTAACCAAAAATTTTGACAATCCTTAACATTTTCCTTTTTTTATATGAATAATGTACTTATTTTGATACCTTGTTGTAAATTCAATTACTAATATTATTATAAATTTTACTTAAGGTTCTACAAAAATCTTAATTTGAATTCAATTATATTAAATTATTATTAAATAAACATCAATACACTTAATTTATATTAAAATAATTTGATATATCTTCCTATATTACAAAAAGATATCGCCGCCGTTTCAAGAATTCGGGAAAATGGAAATGCCCATTTTACCAAATTCGAAATCTTAAATCTAAACTCCCGAATGGCCTATCCCAAATGGACATTTTCCCGAAAGAATTCAGTATTACCGAATTCGAAATCCCGAATCGAAACTCTCGAATGGCCTGTTCAAACGGACATTTTCCCGAAATTATTGGGTATTTTACCGAATTCGAAAGCCTATCCTAAATGAACATTTTCCCGAAAGAATTCGGTAAACTGGACATGCCCATTTTATCGAATTCGAAGTCCCGAATTAAAACTTCTGAATGGCCTATCCGAAATGAATATTTTCCAAAAAGAATTCGGTATAATGGACATGCCCGTTTTACCGAATTCGAAATCATGAATTGAAGAGAATGGCCTATCTGAAATGAATATTTTCCCAAAAGAATTTGGTAAAATGGACATGCCCCTTTTTCCGAATTCGAAATCCCGAATTGCCAAACTCCCGAATGGCCTATCCCAACTCGACATTTTCCAAAAAGAATTCGGTATAATGGACATGCCCATTCTACCGAATTCGAAATCATGAATTGAAACTCCCGAATGGCCTTCCCGAAATGAATATTTTCCCAAAAGAATTTGGTAAAATGGACATGCCATTTTAGCGAATTCGAAATCTCGAATTGAAACTCCGGAATGGCCTATCGCAAATGGACATTTTCCCGAATCGCAATTTACGAATGCATTTTTTTGAAAGGATATTTTCTTCAATGAAGTTAAAAATTATTATTTAGGAATAATAGTTTTTAGGAGTTTTGATTCAAGAAAATAGATTTGAGAAAATGGGCGAATAAACATGCCCATTTTCCCTAATTTGTCTGTAACTTTCCTTTCAAAGTATTGAATATTTTGTCACGAATCTTAGTACAATTATCTACAATGTCGTTAAGAAGGTCTCTGACCCGAATGTGTTTAAATCTTGACTTTAAAATCCCGAATCGAAACTCCCTAATGGCCTATTTTCCAAATGTACATTTTCTTGAATTGTAATTTACGAATCCATTTCCCCGAATGGATATTTTCCCGAATGAAGTTAAAAATTATTATTAAAAAACATTCTGCCCTTAAAATTTAGGTCAATTTCAAGGGTAGTTTTAACTTAAAGGTCAAGACTTAACGAAAAAACCCTGTCTGACGTATCCTGTCCTTAAAATTGTCCTACATTAAATTTTTGTGCAATTTTGTGTCAAGTCAAGACTTGACGGTAGAACTCTGTCTGACCTATTCTGCCCTTAAAATGTAGGTAAATTTTAAGGGTAGTTTTGACCTTAAGGTCAAGACTTGACGGGAAAACTCCATTTGAATTTTTCTGCTCTCAAAATAAGGCTAATTTTAAGGGCAGTTTTGACCTACAGCTCTAGACTTGACAGAAAACTCTCTGTCTTTCCTGCTTTAAAAATTGGGGTCAAATTTATGGAGAATTTTGACCTACAGGTCAAGACTTAACGGGAAACATCCCTCTGACCTCTGCCTTTAAAATTTAGGTTAAATTTAAGAACAGTTTCGACCTACAGTGTTGACGGGAAGTTCCTGTCTATTCATCTGGTGAACATAAGTTCAAAATTGAAATCAAATACAGGAGTTAATTTAAGACCTCTCCCCCTCAAAATTTAGGTCAAATCATATCATAAACTAGGTTTTGGTTATTCTTTATTCCGATTTTCTTTATACTTTTATGTTCCCTTTGTTAATTACATTTACTTTCTTAAAAAAATTTGTTAAAATCTCAAAAATCGCAAGAATAATCTTGCAAAATGTATTTAAAAACTAATTTAATTTAATTAAAATTTTAAACTTAAACTAAATGAATAGTTTTTAAAATTATTTTAATTAAATTTTTATAATTTTTAGCCAAAACTTTTTTTTGATAAGAGTTTTTTTGACTAGAAAATCTTTTTTATTTCAATAAATTGTTTCCTAGATTATTTGTTTGGTTTTCATTTACTTTTAGCAAATATGTATCTTTGTATTTAAGAATTAGAAGATTTAAAATTGTATATTATTTTATGATTGTAGATTTCCAAAAATTATTTCGTTTCTTAGTAATATATCTATTGTTGTGTAGTCATTTTTATCAGTGCCTTTTATTATATTCAAAATATTCGTCACTTTCAGGAAAATACTTCCATTATCTGAAATTTGTATTATATGTATTATAAAAATCTTCCAGGTAAATTCATCGTTTAACAAATTACTTTGACATTTTTATTTTTATATTTTATTATTTATTTATTTTTTTACGTTTATAATAAGATATTTCAAAAATTTAATAAGATTTTTAAATATTTAAAAATTACATCATATGATTTAGAATTCTGAAACTTTTGTAATTCGAAAATTAAGTTGTAAAAGTTAAATTTTTAAAATTAAGCTAAATTAAAGTTAAATTTGTATTTTGTAAGTCAATTAACAAAAAAAATTCAAATTAAATTTGAGTTAAAATAAAGTTTCTAATTTAAGTTTAAAGAAAGAATAGTGGGGTTGGCGCGCGAAGCGCGTAGGGGGGCGAAGCCCCCCTAGTATATATATATATATATTGATTATATTAAATAAATTCTCTATACCCATCCGAGTAGAGTAGGAAATCCATGCGAAAAACTCCAAAGCAACAAGTAAATGAACCGTAAATGTAAATGACCCAACCGGCCAGGCAATTCTGTGATATTTGGTAACGGACGATACCATTTACCACAGAGATGTCGAGTGGAGGTCCCACCGAGATTATTATTATTATTATTATTTTTTTATTTTTTTTTTACAAAACAAGTTTAGGAGAGGAAAAAATGCATTTACGCACTTGTTCGTGTGGGACTCAACCACATCCTGTGGCAATACCGCACTAAAACAACCTCTCCCAATTCTTGCTTTACATACTCTTATCAACTTTTGCTCCTTCCGTCCTGGAAGCAAAAGCATCATTTTTCTTTACTCTGTACAGTTTCAGCACTCTGTTCTTTGGGTCTTCATGTCCATTGCCGCCGATGTTCCTATGCGGCCGACATGAAATTGTGGGATGCTTTTTTAGAGCTACCTTTAAAGATGTTTTTTTACAAGGAACAGTGCTGTCGGATCAGAAGAAGAGAGTTCAAAAGAACTGCTTTCTGCATTCTACCTGCTAACAAATTGGCTTGACGTTCACAGGTTGGAATCTTCTTCAGTTGGCTCACAAATGAAGCCTTCATCTCTCCTAAGCAGCCGAGAATTAAAACAATCAAGTGAACTCTATATCCTGGATGCATTTTACTCAATTCGAATAAGAGCTCTTGATATTTGATCCGTTTCTCATCCTCCTTTTTAATTATGTTTCTCTCGGCAGGAGCCGAAAACTCAACCACATAAATGATCTTACTTTTATGATCTTGGAGGACCATATCAGGCTTGATGGCACTCCATCCGAGAGAGACCCATTGTGGGTGGCGCTGCGCGTAACTGTGGTCGTAACCACAAAAAACTCTGTGTGAGTGGTTAGCCCATCACAAAGTCGACAATTGTATCGGGTGCCCACCCCTATCTGACGTTGGTCCGCCCCGGGTATTTCAATTGCCCGGTTCCACCCATATCTGGGAGGATTTCCCCTATCCGCCACCTGGGGAGGCGCTCGATTGAGATGTCAGAAACCCTACCTTAGATGCCACTCAATCACTTGGCCAAGTGGACCAAATATTTCCTTGGTGTTCGGAAGAGGGCATATTACCTGACCCAGCCGGCCAGGCAATTCTGTGATATTCGGTAACGGACGTTACCATTTACCACAGAGATGTCGAGATGGAATTATTATTATTATTATTATTATTATTATTATTATTTAACTGCAATTATTATCTAGATATTGGTTATTGACCAATATTACAATT
This sequence comes from Ganaspis brasiliensis, assembly GCA_037103525.1. NCBI lineage: Eukaryota > Metazoa > Arthropoda > Insecta > Hymenoptera > Figitidae > Ganaspis > Ganaspis brasiliensis. The sequence goes on along the minus strand of JAZKLR010000045.1, from coordinate 140,200 downwards.
ACAATTATTATTTACTATTAATTAATAATCAATTATTAATTCTTATTATTAATTAAACATAATCACTTATAATTTAAATTTTATTCCATCTCATTAAAATTAAAATTATTCCCTTTTAACATTAGATTTATTTAATTTTGCTTCCTCATAGAGGAAGCTTTGTGATCATTAATATTTTCGATTTTCCAAAAATAGTTAAAAACGACTCATTTTCATCTGAAAAGCGAAAATTTTAATTCCTAATCAAATATCCAGATGTATGTGTGTGTGTGAATGTATGTGGTGGATTTCACGTCAACTGTCCAGCCAAACAAAAAATTGTATTTAATCCTTTCCCAATTTTTGATATGAGTTGTCTTATAGGTAAGTAATTTATCAACCAAATATTTTTGAATTATATAAAAAATTGCCCGAGAGGGAGGGGGTTTAAGTTTTCAACTTTTTGTTAAGACGTTCTCATTTGTTTATTTATTGAGCTTAAAAAAAATGCTAAAAAAATTTTTTGGTACATGATTTTTCTAGATTTTTACAGTAGCTTTCGATTGGCGTGGTCTATTTAAAATTTTTTTTTATTTTGACCAAAATTTTTGAAAATTAAAAATAAATTTCACTTTTTTTCGTCTTCGGGCTCGTTTTATTTTTTTTTTTTTAAAGAAAACTCAGATTTTTTCCTACAAAATATGTAATTTTCAAAAAACCGTTTTTTTTTGTTTTTGAGAAATTTAATGATATAGTTAGCGTGCCACGTCAAGGCGAAGTCTCACTCTACCGCCCCGCTTGTTGCTGTGCGCTGTTTGCATCATTACGTGGATATTTAATTATTCTAACCCTTAATTGAACTTTTCTCTGCATTTTACAGTGCTGAGACTGACATGAAAACAATTAAGTGCCTGCACTATAGTTCTTTTATTTATTTTTTTTTGTTTACATTTTTTTGTTAGTTTTTTGATATTTCTTTCTCATAGATAAATTATTTATTGTTTTACCACTACAAAATCGATTGAGACTTTCTAAAATTTCTTGACATATTTTGAACTCAGGATGTCAAAAATGATGTTTTTCAAAATGTCTTGCTTATGTGTAGATGTAGTTATGTGTGTTAAAGTTATGTTAGCCTCTACATTGTGAAAACAATAATACCGTCAAGTGGGGCTATTTTGTGCGCCATGGGGCTATTTTGTGCACGCGAGGTTTTTAATGAATAAAATCTTTATATATAGTTGTTTAAGTTTGCTATTTGGTATAAATATTTTCTGATATATAGACTACAGAGAGTACTAAATGAAATTAGTTAATTCTTTATCACAAATCGGAAAAAAAACCGTAAAGTTGTGAAAATCGAGCTGAAAATTTTCAAAGGTCTCAAAATTCTGTTTAGATCTCCGGAAGTTAAAAGGGGTTTTAAAACTATTAATAATACTTGTTGACAATTTAGTTGTGATGATGTATACGTGATGCGCTAACTTTTTATTGCATATTTTAAGAAAAAAGTGTAAAAAACTAAAAAATCAGAATTTGGTGGGTTACTTTGTGCATCCTTTAAAATCAATTATTTTTCAAAAATTGGTTTTGTAGTTAATAAAAAGTACTTTATAATTTAGTTTTAGAACATATTTGTTTTATTTTTGTTATAAAAACCGAGAAATAAGCATAAAATTTAAAATTTACACACGGTGCCTTAAAAACCTCAAAAATGTAACTTTAATAATTACATGCTTTTCAAGTTAATTTTGTAACTTTTTTTCTTAAAATAACTCAAGAAATGTAGTAGAAGTTTTATTAAGTAAGATTTACTTAAAAAAATAACTTTTTTTGTAAATCTCCATTTTTGTAAAATTTCAAAGTTTTACTTTCAAATTAGTGAAACAATTACTACAAAAAAAAATATTTTTAACTTTGTTTTTATTTATTACACTCTAGAATATCTAGAAAAAATACTTCATACAGTAAAAACGGTAAACAAAATTTTTTACCCATCTTTATAAATAAACAAACTTTGATGCACAAAATAGCCCCATCCGTGGGGCTATTTTGGGCACAACTTTGAGTTTCTATAACTCAGACAAAAAATTTTTTCTTGTCGGCTAACTCATAGGGCACCTTCAGAAGGATGTCTACAACATAACTGAAAAGTTCAATTCTTTATTTTTTCAAATTCTGAATTTTAACAAAGCATAGAGTGAAAAAAGAGCGGTTTTGTGCACAAAATAGCCCCAGTTGACGGTAGTTAAAACAATGTTTTTTGCGAAATTATAGGTCTTTAAGGGGGACAAATTATGCCCTACTTTTAAGTCTTATCTATCACTTCTAACTACATTTTCTTTAAATTTAAACATTTTGAAAAACTTTTTGTTTCGAAAATGTAGATATTTTTTAAAAACAGTAAAACTCAGATTATTTTTTTTTTTTATCTTTAAAAAATCCATCGATTAAGCTCTTAGCGATCCCTTTAGTGCAAATTGATAAAAAGTTATTAATATTCTAATATTCTCTTCAAGTTGTAGATTTAACTGCCACTGAAATATGTTATTCTTTATGAAAAATAAAGACACTCGTATTTTTTTATTTTTCAAAAAAATTATTTTTAACGAAGTTATGCGCATTTGAATTTTGAACCAGAAAACTCAAAAGAACAGTAAAAAAAATGTGTTTCGCTTGTAATTTTTTGGCTAATTTATATAATCAAATTATTTTTCTTGGGACTTTTGAGTGGTCTTGTATTCTTTAAAATCCTATTTGAAATTTGTAAAAAGTTTCAAAATTAACGAAATGGGGGGTGATTTTCTGAAAATAAATAAGGTCCATTTTCTCAAAAACCCCAGCTTTTTTTTGTCTCAAAATTTTACCATAAATTCTTACTAATATGACAACTAATTACCATAAGTTTCAAGCTTGCTAAACCATACTGGCAGCCAGGAGAATTTTTTTTTGAAAAATATTTTTTTACTTGGTTTTGGATTGTTGGAGGGCAAGTTCAAAAACAAATGAAATGTTATGAATCAAACTAAAGTAAGTTTGAACCAACAATTATAGATTTAAGTAAAAGCATTTTCACAAAATTTCAAACTAATATTACTATAGGTTTAAAACATTAAACCCTGTAAAAACCCTCTTAATACCAAATCAATGATCAAATCAAGTAATACGATTATCTCAAGATGCAGGAGACAACATTGATCCCCTAGTTATATTATCAACGGCAATTATTTGTATTCAGGAGGACAAGGGAAAATGGCACGAATGTAGGTCATTTTTAGACAATGGTTCACAACCTCATTTAATTACTCAAGATTTGTGTAAAAAGTTGAATCTATCAACAGCACCTGTTGAAGCCACGGTTACAGGAGTGGCCCCAGCAGGAATTTCAATGACTGAACGAACCCACGTTGTTATAAAATCTAAATTCAATGAATATGTAAAAACTTGAAGATGTCTCGTTACCTCAAAAATTACAAATTTTGTCCCGATCTCCGCGCGAGATATCTTAAATGTGCGAATTCCTAATCACATTCAATTAGCTGACCCGATTATCGAAAAACCCAAGATTGATTTACTTATCGGTGCAGGGTTATTTTGGGATCTTCTGTGTGTAGGACAGATAAAACTTCGTCCCGAAGGTCTTCTATTGCAAAAAACGATACTGGGTTGGATATTGGCCGGCCAATTAATGCCTAATCAACTTAAACCAGGAAAACATATCTCGTGTCATTTAGTTACAAATGAGCAACTACATGATCAGGTTAAGAAACTTTGGGCAATAGAAGAGGTAAATAACAAGAAAAAGTTTGATCTTATCTCAAACAACCCGTGTGAAACCCATTTCAATGCAACTGTAACAAGAAACTCAGATGGTAAATTTGTTGTTAACACCTTGTACACGGATAAGCTCAATGAATTAGGCGATTCGCATCAAATGGCAAGGAAACGATTATTTGCTGTTGAAAGAAAATTGGACAGAGACCCTGTACTCAAGGAAGGGTATCTGAAATTTATGAAGGATTACGAAGAATCAGGTGACATGACTGAAGTTCCGCAGAATGAGCTTCATTCCTCACTTCCAACGTATTATCTTCCTCACCACGCTGTGATGAAACCTGACAGTACTACTACGAAGATTCGAGTTGTCTTTGATGGCTCGGCGAAAACATCGACAGGTCTATCACTTAACGATGTACAGTGTGTTGGTCCCACAGTTCAAGATGATATTTTGTCAATTATTCTGCGATTTAGAAAATATAAATTTGTGCTTTCGGCAGATGTTGCAAAAATGTACAGGCAAATTCTCATGGTAGATGAACAGCGCCGTTTGCAACGAATTTTGTGGAGAACAGATTCTGCAAAACCAATAAAGGTATATCAATTGAATACTGTGACTTATGGAACGGCAGCTGCTCCGTACCTCGCGACTCGCTGCCTAAGACAACTAGGAGAAGACATCAAGGACACACATCCAATGGCGAGTAGGGCAATAATTGAAGATTTTTACGTGGACGACTTATTGACTGGAACCGACACTATAGAGGAAGCACAGCAACTAACAAGCGAACTCACAACAATCATGGACTCAGCGGGACTTTTGCTCAGAAAGTGGGCATCGAACGATAATCGAGTGTTCAAAGGAATGACTTTATCAAATGAGAATCGAGTGATTGAAGCAGACAAGGATCCAAAGACTTTAGGATTGGTATGGGATTCGACGACAGACAAATTAAGATATGCAGTCAAACTTCCAGCTCAAGAACGTGTGACAAAGCGAAGTGTGTTATCTGTTGTCTCGACAATTTATGATCCTCAGGGATTAGTTGGACCAGCAATTATTCAGGGTAAGATTTTTGTTCAGGGATTATGGACTTTGAAACTAGATTGGAACGAATCCTTACCTCAAGCACTTTATTCTGAATGGATTAATTACAGAGATCAAATAGTTCATTTAAACGATATTCGAATTCCCAGAAGAGCATTATGTGATAATCAAAGTTTAATGCAGCTCCATGGATTCTGCGATGCATCAGAGAAGGCCTACGGTGCAGCAATCTATCTCCGATCAGTGGATAAATGCGGAAAAATTCAAACAAATCTTCTGTGCGCAAAATCAAAGGTCGCTCCGTTAAAGAAAACGACATTGCCACGACTTGAACTTTGTGAAGACCTTTTACTAGGGCAACTGTATCAAAAGGTAATGGAGTCAATGGACTTGAAAGTGGACGAGTCTTTTTTCTGGTGCGACTCAACAATTACCCTTGCTTGGATAAGAGCCTCATCAAATAGATGGAAAACGTACGTCGCAAACCGAGTGTCTGAAATCCAGTAACTGACAGACAGTAAAGGAACTTGGCATCATGTATCATCCTCTGACAATCCAGCTGACATCATTTCCAGAGGAATTAACTCCAAGGAGTTGATTGCATTCAATCTTTGGTGGCATGGACCTTCATGGCTTTCAAGCGATTCTAGGATGTGGCCAAATGCAATTGAAATTGACATTGAAGATGCACCGGAAAAGAGAGAGTCTATAAAGGAGTGTGCGTCAAATCAAATTGTTATACAAAATCAACATGCACAAATTTTTGATCTGTTTTCATCTTTCAAGAAAGCAGTCAGAGTATTATCATACTGTTTTAGATTGGTTAACAATCTAGCAAAACCGACTACGAATGTGAGAAAGGGACATCTAACTTCACAAGAACTTGAAGAAACCAAGATTCGACTATTAAAATTGTGTCAGAATGACTCCTTTCCAAAGGAAATTCACAGTCTGAAAATAGGTTCGGAAATTGCAAACACTAGTAAACTAAAACGTCTCAAACCATTTCTTGACAAGTCTGGAGTTCTCAGAGTGGGTGGCAAGCTCTTAAATGCACCGATATCTTTCAATCAAAGGCACCCAATCATTTTGCCACCGAATCACATCGTTACCATTCAAATTATAACTGATGAGCACCACCGATTATTGCACGCGGGTTGTCAAACTGTTGTCGCATCATTACGCACGCGATATTGGCCAGTGAAATGCAAGGAAATGGTAAAGAAAACAATTCAAAAATGCATCACCTGTTTCCGACTAAAGCCTACTGGAACGAAATACATTATGGGGAATTTGCCAGCAGCTCGTGTAACACCTTCTCGTCCATTCAACACCACCGGGGTTGACTATGCAGGACCATTCTTTGTGAAAGATAGAACGCGAAGCAAAATTTGTACCAAGGCATATTTGTACATATTTGTATGTTTTGTTACCAAAGCCGTACACTTAGAACTTGCAATTGATTTGTCAACAAATGCGTTTCTCAGTTGTTTGCAATGATTTGTGTCTCGACGAGAACTATGTCAAGATATATACTCCGACAACGGTACCAATTTCGTTGGTGCCCAGAACGAACTCGCTGGACTTCTACGCGATATGAAACATCAGGAACAAATCATCAACTATGCTTCGAACAATGGAATAACTTGGCATTTTATTCCTGCCCATGCTCCACATTTTGGGGGACTCTGGGAAAGCGCGGTAAAATCGGGAAAGCATCACTTGAAACGAGTAGTAGGTGAAACTATTCTAACATTTGCAGATTTGTACACAGTAATCACACAAATAGAAGCTTGTTTAAATTCCCGTCCAATCTCTCCAATTTCTGACGATCCTAATGATCTTGAACCTCTCACTCCTGGACACTTCCTAATTGGAGACTCACTACTAGCTATACCGCAACCAGATATACTTGAAATCCCGGTACCACGTCTGGATCGGTACCAACAGCTGCAACAAATGGTCCAGCATTTTTGGCAGCGCTAGCAGCGTGAGTACTTGCATCAACTGCAGCTTCGTCAAAAATGGGCATCCAGTAATGAGGAACCAATCAAAATAGGCTCATTAGTTATATTAAAAGAAGATAACCTGCCACATTCGAGGTGGCGCCTTGGCCGTGTCACGGATCTCCATCCAGGAAAAAACAACATAGCACATGTGGCTTCAGTGAGAGTCACTGGTTCCATTCTGAAAAGACCAGTTACTAAGTTGTGTGTGCTTCCTATCGAGCATCCAGATAATAGTGAATAATTCTATAAGGGAATTCCAAAGAGACAATATTATGGACACTATCATAGTATAAATTTAAAAACAAAAAATAACCAATTCCTTTCTAAGTGAGGAATTTCTTTTTTTTCGTATTTGCATTTATAAATTCGAATATTTCGCTTATCTTCAATTCAAATTATCACGTTTTAAATATTGTATTGTCTATAAGTCATAAGCACTAGATTAGAGGATGTAACAATCGAGTCTAAAATAATTGTTGAAAGATAATCTTTCAAAGTAGATGGAAATGGTATTCCAAGTTTTATCTCAAGACTCTAGGCCGCAATGAGAAGCATAGAATTCGCGGTAACAACCGCGGGAAAGATGAAAATGGAGCTTTCGCGATTTTTTAAAATGCTGTAGGGTAGTACTCACGAAAGTAGGTCTGCCTTAGGAACTATGGAAATTTTCTCAGACTTCGCGTATCTCGCACCGTTTCCGAGATATTCCAAGTTTTATCTCAAGACTCTAGGCCGCAATGAGAAGCATAGAATTCGCGGTAACAACCGCGGGAAAGATGAAAATGGAGCTTTCGCGATTTTTTAAAATGCTATAGGGTAGTACTCGCAAAAGTAGGTCTGCCTTAGGAACTTCGGAAATTTTCTCAGAATTCGCGTATCTCGCACCGTTTCCGAGATATTCCAAGTTTTATCTCCAGACTTAAGGCCGCATTTAGAAGCGTAGAATTCGCTGTGAAAAGCGCGGGAAAGATGAAAATGGAGCTTTCGCGATTTTTTAAAATGCTATAGGGTAGTACTCGCGAAAGTAGGTCTGCCTTAGGAACTATGGAAATTTTCTCAGAATTCGCATATCTCGACCATTTCCGAGATATTTCAAGTCTTATCTCCAGACTTAAGGCCGCATTGAGAAGCGTAGAATTCGCGATGAAAACCGCGGGAAAGATGAAAATGGAGCTTTTGCGATTTTTTAAAATGCTATAGGGTAGTACTTTAAAAGTAGGTCTGCCTTAGGAACTATGGAAATTTTCTCAGAATTCGCGTATCTCGCACCGTTTCCGAGATATTTCAAGTTTTATCTCCAGACTTAAGGCCGCATTTAGAAGCGTAGAATTCGCGGTGAAAACCGCGGGAAAGATGAAAATGGAGCTTTTGCGATTTTTTAAAATGCTAAAGGGTAGTACTCGCAAAAGTAGGTCTGCCTTAGGAACTTCGGAAATTTTCTCAGAATTCGCGTATCTCGCACCGTTTCCGAGATATTCCAAGTTTTATCTCCAGACTTAGGGCCGCATTTAGAAGCGTAGAATTCGCTGTGAAAAGCGCGGGAAAGATGAAAATGGAGCTTTCGCGATTTTTTAATATGCTATAGGGTTGTACTCGCAAAAGTAGGTCTGCCTTATGAACTTCGGAAATTTTCTCAGAATTCGCGTATCTCGCACCGTTTCCGAGATATTTCAAGTTTTATCTCCAGACTTAAGGCCGCATTTAGAAGCGTAGAATTCGCTGTGAAAAGCGCGGGAAAGATGAAAATGGAGCTTTCGCGATTTTTTAAAATGCTATAGGGTAGTACTTGCGAAAGTAGGTCTGCCTTAGGAACTATAGAAATTTTCTCAGAATTCGCGTATCTCGCACCGTTTCCGAGATATTCCAAGTTTTATCTCCAGACTTAAGGCCGCATTTAGAAGCGTAGAATTCGCGGTGAAAAGCGCGGGAAAGATGAAAATGGAGCTTTCGCGATTTTTTAAAATGCTATAGGGTAGTACTTGCGAAAGTAGGTCTGCCTTAGGAACTACAGAAATTTTCTCAGAATTCGCGTATCTCGCACCGTTTCCGAGATATTTCAAGTTTTATCTTCAGACTTAAGGCGGCATTGAGAAGCGTAGAATTCGCGGTGAAAACCGCGGGAAAGATGAAAATGGAGCTTTTGCGATTTTTTAAAATGCTATAGGGTAGTACTCGCGAAAGTAGGTCTGCCTTAGGAACTATGGAAATTTTCTCAGAATTCGCGTATCTCGCACCGTTTCCGAGATATTTCAAGTCTTATCTCCAGACTTAAGGCCGCATTGAGAAGCGTAGAATTCGCGGTGAAAACCGCGGGAAAGATGAAAATGGAGCTTTTGCGATTTTTTAATATGCTATAGGGTAGTACTCGCAAAAGTAGGTCTGCCTTAGGAACTTCGGAAATTTTCTCAGAATTCGCGTATCTCGCACCGTTTCCGAGATATTCCAAGTTTTATCTCCAGACTTAAGGCCGCATTGAGTAGCGTAGAATTCGCGGTGAAAAGCGCGGGAAAGATGAAAATGGAGCTTTTGCGATTTTTTAAAATGCTATAGGGTAGTACTCGCGAAAGTAGGTCTGCCTTAGGAACTTCGGAAATTTTCTCAGAATTCGCGTATCTCGCACCGTTTCCGAGATATTTCAAGTTTTATCTCCAGACTTAAGGCCGCATTGAGTAGCGTAGAATTCGCGGTGAAAAGCGCGGGAAAGATGAAAATGGAGCTTTCGCGATTTTTTAAAATGCTATAGGGTAGTACTCGCGAAAGTAGGTCTGCCTTAGGAACTATGGAAATTTTCTCAGAATTCGCGTATCTCGCACCGTTTCCGAGATATTTCAAGTTTTATCTCTAGACTTAACGCCGCATTGAGTAGCGTAGAATTCGCGGTGAAAAGCGCGGGAAAGATAAAAATGGAGCTTTCGCGATTTTTTAAAATGCTATAGGGTAGTACTCGCGAAAGTAGGTCTGCCTTAGGAACTATGGAAATTTTCTCAGAATTCGCGTATCTCGCACCGTTTCCGAAATATTTCAAGTTTTATCTCCAGACTTAAGGCCGCATTGAGAAGCCTAGAATTCGCGGTGAAAACCGCGGGAAAGATGAAAATGGAGCCTTCGCGATTTTTTTAAATGCTATAGGGTAGTATTCGCGAAAGTACGTCTGCCTTAGGAACTATGGAAATTTTCTCAGAATTCGCGTATCTCGCACCGTTTCCGAGATATTTCAAGTTTTATCTCTAGACTTAAGGCCGCATTGAGAAGCGTAGAATTCGCGGTGAAAACCGCGGGAAAGATGAAAATGGAGCTTTTGCGATTTTTTACAATGCTATAGGGTAGTACTCGCAAAAGAAGGTCTGCCTTAGAAACTTCGGAAATTTTCTCAGAATTCGCGTATCTCGCACCGTTTCCGAGATATTCCAAGTTTTATTTCCAGACTTAAGGCCGCATTGAGTAGCGTAGAATTCGCGGTCAAAAGCGCGGGAAAGATGAAAATGGAGCTTTCGCGATTTTTTAAAATGCTATAGGGTAGTACTCGCGAAAGTAGGTCTGCCTTATGAACTTCGGAAATTTTCTCAGAATTCGCGTATCTCGCACCGTTTCCGAGATATTCCAAGTTTTATCTCCAGAGTTAAGGCCGCATTTAGAAGCGTAGAATTCGCGGTGAAAACCGCGGGAAAGATGAAAATGGAGCTTTTGCGATTTTTTAAAATGCTATAGGGTAGTACTCGCAAAAGTAGGTCTGCCTTAGGAACTTCGGAAATTTTCTCAGAATTCGCGTATCTCGCACCGTTTCCGAGATATTCCAAGTTTTATCTCCAGACTTAAGGCCGCATTTAGAAGCGTAGAATTTGCTGTGAAAACCGCGGGAAAGATGAAAATGGAGCTTTTGCGATTTTTTACAATGCTATAGGGTAGTACTCGCAAAAGTAGGTCTGCCTTAGGAACTCCGGAAATTTTCTCAGAATTCGCGTATCTCGCACCGTTTCCGAGATATTCCAAGTTTTATCTCCAGACTTAGGGCCGCATTTAGAAGCGTAGAATTCGCTGTGAAAAGCGCGGGAAAGATGAAAATGGAGCTTTCGCGATTTTTTAATATGCTATAGGGTTGTACTCGCAAAAGTAGGTCTGCCTTATGAACTTCGGAAATTTTCTCAGAATTCGCGTATCTCGCACCGTTTCCGAGATATTCCAAGTTTTATCTCCAGAGTTAAGGCCGCATTTAGAAGCGTAGAATTCGCGGTGAAAAGCGCGGGAAAGATGAAAATGGAGCTTTCGCGATTTTTTAAAATGCTATAGGGTAGTACTCGCGAAAGTAGGTCTGCCTTAGGAACTATGGAAATTTTCTCAGAATTCGCGTATCTCGCACCGTTTCCGAGATATTTCAAGTTTTATCTCCAGACTTAAGGCCGCATTGAGAAGCGTAGAATTCGCGGTGAAAACCGCGGGAAAGATAAAAATGGAGCCTTCGCGATTTTTTTAAATGCTATAGGGTAGTATTCGCGAAAGTACGTCTGCCTTAGGAACTATGGAAATTTTCTCAGAATTCGCGTATCTCGCACCGTTTCCGAGATATTTCAAGTTTTATCTCTAGACTTAAGGCCGCATTGAGAAGCGTAGAATTCGCGGTGAAAACCGCGGGAAAGATGAAAATGGAGCTTTTGCGATTTTTTACAATGCTATAGGGTAGTACTCGCAAAAGAAGGTCTGCCTTAGAAACTTCGGAAATTTTCTCAGAATTCGCGTATCTCGCACCGTTTCCGAGATATTCCAAGTTTTATTTCCAGACTTAAGGCCGCATTGAGTAGCGTAGAATTCGCGGTGAAAAGCGCGGGAAAGATGAAAATGGAGCTTTCGCGATTTTTTAAAATGCTATAGGGTAGTACTCGCGAAAGTAGGTCTGCCTTAGGAACTATGGAAATTTTCTCAGAATTCGCGTATCTCGCACCGTTTCCGAGATATTTCAAGTTTTGTCTCCAGACTTAAGGCCGCATTGAGTAGCGTAGAATTCGCGGTGAAAAGCGCGGGAAAGATGAAAATGGAGCTTTCGCGATTTTTTAAACTGCTATAGGGTAGTACTCGCGACAGTAGGTCTGCCTTAGGAACTTCGGAAATTTTCTCAGAATTCGCGTATCTCGCACCGTTTCCGAGATATTCCAAGTTTTATCTCCAGACTTAAGGCCGCATTGAGTAGCGTAGAATTCGCGGTGAAAAGCGCGGGAAAGATGAAAATGGAGCTTTCGCGATTTTTTAAAATGCTATAGGGTAGTACTCGCGAAAGTAGGTCTGCCTTAGGAACTATGGAAATTTTCTCAGAATTCGCGTATCTCGCACCGTTTCCGAGATATTTCAAGTTTTATCTCCAGACTTAAGGCCGCATTGAGTAGCGTAGAATTCGCGGTGAAAAGCGCGGGAAAGATGAAAATGGAGCTTTCGCGATTTTTTAAAATGCTATAGGGTAGTACTCGCGAAAGTAGGTCTGCCTTAGGAACTATGGAAATTTTCTCAGAATTCGCGTATCTCGCACCGTTTCCGAGATATTTCAAGGTTTATCTCCAGACTTAAGGCCGCATTTAGAAGCGTAGAAATCGCTGTGAAAACCGCGGGAAAGATGAAAATGGAGCTTTTGCGATTTTTTAAAATGCTATAGGGTAGTACTCGCGAAAGTAGGTCTGCCTTAGGAACTCCGGAAATTTTCTCAGAATTCGCGTATATCGCACCGTTTCCGAGATATTTTAAGTTTTATCTCTAGACTTAAGGCCGCATTGAGTAGCGTAGAATTCGCGGTGAAAAGCGCGGGAAAGATGAAAATGGAGCTTTCGCGATTTTTTAAAATGCTATAGGGTAGTACTCGCGAAAGTAGGTCTGCCTTAGGAACTTCGGAAATTTTCTCAGAATTCGCGTATCTCGCACCGTTTCCGAGATATTTCAAGTTTTATCTCCAGACTTAAGGCCGCATTGAGTAGCGTAGAATTCGCGGTGAAAAGCGCGGGAAAGATGAAAATGGAGCTTTCGCGATTTTTTAAAATGCTATAGGGTAGTACTCGCGAAAGTAGGTCTGCCTTAGGAACTATGGAAATTTTCTCAGAATTCGCGTATCTCGCACCGTTCCCGAGATATTTCAAGTTTTATCTCCAGACTTAAGGCCGCATTTAGAAGCGTAGAATTCGCTGTGAAAAGCGCGGGAAAGATGAAAATGGAGCTTTCGCGATTTTTTAAAATGCTATAAGGTAGTACTCGCGAAAGTAGGTCTGCCTTAGGAACTATGGAAATTTTCTCAGAATTCGCGTATCTCGCACCGTTTCCGAGATATTTCAAGTTTTATCTCCAGACTTAAGGCCGCATTGAGTAGCGTAGAATTCGCGGTGAAAAGCGCGGGAAAGATGAAAATGGAGCTTTCGCGATTTTTTAAAATGCTATAGTTTAGTACTCGCGAAAGTAGGTCTGCCTTAGGAACTATGGAAATTTTCTCAGAATTCGCGTATCTCGCACCGTTTCCGAGATATTCCAAGTTTTATCTCCAGACTTAAGGCCGCATTGAGTAGCGCATAATTCGCGGTGAAAAGCGCGGGAAAGATGAAAATGGAGCTTTCGCGATTTTTTAAAATGCTATAGGGTAGTACTCGCGAAAGTAGGTCTGCCTTAGGAACTATGGAAATTTTCTCAGAATTCGCGTATCTCGCACCGTTTCCGAGATATTTCAAGTTTTATCTCCAGACTTAAGGCCGCATTGAGTAGCGTAGAATTCGCGGTGAAAAGCGCGGGAAAGATGAAAATGGAGCTTTCGCGATTTTTTAAAATGCTATAGGGTAGTACTCGCGACAGTAGGTCTGCCTTAGGAACTTCGGAAATTTTCTTAGAATTCGCGTATCTCGCACCGTTTCCGAGATATTCCAAGTTTTATCTCCAGACTTAAGGCCGCATTGAGTAGCGTAGAATTCGCGGTGAAAAGCGCGGGAAAGATGAAAATGGAGCTTTCGCGATTTTTTAAAATGCTATAGGGTAGTACTCGCGAAAGTAGGTCTGCCTTAGGAACTATGGAAATTTTCTCAGAATTCGCGTATCTCGCACCGTTTCCGAGATATTTCAAGTTTTATCTCCAGACTTAAGGCCGCATTTAGAAGCGTAGAATTCGCGGTGAAAAGCGCGGGAAAGATGAAAATGGAGCTTTCGCGATTTTTTAAAATGCTATAGGGTAGTACTCGCGAAAGTAGGTCTGCCTTAGGAACTATGGAAATTTTCTCAGAATTCGCGTATCTCGCACCGTTTCCGAGATATTTCAAGTTTTATCTCCAGACTTAAGGCCGCATTGAGAAGCGTAGAATTCGCGGTGAAAACCGCGGGAAAGATAAAAATGGAGCCTTCGCGATTTTTTTAAATGCTATAGGGTAGTATTCGCGAAAGTACGTCTGCCTTAGGAACTATGGAAATTTTCTCAGAATTCGCGTATCTCGCACCGTTTCCGAGATATTTCAAGTTTTATCTCTAGACTTAAGGCCGCATTGAGAAGCGTAGAATTCGCGGTGAAAACCGCGGGAAAGATGAAAATGGAGCTTTTGCGATTTTTTACAATGCTATAGGGTAGTACTCGCAAAAGAAGGTCTGCCTTAGAAACTTCGGAAATTTTCTCAGAATTCGCGTATCTCGCACCGTTTCCGAGATATTCCAAGTTTTATTTCCAGACTTAAGGCCGCATTGAGTAGCGTAGAATTCGCGGTGAAAAGCGCGGGAAAGATGAAAATGGAGCTTTCGCGATTTTTTAAAATGCTATAGGGTAGTACTCGCGAAAGTAGGTCTGCCTTAGGAACTATGGAAATTTTCTCAGAATTCGCGTATCTCGCACCGTTTCCGAGATATTTCAAGTTTTGTCTCCAGACTTAAGGCCGCATTGAGTAGCGTAGAATTCGCGGTGAAAAGCGCGGGAAAGATGAAAATGGAGCTTTCGCGATTTTTTAAACTGCTATAGGGTAGTACTCGCGACAGTAGGTCTGCCTTAGGAACTTCGGAAATTTTCTCAGAATTCGCGTATCTCGCACCGTTTCCGAGATATTCCAAGTTTTATCTCCAGACTTAAGGCCGCATTGAGTAGCGTAGAATTCGCGGTGAAAAGCGCGGGAAAGATGAAAATGGAGCTTTCGCGATTTTTTAAAATGCTATAGGGTAGTACTCGCGAAAGTAGGTCTGCCTTAGGAACTATGGAAATTTTCTCAGAATTCGCGTATCTCGCACCGTTTCCGAGATATTTCAAGTTTTATCTCCAGACTTAAGGCCGCATTGAGTAGCGTAGAATTCGCGGTGAAAAGCGCGGGAAAGATGAAAATGGAGCTTTCGCGATTTTTTAAAATGCTATAGGGTAGTACTCGCGAAAGTAGGTCTGCCTTAGGAACTATGGAAATTTTCTCAGAATTCGCGTATCTCGCACCGTTTCCGAGATATTTCAAGGTTTATCTCCAGACTTAAGGCCGCATTTAGAAGCGTAGAAATCGCTGTGAAAACCGCGGGAAAGATGAAAATGGAGCTTTTGCGATTTTTTAAAATGCTATAGGGTAGTACTCGCGAAAGTAGGTCTGCCTTAGGAACTCCGGAAATTTTCTCAGAATTCGCGTATATCGCACCGTTTCCGAGATATTTTAAGTTTTATCTCTAGACTTAAGGCCGCATTGAGTAGCGTAGAATTCGCGGTGAAAAGCGCGGGAAAGATGAAAATGGAGCTTTCGCGATTTTTTAAAATGCTATAGGGTAGTACTCGCGAAAGTAGGTCTGCCTTAGGAACTTCGGAAATTTTCTCAGAATTCGCGTATCTCGCACCGTTTCCGAGATATTTCAAGTTTTATCTCCAGACTTAAGGCCGCATTGAGTAGCGTAGAATTCGCGGTGAAAAGCGCGGGAAAGATGAAAATGGAGCTTTCGCGATTTTTTAAAATGCTATAGGGTAGTACTCGCGAAAGTAGGTCTGCCTTAGGAACTATGGAAATTTTCTCAGAATTCGCGTATCTCGCACCGTTCCCGAGATATTTCAAGTTTTATCTCCAGACTTAAGGCCGCATTTAGAAGCGTAGAATTCGCTGTGAAAAGCGCGGGAAAGATGAAAATGGAGCTTTCGCGATTTTTTAAAATGCTATAAGGTAGTACTCGCGAAAGTAGGTCTGCCTTAGGAACTATGGAAATTTTCTCAGAATTCGCGTATCTCGCACCGTTTCCGAGATATTTCAAGTTTTATCTCCAGACTTAAGGCCGCATTGAGTAGCGTAGAATTCGCGGTGAAAAGCGCGGGAAAGATGAAAATGGAGCTTTCGCGATTTTTTAAAATGCTATAGTTTAGTACTCGCGAAAGTAGGTCTGCCTTAGGAACTATGGAAATTTTCTCAGAATTCGCGTATCTCGCACCGTTTCCGAGATATTCCAAGTTTTATCTCCAGACTTAAGGCCGCATTGAGTAGCGCATAATTCGCGGTGAAAAGCGCGGGAAAGATGAAAATGGAGCTTTCGCGATTTTTTAAAATGCTATAGGGTAGTACTCGCGAAAGTAGGTCTGCCTTAGGAACTATGGAAATTTTCTCAGAATTCGCGTATCTCGCACCGTTTCCGAGATATTTCAAGTTTTATCTCCAGACTTAAGGCCGCATTGAGTAGCGTAGAATTCGCGGTGAAAAGCGCGGGAAAGATGAAAATGGAGCTTTCGCGATTTTTTAAAATGCTATAGGGTAGTACTCGCGACAGTAGGTCTGCCTTAGGAACTTCGGAAATTTTCTTAGAATTCGCGTATCTCGCACCGTTTCCGAGATATTCCAAGTTTTATCTCCAGACTTAAGGCCGCATTGAGTAGCGTAGAATTCGCGGTGAAAAGCGCGGGAAAGATGAAAATGGAGCTTTCGCGATTTTTTAAAATGCTATAGGGTAGTACTCGCGAAAGTAGGTCTGCCTTAGGAACTATGGAAATTTTCTCAGAATTCGCGTATCTCGCACCGTTTCCGAGATATTTCAAGTTTTATCTCCAGACTTAAGGCCGCATTTAGAAGCGTAGAATTCGCTGTGAAAAGCGCGGGAAAGATGAAAATGGAGCTTTCGCGATTTTTTAAAATGCTGTAGGGTAGTACTCGCGAAACTAGGTCTGCCTTAGGAACCCGGGAAATTTTCTCAGAATTCGCGTATCTCGCACCGTTTCCGAGATATTTCAAGTTTTATCTCCAGACTTAAGGCCGCATTTAGAAGCGTAGAATTCGCTGTGAAAAGCGCGGGAAAGATGAAAATGGAGCTTTCGCGATTTTTTAAAATGCTATAGGGTAGTACTCGCGAAAGTAGGTCTGCCTTAGGAACTTCGGAAATTTTCTCAGAATTCGCGTATCTCGCACCGTTTCCGAGATATTTCAAGTTTTATCTCTAGACTTAAGGCCGCATTGAGAAGCGTAGAATTCGCGGTGAAAACCGCGGGAAAGATGAAAATGGAGCTTTTGCGATTTTTTAAAATGCTATAGGGTAGTACTCGCAAAAGTAGGTCTGCCTTAGGAACTTCGGAAATTTTCTCAGAATTCACGTATCTCGCACCGTTTCCGAGATATTCCAAGTTTTATCTCTACACTTAAGGCCGCATTTAGAAGCGTAGAATTCGCTGTGAAAAGCGCAGGAAAGATGAAAATGGAGCTTTCGCGATTTTTTAAAATGCTGTAGGGTAGTACTCGCGACAGTAGGTCTGCCTTAGGAACTTCGGAAATTTTCTTAGAATTCGCGTATCTCGCACCGTTTCCGAGATATTCCAAGTTTTATCTCCAGACTTAAGGCCGCATTGAGTAGCGTAGAATTCGCGGTGAAAAGCGCGGGAAAGATGAAAATGGAGCTTTCGCGATTTTTTAAAATGCTATAGGGTAGTACTCGCGAAAGTAGGTCTGCCTTAGGAACTATGGAAATTTTCTCAGAATTCGCGTATCTCGCACCGTTTCCGAGATATTTCAAGTTTTATCTCCAGACTTAAGGCCGCATTTAGAAGCGTAGAATTCGCTGTGAAAAGCGCGGGAAAGATGAAAATGGAGCTTTCGCGATTTTTTAAAATGCTGTAGGGTAGTACTCGCGAAACTAGGTCTGCCTTAGGAACCCGGGAAATTTTCTCAGAATTCGCGTATCTCGCACCGTTTCCGAGATATTTCAAGTTTTATCTCCAGACTTAAGGCCGCATTTAGAAGCGTAGAATTCGCTGTGAAAAGCGCGGGAAAGATGAAAATGGAGCTTTCGCGATTTTTTAAAATGCTATAGGGTAGTACTCGCGAAAGTAGGTCTGCCTTAGGAACTTCGGAAATTTTCTCAGAATTCGCGTATCTCGCACCGTTTCCGAGATATTTCAAGTTTTATCTCTAGACTTAAGGCCGCATTGAGAAGCGTAGAATTCGCGGTGAAAACCGCGGGAAAGATGAAAATGGAGCTTTTGCGATTTTTTAAAATGCTATAGGGTAGTACTCGCAAAAGTAGGTCTGCCTTAGGAACTTCGGAAATTTTCTCAGAATTCACGTATCTCGCACCGTTTCCGAGATATTCCAAGTTTTATCTCTACACTTAAGGCCGCATTTAGAAGCGTAGAATTCGCTGTGAAAAGCGCAGGAAAGATGAAAATGGAGCTTTCGCGATTTTTTAAAATGCTGTAGGGTAGTACTCGCGAAACTAGGTCTGCCTTAGGAACCCGGGAAATTTTCTCAGAATTCGCGTATCTCGCACCGTTTCCGAGATATTTCAAGTTTTATCTCCAGACTTAAGGCCGCATTTAGAAGCGTAGAATTCGCTGTGAAAAGCGCGGGAAAGATGAAAATGGAGCTTTCGCGATTTTTTAAAATGCTATAGGGTAGTACTCGCGAAAGTAGGTCTGCCTTAGGAACTTCGGAAATTTTCTCAGAATTCGCGTATCTCGCACCGTTTCCGAGATATTTCAAGTTTTATCTCTAGACTTAAGGCCGCATTGAGAAGCGTAGAATTCGCGGTGAAAACCGCGGGAAAGATGAAAATGGAGCTTTTGCGATTTTTTAAAATGCTATAGGGTAGTACTCGCAAAAGTAGGTCTGCCTTAGGAACTTCTGAAATTTTCTCAGAATTCGCGTATCTCGCACCGTTTCCGAGATATTCCAAGTTTTATCTCTACACTTAAGGCCGCATTGAGAAGCGTAGAATTCGCGGTGAAAACCGCGGGAAAGATGAAAATGGAGCTTTTGCGATTTTTTTAAATGCTATAGGGTAGTACTCGCAAAAGTAGGTCTGCCTTAGGAACTTCGGAAATTTTCTCAGAATTCGCGTATCTCGCACCGTTTCCGAGATATTCCAAGTTTTATCTCCAGACTTAAGGCCGCATTTAGAAGCGTAGAATTCGCTGTGAAAAGCGCGGGAAAGATGAAAATGGAGCTTTCGCGATTTTTTAAAATGCTATAGGATAGTACTCGCGAAAGTAGGTCTGCCTTAGGAACTTCGGAAATTTTCTCAGAATTCGCGTATCTCGCACCGTTTCCGAGATATTTCAAGTTTTATCTCTAGACTTAAGGCCGCATTGAGAAGCGTAGAATTCGCGGTGAAAACCGCGGGAAAGATGAAAGTGGAGCTTTTGCGATTTTTTAAAATGCTATAGGGTAGTACTCGCAAAAGTAGGTCTGCCTTAGGAAGTTCGGAAATTTTCTCAGAATTCGCGTATCTCGCACCGTTTCCGAGATATTCCAAGTTTTATCTCCAGACTTAAGGCCGCATTTAGAAGCGTAGAATTCGCTGTGAAAAGCGCGGGAAAGATGAAAATGGAGCTTTCGCGATTTTTTAAAATGCTATAGGGTAGTACTCGCGAAAGTAGGTCTGCCTTAGGAACTATGGAAATTTTCTCAGAATTCGCGTATCTCGCACCGTTTCCGAGATATTTCAAGTTTTATCTCCAGACTTAAGGCCGCATTGAGAAGCGTAGAATTCGCGGTGAAAACCGCGGGAAAGATGAAAATGGAGCTTTCGCGATTTTTTAAAATGCTATAGGGTAGTACTCGCGAAAGTAGGTCTGCCTTGGGAACTATGGAAATTTTCTCAGAATTCGCGTATCTCGCACCGTTTCCGAGATATTTCAAGTTTTATCTCCAGACTTAAGGCCGCATTGAGAAGCGTAGAATTCGCGGTGAAAACCGCGGGAAAGATGAAAATGGAGCTTTTGCGATTTTTTACAATGCTATAGGGTACTACTCGCAAAAGTAGGTCTGCCTTAGAAACTTCGGAAATTTTCTCAGAATTCGCGTATCTCGCACCGTTTCCGAGATATTCCAAGTTTTATCTCCAGACTTAAGGCCGCATTGAGTAGCGTAGAATTCGCGGTGAAAAGCGCGGGAAAGATGAAAATGGAGCTTTCGCGATTTTTTAAAATGCTATAGGGTAGTACTTGCGAAAGTAGGTCTGCCTTAGGAACCACGGAAATTTTCTCAGAATTCGCGTATCTCGCACCGTTTCCGAGATATTTCAAGTTTTATCTCTAGACTTAAGGCCGCATTGAGAAGCGTAGAATTCGCGGTGAAAACCGCAGGAAAGATGAAAATAGAGCTTTTGCGATTTTTTAAAATGCTATAGGGTAGTACTCGCGAAAGTACGTCTGCCTTAGGAACTACGGAAATTTTCTCAGAATTCGCGTATCTCGCACCGTTTCCGAGATATTTCAAGTTTTATCTCTAGACTTAAGGCCGCATTGAGAAGCGTAGAATTCGCGGTGAAAACCGCGGGAAAGATGAAAATGGAGCTTTTGCGATTTTTTAAAATGCTATAGGGTAGTACTCGCAAAAGTAGGTCTGCCTTAGGAACTTCTGAAATTTTCTCAGAATTCGCGTATCTCGCACCGTTTCCGAGATATTCCAAGTTTTATCTCTACACTTAAGGCCGCATTGAGAAGCGTAGAATTCGCGGTGAAAACCGCGGGAAAGATGAAAATGGAGCTTTTGCGATTTTTTAAAATGCTATAGGGTAGTACTCGCAAAAGTAGGTCTGCCTTAGGAACTTCGGAAATTTTCTCAGAATTCGCGTATCTCGCACCGTTTCCGAGATATTCCAAGTTTTATCTCCAGACTTAAGGCCGCATTTAGAAGCGTAGAATTCGCTGTGAAAAGCGCGGGAAAGATGAAAATGGAGCTTTCGCGATTTTTTAAAATGCTATAGGGTAGTACTCGCGAAAGTAGGTCTGCCTTAGGAACTTCGGAAATTTTCTCAGAATTCGCGTATCTCGCACCGTTTCCGAGATATTTCAAGTTTTATCTCTAGACTTAAGGCCGCATTGAGAAGCGTAGAATTCGCGGTGAAAACCGCGGGAAAGATGAAAATGGAGCTTTTGCGATTTTTTAAAATGCTATAGGGTAGTACTCGCAAAAGTAGGTCTGCCTTAGGAAGTTCGGAAATTTTCTCAGAATTCGCGTATCTCGCACCGTTTCCGAGATATTCCAAGTTTTATCTCCAGACTTAAGGCCGCATTTAGAAGCGTAGAATTCGCTGTGAAAAGCGCGGGAAAGATGAAAATGGAGCTTTCGCGATTTTTTAAAATGCTGTAGGGTAGTACTCGCGAAACTAGGTCTGCCTTAGGAACCCGGGAAATTTTCTCAGAATTCGCGTATCTCGCACCGTTTCCGAGATATTTCAAGTTTTATCTCCAGACTTAAGGCCGCATTTAGAAGCGTAGAATTCGCTGTGAAAAGCGCGGGAAAGATGAAAATGGAGCTTTCGCGATTTTTTAAAATGCTATAGGGTAGTACTCGCGAAAGTAGGTCTGCCTTAGGAACTTCGGAAATTTTCTCAGAATTCGCGTATCTCGCACCGTTTCCGAGATATTTCAAGTTTTATCTCTAGACTTAAGGCCGCATTGAGAAGCGTAGAATTCGCGGTGAAAACCGCGGGAAAGATGAAAATGGAGCTTTTGCGATTTTTTAAAATGCTATAGGGTAGTACTCGCAAAAGTAGGTCTGCCTTAGGAACTTCGGAAATTTTCTCAGAATTCACGTATCTCGCACCGTTTCCGAGATATTCCAAGTTTTATCTCTACACTTAAGGCCGCATTTAGAAGCGTAGAATTCGCTGTGAAAAGCGCAGGAAAGATGAAAATGGAGCTTTCGCGATTTTTTAAAATGCTGTAGGGTAGTACTCGCGAAACTAGGTCTGCCTTAGGAACCCGGGAAATTTTCTCAGAATTCGCGTATCTCGCACCGTTTCCGAGATATTTCAAGTTTTATCTCCAGACTTAAGGCCGCATTTAGAAGCGTAGAATTCGCTGTGAAAAGCGCGGGAAAGATGAAAATGGAGCTTTCGCGATTTTTTAAAATGCTATAGGGTAGTACTCGCGAAAGTAGGTCTGCCTTAGGAACTTCGGAAATTTTCTCAGAATTCGCGTATCTCGCACCGTTTCCGAGATATTTCAAGTTTTATCTCTAGACTTAAGGCCGCATTGAGAAGCGTAGAATTCGCGGTGAAAACCGCGGGAAAGATGAAAAAAAAGCTTTTGCGATTTTTTAAAATGCTATAGGGTAGTACTCGCAAAAGTAGGTCTGCCTTAGGAAGTTCGGAAATTTTCTCAGAATTCGCGTATCTCGCACCGTTTCCGAGATATTCCAAGTTTTATCTCCAGACTTAAGGCCGCATTTAGAAGCGTAGAATTCGCTGTGAAAAGCGCGGGAAAGATGAAAATGGAGCTTTCGCGATTTTTTAAAATGCTATAGGGTAGTACTTGCGAAAGTAGGTCTGCCTTAGGAACTATAGAAATTTTCTCAGAATTCGCGTATCTCGCACCGTTTCCGAGATATTCCAAGTTTTATCTCCAGACTTAAGGCCGCATTTAGAAGCGTAGAATTCGCGGTGAAAAGCGCGGGAAAGATGAAAATGGAGCTTTCGCGATTTTTTAAAATGCTATAGGGTAGTACTTGCGAAAGTAGGTCTGCCTTAGGAACTACAGAAATTTTCTCAGAATTCGCGTATCTCGCACCGTTTCCGAGATATTTCAAGTTTTATCTTCAGACTTAAGGCGGCATTGAGAAGCGTAGAATTCGCGGTGAAAACCGCGGGAAAGATGAAAATGGAGCTTTTGCGATTTTTTAAAATGCTATAGGGTAGTACTCGCGAAAGTAGGTCTGCCTTAGGAACTATGGAAATTTTCTCAGAATTCGCGTATCTCGCACCGTTTCCGAGATATTTCAAGTCTTATCTCCAGACTTAAGGCCGCATTGAGAAGCGTAGAATTCGCGGTGAAAACCGCGGGAAAGATGAAAATGGAGCTTTTGCGATTTTTTAATATGCTATAGGGTAGTACTCGCAAAAGTAGGTCTGCCTTAGGAACTTCGGAAATTTTCTCAGAATTCGCGTATCTCGCACCGTTTCCGAGATATTCCAAGTTTTATCTCCAGACTTAAGGCCGCATTGAGTAGCGTAGAATTCGCGGTGAAAAGCGCGGGAAAGATGAAAATGGAGCTTTTGCGATTTTTTAAAATGCTATAGGGTAGTACTCGCGAAAGTAGGTCTGCCTTAGGAACTTCGGAAATTTTCTCAGAATTCGCGTATCTCGCACCGTTTCCGAGATATTTCAAGTTTTATCTCCAGACTTAAGGCCGCATTGAGTAGCGTAGAATTCGCGGTGAAAAGCGCGGGAAAGATGAAAATGGAGCTTTCGCGATTTTTTAAAATGCTATAGGGTAGTACTCGCGAAAGTAGGTCTGCCTTAGGAACTATGGAAATTTTCTCAGAATTCGCGTATCTCGCACCGTTTCCGAGATATTTCAAGTTTTATCTCTAGACTTAACGCCGCATTGAGTAGCGTAGAATTCGCGGTGAAAAGCGCGGGAAAGATAAAAATGGAGCTTTCGCGATTTTTTAAAATGCTATAGGGTAGTACTCGCGAAAGTAGGTCTGCCTTAGGAACTATGGAAATTTTCTCAGAATTCGCGTATCTCGCACCGTTTCCGAAATATTTCAAGTTTTATCTCCAGACTTAAGGCCGCATTGAGAAGCCTAGAATTCGCGGTGAAAACCGCGGGAAAGATGAAAATGGAGCCTTCGCGATTTTTTTAAATGCTATAGGGTAGTATTCGCGAAAGTACGTCTGCCTTAGGAACTATGGAAATTTTCTCAGAATTCGCGTATCTCGCACCGTTTCCGAGATATTTCAAGTTTTATCTCTAGACTTAAGGCCGCATTGAGAAGCGTAGAATTCGCGGTGAAAACCGCGGGAAAGATGAAAATGGAGCTTTTGCGATTTTTTACAATGCTATAGGGTAGTACTCGCAAAAGAAGGTCTGCCTTAGAAACTTCGGAAATTTTCTCAGAATTCGCGTATCTCGCACCGTTTCCGAGATATTCCAAGTTTTATTTCCAGACTTAAGGCCGCATTGAGTAGCGTAGAATTCGCGGTCAAAAGCGCGGGAAAGATGAAAATGGAGCTTTCGCGATTTTTTAAAATGCTATAGGGTAGTACTCGCGAAAGTAGGTCTGCCTTATGAACTTCGGAAATTTTCTCAGAATTCGCGTATCTCGCACCGTTTCCGAGATATTCCAAGTTTTATCTCCAGAGTTAAGGCCGCATTTAGAAGCGTAGAATTCGCGGTGAAAACCGCGGGAAAGATGAAAATGGAGCTTTTGCGATTTTTTAAAATGCTATAGGGTAGTACTCGCAAAAGTAGGTCTGCCTTAGGAACTTCGGAAATTTTCTCAGAATTCGCGTATCTCGCACCGTTTCCGAGATATTCCAAGTTTTATCTCCAGACTTAAGGCCGCATTTAGAAGCGTAGAATTTGCTGTGAAAACCGCGGGAAAGATGAAAATGGAGCTTTTGCGATTTTTTACAATGCTATAGGGTAGTACTCGCAAAAGTAGGTCTGCCTTAGGAACTCCGGAAATTTTCTCAGAATTCGCGTATCTCGCACCGTTTCCGAGATATTCCAAGTTTTATCTCCAGACTTAGGGCCGCATTTAGAAGCGTAGAATTCGCTGTGAAAAGCGCGGGAAAGATGAAAATGGAGCTTTCGCGATTTTTTAATATGCTATAGGGTTGTACTCGCAAAAGTAGGTCTGCCTTATGAACTTCGGAAATTTTCTCAGAATTCGCGTATCTCGCACCGTTTCCGAGATATTCCAAGTTTTATCTCCAGAGTTAAGGCCGCATTTAGAAGCGTAGAATTCGCGGTGAAAAGCGCGGGAAAGATGAAAATGGAGCTTTCGCGATTTTTTAAAATGCTATAGGGTAGTACTCGCGAAAGTAGGTCTGCCTTAGGAACTATGGAAATTTTCTCAGAATTCGCGTATCTCGCACCGTTTCCGAGATATTTCAAGTTTTATCTCCAGACTTAAGGCCGCATTGAGAAGCGTAGAATTCGCGGTGAAAACCGCGGGAAAGATAAAAATGGAGCCTTCGCGATTTTTTTAAATGCTATAGGGTAGTATTCGCGAAAGTACGTCTGCCTTAGGAACTATGGAAATTTTCTCAGAATTCGCGTATCTCGCACCGTTTCCGAGATATTTCAAGTTTTATCTCTAGACTTAAGGCCGCATTGAGAAGCGTAGAATTCGCGGTGAAAACCGCGGGAAAGATGAAAATGGAGCTTTTGCGATTTTTTACAATGCTATAGGGTAGTACTCGCAAAAGAAGGTCTGCCTTAGAAACTTCGGAAATTTTCTCAGAATTCGCGTATCTCGCACCGTTTCCGAGATATTCCAAGTTTTATTTCCAGACTTAAGGCCGCATTGAGTAGCGTAGAATTCGCGGTGAAAAGCGCGGGAAAGATGAAAATGGAGCTTTCGCGATTTTTTAAAATGCTATAGGGTAGTACTCGCGAAAGTAGGTCTGCCTTAGGAACTATGGAAATTTTCTCAGAATTCGCGTATCTCGCACCGTTTCCGAGATATTCCAAGTTTTATCTCCAGACTTAAGGCCGCATTGAGAAGCGTAGAATTCGCGGTGAAAACCGCGGGAAAGATGAAAATGGAGCTTTCGCGATTTTTTAAAATGCTATAGGGTAGTACTTGCGAAAGTAGGTCTGCCTTAGGAACCACGGAAATTTTCTCAGAATTCGCGTATCTCGCACCGTTTCCGAGATATTTCAAGTTTTATCTCTAGACTTAAGGCCGCATTGAGAAGCGTAGAATTCGCGGTGAAAACCGCAGGAAAGATGAAAATAGAGCTTTTGCGATTTTTTAAAATGCTATAGGGTAGTACTCGCGAAAGTACGTCTGCCTTAGGAACTACGGAAATTTTCTCAGAATTCGCGTATCTCGCACCGTTTCCGAGATATTTCAAGTTTTATCTCTAGACTTAAGGCCGCATTGAGAAGCGTAGAATTCGCGGTGAAAACCGCGGGAAAGATGAAAATGGAGCTTTTGCGATTTTTTAAAATGCTATAGGGTAGTACTCGCAAAAGTAGGTCTGCCTTAGGAACTTCTGAAATTTTCTCAGAATTCGCGTATCTCGCACCGTTTCCGAGATATTCCAAGTTTTATCTCTACACTTAAGGCCGCATTGAGAAGCGTAGAATTCGCGGTGAAAACCGCGGGAAAGATGAAAATGGAGCTTTTGCGATTTTTTAAAATGCTATAGGGTAGTACTCGCAAAAGTAGGTCTGCCTTAGGAACTTCGGAAATTTTCTCAGAATTCGCGTATCTCGCACCGTTTCCGAGATATTCCAAGTTTTATCTCCAGACTTAAGGCCGCATTTAGAAGCGTAGAATTCGCTGTGAAAAGCGCGGGAAAGATGAAAATGGAGCTTTCGCGATTTTTTAAAATGCTATAGGGTAGTACTCGCGAAAGTAGGTCTGCCTTAGGAACTTCGGAAATTTTCTCAGAATTCGCGTATCTCGCACCGTTTCCGAGATATTTCAAGTTTTATCTCTAGACTTAAGGCCGCATTGAGAAGCGTAGAATTCGCGGTGAAAACCGCGGGAAAGATGAAAATGGAGCTTTTGCGATTTTTTAAAATGCTATAGGGTAGTACTCGCAAAAGTAGGTCTGCCTTAGGAAGTTCGGAAATTTTCTCAGAATTCGCGTATCTCGCACCGTTTCCGAGATATTCCAAGTTTTATCTCCAGACTTAAGGCCGCATTTAGAAGCGTAGAATTCGCTGTGAAAAGCGCGGGAAAGATGAAAATGGAGCTTTCGCGATTTTTTAAAATGCTGTAGGGTAGTACTCGCGAAACTAGGTCTGCCTTAGGAACCCGGGAAATTTTCTCAGAATTCGCGTATCTCGCACCGTTTCCGAGATATTTCAAGTTTTATCTCCAGACTTAAGGCCGCATTTAGAAGCGTAGAATTCGCTGTGAAAAGCGCGGGAAAGATGAAAATGGAGCTTTCGCGATTTTTTAAAATGCTATAGGGTAGTACTCGCGAAAGTAGGTCTGCCTTAGGAACTTCGGAAATTTTCTCAGAATTCGCGTATCTCGCACCGTTTCCGAGATATTTCAAGTTTTATCTCTAGACTTAAGGCCGCATTGAGAAGCGTAGAATTCGCGGTGAAAACCGCGGGAAAGATGAAAATGGAGCTTTTGCGATTTTTTAAAATGCTATAGGGTAGTACTCGCAAAAGTAGGTCTGCCTTAGGAACTTCGGAAATTTTCTCAGAATTCACGTATCTCGCACCGTTTCCGAGATATTCCAAGTTTTATCTCTACACTTAAGGCCGCATTTAGAAGCGTAGAATTCGCTGTGAAAAGCGCAGGAAAGATGAAAATGGAGCTTTCGCGATTTTTTAAAATGCTGTAGGGTAGTACTCGCGAAACTAGGTCTGCCTTAGGAACCCGGGAAATTTTCTCAGAATTCGCGTATCTCGCACCGTTTCCGAGATATTTCAAGTTTTATCTCCAGACTTAAGGCCGCATTTAGAAGCGTAGAATTCGCTGTGAAAAGCGCGGGAAAGATGAAAATGGAGCTTTCGCGATTTTTTAAAATGCTATAGGGTAGTACTCGCGAAAGTAGGTCTGCCTTAGGAACTTCGGAAATTTTCTCAGAATTCGCGTATCTCGCACCGTTTCCGAGATATTTCAAGTTTTATCTCTAGACTTAAGGCCGCATTGAGAAGCGTAGAATTCGCGGTGAAAACCGCGGGAAAGATGAAAAAAAAGCTTTTGCGATTTTTTAAAATGCTATAGGGTAGTACTCGCAAAAGTAGGTCTGCCTTAGGAAGTTCGGAAATTTTCTCAGAATTCGCGTATCTCGCACCGTTTCCGAGATATTCCAAGTTTTATCTCCAGACTTAAGGCCGCATTTAGAAGCGTAGAATTCGCTGTGAAAAGCGCGGGAAAGATGAAAATGGAGCTTTCGCGATTTTTTAAAATGCTATAGGGTAGTACTTGCGAAAGTAGGTCTGCCTTAGGAACTATAGAAATTTTCTCAGAATTCGCGTATCTCGCACCGTTTCCGAGATATTCCAAGTTTTATCTCCAGACTTAAGGCCGCATTTAGAAGCGTAGAATTCGCGGTGAAAAGCGCGGGAAAGATGAAAATGGAGCTTTCGCGATTTTTTAAAATGCTATAGGGTAGTACTTGCGAAAGTAGGTCTGCCTTAGGAACTACAGAAATTTTCTCAGAATTCGCGTATCTCGCACCGTTTCCGAGATATTTCAAGTTTTATCTTCAGACTTAAGGCGGCATTGAGAAGCGTAGAATTCGCGGTGAAAACCGCGGGAAAGATGAAAATGGAGCTTTTGCGATTTTTTAAAATGCTATAGGGTAGTACTCGCGAAAGTAGGTCTGCCTTAGGAACTATGGAAATTTTCTCAGAATTCGCGTATCTCGCACCGTTTCCGAGATATTTCAAGTCTTATCTCCAGACTTAAGGCCGCATTGAGAAGCGTAGAATTCGCGGTGAAAACCGCGGGAAAGATGAAAATGGAGCTTTTGCGATTTTTTAATATGCTATAGGGTAGTACTCGCAAAAGTAGGTCTGCCTTAGGAACTTCGGAAATTTTCTCAGAATTCGCGTATCTCGCACCGTTTCCGAGATATTCCAAGTTTTATCTCCAGACTTAAGGCCGCATTGAGTAGCGTAGAATTCGCGGTGAAAAGCGCGGGAAAGATGAAAATGGAGCTTTTGCGATTTTTTAAAATGCTATAGGGTAGTACTCGCGAAAGTAGGTCTGCCTTAGGAACTTCGGAAATTTTCTCAGAATTCGCGTATCTCGCACCGTTTCCGAGATATTTCAAGTTTTATCTCCAGACTTAAGGCCGCATTGAGTAGCGTAGAATTCGCGGTGAAAAGCGCGGGAAAGATGAAAATGGAGCTTTCGCGATTTTTTAAAATGCTATAGGGTAGTACTCGCGAAAGTAGGTCTGCCTTAGGAACTATGGAAATTTTCTCAGAATTCGCGTATCTCGCACCGTTTCCGAGATATTTCAAGTTTTATCTCTAGACTTAACGCCGCATTGAGTAGCGTAGAATTCGCGGTGAAAAGCGCGGGAAAGATAAAAATGGAGCTTTCGCGATTTTTTAAAATGCTATAGGGTAGTACTCGCGAAAGTAGGTCTGCCTTAGGAACTATGGAAATTTTCTCAGAATTCGCGTATCTCGCACCGTTTCCGAAATATTTCAAGTTTTATCTCCAGACTTAAGGCCGCATTGAGAAGCCTAGAATTCGCGGTGAAAACCGCGGGAAAGATGAAAATGGAGCCTTCGCGATTTTTTTAAATGCTATAGGGTAGTATTCGCGAAAGTACGTCTGCCTTAGGAACTATGGAAATTTTCTCAGAATTCGCGTATCTCGCACCGTTTCCGAGATATTTCAAGTTTTATCTCTAGACTTAAGGCCGCATTGAGAAGCGTAGAATTCGCGGTGAAAACCGCGGGAAAGATGAAAATGGAGCTTTTGCGATTTTTTACAATGCTATAGGGTAGTACTCGCAAAAGAAGGTCTGCCTTAGAAACTTCGGAAATTTTCTCAGAATTCGCGTATCTCGCACCGTTTCCGAGATATTCCAAGTTTTATTTCCAGACTTAAGGCCGCATTGAGTAGCGTAGAATTCGCGGTCAAAAGCGCGGGAAAGATGAAAATGGAGCTTTCGCGATTTTTTAAAATGCTATAGGGTAGTACTCGCGAAAGTAGGTCTGCCTTATGAACTTCGGAAATTTTCTCAGAATTCGCGTATCTCGCACCGTTTCCGAGATATTCCAAGTTTTATCTCCAGAGTTAAGGCCGCATTTAGAAGCGTAGAATTCGCGGTGAAAACCGCGGGAAAGATGAAAATGGAGCTTTTGCGATTTTTTAAAATGCTATAGGGTAGTACTCGCAAAAGTAGGTCTGCCTTAGGAACTTCGGAAATTTTCTCAGAATTCGCGTATCTCGCACCGTTTCCGAGATATTCCAAGTTTTATCTCCAGACTTAAGGCCGCATTTAGAAGCGTAGAATTTGCTGTGAAAACCGCGGGAAAGATGAAAATGGAGCTTTTGCGATTTTTTACAATGCTATAGGGTAGTACTCGCAAAAGTAGGTCTGCCTTAGGAACTCCGGAAATTTTCTCAGAATTCGCGTATCTCGCACCGTTTCCGAGATATTCCAAGTTTTATCTCCAGACTTAGGGCCGCATTTAGAAGCGTAGAATTCGCTGTGAAAAGCGCGGGAAAGATGAAAATGGAGCTTTCGCGATTTTTTAATATGCTATAGGGTTGTACTCGCAAAAGTAGGTCTGCCTTATGAACTTCGGAAATTTTCTCAGAATTCGCGTATCTCGCACCGTTTCCGAGATATTCCAAGTTTTATCTCCAGAGTTAAGGCCGCATTTAGAAGCGTAGAATTCGCGGTGAAAAGCGCGGGAAAGATGAAAATGGAGCTTTCGCGATTTTTTAAAATGCTATAGGGTAGTACTCGCGAAAGTAGGTCTGCCTTAGGAACTATGGAAATTTTCTCAGAATTCGCGTATCTCGCACCGTTTCCGAGATATTTCAAGTTTTATCTCCAGACTTAAGGCCGCATTGAGAAGCGTAGAATTCGCGGTGAAAACCGCGGGAAAGATAAAAATGGAGCCTTCGCGATTTTTTTAAATGCTATAGGGTAGTATTCGCGAAAGTACGTCTGCCTTAGGAACTATGGAAATTTTCTCAGAATTCGCGTATCTCGCACCGTTTCCGAGATATTTCAAGTTTTATCTCTAGACTTAAGGCCGCATTGAGAAGCGTAGAATTCGCGGTGAAAACCGCGGGAAAGATGAAAATGGAGCTTTTGCGATTTTTTACAATGCTATAGGGTAGTACTCGCAAAAGAAGGTCTGCCTTAGAAACTTCGGAAATTTTCTCAGAATTCGCGTATCTCGCACCGTTTCCGAGATATTCCAAGTTTTATTTCCAGACTTAAGGCCGCATTGAGTAGCGTAGAATTCGCGGTGAAAAGCGCGGGAAAGATGAAAATGGAGCTTTCGCGATTTTTTAAAATGCTATAGGGTAGTACTCGCGAAAGTAGGTCTGCCTTAGGAACTATGGAAATTTTCTCAGAATTCGCGTATCTCGCACCGTTTCCGAGATATTTCAAGTTTTGTCTCCAGACTTAAGGCCGCATTGAGTAGCGTAGAATTCGCGGTGAAAAGCGCGGGAAAGATGAAAATGGAGCTTTCGCGATTTTTTAAACTGCTATAGGGTAGTACTCGCGACAGTAGGTCTGCCTTAGGAACTTCGGAAATTTTCTCAGAATTCGCGTATCTCGCACCGTTTCCGAGATATTCCAAGTTTTATCTCCAGACTTAAGGCCGCATTGAGTAGCGTAGAATTCGCGGTGAAAAGCGCGGGAAAGATGAAAATGGAGCTTTCGCGATTTTTTAAAATGCTATAGGGTAGTACTCGCGAAAGTAGGTCTGCCTTAGGAACTATGGAAATTTTCTCAGAATTCGCGTATCTCGCACCGTTTCCGAGATATTTCAAGTTTTATCTCCAGACTTAAGGCCGCATTGAGTAGCGTAGAATTCGCGGTGAAAAGCGCGGGAAAGATGAAAATGGAGCTTTCGCGATTTTTTAAAATGCTATAGGGTAGTACTCGCGAAAGTAGGTCTGCCTTAGGAACTATGGAAATTTTCTCAGAATTCGCGTATCTCGCACCGTTTCCGAGATATTCCAAGTTTTATCTCCAGACTTAAGGCCGCATTTAGAAGCGTAGAAATCGCTGTGAAAACCGCGGGAAAGATGAAAATGGAGCTTTTGCGATTTTTTAAAATGCTATAGGGTAGTACTCGCGAAAGTAGGTCTGCCTTAGGAACTCCGGAAATTTTCTCAGAATTCGCGTATATCGCACCGTTTCCGAGATATTTTAAGTTTTATCTCTAGACTTAAGGCCGCATTGAGTAGCGTAGAATTCGCGGTGAAAAGCGCGGGAAAGATGAAAATGGAGCTTTCGCGATTTTTTAAAATGCTATAGGGTAGTACTCGCAAAAGTAGGTCTGCCTTAGGAACTTCGGAAATTTTCTCAGAATTCACGTATCTCGCACCGTTTCCGAGATATTCCAAGTTTTATCTCTACACTTAAGGCCGCATTTAGAAGCGTAGAATTCGCTGTGAAAAGCGCAGGAAAGATGAAAATGGAGCTTTCGCGATTTTTTAAAATGCTGTAGGGTAGTACTCGCGAAACTAGGTCTGCCTTAGGAACCCGGGAAATTTTCTCAGAATTCGCGTATCTCGCACCGTTTCCGAGATATTTCAAGTTTTATCTCCAGACTTAAGGCCGCATTTAGAAGCGTAGAATTCGCTGTGAAAAGCGCGGGAAAGATGAAAATGGAGCTTTCGCGATTTTTTAAAATGCTATAGGGTAGTACTCGCGAAAGTAGGTCTGCCTTAGGAACTTCGGAAATTTTCTCAGAATTCGCGTATCTCGCACCGTTTCCGAGATATTTCAAGTTTTATCTCTAGACTTAAGGCCGCATTGAGAAGCGTAGAATTCGCGGTGAAAACCGCGGGAAAGATGAAAATGGAGCTTTTGCGATTTTTTAAAATGCTATAGGGTAGTACTCGCAAAAGTAGGTCTGCCTTAGGAACTTCTGAAATTTTCTCAGAATTCGCGTATCTCGCACCGTTTCCGAGATATTCCAAGTTTTATCTCTACACTTAAGGCCGCATTGAGAAGCGTAGAATTCGCGGTGAAAACCGCGGGAAAGATGAAAATGGAGCTTTTGCGATTTTTTTAAATGCTATAGGGTAGTACTCGCAAAAGTAGGTCTGCCTTAGGAACTTCGGAAATTTTCTCAGAATTCGCGTATCTCGCACCGTTTCCGAGATATTCCAAGTTTTATCTCCAGACTTAAGGCCGCATTTAGAAGCGTAGAATTCGCTGTGAAAAGCGCGGGAAAGATGAAAATGGAGCTTTCGCGATTTTTTAAAATGCTATAGGATAGTACTCGCGAAAGTAGGTCTGCCTTAGGAACTTCGGAAATTTTCTCAGAATTCGCGTATCTCGCACCGTTTCCGAGATATTTCAAGTTTTATCTCTAGACTTAAGGCCGCATTGAGAAGCGTAGAATTCGCGGTGAAAACCGCGGGAAAGATGAAAGTGGAGCTTTTGCGATTTTTTAAAATGCTATAGGGTAGTACTCGCAAAAGTAGGTCTGCCTTAGGAAGTTCGGAAATTTTCTCAGAATTCGCGTATCTCGCACCGTTTCCGAGATATTCCAAGTTTTATCTCCAGACTTAAGGCCGCATTTAGAAGCGTAGAATTCGCTGTGAAAAGCGCGGGAAAGATGAAAATGGAGCTTTCGCGATTTTTTAAAATGCTATAGGGTAGTACTCGCGAAAGTAGGTCTGCCTTAGGAACTATGGAAATTTTCTCAGAATTCGCGTATCTCGCACCGTTTCCGAGATATTTCAAGTTTTATCTCCAGACTTAAGGCCGCATTGAGAAGCGTAGAATTCGCGGTGAAAACCGCGGGAAAGATGAAAATGGAGCTTTCGCGATTTTTTAAAATGCTATAGGGTAGTACTCGCGAAAGTAGGTCTGCCTTGGGAACTATGGAAATTTTCTCAGAATTCGCGTATCTCGCACCGTTTCCGAGATATTTCAAGTTTTATCTCCAGACTTAAGGCCGCATTGAGAAGCGTAGAATTCGCGGTGAAAACCGCGGGAAAGATGAAAATGGAGCTTTTGCGATTTTTTACAATGCTATAGGGTACTACTCGCAAAAGTAGGTCTGCCTTAGAAACTTCGGAAATTTTCTCAGAATTCGCGTATCTCGCACCGTTTCCGAGATATTCCAAGTTTTATCTCCAGACTTAAGGCCGCATTGAGTAGCGTAGAATTCGCGGTGAAAAGCGCGGGAAAGATGAAAATGGAGCTTTCGCGATTTTTTAAAATGCTATAGGGTAGTACTTGCGAAAGTAGGTCTGCCTTAGGAACCACGGAAATTTTCTCAGAATTCGCGTATCTCGCACCGTTTCCGAGATATTTCAAGTTTTATCTCTAGACTTAAGGCCGCATTGAGAAGCGTAGAATTCGCGGTGAAAACCGCAGGAAAGATGAAAATAGAGCTTTTGCGATTTTTTAAAATGCTATAGGGTAGTACTCGCGAAAGTACGTCTGCCTTAGGAACTACGGAAATTTTCTCAGAATTCGCGTATCTCGCACCGTTTCCGAGATATTTCAAGTTTTATCTCTAGACTTAAGGCCGCATTGAGAAGCGTAGAATTCGCGGTGAAAACCGCGGGAAAGATGAAAATGGAGCTTTTGCGATTTTTTAAAATGCTATAGGGTAGTACTCGCAAAAGTAGGTCTGCCTTAGGAACTTCTGAAATTTTCTCAGAATTCGCGTATCTCGCACCGTTTCCGAGATATTCCAAGTTTTATCTCTACACTTAAGGCCGCATTGAGAAGCGTAGAATTCGCGGTGAAAACCGCGGGAAAGATGAAAATGGAGCTTTTGCGATTTTTTAAAATGCTATAGGGTAGTACTCGCAAAAGTAGGTCTGCCTTAGGAACTTCGGAAATTTTCTCAGAATTCGCGTATCTCGCACCGTTTCCGAGATATTCCAAGTTTTATCTCCAGACTTAAGGCCGCATTTAGAAGCGTAGAATTCGCTGTGAAAAGCGCGGGAAAGATGAAAATGGAGCTTTCGCGATTTTTTAAAATGCTATAGGGTAGTACTCGCGAAAGTAGGTCTGCCTTAGGAACTTCGGAAATTTTCTCAGAATTCGCGTATCTCGCACCGTTTCCGAGATATTTCAAGTTTTATCTCTAGACTTAAGGCCGCATTGAGAAGCGTAGAATTCGCGGTGAAAACCGCGGGAAAGATGAAAATGGAGCTTTTGCGATTTTTTAAAATGCTATAGGGTAGTACTCGCAAAAGTAGGTCTGCCTTAGGAAGTTCGGAAATTTTCTCAGAATTCGCGTATCTCGCACCGTTTCCGAGATATTCCAAGTTTTATCTCCAGACTTAAGGCCGCATTTAGAAGCGTAGAATTCGCGGTGAAAAGCGCGGGAAAGATGAAAATGGAGCTTTCGCGATTTTTTAAAATGCTATAGGGTAGTACTTGCGAAAGTAGGTCTGCCTTAGGAACTACAGAAATTTTCTCAGAATTCGCGTATCTCGCACCGTTTCCGAGATATTTCAAGTTTTATCTTCAGACTTAAGGCGGCATTGAGAAGCGTAGAATTCGCGGTGAAAACCGCGGGAAAGATGAAAATGGAGCTTTTGCGATTTTTTAAAATGCTATAGGGTAGTACTCGCGAAAGTAGGTCTGCCTTAGGAACTATGGAAATTTTCTCAGAATTCGCGTATCTCGCACCGTTTCCGAGATATTTCAAGTCTTATCTCCAGACTTAAGGCCGCATTGAGAAGCGTAGAATTCGCGGTGAAAACCGCGGGAAAGATGAAAATGGAGCTTTTGCGATTTTTTAATATGCTATAGGGTAGTACTCGCAAAAGTAGGTCTGCCTTAGGAACTTCGGAAATTTTCTCAGAATTCGCGTATCTCGCACCGTTTCCGAGATATTCCAAGTTTTATCTCCAGACTTAAGGCCGCATTGAGTAGCGTAGAATTCGCGGTGAAAAGCGCGGGAAAGATGAAAATGGAGCTTTTGCGATTTTTTAAAATGCTATAGGGTAGTACTCGCGAAAGTAGGTCTGCCTTAGGAACTTCGGAAATTTTCTCAGAATTCGCGTATCTCGCACCGTTTCCGAGATATTTCAAGTTTTATCTCCAGACTTAAGGCCGCATTGAGTAGCGTAGAATTCGCGGTGAAAAGCGCGGGAAAGATGAAAATGGAGCTTTCGCGATTTTTTAAAATGCTATAGGGTAGTACTCGCGAAAGTAGGTCTGCCTTAGGAACTATGGAAATTTTCTCAGAATTCGCGTATCTCGCACCGTTTCCGAGATATTTCAAGTTTTATCTCTAGACTTAACGCCGCATTGAGTAGCGTAGAATTCGCGGTGAAAAGCGCGGGAAAGATAAAAATGGAGCTTTCGCGATTTTTTAAAATGCTATAGGGTAGTACTCGCGAAAGTAGGTCTGCCTTAGGAACTATGGAAATTTTCTCAGAATTCGCGTATCTCGCACCGTTTCCGAAATATTTCAAGTTTTATCTCCAGACTTAAGGCCGCATTGAGAAGCCTAGAATTCGCGGTGAAAACCGCGGGAAAGATGAAAATGGAGCCTTCGCGATTTTTTTAAATGCTATAGGGTAGTATTCGCGAAAGTACGTCTGCCTTAGGAACTATGGAAATTTTCTCAGAATTCGCGTATCTCGCACCGTTTCCGAGATATTTCAAGTTTTATCTCTAGACTTAAGGCCGCATTGAGAAGCGTAGAATTCGCGGTGAAAACCGCGGGAAAGATGAAAATGGAGCTTTTGCGATTGTTTACAATGCTATAGGGTAGTACTCGCAAAAGAAGGTCTGCCTTAGAAACTTCGGAAATTTTCTCAGAATTCGCGTATCTCGCACCGTTTCCGAGATATTCCAAGTTTTATTTCCAGACTTAAGGCCGCATTGAGTAGCGTAGAATTCGCGGTCAAAAGCGCGGGAAAGATGAAAATGGAGCTTTCGCGATTTTTTAAAATGCTATAGGGTAGTACTCGCGAAAGTAGGTCTGCCTTATGAACTTCGGAAATTTTCTCAGAATTCGCGTATCTCGCACCGTTTCCGAGATATTCCAAGTTTTATCTCCAGAGTTAAGGCCGCATTTAGAAGCGTAGAATTCGCGGTGAAAACCGCGGGAAAGATGAAAATGGAGCTTTTGCGATTTTTTAAAATGCTATAGGGTAGTACTCGCAAAAGTAGGTCTGCCTTAGGAACTTCGGAAATTTTCTCAGAATTCGCGTATCTCGCACCGTTTCCGAGATATTTCAAGTTTTATCTCTAGACTTAAGGCCGCATTGAGAAGCGTAGAATTCGCGGTGAAAACCGCAGGAAAGATGAAAATAGAGCTTTTGCGATTTTTTAAAATGCTATAGGGTAGTACTCGCGAAAGTACGTCTGCCTTAGGAACTACGGAAATTTTCTCAGAATTCGCGTATCTCGCACCGTTTCCGAGATATTTCAAGTTTTATCTCTAGACTTAAGGCCGCATTGAGAAGCGTAGAATTCGCGGTGAAAACCGCGGGAAAGATGAAAATGGAGCTTTTGCGATTTTTTAAAATGCTATAGGGTAGTACTCGCAAAAGTAGGTCTGCCTTAGGAACTTCTGAAATTTTCTCAGAATTCGCGTATCTCGCACCGTTTCCGAGATATTCCAAGTTTTATCTCTACACTTAAGGCCGCATTGAGAAGCGTAGAATTCGCGGTGAAAACCGCGGGAAAGATGAAAATGGAGCTTTTGCGATTTTTTAAAATGCTATAGGGTAGTACTCGCAAAAGTAGGTCTGCCTTAGGAACTTCGGAAATTTTCTCAGAATTCGCGTATCTCGCACCGTTTCCGAGATATTCCAAGTTTTATCTCCAGACTTAAGGCCGCATTTAGAAGCGTAGAATTCGCTGTGAAAAGCGCGGGAAAGATGAAAATGGAGCTTTCGCGATTTTTTAAAATGCTATAGGGTAGTACTCGCGAAAGTAGGTCTGCCTTAGGAACTTCGGAAATTTTCTCAGAATTCGCGTATCTCGCACCGTTTCCGAGATATTTCAAGTTTTATCTCTAGACTTAAGGCCGCATTGAGAAGCGTAGAATTCGCGGTGAAAACCGCGGGAAAGATGAAAATGGAGCTTTTGCGATTTTTTAAAATGCTATAGGGTAGTACTCGCAAAAGTAGGTCTGCCTTAGGAAGTTCGGAAATTTTCTCAGAATTCGCGTATCTCGCACCGTTTCCGAGATATTCCAAGTTTTATCTCCAGACTTAAGGCCGCATTTAGAAGCGTAGAATTCGCTGTGAAAAGCGCGGGAAAGATGAAAATGGAGCTTTCGCGATTTTTTAAAATGCTGTAGGGTAGTACTCGCGAAACTAGGTCTGCCTTAGGAACCCGGGAAATTTTCTCAGAATTCGCGTATCTCGCACCGTTTCCGAGATATTTCAAGTTTTATCTCCAGACTTAAGGCCGCATTTAGAAGCGTAGAATTCGCTGTGAAAAGCGCG
This sequence comes from Ganaspis brasiliensis, assembly GCA_037103525.1. NCBI lineage: Eukaryota > Metazoa > Arthropoda > Insecta > Hymenoptera > Figitidae > Ganaspis > Ganaspis brasiliensis. The sequence goes on along the minus strand of JAZKLR010000045.1, from coordinate 101,932 downwards.
GGAAAGATGAAAATGGAGCTTTCGCGATTTTTTAAAATGCTATAGGGTAGTACTCGCGAAAGTAGGTCTGCCTTAGGAACTTCGGAAATTTTCTCAGAATTCGCGTATCTCGCACCGTTTCCGAGATATTTCAAGTTTTATCTCTAGACTTAAGGCCGCATTGAGAAGCGTAGAATTCGCGGTGAAAACCGCGGGAAAGATGAAAATGGAGCTTTTGCGATTTTTTAAAATGCTATAGGGTAGTACTCGCAAAAGTAGGTCTGCCTTAGGAACTTCGGAAATTTTCTCAGAATTCACGTATCTCGCACCGTTTCCGAGATATTCCAAGTTTTATCTCTACACTTAAGGCCGCATTTAGAAGCGTAGAATTCGCTGTGAAAAGCGCAGGAAAGATGAAAATGGAGCTTTCGCGATTTTTTAAAATGCTGTAGGGTAGTACTCGCGAAACTAGGTCTGCCTTAGGAACCCGGGAAATTTTCTCAGAATTCGCGTATCTCGCACCGTTTCCGAGATATTTCAAGTTTTATCTCCAGACTTAAGGCCGCATTTAGAAGCGTAGAATTCGCTGTGAAAAGCGCGGGAAAGATGAAAATGGAGCTTTCGCGATTTTTTAAAATGCTATAGGGTAGTACTCGCGAAAGTAGGTCTGCCTTAGGAACTTCGGAAATTTTCTCAGAATTCGCGTATCTCGCACCGTTTCCGAGATATTTCAAGTTTTATCTCTAGACTTAAGGCCGCATTGAGAAGCGTAGAATTCGCGGTGAAAACCGCGGGAAAGATGAAAAAAAAGCTTTTGCGATTTTTTAAAATGCTATAGGGTAGTACTCGCAAAAGTAGGTCTGCCTTAGGAAGTTCGGAAATTTTCTCAGAATTCGCGTATCTCGCACCGTTTCCGAGATATTCCAAGTTTTATCTCCAGACTTAAGGCCGCATTTAGAAGCGTAGAATTCGCTGTGAAAAGCGCGGGAAAGATGAAAATGGAGCTTTCGCGATTTTTTAAAATGCTATAGGGTAGTACTCGCGAAAGTAGGTCTGCCTTCGGAACTATGGAAATTTTCTCAGAATTCGCGTATCTCGCACCGTTTCCGAGATATTTCAAGTTTTATCTCCAGACTTAAGGCCGCATTGAGAAGCGTAGAATTCGCGGTGAAAACCGCGGGAAAGATGAAAATGGAGCTTTCGCGATTTTTTAAAATGCTATAGGGTAGTACTCGCGAAAGTAGGTCTGCCTTCGGAACTATGGAAATTTTCTCAGAATTCGCGTATCTCGCACCGTTTCCGAGATATTTCAAGTTTTATCTCCAGACTTAAGGCCGCATTGAGAAGCGTAGAATTCGCGGTGAAAACCGCGGGAAAGATAAAAATGGAGCTTTTGCGATTTTTTACAATGCTATAGGGTAGTACTCGCAAAAGTAGGTCTGCCTTAGAAACTTCGGAAATTTTCTCAGAATTCGCGTATCTCGCACCGTTTCCGAGATATTCCAAGTTTTATCTCCAGACTTAAGGCCGCATTGAGTAGCGTAGAATTCGCGGTGAAAAGCGCGGGAAAGATGAAAATGGAGCTTTCGCGATTTTTTAAAATGCTATAGGGTAGTACTCGCAAAAGTAGGTCTGCCTTAGAAACTTCGGAAATTTTCTCAGAATTCGCGTATCTCGCACCGTTTCCGAGATATTCCAAGTTTTATCTCCAGACTTAAGGCCGCATTGAGTAGCGTAGAATTCGCGGTGAAAAGCGCGGGAAAGATGAAAATGGAGCTTTCGCGATTTTTTAAAATGCTATAGGGTAGTACTTGCGAAAGTAGATCTGCCTTAGGAACTACGGAAATTTTCTCAGAATTCGCGTATCTCGCACCGTTTCCGAGATATTTCAAGTTTTATCTCCAGACTTAAGGCCGCATTGAGAAGCGTAGAATTCGCGGTGAAAACCGCGGGAAAGATGAAAATGGAGCTTTCGCGATTTTTTAAAATGCTATAGGGTAGTACTTGCGAAAGTAGATCTGCCTTAGGAACTACGGAAATTTTCTCAGAATTCGCGTATCTCGCACCGTTTCCGAGATATTTCAAGTTTTATCTCCAGACTTAAGGCCGCATTGAGAAGCGTAGAATTCGCGGTGAAAACCGCGGGAAAGATGAAAATGGAGCTTTCGCGATTTTTTAAAATGCTATAGGGTAGTACTTGCGAAAGTAGATCTGCCTTAGGAACTACGGAAATTTTCTCAGAATTCGCGTATCTCGCACCGTTTCCGAGATATTTCAAGTTTTATCTCCAGACTTAAGGCCGCATTGAGAAGCGTAGAATTCGCGGTGAAAACCGCGGGAAAGATGAAAATGGAGCTTTCGCAATTTTTTAAAATGCTATAGGGTAGTACTTGCGAAAGTAGATCTGCCTTAGGAACTACGGAAATTTTCTCAGAATTCGCGTATCACGCACCGTTTCCGAGATATTTCATGTTTTATCTCCAGACTTAAGGCCGCATTGAGAAGCGTAGAATTCGCGGTGAAAACCGCGGGAAAGATGAAAATGGAGCTTTTGCGATTTTTTAAAATGCTATAGGGTAGTACTTGCAAAAGTAGGTCTGCCTTAGGAACTATGGAAATTTTCTCAGAATTCGCGTATCTCGCACCGTTTCCGAGATATTTCAAGTTTTATCTCCAGACTTAAGGCCGCATTGAGAAGCGTAGAATTCGCGGTGAAAACCGCGGGAAAGATGAAAATGGAGCTTTTGCGATTTTTTAAAATGCTATAGGGTAGTACTCGCAAAAGTAGGTCTGCCTTAGGAACTTCGGAAATTTTCTCAGAATTCGCGTATCTCGCACCGTTTCCGAGATATTCCAAGTTTTATCTCTACACTTAAGGCCGCATTTAGAAGCGTAGAATTCGCTGTGAAAAGCGCGGGAAAGATGAAAATGGAGCTTTCGCGATTTTTTAAAATGCTGTAGGGTAGTACTCGCGAAACTAGGTCTGCCTTAGGAACCCGGGAAATTTTCTCAGAATTCGCGTATCTCGCACCGTTTCCGAGATATTTCAAGTTTTATCCCTAGACTTAAGGCCGCATTGAGAAGCGTAGAATTCGCGGTGAAAACCGCGGGAAAGATGAAAATGGAGCTTTTGCGATTTTTTAAAATGCTATAGGGTAGTACTCGCAAAAGTAGGTCTGCCTTAGGAACTTCTGAAATTTTCTCAGAATTCGCGTATCTCGCACCGTTTCCGAGATATTCCAAGTTTTATCTCTACACTTAAGGCCGCATTGAGAAGCGTAGAATTCGCGGTGAAAACCGCGGGAAAGATGAAAATGGAGCTTTTGCGATTTTTTAAAATGCTATAGGGTAGTACTCGCAAAAGTAGGTCTGCCTTAGGAACTTCGGAAATTTTCTCAGAATTCGCGTATCTCGCACCGTTTCCGAGATATTCCAAGTTTTATCTCCAGACTTAAGGCCGCATTTAGAAGCGTAGAATTCGCTGTGAAAAGCGCGGGAAAGATGAAAATGGAGCTTTCGCGATTTTTTAAAATGCTATAGGGTAGTACTCGCGAAAGTAGGTCTGCCTTAGGAACTTCGGAAATTTTCTCAGAATTCGCGTATCTCGCACCGTTTCCGAGATATTTCAAGTTTTATCTCTAGACTTAAGGCCGCATTGAGAAGCGTAGAATTCGCGGTGAAAACCGCGGGAAAGATGAAAATGGAGATTTTGCGATTTTTTAAAATGCTATAGGGTAGTACTCGCAAAAGTAGATCTGCCTTAGGAAGTTCGGAAATTTTCTCAGAATTCGCGTATCTCGCACCGTTTCCGAGATATTCCAAGTTTTATCTCCAGACTTAAGGCCGCATTTAGAAGCGTAGAATTCGCTGTGAAAAGCGCGGGAAAGATGAAAATGGAGCTTTCGCGATTTTTTAAAATGCTATAGGGTAGTACTCGCGAAAGTAGGTCTGCCTTAGGAACTATGGAAATTTTCTCAGAATTCGCGTATCTCGCACCGTTTCCGAGATATTTCAAATTTTATCTCCAGACTTAAGGCCGCATTGAGAAGCGTAGAATTCGCGGTGAAAACCGCGGGAAAGATGAAAATGGAGCTTTCGCGATTTTTTAAAATGCTATAGGGTAGTACTCGCGAAAGTAGGTCTGCCTTGGGAACTATGGAAATTTTCTCAGAATTCGCGTATCTCGCACCGTTTCCGAGATATTTCAAGTTTTATCTCCAGACTTAAGGCCGCATTGAGAAGCGTAGAATTCGCGGTGAAAACCGCGGGAAAGATGAAAATGGAGCTTTTGCGATTTTTTACAATGCTATAGGGTAGTACTCGCAAAAGTAGGTCTGCCTTAGAAACTTCGGAAATTTTCTCAGAATTCGCGTATCTCGCACCGTTTCCGAGATATTCCAAGTTTTATCTCCAGACTTAAGGCCGCATTGAGTAGCGTAGAATTCGCGGTGAAAAGCGCGGGAAAGATGAAAATGGAGCTTTCGCGATTTTTTAAAATGCTATAGGGTAGTACTCGCGAAAGTAGGTCTGCCTTAGGAACTATGGAAATTTTCTCAGAATTCGCGTATCTCGCACCGTTTCCGAGATATTTCAAGTTTTATCTCCAGACTTAAGGCCGCATTGAGAAGCGTAGAATTCGCGGTGAAAACCGCGGGAAAGATGAAAATGGAGCTTTCGCGATTTTTTAAAATGCTATAGGGTAGTACTTGCGAAAGTAGATCTGCCTTAGGAACTACGGAAATTTTCTCAGAATTCGCGTATCTCGCACCGTTTCCGAGATATTTCAAGTTTTATCTCCAGACTTAAGGCCGCATTGAGAAGCGTAGAATTCGCGGTGAAAACAGCGGGAAAGATGAAAATGGAGCTTTCGCAATTTTTTAAAATGCTATAGGGTAGTACTTGCGAAAGTAGATCTGCCTTAGGAACTACGGAAATTTTCTCAGAATTCGCGTATCACGCACCGTTTCCGAGATATTTCAAGTTTTATCTCCAGACTTAAGGCCGCATTGAGAAGCGTAGAATTCGCGGTGAAAACCGCGGGAAAGATGAAAATGGAGCTTTTGCGATTTTTTAAAATGCTATAGGGTAGTACTTGCAAAAGTAGGTCTGCCTTAGGAACTATGGAAATTTTCTCAGAATTCGCGTATCTCGCACCGTTTCCGAGATATTTCAAGTTTTATCTCCAGACTTAAGGCCGCATTGAGAAGCGTAGAATTCGCGGTGAAAACCGCGGGAAAGATGAAAATGGAGCTTTTGCGATTTTTTAAAATGCTATAGGGTAGTACTCGCAAAAGTAGGTCTGCCTTAGGAACTTCGGAAATTTTCTCAGAATTCGCGTATCTCGCACCGTTTCCGAGATATTCCAAGTTTTATCTCTACACTTAAGGCCGCATTTAGAAGCGTAGAATTCGCTGTGAAAAGCGCGGGAAAGATGAAAATGGAGCTTTCGCGATTTTTTAAAATGCTGTAGGGTAGTACTCGCGAAACTAGGTCTGCCTTAGGAACCCGGGAAATTTTCTCAGAATTCGCGTATCTCGCACCGTTTCCGAGATATTTCAAGTTTTATCCCTAGACTTAAGGCCGCATTGAGAAGCGTAGAATTCGCGGTGAAAACCGCGGGAAAGATGAAAATGGAGCTTTTGCGATTTTTTAAAATGCTATAGGGTAGTACTCGCAAAAGTAGGTCTGCCTTAGGAACTTCTGAAATTTTCTCAGAATTCGCGTATCTCGCACCGTTTCCGAGATATTCCAAGTTTTATCTCTACACTTAAGGCCGCATTGAGAAGCGTAGAATTCGCGGTGAAAACCGCGGGAAAGATGAAAATGGAGCTTTTGCGATTTTTTAAAATGCTATAGGGTAGTACTCGCAAAAGTAGGTCTGCCTTAGGAACTTCGGAAATTTTCTCAGAATTCGCGTATCTCGCACCGTTTCCGAGATATTCCAAGTTTTATCTCCAGACTTAAGGCCGCATTTAGAAGCGTAGAATTCGCTGTGAAAAGCGCGGGAAAGATGAAAATGGAGCTTTCGCGATTTTTTAAAATGCTATAGGGTAGTACTCGCGAAAGTAGGTCTGCCTTAGGAACTTCGGAAATTTTCTCAGAATTCGCGTATCTCGCACCGTTTCCGAGATATTTCAAGTTTTATCTCTAGACTTAAGGCCGCATTGAGAAGCGTAGAATTCGCGGTGAAAACCGCGGGAAAGATGAAAATGGAGATTTTGCGATTTTTTAAAATGCTATAGGGTAGTACTCGCAAAAGTAGATCTGCCTTAGGAAGTTCGGAAATTTTCTCAGAATTCGCGTATCTCGCACCGTTTCCGAGATATTCCAAGTTTTATCTCCAGACTTAAGGCCGCATTTAGAAGCGTAGAATTCGCTGTGAAAAGCGCGGGAAAGATGAAAATGGAGCTTTCGCGATTTTTTAAAATGCTATAGGGTAGTACTCGCGAAAGTAGGTCTGCCTTAGGAACTATGGAAATTTTCTCAGAATTCGCGTATCTCGCACCGTTTCCGAGATATTTCAAATTTTATCTCCAGACTTAAGGCCGCATTGAGAAGCGTAGAATTCGCGGTGAAAACCGCGGGAAAGATGAAAATGGAGCTTTCGCGATTTTTTAAAATGCTATAGGGTAGTACTCGCGAAAGTAGGTCTGCCTTGGGAACTATGGAAATTTTCTCAGAATTCGCGTATCTCGCACCGTTTCCGAGATATTTCAAGTTTTATCTCCAGACTTAAGGCCGCATTGAGAAGCGTAGAATTCGCGGTGAAAACCGCGGGAAAGATGAAAATGGAGCTTTTGCGATTTTTTACAATGCTATAGGGTAGTACTCGCAAAAGTAGGTCTGCCTTAGAAACTTCGGAAATTTTCTCAGAATTCGCGTATCTCGCACCGTTTCCGAGATATTCCAAGTTTTATCTCCAGACTTAAGGCCGCATTGAGTAGCGTAGAATTCGCGGTGAAAAGCGCGGGAAAGATGAAAATGGAGCTTTCGCGATTTTTTAAAATGCTATAGGGTAGTACTCGCGAAAGTAGGTCTGCCTTAGGAACTATGGAAATTTTCTCAGAATTCGCGTATCTCGCACCGTTTCCGAGATATTTCAAGTTTTATCTCCAGACTTAAGGCCGCATTGAGAAGCGTAGAATTCGCGGTGAAAACCGCGGGAAAGATGAAAATGGAGCTTTCGCGATTTTTTAAAATGCTATAGGGTAGTACTTGCGAAAGTAGATCTGCCTTAGGAACTACGGAAATTTTCTCAGAATTCGCGTATCTCGCACCGTTTCCGAGATATTTCAAGTTTTATCTCCAGACTTAAGGCCGCATTGAGAAGCGTAGAATTCGCGGTGAAAACAGCGGGAAAGATGAAAATGGAGCTTTCGCAATTTTTTAAAATGCTATAGGGTAGTACTTGCGAAAGTAGATCTGCCTTAGGAACTACGGAAATTTTCTCAGAATTCGCGTATCACGCACCGTTTCCGAGATATTTCAAGTTTTATCTCCAGACTTAAGGCCGCATTGAGAAGCGTAGAATTCGCGGTGAAAACCGCGGGAAAGATGAAAATGGAGCTTTTGCGATTTTTTAAAATGCTATAGGGTAGTACTTGCAAAAGTAGGTCTGCCTTAGGAACTATGGAAATTTTCTCAGAATTCGCGTATCTCGCACCGTTTCCGAGATATTTCAAGTTTTATCTCCAGACTTAAGGCCGCATTGAGAAGCGTAGAATTCGCGGTGAAAACCGCGGGAAAGATGAAAATGGAGCTTTTGCGATTTTTTACAATGCTATAGGGTAGTACTCGCAAAAGTAGGTCTGCCTTAGAAACTTCGGAAATTTTCTCAGAATTCGCGTATCTCGCACCGTTTCCGAGATATTCCAAGTTTTATCTCCAGACTTAAGGCCGCATTGAGTAGCGTAGAATTCGCGGTGAAAAGCGCGGGAAAGATGAAAATGGAGCTTTCGCGATTTTTTAAAATGCTATAGGGTAGTACTCGCGAAAGTAGGTCTGCCTTAGGAACTTCGGAAATTTTCTCAGAATTCGCGTATCTCGCACCGTTTCCGAGATATTTCAAGTTTTATCTCCAGACTTAAGGCCGCATTGAGAAGCGTAGAATTCGCGGTGAAAACCGCGGGAAAGATGAAAATGGAGCTTTCGCGATTTTTTAAAATGCTATAGGGTAGTACTCGCGAAAGTAGGTCTGCCTTGGGAACTATGGAAATTTTCTTAGAATTCGCGTATCTCGCACCGTTTCCGAGATATTCCAAGTTTTATCTCCAGACTTAAGGCCGCATTTAGAAGCGTAGAATTCGCTGTGAAAAGCGCGGGAAAGATGAAAATGGAGCTTTCGCGATTTTTTAAAATGCTATAGGGTAGTACTCGCGAAAGTAGGTCTGCCTTAGGAACTTCGGAAATTTTCTCAGAATTCGCGTATCTCACACCGTTTCCGAGATATTTCAAGTTTTATCTCCAGACTTAAGGCCGCATTTAGAAGCGTAGAATTCGCGGTGAAAACCGCGGGAAAGATGAAAATAGAGCTTTTGCGATTTTTTAAAATGCTATAGGGTAGTACTCGCGAAAGTAGGTCTGCCTTAGGAACTATGGAAATTTTCTCAGAATTCGCGTATCTCGCGCCGTTTCCGAGATATTTCAAGTTTTATCTCCAGACTTAAGGCCGCATTGAGAAGCGTAGAATTCGCGGTGAAAACCGCGGGAAAGATGAAAATGGAGCTTTCGCGATTTTTTAAAATGCTATATGGTAGTACTCGCGAAAGTAGGTCTGCCTTAGGAACTATGGAAATTTTCTCAGAATTCGCGTATCTCGCACCGTTTCCGAGATATTTCAAGTTTTATCTCCAGACTTAAGGCCGCATTGAGAAGCGTTGAATTCGCGGTGAAAACCGCGGGAAAGATGAAAATGGAGCTTTCGCGATTTTTTAAAATGCTATAGGGTAGTACTCGCGAAAGTAGGTCTGCCTTAGGAACTTCGGAAATTTTCTCAGAATTCGCGTATCTCACACCGTTTCCGAGATATTTCAAGTTTTATCTCCAGACTTAAGGCCGCATTTAGAAGCGTAGAATTCGCGGTGAAAACCGCGGGAAAGATGAAAATAGAGCTTTTGCGATTTTTTAAAATGCTATAGGGTAGTACTCGCGAAAGTAGGTCTGCCTTAGGAACTATGGAAATTTTCTCAGAATTCGCGTATCTCGCACCGTTTCCGAGATATTTCAAGTTTTATCTCCAGACTTAAGGCCGCATTGAGAAGCGTAGAATTCGCGGTGAAAACCGCGGGAAAGATGAAAATGGAGCTTTCGCGATTTTTTAAAATGCTATAGGGTAGTACTCGCGAAAGTAGGTCTGCCTTAGGAACTATGGAAATTTTCTCAGAATTCGCGTATCTCGCACCGTTTCCGAGATATTTCAAGTTTTATCTCCAGACTTAAGGCCGCATTGAGAAGCGTAGAATTCGCGGTGAAAACCGCGGGAAAGATGAAAATGGAGCTTTCGCGATTTTTTAAAATGCTATAGGGTAGTACTCGCGAAAGTAGGTCTGCCTTAGGAACTATGGAAATTTTCTCAGAATTCGCGTATCTCGCACCGTTTCCGAGATATTTCAAGTTTTATCTCCAGACTTAAGGCCGCATTGAGTAGCGTAGAATTCGCGGTGAAAAGCGCGGGAAAGATGAAAATGGAGCTTTCGCGATTTTTTAAAATGCTATATGGTAGTACTCGCGAAAGTAGGTCTGCCTTAGGAACTATGAAAATTTTCTCAGAATTCGCGTATCTCGCACCGTTTCCGAGATATTTCAAGTTTTATCTCCAGACTTAAGGCCGCATTGAGAAGCGTAGAATTCGCGGTGAAAACCGCGGGAAAGATGAAAATGGAGCTTTCGCGATTTTTTAAAATGCTATAGGGTAGTACTTGCGAAAGTAGATCTGCCTTAGGAACTACGGAAATTTTCTCAGAATTCGCGTATCTCGCACCGTTTCCGAGATATTTCAAGTTTTATCTCCAGACTTAAGGCCGCATTGAGAAGCGTAGAATTCGCGGTGAAAACCGCGGGAAAGATGAAAATGGAGCTTTCGCGATTTTTTAAAATGCTATAGGGTAGTACTTGCGAAAGTAGATCTGCCTTAGGAACTACGGAAATTTTCTCAGAATTCGCGTATCTCGCACCGTTTCCGAGATATTTCAAGTTTTATCTCCAGACTTAAGGCCGCATTGAGAAGCGTAGAATTCGCGGTGAAAACCGCGGGAAAGATGAAAATGGAGCTTTCGCAATTTTTTAAAATGCTATAGGGTAGTACTTGCGAAAGTAGATCTGCCTTAGGAACTACGGAAATTTTCTCAGAATTCGCGTATCACGCACCGTTTCCGAGATATTTCAAGTTTTATCTCCAGACTTAAGGCCGCATTGAGAAGCGTAGAATTCGCGGTGAAAACCGCGGGAAAGATGAAAATGGAGCTTTTGCGATTTTTTAAAATGCTATAGGGTAGTACTTGCAAAAGTAGGTCTGCCTTAGGAACTACGGAAATTTTCTCAGAATTCGCGTATCTCGCACCGTTTCCGAGATATTTCAAGTTTTATCTCCAGACTTAAGGCCGCATTGAGAAGCGTAGAATTCGCGGTGAAAACCGCGGGAAAGATGAAAATGGAGCTTTTGCGATTTTTTAAAATGCTATAGGGTAGTACTTGCAAAAGTAGGTCTGCCTTAGGAACTACGGAAATTTTCTCAGAATTCGCGTATCTCGCACCGTTTCCGAGATATTTCAAGTTTTATCTCCAGACTTAAGGCCGCATTGAGAAGCGTAGAATTCGCGGTGAAAACCGCGGGAAAGATGAAAATGGAGCTTTTGCGATTTTTTACAATGCTATAGGGTAGTACTCGCAAAAGTAGGTCTGCCTTAGAAACTTCGGAAATTTTCTCAGAATTCGCGTATCTCGCACCGTTTCCGAGATATTCCAAGTTTTATCTCCAGACTTAAGGCCGCATTGAGAAGCGTAGAATTCGCGGTGAAAACCGCGGGAAAGATGAAAATGGAGCTTTCGCGATTTTTTAAAATGCTATAGGGTAGTACTCGCGAAAGTAGGTCTGCCTTAGGAACTTCGGAAATTTTCTCAGAATTCGCGTATCTCACACCGTTTCCGAGATATTTCAAGTTTTATCTCCAGACTTAAGGCCGCATTGAGAAGCGTAGAATTCGCGGTGAAAACCGCGGGAAAGATGAAAATGGAGCTTTTGCGATTTTTTAAAATGCTATAGGGTAGTACTTGCAAAAGTAGGTCTGCCTTAGGAACTACGGAAATTTTCTCAGAATTCGCGTATCTCGCACCGTTTCCGAGATATTTCAAGTTTTATCTCCAGACTTAAGGCCGCATTGAGAAGCGTAGAATTCGCGGTGAAAACCGCGGGAAAGATGAAAATGGAGCTTTTGCGATTTTTTACAATGCTATAGGGTAGTACTCGCAAAAGTAGGTCTGCCTTAGAAACTTCGGAAATTTTCTCAGAATTCGCGTATCTCGCACCGTTTCCGAGATATTCCAAGTTTTATCTCCAGACTTAAGGCCGCATTGAGAAGCGTAGAATTCGCGGTGAAAACCGCGGGAAAGATGAAAATGGAGCTTTCGCGATTTTTTAAAATGCTATAGGGTAGTACTCGCGAAAGTAGGTCTGCCTTAGGAACTATGGAAATTTTCTCAGAATTCGCGTATCTCGCACCGTTTCCGAGATATTTCAAGTTTTATCTCCAGACTTAAGGCCGCATTGAGAAGCGTAGAATTCGCGGTGAAAACCGCGGGAAAGATGAAAATGGAGCTTTCGCGATTTTTTAAAATGCTATAGGGTAGTACTCGCGAAAGTAGGTCTGCCTTAGGAACTATGGAAATTTTCTCAGAATTCGCGTATCTCGCACCGTTTCCGAGATATTTCAAGTTTTATCTCCAGACTTAAGGCCGCATTGAGTAGCGTAGAATTCGCGGTGAAAAGCGCGGGAAAGATGAAAATGGAGCTTTCGCGATTTTTTAAAATGCTATATGGTAGTACTCGCGAAAGTAGGTCTGCCTTAGGAACTATGAAAATTTTCTCAGAATTCGCGTATCTCGCACCGTTTCCGAGATATTTCAAGTTTTATCTCCAGACTTAAGGCCGCATTGAGAAGCGTAGAATTCGCGGTGAAAACCGCGGGAAAGATGAAAATGGAGCTTTCGCGATTTTTTAAAATGCTATAGGGTAGTACTTGCGAAAGTAGATCTGCCTTAGGAACTACGGAAATTTTCTCAGAATTCGCGTATCTCGCACCGTTTCCGAGATATTTCAAGTTTTATCTCCAGACTTAAGGCCGCATTGAGAAGCGTAGAATTCGCGGTGAAAACCGCGGGAAAGATGAAAATGGAGCTTTCGCGATTTTTTAAAATGCTATAGGGTAGTACTTGCGAAAGTAGATCTGCCTTAGGAACTACGGAAATTTTCTCAGAATTCGCGTATCTCGCACCGTTTCCGAGATATTTCAAGTTTTATCTCCAGACTTAAGGCCGCATTGAGAAGCGTAGAATTCGCGGTGAAAACCGCGGGAAAGATGAAAATGGAGCTTTCGCAATTTTTTAAAATGCTATAGGGTAGTACTTGCGAAAGTAGATCTGCCTTAGGAACTACGGAAATTTTCTCAGAATTCGCGTATCACGCACCGTTTCCGAGATATTTCAAGTTTTATCTCCAGACTTAAGGCCGCATTGAGAAGCGTAGAATTCGCGGTGAAAACCGCGGGAAAGATGAAAATGGAGCTTTTGCGATTTTTTAAAATGCTATAGGGTAGTACTTGCAAAAGTAGGTCTGCCTTAGGAACTACGGAAATTTTCTCAGAATTCGCGTATCTCGCACCGTTTCCGAGATATTTCAAGTTTTATCTCCAGACTTAAGGCCGCATTGAGAAGCGTAGAATTCGCGGTGAAAACCGCGGGAAAGATGAAAATGGAGCTTTTGCGATTTTTTAAAATGCTATAGGGTAGTACTTGCAAAAGTAGGTCTGCCTTAGGAACTACGGAAATTTTCTCAGAATTCGCGTATCTCGCACCGTTTCCGAGATATTTCAAGTTTTATCTCCAGACTTAAGGCCGCATTGAGAAGCGTAGAATTCGCGGTGAAAACCGCGGGAAAGATGAAAATGGAGCTTTTGCGATTTTTTACAATGCTATAGGGTAGTACTCGCAAAAGTAGGTCTGCCTTAGAAACTTCGGAAATTTTCTCAGAATTCGCGTATCTCGCACCGTTTCCGAGATATTCCAAGTTTTATCTCCAGACTTAAGGCCGCATTGAGAAGCGTAGAATTCGCGGTGAAAACCGCGGGAAAGATGAAAATGGAGCTTTCGCGATTTTTTAAAATGCTATAGGGTAGTACTCGCGAAAGTAGGTCTGCCTTAGGAACTTCGGAAATTTTCTCAGAATTCGCGTATCTCACACCGTTTCCGAGATATTTCAAGTTTTATCTCCAGACTTAAGGCCGCATTGAGAAGCGTAGAATTCGCGGTGAAAACCGCGGGAAAGATGAAAATGGAGCTTTTGCGATTTTTTAAAATGCTATAGGGTAGTACTTGCAAAAGTAGGTCTGCCTTAGGAACTACGGAAATTTTCTCAGAATTCGCGTATCTCGCACCGTTTCCGAGATATTTCAAGTTTTATCTCCAGACTTAAGGCCGCATTGAGAAGCGTAGAATTCGCGGTGAAAACCGCGGGAAAGATGAAAATGGAGCTTTTGCGATTTTTTACAATGCTATAGGGTAGTACTCGCAAAAGTAGGTCTGCCTTAGAAACTTCGGAAATTTTCTCAGAATTCGCGTATCTCGCACCGTTTCCGAGATATTCCAAGTTTTATCTCCAGACTTAAGGCCGCATTGAGAAGCGTAGAATTCGCGGTGAAAACCGCGGGAAAGATGAAAATGGAGCTTTCGCGATTTTTTAAAATGCTATAGGGTAGTACTCGCGAAAGTAGGTCTGCCTTAGGAACTTCGGAAATTTTCTCAGAATTCGCGTATCTCACACCGTTTCCGAGATATTTCAAGTTTTATCTCCAGACTTAAGGCCGCATTTAGAAGCGTAGAATTCGCGGTGAAAACCGCGGGAAAGATGAAAATAGAGCTTTTGCGATTTTTTAAAATGCTATAGGGTAGTACTCGCGAAAGTAGGTCTGCCTTAGGAACTATGGAAATTTTCTCAGAATTCGCGTATCTCGCACCGTTTCCGAGATATTTCAAGTTTTATCTCCAGACTTAAGGCCGCATTGAGAAGCGTAGAATTCGCGGTGAAAACCGCGGGAAAGATGAAAATGGAGCTTTCGCGATTTTTTAAAATGCTATAGGGTAGTACTCGCGAAAGTAGGTCTGCCTTGGGAACTATGGAAATTTTCTCAGAATTCGCGTATCTCGCACCGTTTCCGAGATATTTCAAGTTATATCTCGAGACTTAAGGCCGCATTGAGAAGCGTAGAATTCGCGGTGAAAACCGCGGGAAAGATGAAAATGGAGCTTTTGCGATTTTTTAAAATGCTATAGGGTAGTACTCGCAAAAGTAGGTCTGCCTTAGGAAGTTCGGAAATTTTCTCAGAATTCGCGTATCTCGCACCGTTTCCGAGATATTCCAAGTTTTATCTCCAGACTTAAGGCCGCATTTAGAAGCGTAGAATTCGCTGTGAAAAGCGCGGGAAAGATGAAAATGGAGCTTTCGCGATTTTTTAAAATGCTGTAGGGTAGTACTCGCGAAACTAGGTCTGCCTTAGGAACCCTGGAAATTTTCTCAGAATTCGCGTATCTCGCACCGTTTCCGAGATATTCCAAGTTTTATCTCCAGACTTAAGGCCGCATTTAGAAGCGTAGAATTCGCTGTGAAAAGCGCGGGAAAGATGAAAATGGAGCTTTCGCGATTTTTTAAAATGCTATAGGGTAGTACTCGCGAAAGTAGGTCTGCCTTAGGAACTATGGAAATTTTCTCAGAATTCGCGTATCTCGCACCGTTTCCGAGATATTTCAAGTTTTATCTCCAGACTTAAGGCCGCATTGAGAAGCGTAGAATTCGCGGTGAAAACCGCGGGAAAGATGAAAATGAAGCTTTCGCGATTTTTTAAAATGCTATAGGGTAGTACTCGCGAAAGTAGGTCTGCCTTAGGAACTATGGAAATTTTCTCAGAATTCGCGTATCTCGCACCGTTTCCGAGATATTTCAAGTTTTATCTCCAGACTTAAGGCTGCATTTAGAAGCGTAGAATTCGCTGTGAAAAGCGCGGGAAAGATGAAAATGGAGCTTTCGCGATTTTTTAAAATGCTATAGGGTAGTACTCGCGAAAGTAGGTTTGCCTTAGGAACTATGGAAATTTTCTCAGAATTCGCGTATCTCGCACCGTTTCCGAGATATTTCAAGTTTTATCTCCAGACTTAAGGCCGCATTGAGAAGCGTAGAATTCGCGGTGAAAACCGCGGGAAAGATGAAAATGGAGCTTTCGCGATTTTTTAAAATGCTATAGGGTAGTACTCGCGAAAGTAGGTCTGCCTTAGGAACTATGGGAATTTTCTCAGAATTCGCGTATCTCGCACCGTTTCCGAGATATTTCAAGTTTTATCTCCAGACTTAAGGCCGCATTTAGAAGCGTAGAATTCGCTGTGAAAAGCGCGGGAAAGATGAAAATGGAGCTTTCGCGATTTTTTAAAATGCTATAGGGTAGTACTCGCGAAAGTAGGTCTGCCTTAGGAAATATGGAAATTTTCTCAGAATTCGCGTATCTCGCACCGTTTCCGAGATATTTCAAGTTTTATCTCCAGACTTAAGGCCGCATTTAGAAGCGTAGAATTCGCTGTGAAAAGCGCGGGAAAGATGAAAATGGAGCTTTCGCGATTTTTTAAAATGCTATAGGGTAGTACTCGTGAAAGTAGGTCTGCCTTAGGAACTATGGAAATTTTCTCAGAATTCGCGTATCTCGCACCGTTTCCGAGATATTTCAAGTTTTATCTCCAGACTTAAGGCCGCATTTAGAAGCGTAGAATTCGCTGTGAAAAGCGCGGGAAAGATGAAAATGGAGCTTTCGCGATTTTTTAAAATGCTATAGGGTAGTACTCGCGAAAGTAGGTCTGCCTTAGGAACTATGGAAATTTTCTCAGAATTCGCGTATCTCGCACCGTTTCCGAGATATTTCAAGTTTTATCTCCAGACTTAAGGCCGCATTGAGAAGCGTAGAATTCGCGGTGAAAACCGCGGGAAAGATGAAAATGGAGCTTTCGCGATTTTTTAAAATGCTATAGGGTAGTACTCGCGAAAGTAGGTCTGCCTTAGGAACTATGGAAATTTTCTCAGAATTCGCGTATCTCGCACCGTTTCCGAGATATTTCAAGTTTTATCTCCAGACTTAAGGCTGCATTTAGAAGCGTAGAATTCGCTGTGAAAAGCGCGGGAAAGATGAAAATGGAGCTTTCGCGATTTTTTAAAATGCTATAGGGTAGTACTCGCGAAAGTAGGTCTGCCTTAGGAACTATGGAAATTTTCTCAGAATTCGCGTATCTCGCACCGTTTCCGAGATATTTCAAGTTTTATCTCCAGACTTAAGGCCGCATTTAGAAGCGTAGAATTCGCTGTGAAAAGCGCGGGAAAGATGAAAATGGAGCTTTCGCGATTTTTTAAAATGCTGTAGGGTAGTACTCGCGAAACTAGGTCTGCCTTAGGAACCCTGGAAATTTTCTCAGAATTCGCGTATCTCGCACCGTTTCCGAGATATTCCAAGTTTTATCTCCAGACTTAAGGCCGCATTTAGAAGCGTAGAATTCGCTGTGAAAAGCGCGGGAAAGATGAAAATGGAGCTTTCGCGATTTTTTAAAATGCTATAGGGTAGTACTCGCGAAAGTAGGTCTGCCTTAGGAACTATGGAAATTTTCTCAGAATTCGCGTATCTCGCACCGTTTCCGAGATATTTCAAGTTTTATCTCCAGACTTAAGGCCGCATTGAGAAGCGTAGAATTCGCGGTGAAAACCGCGGGAAAGATGAAAATGAAGCTTTCGCGATTTTTTAAAATGCTATAGGGTAGTACTCGCGAAAGTAGGTCTGCCTTAGGAACTATGGAAATTTTCTCAGAATTCGCGTATCTCGCACCGTTTCCGAGATATTTCAAGTTTTATCTCCAGACTTAAGGCTGCATTTAGAAGCGTAGAATTCGCTGTGAAAAGCGCGGGAAAGATGAAAATGGAGCTTTCGCGATTTTTTAAAATGCTATAGGGTAGTACTCGCGAAAGTAGGTTTGCCTTAGGAACTATGGAAATTTTCTCAGAATTCGCGTATCTCGCACCGTTTCCGAGATATTTCAAGTTTTATCTCCAGACTTAAGGCCGCATTGAGAAGCGTAGAATTCGCGGTGAAAACCGCGGGAAAGATGAAAATGGAGCTTTCGCGATTTTTTAAAATGCTATAGGGTAGTACTCGCGAAAGTAGGTCTGCCTTAGGAACTATGAGAATTTTCTCAGAATTCGCGTATCTCGCACCGTTTCCGAGATATTTCAAGTTTTATCTCCAGACTTAAGGCCGCATTTAGAAGCGTAGAATTCGCTGTGAAAAGCGCGGGAAAGATGAAAATGGAGCTTTCGCGATTTTTTAAAATGCTATAGGGTAGTACTCGCGAAAGTAGGTCTGCCTTAGGAAATATGGAAATTTTCTCAGAATTCGCGTATCTCGCACCGTTTCCGAGATATTTCAAGTTTTATCTCCAGACTTAAGGCCGCATTTAGAAGCGTAGAATTCGCTGTGAAAAGCGCGGGAAAGATGAAAATGGAGCTTTCGCGATTTTTTAAAATGCTATAGGGTAGTACTCGCGAAAGTAGGTCTGCCTTAGGAACTATGGAAATTTTCTCAGAATTCGCGTATCTCGCACCGTTTCCGAGATATTTCAAGTTTTATCTCCAGACTTAAGGCTGCATTTAGAAGCGTAGAATTCGCTGTGAAAAGCGCGGGAAAGATGAAAATGGAGCTTTCGCGATTTTTTAAAATGCTATAGGGTAGTACTCGCGAAAGTAGGTTTGCCTTAGGAACTATGGAAATTTTCTCAGAATTCGCGTATCTCGCACCGTTTCCGAGATATTTCAAGTTTTATCTCCAGACTTAAGGCCGCATTGAGAAGCGTAGAATTCGCGGTGAAAACCGCGGGAAAGATGAAAATGGAGCTTTCGCGATTTTTTAAAATGCTATAGGGTAGTACTCGCGAAAGTAGGTCTGCCTTAGGAACTATGGGAATTTTCTCAGAATTCGCGTATCTCGCACCGTTTCCGAGATATTTCAAGTTTTATCTCCAGACTTAAGGCCGCATTTAGAAGCGTAGAATTCGCTGTGAAAAGCGCGGGAAAGATGAAAATGGAGCTTTCGCGATTTTTTAAAATGCTATAGGGTAGTACTCGCGAAAGTAGGTCTGCCTTAGGAAATATGGAAATTTTCGCAGAATTCGCGTATCTCGCACCGTTTCCGAGATATTTCAAGTTTTATCTCCAGACTTAAGGCCGCATTTAGAAGCGTAGAATTCGCTGTGAAAAGCGCGGGAAAGATGAAAATGGAGCTTTCGCGATTTTTTAAAATGCTATAGGGTAGTACTCGCGAAAGTAGGTCTGCCTTAGGAACTATGGAAATTTTCTCAGAATTCGCGTATCTCGCACCGTTTCCGAGATATTTCAAGTTTTATCTCCAGACTTAAGGCCGCATTTAGAAGCGTAGAATTCGCTGTGAAAAGCGCGGGAAAGATGAAAATGGAGCTTTCGCGATTTTTTAAAATGCTATAGGGTAGTACTCGCGAAAGTAGGTCTGCCTTAGGAACTATGGAAATTTTCTCAGAATTCGCGTATCTCGCACCGTTTCCGAGATATTTCAAGTTTTATCTCCAGACTTAAGGCCGCATTGAGAAGCGTAGAATTCGCGGTGAAAACCGCGGGAAAGATGAAAATGGAGCTTTCGCGATTTTTTAAAATGCTATAGGGTAGTACTCGCGAAAGTAGGTCTGCCTTAGGAACTATGGAAATTTTCTCAGAATTCGCGTATCTCGCACCGTTTCCGAGATATTTCAAGTTTTATCTCCAGACTTAAGGCCGCATTTAGAAGCGTAGAATTCGCTGTGAAAAGCGCGGGAAAGATGAAAATGGAGCTTTCGCGATTTTTTAAAATGCTATAGGGTAGTACTCGCGAAAGTAGGTCTGCCTTAGGAACTATGGAAATTTTCTCAGAATTCGCGTATCTCGCACCGTTTCCGAGATATTTCAAGTTTTATCTCCAGACTTAAGGCTGCATTTAGAAGCGTAGAATTCGCTGTGAAAAGCGCGGGAAAGATGAAAATGGAGCTTTCGCGATTTTTTAAAATGCTATAGGGTAGTACTCGCGAAAGTAGGTCTGCCTTAGGAACTATGGAAATTTTCTCAGAATTCGCGTATCTCGCACCGTTTCCGAGATATTTCAAGTTTTATCTCCAGACTTAAGGCCGCATTTAGAAGCGTAGAATTAGCTGTGAAAAGCGCGGGAAAGATGAAAATGGAGCTTTCGCGATTTTTTTAAATGCTATAGGGTAGTACTCGCGAAAGTAGGTCTGCCTTAGGAACTATGGAAATTTTCTCAGAATTCGCGTATCTCGCACCGTTTCCGAGATATTTCAAGTTTTATCTCCAGACTTAAGGCCGCATTGAGAAGCGTAGAATTCGCGGTGAAAACCGCGGGAAAGATGAAAATGGAGCTTTCGCGATTTTTTAAAATGCTATAGGGTAGTACTCGCGAAAGTAGGTCTGCCTTAGGAACTATTGAAATTTTCTCAGAATTCGCGTATCTCGCACCGTTTCCGAGATATTTCAAGTTTTATCTCCAGACTTAAGGCCGCATTGAGTAGCGTAGAATTCGCGGTGAAAAGCGCGGGAAAGATGAAAGTGGAGCTTTTGCGATTTTTTAAATTGCTATAGGGTAGTACTCGCAAAAGTAGGTCTGCCTTAGGAACCCCGGAAATTTTCTCAGAATTCGCGTATCTCGCACCGTTTCCGAGATATTTCAAGTTTTATCTCCAGACTTAAGGCCGCATTGAGTAGCGTAGAATTCGCGGTGAAAAGCGCGGGAAAGATGAAAATGGAGCTTTCGCGATTTTTTAAAATGCTATATGGTAGTACTCGCAAAAGTAGGTCTGCCTTAGGAACTATGGAAATTTTCTCAGAATTCGCGTATCTCGCACCGTTTCCGAGATATTTCAAGTTTTATCTCCAGACTTAAGGCCGCATTTAGAAGCGTAGAATTCGCGGTGAAAAGCGCGGGAAAGATGAAAATGGAGCTTTCGCGATTTTTTAAAATGCTATAGGGTAGTACTCGCGAAAGTAGGTCTGCCTTGGGAACTATGGAAATTTTCTCAGAATTCGCGTATCTCGCACCGTTTCCGAGATATTTCAAGTTTTATCTCCAGACTTAAGGCCGCATTGAGAAGCGTAGAATTCGCGGTGAAAACCGCGGGAAAGATGAAAATGGAGCTTTTGCGATTTTTTACAATGCTATAGGGTAGTACTCGCAAAAGTAGGTCTGCCTTAGAAACTTCGGAAATTTTCTCAGAATTCGCGTATCTCGCACCGTTTCCGAGATATTCCAAGTTTTATCTCCAGACTTAAGGCCGCATTGAGTAGCGTAGAATTCGCGGTGAAAAGCGCGGGAAAGATGAAAATGGAGCTTTCGCGATTTTTTAAAATGCTATAGGGTAGTACTCGCGAAAGTAGGTCTGCCTTAGGAACTATGGAAATTTTCTCAGAATTCGCGTATCTCGCACCGTTTCCGAGATATTTCAAGTTTTATCTCCAGACTTAAGGCCGCATTGAGAAGCGTAGAATTCGCGGTGAAAACCGCGGGAAAGATGAAAATGGAGCTTTCGCGATTTTTTAAAATGCTATAGGGTAGTACTTGCGAAAGTAGATCTGCCTTAGGAACTACGGAAATTTTCTCAGAATTCGCGTATCTCGCACCGTTTCCGAGATATTTCAAGTTTTATCTCCAGACTTAAGGCCGCATTGAGAAGCGTAGAATTCGCGGTGAAAACAGCGGGAAAGATGAAAATGGAGCTTTCGCAATTTTTTAAAATGCTATAGGGTAGTACTTGCGAAAGTAGATCTGCCTTAGGAACTACGGAAATTTTCTCAGAATTCGCGTATCACGCACCGTTTCCGAGATATTTCAAGTTTTATCTCCAGACTTAAGGCCGCATTGAGAAGCGTAGAATTCGCGGTGAAAACCGCGGGAAAGATGAAAATGGAGCTTTTGCGATTTTTTAAAATGCTATAGGGTAGTACTTGCAAAAGTAGGTCTGCCTTAGGAACTATGGAAATTTTCTCAGAATTCGCGTATCTCGCACCGTTTCCGAGATATTTCAAGTTTTATCTCCAGACTTAAGGCCGCATTGAGAAGCGTAGAATTCGCGGTGAAAACCGCGGGAAAGATGAAAATGGAGCTTTTGCGATTTTTTACAATGCTATAGGGTAGTACTCGCAAAAGTAGGTCTGCCTTAGAAACTTCGGAAATTTTCTCAGAATTCGCGTATCTCGCACCGTTTCCGAGATATTCCAAGTTTTATCTCCAGACTTAAGGCCGCATTGAGTAGCGTAGAATTCGCGGTGAAAAGCGCGGGAAAGATGAAAATGGAGCTTTCGCGATTTTTTAAAATGCTATAGGGTAGTACTCGCGAAAGTAGGTCTGCCTTAGGAACTTCGGAAATTTTCTCAGAATTCGCGTATCTCGCACCGTTTCCGAGATATTTCAAGTTTTATCTCCAGACTTAAGGCCGCATTGAGAAGCGTAGAATTCGCGGTGAAAACCGCGGGAAAGATGAAAATGGAGCTTTCGCGATTTTTTAAAATGCTATAGGGTAGTACTCGCGAAAGTAGGTCTGCCTTGGGAACTATGGAAATTTTCTTAGAATTCGCGTATCTCGCACCGTTTCCGAGATATTCCAAGTTTTATCTCCAGACTTAAGGCCGCATTTAGAAGCGTAGAATTCGCTGTGAAAAGCGCGGGAAAGATGAAAATGGAGCTTTCGCGATTTTTTAAAATGCTATAGGGTAGTACTCGCGAAAGTAGGTCTGCCTTAGGAACTTCGGAAATTTTCTCAGAATTCGCGTATCTCACACCGTTTCCGAGATATTTCAAGTTTTATCTCCAGACTTAAGGCCGCATTTAGAAGCGTAGAATTCGCGGTGAAAACCGCGGGAAAGATGAAAATGGAGCTTTCGCGATTTTTTAAAATGCTATATGGTAGTACTCGCGAAAGTAGGTCTGCCTTAGGAACTATGGAAATTTTCTCAGAATTCGCGTATCTCGCACCGTTTCCGAGATATTTCAAGTTTTATCTCCAGACTTAAGGCCGCATTGAGAAGCGTTGAATTCGCGGTGAAAACCGCGGGAAAGATGAAAATGGAGCTTTCGCGATTTTTTAAAATGCTATAGGGTAGTACTCGCGAAAGTAGGTCTGCCTTAGGAACTTCGGAAATTTTCTCAGAATTCGCGTATCTCACACCGTTTCCGAGATATTTCAAGTTTTATCTCCAGACTTAAGGCCGCATTTAGAAGCGTAGAATTCGCGGTGAAAACCGCGGGAAAGATGAAAATAGAGCTTTTGCGATTTTTTAAAATGCTATAGGGTAGTACTCGCGAAAGTAGGTCTGCCTTAGGAACTATGGAAATTTTCTCAGAATTCGCGTATCTCGCACCGTTTCCGAGATATTTCAAGTTTTATCTCCAGACTTAAGGCCGCATTGAGAAGCGTAGAATTCGCGGTGAAAACCGCGGGAAAGATGAAAATGGAGCTTTCGCGATTTTTTAAAATGCTATAGGGTAGTACTCGCGAAAGTAGGTCTGCCTTAGGAACTATGGAAATTTTCTCAGAATTCGCGTATCTCGCACCGTTTCCGAGATATTTCAAGTTTTATCTCCAGACTTAAGGCCGCATTGAGTAGCGTAGAATTCGCGGTGAAAAGCGCGGGAAAGATGAAAATGGAGCTTTCGCGATTTTTTAAAATGCTATATGGTAGTACTCGCGAAAGTAGGTCTGCCTTAGAAACTATGAAAATTTTCTCAGAATTCGCGTATCTCGCACCGTTTCCGAGATATTTCAAGTTTTATCTCCAGACTTAAGGCCGCATTGAGAAGCGTAGAATTCGCGGTGAAAACCGCGGGAAAGATGAAAATGGAGCTTTCGCGATTTTTTAAAATGCTATAGGGTAGTACTTGCGAAAGTAGATCTGCCTTAGGAACTACGGAAATTTTCTCAGAATTCGCGTATCTCGCACCGTTTCCGAGATATTTCAAGTTTTATCTCCAGACTTAAGGCCGCATTGAGAAGCGTAGAATTCGCGGTGAAAACCGCGGGAAAGATGAAAATGGAGCTTTCGCGATTTTTTAAAATGCTATAGGGTAGTACTTGCGAAAGTAGATCTGCCTTAGGAACTACGGAAATTTTCTCAGAATTCGCGTATCTCGCACCGTTTCCGAGATATTTCAAGTTTTATCTCCAGACTTAAGGCCGCATTGAGAAGCGTAGAATTCGCGGTGAAAACCGCGGGAAAGATGAAAATGGAGCTTTTGCGATTTTTTACAATGCTATAGGGTAGTACTCGCAAAAGTAGGTCTGCCTTAGAAACTTCGGAAATTTTCTCAGAATTCGCGTATCTCGCACCGTTTCCGAGATATTCCAAGTTTTATCTCCAGACTTAAGGCCGCATTGAGAAGCGTAGAATTCGCGGTGAAAACCGCGGGAAAGATGAAAATGGAGCTTTCGCGATTTTTTAAAATGCTATAGGGTAGTACTCGCGAAAGTAGGTCTGCCTTAGGAACTTCGGAAATTTTCTCAGAATTCGCGTATCTCACACCGTTTCCGAGATATTTCAAGTTTTATCTCCAGACTTAAGGCCGCATTTAGAAGCGTAGAATTCGCGGTGAAAACCGCGGGAAAGATGAAAATAGAGCTTTTGCGATTTTTTAAAATGCTATAGGGTAGTACTCGCGAAAGTAGGTCTGCCTTAGGAACTATGGAAATTTTCTCAGAATTCGCGTATCTCGCACCGTTTCCGAGATATTTCAAGTTTTATCTCCAGACTTAAGGCCGCATTGAGAAGCGTAGAATTCGCGGTGAAAACCGCGGGAAAGATGAAAATGGAGCTTTCGCGATTTTTTAAAATGCTATAGGGTAGTACTCGCGAAAGTAGGTCTGCCTTGGGAACTATGGAAATTTTCTCAGAATTCGCGTATCTCGCACCGTTTCCGAGATATTTCAAGTTATATCTCGAGACTTAAGGCCGCATTGAGAAGCGTAGAATTCGCGGTGAAAACCGCGGGAAAGATGAAAATGGAGCTTTTGCGATTTTTTAAAATGCTATAGGGTAGTACTCGCAAAAGTAGGTCTGCCTTAGGAAGTTCGGAAATTTTCTCAGAATTCGCGTATCTCGCACCGTTTCCGAGATATTCCAAGTTTTATCTCCAGACTTAAGGCCGCATTTAGAAGCGTAGAATTCGCTGTGAAAAGCGCGGGAAAGATGAAAATGGAGCTTTCGCGATTTTTTAAAATGCTGTAGGGTAGTACTCGCGAAACTAGGTCTGCCTTAGGAACCCTGGAAATTTTCTCAGAATTCGCGTATCTCGCACCGTTTCCGAGATATTCCAAGTTTTATCTCCAGACTTAAGGCCGCATTTAGAAGCGTAGAATTCGCTGTGAAAAGCGCGGGAAAGATGAAAATGGAGCTTTCGCGATTTTTTAAAATGCTATAGGGTAGTACTCGCGAAAGTAGGTCTGCCTTAGGAACTATGGAAATTTTCTCAGAATTCGCGTATCTCGCACCGTTTCCGAGATATTTCAAGTTTTATCTCCAGACTTAAGGCCGCATTGAGAAGCGTAGAATTCGCGGTGAAAACCGCGGGAAAGATGAAAATGAAGCTTTCGCGATTTTTTAAAATGCTATAGGGTAGTACTCGCGAAAGTAGGTCTGCCTTAGGAACTATGGAAATTTTCTCAGAATTCGCGTATCTCGCACCGTTTCCGAGATATTTCAAGTTTTATCTCCAGACTTAAGGCTGCATTTAGAAGCGTAGAATTCGCTGTGAAAAGCGCGGGAAAGATGAAAATGGAGCTTTCGCGATTTTTTAAAATGCTATAGGGTAGTACTCGCGAAAGTAGGTTTGCCTTAGGAACTATGGAAATTTTCTCAGAATTCGCGTATCTCGCACCGTTTCCGAGATATTTCAAGTTTTATCTCCAGACTTAAGGCCGCATTGAGAAGCGTAGAATTCGCGGTGAAAACCGCGGGAAAGATGAAAATGGAGCTTTCGCGATTTTTTAAAATGCTATAGGGTAGTACTCGCGAAAGTAGGTCTGCCTTAGGAACTATGGGAATTTTCTCAGAATTCGCGTATCTCGCACCGTTTCCGAGATATTTCAAGTTTTATCTCCAGACTTAAGGCCGCATTTAGAAGCGTAGAATTCGCTGTGAAAAGCGCGGGAAAGATGAAAATGGAGCTTTCGCGATTTTTTAAAATGCTATAGGGTAGTACTCGCGAAAGTAGGTCTGCCTTAGGAAATATGGAAATTTTCTCAGAATTCGCGTATCTCGCACCGTTTCCGAGATATTTCAAGTTTTATCTCCAGACTTAAGGCCGCATTTAGAAGCGTAGAATTCGCTGTGAAAAGCGCGGGAAAGATGAAAATGGAGCTTTCGCGATTTTTTAAAATGCTATAGGGTAGTACTCGCGAAAGTAGGTCTGCCTTAGGAACTATGGAAATTTTCTCAGAATTCGCGTATCTCGCACCGTTTCCGAGATATTTCAAGTTTTATCTCCAGACTTAAGGCCGCATTTAGAAGCGTAGAATTCGCTGTGAAAAGCGCGGGAAAGATGAAAATGGAGCTTTCGCGATTTTTTAAAATGCTATAGGGTAGTACTCGCGAAAGTAGGTCTGCCTTAGGAACTATGGAAATTTTCTCAGAATTCGCGTATCTCGCACCGTTTCCGAGATATTTCAAGTTTTATCTCCAGACTTAAGGCTGCATTTAGAAGCGTAGAATTCGCTGTGAAAAGCGCGGGAAAGATGAAAATGGAGCTTTCGCGATTTTTTAAAATGCTATAGGGTAGTACTCGCGAAAGTAGGTCTGCCTTAGGAACTATGGAAATTTTCTCAGAATTCGCGTATCTCGCACCGTTTCCGAGATATTTCAAGTTTTATCTCCAGACTTAAGGCCGCATTTAGAAGCGTAGAATTCGCTGTGAAAAGCGCGGGAAAGATGAAAATGGAGCTTTCGCGATTTTTTAAAATGCTGTAGGGTAGTACTCGCGAAACTAGGTCTGCCTTAGGAACCCTGGAAATTTTCTCAGAATTCGCGTATCTCGCACCGTTTCCGAGATATTCCAAGTTTTATCTCCAGACTTAAGGCCGCATTTAGAAGCGTAGAATTCGCTGTGAAAAGCGCGGGAAAGATGAAAATGGAGCTTTCGCGATTTTTTAAAATGCTATAGGGTAGTACTCGCGAAAGTAGGTCTGCCTTAGGAACTATGGAAATTTTCTCAGAATTCGCGTATCTCGCACCGTTTCCGAGATATTTCAAGTTTTATCTCCAGACTTAAGGCCGCATTGAGAAGCGTAGAATTCGCGGTGAAAACCGCGGGAAAGATGAAAATGAAGCTTTCGCGATTTTTTAAAATGCTATAGGGTAGTACTCGCGAAAGTAGGTCTGCCTTAGGAACTATGGAAATTTTCTCAGAATTCGCGTATCTCGCACCGTTTCCGAGATATTTCAAGTTTTATCTCCAGACTTAAGGCTGCATTTAGAAGCGTAGAATTCGCTGTGAAAAGCGCGGGAAAGATGAAAATGGAGCTTTCGCGATTTTTTAAAATGCTATAGGGTAGTACTCGCGAAAGTAGGTTTGCCTTAGGAACTATGGAAATTTTCTCAGAATTCGCGTATCTCGCACCGTTTCCGAGATATTTCAAGTTTTATCTCCAGACTTAAGGCCGCATTGAGAAGCGTAGAATTCGCGGTGAAAACCGCGGGAAAGATGAAAATGGAGCTTTCGCGATTTTTTAAAATGCTATAGGGTAGTACTCGCGAAAGTAGGTCTGCCTTAGGAACTATGAGAATTTTCTCAGAATTCGCGTATCTCGCACCGTTTCCGAGATATTTCAAGTTTTATCTCCAGACTTAAGGCCGCATTTAGAAGCGTAGAATTCGCTGTGAAAAGCGCGGGAAAGATGAAAATGGAGCTTTCGCGATTTTTTAAAATGCTATAGGGTAGTACTCGCGAAAGTAGGTCTGCCTTAGGAAATATGGAAATTTTCTCAGAATTCGCGTATCTCGCACCGTTTCCGAGATATTTCAAGTTTTATCTCCAGACTTAAGGCCGCATTTAGAAGCGTAGAATTCGCTGTGAAAAGCGCGGGAAAGATGAAAATGGAGCTTTCGCGATTTTTAAAATGCTATAGGGTTAGTACTCGCGAAAGTAGGTCTGCCTTAGGAACTATGGAAATTTTCTCAGAATTCGCGTATCTCGCACCGTTTCCGAGATATTTCAAGTTTTATCTCCAGACTTAAGGCTGCATTTAGAAGCGTAGAATTCGCTGTGAAAAGCGCGGGAAAGATGAAAATGGAGCTTTCGCGATTTTTTAAAATGCTATAGGGTAGTACTCGCGAAAGTAGGTTTGCCTTAGGAACTATGGAAATTTTCTCAGAATTCGCGTATCTCGCACCGTTTCCGAGATATTTCAAGTTTTATCTCCAGACTTAAGGCCGCATTGAGAAGCGTAGAATTCGCGGTGAAAACCGCGGGAAAGATGAAAATGGAGCTTTCGCGATTTTTTAAAATGCTATAGGGTAGTACTCGCGAAAGTAGGTCTGCCTTAGGAACTATGGAATTTTCTCAGAATTCGCGTATCTCGCACCGTTTCCGAGATATTTCAAGTTTTATCTCCAGACTTAAGGCCGCATTTAGAAGCGTAGAATTCGCTGTGAAAAGCGCGGGAAAGATGAAAATGGAGCTTTCGCGATTTTTTAAAATGCTATAGGGTAGTACTCGCGAAAGTAGGTCTGCCTTAGGAAATATGGAAATTTTCGCAGAATTCGCGTATCTCGCACCGTTTCCGAGATATTTCAAGTTTTATCTCCAGACTTAAGGCTGCATTTAGAAGCGTAGAATTCGCTGTGAAAAGCGCGGGAAAGATGAAAATGGAGCTTTCGCGATTTTTTAAAATGCTATAGGGTAGTACTCGCGAAAGTAGGTCTGCCTTAGGAACTATGGAAATTTTCTCAGAATTCGCGTATCTCGCACCGTTTCCGAGATATTTCAAGTTTTATCTCCAGACTTAAGGCCGCATTTAGAAGCGTAGAATTAGCTGTGAAAAGCGCGGGAAAGATGAAAATGGAGCTTTCGCGATTTTTTTAAATGCTATAGGGTAGTACTCGCGAAAGTAGGTCTGCCTTAGGAACTATGGAAATTTTCTCAGAATTCGCGTATCTCGCACCGTTTCCGAGATATTTCAAGTTTTATCTCCAGACTTAAGGCCGCATTGAGAAGCGTAGAATTCGCGGTGAAAACCGCGGGAAAGATGAAAATGGAGCTTTCGCGATTTTTTAAAATGCTATAGGGTAGTACTCGCGAAAGTAGGTCTGCCTTAGGAACTATTGAAATTTTCTCAGAATTCGCGTATCTCGCACCGTTTCCGAGATATTTCAAGTTTTATCTCCAGACTTAAGGCCGCATTGAGTAGCGTAGAATTCGCGGTGAAAAGCGCGGGAAAGATGAAAGTGGAGCTTTTGCGATTTTTTAAATTGCTATAGGGTAGTACTCGCAAAAGTAGGTCTGCCTTAGGAACCCCGGAAATTTTCTCAGAATTCGCGTATCTCGCACCGTTTCCGAGATATTTCAAGTTTTATCTCCAGACTTAAGGCCGCATTGAGTAGCGTAGAATTCGCGGTGAAAAGCGCGGGAAAGATGAAAATGGAGCTTTCGCGATTTTTTAAAATGCTATATGGTAGTACTCGCAAAAGTAGGTCTGCCTTAGGAACTATGAAATTTTCTCAGAATTCGCGTATCTCGCACCGTTTCCGAGATATTTCAAGTTTTATCTCCAGACTTAAGGCCGCATTTAGAAGCGTAGAATTCGCGGTGAAAAGCGCGGGAAAGATGAAAATGGAGCTTTCGCGATTTTTTAAAATGCTATAGGGTAGTACTCGCGAAAGTAGGTCTGCCTTGGGAACTATGGAAATTTTCTCAGAATTCGCGTATCTCGCACCGTTTCCGAGATATTCCAGGTTTTATCTCCAGACTTAAGGCCGCATTTAGAAGCGTAGAATTCGCTGTGAAAAGCGCGGGAAAGATGAAAATGGAGCTTTCGCGATTTTTTAAAATGCTATAGGGTAGTACTCGCGAAAGTAGGTCTGCCTTAAGAACTATGGAAATTTTCTCAGAATTCGCGTATCTCGCACCGTTTCCGAGATATTCAAGTTTTATCTCCAGACTTAAGGCCGCATTGAGAAGCGTAGAATTCGCGGTGAAAACCGCGGGAAAGATGAAAATGAAGCTTTCGCGATTTTTTAAAATGCTATAGGGTAGTACTCGCGAAAGTAGGTCTGCCTTAGGAACTATGGGAATTTTCTCAGAATTCGCGTATCTCGCACCGTTTCCGAGATATTTCAAGTTTTATCTCCAGACTTAAGGCTGCATTTAGAAGCGTAGAATTCGCTGTGAAAAGCGCGGGAAAGATGAAAATGGAGCTTTCGCGATTTTTTAAAATGCTATAGGGTAGTACTCGCGAAAGTAGGTTTGCCTTAGGAACTATGAAATTTTCTCAGAATTCGCGTATCTCGCACCGTTTCCGAGATATTTCAAGTTTTATCTCCAGACTTAAGGCCGCATTTAGAAGCGTAGAATTCGCTGTGAAAAGCGCGGGAAAGATGAAAATGGAGCTTTCGCGATTTTTTAAAATGCTATAGGGTAGTACTCGCGAAAGTAGGTCTGCCTTAGGAACTATGGAAATTTTCTCAGAATTCGCGTATCTCGCACCGTTTCCGAGATATTTCAAGTTTTATCTCCAGACTTAAGGCCGCATTGAGAAGCGTAGAATTCGCGGTGAAAACCGCGGGAAAGATGAAAATGGAGCTTTCGCGATTTTTTAAAATGCTATAGGGTAGTACTCGCGAAAGTAGGTCTGCCTTAGGAACTATGGGAATTTTCTCAGAATTCGCGTATCTCGCACCGTTTCCGAGATATTTCAAGTTTTATCTCCAGACTTAAGGCCGCATTTAGAAGCGTAGAATTCGCTGTGAAAAGCGCGGGAAAGATGAAAATGGAGCTTTCGCGATTTTTTAAAATGCTATAGGGTAGTACTCGCGAAAGTAGGTCTGCCTTAGGAAATATGGAAATTTTCTCAGAATTCGCGTATCTCGCACCGTTTCCGAGATATTTCAAGTTTTATCTCCAGACTTAAGGCCGCATTTAGAAGCGTAGAATTCGCTGTGAAAAGCGCGGGAAAGATGAAAATGGAGCTTTCGCGATTTTTTAAAATGCTATAGGGTAGTACTCGCGAAAGTAGGTCTGCCTTAGGAACTATGGGAATTTTCTCAGAATTCGCGTATCTCGCACCGTTTCCGAGATATTTCAAGTTTTATCTCCAGACTTAAGGCCGCATTTAGAAGCGTAGAATTCGCTGTGAAAAGCGCGGGAAAGATGAAAATGGAGCTTTCGCGATTTTTTAAAATGCTATAGGGTAGTACTCGCGAAAGTAGGTCTGCCTTAGGAAATATGGAAATTTTCTCAGAATTCGCGTATCTCGCACCGTTTCCGAGATATTTCAAGTTTTATCTCCAGACTTAAGGCCGCATTTAGAAGCGTAGAATTCGCTGTGAAAAGCGCGGGAAAGATGAAAATGGAGCTTTCGCGATTTTTTAAAATGCTATAGGGTAGTACTCGCGAAAGTAGGTCTGCCTTAGGAACTATGGAAATTTTCTCAGAATTCGCGTATCTCGCACCGTTTCCGAGATATTTCAAGTTTTATCTCCAGACTTAAGGCTGCATTTAGAAGCGTAGAATTCGCTGTGAAAAGCGCGGGAAAGATGAAAATGGAGCTTTCGCGATTTTTTAAAATGCTATAGGGTAGTACTCGCGAAAGTAGGTTTGCCTTAGGAACTATGGAAATTTTCTCAGAATTCGCGTATCTCGCACCGTTTCCGAGATATTTCAAGTTTTATCTCCAGACTTAAGGCCGCATTGAGAAGCGTAGAATTCGCGGTGAAAACCGCGGGAAAGATGAAAATGGAGCTTTCGCGATTTTTTAAAATGCTATAGGGTAGTACTCGCGAAAGTAGGTCTGCCTTAGGAACTATGGGAATTTTCTCAGAATTCGCGTATCTCGCACCGTTTCCGAGATATTTCAAGTTTTATCTCCAGACTTAAGGCCGCATTTAGAAGCGTAGAATTCGCTGTGAAAAGCGCGGGAAAGATGAAAATGGAGCTTTCGCGATTTTTTAAAATGCTATAGGGTAGTACTCGCGAAAGTAGGTCTGCCTTAGGAACTATGGAAATTTTCTCAGAATTCGCGTATCTCGCACCGTTTCCGAGATATTTCAAGTTTTATCTCCAGACTTAAGGCCGCATTTAGAAGCGTAGAATTCGCTGTGAAAAGCGCGGGAAAGATGAAAATGGAGCTTTCGCGATTTTTTAAAATGCTATAGGGTAGTACTCGCGAAAGTAGGTCTGCCTTAGGAACTATGGAAATTTTCTCAGAATTCGCGTATCTCGCACCGTTTCCGAGATATTTCAAGTTTTATCTCCAGACTTAAGGCCGCATTGAGAAGCGTAGAATTCGCGGTGAAAACCGCGGGAAAGATGAAAATGGAGCTTTCGCGATTTTTTAAAATGCTATAGGGTAGTACTCGCGAAAGTAGGTCTGCCTTAGGAACTATGGAAATTTTCTCAGAATTCGCGTATCTCGCACCGTTTCCGAGATATTTCAAGTTTTATCTCCAGACTTAAGGCCGCATTTAGAAGCGTAGAATTCGCTGTGAAAAGCGCGGGAAAGATGAAAATGGAGCTTTCGCGATTTTTTAAAATGCTATAGGGTAGTACTCGCGAAAGTAGGTCTGCCTTAGGAACTATGGAAATTTTCTCAGAATTCGCGTATCTCGCACCGTTTCCGAGATATTTCAAGTTTTATCTCCAGACTTAAGGCTGCATTTAGAAGCGTAGAATTCGCTGTGAAAAGCGCGGGAAAGATGAAAATGGAGCTTTCGCGATTTTTTAAAATGCTATAGGGTAGTACTCGCGAAAGTAGGTCTGCCTTAGGAACTATGGAAATTTTCTCAGAATTCGCGTATCTCGCACCGTTTCCGAGATATTTCAAGTTTTATCTCCAGACTTAAGGCCGCATTTAGAAGCGTAGAATTAGCTGTGAAAAGCGCGGGAAAGATGAAAATGGAGCTTTCGCGATTTTTTTAAATGCTATAGGGTAGTACTCGCGAAAGTAGGTCTGCCTTAGGAACTATTGAAATTTTCTCAGAATTCGCGTATCTCGCACCGTTTCCGAGATATTTCAAGTTTTATCTCTAGACTTAAGGCCGCATTTAGAAGCGTAGAATTCGCTGTGAAAAGCGCGGGAAAGATGAAAATGGAGCTTTCGCGATTTTTTAAAATGCTATAGGGTAGTACTCGCGAAAGTAGGTCTGCCTTAGGAACCCCGGAAATTTTCTCAGAATTCGCGTATCTCGCACCGTTTCCGAGATATTTCAAGTTTTATCTCCAGACTTAAGGCCGCATTGAGTAGCGTAGAATTCGCGGTGAAAAGCGCGGGAAAGATGAAAATGGAGCTTTCGCGATTTTTTAAAATGCTATATGGTAGTACTCGCAAAGTAGGTCTGCCTTAGGAACTATGGAAATTTTCTCAGAATTCGCGTATCTCGCACCGTTTCCGAGATATTTCAAGTTTTATCTCCAGACTTAAGGCCGCATTTAGAAGCGTAGAATTCGCGGTGAAAAGCGCGGGAAAGATGAAAATGGAGCTTTCGCAATTTTTTAAAATGCTATAGGGTAGTACTCGCGAAAGTAGGTCTGCCTTGGGAACTATGGAAATTTTCTCAGAATTCGCGTATCTCGCACCGTTTCCGAGATATTCCAGGTTTTATCTCCAGACTTAAGGCCGCATTTAGAAGCGTAGAATTCGCTGTGAAAAGCGCGGGAAAGATGAAAATGGAGCTTTCGCGATTTTTTAAAATGCTATAGGGTAGTACTCGCGAAAGTAGGTCTGCCTTAAGAACTATGGAAATTTTCTCAGAATTCGCGTATCTCGCACCGTTTCCGAGATATTTCAAGTTTTATCTCCAGACTTAAGGCCGCATTGAGAAGCGTAGAATTCGCGGTGAAAACCGCGGGAAAGATGAAAATGAAGCTTTCGCGATTTTTTAAAATGCTATAAGGGTAGTACTCGCGAAAGTAGGTCTGCCTTAGGAACTATGGGAATTTTCTCAGAATTCGCGTATCTCGCACCGTTTCCGAGATATTTCAAGTTTATCTCCAGACTTAAGGCTGCATTTAGAAGCGTAGAATTCGCTGTGAAAAGCGCGGGAAAGATGAAAATGGAGCTTTCGCGATTTTTTAAAATGCTATAGGGTAGTACTCGCGAAAGTAGGTTTGCCTTAGGAACTATGGAAATTTCTCAGAATTCGCGTATCTCGCACCGTTTCCGAGATATTTCAAGTTTTATCTCCAGACTTAGGCCGCATTTAGAAGCGTAGAATTCGCTGTGAAAAGCGCGGGAAAGATGAAAATGGAGCTTTCGCGATTTTTTAAAATGCTATAGGGTAGTACTCGCGAAAGTAGGTCTGCCTTAGGAAATATGGAAATTTTCTCAGAATTCGCGTATCTCGCACCGTTTCCGAGATATTTCAAGTTTTATCTCCAGACTTAAGGCCGCATTTAGAAGCGTAGAATTCGCTGTGAAAAGCGCGGGAAAGATGAAAATGGAGCTTTCGCGATTTTTTAAAATGCTATAGGGTAGTACTCGCGAAAGTAGGTCTGCCTTAGGAACTATGGAAATTTTCTCAGAATTCGCGTATCTCGCACCGTTTCCGAGATATTTCAAGTTTTATCTCCAGACTTAAGGCTGCATTTAGAAGCGTAGAATTCGCTGTGAAAAGCGCGGGAAAGATGAAAATGGAGCTTTCGCGATTTTTTAAAATGCTATAGGGTAGTACTCGCGAAAGTAGGTCTGCCTTAGGAACTATGGAAATTTTCTCAGAATTCGCGTATCTCGCACCGTTTCCGAGATATTTCAAGTTTTATCTCCAGACTTAAGGCCGCATTTAGAAGCGTAGAATTAGCTGTGAAAAGCGCGGGAAAGATGAAAATGGAGCTTTCGCGATTTTTTAAAATGCTATAGGGTAGTACTCGCGAAAGTAGGTCTGCCTTAGGAACTATGGAAATTTTCTCAGAATTCGCGTATCTCGCACCGTTTCCGAGATATTTCAAGTTTTATCTCCAGACTTAAGGCCGCATTGAGAAGCGTAGAATTCGCGGTGAAAACCGCGGGAAAGATGAAAATGGAGCTTTCGCGATTTTTTAAAATGCTATAGGGTAGTACTCGCGAAAGTAGGTCTGCCTTAGGAACTATGGAAATTTTCTCAGAATTCGCGTATCTCGCACCGTTTCCGAGATATTTCAAGTTTTATCTCTAGACTTAAGGCCGCATTTAGAAGCGTAGAATTCGCTGTGAAAAGCGCGGGAAAGATGAAAATGGAGCTTTCGCGATTTTTTAAAATGCTATAGGGTAGTACTCGCGAAAGTAGGTCTGCCTTAGGAACTATGGAAATTTTCTCAGAATTCGCGTATGTCGCACCGTTTCCGAGATATTTCAAGTTTTATCTCCAGACTTAAGGCCGCATTGAGAAGCGTAGAATTCGCGGTGAAAACCGCGGGAAAGATGAAATCGGAGCTTCTGCGATTTTTTCAAATGCTATAGGGTAGTACTTGCGAAAGTAGGTCTGCCTTAGGAACTACGGAAATTTTCTCAGAATTCGCGTATCTCGCACCGTTTCCGAGATATTCCAAGATTTATCTCCAGACTTAAGGCCGCATTGAGTAGCGTAGAATTCGCGGTGAAAAGCGCGGGAAAGATGAAAATGGAGCTTTCGCGATTTTTTAAAATGCTATAGGGTAGTACTTGCGAAAGTAGATCTGCCTTAGGAACTACGGAAATTTTCTCAGAATTCGCGTATCTCGCACCGTTTCCGAGATATTTCAAGTTTTATCTCCAGACTTAAGGCCGCATTGAGAAGCGTAGAATTCGCTGTGAAAAGCGCGGGAAAGATGAAAATGGAGCTTTCGCGATTTTTTAAAATGCTATAGGGTAGTACTCGCGAAAGGAGGTCTGCCTTGGAACTATGGAAATTTTCTCAGAATTCGCGTATCTCGCACCGTTTCCGAGATATTTCAAGTTTTATCTCCAGACTTAAGGCCGCATTAAGAAGCGTAGAATTCGCGGTGAAAACCGCGGGAAAGATGAAAATGGAGCTTTTGCGATTTTTTACAATGCTATAGGGTAGTACTCGCAAAAGTAGGTCTGCCTTAGAAACTTCGGAAATTTTCTCAGAATTCGCGTATCTCGCACCGTTTCCGAGATATTCCAAGTTTTATCTCCAGACTTAAGGCAGCATTGAGTAGCGTAGAATTCGCGGTGAAAAGCGCGGGAAAGATGAAAATGGAGCTTTCGCGATTTTTTAAAATGCTATAGGGTAGTACTCGCGAAAGTAGGTCTGCCTTAGGAACTTCGGAAATTTTCTCAGAATTCGCGTATCTCGCACCGTTTCCGAGATATTTCAAGTTTTATCTCCAGACTTAAGGCCGCATTGAGAAGCGTAGAATTCGCGGTGAAAACCGCGGGAAAGATGAAAATGGAGCTTTCGCGATTTTTTAAAATGCTATAGGGTAGTACTCGCGAAAGTAGGTCTGCCTTGGGAACTATGGAAATTTTCTCAGAATTCGCGTATCTCGCACCGTTTCCGAGATATTTCAAGTTTTATCTCCAGACTTAAGGCCGCATTGAGAAGCGTAGAATTCGCGGTGAAAACCGCGGGAAAGATGAAAATGGAGCTTTTGCGATTTTTTACAATGCTATAGGGTAGTACTCGCAAAAGTAGGTCTGCCTTAGAAACTTCGGAAATTTTCTCAGAATTCGCGTATCTCGCACCGTTTCCGAGATATTCCAAGTTTTATCTCCAGACTTAAGGCCGCATTGAGTAGCGTAGAATTCGCGGTGAAAAGCGCGGGAAAGATGAAAATGGAGCTTTCGCGATTTTTTAAAATGCTATAGGGTAGTACTCGCGAAAGTAGGTCTGCCTTAGGAACTATGGAAATTTTCTCAGAATTCGCGTATCTCGCACCGTTTCCGAGATATTTCAAGTTTTATCTCCAGACTTAAGGCCGCATTGAGAAGCGTAGAATTCGCGGTGAAAACCGCGGGAAAGATGAAAATGGAGCTTTCGCGATTTTTTAAAATGCTATAGGGTAGTACTCGCGAAAGTAGGTCTGCCTTAGGAACTATGGAAATTTTCTTAGAATTCGCGTATCTCGCACCGTTTCCGAGATATTTCAAGTTTTATCTCCAGACTTAAGGCCGCATTGAGTAGCGTAGAATTCGCGGTGAAAAGCGCGGGAAAGATGAAAATGGAGCTTTCGCGATTTTTTAAAATGCTATAGGGTAGTACTCGCGAAAGTAGGTCTGCCTTGGGAACTATGGAAATTTTCTCAGAATTCGCGTATCTCGCACCGTT
This sequence comes from Ganaspis brasiliensis, assembly GCA_037103525.1. Lineage (NCBI taxonomy): Eukaryota > Metazoa > Arthropoda > Insecta > Hymenoptera > Figitidae > Ganaspis > Ganaspis brasiliensis. The sequence goes on along the minus strand of JAZKLR010000045.1, from coordinate 65,151 downwards.
TCCGAGATATTCCAGGTTTTATCTCCAGACTTAAGGCCGCATTTAGAAGCGTAGAATTCGCTGTGAAAAGCGCGGGAAAGATGAAAATGGAGCTTTCGCGATTTTTTAAAATGCTATAGGGTAGTACTCGCGAAAGTAGGTCTGCCTTAGGAACTATGGAAATTTTCTCAGAATTCGCGTATCTCGCACCGTTTCCGAGATATTTCAAGTTTTATCTCCAGACTTAAGGCCGCATTGAGAAGCGTAGAATTCGCGGTGAAAACCGCGGGAAAGATGAAAATGAAGCTTTCGCGATTTTTTAAAATGCTATAGGGTAGTACTCGCGAAAGTAGGTCTGCCTTAGGAACTATGGAAATTTTCTCAGAATTCGCGTATCTCGCACCGTTTCCGAGATATTTCAAGTTTTATCTCCAGACTTAAGGCTGCATTTAGAAGCGTAGAATTCGCTGTGAAAAGCGCGGGAAAGATGAAAATGGAGCTTTCGAGATTTTTTAAAATGCTATAGGGTAGTACTCGCGAAAGTAGGTCTGCCTTAGGAACTATGGAAATTTTCTCAGAATTCGCGTATCTCGCACCGTTTCCGAGATATTTCAAGTTTTATCTCCAGACTTAAGGCCGCATTTAGAAGCGTAGAATTAGCTGTGAAAAGCGCGGGAAAGATGAAAATGGAGCTTTCGCGATTTTTTTAAATGCTATAGGGTAGTACTCGCGAAAGTAGGTCTGCCTTAGGAACTATGGAAATTTTCTCAGAATTCGCGTATCTCGCACCGTTTCCGAGATATTTCAAGTTTTATCTCCAGACTTAAGGCCGCATTGAGAAGCGTAGAATTCGCGGTGAAAACCGCGGGAAAGATGAAAATGGAGCTTTCGCGATTTTTTAAAATGCTATAGGGTAGTACTCGCGAAAGTAGGTCTGCCTTAGGAACTATGGAAATTTTCTCAGAATTCGCGTATCTCGCACCGTTTCCGAGATATTTCAAGTTTTATCTCTAGACTTAAGGCCGCATTTAGAAGCGTAGAATTCGCTGTGAAAAGCGCGGGAAAGATGAAAATGGAGCTTTCGCGATTTTTTAAAATGCTATAGGGTAGTACTTGCGAAAGTAGATCTGCCTTAGGAACTACGGAAATTTTCTCAGAATTCGCGTATCTCGCACCGTTTCCGAGATATTTCAAGTTTTATCTCCAGACTTAAGGCCGCATTGAGAAGCGTAGAATTCGCTGTGAAAAGCGCGGGAAAGATGAAAATGGAGCTTTCGCGATTTTTTTAAATGCTATAGGGTAGTACTCGCGAAAGTAGGTCTGCCTTAGGAACTATGGAAATTTTCTCAGAATTCGCGTATCTCGCACCGTTTCCGAGATATTTCAAGTTTTATCTCCAGACTTAAGGCCGCATTGAGAAGCGTAGAATTCGCGGTGAAAACCGCGGGAAAGATGAAAATGGAGCTTTCGCGATTTTTTAAAATGCTATAGGGTAGTACTCGCGAAAGTAGGTCTGCCTTAGGAACTATGGAAATTTTCTCAGAATTCGCGTATCTCGCACCGTTTCCGAGATATTTCAAGTTTTATCTCTAGACTTAAGGCCGCATTTAGAAGCGTAGAATTCGCTGTGAAAAGCGCGGGAAAGATGAAAATGGAGCTTTCGCGATTTTTTAAAATGCTATAGGGTAGTACTTGCGAAAGTAGATCTGCCTTAGGAACTACGGAAATTTTCTCAGAATTCGCGTATCTCGCACCGTTTCCGAGATATTTCAAGTTTTATCTCCAGACTTAAGGCCGCATTGAGAAGCGTAGAATTCGCTGTGAAAAGCGCGGGAAAGATGAAAATGGAGCTTTCGCGATTTTTTAAAATGCTATAGGGTAGTACTCGCGAAAGGAGGTCTGCCTTGGAACTATGGAAATTTTCTCAGAATTCGCGTATCTCGCACCGTTTCCGAGATATTTCAAGTTTTATCTCCAGACTTAAGGCCGCATTGAGAAGCGTAGAATTCGCGGTGAAAACCGCGGGAAAGATGAAAATGGAGCTTTTGCGATTTTTTACAATGCTATAGGGTAGTACTCGCAAAAGTAGGTCTGCCTTAGAAACTTCGGAAATTTTCTCAGAATTCGCGTATCTCGCACCGTTTCCGAGATATTCCAAGTTTTATCTCCAGACTTAAGGCAGCATTGAGTAGCGTAGAATTCGCGGTGAAAAGCGCGGGAAAGATGAAAATGGAGCTTTCGCGATTTTTTAAAATGCTATAGGGTAGTACTCGCGAAAGTAGGTCTGCCTTAGGAACTTCGGAAATTTTCTCAGAATTCGCGTATCTCGCACCGTTTCCGAGATATTCCAAGTTTTATCTCCAGACTTAAGGCAGCATTGAGAAGCGTAGAATTCGCGGTGAAAACCGCGGGAAAGATGAAAATGGAGCTTTTGCGATTTTTTACAATGCTATAGGGTAGTACTCGCAAAAGTAGGTCTGCCTTGGGAACTATGGAAATTTTCTCAGAATTCGCGTATCTCGCACCGTTTCCGAGATATTCCAGGTTTTATCTCCAGACTTAAGGCCGCATTTAGAAGCGTAGAATTCGCTGTGAAAAGCGCGGGAAAGATGAAAATGGAGCTTTCGCGATTTTTTAAAATGCTATAGGGTAGTACTCGCGAAAGTAGGTCTGCCTTAGGAACTATGGAAATTTTCTCAGAATTCGCGTATCTCGCACCGTTTCCGAGATATTTCAAGTTTTATCTCCAGACTTAAGGCCGCATTGAGAAGCGTAGAATTCGCGGTGAAAACCGCGGGAAAGATGAAAATGGAGCTTTCGCAATTTTTTAAAATGCTATAGGGTAGTACTCGCGAAAGTAGGTCTGCCTTAGGAACTATGGAAATTTTCTTAGAATTCGCGTATCTCGCACCGTTTCCGAGATATTTCAAGTTTTATCTCCAGACTTAAGGCCGCATTGAGTAGCGTAGAATTCGCGGTGAAAAGCGCGGGAAAGATGAAAATGGAGCTTTTGCGATTTTTTAAAATGCTATAGGGTAGTACTCGCAAAAGTAGGTCTGCCTTAGGAACCCCGGAAATTTTCTCAGAATTCGCGTATCTCGCACCGTTTCCGAGATATTTCAAGTTTTATCTCCAGACTTAAGGCCGCATTGAGTAGCGTAGAATTCGCGGTGAAAAGCGCGGGAAAGATGAAAATGGAGCTTTCGCGATTTTTTAAAATGCTATATGGTAGTACTCGCGAAAGTAGGTCTGCCTTAGGAACTATGGAAATTTTCTCAGAATTCGCGTATCTCGCACCGTTTCCGAGATATTTCAAGTTTTATCTCCAGACTTAAGGCCGCATTTAGAAGCGTAGAATTCGCGGTGAAAAGCGCGGGAAAGATGAAAATGGAGCTTTCGCGATTTTTTAAAATGCTATAGGGTAGTACTCGCGAAAGGAGGTCTGCCTTGGAACTATGGAAATTTTCTCAGAATTCGCGTATCTCGCACCGTTTCCGAGATATTTCAAGTTTTATCTCCAGACTTAAGGCCGCATTGAGAAGCGTAGAATTCGCGGTGAAAACCGCGGGAAAGATGAAAATGGAGCTTTTGCGATTTTTTACAATGCTATAGGGTAGTACTCGCAAAAGTAGGTCTGCCTTAGAAACTTCGGAAATTTTCTCAGAATTCGCGTATCTCGCACCGTTTCCGAGATATTCCAAGTTTTATCTCCAGACTTAAGGCAGCATTGAGTAGCGTAGAATTCGCGGTGAAAAGCGCGGGAAAGATGAAAATGGAGCTTTTGCGATTTTTTAAAATGCTATAGGGTAGTACTTGCGAAAGTAGATCTGCCTTAGGAACTACGGAAATTTTCTCAGAATTCGCGTATCTCGCACCGTTTCCGAGATATTTCAAGTTTTATCTCCAGACTTAAGGCCGCATTGAGAAGCGTAGAATTCGCTGTGAAAAGCGCGGGAAAGATGAAAATGGAGCTTTCGCGATTTTTTAAAATGCTATAGGGTAGTACTCGCGAAAGGAGGTCTGCCTTGGAACTATGGAAATTTTCTCAGAATTCGCGTATCTCGCACCGTTTCCGAGATATTTCAAGTTTTATCTCCAGACTTAAGGCCGCATTGAGAAGCGTAGAATTCGCGGTGAAAACCGCGGGAAAGATGAAAATGGAGCTTTTGCGATTTTTTACAATGCTATAGGGTAGTACTCGCAAAAGTAGGTCTGCCTTAGAAACTTCGGAAATTTTCTCAGAATTCGCGTATCTCGCACCGTTTCCGAGATATTCCAAGTTTTATCTCCAGACTTAAGGCAGCATTGAGTAGCGTAGAATTCGCGGTGAAAAGCGCGGGAAAGATGAAAATGGAGCTTTCGCGATTTTTTAAAATGCTATAGGGTAGTACTCGCGAAAGTAGGTCTGCCTTAGGAACTTCGGAAATTTTCTCAGAATTCGCGTATCTCGCACCGTTTCCGAGATATTCCAAGTTTTATCTCCAGACTTAAGGCAGCATTGAGAAGCGTAGAATTCGCGGGGAAAACCGCGGGAAAGATGAAAATGGAGCTTTTGCGATTTTTTACAATGCTATAGGGTAGTACTCGCAAAAGTAGGTCTGCCTTGGGAACTATGGAAATTTTCTCAGAATTCGCGTATCTCGCACCGTTTCCGAGATATTCCAGGTTTTATCTCCAGACTTAAGGCCGCATTTAGAAGCGTAGAATTCGCTGTGAAAAGCGCGGGAAAGATGAAAATGGAGCTTTCGCGATTTTTTAAAATGCTATAGGGTAGTACTCGCGAAAGTAGGTCTGCCTTAGGAAGTATGGAAATTTTCTCAGAATTCGCGTATCTCGCACCGTTTCCGAGATATTTCAAGTTTTATCTCCAGACTTAAGGCCGCATTGAGAAGCGTAGAATTCGCGGTGAAAACCGCGGGAAAGATGAAAATGGAGCTTTCGCAATTTTTTAAAATGCTATAGGGTAGTACTCGCGAAAGTAGGTCTGCCTTAGGAACTACGGAAATTTTCTTAGAATTCGCGTATCTCGCACCGTTTCCGAGATATTTCAAGTTTTATCTCCAGACTTAAGGCCGCATTGAGTAGCGTAGAATTCGCGGTGAAAAGCGCGGGAAAGATGAAAATGGAGCTTTTGCGATTTTTTAAAATGCTATAGGGTAGTACTCGCAAAAGTAGGTCTGCCTTAGGAACCCCGGAAATTTTCTCAGAATTCGCGTATCTCGCACCGTTTCCGAGATATTTCAAGTTTTATCTCCAGACTCAAGGCCGCATTGAGTAGCGTAGAATTCGCGGTGAAAAGCGCGGGAAAGATGAAAATGGAGCTTTCGCGATTTTTTAAAATGCTATATGGTAGTACTCGCGAAAGTAGGTCTGCCTTAGGAACTATGGAAATTTTCTCAGAATTCGCGTATCTCGCACCGTTTCCGAGATATTTCAAGTTTTATCTCCAGACTTAAGGCCGCATTTAGAAGCGTAGAATTCGCGGTGAAAAGCGCGGGAAAGATGAAAATGGAGCTTTCGCGATTTTTTAAAATGCTATAGGGTAGTACTCGCGAAAGTAGGTCTGCCTTGGGAACTATGGAAATTTTCTCAGAATTCGCGTATCTCGCACCGTTTCCGAGATATTCCAGGTTTTATCTCCAGACTTAAGGCCGCATTTAGAAGCGTAGAATTCGCTGTGAAAAGCGCGGGAAAGATGAAAATGGAGCTTTCGCGATTTTTTAAAATGCTATAGGGTAGTACTCGCGAAAGTAGGTCTGCCTTAGGAAGTATGGAAATTTTCTCAGAATTCGCGTATCTCGCACCGTTTCCGAGATATTTCAAGTTTTATCTCCAGACTTAAGGCCGCATTGAGAAGCGTAGAATTCGCGGTGAAAACCGCGGGAAAGATGAAAATGGAGCTTTCGCAATTTTTTAAAATGCTATAGGGTAGTACTCGCGAAAGTAGGTCTGCCTTAGGAACCACGGAAATTTTCTTAGAATTCGCGTATCTCGCACCGTTTCCGAGATATTTCAAGTTTTATCTCCAGACTTAAGGCCGCATTGAGTAGCGTAGAATTCGCGGTGAAAAGCGCGGGAAAGATGAAAATGGAGCTTTTGCGATTTTTTAAAATGCTATAGGGTAGTACTCGCAAAAGTAGGTCTGCCTTAGGAACCCCGGAAATTTTCTCAGAATTCGCGTATCTCGCACCGTTTCCGAGATATTTCAAGTTTTATCTCCAGACTCAAGGCCGCATTGAGTAGCGTAGAATTCGCGGTGAAAAGCGCGGGAAAGATGAAAATGGAGCTTTCGCGATTTTTTAAAATGCTATATGGTAGTACTCGCGAAAGTAGGTCTGCCTTAGGAACTATGGAAATTTTCTCAGAATTCGCGTATCTCGCACCGTTTCCGAGATATTTCAAGTTTTATCTCCAGACTTAAGGCCGCATTTAGAAGCGTAGAATTCGCGGTGAAAAGCGCGGGAAAGATGAAAATGGAGCTTTCGCGATTTTTTAAAATGCTATAGGGTAGTACTCGCGAAAGTAGGTCTGCCTTGGGAACTATGGAAATTTTCTCAGAATTCGCGTATCTCGCACCGTTTCCGAGATATTCCAGGTTTTATCTCCAGACTTAAGGCCGCATTTAGAAGCGTAGAATTCGCTGTGAAAAGCGCGGGAAAGATGAAAATGGAGCTTTCGCGATTTTTTAAAATGCTATAGGGTAGTACTTGCGAAAGTAGATCTGCCTTAGGAACTACGGAAATTTTCTCAGAATTCGCGTATCTCGCACCGTTTCCGAGATATTTCAAGTTTTATCTCCAGACTTAAGGCCGCATTGAGAAGCGTAGAATTCGCTGTGAAAAGCGCGGGAAAGATGAAAATGGAGCTTTCGCGATTTTTTAAAATGCTATAGGGTAGTACTCGCGAAAGGAGGTCTGCCTTGGAACTATGGAAATTTTCTCAGAATTCGCGTATCTCGCACCGTTTCCGAGATATTTCAAGTTTTATCTCCAGACTTAAGGCCGCATTGAGAAGCGTAGAATTCGCGGTGAAAACCGCGGGAAAGATGAAAATGGAGCTTTTGCGATTTTTTACAATGCTATAGGGTAGTACTCGCAAAAGTAGGTCTGCCTTAGAAACTTCGGAAATTTTCTCAGAATTCGCGTATCTCGCACCGTTTCCGAGATATTCCAAGTTTTATCTCCAGACTTAAGGCAGCATTGAGTAGCGTAGAATTCGCGGTGAAAAGCGCGGGAAAGATGAAAATGGAGCTTTCGCGATTTTTTAAAATGCTATAGGGTAGTACTCGCGAAAGTAGGTCTGCCTTAGGAACTTCGGAAATTTTCTCAGAATTCGCGTATCTCGCACCGTTTCCGAGATATTCCAAGTTTTATCTCCAGACTTAAGGCAGCATTGAGAAGCGTAGAATTCGCGGTGAAAACCGCGGGAAAGATGAAAATGGAGCTTTTGCGATTTTTTACAATGCTATAGGGTAGTACTCGCAAAAGTAGGTCTGCCTTGGGAACTATGGAAATTTTCTCAGAATTCGCGTATCTCGCACCGTTTCCGAGATATTCCAGGTTTTATCTCCAGACTTAAGGCCGCATTTAGAAGCGTAGAATTCGCTGTGAAAAGCGCGGGAAAGATAAAAATGGAGCTTTCGCGATTTTTTAAAATGCTATAGGGTAGTACTCGCGAAAGTAGGTCTGCCTTAGGAACTATGGAAATTTTCTCAGAATTCGCGTATCTCGCACCGTTTCCGAGATATTTCAAGTTTTATCTCCAGACTTAAGGCCGCATTGAGAAGCGTAGAATTCGCGGTGAAAACCGCGGGAAAGATGAAAATGGAGCTTTCGCAATTTTTTAAAATGCTATAGGGTAGTACTCGCGAAAGTAGGTCTGCCTTAGGAACTATGGAAATTTTCTTAGAATTCGCGTATCTCGCACCGTTTCCGAGATATTTCAAGTTTTATCTCCAGACTTAAGGCCGCATTGAGTAGCGTAGAATTCGCGGTGAAAAGCGCGGGAAAGATGAAAATGGAGCTTTTGCGATTTTTTAAAATGCTATAGGGTAGTACTCGCAAAAGTAGGTCTGCCTTAGGAACCCCGGAAATTTTCTCAGAATTCGCGTATCTCGCACCGTTTCCGAGATATTTCAAGTTTTATCTCCAGACTTAAGGCCGCATTGAGTAGCGTAGAATTCGCGGTGAAAAGCGCGGGAAAGATGAAAATGGAGCTTTCGCGATTTTTTAAAATGCTATATGGTAGTACTCGCGAAAGTAGGTCTGCCTTAGGAACTATGGAAATTTTCTCAGAATTCGCGTATCTCGCACCGTTTCCGAGATATTTCAAGTTTTATCTCCAGACTTAAGGCCGCATTTAGAAGCGTAGAATTAGCTGTGAAAAGCGCGGGAAAGATGAAAATGGAGCTTTCGCGATTTTTTAAAATGCTATAGGGTAGTACTCGCGAAAGTAGGTCTGCCTTAGGAACTATGGAAATTTTCTCAGAATTCGCGTATCTCGCACCGTTTCCGAGATATTCCAGGTTTTATCTCCAGACTTAAGGCCGCATTTAGAAGCGTAGAATTCGCTGTGAAAAGCGCGGGAAAGATGAAAATGGAGCTTTCGCGATTTTTTAAAATGCTATAGGGTAGTACTCGCGAAAGTAGGTCTGCCTTAGGAAGTATGGAAATTTTCTCAGAATTCGCGTATCTCGCACCGTTTCCGAGATATTTCAAGTTTTATCTCCAGACTTAAGGCCGCATTGAGAAGCGTAGAATTCGCGGTGAAAACCGCGGGAAAGATGAAAATGGAGCTTTTGCGATTTTTTACAATGCTATAGGGTAGTACTCGCAAAAGTAGGTCTGCCTTAGAAACTTCGGAAATTTTCTCAGAATTCGCGTATCTCGCACCGTTTCCGAGATATTCCAAGTTTTATCTCCAGACTTAAGGCAGCATTGAGTAGCGTAGAATTCGCGGTGAAAAGCGCGGGAAAGATGAAAATGGAGCTTTCGCGATTTTTTAAAATGCTATAGGGTAGTACTCGCGAAAGTAGGTCTGCCTTAGGAACTTCGGAAATTTTCTCAGAATTCGCGTATCTCGCACCGTTTCCGAGATATTCCAAGTTTTATCTCCAGACTTAAGGCAGCATTGAGAAGCGTAGAATTCGCGGGGAAAACCGCGGGAAAGATGAAAATGGAGCTTTTGCGATTTTTTACAATGCTATAGGGTAGTACTCGCAAAAGTAGGTCTGCCTTGGGAACTATGGAAATTTTCTCAGAATTCGCGTATCTCGCACCGTTTCCGAGATATTCCAGGTTTTATCTCCAGACTTAAGGCCGCATTTAGAAGCGTAGAATTCGCTGTGAAAAGCGCGGGAAAGATGAAAATGGAGCTTTCGCGATTTTTTAAAATGCTATAGGGTAGTACTCGCGAAAGTAGGTCTGCCTTAGGAAGTATGGAAATTTTCTCAGAATTCGCGTATCTCGCACCGTTTCCGAGATATTTCAAGTTTTATCTCCAGACTTAAGGCCGCATTGAGAAGCGTAGAATTCGCGGTGAAAACCGCGGGAAAGATGAAAATGGAGCTTTCGCAATTTTTTAAAATGCTATAGGGTAGTACTCGCGAAAGTAGGTCTGCCTTAGGAACTACGGAAATTTTCTTAGAATTCGCGTATCTCGCACCGTTTCCGAGATATTTCAAGTTTTATCTCCAGACTTAAGGCCGCATTGAGTAGCGTAGAATTCGCGGTGAAAAGCGCGGGAAAGATGAAAATGGAGCTTTTGCGATTTTTTAAAATGCTATAGGGTAGTACTCGCAAAAGTAGGTCTGCCTTAGGAACCCCGGAAATTTTCTCAGAATTCGCGTATCTCGCACCGTTTCCGAGATATTTCAAGTTTTATCTCCAGACTCAAGGCCGCATTGAGTAGCGTAGAATTCGCGGTGAAAAGCGCGGGAAAGATGAAAATGGAGCTTTCGCGATTTTTTAAAATGCTATATGGTAGTACTCGCGAAAGTAGGTCTGCCTTAGGAACTATGGAAATTTTCTCAGAATTCGCGTATCTCGCACCGTTTCCGAGATATTTCAAGTTTTATCTCCAGACTTAAGGCCGCATTTAGAAGCGTAGAATTCGCGGTGAAAAGCGCGGGAAAGATGAAAATGGAGCTTTCGCGATTTTTTAAAATGCTATAGGGTAGTACTCGCGAAAGTAGGTCTGCCTTGGGAACTATGGAAATTTTCTCAGAATTCGCGTATCTCGCACCGTTTCCGAGATATTCCAGGTTTTATCTCCAGACTTAAGGCCGCATTTAGAAGCGTAGAATTCGCTGTGAAAAGCGCGGGAAAGATGAAAATGGAGCTTTCGCGATTTTTTAAAATGCTATAGGGTAGTACTCGCGAAAGTAGGTCTGCCTTAGGAACTATGGAAATTTTCTCAGAATTCGCGTATCTCGCACCGTTTCCGAGATATTTCAAGTTTTATCTCCAGACTTAAGGCCGCATTGAGAAGCGTAGAATTCGCGGTGAAAACCGCGGGAAAGATGAAAATGAAGCTTTCGCGATTTTTTAAAATGCTATAGGGTAGTACTCGCGAAAGTAGGTCTGCCTTAGGAACTATGGAAATTTTCTCAGAATTCGCGTATCTCGCACCGTTTCCGAGATATTTCAAGTTTTATCTCCAGACTTAAGGCTGCATTTAGAAGCGTAGAATTCGCTGTGAAAAGCGCGGGAAAGATGAAAATGGAGCTTTCGCGATTTTTTAAAATGCTATAGGGTAGTACTCGCGAAAGTAGGTTTGCCTTAGGAACTATGGAAATTTTCTCAGAATTCGCGTATCTCGCACCGTTTCCGAGATATTTCAAGTTTTATCTCCAGACTTAAGGCCGCATTTAGAAGCGTAGAATTAGCTGTGAAAAGCGCGGGAAAGATGAAAATGGAGCTTTCGCGATTTTTTAAAATGCTATAGGGTAGTACTCGCGAAAGTAGGTCTGCCTTAGGAACTATGGAAATTTTCTCAGAATTCGCGTATCTCGCACCGTTTCCGAGATATTTCAAGTTTTATCTCCAGACTTAAGGCCGCATTGAGAAGCGTAGAATTCGCGGTGAAAACCGCGGGAAAGATGAAAATGGAGCTTTCGCGATTTTTTAAAATGCTATAGGGTAGTACTCGCGAAAGTAGGTCTGCCTTAGGAACTATGGGAATTTTCTCAGAATTCGCGTATCTCGCACCGTTTCCGAGATATTCCAGGTTTTATCTCCAGACTTAAGGCCGCATTTAGAAGCGTAGAATTCGCTGTGAAAAGCGCGGGAAAGATGAAAATGGAGCTTTCGCGATTTTTTAAAATGCTATAGGGTAGTACTCGCGAAAGTAGGTCTGCCTTAGGAAGTATGGAAATTTTCTCAGAATTCGCGTATCTCGCACCGTTTCCGAGATATTTCAAGTTTTATCTCCAGACTTAAGGCCGCATTGAGAAGCGTAGAATTCGCGGTGAAAACCGCGGGAAAGATGAAAATGGAGCTTTCGCAATTTTTTAAAATGCTATAGGGTAGTACTCGCGAAAGTAGGTCTGCCTTAGGAACTACGGAAATTTTCTTAGAATTCGCGTATCTCGCACCGTTTCCGAGATATTTCAAGTTTTATCTCCAGACTTAAGGCCGCATTGAGTAGCGTAGAATTCGCGGTGAAAAGCGCGGGAAAGATGAAAATGGAGCTTTTGCGATTTTTTAAAATGCTATAGGGTAGTACTCGCAAAAGTAGGTCTGCCTTAGGAACCCCGGAAATTTTCTCAGAATTCGCGTATCTCGCACCGTTTCCGAGATATTTCAAGTTTTATCTCCAGACTCAAGGCCGCATTGAGTAGCGTAGAATTCGCGGTGAAAAGCGCGGGAAAGATGAAAATGGAGCTTTCGCGATTTTTTAAAATGCTATATGGTAGTACTCGCGAAAGTAGGTCTGCCTTAGGAACTATGGAAATTTTCTCAGAATTCGCGTATCTCGCACCGTTTCCGAGATATTTCAAGTTTTATCTCCAGACTTAAGGCCGCATTTAGAAGCGTAGAATTCGCGGTGAAAAGCGCGGGAAAGATGAAAATGGAGCTTTCGCGATTTTTTAAAATGCTATAGGGTAGTACTCGCGAAAGTAGGTCTGCCTTGGGAACTATGGAAATTTTCTCAGAATTCGCGTATCTCGCACCGTTTCCGAGATATTCCAGGTTTTATCTCCAGACTTAAGGCCGCATTTAGAAGCGTAGAATTCGCTGTGAAAAGCGCGGGAAAGATGAAAATGGAGCTTTCGCGATTTTTTAAAATGCTATAGGGTAGTACTCGCGAAAGTAGGTCTGCCTTAGGAACTATGGAAATTTTCTCAGAATTCGCGTATCTCGCACCGTTTCCGAGATATTTCAAGTTTTATCTCCAGACTTAAGGCCGCATTGAGAAGCGTAGAATTCGCGGTGAAAACCGCGGGAAAGATGAAAATGAAGCTTTCGCGATTTTTTAAAATGCTATAGGGTAGTACTCGCGAAAGTAGGTCTGCCTTAGGAACTATGGAAATTTTCTCAGAATTCGCGTATCTCGCACCGTTTCCGAGATATTTCAAGTTTTATCTCCAGACTTAAGGCTGCATTTAGAAGCGTAGAATTCGCTGTGAAAAGCGCGGGAAAGATGAAAATGGAGCTTTCGCGATTTTTTAAAATGCTATAGGGTAGTACTCGCGAAAGTAGGTTTGCCTTAGGAACTATGGAAATTTTCTCAGAATTCGCGTATCTCGCACCGTTTCCGAGATATTTCAAGTTTTATCTCCAGACTTAAGGCCGCATTTAGAAGCGTAGAATTAGCTGTGAAAAGCGCGGGAAAGATGAAAATGGAGCTTTCGCGATTTTTTAAAATGCTATAGGGTAGTACTCGCGAAAGTAGGTCTGCCTTAGGAACTATGGAAATTTTCTCAGAATTCGCGTATCTCGCACCGTTTCCGAGATATTTCAAGTTTTATCTCCAGACTTAAGGCCGCATTGAGAAGCGTAGAATTCGCGGTGAAAACCGCGGGAAAGATGAAAATGGAGCTTTCGCGATTTTTTAAAATGCTATAGGGTAGTACTCGCGAAAGTAGGTCTGCCTTAGGAACTATGGGAATTTTCTCAGAATTCGCGTATCTCGCACCGTTTCCGAGATATTTCAAGTTTTATCTCCAGACTTAAGGCCGCATTTAGAAGCGTAGAATTCGCTGTGAAAAGCGCGGGAAAGATGAAAATGGAGCTTTCGCGATTTTTTAAAATGCTATAGGGTAGTACTCGCGAAAGTAGGTCTGCCTTAGGAACTATGGAAATTTTCTCAGAATTCGCGTATCTCGCACCGTTTCCGAGATATTTCAAGTTTTATCTCCAGACTTAAGGCCGCATTTAGAAGCGTAGAATTCGCTGTGAAAAGCGCGGGAAAGATGAAAATGGAGCTTTCGCGATTTTTTAAAATGCTATAGGGTAGTACTCGCGAAAGTAGGTCTGCCTTAGGAACTATGGAAATTTTCTCAGAATTCGCGTATCTCGCACCGTTTCCGAGATATTTCAAGTTTTATCTCCAGACTTAAGGCCGCATTTAGAAGCGTAGAATTCGCTGTGAAAAGCGCGGGAAAGATGAAAATGGAGCTTTCGCGATTTTTTAAAATGCTATAGGGTAGTACTCGCGAAAGTAGGTCTGCCTTAGGAACTATGGAAATTTTCTCAGAATTCGCGTATCTCGCACCGTTTCCGAGATATTTCAAGTTTTATCTCCAGACTTAAGGCCGCATTGAGAAGCGTAGAATTCGCGGTGAAAACCGCGGGAAAGATGAAAATGGAGCTTTCGCGATTTTTTAAAATGCTATAGGGTAGTACTCGCGAAAGTAGGTCTGCCTTAGGAACTATGGAAATTTTCTCAGAATTCGCGTATCTCGCACCGTTTCCGAGATATTTCAAGTTTTATCTCCAGAATTAAGGCCGCATTTAGAAGCGTAGAATTCGCTGTGAAAAGCGCGGGAAAGATGAAAATGGAGCTTTCGCGATTTTTTAAAATGCTATAGGGTAGTACTCGCGAAAGTAGGTCTGCCTTGGGAACTATGGAAATTTTCTCAGAATTCGCGTATCTCGCACCGTTTCCGAGATATTCCAGGTTTTATCTCCAGACTTAAGGCCGCATTTAGAAGCGTAGAATTCGCTGTGAAAAGCGCGGGAAAGATGAAAATGGAGCTTTCGCGATTTTTTAAAATGCTATAGGGTAGTACTCGCGAAAGTAGGTCTGCCTTAGGAACTATGGAAATTTTCTCAGAATTCGCGTATCTCGCACCGTTTCCGAGATATTTCAAGTTTTATCTCCAGACTTAAGGCCGCATTGAGAAGCGTAGAATTCGCGGTGAAAACCGCGGGAAAGATGAAAATGAAGCTTTCGCGATTTTTTAAAATGCTATAGGGTAGTACTCGCGAAAGTAGGTCTGCCTTAGGAACTATGGAAATTTTCTCAGAATTCGCGTATCTCGCACCGTTTCCGAGATATTTCAAGTTTTATCTCCAGACTTAAGGCTGCATTTAGAAGCGTAGAATTCGCTGTGAAAAGCGCGGGAAAGATGAAAATGGAGCTTTCGCGATTTTTTAAAATGCTATAGGGTAGTACTCGCGAAAGTAGGTCTGCCTTAGGAACTATGGAAATTTTCTCAGAATTCGCGTATCTCGCACCGTTTCCGAGATATTTCAAGTTTTATCTCCAGACTTAAGGCCGCATTGAGAAGCGTAGAATTCGCGGTGAAAACCGCGGGAAAGATGAAAATGGAGCTTTCGCGATTTTTTAAAATGCTATAGGGTAGTACTCGCGAAAGTAGGTCTGCCTTAGGAACTTCGGAAATTTTCTCAGAATTCGCGTATCTCGCACCGTTTCCGAGATATTCCAAGATTTATCTCCAGACTTAAGGCCGCATTGAGTAGCGTAGAATTCGCGGTGAAAAGCGCGGGAAAGATGAAAATGGAGCTTTCGCGATTTTTTAAAATGCTATAGGGTAGTACTTGCGAAAGTAGATCTGCCTTAGGAACTACGGAAATTTTCTCAGAATTCGCGTATCTCGCACCGTTTCCGAGATATTTCAAGTTTTATCTCCAGACTTAAGGCCGCATTGAGAAGCGTAGAATTCGCTGTGAAAAGCGCGGGAAAGATGAAAATGGAGCTTTCGCGATTTTTTAAAATGCTATAGGGTAGTACTCGCGAAAGGAGGTCTGCCTTGGAACTATGGAAATTTTCTCAGAATTCGCGTATCTCGCACCGTTTCCGAGATATTTCAAGTTTTATCTCCAGACTTAAGGCCGCATTGAGAAGCGTAGAATTCGCGGTGAAAACCGCGGGAAAGATGAAAATGGAGCTTTTGCGATTTTTTACAATGCTATAGGGTAGTACTCGCAAAAGTAGGTCTGCCTTAGAAACTACGGAAATTTTCTCAGAATTCGCGTATCTCGCACCGTTTCCGAGATATTCCAAGTTTTATCTCCAGACTTAAGGCAGCATTGAGTAGCGTAGAATTCGCGGTGAAAAGCGCGGGAAAGATGAAAATGGAGCTTTCGCGATTTTTTAAAATGCTATAGGGTAGTACTCGCGAAAGTAGGTCTGCCTTAGGAACTTCGGAAATTTTCTCAGAATTCGCGTATCTCGCACCGTTTCCGAGATATTTCAAGTTTTATCTCCAGACTTAAGGCCGCATTGAGAAGCGTAGAATTCGCGGTGAAAACCGCGGGAAAGATGAAAATGGAGCTTTCGCGATTTTTTAAAATGCTATAGGGTAGTACTCGCGAAAGTAGGTCTGCCTTAGGAACTATGGAAATTTTCTCAGAATTCGCGTATCTCGCACCGTTTCCGAGATATTCCAGGTTTTATCTCCAGACTTAAGGCCGCATTGAGTAGCGTAGAATTCGCGGTGAAAAGCGCGGGAAAGATGAAAATGGAGCTTTCGCGATTTTTTAAAATGCTATAGGGTAGTACTCGCGAAAGTAGGTCTGCCTTAGGAACTATGGAAATTTTCTCAGAATTCGCGTATCTCGCACCGTTTCCGAGATATTTCAAGTTTTATCTCCAGACTTAAGGCCGCATTGAGAAGCGTAGAATTCGCGGTGAAAACCGCGGGAAAGATGAAAATGGAGCTTTCGCGATTTTTTAAAATGCTATAGGGTAGTACTCGCGAAAGTAGGTCTGCCTTAGGAACTATGGAAATTTTCTCAGAATTCGCGTATCTCGCACCGTTTCCGAGATATTTCAAGTTTTATCTCCAGACTTAAGGCCGCATTGAGTAGCGTAGAATTCGCGGTGAAAAGCGCGGGAAAGATGAAAATGGAGCTTTTGCGATTTTTTAAAATGCTATAGGGTAGTACTCGCAAAAGTAGGTCTGCCTTAGGAACCCCGGAAATTTTCTCAGAATTCGCGTATCTCGAACCGTTTCCGAGATATTTCAAGTTTTATCTCCAGACTTAAGGCCGCATTGAGTAGCGTAGAATTCGCGGTGAAAAGCGCGGGAAAGATGAAAATGGAGCTTTCGCGATTTTTTAAAATGCTATATGGTAGTACTCGCGAAAGTAGGTCTGCCTTAGGAACTATGGAAATTTTCTCAGAATTCGCGTATCTCGCACCGTTTCCGAGATATTTCAAGTTTTATCTCCAGACTTAAGGCCGCATTTAGAAGCGTAGAATTCGCTGTGAAAAGCGCGGGAAAGATGAAAATGGAGCTTTCGCGATTTTTTAAAATGCTATAGGGTAGTACTCGCGAAAGTAGGTCTGCCTTAGGAACTATGGAAATTTTCTCAGAATTCGCGTATCTCGCACCGTTTCCGAGATATTTCAAGTTTTATCTCCAGACTTAAGGCCGCATTGAGAAGCGTAGAATTCGCGGTGAAAACCGCGGGAAAGATGAAATCGGAGCTTTTGCGATTTTTTCAAATGCTATAGGGTAGTACTTGCGAAAGTAGGTCTGCCTTAGGAACTACGGAAATTTTCTCAGAATTCGCGTATCTCGCACCGTTTCCGAGATATTCCAAGATTTATCTCCAGACTTAAGGCCGCATTGAGTAGCGTAGAATTCGCGGTGAAAAGCGCGGGAAAGATGAAAATGGAGCTTTCGCGATTTTTTAAAATGCTATAGGGTAGTACTTGCGAAAGTAGATCTGCCTTAGGAACTACGGAAATTTTCTCAGAATTCGCGTATCTCGCACCGTTTCCGAGATATTTCAAGTTTTATCTCCAGACTTAAGGCCGCATTGAGAAGCGTAGAATTCGCGGTGAAAACCGCGGGAAAGATGAAAATGGAGCTTTCGCGATTTTTTAAAATGCTATAGGGTAGTACTCGCGAAAGTAGGTCTGCCTTAGGAACTATGGAAATTTTCTCAGAATTCGCGTATCTCGCACCGTTTCCGAGATATTTCAAGTTTTATCTCCAGACTTAAGGCCGCATTGAGAAGCGTAGAATTCGTGGTGAAAACCGCGGGAAAGATGAAATCGGAGCTTTTGCGATTTTTTCAAATGCTATAGGGTAGTACTTGCGAAAGTAGGTCTGCCTTAGGAACTACGGAAATTTTCTCAGAATTCGCGTATCTCGCACCGTTTCCGAGATATTCCAAGATTTATCTCCAGACTTAAGGCCGCATTGAGTAGCGTAGAATTCGCGGTGAAAAGCGCGGGAAAGATGAAAATGGAGCTTTCGCGATTTTTTAAAATGCTATAGGGTAGTACTCGCGAAAGTAGGTCTGCCTTGGGAACTATGGAAATTTTCTCAGAATTCGCGTATCTCGCACCGTTTCCGAGCTATTCCAGGTTTTATCTCCAGACTTAAGGCCGCATTTAGAAGCGTAGAATTCGCTGTGAAAAGCGCGGGAAAGATGAAAATGGAGCTTTCGCGATTTTTTAAAATGCTATAGGGTAGTACTCGCGAAAGTAGGTCTGCCTTAGGAACTATGGAAATTTTCTCAGAATTCGCGTATCTCGCACCGTTTCCGAGATATTTCAAGTTTTATCTCCAGACTTAAGGCCGCATTGAGAAGCGTAGAATTCGCGGTGAAAACCGCGGGAAAGATGAAAATGGAGCTTTCGCGATTTTTTAAAATGCTATAGGGTAGTACTCGCGAAAGTAGGTCTGCCTTAGGAACTATGGAAATTTTCTCAGAATTCGCGTATCTCGCACCGTTTCCGAGATATTTCAAGTTTTATCTCCAGACTTAAGGCCGCATTTAGAAGCGTAGAATTCGCTGTGAAAAGCGCGGGAAAGATGAAAATGGAGCTTTCGCGATTTTTTAAAATGCTATAGGGTAGTACTCGCGAAAGTAGGTCTGCCTTAGGAACTATGGAAATTTTCTCAGAATTCGCGTATCTCGCACCGTTTCCGAGATATTTCAAGTTTTATCTCCAGACTTAAGGCCGCATTGAGAAGCGTAGAATTCGCGGTGAAAACCGCGGGAAAGATGAAAATGGAGCTTTCGCGATTTTTTAAAATGCTATAGGGTAGTACTCGCGAAAGTAGGTCTGCCTTAGGAACTATGGAAATTTTCTCAGAATTCGCGTATCTCGCACCGTTTCCGAGATATTTCAAGTTTTATCTCCAGACTTAAGGCCGCATTTAGAAGCGTAGAATTCGCTGTGAAAAGCGCGGGAAAGATGAAAATGGAGCTTTCGCGATTTTTTAAAATGCTATAGGGTAGTACTCGCGAAAGTAGGTCTGCCTTAGGAACTTCGGAAATTTTCTCAGAATTCGCGTATCTCGCACCGTTTCCGAGATATTCCAAGTTTTATCTCCAGACTTAAGGCCGCATTGAGTAGCGTAGAATTCGCGGTGAATGCGCGGGAAAGATGAAAATGGAGCTTTCACGATTTTTTAAAATGTTATAGGGTAGTACTCGCGAAAGTAGGTCTGCCTTAGGAACTATGGAAATTTTTTTAGAATTCGCGTATCTCGCACCGTTTCCGAGATATTTCAAGTTTTATCTCCAGACTTAAGGCCGCATTGAGAAGCGTAGAATTCGCTGTGAAAACCGCGGGAAAGATGAAAATGGAGCTTTTGCGATTTTTTAAAATGCTATAGGGTAGTACTCGCGAAAGTAGGTCTGCCTTAGGAACTATGGAAATTTTCTCAGAATTCGCGTATCTCGCACCGTTTCCGAGATATTTCAAGTTTTATCTCCAGACTTAAGGCCGCATTGAGTAGCGTAGAATTCGCGGTGAAAAGCGCGGGAAAGATGAAAATGGAGCTTTTGCGATTTTTTAAAATGCTATAGGGTAGTACTCGCAAAAGTAGGTCTGCCTTAGGAACTTCGGAAATTTTCTCAGAATTCGCGTATCTCGCACCGTTTCCGAGATATTCCAAGTTTTATCTCCAGACTTAAGGCCGCATTGAGTAGCGTAGAATTCGCGGTGAATGCGCGGGAAAGATGAAAATGGAGCTTTCGCGATTTTTTAAAATGTTATAGGGTAGTACTCGCGAAAGTAGGTCTGCCTTAGGAACTATGGAAATTTTTTTAGAATTCGCGTATCTCGCACCGTTTCCGAGATATTTCAAGTTTTATCTCCAGACTTAAGGCCGCATTGAGGAGCGTAGAATTCGCGGTGAAAAGCGCGGGAAAGATGAAAATGGAGCTTTCGCGATTTTTTAAAATGCTGTAGGGTAGTACTCGCGAAACTAGGTCTGCCTTAGGAACCCCGGAAATTTTCTCAGAATTCGCGTATCTCGCACCGTTCCCGAGATATTTCAAGTTTTATCTCCAGACTTAAGGCCGCATTGAGTAGCGTAGAATTCGCGGTGAAAAGCGCGGGAAAGATGAAAATGGAGCTTTCGCGATTTTTTAAAATGCTATATGGTAGTACTCGCGAAAGTAGGTCTGCCTTAGGAACTATGGAAATTTTCTCAGAATTCGCGTATCTCGCACCGTTTCAGAGATATTCCAAGTTTTATCTCCAGACTTAAGGCCGCATTGAGTAGCGTAGAATTCGCGGTGAATGCGCGGGAAAGATGAAAATGGAGCTTTTGCGATTTTTTAAAATGCTATAGGGTAGTACTTCCGAAAGTAGGTCTGCCTTAGGAACTACGAAAATTTTCTCAGAATTCGCGTATCTCGCACCGTTTCCGAGATATTTCAAGTTTTATCTCCAGACTTAAGGCCGCATTGAGAAGCGTAGAATTCGCTGTGAAAACCGCGGGAAAGATGAAAATGGAGCTTTTGCGATTTTTTAAAATGCTATAGGGTAGTACTCGCGAAAGTAGGTCTGCCTTAGGAACTATGGAAATTTTCTCAGAATTCGCGTATCTCGCACCGTTTCCGAGATATTCCAAGTTTTATCTCCAGACTTAAGGCCGCATTGAGTAGCGTAGAATTCGCGGTGAAAAGCGCGGGAAAGATGAAAATGGAGCTTTCGCGATTTTTTAAAATGCTATATGGTAGTACTCGCGAAAGTAGGTCTGCCTTAGGAACTATGGAAATTTTCTCAGAATTCGCGTATCTCGCACCGTTTCCGAGATATTCCAAGTTTTATCTCCAGACTTAAGGCCGCATTGAGGAGCGTAGAATTCGCGGTGAAAAGCGCGGGAAAGATGAAAATGGAGCTTTCGCGATTTTTTAAAATGCTGTAGGGTAGTACTCGCGAAACTAGGTCTGCCTTAGGAACCCCGGAAATTTTCTCAGAATTCGCGTATCTCGCACCGTTCCCGAGATATTTCAAGTTTTATCTCCAGACTTAAGGCCGCATTGAGTAGCGTAGAATTCGCGGTGAAAAGCGCGGGAAAGATGAAAATGGAGCTTTCGCGATTTTTTAAAATGCTATATGGTAGTACTCGCGAAAGTAGGTCTGCCTTAGGAACTATGGAAATTTTCTCAGAATTCGCGTATCTCGCACCGTTTCAGAGATATTTCAAGTTTTATCTCCAGACTTAAGTCCGCATTTAGAAGCGTAGAATTCGCTGTGAAAAGCGCGGGAAAGATGAAAATGAAGATTTCGCGATTTTTTAAAATGCTATAGGGTAGTACTCGCGAAAGTAGGTCTGCCTTAGAAACTTCGGAAATTTTCTCAGAATTCGCGTATCTCGCACCGTTTCCGAGATATTCCAAGTTTTATCTCCAGACTTAAGGCCGCATTGAGTAGCGTAGAATTCGCGGTGAAAAGCGCGGGAAAGATGAAAATGGAGCTTTCGCGATTTTTTAAAATGCTATAGGGTAGTACTTGCGAAAGTAGGTCTGCCTTAGGAACTACGAAAATTTTCTCAGAATTCGCGTATCTCGCACCGTTTCCGAGATATTTCAAGTTTTATCTCCAGACTTAAGGCCGCATTGAGTAGCGTAGAATTCGCTGTGAAAACCGCGGGAAAGATGAAAATGGAGCTTTTGCGATTTTTTAAAATGCTATAGGTTAGTACTCGCGAAATAGGTCTGCCTTAGGAACTATGGAAATTTTTTTAGAATTCGCGTATCTCGCACCGTTTCCGAGATATTTCAAGTTTTATCTCCAGACTTAAGGCCGCATTTAGAAGCGTAGAATTCGCGGTGAAAACCGCGGGAAAGATGAAAATGGAGCTTTTGCGATTTTTTAAAATGCTATAGGGTAGTACTCGCGAAAGTAGGTCTGCCTTAGGAACTATGGAAATTTTCTCAGAATTCGCGTATCTCGCACCGTTTCCGAGATATTTTAAGTTTTATCTCCAGACTAAAGGCCGCATTGAGAAGCGTAGAATTCGCGGTGAAAACAGCGGGAAAGATGAAAATGGAGCTTTCGCGATTTTTTTAAATGCTATAGGGTAGTACTCGCGAAAGTAGGTCTGCCTTAGAAACTTCGGAAATTTTCTCAGAATTCGCGTATCTCGCACCGTTTCCGAGATATTCCAAGTTTTATCTCCAGACTTAAGGCCGCATTTAGAAGCGTAGAATTCGCTGTGAAAAGCGCGGGAAAGATGAAAATGGAGCTTTCGCGATTTTTTAAAATGCTATAGGGTAGTACTCGCGAAAGTAGGTCTGCCTTAGGAACTTCGGAAATTTTCTCAGAATTCGCGTATCTCGCACCGTTTCCGAGATATTCCAAGTTTTATCTCTAGACTTAAGGCCGCATTGAGTAGCGTAGAATTCGCGGTGAAAAGCGCGGGAAAGATGAAAATGGAGCTTTCGCGATTTTTTAAAATGCTATAGGGTAGTACTCGCGAAAGTAGGTCTGCCTTAGGAACTATGGAAATTTTCTCAGAATTCGCGTATCTCGCACCGTTTCCGAGATATTTCAAGTTTTATCTCCAGACTTAAGGCCGCATTGAGGAACGTAGAATTCGCGGTGAAAAGCGCGGGAAAGATGAAAATGGAGCTTTCGCGATTTTTTAAAATGCTGTAGGGTAGTACTCGCGAAACTAGGTCTGCCTTAGGAACTATGGAAATTTTCTCAGAATTCGCGTATCTCGCACCGTTTCCGAGATATTTGAAGTTTTATCTCCAGACTTAAGGCCGCATTGAGAAGCGTAGAATTCGCGGTGAGAAGCGCGGGAAAGATGAAAATGGAGCTTTCGCGATTTTTTAAAATGTTATAGGGTAGTACTCGCGAAAGTAGGTCTGCCTTAGGAACGATGGAAATTTTTTTAGAATTCGCGTATCTCGCACCGTTTCCGAGATATTTCAAGTTTTATCTCCAGACTTAAGGCCGCATTGAGGAGCGTAGAATTCGCGGTGAAAAGCGCGGGAAAGATGAAAATGGAGCTTTCGCGATTTTTTAAAATGCTGTAGGGTAGTACTCGCAAAACTAGGTCTGCCTTAGGAACTATGGAAATTTTCTCAGAATTCGCGTATCTCGCACCGTTTCCGAGATATTTGAAGTTTTATCTCCAGACTTAAGGCCGCATTGAGAAGCGTAGAATTCGCGGTGAAAAGCGCGGGAAAGATGAAAATGGAGCTTTCGCGATTTTTTAAAATGCTGTAGGGTAGTACTCGCGAAACTAGGTCTGCCTTAGGAACTATGGAAATTTTCTCAGAATTCGCGTATCTCGCACCGTTTCCGAGATATTTCAAGTTTTATCTCCAGACTTAAGGCCGCATTTAGAAGCGTAGAATTCGCTGTGAAAAGCGCGGGAAAGATGAAAATAGAGCTTTCGCGATTTTTTAAAATGCTATAGGGTAGTACTCGCGAAAGTAGGTCTGCCTTAGGAACTATGGAAATTTTCTCAGAATTCGCGTATCTCGCACCGTTTCCGAGATATTTCAAGTTTTATCTCCAGACTTAAGGCCGCATTTAGAAGCGTAGAATTCGCGGTGAAAACCGCGGGAAAGATGAAAATGGAGCTTTTGCGATTTTTTAAAATGCTATAGGGTAGTACTCGCGAAAGTAGGTCTGCCTTAGGAACTATGGAAATTTTCTCAGAATTCGCGTATCTCGCACCGTTTCCGAGATATTTTAAGTTTTATCTCCAGACTAAAGGCCGCATTGAGAAGCGTAGAATTCGCGGTGAAAACAGCGGGAAAGATGAAAATGGAGCTTTCGCGATTTTTTTAAATGCTATAGGGTAGTACTCGCGAAAGTAGGTCTGCCTTAGAAACTTCGGAAATTTTCTCAGAATTCGCGTATCTCGCACCGTTTCCGAGATATTCCAAGTTTTATCTCCAGACTTAAGGCCGCATTTAGAAGCGTAGAATTCGCTGTGAAAAGCGCGGGAAAGATGAAAATGGAGCTTTCGCGATTTTTTAAAATGCTATAGGGTAGTACTCGCGAAAGTAGGTCTGCCTTAGGAACTTCGGAAATTTTCTCAGAATTCGCGTATCTCGCACCGTTTCCGAGATATTCCAAGTTTTATCTCTAGACTTAAGGCCGCATTGAGTAGCGTAGAATTCGCGGTGAAAAGCGCGGGAAAGATGAAAATGGAGCTTTCGCGATTTTTTAAAATGCTATAGGGTAGTACTCGCGAAAGTAGGTCTGCCTTAGGAACTATGGAAATTTTCTCAGAATTCGCGTATCTCGCACCGTTTCCGAGATATTTCAAGTTTTATCTCCAGACTTAAGGCCGCATTGAGAAGCGTAGAATTCGCGGTGAGAAGCGCGGGAAAGATGAAAATGGAGCTTTCGCGATTTTTTAAAATGCTATAGGGTAGTACTCGCGAAAATAGGTCTGCCTTAGAAACTTCGGAAATTTTCTCAGAATTCGCGTATCTCGCACCGTTTCCGAGATATTCCAAGTTTTATCTCCAGACTTAAGGCCGCATTTAGAAGCGTAGAATTCGCTGTGAAAAGCGCGGGAAAGATGAAAATGGAGCTTTCGCGATTTTTTAAAATGCTATAGGGTAGTACTCGCGAAAGTAGGTCTGCCTTAGGAACTTCGGAAATTTTCTCAGATTTCGCGTATCTCGCACCGTTTCCGAGATATTCCAAGTTTTATCTCCAGACTTAAGGCCGCATTGAGAAGCGTAGAATTCGCGGTGAAAACCGCGGGAAAGATGAAAATGGAGCTTTCGCGATTTTTTTAAATGCTATAGGGTAGTACTCGCGAAAGAAGGTCTGCCTTAGGAACTATGGAAATTTTCTCAGAATTCGCGTATCTCGCACCGTTTCCGAGATATTTCAAGTTTTATCTCCAGACTTAAGGCCGCATTGAGAAGCGTAGAATTCGCGGTGAAAAGCGCGGGAAAGATGAAAATGGAGCTTTCGCGATTTTTTAAAATGCTGTAGGGTAGTACTCGCGAAACTAGGTCTGCCTTAGGAACTATGGAAATTTTCTCAGAATTCGCGTATCTCGCACCGTTTCCGAGATATTTGAAGTTTTATCTCCAGACTTAAGGCCGCATTGAGAAGCGTAGAATTCGCGGTGAGAAGCGCGGGAAAGATGAAAATGGAGCTTTCGCGATTTTTTAAAATGCTATAGGGTAGTACTCGCGAAAATAGGTCTGCCTTAGAAACTTCGGAAATTTTCTCAGAATTCGCGTATCTCGCACCGTTTCCGAGATATTCCAAGTTTTATCTCCAGACTTAAGGCCGCATTTAGAAGCGTAGAATTCGCTGTGAAAAGCGCGGGAAAGATGAAAATGGAGCTTTCGCGATTTTTTAAAATGCTATAGGGTAGTACTCGCGAAAGTAGGTCTGCCTTAGGAACTTCGGAAATTTTCTCAGATTTCGCGTATCTCGCACCGTTTCCGAGATATTCCAAGTTTTATCTCCAGACTTAAGGCCGCATTGAGTAGCGTAGAATTCGCGGTAAAAAGCGCGGGAAAGATGAAAATGGAGCTTTCGCGATTTTTTAAAATGCTATAGGGTAGTACTTGCGAAAGTAGGTCTGCCTTAGGAACTACGAAAATTTTCTCAGAATTCGCGTATCTCGCACCGTTTCCGAGATATTTCAAGTTTTATCTCCAGACTTAAGGCCGCATTGAGAAGCGTAGAATTCGCTGTGAAAACCGCGGGAAAGATGAAAATGGAGCTTTTGCGATTTTTTAAAATGCTATAGGTTAGTACTCGCGAAATAGGTCTGCCTTAGGAACTATGGAAATTTTTTTAGAATTCGCGTATCTCGCACCGTTTCCGAGATATTTCAAGTTTTATCTCCAGACTTAAGGCCGCATTTAGAAGCGTAGAATTCGCGGTGAAAACCGCGGGAAAGATGAAAATGGAGCTTTTGCGATTTTTTAAAATGCTATAGGGTAGTACTCGCGAAAGTAGGTCTGCCTTAGGAACTATGGAAATTTTCTCAGAATTCGCGTATCTCGCACCGTTTCCGAGATATTTTAAGTTTTATCTCCAGACTAAAGGCCGCATTGAGAAGCGTAGAATTCGCGGTGAAAACAGCGGGAAAGATGAAAATGGAGCTTTCGCGATTTTTTTAAATGCTATAGGGTAGTACTCGCGAAAGTAGGTCTGCCTTAGAAACTTCGGAAATTTTCTCAGAATTCGCGTATCTCGCACCGTTTCCGAGATATTCCAAGTTTTATCTCCAGACTTAAGGCCGCATTTAGAAGCGTAGAATTCGCTGTGAAAAGCGCGGGAAAGATGAAAATGGAGCTTTCGCGATTTTTTAAAATGCTATAGGGTAGTACTCGCGAAAGTAGGTCTGCCTTAGGAACTTCGGAAATTTTCTCAGAATTCGCGTATCTCGCACCGTTTCCGAGATATTCCAAGTTTTATCTCTAGACTTAAGGCCGCATTGAGTAGCGTAGAATTCGCGGTGAAAAGCGCGGGAAAGATGAAAATGGAGCTTTCGCGATTTTTTAAAATGCTATAGGGTAGTACTCGCGAAAGTAGGTCTGCCTTAGGAACTATGGAAATTTTCTCAGAATTCGCGTATCTCGCACCGTTTCCGAGATATTTCAAGTTTTATCTCCAGACTTAAGGCCGCATTGAGGAGCGTAGAATTCGCGGTGAAAAGCGCGGGAAAGATGAAAATGGAGCTTTCGCGATTTTTTAAAATGCTGTAGGGTAGTACTCGCGAAACTAGGTCTGCCTTAGGAACTATGGAAATTTTCTCAGAATTCGCGTATCTCGCACCGTTTCCGAGATATTTGAAGTTTTATCTCCAGACTTAAGGCCGCATTGAGAAGCGTAGAATTCGCGGTGAGAAGCGCGGGAAAGATGAAAATGGAGCTTTCGCGATTTTTTAAAATGTTATAGGGTAGTACTCGCGAAAGTAGGTCTGCCTTAGGAACTATGGAAATTTTTTTAGAATTCGCGTATCTCGCACCGTTTCCGAGATATTTCAAGTTTTATCTCCAGACTTAAGGCCGCATTGAGGAGCGTAGAATTCGCGGTGAAAAGCGCGGGAAAGATGAAAATGGAGCTTTCGCGATTTTTTAAAATGCTGTAGGGTAGTACTCGCGAAACTAGGTCTGCCTTAGGAGCTATGGAAATTTTCTCAGAATTCGCGTATCTCGCACCGTTTCCGAGATATTTTAAGTTTTATCTCCAGACTTAAGGCCGCATTTAGAAGCGTAGAATTCGCTGTGAAAAGCGCGGGAAAGATGAAAATAGAGCTTTCGCGATTTTTTAAAATGCTATAGGGTAGTACTCGCGAAAGTAGGTCTGCCTTAGGAACTATGGAAATTTTCTCAGAATTCGCGTATCTCGCACCGTTTCCGAGATATTTTAAGTTTTATCTCCAGACTTAAGGCCGCATTGAGAAGCGTAGAATTCGCGGTGAAAACCGCGGGAAAGATGAAAATGGAGCTTTCGCGATTTTTTTAAATGCTATAGGGTAGTACTCGCGAAAGTAGGTCTGCCTCAGAAACTATGGAAATTTTCTCAGAATTCGCGTATCTCGCACCGTTTCCGAGATATTTCAAGTTTTATCTCCAGACTTAAGGCCGCATTGAGTAGCGTAGAATTCGCGGTGAAAAGCGCGGGAAAGATGAAAATGGAGCTTTCGCGATTTTTTAAAATGCTATAGGGTAGTACTCGGGAAAGTAGGTCTGCCTTAGGAACTACGGAAATTTTCTCAGAATTCGCGTATCTCGCACCGTTTCCGAGATATTTCAAGTTTTATCTCCAGACTTAAGGCCGCATTGAGTAGCGTAGAATTCGCAGTGAAAAGCGCGGGAAAGATGAAAATGGAGCTTTTGCGATTTTTTAAAATGCTATAGGGTAGTACTCGCAAAAGTAGGTCTGCCTTAGGAACTTCGGAAATTTTCTCAGAATTCGCGTATCTCGCACCGTTTCCGAGATATTTCAAGTTTTATCTCCAGACTTAAGGCCGCATTGAGGAGCGTAGAATTCGCGGTGAAAAGCGCGGGAAAGATGAAAATGGAGCTTTCGCGATTTTTTAAAATGCTGTAGGGTAGTACTCGCAAAACTAGGTCTGCCTTAGGAACTATGGAAATTTTCTCAGAATTCGCGTATCTCGCACCGTTTCCGAGATATTTGAAGTTTTATCTCCAGACTTAAGGCCGCATTGAGAAGCGTAGAATTCGCGGTGAAAAGCGCGGGAAAGATGAAAATGGAGCTTTCGCGATTTTTTAAAATGCTGTAGGGTAGTACTCGCGAAACTAGGTCTGCCTTAGGAACTATGGAAATTTTCTCAGAATTCGCGTATCTCGCACCGTTTCCGAGATATTTCAAGTTTTATCTCCAGACTTAAGGCCGCATTTAGAAGCGTAGAATTCGCTGTGAAAAGCGCGGGAAAGATGAAAATAGAGCTTTCGCGATTTTTTAAAATGCTATAGGGTAGTACTCGCGAAAGTAGGTCTGCCTTAGGAACTATGGAAATTTTCTCAGAATTCGCGTATCTCGCACCGTTTCCGAGATATTTTAAGTTTTATCTCCAGACTTAAGGCCGCATTGAGAAGCGTAGAATTCGCGGTGAAAACCGCGGGAAAGATGAAAATGGAGCTTTCGCGATTTTTTTAAATGCTATAGGGTAGTACTCGCGAAAGTAGGTCTGCCTTAGGAACTATGGAAATTTTCTCAGAATTCGCGTATCTCGCACCGTTTCCGAGATATTCCAAGTTTTATCTCCAGACTTAAGGCCGCATTGAGTAGCGTAGAATTTGTGGTGAAAAGCGCGGGAAAGATGAAAATGGAGCTTTCGCGATTTTTTAAAATGCTATAGGGTAGTACTCGCGAAAGTAGGTCTGCCTTAGGAACTATGGAAATTTTCTCAGAATTCGCGTATCTCGCACCGTTTCCGAGATATTTTAAGTTTTATCTCCAGACTTAAGGCCGCATTGAGAAGCGTAGAATTCGCGGTGAAAAGCGCGGGAAAGATGAAAATGGAGCTTTCGCGATTTTTTAAAATGCTGCAGGGTAGTACTCGCGAAACTAGGTCTGCCTTAGGAACTATGGAAATTTTCTCAGAATTCGCGTATCTCGCACCGTTTCCGAGATATTTCAAGTTTTATCTCCAGACTTAAGGCCGCATTTAGAAGCGTAGAATTCGCTGTGAAAAGCGCGGGAAAGATGAAAATAGAGCTTTCGCGATTTTTTAAAATGCTATAGGGTAGTACTCGCGAAAGTAGGTCTGCCTTAGGAACTATGGAAATTTTCTCAGAATTCGCGTATCTCGCACCGTTTCCGAGATATTTTAAGTTTTATCTCCAGACTTAAGGCCGCATTGAGAAGCGTAGAATTCGCGGTGAAAACCGCGGGAAAGATGAAAATGGAGCTTTCGCGATTTTTTAAAATGTTATAGGGTAGTACTCGCGAAAGTAGGTCTGCCTTAGGAACTATGGAAATTTTCTCAGAATTCGCGTATCTCGCACCGTTTCCGAGATATTCCAAGTTTTATCTCCAGACTTAAGGCCGCATTGAGTAGCGTAGAATTTGTGGTGAAAAGCGCGGGAAAGATGAAAATGGAGCTTTCGCGATTTTTTAAAATGCTATAGGGTAGTACTCGCGAAAGTAGGTCTGCCTTAGGAACTATGGAAATTTTTTTAGAATTCGCGTATCTCGCACCGTTTCCGAGATATTTCAAGTTTTATCTCCAGACTTAAGGCCGCATTTAGAAGCGTAGAATTCGCTGTGAAAAGCGCGGGAAAGATGAAAATAGAGCTTTCGAGATTTTTTAAAATGCTATAGGGTAGTACTCGCGAAAGTAGGTCTGCCTTAGGAACTATGGAAATTTTCTCAGAATTCGCGTATCTCGCACCGTTTCCGAGATATTTTAAGTTTTATCTCCAGACTTAAGGCCGCATTGAGAAGCGTAGAATTCGCGGTGAAAAGCGCGGGAAAGATGAAAATGGAGCTTTCGCGATTTTTTAAAATGCTGCAGGGTAGTACTCGCGAAACTAGGTCTGCCTTAGGAACTATGGAAATTTTCTCAGAATTCGCGTATCTCGCACCGTTTCCGAGATATTTCAAGTTTTATCTCCAGACTTAAGGCCGCATTTAGAAGCGTAGAATTCGCTGTGAAAACCGCGGGAAAGATGAAAATGGAGCTTTCGCGATTTTTTTAAATGCTATAGGGTAGTACTCGCGAAAGTAGGTCTGCCTTAGGAACTATGGAAATTTTCTCAGAATTCGCGTATCTCGCACCGTTTCCGAGATATTCCAAGTTTTATCTCCAGACTTAAGGCCGCATTTAGAAGCGTAGAATTCGCTGTGAAAAGCGCGGGAAAGATGAAAATAGAGCTTTCGCGATTTTTTAAAATGCTATAGGGTAGTACTCGCGAAAGTAGGTCTGCCTTAGGAACTATGGAAATTTTCTCAGAATTCGCGTATCTCGCACCGTTTCCGAGATATTTTAAGTTTTATCTCCAGACTTAAGGCCGCATTGAGAAGCGTAGAATTCGCGGTGAAAACCGCGGGAAAGATGAAAATGGAGCTTTCGCGATTTTTTAAAATGTTATAGGGTAGTACTCGCGAAAGTAGGTCTGCCTTAGGAACTATGGAAATTTTCTCAGAATTCGCGTATCTCGCACCGTTTCCGAGATATTTCAAGTTTTATCTCCAGACTTAAGGCCGCATTTAGAAGCGTAGAATTCGCTGTGAAAAGCGCGGGAAAGATGAAAATAGAGCTTTCGCGATTTTTTAAAATGCTATAGGGTAGTACTCGCGAAAGTAGGTCTGCCTTAGGAACTATGGAAATTTTCTCAGAATTCGCGTATCTCGCACCGTTTCCGAGATATTTTAAGTTTTATCTCCAGACTTAAGGCCGCATTGAGAAGCGTAGAATTCGCGGTGAAAACCGCGGGAAAGATGAAAATGGAGCTTTCGCGATTTTTTAAAATGTTATAGGGTAGTACTCGCGAAAGTAGGTCTGCCTTAGGAACTATGGAAATTTTCTCAGAATTCGCGTATCTCGCACCGTTTCCGAGATATTCCAAGTTTTATCTCCAGACTTAAGGCCGCATTGAGTAGCGTAGAATTTGTGGTGAAAAGCGCGGGAAAGATGAAAATGGAGCTTCCGCGATTTTTTAAAATGCTATAGGGTAGTACTCGCGAAAGTAGGTCTGCCTTAGGAACTATGGAAATTTTTTTAGAATTCGCGTATCTCGCACCGTTTCCGAGATATTTCAAGTTTTATCTCCAGACTTAAGGCCGCATTTAGAAGCGTAGAATTCGCTGTGAAAAGCGCGGGAAAGATGAAAATAGAGCTTTCGAGATTTTTTAAAATGCTATAGGGTAGTACTCGCGAAAGTAGGTCTGCCTTAGGAACTATGGAAATTTTCTCAGAATTCGCGTATCTCGCACCGTTTCCGAGATATTTTAAGTTTTATCTCCAGACTTAAGGCCGCATTGAGAAGCGTAGAATTCGCGGTGAAAACCGCGGGAAAGATGAAAATGGAGCTTTTGCGATTTTTTACAATGTTATAGGGTAGTACTCGCAAAAGTAGGTCTGCCTTAGAAACTTCGGAAATTTTCTCAGAATTCGCGTATCTCGCACCGTTTCCGAGATATTTCAAGTTTTATCTCCAGACTTAAGGCCGCATTGAGTAGCGTAGAATTCGCGGTGAATGCGCGGGAAAGATGAAAATGGAGCTTTCGCGATTTTTTAAAATGTTATAGGGTAGTACTCGCGAAAGTAGGTCTGCCTTAGGAACTATGGAAATTTTCTCAGAATTCGCGTATCTCGCACCGTTTCCGAGATATTCCAAGTTTTATCTCCAGACTTAAGGCCGCATTGAGTAGCGTAGAATTTGTGGTGAAAAGCGCGGGAAAGATGAAAATGGAGCTTTCGCGATTTTTTAAAATGCTATAGGGTAGTACTCGCGAAAGTAGGTCTGCCTTAGGAACTACGGAAATTTTCTCAGAATTCGCGTATCTCGCACCGTTTCCGAGATATTCCAAGTTTTATCTCCAGACTTAAGGCCGCATTGAGAAGCGTAGAATTCGCGGTGAAAACCGCGGGAAAGATGAAAATGGAGCTTTCGCGATTTTTTTAAATGCTATAGGGTAGTACTCGCGAAAGTAGGTCTGCCTTAGGAACTATGGAAATTTTCTCAGAATTCGCGTATCTCGCACCGTTTCCGAGATATTCCAAGTTTTATCTCCAGACTTAAGGCCGCATTGAGTAGCGTAGAATTTGTGGTGAAAAGCGCGGGAAAGATGAAAATGGAGCTTTCCCGATTTTTTAAAATGCTATAGGGTAGTACTCGCGAAAGTAGGTCTGCCTTAGGAACTATGGAAATTTTTTTAGAATTCGCGTATCTCGCACCGTTTCCGAGATATTTCAAGTTTTATCTCCAGACTTAAGGCCGCATTTAGAAGCGTAGAATTCGCTGTGAAAAGCGCGGGAAAGATGAAAATAGAGCTTTCGCGATTTTTTAAAATGCTATAGGGTAGTACTCGCGAAAGTAGGTCTGCCTTAGGAACTATGGAAATTTTCTCAGAATTCGCGTATCTCGCACCGTTTCCGAGATATTTCAAGTTTTATCTCCAGACTTAAGGCCGCATTGAGGAGCGTAGAATTCGCGGTGAAAAGTGCGGGAAAGATGAAAATGGAGCTTTCGCGATTTTTTAAAATGCTGTAGGGTAGTACTCGCGAAACTAGGTCTGCCTTAGGAACTATGGAAATTTTCTCAGAATTCGCGTATCTCGCACCGTTTCCGAGATATTTGAAGTTTTATCTCCAGACTTAAGGCCGCATTGAGAAGCGTAGAATTCGCGGTGAGAAGCGCGGGAAAGATGAAAATGGAGCTTTCGCGATTTTTTAAAATGTTATAGGGTAGTACTCGCGAAAGTAGGTCTGCCTTAGGAACTATGGAAATTTTTTTAGAATTCGCGTATCTCGCACCGTTTCCGAGATATTCCAAGTTTTATCTCCAGACTTAAGGCCGCATTGAGTAGCGTAGAATTCGCGGTGAAAAGCGCGGGAAAGATGAAAATGGAGCTTTCGCGATTTTTTAAAATGCTATATGGTAGTACTCGCGAAAGTAGGTCTGCCTTAGGAACTATGGAAATTTTCTCAGAATTCGCGTATCTCGCACCGTTTCCGAGATATTCCAAGTTTTATCTCCAGACTTAAGGCCGCATTGAGGAGCGTAGAATTCGCGGTGAAAAGCGCGGGAAAGATGAAAATGGAGCTTTCGCGATTTTTTAAAATGCTGTAGGGTAGTACTCGCGAAACTAGGTCTGCCTTAGGAACCCCGGAAATTTTCTCAGAATTCGCGTATCTCGCACCGTTCCCGAGATATTTCAAGTTTTATCTCCAGACTTAAGGCCGCATTGAGTAGCGTAGAATTCGCGGTGAAAAGCGCGGGAAAGATGAAAATGGAGCTTTCGCGATTTTTTAAAATGCTATATGGTAGTACTCGCGAAAGTAGGTCTGCCTTAGGAACTATGGAAATTTTCTCAGAATTCGCGTATCTCGCACCGTTTCAGAGATATTTCAAGTTTTATCTCCAGACTTAAGTCCGCATTTAGAAGCGTAGAATTCGCTGTGAAAAGCGCGGGAAAGATGAAAATGAAGATTTCGCGATTTTTTAAAATGCTATAGGGTAGTACTCGCGAAAGTAGGTCTGCCTTAGAAACTTCGGAAATTTTCTCAGAATTCGCGTATCTCGCACCGTTTCCGAGATATTCCAAGTTTTATCTCCAGACTTAAGGCCGCATTGAGTAGCGTAGAATTCGCGGTGAAAAGCGCGGGAAAGATGAAAATGGAGCTTTCGCGTTTTTTTAAAATGCTATAGGGTAGTACTCGCGAAAGTAGGTCTGCCTTAGGAACTTCGGAAATTTTCTCAGAATTCGCGTATCTCGCACCGTTTCCGAGATATTTGAAGTTTTATCTCCAGACTTAAGGCCGCATTGAGAAGCGTAGAATTCGCGGTGAAAAGCGCGGGAAAGATGAAAATAGAGCTTTCGCAATTTTTTAAAATGCTGTAGGGTAGTACTCGCGAAACTAGGTCTGCCTTAGGAACTATGGAAATTTTCTCAGAATTCGCGTATCTCGCACCGTTTCCGAGATATTTCAAGTTTTATCTCCAGACTTAAGGCCGCATTTAGAAGCGTAGAATTCGCTGTGAAAAGCGCGGGAAAGATGAAAATAGAGCTTTCGCGATTTTTTAAAATGCTATAGGGTAGTACTCGCGAAAGTAGGTCTGCCTTAGGAACTATGGAAATTTTCTCAGAATTCGCGTATCTCGCACCGTTTCCGAGATATTTGAAGTTTTATCTCCAGACTTAAGGCCGCATTGAGAAGCGTAGAATTCGCGGTGAAAACCGCGGGAAAGATGAAATCGAAGCTTTTGCGATTTTTTAAAATGCTATAGGGTAGTACTCGCGAAAGTAAGTCTGCCTTAGAAGCTTCGGAAATTTTCTCAGAATTCGCGTATCTCGCTCCGTTTCCGAGATATTCCAAGTTTTATCTCCAGACTTAAGGCCGCATTTAGAAGCGTAGAATTCGCTGTGAAAAGCGCGGGAAAGATGAAAATGGAGCTTTCGCGATTTTTTAAAATGCTATAGGGTAGTACTCGCGAAAGTAGGTCTGCCTTAGGAACTATGGAAATTTTCTCAGAATTCGCGTATCTCGCACCGTTTCCGAGATATTTGAAGTTTTATCTCCAGACTTAAGGCCGCATTGAGTAGCGTAGAATTCGCGGTGAAAAGCGCGGGAAAGATGAAAATGGAGCTTTCGCGATTTTTTAAAATGCTATAGGGTAGTACTTGCGAAAGTAGGTCTGCCTTAGGAACTACGAAAATTTTCTCAGAATTCGCGTATCTCGCACCGTTTCCGAGATATTTCAAGTTTTATCTCCAGACTTAAGGCCGCATTGAGTAGCGTAGAATTCGCGGTGAATGCGCGGGAAAGATGAAAATGGAGCTTTCGCGATTTTTTAAAATGTTATAGGGTAGTACTCGCGAAAGTAGGTCTGCCTTAGGAACTATGGAAATTTTTTTAGAATTCGCGTATCTCGCACCGTTTCCGAGATATTTCAAGTTTTATCTCCAGACTTAAGGCCGCATTGAGTAGCGTAGAATTCGCGGTGAATGCGCGGGAAAGATGAAAATGGAGCTTTCGCGATTTTTTAAAATGCTATAGGGTAGTACTTGCGAAAGTAGGTCTGCCTTAGGAACTATGGAAATTTTTTTAGAATTCGCGTATCTCGCACCGTTTCCGAGATATTTCAAGTTTTATCTCCAGACTTAAGGCCGCATTGAGTAGCGTAGAATTCGCGGTGAATGCGCGGGAAAGATGAAAATGGAGCTTTCGCGATTTTTTAAAATGCTATAGGGTAGTACTTGCGAAAGTAGGTCTGCCTTAGGAACTACGAAAATTTTCTCAGAATTCGCGTATCTCGCACCGTTTCGGAGATATTTCAAGTTTTATCTCCAGACTTAAGGCCGCATTGAGAAGCGTAGAATTCGCTGTGAAAACCGCGGGAAAGATGAAAATGGAGCTTTTGCGATTTTTTAAAATGCTATAGGGTAGTACTCGCGAAAGTAGGTCTGCCTTAGGAACTATGGAAATTTTCTCAGAATTCGCGTATCTCGCACCGTTTCAGAGATATTTCAAGTTTTATCTCCAGACTTAAGGCCGCATTTAGAAGCGTAGAATTCGCGGTGAATGCGCGGGAAAGATGAAAATGGAGCTTTCGCGATTTTTTAAAATGCTATAGGGTAGTACTTGCGAAAGTAGGTCTGCCTTAGGAACTATGGAAATTTTTTTAGAATTCGCGTATCTCGCACCGTTTCCGAGATATTTCAAGTTTTATCTCCAGACTTAAGGCCGCATTTAGAAGCGTAGAATTCGCTGTGAAAAGCGCGGGAAAGATGAAAATGGAGCTTTCGCGATTTTTTAAAATGCTATAGGGTAGTACTCGCGAAAGTAGGTCTGCCTTAGGAACTTCGGAAATTTTCTCAGATTTCGCGTATCTCGCACCGTTTCCGAGATATTTCAAGTTTTATCTCTAGACTTAACGCCGCATTGAGTAGCGTAGAATTCACGGTAAAAAGCGCGGGAAAGATGAAAATGGAGCTTTCGCGATTTTTTAAAATGCTATAGGGTAGTACTTGCGAAAGTAGGTCTGCCTTAGGAACTACGAAAATTTTCTCAGAATTCGCGTATCTCGCACCGTTTCCGAGATATTTCAAGTTTTATCTCCAGACTTAAGGCCGCATTGAGAAGCGTAGAATTCGCTGTGAAAACCGCGGGAAAGATGAAAATGGAGCTTTTGCGATTTTTTAAAATGCTATAGGTTAGTACTCGCGAAATAGGTCTGCCTTAGGAACTATGGAAATTTTTTTAGAATTCGCGTATCTCGCACCGTTTCCGAGATATTTCAAGTTTTATCTCCAGACTTAAGGCCGCATTTAGAAGCGTAGAATTCGCGGTGAAAACCGCGGGAAAGATGAAAATGGAGCTTTTGCGATTTTTTAAAATGCTATAGGGTAGTACTCGCGAAAGTAGGTCTGCCTTAGGAACTATGGAAATTTTCTCAGAATTCGCGTATCTCGCACCGTTTCCGAGATATTTTAAGTTTTATCTCCAGACTAAAGGCCGCATTGAGAAGCGTAGAATTCGCGGTGAAAACAGCGGGAAAGATGAAAATGGAGCTTTCGCGATTTTTTTAAATGCTATAGGGTAGTACTCGCGAAAGTAGGTCTGCCTTAGAAACTTCGGAAATTTTCTCAGAATTCGCGTATCTCGCACCGTTTCCGAGATATTCCAAGTTTTATCTCCAGACTTAAGGCCGCATTTAGAAGCGTAGAATTCGCTGTGAAAAGCGCGGGAAAGATGAAAATGGAGCTTTCGCGATTTTTTAAAATGCTATAGGGTAGTACTCGCGAAAGTAGGTCTGCCTTAGGAACTTCGGAAATTTTCTCAGAATTCGCGTATCTCGCACCGTTTCCGAGATATTCCAAGTTTTATCTCTAGACTTAAGGCCGCATTGAGTAGCGTAGAATTCGCGGTGAAAAGCGCGGGAAAGATGAAAATGGAGCTTTCGCGATTTTTTAAAATGCTATAGGGTAGTACTCGCGAAAGTAGGTCTGCCTTAGGAACTATGGAAATTTTCTCAGAATTCGCGTATCTCGCACCGTTTCCGAGATATTTCAAGTTTTATCTCCAGACTTAAGGCCGCATTGAGGAGCGTAGAATTCGCGGTGAAAAGCGCGGGAAAGATGAAAATGGAGCTTTCGCGATTTTTTAAAATGCTGTAGGGTAGTACTCGCGAAACTAGGTCTGCCTTAGGAACTATGGAAATTTTCTCAGAATTCGCGTATCTCGCACCGTTTCCGAGATATTTGAAGTTTTATCTCCAGACTTAAGGCCGCATTGAGAAGCGTAGAATTCGCGGTGAGAAGCGCGGGAAAGATGAAAATGGAGCTTTCGCGATTTTTTAAAATGTTATAGGGTAGTACTCGCGAAAGTAGGTCTGCCTTAGGAACTATGGAAATTTTTTTAGAATTCGCGTATCTCGCACCGTTTCCGAGATATTTCAAGTTTTATCTCCAAACTTAAGGCCGCATTGAGGAGCGTAGAATTCGCGGTGAAAAGCGCGGGAAAGATGAAAATGGAGCTTTCGCGATTTTTTAAAATGCTGTAGGGTAGTACTCGCGAAACTAGGTCTGCCTTAGGAGCTATGGAATTTTTCTCAGAATTCGCGTATCTCGCACCGTTTCCGAGATATTTCAAGTTTTATCTCCAGACTTAAGGCCGCATTTAGAAGCGTAGAATTCGCTGTGAAAAGCGCGGGAAAGATGAAAATAGAGCTTTCGCGATTTTTTATAATGCTATAGGGTAGTACTCGCGAAAGTAGGTCTGCCTTAGGAACTATGGAAATTTTCTCAGAATTCGCGTATCTCGCACCGTTTCCGAGATATTTCAAGTTTTATCTCCAGACTTAAGGCCGCATTGAGTAGCGTAGAATTCGCAGTGAAAAGCGCGGGAAAGATGAAAATGGAGCTTTTGCGATTTTTTAAAATGCTATAGGGTAGTACTCGCAAAACTAGGTCTGCCTTAGGAACTATGGAAATTTTCTCAGAATTCGCGTATCTCGCACCGTTTCCGAGATATTTGAAGTTTTATCTCCAGACTTAAGGCCGCATTGAGAAGCGTAGAATTCGCGGTGAAAAGCGCGGGAAAGATGAAAATGGAGCTTTCGCGATTTTTTAAAATGCTGTAGGGTAGTACTCGCGAAACTAGGTCTGCCTTAGGAACTATGGAAATTTTCTCAGAATTCGCGTATCACGCACCGTTTCCAAGATATTTCAAGTTTTATCTCCAGACTTAAGGCCGCATTTAGAAGCGTAGAATTCGCTGTGAAAAGCGCGGGAAAGATGAAAATAGAGCTTTCGCGATTTTTTAAAATGCTATAGGGTAGTACTCGCGAAAGTAGGTCTGCCTTAGGAACTATGGAAATTTTCTCAGAATTCGCGTATCTCGCACCGTTTCCGAGATATTTCAAGTTTTATCTCCAGACTTAAGGCCGCATTGAGAAGCGTAGAATTCGCGGTAAAAACCGCGGGAAAGATGAAAATGGAGCTTTCGCGATTTTTTAAAATGTTATAGGGTAGTACTCGCGAAAGTAGGTCTGCCTTAGGAACTATGGAAATTTTCTCAGAATTCGCGTATCTCGCACCGTTTCCGAGATATTTTAAGTTTTATCTCCAGACTTAAGGCCGCATTGAGAAGCGTAGAATTCGCGGTGAAAACCGCGGGAAAGATGAAAATGGAGCTTTCGCGATTTTTTTAAATGCTATAGGGTAGTACTCGCGAAAGTAGGTCTGCCTTAGGAACTATGGAAATTTTCTCAGAATTCGCGTATCTCGCACCGTTTCCGAGATATTTTAAGTTTTATCTCCAGACTTAAGGCCGCATTGAGAAGCGTAGAATTCGCGGTGAAAAGCGCGGGAAAGATGAAAATGGAGCTTTCGCGATTTTTTAAAATGCTGCAGGGTAGTACTCGCGAAACTAGGTCTGCCTTAGGAACTATGGAAATTTTCTCAGAATTCGCGTATCTCGCACCGTTTCCGAGATATTTCAAGTTTTATCTCCAGACTTAAGGCCGCATTGAGAAGCGTAGAATTCGCGGTGAAAACCGCGGGAAAGATGAAAATGGAGCTTTTGCGATTTTTTACAATGTTATAGGGTAGTACTCGCAAAAGTAGGTCTGCCTTAGAAACTTCGGAAATTTTCTCAGAATTCGCGTATCTCGCACCGTTTCCGAGATATTTCAAGTTTTATCTCCAGACTTAAGGCCGCATTGAGTAGCGTAGAATTCGCGGTGAATGCGCGGGAAAGATGAAAATGGAGCTTTCGCGATTTTTTAAAATGTTATAGGGTAGTACTCGGGAAAGTAGGTCTGCCTTAGGAACTATGGAAATTTTCTCAGAATTCGCGTATCTTGCACCGTTTCCGAGATATTCCAAGTTTTATCTCCAGACTTAAGGCCGCATTTAGAAGCGTAGAATTCGCTGTGAAAAGCGCGGGAAAGATGAAAATGGAGCTTTCGCGATTTTTTAAAATGCTATAGGGTAGTACTCGCGAAAGTAGGTCTGCCTTAGGAACTTCGGAAATTTTCTCAGATTTAGCGTATCTCGCACCGTTTCCGAGATATTCCAAGTTTTATCTCCAGACTTAAGGCCGCATTGAGTAGCGTAGAATTCGCGGTAAAAAGCGCGGGAAAGATGAAAATGGAGCTTTCGCGATTTTTTAAAATGCTATAGGGTAGTACTTGCGAAAGTAGGTCTGCCTTAGGAACTACGAAAATTTTCTCAGAATTCGCGTATCTCGCACCGTTTCCGAGATATTTCAAGTTTTATCTCCAGACTTAAGGCCGCATTGAGAAGCGTAGAATTCGCTGTGAAAACCGCGGGAAAGATGAAAATGGAGCTTTTGCGATTTTTTAAAATGCTATAGGTTAGTACTCGCGAAATAGGTCTGCCTTAGGAACTATGGAAATTTTTTTAGAATTCGCGTATCTCGCACCGTTTCCGAGATATTTCAAGTTTTATCTCCAGACTTAAGGCCGCATTTAGAAGCGTAGAATTCGCGGTGAAAACGGCGGGAAAGATGAAAATGGAGCTTTTGCGATTTTTTAAAATGCTATAGGGTAGTACTCGCGAAAGTAGGTCTGCCTTAGGAACTATGGAAATTTTCTCAGAATTCGCGTATCTCGCACCGTTTCCGAGATATTTTAAGTTTTATCTCTAGACTTAAGGCCGCATTGAGTAGCGTAGAATTCGCGGTGAAAAGCGCGGGAAAGATGAAAATGGAGCTTTCGCGATTTTTTAAAATGCTATAGGGTAGTACTCGCGAAAGTAGGTCTGCCTTAGGAACTATGGAAATTTTCTCAGAATTCGCGTATCTCGCACCGTTTCCGAGATATTTCAAGTTTTATCTCCAGACTTAAGGCCGCATTGAGGAGCGTAGAATTCGCGGTGAAAAGCGCGGGAAAGATGAAAATGGAGCTTTCGCGATTTTTTAAAATGCTGTAGGGTAGTACTCGCGAAACTAGGTCTGCCTTAGGAACTATGGAAATTTTCTCAGAATTCGCGTATCTCGCACCGTTTCCGAGATATTTGAAGTTTTATCTCCAGACTTAAGGCCGCATTGAGAAGCGTAGAATTCGCGGTGAGAAGCGCGGGAAAGATGAAAATGGAGCTTTCGCGATTTTTTAAAATGTTATAGGGTAGTACTCGCGAAAGTAGGTCTGCCTTAGGAACTATGGAAATTTTTTTAGAATTCGCGTATCTCGCACCGTTTCCGAGATATTTCAAGTTTTATCTCCAGACTTAAGGCCGCATTGAGGAGCGTAGAATTCGCGGTGAAAAGCGCGGGAAAGATGAAAATGGAGCTTTCGCGATTTTTTAAAATGCTGTAGGGTAGTACTCGCGAAACTAGGTCTGCCTTAGGAGCTATGGAAATTTTCTCAGAATTCGCGTATCTCGCACCGTTTCCGAGATATTTCAAGTTTTATCTCCAGACTTAAGGCCGCATTTAGAAGCGTAGAATTCGCTGTGAAAAGCGCGGGAAAGATGAAAATAGAGCTTTCGCGATTTTTTAAAATGCTATAGGGTAGTACTCGCGAAAGTAGGTCTGCCTTAGGAACTATGGAAATTTTCTCAGAATTCGCGTATCTCGCACCGTTTCCGAGATATTTTAAGTTTTATCTCCAGACTTAAGGCCGCATTGAGAAGCGTAGAATTCGCGGTGAAAACCGCGGGAAAGATGAAAATGGAGCTTTCGCGATTTTTTTAAATGCTATAGGGTAGTACTCGCGAAAGTAGGTCTGCCTTAGAAACTATGGAAATTTTCTCAGAATTCGCGTATCTCGCACCGTTTCCGAGATATTTCAAGTTTTATCTCCAGACTTAAGGCCGCATTGAGTAGCGTAGAATTCGCGGTGAAAAGCGCGGGAAAGATGAAAATGGAGCTTTCGCGATTTTTTAAAATGCTATAGGGTAGTACTCGGGAAAGTAGGTCTGCCTTAGGAACTACGGAAATTTTCTCAGAATTCGCGTATCTCGCACCGTTTCCGAGATATTTCAAGTTTTATCTCCAGACTTAAGGCCGCATTGAGTAGCGTAGAATTCGCAGTGAAAAGCGCGGGAAAGATGAAAATGGAGCTTTTGCGATTTTTTAAAATGCTATAGGGTAATACTCGCAAAAGTAGGTCTGCCTTAGGAACTTCGGAAATTTTCTCAGAATTCGCGTATCTCGCACCGTTTCCGAGATATTTCAAGTTTTATCTCCAGACTTAAGGCCGCATTGAGGAGCGTAGAATTCGCGGTGAAAAGCGCGGGAAAGATGAAAATGGAGCTTTCGCGATTTTTTAAAATGCTGTAGGGTAGTACTCGCAAAACTAGGTCTGCCTTAGGAACTATGGAAATTTTCTCAGAATTCGCGTATCTCGCACCGTTTCCGAGATATTTGAAGTTTTATCTCCAGACTTAAGGCCGCATTGAGAAGCGTAGAATTCGCGGTGAAAAGCGCGGGAAAGATGAAAATGGAGCTTTCGCGATTTTTTAAAATGCTGTAGGGTAGTACTCGCGAAACTAGGTCTGCCTTAGGAACTATGGAAATTTTCTCAGAATTCGCGTATCTCGCACCGTTTCCGAGATATTTCAAGTTTTATCTCCAGACTTAAGGCCGCATTTAGAAGCGTAGAATTCGCTGTGAAAAGCGCGGGAAAGATGAAAATAGAGCTTTCGCGATTTTTTAAAATGCTATAGGGTAGTACTCGCGAAAGTAGGTCTGCCTTAGGAACTATGGAAATTTTCTCAGAATTCGCGTATCTCGCACCGTTTCCGAGATATTTTAAGTTTTATCTCCAGACTTAAGGCCGCATTGAGAAGCGTAGAATTCGCGGTGAAAACCGCGGGAAAGATGAAAATGGAGCTTTCGCGATTTTTTTAAATGCTATAGGGTAGTACTCGCGAAAGTAGGTCTGCCTTAGGAACTATGGAAATTTTCTCAGAATTCGCGTATCTCGCACCGTTTCCGAGATATTTTAAGTTTTATCTCCAGACTTAAGGCCGCATTGAGAAGCGTAGAATTCGCGGTGAAAACCGCGGGAAAGATGAAAATGGAGCTTTCGCGATTTTTTTAAATGCTATAGGGTAGTACTCGCGAAAGTAGGTCTGCCTTAGGAACTATGGAAATTTTCTCAGAATTCGCGTATCTCGCACCGTTTCCGAGATATTTCAAGTTTTATCTCCAGACTTAAGGCCGCATTGAGAAGCGTAGAATTCGCGGTGAAAACCGCGGGAAAGATGAAAATGGAGCTTTTGCGATTTTTTACAATGTTATAGGGTAGTACTCGCAAAAGTAGGTCTGCCTTAGAAACTTCGGAAATTTTCTCAGAATTCGCGTATCTCGCACCGTTTCCGAGATATTTCAAGTTTTATCTCCAGACTTAAGGCCGCATTGAGTAGCGTAGAATTCGCGGTGAATGCGCGGGAAAGATGAAAATGGAGCTTTCGCGATTTTTTAAAA
The DNA here is from genome assembly GCA_037103525.1 of Ganaspis brasiliensis. Taxonomy (NCBI): domain Eukaryota; kingdom Metazoa; phylum Arthropoda; class Insecta; order Hymenoptera; family Figitidae; genus Ganaspis; species Ganaspis brasiliensis. The sequence continues at coordinate 22,406 of JAZKLR010000045.1, read as the reverse complement.
TGTTATAGGGTAGTACTCGGGAAAGTAGGTCTGCCTTAGGAACTATGGAAATTTTCTCAGAATTCGCGTATCTTGCACCGTTTCCGAGATATTCCAAGTTTTATCTCCAGACTTAAGGCCGCATTTAGAAGCGTAGAATTCGCTGTGAAAAGCGCGGGAAAGATGAAAATGGAGCTTTCGCGATTTTTTAAAATGCTATAGGGTAGTACTCGCGAAAGTAGGTCTGCCTTAGGAACTATGGAAATTTTCTCAGAATTCGCGTATCTCGCACCGTTTCCGAGATATTTCAAGTTTTATCTCCAGACTTAAGGCCGCATTGAGAAGCGTAGAATTCGCGGTGAAAAGCGCGGGAAAGATGAAAATGGAGCTTTCGCGATTTTTTAAAATGCTGCAGGGTAGTACTCGCGAAACTAGGTCTGCCTTAGGAACTATGGAAATTTTCTCAGAATTCGCGTATCTCGCACCGTTTCCGAGATATTTCAAGTTTTATCTCCAGACTTAAGGCCGCATTTAGAAGCGTAGAATTCGCTGTGAAAAGCGCGGGAAAGATGAAAATAGAGCTTTCGCGATTTTTTAAAATGCTATAGGGTAGTACTCGCGAAAGTAGGTCTGCCTTAGGAACTATGGAAATTTTCTCAGAATTCGCGTATCTCGCACCGTTTCCGAGATATTTTAAGTTTTATCTCCAGACTTAAGGCCGCATTGAGAAGCGTAGAATTCGCGGTGAAAACCGCGGGAAAGATGAAAATGGAGCTTTCGCGATTTTTTTAAATGCTATAGGGTAGTACTCGCGAAAGTAGGTCTGCCTTAGGAACTATGGAAATTTTCTCAGAATTCGCGTATCTCGCACCGTTTCCGAGATATTTCAAGTTTTATCTCCAGACTTAAGGCCGCATTGAGAAGCGTAGAATTCGCGGTGAAAACCGCGGGAAAGATGAAAATGGAGCTTTTGCGATTTTTTACAATGTTATAGGGTAGTACTCGCAAAAGTAGGTCTGCCTTAGGAACTATGGAAATTTTTTTAGAATTCGCGTATCTCGCACCGTTTCCGAGATATTTCAAGTTTTATCTCCAGACTTAAGGCCGCATTTAGAAGCGTAGAATTCGCTGTGAAAAGCGCGGGAAAGATGAAAATAGAGCTTTCGAGATTTTTTAAAATGCTATAGGGTAGTACTCGCGAAAGTAGGTCTGCCTTAGGAACTATGGAAATTTTCTCAGAATTCGCGTATCTCGCACCGTTTCCGAGATATTTTAAGTTTTATCTCCAGACTTAAGGCCGCATTGAGAAGCGTAGAATTCGCGGTGAAAAGCGCGGGAAAGATGAAAATGGAGCTTTCGCGATTTTTTAAAATGCTGCAGGGTAGTACTCGCGAAACTAGGTCTGCCTTAGGAACTATGGAAATTTTCTCAGAATTCGCGTATCTCGCACCGTTTCCGAGATATTTTAAGTTTTATCTCCAGACTTAAGGCCGCATTGAGAAGCGTAGAATTCGCGGTGAAAACCGCGGGAAAGATGAAAATGGAGCTTTCGCGATTTTTTTAAATGCTATAGGGTAGTACTCGCGAAAGTAGGTCTGCCTTAGGAACTATGGAAATTTTCTCAGAATTCGCGTATCTCGCACCGTTTCCGAGATATTTCAAGTTTTATCTCCAGACTTAAGGCCGCATTGAGAAGCGTAGAATTCGCGGTGAAAACCGCGGGAAAGATGAAAATGGAGCTTTTGCGATTTTTTACAATCTTATAGGGTAGTACTCGCAAAAGTAGGTCTGCCTTAGAAACTTCGGAAATTTTCTCAGAATTCGCGTATCTCGCACCGTTTCCGAGATATTTCAAGTTTTATCTCCAGACTTAAGGCCGCATTGAGTAGCGTAGAATTCGCGGTGAATGCGCGGGAAAGATGAAAATGGAGCTTTCGCGATTTTTTAAAATGTTATAGGGTAGTACTCGCGAAAGTAGGTCTGCCTTAGGAACTATGGAAATTTTCTCAGAATTCGCGTATCTCGCACCGTTTCCGAGATATTCCAAGTTTTATCTCCAGACTTAAGGCCGCATTGAGTAGCGTAGAATTTGTGGTGAAAAGCGCGGGAAAGATGAAAATGGAGCTTTCGCGATTTTTTAAAATGCTATAGGGTAGTACTCGCGAAAGTAGGTCTGCCTTAGGAACTATGGAAATTTTCTCAGAATTCGCGTATCTCGCACCGTTTCCGAGATATTCCAAGTTTTATCTCCAGACTTAAGGCCGCATTGAGAAGCGTAGAATTCGCGGTGAAAACCGCGGGAAAGATGAAAATGGAGCTTTCGCGATTTTTTTAAATGCTATAGGGTAGTACTCGCGAAAGTAGGTCTGCCTTAGGAACTATGGAAATTTTCTCAGAATTCGCGTATCTCGCACCGTTTCCGAGATATTCCAAGTTTTATCTCCAGACTTAAGGCCGCATTGAGTAGCGTAGAATTTGTGGTGAAAAGCGCGGGAAAGATGAAAATGGAGCTTTCCCGATTTTTTAAAATGCTATAGGGTAGTACTCGCGAAAGTAGGTCTGCCTTAGGAACTATGGAAATTTTTTTAGAATTCGCGTATCTCGCACCGTTTCCGAGATATTTCAAGTTTTATCTCCAGACTTAAGGCCGCATTTAGAAGCGTAGAATTCGCTGTGAAAAGCGCGGGAAAGATGAAAATAGAGCTTTCGCGATTTTTTAAAATGCTATAGGGTAGTACTCGCGAAAGTAGGTCTGCCTTAGGAACTATGGAAATTTTCTCAGAATTCGCGTATCTCGCACCGTTTCCGAGATATTTCAAGTTTTATCTCCAGACTTAAGGCCGCATTGAGGAGCGTAGAATTCGCGGTGAAAAGCGCGGGAAAGATGAAAATGGAGCTTTCGCGATTTTTTAAAATGCTGTAGGGTAGTACTCGCGAAACTAGGTCTGCCTTAGGAACTATGGAAATTTTCTCAGAATTCGCGTATCTCGCACCGTTTCCGAGATATTTGAAGTTTTATCTCCAGACTTAAGGCCGCATTGAGAAGCGTAGAATTCGCGGTGAGAAGCGCGGGAAAGATGAAAATGGAGCTTTCCCGATTTTTTAAAATGCTATAGGGTAGTACTCGCGAAAGTAGGTCTGCCTTAGGAACTATGGAAATTTTTTTAGAATTCGCGTATCTCGCACCGTTTCCGAGATATTTCAAGTTTTATCTCCAGACTTAAGGCCGCATTTAGAAGCGTAGAATTCGCTGTGAAAAGCGCGGGAAAGATGAAAATAGAGCTTTCGCGATTTTTTAAAATGCTATAGGGTAGTACTCGCGAAAGTAGGTCTGCCTTAGGAACTATGGAAATTTTCTCAGAATTCGCGTATCTCGCACCGTTTCCGAGATATTTCAAGTTTTATCTCCAGACTTAAGGCCGCATTGAGGAGCGTAGAATTCGCGGTGAAAAGCGCGGGAAAGATGAAAATGGAGCTTTCGCGATTTTTTAAAATGCTGTAGGGTAGTACTCGCGAAAGTAGGTCTGCCTTAGGAACTATGGAAATTTTCTCAGAATTCGCGTATCTCGCACCGTTTCCGAGATATTCCAAGTTTTATATCCAGACTTAAGGCCGCATTGAGTAGCGTAGAATTTGTGGTGAAAAGCGCGGGAAAGATGAAAATGGAGCTTTCGCGATTTTTTAAAATGCTATAGGGTAGTACTCGCGAAAGTAGGTCTGCCTTAGGAACTATGGAAATTTTTTTAGAATTCGCGTATCTCGCACCGTTTCCGAGATATTTCAAGTTTTATCTCCAGACTTAAGGCCGCATTTAGAAGCGTAGAATTCGCTGTGAAAAGCGCGGGAAAGATGAAAATAGAGCTTTCGAGATTTTTTAAAATGCTATAGGGTAGTACTCGCGAAAGTAGGTCTGCCTTAGGAACTATGGAAATTTTCTCAGAATTCGCGTATCTCGCACCGTTTCCGAGATATTTTAAGTTTTATCTCCAGACTTAAGGCCGCATTGAGAAGCGTAGAATTCGCGGTGAAAAGCGCGGGAAAGATGAAAATGGAGCTTTCGCGATTTTTTAAAATGCTGTAGGGTAGTACTCGCGAAAGTAGGTCTGCCTTAGGAACTATGGAAATTTTTTTAGAATTCGCGTATCTCGCACCGTTTCCGAGATATTTCAAGTTTTATCTCCAGACTTAAGGCCGCATTGAGAAGCGTAGAATTCGCGGTAAAAACCGCGGGAAAGATGAAAATGGAGCTTTCGCGATTTTTTAAAATGTTATAGGGTAGTACTCGCGAAAGTAGGTCTGCCTTAGGAACTATGGAAATTTTCTCAGAATTCGCGTATCTCGCACCGTTTCCGAGATATTTTAAGTTTTATCTCCAGACTTAAGGCCGCATTGAGAAGCGTAGAATTCGCGGTGAAAACCGCGGGAAAGATGAAAATGGAGCTTTCGCGATTTTTTTAAATGCTATAGGGTAGTACTCGCGAAAGTAGGTCTGCCTTAGGAACTATGGAAATTTTCTCAGAATTCGCGTATCTCGCACCGTTTCCGAGATATTCCAAGTTTTATATCCAGACTTAAGGCCGCATTGAGTAGCGTAGAATTTGTGGTGAAAAGCGCGGGAAAGATGAAAATGGAGCTTTCGCGATTTTTTAAAATGCTATAGGGTAGTACTCGCGAAAGTAGGTCTGCCTTAGGAACTATGGAAATTTTTTTAGAATTCGCGTATCTCGCACCGTTTCCGAGATATTTCAAGTTTTATCTCCAGACTTAAGGCCGCATTTAGAAGCGTAGAATTCGCTGTGAAAAGCGCGGGAAAGATGAAAATAGAGCTTTCGAGATTTTTTAAAATGCTATAGGGTAGTACTCGCGAAAGTAGGTCTGCCTTAGGAACTATGGAAATTTTCTCAGAATTCGCGTATCTCGCACCGTTTCCGAGATATTTTAAGTTTTATCTCCAGACTTAAGGCCGCATTGAGAAGCGTAGAATTCGCGGTGAAAAGCGCGGGAAAGATGAAAATGGAGCTTTCGCGATTTTTTAAAATGCTGTAGGGTAGTACTCGCGAAACTAGGTCTGCCTTAGGAACTATGGAAATTTTCTCAGAATTCGCGTATCTCGCACCGTTTCCGAGATATTTCAAGTTTTATCTCCAGACTTAAGGCCGCATTTAGAAGCGTAGAATTCGCTGTGAAAAGCGCGGGAAAGATGAAAATAGAGCTTTCGCGATTTTTTAAAATGCTATAGGGTAGTACTCGCGAAAGTAGGTCTGCCTTAGGAACTATGGAAATTTTCTCAGAATTCGCGTATCTCGCACCGTTTCCGAGATATTTTAAGTTTTATCTCCAGACTTAAGGCCGCATTGAGAAGCGTAGAATTCGCGGTGAAAACCGCGGGAAAGATGAAAATGGAGCTTTCGCGATTTTTTTAAATGCTATAGGGTAGTACTCGCGAAAGTAGGTCTGCCTTAGGAACTATGGAAATTTTCTCAGAATTCGCGTATCTCGCACCGTTTCCGAGATATTTCAAGTTTTATCTCCAGACTTAAGGCCGCATTGAGAAGCGTAGAATTCGCGGTGAAAACCGCGGGAAAGATGAAAATGGAGCTTTTGCGATTTTTTACAATGTTATAGGGTAGTACTCGCAAAAGTAGGTCTGCCTTAGAAACTTCTGAAATTTTCTCAGAATTCGCGTATCTCGCACCGTTTCCGAGATATTTCAAGTTTTATCTCCAGACTTAAGGCCGCATTGAGTAGCGTAGAATTCGCGGTGAATGCGCGGGAAAGATGAAAATGGAGCTTTCGCGATTTTTTAAAATGTTATAGGGTAGTACTCGCGAAAGTAGGTCTGCCTTAGGAACTATGGAAATTTTCTCAGAATTCGCGTATCTCGCACCGTTTCCGAGATATTCCAAGTTTTATCTCCAGACTTAAGGCCGCATTGAGTAGCGTAGAATTTGTGGTGAAAAGCGCGGGAAAGATGAAAATGGAGCTTTCGCGATTTTTTAAAATGCTATAGGGTAGTACTCGCGAAAGTAGGTCTGCCTTAGGAACTATGGAAATTTTCTCAGAATTCGCGTATCTCGCACCGTTTCCGAGATATTTCAAGTTTTATCTCCAGACTTAAGGCCGCATTTAGAAGCGTAGAATTCGCTGTGAAAAGCGCGGGAAAGATGAAAATAGAGCTTTCGCGATTTTTTAAAATGCTATAGGGTAGTACTCGCGAAAGTAGGTCTGCCTTAGGAACTATGGAAATTTTCTCAGAATTCGCGTATCTCGCACCGTTTCCGAGATATTTCAAGTTTTATCTCCAGACTTAAGGCCGCATTTAGAAGCGTAGAATTCGCTGTGAAAAGCGCGGGAAAGATGAAAATAGAGCTTTCGCGATTTTTAAAATGCTATAGGGTAGTACTCGCGAAAGTAGGTCTGCCTTAGGAACTATGGAAATTTTCTCAGAATTCGCGTATCTCGCACCGTTTCCGAGATATTTTAAGTTTTATCTCCAGACTTAAGGCCGCATTGAGAAGCGTAGAATTCGCGGTGAAAACCGCGGGAAAGATGAAAATGGAGCTTTCGCGATTTTTTAAAATGCTATAGGGTAGTACTCGCGAAAGTAGGTCTGCCTTAGGAACTATGGAAATTTTCTCAGAATTCGCGTATCTCGCACCGTTTCCGAGATATTTTAAGTTTTATCTCCAGACTTAAGGCCGCATTGAGAAGCGTAGAATTCGCGGTGAAAACCGCGGGAAAGATGAAAATGGAGCTTTCGCGATTTTTTAAAATGCTATAGGGTAGTACTCGCGAAAGTAGGTCTGCCTTAGGAACTATGGAAATTTTCTCAGAATTCGCGTATCTCGCACCGTTTCCGAGATATTTCAAGTTTTATCTCCAGACTTAAGGCCGCATTTAGAAGCGTAGAATTCGCTGTGAAAAGCGCGGGAAAGATGAAAATAGAGCTTTCGCGATTTTTTAAAATGCTATAGGGTAGTACTCGCGAAAGTAGGTCTGCCTTAGGAACTATGGAAATTTTCTCAGAATTCGCGTATCTCGCACCGTTTCCGAGATATTTCAAGTTTTATCTCCAGACTTAAGGCCGCATTTAGAAGCGTAGAATTCGCTGTGAAAAGCGCGGGAAAGATGAAAATAGAGCTTTCGCGATTTTTTAAAATGCTATAGGGTAGTACTCGCGAAAGTAGGTCTGCCTTAGGAACTATGGAAATTTTCTCAGAATTCGCGTATCTCGCACCGTTTCCGAGATATTTTAAGTTTTATCTCCAGACTTAAGGCCGCATTGAGAAGCGTAGAATTCGCGGTGAAAACCGCGGGAAAGATGAAAATGGAGCTTTCGCGATTTTTTAAAATGCTATAGGGTAGTACTCGCGAAAGTAGGTCTGCCTTAGGAACTACGGAAATTTTCTCAGAATTCGCGTATCTCGCACCGTTTCCGAGATATTTTAAGTTTTATCTCCAGACTTAAGGCCGCATTGAGAAGCGTAGAATTCGCGGTGAAAACCGCGGGAAAGATGAAAATGGAGCTTTCGCGATTTTTTAAAATGCTATAGGGTAGTACTCGCGAAAGTAGGTCTGCCTTAGGAACTATGGAAATTTTCTCATAATTCGCGTATCTCGCACCGTTTCCGAGATATTCCAAGTTTTATATCCAGACTTAAGGCCGCATTGAGTAGCGTAGAATTTGTGGTGAAAAGCGCGGGAAAGATGAAAATGGAGCTTTCGCGATTTTTTAAAATGCTATAGGGTAGTACTCGCGAAAGTAGGTCTGCCTTAGGAACTATGGAAATTTTTTTAGAATTCGCGTATCTCGCACCGTTTCCGAGATATTTCAAGTTTTATCTCCAGACTTAAGGCCGCATTTAGAAGCGTAGAATTCGCTGTGAAAAGCGCGGGAAAGATGAAAATAGAGCTTTCGAGATTTTTTAAAATGCTATAGGGTAGTACTCGCGAAAGTAGGTCTGCCTTAGGAACTATGGAAATTTTCTCAGAATTCGCGTATCTCGCACCGTTTCCGAGATATTTTAAGTTTTATCTCCAGACTTAAGGCCGCATTGAGAAGCGTAGAATTCGCGGTGAAAAGCGCGGGAAAGATGAAAATGGAGCTTTCGCGATTTTTTAAAATGCTGTAGGGTAGTACTCGCGAAAGTAGGTCTGCCTTAGGAACTATGGAAATTTTTTTAGAATTCGCGTATCTCGCACCGTTTCCGAGATATTTCAAGTTTTATCTCCAGACTTAAGGCCGCATTGAGAAGCGTAGAATTCGCGGTAAAAACCGCGGGAAAGATGAAAATGGAGCTTTCGCGATTTTTTAAAATGTTATAGGGTAGTACTCGCGAAAGTAGGTCTGCCTTAGGAACTATGGAAATTTTCTCAGAATTCGCGTATCTCGCACCGTTTCCGAGATATTTTAAGTTTTATCTCCAGACTTAAGGCCGCATTGAGAAGCGTAGAATTCGCGGTGAAAACCGCGGGAAAGATGAAAATGGAGCTTTCGCGATTTTTTTAAATGCTATAGGGTAGTACTCGCGAAAGTAGGTCTGCCTTAGGAACTATGGAAATTTTCTCAGAATTCGCGTATCTCGCACCGTTTCCGAGATATTCCAAGTTTTATATCCAGACTTAAGGCCGCATTGAGTAGCGTAGAATTTGTGGTGAAAAGCGCGGGAAAGATGAAAATGGAGCTTTCGCGATTTTTTAAAATGCTATAGGGTAGTACTCGCGAAAGTAGGTCTGCCTTAGGAACTATGGAAATTTTTTTAGAATTCGCGTATCTCGCACCGTTTCCGAGATATTTCAAGTTTTATCTCCAGACTTAAGGCCGCATTTAGAAGCGTAGAATTCGCTGTGAAAAGCGCGGGAAAGATGAAAATAGAGCTTTCGAGATTTTTTAAAATGCTATAGGGTAGTACTCGCGAAAGTAGGTCTGCCTTAGGAACTATGGAAATTTTCTCAGAATTCGCGTATCTCGCACCGTTTCCGAGATATTTTAAGTTTTATCTCCAGACTTAAGGCCGCATTGAGAAGCGTAGAATTCGCGGTGAAAAGCGCGGGAAAGATGAAAATGGAGCTTTCGCGATTTTTTAAAATGCTGTAGGGTAGTACTCGCGAAACTAGGTCTGCCTTAGGAACTATGGAAATTTTCTCAGAATTCGCGTATCTCGCACCGTTTCCGAGATATTTCAAGTTTTATCTCCAGACTTAAGGCCGCATTTAGAAGCGTAGAATTCGCTGTGAAAAGCGCGGGAAAGATGAAAATAGAGCTTTCGCGATTTTTTAAAATGCTATAGGGTAGTACTCGCGAAAGTAGGTCTGCCTTAGGAACTATGGAAATTTTCTCAGAATTCGCGTATCTCGCACCGTTTCCGAGATATTTTAAGTTTTATCTCCAGACTTAAGGCCGCATTGAGAAGCGTAGAATTCGCGGTGAAAACCGCGGGAAAGATGAAAATGGAGCTTTCGCGATTTTTTTAAATGCTATAGGGTAGTACTCGCGAAAGTAGGTCTGCCTTAGGAACTATGGAAATTTTCTCAGAATTCGCGTATCTCGCACCGTTTCCGAGATATTTCAAGTTTTATCTCCAGACTTAAGGCCGCATTGAGAAGCGTAGAATTCGCGGTGAAAACCGCGGGAAAGATGAAAATGGAGCTTTTGCGATTTTTTACAATGTTATAGGGTAGTACTCGCAAAAGTAGGTCTGCCTTAGAAACTTCTGAAATTTTCTCAGAATTCGCGTATCTCGCACCGTTTCCGAGATATTTCAAGTTTTATCTCCAGACTTAAGGCCGCATTGAGTAGCGTAGAATTCGCGGTGAATGCGCGGGAAAGATGAAAATGGAGCTTTCGCGATTTTTTAAAATGTTATAGGGTAGTACTCGCGAAAGTAGGTCTGCCTTAGGAACTATGGAAATTTTCTCAGAATTCGCGTATCTCGCACCGTTTCCGAGATATTCCAAGTTTTATCTCCAGACTTAAGGCCGCATTGAGTAGCGTAGAATTTGTGGTGAAAAGCGCGGGAAAGATGAAAATGGAGCTTTCGCGATTTTTTAAAATGCTATAGGGTAGTACTCGCGAAAGTAGGTCTGCCTTAGGAACTATGGAAATTTTCTCAGAATTCGCGTATCTCGCACCGTTTCCGAGATATTTCAAGTTTTATCTCCAGACTTAAGGCCGCATTTAGAAGCGTAGAATTCGCTGTGAAAAGCGCGGGAAAGATGAAAATAGAGCTTTCGCGATTTTTTAAAATGCTATAGGGTAGTACTCGCGAAAGTAGGTCTGCCTTAGGAACTATGGAAATTTTCTCAGAATTCGCGTATCTCGCACCGTTTCCGAGATATTTCAAGTTTTATCTCCAGACTTAAGGCCGCATTTAGAAGCGTAGAATTCGCTGTGAAAAGCGCGGGAAAGATGAAAATAGAGCTTTCGCGATTTTTTAAAATGCTATAGGGTAGTACTCGCGAAAGTAGGTCTGCCTTAGGAACTATGGAAATTTTCTCAGAATTCGCGTATCTCGCACCGTTTCCGAGATATTTTAAGTTTTATCTCCAGACTTAAGGCCGCATTGAGAAGCGTAGAATTCGCGGTGAAAACCGCGGGAAAGATGAAAATGGAGCTTTCGCGATTTTTTAAAATGCTATAGGGTAGTACTCGCGAAAGTAGGTCTGCCTTAGGAACTATGGAAATTTTCTCAGAATTCGCGTATCTCGCACCGTTTCCGAGATATTTTAAGTTTTATCTCCAGACTTAAGGCCGCATTGAGAAGCGTAGAATTCGCGGTGAAAACCGCGGGAAAGATGAAAATGGAGCTTTCGCGATTTTTTAAAATGCTATAGGGTAGTACTCGCGAAAGTAGGTCTGCCTTAGGAACTATGGAAATTTTCTCAGAATTCGCGTATCTCGCACCGTTTCCGAGATATTTCAAGTTTTATCTCCAGACTTAAGGCCGCATTTAGAAGCGTAGAATTCGCTGTGAAAAGCGCGGGAAAGATGAAAATAGAGCTTTCGCGATTTTTTAAAATGCTATAGGGTAGTACTCGCGAAAGTAGGTCTGCCTTAGGAACTATGGAAATTTTCTCAGAATTCGCGTATCTCGCACCGTTTCCGAGATATTTCAAGTTTTATCTCCAGACTTAAGGCCGCATTTAGAAGCGTAGAATTCGCTGTGAAAAGCGCGGGAAAGATGAAAATAGAGCTTTCGCGATTTTTTAAAATGCTATAGGGTAGTACTCGCGAAAGTAGGTCTGCCTTAGGAACTATGGAAATTTTCTCAGAATTCGCGTATCTCGCACCGTTTCCGAGATATTTTAAGTTTTATCTCCAGACTTAAGGCCGCATTGAGTAGCGTAGAATTCGCGGTGAATGCGCGGGAAAGATGAAAATGGAGCTTTCGCGATTTTTTAAAATGTTATAGGGTAGTACTCGCGAAAGTAGGTCTGCCTTAGGAACTATGGAAATTTTCTCAGAATTCGCGTATCTCGCACCGTTTCCGAGATATTTCAAGTTTTATCTCCAGACTTAAGGCCGCATTGAGTAGCGTAGAATTCGCAGTGAAAAGCGCGGGAAAGATGAAAATGGAGCTTTTGCGATTTTTTAAAATGCTATAGGGTAGTACTCGCAAAAGTAGGTCTGCCTTAGGAACTTCGGAAATTTTCTCAGAATTCGCGTATCTCGCACCGTTTCCGAGATATTTCAAGTTTTATCTCCAGACTTAAGGCCGCATTGAGTAGCGTAGAATTCGCGGTGAATGCGCGGGAAAGATGAAAATGGAGCTTTCGCGATTTTTTAAAATGCTATAGGGTAGTACTCGCGAAAGTAGGTCTGCCTTAGGAACTATGGAAATTTTCTCAGAATTCGCGTATCTCGCACCGTTTCCGAGATATTTCAAGTTTTATCTCCAGACTTAAGGCCGCATTGAGTAGCGTAGAATTCGCGGTGAAAAGCGCGGGAAAGATGAAAATGGAGCTTTCGCGATTTTTTAAAATGCTATAGGGTAGTACTCGGGAAAGTAGGTCTGCCTTAGGAACTACGGAAATTTTCTCAGAATTCGCGTATCTCGCACCGTTTCCGAGATATTTCAAGTTTTATCTCCAGACTTAAGGCCGCATTGAGAAGCGTAGAATTCGCGGTGAAAACCGCGGGAAAGATGAAAATGGAGCTTTCGCGTTTTTTTAAAATGCTATAGGGTAGTACTCGCGAAAGTAGGTCTGCCTTAGGAACTATGGAAATTTTCTCAGAATTCGCGTATCTCGCACCGTTTCCGAGATATTTTAAGTTTTATCTCCAGACTTAAGGCCGCATTGAGTAGCGTAGAATTCGCGGTGAATGCGCGGGAAAGATGAAAATGGAGCTTTCGCGATTTTTTAAAATGTTATAGGGTAGTACTCGCGAAAGTAGGTCTGCCTTAGGAACTATGGAAATTTTCTCAGAATTCGCGTATCTCGCACCGTTTCCGAGATATTTCAAGTTTTATCTCCAGACTTAAGGCCGCATTGAGGAGCGTAGAATTCGCGGTGAAAAGCGCGGGAAAGATGAAAATGGAGCTTTCGCGATTTTTTAAAATGCTGTAGGGTAGTACTCGCGAAACTAGGTCTGCCTTAGGAACTATGGAAATTTTCTCAGAATTCGCGTATCTCGCACCGTTTCCGAGATATTTCAAGTTTTATCTCCAGACTTAAGGCCGCATTGAGAAGCGTAGAATTCGCGGTGAAAACCGCGGGAAAGATGAAAATGGAGCTTTTGCGATTTTTTACAATGCTATAGGGTAGTACTCGCAAAAGTAGGTCTGCCTTAGAAACTTCGGAAATTTTCTCAGAATTCGCGTATCTCGCACCGTTTCCGAGATATTTCAAGTTTTATCTCCAGACTTAAGGCCGCATTGAGTAGCGTAGAATTCGCGGTGAATGCGCGGGAAAGATGAAAATGGAGCTTTCGCGATTTTTTAAAATGTTATAGGGTAGTACTCGCGAAAGTAGGTCTGCCTTAGGAACTATGGAAATTTTCTCAGAATTCGCGTATCTCGCACCGTTTCCGAGATATTTTAAGTTTTATCTCCAGACTTAAGGCCGCATTGAGAAGCGTAGAATTCGCGGTGAAAACCGCGGGAAAGATGAAAATGGAGCTTTCGCGATTTTTTTAAATGCTATAGGGTAGTACTCGCGAAAGTAGGTCTGCCTTAGGAACTATGGAAATTTTCTCAGAACTCGCGTATCTCGCACCGTTTCCGAGATATTCCAAGTTTTATCTCCAGACTTAAGGCCGCATTGAGTAGCGTAGAATTTGCGGTGAAAAGCGCGGGAAAGATGAAAATGGAGCTTTCGCGATTTTTTAAAATGCTATAGGGTAGTACTCGCGAAAGTAGGTCTGCCTTAGGAACTATGGAAATTTTCTCAGAATTCGCGTATCTCGCACCGTTTCCGAGATATTTCAAGTTTTATCTCCAGACTTAAGGCCGCATTGAGTAGCGTAGAATTCGCGGTAAAAAGCGCGGGAAAGATGAAAATGGAGCTTTCGCGATTTTTTAAAATGCTATAGGGTAGTACTCGCGAAAGTAGGTCTGCCTTAGGAACTATGGAAATTTTCTCAGAATTCGCGTATCGCGCACCGTTTCCGAGATATTTCAAGTTTTATCTCCAGACTTCAGGCCGCATTGAGTAGCGTAGAATTCGCGGTGAAATGCGCGGGAAAGATGAAAATGGAGCTTTCGCGATTTTTTAAAATGCTATAGGGTAGTACTCGCGAAAGTAGGTCTGCCTTAGGAACTATGGAAATTTTCTCAGAATTCGCGTATCTCGCACCGTTTCCGAGATATTTCAAGTTTTATCTCCAGACTTAAGGCCGCATTTGGAAGCGTAGAAATCGCTGTGAAAACCGCGGGAAAGATGAAAATGGAGCTTTTGCGATTTTTTAAAATGCTATAGGGTAGTACTCGCGAAAGTAGGTCTGCCTTAGGAACTCCGGAAATTTTCTCAGAATTCGCGTATATCGCACCGTTTCCGAGATATTTTAAGTTTTATCTCTAGACTTAACGCCGCATTGAGTAGCGTAGAATTCGCGGTGAAAAGCGCGGGAAAGATGAAAATGGAGCTTTCGCGATTTTTTAAAATGCTATAGGGTAGTACTCGCGAAAGTAGGTCTGCCTTAGGAACTTCGGAAATTTTCTCAGAATTCGCGTATCTCGCACCGTTTCCGAGATATTCCAAGTTTTATCTCCAGACTTAAGGCCGCATTGAGTAGCGTAGAATTCGCGGTGAAAAGCGCGGGAAAGATGAAAATGGAGCTTTCGCGATTTTTTAAAATGCTATAGGGTAGTACTCGCAAAAGTAGGTCTGCCTTAGGAACTATGGAAATTTTCTCAGAATTCGCGTATCTCGCACCGTTTCCGAGATATTTCAAGTTTTATCTCCAGACTTAAGGCCGCATTGAGTAGCGTAGAATTCGCGGTGAAAAGCGCGGGAAAGATGAAAATGGAGCTTTCGCGATTTTTTAAAATGCTATAGGGTAGTACTCGGGAAAGTAGGTCTGCCTTAGGAACTACGGAAATATTCTCAGAATTCGCGTATCTCGCACCGTTTCCGAGATATTTCAAGTTTTATCTCCAGACTTAAGGCCGCATTGAGTAGCGTAGAGTTCGCGGTGAAAAGCGCGGGAAAGATGAAAATGGAGCATTTGATTTTTTAAAATGCTATAGGGTAGTACTCGCGAAAGTAGGTCTGCCTTAGAAACTTCGGAAATTTTCTCAGAATTCGCGTATCTCGCACCGTTTCCGAGATATTCCAAGTTTTATCTCCAGACTTAAGGCCGCATTGAGTAGCGTAGAATTCGCGGTGAAAAGCGCGGGAAAGATGAAAATGGAGCTTTCGCGATTTTTTAAAATGCTGTAGGGTAGTACTCGCGAAACTAGGTCTGCCTTAGAAACTTCGGAAATTTTCTCAGAATTCGCGTATCTCGCACCGTTTCCGAGATATTTCAAGTTTTATCTCCAGACTTAAGGCCGCATTGAGTAGCGTAGAATTCGCGGTGAAAAGCGCGGGAAAGATGAAAATGGAGCATTTGATTTTTTAAAATGCTATAGGGTAGTACTCGCGAAAGTAGGTCTGCCTTAGAAACTTCGGAAATTTTCTCAGAATTCGCGTATCTCGCACCGTTTCCGAGATATTTCAAGTTCTATCTCCAGACTTAAGGCCGCATTGAGGAGCGTAGAATTCGCGGTGAAAAGCGCGGGAAAGATGAAAATGGAGCTTTCGCGATTTTTTAAAATGCTATAGGGTAGTACTCGCGAAAGTAGGTCTGCCTTAGGAACTATGGAAATTTTCTCAGAATTCGCGTATCTCGCACCGTTTCCGAGATATTTGAAGTTTTATCTCCAGACTTAAGGCCGCATTGAGAAGCGTAGAATTCGCGGTGAAAACCGCGGGAAAGATGAAATCGGAGCTTTTGCGATTTTTTAAAATGCTATAGGGTAGTACTCGCGAAAGTAGGTCTGCCTTAGAAACTTTGGAAATTTTCTCAGAATTCGCGTATCTCGCACCGTTTCCGAGATATTCCAAGTTTTATCTCCAGACTTAAGGCCGCATTGAGTAGCGTAGAATTCGCGGTGAAAAGCGCGGGAAAGATGAAAATGGAGCTTTCGCGATTTTTTAAAATGCTGTAGGGTAGTACTCGCGAAACTAGGTCTGCCTTAGGAACTATGGAAATTTTCTCAGAATTCGCGTATCGCGCACCGTTTCCGAGATATTTCAAGTTTTATCTCCAGACTTCAGGCCGCATTGAGTAGCGTAGAATTCGCGGTGAAATGCGCGGGAAAGATGAAAATGGAGCTTTCGCGATTTTTTAAAATGCTATAGGGTAGTACTCGGGAAAGTAGGTCTGCCTTAGGAACTACGGAAATATTCTCAGAATTCGCGTATCTCGCACCGTTTCCGAGATATTTCAAGTTTTATCTCCAGACTTAAGGCCGCATTGAGTAGCGTAGAATTCGCGGTGAAAAGCGCGGGAAAGATGAAAATGGAGCATTTGATTTTTTAAAATGCTATAGGGTAGTATTCGCGAAAGTAGGTCTGCCTTAGAAACTTCGGAAATTTTCTCAGAATTCGCGTATCTCGCACCGTTTCCGAGATATTCCAAGTTTTATCTCCAGACTTAAGGCCGCATTGAGTAGCGTAGAATTCGCGGTGAAAAGCGCGGGAAAGATGAAAATGGAGCTTTCGCGATTTTTTAAAATGCTGTAGGGTAGTACTCGCGAAACTAGGTCTGCCTTAGAAACTTCGGAAATTTTCTCAGAATTCGCGTATCTCGCACCGTTTCCGAGATATTTCAAGTTTTATCTCCAGACTTAAGGCCGCATTGAGTAGCGTAGAATTCGCGGTGAAAAGCGCGGGAAAGATGAAAATGGAGCATTTGATTTTTTAAAATGCTATAGGGTAGTACTCGCGAAAGTAGGTCTGCCTTAGAAACTTCGGAAATTTTCTCAGAATTCGCGTATCTCGCACCGTTTCCGAGATATTTCAAGTTTTATCTCCAGACTTAAGGCCGCATTGAGTAGCGTAGAATTCGCGGTGAAAAGCGCGGGAAAGATGAAAATGGAGCATTTGATTTTTTAAAATGCTATAGGGTAGTACTCGCGAAAGTAGGTCTGCCTTAGAAACTTCGGAAATTTTCTCAGAATTCGCGTATCTCGCACCGTTTCCGAGATATTTCAAGTTCTATCTCCAGACTTAAGGCCGCATTGAGGAGCGTAGAATTCGCGGTGAAAAGCGCGGGAAAGATGAAAATGGAGCTTTCGCGATTTTTTAAAATGCTATAGGGTAGTACTCGCGAAAGTAGGTCTGCCTTAGGAACTATGGAAATTTTCTCAGAATTCGCGTATCTCGCACCGTTTCCGAGATATTTGAAGTTTTATCTCCAGACTTAAGGCCGCATTGAGAAGCGTAGAATTCGCGGTGAAAACCGCGGGAAAGATGAAATCGGAGCTTTTGCGATTTTTTAAAATGCTATAGGGTAGTACTCGCGAAAGTAGGTCTGCCTTAGAAACTTTGGAAATTTTCTCAGAATTCGCGTATCTCGCACCGTTTCCGAGATATTCCAAGTTTTATCTCCAGACTTAAGGCCGCATTGAGTAGCGTAGAATTCGCGGTGAAAAGCGCGGGAAAGATGAAAATGGAGCTTTCGCGATTTTTTAAAATGCTGTAGGGTAGTACTCGCGAAACTAGGTCTGCCTTAGGAACTATGGAAATTTTCTCAGAATTCGCGTATCGCGCACCGTTTCCGAGATATTTCAAGTTTTATCTCCAGACTTCAGGCCGCATTGAGTAGCGTAGAATTCGCGGTGAAATGCGCGGGAAAGATGAAAATGGAGCTTTCGCGATTTTTTAAAATGCTATAGGGTAGTACTCGCGAAAGTAGGTCTGCCTTAGGAACTATGGAAATTTTCTCAGAATTCGCGTATCTCGCACCGTTTCCGAGATATTTCAAGTTTTATCTCCAGACTTAAGGCCGCATTTGGAAGCGTAGAAATCGCTGTGAAAACCGCGGGAAAGATGAAAATGGAGCTTTTGCGATTTTTTAAAATGCTATAGGGTAGTACTCGCGAAAGTAGGTCTGCCTTAGGAACTCCGGAAATTTTCTCAGAATTCGCGTATATCGCACCGTTTCCGAGATATTTTAAGTTTTATCTCTAGACTTAACGCCGCATTGAGTAGCGTAGAATTCGCGGTGAAAAGCGCGGGAAAGATGAAAATGGAGCTTTCGCGATTTTTTAAAATGCTATAGGGTAGTACTCGCGAAAGTAGGTCTGCCTTAGGAACTTCGGAAATTTTCTCAGAATTCGCGTATCTCGCACCGTTTCCGAGATATTCCAAGTTTTATCTCCAGACTTAAGGCCGCATTGAGTAGCGTAGAATTCGCGGTGAAAAGCGCGGAAAGATGAAAATGGAGCTTTCGCGATTTTTTAAAATGCTATAGGGTAGTACTCGCAAAAGTAGGTCTGCCTTAGGAACTATGGAAATTTTCTCAGAATTCGCGTATCTCGCACCGTTTCCGAGATATTTCAAGTTTTATCTCCAGACTTAAGGCCGCATTGAGTAGCGTAGAATTCGCGGTGAAAAGCGCGGGAAAGATGAAAATGGAGCTTTCGCGATTTTTTAAAATGCTATAGGGTAGTACTCGGGAAAGTAGGTCTGCCTTAGGAACTACGGAAATTTTCTCAGAATTCGCGTATCTCGCACCGTTTCCGAATATTTCAAGTTTTATCTCCAGACTTAAGGCCGCATTGAGTAGCGTAGAATTCGCGGTGAAAAGCGCGGGAAAGATGAAAATGGAGCATTTGATTTTTTAAAATGCTATAGGGTAGTACTCGCGAAAGTAGGTCTGCCTTAGAAACTTCGGAAATTTTCTCAGAATTCGCGTATCTCGCACCGTTTCCGAGATATTCCAAGTTTTATCTCCAGACTTAAGGCCGCATTGAGTAGCGTAGAATTCGCGGTGAAAAGCGCGGGAAAGATGAAAATGGAGCTTTCGCGATTTTTTAAAATGCTGTAGGGTAGTACTCGCGAAACTAGGTCTGCCTTAGAAACTTCGGAAATTTTCTCAGAATTCGCGTATCTCGCACCGTTTCCGAGATATTTCAAGTTTTATCTTCAGACTTAGGGCCGCATTGAGTAGCGTAGAATTCGCGGTGAAAAGCGCGGGAAAGATGAAAATGGAGCTTTCGCAATTTTTTAAAATGCTGTAGGGTAGTACTCGCGAAACTAGGTCTGCCTTAGGAACTATGGAAATTTTCTCAGAATTCGCGTATCTCGCACCGTTTCCGAGATATTTCAAGTTTTATCTCCAGACTTAAGGCCGCATTTAGAAGCGTAGAATTCGCTGTGAAAAGCGCGGGAAAGATGAAAATAGAGCTTTCGCGATTTTTTAAAATGCTGTAGGGTAGTACTCGCGAAACTAGGTCTGCCTTAGGAACTATGGAAATTTTCTCAGAATTCGCGTATCTCGCACCGTTTCCGAGATATTTTAAGTTTTATCTCCAGACTTAAGGCCGCATTGAGAAGCGTAGAATTCGCGGTGAAAACCACGGGAAAGATGAAAATGGAGCTTTCGCGATTTTTTTAAATGCTATAGGGTAGTACTCGCGAAAGTAGGTCTGCCTTAGGAACTATGGAAATTTTCTCAGAATTCGCGTATCTCGCACCGTTTCCGAGATATTTCAAGTTTTATCTCCAGACTTAAGGCCGCATTGAGAAGCGTAGAATTCGCGGTGAAAACCGCGGGAAAGATGAAAATGGAGCTTTTGCGATTTTTTACAATGCTATAGGGTAGTACTCGCAAAAGTAGGTCTGCCTTAGAAACTTCGGAAATTTTCTCAGAATTCGCGTATCTCGCACCGTTTCCGAGATATTTCAAGTTTTATCTCCAGACTTAAGGCCGCATTGAGTAGCGTAGAATTCGCGGTGAATGCGCGGGAAAGATGAAAATGGAGCTTTCGCGATTTTTTAAAATGTTATAGGGTAGTACTCGCGAAAGTAGGTCTGCCTTAGGAACTATGGAAATTTTTTTAGAATTCGCGTATCTCGCACCGTTTCCGAGATATTTCAAGTTTTATCTCCAGACTTAAGGCCGCATTTAGAAGCGTAGAATTCGCTGTGAAAAGCGCGGGAAAGATGAAAATAGAGCTTTCGCGATTTTTTAAAATGCTATAGGGTAGTACTCGCGAAAGTAGGTCTGCCTTAGGAACTATGGAAATTTTCTTAGAATTCGCGTATCTCGCACCGTTTCCGAGATATTTTAAGTTTTATCTCCAGACTTAAGGCCGCATTGAGAAGCGTAGAATTCGCGGTGAAAACCGCGGGAAAGATGAAAATGGAGCTTTCGCGATTTTTTAAAATGCTATAGGGTAGTACTCGCAAAAGTAGGTCTGCCTTAGGAACTTCGGAAATTTTCTCAGAATTCGCGTATCTCGCACCGTTTCCGAGATATTTCAAGTTTTATCTCCAGACTTAAGGCCGCATTGAGTAGCGTAGAATTCGCGGTGAATGCGCGGGAAAGATGAAAATGGAGCTTTCGCGATTTTTTAAAATGTTATAGGGTAGTACTCGCGAAAGTAGGTCTGCCTTAGGAACTATGGAAATTTTCTCAGAATTCGCGTATCTCGCACCGTTTCCGAGATATTTCAAGTTTTATCTCCAGACTTAAGGCCGCATTGAGTAGCGTAGAATTCGCGGTGAAAAGCGCGGGAAAGATGAAAATGGAGCTTTCGCGATTTTTTAAAATGCTATAGGGTAGTACTCGCGAAAGTAGGTCTGCCTTAGGAACTATGGAAATTTTCTCAGAATTCGCGTATCTCGCACCGTTTCCGAGATATTTCAAGTTTTATCTCCAGACTTAAGGCCGCATTTAGAAGCGTAGAATTCGCTGTGAAAAGCGCGGGAAAGATGAAAATAGAGCTTTCGCGATTTTTTAAAATGCTATAGGGTAGTACTCGCGAAAGTAGGTCTGCCTTAGGAACTATGGAAATTTTCTCAGAATTCGCGTATCTCGCACCGTTTCCGAGATATTTCAAGTTTTATCTCCAGACTTAAGGCCGCATTTAGAAGCGTAGAAGTCGCTGTGAAAACCGCGGGAAAGATGAAAATGGAGCTTTTGCGATTTTTTAAAATGCTATAGGGTAGTACTCGCGAAAGTAGGTCTGCCTTAGGAACTCCGGAAATTTTCTCAGAATTCGCGTATATCGCACCGTTTCCGAGATATTTTAAGTTTTATCTCTAGACTTAACGCCGCATTGAGTAGCGTAGAATTCGCGGTGAAAAGCGCGGAAAGATGAAAATGGAGCTTTCGCGATTTTTTAAAATGCTATAGGGTAGTACTCGCGAAAGTAGGTCTGCCTTAGGAACTTCGGAAATTTTCTCAGAATTCGCGTATCTCGCACCGTTTCCGAGATATTCCAAGTTTTATCTCCAGACTTAAGGCCGCATTGAGTAGCGTAGAATTCGCGGTGAAAAGCGCGGGAAAGATGAAAATGGAGCTTTCGCGGTTTTTTAAAATGCTATAGGGTAGTACTCGCGAAAGTAGGTCTGCCTTAGGAACTATGGAAATTTTCTCAGAATTCGCGTATCTCGCACCGTTTCCGAGATATTTCAAGTTTTATCTCCAGACTTAAGGCCGCATTGAGTAGCGTAGAATTCGCGGTGAAAAGCGCGGGAAAGATGAAAATGGAGCTTTCGCGATTTTTTAAAATGCTATAGGGTAGTACTCGCGAAAGTAGGTCTGCCTTAGGAACTATGGAAATTTTCTCAGAATTCGCGTATCTCGCACCGTTTCCGAGATATTTCAAGTTTTATCTCCAGACTTAAGGCCGCATTTAGAAGCGTAGAATTCGCTGTGAAAAGCGCGGGAAAGATGAAAATAGAGCTTTCGCGATTTTTTAAAATGCTATAGGGTAGTACTCGCGAAAGTAGGTCTGCCTTAGGAACTATGGAAATTTTCTCAGAATTCGCGTATCTCGCACCGTTTCCGAGATATTTCAAGTTTTATCTCCAGACTTAAGGCCGCATTTAGAAGCGTAGAATTCGCTGTGAAAAGCGCGGGAAAGATGAAAATAGAGCTTTCGCGATTTTTTAAAATGCTATAGGGTAGTACTCGCGAAAGTAGGTCTGCCTTAGGAACTATGGAAATTTTCTCAGAATTCGCGTATCTCGCACCGTTTCCGAGATATTTCAAGTTTTATCTCCAGACTTAAGGCCGCATTGAGAAGCGTAGAATTCGCGGTGAAAACCGCGGGAAAGATGAAAATGGAGCTTTTGCGATTTTTTACAATGCTATAGGGTAGTACTCGCAAAAGTAGGTCTGCCTTAGAAACTTCGGAAATTTTCTCAGAATTCGCGTATCTCGCACCGTTTCCGAGATATTTCAAGTTTTATCTCCAGACTTAAGGCCGCATTGAGTAGCGTAGAATTCGCGGTGAATGCGCGGGAAAGATGAAAATGGAGCTTTCGCGATTTTTTAAAATGTTATAGGGTAGTACTCGCGAAAGTAGGTCTGCCTTAGGAACTATGGAAATTTTCTCAGAATTCGCGTATCTCGCACCGTTTCCGAGATATTCCAAGTTTTATCTCCAGACTTAAGGCCGCATTGAGTAGCGTAGAATTTGCGGTGAAAAGCGCGGGAAAGATGAAAATGGAGCTTTCGCGATTTTTTAAAATGCTATAGGGTAGTACTCGCGAAAGTAGGTCTGCCTTAGGAACTATGGAAATTTTCTCAGAATTCGCGTATCTCGCACCGTTTCCGAGATATTTCAAGTTTTATCTCCAGACTTAAGGCCGCATTGAGTAGCGTAGAATTCGCGGTGAAAAGCGCGGGAAAGATGAAAATGGAGCTTTCGCGATTTTTAAAATGCTATAGGGTAGTACTCGCGAAAGTAGGTCTGCCTTAGGAACTA